>JAEOAD010000033.1:20820000-23349408 GCA_036365145.1 Orientallactaga sibirica
ATACTGTTTCCTTGACAACTCTAAGAAATCCAATAAGGCTACTTTTCCTCATAATGAGGGTACAAATAAAATGTGTCCTGGGTAAACAAAAGGAGAGAATTTTGGAACCAGATGTATTCTTTGAATAAAGTATAGATATGATTCTTTTACATTAAGCTAGCCCATCGTTCCATAACAAAGTTGTATGGGAAGTTCTAAGGTTGCAGTTATTAACAAAAGTATCATTGGAAGAGGAAGATTAAAATTATACTACTATACTATGAACAGAAAGGAGTATGGCATTGTTATTTCAAATTTAATACATTCAAAATCACTCTTATTTGTTTCCCTCTTAAAACGTCTTTCATTTATGTGACTTAAAAGTGGCTATGTTGTGGTCAAGGGTGGTGGCACATGCCTTTAATCCTAGCGCTCGGGAGGCAGAGGTAGGAGGATCGCCGTGAGTTCAGACGAAGACCCTAGATACTATACTATGTATTTACTTCGTAAATATAATTTATATTTATATTATTTGTGTGGCCATATATTATAAAATACAAATACGTTTTTATCACATATCCGTTATCGCTAGTTAGTACTACTTTACATTAACTAGTCTTATTGTTTTGTGTAAGCAGAATTCTGTAACAATATTATGAAAGATTTTGTCTGAAATAGCTGTGTTCTGGATTTTCTCTCTAAATAATCAAGTGCTGGAGAGATTGCTCAGTGGTTAATAGCACTTGCTTGTAAAGCCTGATGGCCAAGGTTTGATTCTTCAGTACCCTTTTAAAACCAGACACACAAAATGGCATATGCATCTGGAGTTTGTTGGTAGTGGCAGGAGGCTCTAGCACACCCATAATCTCTCTTTCTCTTTCATCAATAAATAAATATTTAAGTCAGTCAACATTTTAATGAATGTTATTGGAATGATTTCCAGGAATAAAATAAATAAATAGTTTTAAAAAATTCTTTAATTTTCATGGCGCTGGAGATTGAACCCAGGGCTTTATGAATGCTAGGTGAAGACTCTCAAACTAAGTCGCACACCCAATCTTGCAAATTTTGTCTTAAAACAATAATTTCCAGTTGGATTTAAGTAGATCCAACTTTGTGCTATTGCAACAGTTCAAGCTTGAGAACAGCACAATTACGTTTCAGAACATATGGCTAAAATAACCCAACTTATATTTTAAATAAGTTTTATAATTTTGTGTTGGGCCATATTCTTAGCTACCCTTGTTGGCTATAGGCTGGAAGTACTATGACATAGGTGTGTGTATGTGTATGACAACTTGTGAAATCCAGAAATTATGTACATAAAATTAGACTTTTTTCCATACAGCATTTTAAAGCACATTTCTATGACAAAGGGTACTACTTACAAATTCAGCAGAAGACTGATAATTTTTAGAAAAAAATCAGAACAGAGTAGACACCAAGAGAACATTTACAAATATAGCCTCTTCTCCAATTAGCTAGAAAAGAAAGACAGATAAAGCAACTGTAGACTCAGAATGCAAAATCAAACGTCCAATGAGCATATAAAATCCACTCAACCACATTAGTGGTTGTGTCAGTAGAAATAAAACAGCAGCAGCCACTGCTCTGTATCCATTGGTCTGACAACATTCGGCATATGGCTGGTGAGGAGGCATGGAAAGGTGTATTGTCACACATTGTTACTGGAAAATTTCTTTTCCATTTTTCAAAGGCTACATTTATGCAAATTAAAAAATATATAATGACTTTTTGGCCCAGCAGTTCTATTCCCAGGGTTGTATCCCAGAGAAATGAAATTTCAGATTAATGCACAGGGATATTCAGTGTGTCATTGTTTATTGTGGTACCAAATTGGAAACAGTAATGATGATGCATTACTCCTATGAAACATTATGGGAGCTTTATAAAGAATCTATTAGAGCTATACAAGCACTGGAAGGGTTTCTGCAATGTATTGCCAGAATAAGAATAAGCAAAGCACAGACATCACTCATAATATAGTTATATTTTTGAAACAACAATGGCCCAAACCCATATGAACATGTAGGCATATGCTACATGGTATTTTATTATTAGAAAATGCTTAGAGAAAAATATGCAATAATATAGTTTTCCCATTGTTTGCCTTTTTAGATTAGAAAAATATGTTTGAAGGCAAGGAAGGGAAAATGATGATAAACCTAAGCAGGGAAATAAATGCAATATGCTCTAACTGACATGTGTAGTTAGATCTGTGCATTTATAAAAGGAATATGTACATTTAAATATGTGATTTAAGAAGTGTTTTGAATCAAATTTATTGAGTTGTAATCTATGTATATTATAATTCTCCAATTTTAGGTATAGGTTTGCTAATAAATAAAAACACAAACATTTTTTGTTAGATGCTTAGTATTTTTAAATAATTAGCATATGTAGTAAAATAATAGCTTCTTGGTCCAAAACTGATTTGTAAATTTCTAAGTACTTGGTTATTCATAATGACATACTGCTAAGTGCTTTCTCCTAATAAGTGTTTTATTTCTGTCCATGGCTATAGGCATATATTTAACTTGAATGGCATCATTATGTTAATATAAAATTATAATGACAGAAACTTAGATAAAATACAACATACATAAAAATTCAGGCTAACATCAATGAATTTTGCCATTTGTACATTTCCCTTTCCCTTTCCTAATCACTTTATTAAGTGGTAGTATGTAAATACTATGACTTTTCTTTTCTTAGTTTTCGAGACAAGATCTCACTCTAGTACAGGCTGGCCTGGAACTGAGTATGTAACCCAAGCTGACCTCAAACTTGTGACTCTTCTCCTACTTCAGCCTTCTGAGTATGAACTGCATCTGGGGGTATAAGCATGAACCACCATGCTGTACTTGAAAAAATACAATCTGGAAAGATAACTATGGAATTATATTGCAAAATATACTAAATCTTGAAACAAGTTAGTGAATTATCTTCTATAAGAGAAATTCAATGTTATTTATACACATGGATTCATTTTCTACATTAGCAGCATTTGCTGTTACTTCTTACCTAATTCCTTAAATGTCTGTGCTACTTTTAGCTCTTAACTATTTGTTTTCTTTCTTTCATGAGAATGCTTTCTTTTCAAGTGCCTTGTATCAGGTGTACTCTCTTAGTGTTTGTGGACCATCTACAAATCCTTCTCAGTGTGTCACTTATTTCTGGAAGCTCTTGTTGGCCCAGACATTGGTTCAGGACCCCCCAATCCTCATGCACTTCTAGTTCTCCTGTAATGGTACTTCAGTACACTTTATTGTCCTGTCTGTTTTCATCTTGCTGAACTTCATGTTCTAGTTGCAAACTAGTGGCATGATCGAGCTATATCCTTTTCATCCCAGCATTGCTGCTTCCCTGATGCCTAGAACTTCATCAACATTGAACACCAGATTAGCACCTATTGTTGAAGAATGACTTCATTTCCTTTCTTGTGACCACAAGACCACTATATTGGGATTGCTATTCATTCAATAGTTACTATTCTTCCATTCTTATTCAGAAGGACCAAGTCACAGAATGTATAACAGATCTCTAAAATTTCTGCCATAGTAAGATGTGTAAGTCATTATTTGTAAGATAGCGTAGATTTGAAAGGCTCATATAATAAAGGTGTTCCCAGACAGCACAGTTTAATAAAATGCTTTGAAATGCTGGGAGAATTCTCTATTTCTCCTGTCTAATATGGTAGCTGCTAGCTACCTAAAGCACTGAGTACTTGAAAGGTGACTAGTGCCATTGAAACAAAATGGTAATAATATTAACTCCATTTCATTTAAACTTAGTCATATGGAGCTATTGGCTACTGTACTGGCTATCTAAGTTAAAACATATTTGCTTCTATGGAACCACTGGGGAACAAATATTTTTGACATGTAAACATCAGTGGCCTTAAATTTCCTTTGCTCTTTTTTGATGTATGCATTATTATTCCCAATTTCACCCTCAGCACCTGGGGCAGGGAATCATTTCCAGACTGACTATATAGGCACTACTTAGCTAGAAAAATTGCTTTGGGAGAGAACATCTAGAAGAGGTTTGTTTAGGGGGACTCTCAGTATTTGGCTTCTGTTTAATACTAAAAAAGCAGTGTCCATGTAATAGCACATTCTAAAAAAAAAAAAAGAAAGATGGGAAGATTTTCCTATAAAATGAAGTGGAAAATGAACCAATTCTTAGACCAGGACTTGGTGTTAGTGATGGCAGATTTTCAATGACTAAATTCAGCATTCCCAGAGGATTACTTTGTCATGTTTTGGAAACATGGTGACATTTCAACATAATAGTAGTTCACAGTCTATTACACATTACACAAGAGCATTAAAAAGGAATTTATATGGTGATAGGTTGTCACAACTCAGTATCACATCAACTTCTTGGTCCTGTAATAAGAAAATAAAAATGTAACATAAAAGAGCTATTCATAATAATATGGTTACCTACAAAAAAAAAAATGACAGACTTCTTTCCCAAAGATGCCAGAAAATTCATTTTTACATCAGTTTGGATTAAATTGTGTGAAACAGCTTGATGGAAAAAATACTCTATCACTATTAAAGTTTATTCACAGGAGAATAAAGGAGTAGCAGAAATATTAATTGAAAAATAAACTAGGAAAAAAAATCCCAGTGACTATTTCACAAGAAATATTTTACAAACTTGACCAAAGACTAAAGTCTCAAAAATATAGCAACTAAATGTGTTGAATGGAATCTTATGTTGTGTTGCTATCTTTCTCATAGATGAAGTTGTAGAAACCTACTAACATTAAAAAAAAAACAAAAAAAAAAAAACTCATCCCAGATTGTAGTCACCAGGGTCTTTTAGCTAAAAATGAACTCATTGATCACAACATTTCTTCATGTATGAAATAAATGAAGAGTGTAAAAAGGACAAATGAGGACTAAGGGATGAAA
The DNA here is from genome assembly GCA_036365145.1 of Orientallactaga sibirica. NCBI lineage: Eukaryota > Metazoa > Chordata > Mammalia > Rodentia > Dipodidae > Orientallactaga > Orientallactaga sibirica. Next base: position 20,824,926 of record JAEOAD010000033.1, read on the forward strand.
TCAAACCATCTTCTTGAATATGTAAAGATTTATGGAAAAATAGAACATGATATACATGGAAGGCTAAGCAAGGAAGTTCTTACAATATCCATGTACTATTTTCAATTCTGCCTAAAGTCAATTATTTTTTGACAATTTTATACATGTAATTGAGCTTATTCACCCCCACTACTTCTCTTGTCCCATCCCACTGAATGTTCTTCATCCCAACTAGTCACTCTTCCATTTTGATGTCTTTTTTTTTTTTTTTTTGGTGACTCAATGAGTTTAGTTAGGATTGCTTGCATAGGTGGGGGATTATGGCATCTGCAACATACCCGTGACTATAGCACTGAAGACCATGTCTCCTCCTCCTCCCAGCAACTATGAGAAGGGTTGTTTTCAATTTTTATTGTCTGGCCATGCTCTAATTAATCCAAAGTACTGATTCCAATCCAATCCAAACCATAATAATTCTATATATATTTAATCCAAATCCAAGCCAAATCATATAACTAAACCATTTGTAGCATTTTATTCATACAAAAATTACTTGTTGTGAAAAGCATAGGTATTAAGTTTCTAATTCAGTGAATTTTGATAACCTTGTGAATCTGCTTCCCAAGTTAATACAGAACAGTTTTATCACTTCAGAAGTTTTCACCCTATAGACACTACTGTTCTGATTGCTATCAACATGATAGATGAGTTTTGCCAGTTCTTGGGTTTCATATAAGTGATATCAGACAGTCTTAATTCTTCTGTCTTGGGCGTTCTGAACAGCATTCTACTTTGTGGATATAGCCAAATTGACTTGTGCAGTAGCAGATTATGCATTATCCTTTCTTGGACACATGTAATCTGATTTTCTATCCTCTTGGTGAATATTTGAGTTGCTTCTAGGTTGGATCTATTCCAGATAAACAAGATTGTTCAGGTCATTTATGGAGGCCTCTTTGAATTTGTCCCAAGTGAACACCTGGAATTGAAACTACCAGGTATAACCTAGGCATAAATTTAGTAAGAAACTGATGATTAGTTTTCCAAATGACTTCATAATTTTAGAGTATCAAAGTCTGCAAGTCCTCAATACTTAAAATATTTTGCCAAAAATGAATAGTGTTCTTGCTCTTTGTCTATTTAATTGTAGCTATTATTGTTATTATTATTAATTAATTATTTGAGATAGGGTCTCACTCTAACCCAGGCTGATCTGAACTCACTCTGTAGCTCTAGTCTGGCCTCAAACTTAACAGTGATCTTCCTACCTCAGCCTCTCTAATGCTGGGATTAAAGCACTAATCCCATTCATTGTAGCTAGTTTAAATGTCAAATATGAATCATAGTGATTTTAATTTATATTGTCTTGATAACAAATGGTATTATTATTATTTAAATACACATATTTTGCTTTTATTTATATATGCATTTATGAATTAGCTGTTTCATCCTGTTGCTTATATTTTGAGAAGCAAAGTCTTTGACACATAGACACATATTTGTTTATATGCATAATATGCAAATATTCTCTTCCATTGTGTGGCTTGCTTTTTAATTTTTTTTTGGAGAGAATCAGAGAGAAAAGAGAGAGAGGAAGGACAGATAATGAATGGACATGCCAGCAGCCTCTCGGCCGCTGTAAACCAACTCCAGACGCATTCACCCCTTATGGATAAGTGCAGCATTGCACCATTGCATCACTTTGTGTCTGGCTACACTTGGGACTTGGAGAATCAAACGGGCATTTTTAGGCTTAGCAGGTAGGCACCTTAACTGTTAAGCCATCTCTCTAGCATGCTTTTTAAATTTTTAATAGAGTCTTTGACATGTAGAAGACTTTTTTTCCTCGTAAAATCTAAAATGAAGTTTGCCCTTTGTTTAAACATCTTGTATTTGTGCCAATGCAAAATTTTATTTCTGTTAATTCCTTTTAAAATTTTAATGTAATACCCTATGTGCTTACCTGGAACTCCTAATTTGGCAGGATTCTAACCCCAAATCTTGTTTACTCTGGCATGCCTCATGGAAGTAATGCTGAAATCTGGCTTTCTAGCAATTACTCTCCAGTGTCCCTTATACTCTCAGTTCAGGGTTATCCATGAATGGGGGTACTTTAAATGTTCAGTTTCAGTCTTCTGTTTATCCATCTTACTTGGATTCTTTCTTTTCATTCACACTCTTTTGAATTTCCAAACTCCATAGTGTGGGACTGTTATTCAACAAACTACAATCTTATCCCTGAGTTCCAGTTGCCTGGAGCTGGTTATGCACTTGGCCTTGTTCTGGGGCAGGGGGAGCATGCTACATAAAACTGAACACCTTTTAGTCTGTCTTTCAGGATATAGGAGTTTATGGTACCATTTCCATTTGGGTCCAGTTTTGTGTCCCCTCCTTACCCTCCTCTCCATCCCCACCCTCTCTATTATCTGGTACTCAAGATGCCTAGTAGGAATGTCAGCATCTTGTGCTGATCCAGGTTAGGAGCCACAGGTGAGTGAGATCATGTGATGATTGTCTTTCTGTGACTGGGTGAGTTCGCTGAGAATGATCTGTTCCAAGCCTGACCATTCTTCTACAAATTTCATTGTGTCATTTTTTCTTACTGCTCTGTAAAATTCCATTGTGTAGATATACCACAACTTGGTTAGCCATTCGTCTAATGATGGACACCTGGGTTGATTCCAGTTCTTAGCTATTATGAATTGAGCAGCTGTAAACATGGTTGAGCAAATATCTCTGAACTGAGGCATGGATCTTTTAGCATAAATGCCCAGTAAACTGTCCATGCAATTTGAGGTTTAAGCTATTCAGCAGCAAATAACCTGACATGGTACTCACCCAAGTGCAATAGTGGCACACAGCCATGGTGGGCAACCAACTGCTCTTGGATTGGATAACAGATCCACTCAGTGGAACAGAACCCATAGCTGGGACTAGAAAATAAGTCAGAATCATATCCAAATAAAAATTTCGCTCTTCAATATCAAGCTCCCACCCACGTTGGGCTATAAGAGGGCCTATACTTATTAAATTCTCTCTGAAATAATAATGGTTATCCCATTTATTTGGTGCTGATTTCATTCTCCATTGGAGAATCTGCTTCTATTTTTCAAATGGATGCAGGACCAGAGGAGAGAATCATCCCATCACACATGACTAGGGCCCCAGGCTGAAACCACAGAGTAATTGGGGAAATGAGCAAGAGTGTTCTTGGTGAACCTGTTACCAGCACAAGGGTGAAGGAGATAGACACAGAGAACACTCAACTCCTACCAAACCAGAGATCCAGAGTTCATCACTGATGTGGATCTAAAACAGACCCAATATGACTCGGGAAATTTGAGGAAGAGGGGGAGGAAAGATTGTTAGAACCACAAGTTGGGACATTATGCACAGCAACATTTCCTCTTCCCCATAACTAATTACTATCCCCACAATGCACGACCCACAATCCCCATAGGGATCACTGGCACCCCATCATGGAGGTTCCCTTTGGAGGGAGGGGACAGGGATGAGGGTAAGAATGGTATCAACATGGGCTATTTACACTCTGAGTATGTACATACAAATAAAAAAAAAAAAAAAGCTGAACTCTGCTGTTAACTTACAAGGGTCACACTCCCCTCCATTTGCTATCTGCTTTTGTGAGAGGGATAGGAGCTCCTTAGACAATACTGGATCAAGAGTGTAGCCTGTGTTTTTGTATGGGCCTAACTGCATTGTCTTCCAGTGAGTTGATGGAAGTCATAGTTTTAGGGCTATTTTACTACAACTTAAGTAATACATTTGGAAGTGAAATTTACTTAGGATAAAATTACATGGAATTTTAGTGATGATAAAATTGTTTCCATGAGACTTTATGTAATCATCTAAAAGCCTTTTCACTTCAGGAAATGCCTGCAATTTACTTGTAATCTATTTACCTGAAGTACACTTGAAATCGCTTGTCTAACTCTACATTTTAGGTGAAACACTTTTAATTCTCCTCATGCTTAAAAGTGCCCAATGATGACAGTGATTTGAAATTTTTCTTATCTTCTGGTCTGCTATGTTGAGCTAAATATTAAGATGGCATGGTTCCAAACTGTACATGGTTCACACTATGTCCATCCAATCACATTGGCTATGTCTAGACCACATACCCACATACCATAAAGTGAAAGACATTAAAAATCCTGAGACTGAACTGGATTCAAAGTATTTTAGTACTGATTAATCCAAAATATGATTTTAAAAAAATTTTTTTTTTTATTTTTGGAGAGACACACAGAGAGACAGACAGACAGAGAGGGAGAGACAGATAGAGAATGGGCATGCCAGCAGTCTCTCAGCTGCTGTGAATGAAATCCAGATGCATGGACCCCCTTGTGGGCAAGTGTGCCATTGTGCCCTTGCATCACTTTGCATCTGGCTAAATGTGGGACCTGGAGATTGGAACCACTGGAGATTGGAATCAGTGTTCTTAGGTTAGAAGGCAGGCGCCTTAACCACTAAACCATCTCTCCAGCCCTAAAATATGTTTTTATAGTTTAAATTTTATATGTAATTTTAAGAACTTTATTTATTTATTTATTTAAATTTTTTATGACAACTTCCTTAATTGTAGACAATAGCCCATGGTACTTACCTCCTTCCCCCCACTTTCCCCTTTGAAACTCCACTCTCCATCATATCCCCTCCCCCTTCAGTCAGTCTCTCTCTTCATTTTGATGTCATCATCTTTTCCTCCTATTTGATGGTCTTGTGTAGGTTGTTTCAGGCACTGCAAGGTCATGGATATCCAGGCCATTTCATGTCTGAAGGAGCACGTTATAAGGAGTCTTATTCTTCCTTTGGCTCTTGCATTCTTTCTGCCCCCTGTTCCACAATGGACCCTGAGCCTTGGAAGGTGTGTTATAGATATTTCAATGCTGAGCACTCCTCTGTCCCTTCTTCTCAGCACCATGGTACCCTCTGAGTCATCCCAAGGTTGCCACCAATCCGAAAAGAGAAGCTTCTCTAACCAAAACTGAGAATAGCATTAATAAATGGGTGTGGACATTAAGAGAAGTGCTTACTGGGCAGTTTGGTGAGCATAGTATATACATTTAGCCAGACACCAGCAGACATTACACCCTAGGGCTCATGACTACCCCTGTGGTAGGTTTTCAGTATCAGGGATGTATTCCCTCCCATGGAGCAGGCCTTCAGTCCAATTAGAGAGCACTTGGTTTCCCCCATAACAGTCATGCCATATTGCACCCATTGGCTCATCTGGCCTGGGTGGCCAAATTTAAAGCTTGCAGTGTTCACTGTTGAGTATCTTCACTGGTGTTTTCTCTCTCCCATTCAACTGCACGTAGAGTAGCTTTTTCCAGCTTTCTGTCAGCTGGTCCACATGGAGGAGGTTTTCAGTTCAGCTCCAGCAGGATTTCTCAGTGACCTTGCAGCCCAAGTATGTAGAGACTTCAGCAATAAGGTCTTACCATCTATTCCTGGTGGGAAATCAAGGGCCTTGACAATGGCCTATAATGTTTCAGGGGTATCTGTGACCTCCCTGGCCAACAACTCACTGGAAGGTATCCCATCCATGGCACTGAAAATTTTCTAGTAACAATTTATGGCTTCTGAGTGTTCCATTGTCCAGAAAAGCAGGTTTACATATGACTTATTTATATCCTCTTAGATTTTGATTAGCCCTTCCTCCCCCTTTCCTTTCCTCAATCTCTTCCCCTAACCTCACTTAGGCTTTTTTACCCCCATTAATCTCTTCTTCTACTTACATATATACAATACTTTAAATAGGAAATTATTACAAAGAGGAATCTAGGAAGATGGCTCCCAAACATGAGGGCCTGAGTGTGAATCCTCTCCACACACATAAAATCCAAGTGTGTCAGAGCATGTCTGTAATCCCAGTATTATGGATATGGAGACAGGAGCTTCCCTATTGGTTACTGGTTGAATTGGTGAATTCTAGGTTCAGTGAGAGATCTCATTTCAAAAAGTAAGATGGAGAGCTCTTGAAGAAGAGACTTGTTTTGATTTCTGTCCTCTATACACATGCAGCTATACTTACACAATATATTGACACGAGTAAACAACCAATAATCAGTAAAATTAATCAGGAGGAATTTGGAGGAAAATAAACAAAAGTACAGGAATTTAAGAAGGTAAATTACTATTTTTTGTTTTTCAGCAAGATACCAATTATAAACCTTCTGAGACTTTGGTTTTAAAAATTACCTGTGCTGAGCAGAATAAAATAAGTATTAAAAGAGGAAGAAGTGAGGGAGGGAGAAGAAAAGGAAGAGTAGGTGAGAGAAAGAGATAGTGAGTTGAGGTGAGCAATAATTTCAAGAAGTTGCAAAATAACATGTGCAGTGGAAGATGTAACAACAGGCAATATTGTGTGGTATCTAGGAACACGTAGTCTAGAGTCAGACTGCGTGGATTTGCAATGTGAGACCTAACATCCCTCTTACTGGACTGTGGTAATGGGAATGAGCTTGTGTCAGCTCCTATTCCTGACAGCTGTCTTGCAACTTGTATGAGAAAAAGCACAGAGCATGAAATGGCTCACAGTTCACAGCAAACTCAGTATGTTTTCGTCTTTCCTGTTGGTATTAGTAAGGGATAAGCCTGCAGTCTATTAGGCTAGGGTTAGCTAATAGAAAGCTTTCAATACAACAGAGATGTCTCGGGTTATAGTTGAAGTGGCAAACAATATTCATATTCAGTAGATGGAAATTTAGCTATGAAACACAGCTAGGGGAGCAGAATGCAGCAAGAACCAAAAGCCTAAAAGCTGTCTGTAAAATAAGTATATATGCAAGGGTTTTCACTGAGGCAGAGAGAAATATCTGGATGCAAAGAAGGGAAAAGAGCTGAACCTGTTTACAACAAATCTGAGAGGCAAAAGAAGATCATTAGTGAAGAATGTCGGGATTTCTGGATTAAGTGATATTGGGAGATTCACTGGAGTGACTGCTGTGATAAGGAGGTTGAACAATGGGGATGGCTGTGAGGGAATTACAGGAAGTTTCTCACAGGAAGGAGAAATCACAAGCAAGCAAGCGAGCATTAAAATCCATTCTATTGGTGAGTCAGGCAAAACAATATTATGCATGAGCTTAAATGTATGGACTTCTGGGAGGAGCAAGTGAACCTCCTACATCTGCTTCCATAGCAACTAGACCTAAAAGTCACCACCGTGATGTTCTGAAGCTGTAGCTTTTCAAAATTCAAATGTATAAAAACAATAAACAGGAGGATGTTTACTTATTAAGTAAAACACATAAAATAAGTACTACACAAAGAAAGCCCTAATGAAGGAGATAAACATTTAATTTAGTAAGAATATTTACCTTTGAAAGGAATTATATACTGATTATTTGTTGTTTAATTAAATCAGGCTGAAAATCCAATGTTTACCTAAGGAAAAAAAAACTATCAATCTCTTTGAAACATATTTTCACTTCAGATTTCTGCTCTAAAAGTGTGATTAATCCTGCATAAGGATACATCTGCTCACTGTTCACTGATTATATTCTTTGTCATTGTCTTCATGCCCAAGAGCAATATGCTTCTTTTCAGACCAGACACTTGAGCATGGAATCAAAATACGATGAAGCCAAACACATAAAACATTGAGCCAGACAAAATATTTAAAAATTAAATACATCACTATAAGTCAGATCAATATTAAATCATTTATACTTCATATAGGACAGCCTTATAAAATGTCCATGTGATATATTAAATCTAATCTATCTGGAACTTATATTCAAGAATGAGATTAATTTTTTACTAGTAATATATGACTATGATATGTCAAATCAGAAACTTTTTAAACAAAACACGGAGTGCTGTTTGATGCCACAAACCATAGTTTGCAGTGTAAATTATTTTCTTGCAGCTAGAAAAAGTCTTAACATGGGAATCTGGGGTAATTCAAGTAGCCTTTATTTTCTAGGAAAGCCAAACTGAGTAATTGGAGTGTTAGTGGCAGTGACCAAGAAGAATTTATTTTATGTTAAATATATACCATTGTAATATGTCTGCAAATTATAGATTTATTTACCTTTTTATGCTCAACTAGATAATGAATGAAGGGAAAAAGAAAATTGGGGAGAAAGGAGCATGGTTTTAGTGTTAGGAATAATTTAAAGCTCAGTCCTGCTGCACAGATGAAGAATGAAGAGAAGAGTTGATTTAACTACTTTAACTACTGTGTTTTCTCACCTGCAAAATGACTGCCATAATACCTTCTTACAGAAGTATGAATATTAAAAATAATAAAAAGGAATTAAGAATCTTGTCCAATGCTGGTCACATAATAATTGATCAATAAATAGGAGCTAAAGAGTTGCTCTCAACCTCATTATCTGAGTAGCAAATAATCATCTCCAAATTCTATAAAGTCTTAATGTGGAAATGCAATACAATAAAAAATGAAATCTTAGAATATCAGGAGATTTTATGTTGATATTAATTGCCAGGAAGAATTGAAGTTAGCTCTGTACATAAGTTTACAGGACATTAAAGGGCCCATAAGTAAAGAGGAATTAGGAATAAGTCATTTTAATTACTCTCATGAGACCAGCAATGGTAAAGGAATAATAATAAAACTTTTTATTGAATTATTACTATATATCAGTGCAAAATGCTTTCCATATGGTATCTTATTAATTTTTACAATGACTCAATGGGTAGTCATTATTCTTATCCCATTTTACATATCTTGCAACTGAGTGAAGATTAAAGATCAATAGTTTGTACAAATTAATTCTGCAGAAAACAGTAAAGCTGGGATTTGCTTCTAATGATAGATACTAAAATGTAGTGCATATGTGGAAAATTCTGTGAAAAAAATCAAGAAAGGTACATAATCATGAAGAGTGAAATAATGACAAAACATGCAATTAAACCTTGTTATCTACCATAAGGTATCATAAGAGAGACCATGAATAAGTGCTACAAGCATATATGCTTGTAAAACTTCCATGGACAATCAGCACTGCTGATCATTGTAGACTAGTGTGCTGCTAGAAAGCTTTCGAAAGAGATGGAAGCCAAGTGGGAACCCAGAGCACAGGAGACTGTTGGTTATCTGGTGGGAGAAGAGTGGGCAGTATATACCCCCCCCCAAAAAAAAAAAAAAAAAAAGCAAGGAAGCATGATTAGGAATGCTGCTGAAGTACAGGCTGGAAGGCTTGCACTTTGTTCTGTGCATGATGTCTATGAAGAGCTTGCTGCCAAGGCCAGGCTCTGGATGACTTGGCCAGGTACTCCAGAATCCTGCTGACTATTGTCTTGTAGCATAGTGGAGCTAATATAGTCAAATGTCCAAATTTATTCAAATAAAGTAAAATGTTTGTTTCTTAAACCCTATGTATTTTCATGGAATGTGAACTTCTTTGATTCAAGGATGGGAGTGGCTCTGGCAGACACCAGGCACCAGTTTACCCACAGCTCTATCAACAGTGAGTGGAACTCCCTGCCTTTTGGGGTAGTTTTTCATGGATTTCTGTGGAGCTGCTACACGGCTATGGAACAGAGAAGAGAATTTCAGGTGGTAACAACAACAACAACAACAGAAAAGGACAGTTACTCTGGGGTTTGGAACATTTTCTGTTTGTTTTCTCCTATAAAAATGTAGATTAAACGCTGGTGATTAACTCTCCTAAACCCTCGCTGACAGGAGTGTCTTGTCATCCTCTGTGAGATTTATAAGCATTAACAAAGAAGGAAACATTCTAATATGATGAATGTTCATAAAGAACTTGTCATTCTACAAGAGAACCACTAGTAAAGGGGGAGGGAGGACAGCCTGGACAGAAGTTCCCTGAAGAAGGTCTAAAAAACAAACTTAAAACCATGGGCTCTTTCCAGGGGTAAATCCCAGGTCTGAACTGGGTTACCACCTATAATGAGCTGTTGGCCAGACAGACCCATGAGGTACTCAAAACAATGTAGGCAATTGCCCAAAACACTTGTTTACCTGCTAGAGCTAAATGGTACAACCCTCTTGCTGAAGACATCATAGACTGTGGTCATATGACATCTAGATATCATGCTACTACTGAGAAGAAAATCAGCTCCCTCCCAGAAAGCACTGTGGACAGTGCTAGGGGAAAGGTCACCAACAGCCTCAATAAGTAGGGGACCCTGCAAACTACAAAATCAATCAGTCTGATAAGAATGAAACACTTGTGCAATAGTGGTACACAGGGTTTGTGGGTAACCAGCTGTTTTGTGATTGATCATGAAGTTTGCTCAGTAGGACAGAACTCATATCTGATACTGGAAAGCAAGTCAGTATCCCAAGGATAGGAAATTCATAGTCTCTACAGAGAAGACCCCATCACTGTACATAAAAAGAGTGGTCTTACCTATCAAAATGTCTCTCAAAGAACTATGTATATGCCCTTTATCCCAAGCTGTTCTCATTCTTGGTTGGAGAATCTGTTTTATTTTACAGATGGCAGAGCAAACAGAGGAGATCCAAGATCCATCAATATGACAAGAAAAGATAGCCAACTTCCTACCATAAAACATACAACCTCTATCACATCTACTGAGTCCCAAAGGAAATTGCAGAGGAAGCAGAGACATGAGTACTGCTCTCACTGCTAGCCTGACAACCAGCTCCAGGTTGATAGTGACAGGCATCAAAACCCATCAAAGCAGAAATACAGAGGCTACAGAGAACTCAACACTAAATCAGGCTGCCAACAGGTCTTCTGTGGCTCAGGGAACATTGCAGAAGAGGTGCCAGAAAGATTATAAAAGCCACAGAGAGGGTAGGAAAACCCTCAGGCAAGGTACCCTACAGAGATTGTCACCTTCATGACCCTAGAGTGAATACCATAAACACACTGATAAGGGCCTCCAGGATATGGGAGTAGGGGTGAGGAGATAAAAATGTATAACCTGCAAAATAATAAAAAAAAAAGAACTTGCCATTTAGAGCTGGGCATGGTACCTCATGCCTGTAATCATGGCACTTGGCAGACTGATGCAGAAGGATCACAATGATCTACAGAGTAAGTTACAGTTCAGTCTGAGCTAGAAGGAGATCCTGCCTCAAAAGCAAACACAAACAAGCCAAAAGAACTTGTCATTCAAATTGCAAAAGATATTTCATTTATTTTGAAAATATTCTTTATCCATTTATAAATTCTCTCCTCTCCTTCCTGTTCTTCCATCACATTCCTTCCTCCTTCCCAGTGCTCCTCCTTTTCTTCCTCCCTCTTGGCCCTCATATTTTCATATCCCTGTACTCATTGTTTTTATATGCTCGTTCTCATCTGTGGTAGTTTGAATACATGGCCCCTAATATATTCAGTGCTTTATTAATTTGAATTTGCAGCCACCTGGCTGGAGGAGGTGGATCTTAGGGTCTAGTCCTAAGGTGTGGTGGTGGATTTGAAATTTCAAATTAAAGATATGTAAAGTGCCTGGAGTTCCTGAAGTGTTCTTGTTTGTGGTGTGGTTTTAGGGATTTGGCTTATGGTTTCTTTCTAGCTTCTTGGTATTGTGAAAGAGAGCCAGCTACTCGTGACAGTATGGAACTTCCCCTAGATCTGTAAGCTTCAATAAATATCCCTTCCTCCATAACTGTGCCTGGTTTGGAAGTTCATCTCAGTGACATGAGGCTAACTACTACATCATCTTTTTTATATTTTTAGGCAGTCAGTAATTTTTATTTGTAAATATCATCTTTTCATGTAATATATAACACATAAGTACATCTCTCTTGAAGAACCCCAGTTATACTTTTTTTTGAGCATATGTCTCACAAAAGTAGCTACAATCTAATACTTTCTTTATTATGTATGTGTGTGTGGTGTGTATTTTTATTTATATGTATTTCTGTGCATATGGATGCACAAGTGTGTGCATGTGGAGACCAAAGGTTGAGCATCTTTCTCCTCTTTATTTACTGTGATAGGGTTCCTCCCTTGAACCCTGAGTTTGCTGATTCAGCTAGTCTAGCTGGCCCACTTTAAATGGGTATTTGCTATCTCTACTTCAAGTATGACAGGGTTATGATGGTCACCAGGTAGATACTGGGGTTTGAACTCCAATCTTCTTGATATCATGAAGCCATCTTCCCAGCTGCAATAGTTTAGTTTCATTAAAAAAATTTAATGTATTTTATTTACAAGAGAGAGAGAGAAAAAAAATTGGCAGGCCAGGGCCTTTAGCCACTGCAATTGAACTGCAGATGCATGCGTCATCTTGTATGGATGTGTGGCTTTGTGTGGATGCATCACCTTGTGCATTTGGTATATATGGGTTGAGCTGAACCTGGCTCTGTAGGCTTGGCAGGCAAGTATTTTAACTGCTAAGCCTTCTCTCCAGCTCAAAAGTTTCATTTCTAAATTGGAAGACTACTGAATAATTTTCTAAGTGTACCATAAAGTAATGACAAATGTTAAATTTGGACTGCTATCTCCCAATTTTCAGGTCTTCCTTGGGATCAGCTAGACTGGAAAAAAGAACGATTATGCAATATCTGCTTTGAGTCATATGCAAACTGTTCAATATCGTTCCTTGCAAGTAATCACCATTCATCTCCTACCTCTTTCTCCTCTTTGGAAGAGTCATGGGAATGCCTAAATGCATCTACCTGTAATTTTCTCATGACTTTAAACATGAAAATTTAGCAGGGTAAATAGGTAGAAAAAAATGATAAATTTTCTTCACCAATGGAAGAAAGTAACCAAATAGTTATTCCTAGAGCACAGTGTAAAAAGACAAAGAGAAGATGTCCTTGTGCACATGTGGGATACAGGAGTATATGGGGGAGAGTAAGGAAATATCAGTACATAAAGAAGAGAATGTGGATTGTCTGCCAGGAGATGGGTCACCTCCTCCTCATCTGTCCAGAAGTCACTACAGAAGAAGCGGTGACATGAGTACTGCCCGCATGGCTAGCCTGAAAACCAGTGCCAGGGTTACCTCACCAAAACAGAGATGTAGAGTTTACAGAGAAAGCAACACTAATCAGCTGTCTAACTTGCCTGCCCAGGATCAGGGAACATTGAGGAAGAGGGGGCCAAAAGAGAGTATGGGCCTCAGTGTGGGTGGGAATCACCTGAGGAATCATGTTTCCACCATCCCCTTCAGAGACTGACCGAGGTTCCTGGTCCATACAATGACTCCACTGAAAAAGACCCTCAGCAGAATTGGGGTGGGAAAGAGCAGTCCAAGAGTACAACCATTTTATAAAAAGGCAATCAATAATAAAATAATAACAAAAGACAAAGAGAAAGTGTAAGAAGAAATATTGAAGGTAGAAATTATAAAATTATGAAAATATTAGTGTAAGGCCATGGATAGGTGGCTAAAAGTCTCTGTATAGGAAAAGGAAATCCATTATTTTTGATAAATTCTACTGGAAATTTAGTCATTCCTTTAATTGTAAATGTAGGTGCAAGGCTGGGCATGGTGGTGCACACCTTTAATCCCAGCACTCTACAGGCAGAGGTAGAAGGATTGCTATGAGTTCAAGGCCACCCTGAGAATACATAGTGAGTTCCAGGTCAGTCTGGACTAGAGTGAAACCCTACCTTGAAACAAAAAAGGAGGCCCAAATCCCAAATCAGTATAGTAGTAGCAGTACACAGGATTTTCTAGCCACACACACACACACACACAAAAATTACACAAATTTTCTCAGCTATCTATAGGTATCTCGAAATTAGTTTATAGTCATCACTGCTCCATTACTTCACAACTATGATATCCATTAAATCAGTTGTCAGAATTTTTTTCAGATGCATTCATAAGGAATAATAGTACTATGTTATATTTTAAAATATTTTATGGCTGTATTAAAAAGTTATTTAATCCCAGCACTCAGGAGGTAGAGGTAGGAGGATTGCTATGACTTCGAGGCCATACCTTGGAAAAAAAAAAAGTTGTTTGTGTGTTTATGAGTATACTAGGGCCTCTTGCCTCTTTACACGAATGCCAGATGCACTTGCCATTTTCATTTTGTTTTGTTTTTGCATTCAACTCTATGTGAGTGGCTTGCATCCTGATTTATATAGGTGTCTGGAGAATTGAACTAATGCCAGTAGGCTTTGGAAGCAAATGTGTTTAATCATCAAGCCATCTCTGCAGCTTCCTTGACATAATTGCATTTAATAAACTTGATTTCCTTTGTAAACATGTGCATCTAATTTTATACACACATCTAATTTTAAGCATATTCTTAGATTCTTAGACTGGACTGTGGCAGATTATGTACAAGATATTTACAGGTGGAGACAGGATGAAACTTCACCAAACAGAGATGATCTGAGTAGCGATCAAAAGGATTCAGTCAAGATCAATGTCTAAAAGTGATTAACTCTCGTGGGAGAAAACTACAAATGCATAGGGGAAGGATAATTTAGGATAATTACCTTAGCTTCATTTGAGGTGCTAAAACAACTTGATGTTTTCTTATGTAATAAGAAAGTACATACATATTAAGTCAAGGCAGTGGGAGAGTAAAATCTTGGCATTCCTGTAATTACACATGCTAAGAGATTGGCAGCCAAGAATCCCATACCATCAAGAACCCTGTGTCCTGATTTCAAGAAATTCAAGCCAATAACAGGTATATTGGAAGAAAGAGTTTGAACTGTAGCCATCCTAGGACTGAGCCCCACTGTATTTTGAACTTGTTCTCTAATTTTGGATAAACCATCTAACTTTGCTGAAACTCACTTTTACTATTCATAAAGTTTAAGTAATATCTGTCTTATAGGAATGATATCATATACGAGATAGTACAAAAACATGCATGTCAAGCATGTAGAATAGTAGTATTTTACATATAGCAATCATCACTAACTGTGTTTAAAGCTAGGCCAGCCATTGCAGGACATAGGCTTTATGGAATACTATTGAGCAATGGGTTACTGGTATTAATGACATAGGATAATTTGGATGGTATTAAAATGCAAGTGAGAGCTGGAGAGATGGCCTATGAATTCTAAGGACCATGTTCAACTCTCCAGATCCCATGTAAGCCAGATGCACAAAAGGTGAGTCAAGTGCAAGGTCTCACATGCCCCCTAGGTGGTGCAAGTGTCTGGAGTTTGACTGTAGTGACTACGACCTGTCAATTTTCTCTCTCTGGCTCTCTTGCACTCTCTCTAAAAAAGGTAAACGAGCAGAAGAAATGGAGACATGGTAAAGGACATGAAAATGTTCAAGATTTCTCCAATAAAATGATCAATGATCAATAAAAACCTGAGATTGAAGAAAATATCTGACAAAACACAGATACCTGAGCTGGTCATATGGAAAGCTGGTGGTGCCAATCCCCAGAAAGTTCAGGCTTGGGTAAGAGCTGCTATGACTTGTTTGAGGTATGTGGAAAAGTGAACTCTTGAATTGGTGAGTTGTTGGCCCTGTCTTTCATTAATTTAATAGAAGTTAGAAACAATTCAGTGATATAAAATCCTAAAGGGACAGTTCATAAAAATCAAAATAGAGGGTTAGGATAGCCTTCGAGCATATATAAGCAGCTTACACATGAAAACCTTTTATACATTTGTTCAGTAGCTAGAGGTGAATTTTGCATATATATGCCAGTGAGAATTTATTGTTTCCTCATAAAAGGAAGCAAAACTTAATTCCAGAAAATATTAACTCATTTAGTTCAAAAGTATTTCTCATATGAAAAATTAAATTAATGGAGAAAACATTTTAGGAATATTCTTTAATTGCTTACAAAAATAGAATTGTTACTGTAGTTATTAATTTTGTCAATACACAGATATATATCTTATTTAAGAAACAATATTCCATATATTTCATATGGTTTTAATTTTATTGTCCCTCATAGGCTCATGTGTTGTCGGCTTGGCCCATGACTGATGGCACTGTTGGGAGATGTTGAAACCCTTAGAAAACGAGGCTTGATGAGAGGAAGTTACATCACTGAATGAGCATCCTTGAAGCCACAGCTCACACTCTGACTCTCTTTTGCTTCCTGGCCATTAGCCATAAGATGCATAGATTTCTTCTCCTCCTACTCCTGTCATGAGGTAGTATGCTGTCACAGACCCAAAGCAACAGGACCAAGCAACAGTACTGTCAAACCTCTGAAATCCTAAGTCAAAATAAGTCTTTCCTCTTTTTAAGTTTATTTGGAGTATTTGTTATAGTATTAAAGTTAAGACAATATCCATTTTATTGTTTTCTTAGTTTTATTTGTCAACTAATGAGATAAAATAAAATTTTTATTTTTGTTTGTCGATTGATTTGCTTGTTTATATTACAAGGTAACTTATATGGTTAAACATTTAGAAGGCTGGTTTTTCTATTTAAAATGGTTTTTCCAAAAATATGTGTGGTTGTTGCCCCATTGGCTCAGATATTTTTTACTAAAATTAGCTTGCAACTTGAGTCCCTAGCAGATCCCTGCTTAGGCGGCGTGTCACTAGGGGTGGATCTTCAGTCCAGCCCTGCTAGGTGTGTTAAGAACAGTTTGGAGCTCTGGCTGTTCCCATTTCCCGCTGTTGGTGTTTCCTTGTGGTGGCTTCTCTATTTCTTTCCCTCCCTTCCTCTCTCTCTCTTTTTTTCTCTCTCTCCTGTAATGCATGCTGGAATGAGCCAGCTTCTTCTGCCATAATAGAACTTCCCCTGGACTTTGAAAACCTGATAAGCCCTTTACTCCTATCAGCTGCTTTTGGTTGGGTGTATTTCAGCAATGAGAAAGCAACGGCAACATCTGCTTACTGCACATTAGATTCACTTAGGAAGTGAATTCACAAAGGAATTCTGCATGTATTGTATTAAAAAACTGTGCTTTTTATGAAATTGTCTTGTTTCACTTGAATCCTAACACCTTTTCCAATTTAAGACAGGTATTATTCTAAACATGTTTAGAAAAGTTTAGCATTTTCCATCTGTTTCCTGTGGCTTCCAAATCCAATAGCCCTTCTTGCAGATGTTGCATGTTGGTTGGTTGCTTTCCCTGTTTTATCACGACTCTTCAAATTTAGGAGTTCTAGCTGTTGCTGTTATTATAGCAGTTTTGATTGCTTCAAGAGTGTACATTAGTTGTCATTTGCTAGTGCAGACACCTAGAGGTAAATTCAAAAGTGAGAACTGCTGGAGAATGAAGGGGTGACTGGGCTCTGTGACAAGAATGGACACACCTCACTCTGGTCCTTACCCCTTCCTATGTGTGCAATGTTGACATGTGACTGAGCCTTTCATTCTCAGCTTTCTCATGCACCACATGAATCATAGTAACATAGAGCTGTTTTGGGGAGTGGATGATTGCCATTCATTGAGCACTGAGCCGAGTAAAAGAAACCGTCCATGAGAATTATTATCCTCTTTCTTCCTTTTATTATGATTTAGCACTGACAGAAATCCAAAGAACTGGGACAGTATTAATAACAAGCAAAAGATTCACAGCATTAAGGAAGAAGGTGGCTAATTATTTGTTATTTATTTCTTTAATGAGAAGTGGAAATCACTACCTGGGAACTTATTATAGAGAATAATCCCTACATCTATTTTATATCTGTGTGCAGCAGAAATTCACATCTACATAGAACCTGAGAAACTGACCATATTTGGAAAGAGAGTCTTTGAGGATGCAATTACAGTAAGAATTGCTGTGGATCCATGGATCGTAAATATACTTTGAGTATACTTAGAGACCAAGGAGGGTATGCATGAGGACGCTGGAGACAGATAAGGTGAAAGTGGAGGAACAGGCAGCTTGAGAGACCACAAGCTGAGGCAAGCTGGAGCCTCCCACAGCTGGAGAAGGAAGGGAGGGTCTTCCACAGAACCTTGAGAGAGTGTGACTCTGCCAAGCCCTGATTTTTGAACTCTGGCCTCCAGAACTGAGGGGAAATAAATTCTTGTTACTTTAAGACACCAAAATTGTGTTAATTTACTATGGACAATGTATTGGTCAGGGTTCTCTAGAGGAACAGAACAGATAGAATGAATTGTATTAAAAGGGAATTTATTGGATTAGCTTAAAACAGTCCAACAATAGCAAGTTGCAGGTCTGAGAGTCAAGGAACCCAGTTGCTCAGTCCACTAGGCTGGAGGCCTCAGCAGTTCCAATGCGGCACTGAAGGCCTGGCGGCTTCCTGGGGAGACGCTGCTCTTCAGTCCTCCCTGGTCTTCAGTCCACACTGGAAAGCAGCAACACCAAGCAGCAAGCACCCAGTGGCAAGCAGCGAGCAGCACCAGCAGCCAGGTGGGAGGAGAGAGAGCCTTTCTTCCCGGAGCTTCTTTTTATCAACCAGCCCCCTCCTCCAAGAGGGGCCGCCCACTCTGGGGGAAGGGCTCACCCTGGAGGAAGGATTCTTCCTTTAGTTAATCCTTCCTAGAGGCAGCCTCAGAGACACACTTATGAGGAATGTCTGTGGATCCCTAAACAAATCAAGTTGACACAAACTTAACCGTCACAGACAACCTAGAGATAAAAACAATGTCATATAAAAAATTTTCCTACCTTGGCAATGGTGGGGGTATGAGGTGGGGTAGGGATTTTTTTGTTGTTGTTGTTGTTCTTTCATTCTATGAAGAATCTACAGTTCTTTATTTCCACTATTAGGATAGTATTTAATAATTTCACTGGGATTTGTTTTCTCCTTATTGTCCTCCTAGTAAAATGTGAATGCATAACAAGTAAGAACTCTTTTACAAATGTGGCCTATAAGCAAGGAAAAAGGTATTTTAAGATTCAGAAATTATAAGTACTTATTTAAAAATGTCTGAATATATAGTTACTTATTTTACTCCTGATAAACTCAAACTTAAAACTTAAGAAAAATCTAATGAAGAAGTAGTCTAAACAATTATTTTAAATTAAATGGGCAAGTGTAGTAGGCAGAAGAATGCCTGCACTTCATTGGTCAAAAAAGTAATTTATGTAAATCTGAACCGTGAGATCTGGGACTTTTCTGCTTTCCTGATGAAAGGTGCCTGAAGACTTAGAGATGAACTGATTAGTGGGGGTTATCCAGTTGTGCCTAATGCAATCATAATGGTCCTTTTATAGAAGAGAGTGGGCAAGGTGAGGGGCCCTTGTCCCTAGCTGGGAAGATGGAATAAAGGGCAGTGAGCCAAGCACTGTTGGTGGCTTGAACAGCTGGCTGTGGCAAAGCAGAGGACTTTCCCCTACAGTCTTCAGAAAGAAAAAAAAATCATTGATATCTTGATTTTACTAAGATACATTTTGAACTATTGAACTTACAGAATTTAAGATAAATTTATGTTGTGTCAAGTGACTACGATCACTTGTTAAGCTGTTAAAGGAAACCAATACATGCAGTACAAAAACATGGAGAGAATTTTACAAGACAGTATGAGAACTTTCAGTCTTGTTTGAGGTGACATTTTTGCCTTCACTGACCATGAACAAAAAAGAATGTGATACCACTATGAAGTGGCAATCCTGGGGACTTCACAAGGAATGCACAGTCAGATTCATAAACTGAGTGTCACATCTGTAAAATAAACACCAATGCAGACTATAGAGAAAAGGAAAAAGGAATTCCACTGAAAAGAGCTCTGGGTTAATTAGCTTATATAGTCGTTAACCAGGCTTTGGGTATAGCTCTTTCTTTCCTTATATATGAGTATGTTGGAAGTGTGGTTCTGCCAGTTTAAATACAATATATGGAAAACAAAGCAAGAATTAACAGATACCTTCTTATTCTATAACTCTGGTTCTGTATAATACTAACTGATTTAAAATATTTTACATTCCTGGAATTGGTTTAACAATGTATGGATATAAAAACGATGTAATTCAAAGTCTAACAGGCTGGCTTGAAAACTGAAGCCTTAGATAAATGCTGAAGTTTTGTTTATTTATTTATTTATTTATTTATTTTGGTTTTTTGAGGTAGGGTCTCATTCTAGTACAAGCTGACCTGGAATTCACTATGTAGTCTCATGGTGGCCTTGAACTCACAAGATCCTCCTACCTCTGCCTCCTGAGTGCTGGGATTAAAGGCATGTGCCACCACACCTGGCAAGTTTGATATATATATAATATATATATAAACTTTTTTCACTGTGCCTCTCTGATAACTAACCACTGTAAACCCTTTTCAATGGGATATATTTTGAATAATAAATGATGCTGTTCTTGCCCTCATTGCTCAGGAAATTTTAAAGTTCTTAAGAGTTCCACTTTCCTCATTGCCAGTTTTCTGATAATTAACTATTCTATGCTTTGTGGAGACTTTAAAAATGAATGTGTCAGGGAAGGCAGTGATGTTCATTTAAAATGTGGCATTATGACAGGCGAAAGAAAACCCTGCCTCCAACATGCCAGGTTGGCACAACAAAATGGTCACCATCGTTTTTGACAACAAAACAAAACAAAATAGCCAACTGCTTCATATCTACCTCAAAGTTTTAGTCCACACTTTAGCTATAGATTCCTGGGGCTGAGATGCAAACCTGAAACAGGTTATTTCCCAAAGTGTGCACAAGGAAGTGACTTTTGTGCCATGCATGCTCTTGCTTCACCACACGAGCAGCTGTTCCCTTTCCTGTTTATAAGTGTGGGAACTAAGGAAGAACATGCAGTCTTTCTAGCCCATTTGCCACTGTTTCATGAAACCTTCCCAATGACTTCTTGCATATTCAACCAACTGGGTGAGAAGGCTGGATTAGAGCATTACATGATGCAGAGGCAGTGTGGGGAGTGCTGGAGCACTGCAGAGAAACCTGCCACCCCCCACCTACATGCCAGAGGCGCAATGTTTGGATCAACATTCCCTGAACTTGTGGGCACTCATTCTCTTTTATATGCACTGTATATCTCAGCTCTCTTATATACCTTCTGCAAAGAGAAAATCAAACAAAAAAGAGAGAAACACAGATGAAATAGAGATATAGGCTTGACTGTACACTGAAATACTTTTTGGAGGACTTTGAATATCCAGGAACAAAGATCAGAGTGTGTGAGAAGCCCTGAAACATGCATGCATATCGTTGCAGTCACTTGGGCCCCTGTTTCTCAAGATCAGCCAGGTTTTGGTCTGATAAAGCAGTGGCAAGGCTTTGAAGGATGCAAAGAAAGATGGACTTAGAATGTTTGAAGAATGCTAAGCAAACCCTACAAGATGCTGAGTCTCCTTTGAATGCCAGGTAGCACAGGGGGCACTGGAGTGTGCCAAGGGTGCCTGATTCATCCTACCCAGAGAATCAAAGCCTCAGGAGCTCTCACTTGTCCGCTGCAATTTCAGCTGCAGTCACGTAAGTCCACTGTGTTTTGCAGCACTCATGTTCTTTTGTCACCCTTCCCCTTCTTCCTTTGACAAGGGCATAGTCAGGGTTTTTGTTGTTGCTGTTTCATTTTGTTTTTGTTTTTACATCAGGTTAAGAGAAAATTGATGTGGATATATTTCAAATGAGTCTAGCTGGAAAAATTCTGGTGATCTGCAGTCAGTCATTTCTATATATGGCAAAATTACAGCAGCCAAGCCTGGGATCCTTTGGTCACCTGCTGGGCTGGTTATTGAACATATGACAGGGGCGGTTCTCAGTGTGGGGACGAGTCTGTCCGGAGGTGTTCAGTTCTGTAACTACATGCAGAGCAGAGGAGAATTACCGCTTTGACGGTATAGAGCCAAAAGTTGCTCCATGAAATACTGTGGTCAGTCCAATAAGTCCATGTGCAATCATCTTGACTGAGGATTTCCTAGACTTGCAGCAAGTCTAACAATTTACATGTCATCACCCATTAGGGGATATAAACTGAAAGAAGCTTTTTAGAGTCTCAGTAATAACAAAATTGATTTTGATCACCCTGGCAACAAAAAGACTGAATTATCTCTCTAATCTCTTTCCAGAAAAGATTTACAAATGCTTACATAAAAAGGAAATCAATGAGTACACAGACAGGAAATTATAGGGAAAAACCATTATGGAAGAGCGTCTGACAGTTAATTAAAACAATGCAAGTTCATTTTTGTGGATATTGTGACATGGTTTTTACAAGCCTTCTTAATTTTATAATGTGCTATGATCAACTTTCTCATTTTGTATAAAATTCTGAATTTGGAATTTTATATTCTTTTTGGAAAGTATTCCCTCTCTCTAACTATATAAGCTTTAGGCCCAGGAAACCCACATCTATTCCTGTGGCATGGCAGTTGGGATTTCAGAGTAGGCTAAAAGATATCATAACACTCTCTCAAAATACCAATTTTGTTCTTCACCAGGAAACTATTTAAAAATATATCCATGTGATGAATGAGGAAGTGCTCTGAGCAGCAAAGAGCAGTCAGTACGTGAAAGTATCAGCTTGGTCCTGATGTTGACGGCAGGCGGGTTGCACTGTGGCGTTGCTATGGTAGTTGAGATGAACCCACAGAAAAGCAGATGAAAATCATTAGGTGTAGCTGCAGACTTCCTCCATGCAAAGAGAGAAGCTCTCAGATAGCAGCCTGCCCTGAATCAAACATGCTGTGCATACATCCAGAAAGCAACTGTTGAAAAAAATGCCATGCCCTTGAGAATTGCAGTCAGCCTCTAGACCACTGTGCCCATCCTAGCGTTCTTATTTATCACATTTTCTTCTTAAAGTCAAAACAGAAAACAATATGACCTAATGTAACTAGTTATTAAATACAAATTTGCTTCCTGGTGATTTTAGGCCTTCTTCAGAAAGCAGGCAGGAGTGCTTGCCCACCTGTGCATATCATTGTACACAGGGCCACAGAGCCTTGAGCAGGTGGTGCTCACCTGAATGAGGCAGGGACTGGTTTATTCTAAACAATTCCTGTTGTTTCACTCATAATAGAAGCTGTAGGAGCTTTTATCAAATGCATAACAAATTAGGCTTAAACTATTTTTTTTCTCTCCATAAAGTTAGCAAACATTTACTGATCATATTTCAAATACAGATTGAAACTGGGGTGGTAATATATTTTTCAGTGTTCTTCATTTGAATCCTAAATCATGACTGGATTGGGGGAAAATCCTCATTTGTTGTGAAATCTTTGCTTAGCTTTCTCCTTTCCTTTTATTTTTTTTACACTTGAACTGAAAGAACCCTATGTTACGGTGGTGTTTTTAGTGACTACCTTTAAATTAAAAGGTACCTTTCATTGTATAAATGTATTTAATAGCACCTCTCTGATGTTCTCTCCTGTAGAAAATACAGAATTTATTGAGAAGTTCATAGCCGTTCTAAATGTGTCCATTCATATTTGGCACAATAGCCTTTAAGACATTTGAGTGCTTTACATATTTTTGTATGTAATTTGAATGTCTATGTTTAATAATGCCTGATGAAGGAAGAAATATCACAGGCTTTTTGTCCAGATTAAACCAAGTAATGAATTAAGGACTAAATGTTCATTTTGTAGGAAACACAATTTAAAACATATATTTTCTTCCTATGTTAAAAACACAGACCTAGGCATTATGAATATATTTCTAATCTGAATTTCCCCAGTCAATAAGAAAACAAACTTTTTTTGGTCATTTTTCTTCATATTTACATTTCTTGGAATTTTTTCAAATGTTTCTTTGTTCTTTCCTTATCTTTTTAAAAAATATTTTATTTTTATTTATTAATTTGAGAGAGAGAGAGATACAGAAATAGGCAGGTAGAGAGAGAGAGAGAGAATGGGCACGCCAGGGCCTCTAGCCACTGCAAACGAACTCCAGATGCATGTGCCCACTTGTGCATCTGGCTTACGTGGGTCCTGGAGAATCAAGCCTCGAACCGGGATCCTTAGGCTTCACAAGCAAGCATTTAACCACTAAGCCATCTCTCCAGCCCTTTCCTTATCTTTTTATACCTGCTCCTCTTGCCCCACCCAAGACAAAATTATCTGAATACTTTTTGAACACTAACATTTTCTTCTGGAAAACATGTATTTTAAAGAAAGTGCTTGGATCAAGAGAAAAAAAAAGCACATATATCATATATAAGCAATCTAGACCTATTAAAAAAATCAAGGATAAGTGCTTGCTTTAGCAGCACATATACTAAAACTGGAATGATACAGAGAAGATTAGCATGGCCCCTGAACAAGGATGACACACAAATTTGTGAAGCAGTACATTTTTTTTTTTTTAAAGGAAAAAGTTCAAGGATAAGAGGTAGGAGGATCACTGTGTTTGAGGCCAGACTGAGACTACATAGTGAATTCCAGGTCAGCCCTGGCTAGAGTAAGAACCTGCCTTGAAAAATATAACAAACAACAACAATAAAAAAATCAAGGATGACAAATGTTTCCACGACAATATTGGAACAGTAGGTACCACACAGGGGTAAGACTATCTATATATGAAAAAAAATATGGAGAATCTAATAGTTCCTAAACCAAGGCAATATTTTAAGGTTTTCTGCATATTTAGGAAATTCTATTAAAAGATATCAAACCTCATTAAAATAGTTTGCAAAATGAATAGATCTCTTTCAATTTTCAGTTACCCTAGCCTTCTCTGAAGTCACATTTTGTGGTCTAATTATTGCCCATTTTCCTTCCTAAGAAAAGACACTTTCATTTATTGGCACACTTGTGTTTTTGAATGTGAAGAGGAGAGCAGTGGAGTGAATTACAGAGTACAACCGTTTCTGTCCATAAGGCTGTAAAATCCACTGGGTGGAAAAGAGGGGATGTGAGTAGAAAATTGATTGTCATTGATGCTGCCAACCACATCTCTGTTCAAAAGAAGTTCTATGAATTCTAAGTTAGCATACTGGCAGAAATAACACAAATGCAGCCCAGAGAGTACTTTAGGTTACAACATATGCACAATCATGTCCACATACAAACAATGTCAAAATACTCTTGTTGGAGGCAACTGATATCTACAAAGGAGGTGTTTTAATCCATTATAATAACATTGTAACTTATTATAACATACAATGACAGTGTGTGTGTGTGTGTGTGTGTGTGTGTGTATAAGTGTGTATGTGTGTGTGTGTAATATACAAGCAAGTTACTAAATAAGACTCAAAGTAATAAATCTAACTTTTAAAACTCAAAAAGGCTAGGAATAAAATCAGTAATTTTTTAGGACTAAAAAGGTGATAAATGGCTGACGTAGAAATGTTTTAATCTCATCTGAAAAGCCTCCAATGTCCTACATATTCTAATGTATCACAAGTGAACACTAGACCATAGTCACCACCAACAAGAAACTTATTGGACACAAGCACAAGTGTGCACACATGCACGAGAACACACACACACACACACACACACACACACACACACACACACAATTCAAGAAGACAATGGAAGCCAACTAAATGCCAAAATTTGTGGCAGAGCAAAGTCACAAATGAAGTAGGAGGATCATTTCCAGCTCATGATACCATAGGGGACTGTCAAAGTGGTGGTAGCCAGTGGGGTCTTCTCCTGATATTCATGTTTGTGAGGTCACCTCACCCATTCACTGTGGGACTAGCATTGTAGACAGCATGATAACTGAAAGCATATGATTAAGACTTCCAGCACTAGTACATGCTCTTTTGGGTCCCTGAACCATCAGGTATACAGGACTCTTCCTGGCATTGGAAGAAACACGTAACAGAGTGAGCTGTCCAGATAGGTCTCATCAGATAAGGTACCACAAAGGCGAGTGAAAGGCCTTCAGTCACCATTTCCATTGGATTCATCTAGCTGATCGCAGCCCAGACTTTACAGGAAATAGTAAATCATTATTATTTTAGTTCTCTATCTTTTTATGATTTGCTATAGAATCATAGATAACTGTGACAACTGGTAAAGCATTATAAAGATGGCATGATCTTTCATTTGTTCTCTTACTTAATCCTTAATACAATTCTCAAATATTTTAATAAGAAGGAAATTGAAGCTCAGAAACTTGAATTGACTTGCCCAAGCTCATAGTGACTATGGAGCAAACTTCTTATTTAGAACAGGTTTGATGGAATGAGTTTGCATGCAATTTCCACAACAAGAAGGGTGAATGATATTAGCAGAGATCAGTGTAACGTGGGCAGAACTGGAGGGAGCATAATTTGATTTGAGCCTTGGAAGAAAGGTAGGCACTGAATAGGAACTGAGAACATAAGCCACCATGCAAAATCCTTCATCCTATACATACACCAAAGCAGGAAATTGTGGCATGAGGAAATGTCAATCATTATGACTCCCTTTATGACTTATTCCACTTCACTGACTGCTCAGCATTTCTCTAGTTTTTACAATAGTGTGAAATAGTTTCCTGTTCTACAAATAAACTATTGCAAAATGATCTAAGTTTAGCTGGTAAGTTGTGGAGTTTTGAGTTCAAATTCATATATTTTGCTCCACACCCCAAGTGATTTCTGCTTTCTCTATGTGTGGAACTCTAACAGGATTCATCCAAAGTTCCATGAAGGTAACAAGGCTCCAGAATGTGCTTCGTTTGCTTTGAACATGAGGTGTCACCCATGTGTTGTCATGCTGAAGACTAGCATCCCAGCTGGTGGTCTATGCAGAGGTGACTGGATTAGTTTCTTGATGGGTTCATTATATGATGGTATTATTGAGAAGTGGAGGCAAACAGGGGTCGTGGCCTGTTTGGAGGAAGCAGGTTAATGGAGAGCATGCCCTGGACTGATACACCATGATCCTCTCCACTTGCTATCTTCTCTCTTTCCTGTCTGCCATGAAGTGAGAAGATCCCTTCCATGTTGTTTGGATTCACAGTGGTCCAGAAACATTAGAACCAGCCTACCGTGGGCAGAAGTTTCTGGTACCAAGCTTCAATAAATCTTGCTTGCAATTGTTCCTCTCAGGTATGATGAAATGTCTTCCTAACACAGAAGGAAAGCTGTGGTTCCTATTTAGCATAGTAGAAGTATTCTAAAGAGCTATACTCCAGTTCCTTGAACTGATATGAGAAAAAACCTAAATAAGAAGTTCAGCAGCAATGACACTAAACAGTGTGCTCTATATACTAACCAGGATTTGGCACAAAGAATTTCATGGACATCCTCATCTTTTGAGTTGGTGTAAATCCTTAGAGAGGCTTAGCTACACTGCAGTAATCTTGCATGCACTTATTGGTAGCACTTTTGTGAAACATAAAAAGAATGTACAGCAATATGCAATAGAATTTCTTTGGTTTTTAATAAGATAATGTACATTAAAATGTCTGACACCATGCTACATACATAACAGACAATCAGTTAGCACTGTTTTTCTGTCTCTTGTTTAAATAGAATGGAAATAAGAGAAGGTAGTATCACATATTCATCTGAAATACATTAAGGGTGTTGGGCAACAGGGGCCTGGTAATGAAAGAGGAGCTGTGTGCAAAGTCAGATAAATAACACATTCACTGCCTTGGAATGGCAGGACTATAACTGCAGCCTAAGTGTTTGTTATCTCCTTCTTTCTCTTCACATAAAGATTGCATGCACACCCCATGTGTATGTGTATACCTATGCTAAACATTGTTCTAGGTATATAATTTAAATTCATAAATGAAATTAAAAATATTCAGGTGCCCCTGGAGTGTTGATTCTAAAATGAAATAATATAATACCAAGGCACCTTATAGCTTAATTCAGCTTTAGGACTCAGATGTATTTACACTTTCATAATATTATAATGATATAGTACTAAGGAAATAAATGAAAGGCTCTAGTTTAGCATAAAAATGTATGCTATGAGCTGTTGTATCTCAAGACCAACCATAGCAGCCCCTCTCTCCATACTCCCTCTGGAGGGGGATTAGGTAAGTGGGAGGAAACACTGATAGTGTGGTCATGTGCTGGACATGCAGCCCATGGGACTCATGTATCCTCAACAGCAGTAAGTCTATCTGTCATATTTACCATGCATATTTTATTAGAATTGTTCCTTTTTTTTGGATCGAGCTAAAAAAGACTATATGGGGCTAGAGAGATGGCTTAGCGGTTAAGGTGCCTGCCTGCTAAACCTAAGAACCCAGTTCCAATCTCCAGGTCCCACGTTTAGCCAGATGCAAAGTGACGCAAGGGCACAATTCTGCACTTGACCACAAGGGGGCGCAGACATCTGGATTTCGTTCTCAGCAACTGAGAGACTGCTGGCGCAACCATCTCTATCTTTCTCCCTCTCCCTCTCTCTGTCTCTCTGTGTCTCTCTCCAAAAATAAATTAAAAAAATAAAAAAATATATTTTAAAAAAGACTATATGTATGTCAATCAGAAAGCTGACAAGTGTAGCTGGTCATGGTGGTGCACACCTTTAATCCTAACATTTGGGAGACAGAGGAGGTGGATTGCCATGAGTTCGAGGCCACCCTGAGACTACATAGTGAATTCCAGGTCAGCCTGGGCTAAACTGAGACTCTACCTTGAAAAACCAAAAAAAGAAAAAAAGAAAAAATAGAAAGTTGACAAGTGCATCATGACTTTGAAGACTGCATTCAAATAGGAAAGTTGTAATATTTAAAAAGTAAAGAAAAGAGGGAAAATGATAATATAATGAGACTATCAAAATTATATTAAATTACATATATATCTATAAAGAGAAAAAAATGATTGAAAAATAAATTCCTTTTTGAAGTGCATAAAATAGCACTCAAAGCTTATATAGAATATACTAGAGCAAATGCTTACATGTCTACATTATTATCCTATATCACTTTGACAGACTATAGGAAATGCCTGATACAGTATGATGATGGTTGCAACCTTCTCCCCTGACTTTTCATCAGAGAGGCAAGGCCATTAAGTACCCCACAGTCTCTTATTTCTTTCTGGTGCTTAATTTTCCTTCCATATACAAATGTCCCAGACTGTTGTCTGCCATTATGGCTGATCAATCATGTTTCTTTTTGTCCTTTAAGTAGAGATCTAGGTTAATAGGGATAGAGAGTCTAGTTCTTAAACTTCTGAAAATTCATTTGCTGTTTTCTTATTATCACAAATGTATCCTACTTCTGTAACATGGCTCAGCACTTTCTAGGTCTGAAAAACTTTCTTTTACTTTTAATTTTAAATCTTTCCATATGGAGTGCTACATTATTATCTTTGTTTTCTCCATAAATGTTAATACTGTTTTTCTCAATGTGACTTGAACTTTTTACCCCTGATACATTTATTCTACTTATGATTTTATTATGAATGAAAGTGTTAAACTTCATTGACCTGAATGATTAATTCAAAACTTTCATGAAGTTTTATTCATTTAAACATTTTAAAAAAATTTAAAAATTTAAATTAATTCAAATTTCTATTTATTTATTTGAGAGAGAGGGAGGAGAGAGGGAGAGAATGGTTGCATTGGGGCCTCTAGCTATTGCAAATGAACTCCAGACATAAGCGCCCACCTAGTGCATCTCAGTTACGTGGGTCCTGGGGAATTGATCCTGGGTCCTTTGGCTTTGCAATCAAGTGCCTGAACTGCTAAGTCATTATATTTCAACTTTGAGATAAAAAAGTCTCAACTCTGTCTATAGTATTTCTAAAATATATGCCAAACATCAGTTTAATATTAAGCTTGACTATTCAAATAAAAACTAGTTTT
This sequence comes from Orientallactaga sibirica, assembly GCA_036365145.1. Taxonomy (NCBI): domain Eukaryota; kingdom Metazoa; phylum Chordata; class Mammalia; order Rodentia; family Dipodidae; genus Orientallactaga; species Orientallactaga sibirica. The sequence goes on from JAEOAD010000033.1 coordinate 20,854,379, forward strand.
CAATGAAATAAAATCACATCTGTCTCTAAGGGAAAATTAGGTATGACATATTTTATATATGACAGATTTATAATTTATATATACTATGCTACACTACGTATCAATTTCATGCAGTTCCTTCATACATACTCTAGGGGGAAATGACCTTAATAAAATAAATGTATTTATTAGAGGTGAAATTTCAAGGTCGACTAGGACAGAATATTTTATGCTTTTTACTTTTTGAGGACTTTACCCCTGCTCTCATCTGGAAATATTCCTTTCCAACTTGATTTCTGTGTTTTATGTGGCATACTAGAGAGATACTACATAGTAGCACCAGTCAATTCTTAGTTCTTTTCAGATATTAGCTTAAACTTTTTTTTTTTTTTTAGGCATGGGAATTCTCTATGTAGTGCAGGATGGCCTCAGACTCAGGGTGATCCTCCTACCTCTGCCTCCCAAATTCTGGGATTAAATTTTTTTTTAAATGTTTATCTTGATAAACTATACAAGAATATTCTCTATGTCTGTCTTTGCTGAATGCTTGGTAAATTGCAGATAGGTAAAAGAATGAAAAAACAGGACTGAAGATACAGTCAGTCTAGCTTGTATGAGGCCCTAGGTTCAACTGCAGGTATTCTAAAAAAACACATACATGAGAAAGTCAGAAGGTGAGGGAAGTAGTTTTTGGTAATGTCATGTATTTTGTTTAACGTTCCAACAATGAGAGAGATCAAGGCCAATTGATATGATGTGCCGGGAAACAAGTCCACAAGTAGTAAAAATAATTCCAGACAGTCTATAGTTACAAACCTCATGAAGATACTAACCTTAGCCTCACACGTTAATGCACTGCAATTAATTCATTCAACAATTTCTCTTTAACATGGTCTGTGACCTCTTTGTTTTTTTCCTTCTTTAAATTCTCATAATAATTTGTATTTTATTTTTTAACCCCTGCCACTCTGGACACACACATACACTCAGATGTAGATTCATGATACATGGAACATAGATTTTTTTAGAGCCATATTCATATAAAAATTCAGAAGACTTTGAGCATAATCCCCCAATCACCTGCCACTCTACCCACCATGTTAGTCCTCTTGTGCCCTTAGATGGATTTGATTCCACTTTCATTGTATGTGGGTTTTGACATTATTTATTCACATCAAAACATTCTACTTGATTCTAGGTTTGTTGTTTAACATATGAGCTAGCATAATGTTTTATTAAAACTCATTGAACAAATAAAAAAATACATGTCCAAATAGTCATTTTCTTTTATCTCCTCTTTACAAACTTCTGTTATGCCACAGAGTCATTGATTTTTCTCTGTTTTATTCAGCTTTGCTGGAATTATAACAGAAAGATCTACAGAATGTATTGACATTCATTTCATAATTGAATATGTCTTCCTCATTCGCTATATTCCTCTTCCTCTATCTCTCTCAAATAAATAAATAAATAATAAATAAATAAACATTTCTAAAGGACTGGAGAGATGGCTTAGTGGTTAAGGCACTTGTGTATGAAGCCTAACAGCCTAAATTTGATTCCCTAGTACCCACGTAAGCCAGATGCACAAGATGGCACATGCATCTGGAGTTCATATGCAGTGATTGGAAGACCTGGCATACCTATTCTCTATCTGCCTCTCCGCCCCCCCCCCCAGATAAATAAATAAAATATTTTAAAAATATGTCTTTGATTCATGAGTACTCCTCTTATTTCCCTGTACTGTAAAACTTATATAATATTTTTATTTATAAAATACAATGAATGATATGTTCATCTTTCTGAAAGTTAGACTATTTATTCTACTTAAATATTTCCACTGGCTGCTGAAGTCTAGACCATCAGTTGAATGGTTATCAGCTGGCTTAGATGTAAGCTGAGGAAATGCTGGCACACATTTATGATTTGCTTCTGTGTTTTCCTGAAATTCTACTGTTTTAGTTTCAGAAACATCCTGCTACCTCCAAGCTTCAATTTACGTTCTTGCAAAAGATTCTTCATCTCTGTTATGCAAAGTGACCCTGGCTTCTGGGAGCTGCATTTTCACACCAGACAATGGCTAGTCAGCTTCTAATACACATAGCACAGAATGGCAGTTTAAATAGAGAAGACACTTACTGGGAGGACATTCATTATTCTTTAGCCTGTGGGTATCATCCACTTATTAAAAGGCAGAGTTTGAGCTTTTGTGTGCTGTTGGCACATTAAGATTATCCAGTCAATGCTACTGTCAATTACCTTGCCCAGTGTTTTACTACTTTTGACAGATATCTACATAGATGGCTCAAAGTTCTCACAATGCAGCCTCAATTTTATTTCTTTCCCAAGTTCTTTTTTGTTAAAGAGGACCACTCAATTCATAGAATAAAACTTCCAGGGTAAGAAAGCCTTTTAGAAATAGGATTAGAAAATGAAATAATGTAATCAAATAAAATGGAATCCATTACGCAGATTGTACCAAAGTTTTTTTTTTTTTTTTTTTTTTTTTTAGTTTAGATGAATTTCAGTCATCTAAACTAAATCAGAAAGTTTAGACTTTGGCAAACTTTTATGGAACCACTTCTAACGTATAAGCTAAAAGAACACATTTTTAATAGAAATTGACTTTCTGACTTAGTCATATTTTATATTTTTATGTTAAACTTGAAAGGATAGTATTGAAGGAGATTTCTATATGTCTACTTGCCACTATATACATTATGTATGATTTAGTTTCTTGGAGGTATAAAATCTAATAAAATTTCCATCAGTTAATAGGAGTTTTGTATTTTTTCATTATTTATAAGCTTGAGATCAATACTGTGTTAAAATATAGCATCTTTTATATGTGTTCATATCATAAGAAGTTGTAGTAAGTACTAATCTTTAAAAAATATTTTTATTCATTTATTTGCTAGCAGAGAGAGGTGGAAGAGAGATATACAGAGACAATGGGCGTGCCAGGGCCTTCAGCTGCTGCAGAGGGGCCCCAGATGCAGGTACCATTTTGTGCCTTTGGCTTTATGTGGGTAGTGGGGAATCAAACTTGGGTTGTTAGACTTTGCAGGCAAGTGCCTTGATGGCTGAGCCATCTCTACAGCCCGGCAAGTACTAATTTTGATAAAACTAAATCTAGTGAATATAAATGAGTTCACATAATCCAACAAAGACAAAAGCATTTCCTCTCAGCATTGTTTTTCTTTCATATGCTTAAGCTAATCTAGCCACCATATCATAGAAGAGATAAAGGGAAACCAACATCACAGTTTTGTTGCCTTTAGAGATGCTTTAGATTTGTAAAATGAAGGTTTTTTCCATGCACTATTTTTATGATTGGTTCAATTCATAATAAATTGCAGATTTTTTCTTGAAATTCAAGTACAATTATATATATATTTATATATATATTCCAACAGTAGGTTTGCTGGAACACCTTTATTACTGATACAATCTATATGATTTGTTGAGAAAAATAAGCTTGTTTACTTTGCCTTATGACTCTGTGTTGACTTTCCTAGAACAGAGTAGGACCAAATTGAGAAAATAGATTGTTATAACAAGTTCAAGAGAAAGAAACAGGATTAAGAAAAAAGTCTGGTAGCCCATGTCTATATGATATATATTAGTTAGAAAATTAAGAAACAGGTGGCTTTACTGTGTAGACTATCTGGAAAAGTATAAAAGTTGCAAAAATTGGAAACAATGCTGTTTTACAGATAAGAACCAGGCTACCCAGAGCTATAAGTAATATTTTTTCTAATGTAAACCTGAAATACCATTCATATTTAAGTCTGATAGTTTGCTTTTAATAATTCAATGTATCTCTAAGTTCTATTTGACTCATCTCTTATGTTTGCACATTTATATTACTTGCAGTTTTCACTGCTGTAAAAGTCAAATCTCAGACAACATTGAAAGAAAAGAATGCAGTTGGTGTCTGTCTAATTTCAAGGAGTTACTCTAAAGCTTCAGTAATAATAAAGCTTTTAGCAACAGAATAGACAAATAGATCAATAGAATGATGAGCCATACAGAGACTCATAACGTAGCCAAGTGACCTTTGACATAGGAGCCAAGGTATTATGATGGAGAAAACATAGTTTTCTTTGTTTTAACAAAAGCACTAGAACTATTAAACATCTATTACTTCCTTTCCCATTACTAAATGTAAATTTTAAACTCTGTACAGAAATTTACTCAAAATGAATCAGTGAACAAAACCTAAAATGCAAAACTACAAGCGGCTGGGGTGAAACTTAATGAAGTGGCATTTGCCTTGCATGAGACCTTGGGTTTAATCCTCACACTGCAAAAATACCACCACCACCAACAACAAAATCCAACCCCACAAAACTATAAAACTATAAAACTGCTAGAAGCTAGCATAGAAGCTAAAAGTCATCAAATTATGTCTTAGATATAACATTAGAGACACGTTCTAGAAACATCTCATAAGCCAAATTTAATCAACATGAAACACCTGCTCTGTGAAAGACATTGTTAAGAAAATGGAAAGAAAAGCCATGAGCGAGGAAAATATTTGTAAGACACATCATATAAAAGATGGCTCTTGAAATGTAAAATGAACTCTTAAAATTCTCAATAAGAAAATAATCTGGTAAAACCATGTATCACAATTTTCCAAACAAACTCACGCAAAGAACATATACAGATGGAAAATAAGCAAAAGATATTTGTTTACTATGACACAAAGTACTCATCACATGCCATCAGATAAATGCAAATTAACTCAATAATGAGGGATTAGCACACAGCTATTGAAATGGCCAAAATCTAGAACAAAGGCAGCAAATGTAGGTGGGGATTATTTATGATGGGAATGCAAAATAATACAACCAGTTTAGTTTGGAAGACAGCTTTGTGGTTTCTTACAAACTTAATCATATTACCATATGATTCAGAAATTACATTTGCTAGCATTTAGCCAAGGGAGTTAAAAATTATGTTCATGCAAAACCTGCAGGCAGGTATCTATAGCAACATTATTGGTAATTGTCCAAACATGGAAATGACCAAGATGGTGACTCCTGTGATACACAGTTTTTGGTACATCCAGACAATGGATTGTGGTTTAGTGATGAAAGGAAATGAGTCATCAAAAAATGACATCATAGAAGAAATTAAAATGTACATCACCAAAGGAGAGATGTTAAGCTGAAAATGTTACATACTGATGGTTCCAATTCTATGACATTAAGGAAAAGGTAAAATTATAGTTACATTAAAAACATGAAAGATATTAAGTAAGGGAGAAGGATTAAGCAGGTGGGTCACAGAGGATTTGCAGGTCAGTGATGCATGGCATTATGCATTTGTCCAGACTCATAAATACATGTCACAGTAAGTGTTGTGGTTTGAGTGAAACGTCCTTTCACAGGCTTATGTGTTTTGAATAGTTGGTCCTCAGCTGATGGCAATTGTGAGATCTGTGGACCCTTTAGAAGGTGAAGCCTTGCAAAAAGGTGTCTGTGCAGGGGTGGAGCTTGAGGTGTTTTCAATCCAGCCAACTAGGTGTTCAGAGCTAGCTAACTCAGACTACTTCCTCCCAGATGCTGTGGAGGTATGATGCTCCAGCTGCCTGCTTTCCCAGCCATGATGAAACTTCCCCTCAAGACTGTAAGCTGAAATAAATCCTTTCCTTCTATCAGTTGCTTTGGTCAGGTGTTTTGTACCAGAAATAATTATCTTTTTTTTTTTAGGGGGGGTGGATTTTTAAGACAGGATCTTGTTATGTAGTCCAGAAGAGCCTTAAGCTCCCTATGGATCCCAGAATGGCCTTGAACTCAAGGCAGTGGTTTGGCCTCAATGTTTTTAATACTAGTATTCCAAGTGGGATCCACCATGCCTGGATTTTAACAACTATAGGTTCCCATAATATAAACAAAAAAGCTTTATAATTAAAGGAGAATCATGGTAAGACTCTCTAAAGATAATAGTGTCATTATATAGAATGCTCTATGATGTCTGTATTTAAAATAAATCCATAAGAAAAGCAGTAAGTGGACATTTAATCAAGGTCAAAGGTAAGATTTAAATTTCTAAGACTTATTTAAAATGAATTTACATCCAAAATGTAGTGAAAATTTTGGCAAATTCTAGCAGAATACAATGGCTTCTATAATGTGCAGCAAAGAGAAGAAAGAAGTACCTGGCTCAGTTTTTGGTAGTTTGTGCCATAATAAAAGGGACAAGTAATTGGGTGGGTTTCTAGGCCTTTTACTTTTATATTCTCTGTTAATAGTAGTAATTTGAAACATGAATATGGTAGGACAAAACAGTTATAATGGAAATGAGAAATAGTAAGGCAAAATCTTCCCACTACATCGGAACTGATATCTCAGCGCTCACCATTCTGCTAATAATTAAATAAACTCACAGCTCCCTTTGCAGCAATAATTCAGGTAGTTACATGGATTACTCTGGCTCCATGGATATAAGATAGACAAATCCCAGCCAATTCTCAAAGAGATCATTACTAGAGTTTATAGTTGAGATAGTGTGATACTTACTCATAGCCAAATCTTAGGAGGAATAACAGAAATATTATTTTAGCATCTGATAATAATTTATTATATTAATATATTATATATTATTATATGTCATATTTATGGCATTAGTAGTTATCTTGTGTTTTATAGAATATTCTAAATAATTCTAATTTCTCATTCTGTTTATAATAGATATACTAGGCAAGAACTTCATACTACTATAGAACATTAAATAAATCTTAATAAACTTGTATATAAAATCTTTTTTTTTTTTAAAATATATTTTATTTGTTTATTTGCAAGCAGGGAGAGAGAGAGAGAGAAGAGAGGCAGACACAGAGAGAATGGGCACACCAGGGCCTCCAGCCACTGCAAATGAACTCCAGATGCATGTGCCCCTTGTGCATCTGGCTTATGTGGGTCCTGGAGAATCGAACCGGGATCCTGTGGCTTGGCAGGCAAATGCCTTAACCGCTAAGCCATTTCTCCAGCCCCTGTATATAAAATCTTAAAGATGAAAACTTAAAGATAATTTTATGGGCTTACATAAAATCCTGTAGGCATCTGTATTGGTCAGAACAAACTAGTTTGCCATCTTTTCTAATTTACCATTTAATTGGGGTTTTAAATGAAGATATAGCCGACATATTTCTCAGAACACAACTAATGAATGAAAAGGAATATTGAAAAAGGAAGATGAAATATAAATATAAATGTAAGCCTCTTCAAAAGTCAGTTATAGATAACCAGGAGAAGCTATAACCAAATCAGTAGAAATTCCCAGAAGAAAATACCTACATACTTCAGATGGCAGCTATGCTCTGAGTTAAAACAAAAGAGAACAAAACAAAATGAATGGCAATTTCAGCATGCACATATGTGTGGTGTGTGTGCATGCATGTATGTGTGCATGTGTGTTTGTATGTATGTAGGTATGTATGTAGGTGAGTGTGTGTATGCATGCATGAGAACATATGCACACATGTACATGTGGAGGCCAGAGGACAATATTGGGTGTTTTCCTCAGTTGCTGTCCTGTGTTTTGTGAGACAGTGTCTCTCACTGAATCTAATGTTCATCAATTAAGCTAGATTAGCTAGCTTGCCAGCCTTAAGGACTGTCCTGTCTCACTGCCTCCCCATGCTGGGATTACAGATGAGAGCCACTATGTCTGGTCTTTATAATGGTGCTGGGAATCTAAACCCAAGTTTTTATCTTGCATAGCAATCACATTACCCACTGCACCCCCTCACTAACCCCTCAGATAAGACTTTCAGTAAAGGAAGACATGTTGCTTATAACATGGCAACAAAGCTATTAAGAGATAGGAATTCAAAGTCAGAGAACACTGGCTCTTTATCCTCATACCAGGTGCTGAACCCTCTCTGTCTCTCTTCCTGCTGCTGACAAAGGCCTTCCTTACCTGGTCCAGTCAAACTCTTTGACTTCCCCTCGTCCTTGCTTAGTCCTCACCAACATATTAAACAAGTTTTCTCTTCGTAAATATACCCAGATCTGTGAACCTTCTCTTGCCACAGGGCCTTTGCGCTAGCTTGCTTCTCTTGCTAGCATACTGTTCTCCACAGCACTCATTTGTTTCACTCTTTTACTTCAGGCTTGTACACGTCTTCTCCCTGTGGGAGCCCTCTTGGACCTGTGCATCTAACTTTTTACCCCTAAAACCTTGCAACTAAGAAACTCCTCCTTCCCCTTTCCCTTTTTCATTTATTTGCTTTCTCCTTTCCTTTTCTCCCTTTCCTCTCTCCCTCCCTATTTTCTTTCTCTTTTATTTTCATTTTTTTTTCTCCCTCTTTTCTCTTCTCTTCTCTTCTCTTCTCTTCTCTTCTCTTCTCTTCTCTTCTCTTCTCTTCTCTTCTCTTCTCTTCTCTCTCCTCTCCCTCCTCTCTCCTCCCTCTCCTCTCCTCTCCTCTCCTCTCCCCTCCCCTCCCCTCCCCTCCTTTCCTCTCCTCTTTCTTCTTTCAGGGTCTTGCTATATGTAGCTCAAGTCGGCTTGGACTGGGATTATAGGTATTCACCACTACACCCTGGTGGATGTGCTTTATGTTTTCACTAGCATGTGTAGTAGACCTATTTCCTCTGCTTTAAAACATTCTCTCCTGGAACAAGAGGGAGGCTGAAAAACCTCAGAAAATTCATGAAGGTTCAGGAAGCTCAGAAAGTTGCAAGGTTCAGCAGCATCTCCCAAGGCTGCATAAGTAGTAAAGATCTGCCTGTGGTGTAAAAAGACCCTCCAGTGGAGCTGCCTGCAAGTTGTTCAGGGTGCTACAGAGATGCAGCTTCCATGAGTGATCCTCTCTGCCATGTGGACTTTTCAGTGGTGAAGTTGCCTTTAAGTCACTCATGCTTATGAAACTATGCCCTCACCCACGTTTCTGTAAGTAACCCCAAAACCTGGTTCAGCAAGCTAGATTTGGGTGGACTTGTTTATTTGGTTGATCACCAGTTCCCTTACTGGCAATGAATACACATTGGTTCACATCGCCCCAGGAACAGCCACGCAGCAACATGTATCTCAATGTGTTTGTATCTTGTTCAGCTGTTCCAGTTGTTCCCTAAGGGAACCCAGCATCCATTTTCAATAATGGTAATTACTAATATTCATGTCATCATTACTACATAGTAGGCACTGTTCTAAGCATTTTATCCACTCAGCTTGATGTTATTTGAAAGAAATCTTAAAATCTCATTTGCTGTTGAACAAACAGAAGCATGAAGAGGCTAGACTATTTTCTTTAGGTCACATAACTAGTAAATAGCAGAGTTTGCATTAAAATTCAGAAAGTCAGGCCCTGGAAGAGAAGTCCTTACTAACTATACCTCAGAGCCTGGCTGGATTTAGTAATGATTAAATACAAAACTTGAAAAAATAGTACACTAAAGAGTATATATACATTTTACATATTTAGAAACAAGCATGATATAATAAGTATGCACTAAATATTTAAAATAAAGATAGCATATGTTGTTATTCTTTATCCAGGGCTCAGCTGTGCTACCTAACTATTGTTATTCTGTACCAGTAAGAATATTTCCAGAACATGATGTGCAGTTCCATTTAAGAATTATTTGACATACTGGGATGCATCTATTAAAGACTGCATCAAATGATAAGCAGTTCATGAAGACTGGGAAAATTAGGGCAGTAAAATGTCTTTAATTTGGCTCAAATAGTCCTTAAAGGTCTGGATGAGAGGGCCATTTCACTGTCAACACTGGCGGGCAATCTCAGGCAGGTAGCGATCATACCTACCACTGCTAGGAGAGGCTGCAGGAGCCACAGCCGAGTGGGAGAGCCTAGCTCTGGCCACTGGGAATACAGGGCAATGACCTCCAGCACCTTCTGTTGCAGCCCCAGCTCCCACATGCCTGGGTAAATGGCCTTCTGAACAGACTGGCTCAGGCACATGCTTGGAGCCCACATTGCATCTGCCCAGGGCTGTGATGCAGGCCATCTGTGGCGGGAAGTGGAGGAAGGGGCCATCCTGTTGTCTACTGCCCTGAGGAGAGAGCCAGTTTACCCTCCCAGGATGCACCTCTAAGGAAAACAAGTGAGTGTCCCTACATCAGGCCCACCAGAAAGAAACATGCAAAGGGAAAAATCCTTGACAGAGGGGGCTAATAAGAAGACAAGGAAACAGGTCCACCGTTGCCCAAAAGGGAATTGGGCAATACTATTAACCCTCTTCCCCATCCAGAGCCCTGTTCTGGGACTCACCACATTCCCATGGGAGTACAACCCTTTGTTCACCCTAAGACAGGAACCCAAATCCCCAGCAGGTTAGATGGCACTAGCCTCCCCCCACCCATGATATTTGTTCCAGAAATAAGAATCAAAACTGAAAATATATTATGAGGCAGTGCATTTTTCACATGTCATCATGAAGACCTTTGTCATAAATACTGCAGATTAAAATATGGTCACATAGTGAATTCCAGGTCAGCCAGAGCTACAGTGAGACCCTACTTGAAAAAAACAAACAAACAAACAAACAAACAACAACAAAAATATGGTCTCTGTACATATTCAGGCATTAGCTTAGTATTAGTGGGAGCTCTTGAGAATTTTGCTTCAGCAATGTCTACTTTTTTAGTTTACCAGATTGTTAAGATATTTTATTATCATAGTTGTGTTTCCATTGTTTTCTTATAAAATGTAGAGATTTTTTAAGTATTGTATTTATTTCTTCCTTTGAGAGAGAGAAAGAAGTAAAGAGAGAGAGAGAGAGAGAGATAGGGAGGGAGAGAATGGGCACAGCAGGGCCTCCAGCCAATGCATACGAACTCCAGACACGTGCACCCCCTTGTGCATCTGGATTACATGGGGCCTGGAGAATCAAACCAGGATCCTTTGGCTTTGCAGGCAAACTCCTTAACCACTAGGCAACCTTCCTCAGCCCCAGACTTTTTTTTTTTTTTTAATTTAAAAACGGCAGAAAGAGGGCTGGAGAGACAGCTTATTGAATAAGTTGAAGTGCTTGCTGTGAAGTATGAAGACTGACCTTGAATCCTCAGAACACATATAAAACAATGTGACCATCTGTAGTCCCAGTGTGCCTTAAGCATGATGAAGGATGGAAACAGGAGAGTCCCCTTAAGGCTCACAGGTCAGGAAGCCTTGTGAATGCAATGGTAAACAACTGGAGACAGACTCAAAAATGATGTAAGTCTGTCTAGGACCAAACCATAACTTGTCTTCTGATCTTCACATGCATGCTGTTGCACACACATGCCTGAACTCACACACATGCATATGCATGCACACATGTGCACACACATACAAAAAAAGAAGAGAAAAACAAAAACCACAGAAAGAGGGAAGTAAAAATAAGTGAAGAAAAGGAGCTCTCAGGCTAGGCATTTTCTAATTCTGTGCTCAGTAAAGTCTTTGAGGTGAGATGTTATTCTTATGCTGATTTTGTGTACAAGATTCAAGGAAACAGAATAATTGATTCGCATGGGTTGCTAAGGAAATAGGCAGAAATGTAGTTTGACAACAGGTCAGTCTGATTCAAAATCTATGCTTACTTTTCACTTTGCATTTTTTTCACATTCATTTTTTTTCTGCAAGAACAACAAAATGGACCTGCTCCACAGTTATTGCTCAATACTGGTATATACAAACGACAGGCTGAAACTTCTATTGTTCCTAATTATATCAATTCATTTTTAAACAATATTTTAGTTACTTATACGAGAGAGAGATGGAGGAAGAGAGAGAAAGCGAGAGAGACAGGAAGAGGCAGACAGAAAATGGGAGCATGAGGGCCTTCAGCCACTGTAACAAACTCCAGGTGCATGCAACACTTAGGCTATCTGGCTTTATATGGGTACTGGGGAATCAAACTTAGGTCTTTAGGTTTCCTAGACAAGTTCCTTAACCACTAAGCAATTTATCCAGTCCCAATGTATTTTTTTTTCAGAAGCTTTCTTTCAATGTTAACAAGAACTCTGCAATCCAGTGGAATAAAACATTTCTTTGAATGAATAAAATGTTATGGAATTTTATTGACATATTTATCTCTAGTCAAAATTCTCCCCATTGTGTAAATCTAACCAATGGGCACTATACATTGAATTTCAAAAATATGAATTTTAATTGTAATTACCATTTCCTTTATCACTTCAAAATATGAAACCTACTGAATGGAACACAATGACCTTGCTCCTCACCTGCTACCTCAGAGGGAGTTTGAAATATTAAAGTGCATTTGAAAACATAGTTTTAAATGTAGTCAATGATAATGACTGATTCTGTTTGCACAGTTTCTATACATGTTTTATATCTGTAAATGCTTGTTCTTTTACCTTGAGGTCTTTTATATCATGGCTAATTTGATACTACATTATTTTCATCATGCTTTATGATGCAAATCAAAACAGGCACAACTTTCATTTCCCATAGTTGAGTTCTCACATTTATTTTTTGTCCTAATAAAAATATTATGAGGCTGGTTTGACATGTTTTGGAGAGATGATAGCTCAACTATTCTCCAAGGTGATCCACTGTATTTGATCAAGACAAATAAAAATATGATTTTAATATCACATTGTTTAGTTTATTGATTTTTGGTTGATCCTTTATCTCAGACAAAAAGTTCATATAAATTTCCAGGGACTTCACATTTCATATTTATAACTTACTTCTAACTAAATTTTATGAAAAAATTATCCTTTTAACTTTTCTAAGTCAAGAAATCAAGGTCATAATCCAGACCTGTTACTTTAATGATGAGAATCACTGGTGAGCACAGTAAAGCTTAATCAGAAACTAAATGAAGACTATGTTTAAATACGTTCACTCTATTATATGTGTATAAAGGAATATTGGCCATGAAGCAAAATATTTGCCACAAAATGGAAAGGCCAGGAGGTTACAAGTGGGATTCAATGCATTATTAGAATAAGATAGTTTTAATGTTTAAAAATATGAACAGTCCAGAACAGTCAATTTCTGTGATATGAAGGGGCACAAGAATTCTGATGTTGGCTTTGGACATTTTATATATTATTTCTATCTTATTTTTATTGAAGACTGTTCTTATGTAGCTCAGAATATTGTTACATATAATATCTCTTCCATGACAAATATCCCTTTGGCACGAAGGAACTGCTACCATGACATTTTAGGCATAAGAAATGGAGATTTGAAATGTATAAAATAAGATGTTGAAGATCAAGAGGAAATTCCATTAGTGCTGGACACACCTTCACATGAGATGGTCCCCTGTTCAGTGCTATTTCCACTCATGTGCCTCCAGCTTTAAAGTAATTTCTAATGCACACTTGGAGTGGGTCAATTCACTCTTTGGATAATTCATTCCTTTCCTATAATGTTTCACTATACTAGTATTTTCAAGTCTTGAAATTGTCATCAATTTTCAAAATAAAGAAAGCTCCTCTTAGTATCAAAATAAATTCCATTAAAAGAACATTATTTTCATTGTCTGGGGTTCAAACCCATCCTGAGTCTGAGGCCTTTCCTGATCCATGTAGAATCTGTCCTTTAGGCAGCCATATCTTGCCTGTCTGAAGTGCCACAGGTCTGCAACTCCCTAAATATTCTCCACTTACATAATGATGTCAGTCCTCCTCTCACTGTGGATTGTTTAAGCTGTTCTTCTAGGAAACCCTTCCCAATTTCTTCCCATAATGTCCAAATTCTTTCTCGTGCCCTGTCTCTGGCCCACCACACCAAACTCATTGTGTACTATCCTGTCCTTGTTTACAGCTTTTTTTTTTTCTTTTTGGTTTTTGTGAAGTATGGTCTCACTCTAGCCCAGGCTGAACAGCATCTCACTGTGTAGTCCCAAGCTGGCCTTAAACTCATAGTAATCCACCTACCTCTGTTTCCTGAGGGCTGGTATTAAAGTATGCACCACCACATCCAGACAGAATGGGCACACCAGGGCTTCCAGTTGCTGCAGGTTGCAAGTGCCACTTTTTGCATATGGCTCTACATGGGCACTGGGGAATTGAACCTAGATGGTTAGGCTCAGGAAAGCTTCTTAACTGCTGAACCATCTTTCCAGCCCTCCTTGTTGATAATCTAGACACACCCATCTTTTTCTTGTCCCCAGAATGCAACAAAGTTATCCCACATGCCTGGGCATTGAGCTGGCTGATCTCTCTGGCTCTCTTTCTAGCAGCTGCTCTTTCTTGTTTTCCATGATTCAGCTGTAAAGTGTCACATATTCTGCAAGACCTACCCCACTCATTCTGTCTAAACTGGCTTCTACCAGTCTTACCTTAAGATTTATATTTCTCTTTTCATAGCATAAACCTTCCACTTATTTAGTTCTTTGCTTATTGTCTGCCTCTGCACTAGAACGTTGGCTCTAGGAAGGCAGAGACCTTGGCTTCTTACTCATCATTCCATCACAAGGCCTGGCTCAGACATGAAGGCAGAAGGTATACAGTGTATACAGTGAGTGCGTGTGTAGACAGATGAGTGCATGCATTTGTACATGCATTGAGAGATTGATGAACGGACACAGGATGAATGCATGGGTAGATGGAGGCATGGATGGAGAGTACAATTGTAGAAGAGTGAGTAGCTATTTCTTTTAGGAGATATAATTTGATGAATGATATCATGAGACTCAAATATAGCATTTTAGATGTGAAATGCACATTTTAAGAATTAGTCAGTTATTTCCAAAGGAATGACATTAGAAAAGTTTGAATGTCACATATGCCCTTTACCAAATCTCTCTAGGCCTAAATCTTACTTTCTAAAGGGAAAATGATTCCATGAATAACTGAGGATATATGTGATGTGACACACACAACCAAATAATTGGTAATTGTCACCAAAACTATTAAACCATATGATAGTTTATAGTGGATTAAAACATATTACGAATCCAAAATTCTTCTCGTATTTGGGCTTATACTTGCTAAGAAGCTAACCCTGTCTTAAAGTTTACAAGTTATTTCTCAAAGAGCTCAAAAGGGCTGCACATCATTTCTACTATCTCCCACAGTATTTGTGAATAGGTGTCATACAGTCATTTTTTTTTGCTAAGGAAGAAATGAAAATGGAAAGACTGCTCCTCTAGTTATGAAGCTCATTGTGTAAAGCAGGTCATGGAACCCAGGCAACCTCTGTCTAGTTTTGTGAGTTCTCATTTGAAATGTATTCAGCATGGAAACATTATGACAGCATTTGATGAAACCTGAAGGATATGTAAAAATAAGAATTCAGAATATATCTATGGATAAGTAAATGGGTGAAGAATACCAAAGACAAGCTCTTAGTTCTTAATTCGTGTATTGGAAGTGTGTCTGTGATTTGGCTCTTGCAACATCACCTGTGCAACTTGTCCTTCTGTTAGCATACCACTTTCTACTCAAGGTCACCAGAGGCCACCGCAGTCCAGCCACTGAGATCTTAGGGAATTCTGCTTCCCTAACTTCCTGGGCTTCCCGTGTTGCAGTGTGTCTGTCTCTGTGTTAGTCTTGCTGTCCTATTTCTAGCCTACTTGATATTCTCATAAGCTGAAGCTATTGTCTACCAAGACATTAATATATTCTATTTTATTGTCAGCTGGCTGAAACTGAATAAACAAATATTTTCAGCAATTTTATATTCACTCACTCATGCTGACAGCCTAGTTTATGTGGGTACCTAGGATAATATTTTTCTATGTTTCTTCAGGGCTTTGTGTATAATGCATTAATGCGTAGCAATCGATGAGAGATAACTGAAAACTACCTGGAATGTTTACTGACTGTCTGCAGCTTCTTGACTCTGTGACATCTCACAAATATGTTTGAAGAAAGATAGTTTTACAACGTCTTTATTCAGCTTGGCAACAAAGAACCTAGTTTTTTTTTTTTTCTTGTCTCTTTTTTTATTTTCTTACATTATAAGCTGCAGATATTGTTTTAGAATCAAACTATCTGGGAGTTGACTATTAGACTATTCAAATTCAATTTGAGCTTTATGTTATGTTGGTAGCAAGAACCCTACATTTTTTATTTCATTATAATAAGATTTCTTCAGTTCAGTTTTCAAGCAAGGGACCTGAGAATCAGTGATCTGTCATTAGGGGACTATTTGCCTTTTGGTAAATGTCCAAAGCTTTGACTATCAGCAGTGTCCTACAAACACAGTGCCAGGAAGCAGTGTAGCTGAGATCACTGCTTCTTGGACAGGAGACAGTGCTATGAGAGACAGGGATTTAAAGTACACCAGAAGGAGAACAACTGGGACAACAGCAAGAAGTAGAATGCAGGGCTTTGAATAAGAAGGTGGAAGTGAGCTGGGCGTGGTGGCACACGCCTTTAATCCCAGCAGAGGCAGAGGTAGAAGGATGGCGATGAGTTTGAGGCCACCTTGAGACTACATAGTGAATTTCAGGTCAGCCTGAGCTAGAGTGAGACCCTACTTTGAACAACCCCCCCCCCAAAAAAAAAAAAAAGAAAAAAAAATGAAGGTGGAAGTGGAGGATACCAGGGGCCTTCCTGCCTCCTAGCACCCACCCCACCAGCGTTGCCTCTTCTCAGGCAGCTCCTATTTTTAGCATTTTCCTCCCCAGTGAAACCAAATAGACATTTTGGCTCCTCCTTTTTTTTTTTTTTTTGACTGCACAATTCCACCCACTCTCTGCTCCTTTTTTCAGGCTTTATTTTTAGTTGGAAAAGATAGAAACAATGCAAGTGAGCTTTCTCATTATATATTGTGGTTACCTTGTAGATTTGTAGTTGAGTACTGGCACTACACCACACATTTTTGTGAACACCGTAAGAACTGGTGAGGACTCGTTATACTCAATGCTAGCCCCTGTGATTCCTCCCCAGTTGTTCTTCAAGTAGAATCCAACAGAAGGATTACTCACAAAAAAGGGGGAAGGCTTTTTTTTTTTTTTTTTTTTTTTTTTTTTTTTTTGCTATGTTTAGTTCTGGGGAATCATCACATCTGAATACAGGATGGTATAATAGTTCATACAATGAATATGCACTGAGAACTAGCAGAGCACATTCTAGATCTAGGAACACAGCAGTGAGCACAGCTGTGGAGATAAGCAAGGCCCTTGAAGATTTTTTTACCTTCCACCCCTGTAGCCATCTGCTGAGAGGACACACACACTGGAAGCACTTCAGACAGAGTGAGTGAACTGAATGAGGTTCTAGAGAGCTACCTGAGGGGTAGTGACTCAGATTGTGTGAGTTGGTGAGACACTTGGGTTTACAATTTAAGCTGGAATATTATGGGATGTATCCTGTTGGTTCAGTTTAGGAAAATGCAATATTCTCATTTTCCCAGGGAATTTGCATGAAATGATCTTTAATAATGAAATAGGTTCCTTAGCTTATTGTCCATTATGTTTTTGTAAAGAGAGGCCAACTGATAGAGGCACCAGTTAAGGGCAGTGTTCCCTCACAAAGCATCATTTTATGACTGTTCATTACTGATTCGTAAGATGTATGCTTAAGTAATTCTTAGTATTGAATATTTAACACATCATTCTTGGGCTGGAGAGATGGCTTAGTGTTTAAGGCATTTGCCTGTGAAGCCAAAGGACCCCAGTTCGATTCTCCAAGTCCCACGTAAGCCTGATGCACATGATGGTGCATGCATCTGGAGTTCATTTGCAGTGGCTAGAGGCCCTAACACACCCATTCTTTCTCTCTCTCTCTTTCCCCCTCACTCTGTCTCAAATAAATAAATAAAAATAAAAATAAAATCTTTAAAATGTCATTCGTTCTTTTAGAGCAAGGATCATATTGTATAGGAATTTTCAAACAGAACTGCCTGGAAACTTTTTTCTATATAAACAAGGGATTTTGTTTATAAGCTTGTCTCAGCAAGACTGGTTATAAAGGCCATGAAATTCTAAGTGACTAATGTCTTTGAAACATGTAACAGATAATCTTTTGGCAGTTTTTATATTAAAGTAGAATCAAGATAGTCGAGAATTCTTATTCTCACACTACAGATAGATCCTTTTATTTAATCTTATTCTTTTTTTTTCTTTCCCTGTGAAATGGAAGACAGCTTATTTTAGAAGAGAAAAAAATTCTCAAGAGTTACTCAGCCCTCACTGTCTCCATGACAGGGGCAGAATACACTGCATGCTAAGTCTTGAATCATCATAATTTAAGGATTGTCTTGTAAGGTGGCTTTCTGGGAAAACTTATGGTCATATTGTTATGTTTCATAATTCTATAAATTCAAAGAAAATTTCCAAGTACTTTGAACAAAAAGCACACTGACACTATGGGATTTACTGTTTTCATGTACCAAATGACTTTTGAGGATATCTTGGGGATTTCATTGTCTTCCTTCTGCCTTGTAAAATCTCATACACTTCAATTTCACCGAGTTAGGATGAGTTTCCTTTGAGCCCTTCAATGACATTTTCCTGAGTTAAGAAAACATACTTTTCTCTGTACAGCTGTCATGTTTCCTTTCCTTTGGGTTTTGAGAACTTCAAATGATGTTAGGAATTTTTTTTTTTAATGCTCTCGTGATAAAATTGTAAGTCCCAGTAGAATTTTCAGTGGTAAAAATGTTAGTAAACACATGGTACCCGGTTTTGCTTTGTTAGTCAGTTAAATGCAGAAGGTGATATTTAATCAGGGACAATTTTGAAATCCTGTGGCTAGTTCTGAGCTTTTGGTCTAAGGCTTTCATTCTTTAACAAATTCCTTATATCTTTTCCCTTTCTCCCTATATTCCAGATTGTCCATCCCCTTTTAATCCTGCTATGCAGAAAGACCAAGTTCAATCTGTTCTCCATCTATCCCCATCCTCTTTTCCTTCTACCCAGGGTGCCTTTGCACTTTTTTCTTATGGCGTGATGCTTCTCAGACTTGCCAATCTGCCTTTTAGTTCTGAGCTTTTACGTATAAGGCACCATTCAAATTTATCAAATATATGAAGTCTTTACTACGACTATGACTAAAGCAAACAGAAAAGAAAAAAAAAAAAAACAATTGGAAAGAACCAGGCTGAACTGTAAGCCTGGTCAAAAGCCATAGCTGGAAAGATCACAGGCCCCATTGGGGAAGCAGCTGCTGTTATTTGGCCAAGTGGATATGATATGCTACTCTCATCTTTGGTTAGCAAAGCTTCTGTAAAAACTCAGAACTGATCAAAATGCTGAGAATATGAGAATGGTGTGGGTTCGGCCTTTAATGGAACAGCTATATGACCCCCTTCAAGGCTCAGGGAAAATCATGCAAGGGGCATAAAGAATGTAAGAGCCAGAGGAAGGGGGAGAATGGTGTGTAATGTTGACTTCCAGACATGGCAGGGCCTTTACACTCAGGCACTGAGAGCAGCTGTATAATATCTGCATGAGATTCACACTGTCAGCATCCTGATATGTAGGGAGAAGAGGATCATGGAGCTCCACCCCTTTGGGAAGATTTATATGCAGTTAATAGTCAATGCGGGAAGAAAATACATTTTCTTCAATAGTGTAGCCACTGTTAAGGTGCACAAATCCCCCACCCCTTGTAAGCAACCTAATTAAGCTCATTGGTTCACAAAAAAAGAAGAATGAGAAAAAAAATAAAGTAAAAGACATGAGAGAAGAACAGTGGACAGATTTGGAAAAGGATGGGAATTAGCACGAATGGGAGGAGGGGAACAAGAAAAGATGAAGAAGTGAATATGATAAAAATAACATTATGGTGCTGGTGTGGTTGCACATGCCTTGAATCCCAGCACTTGGGAGGCAGAGATAGGAGGATTGCCCTGTTTTTGAGTTTGCTCTGAGACTACATAGTGAATTCCATGTCAGCCTGGGCTACAGTGAGACCCTACCTTGAAAAAACAAACAAACAAACAAAAAATGATGGACATGGCCACAGTGAAATACATTATTGTATATAATTAATATATGCAATAAAATCATTAGATAAAGACCATATAAAAACAACAAAATGTTAGTAAGAGAAGATCTATTTTTAGAAATTAAAAATTTAGTGAAATATTTGATTCTGTTAAGAATGCAACATTCCGAGAACAAATAAAAGCTACAGAAGTTATAAACATGATAATATGGCTGGGAGATGACTCAGTGGATATGGATATAGCTCTTGCCACACTAGTGTGAGTAACTGAGTTTGAATCCCCAGAAACCATGTAAAAGTTGTACTCTGCCACTAGGGAAGTGGAGACAAGAGAACTTTGTGGTCTAGCTAGCCTGGAAAACATAGTAGTGATCAAGAGACACTGCCTCCAGCAAGGTAGAAGGCATGGAATACCACTGGAAGCTGTCCTTTGACCTCCACCAGCATACTGTGGCACACATGCATCTCTGCTCACACATTTGAACACACATGTGTGCATACACACACACACACAAAGCAAAAACATACATGTGATAGTAGAAATTTAAAGTAGGAGGCTTTAAAAACTTCTTTCTTTATTTACAAGCAAAGAGAAAGTGGGTGCAGGGATGGGTGACTTAGGGCCTCCTGCCGCTGCAAATGAACTCTAGATGCATGAGCCACTTTGTGGATCTGGCTTTATGTAGGAACTGGGAAATTGAACCCAAGCTGTCAGGCTTTACAAATAAGTGCTTTTAATTGCTAAGCTACTCTTAAGCCCTCCCAAAATAGGAGTTTTAAAAGGTAAGTACAGAAAATTCCCAAGGCAATAAACATAAATATGGACAATTTATATCAATAAATATGAGTTTAGAAGGCCCTCAATATAAAAATAATTGCAGAAAATAAAATTAGAAATGGTTAGATGAAGAATCTATCAGATTGGAAGGGCTTGCCTAGTAAAGCAGAAAGGTTAGCAATGGACAATTACAGTGAAAATTCAGAACACAAGGAATCCAGAAGAGATACCATAAACTTCTAGAGCACAAATTGAGCTGTTACTAGTTTCTAGAGCACATAAGAGGCCAGAAATAAAAGAGTGGGATGAAGTGTTTCAAATTTCTTCACAGGACTACTAGATATCACAGAATAATGCATTAAAAATCTGAATTAAGAAAAGGGACTCTTGATCAGTCTCTTTATCAGGTATGAGGAGCATAAGGACATAATCAGATATGCAGGCCTTAACATTTTCTCTCCTATTTTTCCTCAATAATTTACTGAATCTTGTGCTTTCCCAAGCTACTACAGAAGAACATGAGATAATGAATACAGACTAACACAGGCTGAAGGCCTGGAGATTGAAGCAATGCAGTAGGATTTTATGAAGATGTCTTCTGCCATATAAGTGCAATCAATCAGAACACTGGGCAGATTTAAACACCTGGGAAGGGTGCCTAGACAACTGAGAAAAATTAGAGACTGTTAATACTCCTCATTACTGGTGCATGTTTATGAAAACTAAAAACCGTCATTGTTACATTCATATTAATCACATTCCATGATGCATTCAGATTTCCATGGCTTTTCCATTATATCTAACCCAGGTTATCACATTTATTCCTAAGATATTTTTTTTCTTCTGAACTGTGCCCATCTTTATCATTGTTTTTTATGATCTTGGCAATTGTGAGTGATGCTTCTCAGATAAATTGGAGCATTTCTCAATTTTTGACCTATTAGATGTTTGTTCATGATTAAACAAAGGGTTTCAGAACCATTGCCATGGTGGAAGAATATTGTGTCAGGATGTAGATGACATCCATGTCATAACAGCATGGTTTAATGGGACAGGTTGGAGTTCCTAAATGGAGTCAGTACCTATATGGTTTATTTACGATGAAACTTGAAGGAAGATTTGGTTCTTTTCTCCAACTTGAAATAAATTATTCATTTATATCAGTATGACCTCATTCATTTTATATATTTTCCTTATAATCCAGTGCTCTATATGCATATTTCTCAAATTACACCAGTTTTTGACATTGGAAGACATTTTATTTTGGCTCATTTGACACATCCTACATGCTGCTTGATTTATTTTAGTACTTCTTGACTTTCTGACATGTCAAACCTTTCCAGACATATACTTTCTCCACACCAGTATTAAAATCAGCTATATACTCAAGTTTTATTTCTGTTTTCATTTTTTGGAGATCAGTACAGTATTTAGAGACCAATATTTACATAAATAAATTCACACACATATAGTGCATATATAAATACATATATGAAGCACTGAGACACAGATGATTCTCAAGTTTTGTGCAACAAAAATATTTATTATATATTGTTCTATATTGCAGAAATGTTATAGGAGAAAAATTCGAATGTTTATATTACTGGATGAAAATCTGTTTAATTGCATAGTGGAAGTAGGAATGATATAAAATAAATTTATGTGATAAAAGAAAGATATACATGTTATATTATGAATCAAAGAAAGTGGAACTATTTAAAATGAATATACTTTTACAGCATTGTGCCTGGTCAGCAGAGGCCACTGGCCACTTCTAATACCGA
The DNA here is from genome assembly GCA_036365145.1 of Orientallactaga sibirica. Lineage (NCBI taxonomy): Eukaryota > Metazoa > Chordata > Mammalia > Rodentia > Dipodidae > Orientallactaga > Orientallactaga sibirica. Next base: position 20,876,755 of record JAEOAD010000033.1, read on the forward strand.
AAATACAGTTAATGCAGAAAGAAGTTGTAATGTTGACAGAACACCTTAATTCTCCAAATAATTTTTCAGTTTCCTTTCAATCAAATATAATTTGCGAATGACATGTTGATTTGCCTTTTAGCCATTTTTTATCTTCTAAGCACAGGAAGAATAATAGAAGCTGCTAGTCTAGATTTAAGACTGACAGCAGAAACGAGAAGAGCTCAGCTTTCCTCTGTGCCTTCTGTTCATGGAGATCATCACTTTCATCACACATCATAGTCATTTGTTCACATGACTTGTCTTAACAGAAAGCAAGTTCCCTGGAAGGAGTAATCTTTATTTTTCTCATTATCATATGTCTCTCAAAGATTGCCTAACTCTAGGCACAGAACATGAGCCAAAAACAAAAAAATAGTAAGTGAACACAGAAATGAATCAATCTGTAGATACTTGGTGAGGAAGAAATGACAAAAATTTTGGAGAATAAAATGTTTCCATTACCAAGATCTAATAACTAAGATGGGATATGTTAGGAAGAATCACATAAACTAAGTAAAGAGAAGCCAGTGTTCAGGAGAGTTCATTGTTTTGTTTTTTGTTTTTTTTGTTTTGTTTTGTTTTTGTTTTTTGGTTTTTCGAAGTAGGGTCTCACTCTGGCTCAGGCTGACCTGGAATTAACTATGTAGTCTCAGGGTGGCCTCAAACTCTCGGCCATCCTCCTACCTCTGCCTTCCCGAGTGCTGGGATTAAAGGCGTGCGCCACCATGCCCAGCTAAGTTCATTGTTTTTTAAATCATAGACTATGTAAGCATAGATGTTGCCAAAAAAAGTAGGTGTGTGCTGGAGAGATGGCTTGCGGTTAAGGTGCCTGCCTCCTAAGCCTAAGAACACTGGTTCCAATCTCCAGCGGTTCCAGTCTCCAGGTCCCACGTTTAGCCAGATGCAAAATGATGCAAGGGCGCAATGCCTCACTTGACCACAAGGGGGCGCACACATCTGGATTTCGTTCGCAGCAGCCGAGAGTAGCTGGCACGCCCATCTCTATCTGTCTTCCTCCTCTCCCTCTCTTTCTGACTCTCTCCAAAAAAAAAAAAAAAGTGTGCACAAGTATTGAAAGGTCTTTCAACTTTGATTGCTGTGCATAGTATTATTAAAGACACCAGTGTGACATATGACACTGAAAGCAGAAGAGTCTTGTTGCTAGTGCGCTATAGCAAAAATTTAAACTTGTGTCCTCCAAAAAAATCACCAACCTGACAATATGTCCAACATTATGACTTTTTAAGGGAAATCTAAATCAAAATCACAGTGAAATACTGCTTCACATCCAGTAGGGTGGATGAAGCAAGAAAGACGTGTAGCAGACAGCTTCAGGTTTGCTGAGATGAACTTCCAGACCAGGCAAAGTTATGCAGGAAGGGATATTTATTGAAGCTTACAGACCCAGGGGAAGTTCCATAATAGCAGAAGAAGCTGGCCTGCTTTCACAGGACCAAGCATGGAGAGCAAACCAAAAGGCAAAAGCCACACAGCACAGCACACTTCAGAAACTCCAGCTAGGCACACTTTACATATCTTTAGATTGAAATCTTAACCCATCTCTGCATCTTAAGATCCACCCAGAGACACTGCCCCCAGCCAGGTGGCTGCACATGCAAACTACAAACTAATAAAACCCTGAATATATTGGGGGTCATCTATTCAAACTACTACAGACAGGAACAATAGTTCATTTAGATTTGAAGAATTTGGAGCCTTCTTACTTTGCTAGTCTAATGACAAAATTGTGAAAGTTTTTTTTTTTTTTTGGAAAAGAGTCCACTTCTAAAATATTCAAACTCAGGTTATTGTTATGAGTATGTTGCAGTCAGGCTCGCATTGCTGGCAGAAAACACCCGACCAAGAACAGCTTGTGGGGAAAAAAATGGTTTATTTTGGCTTATAGACTTGAGGTTAAGATCTATGATGGCAGCAAAACGATGGCATAAACAGATGGTGGGCATCATCATCTGGCCAACATCAGATGGACAACAGCAACAGGAGAGTGTGCCCAATACTGTCAAGGGGAAGCTGGCTGTAATACCCATAAGCCCACCTCCAACAATACACTGCCTCCAGGAGGTTTTAATTCCCAAATTGCCATCAGCTGGGGACCTAGCATTCAGAACACCTAAGTTTATGGGGAAAACCTGAATCAAACCACCACAAGCACGATATTCTTCTTCTTATCATATACTCAGGAAAACTGAAAATGGAAGTCCACACAAAAACTTGCCTTAAATAATTATAGTTGCATTTACAGTATTAAAAAAGTGATAATAATTCACATGCTCCTAAACTGATAAGAAAATAAAAATGATATGTTTCATATAATGACATACCACTCAGCAATGAAAATTAAATACTGAAAAATACTATAACATGGATAAACCTTAAAAATATCATGCTAAATTAAAGATGAAAATCATATAAGGTCACATATTATATGATTCCACATTTACAAAATGCCATGTGGTCAAATCTACAAAGACAGAAAGTAGATTAGTGGTCACTAGAACCTGAGGATGGAGGATGATTAGGTGGCATTTTCTTTGAGGGTGATAAAATATTATAAAATTTAGCTGTTAGGAGGATTTACATATCTTAAAGGTCTAATGCCATTTTAAGCAATATATGTATCAACAAAGTTATCAAATTATGATTTCCCATCATAGATATTTATTTTTTATTTAAATGGAATAAAAACAATTCCACAAAATCAATTTGTATAGAATATTCACAATAGTTTTAGTCACTATACCATTGAGAAACACACAGGTATCCATCAACACAAGAATGGATACAGTATGTTATATTCATATAATCCTGTAATACCTAATATTAAAAAGGAATTAACATTAGGGTGGGAAGATAATTTTAGAACTGTATGCATATCTGTATATATGTATTTATATATCTATCTCTATCATCTATTTATCTATCATCTATTTAACATCTTTCTTCTGTTGAATATTGTTAAATAAATAGCATACATTTGATAAACATTTAAGACAGTGAAGCCCATGCCATACATCAACATTGTCATACCAGATGTCACATGTCTGAGCTGAGACTGTAGTTCAACACTCTGAAAAGACAGAGTATTAAGTTCAACTTTGAGAACACTAAATTATTGGAAATAATTACATAACAAAGCATTTGAGTTATTTTTAGAAAATTTAAATATTCTGAAGAGTGAGGCATCTGAGGGATAATTGATGTTTTAGAAAGGAACCATTTACAGTTTATATTAAATGTCTGGTATAGTCAGTTTCTCTTCCCCAGTGGTCTTCACAACCCCATTTTCATTTACACTAACACTATATGTGTCTGGATCCATTGTCTTGTCTTTTTTAGTTGGCATCACTTTCTGAACATAGAACTTATCTTAGCACTGACCTACTTTTATGCTGAAAGTCTATCCCATTTCCTCAGATGCTTGGAAGTGAACTAGGAAACGAGATGTCCATACTGAAGCACTTAGGAGGCACAAGGCTGTGTGTGTGTGTGTGTGTGTGTGTGTGTGTGTGTGTGTGTACATGTACAAGTGCAATGTGTCTCTCATATGCATTTAACTCATAAACAAAAAACATTGTCAAAGGAAAACAGGTTAAAAACAAAAAGCAATCATAACTTTGCTGCAAATATCTCAGAGAAGGATTTCAAAAGTCTGATAAGCATTTTACTAAGCAATCACCGCTTCAGAAAAGTAAACATTATAAATTAAAATATTAAAAATAAATATAAGGGCCTGGGGAGATGGCTCAGCAGTTAAAGGCACTCACTTACAGAGCCTGCTGGCCTGGGTTCAATTCCCCAGTACCCACATAAAGCCAGTAGAATTTGCTGTGGCAGGAGGCCCTGACATGCCCATATTCTCTCTCTCCCTCTCAAATAAATAAATAAATAAATATTTTTTCCTTTTATTTTGTTTTGTTTTGTTTTTTGAGGTAGGGTCTCCCTCTATCCCAGACTAACCTGGAATTCACTATATAGACTCAGGCTGGCCTTGCACTCACAGCAATCCTCCTGCCTCTGCCTCCCAAGTGCTCGAATTAAAGGTGTACACCACCAAAATAAATAAATAAATAAATATAAATTCTCTTAATGGTGTATTGTAAAGACTAAAATTCAAGACGTCATCATTCAAAACACTTAGCATACTTTGCCCACAAATTTTCTTATTATAGAAAAAATTATAGGGTTATATTAAATTATATATTAAATTATATAAAATTGAAATTTTATTTTTAAATTCACTCTTCTCTGATTATGTGTTTAGGTCTTATTTTGACAAATTAATTTTTAGCAAATATTTACTGAGAATTTTTCTTGTTGCCTATCATATCAATGCTTGAGACAGTTCCTGTCCACATGGAATTGACATTATATTGGAAATTGACACTCGGCTATTTAAAAGTAATAAAATCAGAGAAGAAGAATATGAATTTCTAAAGTATGAAGAGTGTTTATTTAAAAATAGTGTGCTCAAATGAGGGTAGACATTGTCTGGGGGAATAAAGTGGTCTTTCAGCCAGAGGAGGAGAGAGAGAGCAGGGTGAGAAGTATAGAGGAAACTATGCCCAAATTTAAGCATATGCTTGAATAAAGATGCCTCATGGGGCTAGGGAGACAGCTCAGTGGATAAAGCACTTGTTCTAAGCATGAGAATAAGAGTTCAGATCTCAGCACCCACGTAAATGTTGGGTAGTCATGGCAGTCTGTCTGTAATCTCAGTACTTCAGAGGCAGAGACAAGAGATCCCGAAGGCAAGCCTGCTAGCTATACTAGTGCAATCAGTGAGCTCTGGGTTCAAGTGAGAAAGCCTACCTCAAAGAAGACAGCCAGTGTGTCAAGCTCAGGCCTCTATATCCATACATTTGCACCCACATGCACAGACACAGGCATGCACACCAATACACACACATATATATGCAAAAAATGTGCCTTATGTACCATTTGCAATGGTTGTACAATAAAAAGATAGTGAGAAAGGGACTCTGTCAGAAAGTTATTTTGGGCCACAACTCAAAGTGATAAAGAGAACCACCTGGAAAGTAAGAGACATGAACAAAGGAAAGCCAGTCTAAGGCCTGGGGTATAGGGTTAATATAATTGAGAGATCAGATGAGAAAAGTCAGAAATAGAAAAGGCAGCCCACTCTAAGACTGGACATTTCAGGCTCTTGGAAAGCATGATGGCTTATATTGATTGTCAACATTATTAGACCTAGAATCATCCTGGAATCAAGGTCCCATACATGCCTCTGCGGGATTATCTTGATTAGGTTTATTGAGGTGGGAAGACCCACCTTAACTGTGGGCAATACTATTGTCTATTCTGTGGTCCTGAACAGCATAGAAAAGGATAAAGCTAACTGGCATTCATCACTTTCTACTTTCCGACTGTGGATGCAATGCGACCACTGTTTCATGCTCCTACTGCATGCTTTTCCTGCCATCACGGACTGTAATCTTGAAATAGAAGCTGAAATAAACCCTTCCTCCCTTAAGCTGTCACTTGTCAGCTGCTTGGTTAAGACAACAGTAAGTTAACTAATACAGAAGAAATAGAGCCTTGCCTTAAATTGGGTAAAGAGCCTTGGGATGGTTTTGAGCAGAAGTTCAATTAAATTTCCATGTTGGAAACAGATTGTCTCAAATAGCATCAATGCAGAAAAACCACATAGAAGACCAACCATCCAGGAAAGAGGTGGTGGTGTGTAAGCCTCAGGCAATAATGGTGGAGGTATGAGAGTTTGCAAGTGTTTGAAAAAGTGAACCTGTAGGATTTTTTGATGGGTTGGATATGCAATATAAGATAAAAGTCTAGAATAATGCTAAGACCTTCTTCTATTATCTTGGGAGGAAAGAGTGTGCAAATAAGATAAAAAAAATATTTATTTTTAAGGCTTTGAGACTGCCAAATTAACAAAATGAATTACTACTGAGAAATAAAGAAGGAAAAGTATGTTAGGATTATATTCAGTTTTAAATGTTCACGAAGCAGCTGGATGTGAAATGGATAATCACATTTGGCCAGTTAGAACATTGGGTGAGGCACATCTAATATAAAATAGATTGCATGGGTATAGAAAATCAAAGCCAAAAGGGAAAAATTGTAAGGTTTTAGGTAAGAGGCCTGATTTTTAAAGATGATACTATCAGACAACCTACAAATATTGTGTTCAGATTTTAGGAGTTCTGGATTGCAAAATAAGATTTGGAAGAATAAATATTCTGAGAGTGATTATCCTACTAAAAGCATTCTACAGTCAATACAATCTCCATCAAAATTCCAATACTGGGCTGGAGAGATGGCTTAGTGGTTAAGGCACTTGCCTATAAATCCAAAAGACCCAGGTTCAATTCTTCAGGACTCACATAAACCAGATACACAAGGTGGTGCATGTGTCTGGAGTTCGTTTCCAGCCATGGCATGCCCTTTCTCTCCTTTTCTCTGCCCCCTTCTCTTTCAAATCAATAAATAAAGTGAAATAAAATATTTTTAAAAATCCAATACTATTCTTCACAGAAATAGAAAGAAAATCAAAATTGACATTGAGTCAAAGAAGAACTTCAAATCCAAAGCAATCTTGAGCAACAAACAAACAAAACAAACAAACAAACAAACATCAGTAGGAGGACTCACCATACCTGGCTTTAAACTATATTATAGAACCATAGTGACAAAGATAGCAAGGTATTTGCACAAAACAGAATAGATCAATGGAGCAGAAGACCCAGGCTTTGGGGATGGAGAGATAGTTTAGCAGTTAAGGCACTTGCCTGCAAAGCCTAAGGGTCCATGTTCAATTCCTCAGTAAGCCAGATGCACATGTGGCACATGCTTTTAGAGTTCTTTTGCAGTGACTATAGGCCCTGGTATGCCCATTCTTTTATTTGACATCTGCCTCTCTCTCTGCATTTTTCTCTCTCAAGTAAATAGAAATAAATAAATTAAAAAAAGAAAAGAAAAGTAGACCCAGGCAGTGACTCACACAGCTACACTTACTTGAGTTTTGACAATGTCAGAAATGTTGATTAGAATTTCCTTGCCATTTAACAAATGGTAATGGGAAAACTAGATATCCACACTAGCAGAGAGAAGCAATGTTTATCATTAACCCTGTATAAAAATCAACTCTAGGACTGGAGACATAGCTTGGTGGTTAAGCGCTTACTTGTGAAGCCTAAGGACCCCGGCTCAAGGCTTGATTCCCCAGGACCACGTAAGCCAGATGCACAAAGTGGTGCATGCATCTGGAGTTCGTTTGCAGTGGCTGGAGGTTCTGGCATGCCCATTCTGTCTCTATCTATCAGCCTCTTTCTCTCTCTGTCACCCTCAAATAAATAAATAAATAAACAACAATAATTTAAAAAATCAACTGTAGTCAGATCTGAATCTTAACATGAGGCAAGAAACTCTAAAACTGCTAGAAGAAAAAAATATGGAAAGTGCTTCAAGATATAGGTATGGGTAAAAATTTTCTGAAAAAGAATTTAGTTGCTCAAGTAACAAGGTCAACAACTGACAAATGAGATTGCCTGAATTGAAAAAGCTTCTGTACAATGGAGTAAAGAGTTAATGATGTAGAGAGAGAGAGCGTGGAGGATTTGGAAAGCCTTTCCAGCTGTACATCTGACAGAAGATTAATATTTAGAATTTGAAAAGAACTCAAAAACTAAACAACGTGAAAACAAACAGTCCAATCAAAAGGGGCCAAGGTAAATGCAAGGTGGTGCACATGTCTGGAGTTTGTTTACTGTGGCTAGAGGTCCTGGTGTGCTCATTCTCTCTATCTTCTCTCTCTCTAATAACTAACTAACTAAATAAAATATTTAATTTTTTTCTTATTTTTATTAGATATGGACATATTTTGTATGAAAACAACTCATGTTCATACCATCCTTTCCCTTCTCCCTGCCCCTTTTCTGAAAAGGCCTTCCTCACTGGGGGTGCAGGTCAACCCATTGGGGATTGTAGGTCATGCATTATGGGCAGGGAGAGGGAATGTCTCTATGCAAAATATCCTAATTTGTGGCTTTAACAATCTTTCTGTGCCCTCTTCTGCAATTAAAAAAAAATGCCATGGAAATGATTCTTAAAAGAAGTTATACAAATATATACAAATGGGTTTTAAAAAAAAACTGTTCACCATCTTTAGCCATCAGGGAAGTAAAAATTAAACTATATTGAGATTACATCTCACTCATGTCAGAATAGCTATAATCAAGAAAACAAACAATGGCATATGCTGTGAAGGGTATGAGGAAAGAGAAAACTTTATTAGCTGTTGTTGCTGAGAGTATAAACTCATGCAGCTACTGTGGAAATCAGTGTGGGAGTTTTTCAAAAGGCTAAAAGTAGAACTGCAATATGACCCAGCTATACCCCTCCTGAGCACATACACAAAGGACTGTACAACCAACTACAGAGATGTTTGCTCATCCATGGTTATGACTACTTGCCACGATAGGAAGGGAATGGAAACAGCCTAGATATCAATTATCAGATGATTAGATATTAAAATGTGTATATGGTGTGTGTGGTGGCGCACGCCTTTAATCCCAGCACTTGGGAGGCAGAGGTAGGAGGATCGCTATGAGTTCAAGGCCAGCCTGAGACTACATAGTTAATTCCAGGTCAGCCTAGGCAGAGTGAGACCCTACCTTGAAAAACCAAAAATAAATAAATAAGTAAATAAAATAAATAAATAAAATAAAATGTATACATATCCACAAAAGTGTATTTCAGCCATAACAAAGGTGAAATTTGTTTGAAAATGGGATGGAGCTGGAAAATAGTAAATTAAATATTAAATTAAGTGAGGCAACTTAGGCTCAGAAAGACAAACACTGCTTGTTCTCATGTGCAGATCCTCACTTAGAATCTGTAAACGGTGTGTGTGTGTGTGTGTGGGTCTGTGTGCATACATGTGTGTGTCTTTCTTCCTGGGAGTGAAAATGTATAGCTTTCCAGGAAATTAGAAAAGGGTTCATGAGAAGGATAAACGAGAGGCTTGAAGTGAGAGAGTTAGGGAAGGTAAATAGATCATAAGTGACATAAAAGTCAAAGGGAAATACAGAGAAGGAGAGGGCCAAAGCATGGTATGGGGATGGGAAGAGGGGGAAAAGATGGGGAGGAAAAGGGTCAATCAAAATTAACAAGGAATAAGAACAGTAAATATTTTAGAGTAAAATCTAGTAGAGGATAAAAAAATAGAAAAGAAAGAAAAATGAAGTTGGGATATAATGTTATTGTGTGTAGTATGTGGAACAATTTCTTAAAAAACTAACCTGCGAAATTCCCAAAATGGAAAAATAACTTGTCTAAATTTTCACACAGTTTTTATGTTCAAAGCTCCAAGTGGAAAGAAGATATATAAGGCTATCACTGCAGTAGGAACTGCAGGACTGTGTGTCTTTGATGCATGAATGAAGTGGAGCAGAATGCTGGTGTTTTGAGTTGCAAAGCTGATAAAAGCTTCTGCTCTTCACAACTTGGATGCAATATTTCAATTCAGTGTAATTCACAACTTTCCTGTAGGCTAAACATTTTATATGCAGAGTTAAATACACAAAGATATTAAAGGCAATAAATTTCTGACTATAATTTGAGGCAGAAACATTCTATCCCCTTTATAAATTGCTGAGTAGATGGAGTGCTCAAGCTTAAGGCACCAGGTACAAATCAGCAGAGCTGTGTGTAAGCGGAGGGGAGCCAGAGAAATTGTGAGAATCTTCTCTGTCCTTGACAACCTCCCTTTGCTTTAAAAGCCAAGTTTACATGTTCACAGTACATAGTCCTTACTTTTGAAAGGTTGAAAAAAGGAAACCGAGCAGATTAGAACATATGTATTCACTGAATTACCGTGTTTATTGATTATATTTTTTTTAACATGATAGTTCAGCTTACACTTTTCCTGTAAAAGTGAGTTACAAAATCTCTAATACATTTTGGAACATTTTACCTGTCAATTTCTCAGATTTTGACCAGGATGCATGACTAGTTAGTGGAGTCTCACCCATTCATCTACCTCTAATGTTCAATATATGCTCAAGTTAAATTTACTATTCAACTTAATGACATACTTAAAATAGTATCATTTGGAAATTGTCAGAGAATAGCTATAGTTCTAATAATAAAGAGTGGACAAGCATATGGAAAAATGGTCAAAATTCAGAACCAACATTCCTGAGCTAATAGTGCCCATGATAATAACTTACACTATGTAGCAGTAGAATATTCAGTTTGACCACATGAACACTTGTATGTGATATGTACACACAGTAAACAAGCACATATCTTTGATTTATACCAACAACAGACACGTCCATACACGTGTTTTGTGTATCTGATATCAATCTGATATGAAAATTAGAAGTACTCAGTAAAAAAATCATTGTATTCTTCCTTCAACTGCTTATCAATCCTGTTTCCCTTTCTTATTGGTTCCCTCTTTTGTATTATGCCGTCTCACTGGCTTTTTCAGGTTTGCAGTGGGCTTGAAATAAAAAGTATTTTCCTGTTGTTTTCAAAATATTCATAACTAATGAAAAACTTATGCGAAAATACTCAAATTCTAAATGAAAATTAAGTTCACCAGTACTAAGAGCAAAGATCAGCGATATTGTGATCCTGTCTATGTATCATGTACCCAAGATTTTTGGATGTCCTTTAAATTACTTACTTAAGACAATAATCAAATTTTCTTGTTTCTAGTCTTGGCTATGTTCTAAACAACCTGCCTGCTACTTGGGGTTCTAGATACAAGTACAGAACTTGTATATACAACTCACTCTTCTGTTAACCTTAAAGCATAGAATTTGGGCTGGAATAAGGCTCAGTAGTAGAATCCTGGCACAGCATATGCAGTGTCAAACAAAACAAAACAAACAAACTGAAAGAATATGTTACTCTCCCTTAGTATTGTCATAGGGTTTAGTCACATAAACACATGAGACTAAGATCATTTAGGCTGAAAGCTATTTATTCTATTTATAAAGTGTTTACTCAGAGAACATCTATACAGTTTGTATTGCATCACTATGAAAAGCATGCATAAATACTTCATCTCTTTAGAAGGATTTTATGGGGATGCAGCTTAAGAATTTAGGGGCTTACAATATCCCTTTTGAACATAGTTACAAAAATTCTCAATGAAATACTTGCACACCAAATTAAAGAGCATATAAAAAAAGATTATCCACCTCAGTCAAATAAAGAATGGTTCAATATATGTAAATCAACAACTTAATACATAACATAGACAGAAAACAATCATTTGATCATCTCTATAGATGTAGAAAAGGCCTTCATAATAAAAAAATGGAGAGACAAGGATTGTGAAAGCATACCTCAGCATAAGAAAGGCTATACAGCAAATCTACAGCCAACATCATTCTAAACAGAGAAAAGCTTGAAACATTCACTGTAAGATCTGGAACATGGCAAGGTGTTCACTGTCCTCACTGCTATTTACAACACTATTTGAAGACTTAGCTAGAGAGATGAGATAATAGACAGAAATAAAAGAGATGCAAATTATAAAGGAGGAAGTCAAACTATCCTTATTTACAGATGATATGATTCTATATATGAAACTGTAGACTCCACCACAAAACTGGTAATAAACACTTTCCTGATAAGTACTTTCAGCAAAGTAGCAGAATACAAAATCAATACCTTAAATCAGTAATCTTCCCACATACCAAAGCCAAACATGCTGAGAAAGAAATCAAGGGAAAAGTCCCATTCACAATAGCAATAAAAAACTTAGATATATTCTAATATGCCAAAACAAGTAAGTAAATGACCTCTATATTAAAAAGTTTAAAACACAGAAAAAAGAAATTAAGAATGACACCAGAAAATGGAAAGATAGTCTATCCTCATGGGTTGGAAGAATTAATATAAAAATGGCTATCCATATAAAAGCAATTTACAGATTCAACACAATTACAACTATAATTCCAGCTATATTCTTCAATGAAATAGAAACAAAAAATTAAAATTCACATGGAACCACAAAAAGCCTCAGATAGCAAAAACATGTCCTCATCAAAAAGTATACTCTGGTGGTATCAACCATATTTGATTTCAAGTTATATTACAGAGCAACAGTAATTAAAACATCATGCAACTGCCACAAAACAGATATGCAAATCAATGGAATAGAAGATCCAAGTACAAACTCATGTAACTACAGCTACCTGATCTTTGACAAAGAGGTAAAAAACATACATTGTGGAAAAGAGAGAATTTTCAAAAAATGATGCTGGGAAAAGTGCATATCTGCTTGTAGCAGGATGAATTTAGACCCTTATCTTTCACCATGCACAAGGGAAGGGATTAGCAGATATGGAAGTACAGAGACAGAGTACTAGGGGAGGAAAGATCTAATTTGTGGGGAGGTCACAGGAGGAGGATGGAAGAGAGAAGGGGGTAGGAGAGGTATAACTAAAATTGAGGATGATATGAACAAGGCATATGGAAATCTACTTTCTTAGATAATTTTTTCAAAATATAGTTTAAGCCATAGGTTGTTACAGGCAAACCCCAGAGACAGAGGTGGTATACTTCCCAGTTAGACAGGGATGTCCACGAAGTTCCCCGACAGCACAGTAGATTGTCTATACTCTTTGCTCCCCACCAGAATCAGAATGTAAGACCTTGTTGCTGAAGATACCACATGTTTTGGTTGCCTGAGGAATGAAGCTGCTCCTGAGCTAGAAGCCTCTTCCCTCCTGCTTAGCTGCCACAGTGCAAAAAGTGCTATGTAGGACGCTGGGGGAGAAAATTCATCACCATTCTTAACCAGATGTGGACCCTGTAAGCTGTACAACCAGCTATCCAGGCAAGTTGTACCTGTTGGTACAACAGCGGCATGTCTGTTATATGCCAACTGCTCTCTCTCTCTCTCTAGGTGGATTTTAGGCATGCTCCACAGGAAGGAATTACTGTTTGGTACTAAAAACCTAGTTAAAAACCTATGGCTTGGAGGGCATAGACCCTAGGGAGAAGCTGTCACTATTACTTGGTTAAATGGATACGTTATACCCATCAAATTTTCCTCCAAATATTTATGTTTATGCTCATGTAGCAGTACCACTCTCACTTTTTTTTTTATCAGAAAAAGCTTCTTTTCACAGGTTGTGGTCAGTACTAGGGACACTTGTAACTCATCATAGTGCTGAGAAGAAGCAACAGTTCAGCATTAGATGAGGTAGCTCAATCACAGCGGCTCAGGTACTATTATGGAACCAGAGGATGGGAAGGAGTTCTTTGGAATGTGTATTCTGAACATAAGGCTGCTGTTGCATTCATGACCTCCAAAGGCTTTCATTTCCTACATTATATTGAGTCCATCAACGTGTTGTCATGGATGATGAAGGGAGGTGAAAAGAACAGAAACAAAGAAAGAAGGAAAGGAAAGAAGGAGGAAAGAAGGAAGGAAGAAAAGAAGGAAGGAAGGAAGAAAGGAAGGAAGTAAAGTAAAAGACACCAAATAATAGAGTGACTGGTTGGAGGGGGGTAGAGGGTCAGTAGAAAGGATATGGGTCAAGAGAGAATAATAAGATAAAAATGTACTTACATAATTGTAAGAGTATTATCAACAAAAGGTTAAAAAAGAATTTGGAGGTCTGAATTCATGAATCCCCTGCAAGTGGTTTTTACTACAGATGATTTTAGTTGCTCAAGTTGGAAGAAAGACTAGGATCCAAGCTTAAAACAGAGCTTTTAAAATGTAATTCTTAGTTACACATTGCTGATCTTTATGATTGCTATAGATACATAGAGACAACCATTTGAATCTGGCAGATCGTATTCTATAACAGAATCGACTGGAAGGAGAGACCAGCACAGATAAACACAAGAATAAAATGAGACAGATCTATCTGAGGATGGATGTGTTTAAAGAGTTTAATTAAAAGAATTAGGTAACTAGTAATATAAAACTTGAACATGAACAGCCAATGGACACTGAAAGAAGGCAATGGAATGAATTCCTGAGGGGCAGAAATAGGTGAGAAACACCTGATAGGTAAGAATTTTGAAGAATGAATGAAAAAAGCAGTAATGTAATTTGAAATATAAGGACATGACGAAAAAAGAAGACACTTAGATCAATGCTTTGCACAAAATGGACTTCTGATTTTCTTTGAAAGAAAATAATGAACGAGTAAATGAAGAATAAAGGACTGAGTAACATCAACTTGTAGAAACCTTTGAATGCTATAACAAACAACTTGAGATAAAAAGGGACACTTAAAAGCCTTTGAGCAAAGATGGATTACTATCAGCACTATAGTGAGAAAAGAGTAATTTATAGAAGGTGAATGTTGGTTAGTTCTTTCTATAGTTCAGAAGGGTTGTGATAATGACATGAATTGCTACAGTGTATGTAGAAAGGGAAATGAGGGATAAATGAGGAAGATTCTACAGGGGCAGGATTTACAGTTAAAACAATTAATTTACTGGGGAAGAAAAATGAAGACAATGAAAATGCCGTCAGTTTCCAGCAGGGAGGGCAATAGGTGCTTTTAACAGGGATAAAGAATATGGAAAGATAAGCATCGCTTTGAAAGAAGATAACTAGCTCAGTGTTAGACATGTGGCTGGCAGGGGTGCTGGCAGGGCAACAGGTAGAGATGTATAGCAAGCAGATAAGTGCTATTTCTTTCCTACAAAAACAGATGCTGATACAGCTCTGGAAGGAACACTTGCCATTTGATATATCCCTCACTTAACTTCTATGTCGAAACTGATTGCTTATAAGAAACAAAAGTAGGAGTGCTTTTATTCCTTTGTATCAAAAATTTCAAGCATCCATGTGCTATTATATTAAATTATATTATATTGTATTACATTACATTACATTACATTACATATGAAGCAATCACATGACCATACAGTGATAAAAAGATTTTAGATTCCCTAGGTGTATCAGAAGCTTATGATAACTAAGGCCTTAGTTTCAAGGCAATGGTATGAGTTTTGTATGGACTTTCTAGAAGATTATTAAATTCTTCAAATGTTTGAGAACCACTCAAATTGTGATGTGAATTTTAATTAGCTCTGTGAAGACAGAGTCTCAAGTTATGTATTTGTCTTGAGAAGAACAAGGGTTAAAAACTGGACTGGAGACATAAATCAACACTAATTAGGTGTATGGCCTCTGGTAAATCACTTCACCTTTTAAAGCATAATTCTTGCATCTATAAAATCAAATAATTAATCTACAAGAGCTTCACCCTTTCTTTTGGCTCTATAACTATAGTTAATTTTGGGGATATTGGGTAATGGTCACAGATAAACATTCCCAGAGAATTTTGGAAACAAGGAAGTAAGCTCTTCTCAATCGGATGTGTCAAAACATGTTAGGTTCTCAATGATGTGACAAAATATCTGAGAAAGCAACTCAAGGCAGGAAGTGCTCATTCTGGCTCACCAGTTCAAAGGCTTCAGTAGATGTCTCTGGGACTGAGGTAAGGCAGTGTGTCATAGTGGAAAGATGTGGAGAAGCAGAACTGAAGGCTTCCAGCCAACTAGGTAGCAGAGAGAAGCCTGTTCCAGCTAGCCTCCTTTTGTCTGTTTTACTTCATCTTGGCCCCAAACTGATGCCAACATTCAGAGCAGGTCTTTCTTGGTCAGTTATTTTCTCAGGAAGTGTCCTCACAAATGCAGCCAGAGGTGTATACTATTAATCTCTTAGATGCTCATCAAGTCACCAAAGGTGACAATCCATGACATAGAATTGCATCAATTCTATTTTTCTTTTGTTCAACCATATACACATTATTTTCATTTTAATTTGCTGCTTTTTGTGGATTGTTGTCTTCCTCTGCTTTTGAGAATCACTGAGGGAACAATACATGTTGTAGAACAAAGTGAGCCTTATCTCTCAGCCATGCTGGGCTTTATGTGATATGTCAACATAATCTGTTTTCTATTGGGAGGCAATAGCAATTCAAATATTTTAGCTAGCATAGTACTTCTTAAAATGTATACTGGAATAAAATTTATATATTATTAGCTGCACAATCATGAGGGTGTTTACTATTAATAAGATGGAGATGTATAGATGATAAATAAGCAGTTGATAGAGAAAGAAGGAGAGTGAATGAAGGAAAGGTGATATGTAGATTTTGGTGAAGTAGATAAGTTAGAATTTTGTGTTGTATTTGTGTAAAAGAATTTGTGGGGGCTAGAGAGATGACTCAGTGATTAAGATGCTTGCTGGCCAAGCCTAATATACTGGGTTTGATTCCCCAGTACCCACATAAAGCCAGATGCATAAAGTGGTGCATACATCTGGATTTAGTTTGCAGTGGCTAGAGGTCCTTGCACTTGCTCTCTCTCTCTGCTTGCAAATAAATAAATAAATTTTAAAAATTGTAATAAGAAGCTTTACTGCCCAAAGATGACACTACAGACACTGTAGAAAGCAGCATAACTCACTTCAAAAACTGAAAACAGAACTATCAAATGTACATATGAAAATTCTTTGGTATGTAATCTAGTAAGAATCTAGAGATTCTAACACATAGTTTTACATACCTATGTTCATAGAAGCACAGTCACAATAACCAAGAGGTAGAATTAATCCAAGTGTCCACTGATGGAAAATGCATAAAGAAAGTGTGCCAAATACATAAAATGCAATATTCTTCAGCCTTAAAATGGAAGGGATTACTGACACATGTAGTATCATGGATGAACCTTCAGGACATTATACTAAGGGAAATTAGCCAGCCATAAGAGGATGCATACTGTGTGACTCCATTTACACATGGTTCTGAGAACAGTCAAATCCATAGAGACCAAAAGTATAATAGTGGTTGACAGGATTCTGGATATAGGAAGAATGAGTAATTGCTTAATGACTACAGACATTTAGTTTTGCAAGATGGAATTCTGAAGATGGATAGTAATAGCCCAGCAGTGTGAATCTGTATAATGTCACCAACTATACATTTTAAATCACCATGACTATAATAAATTTTATGTTGCATATATTTTAGTACAATTTAAAAAATAAAATAAATAAATTAAACATTTCAATAAAAATTATGCTTACTGTTATATAAAAACCATTAATGTGATATTCTCAGATTATATTACAAATCAATTCCTTATGACCTAAACAGAGATGCTTTATCTTAATTATGGAGTTAATAAAAAGCTATTTTGCATTCATGTATTCCAGTTTTTAATATTAAGTATAATAAAAGAAAATAAAAGAAAAATTGAAGAGGAGGTTGTTTTCTATCAGAAATAAGGATAATTTTATAGTGTACTATATTTTTCAACCCAAAATACTATCAAGGTATTCACATTTTATTTTATTTTTTGTTATTTCTCAGACTGAGCTGGTGCCAGACTGCAGAACTATAAAGGGTTTTTGCAAGACAGATTGGTTTAAAATAAGGAAAATAATAGTTATGGATATTTAACAAGTAAAGGGGAATTTGTAACCAGACGCTTTAGTGCCCAAGATGACAATTAATCTAAGCAATGTAAGAGCAGAACTATAGGCTAGTAATCATGGCATGCATTAGTTGGGGAATTAAATTAATCAGTTGAGAAGAAAATCACTGTGCAATGCTGAGCACATAAAACAGAGTGAGAAGAGAGGAAAGGCCCTCTGTAGGATATGAAAGGACAGCCCAGAAGGTCGAGCTCATGCATTTCCACAGGGTCCTAATTCTATATGTTAAAGACAGGCCTTGGGTATGACAGCTTAATGTATGAAGAACAAATATTTAGGCACAGAAATTCAACATCATTACTAGAAAATAATCTGAGAAAATTATTAGTAAAAGCTGAGCTCTTTTAGTATACGTTATTTACTAAATAATTAAATTTTATAAAATTCTTGTCACAGTTGTAGTCTCAGTGATAAAAATGAAGATGGCAAACAGTGACTGACTTAAAAACATATTTACAGAAGCAGTTTTATTTTTTCATGTCATTTGAAAAGTAAATGATGCTTTTATAAGAATGGCAAAAGAAGTGTGATCATGTGTGTGAACACTGGGCATGTTGATTCATTTTGGAATGTGACCAAATGTTGTATGCTTGACATTATATGGTAAAATGGCAGTATAAATGCAGATGTGGGCATGTACAGTAATAGGAGAGCCTGCAGGGCATAGGAAAGACTACCAAAGACAAATTTTTAGAACAACATTTATATTTTAGATAAAGTGGGGCTTGGTGGTGTAAATCTGCAATCTCAGTTACCCAGGAGGCTGAGGCAGGAGTACTGTAAGTTCAAGTCCTATCTGTATCATATGGTTACTTGAAGTTAGACCAAACAAGTTAGTGATAACCTGTCTCAAAATAAAATTCAGACCCTGCACCAGAGGGTGCACACACAGAGTAAGTAGGCCAGATCTGCCTGTTCCCAAACTCCTCCAAGTTCTCAGGTTCTACTAGGTCCCCCTGCAGCTGTCTTAGGGCTGCCTGGACACTGAAAGCTTGCTGTAGAAGCAGGCCTCTTGCTCTGCCTTCCTGTTTGAAGAGTCCCTGGGCCCCCAATTCCTAGATACTCTACTCCAGAGGGTGCACATGTGGAATGAGTAAGTCAGGTTGGTCCCCTACCTCCCAGTTTCCTGTTCTCATACGCCTGCTGCTGCCCTGGGGAGATGTGGTCCCTGTGTGTAGGTTATGGAAGCAGGCCATTTGCTCTGGTATCCTGATTTGCCCCTGGGTAGTCAAATCTTTATGCCCTTGAGTCAGAGGGTACACAGATTACTGTAGGAGCTGGCCTCTTGTCTTCTGCTGCTCTCCAGTTTCCTGGCTTTTGGTTCCACAACTCATGATTCCTGTGTGCTGAAGAGTATGTGCCAGTGAGTAGGCCAGAGCTCCCAGTTCCCCAGGTACCTTTGATGTAGCTGCAATCTCCACAATCTGTGCATCTGTGGTTATTACTCCATTGCACACCAGTACACCAATCTGGTTCACATTTGAAACAGAACATCCTCTGAAGATGCTGCAAGCATAAAAACTTGCTTCCTCCTCAATAGAATAAAGTATCTCCCGAAAATGGGTAGATCACAATGCAAAAAACCCAACAAAAGTCAGGAAACTGACAGATGTCCACCAAGGAGGCCTAACCCCACAATGGAAGCCTCCAAAGAAACCATAGAGAAATCAACAGCAATTCAATCCCAACATGAAAACACAACAATCAATGAGACTCTGATCAAAAGAATTGCTGAACTGGAAGCAAACCATCAAACAACAACAACAACAACATCAACAACAAAAAACAAAACAAAACAAAAAACCAACAATCATATCAATGAAATTGAGAGGAATTGTCTCTCAGAGCATTCAGCTTTTGACAGTAGGCTTAACTTGATTAAACAAAATATTAGAACCCTCAAAAGAGACACAAATGAATTGAAGGTGAATCAACAAATGGAAGATCTCAA
Source organism: Orientallactaga sibirica (assembly GCA_036365145.1). NCBI lineage: Eukaryota > Metazoa > Chordata > Mammalia > Rodentia > Dipodidae > Orientallactaga > Orientallactaga sibirica. The sequence continues at coordinate 20,896,221 of JAEOAD010000033.1, forward strand.
TAACTGATCAATTAAGCTCAGTGAAGACTTGATCAAATGCAAGAATGAGTTCTCGGAAGCATCAAGAAAATCAGAACTTGATCTGAAAGCTTACCTCAAAAAAGAGATGACATGATGCAAAATAACACAACAGAAAACAAAAATCAAATAAAAATGATAAAAACTTCTCTAGAACCCCTCCCAAACAGAGTTACTCATGTGGAAGACAGAATATCTGACCTGGTAGACAAGACAGAAGAAATTAATTGGGAGGCCAAAAACTTTGCTAAGTTCACAAAATCAAGTGAACAGAATATGAAGGAACTCTGGCATACCCTAAAATGACCAAACATCTGGATCATGAGTATACCAGAAGGAGAGGAAATCCAGGCCGGAGGCATAGAGACCATATTCAACAAGATTATTGAAGATAATTTTCCCAGTCTCTCAAAACAGAGGCCCATCCAGATACAAGAAGCCCACAGAACACCAAACAGACAGGACCAAAGAAGAAACTCTTCAAGGCACATCATAGTTAAAACTGTTATCAATGAAAACAAAGATAAAGTTCTAAAAGCAGCAAGAGAGAATTTAGATGCAAATATCCTGAACAAAAATCCTTGCAAACCGAATTCAGTAACACATCAAAAGCATTATACACCTTGATCACATAGGCTTCATCCCAGGATGCAGGCATGGTTCAAACTCTGGAAATCGATCAACATAATATACCACATAAATAAACTTAATCATAAGAACCCCATGATCATCTCAGTTGATGTAGAGAAGGTCTTTGACAAGATACAATACCACATGATGGTCAGAACACTGGAAAGAATGGGCATGAAGGGTTTATATCTCAACATAATAAAGGCTATAAATAAAGCACCCAAACCCCAAAAATTATCTCAAAATTCATATGGAATAGCAGCAGGCCTCAGATATCCAAACATATCCTCACATATCCTCAGGAAAAAAAAAAAAAAAAAAAAAAAAAAAAAAAAAAAAAAACTCTGGAGGTATCACCATACCCGACCTGAAGCTGTAGTACAAAGCCATAGTAACATAAACAGCATGGTACTGGCATAAAAACAGAAACATAGACCAATGGAACAGAATTGAAGACTCAGACCTTAGGTCAAGTAACTACAGGTACTTGATCTTTGACAAAGGTGCAAATAATGTAGACTGGAGAAATGACAGAATCATCAACAGATGATATTGGACAAATTTGATGACCATATGTAGAAAAATGAAACTACACCTACTCATCTCTTCATACACAAAAATCAATTCCAAATTGATTAAAGATCTCAATATAAGACCTGAAACTCTTCTCCTACTAGAAGAAAAAGTCAGAGGCACTCTCCATGATAGAGAAGTGGGAAAGATTTCTTGAGCAAAATCACAGTAGGTCAGGAAATTAAAAAATCACTTAACCAATGGGATCTCATGAAGCTAAAAACCTTTTGCACAGACAAACATTCTATAAGCATAATCAATAAATTACCCACTGAATGGGAGAAAATCTTTGCCAGCTATATCACTAATGGAAGCCTAATATCTAGAATCTACAAAGAGCTCAAAAAACTAAACAATAAACAAGTCAAACAACCCACTCCAAAAATGGGGCAGAGAACGGAATAGGGAGTTATCAGAGGAAGAACTATAAATGGCTAGCACACACTTAAGAAAATATTCAATATCCCTAACCATTAGGGAAATGTTAATTAAAACAACCATGGGATTCCACCTTACTCCATTAAGGATGGCAATCATTAGAAAATCTAACAATGACAAAGGCTGGCGAGGGTGTGGGGAAAGAGGAACAATCATCCACTGTTGGTGGGAACTTGCACAACCACTATGGAAATCAATTTGGAGATTCCTGAAAAGGATGAACATAGAGCTACCAACAGACTCAGTTCTTCCCTTCCTGGACATTTATCTTAAATGCTCCATGCATCAATACAGAGATATTTGCTCAACCATGTTTATAGCCACTCAATTCATTATAATTTTGATTGGGAATCAACCTAGATGCCCATCATTGGATGAATAGATAATGCAATTGTGGTATAATGATACAATGGAATTCTACTCAGCAGAAAGAAAAAAAATGAAAAAACGATACAATTAAATTTATAGAAAAGTGGACAGACTTGGAACAGATCATACTCAGCAAACTCACACAATCACAGAGACTCTGAGGGTAAAAGCAGATGGACAAGATGAACTACTTTTAAAATTCAGGTAGGATTATGATTTTTTAAAAGATTTATTTATTTTTGTTTACTTATTAGAGACAGAGGGGGGGAGAGAACGGACACCCCAGGGCCTCCAGCTACAACAAATGAGCTCTGGATGCATGCACCACCATGTGCATCTGGCTTATGTGGGACCTGAAGAATTGAACCTGGGTCCTTAGGCTTCACAGGCATGCACCTTAACTGCTAAGCCATCTCTCCAGTGCCAGGGTTATTATTTTTAGTTTTGTGATTTTGTTTTCAAACAGAAATGTTTAGAAATTTCTGTACTTTTTTTTTTTTTCCAATCCGGAAAGTACTTTTTAGAATAAGAACTAAATAAAGGCAATAGGGCATTTAAAGTGTCTATTGAATAAGAAAGTGTTTTTTAACAATATCTTTTAAAAATATATTTTTTCATTTGCAAGAGAAGAGAAGGAGAGAGAGGGAGAGAGAGAACGGGTACGCCAGGGCCTCTTGCTGCTACAAATGAACCTCAGACACATGTGCCACTTTGTGCATCTGGATTTATATGGATACTGGGGAATCAAACATAGGCGGTCAGTCTTTGCAAGCAGGCACCTTACCCACTGAGCCATCTTTCCAGCTCTGAATAAGGAAGTTTTGAATATTATGGAACTATCAAGAAACAAAGATCTTATTCATTGTTTCCCTCATTTCTGGTTAGATTTCTCTGGAGACTTCATTTGCTTGAGTTCACAGAAGCGTGTTAAACCAGAACCAACCACTAGGGGCTTCTGCAGTTTCCTGGTAAGTTTAATTCTAGGATGCAAAGGATCCCTTAATATTTTTCTAGGAAAAAAATCCTATAATTCATTAGTTACATTTCCACTATTTTAAAATATGGAAGAGCACTTAAGTAAAAAATGAGTCTACAGCAATAGGATCTTACCATCTATTTCTGGTGGGAAACCAAGAGCCTCAGCAATGGGTTGTAATGTTTTAGGGGTATCTGTGACCTCCCTGGCCAACAACTCACTGGAGGGTATCCTGTCCCTGGCACTGAAAATTTTCTAGTAATAATCTATGACTCCTGAGTGTTCTATTATCTAAAATAGTCGGTTTCCATATGACTTATTTAGATCCTCTTAGATTTTGATTAGCCCTGCCTCCAGCTTTCCTTTACTCAATCTCTTTCCCTGACCTCACTTAGGCCTTTTCACCACCATTAATATGCTCCTCTGCTTACATATATACAATGCCATCCTATTAAGTCCCCCCTCCTTTTCTATTGCCTTTATATCCTCTTTCTAGCTTACTGGCCTCTGCTACTGAGTTTGATTCTTACTCTCATAGAAGCCTAAATATTTGTAGCTAGGATCCACATATGAGAGAGAACACGTGACATTTGGCTTTCTGGCCCTGGGTTACCCTACTAAGCATAATCCTTTCCAGATCCATTCATTTTCCTCCAAATTTCATAATATCATTTTTCTTTACCACCAAAATTGTGTAAATGTGACACATCTTCATTTTCCACTCTTCAGTTGAGGGACATCTAGGTTGGTTACATTTCCTAGCTATTGTGAATAGAGCAGCAATAGAAATGATTGAGCAAGTATCTCTAAGGTAGTGAGATGAGTCCTTAGGATATATGCCTAGGAGTATAGCTAGATCATATGGTAAATCTATTTTTAACTCTCTCAAGAACCTCCACACTGATTTCCACTATGGCTGAACCAGATTGCATTTCTACCAACAGTGTAGAAGGGTTCCTCTTTTGCCGCATCCTCACCAGCATTTATGGTTTTCATGATGGTAGATAATCTGACAGTACCTTTAATCTGCATTTCCCTGATGGCTAGGGATATAGAACAGTTTTTAGATGTTTATATGCCATCTTTATTTCTTCAGGCCAACCTGAAATTCACTATGTACATTTAGCCTCAAACTCATGGTGATCTTCCTACCTCTGCCTCTCAGGTTCTGGGATTAAAGGCATGCACAACCACACCCAGCTATAGCCCATTTTTTAATTAGATTGTTTGCTTTCCTTTTTTTTTTTTCTTTTCTTTCTTTCTTTCTTTTTTTTTTTTTTTTTTTTTTTTTTTGGTTTTTTGAGGTAGGGTCTTACTCTGGCCCAGGCTGACCTGGAATTTACTATGTAGTCTCAGGGTGGTCTTGAACTCACAGCAATCCTCCTACCTCTGCTTCCTGAGTCCTGGGATTAAAGGTGTGCGTTACCACGCCCAGCTTGCTTTCTTATTATTTAGTTTTTGAGTTCCTTGTATATCATAGATATTAATCCTCTGTCAGATGTATAGCTGGCAAAGATTTTCTCCCATTCTGTAGGTTGCCTCTTTGTTCTATTCACAGTGTCCTTTGCTGTACAAAAGCTTTGTAATTTCATGAGGTCCCAGCAGTTGATCTGTGTTTTTATTTCCTGAGTAATTGGGGTTATATTCAGAAAGTCTTTGCCAAGACCAATATGTTGAAGGGTTTCCCCTACTTTTTCCTCTAGCAGTTTCAGAGTTTCAGGTCTGATATTAAGGTCTTTGTTCCATCTGGACTTAATTCTTGTGCATGGAGAGAGACAAGGATCTGTTTTCAGCCTTCTACAGATACATATCCAGTTTTCCCAGCACCATTTGCTGAAGAGGCTATCTTTTCTCCAATGATTTTCTTTTTTTTGGGGGGGCATTTTTGTCAAAGATTAGGTGGCTATAGCTACCCGGATTTACAGCTGGGTCCTCTATTCTTTTCTGTTAATCTACATGTCTGTTTTGTGCCAGTACCATGCTGTTTTTGTTACTATGGCTCTGTCATATAGGTTAAAATCAGGTATTGTGATACCACCAGCCTTATTTTTGTTGCTCAAAATTATTTTAGATATTTGAGGTTATTTTTGTGCTTCCAAATAAATTTCTGTATTTGTTTTTCTATTTCCGTGAAGAATGCTATTGGAATTTTGATGGAGATTGCATTGAATATGCATATTGCTTTTGGTAAGATTGCCATTTTCACAATATTAATTCTTTCAATCCAAGAACAAGGGATGTCTTTCCATTTCCTAGTGTCTTCTGCAATTTCTCACTTGGGTGTTTTAAAATTTTCATTGCAGAGATCTTTCACTTCCTAGGTTGGGTTTATTCCAAGGTACTTTTTATTTATTTATTTATTGATGCAATTGTGAATGAGAGTGATTCTCTGATTTCATCCTCCGTGTGTTTGTTGTTAGCATATAGGAAGGCTACTGATTTCTGTGTGTTTATTTTGTATCCTGCTACATGGCTACAGGTGTTTATCAGCTCTAACAGTTTGTTGGTAGTCTTTAGGGTACTTTATTTATAGAATCATATCATCTGCAAATAATTATAGCTTGATCTCTTCCTATCCATTTGTATAGATGGTAAGACTCTATTGCTGAAGACACTACATACTTGGGCTGCAAGGTCACTGAGAAATCCTGATGGAGCTGAGCAGAAAACCTCCTCCATGTAGACCAGCTCACAGAAATCTGGAAAAAGTTATTCTGCATGCAGTTCAATGGGAGAGAGAGAAGCCACTAGTGGAGATACTCAACAGTGAACCTTGTAAGCCTTAAATTTGGCCAGCCAGGCCAAATGAGCCAACAGGTGCAATAATGTCTGTTATGGGGGAAACCAACCACTCTCTACTTGGACTGTAGAAGTGCTCCATGGGAAAGAATACATCCCTGATACTGAAAACCTACAACAGGCATAGTCATGAGCCTTAGGGGTGTAATGTCTGCTGGTGTCTGGCTAAATGTATATACTATGTTTACCAAACTGCCCAATAAGCACCTCTCTTAATGTTCATACCAATATATGAATGCTACTCTCACTTTTGGTTAAAGAAGCTTCTCTTTTCAGATGGCAGTGACTTTAGGATGACTCAAAAGGCACCATGATGCTGAGAAGAAGGGACAGAGGAGTGCACTGAAACATCTCTAACATACCTTCCAAGGCTCAGGGTCCATTGTGGAAGAGGTCACAGAAAGAATGTAAGAGCCAAAGGAAGGGTACGACTCCTTACAATGTACTCCTCAAGACACAAAATGGCCTGGATATCCATGACCTCACCATGCCTGCTACTACCTACACAGACCATCATAATAGGAGGAAAAGATCATGACATCAAAATAAAAGTGAGACTAATTGAGAGATGGAGGGGATATGATGGAGAGTAGAGTTTCAAAGGTGAAAGTAAGGAGGAAGGAGGGAATTACCTAGGTTTATTATCTACAATTAGGGAAGTTGTCAATATAACTAAAATTAAAAAACAAAAACATGGCTCTATATCCTTTGCAACCCAGAAATTTCTTTTCAAATAATTCTGGCTACTTTTTTCAGAGTCTTTTGAACATAGTGTTAGAATTACGGAATACTGCCCAATTAGCAAATTCAAATGACACATGACCAAGTGCATGTCTTTGATCCACAGGTACCATCTGTTTCGTGCAGTACCTTATTCCTCACAGATAGTTCCTTGGGTTGCTTGCACATGGGGATCTTTCCACCCTCATGACTGCTTTTGGGCTCTCTCTCTGTTAAGTGCTGTGCCCATGTACTTAATGGAAGCAGCCTGATTCTAAGTTTAACACCATGTCCTCCAGAAAGCCTCCACCGACCTGAACCACTCTCACCTGCCAGGCTGAGATCCATTTCCTTTCTCTGAATTCCCATAATTCCCTGTAAAACTCTCTACAGCATTGCTATTTGTATGCATTTTATGTAGCAGCTGCTGAATAAATATTTGTTGGTGAAAGGAATAAGTGAATAGATGAATAAGAACTGAATATAGCTAATTAGAGAAAGATATTATTTACATAATGGCTATAAAATCCATTTATCACTATAACCAATAGAAGTTTGCTAGTATCATCTACACTTACATAGACATCTCATTTCATTCTTACAAGGACCAACTCCTTTATAGGACCAATACACACACACACACACACACACACACACACACACACATTTTTCCTGTCTAAAAAAAAGTATTTGCACCATGCTTTGTGTGCTATAAAACTCAACATATTCAAACTCAAGTTACAATGGTTAGGACCGCTTAATAAGTTTATGATTTTTAGATTTCTTTTTTCGCTTTTTTTTTTTTAAGGAAATTCTGGATCAAGGCAGAGTTTTATTTCAAAAATCCACGAGGGTTATTAATGAAAATAAGTTTTATAAAATAGTAAATTAAAAAAAATCAAACTCGAGGCATCAAAAATGCATTAGCAGAGCTGTTGGAAATGAACTCTGTCTCTTTCATTTTCCCTCTGGTGCAGTTCTCGTCTTTCACTGTGTGATTACTGACACAGACCTAAAAACTATGATTTCTGGAGAGGCAAAATATATACCAGTGGGATCTGAGCTCCCAGCCGTAGGGTGAGTGCTAAAGTGAATCATAGATTGTTTGTTGGAATCATTTGGCAAAAGGGCAAATGAAGTAAACACTTCCACCTCCACACCCAGTGGCATGACAGACCAGGCTTGGCATTTTCACAGCCAAGAGCTATTTACTGTTTTGCTTGTTTCTCCTCAAGTAGAGTTTAGTTTGATTATTCCTTTCTGTAATGGGGGCCTAACCCAGATTTTAAAGTCATGCACCCAGTCAGTTTATTGCCAAGTTGCTCACTGAAGCTCAAGCTTGATCTTACATCTTTCTGCTGCAGGCTCATTAATTTTAATCTATTCTGACATTTTTACTCAATGCCAAATGATATCACAGAGCTGCAAGAGAAGGGGGAGGGGAACAAACAGACTAGAGAGTACAGCCTTCAGGGTTCAGGAGTTAGTGGCACTGAAAAACCAGGACTTTGTCAAACTGTGTCATGCTTCACATCTCTTTTCTACTTGTGGGCCTTTTTTCCTTTTATGTAACTTGGTATGTATTTTTTTAATCTTAATGTCTAGTACATATTAGCTGCTATGTACCCAGCCGCAACAAGGCAGCAGGAAGCAATGCACACAAGTCTGTTACCTGCTAAGACTGCTCCTAGACCATACCCTGCTGCTGGTGTCTGAGATGGTATACTCGTGGTATCATGTGTACCCTGCTGCCATTCCCCATCTGACATTTTATCAGCATTACTGGTCTAGAGCCTACAGCCCAGTTTGACCTTGCTTAGCAGAAGCTCACATCATATAACCCATGGTTTCCAGGTCACTACTTATCTTATTGATATGGATGGGCTCCTTCCTGTTTTTGACCAACTCTCCAGATTCTTCCACTCTGCTCTCCATCACAACACGATACTGTATTATTGAAGGTCCAATGCACTGTTCTATGCAGATTCTCAGTAGAAACAGGTGATGTGCAAAACAGCATGGGGATAACTGGAAAAACTAAAACTGTTGTAAACAAGCTAGGACACACATTCACCTTCTTATAGCCTTCATATGCTTTGTGAAATTTCTTTTTACTATCTCTCAGGGGCTAAGACCTGCTCTGGGATACCACATGGCTTCAACTAATCCCAAGTGGTAGCTGTTTTCCTTTGCTACAACATTCATACTCTTAGGGCTGGATCAGGAGTAGGTGTCTTTCCATGATTCAGATCACTCCTGGACACTTTTCCCTAAAGTATTCCAGCTTTGAAGCTCATTTAATCAGAGAGTACTACCCGCTCCTCATGTGGACATTCTACCAATACTGCTCAAGTTTATCATTCAGTTCACTGTCACACTTTCATACTCTAGTGTTCAGTTTTTTTCTCTCTGATTTCATTATTCACATAGACATCCTTCTGCATTAATTAATTTCTTAGTCTCTTGTACTTCTTGTCTTCAAAGAGCTTGTCTTTCCTCTTATCTCAGTCAACCACTCCTCCTGTCATATCATGTTTAATAACATCACTCTCTTCATATCCCTTTTGCAGGTGTCAGCTCAGCAGCAGTTTCATATTGCTTTTCATCTTATCACTGTCGCCCAGTGACTCCCACAGCTCTTCATTCTTATTATGACAAGCAATCCATTATTCCTACCATTCTTCTGGTCTGCTGGGTTCCTCTATACCATCTCTTTCTTCTTGTATTGATCAGAATCCATGACAAGTAATAATAACCCTTGTTTTTCTTTCTTTTTTTTTTTTTTTTTTTTTTTTTTTTTGCATACACTCAGCTCCCTTGTACCTTTTGGTCTCTGTCACACTTATCTGGCTCACACTGATTCTGGTGAAATCTCCTGTGTCCACTTTGTGTTCACATACCAGGCAGCTGAAGAGAGTGATGAAAGAAACACAGTTATACTGATGTGTTTGCCAATTTACAGTCATGCTCACTACTGTGAAAGGCTTGGTCACATCTTGGAAGCCCACTGGTCTATGGTCTCTTCTGCTTTCCAAAATTATCATTTCTCCCATCTATCTTCAAATCTCTAGACTCCAACCTGTAACTTATGCTTAACCTTGATTCTCATTTCTTTGAGTAAATACAAATATTCAAAAATAAACTTCCCTATGCTTTTACCACCACATCCCTCCTTAAGCTACCTGCATGCAGGTCCACATTCTGCCCCTTCTCTCCTCTGATTTTGAATGGGTCATGTCATTGCTGAACCTTCCAACTGTGCCATGGATCTCAAGACTTACACCCCTACTGAAGCTTTCAGTACTTCTTTTGTCCGTGTGTTGTATCATGAATTTCCTCTGTCAATTTATGATTTCAATGTATAGATATTATATATATCATTTTTCCTAAAAAATATTCCTAAACTTCATATCTCACTCCAAGATCCCCTTTCATTACACATTTCCTTTCATCAAAATTCCTGTAAAAATTTGTCTATTCTAGGGGAGAGGGTGTGGATCACTGATGGAACACTTGCCTACCATGCATAAGGCCCTGATTTCCATTCCCAGTACTGGAAAACAGAGTTCTTTACTCTTGCCACTTTCACTTTCTATCTTCTAATTATTTTTTATCTACAGTCTAATTCTACTTTATTTTCTTTCTTCTCTACCAGTTTGTTCTTGCCTCATCAGTGACTATTAGTTATCCAAATGATTGACAAGTCTCAATCTTCATCATTCTTGATTTATAGGCATCATTTCACACATAGTGTGAATTGCTTGAAACCCTTTTTTCCATTCTTCTCTAAAGCCATATCATCATCATGTTCCTTTTTTCTCCCTTTGCTGACCTGTGAATATAACCCTTCTGTCTTGCCTTCCTCTAAATATTAGATTACCATAGAATTATTCACTTCCTTTTCTCCTCTCCTTTTCCCTTCTCCTGCCTACATTTCTCCCTTCTTCCTTCTCTTTCTCTTGCTTTCCTAGAAACCCTTACATCTTTGGTGACCCCATTCAGTCCTATGTCTATAAACACATACTAGATCACTATAATAAAGTATTTCACATTAATTACCATGTATGGTAGTTTGAATCTATGTCCCCTGATAGACTCAGGTGTTATTAAAACTGAGTTTAAAGCTCCTGCTCCTAGCAGACAGACTCTTGCTATGGGGGATACACGTCACTTGGAGCTGATCTGAATTCTAGCCCTAAAAGTGTTACTTGGAGCAGATCTGTTTCCAGCCTAAAGTATGCAGAGTGCTTTGGCTCTGCCTGAGGTTTCCAGAGTGTGCTGGCTTGGAGGTAGTTTTTCTCTCTGTGTGGATTTGGTAAAGGGGGACAGCTTCTTCTGCCATTATGGAACATCCACTGTATCTGTAAGCCTGAAATAAATGTCATTCTTCATATAAACTGTGTGTGGTTTGAATGGAAACTCTTTAGAAAGGAAGAAACCTGCTCTTCAAGGTCACAATTTACTTCATCCCTGAATTAAGAATATATCTGTATCCTGCACACCTGGCATTGGTTTTGGAAGCATGAAAAATATATGGGGTGGGTCATGAAGTGCACATGGTTCCAGAAGCTGCTGCTAAGATGCAGCATGAGGCAAGGCATAATGACCCTCATAAAGAGGCCAATGAAGCCACTGGAAGATGGACCATAGTTTGCATAGAGACCTGAAGATGTTTTGGATATACCAGGACCGTGCAAGGGCTACCATGGAGTACTGTTGGCTTGGGCTTGGAAGAATGCCCTGGCTACTCAGCTCTACTGGAGGGGCAGAATTAAAAAATCCAGAGACTTGTCAATTGTCATGGATATTGGACTTGATCTGCAGATGTTGTTGATTTTGCATTTGTCCAGTCTCTCTATGTTATGCCTTATAGCAATGGAAATGTTTCCTCTGTGCCATTATATGTTGGAAGTATGCAACTTGTTTCATTTATAGGACTCACAGTTAAGAGAGATTCTTAAGGTTAACAAAGACTATGGGACCTTTGGAGTACGTACAATTTGCAATAGGAGATGGTCTTGAGTCCATTAGGGGCCAGGGGGGATTGTGATAATTTGAGTCTATGTCTCCTAATAGACTCAGGTGTTATTCAAATTGAGTTTGACGCTTCTGCCCCTAGAAGACAGACTCCTGCTCTTGGCGGAAGGGAGGAGGGTTGCCACTGGGAACAGATCTGAATTCCAGCCTTAAGGTGTTACTGGGGACAGATCTGTTTCCAGCCTAAGGTATGCGGAGTACTTGAGTTTTGCCTTGTGTTCCCAGAGTGTGCTTGTTTGTGAAGGTGGTCGTTTTTCTCTCTGCATAGGTTTCGTAAAGGGGGCCAACTTCTGCCATTTTGGAACTTCCCCTAGATCTGTAAACCTGAAATAAATCCCATTATTCCCATAAATTATGGAGGTTCTTTCCAGCTGCTTGGAGCTGACTACTACAACATGCTATGGACAAATTCTCATTTAGCTTCTCAAACGTGTTTCTAAGCTTGTTTTCCTAAGTTTCAGCATATGGCAATTTCATTTTTCTAGCTACTTGGGACAAAGACATCAGACTTAGCTTCAACTACTCAGCTTTTGACATCCTACATTTAATCTTCTAAGAAATCTTGTCAGAGCTTATGTTAAAATATATTCAGACTTAGTTACTTATCATCAGTTGCACGTTAACCTCTGGGGCCAGCACCCTCAAGTCTCATGTGGAAATTGATGGGATTATCCTTCTTGACTAGTCTCTCTGCATCTACCACAACTCCTTCTCCCATAGTAGCTGTTGTAAACTTGAAAAAGATCATGTCACTGTTCTGGCCAAAACCTTCTGTTGGTTTCCAATCTCAGCACAAAGTTAAAGTTATTAAACTGGCTCACAGGGGATTGGATCAGGGATTCTCCACCTTCTCTGTGGACTAGAATCACTTGAACAGATTTATGAAAGTAAAATGTCTTTCGTTTCTAAATAAAATGCAACTTGAGCTTCAAACAGCAAGCTTCAAACACCAGGTGTGAGACCCAATCCCTGGGAGTTTTATCAACTTCCATCCCGCTCATATCCCACTCTGATCTTATCTCCTATGTTCTTCCACCACACGGGTCTTCTTGCCATTCCTTGCCAGCATGCCAGCCTCTGCCCGAGGAAGTCTACAGTTAGTAGTCTAAGCTTTTGTCTGGAGCTCTTCCTGACCCCTCTGGGCCCTGTCTGCCTGGCTCCATGGCTCACGTCCTCTCCCTCTTCAAGTCTCAAATGTCACTTTCTCAGAGATGTGCCTTCACAACCACTCAATATGTGGGTGATATTCTTGCTTCTGCTGACTTGCACTTTTACTCCTCCAATGTTTCTTTTTCTGTTTGTTTTAACCCTAATATGTTTTCAATGTTTATTTACTGTGAAACATAGATTTTAAAGATTTTTTTTTCCATTGGACAGGTTATTGTTATGTATTCTTTGATGTCATGAGTGCTGAGTTTACAGCAATGTGTCTCCTGTCCTGGCTCTGATGCTTCTGAATTTACTTTTCTGTTGCTTTCCTTGACTTCTGTTGTACTATAATCTCTCTTGGGACAAAGTTTTTGCTTGTTCTATTGTAGTTCTAAAGCTTAGAAAAATGCCTGGTAAATAATGTATGGATATGTGTTGTATGAGTTTATAAGGTGACTGGATCAGTTATCCAGCGAATTTTAGCAGAGCTGAATAAAAACAAAACAACCCCATCACCCCAAGCACAATACAACTACAATGTCAAACCTAAGGTATCCTTACCTTATCAATTCATAGAATATGGAATTGGCATTCCAGCCTTTGTCCTTCACTGGTGAGTGAGGACTAGCCTTTGTATTGGTTTTCATTACCATCTTTGGGGAGAACAGGATTACATTACAAGGCTTGGCTAGAGAACTGATGCCCCATATGAACATTACCAGACCTCATTCCTGTGGTTCTAGAAAGACTTGCTCATCTCCTCAGAGTTTACGAGGCTATTAACGTGATACTGTCTTTCTAATAATCAAGGATGTCTTTATTTCAGTGCTGCACACAGATCCTTCATTCTGGGCTAATGTCTTGCCTGTGGCCTGAAAGTCTTGGAACTTATCTGTCTTATATCCTGTCCCCTATAAACAGAAACCCAAGGGGCTCAGAGCCATGAATGTGAAAGTGCCAGTGACTGCTTAGACTTGTAAGCTGTATTGGGTTCTAACAAGGATGAAGTTGCCATGGTGTAATTTCAGATGAGTTGACAAGTCAGGAGCATGGCTTGCTCACTCTTTTATAGATTCTGCGCTGCTACCTTGGGCTTTTTTCAATGCCTTGTTGCCAAAATGTAAGTTAGTTCATGTTACTTTTCTGTTTAAAACTTTCTTGAGTTTCTGATTCCTCTCAGGGTTTTTATCAGCTTGGAATGTCCTACTCAGTCCTAGATTAGTATGAATCACACTTTACCGTACATATAGTTCATTCTCAGACTCTGCTCATATTTCTATATACCCCAGTGATTATAGTGGGATGTGCTGAAATTACTCAAAAATCATTTTGACTGCCTGAAAAAATCAGTTACAGTTCTTATATCGTAGTTTTTATTCCTATGCAAAAAAGTCTTAGGCAGAGCAAGATAGGAAAAAAAAATGCTATAGTTTAATTAGGTTACTTAGGTACAGGTGAATGTCTCACAGGAACAGTAAATCAGAACTCTGGACTTAATTCTCATTTACATCAATTTCTTTGGTACAGAAGAACAAAGATGTTCGAGGGCATCAGGAACTACCTTCAAGTAGGAACAACTTAATGAGACCAGTACTCAATTAAGAACAAGCACAGCCTGAGACAGTGATGAGATCAATTTAAAGTTGCAGGTTGTAAGGGTTGTTTTTCACAGGACTTTCTGGGAGGTAATGGCTATGTGTAGAGATTCCTATCAAGAATACCACAGAGGAAAGTTGGCCTTTTGTAAAATGTTGACCTACCCTATCTCTGACATCTTTTCTGCCTGCACAAATTAGAAACCAATGGCAGAGAACAGGAAGCTGCTATGTGAGATGTGCAAGACCAGAGGCTTAACAAAGAGTCTGTAATCGCAATTTCTGTGTTGCAGTTGTCAATTTCTGAACCTCTGGTGAGTTTCAGGAGGTGAGGAGGTTATCATGTGTTGGTTAATTCTATTTTTTTCATAGAAACTTGCCAAAAATCTCATAAAATGTACTTTATTATTAGTACCTATTTTCTGCCCACTCAATTTTCAGCTTTCTGCCTGGGTGAGAAAAATACATGCTACAAACAATTTTATATAGACATTTTTCTACTGTGAGTTTATAAAGTTATTATTCACTTCCCTGCAGAAAATCAGGAAACAGAATAAACATGATTCAATGAATATTTGAGGACTTAATTTGTACTTTTCAACTTACTAACTTTCCTTATCAGCAGATGATCAGAAAAATAGAAGTTGTTTTTATTATTTCTTATACTGTGTGTTCTTTTTATTATGTGACAATTTAAAATTAGCAGGAAGAAATAATAAGCAATAAAGTTTTATAATTACAAATTCCTCACATATACATTCTCCTGGTAATCCCCAGATCTCTTCTGAGATAGGATGATGGCTCTAATCATACTCTTTATTGATACTTTGAATATATTATCTTACTTAATCTTTTCTATTCATTTATTTTGGAATTCTTGAGACATGGTCTCCCTATGTGCCCTACAAAGACCTGGAATTCACAATCCTCCTGCTACAGTAATCTCAGTGCTGGGATTACAGGTATGTGGCAACACTTTTGGCTTTATTTAATATTGACAAAACCTGTGTGAAATAGGAATGGCCAACATCATGAAGAAACTCCCAAAGCTCAGGATGATTCTAAAATAACTAGTTCACATTTTTTATTTCAAAAATGAGCTGGATTCTCACGGAGGATGAGACCTGTAAAGCTCATGCTTTCATTTCCTGAACTGTGATTATTTTTGACAATGAGCAGAGTGAGGTACAAAGGAGCTCAGGGACCTGTGGCTTCTCTTTTAACTTTACAATAGCATACTGTTAGAATGTAAAAGTAGTTATCACAACTTAAATCGCATGCTTTATTTCCATCTTACTTTCTTCATGAGCTCTCTAGTTCCGGAGTCCATTGACCATTTCTCTGCTGCTAGTATAAGCTCCAGTCCATGTACATAGTTAGGACTTAGTACATGTCTGAGGGTGAATAAATCAGTCCATGAGTGGATATGTATATTTGTATTTTAAAATACTTTACTGATTATATATTTCTGATGACAGAAAAGAAAATGAAAAGACTTTGTAATGATACTATATAGAAAGAGATATTAGCCATAGGATAATGGCTAAAAAATAACAGGGCTGGAGAGATGGCTTAGTAGTAAAGGCATTTGCTACAAAGCCAAAAGACCCAGGTTTGATTTCCCAGGATCCACATAAGCCAGATGCACAAGGTGGCACATGTGTCTGGAGTTTTTTTTTTTTTTTTTTTGCAGTGGCTGGATGCTCTTGTGTACCCATTCTCTTTCTCTCGTCCTCTCTCTCTTCCTCTTTTTTCTCTTTCTCACTAAGTAAATAAAAATAAGATATCAAAAAATAAGAATTCATCTTTATTTTGATCCTCAAAGACGATTTCTCTCCTTTTTTGGGAAGGGAGGGAGGTGACACTTGGTACTGACTCAGGGTCAGAATTATTTTGCAATAGAAGGTTACATAATATTGGTGGATAATTTTATTGCTACCATTGTTAACATTAGTTCATTTGTTTGTTTGTTCCATGGTTATGTGATGAATGCCAACCACAGTCATCACCAGGTTAGCCACTGGAAATCATTTTTAAGCAAAAGCAAAGAATAATTTAAAAAAACCCACTAGCCAGTTTTCTCGTAGAGGTTGATAGAACCTAAAGTGTTTCTATATACATGTAAATAAACTAAAACCAGAATGAGGAATAGTTTTGATTTTCCTACAAAAGAGAAAAAAGCCTTTGTTTGTATAGCTGCTTCTAACTGATGGTTATAGGAAACAAGCAGATAAAGATTTTCACACTCAGAAATAGGAACAGACATTTGTAGGAACCTCATTTGTTGACAAGATTAAGTTTTTCTTCCAAATAGCTTTACATAATCACAAGTAAAGATAAAGCTTAATCTAAAAACAAATGCAGTATAGAAAACATTCTAAGTCATTTAAAAGAATTGGATAACCTGAATGATATTTGGAATGGGATTTGCAAAAATCTTCTAGTCTTCATATTTATGAGCCCTTAATCCTTTTCTGAACAAAATAACAACTTGTGATTCTTATGCTTTGAAATCCATGGGAAACCGACCTATTCCATATCACAGTGGACTTTGAATTTACTCTTGGGAAACAATGAGTTGCCCTGAGAACTTCTTTAAATCAATAGAAATACAAGTTAGCTGGAACTTCTAAGGCAGAGTTATAGAAAACAATAAATAAATAAATCTCAATTAAACAATTGCAACATTGAAGACAACATGGTAAAGACTGTGAAAGAAAACTATGGCCAATACCTTTTGAATGCCTGCTTGGGATTCCAGGACATTGTTCTCTGATCCATTGCTTCGGTTGATCATCCGCCACATTTGGGAATACATGCTGTCCCTCTCAAAAGGATTTAGACCCTTCACACGAACATGCTCATACACTGCAGAGTCCAGGACTGTGCCATAAGGGATTTCTGTTTGCTTGGACAGGTCCTGGAGAGACCTTAGTTATTGGGAGAGAGGAGAGACATGAGAAAGAGTGCTGAATACTTTCAAGTGGAAATAAAGTAGAAGGATCAAGAGGGCCTACTGCTTTTCTTAATCTGTGGATTTTTAATGTTAATATGTAATATATAAGAACTGATATTAAGGTATATATTACAAATTATAAAAAGGCAAAATCATTATTGAAGGAAATGTGATATTTTCAGTGATAATGCATTGTTTCTTATTGAACCTTCACTGGATGAAAATTGAGCAATCTCATCAGTATAGTACATATTAGATTGCTAGTCATAATAATTAAGAGGTTCACCTTAATTTCAATATATTATAAACATTATGCCTATGTTCCTTTAGGTGACAAGGTTTTAGATTTTTATATAATAATCATGTTTTACATAAACAACATGTTTTGAAGGCAAGGGTATACCTAAAACTTTATATTAACGATAGCCATGACTGAGTGGCTACTCTATCTACATAATAAGCAAAATACATACATTATCTACACTAGTATAGCAATTTCTTACAAATTAAAACATTCTGCCCTGGAAGGAGACTGACAAGACTCAGGAAGTAAGGAAAACTTATGGGGCTCAGGAAGTAAACTACTGACAGGTTTTGGAAGCTCCTGAAACTGCAAGCTTCATAAGACCCTTCTAGGTTATATAAACAGTCACAACTGCTGGGGAGAGAAACTGACCAGCTAAGCTGTCTGTCCCTCATGCTGAGATGGGCTTTTCAGTGATGTAGCTACCTTTGAGTCACTCATGCTCCTGTTTAAGTAACCCCACATCTTTATACCTATAAGTAACCCCGATGAATTCCCTAGCTCACTAAGCTACACTTGGCTAGAAATATTTCTTTGGTCTGTCATCCTTTCTCTATCTGGGATGAACACAAGTTTGTACTCATCCCCCCTCCCCCTCCCCCAGGAATAGCCACACAGCATTTCAGTGCCTGACATTCAAATTTATTCCTTAGGGTGAGAGAATAAATGAATAGTCTTGGTACAGTCAGTGAGGTATAGAGATAAAATTTTAACAGGTCAGTCTTCTCTAAAGGCCATAGTGTTTCTACTGCAAGTGTTAACTCTTCCATTTTTATTTTTATTTATTTATTTTTTTTGGGTGTGGTGTTATATGGTATAGTGTGTTTGTGTGTGTCTGTAGGTAGGAAGGATATGGAGAAAGACAAAGGGAAAGGGTGATGGGGAGAAGGAATGAGGAAGATAAGGGAGGGAGAAATGGAAAGAGGAAGAAAAAGAATGTGTGACATAGATTTCTAAATTTGTATTCACATTCAAACAAGGCACATTTCGTACTTATGAAAGCTAAATATGTTTTCAGGTTTTACTTATTCAAGATAGTGTTTCCAGTTTTTTAAACCCAATCTCTGAGTTAGAAATAGCTTCTATTTGTCCCAAGTTACCCATCTCTAGATTGGCAAATAATTTTCTTAAATTTGAGCATTTAAGTATTTGAGTATATTCTTTCTGTTTTCTAACTTGGGAAACCATTTACCACTCCATGGGAATTCATTAAATTTATACAGGTTCCCATCTCTAATGATTGGTATTTAAGAAGTAGTATGTGTCTTTGGAATATTGTTCAAAATATAATGCTGGCATGCTTCAAACTTACTAACTCTGTGAACGGATATGTTTTGAAACACTGTACCATACTTTAAACAAGAATAAATGCCCAAGGCACTCCACAACCATGGACCATAAATCTCATGTAATATATTCTTTTGACCTTTTGGTCTGTTTTTAGAACAAGTTAACTAATGCTTCCCTGAAGGGCTTTAAAAGCAGCACTAGCATTGGTCAAAGTAACTGGGACTCCTTTTGCTGATCTTAAGAATGTGCAAAACTATCCCAAACAAAAAATTATAGCCTCTGTGTGTTCCAGAAATATCAATTTCCACAGGTAACTTCAGCAAAATTTAATTTGTACTTTATTGAATTTTGTGTTTTGGTATATATCATTTACTCAATGAAAACTGCTATAATGTTCCTTTTTACTCTAAATATATGCACATAATTGGTGCATTGAAAATTACTATTTGGGGCTGGAGAGATAGCTTAGCAGTTAAGGTGCTTCAGTTTCTCTCCAGGCCCCACATAAGCCACAGATGCACTAAAGTGATGCAAGCACAAGTTCACACATACACACTAGGTGGCACAAGCACCTGGAGTTTGATTGCAGTGGCAGAGGCCTTGTAATGCTAATTTTCTCTCCCCTCCCCCTAAAAAAATTAAACAAAGTACTATTTGGTGTGTAGATTTTCCTTGAATACTCTGCAGTTAGCAACGAATCCTATAATTTGTAAAAAATAAACTAATAATTCAGTGTTGAAAAGAGATGCTACATGTGCTCAGATATAACATTATGCTAGACTGAAGGGGCATTTATTTCTGAGATCTAGCATGAGAAAAAGAGAAAGAGAGAAATGGGCATACCAGGGCCTCTAGCCTCTACAAAGGAACTCCAGATGCATGTGGCACTCTGTGCATCTGGCTTTACGTGGGCACTGGGGAATCAAACCTGGATCCTCTGGCTTTGCCGACAAGCTCCTTAACCACTAAGCAATCTCTCCAGCCCAGCAATAATATTTTGGTTCTAGAATACAGTTTATTCTTTTCTAGTAGTACGAGTAAAATTGTATTCCAAGCACTGACATTTTAAACAACATTTTTAAATTTATAGCTGGGGATATTTTAAAATGGTACCCAGGAAGAAGATAGGAAATAAGTCTTCATTCATTGTTCTTTTATACATACAAGACAAAGTAGTTGTCATAGCACCACATGTAGGTCCATCAATAGAGAAGGCCTGTGCTACAGTCCATGAATATGACTAACCACTTCCTGCTTGGCCATGAATCTTAATTTGAATTATCAGAAGGCTTCAGGTTGATGAAAATGAGATAATATACAAAAGAATATATAAGATCATATTTTGCCAATATCTAAATATATAATTTTCCCAAATAATCACACAATAGTATACCTGTTAACAAATTAATATCTTCCCTTAGATTTTTAAAGGAATATCTTAATGTATTGCCTTTGTAATGTTCCTAATATCCCAAAGGAGGTAGTTTGCTTCCAACATGATTCAGGTTTAGAATAGTTGAGCATTTTGTAATTTAGAACGAAGACATGTTCCCTCTAGTAGTTTCTGATGTAAAGTTCAGCTTACAAATTTGCCTTGAGACATGCCTGTAAGAAAAATTACAGCTTGTCTGATTCAACATTGCTCCATTAAAGCACACCAAGATAGCACCGAAGGTGAAAAAGTAAAGTGACTAAAGCAGTGAAGTGAACGCAAACAGCTTATCAGAGAAACAGGGGCAACTAAGGAGCCAGCACAGGAAGGGGGTGACAACTGTAAGCAGTCATTCTGAATTTTATGCTAACAAGGCTGTACACAACACGAACAGCAGCAGTGCTGCAGCCTATGTTATGAGCCCCTGGAGAAGTTGAATATGCCATTCTGTATGACGAAATCCTTGGGAAATTATATGGGAAGCTCCAAAGCTGAGAGGCTTCTATGTAAACTTTCCAGTCACTGTATTAAGATAAAAAAACTATCTCAGGATCATTTATAACCACCAGCCTAATAAATTACCATGGTTATGAATGTTTCTTTGCATTAAAATTTTTTTTTCAACAATAGGCAATTCTTCCCTGGCCACAGAAAGAACGGAGGGCTCTAGAGCATTTTAGAGTTATCTGTATGCTCCAACTGATATTCTGCATTTGCTCTGTATCCCACATACACTCAGAAAACTCAGTGAAAGCTCACTCTGTGTATCTGTTAAGCCTCAGCCCTTTCTCGTCAGGCCTTCATCCATTCACAGAGCAAAAAGATGGTGTGTAGCTGTAGGTAGAGCATGATGACATAAGGCAAATGCTTTGCCATGCTCATCGGCCTTATTTGTCATCACCTTAGTAAGATTCTTTGTTGCCCATTCTAGCCGATAAAATTAGCATCAGCCTATGGTTACTATTTCCCATAGTGATTAATACTAATTACTAAATCAGTAAATATTAATTAATTTACATGAATATTACATAAGGAAAGTGATGTAATTTAGGGAAATTTTGTGAAAATAAATTTTAGGAGTCTGAATGATTAAGAATAATTTCACTCTTTCCATTACAAGAATAAACTTCAGCATTTGAAATTAGTATGCTATTCTGGTATCAGCTATAGTGGCTAACAATTGCTTTGATGTTAGGTAGGTTGAATTTCAGTGTGAAGCAGAAGTGCGGTTTGTGAGCTGTGTGATGCCAATGCCTGTGAGCTTCCGTATCCTAATTGGTGAAGGGAGACAATACAATGTCCTTGCCATGATCATAGCACTTGTCACAGCAGCATTTCACTAGGTTTTCCAGCTTTGGCAGGAATACTGCTCTATAGTGCCACATTGTATGATTTCTAACTAATTTCTTTCTTTTTTTGTTAGCAGAGATAAGACAGCCTTATAAAACGTTATAGAAGGAAAGACTCATGCATCTGAGTAGAATTAAATTATATCTGATTTCCCTTCTATGTGCAATGTTATATGAATCTGGGAAGCACACTGGTCATTAGTTTATTCATAACAAATTCTTTGTGAAAGTCTATGACTTTACATTACTGAAATTATATCACAATGAATGTGCTGCTAAAATGCATATATTTCTGAAATTGTCCTAGTTGAAAAAATTTAAAAAAACCTAATTCCTAGTTTCTCTATAGTGAACTTTTCCTCCTACTCTGACCTAATTTTCTTCATAGAGTAAATATTATCTACATAAATCTATTAATTGACATTTGTAAACCTCTCTATCCATCTGCAACTGTATTAAGAAGAAACTTGGTTGTGTGGAATATTCCCAGCAAGTGACTAGTTTGAGCTGCCAGCCCTAGATCTGGGGATTTGTAAGGGTAATCCCATTTTTTATGGAATAGAGTGAGTCAACTCAAGTTATTCCATCAGAGGAGATTTTTCCTTTGGGTAGGGAGAGAAATGAAATGTGGCTGATAGGATTGGCACTAGACCCTTCAGGCGAAGGGCTGACAGTGGAAAAAAGACACACAGTCCACCTCTCCAGCTTCCTCCTCTGGATGCTGAGGTTAGCATCTGCCAAAACACAGATTCTGCAGCAGCTGTGAGGGCTCCCTCTCAACCCTCACAGAGCCTGCCCAGTGCCCACTGCACATCAAGATCGAGTTTAGCGGCAGAAAGAGTGATTCAAATTTTAAAATTAAAAAGCAAAGTAGGAATGTGTCATGCAGATGCAGGACTGGGGGCGTAAAATTAGGGAGGCTTGCCACTGAGCAGCATCGCCAAGGTCCCTGTAATGGGCAGCTTATTAGTTTTTTTTTTTTTTTTTAAGGGTCTGAAGACATAAAGATTTGTGTTTCAATCCTTGGTTGAATTATTTAGGTATCTCCAACCTACAATTCCTTCCTTATTTATTAAATGAGGTAGATAAGACATTGTTTTTGGAGAGAGACAGAGAGAGGGAGAGGAAGACAGATAGAGATGGGCACGCCAGAAGCCTCTCAGCTGCTGCGAATGAAATCCAGATGGATATGTGCGCCCCCTTGTGGTCAAGTGCGGCATTGTGCCCTTGCGTCACTTTGCATCTGGCTAAACGTGGGACCTGGAGATTGGAATAGCTGGAGATTGGAACCAGCGTTCTTAGGCTTAGGAGGCAGGTGCCTTAACCTCTAAGCTATCTCTCCAGCCTGATAATACTTTTACATAAAGGCAGCTGGAGTTTGAATTACATAGTGTATATATGACACTTTGGTGCTTCACTTACTGTAAGTACTCAATTGCATGCAATTATCAAATTTATTATTATTGTTAGCTATTACTTTGTTCCTTATTATGGTTTCTAAATTACCATCTCCTTGTTTTTCCTATCAGTTTGATTCCTGCTCATTGAGGGGCTCTTCCTTACCTGCGGCTCATCTGTCCATCTTCCCCCTTCATCACATGGAGCTAGTTCTCTTTCCCCACGTTAATCTTGCAAGTCAGCCATCACTTTTATTGCCAATAGTCTTGTTGGTCTTAGCTAAACAATTATTTCTACATCTCTTCCTTGTCTCTAACCTACAACTAGTGTTTTTTATGTGAAGATGACATACACTGAGGAAATGTAGAATTTAGGACAAATCCAATTATATTGTAGTTTCATTCAATATGTCCTCTGGTCCCTATACTCTTAAAAAGTCATTCAAGCTTTTTAGATTTTGAAAGCATTCAAACACTTATTCTAAGCC
Organism: Orientallactaga sibirica; assembly: GCA_036365145.1. Lineage (NCBI taxonomy): Eukaryota > Metazoa > Chordata > Mammalia > Rodentia > Dipodidae > Orientallactaga > Orientallactaga sibirica. Next base: position 20,919,741 of record JAEOAD010000033.1, read on the forward strand.
TTATTATTTCTATATTGACAAAAAGCCTTGTGCCTCATCCATATTCATACTGTAGTCCTGTAGCAGACAGCTTCAGGTTTGCTGGGATGAACTTCCAGACCAGGCACAGTTATGGAGGAAGGGATATTATTTATTGAAACTTACAGATCCAGGGAAAGTTCCATAATGGCAGGAGAAGCAGCCTGCTCTCACAGGACCAGTCAAGATAGCAAAGCCACCAGCCACACAGCTCACAGAGTAAAGCTACAGCCCAAAAGCCACAGCACACTTCAGGAACTCCTACTAGGCACACTTTGCATATCTTTACAATGGAATCTCAAACCCACCACCACACCTTAAGAACCACCCAGTGACATTGCCTCTAGCAAGATGACTGCAGATGCAAACTATAAACTAATAAAACATTGAATATATTGGGGGACATATATTCAAACTACCACAAGTCCCAAAACAGAACTTTTTCATGACTTGCCTCATCCCACTTCTACATCTTGGTAGGTGTTTTCTCTACCAAAGGTGTTTCCTTGTACATGGTAGATTCCCTCCCTGAAACAGCATATTCCACTGTTTCCTCATCAGTCTTCTCACACCAGGAACCTATTTACATCTGAACATTGTATTATGAAATGTTACTTTCTATATACCTCATTAAAATATACATTGCTTTTTAAAAGATTTGAAATTGAATTTATCTGAGTCTGGAAACACTGTCAACAATGAATGAGGCTCATTTGCTTTGCCCACTTTTTCTTAAAACATTACTTTTCATTGTGGAAAGGTAGCATTCCTATTAAACTAGTATTGCATAAACATCAGATTGTTACTTTATAATATCACCCATTCAGTGGCTAGTTTATCATGACAAAAAGTATTTTTGTAGTTTTAAAAAAAGCCTTCTTTTATTCCCAAGAGATTTTTGGGATGTCTGCTATGGCAAATTCAGCCATGAAGGTTTCGGCAAACCTCCAGTGAATGACTTGCGAAAACATTTTGCTGTGTATGTAAAATAAATAGAATCGGAGCCCAGACAAATAAAAAAGAAAAATCTAGACAAAGAGGACTGAAAAAAAAAAAAAAGCATTGGAAAAGCTAATGTTATACTCCATGATTCTGGAAGACTTGAGACCTGCAACAACGAGTCTGTTCCCAAAGGGACTACAGAACAGAAAGAGAACATGTCCAACAGAAATGTCAACAGCAAGATTGCATGGAAAATTGCTCAACTAACTCTTAATGGAAAAAGAAGAAATTAAACAAAGAATAATTAGGAGAAACTATATTCACCATTTGTAATATTAAGTATTGTCACAGAAAATTCAATTAGGAATTTTTTGGTGAATATATAGATAATGAGGAGGAAGGAGAATATGTGGTCTCTATTTTACGAAACATACAATGAGTGTCCTCCGAGGGCTCTCTACCTTCCTACTGTAGGATGTCAATGGCCACATTCTTTGGGAAACCACATTCCTTCCTCTGTAGAATTTCTCTGTCTCCTCAGACATAAGTTTACACAGAAAAGCAGTTGAAATGCAAGGGTATAAAGAATCTGGAAGAGAAAAGAAGGCTCCTTTGTGTCAGAAGTGAAATGTGGCTTATAGAGTGCAGTTCCTATTTAATAGCTGTAGCTTCCAAGCGGCACTGCAATCTCCTGAGAGCAAGCTCATGAGCGAAAGGAGTGGTCCTGTGGCCCAGAAACATAGGGTTTCTTATTCTGAAAAGACTGGCACAATGGCTGTGATGGAATGAATAAGAAGTCTCAAAGAAGAAAGATACAATAGGCTTTAAGGTCAAAGTAATTCAGGAGGAGCCCACCATAGTTACCAGTTAACAGAAACATTGTCCCGACACCCATCACTTCATTTCCCTCCATGCTATCCACATTTCTTACTCAGAATAGCAGAAGCTTTCGTAAAACAAGCTGCAGTGTGAAGACCGTGTGAATCCAGGCAGGGCAGAGGGAGGAGATGAGTTTTATTGTGGAGATAACAGTTTACTAAGCAAGGCCTTTCAGAGAGGGAGAAATTCACGAGACAGGCCATAGGAGGCCTAGAGGACAGGAAGGGATGAAGGATGAGCATACAAACAGCTCCGAGAGGGTCACTGGGAAGGGCCCGAAATGCCATAGCTTTTCTGTCCTCCTGTCTGTGTCTGTCCTGCCTTCATTATGTAGTACTAAGAGGACAGTAGATAAAAGTAAACTTTTGATTCTTGGGCTCTAAACTTCTTTGGAATGCTTTTTGGTCTTTTAAATTTTTAATTTCTGCTTTCTTATTTGTTTTGGGAACAAGTTCTCATGTAGCCCAGACCATCCTTGAACTCACTAGCAGAGACTGAACTTCAACTCCTGAGCTTCTTGCCTCCATCTCCCACCTGCCAACTCCTAGGATGACAGGAGTGTGCCACCACGCCTGGCTTGATTTTTATTTTTAAGAACTGCTTAAATACAAGTCATTTTCAAATGCTTGGTCTAGAAAAAAGCATCCATCAGTGTGCACAAGGAAGATCCCAATCTCCTCTGGAAAACTGCACCTCTGGTAGACAATTACCTTGGGAAATGATAATCCAACAAATGGCACTGAAGCCTTCCCTGGTAGCATTAGGGACATATCCTGCACTTTGTCCTTAACAGAATGATCAGGAGCACTCACTCCTCCATGTGACTCAGGGAGGATAGCCACAGAGAAATCATTTTACACGAGAAAGACCAGTGTAGGCTACTTGGGGAAATGTGCTTTCATCCTTAGCAAAATATGCACTTCCCTTATAAATCAAAAGCTAATAAGGTGGATAGAAATATTCAGCTCTTCTTACTGCTATAAAGCATAACTAATGAAAATGATTGTGCCAGGTGGTATGGTGGTACACACTTGAAGTCCCAGCACTTAGGGTACAAAAGCAAGAGTATAGTGAGTTTGAGTCCAACTTGAGCTACATAGAGAGACACTGTTTCAAAAACATAAAGCAATAAACTATAATGATTATTAAAGTCTTTGAAACAAGTGTTAAACAAATGCAAGAACATAGTTTTCTGAAATTAGTCTGTCACGCTATAAATCCTTAAATGTAATGCACATTGTATTTTCCATTAGAAGTCTCATAATCCTGCCATTACTAACAGAATTATCATTTATAATAACAACTAAATAAATATTTATTTATTATAGATCATTACATAATGACAATTATTCAATAAATATGTATGTATACTATGAAGGACAACTTTCCATATATATTACAAAATACATAATTTTTTGTTTATTTTCATTTACTTATTAGCAACAGAGAGAGAGAGAGAGAGAGAGAGAGAGAAGGAGAGAACAGGTGCACCAGGGCCTCCAGCCACTGCAAATAAATTCCAGATACATGCACCACCTTATGCATCTGGCTTACGTGGGTACTGGGGAATTGAGCCTCAAACCGGAGTCCCTAGGCTTCATAGGCAAGTGCTTAACCACTACGCCATTTCTCCAGCCCACAAAATACATAATTAAATAAGAGAAACTTCACTACAAAATGTCCTTGGATTCTGTTCATTCAGTCATCCTGTAGTTTTCCTGTGAATGGGACACAATATGTCCATTTACCTAATTATTTAATATAAAACCAACATAAAATGCGTTTACCCTAACATAATAGGCATTAGTGTGAAAGTATCCTAAATTTATGTGGCATTCCACTGTGTCATCATTGATTGCTAGCTGATTATAATATTTATGTTAAGATGGTATCTTCAAATAGTGGAATAGTGGATTTTATATTCCTCCATCCTTGAAAATAAATGAATTACTTCATTAATTAATATGAAGTTCCCTGGGGATGACCACAAAAATCCTAATACAATCATCTCATCAAGAGCTTTGAATGTTACGGGAGGCATCGAGTAATTTGATTTAGAAATACTCTTAAGGCTCATAAGCCAGCCCTCAAAACTGACTTTATTTCTTCTTACTGAGGCACTTTGTTTATTTATTTATTTATTTGGTTTTTTGAGGTAGGGTCTCACTGTAGTTCAGGCTGACCTGGGGTTCACTCTGTATTCTTAGGGTGGCCTCAAACTCACAACGATCCTCCTACCCCTGCCTCCCGAGTGCTGTGATTAAAGGCGTGCACCACCACGCGCTAATTTTTTTTTAGAAAACTTTACACCAGTAAGTCCTCACTCATGCCTAACTTCAAACTCTATTTCAGAGAGCCTTTCATTTTGTAATCAGAGAACAATGGATACTTGCTGTTTACCACTGCAATACAATATTTCTTTTATAATAACAAATGATAGTTCTTTTATAATAAAACATTGCTTATTTTCATGGCCTAACTTTTCCCTTGTAATGTTAAAGGGTGAAATCTTTTAGTTCTCATCCCTAGAATGTATTGCTCATTTTTTTTTGCCAACATTAGCTAAGCCATCATTTTCTTTACTGTTAATGTTCGCATAATTTATGGACCTTAAAAAGAGGCCATGATAGTCTTTAAATGGCTTGAACAATTTTTATGCTACTGGTGACTCTGGTCATTTTCTTCATAAACACTAGCATTACATTTCACATTTATAATTGTCCAATGTCCCTTCCAAAACTATCTTCTTTTCTAATTCTGAGCGTGTGTGTATGAGAGCGAGTACACACATACTCACACATACACCTCTGAGTAAATTATCACATATTTGTCCCTATTAAGCTTCATCTTACTTCTAATCACCTTGCTTAATTTGTCAAGGTCCTTATAAATTCTTACAGTGTGGTTTGAGTCAATAATCACCCCTACTCAATGTCGAGTAATCTGCATAGTTAATAAGCTTACTCCCTATTCCACACTTCAAATCAACACTGAGATGTTAATTAGAATCAGGACCAATGCTGACTTGTGGAAAAATACTTTCAATATACCCTTGGAGGCTGATATTGAACCATTGATCACTCCTTTGCATATGGCTCACTAACAAGCTAGGGTGCAATAATACATACTAATCCTACATGAAACAATGGCCCCAATAAAATACAATATGGAATTAGGTGAGGAATCAATAGTAATTTGTAATTTTTTTCCCCTAGAAGGTCTTTTAAGGAGCTCAGGACATTAATCACATTATCAATGTTTTTGTAGTAGAGAGGGAGACTTAGGAGAAAAAAGTCACCAGGAAAAGTAAACTAATTTAATGTGTTCCTCAATCCTCAATTCAATGGTCAATTTGAGAAACAGCAGCATTTTCTCAGGAAACTTTGTGGGCTTCACAGACAAAAGAGTCCACTCCAACAGCTGCTTGCTCAGTTCCACCCCTTCCCTGTCCCTTGCCATTCTGTGTGTCTGGCTCTTAATTGTCCTTACCCTGAGCATCAGTTCTTGAGGAAGAAAATCTCCTAGGGCAGTCATGTGAGGTTGTAAGAGGGGGAGAAAGTCATAAAAATCAATTGAGTAGCTTTATATGAGAGGACCTGTTGAGGGACTACAAGGATCAGAGAACTAATGAGGTCAAACTGGTACTTAGTATAGGACAGGGGCTAACACATTAAGATCATTGGCAGATATAAAGGAAGATATGGGGCTGGAAAAACAGAAACAGAAGATAAGAAGACTCAGTCTAGTATTTCTCTTTATAAGATACACATGTCCATATGCGTTATCTCACATCTTGTTTATTAAGACACCTCACTTGTTTGAGGCTGATCCAGATTCTTATAGCTCAGGGGACATTGAAAAGAACTTATGTAAAGCAGGTAACTAACATCTCATGCAGATACAGGGGAAAAAAATCACTTCTTCAAGGATGGAAAACTGAAGTATAAGGTGCTTCTTGTATGTTGTGTTCTCATTTATGTCTAGGAATGTTTAAATTCCCTTCATGATCTCTTTAATGACTTATTTATTCTTCAACAGCATGGTACTTAATCTCCACAAGTTTGTGTATATTCTGTAGTTTCTCTTGCTATTGATTTCTAGCTTTATCTATTGTGATCAGATATAAATACAAGAAAAAAATTCATTTTTTTAAAACGTTTGTTGATTTTTACACATACTAAAATGTAGCCTAGTTCAAAGAAAGTCTAGGCTAGTGAATAAAATGTGTGGCCTAGTGTGTTTGGGTAAAAGATCCTGTAGATGTATGTTAAGTAAATTTAGTCTATAATGTCAACTTCTAGGTAAGATGGTGGCATAGGATCCACACCAAACCAGCCCAGGGAGGGATCTAAGAGAAACCACAGCAAATGCACTCTTCTTCTGAAAAGTGCAGGAGTATAGGTTTTTCTTAGACACAGCAGAGAAGCAGGAGAGACCAACATTCACCAGAAAGGAGGAAAACAGCCAGAATTCCACTGAGGAGCTTGCAGCCCTGATTCATAGTGGCCCCAATTCATAGTGGCCTCGATCCACCATCCATGCACCCAGCACCACCTGCCAGGTACACTGAGCAGCAGCAGCAGAGACAAAACAAAGGGACTTTCCAACCTCATCAGCCTCCTTGCAGAGTCAAGAAATCTAAAGGAATGTCAGCTGAGATCAACTAAGGAGCTACTGAAAGAGATACAGGGGGACAGTGTGAGAAACTCCAGGCTTCCTGATCCCTCCCATCCCCCAACCATCAGAACTGGGAACCTCCAGCATTCAGCTCCTGGTGGCAGTGCATCCAGAACAGCTGAACAGCTACAGCTCCACAGCACAACATGGAGGGATTGAGGGAGGCACTCAGCATTGGTGAGATTGGAAGCCACACCAAAAGGTAAGGAGGCCGATTGACAAAAAAATAAAACAAACAAACAAAAATTACAGGTACATAGGTCTGCATTGAAAGTGCTAATCTCTCTTTCCATGTCAGGAAGACAACTTTTAATTAAGGGCTTACTGAAGAGAGGATTTGAAAGACCAACATCCTTTGTAAGGGTTTTCCTTTTTTTAAGAAAGATAAAATTCTCTCTATGACACCTGGATAGCTATATGCTCACAAAACATCCATCAGTGTAGTATGTAAGTGTCAGGATAAGTAAGCCATTTAAACTCTGAACAATACACTGTTAGGGGATGAATGAGTTCTGGAGCTAAGCCTACACAACTCTGTACTGAAATGGAACATAAAAGTCATATGAATCAGGTCTAGCTCACTTCAACCCCCTTTATTGTAGCTGATTCTAATAAAGTGAGCAATTCCCCACTGAGATCATAGAAATAGGCTTCTACAGAAGGACTGAAGAGAGGGTGGGGTGATATGGTGGAGAGCAAAACAGTGTACCATTTTAGGCATTCTCTATTATGTATGAATAGAATGAGTATAGCTTGTAACCAAGGTGTGCTGGGCATTCAATGATATACTACATAAGACTTTGAGGTACCACAAAGATAACTGAAAATAGCTAGCTTTCAAAACATTTTTTAATTGAGAAGGTAAAGTAGTAGGACAATATTCTTATATATGTTCAGATATTGTTCATGGTGTGAATGAGATATATAATTTGATTTCAAACAAAGAGACACTAAATGCAATTATCATCATGGAGGAGGCTAAACAGAGGAAATGATATTTCCAGATGAACTATGGATTATGAGATAGGTTAAAAAAAAAGATCAGTGGCTGGAGAGATGGCTTAGTAGTTAAGGCGTTTGCCTGCAAAGCCAAAGAATCCCAGTTCAACTATTCAGGACCCACGTAAGCCAGGTGCACACGGGAGCGCATGCACCCTGTGTGTGTTTGCAGTGGCTGGAGGTCTTGTCTGGCCAGCAACAGTCCTGAGTCAAGGTTGTTACCAGCCACTGCGAACAGCTTGGTTTGAATACCAGTTAGTCAGGTACTAAGTGAAACCATCCAGTGACTCATTCCTCTCATTCCTGTCAAATGCTCAGTTTCTACCATGGCTTAGCTGAACAACAGCTTGTTTTCCCGTTGGAGGGTCAAATATTTAGAGGGTCAAGTGACAGCGCCAAAGGACAGTGCCCTATAGGATAGTTATGAGATCCTCAGTGGCACTTGTAACAGAAACAATGGTATATCTTCAAGGAACTTTGAGACTTTTGTTAAACCAGGCAAAAGAAAGAGTTTACTGTATGCAGTTGTGGACAGAAAATCATCAACTCCACCAAAAATCGAGGTAAAAGGAAGAACAGCAGCCCAAGAAATCCTCAGAAGCTGATGGAGAAGAAATGGAAGATAGAAGAAGAAAATGTTACTTAGGCTGTGTCCAGCAACTGGGTCTCCCCTCCTTCCTTCCTTCTTTTCTTTTCTTCCTTCCTTCCTTCCTTCCTTCCTTCCTTCCTTCCTTCCTTCCTTCCTTCCTTCCTTCCTTTCTTCCTTCCTTCCTTCCTTTCTTCCTTCCTTCCTTCCCTCCTTCTTTCCTTTCTTTTCCCACAACTAGAAGAAGATTTACATGCATATTTATTTGAATCTGTAACTCTGAGTTCCTACTTTAAGAGTTTATTGGTATATAGACATAACTTGAGTGAATAAGATGACATCATTACCTCTTTCTGTAAACCTTTTTATTTTTTAATATTTTTATTTATTTATTTGCAAGCAGAGAGATATTGAGAGAAGGAGAATGGGCCCATCATGGCCTCCTGCCACTGCAAATGAACTCCAGACACATGCTACTTTGTGCATCGAGCTCGTAAGCCTTTTATTTGAAAACAACATTTACAATAATAGTTATGGTTTTTATTGATGCATTTGTTTCTTGATTCAATAAAAATTTAGTATAATTACTACTGTGAAATGACAAGGTTCCCTGGCTAACCCAAAAATTCTAATGACATATTACCTGGGTTCACCTCTCTAATATTTAGTTTCATCATCTGTGAATAGGAGATGGATAATGATGTATCTTGTATTAAGCTATAACGAAGACTCAATGAGAAAAATCTATCTCAAGAATTTACAAAAGTACCACCCACATAGAAAAAACTCAACAAATGCCAGCTGCTTTTGGTGTGCCAAGTACTTGGAGATCAAAATGACAGAGTCCTTGCAATTGAAGAATCTGAGATCTTAAAAAGCACCCAGAATGACTAACTGCCTGGGCAAATGTAAGAGGCAGAAGAGGAGAAGGCTATCCTGACTCATTTCTGGGAGACGGAAGGGCATATACTACTTCACAGAAGCATGAAATGTGTGTAAGTTTGGCTTGGTTAGACAGTTACAAATGTGGGATGCATTAGCCGGTGCCCATAGATAAAAATGAGGCTGGCAGCACTGATGGATTTGATGGAATTAGACTTCAGCTTGATTGCTTGATGGACAGGGGTTTCCAGCCAGTTTTGATGATAAATGAAGGTAGTAGCCTGGACTTTCTACTCTGGACAATAAATTGGATTGTACAGAGAATGAGTGCAGAGAAGCAATAGTGAAGGCAAGAGAAAACAAGAGTGTAGCAGCAGTTAAGTGAAGCTGCAGATTGCCCACTGCCTCAGATTGAGGAAAGGAAGAAAATTAAGAAAAAAAAAAGCAAAAGTTGGAGGAATAGTTGGAAAGAAAAGAATTAACTACATTTGGTTTCATCTTTGTTTTAAAAATAGTTAGGCAATGCAATTCACTTAATATTCTAATGTGGCAAAATCACATGAACATATGAGCGATGAAGAAATATGACAAAAAATCTAAAAACCATTCATAATAAAGATACATGGAAAACTGGGGAAAGAAAAGAATTTTGTCAACTGGATAAAGAATATCTAACAATTATAACAAAGTGTTATTGGAAACACAATCTAACACTTTAAGATGAAATTCTTTACACCAAGATTAAGAACAATGGCAGAGATATTCACATTCAGCTCTATTATTTTGACACATTACTGTCAGTTCTAGATAGCCTAGAAAGGATAAAGGGAAATAAAAGGCAAAAAGATCAGAAAGAAAGATATAATACAGCTTTTTTTTTTTTTTTTTTTTTTTTTTTTTTTTGGTTTTGCGAGGTAGGGTTTCACTCTGGTCCAGGCTGACCTGGAATTAACTATGTAGTCTCAGGGTGGCCTTGAACTCTCGGCGATCCTCCTACCTCTGCCTCCCGAGTGCTGGGATGAAAGGCGTGCGCCACCACATCTGGCCAGCACATTTTTTTGAATGGCAAAAAGGTTTACCTTGACATCACAGAATCCACCAAAAGTCCTTACAACTCTTATTAAACGAGTCCAAAAAGTTTAAAAGATAAAATTAGCATACAAAATAAATTTCTATATATACTATTGATCAATACGTAGAAGTTAATATTAAAAATTCAGTGCCAAAAAACAGTTTATAAAAAAAAAATTAAAGGGCTGGAGAGATGGCTTAGCCGTTAAGGTGCCTGTCTGCTAAGCCTAAGAATGCCTGTTTGATTCTCCAGGTCCCACGTTTAGCCAGACACACACACACAAAAAGTGATGCAAGGGCGCAATGCTGCAGTTGCCCACAGGGGGTGGGAGTCTGGAGTTATTTCACAGCAGCTGAGAGGCCCCCAGGAATGCCCATTCTCTCTCTCTGCCTCTTCCTCTCTGTCTCTCTCTCTCAATGTATCTCTCTCTCTCAAAAAAAAAGTTTATAAAAATACAGTGCCATTTGCACTTTTAGATAGGAATAGGTACAAACCTAACAAAGCATATATAGGATTTATGTGCTGAAAATTACTAAATGATGATGAAAGAAATTAAATATGTAAATGAGGGGCTGGAGGGATGGCTTAGCAGTTAAGGTGTTTGTCTGCAAAGCCAAAGGACCGTGGTTTGTTTCCCCAGGACCCACATAAGCCAGATACACAAGGTGACACATGCATCTGGAGTTTGTTTGCAGTGGCTGGAGGCTCTCTCTCTCTCTCTCTCTGTCTCTCTCAAATAAATAAAACTTAAAAAAATTAAATAAATGTAAATGAACTGGCTTACTTTGTTCATCAATTTGAAAGGTCCAAAGAGTGAAGTAAAATTTCCCCCTAATTGTTATGTAGATTTAACACAATTCCTATCAAAAATTTAGCAAAATATTTATTTGTGTTCATATAGACAAAATAATTCTAAAACTTATGTAGAAAGGTAAAGGGAACAAAGTAATTTAAATAATACTGGGGGAATTTCTTCAATTTATAGCCTCAGAAATCAAAACTGTGTATTATTGGTGGAAGGGTAGATATATCCATGTAACTACATAGGAAAACCTGAAATTGACTAGTACAATTATGGGCAAATTTTTGAAATATCTATAATAAAGATATAATAGCAACTCAGTGAAGGAAGGGTGATTGCTTCAGCAAATGTTGATAGGACATTTTAATATTCTTTAGCAGAAAAATGAAAATAGCCTAAGCTTTATACTTAATATGTAAACCTACTCAAATTGGATTAGAGATTTAAATATGAAATGTGAAACTATTAAATAGTCTGAAAACAAGAAAGTCTTTGGAATGGAAGAGATGGGGAATTATCTTAGTATGATACCAGAAGCATAATCCATAGAAGGAAAAATGTTGATAACTGGAATTTATCAAAGTTACAACGTTTTCTTCTGTAAAACACCCAATAAAGAAGATGGAAAGATAAGACAGAGATGAAGACAAAGTATCTTCAAACCACATATCTGACAAACATTTACCTAGAATATATAAATATTGCTCAAAGCAAGATACATATAATTCAATTAAAAAACAGACTAAAGTCATGAAGAAACCTTCCAAATAAGAGGATATAAAGATTATAAATAGGCACACACAAAAAAGTCCAATAGCAGTAGACACTTAGGAAATACAAGTTAGGATTCCAGCCACAAATATTACCTACTTCTGAGAATCACTCAATGACAATACCAAATGTAAGATTTGAGAATTGGAATTTAGCCTGGAGAAATGACTCAGCAGTTGAGGCACTTACCTGTAAAGCCTAACAACCTGAGTTCAATTCCCAGTATCCAAGTAAAGCCAGCTGCAAGGTGGAATATGCATCTGATGTTCAACTGCAGCAGCTGGAGACCCTGCCTCACGCATATTCTCCCTCTCTCTCTCTCTCCCTCCCCTCTCTCTCTCTCTTTCTCTGCTTGCAAATAAACTAAATATATTTTTTAAATGGATTGGAATGCTCAGACACTGCCACCACAGTTCAGGATGGAAAACTGTATAACCACTCCAGCATGTAACTGGGCAGTTTCTTCCAACTACATATAGCATACAATTTTGTTGTTTGACTCCTGGTATTTTATTCCAGAGTAATGACAACATATACACACCAAAACTGTACTTAAATGTTAACAATGTTTTAATGGCCCTGAACTGAAGCAACAAACATACCAATCAATAGGAAAATTGTTAAAGAACTGTTGTGTGCCCATATCATCGAATACTAGTCACCAATAAAAATAAATATAACTACTGAAGCATGCACAAATGTGGAAGGATCCAGTGATCGTGACTGACGTGAAAAAGATTCAAAATGCCATATATTGTATGATTCAATTTATCTATTACCCTTGAAGTGACAACATTTACAGAAATATGTAAATTAGTGGTGTAAATGGTTGAGCCTAGCAAGAAGGAGAATATGACTGGGAAGATAAAGAATTGGGCAAGAGCCGGGCGTGGTGGCGCACGCCTTTAATCCCAGCACTCGGGAGGCAGAGGTAGGAGGATTGCCGAGAGTTCGAGGCCACCCTGAGACTACATAGTTAATTCCAGGTCAGCCTGGACCAGAGTGAGACCCTACCTTGCAAAACCAAAAAAAAAAAAAAAAAAAAAAAAAAAAAAAGAATTGGGCAAGGGCAATCCCTGCAATGATGAAACAGCTCTGCATTTTCATTGCAGTGGTAGTCTACATATGTGATAAAATGGCATTCAGACAATTAGTATTTTTTTTTTCTTTTCAAGGTCAGACAAATGGTGGGTGTAACAATCCCGTTATTCATATTATGACAGAAAAGGTCTCCTTTAGTGATAGAATATTTACAGACTTAAGATCATGTACAGCTTCATGGAATAACAATACCCATGTACAGCTATTAATAATTATGGCCAGCAGTTAAAGGTGCTTGCTTGCAAAGCCTGTATGCTAGGTTTGACTCCCCAGGACTCATGTTAAGCCAGATGCACAAAGTGGCACATGCATCTGGAGTTCATTTGCAGCAGCAAGAGATCTTGGCATGCCCACACTCTCTCTGCTTGTACCAGTGTCTTTCTCTTTATCTCTTTCACACACAGAGAAAAATAAGTAATAAATTAAATTATTAAGTAAATACAATAGCACAACTATGATTTTTCCTGTAACCATTTCACTTTGATGTAAAATAACAGACTTTTGCAAAGTGCAATGATGGTCATGTAATTCAGTCTTTCTTGTTTTGAACTGAGGAGTTAACGCAAGGTTTTCTGAATGCTAGGTAGGTGAGCTATTCTGTCACTGAGCTATTCCCAACATCTCCTCACTGTTTATCCTTCCGTTATCTTCCAAGCTGCCCATATTCCACTCAGCATTGCCACTTTTAACCTGAGTATTCATAGAAAAACATGCTTTCCATTCTCTAACAGTAGGAAGAAGTAACTAGAGTATAGGAATAACACTTTCCCTGATAGAAATTGAACTGCCCATCTCAACTCTGTCATTCTCTGTTATATCACACCATGTATCAAAATATACTCTGCCTTGTTCTCATCATTGAAGGAATGTGAAAGTTAAAGATGTGGATTATCTTTTACAGAGAGTTTATTTTCAACATTTTTATTAATGTCATTTAACAGATAGATGGGTAAATTGAAAATAAGATCTAATTTTGAAAACCTGAGAGCTATATAAGTGGTTGCTCATGCAAGATGTGTGTACTGGCTCAATAGCAGAATGTCTGCAATGGGGGTAGCCAAGTGCTCTCTGGATTTGAGGCCTGGTCCACATGAGGGAAATCATGCCTGGTTGTTGACTGAAAACCTAGTCAAAAGTCTATGGATATAGTGGTATTAGGCCCTAGGAGGAAGCTACTACTCTTGTTTGGCTAAATAGATATGATAGGGCCCCATCAATGTGCCTTCTAGATATGAATGTCTATGCTGGTACATTAGTGCATTCTCTCTTTTGGAAAGAGAAGCTTCCCTTTGCAAATAGCGGTGACTACTGAGTACTTATTCCGTTACTACAGGAGACCTTTTCCCTCATAATATGAATGATGGGATTTTGCCTCCACCATTTGTCTGAATTTGAAAAGAAAAAAAAAAATACTAATTGTCTGAATGCATTTTATCACATATGTAGAAGTATGTGATTACTGCTGCATTAAAGTGCTAAGGGTAAGTGACTTGTATGCTTAATGCCAAATGAAACCTTTATATCACCCTGTCCAAGGTTCAAGGAACACTCTGTAAGAGAGGGCAGAAAGAATGCAAGAACCAAAGGATGGGGAGGAGTGCTTTGTAATGCTGTCTTTTGGATATTATGTGGCTATTGCATTCATGACCTCAAAGTCACTGTTATTGCCTGCACAAAATCTACACAATATTGGGCCTATCAACATGTCATCATGAATGATGGAAGAGGAAAAAATAAACGTCAAAATGGAAGAGGGACTACTTGGAAAAAAGTGTGCAGTTGAAGGGGGGACAAAAGATGGTAACTACAGGGGATTGTGATAAAAATACATTAAATACCTATAACAAAAGTATCAGTAAAAAAAAAAAAAAAAAAAAAACAACTTGGCTTTCTAAGAGTAAACCCAATGACTTTCTCTTGCCAAGCCATTAATTAACTTTTTTAAAGGGAACAGATTTACCTCTCTTGGCATTCCTGTATTTCTCCCTAGCTATCCAGGTCTGGAGAAGAAACTTTGGCTCTGAGAAATGAGTGTGCTCGGTATGCATGTGAATGGCACAGTGGCGTTGGACTGGAGAGGGTGCATTAGTGGGAACTGCTTCATTCAGAGAGGGGCAAGTTTATGAGAACTGATAGTGAGGGAACATGGCAACATGTGGACTATGAAAAGCATTCAATTTTCTAGAAAAAATTAAGTAATTTGACATTAGTTACAAAAGGAAATCGTGCGGGACAACTGTGTTGGCAGCACAAGTAAGGCATGGAATTAGAAGTTCTGCACCCTTAGGGAGGGAATAGAACTTCTTTTAACTTGTTTGGTTTAGTCCTTCTTAAATTTCCTTCTTAAATTGGTGCATTGATAATAATTGAAGGAAGTAGAAACTTATATTCCCCAGTGATGACTTTTCATAATGCCTGTTTGCACTAGCAAGGAAAAAGATTTTTAAAAATGAGTGCTCAGTTACTTTGCATTGATGAACTACATGAGGGAAAATATCACTGAAATTGTAGTTTTTTTTGTATTGTTTTACTTTTAGAGAAATGTTAGGAATATAAAAATCTGATAGTAGCTCCTGTTCCTATTGTTATTATACAAAAGTGTAGACACCAACTGATGGTAAAATAAGCAATAGCTAAATAGATCAGATACACATAAACATTGAAAGGCCTGCAATGTCAGAAATATCAGTTCAAGTAGATCATATAAATCACTGCTAGATACGAACAGACCTCAGTGGGTTATACCATGGACTGGCATTGGATCTATACACAATAGACTCCAAACTCCAGCACTTTACTGACTTTTTTTTTTTTTTTCTCGAGGTAGGGTCTCACTCTGGCCCAGGCTGACCTGGAATTAACTATGTAGTCTCAGGGTGGCCTTGAATTTAAGGCGATCCTCCTACCTCTGCCTCCCAAGTGCTGGGATTAAAGGTATGCACCGCCACGCCCAGCTTTACTGACTTTTTGATCTTAACATTTAACTTCCCAAATTTGTCTCTTCATTCACAAAATGATAGTAACAACAGTACTTACATTGTGATGGGCACTTTGAAGAATAAGTGAGATAATGCATAATCATGTGTAACACCTGCCTCATAATAAATCCTCAATGAACATCACCTATATTTTTGTTTACTGCTATGATTATTGTTATATAGTGTATAAGATCAGTTAATTTAATTTTGTCACTTATTTAAAGACACTTCAAAGGTAGATATCAACACTATACAATTATAGCTTTAAGTACAGGTACTGCATGACAAGTTAAGCATAAGAAGTGACTATATTCTTGGAGTGATTATTCCACTTTAACTTTTAAAAGCTACTCTTCCCTTTACTGTCAGCAACTACATGAGTTAGCCTGGAAATTATTGTGCTATGTGAAATGCATCAGGCACAAGTAAACACTATACTATTTCTCTAATAAGTAGAAACTAAAAAAGCCAAATTCCTAGAAGCAGAGAGTGGAACAGTGGCTGACATGGCTTGTGGAGTGGTAGGTCAAATAGCTCAATCTCAGAACAAGATTAGGAGTGTTTAATGAACAACATGAGTAGTGAGAGATGTGTTAATTAATGATTGTGGTAAATACTACCCAATGTATGTGTAGATGAAACTGTCATATCTTATGTTTTAAATATAATCAATCTTTATTTGACAATTAAGAAAGGTTTTTTTTTCTATTGATTGGATATGCCAAAATGTCTTCTGAGTGTTATATATCAATTATAGATATAATTAACTCACATTGAGATGTGTACTTACAGAATTAGTCAAACACAGAAAGCAATGTGTTTTCTTCAGATCACCTGAGGGTTTGGGGAATGACATCCTTCTCACCCTCATTCTTAGCAGTAGATAAGGTGTTGTCTAAGACTTGAACTTCCTTTATAGTTTTGTAAAAGGGTGAGAGCCACACAAAGGACTGCAGCTTACTCAGCCACTTCTCACCTGCACAACTTTGTGCCAGTTTTTGTCTTCAATTTTGTCATGTGTCAAATGGGTCAATGGTGTTACTGTATGAGCCAATACATGCAAAACGTTTAGCAGAATGTTCATCACTGATAAATAAATGTTAATTATTATTTTATGGTATTATCAATTTTGTTGATTTTTTCAAGGCTGTTATAATCATATTCATTGTTATTTAAATATAAGTAATCAGTCTAATCTCCCCAAATTTCACTCAGCACCACTTATAATCGGTACAGATGGCTCTAAGAAGAATAAATTGGGAGAATATGAAGGGTGGGTATTAAAGGGAAAACCAACTCAAGACCATGATTTGATGAGAGGAATTGGAATCATCTTTTATCATAAACAGATAAAATACTAACTGCCTGCCAGGGTCACTAACTGACTTTTGAATAATTAGGTTGAAGAATGCAGATGGAAAAAATAACTTGCTTCTTGAAATTCAAGGAACGAATTCTTGATTTTAGTTTTTGGTAGTATTTTACAATGTTTCTATAGCTGCAGGTGGACTTCATTTACATATATCTTAAAGGGGAGAAATTTAACGTCTTCTTTTAAGGAAACTTGAATCCCTGGGAAATTCTTTGACATTTCTAATTGTTTTAATTTTAAAAAGTTTAATATAAGGAACATTAAAACTAGTTTGTTGAGGGATGAGTATGTCAATCTTAGGGAAATATGTCTTGGAACAATCCATAGTACTGTATGTGACTTAGCAGACATTGAACTGTGGTGCTGCTCCCAGAGCATGAAACCATGAAGGCATCCTGGCCATGGTCAAAGTTCTCTGGGGTTAATGGTCTCTTGGCAAAGGTATTCATGATCTGAGGCACTGACTACTATAAGTAAGTATATCATGGTTGGCCGGTGACCATTTCCCACCATTGTGACTGAAGCTGGAAAATCAGCAGCAGTAATAGCATATAAACCCAATGTGATGAAGAGACAAACAGAATATGGACACTAGAATACCAGATTTTATCTCATTATCTTCTCTTTCCCTTTCTCATTCTTCTTTCTCCTAGCTCTCCTCTGCCCATCCTCAATGATTTCCCCATCTGTCTTTGTTGCTCTAACCCTTTACTCTGACAGCATATAATAGCACAGACTCATGGCAAACACCTTTCTTTGTGTGGGTAACATTCCTTTTCCTTCTTTTTCTCATTTTTTTTTTCTCTGTCAAAGTTAGTTGTGGAGGTTAAAATTCTAAAGATGCACTTTCCTTCTAAGAAAATATGGAATGCAACATTTAAGTTGCAGTCAACATTTTATTTCAGAACTAAGATTTTTTCAAAATTTATTATCAGAAGCTGCATATTATGTTCAGGTTGGTGGGTGCAGACTTTTCACCTACTTACTGGATGGAGCTTTCAATGCGGGTAATAGTGAGGAAAGCGGCAAGGTTTGCTGTGTAAGATGAGATGACAATCAAAGCAAATAGCCACCAAGCCCCCATCATCATTCTGGTAGCCAAAGTTGTGTATGGGACTTCCCCACCTGTGGAAAGAGGCAAGATTAAAACAACATCAATGAACATTTATTAAGAAACTAAAGTCATGCACACTTCAATGCCAAAACAAATAGCAAGTAACATTTCCACTTCACACAACATAGACATCTATACCTATATATCTATTATAGGTATATAGATATATAGATCTATGTCTATTTAATCTTATTTCATGAGAATATGTGAGGGCTTGCCAAAAAGAAGCATGATAAATATTCAACATAATATGTTTAAATGTATTTTTTCTTTTTTCTCTTTTTAATTCTAGAAGTTACTACTTCCTACTATAATCATAAATATAGACTTTGTTCTCAAAGGCTTGGTTATTCATTAATTAGGAGCTATTAATATTGCTATGTTTATACTAAATATATCTTTTAAAAATTTTTAATTAGATAAATAATATTGAAGTGATTGTTTTGGTTAAATTCTCTGAAAATGTATACTGTTTACAATATTGGTGTCATACTTATTACTTCTGATTTCCATCAAATCACACTTATTTCTCTCTATCCCTAACCTAACTAGCCATTCCTATGATACTGTTGCCTAATCCTCTTTCTCATCTTTTTAATGTTGGCATGACCTTGAGCTCTGCACTTCGGTTGCTTCATTTGTGTCACATTCTCATCCTGTGCATCCTCGTAAGTCCCCTGACTGAATATCATTACCCCCTGACACTAAATGCCACCTCCATTTTTTTTTTTTTTTTTACAGTGAAGCTATTTACTCTGGTGTGGATATGGTCAGGCTATCAGCCATCACAGAGCAGAGATAGATGGCTCTGGTGATCCATACAAGACCATAGCCACCAGTCATGGCAATGAAGTGAGTATGACAATATAGAAGTAGCAAATCAGTGGCAATTACTGGGGCTGTTAATGATCTCCATGTATAAGGGATGAGTCACCTGACGCCCTCCAGGGATATCACCTATACTCCCTTCTGCCTCCTAGCTTAACATTGTCTTGGGGGTCAATAGAGTATTAGATTTCTGACTGGGATGGGAACTCTTAATACTGCTACATTTGGAAGTTGTCACTCATGCTTGGGTTGGGGTTTTCAATCATGCAGGTGATATTGAGCCATCTGTGCCTCTATAAGTAACCTCAATAATCTCATGGCTCATCAAACTGGACTTAAATGGAATCCTTCCTTTGGTCTGCTTGAGCCCAACTTGGGGTGAATAGGCATTTCTTTACATCTTCCAAGGAAAATGTAATTACATTAATGTGGATAACACTGAAATTTATAATTTTGGCCATTCTGTTGGTCAAATACTATGCATAAAGCCCACATGACTTCCACCTTGATCTTGGATCTGTGAGGAAATAGTTATGTTTTTAAACCAACTCTGAGTATTTTGTTATGATATCTTTTTCAAACAATATGAAACATTAATAGACACTCTAAAAGAAATTAGGCTTATCTTCACAACAGACATAAATTAGAAATATAATACTACCTCATATTAGATCCATCAACATGTGAATAAACTGACAGGATTCAATTAACTATAATGTCAGGTATATTGCTCAAGCTATTAGTTCACACTACGTAATATTTCTGCATTTTGGTTACATTCAGAGATATTTTTCTAATATAATGTATTTAGGACAGGATAGTTTTTCAAAAGCAATTATAATACATTTTAGATACTTTCTTCAAAGAAAAACATTTTTGCAAGCTTTTAAAAGATGACTGCTAAATAATATTTATTTTTAAATACACATAAGAGTTTTATGTGCAAAAAGAACTAATTTAAAAAATAAAAAAGTATGGCAAGATGATAGTTAAAGATTGAATATGGCATATTAACAAAAGTAGATAAATACATTTATGACTGAAAAGGCTAACTGGAGGTGTGTTTCTATAAAGCATTTCACCTTGATAAACATTGTTTCATGCATTTGAAAGAATATTTGTTGAGTTTCTTTATTTATGACATATACTAACAATTTTGGCAGCTCATGTATTCTTGTAGAATACAAATAAAGTACTATTTTACTTGAAATATGTGCTTCTTCAAAATAAGATAATAAAAGTAAAGGGAATTTTGGCTTCTAATTTTGGTGATGTTGGACTAAACAGTCACTCTAAATAGAAGAACTGAACACAGACAATGTTTGCAGAGCTAATGAAATAGTAAAAATATAGAGAGCTAAATTTTTTAATAGGAAGAGAACCCAGAAAGGGTAGTGTGTGTGTGTGTGTGTGTGTGTGTGTGTGTGTGTGACTATTCTTGCCTGAGGTAAAAATGCTATTTTTAAAAAAATTAAGTAAAGAGACTGAGAATCTAAAAAAAATTAATCCAATTCAAAGTTTATATGATTACACAGATATGTGGAATCCCAAGGCTTGTCTAGGGCTGCAACTGAAAAAACTAAACTAAAATAAAGAACAAACTGAAAAAGAACAGAAAATAGGCATATGATTAGAAATTAGTAAACCCAAATTCTACTAAGGTATGGTTCAATGGAAATTGTAAGAGAAATAAAAATGTTTTTAAATGAATCATAATAAACTTTCCATATTTGTTATATAAAGTCTTCCAGCTCAGGCTGGCCTCAAACAACAAGTTTCTCCTCCAGAGTGCTGTTATTACAGGTGTGCTCCACAACTCTTGGCACACAAGGTTGAAAGACATGAAGTCTGTGGAAATGTGTGTCTACATGGAAATAGGTAGTATGTAATGGATAAGAAGGCTGAAAAACAAGAAATTACTCTTTAATTGTAGGAACATGAAATATTCTGCAAAAGAAACCTAAAAGAAATTACATAAAAATAATAAAATAAACATATAACACAGAAGTTTGATTCAAAAGAAACATGTTGCTTTGGACTGCAAGGGTGGGGGCTGCTGTTGCTGCTGATGTTAATGAAGTGAGGATCTTTGGTGTCCAGTAATAGAAGTAACATGGCAGAAGGTCACAATGTTAGAAAGATAAGAAGAAGACCTTAAGTGAAATTTTGTGTCAATAAATTTGAAAAGTACAATGGTATGAACAAATTCCTAGAAAAAATTGTTAGAAAAAGAATTAGGAATTTTAAATGGTTTTAAAACTCTTGCACACATCAAATCCAGAAATCACTAGAAAATCAGTGCCTGTGGCCTTGTTGGCAAAATATATAAAAAATATTTGAGAAATAATTCAAATTGTACAACCTCATTTTGAGACTTGAAAGGAGAAAGCACTAGTTTATCAGTGCATTCATTTTAATAAAGAAAGTGCAACTATGTCAGCAACATGTAGCAAACTAATTCTAAGAAACTAAATTACAGGTCAATGGTTCACACAACTGTTAAGAAAAAGACAAAAGGTTGAATGTTGTACAAGCAACAACCAAGCTGGTTTTATTATAGTAAGGTTGCTCTGACTTTCAAAAATGAATCACTGGGCTGGAGAGATGGCTTAGTGGTTAAGGCACCTGCCTCCTAAGCCTAAGAACGATGGTTCCAATCTCCAGCGGTTCCAATCTCCAGGTCCCATGTTTAGCCAGATGCAAACTGACGCAAAGGCGCAATGCAGCATGTGACCAAAAGGGGGCGCACACATCTGGATTTCATTTGCAGCAGCTAAGAGGCTGTGGGCGCCCATCTCTATCTGTCTTCCGCTCCCCCTCTCTGTCTCTCTCAAAAAAAAAAAAAAAAAAAAAAAAAAAAAAAGAAAATGAATCACTGTCATTCCTATGTTAGCATTAGAAAAGGAAAATATCAATCATCTTGGTTGATAAGAAAAGGTTCAAATAAAATACAATACCTAGAAATTGAAAATACAAACCAAGCCTAGATATAATTCAGTAGTTAGCAAAGCAATTTCTTTCTTAATCTCCTAGCACATACTTTAGATTATTAATAAAATTAAAATTTACTATCTTTTCTTAATAATAATTGGATGTGGAGGCTGGAAAGATGGCTCAATGGTTAAAGTGTTGATTTCAAAGCCTACAGTACCCAATTGGATTCCCCAGTACCCATGTAAAGCTATATGAACTAAGTGGTGCACGTATCTGGAGTTCATTTTCAGTGGCAGAAAGCCCTGACACATCAATACTCACTGTCTCTGTGTTTGCCTCTTTTGCTCTCTTTCTTTCTCTATCTCTCTCAAATAAATAAATAAATTAAATATTAATTTGATGTGGCAAACAAGCACTAAAGGAAAAGAATCCATGTAGACACATGCATTTGATTGATACCAACTGCACTGCAGTACTGTACAGAAACAGGTCTTTTCATTAGACAGATCGAGGTCAATTGGATGTATGTGTAAGAAAACTTGTCTTCTCACTTGCATACAGAAATCAATACTAAGTATTTTATACCAAGTAGTAAACAATGAAACATCTAGAATGCATATAGTGAATGGCATAGAAAAGTGTTTTAAAGAATGAAAAGCATTAGAACAGAAGAAAAAGTGATAATGTGATAAATTTTACTAAGATCCTACCCTAGCTTTCAAAAGATATGACATAGTAGAAAGTCATAGCAGAAATGTTTGCCACATATATTATAAAATTTAATTTCTATTAATAACTCCTATAAATCAACAATAATAAGGAAGCCAGAGATTGAAAAAAATGGGCAAGTCTTTATTAAAGAATATTGCCAAATCACTATATTTATTTATTTAAGAGACTGGGAAAAGGAAATTGAGAGAGAGAGAGTGAGAACGAGATATACTGGGAGGGAGGGAGTGCCAGGGCCTCTAATCACTGCAAATGAACTCCAGATGCATGTGCCACCTTGTGGGTACTTCCTCACTGACTTCCTGCTCCTGCCGTGCTGTCCCCAACCATGATGGACTTAAGCCCTTTTATCCCTTATGCCACTTTCCCAGCAGCCAAAAAATAACTAATACAAAATCCTTGTGTCAATTCCTCAAATTTAGCCAAATCCAACTCCTTTCCTGGTTTGCATGTGAATTTGTTGTGCAGCTGATTGTAACTGTATCGGCCATAACTTCAACACAGTCTTTAAGGTGTCCTGGTAGCAGTAGCACATGTCCTCATCAGTTTTCTCCATTACTCTCCAAGACACCTTTTCTCTCTTCCAAATGCATAAGCCATCCCTATGCTTATTGTCAGCTAATCATGAAACCTATTCCATTTATAAAATTAAAATGAATAGAAGGAACTTCTAAAGAAGTCAAGTTACAGTGTACATCTGGGATAAGAAATTAAGAGACATGTTCTTCAATACTGAAACAAGGCCAATATAAAAATGAAATGAAAGAAAACACAGGAAGTAGGAGAGAGCAGAATGAAAGGGATGAAAATGAAACTGACATTGTAACTTGTTATTTAGTTTTAAATTTTACTTTGAGACATGCAACTGCTTTATATTGGATAAAAGAATATTGTGCTTTTAAAGCAAATTGAAAACAAATTGATCCAAATGAACCTGAGCATATAACATGCTGATGATGTAATTAAAAAGAGGAAAGAATGACATCTATGGCTTTAAATATGATGGCTGAAGTCCTAGGGAAGGGCCTTTGGGGCCATCTATCAGTAAGCTGCATTTCAAGATTCAGCTGGAACCTGGCAATCCTCAGTCAGTGGCTTTGTTCAAACAGACACCTGTACTGATGGTGTTGTCAGAGGACGAGGCACAATGTTTTGGGATGCTAACCGCTCATAGTAACCTTGAATGCTGCTTCCTGCTAAATGTTCTGAAGCCTCTGGTAGATAAAATGGGCAAAGGAGAAACTAAGGGCATGAATGTCCGTCAGAAATGGGGAAATTTGAATGCATGGGAGGTGGCTTTGAAGGGTCTCTTGATCCTGTGGTTTCAGGACAGACATGGCAGAGAGTAACAAGATTTGACTGAGGCATAGCACAGTATAATTAGAATTCTCTACCCAATACCTTTCCTACTAAGGGAAGGGCTTTGATATGAAATTTTAAGTTCCAAATCTCTCTGAAGCACCCCACCCTTAGATGAGACTCAGCCTTCCCCAGCATGAGTGCTGCTTGGTGACTAGTCCTGGAAGTACTGTCTTTCTCTTCTCAGCTTATCCACATTTGTCCTTATTGCCTTCTGAATAAAGGTTAGGTCTCCAAATTGATTCAGAGACATAAACACCTTCTAATAAAAAATTTACACTATGTAGGATAAAAGCAAATATGAACTGAGTAAGACAAATATATTGTTACAGGTGGTAATGATCTGAGATGAGATTTAATGTATAAATGTATTGATACATGGCTGCCAGCAGTAGTTGGTTAGACTGGCTCATTGAAAGTACAACAATGATAACAAGATGTTAGAAGAAACCTATCCACAGGTTCTTGGGCATACTGCTGAGATTCAGGATGATGCAGACATTGGAATATATTTGTTCTGGAAAACCTGCTTACATTCCTTACATGAGAAGCACACTTCCTATACCAACCCATTCAAAAATTCATAACAAGGGACAGGATAAGCATTTCTGAGAGAGAATGTGGAAATAAATTTGATTTACTGATAGCAAAATGAATCCAAGACTAGAAGAGGTTAGGAGATAGCCAACCATCAAAGATCAGGTAAAATTACCATAATAAGTTATAGCTGGTTATATATAGCAATTGAAGTATATTGATTTTTAGTGATCTATAGTAATAGTTTATTGATTCCAGGGTCTATAAATATGAAATAAGTACTGTGTATGAGTTATATAAATTTTTAGCTGTTAAGCAGCATTAGGATCAGAACGGATCTAAGGAAAGAGCCTAGGCCTGGGTGCTGAGGGCTTGTTTGGGTCCATTCGTCTGGCTCCCAGAACTCCTCCAATTTAATGATCCATAAGCCCAATATTGAAGAAGAGTCAAGTTGCATGTTTTGGATGTTAGCCTATTTTTCTTAAGTGATTTTAATAGTAATAATTACACATTCCACACTTGTAAGATTGTATCCTTTTTATTACATTTTCAGTAGATGAATAATATTTTCTCAGAGGCAGTATAGATTCTTTTTTGAAAACAATATTTTTATTTACTTATTTGCAAGCAGAGAGA
This sequence comes from Orientallactaga sibirica, assembly GCA_036365145.1. Classification (NCBI taxonomy): domain Eukaryota; kingdom Metazoa; phylum Chordata; class Mammalia; order Rodentia; family Dipodidae; genus Orientallactaga; species Orientallactaga sibirica. The sequence goes on from JAEOAD010000033.1 coordinate 20,944,957, forward strand.
CAGAGAGATAATGAGTGAATATGGGCACACAGTGGTCTCTTGCCATAGCAGATGGGCTCCAGATTCATGTGTCACTTTGTGCATCTGTCTTTATGTGGATACTGGGAAATTGAACCTAAGATAGTGGCCTTTGCATGTTAACAATAGAGAAATGAAGTCCTATACTACTACAAGTTCAAAAATATTACAAAATGTGTTTGAAAATTCATTAGTGTAAAGACATTAAAAATTATATTTTTCACCAAATAATTTTTCTTCATTGACTTTTCAAAACTTCAAATTTGTAAACAAACTTATTCAAAGAGCGCATGAATAGCAAAATATAAGAAGCAAAAATATGTGAGTTTCCTAAAATAGAAAGGTACTTTAAAGTTCTATAATGCTGCAGGTAGAGGAACAACTCAGTTGATTTTAAATGTCAAAATATTGTTTGATAAGTCTATTTATAAAAGTAGGCTTAGCAGAAATTAGGTCATGTGATTGAAATGAAATTTTTTTCAATAAGAAGGTTTCTTAAGATTTATATTTGATAAGAACTGTAGCCAGACAAAACTGTATATAAATGCAGACCTTTCCTTCTAAAGTTTTCACACTATTTAGACTTCTGCTTTGAAGACATCACTGTGAGGTTTCTATCAATTGTCAACTTGATAAAACCTAGAATCACCTGTGAGGGATTACTTAGGTTAGATTAACTTCTGGTCATTCCTGTGAGCAATTACCTTGATTAGGTGGATGGAGATGGCAACATTCACCTTAGCTGAGGGCAGTGCCATTCCATGGGCTGAGGTCATGCACTGTATGGGAGGAGAGAAGTAGTTGAACACCAGCATACTGTTCTCTCTCTCTATTAGCTGTGGAGTGAATGTGACCAGCTGCCTCAGGGTCCTATCTCCATGCTGTAGGTCAGTTCTGGGAGGGGCAAAAGTGTTTAAAGAGGCTGGGCAGTTGGCTGCCCAGTGGACTTCTGGGACTACATGTCTGTTGAGCTGGAAATACACATGCTATGCAACTTCCCCTGGGACCATGCAACTTTGAGCTCTCTACTGGTCACCCCCATTAGGACTCATGTGGCCTCATAGCATATCATAGTAGAGTCTGGAATAAAGCTATGGCTACTCTTGCTGCTACTCCCAGAGATTTCTTTCAGTTTGCTATGTCATCTCCTTAGCTTTCCCTTGATGGGAAGCTCAGACTTGATGCATGCCTTCTCGGCCAAGATGGACTATAACCCTGAACTTTAAGCTGAAATAAATCTTTCCTCCCTTAAACTGATTTTTGTCATTTTTTTTCCCAGCAATAGAAAAGATGATTAGTAAATGTATGTATTATTATTTTACTTAATCATTATTTTCCACAATTTGTATGCTTTATACATATCTATATAAATTATCTGAAATAAGATGATTATTCTGAGAAAATAAAATAAAGAACAATTATATCAATATTAGGACTTCTTACCAAAGGGTTTAACCTTTATAAGTTTTATAAATTTCAATTTAATACAAAAGAGTTACTTTACTGAACTCAGTGTCTGTTATTGTGCTAATATCTAAAATGATTACAATGATAGAAAACAATATCAGACTATTGAACAAAAAAGGTAGAAAAGAGCTTCTGTCATTCTTTAATGAATTCAGGAGCTCTAGAAAGGGTAACATATAGTATGGTCAGATTTGGAAAATGTTAACCATTAACTACAATCAAGTTGACCCCTTCAACTGTTCTTCTCTTTATCTCCAAGCTGGCCCTTTCCATTGTATCCTTCCTGTGCCAATATCCAGAGCCTTTCACATTCTTACCTAAGGTTCTATTGCCCTCTCTACTTCCCTCCATTTCAGCCTCTTTTTATTCCACTGTCTCCTAAGCCCCATTCATTTTCCTTGCCACTGTCAACATTTACTCACTCCTAAGTACATGTATGTAATAATCAGAAGCTAGGATCCTCAAATGAGAGAGAATACATGATACTTATATCTTTCTGAGTATGAATTATCTTATTTGTTCTCCAGTTCTATCCATTTTCCTGCACATTTCATTTCTCTTTATGTTTGAATGAAACTTCATTGTGTACATGATTCCATTTCCTAGCTATTGTGACTTGAACAGCAATAAGCATGGATGTGAAAGTATCTCTATTATAGGATACAGAGTACTTTGGCATGAGGTATAGGGTGATATAACTAGGTCATATGGTAGTTTGATTTCCGTGCACTTCCCTGTAGTGGTTGGGGCAGAAGGCTGATGTCCTGCTTCTTCACTTTTCTGCCCATTCTTGTTTGACCTGGAGTCTCTTACTGGCATCAGAGCTTTCTGCTTTTCATGAGCTCAGGTAATAGCCTGGTTTCTGCTCCTCTTTCTGGGACTGGCACACATAGTCATGCCCAGTTGTTTACATGGGTTCTGGCTATTCAAACTCCGATGGTTTCAGATGCCTCAAGCCCTCATGCTTGCACAGGAAGTATGCTTAACTGCTGAGCCACCTCTGCAGTGCAACTTTTAGTTTGTCTATGAGAAGTCTCCAAAGAGATTTCCTTAGTGGCTACACCAGTTTACCCTCCCCCAGAGAATGAATAATGATTCCTCTTCCGCCACAATCTCATCAGCATTTGTTATAATCAACTTTTTCTTGTTGATAGCCTTTCTGACTGGATGACATGGATATCAAACAGTTTTAATATCAAAGTAGTTTTAATTTGTATTTCCCTGATGGCTAAGTATGTTGAACACATTTAAAATATTTATTGGTCATTTGCTGTTCTTCGTGGCCTATTTGTTGATTGCCAGGTGTGGTAGTTTGAATATATGTCCCCCAATATATTTAGTGTTTTATTACTTATAGTTTGCATCTGCAATCACCTTGCTAGAGGCAATGTCACTGGGGGCTGATCTTAAGGTGTTAATGGTGTGGGTTTGAGATTCCATTGTAAAGATATGCAAATGTGCCTAGCAGGAGTTCCTGAAGTGTGCTGTGTGACCTTTTGGCTGTAGTTTTGCTCTGTGTGCTGTGGTGGCTGGTTGGTTTCTCTCTCTCTCTGCTTGGCCCTGTGGAGAGCAGGCCGCTTCTCTTGCCATTATGGAACTTCCCCTGGATCTGTAAGCTTCAATAAATAATATCCCTTCCTCCATAACTGTGCCTGGACTGGAGTTCATCTCAGCGAACCTGAAGCTGTCTGCTACACCAGGTTTTGGTTTTGCTATTTAACTTTTCTGTTTCTATATATTCCAGATGTAAACCTCTTGTCTGAAGTACCACTGGCAAAGATTTCACACATTTTGTACATTGTAGGTTTTCTGTTTACATCTTTGTAAAAAATTAGATGCCTATAGCTCTGTGGGTTTATCTCTCAGTTTTGTTTTGTTGGTATACCTGTCTGCTTTTGTGTCTGTGTGATGCCTTCAGGAATGTTCTTTCTGTTTAGAATTATTTTGGCTTTCATGGTCTTTTGTGTTTTGATATGTATTTTAGGATTGCTTTGCTAGCTCTATAGAGAATGTTGCTGGAATTTTAATGAGGATTACACTGAATCTGTAGGTTCCTTTTTGTAGAATAGCCATCATTACAATACTAATTCTAAAAATCCAGGAGCATGAAAAACCTTTCTGTTATCGATTGTTTTCTTCATTTTTTCAGTGTTTTAAACTTTTCCATATATAACATTTTCACCTCATTGGTTAGGTTTATTGTTAATTTTTTGAAGCTATTATAAATTGATATTTTTCTGTTTCTTCCTCAGCATGTTTGTTATTGGTTTATATAAATGCTACTGATTTTTGAATGTTGATTTTATATTCTACAGTTTGAGTGAAAGTGTTTTTCAGGTCAAATAATCTTCTGATGGAGTTTAAATACAGAGTTATGTTATATGCAAATAGGGATAACTTAATTTCTTCCTTCTAAGATTTTTTTTTTTCCTTATTTCTCCTGTATCAAAAAATTGTTCTAAGAATTTATGAACTATATTAAATAATAGTAGAATGAGTGGGAACCCATGCATGGTTCTAGATTTCAGGTGAAATGCTTTGACATTTTCACCCTTTTAGCATAATGCAGGTTATAGAGTTATTGTATATAACTTTTCTTCTATTGAGGTACATTTATTCTATTTGTAGTTTCTACTATTTAAGAGATGGGATTTGGGCTGAACAGATGGATTAGCAGTAAAGGTACTTGCCTGCCAAGCCAAAGGACCCAGGTTCAATTCTCCAGGACCCACATAAGCCAGATACACAAGGTGATGCATACATCTGGAGTTTGTATGCAGTGGCTAGAAGCCCTAACACGCCCATTCTTTCTCTTTCTTTCTTTACCTATCTGCCTCTTTCTTTCCCTTCCCCTCTATCTCTCAAATAAATAAATAAAAATAAAAATATAAGAAAAGAGATAGCTTTTTCTGTAATAATTGAGCTTCTAAATATCTGAAGTTGAATGCTAAGGTTGCAAAGGTTCATAGTGTATAAGCTTGGTAGTGTTTAAGCCTTTATTGAGATTTCTACTAATCCATATATATTTTCAGTCTATAGTACTAACAGAAAATGAAAGAGCTTCAACGGTAGGCATAATGTCGCAATGTCCCATGAGCCTCCCATGAATTTCTTGTAATTTTTCACCTCTTTTATTTATTTATTTATTTATTTATTTATTTATTGACATAGAGTGTCACTTTAGTCCAGGTTGACCTGAAACTCACTCTGCAGTCCCATGCTGGCCTCAAACTTTCTACCTCAGCTTCTTTAGTGATGAGATTAAAGGCATGTGTAACCATGTCCAGCCTCTTGTAATTTTTGTTTTTTTGAGGTAGGGTCTTGCGGTATGTAATTTTTATACACAACAAAAATGTATTTACTTAAGTCTTTTGACTATCATTCCCAATATATACCCAAACTACTCTCTTCAATGTTAATAATTAAAAGTATTTACTTGAATTAACTTATTTATTGTGTGTGTGTGTGTGTGTGTGTGTGTGTGGTCATACCATGGCCTCTTACTACTTCAAATGAATGCAAGACACTTGTGCCACTTTTTTGTACCAGCTAATGTGGGCAGCTTGGGAATTGAACCCAGGACAGCAGGGTTTGCAAGCAAGTACTTTTGACCACTGAATTATATCCCTAGCCCCATGAATATATTTTAAGATAATTGCTAATGTAGATACATATATTCCAGATCTCCACTGACTTACAGAAAATTTCTTGTTACTTGCTTGGCTTCCTACACTTATATATTGAGGTAAACCTGTTTTCTTGTCTACTCCATTTTCTAATTTAGAAGGCTTATTTAAAAATAAAAAGAGGGGAAAGAATATAATCTCATCTTTTCTTTTCTGGTGTGGCTTTAGATACACTAAAATAATGACTAGCTTTATAAGTCTCAAGACTTTGGAAAAAGATTTAAGTGCATAGTATACAGAACTTTTCTGATATTACAAAATATAACAACTGAGATTTTTAGCAATTTTTATCCAAAGGAGGAAATAGTACTCAAATGAAACCCCCACAAAATTCAGACAATTTTCAGTAGGTTGGTTAAAAGATACATTATAATTTTTAAAGCCAATTTGTAGTGTATCCTCTTCCCTCCACATCTCTGTTGTACCTGATGTATGTTTATCTCATTTTTTCATTATAAAATTACCTACTTTACAATTTAAGTGTTTCATCACTTTTTAAACATATTTTTATTTGTTTATTTGCAAGCAGAGAGAGCTAGAGAGAAAAGAGACAGACAGAGAGACACAGACAGGGCCTCCAGTTGCTGCAAACAACTTTTTGCATCTGGTTTTATGTGGGAACTGTGGAATTGAACCTGGGTCAATAGGACCTGGAGGCAAATGTCCTAACTGCTGAGCAATCTCTTCAGCCCTCATCTCTAGTTTTAATACATCAACATGTACTAATTGTCTATTTTGTTTTCTGAAAGGAAAATACAAAGAACAGTGAAAGCCAGGGTTTTAATAAGTATATATTAATTTCTAAAATATATAGAAATGCTACTTTTCAACAGGTCTCAAAAATTTTTCTTCTTTTCCTATTGTTCTATTTTTATGGTTACATACTGACTTTACTGCAGACCTAGCAATGAGTGAAGCTGAGAAAGGTGCAGGAAGAGGAAATATTGTCTGCCTGCTTAGTCATTTGTCAAACAGTGTGAAGCTAGACTGCAGTTGAGTCAGAACCTGCCATTCTGTGGTGATGCATTAGCTTTTAATGCTTTAAAATAATTACAGTGAGGCCTAAGCCACTATATAAAAGTACTATATAAATTCTAGAGCCATTAGTAACCCCATTTTTCAGAGATTCAATCAATCAGTCGTTGGGAGGAAAATTGCACCCATTCTACCAATTCCAGAGGCATAAAAGTTCAAGGAGTAAGCAGCGGTTGTCAACGAAAATCAAAGTGAAATGATTCTCATAGTGAAGTTTTTAATTTAGAATTTTTCTGACTACTTCCTTAGTTAGGCCTTATGCATAAATGTGTCATTAGTTCTACAAGGTCAGAGCATATCAATAAGCATTCAGCCAGTTTTAACGAAAGAAGGGCCAAGAAGAAGTCAAAAAGTTTTTAAAGTTCCAAGTGTCATTCAAATCCAACAAAATGTTACCTAACATGGGAGATTAGTTTTAAATTAGAACTCATTTACTGAGCATGCCTTAGACTTCTAATTTAATAGAGAAGTAGGGAGTCATTCAACATCGTGGGCCTGGCTTTTCAAAACAATATCAACCTTCTCAATCTTGAACTTTTCCCTTGCAAAATTTTCTGTTTTATAGAGTTCTTAGGAGGACATTTTGAAGAATAGAAGAGAAAAATGTATTGAATTCTGGTTTCTTTTCAATATATCCTTTTGAATAATATGATGGAATGTGTCTAAAGGAAAGAGATTTCTGGCATGCTAGTCTTACAGGATAAAATATAGTTCATTTTATGGGTTGTATATAGTCAGAAAAAATTCAGTAAAGAATACAGACAGTCCTGCTATTGAAGGATGCAAAGTAACTCATGTGTTAAGTGATGTTTGCCACAATAATTGCTGATTGAATATGCAAATGTGAATGCCAAGACATAGTGTCTGTGTTTCTGTTTGTTTATGAATGCATATATATACTTGCACTGGAATTCCACATGTCACTAAATGGCTTATTTACATACATTTTTCTTTCTTTAAGAACCTATTTGGGTATACTTTGTAGATTCTTCCAGGAAGTTCTAAGGATATTTTTAATTTGGAGCCATGGTGTGAGGCACATGGAGATGAATTGATGTGCAATAGGAAAATTGGAAAACTGGATCAGAGTGTTGGGTTAAAGTGGTAAAGCAAACTATGGCACTAATAAGTAGGAAGTAAGGTCAGGATAAAAGGATAACAGGGTATAGTTACAAAATAAAACACTAACAAAAATCTAGTTAATTCAAGTCAGAATCAGAAACAAGAGATTATATAGCAAAAATCAGTAACCAAATTAGACAGGCCTTCCTATGTTTGATTACCATAATAAGAGTTGTATTCTTCTCATTAAATCTTCACAGCAACTTTACAACATATTTAGGAGAGAAGCATTAGGTTTCCTAAGTGAAGGCTTAGGAAGAGAAATGAAAAAATGCACTGTGTGGTCATAGGCTGTCATAGACAAGAGACAAGACCAGACCGGGTGACACATGTCAGAGAATTTATATGGCTCTATCCCTCCAAGCACATGTACCCACTTCCCACAGAATATTTACTAATTCCACTTTATTTTCCTTTTCTGTTCTCCTTGATGACAATAATAAATAAAAATCTCCATTATCAACTGCTTGACTATAACTATAGGTTAGACACAGCAGATAAAATTAACATAAGCAGAATGAGAATTTCTAAGACAAAAAAAATCTGTTAGTGGGAAAGTTGGAATTGAGAGATTGCCCTCTGCACAAAATAAAAGTGGGCAACAGCATAATATTGCCATGTATGTGATATTGGCATATCTGTACATATAACAAATCCACCTGATTTGTCTGGCTCCATTACTCTTGCTCAGTCGTGGTTTGAGCTGGTGTCTCTTTTTACTAATTCTGGAGTTTGTGGGTATACAAAAGTTCTCAGGTTTCTGCTACCCCTTGAAACTGGGGTTACAGGTGTGCACGCCCAGCTGTTTTATACAGGATCTAGAGATCTGAACTATGGCAGTCACAGGTTCCCTTTGGCCCTCATGCTTGTGCCGGAAGCACACTTAATCACTGAGCCATCTCTCCCACCCTAAATTAGGTTTTTTTTTTTTTAAAACATTTTAATGACAGTGTCAAGGAAGGAATACCAAATTTCAGAGCTTTGGTGATACAATGCCACGTTAGAAATACCATGAGCATTCTATGAATCTTTTGCAGTCTGTATTTATGTACTTAAAAATTATTAGAAAGAAAGATTCTTTTCTTTTGAGATTTCTAGTTCTTGTTGGTATATTTCTGTGTTTCCACAAAGATTTCATCTATTCCAAAAACAATAGCAATAACAAAAAATGAATAAACAAACATTTAAGTAAAATAAAACAAAACAAAAACATGACACTTAGATTCTACTAGGAGGCTATGGATTTAAAAAATAATTAATTGATGATTTTTGGGAAATATGGTACATAAAGAAGACAAAATGTGGTACTATAATGAGAAAACCTACAAATGGCAAATAATAGAGAGTGAACATAGTTGAGTTCTTTTCTTGGGATTATTCCTGGAGGGAAGCTGGGATTCTTTACATCCTGACTTCATGTTTTGGGAATAGGATGCATGTATTTATTCTATTTTATTTTTTTGTTTGTTTGTTTTATATAGAGTCTCATGTAGCTGAGGCTGGCCTTCATCTTTCTGTGTAGTCAAGCTAAGCCTTGAATACCTAATCCTTCTTCCTCCTCCTCCCATAGGCTGCCAGTTTCCATTGCTTTGTCTCTCTAAAGCAATGGTGACATAAACTTTTCATTGATCATCAGAAAATTCGAAGTGCCACCTGTTAAAATTATAAATAGCTATGCTTCTTTTTAAAATTACTTTACAAATATTTTCATGTAAACTTAAACAAAGTAGATTATATGTCAGGAAACAAACTTTCGGAATACAAATATTTCTAGCAGGCAAAATGACAAGTTACTTTCTGTTTACTGATTCCCAGAAACATTCATACCTACTGGTCTTTTGCACAAGCTTACTGATAAAAAAATATGCGTTTTCTGCTTCTGCTAAGTTCCACAGTCTTATTTCATGCACATGACAACACATGATAGAAACTTGAAATGTTTGAGAATTCAAGGTGCTATTCAAAAATTAGACCTGCTGAACAGTGAAGACATTATCTAAGGAAATGTATCTAATACAGTTTTAAACAACTTGACCCTAACTTTCGTATATAATTTTGCTTATGACTACAATAGGCTGAAAATTTGGGGGAATATAGATTTTAAGAAAATCTTTGATACTTGAAAAAAATAATAGAATCCAAGATAACTATTGGACGGCAATCTTCTTGTGTTTCTAGAGGTCTCAGCTTAAGATATTTTAGTTGCTCTGAAAGCAATTAGTTGAAGTGTTTGTTGTTAATAAGTATTATCTTTATCAGGAAAATAAAATATAAGCCTTGAGTAAGTTGATGAGTTTCATTAGGTAAATCTTGGCTGGCTTCTTTGTGTCCTCTTGATTTCTCTTCTTTCTACCGAGCTCGTGGAGCATTTTGTTCCCTAGCCATTATTATCTAGAAATATAAAACTCTTTTTGTAGCCAGGTATATAAAAAGTTCAACTTCTCTTTTTCCTTTGGATTAACTGAATATCATCACTTCATGTTATAGTTTGGATATGAAATATTCCCCAAAGGTTCATGTATTGAGGGCTTGGTCTGTAGGTGGTGGATGTAATCGCTGAGAGGTGACAGGATCATGAGAACACTCAGGAAATCAATGCAGTCATGCTAGGATGGCATAATTGGAAGGTGGTAGCAAGTCACTAGGTCATGCTGTCGATTATTGTCTTGTCCCTGGGTCCTTTGCTTTTTTGCTTCCTAGTCACTATGAGATGAACAGTTCCTGCCATATGTTCCTACTATCATGATATTCGGCTTTGCCTCAGGCCAAAGAAATGGATACAAGAGACCTTGAACAGAAGCATCCGGTTCTGTCACCCCAAATGTTTCATCCTTTTAAATTGTTTCTCTCAAGTATTTGTCACAGAAATGAAAAATTGATTAACATGCTTCAAGATATTGTGTCATTTTATATCAATATGAATACCAGTAATTTCAGTGGTTTAGCTAAATTTTAGTCTGCAGTTTGTCTATTCTCAATGTGCAAGATATTTCCATGAAGCCAAAATTTTGTTCAAATTACTTAGTCATTATTTTAAGGAGTGAATAGTTGTCATGTTTCATATCCAAAGTCTCTAGATACGTGTGTCTACTAAATAATGAAACAAAATAATTCTAACTGAACTTTATGTTATTAAGTTATTCTTCTAGATGTATATTTTAAAGTTCTATTTAGTTTATATATTAGTATAGAAATTATATTAGCATAAAATATGAAAAATAGAACAGTGTTTTGTTGAAAGAATCACATCTATGTCCAGTCCATAAAGCATAGCTATCATTTATCTTGGCAGTTTCATATGTAGAAATTCAGCAAGTAACACACACAGGCATAAAGATTGAATTACTAGGACTTTCTTTAATTTTTTTTTTGGGGGGGGGTTCTGAGGTAGGGTCTCACTCTTTCCTGGGCTGACCTAGAATTCAATAGGCAGTCTCAGGATGGCCTCAAATTTACAGTGATCCTCCTACCTCAGCCTTCCAAGCACTGGGATTAAAGGTGTGTACCACCACACCCAGCTTCTTTACAATTTTGAAGCATAACAAGGGGGAAATTCGACAAATATGCATATGTGTGTACACATATAAACACTATAAACACACATAGTTATATATGAACTATATGAACACACAGAATCTAATGCACATAGTAAGTCATGCCACAGAAGACTAGCTATCAATATTTCTCAGGATGTCATATTAATTTCATTTAAATTAATTTTAAAAGCATAACATATAGTATAAAATACTGTTACATATGTATAGATGAATATATTTCCTGACACCAACTAGGATCACACCATCATGCATTTTTCTTACTGTAACCCATCCTCTCCCTTATCCTTGTTGAATTTCTGTGTGGTAGTAGCTAATGTCTTTAGCCCAGCACCACTCTAGCTAGTCTATCTCAATAGTCTCAGACTTCCAGCCATTCTTCTTACTGCCTGCAAAGACTCTTATAATGAAACCTGTTTAGGATGCCTTATTTTATATAGTACTAACATTTCTTTTGAGGATGTCAGCAATCTGGCCCTGACATTTTTTTCTGGTCTCTGTTCCAACCTCTGTTTCATTCAAACAGAAATTCTCCCACTAACTAACACCTTGAGCCGTAGGCTGTCTTGAATTCCTTAGCCTCACTTTTGTCCAACAATCTTACATTTTACATGCAGGATAAATAATTTGAAATTTTCCAACCTTTGATCATTTGTCTGTTTTAATTAAATGCTCTTATAGTTGGTACTATGAATAAAGCAGCCATATATTCAGTAGCTTTCCATACTTTTAGTAATATCTGTACAAGTCTAATCTAATTCAACTCTTATTGTAGGTAAAAGTTATATGGTCAGATCATTTGTTGATAAAATTCTACCTTTAATCAGTAGTAAAGACTAAATTTGAGAACAGAAATAAAACCTAAGATGATGACCAGTTGTTTGCAGTTGAAAATGATAATTTTGAGGGTTGTTTCAGGGTAAATTTCCTCAGTTTTTGTATCAAGAAGTTTGCCCACTGATACCTTGTGGGAAACAATTATAAGGCAAAGAAGATGAGTCTTCAGACCTCAGAACTGCTGCAGGACACTTTTGCTTTTGTATTGTCTAGTTATCAATTAATTGAAATCAGGAAAGGAAACAAAACCCAGCATTTTCAAAAATGCTCCTCCTCTGAAGATACAGTTTATGAGTTGGAGAATCCGGCTTTCCGCTTCCCCTACATCTGACTCTCAGAGAGCCATGAAGCCTCTTTCCCTGCCAGAGAGATATACAAGAACACCATCGTCCAGAAACCAGAGATGGCTCAGGAACATTTAAAGTGTTTTTTTTTTTCCTTTTCCTGACAGGTATCTTTTATTTTATTTCACCAATGTCAGTTGTTCCCATTTAAAACTGAAATTTACATTTCAAATTAGGCTAATAATATCTTTATTCCAACAGGTTTTCTGCTTTTCACTTCCTTTGAAGTTCCTTTCTTGAAGTATTTTTAATTGTATTGGTAGGAGACTAGTAAAATAAAATTTAATTCAAAATACACATCTAATAAAAATTATGTTTTTGCTTTTTAATATCAAAGTCATTAAATAATAGGAAACAAAAAAATTCAAATTTCATTGAAAATAATTTCATGTGACTATTAAAACTATTACTTAAGACTGAATAACCAAAGACTATATCTTGTAGAATTCTGTCTTGATAAAACACATTTGCATTTTTCCTGTCACAATAATTTTCAGTTTGTCAAATTAGTATTATAAAATATGTTAAACTAGAATGATAAGCATAAAAATATTCCTCTAAAAGAGAAATGAAAAGATAGAGACACATATATAAAAGCGTATGTAATATTTTAGGTTATTCATTTATAAAAAGTCATGGTTTTTGTATAGAAAAGGGAATTATCTACACCTTGTATAATTTGGACATAAACTGATGTAATTACTTATAATTTTCTCAGTTGATATGCTATTTCTATTCAATGGTAGTCTCAAATAGTCAGAGATTTGAGGTTTAAATTGCTTTGCAGTCAAGTTTGAAATGAAACAAGTAAGCATGGCCAGCTTACAAGTTTGACCTCTGCAATTACTATTCATTTTCTAAGCGTTCCTGAGTATAAATGCATGTTAAATTGCCTCTTAGTGCCTGCAATAATTTTTTCTTGGCCAAATTACTCTCTTTTGGTTCATCAGTTAGATATGGGTTGCATATAATTTAGCAGCACAAAAGTTACTCATTCCAACTTGAAAGTGTCCACCCTGGACAGTGTATGTGGCTAGCTTCAGTGTCTTACATTATTAAAAAAAAAATGTATCTGTGCTATTAAGGCAGGCTCTTATGCTTATCCCTTTTAATGAATTATTCAGGTCATCAAATGTAATTTTCACCTCACTTACCCTAATTTAAGTCAGCATGTGTAGAATGTCATTTGGGTCAATACCAACTCACAAGAAGAAAAATGAAAAATCAATGGACATCAGGGTGAACATTTTAATTTTCACTTTTTAACCTAAACCTTTTCCTCAATTTGGAGGATTGAATATTAAAGGCTCATGTTAGAATATTTAGTTTTTCAGAAGTGCCATTATCTATAAAACTATTGGCAGAAACTAGAGAGGGACCAGTTGCACTATTTCCTGTGTCAACAGAAGATTTGAGCTAAATTTCTCCATGGCTCAGTGACTAAGTAACACCCAAACAGATGAGCTGCACATCGTTTCAAAGAAAGGCTTTCTGGGGGATAATGCTGAGTTTACAGATTCCTCCTGCTGCCAGAGCTGTGTCTGTTTAATCTTATACATTCATGGCCTTTTGTGACCAACCGACTACAGATTTTCAAGCAAGCACCTTTAACCTCTGAGCCATCTCTGCAACCCAATGACAAATTTTCAAATCCAGGAATGTTTAAATGGAAAGACCTGGCCTTGACAAGGAAATTGAGGGTAGAAGGTTATAGATTTATATTTTGGTGAGAGAAGCAAAAAATCCAATGTTACAAGGAATGTTAGCTGATGATAAGATCTTTTTGTATAAAAGAACACGTAGAATTTCAAATAAATAAAAGTAACGAGGGGCCTTTGCGTTCAGGGAGGGTGAGGTGCAGGCTCACTTGGTGAGATGTCAGCATGCTTAGGGCCTGATCACTTAGGGCCAGTGAGGTGGACGTTTGTTTGGGGCTCTGGGCTGGTGAGCTGCAAAACATACTAAAGCAGAAATCCAGAAACTGTGGAGAGCTTAACACTAATGCAGACTTAACAACACACCCACCACTGTTCAGGGAATTTTGCAGAAGGGGTAGAAAGAAGGTAAGAGACACAGAGTGGGAGGGAATATCCAGACATTGCCCCTCCCACCCTCCCACCAATGACTTATTTCTTCTCTAGCACCTCATAACCCACAACCACATGGTGAATACAAGCAACTCTACTGAGGAGGGCCCTCAGTGGAGTGGGGGCAGGGAGGAGGGAAATGTTGGTAACGATACATGATGTGTCTGTACAAAGTTTCTACTTAATAAAAAAAAAGTAAATAAGGAAAGTCTTCAATTTGATGTCCTTACTTCACCATCCTATGTGGATTTACTTATTTCTCATGATTTTGGAGGGGGAGCACCTCTTTGAATCCTACTCTATTATTATTATTATTATTATTATTGTTACATTAGATATTATTGGAAATATTAGAAAATTGATACAAAAAGCTCACAATAAATATTTATACATGGAAATATGTGAATTTCAATTAAATAGAAATATTAATTTTTGGACATAAGTAATTGTTCCAAGAAATAAATTAGAACATTGATAAAGATACTGAGAATGTCAGTACTGTGTTTCTCTGCTTCCTCCTTAACATGACCACTGGAAAACATGTTTTAGAAGAAATTTGTTTTCCTTGCAAGCTTTCACCACAAATGAAACTTGCATGGAGGCACCAACCACTCACCTGCTCCCTTACAATAGCGAACACTGAGGTAAGAGACTGCTGGACACTTTCTCATCAGGAAATTACCTTGTAAACCAAAGATGGCTCCGTAAAGTTATTCTGGTCTCCCCTGCACCCAGGAGGCACAGCTAGATTAATTATTTTAATCATTGCTGTGACCAAATACTTGATAGGAAGCACCTTAAGAAAGGAAAGGATTTATTCTGCTCTACAGTTTGGTGGGCATATATTCCATCATGGCAGGGAAGGAATGGTGGCAGGAGCATAAGGCAGCGCTGATCACATTGCATCCTGAGCCAAGAAGAAAGAATGGACAGAGAGTGAAGCCAGGGTATAAAACCTTAAGTTCTGCCCCAGTGACCCACTTCCTAGAAAAAATTTCTATCTTCTAAAGGTCCTGCAACCTTCTGCAACTGTGCCACCAGCTGAGGACCAATTGTTCAAATATATGGGTCTATAGAGGACATTTCAAATTCAAATCACAAAAGCCTATGAAGAGCCAGAGAAAACTTTGGCCAGCACCAGCTGTGCCTGGGGAATGCTATGTTCTGATGTCAGTAATGCCTGCAATCATCTCATCTGAGAAGATTTTTTTTTGCCTGCTCCAGTCATGAGCTACTCATGTTCACTCCCTAGCAGATATTACAACTGAATGAACAGAAAGAAGACAAGCTCCTGTCTATAGCACGGTCTCGGGTGTGCACTTACCTGTGGGATATCTAGATGGGCACACTTATAGTAGCTACAAAAAGAAACAATGTAACTTTTTCTTCTGTCCCTGTGCAGCAGATCTCCTGCACTGGTCAGTTCTATGCCCAAAGGATCATGTACTGCTGACAAGATTAAGTAGTGTCAGAGTACACTTTAATTCCTTCCTCTGCCTCTCACTGTAGAACACTTATACCTGTATCAGTGTTTCATCAGATGCCAAGTGTTTCATACCTCTCTCACCTACAGAAGTAGTCAGTCAGGACTATAGAGACCTTTCAACATAATCGAACCAGCCATCAACAGTGAATGTGAAACTCACAATCACAGGAGAAGCCACATGAAGTGCCCCTCACAAACTATATCAAAACTGCTCAAACGGCTAGAGTTTACCCATTTTTGCATTACACCCAGGGAAAATGGATCTCTCCAACTAATATGGTAAGAACTGTGGCCAAATTTACTAATTACTAATCTTATTTTTTAATTATACTTTTATACTACAATTGTTTATTTGCTTTGTTTTAGCTGAGATATAGTCTGAATAGGCTTTTATGACTGTCCTTTTACACACCTACAATATCATATATTCTCTATTATCTGTTATACCTTTAATCCATATACTTTTAGTGTCATCTGTATTATTAGACGCTGACCGGGGCCAGGCTTGGTGGTGCACGTCTTTAATACTAACACTAGGGAAGCAGAGGTAGGAGGATCACTGTGAGTTCAAGGCCATCCTGTGACTACATATTGAATTCCAGGTCAGCCTGAGCTAGAGTGAGACCCTACCTCAAAAAAACAAACAAACAAAAAATAAATAAATAAACTGACAAGGAAGAACAACAACTTACTAATGAAGCAAATACATCAGAATAATGTCATATTTCTCATTAGCAATCCTACAAACTAAGGAAGCATAGAATAATATATTTCAATCCCTAAAAATAAGTAATTGCCAACCAAGTTTTCTATGCCTAGTCAATTTCTCTCTTTCTTAAAGGTGATTGAAAAATAAGAACACTTCATAACAAACTAAGGCAATTCATATAAAACTACACACAGTGAATGTCTTCTACATTGTTACAAGGGAAGAGAAGAAATTCATAACCAGAAAGACAAACCTGAAGACCCCTAACACTAACAGGAAAAGAAGAAAAGTTAGTCAGCAGTTCAACAAATCAGAACAAACCAATAAAACCATAGGAAATAAATCCCACATCTCAATAATAACCTTAACTAACCACATAAAAAAACAGATTAGCGGACTGGATTCAACAAACAGATCCAACTATGTGCTGTGTATAAGGAACACACCTAATCGGCAAAGACACTAATAAATCGAGAGTCAAAGAATGCAAATTAACCTACCAAGTAAAGGGAAGCCAAAAACAAAACATATGTTGCTATTTTGACAACTGATAAAGTAGACTTCATGCCCAAACTAGTCAGAACAGATAAGGAAGACAATTTCATATTAATAAAATGAAAAATTCATCAAGAATTGTAAATATGCACTGAATGCTGAGACTTAAAATTTCATAAGATAAATACTAAAAACCAAAGGTCAAATAGATCTTCTTATGATAATATTAAGACTTCAGTGTCATACTTCTATCTATATATGCATCTTCCAATTTAAAAGATAAGCAAAGATAATTCAGAGCGAAAGTATACTCAAAATTAATTGTATTTAGGATAGGCCACAAAGGGAGCCTTGACAAATACAAAAGAAATGAAATAACTTTTTGAATGTTACGAGATCATAGTACAACAAAAGAGAAATCAACAACAAGAGAAATCATAGAAAGAACACAAATACTTTGAAGCTAATAAGTGTACTTCTGAATGAAATACAAGTCTTTTAAGAAATTGGGAAATTAAAAACTCTTAAAATTAAATGAAAACGATAATGTAAGTTGCCAAGTGTCTCTGGGATGCAGTTGAGTTCTTACTAAAGATATTTGTATTTCCACAAGTGCTAACAGGAAAGCATATGAGACCTTGGACAAATATACTAACAATGCATCTGAAAGACTTAGAAAAAAGAATAAGTCAAATCCCAATGCAGAAAATGACAAGAAATGATAAACATTAGGATACAAATTAATGAAACTGAGACTAAAAGAACAATATATTGAATCTATCAAAGACTTAATTCTTCAGAAATATAAAAACTTTGCAAACCCCTACCTAAAATGGCCAAAGAAATAAGAATAAACCCCTGTTCAGGTGAAGAAAACTACTCTAAAACTATAGATTTTTTTCATAAATCCCAGTGTAAGAGATTTGTCAGCCATTTCCCTCAGTGAGTTGAATTAATCATTTATGTATGACTCCATTTTTCGAACAAGTATTCTCAGATATACTGTAGGGTTTGAAATCAGAAGAGAATTAGTAATTAATTGGTAATTAATGCCTACTATAACTATTAGTTTTTTGTCTAAATTTTTGTCTGTTCACTCCAGATAAAACACTACAGTGACTCTCCATTTCCATCAGTGTAAACATCAAAATATACAGAGACCCATCCCACCTGGACATGTGAGCCTCCTGACCTCATTCTTGGAGGTCTTCCAGCCCCTCTGAACAGGGATTCCTGCACCTAATCTTGCTTGCTCCATATGTCATTATGGTGTGTCCCTCAATGTTCCTGCACTGTGTCAGAATTAAATTTACAGACAGGCTCACTTGAGTGAAAACTGAAAACACAGTGCACATGATTGCAAGGTACCACACTGTGATCTATTTTTCTGAAGCAGAGTGTGAAGACTTGAAATCATGTGTAGTATGCTTTCAGTTCTCATTAAAGTAATACATATTTGGTTTTTAGCAGGTTTATTATTTGGTGCTTGCCTCCCTTAACTAGAATATGAGCTCCATGAAGGTATACATCAGTGCTTTTCATATGAAGGTAATCCCAAGTACTTCTTTTTTGCTCAGTGAGTTATACACAATAAATGTTCAGTGAGTGAACGTCCTTTACTTTGGTCTCCAAACATTTGATTTTAATCCTGTTCTATGTGCTCCATCTGAAAAGAATTGCTTCTCTTAGATTATGACCATGAATATGAATGTTTTCAATTAACAAGAGGGATATGTATCCATGAGAAAATCAGAAACATTTTGGGGCTCTCATATATTCATTAATATGCTTCATGAAAGTATACAAAGGATGAAACATGACTCTAGAAATACAAATTGTGTATTGTTTTCTCAGCCAAACCAGCCAGTCTTCTGGAAAAGTGGCAAAAGCATTTCGCTTATGTCAAAACCTGTAGGGCAATGAGTGCATAAATTTAATACGTCCTTTTGTACAAGATAGCATTAAATAAAGGAAATTTATTCCCAGTGTAAAAAAATCATAGCCAGTGGTATAGTTAATTAAGAGAAAATGTCAATAGAACTTAACATTGTCACAGTATAATGGTTCCTGCTGCTAGATATATGTCAAGAGAAAGATAAACAAGATGGAGTGATTTATTAAGCAGCACCACACTCCAGGCAATGCATTTCAAGAGGATTATAATACTCCTTGGGTGGTGATGTAGGGCAGAGGACTAAAGACTAAATGGCCTTAACCCCTGGAACAGAACAACAATAGCACAAATATGTGGTGCTTGCAGATAGTCCCTGCTGACATAGCAAAATTGCTTTTGTGTTCAGAAAGAAAGAAAACACTAAAAGGACACTTCAAAGGAACCAAGAGACAATAGAACATCATCATCAAGTTCTTATGCTTCACAGATATTTAATTATGTGCAGAAGTCATAAGCTAAAAATCAACTTCAAAAGCTAAAAAATCAACAAAATTAGGGTCAGATGCATTTAAAACATTGACTTCAAAAATCACTTTGGGTGACAGATAATTATTAATTTAGGAACTTGGGATTTGTTTTCAGTAAAAAAAACGTTGCCTAAACAATTTTTAGAAAACATTTATTCTATTTTAATAATTTGAATAATATAGTTCAATATATATTTAATATTTTTATTAGTTATGTATATAGTATACATACAGCCATGATGGTACCATCGTTAGCCTTCTCCCTGTCCTCCCTTATGGGTTATGTGGGTCTTGCCTTATGGGGGTAGTCATCAGTTATGCAGGAGAGGCAATGACTGTATAATGACCCAACTCATGGCTCTAACAATCTTTCCTCCCCCTCTTCCACGAATTTCCCTGAGCCATGTTGGATTCATAGTTCAATATATTTTAATGTTTTTATTCAGAAACAACCTTCAGAATACTAGCATGGAATATTCTTGGCTTCAAACTTAAATCACAATCTTATTATGTACTGTGATTCATCAGACTGGTCTCCAACTTTTACTGACCTTTGAATAACCTTTATGTTTGACATTGTGCTATTTTAATTTCAAATCTCAAAATATCATCCTCCTACCCCACAATCATAGTTTTTATAAAATAGTAACTTTAAATTAAGTATTTTTTTAAATTTAGTTTATTTATATAAGTATTTTTGATATCCAAAAGGACTTAATATATAAATGGGAAACACCAAGAATCTGAATTTATACTTCTATTCAATTTGTCATCATTATTTTGTTACATCTCTGGCCATGTTATTCTATAGTCTATTACAAATGCATGGTGGTGTGATTTGAATGTCTCCAAAATGCTCCAAAGGTCATTATTATTCAATAATTTTGTAAATAAGTGATTGGGTATTAGATGCATTACAGTTGGCTTGTTAAAATATTCATTGCTGAGCTAGGTTAAATGTCATCTTTGTTTTTTAACCATTTAATTTGAATTGTAAAGGCTTTGGTTAGTTTTTCATACTTTGAGGACCACAACCATCATTATTAGAGAATTAATTACATGTTTAGAGATGAGAGGGGAAATGGATTCAGGTTTAAAGAAGGTAATACATAATTTTTAAATTTATATTCTGAACTGATGTTCTCTAATATTATCTGAAGTTCACTAAGGCCATTTTTTTTAACTTAAATCAATCCTTAATTATTCAGAGTAGTTTTATCTTTGATGATGTCTCTTCTTACATTTTTCTGTTTGTTTGTTTATTTTTTTGTTTTTTGCAAAGTAGGGCATTACTCTAGCACACGTTGACCTGGAACTCACATTGTTATCCAAGGCTGGCCTTGAATTCACAGTGATCCCTCTACCTCTGCCTCCTGAAAGCTGGGATTAAAGGAGGGTATCACAATGACCAGCCCTTGTTCTTAATCTTATTTCTTAAGCAGAGGAGAACAGTGATATGGTGCTATAAAAACTCTGAGTCCAACTCAAATGCCAGGAAAAACTATTTTAAATGACTTATGACATTTGCCCTTTTATGAAATTCAGATTTTTAACAAAATGTTTCTTAAAATCAGCTTTCAATTTTTAAATATTTCATAGAAAATGACTGCATTGTTTTGTTGAACTATAAAATAACACTTTTCATTATGGAAAATGTTCATAAGTAGTTTGTAGGAATCGAGAAAATATTATTTGTATAAGTTCTTATTTTATAAGCAGAAATAGGATTGAAACCTTATGCAATTTTGTTACTTCTAAACATTCAACTATCCACATTTATTATGAGAAAGGATTTTCTGGCTTAAATTTTAGGAAGGTCTTGCATTAAGAGAAGCAGTTTTCAAGAGCATATGGCTTGTAAATATTTCATGGAATAATTGCTATGGCCCTTACTATTCACTGGAAATGTAATCAGTGTATCCACATTACCTTTATGAACTTTTCTAGTCACAAAAATGACTCACTCCTCATTACTGGTAGAATTTGAACTCCCTATCAGGATGAAAGGCTTTTCATTTACTTTAGCAGTAAAGAATTCTGGTGTGAAAAGAAAGACAATGAGAGTTTTGTCATGTTTCAAATCAGTGTGAGAAAATTCGCAAGTGGATATGACAGCACTCAGAATGCTTGACATTCTCTTTGCTAAGGACTGACGATCATAATTAACAATAACAGAGATATTGTTTGAACTTGTATAAAAATTACAGTCTTTTGAGTTACTACCTGAAAGAACAGAATGTAGAAAGAAATTTGTCTTTATAGCCCAGTTAGCCTGTCAGTGGGAATTACTTTCATTTCCCCTGTGTTCATTAGTGTCAGTAAACAACAGAGCTAGCCTAATATCACTTTTGTTATATTGAAATTGAATGTAACATTACAAAAGAATGATTTTAACTCTTATATTGTAAGGTTCCAGTCCTTTCTGGTTTCATAAGCTGGACATTGGTAAATTTCACATATTTGATCAGTACACTATTAGAATAGGTGTTTTAAAGGGATAGATACATTCTGATCAACAACTACATCTATTGCCTAGTTCAAAACAGAAGCATTCTCCTTTTGTGTAGAAATGAGAAAGTGGTGATTTTCTATCACAGTATAGCCCCAGGCAGCAGCTCCTCTACGGCAGGTATTCCACAGTCCTGGTATATACAAAAAAAACTTTGAGTCTGTATTGGAAACCACTGTTCATCTTTGCAGCTCCATACAATGGACTTGCTTGGATCTCCAAGCAGGGGTTTCAACCCTGCTTCACTCTGCCACATCTCAACAGCAGTTACTGGAACTATGTGTATTTCATGACGTTCTTCCCTGCATTTACATGTTTTCAAAACCAGTAGCAGGTGAATGGCATAGCCAAATACATAAATCTAGGGGGGAATAAATTTTGACCTTGAAGAGCAAAATACTGTTTTACCAATCTTCCTTAAAGCCACTTCCTTTTAAAATTTGTATTCTGGGGGCTAGAGAGATGGCTTAGTGGTTAAGGCATTTGCCTGCAAGGCCAAAGGACCCAGGCTCAATTCCCCAGGGCCCACGTAGGCCAGATGCACAATGTGGCACATGCATCTGGAGTTTGTTTGCAATGGTTAAAGTACCTGGTGTACTCATTCTTTCCCACCCCTTTTGCTCTCTGTCTGCTTCTTTCTGTCTCTCAAATAAATTAAATTAAATTTAAAAAAGAAAAGAAAAGAAAAGAAGGATTTGCACTCTTTCTAGCTTGAGCCTTGCATGGGTGAGTTTCAGGCATCTTTTCCACTGTACCAATGCAAAGCAGTTGGCCCACCATTAATGTTGTCTTATTAAGAATTACAGCCTAAGTAACCTTACACCAGTCTCTTTGCCTATAACTGTAAACTTGCTTGAACTTTTCTTGTGATAAACCATGTAGCTTTCATATATTTCTGTTCTATGTCTTCCATCAAGCACATTAATCCATTACTTTTAAGTTCCACTTGATCAAATTTTCAGGGAATGAGTAGGAGAATACAGCCTGCAGCCCAGTTCAAACAAATTTCCTTTCCTTTCAAAGTTCATAAGCCACGCCTTCATAGTCCAGAATTCCCTCTGTATTTAGCATTTTCAAACTCTTTAGAATACCCCATCAAGCTCTCTATACACACTGTAAGGCTTTTCCAGTACAAAGTGTGGTAACCTTCCATATTCCTTCTGTAAACACATTCCAAAAGATCAAAACCCACATGGTCACATTAATTGCAGCCATGACTCCACTTCTTGATATAAATTTTACTGTTGCAGTCACCTTCTCATTGCTTGGACAAACACCTGACCAGAAGCAGTTTATGGGAGAGAAAGGGTTTATTTCAGGCTTACAAATTCCATGGGAAGGCCCATTATGGAAGAAAAAGTTGACTCACTCTAGCATCCACAGCAGAGAAAGAAAAAGCCAAATGACAAGCACAATCAGCCAGGGCTCATGTTAGTTCCCAACAGATGCAGCAGGGCTGGGGTGATGACCAACCCCCCCGCCCCTGCAGTGACATGCTTCTGCTAGCAGGGATCTTCCTTCAGGGGATTAAGTAGGAATTTTAATCAAAAATACCTGAGTCTATGGGGGACAAACATTTTTTATTCAAACCAGCACATTACTTATTGCCACTTTCAAGTACCAAGGCCAAGCATAACATAGACCCACAATACTTTTTCTTTCTTTCTTTCTTTCTTTCTTTCTTTCTTTTTTTTTCTTTTTTTTTTTTTTTTTTTTTTTTTTTTGGTTTTTGAGGTAGGGTCTCACTCTACACTCTAACCCAGGCTGACCTGTAATTTACTCTGTATTCTCAGGGTGGCCTCAAACTCATGGCTATCTTCCTACCTCTGCCTCCCGAGTACTGGGATTAAAGGTGTGCACCACCACACCCGGCCTAAGACACTGTTTGCTTTCCTTTTAGGTCTACTATTCCTGGACATGGTTGGTAGTTAATGAATGCTTGCTAGTATCTACTACAAATATTTTACAGACACTACAAGTATTTTACATGACCGTAAATATGTATATCTGTGCAATGAGAAAAACAATTTTAGAATAATTCAACATATCCTCTTACATTTCATTTATTTATATACAGCAAATGAATTACATGTAACCACGTTTGTAAACAAGTCTGTGTGGTCCTTCATGTCTTACCATACATTAAGAACCATGGGCAGTACATTAAATATAAGAGATCTTTAAAGGTCAAACTCTAGGTTTTTAAAAATATATTAATTTCAAAGGAGATGTAATAGACCTGAAGGTAGGGGAGGATATAAAATGACAGCAAAACTTGAATAAAATTAGCCTCTCATTTGTGAATGTAACAACCTAATTCATAAACTCTGATGTTCTAGCCAAACAGATGACTGTTTATCTCCATAATAGACCATACTGCTTTTAAACAGTTGAATTTTGTAAGCTGCTTTTCCAGAATGTTTAGAAATCACGGATGTTTTTAAAGGATAAAAATTAGTAAACAACTTACATATATTTAACATTTTTCTGCTTCTAATTTTCCCCAAACTCTTTTTAGAGATCTGTGTAATGCAAAATACCTTTTAATCCCTATCCAATCTGATATGGTGTCTCAGTAAAGGTTTGATTTTGAAATAAAAACAATACTTCCTCTTAGGAGACTATATTTTTTTCTTTGAAAATTTCCCCAAATTCATTGCCTATGCATGGAGAGTGGCATTGATTTATGTTCTTTTTCATCAGGTTTAAGACCCTTTTCTTAAATTTATTTTTAATCAGAGCATAAAGATGCTTTTGCTATCTTTTAATGAATTCACCTCTCCCTTGTTAGCAAGGGAACAAATGGCAGCTTTTCAAAGATAAATTAGTTAATTATGTTCAATTCTGAATTAACCATCATTATGAATTTATATAAATGTACCATCAACTTACAGGCTATGCAACTCATTTAACAGAGCAGTTGGAATAGAACACTGCTTAACATATTTATAACTGTTGATAGCTGCTGCATGTTTTTAGAACTAGAAAAGAATGTTAACCATATGGGCAACTCCATTTAACTTTTCTCTTTGGTATTCTAACACTTACTGAAATTTTTGTCACCTTGAGACAGAATTTAGAAAGCCAATCCATACTCTAATCAACATCCTCAAAAGAATTCTCTAACTACAGGAGATCTATTTATGTATTTTTCTACTCAGTGTCTAACATAATACACTCAGTGAGTAAATTGCACACAATTTCTTTAACAGTGAGCTAAGTGATTTTTTTTTAATTTCATATTACAACCTAACAATTGTACTATTACTGTTAACTCTATGGTTGACTCATTTAGCAATTGTTCACTCACTAACTTGGCCTGTAGATATTAACCACCAAGTATGTATAAAACTCTGAACTGTGGACAAAGGATACAGTCCTGCACTTGACATCCACAGATGAAGATAAATGAAAAAAAAAATACAATAGCATTATGTATTTAAAAAGTATGAAAGAGAATCCCTTATTGCAATAAAGTTTCTTGAAAGGAATGAAACCAAAGTAAGAACTAGTAGATAAACAGGGAGCTACCCTTTGGAACCAGAGAGTGCAAGTACGGATGGAAGAGTTTGGTATTGAATATATTTTAATATTTGGAAAGCCATAAGCAAAAACCAAAGAAGGAACAAGACTTGTAGCTTAAGAGATTAACAATGGTTTAGAGTAATTATAAAATTAAATATGAGTCCTAAGAGACCTAAGCATTAGACAGGAAGCAGGGGATAGGATATTATCCATTTTATAGATTTTTACTGCATGGCTTTTAAGAAGCTGAACAACTATCTGAAGAATGGAAATAATATGGTTAGTTTTCCATGGCAGTGATAACTTGCTGCATAAGCAGAAATGTACCTCTTATACTTCCTAGGGAAAGTTAGAAAAAGGGGAGAATTGCTTTGAGGTGCCTCTACTTTAGGTAAGAAATAAGGTAGATATAATTTATCCATTGAAGAAGAAATTTCTAGTTCTTGAAATGTTTATGGAGTAAAATTGACAGCAGTTGATTCTAGTTCAATATTAAGCACAATAAGGAGGAAAAAAATCAGAAGAACTTTCAAAGCTTCTAATGTGTGTCTTTGTGTTTGATGCATATGAGAAGAAGGTTCAAACTATAAAATAAATTCAATGTTTGGCATGGCGGAACTTGTGCTATCTCCTGTGAATCTAGAGGGTCTGCTAGTGAACACCTAGATATACAAATCAAAAGTTCAAAGAGGGATAGTGTAAATTTGTGTCATTAGCAGATTTGGTGGCTACTGTAATCACACACAACTTGAATAGAAAAGGAATTAGTGGGATGAAAACAGGTTAAAAATTACATCCAGCTTAGCTCCCCCCATTTCTAGTCCATACTCATCTTTTACTCTTCTAGTTGTCCTTTCTCATTTACGCACAACTAACCTGGAATATTACCTACTTACTTCCACTCTAACCTAATCCAAATATTGTTCAGAAGACTCATCTAACCTTCTAATCAGTTTCCTTATGGTCTGGAAGTCCTTTGTAAATATTTTAACTTCAGGATTCTGAATATAGATGTGCTTTCTACTGTTTTATTTTAAAAATATCTAGGCTTGGGGACCTATTTTATGAACAAAGTCTTCAAAATCACTCATTTTGGTATTTCTACTGTTTCTAATTTTATCAAAACTTGTGGTGGTTTGATTCATGTGTCCCCCATAAACTTAGGTGTTCTGAATGCTAGGTCCCCAGCTGATGGCAATTTGGGAATTAAAGCCTCCTGGAGGCAGTTGGGGGTCAAGCTTATGGATGGTATAGCCAGCTTCCCCATGCCAGTATTCGGCACATTTTCCTGTTGCTATTGTCCATCTGATGTTGGCCAGGGGGTTATGTCCACCCTCTGCTTATATCATCATTTTCCCCTGCCATCATGGAGCTTCCCTTCTAGTCTGTAAGACTAAATAAACCTTTTTTTTTTTTTTTTTTTTTTTTTTTTCCCACAAGCTACTCTTGTCCAGGTGTTTTCTGCCAGCAATGCAAAACTGACTGCAACAAGACTATTGCTGCTTTTTCTTCCTACTAGATTATTATTATTATTATTATTATTATTATTATTTTGAGGTAGGGTCTAACTCTAGCTCAGGCTGACCTGAAACTCACTCTGTAGTCTCAGGGTAGCCTGAATTCACAGTGATCCTCCTATGTATGTCTCCCACGTGCTGGGATTAAAAGTTTGCACCACCACACCCAGCTCCTACTAGATTATTTTTCTATTCTTATTCCCTATTACATTCCCATTAATGATTTTTGTAATTTTTAGTCCATATATATTTAGAGGTTATCATTTCATCCATGATTTTATTTGGTTCTTTGACATGATTAACAGTCAGAAGCTTTCTCCCCTTGCAGATTCTAATATGGCATATATAGCTCTATGTGAAGTCATACAGCAGGTAGGAGTACAAAGCTACTATTGAAAGTAGAATATAGTCAAGTATATTCAAGTAAAATGCCACTTACCGCATTGAAGAATATGCTACTTATTTTTTTGTTTGTTTGTTTGTTTGTGTTTTTGAGGTAGGGTCTCACTCTAGCCTAGGCTGACCTGGAATTCACTTGGTAGTCTCAGTGTGGCCTCAAACTCACAGTGATCCTCCTATCTCTGACCCCCAAGTGTTGGGATTAAAGGTGTGCACCACTACATCTGACTAGAATATATTATTTTTTAATGCATGTGTTAAATTTGTCATATTAGCAGTCCCAAATATTTGATAATTTACAATGGTAGTATACTCAAATATGGCATGCAAACATATTATATTATTCTGAAATGATGAGAACCAAAGAATTAATTAGAGATTTTTTTCAGAAGGTGAGAACAGACTGAATATGAATTACAAAGCAGAGGTACCTTTTATTATATAATGAAATTGTAATTAAGCTCACTTTTTAAAGATTATCGACTAAAAAGGAAACATTAATCAAAAATTCTTTATCAGAGCTAGACTGATGGCTTAGTGGTTGAGGAGTTTGCCTGCAAAGCCAAAGGATCCCAGTTCAACTCTCCAGGCCTCACATAAGCCATATGCACAAAGGATGCATGCGTCTGGACTTCATTTGCAGTAGCTGGAGGCTCTGGCGCACCCATTCTCTCTCTTTCTCTCTCTCTCTCTCTCTCTCTCTCTGTGCCTCTTTCTCTCTCTCAAATACATAAATAAATAAAATATATTTTAAAAAGAAATGAAAACTTCTTTATCATAGTGTTAAATTAATGAGTCTTCATACTGCTACTGATTATTTGTAACAGAAGAAATTTTTTTTTTTTGAGAGAGTGAGCCAGAGAGAGAGGGAGAGGGAGAGAGAGAATGGGCACACCAGCAGCCTCTCAGCTGCTGAGAACGAAATCCAGATGTGTGCACCCCCTTGTGGTCAAGTGCAGCATTGCACCTTTGCTTCACTGCATCTGGCTAAATGTGGGACCTGGAGATTGGAACCAGAGTTCTTAGGTTTAGGAGGCAGGTACCTTAACCACTAAGCCATCTCTCCAGCCCAGAAGAAATATTTTTGAGCAAAGAACAAGTCTTATTGTTTTTTGTAAATGTACATTATTAAACAGTACTGTCTCTTGTTTTTAGTAATTTTATACCAGTAAAATTATTTGTAAGGAAGTTTGAGTTTGTGCAAGAAAATATGATCTTGTGAATCATATCTCAGACATTCAATTTTGCCTTTAATGATGAAGCTCAACTTACATCATAAGACATGGAACCATTATTGTTCAAACCTGCTGTGCCTGAGGTCCACCAGGGGATGCTGGGAAATGTTCCCTTTAGAGCATCTCTGAAAGGATCTTTAGATGCAGAATCATGTGTCTGATAACATGATTAACTGAACATGTGGCATTTGAAAACACATCCATTTTTATACTAAAATGTACTTTGTTTTTCTTACCTTGCTGTACGAAGGAACCATACACAAACCACATGGAGTTATAAAGAGTAGTAGATGTCATTGATCCCATCTGTAATCTTGGGGGATTAAGCCAGTTCAAGAGGTAGACCAGTAGACCCACCAGAAGGACTGTACCAGCAATGCAGGCCCATAGAGACAAATCAAATGGTGCAAGACAGGCAAACATATCCACCGTCTTTTCAGCCCTTCGGAGTAGGACTCCCACAGAGTAGTCCATATAACGTGTTGTGAAGTCCACAACATTCTCACGATCTGGAGTGATGGTTAAAGCAGAAATCCCTATGTCGGCTCTCTGAGAAATTGAAAGAGAAAGGAGTACATTAGCCCTGTGAAAAACAATTTTATTTGTGGCACTTCAGCTTGCCTTGAGGGAAAAAAAATATACCTCAGGCAACACTTTATATCATTTTATATAAACTGAAAACAGTGCAGAGACTTCTTACAGACAAGCTATATATGAATTATGCATTTATTACTACAAATACTGCCTCAACAGAGTCAAACAAATTACCTTATTCATATTATCAGTGCATGTGAAATTAGTGAAGAATACCTCAGACACTGTTTAACATATCAATAAACTGTTTTTCCCCAAAACTTGCCTTTTCAAAGTCATTATTAATAAGTAGCAAAGAAAAACATTACCCGAAGAATTACTTCAAAAAAATTCAAGTCCCGGGCGTGGTGGCGCACGCCTTTAACCCCAGCACTTGGGATGAAGAGGTAGGAGGATTGCCATGAGTTCGAGGCCACCCTGAGATTACAGAGTGAATTCCAGGTCAGCCTGGGCTACAGTGAAACCCTACCTCGAAAAACCAAAAAAAAAAAAAAAAAAAAAAAAAAAAAAATTCAAGGAGTTCTCCATATTCTTAATATGTAAATTGCTAAGTAGATCACTTAGCAACTTCAACTGATATTAACCTCAGTTTGAATTTCACTGCAGTAAAATTTATATTTTGGGCTCTAAACTTATTAGAGTGTGTTAGAGCTTTCACAGCAATAAGTTACAATGTCATATCCCAAGATCTCTATGATTCTGTTGTAGAAAGTTGAAAAACATTCAATGAACAATTAATGCTTATGAAGACAGACAATCCGTAGAGTCATGACACTTTTTATCAGTTATTTAGCTAACACTGCTAATGAAAAGCACATGCTTCTCCATCATCTATGTCAAACCATTAATGTGCTCAATACTGTGCAGGACTTATGGAGGTAGCGACCTCCAATGTGAGGTCATGAATGCACCAGTGTCTTCGTATCTTGAGGATAATGCCCCAACATACTCCTCCCTACCATCTGAGTCCTACATCTTTCTGACACCTCTTCCACAGGATACTGTAAGCACAGGAGGGTGTGAGTTGTCACATTTAGTTCTTAAATAAGAGCAGGTTTGCTAGAACTGGGTTGGCAGAGGGGGGACTAATAAGGGTGAGGGAACGGGGGTTATAATCAAGTTATAGTATGCTCATGAATTAAAATTCTCAATTAAAAATACTGAAAAAGTACATGCTATTTTGTTTAAGACATCACAGAATTGCAGCAAAGCACATAATAAATGGATTCATATTTAAATTCTGTGATATGAGAATACATATTTAAATATCTGAAAGATGCATCTTGTTTGAAATAATCATCTGTGACTATGATTAATGCAGTAGGAAGCCCCTTCCAGACAAATACAAACACTTCTAAATTGTATACTGAAAAATTTTTTGCCTTTCCTTTGTTCTTGTTTTATGAAAGGGAATAGAACTGCATTTATACCTTTTGGGTACAAAAAACAAGAGAAAATAAAATAATATGCCAACTGAATGCTAAATTAACTTGGATGAATCTGATCTCTGAAATAATAATGCTCTTAACAATAGTTACGTATTTTAATTGTAGGTATGAGCATACTAAGCCCATATCTACTCATTGCTAGGCCAAGTGCTAAGCATTTAAATATTTTTTTCAGTTAATCTTTATAATGAATGAGTTATTAATTATGTATTCCATTTATTTTCAAAGATACAGAAACTAAAACATGGAGAGGTTGAGATACTTGTTCAAGTTTTTGCCAGTATTGAAGGCAGGTTTTTGTCACTACAAAGCAGGTGTTCAAAACTGCTTTACAAGATAAGCATTATTTCCAACAGATTGATATGGCAAAGAGTTCAAATGGTTGTAAGACAGAATTGGACATTTTTCAATTAAAAGTCATACCATTTAAGTTGTTGCAAAGCCACATTAATATATGAACTATAAGAAGTATTAAAGGGGGTGGGTTGGAGAGATATCTCGGAAGTGAAAGCACTTGTTTGCAAAGTGCAGCAACCCAGGTTTGATCCGTCAGTATGCAGATAAAGCTGCATGCACAGTGAAACATGCATCTGGAGTTTGTTTGTAGCAGCTGGAAGCCCTGGCACTCCCATTTTCACTCATGCATATTCTTTATCACTCTTCTTGTAAATAAATAAATAAAATATGAAAAAGAAATTTTAAACAGTACTATACAAAAAAGTCTTGTAAAAATAATTGTTTTCAAGCTAAATTTTAATTAATTAACTAATTAGAGATAAGGAGATAGAGAATGTGCATGCTAGGGCCTCTAGACACTGCAAACAAATTCCAGATGTATGTGCCGCCTTGTGCATCGGGCTTATATGGGTACCAGGGAATCAAACATGGGTCCTTAGGCTTAGCAGGCAAGAGTCTTAAGTACTAAACCATCTCTTCAGCCCTCAAGCTAAATATTTTTTTATCCAGATGTTAAGAATTTAGTCTTTTCAGAATGAAACTCTAACCTGTATCTTTGGCTCTTCAGTCCTGTCTTTCCTGAGTTTTAGTTTATTTGTGAAATGAATGTTGGTCATAATTATTGTGGAGGTGGCCCATTTGTCTTCATCCTAAGGGTAACTCCCTCTGACTGAGTTCAGAGGCTCTCTGCAGATAGGGACAAACACGTTGTCAGGACAGTAAAGTACTATGATAAGGAATGTAATATTTGTGCACTTGTCACCTAAAGCATTTGGTGACTCAACCAAAGTCAAAAAATATCATGTAAGGAAGAATTTACTGACATGCAGACTGAATATTTCTAAATTTCTCACACATATTTTTCTGTTGATAACTGTTTCAGTTGAGAGTGGTGTGCCTGTATTACTTCAGAATTAGGGCAGTAGGAGGAATCAGAGCATAGGGTTATCCTCAGCCACATCATGAATTTGAGGTCAACCTGGTCTACATGGGACGTTTTCTCAAAGACAATGTCAAAACAATTATTTCAAATTTAAATGAGTAAACATTGGAAGGATCTTCTAGTAAATTTAGTAACAGATACACCTGAATATCATAAAATGAATATTTATAGTCGAATTAAAATCTCAGGACTTAATTTATTTAGGACAAAGGAAACGAATATCTTGTATGTACTAAACTGTAACATTATGTGAATTAACAGCATGGATCTATAGAGAAATTCATAATTTTTCTTTGAATTTCAATAATTAGTCTATTTTCAAGGAGAAATTGCCACCATCTCTGAAGAATGTGTATCAGCATTTTAACGAACTTTTTCAAAGTGCAAAAAGTCAACACACACACCCCACCACCACTACCATCACTGTCACCACCCCACAGTACATGAAATTACTCATTATTTTTACTGTCTCAGAGCTTTGTATACCTCTTACTAGGGAGATGGTTCACTCTATCCTTCAGAATGAATGGTATGGTAGGTGACTCACTGATGACTATGCAATTTCTGCTGCTTGTGTTAGAGAAGCCATACTGGATGAAGAAAAAAATGTCAAAAACCACTAGCCCTCCCAATTACCTATAAACATAAAAAGAAACTGATACTCTTACTTTATCTATTTGATCAACTCTTTTTTCTGCTTTCTTTTCTATTTAATTGGTTTGTTGGGGGTCATGTAGTCATGCGTGTGCTACTGCACAATTTTGAAGTTATTTGTCACCTTCTACCTTGTTTGAGGTAAGGTCTCTTGTTTACTGCTCCATTCTTGAGCTTCTGGGAAAGTCTCATGTGTCTGCCTACCGTCTTGCCATAAGCACACTAAGAAAACAGAAGCTCGCCACAGCTTCTTGCTTTCACATAACATCTGGCAGTCTTCATTTTGGTACTTGGAATTGCATGCCAAATACTTTATCTACTGAACCATCTCCCAAGCCCTCATTTATACGTCCTATAATTCCTTTGCTATGTATTCTAATTAAACTTTTGCCAGCATCTCTTTCAGAAGATAGCTTCTACTGGTCATATGGAACACTAGGACAATACAAAATTGAAATTAACACTCATTTCTACCTCTTCACATCTGGCTTAACCCAGTCTATTCTTTTTAGCCCCTATTTATAAAAGAGGAGCTATCTTCCTTTCTCTGTAAGGCAAGCCTTAGTGGCAAACTTTACCAACCTTCTCTATTTCAGCTACTTAAAGTCCTCTCTCATGTATATAATATCATCACATCAGCCATACATTTTCTATTTGAACATTATTTTTGTCCTCATTGAAATGAAAACAAAGAAAATTCCTTCCCTCCACTCTCTATGATTTCTTTACTCTCAATAAATTTATGGGCTCTCTCCCCATTTCAAGATCAATTTAATCTTTGGGTTTGTCTCTATTTCTACAAACCCAGGCACTGTGAGGAGACTATTTCATACCCAGGTCTCTGGAGACTCTACAGAAAGTGCTTCTAAATCTCGGCATTGCTGATCAAGTGAACACAGTGTTCATCTGGTGAAGCCTCTTGACAATAATTGATAGGAATGATTGCTTCTCCCTTCTTTGGATTTCAGAGTCTATTTTTGATTTATTCATTCATGTAATTGACTTTTCTGTTAAATGTCTTGGGTTGCAAAAATGGCCCAGCATATCAGTGTGCTTCCTATGCAAGCATTAGGACCTGAGGGGGTCTGAAATCACCCACGTTCAAATCTCTGGAAAGCACACAAGTAGTTGGGTGTGGCCACATGCACCTGCCATCCAGGGATGAGGGAGCAGAGCATTGCCCTGGCTTGTGAAAAGCTGCAAGCTCTTGTATTAGGAAAAGACTCCAGCTCAAACACTATCTTCCCTGCCATTCTCTTTTTAAAGCTATTTTTTTTTCCACAATGGGCTTCTTTCTAGTTTATTGGCACATATGCACTCCCCTACAATTAGACATACCTATAAAGGTTATAAGTTAGGATTCACATATGAGAAAGAACAGGTGTGATTTGTCTTTTTGTGCCTGGGTATCCTTGCTTAATTTAACATTTTCCAGTTCCATACATTTCCTAACAAATTTCATTTTTTCTGTATGTCTGAATTAAATTCCATTGTGTATAGAAACACATTTTCATTATCTAATCATCAGTTAATTGACACGTAGGCTGATTCCATTTCCTTGTTGTTGTGAAAGAAGTAGCAATAAGCATAGATGAGCCATCATCTCTGCAGTTGCATGTACTGTCCTTTGTGTATGTGCTCAGGAATGGTATAGCTGCATCATATAATTGTTCCATTTTTAGCTCATTGAGAAACCTCCCCACTAATTTCCATAGTGGCTACATCAGTTTGTACTCCTAGCATCAACAGCAAATGTGGGTTCTTTTTCACCCATAACCTTGCCAGCATTTGTTGCTATTTCTTTTCTTGAGTACAGCCATTCTGACAGGAGTGAGATGTGATTTTAATTTGCATTTCTCTGATGGCTAAGGATGCTGAATGATCTTTAAAGTATTTCTTGTCCATTCATATTTCTTCTTTTGGGATCTCTCTGTTAACTTCTTTAGCCTTTTCTTTTTCCCCTTCTTTCCTTCCTTCCTTCCTTTTTTTTAAAATATATTTTTGGCACACTCTCCTATTGCTGTTGTCCACCTGATGTTGGCCATGAGGTGATGTTCACTCTCTGCTCATGCCATCGTTTTCCCCTGCCATCATGAAGCTTCCCCTTGAGTCTGTAAGCCTAAATAAACCATTTTTTCCCCACAAGATGATTTTGGTCAGGCAATTTCTGCCAGCAATGTGAACCTGACTGCAACAGTAATAGTTGGTACCAGAGGAGTGGGATTGCTTCTAGACACCTGACTGTGTGGCTTTGGCCTTTTGGAACTGATTTTCAAGAGGAATGTGGAAGGATTTGAATCCTTAGCCAAAGAGATGCCTTGCAGTGCTATAAGTACAGCTTGATGGACTATTTTGGTCTGAGTTGAAAGACCTGAATTCAGTAAGAACTATAGACAGTGAGGTTTGGCATGTGAGGGTAAGAAAGAGTTTTGCCTGCACTGGGCTAGAAGCAGTTTGTGTGAGAGGCTTGTTCTTATGCCCGTGTCCTGAGAACTTGTGCAGAGTTGCAGAGCATAGAAACAGACTGGTATATGCAGTGAGATATGGCACAGAAATGAAGTCTTTGGGCGGACACTTCTTTTTGTTCAGTTGCAATTCTATGAGAGATCATAACCATTGAGACTGGATCAGATGACCTGCGTTGGGACAACAGAAAGAGTGCAGAGTCTTTTGAAGGGGCCTGAATGCTGAAGGAATGTCCTGTTCTTCAAAGTTTGTTTTATTCCCCCCTGCATTAACAAATTGGAACCCTACCTAGTACTGTGGAGTATGGGAAATACAGGAAAGAGAGGGTCATTGAATTTGCAACACTGTATTGTGTTTTGGAAACAGCCATGGGCAGTAAGAAGCAGGTTTGCTGGATTGCCTGCATGGAGACCTTATGGAGCCATGAGGAAGAAAATTACAGTGGGGACCCAGTGGAGATGCCAGGACCATGAGATGGTTGCTAAGGAAAGCTGCTCGCCCCAGATGAAGGTTTCCAGGACTGTGAGTAGCCTTGCTGGAGGAGCAGAATTGGAACTCCAGAGACTTGTTGCTGGTTAGAATTATCAGACTTGGAGATTTGTCATTGACTAGAGTTGTTGGACTTGGAGCTACAGAATTTGATGTTTGCCCTGTTTAAATCTTGTATTGGTTGAATATTTCTTTGCTATACCCAATACTATCTTTTGCACTGTGAATGTTTATTCTGTGCTATTGTGGTTTTTAGGGGGCATTTTTTTGGTGGTATGGCTAAGTTAAAAGACCTTGGATTATGGGCTGGAGGGATGGATGGCTTAGTGGTTAAGGCATTTGCCTGCAAAGCCAAAGGACCCAGGCTCAATTCCCCAGGACCAACATTAGTCAGATGTACAAGGGGACGCATGTGTCTGGAGTTTGTTTGCAGTGGCTACAGGCCCTGGTGCACCCATTCTCTCTCTCTCTCTCTCTCTCCTCCCTCTTTCTCTGTTAAATAAATAAATAAATAAATAAATAAATTTTTTTAAACCTAAAAAAACAGACCTTGGATTATGGGGATGTTTGAACATCATTAGGATTGATAAAAAACAATGGGGACTTTTAAAGTTGGACTGAATGAATTGCATTTTACATCATGGATGGTTATCAGTGGATGTGAGCCAGGGTGAAATGTGGTGGTGTGATTCAGGTGGCCCCCTTAAACTTAGGTGCTCTGAATGCTAGGTTCCCAGCTGATGGAGATTTGGGAATTAACACCTCTTGGAGGCAGTATATTGTTGGGGGCAGGCTTATGGATATTATAGATAGTGTCCCCTTGCTAGTGTTTGGCACACTCTCCTGTTCATGTTGTACACCTGATGTTGGTCAGGAAGTGATGACCACCCTCTGCTCATGCCATCATTTTTCCTGCCATCACAGAGCTTCCCCTTGAGTCTATAAGCCAACATAAACCTTTTTTTTCCCACAAGTTGCTTTTGGTTGAGTGATTTCTGCCAGCAATGTGAACCTGACTACAACAGTCAGTAATTTTCTTTTCTTGTGTATTTACCTGGTTTTGGCATCAAGAGAATGATGGCCTTGTAAAAGGAGTTCATTAGTGTCCCTTCCTTTTCTATCTTATGAAGCATATCTTAGAATTTCTGTTAGAATTCAGCACTGAATTCATCATGGCCTGGACCATTTTTAGTTGGGAAAACTTTTAACTACGACATCAGTTTCACTACTTGTTATAGATAGATATGTTTCAATTATTTGCATGTTCTTGATTTAATTTGAAGAGGTTATATGTGTCTATAAATTGATCTATTTCTTTCAGATTTATTGGTTTATGATAGTACATATTTTCAGGTGTATCCTAGTAATTTTCAGTATTTCATTACTATTTATGGCAATGGCCCTCTTTTCATCCTTGATTTTATGTATTTGTCTCTTCTGTCTCTTTTTTTGGTGAGTTTGACAATGCTTGTCTGTCTTATTAACCATCAGTAAGAACAAACTCTTCATTTTGTCGATTGTGTCTTTTTCATTTCTACTTTATTAATTTCTTCCCTGTTCTTTACTATTTCTTTCCAACTATGAATATTGGATTTAGCTTGTCTTATTTTCCAAAGGCCATGAGATTATTTATTAAATTATTCAGTATAGATCCCTCAGACTTCTTTGTTGTTTTGTTTTTTAGGCAAGCCCAACAGACTGGCCTTTTTGTTTTTATATGAGACAGTGAGAGTGGGCACATGAGTAAGAGAGAGAAAGAGACAAATATACACACACACAATTAGTGTGCCTGGGCCTCCAGCCACTGTAATAGAACTCTGGATGAATGTGCCACCTAGTCTGCAAGTGTGACTTTGTGCACTTGTGTCACCTTGTGTCTGGCTTATGTGGGGCCTGGAGAATTGAATAATGGTCCTTAGGCTTCACAGGCAAGTGCCTTAACTGTCAAGCTATCTCTCCAGCCCCCTTAAGATTTTTTAATATATGTACTTAAAAGCTATGTATTTCCCTTTGGGGACGATTTTCATTGTTTCCTATAAGTTTAGTGTGCTGAATTTTAATTTTCATTTTTTGTAGGAATTTCTTGATACATTTTTTGATTCTTCAATGACAAATTCAACGTTCAATAATGTATTGCTTAATCTCCATGAGTTAGTATATGATGTATAGCTTTTCTTGGTATTGATTTTTAGTTTTATTTCATTGTGTTCAGATCTAATACAAAGAATTATTCCAGTTTTCCTATATTTATTAAGACTTGCTTTCTGTCCTAATATAGGAATTATTTTAGAGAAATTCTATGGGTTGGTAAGAAAAATGACTATTATAAGGGAGGAGGTGAAACATTCAACAGATGTCCATTAAGTCCAGTTGACCTACAGTGTCATTCAATTCAGATGTTAGCCTGTTTATTTTTGTCTGGATGATCTTTCAATTGGTGAGAATAGAGTATTGAAGACACCCATTATTATTGTATTAGGATTAACCTGTGACTTTACCTCTAATAGCATTTGTTTTATGAAAATGGGTTTTCCCATATTTGTGCATATATGTTTCAAAATATAATGCCCTCTTGATGGACTGTGCAGTATGAAATTGTCTTCTTATCTCTTCTGTCTATTTTTGGATTCACGTTGAACTTTGTTAGATATAAGAACAGTGGCAGGCTGGCAAGACGGCTCAGTGATTGAGGCACTTGCCTGCAAAGCTTAACAACCCAGGTTCAATTCCCCAGTACCCTCATGAAGCTGGATGCACAAAGTGGCACATGCATTCATTTGCAATGGATAAAGGCCCTGTTATGCCCATTATCATTCTCTTCTCCCCCCTTTCTTTTTTTCTCTCTCTTTGCTTGAAGACAAATAATTAAAAAAATTAAAAAAAGAACAGTGTGGGCTGGAGCGATGGCTTAGCTGTTAAGGCATTTGCCTGCAAAACCAAAGGACATAGGTTCAATTCCCCAGGACCCATGTAAGCCAGATGCACAAGGGGGCATATGCATCTAGAGTTTTGTTTGTAGTGGCTGGAGGCCTTGAGCACCCATTCTCTATCTGCCTCTTTTTCTCTTTCTCTTTCTCTCTCTCTCTCTCTCAAATAAATAAATAGATATAAAAATATTTTTAAAAAGAATAGTGGCACTTGCTCAATTCCTGGTTTCATTTTGTGGAGGGGAGGAATGATTTTCCATACTTTCACCCTAAGATATCATATGTTTATTATGGTTAAGTGACTTTCTTGAAGACAACAGGTAGATAGATCCTGCCTTCTTAATCCAATAAGCTTAACTATGTTTTATGAATGTTGACTCAAGACTTTTAATGCTCAGAATTATCAAAAGGCACATATTATTTCCTGCCTTTTAAAAATTTTGTAGTAATTGTTATTTTCCTATTTCTCTCTTATTTATCTATTTATTATATCCTGTAATCTATCATTCTATATACCTCTAAATTAATGAGCTGTTGATCTGAGACACCTACAAGGTTTCCCAAAAAAGACAGATTTCTGCCAGAGTGCTTGATGACCCACCAAAGGTTAATGGTAAGACTCTACTGTTGAAGACAGCATATGAGTGTGAAATGAAACATGGAGAGACCTGGTCAGAATCTGGAAGAGGGTCAGTCCCCAGCCAGTTAGCTAGTCTAGTGCCAGAGGGTGTTACACAAGCAACTGGGAGAAAATGGCCGACATCTGTCCAAACAACTTGCAGTCTAAGCTACCCAGCAGGAAACAACCTGATATAATGCTCAAACAAGTGCAGTAGTGGCACACAGCCATGGTGGGTAACCAACTGCTCTTGATTTGGCTAATAGATCCATTCAGTGAAATGGAACTCATTGCTGGAACTGGGAAATAAGTCAAAACCATGTACAAAAAATGAGCTCAGTCTCCAAGATCAAGATGGGCTAGAATATGGGCTAGAAGAGGGCCTACACATATAAAATTCCCTCCAAAATATCTATGGCCATCCCATCTATCTAGTACTAACTTCTCTCTCTTTGGAGAATTTGCTTATCTTTTTCAGATGGACAATGAACCTGAATGGAGGATCAGCCAATCACACCTCACCAGGGCTCCACTGAAACCATAGAGTAATGCAGAGGAAGGACAAGAGTACAGTACAGCATTCTTGGTGATCATGACACCAGAAGAAGAAGAAATACAGATGGCATATAATCATCAAAAAAAAAAAAAAAAGTTCTACATCCCTAGTCATCAGGGAAATGCAGATTAAAACTACATTGAGAGTCCATCTCATTAAATGTAACTTGTGTTCTTACTTTGTGACTTACACATCTCGGGGTGGGTAGTTAGATGAAAACATCTATGCTGTTGTAGGGGCTTGTCACGCATGCTGGGATGAGACTTTTTTGTATTATCAACACTTTGAAGTCTCCACACTCCTGTCTTTAGCCTGCCATTAACCTCTTGGGGATTCTATGAACATGTGAGGCTTTGGATTTCCCTTCATCTTCAGGGAATTCTGTGCACTGGCATGGATGGATTTCCACATGTCCACCATCATGCTCAAGAGCTTTGACCCCACCCTTCATCCTTGGGGATCTCTGCACAACTAAGAGGCTTTGGCCCTGCACTTCATCTCCAGAGTACCCTGTGGACCTGTGGAACTTTCCCCTAAACTTCTGTGGTGATTTTAATTAGCTGTCTCTACATAAACTTGTGATTAGTATGCTTGGTTCCCAGCTGATGGCAATTTGGAGGTGGTGCCTTCCTTATGAAGATGTTTTTCTGGGGGTGCACATTGAAATTTGTTAGCCCTAGCTAGCCAAAGTCTCAAATACTTTTAAATTCCTCCTGCAAATAAAATAAGTTCCAAAAGCCATATGATCAAGTTTCTAGCATTCATCTGGTACCAATTTCTGTTGTAGTTACCTTTTCATTGCTGGAATTGATTTGCAGGAGGAATGTGGAAGGATTTGAGACCATGGCCTAAGAGGTGGTTTGTAGTACTGTTAGCTGAGCTTGGTGGACTGTTCTTATCAGAGTTGAAAGATCTCAATGCAGAAAGAATTGTGGAGTCTGAAAGCCTGCCTTATGAGGAGATGAGAGAGCTTTATCTGGACTGGAAAGAGGCAGTTTGTATGAGAGTCTTATTGCATTCTCCTGCTTATCTATCATGGCTGTGTTACATAGAAATGAACTAGTGTGAGCAGAAGAATATGTCACAGAAATAAATAATAATTTTGGGTTGAAGACAGACCCATTCAGCTGCAATTGTTTGAGAGATTATAACTATTGAGATTGGGCCATCTTTTTGCATTGGAACATTGGAAGAATGCTGACTTTTTTGAAAGTAGGAGGCCTGAATGCTCAAGGAGTGTCTCACTCTTTAAAGTCAGCTTTATTCCCCCTTGGATTTGAAAGATTGGTAGTCCACCTTGTACTGCAGAGTATAACAAATGCAGGAGGGCTGAAGAGATGGCTTAGTGGTTAACACACTTATCTGCCTAAGGATGCAGGGCAGAACCCACATATGCTAGGTGCACATGGTTGTGACTGTGTCTGGAGTTTGTTTGCAGTGGCTAGAGGCCCCGATGCACCCATTCTCTCTCTCTTAAATAAATAAATAAATAAATAAATAAATAAATAAATAATCAAACAAATAAATATGCAAAAAAAAAAAGGCCACTGAATTTTCAGTGTGTTTTTGTTGTTTTCTTTTTCATTTCTATGTTTCTTTTTTTTCTCTTTTTGGAAATGAGCCACTGGGCCATATGAGGCCGAGTTGTCAGAATTCCAGCCTAGAGATCTAATGGAATGATGAGGATGAAACATGGGTTACAGTGGAGACCCCAGGACTTAATTGAGATGCCAAGACTATGGTAGAGCTGCCAAGGATAGCTGCTAGCAGGGGATGGATTGTACCCCAGGCTGTAGGCAGCTCAGCTGGAGGGGCAATATTGGAAACCCCAGAGAATTTGTTTGGGTCTCAGGTAGACACAGAACTGTAGGATTTGATGTTTGCCCTATTCATTTTAGATCTTGCATTGGTTCAATCTTGTCTTGCAATGCCACCTTTGGCAGTGTGTTTATCTTGTGCCATTATGTAATTTTTTGTTTTACAGCTCATAGTTAAGAGACCTTGGATTAAGGAATGTTTAAACAGTTTTGAGATTGATAAAAACTATGGGGATTTTTAAAGTTGGAGTGAATGCATTATATTTTACAGCATGGATGGTTGTGAATTTATGAAGTTCAGGGGTGAAATGTGGTTTGAATCAGATGTCTCCCATAAACTTCAGTGTTTTGGAAGCTTGGTTCCCAGCTGGTAGCCATTTGGGAGCTGGAGCCTTGTTGTGTGTTGCTGAGGGTGTACCTTGACGTTTATTAGCCCAAGCTTGGCAACCTTAGTTTGGCTCACTCTCCTGATACGGACTGCCACCTGCTGTGTCAAGGAGCCAATGTTCAGCCTGTGCTCTATCATCTTTCTGCTGCCATCATGGAGCTTCTCCTTGTGACTGTCAACCAAAATAATCAGCTGTCCTCCCATCTGCTGCTTTCTGTCCGGTGCTTGTGTTAGCAACTTCATTCCTAGGGACTCTCTGTGCATTGGTGCACTTTTGAATCTGTTATTTATCTCTGGGAATCTCTGCAAATTTCGGAACTTTCTGCCTCACCTTTCATGTTCAGAAAACTACATACTCAAGACTTTTTAGCCTGCCATTCATCTCCAGGGAGTGCTGTACATTCAAGGACTTTTAACCTAACCCACCTTTCATCCCTGGCAAGCTGAGACTACTCAGGTGCTTTTGGCCCATCCTTCATCTATAGGAGCATGGAGAGCACAGGTCAATGTCACTTGCTTCCCTCAACTCCACTCCACCTTATTTTTTTGAGACAGGTTTCCTAACTGAACCTGGAGCTCACATATTTGGCTAGACTAGCTAGCTAGCTGACATGCCTGATCTTCTTGGCCCTTAATCTTTACCATCATTAATCTTGTTAACTTTTGTTTTTTTTTCTAGAGTTGAGCTATTTGGAAGTTAGAGAATCTGGCCTATATTTCTTCATAGACATTCAAAACTATTGTTTAAAAAAGTACACTGGTGAGTTCAAAACATTCACTTTGACCAGTAGCTCATTAATTGGAAATGTAGATATGATTTCAGATCAGCTATCAATATTCTTTACCATTATCCAGCCATGGGTGTATTGTTTTGAAGTGTTCTGTAAAAAGTATTATCAAATTAAATACACAAGTAATGTTCATATTCTCATGAATATCTAATGATATCAAAAAGTATGCTTATTTTATCATCTATAGCACATCTGATTAAAATATAAAGTGTAATCTTATCTAAAATAAAATCAAATTCATTTTTCTATGAGAATGAGCATGTATATTTTAAATTTTTTATTGCCCATTATAAAGTACAGAGCATTCTTTTTCATAATTTGCACATAAAATTTTTGCTAACTCCTCTACCAAGTAAGAAAATGCACTCATTTCATAAGGTTATATTCTTCTTAACCTGTGAGTCTAAACTCATTCAAAGGGCCACTTCAATCTTCTTAAACTTTTCTCCAACATTACTACTAAGTTTCTTTTTAATATAAAATAGAAACAAAATCATTTCTGAAGAGTTTTGCACACATTCAGTGTACTGAACTTTGAAGACTATGCATTTTCTTCTCTTGATTTCCATGCAAATGAACTTCTTCAGTTTTTAAAATACATTTATTTATAGTGAATATGAGCATCATTTGACATTCAGTGGTCTTCAAATGTTACAGAGTCAAAATAACCCAGGTTTGCTTGAGATAAAGAATTGAAGAAAGTATAATAGAAGGAAGTATAGAAAGTATAATAGAAGGAAGACAAGAAGAATAGGAGGGGGAGAAAAGAAGAGTGGATGTGAGGAGGAACAGAGAGGAGAAGAAAAAGGAGGAAGGAAGAAAAAAAAAAGAAATAACAGAGGTAGGAAGAACAAATGAAGGAAAAAAGAAATGTAAAAGGAAGGAAAAAGAGATAATGGGGTAAGAATGGAAGAAAAGAAGGAGGAAATAAGAGGAGAAGGAAAGGAAGGAAGAAGAAATGTAGGAAGTAAAGAAGGAAGGAGGATGAGGATGGAAAAATGTAACCGTGTCCTGTATCTTTTGCTTAATGGTCTATGACCATGGGTAAGTAGATAATAAAGTCTCATCATTTCAGATTACTCATTTGTATAATGAATTAATTTGAACAAGGATCCTCCTAAATCTTGAACTTTAATGTCAAATTACTTCAGACAATAATCAAATATTTTTAAATAAACATATAATATGTAAGTGATTACTATTCATATGAGCACCTAAAAAGTATATAATGAAGACAATGATCAAGTTATAAAATAAATAGCAAATAAATTTTCACTAAATCCTGATTTTATATAATTCTTTTAAAAAGTGCATTTTAATATAATGTTATAGATTATTTCAGTTTAAATTAAAACATCTAATATACTACCATTACTTTTCACATCTGCTTCTGTAAATGAGCAAACCTCTATGCAGAATTAATGAGTGTTGTTAAAGTAATGTTTATTATGACATTAAGATCTTATTTCATACTATCAAAAAATATTTACTTTTACATTTATATGTAGAACATTTGTAGGCTCACTAAAAGAATAGCATTAATATGTTTGCAATTAGTACATGGTAAGGCAATTAACCCAAATTTGAATTTCCACATAAATATATACTGTATTTTGTTGGTATATCAATTAGTGTTATTTAATATCTACATAGCACCTAGTATATGCTAGTTTTTAGTTATTATTTCAATTTATCTTCATGAACACTCTGAGTTAAAAACTATTATTATCTTAATTTTAGAGGTCAGAAAATGCCAGTAGATTAAGTTCTATAACTAGGGCTCACACAGCTCAGAAGTAAGTGTAAGAGGCTCCCAC
Source organism: Orientallactaga sibirica (assembly GCA_036365145.1). Lineage (NCBI taxonomy): Eukaryota > Metazoa > Chordata > Mammalia > Rodentia > Dipodidae > Orientallactaga > Orientallactaga sibirica. The sequence continues at coordinate 20,989,368 of JAEOAD010000033.1, forward strand.
TCAGAACTGCCATGTGCATAGAAGGGAAGATGTGAGGCCTGAGAAAGAGAAAAACATGAATGGATCTTAAAGCTTGTTCACTTCATTTCATATTCTACTGAGGTTATCATGTGTTTTGAAAATGATGTCATCAGTTCCTAGCAAAACAGACATTCATTTTATTTTCATGACTTTTACTATAATTTCTATGGGATACCTTCCAGTAAGTTGTTGGCCAGGGAGGTCCCTGTTGCCTCCAAAACATGACAGGCTATTGCCAAGGCCCTTGGTTTCCCTTGAGAACTAGATGGTAAGACCCTATTGCTGAAGACCTCACGTGCCTGAACCTTCTCCCTGTAGACCAGCCAACTGAAAGCTGGAAAAATCTGCACTGCATACAGCTGTATGGGAGACAGAAATCATCAGTGGTGAAAACAATGGACACTGGAAACCTCAAGTTTGGCCAGACAGGTCAAATGACTGAACAGGTGCAATAGTGGCATGTCTGCTCTTGGGGAAACCAACTGGATTGAAGGCCCACTTTATGGGAGGGAATACATGCCTGGTACCAAAAAAACTAATCAAAAGTCAATGGCAGGAGAGGTCATGAGCCTAGGGGTTTAAAGCCTGCTCTTTTCTGGCTAAATGTATATATTATTCCCACAAAACTGCCCTGAAAGCACTACACTTAATGTTCATATTCACATATATTTTTTAATTTTTTTTCATATTCACATATTAATGCTACTCTCAATTCTGGTTAGAGAAGCTTCTCTTTTCAGATGGCGATGACCACTGGGATGATGCAAGAGGCAACATAGTGCTGAGAAGAAGGGACAGAGGAGTGTCCATCACTGAAACACCTCTATCACACCCTCCAAGGCTCAGGGTTCATTATGGAAGAGGGGGCAGAAAGAATGTAAGAGCCAAAGGAAGGGTATGACTCCTTACAATACAACTGTCCAGACAAAAAATGGCCTTGATATCCATGACCTAACAGTGCCTAGCAATATCTTCACAAGACCCTCATAACAGGAGAAAAAGATGATGACATCAAATTAAAAGAGAGGCTAATGGAGAGAGGAAGGGAATATGATGGAGAATGGAGTTCTGAAGGGGAATGGGGGGAGGGGAGGGAAGGGAAATATGGTTTATTGTCTGTAAGTATAGAAGTTGTCAATAAAAACAGATAATAACAAGCAATAAATATTTGGATTAGATACACTTCCTTGTCCTCTTGCTAAGTTTCAGGGGAATATCTTTAGGTGTTTCACTAATAAACATAAGGTTGTTTATCTAAAAAGAAGTTGTAATCCCATTTCTCATTTTTAGTTTAAAGGTGAAGGTTGACACTAGACCTTCAAAAGGATTAATTCTTACTATCATTCTTATTGATATAAAAGTTAAGAGTATGAATCATTTTTAAATAATTTTATAAATTTTGCTAAGTAGTGTTTTTATTGCTACTAACTTTTAAGCATTTGTATTTTCTGTTTTTCTTTCTTTAAGTTTATCCAGAGTATCAAATAACTCCTAGGAGCTACTCCATATCTATAAAATTATTCTGTTAAAAAGATACAAGGGCATGGAAATGCAAGGAAATAGATAAGAAAATGGTGGGGCTCTGGGAAGGAGGTCAAGTAACAGATACAGTATTACTGAACATATAGGCACTGGTAGAAGCTTCCATATGTGGGCTAGAAGAGAGCCAACGCATATAAAATTCCCTCCAAAACACATATGGTCATCTCTTCTATCTAGTACTAACTTCTCTCTCCGTTGGAGAATTTGCTTATCTTTTATCAGATAGACAACGAACCTGAAGGGAGGATCAGCTAACCACACCTCACCAGGGCCCCAGCTGAAACCATAGAGTAATGCGGGGAAAGGGCAAGAATACAGCATGCATGGCGATTAGGACACCAGAAAAAGGCTGAAGGAGATAAACACAGAGAACATCCAACTCCAACTAAGCCAGATATCCAGTGACACAGAGGCTCCCAAAACCTCATCACTGAAGCAGAACTAAAATGACCCCAATGTGGCTCAGGGAAACTTGCGGAAGAGGGGGCGGAAAGATTGTTAGAGTCATAGTTGGGGCATTATGCACAGAGTCTGGGGCCTACCCCCCCAGAACTCTTGACTAACCTCACAATGCATGACCCACATTCCCCATTGACGAGGGTCCCTTTGAAAGAGGGAGGACAGGGAGGAGGACAATGGAACCAATACAATGAATGTAAAATCAAAATAATATAAATAAAAATATATATTAAAAAAGTTTTCTCTCCCTTAATCACTTCTGTTTATTTGTAATTCTAAATTTCAAATATTTACCATATTTGAACTTAAACTTTTATAGCTTTTCTTAGATTTTATTTAAATTTATTCATTTGTTTGTTTATGAGAGAGAGACAAAGAGGAAGAGGCAGATAGAGAGGTAGAATGGGTGTACCAGAGCCTTCGGCTGGTACAAAAGAACTCCAGACACATACCCACCTTGTGCATTTGGCTTATGTGAGTCCTGGAGAATTGAACCTGGGTCCTCTGGCTTTACAGCCAAGCCCCTGCTAAGCCATTCCTTCAGGCCTTTTCTCAAATTTTATATTGAGTTGAATGCTTAGTTCATTAGTCTTAATTTAATAATAAAGTAGAAATTAAAGACACATGTGCTTTTCTAAATAAAGTTCTAATTTGCATGCTCTTATTAAAACTATTTGCTAGGAAGTATATATTTATTAATTTTAACTTTCTTCTTGATTTCAGAATATTTAGGAAAGTTCTTTATTTTTGTTCATTTGGTATTTGTTATATCCAAGTGGTTTAAATTTCTTCTCCTTTTAAAAATGCTGTTATTTGTTCTTTTTTATATAGTCTACTCAATAATTTTTAAATATTGGCCATGTTGTAAAAGAAATCATGGAGTTCAGAGTCACATAATATGTCATTAATTTTTATAATTATCCTATAGGCCTGCCTTACATGTAGGAGATAAACTTATCTACTTATTATATAACATAATAAAATTATACTATTTATTTTTACTAAATTTTAATATTTAATTTGCAACCTGTAGAATTTGCTCAGTGGTTATATAGGTGCTTACTTAGAAATCCTGTCAGCCTGGTTTCATTTCCATGAACACCCACATAAAGCCAGACAGACATTCATTGCAGTGACAAGAGATCCTGACATACCCAGACACACACAAATATTTATAATAAAAATATAAAAATAAATATATAAAATATATAAATAAATACACACACATATATATATTTACTTACTTTGAGAAAATCAGTATAAATATGAGGTTGTTAGGGAAAATGGAAAGGACATTAAGAGATGGGGTAGATTTACCAGGAGGCAACCCCTTCTGAGTCCCCTATCCTTCTTGGTCTGGCCTCTGGAAAGATTTTTGGACCTTTTATGGATAGGCATGTCACTAAGTGACCAGGGAGGGGACAGAATGGAACAGCTTGCCATGTCTCTCACCTACTTCAACCTACGAAGGCAAATACTCAGATGATCCCTGGCATAGCTCCTCCTTGTTGGCCACTTGCAAACACTAGCTGCATTGCAAAGGCCTGACTTCAGAAAAAAACTTTCACCAAATACATTAGAAGTCAGTGTGTTAGTGCTGGAGCCAGGAATTAGCTTCTTAGGGCCTAGGGATCATTTGGATGAAATACTCTTCCTTCTCTCTGTCCTTGGCTAAGTCACTCTCCATTTGAGCATACCTAGGGCAGGTTTGACACAGTGGCATTTGTTTCTGTGCAGTTAAGAGATCAAAGTCATGACTGAAACAGAGTGAAAAAGACCCCAGTTATAACGAGTGCTATGTGTGCTGAGCTGGTCTCCTCAATTTCTGGGGACAGGGTCCCAGTGGAGTGGAGGATTGGGATGACGAGCACTTCTCAGAAGGCACAGCCAGCAACCTGGACGTGGCTGCTAAGGATGGAGTACAGGGAGGGACAAACTTCTACAGGAAACCTCATAGATTGATGGCACATGGTTCACAAGTAGATAGTAACTCAAACCTTTTACTCAGTTGATTTAGCTTAGATTTTTGTTAGAAAACTGAATACCACATATGAGAAGTCAGTGAAGGGCATGCTCAAAAACCTTAATATAACAAAATCCCCAAGTTTTAAGTGTTAAAAATATGGAAAAAAAACCCTACATGCTTGGATTCTCTGTGGAATATGTGGATTTTTTTAAGGTAAGTTAATACATGTGAATCTATTTAGCCCAAGATGTCAGCTAGTCCAATGAGAGAAAAAAACAAGGGAATATTTTTATGGGCCACAAAGCTGGTTATTAGGTTTTCCCTTTATAAAACAAAGGAAAGGAAAACTAAGATGAAAATAATGAAAATAAAATGCTGTTTTAAGTTCTTATAATATTATATTTCTTTGGTCATATCATTTGAAAACTAGAGAGGAGAAAGCAGATGCCTATACAAAATTATAAAGCAATATCTGGATAGATGCTAGATTGTATAGTTAGATTATATAAAGTTAGCATATTCCCTTCAGCAAGTAAAAGAAACATTTAAAATATCAGAGGCCTGAAGGTTTTATGGAAGAAGTTCCCCAGCTGACAGTCCCTGGCTGATAAAGCTTCCTGTTCTAGCAATCAAATTCATTATCTACTATTGCTCTGTTCTCTCCATCACACACCTTCCAACTCATAGCTTAAGAGTTTTGCTTGAGGGCTTGGGAACTGGCTCAGTGGATAATTGCTTGTCATTCAAGCATGAGGACCTTACTTTGGCTCCCCAGCACCCCTGTAAAAGCTGAGTGTGGCAGCCCACACCTATAATCCTAATACCATGGAGACAGGAGGGTTCCTGTGGCTCACTGGCTAAGTAGTCTGACCTAATCAGTGAGAGATCTAGGTTCAGTGGGAGACCGTCTCAAACAGTAAGGTGGAGAGCAACTAAGAACACACTCTAGCCCTCTGGCCTCAACATGCATGCATTCACACATATACCTTTAACACAGGAACATGCATACATATATGCATGCATACCATATGCATGTACATGTGTGCAAATAAAAAGAGACAGTTGCTTGAGATTTGGCTTTTGGCATTCCATCCAGGAGAGATGAGAAGGATCATTCTGAGAAGCATCATGTGATATCTCTGCTGAAATCTTATGGGGTAAAATAAAGCTACCTGAAAGCAGTGACTCAGAAGAGAAGCTAGGTAGTGGTTTCTGCGTGTAGTCTGTTTTGGCTCTTACTGAGGGTTACATTAGTCAGAAAGGAAACAGCAGATATTTAGGGTGAGTTAGCAGTCTTCCTACATTTTATTATGTGGTGATGCATGCCTTTAATCCCAGCACTTTTGAGGCAAAGAGGTAGGAGGATTTCTGTGAGTTGGAGGCCAGCTTGGAACTAGAGTGAGTCCCAGGTCAGCCTGGGCTAGAATGAGATGCTACCTGGAAAAAAAAAAAAAAAAAAAAAAAATAAAATAAATAAATAATAAATAAAATGATAAAAGTTCATGAAGAGTTTTTACTTTTACATGCATATAGGCATATATATTTTTCTCTCATAAATCAGATCTTATTCTTGAAGTGACATATACACTCTGTCAGGTCTTTGTAAAGACTGCACAGAGCTGTAAGTAGCAACTGGTCTTGTTATCTTTGTATTTTCAGCACATCGTAAGATACCACATAAATATTCAGTGTTTGTTGATTATGAAAGTGCTCTGATTAATCATTCTCCCTTTGAAGGAATTTTAGAATACTTTCTTTTTCTTACCTATAATAATTAGTAGACATTTGGTAGTGCCATTGAGGCACAGCTCACTGATACATCTAAAAATTAATAATTTTCATTGTTGCAGCATATACTGGTTTCCTGATGCCACGATAGTAACAATATTCCTGGCAGCTGGTTCTATGGTGGTGTTCTTCCTCTTACCTGCAAGTCTTCTCCCTTAAATTATGGATCAGCCCAGCTTGAGCTCTCTGTCCATCAGGCTGTCAAGCCTGTTCACACACCAATCTAATTTGCTAGGAAAAGTTTCATTTTCACTAGTCTTCATGGCATATTTTCTCTTCCAGCCAAAATGTTAATAATGTAATGTATACATTTCCTCTTTTAATGTTCTTTTATTTAGGTTTATGGAAGCCCCCTAGCTTTCAGTTGTTCTATATTCTTCTATTTCTCTGTACCTCTGATAGGAATATTATCCTATCATATCTGTTTTCTCTCCTTGGTGACAATAGAGGCAGCTTCTGGATTTTCATAATCTTTTTTTTCTCCCTAAATGCTTGGCATGATGTTTTGCCCACAGTATATTTCAAAAAAGCCCTTCAGGTCTCTCAGCTTGTTCTTACTCTTTACTATTTGGAAGGAATAAGTTAAGAGGTAAATAGATTGGTTAGAAATGAACAAAGCCTGAAGTTTGCTATGGCCTGTGCACTGTGCTCAGTCCATTGATAAATGGGGTTGATTTGGGTGGTTTCTCTAGAACCTCTGGTAATTACTTTCCCAGTATTTATTCATTCCTCTATTTTGTTCTTTTGATGTTTAAATCCATTGTAATTCTTACAATATTTTTTCTACTGGTCACTTATATCTAAGGAAGAAGAATGTGCACACAGGGTGGAGCATGCACACAAGCATGAGCACTGTTCGTGATCATAAGAATTTAGGTCAGTGTTAACTCTTGGTGACTTACTGGGAGAATGTGAAATGATCTGATAGCTTGAAAATCCACTTAGTTCTCTGTTTAAAACACATTCTGAGGGGAAAGTCAGTAGTATGGTCAGAGCTATGAGATTACGGAAGAAATCCTCAGTGCAGAAGATGGTGGAGTGTACCAGTTTGCAGTGGTGGGGTACCATAAAGATTATATCTATGGTACCCTTCTTGTTTATAGCCAGATGCATCATCTATGGAGCATGACAGAAAATATGTATATCAAAGATTACTTGGGGGTTTTGGCTGATGCTTGGGGTACCCCTTAGACATTTAAGAGGAAAGCTTGGGTATAATAATAAATGAAAGTCTGGGCCTGGGGAAATAGCTCAGTCAGGGCAGTCAGAGAAGTACTTGCCACACAGCCATGAGATCCTGAGTTTCATCTCAGTACCCACACAAAAATAAAAACGATGATGTATTGGTATACACTTGTACTTTCATGGCTGAGAAGGCAAAGGCAGGAGACCTGGGAGTGTGCTTTTCAGCCAGTCATGCCTCCTTTGTGAACTATGGACCAATGAGAGACCTTATCTCACAAAATAAACATAATGACACAATGTAGGTTGTGCTCTGGCCTCACATAACATGCACATAGGTACACATGCAGCTGCACACATGTGTGTACCAGTACACATACACATTAAAAATGCAAATCTGCTGGGCATGGTGGTGCACACCTTTAATCCCAGCACTTGGCAGGCAGAGGTAGGATGATTGTTGTGAGTTCAAGGCCAGCCTGAGACTACATAGTTAATTCCAGTTCCAGGTCAGTCTGGGCTAGAGCAAGACTCTACCTAAAAAAAAAAAAAAAAAAAGCATATAAAAATAAGTAAATAATTTTTAAAGAATATTTTAAAAATGTAAATCCATAATTCACTTGATAAACCTGAACTAAAGGAATAAATTTACATAAGATCTGCTTAGAGGTAATGATGAAATCGATAGGAATGCATGACCTCATCAGAAACAGGAAGTATAGAAAGAAAATGCTAGGTTGATGTTGGCATCTTCCCCCCTCCCTTTCTGTCTCCCTTCCCTGTTTAACAATCTAGCTCTTAGAGGAGAGGAACACTATCCTATATCTTACTCGTTTCTCATAATTCCAGCCACAATTTAAGCCCCAACAGAGGCTATAAAATGCCAAATAAGAAGAATGCACAAGTTTTTATGTGTGCAGTATTACAGGAATTATCCTATAGCATTAAAGGGGACTTAAAAATAATACCAGTTCTGCAAGATATTTCCCAAAAGATAATGCTATATCTCAAGGAAACAGATAATCAGAAGTTGTGTTCCAGTCTTTTTCTATTTTCTGAGAGGCCATATTAAAGCTCCTTGTGGGAAGCACATATAAAAGCAATTTCAGTCTGCAAATGCTTAAATTGCAAATTCCAATTTCAACAATTTAAACCAAGGGCAAGAGCTAAAATTGAGTGGAGTTTTACTTAATTAGAGTGAAAATTTCAAAAATTCTAGATTTATTTTCAGGGCTAGGAGTCTTAGATACTGATAAATTTCTACAAAGAAGGGGAATGTAAATTCTCATAAACGAGAAGACAACTAGCTCCCAGTTGGCTTATTTCTGTGAAAAGAGAAAGATTAGGGTCATTCTTCCAGTGATTTAATGCAATGTTAAGTGACATATAAAAGGTGGAAGCAATGCACTTAAGTGACATCATGTATATGTAGGGAGCTCCTGTGCTTAACTTAGGGTCACCTCCTACCTTGACACAGTTGAAGCTGAATTGTTTTAATTTTATTTTATTTCTTGATCATTTTTTTAATGTCTGTGCATGTAAAGTAGGTGGAGTAGGTGTGGTGTGGCATATTTTATGTGTGGTGTATATGTTCAGGTATGTGTGCTGTGCATGTGAGTGTGAGGGCTAGATGAGAGCTTTGAGTGCCTATCTCTATTGCTCACCCACCTACATCCTTCTTATAGGGTCACTTGTTCAGCCTTGGAACTGACACTTTCCATCAACAAGCCTCAGTGGTTCTCTGGTCTCTGTTCTCTGTAGCAAGCATATTTAACTACTAAGCCATCTCCCCAACCCTTTTTTTTTTTGGTTGGGAAATTGTTACTTATTTAAAAGCCTCCCATTGCAAAATTATCAAATTTCTCAGAGAAAACGCAAAATTATTAATATTTAGAAAAATGGAAGTCTGAAGTATCAAGTGGGATGTAAAAGAAATTTCATTTTTTAAGGAATGGTTCTATTTCCAAATACTTGTTCTGAATATTAATATATAAAGCTGAAAAATCCCTCAAGGGGCCTTGTATCTTGACTGCTAGAGGAGTGAATATCTAAAAGTTTCACATGTGTTCTGATCTCATAAGAAATGTTTCCTTTTCTCCTCAATATTGAATCCACCTTTTCCTTCAGTAAAGTATTCAGCATTAACAAGACACAGAGAAACAGGATGTGCATTCACAATTATATCAACCACATTTTTATGCTCTTTCACTTGGCACTTATTTCTATGTGTTTATAATTTCCAGAGTAATCCATACTATTATTTCCATCCTAAATAAAAATGATGGAGCAATCAACACATAATACCTTACAATTATACACCTAGGATCAGAGAACATTTCATGATTAAATGGTTTTAAATTTTATTTATAAAATCTTCACCCATATGTGCTCTCTCTTATTTGCTTGGAAGTTATTTTATTCATTAAATTTCATCTGAACCACGACCTGAGATGGATGAAAGTCTAGGTAATGGATGGCATTTCAATAGCTAACAGTGGATTTCAGGATTTATATATCCTCCAGTTATGAGATTTTTCTCATCATAGCTCCAGTCTTTATATCACCTTGGCTTTGACTGATGCAGTAGTCTGTTAATTTATAACCTATAACCTACCAAATCTTTTAATTCCACACATATTTTCCTGAATTTTGTTTATCCTTCCCTATAAGTTTTCCTTAAACCATAGAGCCAGCCATTCCTGGTCAGCATCATTCCTTTGGCAAATATTCAGTGCTTGTTATTTAGCTTTGATTTAGGACTTATTATTCACCACTTATCTGTGCTTGCTGTCTATTAGCCCAAGTACTTAATGATTCCAGTCCTTTATCTGATTGAATTGCTCCTTGCTGTTTGCAATGTCTGCCAATTAAATATCACCTGCAAATTTAGAAAATTGCTCCTACAACCATTCACTAAGTCATTTGCATCTATATAATTTATTTCCTTTCAAAGGTCTGTCTTTAGCCTTTATATTCATTAGTGTTAAAGTCTTCCTTATCTACAACAAATATTTTGAGACATTTCCCCTTTGCCTTTCATGCCACAACTACTTGATCACCTGCAAGTGTGTTCCCATTACATCCCGTACATATATCCAGTGGAATGATTTTGAACATTCACTGCTTTTAATATGAAAACATATTCTTATGGTCACATACACCTTTTGAAGTTCCTAAGTTCCTAGCAGACCTACACTAATGTTCTCTGGGATGCTTGATTAAAGCCTTTTAATGTGTCATTAGTCTAATTAAAGAATAAAAATCTTAGTCACACTTCTATTTGTATGGATTGAAGGAAGGATTCTTTGGTGAGTGATGTATTATTTGTGAATGCAGTGAGTTTCAAGGCTGCTGTCCATTCCTGGAAAAATATAAAATGTATAAGGGTTGGTGTGTGCATGTGGTATGTGTGTTCCTAGGATACATTTGATGATACTTGTCCTCCTAGATTCAAGAATCAACTCTTACACATGACCTTCTCCTGATCCCAGTAGGTGGCTGGAGAAAACCTCTGATCTTTTTCTAGCTTTTACCCCTTTTGTCTCTAAACTATGAGAATCATATGCTTGTCTGTCACACCAGTTTTGACTTCCTAGGAAATGGAAATGACAATGGTGGTGACTGCAGTGCCTGCTTCTGCATCCTATCTGGGCAGTATATCTTATTTTTTACCAAGTACTGTTGTAGTCCCCTATCCTTCTGTTGACAGATGGATGAGGGACAAAGCAATGATTCAGTTTTGTGAATGATCGTGTCGAGGGTAACTTCCTCTTTCTTCTACTTCTTTATCATTTCACCTAGTAGCAAAATAATACCACAACAAATATTTGGAGCCATGTTTTCATTTTTCTTTCCATACCACAATTTATGTGGCTGCCTAAATGTGTGCTTCAGCCCCAGCTCAGATGGAGTAGCCACATCTTAAATAATTATTTTTGTGTCTGATCTTCACACTAGTCTAACACTTCCAATTAAAGATTTATATGAGAATGAAGGAAAATGCTTCTATTTCCCAAGCTTCCTTTAGTCCTGCATGGGTTCTAGATGCCCACTAACTGGTCCTAGACAATGCATTCAGAGAGCACAATGTCTGTAGCCAAGGTCTATACTTGTCTTGCACATTCTCTTTATGCATCTTGCTTTTTGTCTTTATGTGTCAATGGCCTCACTTCTCTGTGCTAAATTTCTCAGCAAGTCTTAGGGCCTCCTTCATCTTCAGCTCTAGGTTGCCAAGTTCTATTAATTGTATTAATTTGGACTGCTTTCTCAAAAATCATTCATCTTGTTGATCTATTGCTGACATTTTACTGTAGATATTCTTTTGTTCACCTGTGTATTGTTGACAAACACACATACACACAACCATGTCATCTTCTCACTCATTCCAGTGCATCCTCAGACCTATCTTAGCTCTGTTAAAACCTGAATTAAATCACATCTTTCTCCTATGTAAAAGGTTTTATCATAACTTTTACTGACTACACATTAGATAGAGTCTAAACTCTTTAGCATGGTAACTGTTTTTAAAACTATCCCTGGAGAAAAGGCTTAGCAGTTAAGGCACTTGCCTCCAAAGCCAAAGGACCCAGGTTCAATTCCCCAAAACCCTCGTAAACCAGATGCATGAGGTGGTTCTTATGTCTGGGGTTCGTTTGCAATGGCTGGAGATCCTGGTATGCCCATTCTCTCTCTGCCTCTCTCACTCTGTTTTTTCTCTGTCATAAATAAATAAATTAAATAAATAAAATATTAAACAATATCCCTGTGGTTGAAGCTCACACTCTAATTCTCCTGAAGTCCTGGCTCCAGTTTCTTCTTTCTGTAAAATCTTTCCACTCCCCAAGGAGGAGAGGTGACTTGGTTGTAAGATGCCATGGCACCATGAATTTATCACCCTGTGTAATTTATCATACTGTGACTTAGTTATTTGTTTACATTTATCTTCCATGAACACTTTGAGATTTTTGAAAAGGAGAACAATATCTTCTCTTTCCTTGTTTCTAGGGTGCTAGGCACAGTTTCCAGAATATAACACACATTCAAATATGGACAGGGATGAATGGGTGAATATAATAAGCTGTTACACAGTTACTTAGGGCCTTCTGTCTTCCAAAAGAGAGGTTATGGAAAAGTAAGACCTTTCTTTCTCTTTCCACAACTTGCTTCCTCTCTCTAAAAATTAAAATGCTTATACTCACCCTATACTTTATCATACTCCATATGATGCCAATCTGCTTCAGTCTGTCTGGGCTGCCCTTTGTCTTCTATTCCAGTGATACTCATACTTCAATCTACAGTTTTCAAATAACTCCCTTCTCTTGTTGATCCTGTCCTCTGAATATTTCTAGGCACATCTATTAAAACTTCCCTTTTGAAAAACAATATACTAAATACCCCTCTGTAATCTGTAGAAAGATTAAACATGTACTTGAGTGCTAGAGTCAGATTGCTTAGATTTGAAATGTGAACTTCCTACAATGTGGCTATAAGACCACAACCAGTTACTTTTCATCTGTTTCATCATTTGCAACAGTAGGATAACAGTACTGTCTACTTCACATTAAGCTATAAATACTGAGATTTAATAAACCCAAAGTAAATGATTGTGTTAGCAAGAGTAAGTTTTATACAGATGCTGATAGTTATCATTTAGTTAGTTTCATATTGTGTTTTCTAATTTTTGTGGTTCTATGATAATTGCCATCATGTTGACTATATTCATATCTGAAATATGTGCATCTAATTCTAGTGATTTATAATGCAATATTGAGTAGAAAGCAATTCTAAGCATATATAGCACAAGACACAGCCTTTTCTTTATAAAAGCATCGACCAATTGCATTTTATACTTATTTTTTACATTAATAAATATCCTCTTCTATTCCATGAGCATTCTATTTGAATTTATATTAAATATCATTTATTTTCCTTCAAGACTATAAGCCATATTTGTTGTTACTTTTATGGATTCCAGTAGAAAAAAGAAGTATTTTATGACCTCATCACACAACAGTGCAACTGTGATATTAACCACTCATATTACTTTTGTAAATATTTTGTAGCTTTTTGTTTGTGATTTAATTGCTATGCTTAGTATAGTTTTTAATTTAATGGTGATTTCTACCTTTCTGTCCTTGTAACTTTTGATAGTTTCTTTACAAATTCTTTTTAATATTTCATTTATATTTATTAATTTGAGAGAGAGAAAATGAACATGGGAGGGACTTCAGTCACTTCAAACCAACTCAAAATACATGTGCCACCTTGTGCATCAGGGTTATGTGGGTCCTGGGGAATCGAATCTGGGTCCTTTGGCTTTGCAGGCAAGTGCCTTAACCACTAAGCTATCACTCTAGCAATCTTTAAAACTTCTTTAATCTCTTACTTATGAATGACATTTCTGTTCTGCTCATTGTACATTTTCCCCTTTTCAAATAAGATATCCTGATTTACCTTGCAAATATTTCATTAGGCTAGAGCATCTTTTCCTTTAGAAATCTTTTCCGTGGGGAATACTCCCTATGTTTACTCCAAGTGGTTTGTATGGAGCCATTTTGGCCTTCCTTGGTGCTGGATACTTGACAGTGGGAATACCACCTCATCTTGGACACAGTGGCACATGGTCAAAGCCAATGTGTACTCAGGCTGAGGCTCTCAAATGGATCTCTTTGCAAAAGATAAGTGATTGTTTATTCTATGATGGATAAGAGGTTGAAACCTAAGCCTGGGGTTGCTACTAAGTAGTCTTCTTCCTGACAATCAAGGATAGCTTGTCTAAAGAATTGGGGTTGCTTCAGGAAGGAAGATCTAAGAGATAGGGAGAACAACTTCCAGACCTGATGAAACAGCCTGGATCCTGAGATATGAGGAGAGTTATTCTAAGATCTGATGAATTCCTTGGGTAGTTCATTAAATTATCTCTTATAATTTATCATTATCTGGTGATCATTAAAATATTTTCACTTCAATTAAATTCTCATTTACAACCAAAGATACATAATTAGTTCAAGTAAGAAAATTTAGGAAGAGAGCTAAAGAGATAGCTTAGAGAGGTTAAGGCACATGTCTGCAAAGCCTACTGACCTAAGTGTGATTCACTAGTACTCACATAACAGGAGATTCACAAATGGTAAATGCATCTGGAGCTTGTTTGCAGTGGCTGGAAGCTCTGACATGCCCATTCTCTCTATCTGTCTCTCTTGTCTCTATCTCTCTCTGCTTGCAAATAAATAAATAATGAACCTGACAATCAGTGCCAGAGTGGAGGAGACAGGCCCTGAGGATACTCAACAGTTACCAAAGCAGAGATTCAGAGGATCCTAAGAACTCATCACTGAAGTAGGCTTAAAACACACACACACCATGGCTCAGGGAATTTTATGGAAGAAGGGGTGAAAATATTGTAAGACCTACAGGTTGAGAAATCATGCCCAGAGGCATTGCCTCCCCCAAGAAAAACTGACTGCTGCTCCCACAATGCATAACCTACAATTCCATGGAGAATAACTGCATCCCACTGAGGAGGGTCCCCAGTGGAATGGGGGCAGGGATGAGGGAAAAGAGGGTACCAACACAATGTATCCATACAAAATATGTTGTTAATAATAATAAATCAAATAAAAATAAAACAAAATATAAAGAAAGAAAATATAGAAAGGTTATTTGTTGAATATAAAATGCCTTTTCAAACAGTGGTAAAAAAACAAGGAATGAATGAGATTGAAGATAGAAGAAAAATACAGGCAAAAATGGCAGAGGGCCAATTTCAATTTTATCTATATGCTTACTAGGCTACAATGCCTGAACTCCAGATCTATCCACAGTTGTTGAGAGAGAGCACTTAATAATCAAACACAGCTCACATGCTAGTCCTTCCTCTTATCAGCTGTTAAACCTTGAGTGAGTTTCTTACACTCTCTATGCCTTGGTTTTAAAAATTTACATAGGAGAGATGATAATTGCATCTATGTTATGAGGAATTGTTATGGAGATTTCAAGAGTCAGTACTCATAAAGCTCTAGGCCAGTACTTCATATTACCCATTCCTCAAACGTTGGTTTTGATTCCACACTTCAAACCCTCTTCTCAATATTAATGTCTTTGTGTATCTATGGCAAGTAAGTTGTACTTCTCTCTGTACAATACACCACTTAACTAGTGGACTAAACACTTAAAACAGTAGAAGAAAAGCCAACAAATATTTAGCCTTTTGATAAAGTTGGAAAATTTTTATAGGTAGAGTTAAGCTTATCAGGTAATGAAAAGGCCCAGCTTGACAGGTTGGTTCAATGTACTGAGCTCACAGAGTGAGGCCAGCATTAGTATCTAATGTTATATGAGGAACTTATTTAAGAATAGTGCTCTGAATTCTTTAGAGTAAAAAATATTTTCTAGATACTAAGATGTTAGCATAAATTAAACATGACATTTCAAATTTACCTTACAATTTAGGGAGTCAAATAATAAAGAAGGTATCATCATATGACCTTGATTTGTATAATTAAAAAATAAAATAGAATTTTAAAATGTTCTTAGCCAGGTGTGGTGGCACACGCCTTTAATCCCAGCACTCGGGAGGCAGAGGTAGGAGGATTGGATCGCCATGAGTTTGAGGCCATCCTGAGACTACATAGTTAATTCCAGGTCAGCCTGGGCCGGAGTGAGACCCTACCTCGAAAAACCAAAAAAAAAAAAAAAGAGAGAGAGAGAAAGGATCATGTAGAGCATGACGTTGCTCTTTGGAGTACAGTGAGTAGAAACTGGAAAAAAAATGAAGTGGGGGAGTTAGTTCTCTGAGAAGATGGAATCCAAAAGCCAGCTCCATCATCATGATCAAGACCATGGACAGCAGCTAGAAATATAATAATTTATATAACTTTAAACCTGAGATATTTTATATTTTAGGTTCTAGTTATCACTTCCAAATCTATTTGCTCATTCCTATTTGTACATTTTATTGTGCTTTCAAACTTATCTTGATATGTAGTTTAATTTTTCCAAAATGTTGCCTGTGTTTATATTCCTGACCATGACATATTTCCATGTTCATTGTGGCTTTTCTTTCATCTCATTTTTCTTTTGCCATGCCTATCCACCATGTCTCAGCTTCAATGTGGATGTCTTAATCTTTGGCAATCTCTTGGGCTTTTAGTCTTAGCTACAAGCTTCATGACTTTGGAGATTAGTCATAAGGTAAACTGTCAGTCAGTCTTTGTTAAACTATAGCCATTATCTTTAACTCATCAAAATCAATGCTCAGTGTAACCCTGGGACACTTTCCCATGACTCTAGGATCTTTATCCTTTACATATTAACTTATCTTCTATATTAAATTCCCCCTTATTTGTGTACTGGATTGAATGTGAACATATGTCCCACATAGCCCAAGATATTTTTGATTAAGATTGCAACTTAAGTCTCTATCAGCCTGCTGGAGGGTGTCTCACTAGGGGGAAGATCTTAAGTCCAGTCCTAAGCTGTGCTCAGAGCAGTGTGCACTCTGGCTGTTGGGGTTTTCTGGCTGTTTGGTGTGGTCTCTCTGCTATTGATCTGGTTCTTCCACCATTGATGGTGTTTCCTCTGCATTCTGTAAGTCTGAGATAAACCCTTTGCTGCTCCCATAACCTGCTTCTGATCACATTTTTGTCCAGCAATTTAAAGGTAACTGCGACAATTTCTTTCCTCGGATTACCAGTGAATTCAAGTCTCCCTTAACCTAAAAACATGAAACTCTACAAAAATCAATTATTATTCCATTATCTCTTTCTCTTTTCCTTTCCCGATCCATCTTTTTTTCAGTCTGTCATCCTCTCTCACAAAACTACTCAAATAAAGGCAGTTTTGACTTAGGTCTCAAACAACATCCCATAAGGCAGGCAGACACTGGAGACTGAGCAGCCATTGAAAAGAGTCCCACTTCTTGTAAGACCTACTTTTATATGACATTTTCATTGAGAATACCCCTCAACTCAGGTGACAGGGGAAGGAAGTGCTGTAATAGAAGTCAGAATACTATTGATTAATATGTCACAGGGTAAATATGCTTCCCATATGTACTTAAAAACTTCTCTCAAGGCCTTGACTATTCCCTAAGCTGTACCTAAATGGGGAATTCCTATGAAAAGCAATAGGAAACAATAAGTAGATGGGCAAAAAAGACAGAGTAAACTGAAGTTTTTTCCTTTAAGAGGGAGTTTGTCATTGACGTAGAGACCACTAAAGTCAGAATAAAAAAATACCAGTTCAAAATATGACAAGTAGTAAAAATACCTCCCCAAATTAGAATTAATAAAGACATTTAAAATCAATAGAAGCTAAGAGTAGATGCCACCTGCAGGGGGGTACTTGCAGACTTTGCAGGGCAAATCCTTCCCTAAAGGTGAGCATGACAGACTAGTTATCTGAAAAACAAAGGGAGTAAAAAGTCCCAGGAATAGTAGTTAAATGCTTAAAACCAAGCCACTGTCCTTTTCTTTAGTTTTAAATCTTTTAAAGATAAGTAATTATTTAAATTTAAAACTATATTTTCTTGTGGAGATATAAAATATAAATATAAGTTCACAGTAACACCAAGGAGAGCATGTGCATAAATTAGATTACAATGCAGAATATTCTTAATTTTTGAATATGAAGTACTATAATAACATTTTTAGGTAGAAGATGATTATTAAAAATGAATATTATGGGCTGGAGAGATGACTTAGTGGTTAAGGCGCCTGCCTCCTAAGCCTAAGAACACTGGTTCCAATCTCCAGCAGTTCCAATCTCCAGGTCCCACGTTTAGCCGGATGCAAAGTGACGCAAGGGAGCAATGCTTCACTTGACCACAAGGGGGCACACGCATCTGGATTTCGTTTGCAGCAGCTGAGACACTGCTGACACGCCCATCTCTGTCTTCCTCTCCCTCTCTCTCCCTCTCTCTCCAAAAAAATGAATATTATTAAAATAAAATACATAAATGTAAATACAAAAGAATACAGTTACAAAAGCAACCATAGAAGTACAGTGAAATGAGCTAGAGAAATGGCTTAGTGGCTAAGGCACTTGCCTGCCAAGCCAAAGGAAGCAGGTTTGATTCCCCAGGACCCAGATGAGCAAGGTGGGATATGCTGGAGTTTGTTTGCTGTCTGGATGCCCTGGTATGTCCATTCTCTCTCTCTCTCTCTCTCTCTCTCTCTCTCTCTCAAATACATAAATAAAAATAAAATAGTAGAATGAAGAAATACAGTGAAATATTAAAATAGGTTGCCTCTCCCACAAAATTAGGCAGAGAAGGAAAAAGGAAGAAAAAGAAAAATAGAAATATATCAAATTTCAACTATTTGACAGGTTATCATGAAGGTCTAATACTTAAATATGTGCATAAATTTAATAATAGAGTTTTACAAAACATAGATAACACCTGAAAATAAATTAGAAATTTTTAACATTTTTTGAGAATTTAAAGAGAAAAATATAAGTGATTATAGATGCACCTTGCTTAGATCACAAAACTAAATAATTAGTTCTTAAGTGCTCAGGATTTTTAAGGAAACATTGCATTAAAAAAAAACAATAATATGATTGTGTTTGCAAATTATATTGTAACATTATCATGGGGCATGAGCTTGGTTAAGTATAGCCTTCTTTTAAATCCTTTTAAATTTAAATTTAAATTTTATTTTGCTGTTTAGTTTGCTTACCCTCAAGTTTCTAAAGTGATACTGGGTGAGAATCTTGCATGGAACACCAGAACCAAATGATCTGTATTACACGTAGGTTATTTGAAAAATTTTGCAGGATTTATAGCTGAAGTTTTAGGTATGGAATGAAGAAATGAATTCTTACCTTGAAAACAAGTTCTCCCACTAATCCATTCCATGTGCCGTCTTCTTGTGGGCTTCCATACTTGTGATCCGGTGCAACATAAATTTCATAGTTAAAGCCCAGGTAGTTAGATAAAGCATCCAGAACATCAATGGAGAAGCCCTGGTATTTCTTCGGCTTTCCCAAAACATTTTCTGAGACCATAACAAAAGGTTCCTCCTACATGGAAAGAAGAAAAGTTAATCAACATTGTTCCCTAAAAGAAGATAAATCCCTTAAAGAGTTTTGCTTATAAAGTCTGAATACTGTTTGATTCTGAATTTATGCATTATTTATTCATCATATTATTGAATAATGTTTAATGATCCAGTTTCTTGTCATCTCTTATTTAATTATTGTTATATTAAAAATGAGATTAATATAACTTCTGGGAGCATGAGTTCATGTTTCTTGCCATCTCAGGACTAATCTAAGATTCCTAAACAATATAATTGGATTTAAAAATTATGGTTGTTATGTGCCTATTATTAGGTAGTTTGTCTACATATGTAAAAATGATAACAGGTATAATTATGTAATTATCTGAAAGATTATTTTTGTTGTTGTTGTGTGTGTTTATCTATTTCAGTGTGGCTGTGTACATGGCATCACACACATGGAGGTCAGAGGAAAATTTCAGGTGTCAGTCCTTGCCTTTTACCTCGCTTGTGTTAGAGCCTCTTATTCATTGTTGAGAACATCAGGCTAGCTAGCCTGCTACCTTGTGAGTGACTCCCTGTCTCCATCTCCCTTCTCATCCAAGGCATGCTGGAATCAGATGCTAGCACACAGCTGTCAAGCTTTACATGGGTACTAGGTATCCAAACTCAGATAGCCATTTTTGCACAGATAGCAGCTTATCCAGTAAATCATCATCTCCCTAGGCCAATTTAAAATGTTCTAAGAAGGGAATGGAGAGATGGTTTCGTGGTTAAGATGCTTGCTTGCAAAGCAAAAGGACCCAGATTCAATTTCCCAGTACCCACTTAAGCCAGATGCACAAGGTGGCACATGCATCTGGAGTTCATTTGCAGTGGCTGGAGGCCCTGGCATGGCCATTCTATGTCTATCTCCTCTCTATATCTCTTTCTGCTTGCAAATAAATAAATTAAATTTAAAAAAATTAAAAATAAAAATATTATCCAAAATTTAGAATGTCGTACTTACTGGGAATTATTTCCAAGTGATTTTATAACTTTATTTTATTTTATTTTATTTTTGGAGAGAGACACAGAGAGCGACAGACAGAGAGAGAGGGAGAGGGAGACAGATAGAGAATGGGCATTCCAGCAGTCTCTCAGCTGCTGTGAACAAAATCCAGATACATACACCCCCCTGTGGGCAAGTGCAGCATTGCGCCCTTGCATCACTTTGCATCTGGCTAAACCTGGAGATTGGAACCAGGATCTTAAGCTTAGCAGACAGGTGCCTTAACCGCTAAGCCATCTCTCCAGCCCATAATTTTATAACTTTAATATGAACGTATTTCATTGAAAGTATAGATCCTCTACTACTGTTATAAGAAAATCACTTTCTTTTCACTGAACTGTCTAATTTGGAAAATTTGAGAAGTTGGTTTTTCATATTACCTCTTTCATCTCCTCACATTGTTATCCTCTTAGGTTTTGTTTTATTTATTTTGAGACAGGGTCTCGTGCAGCCTTGACTGGCTTTGAATATACTACACAGCTGAGGATGACTTTGAGCTTTGACTCCTCCTACCTCCACTCATCCTCAGAGTCCTGGGATTACTAATGTGCACCAAGGGGGGGTTATTGCTGATGATGATCCTTAGGCACTCTACCAATGAAGACATTTTAAAGCTAACAGGACATTTTCCATTTTAGAAAACTGGTGTTGAAAATTAAGTTGGTTTGAAACATGATGGCAGATGACAGAAAATTAGATAGTCTAGCCTTAACTTTCTAAATTTGTTCAGAAATCATTAGCAACAGTAATATTTACAGATAACCATTCATTGCACAGATAGTCCATCTAGCACTCTGGGCACGATAAAATCTTTCTTTGGGTCTAAGCCAAAGTACTCAAAGATTTCCTCATTGAATCATTTTTCCTTAGGGAGGCACAAAGCAGCCTTCATTGAGATGGGAAATAAAACTTTGCTTTTGGCTATTACTCAGTGTGTGCTTTATAAAATTGCAGCACCTGTTGTAGGAATACTTTCTCTTATAGCATTTAGTTTTTCTCCTTGAAAGTTACCATGAAATAAAATTTTTTAAGTGCTCACAGTTAAAGAGCTGCATTTAGCTATAGCAATGCTGTTTTTAAAAAGTGGAGTTCTGAAGGGGAATGAAGGGAGAGGAGGGAAATATCATGCTTTATTGTATGTAAGCATAGAAATTGTCAATAAAAAATAATAATAATAAAAGTTGAGGGATGGGGAGATTGCTCAGTGGTTAAGGCACTTGCCTGTGAAGTTAGATGATCTAGGTTCAAGTTCCCAGTACCCACTTGAAACCAGATGCACAAAGTGGTGCATGCAACTGCAGTTTGTTTACAGCAGCCCTGATACTCCTCTTCTCCTCTTCTCTTTTCTCTTTTCTCTCTCTTTCTTTCTGTCTCTGTGTGTGTGTGTGTCCCTCTCTCTCTGCTTGCAAATAAATAAATAATTTAGAAAAAATAAGTTGAATGTAATGTACCTACTAGTTGGGGAATCAGAAAATCAGCACTAATCTCAATGCCCCTCAACAACTGCATAAATGTTGTATTTGCAACAGTTTTGAAACTTGTGTTTTTGGATATTTCTCTTTTTAAAATGTATTCATTTAACTTTGATATGGTATTTTAGTGTGGAATCAATCAGTAGATGAACATTTGACAGATGACTGTGAAATGTCCCCACTAGTGATTCTCTACTCTTATATATTTTTCATTACAGAGAAGTAATACAATATGCATCTTTACTTCTGGAAAGGTGAAGCCATGTGACTGACTCTGCCAGGGAAGCACAGGCAACAATGTCTCTGCCACATTTCTTGCTTCCCTCCCTGTCCCATGCCAACTAGAATGAACATACAGTGTGGTCCTTCAGAGCAAGACTATGCACTGCAGAGAAGCAAGACAGAAGTCTCGGACCCATGCTCTAGCCATCATACCAGATTGGAACTGCCTTTTTTGGGTTACAAACTTAAGAGAGAGAGATATTCCATTTTTTTTGATCTAACATTTTTTTCGTGCTATATTAGTCTTTGTTGCTAGTGAATATTGATGGATTTTTAAATCAATAGATAAAAGGTTTTGAGAATGACTCAAAATTTATAATGCTATTGACTTGTGTAACCATGAGGATATATAACACATGAGTGAAAATTGCAAATTGAGTTTTTTATATTATTGTTACATGCAAAATAAAACCCATATTGATTCCATATTCTTCATATATTTTGAAGTGCATGATGAAACTTCCAGACAATTGGCAGAACTTGTTACTTTTCATTCAGTTTTATGGACAAAATAGAGACTTAGAAATGTCTGTGCAAATTGCTTACAATTATGAAAATATTGTGAAGTATCTTCTGAGGTCATTTTAATCAGAATAGATTAAAATAATTTCAAAATAATCATAACATTCAGGAAATATATAAATATGATCAAAGTTCTATAATTATTAGGGTTTACTATGTCTGCATCATGTTTTAAATGGCAGAAAACATAAACTTATTTCTTCATATGCAGCTCGGTTTCTTTAGGTTCTTTAGGTTTTGGCAGACCAATAACAAAAGTATTTATAAAATAACTTGAGGGCTGGATAGATTTCTCAGTGGTTAAAGGTGCTTGCTTGCAGTCTTATAGTCTGGGTTCAAGTCCCCCGTATCTGCATAGAGCCACATGCACAAAATTGTGCATGTGTCTGGAGTTCATTTACAATGGCAGTAGGCCCTGGCATACCCATATTCACTCTGTGTCTCTTTCATAAGTGAATAAATAAAATTAAAGAACTTGATTGCTTTTTACTAATAATTTTGGACCCTAAGCATTCCCTATTTCCAAAGGCCTTAAAAACATGAAGTCTTTTATGTTAAGCATTAATTTAAACACTAAAACTTTGAATAAACTGTTTGAGGTAAATAATACCCAACAAACTAACAGTTTAACTGTTGCACAGCAATAACACTACCTGCCAATGGATGCTTGGGTGTAAAACTATTAGTTATTCCCTTTCATTTTTACTCACATCTCCTTATAGCAATTGTTTAACATACTAAATAATTATATTTCCTTAGTATGCAAAATCTTCGTCTAAAGTGATTTTAATACCACTTCTACAAGTAAACACCTAAGTAAATAGATCACTTTCAAAGGTGTGTTTTCAAACTCTCGTGGTTGTCAACTAGAATTGATTAAAGGTGCAGAATAAAAATGGTTATACTAAGGTTCTTTTAAGTAGCGTTAATGAATTATTGATGAACATGCCTTTTAAATTTTATGCCCCAAATAAAGCTTTATTATATCCTGTCATTCCTCATATGGATCAATGTTTTTAAAGGTGTATTTTAAACTCTATTACAGATTTGGATCACTATTCATAAAGTCTGATTCAGGCCAGTTGTTCTCTCTCAGGATAAGGAACCGACATATCCAACAGGTAAACACAGCAGCCAAAATTAGACTGAAGCTCTGAGAAGTGTAATAAGGAGACACTTGTTCTCTTCTGTGGCAATACTTAGCTTGATTGAATCACTTTTATATATGCACCTGTTTCCAAATTTATTCATTCATTGACATACCCATTTAACATCCACTGAGCAGCTACTGCATCAAAGCCCTGCAGTTAATAGGAGGAAGATATGTTGGGAAGCCCTGTGCACCACTTTTGAAAAAATTATAACCAGCAGGGGGAAATGAGTACTCACTACACACAGAATGATCACTCAACATCACATTGCTGGTGTCAAGAGATCAACCAAGAAATAGCAAGAAATGTACACAGGCAGAAACCAGTATAGGGTGGGTTGACAGTGATGTATTTTTTTCAAAAATCTGTTATTTATTTATTAGAGACAGAGAGAGGGAGATAAACTGAGAGAGAGAAAGTGAGAATGGGTGCGCCAGGGCCTCTAGACACTTCAAACAATCTCCAGATGCTTGCCCCGCCATGTGCATCAGGCTTATGTGGGAGCTGAAGAATTGACCCTGGGTCCTTAGGCTTATCAGGAAAGCACCTTAACTGCTAAACAATCTCTGCAGCCTATGTGATTTACTTTTAATAAATGAGAAAACTTGGGAATGAAGAGCTTTAGCACAGGGTCACACAATAGAGGGCAGCAAAACTCATGTTACTTCAACTTTACCTCACTGAATTTTTTTTTTTCATTGTTTTGGCTTAAAAACCATGATTATACAATTTAGTCAAATGTTACCACAATTTAAGGTGATTATCAGATAATCAGTAACTTTAGATGTGGGACAGGAATAATATGAAATAAATAGGCAGACAACTAAAAATGTAGACCCCAATCTCCTTTTAAGAAAAGTATTTCCATTGAAGCCTCATGGTATTGCTTCAGATAGTTTCTGAACATAATGTCCTCAACAAAAGTCAGATACCAATTGAAAAGGAATAATGCTTCAGATACTACAACCAGCAGATATAATAACTGACATAACAGACTTTTTAAGAATTCAGATATTAGAACTTTTAGATGAATGTAATAAATACTATACTTCTCTATTAAAAATAAGGGGAAACATTTGATTTGGCAGGAAGCTGGGTTCCAGATATGAAGAACTAGGAACTACAACTCATTTGGGAAACATTTGACACATCTAGTGTATTCCAATACTTCTTTACAACTCGAGACTGCCTATTTTGAGTGACACATAAATATTTATTTAGTATGAAAATGTGCATGACTATTTCTGAGTATTTCACTGCTTGGGTGAACACTGGATAATACTGCATACCAAATTGCATAGCAAAGGATGTTAATACAAGCATTGTTTTATAACAGCCATATTTGAATGTAATCTAAAATTCCAAATGTCCATCAATATGGAAAAGGTAAACATAATGTGCTATACTGATGTGATGGAAAATTAAAATTAAATTAAAATTAAAATTAAATATCTTAAATTGATGAAACTGGGGCTACATGTTTGTGAGAATAATTTTTTTAAACAATGACTTAAGTGAAAAAATCCTATTTAACATTAAAAATACAAGTAAAATCATATTAAGAATTAATACTTTCATAGTGCACAGACTATAAAAGAAATCATCTCTCATGGGTAACCCTAAGATGCTGGGAGAGTATGATAACAAAGTGTACAACTGATTATGACTTTCACAATATTACCCATCTGTCATACCGCTTCTTTGGTCTAGGCAGTTATGCACTTTTAAGTGCTCATGATTTTTCTGAATATATGTTACATCACAAAAAATTAAAAATAAAGTAAGTTCCTGAGCTACTGGGATTTTATTAAGGAAGTGTTTCCCCATTCCTATATTGTGGAAAGTTCCCCTTATTTTTTCTTCCAGTAGTAGAAAAGTTTCAGGTCTTATATTGAGGACAGGCATCCCCAATAATGAGGGTCTCTTTGGGGAGAGCAGGAATGAGAGTAAGGATGGTACCAACATGCGCTGTTTACACATTGTGTATATCCATAACTAATAAAAAAAGATGAGTCTGAAAGAAACATCCATTAAAATAAAAATTAGCATTCCATATAAAAAGTAAAGTAAGTAATAAATATGTACAGAGGGTTCAGATAATGAGTTACAATGAAATCACATTGAAGTGGTTTTTTTTTTTCTTAATTTGGCAGAATAGTCTTGTGGTAATTTGAATAAATGCCCCCCAATAGATTCAGGAGTTTATTAAAGCTTCTTGGATTTCCAGCTACCTGGTTGGAGGAGGTATCACTGGGTAGATCCTAGGGTTCAGCCCTAAAATCTGGTTGTGGATTTTGAACTTCAGTCTAAAGATATGCAAAGCGCCCAAGTTCCTCCTGGAACTCCTAAAGTGTGCTGTGTTTTGTGGTTTCTGGGTTTTGGCTTGTGACTTTTCTCTCTCTCTCTCTCTCTCTCTGCTTGAACCCTTAAGATAGGGCCAACTTCTGCAATTATGGAACTTCCCCAGGATCTGTAAGCTTCAGTAAATATCCCTTCCTCCATAACTGTGCATGGTTTTGAAGTTCATCTCAATGACCGAGAAGTGTTTACAAGGCTTTTCAAAACAAACAAACAAACAAAAAGCCAAGGATAGTGGCACACACCTTTAATCTCAGCACTTGGTGGCAGAGGTAGGTAGGAGGATAGCAATGAGTTCAAGTCCACCCTGAGACTACATAGTTAATTCCAGGGCAGGCTGGGGTGGAGTGAGACACTACTTCGAAAGACAAAAACAAACAAACAAACAAGGCTTCTCTATGGAAGACAAGTAGAACAGTGGCCGGGGAATGGCAGCAAAGAGGGGATGAAAGCCCTTTGTAATGGCTCAGTTGATGGGAGATTATGCCCCGGGCCTATTTAACATATATTTTCAAAGGATAGAGCTTTACATCAGAACAGGGACAGAGTCAGAAAGAGAAAAATCTTGTTAAGATTCATTTTCCAGAAACAATTTTCAGAGACTATTAATAGGTATTGAGTGTAAACTGTTGAAAATTTGTCTTCTGATCACATGAAAATGAATGGCAGAACAAGAAGTGCAGTTCACTTGCTGGACAGTCACTGAGCATGCGCTTCTGCACTGGCTGAGCAGAGTTCTCCCAGCCCTCCAGGAGTTGATCAATCCTGGAATGCAGCAGACAGATACTGCAAAGTGTGTTCTAATCGTTGATAATTTTTATATTAGCAAGGATTTATTCACATCACTTGCAGCATTATTAGATAATAACTTTATAATTCTGAAACTGTATTCAGTCACTTTCAAATCTCCTGCTAATTGCTTAGCTGATTTACAACACTGCTTACAGCTTGAAGGTTTTGCAGTTAATTCCCATATTTCAATAATCTGTAATATTATTTGCAAGTGTTAGAGTGTTGTGTAAACCTGATTTTTTGATAGGTACAAGCTCTTCTGCCAAAATTTTATCAAGGATTATTAGAAGATTTCATTATGCATGACTGTACAGAATGCCAGGATGGTGAAAGCCAGGAATGAGTCGCTAGAAGTGCCTTATAATTCTGCTCACACACAACCCAAAGCCATTAAAGAGAGAATGAGAGTATTTCCTAATGGCTTGTTCAAAAATGTTTTTCCATAAAACATGCTCTTGGCTGTAGCAAACAAGAGCTGTCTTTATGCATGGTGAGAGCTTACATGTTGCTTAGGGTTGACACATTTCACTTTGATGTATGCAGAATTAATGACCACCATTCCCCTTGGAAAAATCTCATTATATTTTATAGGGGATATATGAGTATTAGAATTTTTTATAAGTTCAAAAAGGCTAGGAGTATGGGACTTTTTTACTATAGAGATCAAGACATAAGGACAGAAAACAGATGCAAGCAGCAGCTAAAGAGGAAGATTAATCTAGGTGTGATGAAGGAGATTTCTAAGATGCATGGAGCAAAGGAAAACAGACCACAGTGAAAGGAAATGAAAAAAAAAAAAAAAAAAACTTTTAAAAGAATTCTTTGGGAAGATTTTATACAGGAACATCTGCTTAGGGAACATTGCACTAAATTTCTTTTGTAAGTCATTGCTTATATATTTTGGCCAAACAATAAGGTTCAATTATCAGTGATAAAAGTGAATAAAAATATGTAGTCAATATTAGTATACAAATTGTTTAATTTATAAAATGTAATATTTTATTTTAGATATGGCTATCAAAAATGAAATGGTCATTATTTGGTAACTTAAAATCTAAATAGAGAAAGAATAAAATTTAAGTTTTACATGACAATATAAAATAAAAATAAATTGTTATAACTGAAAATAACGGGCTCCCTAGGGGCTAGGGAGCTAGCTTAGCTGTTAAAGGACACTTGCTGTAAATCCTGTGCTGGCTCAGATTCAATTCCTCAGCCACCCATGTAAAGCTCATTAGGTACTCATTTGCAGCAGCAAGACACCAAGAGACTCTAATGTGTGCACACACCACACACATCAAATAAATATCTTAACAAATAGGTTACCTATGGACCAGAAACACTTAAAATAATCTCCAATTCATTACTTTCTGTGTATTGATTGCCCTAGCACACATTTTAGGAGGCTAAGATTTTTATGGACATGATCACCATGTATAAATTGAAAAATACCAGTTCTAGAGGTCATTTTTTGAATATAAGTGCTAAAATAATAGTTTTTGGTAAAAGATTTTATTATATTGCTAAATGTAACTCTTTTATTTTTAATATTTTATTTATTTATTTATTTGGGAGAGAGAGAGGGAGGGAGATAGAAAGAGAGAATGGGCACACCAGGGCCTCCAGCCACTGCAAATTGACTCCAGACGCATATGCCCTTTGTGCATCTGGCTTATGTGGGTCCTGGGGAATCGAACAAGGGTCCTTAGGATTCACAGGCAAATGCCTTAACCACTAAGCCATTTCCCCAGCCCTAAATGTAACTCTTAAGTGAATTTTCCCAGTGTATATCCATATGCAGCTCTATGTCATAAGGAGATGTATATCTCCATACATCTCCACATAAACCTCTATGCCATAAGTATTTGTTAAAGGTTAGTAGTACAGATTAGTTTGCATGTGTGGTTATCTCAAGAAATATGAACAAGACCTCATTTAACATATAGCAAAGTGCTGCTGTCAGAAGAAATTGGGTATACAAAATATGAGAAAACTGTAAGATATATATGTAAAGAACTTGCAAAGTTTGACTTCAAGATAATGGTGATATTTACAAATTCTTCATAGGGTGATGTTCTTGTTAGGATAATATAAAGAAATATTAACAATAAAAACTTATGTCCTGTTCTTTATCAGGATATTGAAGCATTTAATAATGCAAACTGAGCCAATTCAAATTGGGATATAACAAAATAAATATGAATATAAATTTAAAAGCCATGTGAAAATTCAAAAAAATATATATGTTGGGACTAGAGGTATTAACATCCAAATGAGTAGCAGTGGTAGGGAAACAGTAAAAATCCAGTTATCTGTTTTTTTTTTTTTTTCGCCCATTTCAATGGCTATTAATTCCAGACACATGGTAAGGTTAAAGCAGTGAACAATAGAACAATATTGTCTTTCTGGGCCTGTATTCCAGTGGAAGGATAGGCCACAAACACAGTAACTCATCTGTAGTTGACTTGTGGAATGCCCATACCTACTGTGCCACATGTGATAAGTCCTGCAAGGGAATATTAAATAATAAGGGCAAGGAATATATGAGAATGACCTGTGCTTTCAAATGGGAAGGGTGTCTGCAGATGGCATTCACTACAGAGGACAAACTGTAAAACATCATTTAAGAGTCTGACATATTTGAGAGAACACATGCTGTCTGTGTCTAAAGGTATCAGAGCCAAAGGTCTGATACACAGAGCAGAGCTTGAACAGAGATTATGAGAACTGCGATGGAAACATGAGATGTGAGACAGATGGGCATGAGGGGAGGAAGGACATGGTCTGATAGGTTCTAACAGTTGTCACTATGGAGAATTGATTGGAAGAAGCAAGGACTGAAGCTAAGAGATCTATCATGAGGGAGAAGCAATTGATCTAAGAGGCAATGAGATTCCAAGGATGTTTTGGAGGCAGAGCTGGTATATCAGATTGCTTTAAAAGTACTTAGCAAGAAGTGATGAATTACCACCCCATACTTCTTAGACATCTACCATCGAAGTACAGTGTTGAGAAGGAGTTGGGCTTCTGAGAGTTTCCTTGAGTGATTAAAAAAAACTTTTATTTTATTTTATTATTTTATTTTATATTATATTATTTTATTTTATTTTATTTATTAAGTTCAGAGAGAATGAGGCAGACAGAGAAAGAGGGAGGGAGGGAGGGAGGAAAGAAGAGCGGAGAGAGACTGGGCATGCCAGGGCCATCAGCCGCTGCAAACAAACTCAAGACTTAAGTGCCACCTTGTGCATTTAGCTTTGGTGGGTCCTGGAGAATTGAACCTGGGTCCTTCAGATTGGAAGGCAAGTGCCTTAACCAGTAAGCAATCTCTCCAGTCCACCTTTAGTGAATTTTATTTGGAGTATGTAATAAAATTATAGTAGAGGAACTAAAGATTTGAATGAATAAAATAAAGTCTTCCAGGTGAATGTTCAATATAGACCAAAGACAGTGTTTTGTGAAAATCTGTAGTACTGAATACAAAATTAATACACATTCAAAGTTAATAGTAGGAAAAATGATTCCTACTTTTATAAAATGACTGTACAATCATGATTCATAATCACAAGGAGATAATATGTATTAAAATAAATAATCATTATGATCACCATAGTCTTTGAAGCCTTCATTTTAAAAGGATAAAGATTAATAGCAAAATTGAGGGTGAATTATGTATTTTTATTCTCTTAAAAAAACCTTTGGAAAATTCATGTTTATATAAGAGTTATTTTATTTGTGACTCGCAGTTTAAGCTACCCAGCAGGAAACAACATGACACATTGCTCCAACAGTGCAGTCGAGGCACACAGCCATGGTAGGTTACCAACTGCTCTTGATTTGGCTAATAGATCCACTCAGTGAATGGAACTCATTGCTGGAACTAAGAAATAAGTCAAAACTATGTACAAAAAAATGAGCCCAGTCTCCAAGATCAAGCTTCCACCAAATGTGGGCTAGAAGCAGGCCTACACATATAAAATTCTCTCTAAAATATCCATGGCCATCCCATCTATCTAGTACTAACTCTCCGTTAGAGAATTTGCTTCTCTTTTTCAGATGGATGACGATCCTGAAGGAAGGACCAGCCTATCACACCTCACCAAGGCCCCAGCTGTAACCATAGAGTAATGCAGGGAAAGGGCAAGAGTACAGCTTTCTTCATGAACATGACACCAGAAAAAGGCTGAAGGAGATAAACACAGAGAACATCCAACTCCTACTGAGCCAGATATCCAGAGACACAGAGGCTCCCAAAAGCTCATCACTGAAGAAGAACTAAAATAATCCCAACGTGGCTCAGGGAAATTCGCAGAAAGAGTGTTAGAGACACAAGTTGGGTTATTATGCACAGAGACTTGGCCTATCTCCCATAATTCTTGACTACCACCACAATGCATGATCCACATCCCCCATTGATGAGGGTCCCTCTGGAAGGGGGAGGACAGAGAGGAGGATAATGGAGTCACCAATATGAATGTAAAATTAGAGTAATATAAATAAAAAAAAGAGAAAAAAAAGGTTTTAGGCTGAGTGAAGAAGCAAAGACAAAAAATACAAACTCCTTTTCCTATAGGCAGCATCATTCTTATTACCATTACCATATCATTTAATTGTTAGAATTCTCTCTTTGTTGGCAGATGAGAGGGTAAAATAGGTAATGCACTTGAAGTAATAAAGCTGATAAGAAAGCTTCACATTTGAAATCAGTGTTGGAAGAGGCTAACGCCTAAATTCCTATCCACTAAGTACCTTAGACTGCCTTCCTCAGCATATGGGTATGTATGGATTTATCTGGGTTAAGGGATGTAGAAAAAACTTGCAGATAAGAGAAGTTGACGTAGTCTTTTAATACATAGTAATAGTCACACACTTCTCCTTACTTTGTCAGTCTCTTTTCACACCTCATCAAAGCAGTATTTTTATTTCTTCCTCCATGCCCCACTTCAACTTTAGCTGGCAATTTTAGCATAAAAATTATTTTACAGTGAAATCTTACTTGAACTTTTCTTATCTGACAGACATACTTAAAAAATACAGTGGTGTGGTGAACCCTCCTGTAATAGTTTTCTGCTCGTACTAGCAAGGACACAGACTACCTACTACAGCCCAAATTATAACCATCTTTTACTGCTAAGTTGTAATATAAATCTTCATCTCTGAGTATCCTGATAGTTACTTATTACTGAGTGCTTTTCATTGCTAAGGGCCTTCCCCCTGCATGTTGTCTAAGGAGGCTCATCTTTTCTCCTGCCCATCTGTGCCAGTTAATTTGAAGATACCTAACCATGCAACCTAACTGGATAGAGGGGAAGTTCTCCTAACACCAGTTATTATTTTTTATTTTTCTGAACAAATCTGGTTTCTTTCCTGAAAGGAAATCTGGAGGGAATGAGGTACATAGTAATTTGGCCAACCCCACTCTGTACCTGCTCTAGAAAGTACTCTCACCATGGCAGTCACTGGCTTTGCTGATCCAAGGATTTAAGAATAAGGTGACAGGTTTTCTATTTCTAGTGAGCTGAATGTGTTTTGAAGGATGTGCTTTTTTCTTTTGATTCTATTATGAAGCACAGTGGGAAACTTTAAAGAAAGATCTCCTGCATGGCAGGCAGAAATAGGAGTAGAAAGCAGAAGGTGCTGGTATTTAAGAGCAAGAAACAAATCTGCAGGGATTTATTAAAAAAAAAAAAAAAAAAAGTAGAGACCTCTAAGTTTAAAGCTGCAGTATTCCATTTCACAAAATGAAAACACATAAAGGATTATTACTAAAATGTTATAAAAATTAATAACAAGCTATATAAAATACATCTTTACCAGGTTTCATCAGAAAAATGTAGAAATAGACTACAGTATTGAATTAATTATGGGCATCACATATTAGGAAATTAGAAGAAGTTTGTAGAATTTACTGGAAAACATACAGATTTATGGATTCTTTCCCCATTGCTATGGTTCTTGCATTAATCAGATGGAGTGCTTAGTTTAAAACCAATCCTAATACATCACCTATTAGATCCTTCACTGGATGAAATGTCGTGGGGAAAATATGAACATCAGTCTTGTTTATTCTTCTAATTCTTGACACATATTTTAAGTACTTTAAAATTACTCCAAATGTGAAATGATATGTGTTGATACATCTTAGTTTTGGTGGCTGATGACCAAGGTCATTCTTAAAATTATGAAAGAATTCAGAAAACAAAGGTGGATTATTTTTCAAATCCTTCATTCTCCCTAAGTGACCACCTTTTCATTCTCCTTCATTTTTAAAAATGTAAAAGACCTTGCTTTCAAATGCTAGCTGGTTGCTTCTTTATTCACCCATGGGCTACAGACCATTCAACTTTAATACTTCATTTTCTTGAGTGCTTTATTGACCATCATAGTATTGAAGATTATATTTGGCTGCAAACAACATAGTGGATTCTTATTTTTAATTGCACTGCAGAGTACATTACATAAGTATCAATGGGAAAACATTTAGTCTAAACATTATTTCATTTTCCCAATTCAAAATGCATATGATTAGCAATGTTTAAAAACAAAATAGAGGAAAATCTCCAAACTTAAAAACTGTGACCTTCCTTTGCTCATGATGCCATTACATGATTCCTTGCTGAGAGACTTGAAACCTGCAAGAATCACAAGTCTACTTCAAGCACAATGGACTTTTAGGTCTTCTAGGTTAAAATAATCACTTGGCAGCTGACATGGGAATATTTGAAACAACACATTAAAGCCCAAACTTCTTCTGTTCTGAATGATCATTAAAAAACTCAAGGGATACATTCTGAAAACATCGGCATTTGCCTTCTTTTCCTTGACCAACTTTTCCATTTCTAGGACTTCCAGGCAGTATGGTGGCTCTACCCTTGACTGCCTCTCCCCTCCCAGAGGGAGCTGAATTGCAGCAGCAGAAGCTGACAGATGAGGTGACTATTCCCAGACAGGGTGCTCTTTGGAGGTATCGTTGCTGGTTTCAGACCACCCTGGAGTACTGTTTAGTGCAATGGACAGTGATCTGATAAATGTTCCAGTACTGTGTCTTTAAAAGAACCCTGTGTCACTTGGAAAGTGTCTTTCTGTGAGAAGGCTGCCCTCTAAGACTAAGACCTTTGGAGAGGGAAAAGAAAATCACACAAACATATTTTTCATTTTGTAAATTGATATGTAATTATTACACCATAATTTCACTATTGTATTCTCCTTCTGATCAAATGGGACGCTGAAGTTTTCCCAGGAAGCCTCATCTATGTTAATGATACTGCAGGATGTTTGACCTTGGCTGACATGAACACCCTGATGGAAGAGGGATGAAATGTTGCATATCTGGAGTGAAAATTACCTTTGGCTGTTTAGCCCTTTTAGGAAAAATAGCTAGCTTTTAACCTTTGTATCAGACCCAATATTCTCATAGCTATTAGATAAAACTCCCAGAATGCATTGGAAGCTTAGCAGAACACTAGTCTCCACTAACCCCAGAGCTGAGATTGTAAGACAATATTTGAAACCTACAGAAAAGATTCCCTTTGCTATGGCCCATCTGTTGATGTCACATCAATGTCTTTGACGGGTGCATTGATTTATGACTTTTAGTTGTTTGGTTATGAAAGTTCATGTCACCTGCACACTTTTGGAACACAGTGATCAGGGTTATCCCTACTTGTGTTCCTAAGCCACAGTAACCCATATTTGACTCAGAATAAAGGGCATGCTTCTTTTAAAGCAGATTTTTTTTCAATATTAATATAATCACAGAAACTTTCTATGTTTTTTTAATGCTCAAAACTGGCTGTGAAAAACGTGAGTTTCTACAATGGAAACCTGGAGTCTGTGCGAAGCCAGGACATCTAAAACACTTGCATGAAGAGCAACATCCTACTTATAACTGTGTAAGTGTGCTCACCTATTACCTAAATACTAAATAATCCAAAGATAATACTAGACAAAAATCCTTCTATATCTTAGTACAATAAGATCCCATCAAATTAAATCTTTCTGTAATCATGTCTGTAATCATGTGAGAGCTCGGAGAACCTGTGTGCTCCCACTCATTGATTGACAACATTTCTCTGAATAGGTATTTAGTATATGAGGACACCTATACAAATTTCTGAAAGATGAGCATCTGGAACCAAGGAAACTGGGAGCTGGGGAATGCAATTCATTAGAAGAGTACTTGTCTAGTATGTATGAGGCATTAGGTCCAAACCCCAGTACTTCAAAAGAAATAAAAATCAATTTTTAAAAAATCCTTTCTGATTCCATCCTCAACTATTCATTTCTTCCTCTTTCCTTTAAAAGTTCAGAGAGGAAGGCTGGGCGTGGTGGCACACACTTTTAATCCCAGCACTCGGGAGGCAGAGGTAGGAGGATCACCATGAATTCGAGGCCACCTGAGGCTACATAGTTAATTCCAGGTCAGCCTGGGCCAGAGTGAGACCCTACCTTGAAAAACCGAAAAAAAAAAAAAAAAAAAGTTCAGAGGATCTATCTCTGAAGTTTGCTTCATGGGAAAGATAGCAATTGTCATGGACCACCTTTCTGATATCGTATCAGTCAAATTACATTAATTAACATGTATCATAGGAAAGGAAACTTAAAACTACCTATCCAGAGAGACTAATATAGCTCCTTAGGAGCTTTCATCTACACAACCAGGAAAGGGCATACCATCATCTCTTTAACCTCTCAGAACCTTGACCCTCCTGCCATAATCCTAAACCCCTGCTTTCTTCAGTAGCTCAAAATGCTACTTAAGTTTCAGCCATGTGGGTCTTACTTGAATTTCATGTTTTATCTTTATGGCTCTTATTTGCATGTTTTTTTTTTTTTTGTGTGTGTGTGGGGGGGGGGGGCGTTCAAGGTAGAGTCTCACTCTGGCCCAGGCT
This sequence comes from Orientallactaga sibirica, assembly GCA_036365145.1. NCBI lineage: Eukaryota > Metazoa > Chordata > Mammalia > Rodentia > Dipodidae > Orientallactaga > Orientallactaga sibirica. The sequence goes on from JAEOAD010000033.1 coordinate 21,024,847, forward strand.
GACCTGGAATTAACTATGAAGTCTCCCGGTGGCCTCAAACTCACAGCCATCTTCCTACCTCTGCCTCCCGAGTGCTGGGATTAAAGGTGTGTGCCATCACACCCAGCTGCATGGCTTTTTATTAGTCTCCCTATTATATTTTATTTCATAGATGCAAATATTGAACCTTCAGAAAAAAATGACCAATTCCTTTATCACTTATGTCTCCTTTATTTTCCTAGAAGTATCTCCAATCACCTTTACTAGTCTTAAGTCCTGATCTCAATTCAGTGAGGCTGATAGAAGCACTGCTTTGGAGTTTTACCTTTGTGTGCTTCTACTTTGCAAACTTCCAGGAGCAGAAATGTGGAAAAATGATTGGGCTCATTTAGTTGGTTACAGTCTCTTAAGAATCTAATCCATTGCTACTTGACCTATAACTGAAAAGGGTTTTTTTTTTCCCATATTTTTCTATGTTTCCTAGGTTTTTACTTATAAGTTCAACCCACCTTGGTACTCCTTGATGAATAGGATAGAATTAGACAAACAAGGATTCTGTTTCTTTTTTAGCACACGTGTAACTTGAAGAAGTTACTACATAGCTATATATTTCAGCTATATTGGTAAAATGAAAGAAATCTTGAAGGTTCTACTTAGGATTAGAGATATTGTAGTAACAAGACACTAATTAGTCAGCTGGCAAAGGTTTTTGTCACCTCTAAGAGCTATTAGTTCCATGATTCCACTGTAGCTCTGAAACACAAAATTTATCAGTGTCCCAGGCTTTAGCACTTACACCCATGTTCACATCTGAGGACTTTTACAATTCCCTGCTTCTGTGCTCTGATTATGCTAACCCTGCTGCATTGCCAAACGATAACAGAAAGTCACCTGAATGTTTGGTTTCCTTTCAGATACAGTGGCACATTGCATTTCTGAAAACAACATATGATAAAGTTCAAAAACTGTGACTGGAGTATCACAGAAATTATGGAAGTCCATATACCTACTGTTTTTAGTTATTTCAATTTGCAAATAACTCTGTCACTCTCTTTCTCAAGTTCTAGAGACAAGTAATAAGTCTATTTTCTCAGAAGTAAATTGTATATTTCTGTATTTATTCATTATTTAGTCTAAAAATTTGAGCTTTAGCTTCCACAGAGTCATGCACAGCTAATTTAGATACCATGGCAACACTCACACAGGTCTGCATGACAGCTATCATCTCAAGAATCCACATGGCACAGAAGAATAGGAAATTGATAAGCCATTGAAATGCACCAATTCTCATGATGATTTCATTCAGTCAGCACTGATCCGAACCCATATTCCAGTGTTGCTATGAATTACATTGTTTGCACAGGCCATTTTCCTCAAGTGTCAATTTATAAAAAACACATTTCCACTGATTTTCTCACATAAGATGGAGACAGTAAGTAGTAAAATCTGTATACGTCATACATCCATGACTACTGCTTTCACACAATAAAAATGAGCACAGTTTCACCTAAATTTGAGGCTAGATCTGACTTATAAAATTGTTATTTTTAGCTGGGCACGGTGGTGCATGCCTTAATCCCAGCATTCAGGAGGGAGAGGTAGGAAGATCACCATGAGTTCGAGGTCACCCTGAGACTACAGAGTGAATTCCAGGCCAGCTAGGGCTAGAGGAAGACCCTACCTTGGAAAACCAAAACACAAACCAACAAAAAAAAAATGCACTTTTAACTTGTAAAATATTACTTATATAATGGTACCTTTATTATCAAAGACAAATTTCTTATTTCATTATCTCTGAAGAAGTTCTTAAGAGAATATCATATATGCAGAACTGAAAGTGCCTATGTTTCAATTTCATTTACCTCAAGTGATACACAAATTTACATTATGATATTTTAAATTCTTAATAGAATTCCATATGCATTACTATTGCATATGCTCTTTATATTGCTTGGCATCCTTTCACTTTTACCTCTGTCTTGAAAATCCCTGCTCATCTACCAAAGTCAATTGCCATTCTTGAAGGCATGACTAATAACATAGCCACAATGTAGATGCTTCTTTATGTTCTTTCAAAGCTAATATCTAAGTCACTTCTGGTGTGCCAGTCTCTGTGAGAAGTCCTTTCTCCTTCACGTGATTGCTTAATTTTCATAAAAGTTCAATAAGGTACATTATATTATTTCCATATAAAAATTAAACATACAAAATCACAAACAATTTAAATATTTGCTGTAGAGATGGGGATGTATCTCAGGTGGTAGAGAGATTGATTATCATCTGAAGAGTCTGAGTTTTGTTCCTTACCATCCTATAAAATAGCTTAATGGTACATGCTTGAAATCTATCACTCATGAGATGGAGACAGGAGGATCAGAAACTCAAGATCATCCTTAGCTCCTTAGCAAGTTTAGGATACAAGATAGCTTGCCTTAATAAGTTAACAATAAATAAATAAACAAACAAACAAGTAAATGCTTGATCTAAATTCACAGGTAAGAAAACTGGAGAAATAAACACAAATTTTATAGTTTGAAAGTCTATTCTTTTTATTCCATTTTTCATTTTAAAGCACTATTATTCAGATATAATTCATCCAACTAGCCCATTCAAAGTGAACAATCCAATGCCTTGGTTAGTTCATAGATATGTGCAATCATCCTTGCAAACAGGGTTAGGACATTATACCTTCTAAAAGAAATAGCCATCATGCCTAACTTTCTAGTTTTCTCTATCCCTAATCACAAACCTATTTTTCTGTCCCAACAGATTTGCTAATTCTGCATATTTTAAATGTGATCATATATACCTATATTGGGTACCAATTGATTTCTTTCCCTTAAGATATTTTCAAGGTTCTTCTGTGTTGTACGATAATATCAGTGTACACTTAAATTAGATTACCAAATAAAATATCATTTTATAATATGAGACATTATTTTTCTCCATTCATCATTTGATAGAGACTTAGAATCTTTCCACTTTGGGCTATCATCAGGAATGCCACCAAGAAGATTTGTGTTCAAGTAGTTTTCCTTGTTTTAAGAACCATATTTGTTTTAGAACTACCAGGTCCTATAGTAATGGTACATTTAACCTTTGAAGAATGGGCAGCAGTGATGGAGAGTTCCCAGTTCTCTACATGCAGAGTTCTCAGAACTTATACTGATGTCTCCGAGTGACTAATAGTCTCTTAGTGGGTATAAGTGATTGTTCCTTGAGGTTTAGATTTGCATTTCCATGACAGTGAATAATGTGGAGTATCTTTTCCTATGTATATTGATTATTTGTATATTTTGGGAGACTTGTTCAGTTTATTTATCAATATTTAGTTAGTTTCTCATTACTCATCACGGTGATTTAAATATAAAATGCTCTCCATAGTCCCTTGTGCTGAATCCTTAATTCTCAGCTGGTGTAGGTATTTAAGAATGCTGTGTAGGTGTCAGGAAGTACAACCTTAGTGGAGGAATTGGGCCACTGTGGGTTTTATGGCCCAGCCTCACACACTGTTTTCTCCTTCTGCTTCTATTACAGCTTCTTGCTCCAGCCTGTCATGCCTTCCCTGCCATGATGGACTCCACCCTGTGAAGTTGCAAGCCAAGTTAACATGTTTTCCTTCCATAAACTATTGTTGATTATTCCCAGGAATGAGAAAGTAGGTAAAAGCTCAGTATATTGAATTCCATTGGCTCTTTGTATATACTAAGTACAAGTTCCTTATCAGATATATGAATTGCAAATATTTTGAGATGTTATGATGTATCTGTCTGAATTGTTTTGTTCTGTTTTTGGATGCTCTGTTTATTTTGCTGCAATTTGTTCCTAGGAATTCCTTGTCTTACCACCCTAAACATGGAATTCCTCAAGGAACTGTACCTGTTGGTTCTATTTTTATTACTTATATAGGACAAAGGCATAAAAGCAATTAAATGTGAATATTTTGTGTACATTAAGAAGACTTCACGTAAAGAAAGGAAGACCCAGAGAAGTGGATAGGCCGAGAACTTAGGTAAATTTTTTAAATGCTTTTTTTAAAGAAATTTTTTGTTTATTTTTATTTATTTACTTGACAGCAACAGACAGACCGAGAGAGAAAAAGGCAGAGAGAGAGAGAAAGAGAGAGAGAGAGAGAGAATGGGCACACCAGGGCCTCCACCCACTGTGCACGAACTCCAGATGCATGCACCACTCTGTGCATCTGGCTTACGTGCGTCCTGGGAAATTGAGCTCGAAATGGGGTCCTTAGGCTTCAAAGGCAAGTGCTTTACCACTAAGCCATCTCTCCAGCTCCTTAGGTAACATTTTAACAAAGAATAATAATGGGTATGATCACCAAGCCCAACTCCTTCTGATGATTTATGCAAAACACTTTGAATTCTTTGTTGTCACATAGGGTTAAAAGACCCATGCTTCTTAAAGATAAGGCCAGAGCGGAACCTGAATTTTTCTCAGTCTGTTTGTTATTTTTATTTGCATATATTAATTTTTCATAATGATGAGTTCCATTAAGACATTTTCATACATGAATATAATGTATTTAGATCATATTTACTCTCCATTAACTTCTATAATCTCCATCCAAAATGTGATGATACTATTTCCTCTTCCCAACCACTCATGTTTCTACTTTCTTTCTTTTTATGTCTTTGGTAATCCAGGGAATTTTGTTTGAGGTGTTAATTACAGAAGCATGGATGAGGTGTGATTTATAGGATTATGGGCAACTTACTGGTAGCACACCACTAAAGAAAATGTCAATACTTCCCTCAGAAACCATTAACTGTTATGAAGCTTCAGAAGAGTAGGGCCTTATGAGCCCCTAGCAATCACTAGCTACCATAAATCTTCAGGGAAAGTGGGGCTTCATGAGCCCCTACATCTTCATGCTGGAATGTTGATGGACTCAATCTTATGCAATTCTTGTGCAGGTAACTACAGCTGCTTTGAGTTTATGAGTGCAATGGCCATACCATGTCTGAAAACAACATTGCATAGCATTTGCATGTAATAGTTTGAATGTAAATTATACCCCCATAGGCTTATGTATTTGAACCCTTCATCCCCAGTCATTGGTGTTGTTTGGGATGGTTGTGCTATCTTTAGGAGGTGGAGACTTACCCGTCATAATAGCCTTCAAAATAAGAACAAATATAGGACTGGGGAGATTGCTTAGTGGTTAAGGCTTTTGCCTGCAAAGCAAAATGACCCAGGTTCATTTCCCCAGGACCCACAAAATCCAGATGCACAAGATGGCATATGAGTCTGGAGTTCATTTACAGTGGCTAAAGGATCTGGTGTACCCATTCTCTCTTTCCCCCTTTATCTTTCTCTCAAATAAATAAAATTAAATTAAAATTAAAAAAATAGATATAATTTCTTCCTATATATATTTACTAGAAGCAAGTTAAATTCTTAAAACTTCCAAGGAGGCAATGTCCAAGAAAATGAATGAGGTAGGTTCCTTCTTTGTCTTTGAATTGCTGTTTCCTCTGAGAATCAAGAATTTACACTGTGGTGGTCTATTCCATTCTTTTTTTCATTTGTCCATTATACTGATTTTGAATAAATCAATACTTTCCAATGTTGTGGCAAAATTAATTGTGAAATATTTACAGAAGAAAATATTAACAAGGAAAGCCTACATGATTGCCTCTAATACCACAATATTATTTGATAATTCTACTTCGTTTTTAATTTCCCATCAATTGTGGACTTGATATTTTATAATACAAATGATCCATGATGTTTGGAATCAAAATTTTCTATTTTTAACCTCAATAACTTTTAGTTATTTGGTCACACAGTAAGTATATTAAGTCATTTCCTGGTTTCAAAAATTTAGTAGTCCTGATTTTTTTGAAAACAGAAAATAATTTGTTATTCTCTTTACATTTGTCACTGATAATAAATCAAGTATCTTCAATGGAAGATTATTTTTGGTGTGTGAGTGTGTTGTATAGTATGTGTGAGGTACATGTGGTAGTGGCAATGTGTGTACAAAGATGTGTGTGTGCCTCATGCACATGTGCGGAGGGTAGTAGACACATTTGGTGTCTTACTCATTTTTTCCCTTATTTTCATGAGGCAGAGTCTCTCACTAAACCTGGAGCCTGACCTTTTGTGTGTCTGTGTGTGTGTGTGTGTGTGTGTCTGTGTGTGTGTGTATGTGTTAGCTTGGCTAATCAAAATACTCCTGGTATCCTTCTCTCTCTGCCAATCCCCTCAGTACTGTGGCTAGAGGCATCAGCCTTGCCCTGCTTTTTATTGAGGTTTTGAAGATGGAACTCGGGTCCTGAATTTTTCACACTTTCCTGATGACTCATTTTTCCAGCTCTATAACTAGATTTTTATAAGACCATCGTTACCTAAAGAGCATAAGACTCTGCATGAGTATATTCTTATTTGTGGTGGCTTGAATGTACATTGTGTTTGTGATTAAGACTCATATTAATCCCAAAGCATAGTGTAACTTTGGGGAGGTAGAACCTTGTTGAAGGAGGTGGCTCACTGGGGGCCAGTGCTGGGGTTCAGTCTTGCTTGTCAAACTTAATTCACTCTTGCTACTCCCTCCCTGCTGATAGAGAGGTGGTGCCCAGCAGTAAGCTGCTGCCATGCTGTCCACCCCCATGACAAATTTAATTTTCCTCTTGAAGCTGTAAGCAAAAAAAAAAAAAAAAAAAAAAAAAAAAAGAAAGAAAGAAAGAAAGAAAAAAAGAAAAAGAGAAAAGAAAAAACCTTTCCTTCCATAAACTGTAACTAGTACAATATTTAATAATTTCAGATTTTAACTTGGATTTTGCCTGCAAAGTATGTTGTTGCCCCATTCATCTATCTACTACTCTTAAAACTTTTTATCTTGGAAAATCTAGGAAATACAAAAAGCTCCTTCACATTTTGAGAGATAATCTTCAAGCACTTATCCCAATGAAAATGTCTTTTGAACTCCTCAGTTCAGCTATTCATAAGTGACTGCATTTGATTGTTGCCAATTTCCCCTAAGAGAAATATCATCTTCTATAACAGCAATGACCATGTTTATTTGGTTTACTTCTGTGTCCCTCTTACCTAACATAATGTTTCATACAGAGCAGATGCTGAGTGAACACTACTGGGCTGAATGTAGCAATAAATGGATGGAGCCCTAAGGAGTCCCTATGGAAACAATAATTATGGTGGGAAATTTGAGTTCAAGTATATTATGAAATGTCTAAGGAGGCTTAGAGAATGGCAAGTGTTTACCCCCTCTCCTTTCACTTAGAAGAGTGAAGTAAGAGAAAACTGGGAGAAGAAAAGTTTTATAAACTATAAAAACTAGAAGTTGATAGCTGGGCATGGTGGCACATGCCTTTTAATCCTAGCACTTGGGAGGAAGAGGTAGGAGGATTACCAAGAGTTCGAGGCTACCCTGACACTACTTAGTGACTTCCATATCAGCCTGGGGCTAGAGCAAGACCCTACCTTGGGGGAGAAAGGAAGAAAGAAAGAAAGAAAGAAAGAAAGAGAGAGAGAGAGAGAGAGAGAGAGAGAGAGAGAGAGAGAGGAAGGAAGGAAAAAAACACTAGAAGTTGAGCTTTTGCCATCACTTAGGCTGCTAATAAAGGTGGTCCTGTGAACTTCAGGGAATCTGGAAAATGGAGTTTTCCAAAGGGGAAAAGTGAGAAGCCTGTGACTTAACATTAATTCATGATGCAAATTAAACAGATAAAAGGAGCCCCAGCAGTCCATTTGGATTGTCTGACTCAGATCAGTTAAGAAAACAATTCAGGATGCAATCCAGGCAAAAATGTGGAATGCCTACTAGTGTTGAGGAACTTCTGATATTTCTCTTGGAAATATTCTTGAGAAAATGAAAATCTTAAGAAAATATTCTAGGAAGTATCCTTTCCTTTCCTTTCCTTTCCTTTCCTTTCCTTTCCTTTCCTTTCCTTTCCTTTCCTTTCCTTTCCTTTCCTTCCCTTCCCTTCCCTTCCCTTCCCTTCCCTTTTCTTTTCTTTTCTAGACAATGGTTTACTATGTAGCCCAAGCTGGCCTGGAACTCCCTGACACTCTTACCTCAGCCTCTCCACTACTGGGATTACAGGTGTGGGCCACCATGACTGGTTTAGAATTAGGAATCTTAATATTACCTATTCTTACATGGTCCTGTGTCAGAACTTTCTTATTTTTGTAAGTATATGTTGAGAATTTTTCTTTATTTTCTTCCCTTTCTATTATTCTACATACACATGCCCACACACACAACACACACATTACATGTCACACACACATGTCACATATACTCACATGCACATATCTCTTCAGGTTTTTTAGGTTATTACACAAAATATTGACTAATTTGTATCTCTGTGCCCACCACTAAATAAAAACCACAATTTGTCCTATTGGTATTTAATGGGACAGTTCAACACTAATGAAATTACTAAATACATATGTAGTGGAAAGACAGTTATAAAGATATCTAAGTAAATTAACACAGTGAAGTGGGAAATAACATTATCTGCCATGTGAGTAAAGTCAGGCATGGTGTATGATATTTCTGATATTAGATTATAAAAAGACTGTGATAGCTATCTTGTTCTCTCTTTTCTATCTATATGCTTTTATTTGGAATTCAGTGTAATGCACAGCTTACATGTGTTAAATAAATAGCTTTTGAATCAGGGCCAATAGTTTAGAATATAGAATTGTTTTTCCTTTTATAAACCATAGATAACATATGTGAATTTTCACAGGGAACTAAGACCTGCTGAAAACAACTTCAAGAAGTGAGGCTAAGAATGTAGAATTTTAGGAAAAATAAATTATTCTTAAAATGATAACTCAGTAGGAAGCTGTCTGCCAGGTAAATAGCTCTTCTTGCAACAAGCTGTTTAGGGAGACATTTCATATTCTCAATAAATAGCTTGGAATTTGCTTTTGCATGATAGTAATGAATACCAGCTGTCTTTGTGTATTTCCTACTTTTATCCTTCTATGACTGTCATAGCATTTTTAATTTGAACTTTTAAATCTTTTTAATATTTTATTTACTATTTTCAAGCAGAGAGACACAAAAGAGAGAGAGAGAGAGAGAGAGAGAGAGAGAGAGAGAGAGAATGGGCATGCCAGGGGCTCTAGACACTGCAAAATAACTCCAGATGCATATGCTACTCTGTGTATCTGGCTTACATGGGTACTGGGAAATTGAACTTGGGTCATTAAACTTGGCAGGCAAGTGCCTTAATTGCTGAGCCATCTCTCCAGCCTGTGTGCATTCTTTCTTTAAAGTGGCTTCTTGTACAGTGTTTTGGGTATTAACTTTTCAGGAATATTCATTACTTTAGTTTTGTAAATATGTTATGTATTATTCAATTCAAAATATTTTCTGTTATAAGATGCACAGTTATTTTTCAGATCATTGATAAAAAAACAAATATGTCACCAATTAATTTGTAAATAACAATTGAAAGATGCATTCTATTTTAGAGATGCTAAAATGTGAAATCTATATTTTGTCTTATAAATACAGAAAAGCCCTTATCACAGCTTTATCTTAAATGTCTAGCTATACATTTCTCTAAGGTTATTGAATTATTTCATGGTAACCTAAACAGACAAACATGCTCCACTGCATGTTTAATGTGGGGCAACTGTGCTACATGTTTTCTTCAAGGACATTTTGAAAGCTTTGGACCATGTCCTACTAGATGAAATTTCCTGAAGCAAGATGGATATTGTATGTACCCTAAACATGCAGAAGGTTCTTGATAAGTTTTTCTCCTATGAACTTTTGAGTGAATGCCTATTTCATTAGAGATATCATATATCTGTTTTAAGCATAGACTCTCATGTCTTTCTTTTACAGGCAACTACTTTTCATTGTATTTTTTATAAGTGTTAAGATTATATTTTAATTCAGTGATGTTATCAGTAGTGCTTTGGTGCATTACCATGAGAATAATTGAATCACATAATTGCTTATTTATGGCCATCTACACTAATATAAACAGGAAGTTAGAAGGGCAAAACTATTCTTAATTAGTGCTTTGAAAAAAGCACTTGATCTACTTGATAAGAATTAGATCTCAACTGACCAACTATGGGAAACAAATACGCTAGCAGAGACAGCAAGCCATAGGGTGTGATTGTTATTCTCATTCTTTCTTTTCTAAGCGACATTGCTGTGGGCTTCAGTATTATGGAAAACAAAGTCATCTATATGTGATGCTCTTCATAAACTGCTCTCATCAATCTAGTAAGCACAGCTATTATATCTCAATTTTTTACAACATATTTGATGTAAACAGAAAGGAGTTTGTTTGGAGTCAGAATACAGAGTGTCTAAAGACATGTCCCCTGGAGTTGGGATCCTTGAGTTGGAAGCTTATCCCTAGCTATTGTTTGCTACATAGACATAGAAATTTAGATATGTCTTGTGCACCTGTTTTGAATATTAGTGTGTTTCTTCTGGGAATCTATAAGGTGTGAATAAGTTCATATATATGACTGTTGCATTCAGGTTCACATTGCTGGAAGAAAACACCCAACCAAGAGCAGCTTGTGGGAAAGGTTTATTTTGGCATACAGACTTGAGGGGAAGCTTCATGATGGCAGAGGAAAATGATGTCATTAGCAGAAATTGGACATCATCTCCTCACCAACATCAGATGGACAACAGCAATAGAAGCGTATGCCAAACACTGACAAGAGAAAGCTGGTTATAAACTCTTAACTCCACCCCCAATAATATACTGCCTCCAGGAGACTTTTATTTCCATATTTTCATCAGTTGGGAACCTAGCATTCAGAACACCTAAGTTTATGGGGGACACCTGAATCAAATCACCACAATGATAATCTGACAAATTGATGAAGGTCCTGGTGTGGGTGTTTCCCCATCTCCCAAGACCCATGGAAGCAAAGCCCTCATTGCCAAATCTGTTCTAGAAGACTAAACAGAGCCTCTATTAGTTGGGCATACTTGCCTTCTGACTCTAGTTAGATTTCCAAATGGAGAAAATAGAAAGATCTGGAAAGCAGTAGTGATGAGGCTGGAGCATCGTCTGTTCCAATTTCATTCTGTCCTAATTGAAATTTAGGCTCTGGGTCTCTTTCTCTATTTTATTTTTGTGCAAAAGTTACAGCCACCATAAGTGGTCTCTCTCCTTTGGTTCTGGCTGCTGACAGCTCAGGGACTTCCCCTCCATTTGCAAATCCCTTTGTCTCCATAAAACCCAAGGGTTTCCAGGGTACCTAGGCCCCAGTATTTTTGCAACCCCTATAGCTCTCTGGCCAGATTCTTGTTGATAATTATTCTATTCAATTCACTCCAATGAAGTATTTGAATATACTATTTGACTCTAGAGTTGCAAATAATGTGATATTAGGTTACTGGATATTTGCTCTATATAAGATTATTTACATCATTAATAAAATCACATTAATGATATGAGAACAGAGGTTTTAAAGCTTAGGGAAAGAAAATTAACTTCATAATCATATGTGAATGATGGTATAGAGTTCCCAAGAAGTAAAAGAGGGGGAAGGTGAAGCTGCATCCAGACTTCAATTATATCATAAAACCAAAGCCCCTCCATGCAGCAGGAAATTTACATATCCCTTCCTTCCTCCTTTCCCCATTTCCTCCCTTTCTGTTTCTCTGCCAAGGATTGGAGATTAACTCTTAGATAAAAGAGAAGGTGATTATTACATGTCCAGGTCAAGCCCAGCTGTAGACAATTCTGGTTCCATGGTAGTGGGATATTGTGGTTTGAATGTAAAATGCTGTTTGGAAAGTTGTGGAACCTTATAGATGTGGAGCCTTGTGGGAAAAAGTGAGTGACCTGGGGCCAAGCCTTCCTGTCAAACTTCCTGTTTGACTTCTGCTTTCTGCCCATGGCTCTAAAAGGAAAAGCTAGCCTTCCTTGCCTTCCCTACCATGATGGACTATATCCCCTCAAATATAGGTCAAAATAAACTCTTTCTTCCAAAAATTGCTTTTAGTTAGGGAAATGCTCACAGCAATGAGGAAAGTAACTGACAGAAAATTGATACTGAGAAGTGGGAATGTTGCTGTAATAAACCTAACCTTGATATTTTAAGGCTTTTGAAACTGGTTTGCAGGAGGAATGTGGAAGAGTTTGGTACTTTAGGCTAGAAAAGCATGAAAATGTTATAAATAAGTAGATCTTAATGGGCCACTCTGGTGGGAGTTTGGAAGACTAGAACACAGAGAGAAACAAGGACAGTGGAAGCTAGCTCATGAAGTTACAGAGATGTATGAGGACTTTATTAGGAACTGGGCTAGAAGCAGTGGTGGGATAATTTGCTTAGTTGCAGAAATTTTGACAACCCAGTATTCTGGTTGTGGTGTGGCTTCTGTTGACTGCTCTTATCATATCTACAGGGAAAGAAAGCAGCAAACACAGGGCAAATATATGAAACATATAACATTTGACAAGGAAAGTTTTGGACAAATAAATTAACAAAGCATCTTTAATTCCTTAAAATAAGCCTAGTACTGTGCACTGACTGGGACTATTGAAAGATGTCCTGAGGATAAAATTCAGTCCACTGACGGCTGTAGATTATGAGAATCCAGTTTTTTTTTGTTTGTTTGTTTGTTTCTTTTTTGGAGGTAGGGTCTCTCTCTCTAACCCAGGCTAGCCTGGAATTAACTATGTAGTCCCAGGATGGCCTTGAACTCATTGGAATTCTCCTACCTCTGCCTCCCAAGTGCCGTGATTAAAGGCCTGCACCAACATGTCTGGCAAGAATGCAAATTTTTTGAAAAGAGAAGGCTTGAAAGGAAACTCCTTAGGAGTTCCATGGTCCCCGAAGTCAGCATGCAGAAGCTGCAACAGCTGTGGTCCAAGTTTCATCTTGAGTTGGCAGCAGAGCTTGGCAGTATTGTCCACTTGATACTTGCAACTTTGAGGATTGTGGTTCCAGATAGCAGCTGAGGCCATACAGTATATGGCAGGGTTGACATCCTAGAAGAATGTCTTGAGATGTCACTGTAAAAAACTTGATGGTAAACCCTAATTTGGAATAGAGACCCAGGATGTTGGGGAGACCAAAACCATGATCTATCTGCCAAGAAAAGTTATAAGCTTAGAATGGATATGAGCAAAGAGAGAGGTTATGTATACTATAGATGGTGGAGCTGGGGGTGGGAGGGTCTTACCAAGTGTCCAGGACTACAGACAATTTTGTCCTGAGTCCCAGATACCAACGAGCTACAGGATCTGATGGTTTTTTTTTTTTGTTGTTGTTGTTGTTGTGGAGTTTCAGTCTTGCTTTGGTCTGCTATTTCTTTGTTCTAACTCCATTCTTTCCTCTTGGAATGGGAATGCTTGCTCTGTGCCATTATATGATGTGCCATTATATGATTTCTTTTTAGAATATGTACTTTGGCCTGTTTAGTTGTCCAAACTGTTAAAGACTTTGGGGACTTTTGAATTTGAATTAAACGAATTTGCATCATGAGATGGCCTATAAGCCAATGAGGATCAGAGGTAGAATGTTGTGTGTTAAACATAAATTGTCCCTCATAGCCTCATGTGATTGAACACTTGGTTCCTACTTGATGGCACTGTCTGGGAAAGTTGATGGGTCTTTAACAGGTGTAACCTTGCTGGAGGAAGTAGGTCATTGAGGTAAGGTGGTTGAGGTTCTGTAGCCCAGTCCCACTTCCTGTTCATCCTCACTACTTCCTGGATAAAACATGATCTTCTGGCGTGCCATACCTTCCTCTCTTGACCTCTGGGTGGAATATATGCCTCTGAGGCTGTAAGCCAAAATAATGCTTTTCTTCATTAAGCTGCTTTCGGTGAGTTGTTTTTTTTTTTTTTTTTTTTTTTTTTTTTTTTTTTTTTTTCTCTTCTCAGCAAAGAAAAAGTGACTACTATAGTAAATGGGTGATGCAGAAGATTTTGAAGTTAATGGGTGGGCCAAGGGAACTGTGATTCTCAATCTGGATACAGAAAAGCTTGCAAGGTCACATAATAGTAATACCAAGCAAGATGCATGCAGGTAATAAATAAGGATAGTGTGGTGGTTTGAGTCAGGTGTCCCCCATAAACTTAGGTATTCTGAATGCTAGGTTCCCAGCTGATGGAGATTTGGGAATTAATAGCTCCTGGAAGCAGTGTTGTATTGTTGGGGGAGGGATTATGGGTATTAAAGCCAGTGTCCCCTTGCCAGTGTTTGGCACACTCTCCTGTTGCTATTGTCCACCTGAAGTTGGTCAGGAGGTGATGTCCACCCTTTGCTCATGCCATCATTTTCCCCTGCCATCATGGAGCTTCCCCTTCAAGGCTGTAAGCTAAAATAAACCCTTTTTACTACAAGCTGCTCTTGGTTGGGTGATTTCTACCAGCAATGCGAACCTGACTACAACAGTAAAGTTGGTAGCAAGAGTGGTGTTGCCACTAGACAGCTGACTGTATGGCTTTGGCCTTTTTGAGCTGATTTTCAAGAGGAATATGGAAGGATTTGAAACCTTAGCCTAAGAGACATCTTGAAGTGCTATAAGTACAGCTTGATATAGTCAGAGCTAAAATACCTGAATGCAGTAAGAACTATGGACTGTGAGGTTTGGCTTATAAGGGTGAGAAAGACTTTGCCTGGACTGGGCTAGAAGCAGTTTGTGTGAGAAGCTTGCTCTTATGCCTGTGTGCTTAGAACTTGTGCAGGATTGCATTGCATAGAAATGGACTGGTTTGAGTAGAGGGATATGGCACAGAAAAATGAAATCTTTGGACCGAAACTTCTGCCCGTTTAGCTGCAATTGTATGAGATATTACAACCATTGAGATAGGGACAGCTGACCTACATTGGGACAATAAAAAGAATGCAGTCTTTTGAGGGGACCTGAATGGTGAAGGAGTTCTTCAAAGTCTGATTTGTTTCCCCTTGGATAAACAAATTGGAACCCACCTGGTATTATGGAGTATAAGAACTGTAGGAAAGAGGGGGTCATTGAATTTGCAACACTGTTTTGTGTTTTGAAAATGGCCATGAACATTGTGAAACAGGTTTGCTGGATTGCATGCATGGAGACCTAATGGAACTGTGAAGATGGACCATAGGTTGCAGTAGAGTCCCAGTGGGGATGCTGGGACCACGAGATGGCTGATAATGAGAGCTGCCAGCCCCAGATGAAGTGAATAGCCTTGCTGGAGGGACAGAATTGGAACTCCAGAGACTTGTTGCTGGTTAGAATTATTGGACTTGGAGACTTGTCACTGGCTAGAGTTGTTCGACTTGGAGCTACAGAGTTTTCCCTGTTTAAATCTTGTATTGGTTAAGTATTATTTTGCTATGCCCAATGTCATCATCTTTTTCACTGTGAATATTTATTCTGTGCCATTATGTTTTGGGGGGGGGATTTTTTGATATTGTGGCTCAGTTAAAAGATCTTGGATTATGGGGATGTTTGAACATCTTTAGGAGTGATAAAAACTATGGGGACTTTTAAGTTGGACTGAATGCATTGTATTTTATATCACGTATGGATATAAGCTTATGGGGCTCCTGGGTTGGAATGTGGTGGTTTGATTCAGGTGTCCCTCATAAACTTAGGTATTCTGTATGCTAGGTTCCCAGCTGATGGAGATTTGGGAATTAATGCCTCCTGGAGGCAGTGTATTGTTGGGGGCGGGCTTAAGGCTATTATAGCCAGTGTCCCCTTGCCAGTGTTTGGGTACACTCTCCTATTGCTGTTGTTCGCCTGATGTTGGTGAGGGGGTGATGCCCAACCTCTGCTCATGCCATCATTTTTTCCTGCCATTGTGGAGCTTCCCCTTGAGCCTATAAGCCAAAATAAACCTTTATTTTTTCCCAAAAGCTGCTCTTGGTTGGGTGATTTCTGCTGGCAATGCAAACCTGACTGCAACAGATAGTATCAATTTCCATTCCCATAATGGAACCTGGAAGCATGAAGAATCATTGTACATGTTATGTACTGTGGGGACAGGACATAATAAATGTAACAACTGTGCTGGAGAGATGGCTTAGTGATTAAGGTGCTTGTCTGTGAATCCTAAGAACTCATGTTCAAATCTCCAGGTCTCATGTAAACCAGATGCATAGAAACACAAATGCGCAATGTCACACATGTGCAAAAAGGGGTGCATGCTTCTGGAGTTTGTTCACATCAGGTGAAGGCCCTGGCAGTCCTATTCTCTATCTCTCTCAAAATAAATAAATAAATAAATAAATAAATAAATAAATAAATAAATAAATAAATGCAGAGCACTCGGGAGGCAGAGGTAGGAGAATCACCATGAGTTCAAGGCCACCCTGAGACTACAAAGTAAATTCCAGGTCAGCATGAACTAGAGTGAGACCCTACCTCGAAAAACAACAACAAAAAATAAATAAATAAACAAAAATAAATAAATGTAACAACCTTTCACTGAACTGGGCACCCAACTTAAAGATCATTGTGAAGAGGGAAACAAACTATTTTCTTCCTCTACTCACTAACCAGTCAAGATCTGTGCAGGCTTATGGGAAACAGACCTGTGTCATGAAGGTGAACCTCAGTAAGCGAACATTAGCTCCATGTGAAATACTACCCTTTCAAGAACAAAATAGCAATCATTTTATGCAGCCTGGAAATGTCTTTAAAGTAATTGTCCCTATGAAACTTTCCCAACAAAACTCATTTCACCTTGTTCAGATTTCAACATTTCCAATTCTTAAATATAACAAAATCTCATACATGCTGCAATTCTCATTCTTATCGCAGTAGGAGTGCAGAGAGGAAAGTCTATGTTAGGCAGAAGCAGTTAAAGATCTGGAGTTAAGACTTTCTGTGTTTGAATCTCAACCTCACTCTTCCTATCTGTACATTCTTCTATTTTTCAACATTTGGATGATTTAGCTTATTTGTTCATATGTAGGGGATAGTTTAGTTCATATTTATTATGAATACTGTGATAAATGAGTAACATAATTTATGCAGAGGACCTGACACATAATAAATACTTAATAAATCTTAGAGGCTTCATCTATGTGTATCATCTTCCTAGCAAATTCTATGTATAACCCAAGGTTACGGTCTATGTGTTATGTAAATCATGCCCATTAGCAAGTGTATCACATGCTAAGTAATAAATGAATATTTGCTTAACAACTCATTTGCCTTAAACTTTGTTTCCCTTTTCAGAAAAGCCCACAGAATTTTATTCTGAGTCATATATTGAAAACTAGAAAATATAACTACTAAAATGATCTTAGAAATAATAGCATTTATTTAAAAAAAACTTTTATAGCATTGTTCAATAAAATGAAAAGAGAGAGAGAGAGATAAAGGAGATTCCATAGGCCCAAACAGCAAAACTTACCAGCACAGTCACCACACGCAGAACCACACCCCTCATGTTATTCTCCAGTTTCTTGTCAGTCAGTGACCCGTTGAGACCTGTCACAGGATTCCAGCATCCAAGCTGAAAGGCAAAACAGCTTTGGTCACTTTTCTGTCTGAGACCAATGCACAAAAACTGTGTGAGATATCATGGAATAACGGGTATTAGAAAGGGTTCTGAAATCATTTTTTAAATGTAATTTCTTGCCTTCACATAGTGTTATAAGGCAGAGGATGAAACCCAGCATGTTTTAGGAGGATGAGTGTGGACATCAGACTTAGTGAGTAGTTATATATATGTACCAGTAATTCACTCACAGTAATGCAGTAATTGGAAAACTATTAGTTCAAACAATTTTAGTATAATGTCAACTGTAACCTGTCAAGTACTAACTTAATTGCATACTTCTTTTACTGGCAAAAGAACTATTACAATATGTTTTTTTGCTATGACAGAATTGCAACTGTTTTCATCTGAGGAAAAACACATACACAGAGGGTTTTTCTCCTCAAGTTCTCACAGTACATAAAACAGTGGTTTCCTTTTTTTTTCCCACTGTTGCCAATTTGCTAAAAATGTTTGGTTTGCAGTCTTTCTATAACAGCCTTACTCTTTATTGCCTAAAATGTTAGTCTAACTTCATGCCCTCATTAAATTCTTACCTTTTGTAATATTCAAATCTAAGAACTACCAATTTTAAAATTGCTATCTTCAAATGTTGGGGCAGTAGTCTCAATGAAATGTTCCCCAAAGCCTCATATATTTTGATTACTTGGACCCCAACTGGTAGCAATTTGGGAAAGTTGTAGAGCCTTTGTAAGGTGGAGTCTTGTTGGAGGAGGCTAGTTAGTTCAGTTCACTGGGTGGTCAGAGCTAGCTCACTATTACTGCTACCTTCCGGCGGATGTGGCAAGATTGTGATGCCCATTCTCGGCTCTGCTACGTTTTTCAGGCAAGAATGAAACTTCCCCTCAAGACTGTAAGCCAAAATAACCCCTTTATCCCATCAGCTGGATCTATTTTAGATGTTTTGTCTCATCAATGAGAAGGTAACCACAACAAATGCCTATGGGAAAAAATTGACAAGTTTCACTCAGAGGAGGAAAGAAAGACCTTGTAAGGCTTCCCTTAACATGTCACGGATCAAAGCAACCAATAGAGTAATGCAGTGTACACGGTGGGAAGAATGTCAGGTGGTTAACAGTGGTGCAGCCCCCCTGGAACTTACTCTGATTTGCACACTTTCAAAATGTAGCTCAGTTCTAAACATACTGGGAGACTCTGCCCACGAACTGAATGGTTACAGGGGCATCTGGGTCCTGGTACTAAATCCTCTGGTGATTGTGATTTATTTCCCTCTTCCAATTCGTGTGTGGCTTCCTTTAAGATCATCTACAAATCTTCACAAATTTTCAAGTGCTTCCTAATACAAGTGAAATATCCCTTTGAGCTTTCAAACAGATATTTCATTAAGAAAATGTAAGAAGACTAAAATGTATACATGATATTTTGAGAGGAAGGAAGATCACAATATAAACTACAAAGGCAGGTTTTCTCTTTCTAAAATATTTTGCAAAAGGTAGCTAATTGTTGCTATCTACTGTAAGAGCACATTAAATTCATACCATGATATGTCATTCTTAGTTACATAAAAAGTCTAATTGGAACGTGGATCCAATTAGCAAATCCAAATGTGTTGAAAAGTCTAATTATCAGAGATGTTCTAGTCTTCTTGCCAAATTTAAAAATTTAGGAAATTTCTTTTGAGCTTTTGTTCTTTTCTGAGGTCAACTAAAGTCTATCCTCAATTGTATTGTATGATTTGCCCTTTTTCTAATTACTTCAATAGGATTGTATTTTCCTAGGCAAAATGTTGGTGGAAAAAAAATGACAATAATAGCACTCAGGTAATGTCACTTAATTTCATATTTCACAAATAGCTTTGAAGGAGACTCTAACTCATAATAATGTAGTCAAGTTGCCAAAGAAAACACAGGGATTTACTTTTCCCCTTTCAGTTTTTATTCTTTTTTAATTTGGTGAAACTACTGTCTGCTTTCCTAAGGATCTGACATTTATCAACATCAACTTGACTTTGGCTTTCTGGCATATTGAACAGTTAAAATACCACAAAGACGGTGCAACATTTCATAGCAAAAGTGCTCTGGATAGACTTCAGATACATACATTTTAAGTTTCTTTGCATTTCTGTCCTCCTTTAACTGAAACTAAACAGAGTCTATAGTTTGGAAATTCTAATTCATTCCTGTATTTGCAAGTAAGAAATAATAAGAAAAACCCATACAGAGTAGATAGAGTAGGTAAATAGACCATCCACAGACATAGTTAGTGGTTTGAACATTATTTTGCTTTGTGGTATTTCTTCTCATTTTGCTTTTTGACTGTTATGTTAAGTAAGACTATATCGTATATAATATATAATACATATCATATAATATATATTGCAAGACAGTAGTTCTCTCCCACATGATAACATTCCAGCTTTCTGTATTTTTATGCTGTCATACATATATTTTGGTAATATCACTTATAATGTTGTTCTTGCATCTTAATGATTGTGGACTGAACTTCAGGACTGATAAATTCCTTCTATCTGAATATTGCCCTGATATTCATGAATTCCAGTGTTTCCTGATTCTTAACTGTAGCTATCAGTAACTAGGATATTCAAGGAATGGATTCCAGAGTATACATGTTTAGGACACAGATTCTCTGAGAAAGTAGAAATAAAATATGATCACTAATTACATATCCAAATGGAGCATAACAAGAATTAGGAAATTAAAGGAATGCTTATTTCATGCACAGGGTACATTTTTACAGCATGTTCAAATGCTTTCTACCTTCCATAGTACTGAACTCTTTATGTAGGGTCTCATGTTGGCTTGACAACAATATGATGCAATAATGTTATCTTCTTATTTTATAGACAAAGAAGTTGAGTTCTCATTTAAGGTCATAAATCTTTAAGAGATGAAACTCAGATTTAAACTAATTCTATATAAAGTTTAGACTGTATTTTTGATACATTTTTGTTTTATACTTTTTGAATCCTATACACAGACATGATCTATTTAATGTAGCAGGGAAGATAATTCTGGTCTATATTTAAGGAAATTGAGGCTTATGATGGTGACATATTTGCCAAAGATAGTTATGTAGTAAATTCTCATCTTAGCAATATAATTTATAAGGCAAAATCATTTTTACAAAAAATGTCATTTACACTTTACAATGTCAATTATTGAATATTTTACTCATATGAACTCATTTAATCCTCACGAGCTTTTAGAAAGAGTCTGTCCTTATCACAGGAGGGAAGATGGGAGACAGAGCAGGACTATTCCTTTCATCTTCATATCTTTTATCCACATAAGCAATCAGGAGGGCATTGGGTAGAGGAAAGCAGTGGAAAATGAAGTAGACATAAGATACTTAAAAGCTATTTCTGGGGCTGGAGAGATGGCTCAGTAGTTAAAAACTCTGGCTTGCAAAGCCTGCCCACTTGGGTTCAGTTTCCCAGTACTCACCTAAAGCCAGATAGATGCACAAAGGCACATCAGAATATGTGTGTATGGAATTCTTTTCTTGCAGCAAGAGGCCCTGGTGCACATATTCTCTCTCTCTCTCTCTCTCTCTCTCTTTCTGTCTCTCTCTAGTAAATAAGTAAAATTTTTTTAAACTATTTCTATTTAAAGAGGTGAACGTATCTTAAATGAATGTCAAACACTTTCATTTACCCCAGGGACTAGAAGTACTTATCAATGAACGACGAGGGTGAATGAGGGGCAAAGAACAGCAGCTCCCAGGATATGTTGATTAGTCACACTTCTTTGAAGAATTCTTCGATTTTATGATTCCTTAGTTTATGTTCTTTTAAAATATATATTTGTATTTATCTTTAAGTAGAGAGAGAGAGGATAGAGAGATAGGGGAAGATAATATGGGGAAGACAGAGGTAATGGGCACAACAGGGCCTCTAGACACTGCAAACCAACTTCAGATACATGTACCACTTGTGCTGCATGTGGGCACTGAGGAACTAAACCTAGGCTGCCAAGCCTTGAAAGCAAGCCTTAACCCCTAAGCCAACTCTCTAGCCCATAATATCTGTTCTACCACTCATCTCACCAGTTTGATTACAGTAACTCCTACCATTAATAAGCAATGAAAAAGAGTTATACACAAATAGATTCAAAATGAGTCAGTATGTATAGCAAGTAATATTCCTTTCTGTGGAGCAACACTGGGTGGCATGGTATTTGGGATCCCTGGAAGAATTCACTAGGCATCTAACATGGACATCTCTGATATCCTTGTTGGAAATCTCACTATGCTGACATCTGGCTATGTGATTTGATTGTTTTGTGTGGTATGTCTTTGCTTTTGTTTTGAGGTTTTGAATAATAAGACTTGAGGCAAATTAGGCTAAGACATATGCAGTCTCATACTACCTACTTAGCAGTGTATTTTCTGAATAAAAAAATAATCACAGTGGTCCCCCAGCACATAGCATTTATAGCAAGTCTCAATAATGATGCCAAAACAATATTCACTATCTTCTGTGGTCTGGATGTCTAGAGAACTTAGAAGACCTAAAAAAGTAAGGAACAAATAATTCTATATCCTTTCAATTGCAGTATGTAGATTTCCTATAATATTTTCTGGCTATTGCTTATAGTCATTTAAAAACCTTTAAAATACTTAGTGCACTAATTACTTCCTTCATTGGAGTCCTGGCAAAAATAACTATGTAAAATACTGTTAAAATCAATGGGGTATCTTGTGTTCAACAAACTGGTTGATGTATTTGCATGAGCACAGTAGTATGCCCCTGATATTATGCATACTAATGATCAAGTTTTACATATTTATTCTTTTTTCCTCAATGTTTTCAATTTTCATTGGTCATAGACTGAAAGAGATGACTTTTGAGTTTTACATCACTATTTTTCAGGCACTGTTAGATGTGTGAAAACAACTGAACTGTTCATCTTTAATTTTGTGCTTAATAGTTTGTAGACTTTAATAACAGGAGTCAAGAGAGCTCTTAATTGAATACGAATAGAATGCTCACATTTATTAGCTTGTGCTCATATGGAACAAATGAAACCTGGCTATACTATGGAAGCACCAGCCGTAAGACAGAATAGAATGTACCCACTGCTCTGAGGGCTCTGTACCAACAGCTACTATGGTTCACTTACCTGCATCATTCTGCCTTTAGACTAAAAGAGGAAACAGAAGTGGCATAGTCAATTCAGCCTTTGAGCTAGCCATTTAGTAATGTGAAAGATTTTATTTGCTTAATATTACCTCTGTAAGGGGATTGAAAGTATAAAAAAAATACACATGGCAAGGTTGACACAGATGTGTTCTTTAGAGAGCTAAGGTGGCATGTTTTCTGCTTAGACATTCAGAGGTATGCAATATGCCACTAATCCTTCTAAAACGATCATTTTCTTTGTTATTTTCCACCTGTAAAGTAGTTTCAATTTGTAAGACTTGCTCCCT
Source organism: Orientallactaga sibirica (assembly GCA_036365145.1). Lineage (NCBI taxonomy): Eukaryota > Metazoa > Chordata > Mammalia > Rodentia > Dipodidae > Orientallactaga > Orientallactaga sibirica. The sequence goes on from JAEOAD010000033.1 coordinate 21,047,718, forward strand.
AGATGACAATAACATGCTCCCAAGTTTCTGTTCCTACAGTTTGGTCATTACCATGAAGAAATAGCCTTTCTTTAGATTATGGGAATGGCCTTAGTGCTTTAGTTTCCCACAGGAAAATGTCTCTGAATAATACAGAGAAAATAAAGAAAGGAAAACTGCATGACTTGACCATTCATATTCCCCTGTTTTGCTCTTCATATACAAGCTTCTACATTATATAACAAGATGACCTTGTTAACTAACTCTGACAAAAGAAAAGCATGAGGAACAATGCATGCCCACACAAACACACATACATATGCTTGTAGAAATAGCTTAAAGATATGCTGCACAGTCATCATGTACACTTTCAGTCACTGAGATTTAAATAAATAATACCTTAACACAATAACTATTCTTTTAAATTTATTCATGGTACAAAACTACCATTACTTTATACTTTGAGTCATACCAGTTAATCTTACACAGTTAAGAACTAGACTGCTCCAGTTTGTCCATATATCCTAACATTTAAAAATCAAATGAGGGTTAGGAAGATGGCTTAGCAGTTAAAGCACTTGCCTGCAGAGCCTAAGGACCCAGGTTCAATTCCCCAGTACCTACTTAAGCCAGATGCACAAGGTGGCACATGCATCTGGAGTTCATTTTCAGCGGCTACAGGTCCTGGCATGTCCATTCTCTTTCTCTGTTTGTCTCCCTTTAAAAAAATCAAACTATAGTGGGCCTCAGTTTTCACACCCCTCAAATTACAGGTAAAATAATGTTCAATCAAGGGCTATTGCACTATTAGCTGATTTTATATATGTCAAGTATTGTGTTCTTGGCTCACAAAGACTAAAGTAGTACTTGTTATTTATATATCAGAATTTTTTTTTCAAGAGAGACATAGAGACAGAGGGAGAGGAAGACAGAGATGGGCATGCCAGCAGCCTCTCAGCTGCTGAGAATGAAATCTAGATGCATGCACCCCCTTGTGGTCAAGTGCAGCATTGCGCCCTTGCATCACTGCATCTGGGTAAACGTGGGACCTAGAGATTGGAACCGCTGGAGATTGGAACCAGCATTCTTAGGCTTGGGAGGCAGGTGCCTTAACTGCTAAACCATCTCTCCAGCCCTATATCAGAATTATTTTGTTTCTTCCATAGTCTCATTCTCAGTGATGAAACGTGCCTCCAAAGCTATGATTCTCAGCTTTCAGTGCATATTAGGAAAGAAAGAAAAAAAAAAAAACAGAAATTTAAAAGTTTCTGATGACTCAGTTCAACATTGAAACAATTAAGTAGGAATCTCTTGGGGTTGGACTTAATATTTAGTCTCTTTGAAGCCTTTCTAAGAAAATTACCATGTGTGGGCAAGGTTGCTACAAAATGTGCTGTAATTCCCAGGGAACAAGGGTTCACAAAATGGCTGGTTCACCTCATTCTGTGAAGACAACACTAACTAGGGACACTTTTTCAAAGAGTCAATTTGAATTCTTTCATAGTTAAAATCAGGTAAAAGTGCAAAAACTGTGAAGCCAAAATGATGTCTATCTGTTTCATGGGTGTGCTCCTCAGCTCGCTACAGTGTAGGTGTACTGGAACCTGGTAGGTCTTCACAGATGCAGGGAGGAACTGAAACTCCTGCTATCCTTTTTATTCTTCTATTGTTTTGGTCTCCTAGTTAAAAGTGGATGTTGACACAAGGCAAATCCTCTCAATCTGAGGTTGTGTCCCACTATCACCTATTGTATCTATGGTAATGCTCACAAGACTTCGAAGCGATTCCTCTCACCCACAGGCTATCAGCTTTCCACTTCATTTATTGTGATAAGCATCATAATACTATGTTTTCATGTGTAGTGGTATATTTATGTATGTGTTTTACACATGTGTGTGCAGATGCATGCTTCCCATGTACTGATGGAGGCCAAGGGAGAATGTTGGATACCCTCCTCCATCCTTCCTTCCACCTATTTCCTTAATATGAACTCTCTCCCTGAATCCAGAGCTACAGCTTTTGTAAGCATCAGGCATTCTCTGGTCTCTACTCCCCACAGGAGTAGAGCTGGGGTTATATAGGTGTGTGACCATGTCCAGCACCCCCAGGTGGTTATGTAGGTGCTGTCTAATCAAACTCATATGGTCTCAGATATCTCAGTCCTTTCAGTTCCTCATGCTGGTATAGCAAATGTGTCTAACCACTAAGCAACCTGCATAACCCCTATTTTTTCCTAATATCTTAGAATTTAGTCTCTGCAACTTTATAAAACTCAATGGACTTTCTTATTTTCATTACATGCCATCTTGAGCACATTAGCTCTAAATTTTTATATTAAAATTATCACCATTTCTCGTCTCCTTCCTTAAGTCATTAACCCCCATAAGGTGAGGGGCAATTCTCAATCATCTTTGCATGTATTGTAGTACTTATTACTTATATATGACTGACAAGGTTAAGGTTAATGTAAAGGATCTGTATTACACTTTAGATCTTTTATTCCTGAGCAACTTAAAATCTCAATCTCAGACTTAAATTACTTATACGTTATTATCTCTTCAACATCTCGGTTTAGATACCTAAAGGTACTCAACTATCTATAAGACTAAATTCTTAATCAGCTGCTATCATTCACCAATTTCCAGAAAACAAGCTTTCAGACCTACCACCTCATATTCAACTTGTTTTCAACATTTGCCAGTTTCTTACAAGATTCTTTGAATCCATTTAACTACATCTCCTTGTGACCATCCTTGTCTAAGATAACAACATAGTTTCTTCTTGGTGACCTTTCTAATAAGTATAATGTCATAGACATCATGACCTAGCCTCAACTTGTTCCTACAGTTTTCCCCTCACGTCTATATAAAGAACAAGGTTATGTGGCTACCAGGATTTGTGCAGTTTGGCACTATTTCTAAGCAGTGATATTCTTACCACATTCCCACTAGAGCCTTAAGCCATATGGTTACTTCAGTGTCTTGAGGAAAACATAATTTTCCTACCTAAGAATCTAAACATTGTTCCCCAGCATGGAACCATGTAAGATCACTTGAGGAATAAAAAAACAAAGGTGCCAGTGCTAAAGCTATACTTCCATAAACTTTTGATCTGTATTTCTGGACATGAAATTCAAATATAACCATTTTTCAGTTATCAAAATGATCAAAATTGTAGGCATAGTTGAAAACTAATGGCTTGAATATATCTCTTTCCTTGCTTAGAACAAACTTAGATATTTTATTTTTCAGTGAGTTAATAATTCACTCTTATTTAGCCTTTTGATCTCAGCATACACAATTATAGCTTGGAGTAAACTTTCACTGACATCCTGTTCCCATCCCAGATTTTCTCATTTTACTCTAATATGAAATTGTGGTCTTTTCAGTCAATTCAAAAAGTCAGAAAGAATTTAAATGTATATATTATTAATATTTATTGAATCAATTATTTGTAAGTTCCTACAATACCATAGGTTGCTAAGACATATGCCTCCCAGGCTCATCTAATGAACATTTGGTGCACAGTTGGTGGCACAATTTGGAAGGTTATTGAAACCTTAGGAAGTGAGGCCTAGTTGGAGTAATGGAGTACTCTGGTTTGCTTTTGACAAGACTCCTGGTTCCCAGTCCTTCCTTACTTTCTGCATCCTGTGCACCATCCTCCACCTTACACTCTTGCCACAATGTTGTATTACCCAAGCAAATGAGGCCAAGCAATCATAAATGGAAACTTTCAAAGCCATGAACCCAAAGAAATCTTTCCTCCCTTAACTTTTCTTTTGAAAGAATTTGGTCACAGTGACAGTTAAGCTGTTGAAAGCATATGAATTTAGAAAAAAAAAAAAAAAAGTTTTACCTACTTTTATCCTTTTGTTAAAACATAACTCTTGGACTGGAGAGATGGCTTAGTGGTTAAGCGCTTGCCTGTGAAGCCTAAGGACCCTGGTTCGAGGCTTGATTCCCCAGTACCCACATAAGCCAGATGCACAAGGGGGCACATGCATCTGAAGTTCGTTTGCAGTGGCTGGAGGCCTTGGCATGCCTATTTTTCTCTCTCTCTCTCTCTCTCTCTCTGCCTCTTTCTCTCTTTATCTGTTTCTCTCAAATAAATAAATAAAAATAAACAAAAAGTTTTAAAAATAACTCTTAACACAAAGTGTGACTTCAGTTTTTACTAAATACTGAAGAAAATTTGATGATTTGTAAACAAAAAAAAACTAAATTCTGTAGTAGTAATTACTTTTTATAGGAACTTTAAGTAAAATTTTAGTAGTCAAGACCACCTATCAGCTTGGATTTTGTTTCCTTTTTTTATTTGGATGGTGAATTTTCACTTTTCATTTTCTTTGAGCACAGATGAGTTATGCTCTATAATCAAGATAAAAAATGCTCTGCAAAAACTTCAGTATGAAGAATAACCACATTACCTAACCATGTAGAGGTTAAAGTAAGCTGTCAGAATATAATTTAAGAAATTACATAACATCAGTGCCAACAATAAGAAGAACAAGAGTAATATCTAACAAAGTGCTTCTCACACATATCAGGTCCCTTATAAGCTGTGTACCTATGCTAACACATCTCTAGTTTTTTTTTTTTTTTTTTTTTTTTTTTTTTTTTTTTTTTTTTTTTTGATGAACATAAGCCTTTTAGTAGAAAGCTCTCTCAAGAATACATAATTCTACTGAGGAGTCCACCTCCTAACAAATAACACAACACAGTATGACATTTAGGGGCCAGTTACTAGGGGATACAAAGGATTCTCCTGGCAGGGCTTCATGGGGAGCTATCTTCCCACAGGAGCCTGTAGCACAGCCTATGCATTGCCCTCTTGAGGAGAGCTGGGTCAAGGATCCAGCCCACCTGGGCAGCCATGTTCTCACAAAAGTCTGTGTTCTATGTTCTTTGTTCTGAGGTCAGGAGTCTCCATGCAAGGGATGTCTTTAGCAGGTAAGATCTCACCCAACAGCCTGTGCTGAGATGGCATTGTGGGGAGGAGTGAGTAGCCTGAAAGACCCTTTTCTTAACTCTTGGTGCTCAGAACTGATACATTCTTTGGTATATAGCATTTTATCTTGAGACTCCCTGAAAACTGAAGCGCCCATTCAAGTCAGCCTTTTGTTGTTGCTTGGTGCCTTTCTGTTGGGTAAATAAGCCTGTGTGTAGCCATTATTGGTTTTGGTTACAATTGTTAATCATTTAGGTCAGCGTTCAAAGTATTAGGTCTGATCATGGCATCCTCCCACATATATATCATGATACTGTGCTCTCCCTCATTCCCTCCTCATATCCACGCTATCCTGCCGCTCGCTCCTCCCCCACCTGGCAGCTCAGCTCAGTTTAGTTCTTGACATCTCTCATTTAGTAATGATGTTCACATTTATTGAAGACTTCTTATGAGGCAGGCCTTGTGCCAAGCCCTGTATATTATTTAATTTACCTTTTTACTGTAATTATATCAGGCAAGTGCTCAATTATCCTAATTTTAACAGATGTGGAAATTGATGAATAGAACTATTAATTGACTTGCTTCATATCATTTAGCTAGCAAGTGATGGAGCTAGCATTTGAACATAGGTAAGTTAGCTTCAGAATCCATGAGGACATTCTGACCTTAGCCATTAAGATGTTTTGCTGTTGGTGGTGTTTTATTTTTTTCAGAATGAGGTAAAATAAGGGGCATATAGACAGTCCTAATGGATTTTGAAAGTTGATTTCCTAAATGCAAGCCTATTTCTGATTCTAGATTCTTGAGAAACTGCAATTTTCTTATCTAAAACCCTTGTTTTTAGCTTCAATGATTCATGCTTGTTTTCTGTTGTACCAAACCAAATGATTTATGGCTAATATACATGGACAAATTTTTGTGAATATATTCTATAACTCACCTAATGTAGGGAAAAGATTTTACTTTATGACTGGTTAAAATGTTAGGAACATTGGATTGGATTTGAAAACAGTTTTTATTTATAGTAAAATCCATATTTTTCAATCTTAGTTTCTTCATCTAAAAACAATGAAAATTTTTGCTAAAGAAAATAATCCTAAACTTGTCTTTCATAACTCAAAGACTATTAGAGACTTGATAATTTTTACACTTATTAGCATATAATATCAGCAAGCCAAATTAAAACATATTTAAACATTATTTGAAGCTTCATTGTTGTTGAGTATTATTGAGCTATTCGCATAAATAAAGAGAAGTTTAGAGAATCATTTAGAAACTTTTGCTGTTTTGTTCACTGGGGTATGCTAAGCATTAGAATGGTACCTAGCATACAATTTATGCACAGCAGATATTTAATAAGTACATAAAGAGGTCTTGTTTGTTTCTCAAAGAACAAATTAAATCTATGCAGCATAGGTTTTGTGGAATGAGGGTTTTATCTCAAGATGAGGCATAAGTCAGTTTATATCATAAACACTGTCTAGCAATTATTTAATATTATGAGATCAAGGCAAAGCAAGGAACAAGAGATGGTGTATCACTCACACATCCTAATCACACACTGTAGGCAGCACAATCGATCATGGGCATCAGTTAATCTCATGCTCCTACTAAAGTGACACTTGGTCTAGGTCACTGTGTAAGCTTTCCTTTCTGGCTCCCTCTTTATCAAACACTTGTGCTTAAACTCAAAATGAGAATGAAGTACTTGGGTGTCACTCATAGCTATGAATCAGCAAGTGATTGACTATATCTCTGAACGTTCTCACCAGCTCTGAAGATATTTTTTACTTCATTGCAGAGTATTACAAATATTTAAACAATAAAGACTCCCATAAATCATGAATTTCTCATAAGCATGCTGTGAAATGCTGGAGTATAAACATAAAGACTCATTTCTTTGTGGATTTGTGTGTTTTCTCATTACTCATTTGTCTTAATGATCCTAAGTATTCTCCATGTATATGTGTACTGCCAATGATAGCTACATCCACTCTGATGCAGTCAGGTTCACATTGCTGGTAGAAATCACCCGATCAAGAGCAGGTTTTGGGGAAAAGGGGTTTATTTTGGCTTACAGGCTTGAGGTGAAGCTCCAAGATGGAAGGGGAAAACAATGGCATGAGCAGAGGGTGGAAATCACCCCCTAGCCAACATAAGGTGGACAATAGCAACAGGAGAGTGTGCCAAACACTGTCAAGGGAACACTGGCTAAAATCCCCATAAGCCTGACCCCAACAATACACTGCCATTAGGAGGCATTGATTCCCAAATCTCCATCAGCTGGGAACCTAGCATCGGAACACCTTAGTTTATGGGGGACACTTGTATCAAACCATCATACATTCTCATCTGAAAATCAAGAGATGATGCAACAGTGTTTGAAGGAGAAGACCTAGAGTAACTGACACCAATAACCTGCCATAGAATTAGCAGAGAATAATGTAGAAGCCACTAGCACAAATTCATTTTCTCTTTACTCCATGGGAAGCCAGATATTAAAGACCACAAAATTCCAAAGCAACCACTTAAACAATGGAATCTAGAAAATCACTGTCTGGGTGAATTCCCAGGGGAACATGCAGTCTTAGAAAAGGCATGAGATGGACTTAATTTTAGACCTTAGCTTTATCCTTCACACAGACATTTCACAACAAATCAAAATGAAAAAAAAAAAAAAAAAAAAAAAAAAAACCCAGCAAACCTACAAAAAGAGGCATGACTGACTTCTATTAGTATTACATTATTGTATTCAAATGTCTAATTATCAACAACATTAAAAGGGCATAATAAATAAGGATCAGACATGTCATTCAAAGAAAAAGATGGGACTGGAGAGATGGCTTAGTGATTAAGGCACTTGCCTGCAGAGCCCAAGGACCAAGTTCGATTCTCCAGGTCCCACATAAGCCAAATGTACAAGGTAGCATATGTGTCTGGAGTTCATTTCCAGTGGCTGGAGGCCTGGCACACCCATTCTCTCTCTCTCTCTCTCTCTCTCTCTCTCTCTGTCTCTAATAAATACATAAAAATTAAAATTACAAAGAAAAGATACAGAAATGATTCCTGAAAATGACCTTATGTCAGATGTATTAGTGCCTTTCAAACACGTGTCTTAACTGTCTTGTTAGTACTAACAGAAAATGTACAGAAAGTCAAGAAATCAATGAATGAACAAAACACAAATATTTAAATAAGAAAATGATAAATCAAAAAGAAATCTTTGTTCTTAAAGTGTACAACTGTATTGAAATATTCACCACAGGTATTTGAAGATAAATGTGAACAAACAGAAGAAAGAGTCAAGAAACTTGAAGTCACGATAACAAAAATGATTGAGTCTAAGAAACAGAGAGAAAATAAGAAAGAAAAAGTGAGCAGAGCCTGAGGCATCTGGAATTCCACACTGGAAACCACATTATCAGCTCATAGAGAAAGTAGGGCAAAGGGAATGTTGAAAGATGTACCAGCCCTAAGCTTAATGCAATAGACACACACATACGAACATGCAAAGACAGTGAACTTGACTAATTCACACCGAGATGTAATCTGTAACTCTCAACTTGATTGGAATTAGAGACACCTAGAGGTTTAGTGAGGTACATTTCTAGCTGTGTCTGAGCATGTACAGAGAGATCATGACATAATCTAGAATGTGACATAATCGTGGTTTAATTGTCAATCAAAAATTTGAAGTCTTTTGAAGCCTAACTAGAGAAAAGAGGTCATGGGGAATGTTTCTTTCCTGTTTCTTTCTTTATTCATGGCCACCTTGAAATGAAATAGCTCTGCCTCAGCATTGCCTTCCATGATTCTCTACTAATCACACCCTTCCACCATGATTCTGTGCTCACCCCACCATTCCACCATGATTTACACCCTTCCACCCTAATGCTCTGCTCACCACATTCCCAGCGAAAATGGAGTAAAATAACCAAGCGTGTTCTGAAACCACTTAAACCAGGAGTCCAAATAAATTCTTTTTCCTTTTATATTCTTTCTCTGGTATATATCACAGTGATGTAAAAATCTGATATCATGTGTACCGAGACACATTCTAGTCAAAGTTTTGAAAGCTAAAGACAAGCAGAGAGAATTACAAATTATACAAAAGGATATTACTAAACTTATCAGCAATTTTTTATCAGAATCTGTGAAGGATGGAGGACACTGGCCCACCGTAATACAATTGTCTGAAGGAAATCAACAATAGTCAACCAAGAACCTTGGATCTGGTGCCAGTTTCACTCAAATATAAGACATTTTTAAAATACTGAAGGAAACTTGTTATCACTAGACTTTTCCTGTGAGAAATGTCAGAATGTCATACAGGAAAAATGGAAGATGAAGACTTGAAACCATATGAAGAAATAAAATCTCAGTAATAGCCAGGTGTGGTGGCACACATCTTTAATCCCAGCACTGGGAAGCAGAGGAAAGAGGATCACCATGATTTCAAAGGCCACACTGAGACTACATAGTGAATTCCACATCAGCAGACCCTACCTCAAAAAACAAAAACAAAAACAAAAACAAAATTTTCAGTGATAGTCAATGCATGGGCAATTATAGAAGCTAAAAGCTAGTATTGTCAAATGTTTATAAGTCAACAGTTCATTTTCTATATAATTTAAGAGACTAGTGCATTTTATATTTATTAGTTTATATTTTGGACACAAAATGTGTACATATATAAATTGTGGGCATTAAATTAAAAAAGGATGGCAATGTAAAGGAGCAGAATATTATTAAAGTTAAAAGGATAAAATGAAAATGGAACTAACCCTATGACTTGACAGATATTGATGTATAATTGTAGCATGTTAGACATAATCTCTGGGATAACCAGAAAGAAAACAGCTATACAAAATATATACAAATAGTAAGGAGACAGGATTAAGGAATGAGAATGAATAATGAAATTAAACTTTTTAATACATAATACGTTTAATACATAAATGTAATCACAGAAGAAGAGATTTATGCAGAAAGTGAGAGACACAAAAGTTATAATGTATGTGAAAATCAGTATTACAACAAGCAGGAATAAATCCTTCCTCATCAGTCAGACTGAAAAAGAAAGGGAATTCTGATCTACACTGCTATATGGTTGACCTTGAGAACATTATGTTTAGTGTAGTATGCCATCACACAGCACAAATGCTGTAAGGTTTTACTTAACATGAAATACAGGGAACAGTCAATCACAAGAGAAAGCATAGCGGCTTCTTCAGGCTGGAGGGAGGAAGGAATAGGGAGTAGAGAAACTGGCTGTAAAGGTTTAATTTGGGGTGGATGAAAAGAACAATTTTAAGTTCTATTCTGATTCATTTACTGCAGAATTCCATTAAGCAATCATAAGATTATCCTTTGTTATGGGGTGCAGCAGAAATGTCCTCCAAGGGCCCAAATGGGAAAGGCTTGGCCATATTCCGTGGCATTATTGGATGTGTTGCAGGCTTGAAGAGGTAGGGTTGACTGGGAGCAACTTTGGTCACTGGGGGAATGCTCTGTAAGGGGTATCAAGATCCAAGCGTCTTCCCACTCTTGGCTTCCCAGCTGCCAAGGGGTGAGCAAAGTTCTTCTGCCACAAGAAGTTACTCCACAAAATCCTGCCTTGGAATGGCCACAATCAGTGGAGGCAGTTATCTAGAACTGAAATGCCTGGAAGTGTGAGCAACAATAAGCACTTCCTCCTTTTAAGTTGATTGTCACAGGTATCTTGAGTCAGAAAGCTTGTCACAGAAAGCTAACATGTCTTTCTTCCAGAAGACTTTTTAAACACAAGGTTTCCGTGGTAAGTAAAATAGAAACTGATTTGTGAGGCTCATTCTAGCAAAGCTATTTTCTTATCCAGAGGGAAAAGACTCTTGAAACACTTCAAACATCATCAAAATCCTCAAAAGTATTCTTACAGTATTTTATTCAGTCAAGTTAACAGCTGGGTTGGACACATTTTGAAATATATTTGGGCAGGAGTATAAAAAAATGACAAGTGCTATTGCATGAAGTCTAAATTTATCAAGCTGAACATGATCAGAGAAACATCTGGATAGGTTACCACAGGTGACTAGAATGCTATGCTAATGAAGGTGGCATCAAAGCTAATAACCACATAAGCCCTTTAGTTTGTCAAGCAGAAACACTGTCCATCAAGCAGAGCTTGCTCCCACCACCTCAGTCAACCCTCTGGTGCATGCAATTAACCTTACAACAAAGCTCTGGAGGCAGTGGATCAACTCATCATTACCACAGGCAAAACAAGGAAACAGATGTACCGACTACCATTTACTGAGCATTTGCAGCATTTTAAAATGCCAACATAAACCTTTTTCAACTGTTTTTCTTTTTTATTATTATTTGAGAGAGAGAGAGAGAGAGAGAGAACGAGAGAGAGAGACAGAATAGGCAGATAGAGAATGGATGAGCCACTGGCCTCTCAGCTGCTGTGAACGAAATCCAGATGCCTGTGCCCCCTAGTGGGAAAGCACAGAATTGCACCCTTGCGTCACTTTTTGCGACTGGCTAAATGTAGGACCTGTAGGGCATTCTTAGTGTTGCCAGGCAGGCACTTTAACCACTAAGCCATATCTCCAGCTCCCTTTTCAACTTTTTGATAAGGAAAATTCAAATACATAGAGAGAATGAAACATGAACACAGATATTTATCACCCTACTTAAACAATTATTAAGTTATTGTTTACATATAAACCTACTCTTAGTTACCACTAACTTTGTCAGATTTTACTATGAAACAAATGCCAGGCATAGAACTTTATTTCTTTATTGGTATATGTCTTGGCAGATTAAAATGCCTTTTAGTAGATGTGCTGCCGAAGTGACCACATAAAATGCCTTTTAAAACAAATGTGCAACACCTTGTACCATTCCTCCTGCCTTCTTTCCTTCCCTCCCTGCCTTCCTTCTTGTTCAGGTTTTTCCTCTTCCATTTTTTTTTTTTTTTTTTTTTTTTTTTTTGTTTTGTGAGGTAGGGTCTCACTCTGGCTCAGGCTGACCTGGAATTCATTATGTAGTCTCAGGGTGGCCTCGAACTCTTGGTGATCCTCCTACCTCTGCCTCCCGAGTGCTGGGATTCCCATGTGCCACCACATCCGGCTCCTCTTCCATGTTTTGCCTTGGAATCCTGTCTCTTGTTCCTTTAGAACTGTGAAGGCCTCAGAATGTTTTTCAATGAAGCCATGCTAAATAAGCCCAGCAGAGTGTACATGCATGCGCACACACCCACCCACAAGTTAGGGTACAGAATTTTTTCTCCACATATCTCTTGCTTCATATATTTTCCTTAAAGCTTATTCAGGCCTAAAGTAAGAGTACAAACTAAGCTGCAGAATAGAATGTTAGAGTAAATGTCTCTTTTGCAGACACATTTTATTTGTAGGTTTGGATTATGAAATGTATTTTATGTCTTTTATAATATGCTGCAAATAATGCAGTTTTGAGCTCTAAGTTTCTGAACATGTTTAGAGAAAATACTTGCTATTTAATTGTACATTCAATAAAATGTGCACATTCAAACTGAAGAGAAAAGTAACAGTAAAATTTCCTGGAAAATGAGCATTTCAACAGCACAAAGTTAACCATATAAACATACTTCACTTTTTTTCTTACAACATATCAAGATAATGTCTCAAATATCTGCAATATGCCTTTTAAAATTTGTTTATGACATAGATTGAAATCACTGGTTTCTGGTACAGGAAATCTTCAGGATGGACAGGGATGAGTGTCCATTTGGGGAAGGCTTTGGTAGGGATGCAGAGTGTCAGACATAAAATCCCATACTGACAGTCCAAATTAAACAAATAAAATTGAGATATCAGAAGTTAGATCATTAGTCTTATTAGCATCTTATAAGGTGCTAATGAAATAAGTACTGACTGGAGGGCATGTTTGCCTTATAGTTTTGGATAAAGTTCAGCTTCTTACTGCACCATTTACTCTGTCTAGCCAATTATGCCTTTATAACTGAATGATAACATGAAATGTACTGTCTTGACTCCTGCTGTTTCTGTGTCCTAATACATGGCCCATCATCATCCTGCTTTGATGGTGAAATAATTTAAATGCTGATTGGAACCTGAATCTGAAGAGCCAATTTGACAGATTATTTCCTCCCTGAGGCACAATGGAAAGAACAGTTTAAAAATGTTGTAAGTTAAAACGATGGTTTTCTTCATCTACATGACAACATCTGTTGGAGTTATAATGACCTGACTTGGCAGTGTAATCTACCTGTCTTAAGTATTTTAGTAGAAAGTGGCATGTAACAGATGCATGATGGGTTTTAAACCATAAAATGACATGGAAACAATAATTTGCCAGTTAAGACAGTGCAAAACAATATAAAAATGTCTTAATATGCCTTTTGTTGCAAACACAAATCTTTCAGTCTCTGGTTCTTGCTTTAAGCAATTTTAAATCTATTTCCTTGAAAATACTTTTATTATTTAAACCAAGGAGGTAACTTTCTATATACTCTGGTAATTTCCTTACTACAATTCCTTATTTGAACGAATCAATACAAAAATGAATTTAGAGACCAGTTTCCAAATTACATCAAGGATGGAATACAGCTATTTCTAGCCAACATGTACAAGAGAGAAGTCAACTAATTATACATAATAGATACTTGAGGTATCAAGGCTCATACTTCTCTGCATTAGCAAGTATGCTAAGACTATCAACCACAGCAAAGAGTGAGTTACAGAAGAATTTAGACTATATGCTGATTCCTATTACAGGAAAAATAAAGAAAATAATCTATATTCTGCTCTCCATAATCAAGTAAAAGGAATGTTGGAGTATAAAATTAGAAAAGATACAATTCCTGTCCATCACTGATAAAACCTTATAGGAATGAAAATAAGTTAGTCATGACAATATTATACATAACTGCACTTTATGCTTATGTACATGATTATGACATTACTATATGAAGACATTAGTTTGGGCCGTCATATTATGACCTGCCAGTACAGAAACTAAAGAAAGGCAATGTTTTATCTGTGTTGTTCTGGACAAAAAAATTAGGGGTATGATAGTCTTTGAACTATAATGAGGTAGGAGTAAGAGAAGTAAGAAACATTCTAGCGTAAAGAGCAAAAGCAAAAATACAGGTGAATGCACAAGTATGGGAAACAGCACATTCTGGGGTGCAGAAGGGACTAAAAGGACAGCAGATGGTTGCTGTCGGAAATGAGGGAAGGTAAGACTAGATTCAGATTGCAGGAGAGATTATAAACAAGTCTGAAAGCCTGGTAAATGAGATCAGAAAGTAGGTCTTTTATAATGAACACCGTGTGTCTACCTGCAGGCTTGTTAAGGAGCATGTGGCTTACACTGTGGGGAACGATAGTGATGTATAGGAGTGATATGAATACCCAAAACAAAGTGCAATATCTTTAGATATTATGCAGTTCCTAAGAGGCTGACAGATCTTCTTCTGTTCGGGTTACAAGGTGGAATTTGGCAAGGAGGTAGAAGCTACTATTCCTCATGGTCACACATACACAGTATGTGTCATATATGCAATTGTCTTATGCATGAGATCTAGTGTGTTCCAGTGGTATGAGATTAGACATCCATGCTAAAAGCAGTATTTATGGAATAACTGTTTGGAAGTTCATTGAAAGAGCCAATGTAAAGGAGGAGACCCTGGATACCATGATGGTTTTTGGAGCCAATTAAGTGATTCCTATTAGAGAGGATGAGACTCAAAAGGAGGATAAAAAAAGTGGAAGCAATCATAGAATAACTAAGACAGAACATTAATGGGGAAAAAAAAAGTAGTAGAAAATGTGATAGCCTGCAAAGGGAACAAGCTAACATGTAGAGAGGGCAGTAGAATGTGGTGGAGAAATATAGTAGTAAGGTAAACATTTTATTATAATTTCCACTGTCAGGTGTGAATACACAGTTCTGTTTCCTAGGAAGTACTTTTGATGTGTTTTCAAGGTATCATATTGTTGGAATATCTAATTGAAAATTAATTGCCTGGTGTGAGAATTTCCTTGGTTATTTATTACTTAGCAGAATGAATCATTCTTGATATTCATATTGCTACTTTATGATGTTACATTTATTATTATCTTGATTTATTAGTGTTTTGTTGGTACCATACAATGAAAGGAGAAGGCAGCTCTTCCAATTGCATTGAAATACAAAGAACATAAGTATTTTGTAATTTGAAAAAAGAAATGAATGGTAATTATGTAAATGTCAATACATGGAAAAATAGTCAGAGAAGGTCATGTGATGGGTAGATAATTTTCTTACGGGTTTGAAAATACATAATTATCTTTCATAGTTGGGATTGCAGCATTTATAGGCTTTTTTCATTAATGTAATCTAGTCATTATGGGTCCAAACTCTGAAACTAGAATACTAGACTTCACATTGTAGGTTGGTCACTTACAAACTTTAAATACTGTCCTGACTTCTTTGCACTTCGGTTTCCTTGACCAGATGAGACAGGGGACTCCTTTGCTCATAATGCTACAGGAATGAATTGCATCCGTGTATAAAGGTGAAATTTCTGTGCCAATTGTTGCTTTGTTTCTGTGGTCTGTCTTTGGTGAAGCCCTTCATTCCTATCGTTTATTGCTGTGTTACTGAATTTCTGCACCTCAGGGGTTGGGATATGAGCTTAATCCTGACTTATCAAACAAGTTCCTCCTGGAACCAAAAGAACTTGTTCAAAGATGGACAAGTGGTCCAAGTAAGGCCAGTTAGTGTCTTCCATTCATCCACTAGATATTTCTGGAATTTTTGCTGGGGTCATTAGATATGCATCCTAGGATGAAAGTTTTTAGCACATGGGTAGAACCTTCCCTAGAAGGAAGCTAAGAAAAGGGAATAACTGACCTAAGCATGAAATAATGATGACAGTTTCCTATTGCTCTTGCTTGACGCCCAGGTCAACTCTACCTGATGGTTTCTGACCCTTAGGCTTGTCCAGCATCTAGTAAAGTTCTGTGTTTGCTTCTATCAACCACAATAGTTTTGAACACTGTGATGATATTTTTCTATTTTATAATATACTTTTCTTTTTGAGATTCTTAGCCTTAATGTAGTACCTACATTGGCATGTACATTTTTTGAATCAGTAATTCTATACTCCATTTATCATATCATGAGATACATTCCAAAATGATCTTCTAGTTGTAAACATAATTTTATTAATTTGTTAGCCATATTTATGATTATAAAAGAAGTGTAGGTAAATCATGCCATTTAAATATATCAGAAACTTCAGTTAATTTAGGTCATCAGGATGTTACAGGCATTCTGCAATAGAGACCAGGACTTCTGCAAGCAACTAGAATATAAAGACATATAGTACTCATAATAGATGATAGATGAAATGTGATCATAGAATAAATAGAAAATTGCATGCAAAAAATAAGCATGGTAAAATGTTATAGAAATAGTAATAAAGTTATAAATAAAGAAATAGGACATGACTGGGGAGATGAGTTAGTGAGTAAAGCACTTCCCATGCAAATGAGAGGACCTGACTTCAGATCCTTCAAACCCATGTAAAGATACAGCAGTATAAGCCTTGCATTCACATATTGTTCCAAATTCCAAATTTATGTTTTTGAAATCTAGACAGATTAGTAGATATATGTATACAATGTTCATGTAGAAAGTTGGCCATAAGGTCAAGGATTATCAATGGAGCATCAGTTAGAAGACTGTAGCTCTAGTATAAATTCTTTGAGTTTAATCTGAGATAACTTCAGGGAAAATTAGCAGGAAGAGGGAGTATCTAAGGTCTGTTCAGGGAGAGTCAGTGGACTTCAGTGTCCAGTGGGTAGCAGTTTGAAGGCAATATGTTTTACAGCAAGAGTTGGCCTTGCATATAGTTAATGCAGTGATAGAAACTGGTTTGAAGTTCTTTACTTGTGTCACAGGTTGATCTTGGCTAAGTAGAAACATTAAATCCTGCTCTCCAAAATTTGTACATGCTATTTTATTTGGAAAAAAGATATCCTTCATTCACTTCATCATCCTATTTATTAACAGTTGCACAATTTCTTGTATAATTATTTGCATTCTTTATATATTCTAGAAACTTATCTTCTGGTAAATGCATAGCTAGCAAAGATTTTCTTCCATTTTAGAGCTGTTTCATTATACAGTTGATTATTTCCTTTATTTTGGAGAAGATTTTCATTTCATGAGGTCTGATTCATTAATAATTGGCACTGTTTCCTGGGTAACTAGAATCTCATTCAGAAAGTTCTTGCCTATGCCTATTCTTTTTTTTTTTTTTTTTTTTTTTTTGAGAGAGAGAGAGACAGAGAGAGACAGAGAGACAGGGAGAGGAAGAAAGATGGAGATGGGCATGCCAGTAGCCTCTCAGCTGCTGCAAACGAAACCCAGATGTGTGCACTTCCTTGTGGTCAAGTGTGGCATTGCGCCTTTGCATCTGGCTAAACATGGGACCTGGAGATTAGAACCGCTGGAGACTGGAACCAGTGTTCTTTAGGCTTAGGAGGCAGGCACCTTAACCGCTAAGCTATCTCTCCAGCCTGCCTATGCCTATTCTTTAAAGGACTTTTCATACTTTATCCTGTAACAGTAACAGAATTTAAGATCTTTCAACAAGGGAAACTAGTGTGGAGAGGATAGAAGGGTGGAGGGATATATCTTCATGGAAATGTCCTTATGTAACACAGAATCACATAAAATGAGTATATAAAATGGAAAAAAAAAACCTATAAAAGGGTTTACTAGATATAATAGTTAAATTAAGGATTCAGAAATGAAGAGATCAAAGCTTTCCTATTTGGTAGCTGGTTCCTAGCTGGTAGCCTTTCATTAACAATAAAGCACCTACTGTGAGAACATATTTAGCTATATTTAATTTAGATATACTAAACTTTTTGTTATCTATAATCTCACTATATTAGTGTCATAAACAAATATATATAATTACCACCCCTCCCATAATTTTCTTCCTGATCTATTCTGTCTGGAGGTTTCAGAGAATGGCAGGTTTCCAGTACATTTTACATTTCTGCTAAAAGTTGTATATACTTAATTGTGCTATCCAGCTAAGAATTTATTGTTGATTATTTTGAATAAAATATAGTTACTAACTGGATGGAAATGACATTCTTGCCTTACTGACCCACTATTTAGTTATCTTGGTTTTCTAACTCGTTTTGAGAAATTCCATAGTTTTAAGGTTTTAAGCATTGGTGATTTGATAAAATTTTCTTTTGTGATAAAATGAAGGTCAGTTTAGGTAAAATTGTTGTTTCTCTAAAATAATTTTTCTCTAAAATAAGTTTATGCATTCATAAAGATTTTCTGCAAACACTCATCTGCACTAATTTAGTCAGTCTGTTTTTTACTCTTCTCTTAAGAGTCAGTATAGATATTAAGCAGTGACTGAACCTGAGAACCACATCTTTGGCATTTACCTGGCTGTCTTTCTAATTCATTAGTTCACTGGAATTAACAAACACTCTTTTTGTTTATCCTCTCAACCAGCTTACATTTCATTTAACAGTGTTTTCCAAGCCAGCTCAAATTAATTTTGCAATGAAAATTTCACATGGCATTGTTTGCAGCACTTTGCTAGAATCAAGATAGACTGCAGCTCCTGCACTCTGCTCATTTGCCAAGCGATCAGATCTGCAAACAGCTTTGTCTGCCACAATTTGCTCTGACTTAGAGGATTTGTGCTCTTTATTTGTCATGGACATGCTTTCCTTTCTTAGGTAATATCAACTAAGTATATGGCAGCAGTTTCAGAACAATTTCCCAGTATATTGTATGTTCTTATCTCAATCAAACAATATTAATTGTACACATTATTGCTTTAAAAACATTTCTAAAGAATTCTATAGAGGGAACTGGGAAGATAGCTTAGCAGTTACAGACATTTGCTTGCAAAGCCTGCTGGTTCTGATTCAATTCCCAAGCCACTCATGTAAGGCAGACCCAGGGAGTGGTGCATCTGTGTGGCTTTCACTTGCAGCTGCAAGAAGCCATAGTGTACACACACACACATGTTTTGTAGATTTTATTAGAAAAAGTGATTAAATTTAAAGCAACTAAACTTTAGAGATTACATGAATTCGTGGGAGTACTTTAAGAATGACTGGCATTTAATTTCACCACTGGCTCTGATGTCTTCCTCCAAATGTTCTTTAAAAAAAAATCCCCACAGTGATTTTCACAGAATAAGGAAGTTAAAACATGCCACAGGCTCCATAATTCAAGTTAAATACATATATATGATGAAGTTTCACAGAAATTCCATTAATTAACTTATCCTGGAGATGAGTTCAAAGGCATATGCTTCATCTATATGTTTCATATCCTGCACTTAGACCAGACAGGATTGATCCAAGAAAACTAAAAATAGATTTTTATTCTCTTCATAATTCTATTAATCATGTTTAATATTGAGGTATGATCTCAAAAAGAGGTGGAAGACACAACCAACACTAGAAAGTTATCCTCTGACCTACAAGCAGGTCATGGCACATACACACCTGCACTCTCACACACACACATGTACATGTGTGCATAAACATACACATCATACACACATATGCACATACCAGAAAACACATCATACACATATATGCACATACCAGAAAACAATAACTTCAGGTTACAAAATGGCATGTTAATTTCCATGCATGGAGACAATAATTATTTTGATATTTATTTTTGCAATTAAGTGTACTAATTTAAACCAAATTATATAATTCACCAGATAAATGAAAAGCAGAATTAGACTTTCTAAGTGACAGTAGAAGATAAGCACATCCATTGCAAAAGCAAGGACATGAGCATGGACGCATACAATACCTAAAATATAAGAAAAAATAAAATTTAAGGAAAAACTACATATAACATTTATAAGGAACTGTGATTTATATTAGTTAAATTTCTTTGCTTGTGATGTTAGAGCTGGAAGGAGGATAACTCCCTTCTCAACAAGAAAAAGATACGCTAGATAATATCAACATCATAACTATTCTCAATCTTATCAGAGATCTGAGATTTCAGAACACACTTCTGGCCCAAAGTACAGGGACGGATAAGCTCCTCCAACACAGAGGGTGGTGAGTACTGGGGCAACAGGAACAGAGAGCATGGAGGGAACACATTAAAACAGGTGAAAAAAGCCGGGCATGGTGGCGCATGCCTTTAATCCCAGCACTTGGGAGGCAGAGGTAGGAGGAGTTCAAGGCCACCCTGAGACTACATAGTTAATTCCAGGTCAGCCTGGGCCAGAGTGAGACCCTACCTCAAAAAAAACAAAACAAAACAAAACAAAACAAAAAAAAAAAAAAAACTGGTGAAAAGATTCTGCTTGTAAGTATACACTTGCTTAAGGGTATAGAATTTGCATGAAAATATACATGTAGCAGTGATTTTATGAGTGGGAAACTATTGGGAAGCCACAGGCTTAAAAGTAGTTTCAACTCAACTTTCTGACTTTTCTTCAACCTCACCATGTGTCTATAAGAATGTTGAGAGACTGAGCACAAGCATAGGGACAAATGCTTGTAATCTCAGCACTGATGAGGCTGGAAGAGGATTGCAAGTTTGAGGTCAGCCTGGTTATATAGTGAGACCCTGCCTGAAAGTGAGAGAGAGAAGAGAAAAGAGCAAAACAGAAGTAGGAGGAGGAGGAAAGAAGAAAAGGAAAACAAAAGGAAGGTAAGAGAAAGGAAGGCAAGGAAGGAAAGGGGTGGGAAGGGAGGAAAGAGCAGGGAAAGATATGGTATTCTAATACATTTCTAAAATGAAAATTAATAATTTAAAATAATATTTTGAAAAAGAAAAACATATGGGATTTATCCTAGCAATGTTATAATTGTAATATATCATAATTTTAGAAGATCTTTATGCTAAAATAGATCAATAACAGAAATAGACCCAAAGTAAAATTTTAGTGTGGGAAAAGATGAGAAAGAAGTCAGTAATTGATATTTAAAGAACTAAGTTTGGCAAATTAAGTTAGACTCATATTTCTTGCTTATGTCAAACATAATTCAGAAGTTTGGAATAATTAAAGGAAACATTAATATAAACTAAAAATATTCTCATAAAATAATATGAAAGATTACACTTAAATAAACTGGAAAATTGAAAGAAAGACTACTAAATATGACAAGGGCATAAATTATAAAAAGAAAGTTTAGTAGGATGATTAAATTAAAAATTCAAGTATTATATACTTCCAAAAGCAAGATAGGAAGCCTTCAAAGATAAGTAAAGAATTACTAATAAATATGTTAACATAAATGTCATACAAGATATTTTTGGTTTTACTATGAAGTAATAAGAAATATGTTCATGAAATAAATAAATAATTAACCAGGCAAAATGATGACATTAATTATCCAAGAAATCCATATTGATACAGAATTAGTATATATTTTAATCTATCTTTTTGGTAATGATTGAAAGGAATGTTAACTCTTTGGAAGGAGACTAAGGACAAATGAATTGAGGGATTAAGCAGATATCTCAGTGATAAAGCAGTTGCTGTACAAGCATGGACATCTATGTTTGATTCTAGAACTCTCATAAAAGCTGGAAATCATAGTGGGCTTCTTAAATCCCTATCTGCCTACTAAGAGGGGTTGGGTATAGCAGAATTTTTGGAAGCTGGTGGAACAGCTAGCCTAACAAACACAGTGATGAACAATAATAAGAACCAGAGACCTTGCCTCAAAATGAGATGGAAGGCCTGGTCTAATACCCCAAAATTGTCATCTTATCTCAACATGCATACTGTAGCACACACAAGTCCTTACACACACATGAACATGCATGTGCGCACATGTGCACACACACACAGAAACACACACATACCCTCCCAAATTGAAAGGAAAAAAATACACTCAACATTCAATACAATAATATAAGAAAACAACTTGACGTAATGCTCATACAAGTGCAGTAGTGGCAAACAGCCATGGTGGGTAACCAACTGCTCTTGATTTGGCTAACAGATCCGCTCAGTGGAATGGAACTCATTGCTGGAACTGGGAAATAAGTCAAAACCAGGTACAAAAAATGAGCTCAGTCTCCAAGAGCAAGATACCACCAAATGTGGGCTAGAAGAGAGCCAACACATATAAAATTCCCTCCAAAACATATATGGTCATCCCTTCTATCTAGTATAACTTCTCTCTCCGTTGGAGAATTTGCTTATCTCTTTTCAGGTGGACAGCGAACCTGAAGGGAGGATCAGCTAACCACACCTCACCAGGGCCCCAACTGAAACCATAGAACAACGCAGGGGAAGGGCAAGACTTCAGCGTTCATGGTGATTATGACACCAGAAAAAGGCTGAAGGAGATAAACACAGAGAACATCCAACTCCAACTAAGCCAGATATCCAGAGATACAGAGGCTCCCAAAACCTCATCACTGAAGCAGAATTAAAATGACCCCAATGTGGCTCAGGGAAACTTGCGGAAGAGGGGGTGGAAAGATTGTTAGAGTCACAAGTTGGGGCATTATGCACAGAGACTGGGGCCTACCCCCCAGAACTCTTGACTAACCTCACAATGCACGATCCACATTCCCCATTGATGAGGGTCCCTTTGAAAGTGGGAGGACAGGGAGGAGGACAATGGAACCAATACTATGAATGTAAAATCAGAATAATATAAATAAAAATATATATTTAAATAAAAAAATTAAAAAAATATAAGAAAAAGGATCATAAAAGCAATATGAAATAATAAGATAATAATAAATGCAGAAATTAATAAATAGTGCTTTTTATAATTTGAACCAAAGTTTATTGAGAAAAATGCATGTTAAAGAATTACCCTAAAATAACAGGTACAACAAGAAATAAAATTTATTATCTTGACATGAAGCAGGAGAAATGGGTCTGGCTCCATATTTTCAAACATTCTATGAGTCATATTAAGAATTTAAATATTGGGCTGGAGAGATTGCTCAGTGGTTAATATGTTTACCTGCAAAGCCTAATGACTCAAGTTCGATTCCTCAGTACCCACATAAAGCCAGATTCACAAAGTGGCACGTGCATCTAGAGTTCGTTTGCAGTGGCTGGAGGCTCTGGCACACCTATTCTCTCTGGCTGTCTCTCTGTTCTCTCTTTCTCTCATTGCAAATAAATAAACACATTTTCTTAAAAATAATTTAATATTTAGGAGCTGAGGGGAGATGGCTCAGCAGTTAAAGGCTCTTACTTGCAAAGCCTGCTAGGCCAGGTATCACTCCCCAGACACTCACATAAAGCAAGATGTAAAGAGTGGTATACACTTCTGACATTCATTTGCAGCAGCAAGAGACCCTGATGTGTGCACACACACATACATGGAATAAACAAAATTTAAAAATAATTTTTAATCTGATAAGAATTGAAGAGGGAAATTATAGCATTTGTCTTAGTAATAATTTGAATTATTAACAACTGAAAAGTTACTACAGTGGCACAGAACCCTGCTCATGAGAGGAATTAAACAAATGCACATAGTGTTGGTGAAAGATTTTAAAACCATCAGTAATAACTTCATATGATATGTTTTGTTTCTATAGTTCTACCTGATTTTCAAACAATTATGTTTATATTTTATAATCTCCTTTAAAAAAAAAAAAAAGACCTGGGAGCCTGGCATGGTGGTACATGCTTTTAATCCCAGCACTCGGGAGGCAGAGGTAGAAGGATCACTGTGAGTTCAAGATCACCCTGAGACCACATAGTGAATTTCAGGTCAGCCTGGACTACAGTGAGAGCCTACCAAAAAAAAAAAAAAAAAAAAAAAAAAAAAAAAAAAAGACCTGGGGGCTGGAGGGATGGATTAGCAGTTAAGGCATTTGCCTGCAAATCCAAAGGACCCAGGTTCGATTCCCTAGAACCCATGTTAGCCGGATGCACAAGGGGAGGGGGATGTGTTTGGAGTTTGTTTGCAATGGCTGGAGGCCCTGGCATACCCATTCTCTCTCTCCCCCTCTTTGCCTTTCAAAAATAAAATATTTTTAAAAAAAAAAAAATGGCTTGGAAGCCAGGCTTGGTGGCACATGCCTTTAATCCCAACACTTGAGAGGCAGAGGTAGAGAGGTAGGAGAATCACTTTGAGTTCAAGGCCACCCTGAAACTACATAGTGAATTCCAGGTCAGCCTTAGCTAAAGTGAGACCCTACCTCAGAAAACCACACACACACACACACACACACACACACACACACACACACACACACACAAAGAAGCCCTCTTACAGGAAAGGAAGCAGGTTTGTGTGATTCCTACAGCAGTGGTGAGAGGAGACACCAGTGGAATGTAAGAGAGGGAAACAAATGGGAACTATGGGCAGGGGACAGAATCAGTGATGTGGAGACCTCCTAATTGTGACTAACGAAAAAGAGTGACTAAGCTGAGTATATGCCTTGAATTTATGGACAGGTCATAAGTTGTTGCAGTCAGGTTTGCATTGCTGGCAGAAAACACCTGAGCAAGAGCAGCTTGTGGGGATGAAGAAAGGTTTATTTTGGCTTACAGACTCAAGGGGAAGCTCCATGATGGCAGGAGAAAATGATGGCATGAGCAGAGGGTGGACATCACCTCCTGGGAAACGTTAGATGGACAACAGCAACAAGAGATTTTGCCAAACACTGGCAAGGGGAAGCTGACTATAATAGCCATAAACCCACCCCCAACAATACAGTACCTCCAGGAGGCTTTAATTCCCAAATTGACATCAGCTGGAGACCTAGAATTCAGAACACCTAAGTTTATGGGGACACCTAAATCAAACTACCACATTCTTCCCCTGGCCCTCATAAACTGATAACCCTCCATGATATAAAATGTAATGCATTCCATTAACTTTAAAAGTCCTCATAATTTTGCTGGGCATGGTGGCACACACCTTTAATCCCAGCACTTGGGATGTAGAAGTAGGAGGATTGCCAAGAGTTTGAGGCTACCCTGAGACAACATAGTGAATTCTAGGTTAGCTTGGGCTAGAGTGAGGCCCTACCTCAAAACAAAAAGTTCCCATAATTTTTAATCAATCCTAATGATGTTCAAACATTCCCATAATCCAAGGTCTTTTAACTGAGCCATATTATATACAAAAACAAAACTCAAAAAACCATAATGACACAGAATAAACATTCACACTAGCAAAGAAATATTCAACAAATACAAGATTTAAACAGGGCAACATCAAACTCTGTAGTTCCAAGTCCAACAACTCTTACCAGTGATGAGTCTCCAAGTCTGATAATTCTAACCAGTGACAAGTCTCTGGAGTTCCAATTCTGCCTCTCCAGCTAGGCTACTCACAGTCCTGGAAAACTTCATCTGGCGCCACCAACTCTCCTTGGCAGCTATCCTATAGTCCTGCCATCTCCACTATAACGGACAGTTCATCCTCATGGCTCCATCAGGTATCCATGCAAGTAGTCCAATAAACCTGCTTCACAATGTCCATAGCCATTTCCAAAATACAAAACTGTGTTACAAATTCAATGACCCCTCTCTTGCCTGCTTTTGTTATACTCCATAATACCAGCTCAGCTGCCAATGTATTATCCAAGGGGAAATAAAGCAGACTTTGAAGAACAGGACACTTCTTCAGCATTTAGGCCCCTTCCAAAGAGTCTGCCTTCTTCCTGTTGTCTCAATACTGATCAGCTGACCCAATCTCAATGGTTGTCATCCCTCTTACAATTGCAGCTGAATGGGCAGAAGTTTTATCCCAAAGATTTAACTTTTTGTGTGCCACATCCCTCTGCTCACACTAGTCCATTTCTATGCAATGCAACCCTGCCCAAGTTCTCAGGACATGGACATAACAGCAAGCCTCTCACACAAACTGCTTCTATCCCAGTCTAGGCAAACGTTTTTCTCACCTTCATAAGCCAAACATCACAGGACATAGTTCTTTCTGCAGTCAGGTCTTTCAACTCTGACCAGTACTTACATCACTGTCTCTTAGGTGTCTCTTAGGCCAAGGTTTCAACTCTTTCCACACTCCTCTTGGAGTCAGGTTTCCAGCAGTAACAATCCCACTCCTCTGGTACCAAGTTTGCAGTCAGGTTCACATTGCTGGCAGAAAACACCCAACCAAGAACAAAATGTGTGTGGGGGGATGTTTATTTTGGCTTACAGACTCAAGGGGACACTCCATAATGGCAGGGGTAAGTTATAGCATGAGCAGAAGGTGGACATCACCTCCTGAGCAAAATCAGATGGACAACAGCAACAAGAGAGTGTGCCAAACCCTGGCAATAGGAAGCTGGCTATAACAGCCATAAGACTGCCCCCAACAATACACTGCCTTCAGGAGGCTTTAATTTCCAAATTGCCATCAGCTAGGGACCTAAGTTTATGGGAGACACCTGAATCAAATCATCACATAAGTCCATCCACCAAGATGCACTGAGCTGTGAAATTCCTAATGCCTTTTTATTTTTTTAACAAAAATCCTGTGTCTGTCCTGTTGAGATGCATTTTTAGATCATACTTCTGTATATTTTGTGGCTGGCTATAGTCATTGAATGCATTTGGGCCAAATTTTGAAATGAAGAAAATATGTCACTTTCAGATGAAAATTTCTTTGCTGATGTGGATTTACCGGTTTGTTTTCTTGAGCTGTCAAATTGCTAGCAAATTATTTTTTCCCATCTATGAAGTAAAAGAGGCCCACTGATTCTTTAAATGCCCTCATTTTAGAGGCAGAACACATTTTCCACTCCACAAGTCATAAAATTTTATGCATTACTAAGGGAGTGGAGCAGACACGATATGTCAATTTCAATGCATTCTTAAAGTTGATCTGTATCTTCCACTTCCTTCCAACTAGATAAAGCCTACCTCCTGGGGCAGGTACTCTATGCATCCTATTGCCATGAAGAACTCAAACCATATAAACAGACTCAAAGAATGTTTCCCAGGAGACTTCTCCATGCAGTCTGCCCAGGAGACACTACCATCAATGAACTCCCCACCAACATTCAATATCAACTCCCAGTCATGAAACTGACCCATGTTGTACTATCAACTCAACCAAGATGATTGCAGCCCTAACACTGGTATCATCTGGACTGGGGGTACTACCTACTGATTACCCCAACCAAGAAATATAAGAACAGCACTCTTATCTCAGGCCAGTATGGGCAGGGAAGGTTTGCCAAAGCAATAAGCATTGGAAATATTCTGCAGCTCTGGTGTGGTGTGTAGAAAAGGTGGGGCAAAGACCACTCTCCCATGGACAAGAAGCACACCTTTGTTTCGATATGCCACTGAGATCTTTAGATGTTTGCTAAGAATAGAATAAATAAGTCCACTCTGAATGATAAATATTGGATATAGTGCAAGGAACTGAGGTGTTTGCTATTAAAATAATTAACCCATTTCATTAACTCAGTAGTTAACAAGGTCATAATTTTCAGTATATATCTGGGTCTTTTTTCAGTATTTTTTAATTTATTTATTTGCAAGGAGGGGTGGGGGAATAGGTAGAAGTAGTGAGTGGATAATGGACAAACCAAGGGCTCTTCTTACTGAAAATGAACTCTGGATGCGTGTGCCACTTTGTGCATATGGCTTTACAAGGTTACTGGGGAATTGACCCCAGGCCACCACATTCAGCAAGCAAGCACCTTTAACCAATGAGCTATCTCTCCAGCCCAATATCTGGGTCATAAATACAAGAAGCCTAGTATATTCACTGTACATGCCTTAATTGAAAACATGTATGTATGTATGTATTTGTATATATATATATATATATATATATATATATATATATACACACATACACACATATATGTTCTGTTAAACTCTCTATCCTCTCATCCACCCACCTATCCACCTAAAAATCCATCCATCCATCCATCCATCCATCCATCCATCCAGAGAATCTACTATAGGAAAGTAAACAGTCTGAACTCTACATACATGTTTTAGCGTAGGAAACAAGCATTATTTTTAGAAGACTTTAATTTGAGCTATAAATAATTAAAAGGCATAAAACAATTATGATAGAGATTAGTAATGCATAATATTCACCCTCACAGGCCACACCATTTTATCTAATTCATTTTTTTAAATTTCTTGAACTTTTATTTATTTTTCTAGATTATTCCATTCCCAACATTACATCAACTATTGTTTTCATCAGTATGCCATAATCTGTGTGATCAGTTTAATGTCTAAATAGCATAAGATTATTCAAATCATTAGCAAAAATTGTATTGTGAACAAATTATGAACATTAAGTAAGGACCCACAAGGGGAATATGAGGAACAAGTTATGGCAAACAGCCTCATTTAAAATTTAGTGTCATTGGATAGGGAGATCTTGGTTTGGAAGGTACTTCTGTATATGTAATACCTATCCTGTACTGTTTATAACTATGGAATTATTATTTAGTACTAAAATGACTAAATAATAATTATGAACCACCTCATATTGAGATCAGTGCAGATGCATGTTTTTTTTAAGTTATTTATTTATTTGCAACAGAGAGAGAGATAGAAGAGAGGCAGACAGAGAGAGAGAGAAAGAGAATGGGCACGCCAGGGCCTCCAGCCACTGCAAACAAACTCTAAATGCATGCGCCCCTTGTGCAGTTGGCTAACGTGGGTCCTGGAGAATTGAACCAGGATCCTTTGGCTTCGCAGGCAAACACCTTAACCACTAAGCCATTTCTCCAGCCCTGAGATACATGTTTTTAAAAATAAGAATAAAACAACAATAATTCCATGTTGGAACCAAGTCTCAAAAACAATGGATACAAGGGACTTATTTTCTTTCTACATGGAAAGTTGATTTATTTCCTTAAGTTAAATGGGATACTGTTACATGGTGCCCCTTGGTCATCCTCAGCTTTAAATGGCTTATTATTATTATTACTAATATATGCACGATTGAGAATAAAAAAATATCTTTGGAATTTTTCTTAGTTGCATGTTGCTTTAAACTGACTGGCAATCTTCTTAGGAGCCTGTGCTTATACTTCACTGTCATCCTTTCTCTGACTGGCAATATGTCCATCATTTTACATGTTCCCACATTATCAGCAAGGTCTTGGACAGCACCAGTGTCTAGATTTCCAGCACTTTATTCCATACTGGTCCTGCCTATGCTTGTGGGGTCTGACTCCAGTGCTGAGAGTTCCCTTTCCTTTAGAAGTGTCCTCATGTTATTAATATCTCAATTCTTAGCCATGTTTTCTCTCAACTTTCACATGTGGGTTTTTAGCAATTTCTGACTCTGTGCATTGCTTTTTTTTCCCGGGTGTGTCATGACTACAGGCTAACACAATAATTTTTGTGCAGTTCATGTTATTTTCCTCCTTTAAGAAGTTCCTCTTGATAGGGTTAGAGCTAGAGACAAGCACCCCTGTTAAGTTTAGAATGGATCAAAATAGTTTCCACAGAAATGAATGAATGGATGAAGACACCAATGGCTTTAAGGCAGTTTTGTGAAATAAATAAATAATAAGCAAGGCTCAGGCTCATTCTTCCTGCAGTACATCCTAGTCCCTCTTGAACTGCATTCAGACATTATGTTGTCATATTCTGAATATAGTTCACCACAACTCTGGCTTATTTTTGCCTTATCTGTTTCATAGACCACAAATACCCTTTCTATGAACATACACGTTCTGTCAAAGCAAGCATGTATAGTCTCAAGGAGACATCACTGCAATTAAGAGCAGCCAGTCAAGCTTTAATCCAAGCATCTCCACTCTTCATTGTCTAAATGCATTTTAAACAATAACAGCAGCTATAACAAACACTGACCTTGCTCTTTAGGAATATATTGCCACTGCTTTATTTTTCACACTTGTGTATGGGGCAGGCATTCTGCTGCCTTTGGCTAAAATGTTGTGAAAATGAAATGAATGCATCAGGCCATAAAGCTAGTTGGTCATTAAAATTAAGATCACTCACCAGTGTAGTGATCTTGAGTAAGACTGCCTGATTTATACCCCTGGTTGTACCACACTTACTGCTTGTGTGAATCTGTGCAGATGACTTGTGACTAAGCTTGCTTTTCCATAAAATGAAGAAAATATTGACTCATAGGACTGTTGTGACCATTAAATATGGTTACTAAATACAAGTGAAGGAGCATGCCCCACCTATGACAAGGATCATCATTACCACTGACATGGATGTGCCTGTCTTAGAAAGGTGATATGCAGCAAGGGAATTACTGTAAGCCTCATATTTGGGCATTCAATCCTCCTGAGTAATGCTGTCCATTAGCTATATGGCCTCAAATTCATCTGTGAGCCTTGATGTCCTGCAAAATGTTTATAGTTTCTATATCATAGGGTTAATGTGAAAATTGGAGTAAGACATGGAGATGAATTTAAAATGTAGGGCTATGATGGATCACTTTCTTCCAGTGGGAGCTGTTAATGTGTTTAAGACTCCCCCTGCCTGCAAGGGCATAGTATCAGACCTGAGAGGCAGCAATGCTACATGAGTGTGATGCCTTCCTGTGTATGAACTTTTGGATCTTTACTGTGAAATTCTGGTTCTGACCATTGTCCACTCTGTGCATGTGGACAAAGGAATCTTCCCTAGCCTCCAAGTCCTCACCTGCAGCATAGATACTCTTAAAGGAACATGGGGGAAACAAAATGAGGTTAATGAAAGTAAAGAGCTGACAAAGCCAGCTTAGCATGGTGCATGTAAGACTGTGCCTTTGTTCTGTTGTCATTGACTGGGCTCCCTCATCCCCAATCACATTTCTGATTATAATTTGTAGATTTCCCTACTAGGGGAAAATGAGCTGAATAAAATGTGTACAATATCTAATTGACTTGAGTATTTCTAATTGTAAGTGATTCAGCATTGAGCTGTATGTTGCAAATTGTTGAGAATCTCACTTGGTCTCACCTGGCTGATCAGCTGATCTTTCTCCTTAACCACAGTCCAGATATGGGGGGAAATCGGATGCTATCATAACTGGGTCTGTGCTGTGGCTTTGTGAGGTGCATGGTGAACTTGATTTCCCACAACTCTGTACCTCACCCACATAACCACTGCCAGTGAGAAGGAGCACAGGATAAACATAAATACATCTTACATTTCAAACAGATAATAAGTATTAATGCCTAAAGTTACAATTAATTTCTATGAGAACTGGTTCTGTCAATTATAAGACATGAGACTTTACACTTAGGTTACTGGTCTTCAAAACAGGCTTTTTAACTCCTATATGACAGAAATTTCATGAAAATTAAGTAAGGGATATTATTATATAAACAAATTACCTACTATTAGAAAATATTCCCATTTTACTTTTTAATCCTCCAATTATACTGTCTATCTTTCAAAATCTTTGTTAATCTAAAAAAGGATTTATGAAGTTTTTTCTGGACAAGATATTGCAACCTAGCTTCAGACTGTCTGAAACTCTGATCCTCCTGCCTCGACTGTCCAAGTGGGGTGCAGGGAAGATGGCTGGGAACCACTATGCCCACATGGGTTATGTAACTTTAGTTCAGATAACCATTTCATCTCTAGATTCTTTACTAACTTTTATTTTTGTGGTCAGCAATTCTTTTTATTATTTTGTTTTTGATGTTGTTTATGAGGTAGGTCTCACTCTAACCCAGGCTGACATGGAACTCACTCCGTAGACATACAATGGCATCATACTCATGGTGATCCACCTACCACTGCTTACCAAGTGCTGGGATTAAAGGTGTGTGCCACCATTGCAGCCAGTTATCAATTCTTTATGCTCTTTGCCATATTTTCTATAATAATCTATGACAATCTTAGAAAGATGTTGGCAACAGAAGAAACAACATAGTAAAATGGCAGTTTGTAAGAGTTCATGGTACCTTGACCTTTAGAAAACGTATATGTATCATGGAAGCTTTAATTTTCTACTGTGTTTAATGAAGGAGCATAAAAGGGGATCATTATAATTGTTCTATCCAAAACTTTGTTTTCTTAGTATGAAGATAGGAGGAGCTGTATCTCCATGCAGGTTTTATCTGTATCCTCTCCATTTCAAAATATTTTTATATTTTTCATGATCAAGTAAGGGACCAAAGGAAAAATACAGGAAAATTTTATAAACACAGAAAAACTGAGAAATCAGGCATAAATATAGATTATAAAACAAAAGCTCCATAGTTTTGTATTATGCCTTGATGTTATTCATCCAATACTGATGAAAAGTTGTACATTAGACTTCATATCTACTCTAGTGGCCAAAATATATTTAAATTTCATGTGAAAATATATATAGAAGCATATAAAATTTGTAACATCTTCATGCCATTTTAACATAACAAGTGTACATGTGAAATGTGCTTGCCTATCTAAAGAAACATTAGTATTGTGACAATTATTTCTCACCTACTTCACTGACTACATCTATCAAATGAAGGTGTGAATAGATTGTATTCTTGAGACAGTTTCAATAGCAAGAAAGCAGAATATTCAAGCTAATAAAAAATCCTGGTAAGCAGGCAGATCTTTGAATCTGAGGATCAACCACTGTAGTTACCTCCTGGGATAAAGCATCCAAACAAAGATAGCTGATAGAAGGAAAGTTTTTATTTTGGCTTGCAGTCTTGAGGGGAAGCTTCATGATGGCAGGGGAAAGCATGGCATGAGCATAGGCTAGACATCACTTCTGCCACAGCAAGTGGAATGTAGCAGTAGGAGAGTGAGCCAAACTAAATACTAGACAACTAGAGCTCATAAAACTGAAAGTCCACCTCCAGGAAAACACCTTCTCCAGCAAGGTTCCACCTCCTAAATTTCCATCAGCTGGGAAACAAACATTCAAAACACATGAGTTTATAGGGAGCATCTGATTCGAACCACCATATTCTGACCCTGCGGCCCCCCACAAAAAAAAAAAAAAAAACTGATGATCATCCATGATTTAAAATGTAGTGCATTCAGTCCAACTTTAAAAGATCTCTTTTTTTAATCACTCCCAATCTTGTTCAAACATCCTCATAGTCCAAAAACACATAGTGGCACAGAGTAAACATTTACACTGCAAAAGATGGCATTGGGTATAGCAAGGATAGATTGAACCAATACAAACAGAGCAAACAACAAATCCTTTAGCTCCATGTCTGATATCTGTAAACAGTGATAAAGTCTCTGGATTTCCAATTCTGCCCCTCCAGCAGGGATACACATAGCCCATGGAAAACTTCATTGTGAACCAGCATCTTTCCTTGAAAACCATCTCATATTCCTGGTATTTCAAAAAGTCCTGAGGTCTCCATGAAACCCATATTTAATCCTTGTGTCTCCATAGAGCCTGCAAAAACCCTGCCTCACATTGCCCAGTGGCATATATATATATATATATATATATATATATATATATATGGCAAATCTAATGACCCTCTCTTTCTTGCACTTGTTATACTCCCATAGTACCAAATTTGTTAATCCAAGAGAAAGCCAACTTAGATTAGCAGGGCTCTTTCAATATTCAGGCCCCTTACTTTCAAAAGGCTCAGCATTTGTTCTGCTCTTCCAGTGCAAAACAGCTAACCCAATCTCAATGGTGGAAATCTCTCCAACAATTTCAACTGAAATCGGCTGTACTCTCTAGCCTGACGTTCATTTCTTTCTGTGCATATCCATCTGTTCATACCAGTTCATTCCTTTTAAACTCAACCATGTTCAAGTTCTCATGACATACTCAGAATGCAGCAAACTTGTCACACAAACTGCTTCTAGTCCAGTCTGGGGAAAGTTCTTTCTTCCCCTAATAAGCCAAGCCTACACAGCCTACTGTTTTCTGCATTTCTTTGTCCATTTAGGCCACTCAAACTCTGACCAAAATGGTCCATCCAATTTTGCTTACAGCACTACAAGGCATCTTTTAAAAAGAATACACACACACACATGCACACATACGTATATATGCAGAAAGCATATGTGTTTGAGAGAGACAGAATGAGAGAATGTGAGAGAATAAATGGGCATATCAAGACCTCCCACATCTGCAAATGAATGCCAGATGCATGTGCCAGTGGGCATCTGACTTTACCTGGGTATTAGGAAAGCGAACCTGGGATTTTAAGATTAACAGGCAAGCACTTTAACCACCAAAACGTATTTCCAGTGTCATTAGGCCAACGTTTCAGATTTTTTGGCCTTCCTCCCACAAATAAGTTCCAAAAGACCAAAAGCCACACAGTCAGGTTTCTAGCAGTAACACAACTTCACTGGCACAATTTTTTTTGTTGTTGTAGTTTCCTTCATGTTGCTCTAAGAAAGCACCCAACCAAAGGCAGCTAATGAGAGGAAAGTTTTTATTTTATCTTATACTCTCAAGAGGAAGTTGCATGAAGGAAAGAGACAGATGGCATGAGTAGAGGCTGGACATCACCTCTGTCACAGCAAGTGGAAAACAGTAGCAAGAAAGTGGGCCAATTAACACTGGCAAACTAAAGGTAATAAATCTCAAGGTCCACCCTCAGCAACACACCTCCTCCAGCAAGGCTCTGCCTCCCAAGTGGCTATCAGCTAGTGACCAAACATTTAGAACACATGAGTTTATGGGGGACACATTACTCACAGCACCACACCCATTACTGTTCACTCTGTACTGCTTCCCATGTAGATTTTCTGTAAACCTGATACTATGAATGATTAAACAGCCTGTTGGATAAAAACAAACATCTCTTTATCTTTTCTTGGATTCTTCTCTAGATACAGTATTCCTTTTGCACCCACACTGATAAATACTCAAAATAATATGAGTCAAGTCATGGTAAATGATAAACATTGCAGTGCCAGCAGTGAGGAACAGTCCATAAGAGTGTATTTCTAGAAATTCTAGCAGTCCCTCCAACAAGGGCCCAGGGCTGTATCTTCAGAATAATTTCCAGTAAGAGTATTCCAACAGGCATTTACTGATTTCTTAATGCACAGGTGAAGGCTGAGAGCTGGGGAGTATCAGTTATGATTTAAAGACTTTGCTTCTGACACTTCCATTAGCTATATTGACACTAACTACAAATTACTATTTATTTGTACTTCATTGCACTTTTAATATGTAATCACAACTTAAAAATTTGAATCTAAATGTTAGGATCTCTTCTTTACAAATGGATATGTGTAATTTTTGGCTTTAATTCAAATATGTGCTGATGTTTATTTTGTTTAATGTTTGAATATAGAGTGGACTTAATCAGATATAATCTCAGTGACATGTTATGAGATATATAGCAACATTGTATCTGCTTATTTTGACTTGGTTCAAATCAGATAACTTCTTAAACTTTTACGTGAACAAGATAAGCAATGGGATGACATAATCTTGTTCAGTGATGGACCATGGGTAAAATTGGCAGTCCTCTGTGATATATCTGGTACCATTATAGTGATGCTGGTTTCTATAAGAATATTCTATGATATTTTTATATTGATGAGCTCACCCAATGCATATCTCAGAACATATCCTTATCATTAAGCAAACACATTGTTGTAGATATATGTTTGGAAATTTTCATGTATAGTACAAACCAAAATGCTTCCTTTGCAAATCTTTCTGCTATAAAAGAAATTTTAATCAAACTAATCATTAATCTTTCTGTTTTATCCATTGAAACATTTCAAAATTATACAAAAACTCTATTTTATAATGACATGATAAAACTCCAAAAATTCTACTCCCCAATAATGTGGATGATTCATATTCTAGAAATAAATTAGAAAATTTACATAGAAATTAGAATATTCATCCACATCGTAAATTTGTTGTGCTGGCCAAGTAGAGATCAGCTTTTATTTTTTAAAAGAAAGCTGGTATAGGGTGTTTTTTAAATAGTAGGCTCTGGAGCCACACTGCCTGCAATTGAATAGAGCTCCTTTTTACTAACTCAAAGGTCATAAGTAGGTCATACAATGAGATAAAGGTCATTTTCAGTATTTGTAAAGTAAGAATAGAAAACAATAACTCATTCACAGGCTTGGTAATTAATATTAAATTAGTGCTTACCTGAATACCTAGCATACACTAAAATCAGTATCTCATTAGTCATTATTGTTGTTGTTATTATTATTATTATATCTCATCCTACTACTACTGTTTTAGGATGCAATTCAAGCTAATTTTAAAACACTTTGATAAAAATCTACTTTCAAAATGATATTCTTTTTTTGACTACCACAAAAAGAGAAACATCTGGTTTTAGTACAAATCTAGAAAGTATGAAACACCACCTGCTACCATAGATACTACTTTTGCAATAAATATTTCTTTGATAAAATTATGATATTCAAACCATTGCAAGTGCAATAAAATATGTCAACATACATACAAAATAAATGTTCTTGAAAGGGAAAAGAGTATCACAGCATTCAATCTCTTGATTGATTATTGACTCCCACGAAGCATTCACAAAAATATTTAAATAAATTATTTTAGAATTTAAAAAGTGATTTTAAAAAAAATCTTCTGGTACATTTTGATACAATGAAAAATAAATTCATCTTTACTTTGTAGTATGAGAGCAAGATTGTGCTCCTGGTAGGACAGCATGTGGAAGGCTAGTGTGAAAGCTGAGACAGCTCATTTTGCACCTGCTCAGAGCAATGGCACTGAGGAGGACTGTGGCTGGGTGACCATCACACCTGATGAGATGCCTCACTGTACAGGGGAGAAACCCTGGGAGGCAGGCACACCTATGACATCACCTCAATAAACTCATAGTGGGGACATTATTTATCAAAACTTAGCAGTATTCCTATGTTGAATTCTTAACTAGAACAGTAAAGCTGTGACAGGTTTGTATCATTCTAACATTTGCCCAAGGCTTATCCAAATCTATTAAAAGCTCTCTAACACTGATATGTCACTAAAAGTCTGTACTGATGACACTGAGAATAGTTAAGTTATTTCTGATGAAGCTACAGCATTGAACATAGCAAGATTCAAATGAGTCAAGAGGGATGTTTTTCTCTGAAAGTGATTCAAATTTCATGAAATCATAGATCAGGAATTCATGAGAAACTGACTTAATGACATGCAGTGATATTTCCAATTTTACCTGGTTTTCATCCAATACACATCACTTTCGAGCTATATAGAGTAAAAGCAAATAAATTAATAAATAAAAGTAGAGGATCAGAGAAGAGGGGAAAAATGTCTTTTGATGGAAAAAAGAAGAAATACTACTTTAGAACACTGTGCCAGTAAGAGACCAAGAAACACAAATTAAAGCCACAGA
The DNA here is from genome assembly GCA_036365145.1 of Orientallactaga sibirica. Classification (NCBI taxonomy): domain Eukaryota; kingdom Metazoa; phylum Chordata; class Mammalia; order Rodentia; family Dipodidae; genus Orientallactaga; species Orientallactaga sibirica. Next base: position 21,084,885 of record JAEOAD010000033.1, read on the forward strand.
CCTGCTTCCTTCCATTTTTATACCAACATCTGCAGGATGCATCCTCATGTTGTCACAATAATGTAAATTACAATGGCAAATATTATTTTATTTGCTTTTTATCATATCATGAAAACATTTTGCTATAAACAAGCATGTCACAGAATTTAAGGTGAAAATCAAACTACTTATTTTAAGTTTAAGATACTAGAAAATAAATGATCTTAATGTTCATGTAGAACTATAAATACTTTGAATAAGAAAAACATTCTTTAGCAAAAAAAAAAAAAAAGGAACTATTACAGTACTTGACTTAAAACCATACTATGGGCTAGTTTTTTTAAAAATTAATTTTCTTTTTATCATATTTAGTAATTGGTACTTGTTTTTTATTAAGAACACATTTTGTATGGATATCATGTGTTAGTACAATCTTTTCCTTCCTCCCTGCCCTAATTCTGTTGGGGCCAGATATACTCTCCCTCTTCACACATACACACACACACACACACACACACACACACACACACACACACACACAGACATGAAAAATAAAGGCAAACAACAAATACTGGCAAGAATGTGGATAAAAGGGAAACCTATAGACAGTTAAGGGACATGTCCAATTACTATAGCCATTATGGAAAAATAATATAGAAATTCTTCAAATCCTACTATAGATTAGATATCCAAAGAAAAGGAGAGTATGGAAGAGGTATCTATGATCTCACACTCACTGCAGCCAATGTATGGATTCAACCTTATGTCTGCTGATGGATGAATGAAGAAGATGTTATATATGCGTGTATAACAGCATATTATTCAGCCATTTAAAGAAGACAACTATGTCTTTTAAAATCATATGGGATCCAGGCGTGGTGGCACACGCCTTTAATCCCAGCATTCGGGAGGCAAAGATAGGAGGATTGCCATGAGTTCGAGGCCACCCTGAGATTACATAGCGAATTCCAGGTCAGCCTTGACTAGAGTGAGACCCTACTTTGAAAAACCAAAAAATAAAAAAACCAAAAAAAAAAAAAATCATATGGGAGACCTGGAGGAGCATATGCTAAGTGGAATGAAGAGGCACAGAAAGACAATTATCACACAGTTTCACTCACATGCAGAATTTGAAATCAATGGATACAAACAAGCAGGAAGTATAATGGTGGTGGGCAGAGGTTGGGAAATGGAAGATGGAAATAGGAAAATGCCAGTTTAACAGGTACAGAGTTAAGGAATCTGGATGAGTGCATTCAAGAAATCTGGGAAGACTAATACAGATTGTCAACTTGTAAGGATCTGGAATCACTCGAGACACAAATCTCTAATGAGTAAATTTTAATGCTCAACTATGTCCACAGATAGATCCCTTCTCCCATACACATCATCAATCATCATTAAAGTAAAATTGAAAAACATATATGTTATTATATATGTGGTGTTTTAATATAGTTGTATATTGTAAAATGTTCAAATCAATCTACATTATATAAAATACATTACCAGTGCATATACTCATCATTTCTATGATAACATTTGATGTTTTTCTCAGCATTTTTCAAATACATAAAATTTATTAATTAGAGAACTCAATAGAGAGTTCTCAGAGGAAGAAATACATGCCTTAGTAAGGAACCATCCAATAGCTTTCTGATTGGCTAAGATATCCCCTCAATGGAAAGGAACACTCAAGGCAATCCTCCTCCTTCTGCCTCCCAAGTGCTGGGATTAAAGACAATGTGCCACCATGCCTGGCTTTACATGGATTCTTAATATGAATTTTTACAATGCTTTAAATGGAGCTTCTATGATCCAATATGAACATATAAATTTGGGGAAACAGTTGCTTTAAATATAAAGATGAAAAAATCATTTTTATAGGAATCATTTATTGTCCTAAAGATCTTTTCAAATATTCTTGCCTTCTACAAATCTGTACAGAAATGCAGGGTTAAATTCTACAGGAAGTTTGGTGTCTCTTGCACTTAAGCTTCATGAATATTTTACTTAAAATTCTGCCCTCAGGGTCCTTGTATCACTAGAGCATTATACTTTCGTCTAGATACATAAATTATTCTAAAAATTCTTCCAATTTCAAGCAAGGTCATCCTGAAAAAGGCTGAATACAACAGGCTTGATTTAATGCAGTTTGAATATAGAAATATACATGTTAAGAAGGCAAAATAATGTGTAATGTGCTTTACTTGAGGTAACCACTTTTCTAAAATACAATTCATTGCAATAGTACATTTTACCTAAAGATCATTCATTTTTGGTCCCTCTCCTGTTACATCAAATATTTATCACACACTATTGTGCCTCTGGCATGAGGTCAGGCACCAGCACACTGACTTTCAGCAAGCAGTAGAGACTTGCTTCTTACATTTGCCAGTCATACAAATACTGCAAATTGTGGAGTGGTCAAGGAAACCATGGTAGGTGAGAGGGAATAGTAGGAAGTCTTTTATGATGAAATGGCTTTCAAGCTGAATTCGGAAGGAAGTAGTTCTGAGATATATAGAAAAGAGAACAGTCTCAATACACAGATAAGAAGTGGTAGGAGCATGCTGAATATATTAGAAAAGTGCAAGTGATCAGTATGGTTTCAGCAAATGTAATGGAGTAGACATAGCAGCAAGGAGATCCAAAGATAACACAGGGACATGGAACTCATGGAGTTGGGTAAGGACTTACATTGTCACTAGGGAATTTTAGTAAGGCATTGAAGTGATAGAATGTATAGTAGAAGAAGCCTCTTCCATTGTTATTCAGAGGAGGCTGTGAGAAGGTAAATGCCTTACTCTGTGATGTGGATCAAGATAATAGCAGAGTAGGAAGATTGAGATAATAACTCTGAAGAAGCAAGAATATATACACCTAAAACCATTTATTCGCCTCAGTTGCGAGAATAATTGCATTTAGTTTTGCAAAAATATATTCATAATAACACAAAATAAATGTTTTTTTGAAGAAATATAAACACAGAGTCACAAAACCTTAGATATATCACCCAGTTCACCCAGTACAAACATTTCACATTATGATGGAAGAGCTTGACATTCTTTTCTCTTAATATTGATTTTTACAACACATTTATTTAACTGACATATAAACACAAATATACTTATTCTAACTGATATATAAACACAAACATGTTTATTCACAAAATGTCATCTGATACTTTAATATTTATTGTACAATACAGAAAATATGTTACATATCTCTCCTCTGACATTTATCATTTTCTTGTCATAAAAATTTCTACTTCTTGCTTTTGGAATTGTATAGTACATTATGATTATCTATCTATATTCATATTCCCACATAATTGCCCCCCCCCAGCACTCCTCATTCATAGCTAACTATACCTTAGTAGCACTGATCATCCTTTCTCATCCCTCTCACCAACACACACTAGCCCCATCCTCTGGTAACCTTTAGTCCGCTGTCTGCTTCTAAGATGAACTCCATTAAGTTTCACACAGGGAAGAACATACTCTCCTTGCTGGCGCCCAGCTTTTTCACTTACCATAATGGTCTCCGGCTCCATCACTTTTTCATGAGCTATAGGTTCTCATACTCCAGAGCCATTTCCACAAGGACAATGAAACTAGGTGGCAAATGTTTGGAAAACAGCTCTAACTTTAAGCAAACTGAACAAGTCTCTTTTTCATTCACATTTAGTGTGAGGCAATTATCTACTGGAACTTTAGACCCTTTCAAGGTTGTTCATTCTTTTAAATTAATTTGTATAAATTTTGTCTTTATAGATAATCCTTTTATTTTCAAAATATAAAGAATTTAAGAGTCCTGTGATCAAAAAAAAATCTAGTTTTCAGGTTTATGGCTTTATTATTAGTTTCTTCTGAGAGTTTGTTAATGTTATTGTAAAAGTATGAATGAAATACATAAATAAATAAAGAATGAGTTCTATAAACCCCCAATCTTCTCCATGAAGCCCCAGGAGAGGTCAGGACCTTGAAAAATGCAGCCATAGAGAAATGTGTGACTTAAAAATGGAAGGGAGCACTGGAATACTGCATGAAATCTGTGACAGGTATAGTCATCCATTTCTTCATGGGGCTGCCAGGGAATTGTCATTCAGGCTTTCTTCCAAAGACAAATCTCTCAGGGAGTTTTCAGTGTGAATGTTCTTTCTCCTGAATTAGACTCTTCTCTTGTTAGGTGGAATCTCAGCATTTGGAAAGGTGGAGGCAGGAATATCACAAGCTGAAGGTCATACTCAGCCAGTAGAAAGTTTAAAGCCATCCTATATGCTTCACAGCCTCATGAAATAAACAATTAAAACTATTCCACAATGAGGACATTAGATGACCCTGGGTTAATAGCTTCTTGTCTCTTCCCAGCATTTCTTGGTTGGCTGAGAATCTGGGATTCTTGGTACATTTGCTTTATATTCATCCTGTCTTCATCATCGAGAACATTCTCTCTTATGCCTTCCAATACACTTGTGAGTTTTCATTTTTTATTTTGAAGTTGTGTGCTGTGTATGTGAGTGTGTGTGTACACATGTGTGTGTTTCTATGTGTGGAGGGGTAACTATCAAAGGAAGGACTATGCCTATATTGATTATCATTCACTTGTGACATATGACAATATTTTTAGACACTTAATTCATTATAAATTTTCTTCCAATACATATATTCTAAGTAAGGTAATTTTTTTCTGAAAAATGTGAAAAAAATCTATTTGGAAATATGGCCAAACAGAGAAATATGATATTTTCATGATAAAATATCCATATCAAATGCATCCAGTGTAGACAGCGTCAAGAGTAAGCAAAAGAAACTTAAAATACACCCACCAAGGCTCAGGGAGTTTTGCAGAAAAGGGGGCAGAAAGATTGAAAGAGCCATGGGTTGAGACATCATGCTCAGAGGCATTGCCAACCCCCCCAATAACTGACTGCTGCTTCCACATCGTATAACCCACAACCCCATGGGGAATACTATCTCACTGAGGAGGGGCCCTAATGGAATGGAGGAGGGAGGGGGAAAAGATGGTACGAACACATGATGTAGCCATACAAAGTGTGCTCTTAATAAAAAAAGAAAATGAAAGAAGTCAATGGAATAAATACACAGCTACAGAACAGTCTAGAGAATAGAAGGGAGTCTATTCAGGCTGGGTAGAGTAATATCTAGTGACTATATCTTTGATAACACTGCAGCTGATGGTACACATACACAGGGACACAAAATTTGATCAGGACAAATGATCCCATGCCATGTTTGTGTAGCTACTGTTCTATGAACTTTACTTATTTCTACCTTAGAATCATTTAATGGACAAATCAATTAATTATAGTTACAGAAGAACAAAGATGTAAATTATGAAAATCCAAAAGTAGTAACATATTTTTAGAGATTGGATCCTCATCTTGGAGGGCAGTGGAGAAGGGTGACTTTTGAAATTGAGTATTTCCATTTTATATAATATGAGCCAAAAGTCTCTAGTGAAATAACTGAATAATAACTGGACTTGTATACAGGTTATTCAAAAGTGCAAAAATGACCAAAGGTACATGGAGACTCATTGAGTGTGACAAGCATAGGCCCACCTCAGACCTCCGCACTTGAGCTCTCTGCTTAGAAAAATTTTCCACCAATATTCAGATGGCATATTTACTTCTTCTCCCATTCAGATTTTCAATCAAGTGTTTGTTCCTCAGCAGTGACCTTTTCATCCTGTTGATTTACTGTGCTCTGCTATTTAGAGTGCACATTTGTTCATTTATAACCAGTGAAGGAACAGGGCATATTGACACAGCAGACTGGAAGGCAACTGGAATGAGATGGATTAGTTATCTTGGTACATAATAAATTGCCTCAAAGCTTGCAGAATTGAATTAACCATAAGCACATATTTCCACTGCTCTTGGACAGAGACTCAGAAAAGCCTTATTTTGTTAGTCCTAGCTGTGTCACCTCTGATAAGCTGGAGCTATAATCATTTAAGGGTGGGCTGCAGAATCTGCACACAACCTGGACTAGTCACAAGGCTGCCGTGTGCATGCTGCTTGTTGACAGAATGACTGTTTCTCTCCACATGAGCCCCTCTACAGCACAGCTGGGTGACCATGTCATGGTGAAAAAGTTTGCCCCCAAATAAGTGATCCAAGAAAGTAAGACTGAAGTCAATAGCTTGTTTGTCCTAATCTTTAAAGTCACAAACTATTATCTCTTCAATATCCTATGGGTTATACAGATGTGGCCCAGCCTATAAGGCAAGGGATGAGAAAAACTGAAGGGCAAAAAGAGAGCTTATCATGGAGTCATATTGGAGGTTGGCTACTACAGATAGATAGGAAATAACATAATTTTTATCCATCAATTCAGGTTTCAGAACATGTAGAATTAATATACCAAAAAGTGGAGGTTTGGATTTGAGATATACAGCTAACAGGTGGTGTGATGGAGCCAGCTTGTACATGCTCATAAATTAATTGTTAACTTGTTAGAAATTTTGTGAGCAAGTTAGTACATAGATCCTGTTTAAAAATCAAATTAAGGGCTGGAGAGATGGCTTAGCAGTTAATCACATGCCTGTGAAGCCTAAGGAGCCTGGTTTGAGGTTTGATTCCCCAGTACCTATGTAAGCCAGATGCACAAGGTGGTGCATGCATCTGGAGTTCCTTTGCAGTGGCTGGAGGCCCTGGTGTGCCCATCTCTCTCTCTCTCTCTCTCTCTCTTGTTGCTCTCAAATAAATATAAAATTAAAAAATCAAATTATGTAAACTCATAAATATTGTACTAGAAAAAAAGATTATACATAATTAAACTTGTTACTACCCAATTTTCTCTTACATTTTACCCCATCTACCTCTTGAGGAGATCAAGACCTCTGTATGGTAGAATGTAATGCAATACTGTGGTATCTATTTCATATCTTAAGGATGTGCAAGTGAGATGAGCTTGGCAGCTTCAAATCAGGGATAGAATGTTTGTACCACAAAAGTCATAATGCTCTGCCAAACACAACTTGAGTTATTCTGCATATTGTCTATGTCTAAGAAGGTGATGGAGGAAATGCTAATTATACTGACTAAATTTAAAAGTATGCCATTATAGTAATGTCACTAAATTGTAAATAAAAGGAAAATGGAGAAAATATTATGTTTAAAAACCAACACTTATTGTAGCAAAAAAAAAAATCATATCTTTGTTTAAAAAAAAAAAACTCAGTCCTGTTTTTAGCAGTTATCTTTCTCATGGAAATGCTGGTATTTTTATTATCAAGATCCATCTTGGCTGGACTAACTTTCTAGAACTAGTTGTTAATTTACCAGCACATTGTTGCAAATAACAAAGTAGAAAATTAAAAACCAAATGTTTAAGACAATTGCTTCTGAACTATAGGATTAGAGTTGGAAAGGGTCACAGTATGGTGCTTCTGCTTTTTAAAATTTGTTTAATTTTGCAGGGGGGTGGAACATACATGTTATAGTGTGCATGTGGAGGTCGGAGGACAACTTCAAGGTGCTACATACTGCTGCTTTTGTTGCAAACCCTTGGGTATTACTCTGGATTATTTTCTAAACATGATATTATATATATATATATATATATATATATATATATATATATAATGTTATATATAAAAATTAATTTTAAATTCAAAGTTTTAATTTACAAAAGTTTCTAAATAATTTATGAAGTTAAACTTGAAACAAACTTCATTTTTTATGAAAAGGAAAAATTGAGTACAGCCTTAAGTTTGGGGAATTCCAAGGTAACAATCGCTCTCTTACTCCTTTATATCTTACCAACAGAGGCCATAGCTGCCTTTTTTTCTAAGATAACTTTTCAAAGCCTGGTATAGAGAACAATGTGGGAGAAGAGACAAAGCATCTTCCTTCCAGGCATGGGGGCGGTGTGCCCACAAACCCATGTAAGAAGATGGCTTCTTGCTTCAGCACAGACAGCAACCATTCTAGTTGTTTACTATAGAGCTACAGGGTCTCTAAGTCTAGGATTCCTCAGTTGTAACATAATCCTGTGGTATATTAAACTTCATGGGGACTCCTCTCACAGGATATGATGGGGAAGAGGGACAAGTCATTCATGCCGAGATTAATCTTGTATTACTTGTTGTAATGAGTACATCCCATGACCTAGAAATTTCATGTCTTTTAGCCAGTATTCATGAAATTGTGTAAGACTGATTTTTTGGCTTACAAATAAAACCCAGTCCTTCAAAGTCTTTAACAATGTGCATCCAAATAACCCATCAAATTACAAATAGTAACTTAAAAAGTGTTCCTTTCCCCAACATTTATCATAGGCAATATAAGTAAATCTGCTTTCTATTTATTCATTTACCACTTTATGGAATTGTATAAAATGAATAAAGTGTTAGTAATAAGGCAGCTACACACAATTCCCCCATTAACAAAAGATAAGTAAAGATTTGAATTGTTTCAATCTCTCCTTCTCTCTCTCTCTCTCTCTGTGTGTGTGTGTGTGTGTGTGTGTGTGTGTGTGTGTGCAGTTTCTGTGCTGTGGTGTGCTTTGGTGCATGTGTAATGTATGCACATGTGTGTGCCAACATGTGTGCCTTGTGGGCATGCATGTAGAGGTCTGAGTTTTTTCCTGTGTTGTTAATCCACATATTTCTTTGATACTGAGCTTCTTTCTGAACCCAGATCCACTATTTGTAGGAGCCTCAGCCCACAGTGAGTGTCCAGTTTAGACCTCCTATAGGTCTTTATCAGAATCTAAAATAATACTTTTTTTTTTTTTTTCTGTGAGTCCCAGCAATTCTATGATCTCAGCTTCCCAGGGGACTAGGGTTACAGGTATGCATGGCCACACCTACCTATTTTCATAGGTGCTGAGAATTCAAACTCCAGGTAAGTCAGGCCCACTGAGGCCCATCTGCTTGATGTGCTAAGTGCTTTTACCCTACACACTATGCCATCTTGTGAGCCCTGCTTCAACATTATTTGATGCCATATCTTTCAGAAATTCTTCACATTGAGAAAATTATAATTGATTTAATAGGAAGTTGATAGTCAAGCATCAAAGTGACTATAAATATAAAGTTGACAAATAACCAAATAGAAAAGGATATGGATATGTAAAAGCAACTCCGTCTCATGAAAATATAAAGTGATGCACAAAGGCCCCATTGTTATTTTAAGGATAAATGAAAGCAAACATAATGACGTTTGCAATAATAACACTATTTGACAGGAGGAAGCAACACCAAGAATTACACTGAATGAGGCAAAATAGGAACTCAGATGCTACTGTAGGGAGGGAAAATTGGTGAGATCACCTTGGAAAGCAATTTGGCAGCACTTAGCGAATTTGAAGACACTCATAATCTGTTCTCAACTGCTTCCCTTGTAGGTATTGTCCTAAAGACTATTCTACACAGATGCCAGAGGAGATGTATGCTGCAGTGTTCACTGAAGCATTAACTGTTTTAGTGGAGGAGAGAAACAACTTAATTATTTCTCTGTAGAACCACAATAGCATAAAACTATAACTGTGATTTATGTGGTTTATTCATTCAATGGGTTATACAATAGTAAAAGTAAGGAAAATATAACTGCCTATATTAGCATAAGAAATGTAATGTGGAGAGGAAAGAAGAGTGATTTTAAAGTGGGATATTGCTGCTTTAAACTCTTGATGTATAAAGTATGCTGGTGCAGAGTCTTAACTATTATGTAAATTGTTTAGTATTGATTGTGAAAATGGGATAAACTTCAGAAGTATACACAGAAAGTTTTACACCAATACACTCTGTGAGTAGAGTGACCAGGTAGACATAGACTTCACCCATCAGCAAGACTTATTTTTTTTTTTTTTTCACTAAGGTCAATAGGACAAATATTAACAGCTTTAGTCTTGGCAGTAAAATACATGAATGTGTTAAATCTTTTATTACTTTCTATATGTTTAAAAAGTTTTAGAGCATACAGTTTACTTTGACAAAAATGGAACAGAGGAATAAGAAGTAAAACATCTATCACTGTCATGGTTATTGTTGACTGTCAACTTGACTGGATTAGAGTCACCACCTGATTAAGTTTCTGATAATCCACTGTCATTCTGCAGAATCCATCTGTCTTCTGAACAGGCCAAATAGGAGAGTTAAAGGAATATGTGGTAGGAGCCACCACCCCTGAATAATTCAAGTCCTTTATAGTAGCATTAATTTCAGCAATTCCTCCAGGGATGTGATACTGTTTTTGGTTGACTATTTTCCCTGGTGGAGGGAGTTCCAGTGGCTTCTATTTCTCTCTTCCAACCATAATAGACCTCTCTCCACAAGTCATGGAACCAATGTGGGGGTTCTGCCACGTCCTAAGTATATCTTTCCTTATTATGCATTCTGGAACTGGGGAAATAAAAATGGGATGAGTTCGATGACCCACTATACCACTGTCAGTCTAACATTTGCCAAAACTCCATTGATCACCTGTTGCAGTCAGGTTTGCATTGCTGATAGAAATCACCCAACCAAAAGCAGCTTGTGGGGGAAAAGAGATTTATTTTGGCTTACAGACATGAGGGGAAGATCCATGATGGCAGGGGAAAATGATGGCATGAGCAGAGGGTGGACATCAACATCCTGGCCGACATCAAGTGGACAATAGCAACAGGAGAGTGGGCCAAACACTGGCAATGGGACACTAGCTATCATACCTGTAAGCCTGCCTCCAACAATACACTGCCTCCAAGAGGTGTTAATTCCCAAATCTCCATCAACTGGGAACCTAGCAGTCAGAACACCTAATTTTTTTGGGACATCTGAATCAAACCACCACCTTCCACCCCTGGCCCCCATAAACTGATAACCATCCATGATGTAAAATGCATTGCATTCAGTCCAACTTTAAGCATCTCCATAGTTTTTACCAATGCCAATGATGTTCAGACATTCCCATAGTCCAAGATCTTTTAACTGGGCCATATACCAAAATATTCCCTCCAAAACCCATAATGTCACAGACTAAACATTCACACTGCAAAAGATAGAATTGAGCATAGCATAGAAATATTCAACCAATAGAAGATTTGAACCAGGCAAACATCAAATTCTGTAACTCCATGTTCAACAACTCTAGTCAGTGACAAAGCTCCAAGTCCAATAATTCTAACCAGCAACAAGTCTCTAGAGTTCCAGTTCCGCTCCTCCAGCTAGTCTACTCACAATCCTGGAAAACTTCATTCTGGACTCACAATTTTCCTTAGAAGCCATATCATGGTCCCAGAATCTCAACTTATTCTCCACTGCAACCCACAGTTCATCCTCACGGATCCATCGGGTCTCCATGCAGGCAATCCAGCAATCCTATTTCACACTGCCCATGGCCATTTCCAAAACACAAGACTGTGTTGCAAACTCAATTACCTTCTCTCTCCTGCATTTCTCATACTCCATAATCCCAGGTCGAGTGCCAATTTGAAGAACAGGACACTCCTTGAGCACTCAGGCCCTTTCAAAAGTCTACATTCTTCCTGTTGCTCCAATGTAGGTCAGCTGGCCAATCTCAGGTTATAATCTCTCAATTGCAGCTGAATGGGCAGCAGTTCACCCTAAGATTTCATTTTTTCTGTGCTATATACCTCTGCTCACACTAGTCTGTTTCTATGCAAAGCAACTCTGCTCAACTTCTCAGGACACAGGCATAACAGCAAGCCTCTCAACAAACTGCTTCTAGCCCAGTCCAGTCAAAGTTCATTTTCACCCTCATAAGCCAAACCTCACAGTGCATGGTTCTTATTGCATTCAGATCTTTAAACTCAGACCAGAATAGTCCAAGGTGTCCCTTAGGCCAAAATTTCAAATCCTTTTACATTCCTCTTGAGAATCAGTTCCAAATGACCAAAGCCACACAGTCAGGTGTCTAGCAGCAAATGGCACCACTCCTGGGTACCAACCTTATTGTTGAAGTCATGTTCACATTGCTGGTAGAAATAACCCACCTAAGAGCAGTTTGTGTGGAAAAAGATTTATTTTGTCTTACAGACTTGAGGGGAAGCTCCATGATGTCAGGGGAAAATGATGGTATGAGCAAAAGGTGGACATCACCCTCTGGCCAACATCAGGTGGACAATAGCAACAGGAGAGTGTGCCAAACACTGGCAAGGGTAAACTGGCTACGATACTCATAAGCCTGTCCCCAACAATACGCTGCCTCAAAGAGGCATTAATTCTCAAATCTTCATCAGCTGGGAACCTAACATTCAGAACACCTAAGTTTATGGGGACACCTGAATCAAACCAGCACATCACTTGACCTCTGTAAGCACCTACTTTAACTAGAGGGCCACGATGCTTTTTTGGGTCTCCTGGGATCAATGTCAATTCAGAGCCAGTGTTCAATAATCCCCAAAATATCTGATTATTTCCTTTTCCCCAGTGTACAGTTACTCTAGCAAAAGGCCTTAGATCCCTCTGAGGAAGGATAGGACAGAGCTTAGTATTGAAACTTCTGTTGACTGTGGGAGGGTCCTTCCTGGAGGTGACTTTGCCACGCCTTTAATCAAGGACCTCAGGATCTGTAAACAGGCTCAAGTCTGGAAACTGGTTAAGAGGCCTTGATTCTCTGTTGCTATAATTCAAAGTGGCCTTTTGTTTCTTTACTTTGGAACTTTTCTGCTTATACAGATCAAGCAGGAACTTTATAGGCTTCTTATCTCTTTCACTTCTGGGAACACCATGATTAATCAGCTGGTACCAAAGGTCTACAGGAGTCATACCATTATGAGTATTGTTTTGCCTACACTGTCCATTACAGTAAACATGGTCATCTCACCTTTGGTGATTCAGTGCTGACACTTGGCCCTTGTTACCCCAAGATCTAGTTAGACCTATTGCATCTAAGTCACCTTATGCAGCAACTGCACTTCCCACTTTGACGTCTTCTTTACATATTATGGCAGCTACTGGCAACTTTAAGTATGCCAGGGCTTCTTTCTCAAATCTGTTTCTTATAGCCTTAGTGAAGGGCACATCTTCTGGACACTCCCATTGTGGGGACAAAGATGAGTTTACATGGCAAATCCACTCCAGCATTCCAAGTTCTCTGAGCCTTTTAATCCCTTCATCAACATTAAGCCAAGGAATATCAGGCAGCTGGAGCTCATTCACAGACAACCATCTTTGGATCCATACTTGAGCCAACCAATCAAATATACTCTTGGCACCTCTTCGTTTGCTCAAGCTGCATTGTTAAATCTAAAATTTCTGCTCATTGAGCCCATTTCAATAAATTCAGCCTGATCTAGCCTTATATTCCTTCCTCCATCATCCCACAGCCTTAAAATCCATTCCCACACTTAAAATTCATTTTTCTCATGCTTCTGCCTGTACAAGTTAGAAAACTCCTGAAGTTCATTAGGGGTGTACCTCAGCTCTTCTTGAGTCATGCTTTCTATCTCACCTTTAGGGACCTGCCTTGCCTTACATCTTTTTATAAGCCTAGAAACACAAAGGGAGGGCACTGAGGCGTATCAACACAGTGAGGGTCATTTTTGGTTCCTCAAACAAAGAAGAATTACTTCCCTCAGGCAAGAGTGGAGAGGGCAATCAATACTTAAGGGTATGGGGGTGGGGATACAACTGCTGCTAAGGGAGGGGAGGTCATATTTTCATGCAAAACAACTTATTCAGAATCTGAGAATTCAATGTCCCAGATTCTTCAGGGTCTTCCCAGGCATCCTCATCTCAAGTCATAGGATCCCACTCTTTTCTGATCACTGTCCCCACTTTAACTTCTGATAGCCTTTGAGGCTGGGGTTTGAGTTTACATTGCAAGTTAACCAATCTTACAGTGAGAGCTTGGATTTGGCTAAGGTTTTCTAGCCCTGTTCTGGTTAGAGAGGAGACTCTTCTCCAAGGCATCCTTAAAAACCTTCAGATCATGTATGTGGGTCTTAAGCTTGTAAATTTCCTTTATGAGATTCTGCTGTTCCCTTAATAGTTTATACAGAGATGCTAAAAGCAACCAACCAGCATCATCATTCATCTTACGTTTCCACAAATATTCAAAAGCTTTAGATACAGAGTCACTAAATTCCTTGCTTTTCATAAGATATGACTCAGGATCACACCTAATACATCTATCTCACACTCTTCTTTAAATAATTCACACTATGGATTATTAGAGCCCTCCTTATTACCAGTAGAGCCTTTAGTGGCACTGAAGTTGGACATCCATCTCCACAGAGCACCAAGCCAACTAGGGAAATCCATCCTTACAATTCTGTTTCTCTGGAACCACTTCTGGTACCACAATCTGTATTAGTCAGGGATTTCTAGAAAAACAGAACTGATAGAATGAATTGTATTAAATGGGAATTTATTGGATTAGATTACAGCAGTCCAACAATAGCAGTTTGCAGGCCTGAAAGTCAAGGAATCCAGTAGCCGCTCAGTCCACAAAGCTGGATGCCTCAGCAGTCCCAATCTGGCACTGAAGGTCTGGAGGCATCCTGGAGAGACATTGCTCTTCAGTCCACACTGGAAAGCAGCAAGCAGGGAGCAGCAAGCAGCAAACATCCAGGTGGGAGGAGGAGATACTTTCCTTCCCCTAGCTTCCTTAGATAAAGCACCCCCCCCACACACACACACACACTGAGAGGGGCCGTCCACCCTGGGACAGGAGTCCTCCTTTAGTCAATCCTCCCTGGAAGCAACCTCAGAGACCCATTTGTACATAAAGTCTGTGGATTCCTGAACAGATCAAGTTGACACAAAACTTATCCATCACAACATATTTCTGGTTTTCCAGAGATCACCCATTCCAATTTCAGTGTAAGCAATTAAAGGCAATTGGACAGGTGGACGACTCCCTTCCATTTACATCCAGTTATGAAAGGAGGAAGACATAATCAATTCTCCCCTTCAATGTAGGGTAGCATCCCTCTTCTCATTGCTGCTGAGGTGCCTAGGAGCTCAGAGACTTTCCGCTGAGCTATGTGACTGCCACACTAGATTTTTAAACTATAGTTATTGTTAATAATGTGCTCTGAATTCACTGCATAACATGAATGACATAATTCATACATAGTTTGCAATGTGATTGATAATTTGGTTAAAATAGTTACAAGTGTTTGTAATTGCCAGAGATAATATATAATAGACTGGTTTCTAGAAAACTATCAGTTAAAGACCAGACTTTATTAATAGGTGAGGATTTTAAACCCAAGATTCTACTGAACTCTGCTTTTCGAGGGCATGAACTTTCATTTGTTCTTACTGCTGTTGGCCATAGGAGGAGAAGTGGAGTCCAATCAGAGCCCCTACTTATAATAAATGTTGATATGTGTATAAGGGGAAAACTAATTATCTGTCATATTTTTATATTTTATGGCCAGTCTAGGGCTCCACATAGATAGAAGATTTAATCATATTGCTTAGAGAATAGATGCCACATGGAAGTGAGACCGTTTCCTGGTGGCAATCCTTCAATAGGCCTGACTTATGGTTGCAGGGTGCATCTCTAGGGAGGACTGGAATTCAGTTTCAAATGACGCACACTGTAGTTTCTGCCTAGAAGGGTGCTAATGATGGTGATGATTTTCATGGTGTGGACACTTGTCAAAAGGAAACTAGCCTGAAACAATTCTGTACTTATCTTTAGTAATATAACAGCTATTGATGTCAGTATTAAGTACAACCATCTAGAGCAGGATTCAAAGTGACCTAGGACAGGGACATTCCGAATATTGTTCTCAATTCCCTGGGCCAAAGACATTATGTGGGACATGACTACCTCAAGGGAAAACATGTGCTTTGATTTTACCTTGTGTGTACAAACTCCTTTAAAGCCTTTGGAGACAGTGGATATGCAGCTAATGTCTTCATTAGCACTGTCAGGAGGTTGCACTTTGAAACAGCAGAGGGTACATCTTGCTTACAAGATATGGTACTATTATTATAGTTATTGGATCAGTTAAGAACTTTATTTGAAATTCTGCTTGTGTATAAAATTTCAGGACCTTTATATATTTTTTTTTTTTTTTTTTTTTTTTTTTTTTTTTTTGAGGTAGGGTCTCACTCTAGCTCAGGCTGACCTGGAATTCACTAATTCACTCTGTATTCTCAGTGTAACCTTGAACTCATGGCGATCCTTCTGAGAGCTGGGATTAAAGGCATGTGCCACCATGCCCAGCTCCTATAATTTTTTTTTAAATATTACTTTCAGATTAGGAGAAATGAAATGTTACACACACACACACACACACACACACACACACATACACAGGACAGGGTTGTTCCTTGTAAGTATTTCACAAGAAGATCTATGTTACATCCACAAGGAAGTGCACAATGGCAACATGCTTTTCCATGCACTCATAGCCATACATCAGTGTTTGGTATTTCTTGTTTATTCTACTGGATATGTGATGTACAATCATTACAATAGACATCATTTATGCTGTCAGAATCAGGCCTGGAGAATGGGGTTGCTTCAATTTATACTTTAGTTCCCAGAAATGGAAAATCAGAAAAGTTTTGAATTTGATCCTGCATGTTTTTAAAGCTTTGTGCGGAGAAGTTCTGTCTATATGACAGCAATATTTTGAGAGGTCGCTGGTGCTTTGCCATAAGAAATTCTCTAGAGCTTGCTAATCAAACAGCCATGTGAGAGACTACAGAGTGGACCTCACTTGGTAGCTGGTTAAGGATGCAGGGCTTAAGGCTCCATCCCAGCTGCTGATCAGAATGTGCATTTTGTAAGTTCCTGGAGCAATTCATCCAAACATTAAAGTTGAAAAAAGTGCCACTCTGGAATGAGGTAAAGAAAATTTCAGAAGACTTTCTAGAGAGTTGTTTACTTCCCTGGAGGCACAGATGGCTGGGAGGCCTCCTTGTCAGAATCTACAAAGCTTTAGAGCACTGGAAGCTGTCAGTCAAGAGATCATTACCATTATTACCATCTTCAAATAAGTGACTACAGAATGGACCAGTTTTCTAAGAAGAAGGCATCTTTTTATCAAAGTCTGTGGGCCTGGAGAATTCTCTATTGCATCTAGTTATGGCTGGTTGTAATAGCTGTACATCAAAAGGGAACTGCATTGAGCCCAGGCTTCTGAGGAGTGTGTGATAATTACCTGGGGGGAGGAAAGTTCCCACAAAGAAAGGCTCCTCATTAGGAATTCCAGTCCTAGGCCACAGGCTCAAGAAAACAAGAACACTAAAATCTGCCTAACCTAGGAATGCAGTTCTCAAATGATGGTATAGGGAGTCTGTGCCCTACAACACATTCCTTTGCCTCCTATTGAATTTATATCTGATAACAATATATTGTATATCACTGCGGTAGTCCATTGAAGTGTCTCTTATTAATATAACATTATAAAGAATTTCTTCATGAACAGTGCTCCTATAGATGCTATGGGGAATGTGTATCTCGATTTCTGCTTTAATTTTAATATCCTGAATTAAAGCAAAATTATATGGTATACAGTAAAACAGCTCAGGGTGTGACTTATAGGAACCAAACTACAATTCTTTTGGGGGGAAAAGGAGGAATTTGTTGGCTGAGAAAACACAAGAAAAGGCTCAGTTTATTCACAGTACAAGTAAGGCAAGAGGAACCAGGACTTAAAACCAACTGGAGCTAGAAACACAAACAATCCCAAAATCATTTTCTTCCCTGGCCTTTAATTTGTCTTATCCTGGGTGAGCTTTGTCTTTCTTTGTTTAAAATATATTTTGTCAGGAAAAAAGATAATTGATTCCTCTCAAGTCTTACTTCTTATAGCTATTATCATCAAAGGAGATTCACATCACTCACTGTGTTTTTAGGTTCAAAGTTTCAGGCAAACCTTACAAATCCAAGCCAAGGTTAGAAGTTCTTTGTGGACCAATCAGCTATCACCCTAGAGGGGTTTTGTAAAAAATAGTGCATTTAGTTTGGCTAAAATGAGAAGCTATTGAGGTAAAAAAAAAAAAAAAATCACAATTTTGTGGAAACTAGTAGCTTGAAGGGAAAAAAAAGCAGTTGTGT
Source organism: Orientallactaga sibirica (assembly GCA_036365145.1). Lineage (NCBI taxonomy): Eukaryota > Metazoa > Chordata > Mammalia > Rodentia > Dipodidae > Orientallactaga > Orientallactaga sibirica. The sequence goes on from JAEOAD010000033.1 coordinate 21,102,865, forward strand.
AAGGAGGAAAACAGTGAGTAGACACAGTAACTCGTCTGTTGAAAACATGCACAAACTTGGCATAAAAATAGACTTAATACATAAATTACTTCTTCAGAAAGACAGAGAAGAATTATCTTTGAAATTCTATAAGGGTTGGCATAAAAGGACCTGCCTGTATTTAAAGCACTGTAGTATTCAACTTTTGTTAGATGATATCATAAGGGAAAATAATAAAAACCAGAGACCAATAAAATATATGTTATTAGGGTTATTAGGGTTGGAGAGATGGCTTACTGGTTAAGGTGCTTGCCTGCTAAGCCAAAGGACTCAGGTTCAATTCCCCAGGACCCATTTAAGCCAGATGCACAAGGTGGTGTATGCATTTGGAGTTGGTTTGCAAAAGTTGGAGCTGGGGTGTCCATTCTCTTTTTCTCTCTCTCCCTCTTTCTCTCTCTCTCAAATAAGTAAATAAAAATATATATGTTATTATTAAGAAAATGACTATGTAGTATTCAACTTCTGTTAGATGATACCACAAGGAAAAATATAGAGACCAGTAAAATATCTATTATTAGGCAAATGACTAAATGATTGCATATAAATTCTATAGACCATAATGGAGTTACAGAAATAAAGACTATATATAATATAAATATGTGATGAGAGTAAAGTGATAACTTTAAAAAACTGATTGCAGAAATGAATGAATGAATGAAAGCTTAACTCATATTCAGGAGGAAAAAAATGTTTGTTGAATATGGACATTAAATTGTATAAGTAAAATTAGATCATGTTCCTATTTTTATTTTAAAATAAAAATTTACATATTAAAACAATAGTGATTATCATTAAGCACTTAATTTGTTTAAGGTATTTTGTGCTTATTCATTCATATTTATTTATTTAGGAGAGAGGCAGACAAAAAGAGAGCTAGTACGAATGTACCAGAGCCTCTCACCACTGCAAAACAATAGGCACAGGCACCACTTTATGCATCTGGCTTTATGTAGGTACTAGAGAATTGAACCTGGCCAGCAGGTTTGCAGACAAGCACTTTAGCCACTGAGGCATCTCTCCAGCCTGTTTTGTGCTTTTTATAGATTATAGTTGCTGACAAATGAACACTGCTGGTTAGGACTTTGACCCTGCTGATAAATCCATCCTTATCTCCTTCAACAGATAATGTAGGAAGTCTGCCAGTCTGGGTCTATTTCTAGCTTGCTAATGCAGTTTGCTATAGCAGCTACTTGTGCGTGTTCACTTATCCATACAGAACTTCCTCAAATATTTATTGCACAACTCCTATTGTTAGGCTCTCAAAATGCACTGATTAAAATTCTACCTATAAGCAAATTTATATGCTGGTGAAGATTGACAGAAAGTATCCATAATTAACAAGTGTGGCACGTACTATCTTGCATGTGACCAATGCTACAAAAGTTTGAAGGTCAAGACTGTCAAGCTCAGGACTGCAATCTAAACTGAATGTCATAGTTGATGAAAGAAAGACATTACTGAATGAGACAAGGAGAGACAATAGCCAGTGTGGTTGATTTGGGGATAACATGTGCTTTCTTTTTGAGGTAGGATGACAGGGTGATATTTAAGAGGTAAGGAGCATGGTGGAGAGTCAAGCCAAAGAATCACTGAGGTTGTTGTAGGACTTTCAGGTCTACTCTTGAAATAAGGATTTTTGGTAACTTTTGAACTGATCAACTCTTTCAGAGGAGTTCTCTGGCCACATGAACTGAAAGTAGTAGACAGAAGAGTACTGAGGCTGTTATGAGAATGTTCAAATCCGATACCTGACTTTAGGAAGAAAATGAGCCAATGGCCCTGGATGCTGTTTAGAAAACCATCAACACTGCAGGGCCTCTTTTCAACAACAACATGGGGTAGGGGAAATAGTGAAATGTGAGAAGATGGAAAATAGACTTCTTAGAGCATTGTCTATGTAAAATAAATAGTTTTGAAGCCAGATGTGCTGACACACACCTGAAATCCTAGCATTCAGCAGACTTAGGTAGGAGGATTAAGAGTTCAAGACTAGCCTCAAGAGAGACACTGTCTCAAAGACCAAAGTAAATGGCATGTATGTATATGTGTATATATAAGGACTGCTCACATACATTTCATAATTGGTGCTGAAAGCAGTGGTGTAGCTGATATTTTGCTCCATTCCTGTCCAGGCAAAATTCTACCTTTGACATGCCACAACAAGCTGTTGACTGTGGGGATCCAGACAGACACTCAGAAGAAATACTGGGAAGATAGTTGCATCAGTCAGCTCTAAGTAGTGATCCCAATCCTGTTAAGTTTTGTGTCTTAGAGTAAATATTTAACACTTATGGTCCTATGGTCTCTCTGGGGACTCTCCACTTCTCTTATAACTCTGCATTTGAACTTTGGCGCAGATACATTAGGAGACTTGTTCAGAAATTTCCATTCTCTAACATTCAAGAGTAAAAGGATCAAGTACTCATTAGTTATAAAAATTATCTCATATTAACTTTCCATATATTTAATTTTTTAAAATTTATTTTTAGAAAGAGAGAGAGAGAGAGAGAGAGAGAGAGTGAGAATGGGCATGCCAGGGCCTCTAGTCACTGAAAACGAAGTCCAGACGCATGTGCCACCAAGTGCATCTGGCTTATATGGGACCTGGAGTATTGAACCTGGGTCCTTAGACTTCGCTGGCAAGTGCCTTAACCACTAAGCCACCTCTCCAGCCCCAAATAATTAATTTTTAAGCTTGAAAAATATCGTTATCAGTTGTTTAATTCATAATTGCATATAAACATATTCATAATTATTTAGATTTGAATCTACAGATAGCAAAAGTATATGAAAAATAGACACCTTCAAAGCTTAGAAATCCCATTGTACAATGAAGGGAATATTTTCTATTTTCATGACATATCCAAACATGATATTCTTTACTGTAACATTCCTATGTTAGAGGACATAGTAAACACTAGTTTCCTTTCAGCTGTCGTCCTTGCTCCATGCTGTATATGTATATTAGAAAAATGTTGAAGAGTATTATTTTAGACAGTATGATGAGAAAAGACACTAAGAGTAGGCATTTATTTAGGACCAGAATAAGGAGCTAGAATGGAAAACTCAAAAGATTGGGGAAAGAGTGTTCCATATAAAATGTACTTTCTTTTATTCTAATTGATGTATGCTGATTTGATTTCTTTAAAAATAATTCTGAGGTGTGTGTGTGTGTGTGTGTGTGTGCGCACACACTTGCTTTTGTATGTCTGAGTGCATGTGTGTCACAAAGAACATGTTGAGGTCAGAGGGTTTGGGGTTGGTGCTTGTCTTCCACCTTGTTTGAGGCAGAGTTCCACTGCCCATCACCTGATTCCCCTGCTTCACCTCCTATCTCACCACAGATGGTATAATTATACACCTCTACTATTATGTTTGTATTTATGTGGGTTATGGAGATACGAAGCTGCTTTTCCCACTGAACCATATTCCCAGCCCTACAATGTGCTTAATTTATCACACAGAAAAATAATGTTGTTCATTGCAGGAAGAATGGAGTGTGCCAAGGAGAAATGACCAAACAGATTGCAGAGCAAATTCACAGACATTAACAGAGTTTGTAGTTTATTTTAAATAAGTAGTAAAGGTATTGGAACTTTCAGTCCAGAGACCACACCTAATTTTCATTCTTCACAGAGTATATTGGTTACTAAAGACATCCTTTAGAGAAACATTATAAAAGAGAAACTAGTTAATTTTTTTTTATCCAAGTATATGGATTTCTATTGCTCTATTTATGAAGCACAGGTAAGAGATGAAGGTGGCTTAGACTAATGTGATAGTAAAAAGTCTTAAAAAGAAGTTATACACAAGATAGAATTAAAGATGAGTGCTAACTGACTGGCTGTTGGAGACAATGGGAAGAAAAAAATTCAGATTATTTCTAGATATTTTTATGATTAAACACATAAATTAATGAGATGAAAAAGACTGAGGATAACCAGTTGAACTTGTATTAAGGAAATTATAATTTATGTTTGGCCTTCTATGTCTGAGATGTCTTCTAACCTTCTCATAGAAATATTGGTAACTGGATAAATAAATCTGGATCTACATAGAAGGCTATAATATGACAATATTAATTTGAAGTCACCCACATGTGTATAACACGAAAAAGTTAGCACTGGATAACACTATCCAGTGAAGGAACTTATAATACCTAGGGGACTAGAACCTCAAAAATGTTAACATTGAGAAGCTTGAAGACGACGAGAAGGAGGAATTAGCAAAGGAGTAAAAGGACCAGTTGCCAGTTAAGTGTTTGAAAAAATAAGTCAATAAACAGAGAGCTTCTTATGGCACAATGGTTAAAGTCACTTGCTTGCAAATCCTACCTGTCTGGGTTTGATTTCCTAGCACTCATGAAAGCTGGATACAATGTCTACTATTCCTTTGCAAGGCTTGCAGTGGCAGGAGACTCTAGTGTACTCATGTGTGTTGTATACATAAACAAACAAATAAGTAAATATAAATAGGAAAAAGTAATTATAGGTCATATTTCTATGTTTAACAAAGAAGTGTTAAAAACACTTCTTTCATGCATCACAAGTAAACACACCAGAATATTTTAAATTTTCTTCTACATATATATTACTGTTTAAAGTCCTTAAATAACTTTCAAGAAATAAATATTTGACAAAAATGTCTACTTACAAGGATACAAGGATTAATGTTTAAGCCAATAACTAATTTTGGGGGGGGGTCAACTGTACAGACTTAATGTTTTAGAAAGGACAGGATAAAAATGTTTGGGATCAAAATTTTTAAAGAAGTAGGAAATATACACTAACAGAAGGTAAATTAATGAAATAAACATTATATAACTTTCCATTATACTAGGAATAATATTCAACCTATTTTTATATATGTATATGTAGAATATACATATAAATGTAAACCATTAGAAAGATGGCTGTGCTATAATTTAGATTAGGTTGATGCAATTTACAGACCACAATGAGGCCCAAATGCAACTTCAACTGCTCAGCTCTGAACAACTCCAGGTGACATTGACGCTGGCACTGCTTCATGGCTCCTTCTGTGAAAACAGAATTCCTTCCCATAGCTACAGATCTCAAGAGAACTACTTAGCAAATATCCAAAACAGGAATTCTTGTGTCAAAAATCTTCTTCTGGAGAAATGTGACCTGGACACTGTGATGGTTTGTCCTGATATCAAATTGGTTACACTGAGAGACGTCTAGGACATTAGAAACACATACCCATGCATGTGTCCATGGGGTATATCAAGGTGGTATTAAATCGTAAGGACTCTGACCTAAATCAGTGGTTTACTCCACTGAAAAATTTATATTTTCAATGGACTTTGGAGGGAGTAAAATTGTAGAAGGTGGAGCCTATTTAGGGGACATGGGCTACAGAGTGAGAGCCTTTGAAGGGTGTATCTTGGCTCTGGCCCTTTACTATTACTCAAGAGTTTTCTTTAGCCACATTCTTCTTGAAACTTCTGCCTAGCATGGGCCTAAAGGAAGTAGAGCCTGCCAATCATTCTCTAAAACCTCTGAAACCATGAGCAAAAATAAATCTTTCTTCCTTTAAATTAAGTCTCTCAGGTATTTCTCAGAGCAATAAAGGTCTCACTAAAACAGAGACTTTCCATATATTAAGAACACATAGTTTTAAACAGTATGATCTTAAGGACCATATTACTGAAGTAGTCCTACAAAAATGTCCTTTATACCAAGAATAATGTCAGTGCACTTTATTGTTTAATTTTTATAGTATTCCCTGTTTTATATTTTTTTGCAATAAAAGAGTTAAAAAAAGATATAGTTCAGGTTAGATTAAATCATCTCTTATTTTTACACTAGTAAGAAAATAAGAGAGTAGGAAGAAGAGGAAAGAATTACAAACTGTTCATGACTACAGATATTTACTATATCTTTGAGAATTCCAGAGTCCTCACAAGAAGTCCTCAACCTTGTGCGTAACCAACATCACCTGTGCTGGCTTTAAAATAAACACAGATGTTGTGACATATCCTAGAACTTCTGATTCTATGACTCTGAAGTTTTAGTGTGATGTCTAGATTTTTTTTTATTTTACATGGATTAATTTTACATGGAATTGCATGGAAAATTTACATGGGAATCATTTCTGTTTATTTTAGAGCTTAGTGCACCCTTCTTAGATCTGTGACTTTTTTAAACCCTTTAATATAATTGCCTTCTAAACTCTTTTTTAATGTTTTTTAATTTTTTTCTCTTTTCTTTTGTAATCTCTTTTTAATGCCAATTATCCTTACTGACATTATTGCTTTTAAACGTATCCGCTTCCTATTTCATATTCTTTTTTTGAAGCAGTTATTTTGGACCATTTATTTCAAGACTTAGTGTTCTTTAAGAACCATGCCTTTCTTTCACTTTATTCTATACAGGTATGTTCATTTCTTCTGATCCTTGTAGCTCAAAGTTCATTTAAAACTCTTATATGCAGTTACATTAGTTTTCTACTGTCATGCACATAGCAGCTCAAACAACCCTAAATGTTGATTCTTCTTGTTCTGTAGAACAGAAATGGGGTCAGCATCCATCATTCTTTGGCTTATATTGTCATAAACTGAAATAGCATGCTGAGCAGACTTGGGGTCCTATGTAGAATTCAAAGAAATCACAGACTTCCATACTCATTCTTGTGGCTGACAGAATTCTGTTACTGGCAGTGGTGAAGGTGAGATGCATAGCTTCATGGCTGCTGTCAGTCAGGGAATGGTCTAGTTCTCATAAAGACTTAGGCCCTCATATTGAATTCCACTTTATCTCTCTGTGACTTGTGCTACTCATCAGAGAAAATTCATCTTTAAAAGGCTCATGTGATTGGCCAATCCCAATTGAAATCAGTTTCCTATTTTAAACTCACCTCATTGGTGAATCTCTTATGCCATGCAACACAGCAAACTCATGGAAATAAAACCTGAGGTGAATGTAATGGGGCAATCTTAGAATTTTTCCTCCTCCTATTGTTGGATTTTTATTGTTGTTTCTTCAGCCTAGACTGGCTACAATTCACTCTGTAGGTCAGGCTGATATCAAACTTGGTAATCCTCCTGTCTCAGCCTCTCAAGTTCTGGAATGACAGTTATCAGCCATCATATACAACCCCACAGTAATTTCCTTTTAATATTCTATATGTGCTATTTGAGTTCATCAGCTACATTTAAAATTTTACTGACAAAGAACAGTTGTATCTTTTTCTTGACCACTTAGCATTCTTTCCCTCTTCTGGAAGCAGCTCTGTGTTTTGGGTAAATTATGAAGAGGTGTGCTGGAGCCAGCTCATTGCAGCTGAGAGCTTCTCTATGATCTGGACTCTTGCATGAAAAACACAAGAGCGGGAGAGATGCTGGAACAGTCCTTGTGCATACTCTAAGTGAATTAGTGATATTTCAGTAAAGATATTTTTTAAAGTCACAGATTCCACATAGTGGTTTCTGTTTTTCCTGTCTTTTAGTCTTTCAGAATAATTATAATTAATTATGTAAATTAATTCTGTAAGCTCCCAGTTTAATGAACAAGCAGACAGACATTCTGCAAATTACTTTTAACTTAAGTTCACTATTTTTTCTTATGACTTAGAAATTATCACACATATAATATCAATTTCCCAGCTATGGTAATAACAATGTAATAATTTGCTCATTTGGATTTCTTTCTTTTTTGATGCTGTCTTGGTACATCCATCATTATTGTACTTCATTTAATAAAGAAATACATTTACTCTTGAAAAATATCAATTGCAAGTTTACAAATAAAACCACAGACCTCAAAGTCATGATGCCAAATATTCAACTTATAACAAACAGAAGTACATTGATTTGTTTACAAATGATCCATGGCACTACAAGCTAACAATAGGTCACTGGAGCTTAAAGAGGAGGTTTGTTGACAACAATCTCATAAAAAAAGGAAAATTTCAAAATTCTAAATATCAAAACATACATGTGAAGAAACAGGTATAAATTGGGCAGCCAATATATTTTTTTTTTTTTTGGAGAGAGACATAGAGAGAAACAGAGACAGGTAGAGGAAAAGACAGAGAATGGGTGTGCCAGCAGCCTCTCAGCTACTGTGAATGAAATCTAGATGCTTGTACCCCCTTGTAGGCAAGTGCGTCATTGTGCCCTTGTGTCACTTTGTATCTGGCTAAACGTGGGACCTGGAGATTGGAACCAGCGTTCTTAGGCTTAGCAGGCAGGTGCCTTGACCACTAAGCCATCTCTCCAGCCCAGGCAGCCAGTAATTTTGACAGTGAAGTTGCAGCTTGCATGACTTCAAATATGGGAATTTGAAAATATTGAGTTTAGAGTAATCATTGTGTTTAGTGCTAATTTGAAAATTTTAACACTGACTGTCAAAGAAGCCTGTTCAAAAATATTTAATTCACTTCAAGATGTTATACAAAATATGGTGGTCTCTATGCACCCCTTAAAGCTTCAGTCAACTCAGCTCAGGTACATTACTAAAGTAATATACTAATTCTTCCAGTACAGTGATGTTCTAATCACTGACATATGCATACTCTAGATAATTTAGAAAGGAAGGTATAATATTCATAATGTTTGGAAAAGCAAGCAAAACATTTAGGAACCTGCCTGGTTCTTTTGAGATGGTCACACGTCAGCTTCATAAGCATTCATTCTACAAAATAGGAATGTTTAACACAATTCCCAAGATAAAGCACATTTTCTCATAAATAATGAAGTCTTTTATCCTAAGGCACCTTAGAAGTACACAAAAGAATCTGAATTTGGACAGATCTCTTGGATTGTGTTTAACCTGGTATTTCAACAGACTTGAAGATTTCCAGAGTTCCACAGAGGCCACATTTAATTCTAATTATTCAGAATATAAAGAAAATGTTTTCTGAAAGTGAACTCAGTCATCATATATCTTCACTTAACTTTCATTCTTCCAGTATTTCAATTTTGTTCGCTATTTCATATATATAATTATATATATTTTATGTTTTCCAGTTCATGTATTTTAAAATGTTAACTATTAGTCAAATTCTCTAAAAGATGATTAATGATAGAAGCATGGTATTACTTACCTCTTTGTTAAGAAAACGTTGCATTCTTACTTGACCCATTTGAATTATTATAAAATTATATAGTTCATTAAAATAAAAATATATTATATGAAATAATGTGAAATTCTAAATCACATGTTTATTCTATTAACTGCTCAGATTCAGTTTCAAAGTTTTCCATCAACTAAGTTTTCTAAAAACATAGTAATGGCTTAAGAACTGGTATATTCTTTATTTTATTTTATTTTCTTGAGGCAGGATCTCCTATAGCCCTCTGCTATATAGCTAAAGATGACCTTGAACTCAAGTGATGGGGTTACAGTTTTTGCTGCCACTATACATGGCTTAGAATTCACTTTAAAAATAAAAATAAAAGTGTGACTTAATGCTTAGAATTTAAAATGGAATTTTGAGCTCTCATTGTGCCAAAAGTCGAAATCATTATTTATTTAGTGTGAAAAAACTGTATACTTAACATTAATGCAAGAGACAGATACATAGACCCTACCTCCTGTGTGAGGAGATAATAAGGAAGTGTATTTCACACTAACAATGCATATATATATATATATATATATATATATATATATATATATATATATATATATATATATATATATAAAAATTTGACTCATAAAAATTACAATTCTGCTTACAAAGCAAACAAAATGGAACTTGAATCAAAGTGGGCAAGCATTCATAGTCTTCAGCTGATGTGATTTTAAAATGATGGCAGGAAAAAAAATGCAGCATTGCAGTTGGGGATAAATTCTTGAAATTTTCTACTTGATGCCTAGAGAAATTTCTCCCAATTTCAATATTATTGTAGTCAGGCAGGCAATTCAAATTGTATGTGGCACAAAATCATGACATTTTCTTCAGTAAGCTGTCCCTTGTCTATCTGTTTGTTTGTTGAACAGCTGTTGACTGGTTCTGAGTCACCAATTCTGGTAGTTCAGGATTAATTCTCACCATTATCATTGGCAGGACATGCAGGAACAATAAGCCAAAATGACCCAAAGCATTGACAGAATGGGAAAAAGCTGAGGAGGAGTGGAAGAGAATCTCTCTATAAAACCTGATCCCTTATGGGCAGTGTATTTAGAAACTGTCTTCAGGTAATTGCATTCAGGTGACTCAGTTTGAAAATGCCAAGTTCACACAACAGTTCATTTAATTCCATCTGGTGTCCAATAATGCATTCTTTAATAGATACTTTGGTTTAAATGAGAAAAAAAAATCACATGAGCTATCAAAATCTGTTTCTCTTAGTGATTGTGAAATATTGATAGGAATTAGTAGTAAGATAGCTCTCATTCTTTAGATAGCTAGCCAGGGTTATAGGCCCAAGGGATTAAACAGATGTCTACATGTCCTGACAAGCCCATTGAAGAGATTTTATAATGATCTGCATACTGCATATTATTGGTAACAAATCCAGAAAATAGAGTCCAGAAACTGAGATTCAAAAAGTTCTGGTTGGGCTGGAGAGATGGCTTAGAGGTTAAGGCGCCTGCCTCCTAAGACTAAAGAATGCTGGTTCCAATCTCCAGGTCCCACGTTCAGCCAGATGCAAAAGTGATGCAAGGGTGCAATGCCGTACTTGACCACACGGGGGTGCACACATCTGGATTTTGTTGGCAACAGCTGAGAGGCTACTGGCACGCCCATCTCTATCTGTCTTCCTCTCCCTCTCTGGTTGCCAATATATCTGTGGACCAATAGCCTCTATTTACTACCAGCCTCTATTCTTTTCCTTCTCGGTTCCCTCTTCTTTTGGCAGGAACTCACATTCCTGTGCTTAAATAATCTATCAAGAGCTCCCACTGACATTCAAAATAATCTATCCATCCACACTGACTTGATGTCTAATTTACATTCATAACGCCATAAGGATCTCAGATCCGAGTCATTATGCTGGTAACCCACTCCAGACACCTTACAAGTTGGGAGCTTTCTGCTTCACTTTCTAAAAACAGAGTCTTGCTTACCCTGCTCTTCTGCTGTGTTTGTACCTGTTAATTCTTTTAGGTCACAAGACAATGACTTGAGAGCCACTGACTTGGGGAATTGTAATAACTGTTGAATGTCTGGTGCTCTAATCCCAAAGGTATGCCTTTCCAGATCTCAAAGAGGTTCCTTCATACTCAAAACCTGCAACAATATTACATCAAGAATCAGAATCTCAAAAATGTTCCTGCAACGCTTTAATTGGTAAGTACAAAAGAAAGAAAATAACAAATTTTACACTTCTCATTACTTAAACTGCTTCTTAGTCAGTCTAGATGCTTACTTAGTAAGCTCTGTTAGATTTTAAGAAAGCTTGGGGGCTGCAGAGATGGCTTAGCGATTAAGTAACTTGCCTGCAAAGCCAGAGGACCTTGGTTCAACTCCCCAGGATCCAGGTAAGCCAGATTCACAAAATGGTGCATGCATTTGGAGTTTGTTTGTGACAGTTGGAGCCCTGGTGAGCCCATTGTCTCTCTTTCTCTCTCTCCCTCTCCCTCTCTCTCTCTCTCTGCCTCTTTCTCTCACTGTCTGAAATAAAAAAAAAAAATAATTAATTTTTAAAAAAGAAAGAAAAAGTAGGCTTTAACGTCCCCCTTTCACAACAGGTATGCCCAGGACCAAATAACCCCTATCTACTTTTAAATAAATAAACCTTGCGGCTCTGAGACATGGATGAGGAAAGAGAACTCCTGCCAGCCAATGCCTGTGGCAGTATGTGGGGATGAGGATGTTCATCCTCACTTCACTGAGGGCGTTTAGAGACCCTAATTAGTGAACATGAAATCCAAGCCCAGGAAAGAAATGCCCCATCATATAGACCTAGAAAAGGAATCTTTCTATCACATAAGCTTTGGTCATTGCTGCTCAATCCCTGACCTCTTACTGTTCCACGCCCTCACACACCCACTCCCGCCTGCCATAAGATCTCCTTCCTCCCCTTACTCAGAATACCCAGGCTCCCCTCTCTTTTACATTGGATACTACCAGTCCACAGCTTACCCCATCCACTTTGTTTCAGATTCTGCTGGTCTTTCCTGATATTAAGTAAAACCTTGGGCCCCATAAACTGTTGATTTTGTCCTCAAGTGGTGAACTCCAAACCTGAAAAGTTCCCTGCCGGTGCTTTTCCCCCCACCACCGGCAGGTAGAGGGGAAGAGAGAGAGAACTGGGCCAGCTGCTGCTCTCGAGGCTGAGCGAGAAGGCGGGTGTCAGCGACTCAAACCCCTCCCCCCAAAAAACACCGGGGAGAAAAACCACATTGAGTCGCGGAGACCGTCTAAGGTGGGAATCTCTCCGTTTATTGTCATGGGAAGGTATTTATATATTTTGAGATATGGTGGGAAAAAGGATGAGATAAAGGTGTAAGGGCCAATAGTATTTCACCACGTCAGCAGCAGCTGGGTGGAGGCAGTTTCAGTTTAGGTGCTGAGTCACTTCAAGGTCAGGGCGTGAAACTCTACTCAGGCTCTGGAAGTTCGACTAGGCTTCACCGGGAGTAGGCCAAGACTGGCTGGGCTAACCACTCAGCTTCACACCGGGCAGGGCCCAACAGTTCCCATTTCCCTTTCCTGTCAGATTCTTCTCTCTCACCGCATTTATAACATCTTCCAAAATCAGAGTTTGCACCTAGCTCTCTTTCCTTATGGGAATGCTTTGAAAGACCCAGTTGCTTTCCTGCTTTTGTCCACATTTTAGTATCACAGCTTTCAAGATTCCTTATCAATACTTATTTTCTTAGGTGGATTAGCTCAAATCCCTGATTTCTGAAATATGAATTAGGTAATTTAATAAGCCCAATACTTAAGTAGTTACTAGTGAATACTTCAGTGTGTTATTTCATTTCAGTTGTCAGGATGTATTACTTTTAAGGACTTCCTAATGTTTGAGCCTGAAATCAATGTGGTACTCTGTTTAAAGAAGGGAATGAACTAAGTCTATTCCTTATGGAATTTTGTACAAGAAAATATGTATCTAGTGCCTTTCAGAGCAATGAGAAAGAAAGATGGTTCATTTTTTCAGGCAAACTACACAACACAGATAAAGAGACATCTGAACAGCCTGCAAAAACTGAAGTAAGAACAGAGTGGCCTTACAGTTGAATGGCATTTGACTACTCAGTGAGAAACAAAAACCTTATCAGAATTCCTGGACCAGCATGGATGCCTCATTCCATCCAACTTTGCTTCACTTCAATATAATTTAATTTACATATCAATTAGCATTTCAGTTTCCAACATGCATCTCACACTTTGCATTTGAAAACCCAGTATAAAGACAGGAAGAAGGTAGACCCTGCCCTAGGAATTCCCCTAACCATATAAGGAGTTTTCCATCTTTTCCCCACCTTAGTCCACAAATAATCCCCACTTCCACTGATGAAGAATAGGATGCAGAAATTGGCTAGACAGCTGAGGGCAACAGGCCCACAAAGTGAACAGTGATTTCCTTGGCTAAAATCAGGAAATACCATTAAGCCTGTAAGAAGAATCTGGCTTTTCCTTATCACTCTCTCCCTCTCTTTTCTAGAAGTTTACTCTCATTCCTGGAAGATTAGTCCCTCTTTAAAAACCTGATTCATCTGGTCTTTATCTCTTTTTCCCTGAAGAAGTTCCACTAAGAACCTGGGTAATTGGCATAGAGGCTGGACTGACCAGCTCATTGTCCATCCAGTGAATTCCCACAAAAAAAAAAAAAAAAAAAAAAAGCTATAATCCGAGTAACCAGGTAGATTATCCATATGAGTCCTGTCCTATTTTATAGGAACTTTGTGTTTTTCCCTTCTCTTACCACTGTTTTTTTTTTTTCTTTTGTTTTTTTGAGGTAGGGTTTCACTCTATCCCAGGCTGACCTGCAATTCACTATTTAGTCCCAGGGTGGCCTCGAACTCACAGCAATCCTCCTACCTCAGCCTCCCAAGAGCTGGGATTAAAGGCATGCACCACCACACCCAGATTAAGTGTTATTTTTGTGTGACCATGAATTTCTTAAACTTTATCTCCTGAGTTCAATCTCAACCAAAAGCTGAGAATGACTTTGTTGCTCTCAGAGGCAACCCGAATTCCGATATCACCATTAAGTTTGCCCGTGGAAACAGCTACCCCAAAACTTGGTGGATATGATTCACTCTGAGAACTGCCACACTCATGCCTTGAGTATGAATTTTTGTTTTGTTGTAAAAGGCCTTCCCCAGGTTTTTTTTTTTTTTTTTTTTTTTTAACCTAATCTTATCTCTTAGTTCTTTCTCTGAAGGTAAATAGATGCCTAGAAATGCAGTGCAGGTCTGTCTCCTTGTGGAATGATAAGTGCTTGGAAAATATTAGAATAAGTTCAGAAATTTTCAAGACGGACATCTAGAGAAACATAAAAAAATAGTGCCCTTCAGTGCTAATGGCAGGTAGCTAGGCAGACTTTATTTTTTTTAGGTTTAGACGTCATTGAAGGACAGACCCAAACTAGAAAAGGAAACATAACAATTGCCCATTTGTGGGATTAAAATATGTAAAAGGGAAGAGTCTCTTATTCTAAACCAGAGAAACAAAGTCTTCTGGCCCTGAATGGAGAATATTGTCCCCTCCCATAAGAGTCAATCCAATGGTGTCTGTCAATCACTCACTTGGTCAAGAGACCATCCTTCACCTAAAGACCTGCTAAAAACTTGGGAGGAAAAGTTCATCATTTAATGAAATAAGTAAATAAGTAAGCCCCTCCCTCCCTGCCTTGCTCACAGATCTTCATTGCGGAATCTGCCTGCTTTTCCGAATTCCAACTCAGAAAGTATAATTTCACTTGTTTTCCTTTGCTTTCTCTTCTTTAGATATCAGCTAAACCTCTAAGCAGGGTTTCACTGACACTTTAGGGCTTTCCCACCTTTTCCTCAATAATTCTATTTTGCTTTGCTCACGCCTCATCTGCCCTTTGCCTAATTATTCTTTATCATGCGACAGAGAACTTAACAGTATGAAAATCCTTAGCACTGGCTAGTAGGAAAATGTGATATTGGCCAATGGATACAAACTTATGCTTATAGGTTGGATTCTGCTGATATAGTGCATAACATGGTGACTATAGTGACTTTGCCCTTGAAATTTACTAAAAGTATATCTTGTGTTTTCTCTCCATAACAAAAACAATGTATTTCACAATACATTATGTCTACATATCAACCAATTAATTCTCAAACTTATAAAATAATCCCATATATATTTTTTTTTTAAATACTGAGAATTGAACACAGGACTTGAATTTCAAGGCAAACACTCTATCAATGACCTACACCCCTAGCCATCCTTCTTCTTTTTGAAACAGTTTGGTCAAGTTTAGTGCAGGCTGTCCTATAACTCACTATGTGGCTCAGGCATGTTTCAAAACACCTTCATTCTGCACTCACCACCCAAGAAAGAAGTAGCTGCAATTTTAGTGTTGTACCCCATGCCCAGCTCAAGCTTACACAATTTTATCTATCAATTGCCCAACAATGAAGCTGAATGGAAAGAAAAATGTAGAAATAAAAGGGGTTGCATTGTTTAGTTAGACAATTAGAATAGGCAGCAGTAGGAAGGAAACTTTAAAGGAACAATGAAAGAGACTAACAGGCTTAGCCAATATTTTGTAGGGGGTAGGAGAGAGAATATTCTAATTAAAGGTCCTTAGATAATACAATTATCTAAGTATTCTATGGAATAGTAAGGTGTGCCCATATGCAGTAGAGATATGCAGAATGAGATCAAATATATGAGACCAAATTTTAAGAGACATGGATGGATTTGTAGGGCATTAAAAGGATTCTGGCTTTTCCTTTTAGATTTCTACACTTTTGGTGGCAGACTAGTGAAAGTCTTATTTTGAGGCAAGTAGACATAGAACATATAGTAACTGGATACAATGTCGAGCTGGCTTTGCTGGATCTGTGTGTGAAATCACAGAACCACTGGTCAAACCTGATCAACTTCCTCTGGGAGGAATTCTAATCCCACTGTTCAATAAGGCTCTGAATATTCAATCCTGTTTTAATGTTTCCTTCCCTCTACACAGAAGCTTTGAGGAGATTGAGGCCCAAGTCACAAATAATTACCATATCACCTTAAAAATGCTTGTTCTTTGTGAATTTAATGTGATTACATGACTAAAAATTAGGATAAAAACTGTCTTTGAGGGGCTGGAGAGATGGCTTAGTGGTTAAGCACTTTGCCTGTGAAGCCTAAGGACCCCAATGTGAGGCTCGATTCCCTAGCACCCACGTTAGCCAGATGCAAAAGGGGGCGCATCCATCTGGAATTTGTTTGCGGTGGCTGGATGTCCTGGTGTGCCCATTCTCTCTGCTTCTTTCTCTGTCTGTTACTCTCAAATAAATGAATAAAAATAAACAAATTTAAAAAAAAAAACTGTCTTTGAATCAGAGCTCATTATAAGAATTTGAGTCTATTATACGTTGGTTTCTTTACTCTGATTGATAAAAAAGTAATTTACACATAGTAAGGTATTCTTTAAGAGTTTGTGGTAACACTGAACTGTGTCTTTCCCTACAGAACTGGGAAGATACTAGGTAAGTGTCCTCGTGGGTAGAAAGTCACACAGCCATTTCCAGGAAGCTCTGTTCTGTGCCAACTGCTGTGAGCAAGGCATCCTTCTGCAGAGGACCCATTTGAAGCATGATTGCTGATGGAGAAATGAGTCACAGAGCTCCAGAGTGACAGTACTCCCTGTTCCATTCCTACATTCCCTTTGAAGGCTTCACAGCTCAGAGAATGGCAGACCAGACATTTCAGGTGATGCCAAACATGTCTTCCCCTCAGATCCTTTTCTCATTTTCCTGTGTTCAAATAGCTTTACACAAATCAACAGCGGTATGTAGCTAAGGGATTAAAGACACAAATCTTACTTTTTCTTAGAAACTCATAAATCATGATGTATCTTAGTAACAATACATAAGTTTATCTAATGCCATGTTTTTATATTTCTAACCTATAAGGAAAGTTTAAAAAAATTCCAATGGAATTTTATAGTTGAGCATTTGTCTTTGGCATATATTCTTTCATATAATTACAGTTATTAATGAAACATCCATGCTTTCCTATACACTTGGGCTTCAAATACATATTTAAATATTAACAAGGCTCTGATTAAGATGCAGAAACATGAGTAGTGAAACTAATGAAAATACTTTACTCTTGTCTTATCTTGCTTCTATATTATATCATCAAAATTCCAATTAGCAACATGAGAATGAAACAAGGCTTCTTATGCTTATTTTAGTTTATTTATAGCACATACAGTGTCAGAGGTTATGAAAATGAATATTTTTAGCATGAAATAGAAGCAAACTTGTGTGAATAGTAATTTCAGGTGAATTTTTAAAGGGAATGGTTCTTTAACAGATTGAAATTTTATCCACCCCCCCCTCAGCTTAGGCATTTACAGTTAATCAAAAAATTGGTGTTTTTTTTGTTTTAGTCTTGTATCTGCTCATTCACTTGATTGCTTTATCATGCTAATGAGCTCAAGGTCGAAAGTTTTCATCCCTGTGTGAGCCAGCTATGCCTAGAGGAAATCTGGTTCAGAGACTCTAAAACACAATCCTGATTCTCAGTCAAATAATGGCATTGTAAGGCAATGTAAATTCATTACCTTGGAGTATATCAAAAGCTGGAATTTGACCTGAATTTGTATTAGGTTACAATAGCAAGGATCTGACATTTGTACATTTATCCCTATTTCCTTATCAATACATTGGTGTTCTTTGAGATCAGAGATTCTTTAGTTTCAAGGACTTCTGGATAAAATTAATGAATGAATCAGCTCATGGCCTGAAGCAAGAAGCAAGGACAGAAAAAAGAAGGATGCATTTATTGTTTCTCCTGAGATTAGAGAGTGAGAAATAAAGCCCAGAAGATAAACACTTAAATACAGTATAATCCCTCCCACCTTAATAACGTTAAGCCTATTCTTTTTCTTAGCCCAAATTCTTGAAGTACCTTTAATTTCCTATCTAACTCACTCATTTGTTTCAATTTTCCCTAATTTATTTTTATGCCTCCACAGGTTCAAATAGTTTCACCAACACTAGTCTTGTACTTGCTAAGTGTGCATTTTACAGTCCTCATATTAACAGAATGATCAGCAGCATTTAGCCTGACTGATTGCTCTTCCCTCCTTGAACGGTCCTGTTCATTCTCCAGTTTCTGAACACACACACACACACACACACACACACACACACACACACATTGGTGTTTCGAGGTAGGGTCTTGCTCTAGCCCAGGCTGACCTGAAATTCACTGTGTATAGTCTCAGGGTAGCCTCAAACTCATGGGGATCCTCCTACCTCTGCCTCCTGAGTGCTGGGATTAAAGGCATGTGCCACCATGCCCAGCTCTGAACACTCTTTGATTGTCTCCCAATGCCCTGCCACAAGGATATGCTGTCAACACTCCAGTCCTTTTTTTTTTTTTTTAATATTTTTTAACTTTTCATTTATTTATTTGCAAGCAGAGAGAGAGAGAGAATGGGCGTGCCAGGACCTCTAGCCACTGCAAACGAACTCCAGATGCATGTGTCCCTCATGCATCTGGCTTATGTGTGTCCTGGAGAATCAAACTGGGATACTTTGGCTTTGCAGGCAAACACCTTAACCACTAAGCCATTTCTCCAGCCCAACACTTAGTCCTTCTTATGTGCTCTCTTCCTGCTTAGTCTTGAGCAGAACCATCCATAGATATTTGTAATTATCTATATCATGATTATTCCTTATTTTTTTCTACTAGTTAATTCATTGTGTGCTATTGGGTATTTCCAAAGCTACTTCTGAATGTTGAGAATGCATGTAAATTTAGGGAATTTATCACTCCCAACTCAACTTGAACAAAACTTTTTTAAGGGTTTTCTACACAAATGTGTTCATCTTTCATTATTCTCAAGAACAAACAAACAACAACAACAACAACAACAAATAAAAAACAACCCTTTTCCAGGTATCTCAGCTTGTAAACAAACACACACATTTCTATGTTAAGTGGCCATTGTCAAAACCACAAATTGTGTTGTTTCACCAACCTCTGAATAAGTTGACAACATAAAGATGGCAATGCATATCAAGTCATGTTTTACCCCCCACCAGTGGGGTTTCAGGGGAGTGGAAAGAGGACTGTCAGGCAGAGCAGTGTGCTTGCAATGTAGTGAGAATATACATCCTATGCAGAGTAATTATAAGCAATAGACCAATTTAATACCCATCATTTTCATTACGATGCAATAATTATGCAACAGCAATGTCAATAATAAATATTCTTCCTAGAAACAGAGACAGGTCTCGAGTCCCTTTTTCACAGATACGTTATTATATTAAGTTGTTGATTGCACCCTTAAAACTGTCAACTCTACCACTTGGAAGGAGATTGAGAAATGTTCAGAGAGGGGTGAGAATGAATAGGAACCCCTCCCCCTAGGGATTAGGATGAGACTGTGTCAATTCATATCTTACTTCAAACACTGATACCTTGCTCAGGAATTGATAGACTGTTTCATTCTTGGAAGAGAAGAATAGCCTTGGGATTCTCATTGCAGCTGTCTGTAGTCTCATGCAAGAAAGATTTATTTAGCACATCTGTAAACCAGTTTCTATTCTAGAAGCTGAGAAAACAGCAGTGAACACAGAGGAAGATACTCTGTCTTCAGAGAGCTTGTGGTAGGAGTTATATCAACAACATAAATATATAATAGAACTGCATGTCTATACATGTATTGCCAGATAAATAAAACATTTAGTGTGCTAATGTGAAAAAGTGAAGCAGATGATGGGGAGAGGAGGAGGTACATGTAACAGAGAACCAGGCCTTTCAGAGAGTTGCTGTGTGTTGATTACCTGCCTGAGGTGAAAGGTAAGACCCTATTGCTGAAAACACCACATGCTGTTGACACAAACATCAAGAGAGTTGGCTGAATCTGGAAGGAAGTCAGTTTCCAGATGGTCTTCACTTACAGTGCTGGAGAGTATTACATGAGCTGCTGGTGGAAAATGGCCAATGACTTTGTGAGCAAGCAGGAAGCAGTGCTATATGAAAGCAACCAGCCTGACAAGACATACACACCAGTTGATTTCTGATTGGCTAACAGATCTGCTCAGTGGAAAGGAACCCATAGCTGGAACTGGAAACCAGTTCAGAATCATAAAGAGATCAATATTATGTATCCCAATGAGAAGCTCCCACTAGTCTTTGGCCAAATGAGAGACTAGACCCATCAAAATCTTTCTAAGTCAACAATGCTTATTCCCTTTAACCTATAATGATCTCATTCTCCATTGGAGAATCTGTTTATCTTTTTCAGAAGGCAGTAAGAACTGAGCACAACTAAAATCTATCAACAAGACAAGAAAAGATAGCTGAGTGACAGGAGATGAATCACCCCTTAGACAGCAGCCAGGGCTCAGGTGAAACGACCAAGGAACTGGTGAGATGAGCAAAAGAGCTGCTTCCATGGCAAGCCTGACAATCTGCACCAGGGAGATGGAGACAAATACTGATGATACTGAAAAAGTACCAAACCAGAAATCCAGAAGCTCTGAGAGCTCAACACTAAAGTAGACTTAAAATGCATCAATCATATCTCAGGGAATTTTGTGGAAGAGGTGTGGAAAGATCATAACAGCCACCCCAAATGACTGACTGCTTTTCTCACAACTAATAAACCACAACCCCATGGTTAATTCCAGAAATCCCATTGAGGAGGGTCCTCAGTGAGAAGGGGGCAGGGAGGAGAGAATGATGGTACCAATATATGCTCTGTCCATACAAAGTTCCTACTTAATAAAAAAAAATCATTGCCACCCACTCCCAAGATTTCTTAAATTTGTACCTTTTAAAACTTCCTTGGGTAAGGAATATTTTAGTATATGATGTGGATTGAGAAGGCAAATTTCAATTACCTAGATTGTGAAAAGAATTTTTGGCAAAAGTGTTCTGATAATGGTGACAATTTGACATACTTTGCAAGAAAGTTTAGCTTTCAGGATTTTCTCATTATTGTTTATAAACATCAACTTTTTATTTAATTTTTCTTCTTTTGCTTTCTCATCACTGCCTTTCTCCACCATGAGAAACTCATATCTATTTTCAGACTGTAGAAACTCTGTAGCAATGTATGGAAAAGTTGTCCTTTTATTATTATTATTATTATTATTATTATTATTAAAGAAGGAATGTTGAAACTCTGCCCAAAGTCCACTTCTTCTGAGATTTGAATTTGCATATCACAACAATGTCTGGTTCTTGGGGATGTTTCAGTCAACCAGGATCAACACAGGAAAAACAAGTGCTGTTCTATTATGCAAACAAGAACCAAATTGATTTCCAATTTGAATAGTCATGCCAGCCATTTCTGGTGGCCACAGAACACAGCTCAGGACACACACACACACACACCCATCCATCTTGAAAAGAAAACATTATCTGGGGCTAGAATGATGGGCTCAGTGGTTAACGTGACTTGCTTGTAAAGTCTGACAGCCCAGGTTCAATTGCTACTACCTATGTAAAGCCAGATGCAGAAAAATGGTGCAAGCATCCAGAATACATTTGCAATGGCAAAAGCCCTTGGCCTTCTCCCTCCCTCTTTCTGTCCCTCCCTCCCCCTCTCTCTCTCCCTGCTTTCAAATAAATAAATAAAAATATTTAAAAAAGATGAAAAACTAAAAAGAAAAGGAAAGGAAAGGAAAGGAAAGAAAGGAACGGAGAGGAAAGGAAAGAGGAAAAAAAAAAGAAAAGGAAAAAAAAAGAAAAGAAAAGTAATGACAAGACAAGACAAGACAAGACAAACTGGCCAGTCTATTCCTAAGGTTCTAATGAGAGGGCACTTGCAAAACAGATGGCCTGGTGTCCGTGAGAGTAGACAATCTGTTTTTGTCCTCAGGAAAGAGGATAGGAGAAAGCTAACTTCTTTTTGGCAGTTTCAGTTACAGATTGAGGCCCTAGAGAAGGAGGCCCAAAGAGAACCAAGAGATTCCACCTTGCCCTAGCACATGACTGAAATGAAACACCTGTCTGTTTGAGACTGATCTACTATGCCCCCTGCTCCTAGAGTCTAGCATTCTACCTGAACAAAGACCCAGGTGGGTTGGCTTTACATGAGGTCCACCCTACAAATCTGCAAACCCAGCAGATCTTCCTCTTGAAAAACTGAATCTGAGGCTGTAAAGGCTGCAGCCTTCTTGTCCCTGACTCACTTTTAGTGACTCCCATGCATGTTTTTTTTTTTTTTTTCAATATATATATATTTTTTATTTTTGGAGAGATACACAGAGAGAGACAGAGAAAGAGGGAGAGGGAGACAGATAGAGAATGGGCACGCCAGCAGTCTCTCAGCTGCTGAGAACGAAATCCAGATGTGTGGCCACCTTGTGGTCAAGTGTGGCATTGCGCCCTTGCGTCACTTGTCATCTGGCTAAACGTGGGACCTGGAGGTTGGAACCGGGTTCTTAGGCTTAGCAGGCAGGTGCCTTAACCGCTAAGCCATCTCTCCAGCCCTCATGCGTGTTTTATACTGTGTGTTATACTGTGGGTTTATACTGTGCTGTTTGGACACACGTGAGTCTGGCCTCTACTCCCACCCAGGCTGGCTGGATGGGGTGGAAGAGCACAGCAAAGTTTTGTGATCTGAACTTTTCTCCTTGCCTCTGTTTTATGGTTTGGAGTAATTTCTCACTTCTGGTACTTGTATGATTTTCCTCTACTTTCTGAATCCACCAAATGCACACTTCCCTTACACTACAGACCTCACCAACTCTAGGCTTGCTATCTGTGTAGTTTCTTTAAACTTGGGGAAAATATGAGTGTAATTCTCTTCATTACATTATTTCTCCTCTGAATCCTTGGTCTCTGCTTTGATATCACCCATTTCACTTTTCTTTGGGCCCCACAGTTTGACCTCTTAGTTCCCCTTCATAGAAAAGCACATGGCAGAAGCCATGCAGGCTCCTCCTGGGTCTCTCTACATAAGGCCCTACATTCTGCTTTGGAAAGTTTGAGGCTCTACTCTAATCCCTCTTTAAAAGCCTTAGTTTCTCTTAAATGAGATTCAAGTTTTCACATGTTTGCAGCTTGGTTCTAATCTCTCTTTAAGAGACTCAGTTTCTGTTAAATAAACTTTATGAATTTCCCTCCATGTGCTTGTAGCTCCACTCCAGTCTTTCTCTAAAAACCTTAACTTTTCTTAAAAAGAATCTTCTAAACTCTGCAGTATTTTTACATGGCAATGTGTTTCCTTCTTCCCATGTGTTTATGACTCTGCTCCATCTTCCCTTCTTAGATCTCAATCTCCCTTTAATAAACCCTGCAATTTGTGATTTCCCCCTAAGAAAACTTAATAATTCCTAATTTATCCTTCTTGAGTCCATTTTATTAATTCTTTACTAAAAATAAGACAGAACCCAAAACTTGGGGTTCATAAATTCTGGGGGACCCTCTCCTCAACCCCCAAATCCTGCAAAGTGACTTATGATTATTTAGATTATTTTCTTTGGTAAGTAAACTATAAAATGGGAAGATGGGAAGATGCTGAAGGTTTTGTCTTTAGGGTAATAATTACCTTTCAAAATGCTGGGGGACCAGTGGAGTCTGCTTCACACTGAAAAGGTGAGCAGATTTCCTATATGAAAAGACAAGCTTGAAGATATCAGAAAGTAGTTTTTACAATGTATTTGGGTACTATTTTTGGGCAAAATAAACTTGAAAAATCTGACAATAAAACTAGACTGACATGGGCTGGAGAGGTGGCTTAGCCACTGAGGCACTTGCCTGTGAAGACTAAGGAACCAAGTTCAATTCCCCAGTACCTACATGAACCAGATGCACAGGTAGTGCATGAGTCTGGAGTGTTTTTTAATTTAATTTTATTTTTTATTAGTTATCTATATAGTGTGTATACAGCCATGATGGTACCATCATTAGCCTTCTCCCTATCCACCCCCCTCGGGGATTGTGGTTCTTACATTGTGGGGGTAGCCATCAGTTATGGGGGTGAGGCAATGTCTCTGTGCATAATGATCAGATTTATGGTTCTAACAATCTTTCCGCCCCCTCTTTGGCAATTTTCCCTAAGCCATGTTGGGTCTTTTTGAGGTCTATTTCAATGATGAGGTCATGGGTGTCTCTGTGTTCTAAATATCTGATTTGGTAGGAGTTGAGTGTTCAAAAAAAAAAAAAAAAAAAGCAAAACAACAACAAAAACTAGACTGGCAAATGAGAACAAGATCATGCAGCTTCCCTCCTCCACTTTTTATGAATATTCTTTATTTATATGAGAGATATATAGAGTGATTTGAGTTAATATGCATATCCAGAATATTTAGCACAAAATGATTGGCCATTTAAAAAGACGACAACTAACATTAATTTAAGTTGCCTTTCAAAGTAACCTAAATAGCTAGCATTCTCAGGAATCAGTTCATTTTTTTTTTTTTTTTTTAAACATAGAAATTAAACACGAAGGTTCTATGGAAAACAAGTAACAATGAAGGAGTCAGCCAGGGATAAAGGCTCCAGGAGAGCATGGATGCCACGTGGCCTGGCCTGGCGGGTCTAGAACCCACATTTGATCCAGTCTCATCAAAGGTAGCTATAAGCAACACACCCAGGCAGCAACTGCCAACTTTTTCCTCAGCTCATCACACCTAGGGGGGCTGGCTCATTCTAAATCAGCCCCTTAAGTCCATGAACCAATCATGTCTGTCTCTTACACACCTGAGTCTGCTGGCAAGGTTTATCTTAGCTGGATGTCTGAATGGGCCTGGCTCACGTGTCATCTCTCTCTCCTTTTTATCTTGTCCTTCTCCATCTGTGATTTCACCTGAACACCAATGCGTTAGTCTCTCTCTCCCTCTCTCTTTCTCATTATTTAAAGAACATCTACATGTAGGTCTTTTAATAGAGTGTTGCCTAGAATGCTTAAAGCCCTGTGTTCAATCTTAGTGGCACATAAACTAGGTGTGGTAGCATACATGTGCAATCCTAACAGCTAGTACATGTAGTAAATATAGGAGGGTCAGAAGTTCAAGTCATCCTCAGCTACATAGGGGGTTTATGACCAGCCTGAGCTGGAGACCCTTTCTCAAATGAACAAATGAATAACATGAATAAAAATAAAATATAACAATTAATGACACACTGCTGTCCCCAGCATCATCAGGCAGAACTGACCCTTCTCCCATAGGACAAGTCCTTTTACCTTCAATTCAGCTCACGTTTCCTTTTAAAACATTGAAATAAAAATCACTCAGTATATCAAATAAATGATTTTGACATGTTTACTGGGAAAATAAGGATAGATACAAGGAATACTAGTTCCAGCCAAAATCTAATAACTAATGTGGACAATTTATCAAAATTCCCTAATACAACATTCAAAGAAAATATACCTTTTTCTGTGTTTATGCACACATATATATATATATTGTATATATGTATATATATATATATTGTTCTAAAACAATATATATGCCTCTTCCTCTTCCTCTTCCTCTCTCTCTCTCTCTTTCTCTCTCAAGTCAAGATTTTCTTAAGAAAAATAAAAAGTACTTTTAGTAAATGTAAATTAAAATAAAGATTTGAGAATTTTCTGAAAACACAGACATATTTAATATATCATGAAAAATAAAAACAAAAAACAAGAAAAGCAAATGATCAAATATTATCTAGATTCATGAAACTATGCCTTTTTTGTAAGATTCATTTCAGTAATTTTTTCAGTGCCCAATAAATAGTGATATTAGCTTAAAATAAGTGATTCAGTAAAACACATGAAGAAGATAAATGTGCATGCATAATAGGTTAAATATGTAAGACTGAAATTATTTACATTTGTTTGGAGGATATATACATGTAAATGAACGAAACCATATATGTACAACTGAACACAATTCCTATCTTTCTCTCTTTCATTGTTCCCATACTTGTTTCCCATTATAGAAACATTCTGAATGAAGTCTCTTCACTGGATTTATTCCATCTGGCTTTACCTTTGCAGTACGCTGAAAAGAAAATTTCTCAAGGATGCCTTGTCCAGATGTGTCTTAGATATTCGATGTGGGTGGACTAGTGTGGATTACCTGTGAGTACTTAAATCTAATCACACTGCCTTATACGAGAGAAATGGAAGGAGATTTTATACGCATAGAAAAGGACAAGCAACTTTAAAGAGAAGAGAGGCTCACATTGGAGTCTGAATGCTGGCAGCCTTCACATGCTGGAAGACGTAATTTAGCTCAGCACTTTTATTCCAGTCTAGAGACACCAGGGTTGGATTCTGGCCCGTTATAATATTTTGAACTTTATATATAAAATACTTAATTTAAAAAAAGAATTATTTTGTGCCACTTAAAACTAAAAGGATAAAAGTATTTTTTGGGAAAATTATTTTTTTTTTTATTTTTTTTTTATTATTATTTTTATCAGACATAGGAAGCAAGAACAACACCATTCTACAAAGCCCACTGTGGTTAAATTCACCAGTATCTTCTGTTGCAAAATTCTGCAGTCAGGGTGATGATGAACCTCTCAGCACTATTGGGCATAGCTCGGTTGTGACTTTGAGTCTTTTCCGTCTATTATGTGGTCTGATGGCCAGTTGTATGGATTAATTTGACTAAGCTTTTATGACCATCAGGATTTAAAAAAAATCTTTTTAACCACTGACAAATACTTGAGGAAAGCTACTTAAAAGAAAAAAAAAAAAAGAATTTCAGAGGTTTCAGTTTATGGTTGGCTTGCTCCATTGCTCTTAGCCTGCATGAAAGAATATCAAAGAGGGCATTAAGCTGCTGAACTTAAGGTGAGGAGAGAGAGAGAATGACTGAATTCAGCTGTGGACTCCTCTATGGGGCTGGTCCTTTGGTAAGATTGATTAGTGGCATCATGATTCCATCACCTCTCAAAAACCCTTGCCATATAAATCTTTAGTGAAAATTTCGGTAATACAATAATTTAAGCAATAACAGACATAGTCCCACTTTTAAAGATTAATGCTAAACTTGCCAGACGTGGTGGGGTGATGATGAACCTCTCAGCACTATTGGGCATGGCTCGGTTGTGACTTTTTATTCCCAGCACTCTGGAGGCAGCTTTTATGACCATCAGGATTTAAAAAAATCTTTTTAACCAGTGACAAATACTTGGGAAAGCTACTTAAAGGAGGATCGCCATGAGTTTGAAGCCACCCTGAGACTACATAGTTAATTCCAGGTCAGTCTGGACTACAGCGAGACCCTACTTTGAAAAACCAAAACCAAAACAAACAAACAAAAAAATACTATTAATGCTAATTTAGGCATTTTTGTGAAATTATGCTTGATGTCTGTTATAAACTGACAATAAATTAGGGAGATTTTCCCAGATTATTTGAGTGGGTCTGATTCAATCAACTAAAAAGCTTTAAAATAAACCTGAGTTGTTTTTTTCTGAAGAAGAAAAATATTTTGTTTATTAGCATAGCTATTGGAGTTTAGCACAGTCTCTGAAATATTTTTATTCCACGTATATGAGATCCATGTGCACCTCTTTACAACTGGATGGATCCATAAGCCAATGTGAGCAAATACAAGCACATGTATTAGTGTAATCATAAAAACTAAGTCTAGCTAGGTTTAGCCATTTTCTATCTCATTTCGATGATATTACTTAATGAGTGGATTATCCTTTAAATTATTTCATTAATAATTATTTTACCTGCTAATTTTCTGTATTTCTTTGCTTGATGCAAACTAGGCATGCATTCTTCCATTAAACTACAGTACTTATCCTAATTTTATCATTAATGTATCTACTAGGATAGAATTATTCCTTAGTAGGGCTCTTTTAAGTAAGACTGTAAAAGTAAAAGTCCAAAGATGGAGAAGTAGGAGAAAAAAGAGGAAGGAAAGAAGGAGGGAGAAAAGACAGAGAAACTTAGAATAATAATACTTTCTGTTAAGTTAGAGGGTCCAGATGACAGAAATTGGCTCTAGGTGTTTCAGAATTAACATAACATGATCTTATTGAATTCTGTTTACTTATCAGTAAAATGTTTGCCTACATCAGACTATACCAATGGATATAGCTAGATGAGCAGAGGCTACAGAAGTACTGCCTGTAGCCAGATGGATGGATCCATTTTTTTCTTGCTGTCAAATGGTAGCACAACAGTGACTTCACTGTTAATTGAATGAGTATTTTACCTGATGAAATTTTTTGACTTGGAGGCACAATAATGGAATTGAATGAAAAGAACATACCACATGCCTAGGGAGGAAAGTGGTTAAAAGCCCTCCAAGGGGTTCACTGATTGTTCTCAGGGGTGCATCAGGACTGATTTGCCTCACATGGGTGAATAGTCTGACACCTTGTTGCTTAAAAATTGCTTATGTTTAAAGTACACTCCACAGCTAAGGGGCCATGCAGATGCCACGTTACTGAATAGCATATGGACATCTCCGGGGCTGTTAAAAAATGAGCACACTAAACGTCTGTTTTTACTGGGGCTCACTGTATTTATACAGTTTGAAGAGAGAAGATTATGCTTTGCAATGCAGCTCAGGGGACCTATATCCAGAAGGAAAGGAAGCAGGAAAAGCACTTGTGAACTTGCACGAAAACTTTATGTTCACTTAATGGCCTCCCTTTTAACTATGTGGCAGTTTTGAACATCAGAGAGGCCAAGGTATTTTAAGATAAGAACTTCATTTTTAAAATTTGTAATCTAAAACTTTCAAAACTCTAAATGTAGATTTGTAACAAGGATGGAATAAGCAGGTATTTTATTTTGACATCAATACTCAGTTGCTGGTACAAATATTAATGAGTCTAAAAATTGTTCCCAACATAATTTAAGCTTCATATTTCTACTTGGGAAGGAGAGACCTGAAAGAATAATTGCTTTTTTAAATTTTTTAAAACTATTTTTTAAATTTTTTTTATTTATTTATTTATTTATTTGAGAAAGAGAGAGGGAAAGAGAGGGAGAGTGAGAATGGGTGCACCAGGGCCTCTAGCCACTGCAAATGAACTCCCGATGTGTGCACCCCCTTGTGCATCTGGCTTACGTGGAATCTGGAGAATTGAACCGGGGTCCTCAGGCTTTGCAGGCATGTGCCTTAACTGCTAAGCCATCTCTCCAGCCCCGAGAATAACTGCTTTTTTGCCATAATATACATGAGCCTCTAACATTGGTGCCAACCTATTTTTAAAAAAAAATATTTTAGTTATTTACTTATTTCAGAGAGAGACACAGAGAGAGAATGAACATGCCCAGGCCTCTAGCCACTGCAAATGAACTCCAGAAGCATGCACCACCTTGTGCATCTGGATTTACATGGGTACTGGGGAATTAAACCTGTATCTTTTGGCTTTACAGGCAAGTGTCTTAACCACTAAGCCATCTCTCCAGGCCTCTACTTACTTCGTAATTCAGCCATAGCCTGCAAATCTCATATCCACAACTTCAATATGTTTCAAAATATAATAATGTATAGATAAATATGCATGATATTTTCTGTGGCACAAAATAATAAAACATCAAATATTAAGTAAAACCACATGAATATACATACTTAAAAAATTTAAAAGCCTGTTTCAGTAAAGACTATATTGGAAGAAAGAGTGAGCAACCTTGATTCAAAACTACAGAGTGAGTGAGCTCCTTGAAAAGGAGAAGGGAAACAAATAACAGGCATCAGTGCTTTGTATACCTTTCAGTCATGACCTTTCTAAACCACTGGGAAACCCTAGTTTAACACTATTGAAGACAAGTAGTTTTTCTTAGTTATCACAAGATTCGAGGTTTTCTGATAATTTTTTAAAATTAATTTTTAAGAAATTAAAGTTTGATTACTATTTAATGTTTACTGTGTGTCAAATACCATTTAATCCTAATCAAACATGATAGTACTATGATTTTCCTTGTTTGCATATTTATTGATGTTAAATAACTTGCCCAAACACACTAATTGCACTACAGAGGCATGTCTTTTATTCCAAAGTCTGTACTCTTAACTATTGCCTAAAACTTTTACAAATATGGTAAAATGAGGAATGGACAAAGCAAAATATTTCAATGCCATAGCATTTTAGTTGCATATGCCTAAAACAATTTAATGGGCCTGAATAATTTTACAGATATTCTGAATTTTAAAAGCACAGAGTGTTTGTTGAAAGTGTAACTATGGATAAAAATGTGTGCGATCATAAAACATGAATTTTGTTCATTATAGCACACCATCATCAATACTATACAAGTCATCAATAAGTTATGCTTACTGATGCTTATGCTTATATCATATGCTTACTTTTAAAAACACTATTAAAAGGATTACACCAGAAATACCAGGTGTGATTGCTAAATTGACAGGATTTAGAGTCTCTTAGCATGTCAGTTAGAGATTTTCTAGATTAGGACCCATGTTCCTGGCTTCACTCCAATCTGATAGCAGAACTTGACAACATTGCCCACGTGGTACTGGCTTTAGAAGAATAAAATATGGAATATATAGGAAGTTATGGAATATTTCACTATGGATTCAGAGATCCACTGAGGCTAAGATATGTGATAGAGGGTTATCCACGAAGGCTGTAAGAAAGCTAATGCATGAATCTATGAAGATGAACTATAAATTGCAATGAAGACCCCAGAATGTTAGATATGCCAGGACCATAGACATCTTTTATAAAAACCTGCGGTCTCGGGGTATATACAGCCCATAATTGAGGATACTGAGGATGCAGAAAACCAAGCTGGAGGGCCACAGATAGGCAAACTCTTTGAAGCCGAAATATTACTATCACAAGTCCCAGATTCCAGAAAAATAGCTGAAAGATTTGGAATTTTCTCTTCTGAATTTTAGTCTTGATTTGCTCAATCAGTCCTAAATAAATCCCCACTTTTCCCTTTTGGATTGATAATATTTATTTTTTATGTATGTAACTCAATTTTTGATATGATAGAAGTCCATAGTTAAGCGATTGCTTGTATTTCAGAAGAGACTATGTTTATATTTTCAAATAATACTGCAACTGTAAAAAAAACTATGTAGAGTTTTGGAGTTGAACTTAATGCATTTTGAATCATGAAAAGGCCCTGAGCTCATGCCATCGTTTTCCACTGCCATCATAGAGATTCCCCTCGAGTCCGAAGCCAAAATAAACCTTTTTTTTTTTTTTTTTTTTTCCCATAAGCTGCTCATGATTGGGTGTTTTCTGCCAGCAATGAGAACCTGACTGCAACAGCCAGTAAGGGATTTTCCAGATTATGACCCTCTCTAACTGAGGCTGGCACAGTTCATGAGCTGGGTTCTTGGACTGAATAATACAAAAAGGCTAGCTGAGCAGCAGCAGCATTCATCACACTGTACCTCCTCCTTGATGATGTATTTCTGGCTGGCTACTCTCATCATGAATTCTTCATCGTAACAGACTTCCTCTAGAAATTATAAGATGAAATGAACTCTTTCCTTTCTTAAGCTGCTTGTAGGCAAATATTTTGTCCCAGTAATGAAAGTAATACACCAAGTGTGAGGGTGCTTAATAGCTTCTGAAATTGGGAATTATACCTCATTTCAACTAAATAATAGTTCTCTAAAAAGCACTTTAAGTATGCCAGAAAAGCCTCAAATCAGGACTAGTGAGAATAGGAGTTATTACATCACAGTCAACTGTTTTACTTATAACATTCAGTGTAAATACTTAGTACTAGAAAACATAGCTAGATATGAGAATTAGTTAGAAGTTAGAGAATTGGAACCCTGATTTCATGTGAGTGTATGTAATTTCCTCCCTCACAACCCTGCACACTCCAATCTTCCTAGCAACTGTTTCTAACATAGCAGTGTAATCATATTGGAAAGCCAGGATTTCCTTAGTAAAAGGCATCTGATTTCTGTGATTAGATATGTCCAATACAGAATCAGGGGACTTGAGTTCAAATTTGATTTCATAGGTATTGCCCTGTGAAGTGGAGAAATAATGACGAGAAGGTTTGACAGCCTATGTCCTGATGCACCTTGAGGCTTAGTTGGAAAACACTTTATCAAGGAAGTTACACTAACCATAATTTACGATAGCAGCATTACAAATGTTGAAAATTCACTGAGCCTCCTGCACAAGAGTAAATGTTAAGAAATATAAAGTAATCTCAGCAAACATTACTGATAAAACTGCAACATGTCACAATGACCACAAAAGTAGATATGATTTTATGCAGCTCTGAGACTGGTATACATGTTTTATGATATTCTTTCTAATTTAATATCTATTCTAAATTATCATTTATATCTAAAGATACTATCAAGATCTTGTAAAATTAAAACTATGTATAACTTTAAGCAATTTCATTTTGGATATTATATTCTAATTTATCCCTATACCTAGTGACATTATTCAATCATATTTAATGCAGGATTTTAAAGTAA
The DNA here is from genome assembly GCA_036365145.1 of Orientallactaga sibirica. Classification (NCBI taxonomy): domain Eukaryota; kingdom Metazoa; phylum Chordata; class Mammalia; order Rodentia; family Dipodidae; genus Orientallactaga; species Orientallactaga sibirica. Next base: position 21,135,384 of record JAEOAD010000033.1, read on the forward strand.
AAATTGTATACAGAAAAATATATTCATTAATAAAGTAATTGGTAAAGACAAATAATTTATAGTAAATTTTCTCTATAACTTTATTTTATAAAAAAATTTGTAAGAACTCTGGCTATTAACTTAGAATTTTACACAGATTTCTATAAGGTAAAACTGACTTAGAAAATGAAACTATCAATAATATGTATAAAGTAAGGACTTTTGGTAAAAACAATGATCAAATATTACCTATACATAGAGCTGAGTGTATAAGAGAGGTGTATATATAAATGTGTGTTGATATATACCAAAGAGTATACTTGTATGCACTATAAAAATATATTTGTACAGTGATAGATTATGTGAAGGAGAAAATCTTAAAGTCATTATTATTATACTTTAAATTTTTTATATGGAGAGCCAAAAATGAAAGATGAAATACTTAAGGAGTGTAAGAAGGAGGTATAAAAATAAAAACATGCTAGGCATGGTGGCACATACGTTTAAATCCCAGCCCTCAGGAGGCAGAGGTAGCAGGATTGCAGTGTTTGAGGCCACTTTAAGATACATAGTGAATTTCAGGTCGGCCTGGTCCAGACAAAGACCCTACTCCTCCACCACAAAAAAAAAAAAAAAAAAAAAAAAAAATGCTCTTAAAAATATAAACAAGCCAGGAGTGGTGGTGCAAGCCTTTAATCTCAGTACTTGGGAGGCAGAGGGAGGACGATCACTGTGAGTTTGAGGTCACCTGGAGACTACATAGTGAATTCCAGGTCAGCCTGAACTAGAGGGAAACCCTACCTTGAAAAACCAAAAAAATAAAAAAGCAAAAATAAAAAAATAAAAACAAAAACTCAGAAATATCCATGATAAAAACAAATTTCTATGATCTCATTTGTGTAAACTTATATAAGAACCAGAATAAAGATTATGAAATACATGAATTATTATTTCTTAAATATCAAAAATACAATAAAACAGCAAAAATACGGGGAAAATGAAAAGTATAGTAATTTTTTGTAAACAATTGACTATTAAAGATTAAATATAAACATATATAAGTGAAGATAATATATTTAGTGACCTCTAAAGTTTGTTAAATAAAGCAGATTTTTCTGTCAGAGATTTTTGCTGTTGACTAGGTTTTCCAAATCCCCTTATCTTGATAATCTCTTCCTCAACCTCATCTCTACACAAACACCTCTCCCTATCACAAAGAGTACATATCACTTCATCTTTTCTGTTAGTACATATAGTAGTATCTGTCCACTGGTAACACCAAGGAACTGTAACAGGAAACTTATTTTATAGTAGAATGATATTTCCATTTTCAAGAATTACTGAACAATTTTGTCAGCTCTCCAGTCTTTAAGAGAATCAATGCCTTACAAAATGTGTTCTTTATGAGGCAAAAAGAGCCATTTCTCTCAGTTCCAGGAATAATTGTGTCCTTAAGGGCTGTAATGTATACTGGAAACCACATCACTGGCTGGACTTCATCTTGTTTGCTGGAAAAAGAGATGTCAAACTTACTCCTATTTTCAGATTCTTATTGACACTTTAACACAAATTTCTCATTCGTCTTCAGTTATTTTCACATGTGAATATTTGGTAAATGTTTTTAAATCTTTTAAGATTAGTGTAGGTAATTTGTATTTGTTAACAAATAATAACAAAGGTTCCAAAATAAGAAGACATCCAATATTGACCTTGGAGGGCACATAGGCTAAGGCTGACTGCTGATCCTTAAAAAGGAAGAATTATAGTTTAATACTGTAACCCATGTTAGTTTTTAATTTTGTCTAGAATAAGATATGTATTTATCATCACCTATCATCATCATCACCATCATATATGTATACACATGTGTTATAGAAACTTCTGGTGTTAATAAATTCTCAAAATAAAGAATTTTTACAGGTTCAAATATGCATGGATACTTAAATTGAAATAAGGTAGTTGTCTTTTAAAGAGTGGGAGCCACTGGGAAGTTAGCACTCCTTAAAGAACTTTATCTATGGTGGCCTGGTAGCACTTTTGCCATATACCTCAACTTTCCATTACCGAAACTAAGATCTGAGAATTTCAACTTATATGTGGGAAATTTTATTTTGGCTTATAGTGTTAGATGTTTCAGTTTATTATAGGCTGGCTATGTTGCTTTTGAGCCTGTACTGAGGTAGCATATCATGGTGGGGAGTGATGGTAGGGTGCACTACTCACCTCAGGGCAGCTAGGAGGCAAGAGAGGGAAAGGAGGGGCCAGGGTTTCAACAGTCCTTTCAAAAGCGCAACTGTAAATACTTAACTCCCTTCTATTACTCCTCACCTCCACAAGGGTCCACTACCTCTCAATAGCAAGCACCACATGCTGGCATCCAAGCCTTTATCCCACGAGCTTTTAGGTCCAAACTATAGCAATTCTAGTAAGTGGCTTTATTGATGACTAGATGCAGTTAGTAGCCAGTTTGTTTGAACTTGCACTGAATCCAGTCTTAAAAAAAAAATAAGGAAATTATTTAGACCAATTTTCTTTGCTTCCACTAATATTTTTCTTCCATAAATTTATTGTGACAATGGAACCCAAAGGTCCATTATGCTCTCATTAAAGCAAACTGGTTCACAGTTAATCATTTAGCTGTTGTGCATATTTACACCAGATTTACCACTGTTTTCTACAAAATATTGCAAGCTCACAAATGACCACTTATACCTGACAAATACATAATTAATTTATCTTTTTAATATAGCCTTACTCAATTTTCTAAAAAAGGTATTGTGTTCTATTACAGACTTTCCAGCAAGAGCATATGCTGTTTCATACTTAATAAGACAAATGCTTTGTTGGTCTTGAAGGAAAACTATATAATTTAGACCACTGAGAGTCAGTCAAAGACTAGAAAAATCAATCTGATACTACAAAAAGGCAAAATTGCTTCCCATTTTAATAAACCTGTGATTTGTACAATGTGTAGGCAGACACAAAAATTAAGCACAGGAAACACTGTTACTAAACTAAATTAATGAAAACAAAAAGATTGGGATTTGGGAAATACATGTGAAAAACTATCTTATAAGCTTTATAAGAACACTAGAATTTTTACTACAAAGACAAAGTGCTGCCCTGGTATAAATTTTGAATACATAGTGAGCAGTTCTATGCAAACACATAAGAATATAGTCTCCTTTTCAATGCATATTATAATATGATCCAGAGGAGCAAGCTCAGAGTTACAAGCAAGACAATTCTCTTTGGACAGATGGAGCACCTGAGGCAGTTAGATTACATTTATTCTGCAAGATGGTGGCCATCTAAGGGGAATGCTGGCACTGCACAAGGGGCAGGATACCACCTGCCCATCACTAACAGCATCAGGAGGGCCCCAGGCAGTGCATGTATTTAGAACAAGTTCTGAAGTTTGGACCTGAAGCAAAGGACACCCAGCTGACACTTGGTATCAATAGAAGTAGCCTATTTGGAGGTGGTTCAAGGACATAGTCTTAATAAGTAAGACTCCATCATTATTAAACTGACACTTATAATTCCTTCACTCCAATTGCCTTACCATCTCACAGTATAGTCCTAGAAGTAATGCTGAGATCAAGCTTTTGAGTATAGTGTTTTGATAAGACTATGCTTGGATTTCTGTCTCTAATGTGACAAACACTCAATGAAGAAAAGTCTAACATTGGATTTTTCTCATCTGGAAACCCTCTTGGTTTGTGGGGACGTGGGCGTAGAGGACTCTTCCCAGCTTGGGAGTTCTTCTGCTTCATTTCTTCTCTAACTTTTGCACTGTTTTCTTTTTTAAGATTTTATTTATTTATTTGAGAGAGAGAAAGACATAGAAACTCCATGGTGGCAGGAGAAAATGTGACATGAGCAAAGGCTGGGCATCTGGCAAAGCAGGTGGCAAACAGTAGCAAGAGGGTGAGCCAAACACTGGCAATTGGAAACTGGCTAAAACACCCATAAGCCCACATTCACCAACACACTTACAATAAGATGCTAATTCCCAAATTGCCATCAGCTGGAAATCTAGCATTCAGAAAATACAAATTTATGGGAGAAACCTGAATCAAATCACCATATTCTGCTCCTGACCCCCATAAACTGATAACCATTCATCATGTAAAATGCAATGCATTCAGTCCAACTTTAAAAGTCCCCATATTTTTATCAACTCAATGTCCTTCAACTATCCCCATAGCCTAAGGTATCCTAACAATTAGCTTGTAACCGCCCCAAAATGGCACAGAATAAACATTCATAGCACAGAAGATGGCACTGGCATAGGAAAGAAAGACTGAACCAATACATGATTTAAAAGAAATTAGGAAAACATTAAATTCTGTAACTAAAGTCTGACAATTCCAGCCAATGACAAGCCTTCAAGTCAGGTAAGTCTAAACAGTGACAAGTCTCTGGGATTCCAACTCCAGCCCTCCATCCAGGCCACTCACAGCCTGGGGAACAATACATCCCAAGCTGGCAGCTTTCCTTGGTAGCCATCCCATAGTTCTGGAATCTCCACTGTGTCTCTGCTGCAACCCACAGTTCATTCTAATGGACCCATTGGGTCTCCACATACAGATCTCCAACGACCCTAGTTCACATTGCCCATGGCCATTTCCAAAAAAACAAAACAGCATTGAAAATCCAATAACCTGTCTATTTCCTGCATTTGCTATACTCCATAGTACAAATTTGTTAATCTAGAGGGACATGAAGCTGACTTTGAAGAGCAGAGCACTCTTTTAGCATTTAGGCCCCTTACTTTCAAGAGACTGCATTCTTTCTCCTGTCCCTATGCAGATAAACCGGCCCATTCTCAATAGTTATAATCTCTCAAACAATTGCAGGTGAATGGACATACATTTTGGCCCAAAGATTTCATTTTTTTCTGCACCATGCCAATCTTCTTTTAAGTTTACTCATTTATTTATTTGCAAGCAGAGAGAGAATGAGAATGCCAGGGCCTCAAACCATCACTGCCTTTATGTGGGTAGTGGATAATTGAACCCAGTGTGTTCAGCTTTTCAGGCAAACATTAACCACTAAGCCATCTCTCCAGCCCATGCCAGTTCATTTATATGCAAAGCAGCCCTGCACAAGTTCTCAGGACAGTTAGGAAGTATGCAGCAAGCCTCTCACACAAAACTGCTTCAAGACTAGTCTTGACAAAGCTCTTTCTCATTCTCATAAGCCAAACCTCACAGTCCATAGTTCTTACTGCATTCAGGTCTTTCATCTCTGAGCAGAATCCACCAAGCTGTACTGACGTCACTGTAAGGTGTCACTTGATCCAAGGTTTCAAATCTTTCCTCACATTACTTTCCCAAATCAATTTCAAACAACAAAACCCACATAGATTTCTAGCAATAACAACCCCACTTCTTGGGTACCAATTTACTGTTTCAGCTATTTTCTCGTTACTAGCAGAAAGCACCCAAACAAAAGCAACTATTTTGGCTTAGAGACTTGAGGGGAAACTCCATGAATACAGGCAAAACAATGGCGTGAGCAGAGGCTGAGCATCCCCTCTGTCACAGCAGATGGTAAACAGCAGCAGGAGGGTGAGCCAATCCCTGGCAATGGGAAGCTGGCTATGATCTCCCTAAGTCTACCTTCATCAATGCACCTTCAACAAAGTTCAATTACAAAATTGCCATCAGCTGGAGATTCAGCATTTGGGAAGAGATAAGTTTATAAGGGAAACCTGAATCAAGTCACCACACTGTGTAAGTATGAAGGCCCCAAAAGACATGAGAGAATGCTCAAATTTGATTCCCCAGATCCACATAATAAGCTGAGCATGGCCCTATATGCATGTCTCTAACCACAGTCCTGCAGGAAAAGAGACCTGAAAATTTCCAGAGCTCATAAAAAAATGACAAGAAATTTCAAGTCAAATAAGAAGAGGCAGGAGGAATTGCAATGCAGTGGGATACCGATCTCTCTTCTATCCATTGCAGGGAAGCACATGTGGTGTGCATGGTTACATGCAACTGCATGTAGTAAAAACACATACATACACCCCTATACAAATAAGAAAGAAAAAGGAGAATGAAATTTGGAAATTTATTCAGCAGTCAGTTTCTAGTGATAAGGGAGGAGCTGATCTAATGGTCATGCTGAGTGAGTGAGTCTCATAACCAGTGCGTGAAAGCAAACACATGGAGAAAGGTCTTTGAAAAGAAAAAGGTCTTTGAAAAGAGTCTAGAATGACAGTGTTTTTTTTTTTGTTTGTTTGTTTGTTTGTTTTTTCCCTGTGAGGCCCAATTTGTGTGTATCAGAATATGAGTCTGAGAAAAATGTGAATATGAATCTCTCACTGGCAAGTAATCACACAGGCATAGGCAAGGTGGTAAGAACGAGTGGTAGGAAGTCAGAGAGGGACATAGAGCAAGCTCCACTTGAGAACAGAGTGTAGACTTATATTATAAAGAGGGAAAAGAACCATTTGAGAGTATACCAAGCTTGGGTACGAGACAAACTTCGGTTATATGGTGTTATTGTGAACCATAGCTTTGCATAGAGGTTATTAGTACAATGTGCACTTCCTTGGTTATTCTGTCCTCTGAACAGGCTATACTTGGTGCTGCCACTCATTCATTATTAATATGCCAGTATTTTGATCACCTTGACTTATTATGGAGGGCTTCAGAGTCCAATATATATGGAGCAGAGACAGTTTATACAGCACACTCAAGCCTTCTATTTATATAATCGTTCTCTTGTGTTTGTTTTTCACATTAGTCACAACAAAGTGTAGTATTTTATGTAAATTCAAGGGCACATTCTTATTATGAAAGGAAAGAAAGGATTTTATTCTGACATTTATTGCTTTTTGAAATTTAGATACATTTAGGCAGAAATTATAGCTTTGCTGTAAAGAAGCTATGCAGTTTATTGACACGTAAAGCTTATTAAAATCTTAACAAACAATAATTTAGGTACATTGGCAATCACTTCCTCAACATTTAGAGAGATGTCTTCATAGATTCAATTCAAGGGTAGGATTTTATTTCCAAGCAACATAAATTATTTTGAATACCAATTATACAATCATATTCCCAGAATGACAGGCAGAATTCCACTGTCAACTCTACTTTCATGCTGTTCCCAAGGCCTCATTAAGGAATGGATTCTCATTCACATTTTAGCATTTGAAGAATGATTTTGCTAATTTTAAACAGGATTTAAACACCTTTATATTTTCATTGTTTTTGCATATTAGGGTTTAGTCATACTAGGGACTTATACTTACTTTCACTCTTCAACAAAATTTATTTTTATAGTATTTAGTGATTATAGAGAAAGGTATGTAACCACATCTTTTTTTAAAAGTTTGTTTATTTTTATTTATTTATTTGAGAGAGCCAGACAGAGAAAGAGGCAGAGAGAGAGAGAGACAGAGAAAGAGAGAGAGAGAATGGACACACTAGGACCTCCAGCCACTGCAAATGAACTCCAGATGCTTGTGCCATTTTGTACATCTGGCTTACACAGGCACTGGGGAACCAAGCCTCTAACTGGCATCCTTAGACTTCACAGGCAAGTGCTTAACTGCTAAGCCATCTCTCCAGCCCTGTAACCACATCTTTCAATATTTATTTATTTATGAGAGAGATAGAAAATGAGAGAGAGACAGACAGACAGAGCGAGCACACCAGGGCCTGTAGTCAATGCAAATGAAGTCCAGACACAAGTGCCACCATATGCATATGGCTTATTTGGGTTCTGGGAAATCGAACCTGGGTCCTTAGATTTCATAGGCAAGAGTCTTAACTGCTAAGCCCTCTCTCCAGCCCCACCACTTATCTTTTAAATTCATTTGCAACTTTATACTGTAACATTATTTTCTATATGTACAGCATGGAAAATTTGAGCTATGACTAGAGACTTAAGTTAATATTGACTTATCTTAATGTACATGTATTTTTCCCTTTTAATGAGAAAAGTTCATATATTGATGATTCACTATATTTCTTACATAGAAATGCAACATAAGGAGTAGTACATATGTATGCTTGAACAAAGGAGAAGCGTCAGGCAGACAGAATTACTCAAACTTGAAGCATTCTGATATTCTGTAAAGAAGGTGATCTTTAAAGGCACAGAATCATGTGGTAATATCAGAATACTACTCAGCTAGTACAGCCCCATGTAATTTGTAGGACATATTTTTTATTATAACATAATTTGTAGGGAAATAAGTATTATTTATTGTAGGGAACTGGATATGCAACTATATTGGGTACATTAAATTATACCATTGAATTTGTGATTGCCAGAACTGTGTAATGAGATTATGTGGTTAGGTTAGTAAAAAAAATATATATAATGTCTATATCAAGCCTGGCAGAGTGATGCATGTCTACACTGTCAGTACTTGAGCGGTTGAGGCAGGAGAGGATCATGAGTTCAATGTCACCCTTTGCTACACAGAAAGTACTAAGACTCTGTGGATCATCCACTTATTTACTTACTTACATATTCATTCTTTTGCTTGATGTTTATCAACATCAATATGTTGACACGATGTGCAGATAGAATGATTAATGTATTGATCTTCAAGTAACAATGCCTTCTTAAAAGAACAAAAATGAACCAAATGTATCAAGTCAACTTTTTCAAATGTGCTGACTAAAGAATTTATGGGAGGGAATACATACCTGGTACTGAAAAACCTAAACAAAAGTCTATGGCAGGAGAGGTCATGAGCCTTAGGGGTATAAAGCCTATGCTTGTCTGGCTAAATGTATATATTATTCCCACAAACCTACCCTGAAAGCACTACATTTAATGTTCATATTCAGATATTAATGCTACTCTCACTTCTGGTTAGAGAAGCTTCTCTTTTCAGATGGTGATGACCACTGGGATCACCCAAAAGGCAACATAGTGCTGAGAAGAAGGGATGGAGGAGTGCCCAGCACTGAAACACCTCTGTCACACACTCCAAGGCTCACGGACCATTGCAGAAGAGGGGGCAGATAGAATGGAAGAGCCAAAGGAAGCGTATGACTTCTTACAATGTAACCGCCCAGACAAAAATTGGCCTCGATATCCATGACATTGCAGTGCCTAGCAATACCTTTGGAAGATCCTCAGAATAGAAGAAAAAGATGATGACATCATATTAAAAGAGAGACTAATGGAGAGAGGGAGGGGATATGATGGAGATTAGAGTTCTAAAGTGGAATGGGGGAGGGGAGGGAAATATCATGGGTTTTTGTATGTAAGTATAGAAGTTGTCAATAAAAAAGAATTTATTAAAATAGGTATAATTATATCATTTGTTGTTTATCATGTACATGTTATGTAACCCTGTGGCCATATAGAGAAAAATGTGTTTTTCAACTGTAATGCAAAACTTTAGTTGCTTAACCTATTTCCTTTAATATTTTCAACTTTTACTTAAAGGAGGAAATGGTAAAAGCTAAAAATATTGTTGTGCTTTTATTTCCTCCCTTTTATAGAAGTAAAATTTTCTTTTTTAATATTGTCTCTTATTTTTTATTTATTTATTTTAGAAAGAGAGAGATAGAGAAAGAGAGAATGAGAATGGGTGTGCCAGCCACTGAAAAGGAATTCCAGGTGCATGTTCTACCTTATGCATCTGGCTTATGTGGGTCCTTGGAATTAAACCTGAGTTCTTTGGCTTTGCAGGCAAGCACCTTAACCTCGAAGCCATCTATTCAGTGCAGAAATAAAATTTTCTATATGAGTATGTTAGAGCAACAAATTGAAGAGATATACACTAATAAATGATGACAAGAAACTGTCAGTAAAAAAGCAGGAAAATAGTAGAAAATATATCATTTTTTCAAAAATACAAAATCAATCTGGATATCAAAAAATGAATGTTATGCAAAAGTAATAAACAGTGAAGCAAAACTATTTAAAATGTTCAATACTTGTAACTACATAGTCCAGCCATTAATATACTACTATGACATGAATATTATAGAGGTTGAGCTAGTTTCCACCATTGTATAAATTTGTACCTGAGGCTGAGTTGTGAAATACTCACAGTTCAGTGAGGCCACTGGAGCTGGTTTTTTTAAAGAGAGGTGATATTTTATGGTCTCTCAGTACACAGTTAAGGATTTTCCAGGTAGCTTGAAGTTGCCTGCTTAGCTGCCTGGAGGATTTTTCTACACTTTGAAAAAGAAGTGCTACATCTGGAAAATTATTGAGGAATGAACATTATTCCCATTGTGCATAGTGTACCATTCTAGAGCTCTGAATGGCACAATGTCACTTCATCTGGGCAATTGGCATCAACTGTCCCTACATGTCCTCCAAGATGACAGTTGTCAACATTTGAAAAAAAAATTAATGTTATTAAAAATATAATCCTATGCCTCATTCTCAGAGATTTTCATACCAAATTCAGTGTTTTGTGTTTAGAGATTTGTAATTTTCACTAAATCTCCATCTACTTATGGAATGTTAGACAGTGATAACTCATTCTGAGCAGAGTCAGGCCAAAAACTTGGCAGCTGGATTTATTTTTATTTTTATTTTTATTTTTATTTTTATTTATTTTTGGAGAGAGACATAGAGAGAGAGAGACAGAAAGGGAGAGGGAGACAGATAGAGATGGGCGTGCCAGCAGTCTCTCAGTGGCTGTGAATGAAATCCACAGGTGTACGCCCCCTTGTGGTCAAGTGTGGCATTGTGCCCTTGCGTCACTGCATCTGGCTAAATGTGGGACCTGGAGATTGGAACGGGCATTCTTAGGCTTAGGAGGCAGGTGCCTTAACCGCTAAGCCATCTTTCCAGCCCGGCAGCTGGATTTATATACAAACAATGTCCATCTCCAGAGAAAGGTTTTCATTTTGTATAAACAAAACACCTTATATCAGAAAGAATGCTATTGGGGCATATTTGACATCCCAGGCTTCAGTTATTAGAGCATTTGTGATGACATTAATAAAATAAAACAGTGTATGACACTTAAGCTAGGATCTATTCTTTCCATAGGCTGTGAACACAGATTTCATAAATGCCTGAGGACTTGTGCCCTGGCTTGGGTGTCACTGTGCTTGTTGGTAACACCTGAAGTCAGATATCTCAAAAGCTGACAGTTTGCTGCAAGTTTTTTTGAAAGTAAAAAGACCATTAAAGAAATGAACATCAATCTTCTCTCTTTTAAAGAAATTAAAACTTGGTGAGATACCTGAGAAGATCCAGTATTAAAAACCAATTTTAATGAATAAAGTGGTACTTTGCTTATAAAAACAAACTCATTTTACTGATGCTTGTTGTCCTCTCTGCCAACCAACAACAGGACAGAAATATGATAATGTATTTTTCCATTAATCAAGCACTACTATGTCAGCTATCAAATATTGTGCCAATACTAGTGATTTTGTGGAGGCAACTTTGTTTTCTTATTTTCTTATTTTTTTTTTTTTTTTTTTTTGAGGTAGGGTCTCACTGTAGCCTAGACTGGCTTGGAATTCTCAGCGTGGCCTCGAACTCATAGATGTCCTCCTACCTCTGCCTCCTGAGTGCTGGGATTAAATGTATGTCCCACCAAGCCCAGTCTTTGTTTGTTTGTTTGTTTGTTTGTTTGTTTTTGTTTTGTTTTGTTTTGTTTTTTGAGGTAGAGTCTCACTCTAGTCCAGGCTGTCCTGGAATTCACTATGTAGTCTCAGGGTGGCCTCAAAGTCATGGCGATCATCCTACCTCTGCCTCCCGAGTGCTGGGATTAAAGGCGTGCGCCACCACACCTGGCTTGTTTTCTTATTTTTTGTACATGCATTTTTATAGCACAAATTTTCATAACATTCTACAGGGTTATTATTTATTTTAAAATTTAAAAAAACTATTTTAATGTATTTTTCTTCGGAAAGTATGATAGTCTTACAAAGTCCACATACAACACGTGCATTTGGCTTTACATGGGTAATGGGGAATTCAACCCAGTCAGCAAGTTTTGCAAGCAAGTGCCTTTAACTGCTGAGCCAACTGCCCAGCCCCAGGGTTATTATTTTGAAAATGACCTCAGCATATTATGCTGATTGCATTGGCAAAGTCTGGAGATAGATTTTGCTATCTTCAAGTTGAAGTTTCCCCTTTATTTTTACAATTTTTATCCTGGTAAAGACATGTCAGGTTATGTCAGTCATATTGTCAAAATTCTTCAGTCCCTCATCCTGTCACTTAGCATAAAAGGCCAAATCCTGAAAATGGCCTAACTGCCCATAACATCTGCCCTCTCTATGTTCTCTTTCCAACCCTTTTGTTTCTCCTTTCAGAGGCAGTTCTGAGGGCTCCAAATTTAAGTCCTCAATACCTGCCCAACACACCTCTGAAGCTTGGCCTTTGCTATATGTTAGTCCTGGAAGGGATTTTCCTCTGATCACTGCCATTTATTTCCTTCCTCTCCTAACTTCTCCTAAGTATGTGTATCTTCTCTCTGAATCTTTTTTGAGACTGACTTTGACCTCCACTCTCCTTCATACGAAACCACATTATTTCTTAATCCCCATTGTGATATTTTAATGTTCCCCAGAGCACTTCATATTAAATGGAAGTGTCATGCATCATATTTCACTGTGCATGAGTTTGGTGTGTTCTGTGCATATTGTTGCTGAAATGGTATTTGTTGTACAGAAACAATCAAATATTTTCTGACTACCGAATTTTTCTAAGACAAGATCAACATAAAAAAAAAAAAAGATTAAAAAAAAAATGCAAAGGCATTTACTTTCAGTACTATTTGATAGGAATCCAGCACCATCCAAATCTGGTCAAATTGCAGTACGATCATACTCAAGTAACTACTGCCATCGTTCAAAATCAGATTTTCTGTAAGAGTTTTAAGAGAGTAGGTTTGCTGGCTGTTACATAATTTATGTAACAGGTAATAAAAATCCTGCCTCCTCATTAAGACATAAAATTCAAAACACACACTGAGAAAGGACAGAAATCAAGTAACCAGGAGACTATAGAATCAGAAAGTAAGATCTATTAAAACTAAAAGAATACAGAATTATAAAGAGATAAAGACATTTTCTAAAAGAATTTTGTTTAATATTGTACTGTATTTTTTTCTCTGACAGTACTTTCCACAGCTTCAGATGATCTTGGTTGGCAGCCTGTTTCATAATTCAACAGAAGTCCGTGAGACACAAAGTAACAGGGGGACTGGATTGACATGGAAGGAGCTCCCTCATATATATTTATACCTAACTGATTGTGCCTGAGTCATAATAATACATCAAAGGTAGAAAAATAGCTTCAGGAATAAATGGTGAGGTGTGTGGACATACAGTCTCGCAAGCTCAGTAACATGAAGATAAGCCACTGAGTTCTCCCTAAAGATGTTGTTTCACGGCACTACAGTCCCCCAAATCTTCCACTTTATAAATGTCTGTAGAGTTTTCATTCTTTTCCATATCTCACCCTCATAACAAATATATCAAAAATTCTATCACAGCTGTTTTAAATGCCATCTTTCTTATGTCACACATCAGTTTAAGCCTGGCATTCATCATTCTTGCTTGTACTTCTGCCACAATGTCCTAAGTGCCTGCCACCTCTTCGTGTTTCTCTGATCCATTCTAACTTTGCTGTTCTATACATCTTTCTGCCACACTGGATGAAATCCAAACTGCACTTTGGTATACAACACACTCAAAATCTGCAATCATTTTTCTAGTCAGTTCTCTGGGTTTTGCTTTTCCTACAAGATCTTGATATTAAAAAAAAAAATCATAGAACTTTGAATTCAATGTGGCTTGACATTGACTAAACATGCAAATCCAGTAGCATATACATAGAATTAACATGGATGTCATTCTGAATGCACACCTAATCTAATGTATATAGATAATATGCTAGGCAGTAAAGCACTCAATTAAGTTCAAAGGTCTTCAAAAATATCTAAGATCTGCAGGGCATGGTGGTGCACACCTTTAATCCCAGTACTAGGGAAGCAGAGGTAGGGTTTATTGCCATGAGTTTGAGGCCACCTGAGACTACATAGTGAATTACACATTAGCTTTGGCTAGATAGTGAGACTCTACCTCAAAAAAAAAAAAAAAAATCTAAGAGCCATTCAAACTATACAAAAAAGGAAAGTTATGGATTTATGGAATCACATCAATAATTCATGTCATATGGGCCCTTTCTCATCATAGCTAAGCTAATGATTATTTCTATAATTCATTATATCCCAGCATAATCCTGAACAAAAGCTTGTCAATATCTTGGCTGAGCTTCACTCAAATTGCTTAGGATTATCTACTTGCTATGTTAATAAGTAAACTCCTTTCATCCTTATAGAGATTTCAAATTTATAGCAGTAACATTTAAGGGAATAAACTCAAACATATTGATACCTTGTGTAGATGATAGACCTTGTCTGGATGTTAGATGTATTGCTAATTATGTACTACTAAAGTTCAATATTTTGTACAGTTATGACATGCCAAAATGGAGTGACATGCAACTGAATAACTACATACATTTGACTTAGTCATAAAGTTGTAAAGAAGAAACTTTATTAAGTTTTATATAGCACTTGAGCTTGTCAACAAACAAGCCACATATTTATTTTTAGAATCTTAAGAACATTTTATTCATGAGATAAGTGAAGCAGAAAATTCTGAAAAGATAACTAAATACATTTGATTTACAAATAAAGTTTAGGATATTAGATGTTTGTTTAATAAGACCAAATATGATTCAAGATTTAAAAGCAATTGTTGAAAGAGACCAAGAGAAAGAGATAAAATGTGATGAGACTGAGAGAATGGAAATTTACACATTTGGGGAGCTAATAAAGAAAAATTATTTTTACTTGTAACAGTAATAAATGGTACATTAATTTTTAAAACCAGAGTAACTCCTACAATCTTTTTCTGTGCCCAGACACCTTTAAATAATCAATCATGATAAAACAGTCTTCAAATTCCTTATTCAAACTTATTCTTTTTTTCTATGATTTGATAATGAGATTTTTCCTATTTCTATTAATTTTTTTCTATTTAAAATTCAGTTTACTTCAGTGGGAGATGAGCTTTTTGAAATTGATATGTTTATTCTTTGAATATTCCTTAATGAAGCTGAATTGAGTTTATTCATCCTGCAACCATTTTTGGATAATGTGATGTTCTGCTCTGTCAAAATGTTGGAGCTACTTACCATGTGTAACATTTCTTCCTCCTGCCCCTTAGGAATAATCTTCTTTAGGGAAAATACCCATTCCTCTCCCCTCACATGTATCACTACCAGTTGTTCCTTAGAGATCTCACTGGTAATTTTAGCTTTTAAATTTCAGCTCCACAGTGTAACTTTGGTCTCTGCCTTTGCCCTTTGGATTAGCTGCTGAATGTTACTATTGAGATATATCACACAATAATGTAGCTTTTACCAAAGTCAAAATTATTTCTTAAAAATCAGCTTTTCCATGCTTTCCTGTTTCTAGAGGAATAGCATTATTCTCCAGGAATCTACTGTTGAAGCTTAGAATAATTATTAGCTTGTCCTTCTTCCCACTTACTCACCCCACTCCATCCTCAAAAGATGACACTATACATGACAGTTTATGTCATTGACTTTGCTTATTGTTCCATTGTCACCAGCACCCACTCCTCCTTTGCTGGCTTCTATAAATACAACTTTAGTCTTTACCATCTTCCATATCTGGCAGTTGAATATTCTTCCCGAGAGTTCTTTCTTATTGTAATCTACTTCATGTTTGGCTATCTGGGAGTGCAGGCATATGCCAGCTTGAGACACATTGCCCTCTGATTACCTGTGCTTGTGTCAGTGCCAGATTTTCCACTACATAATAAACCTATAGAGAATAAGAACCATACAAGGTACCTTTTAAAATCCATTTTTCTTCATATAATTTCTTATAAAATATGTGCTGGTGGTTATGGAAGCAGAATGTATAAGGTATATACTTTAAGAATATAATTACAAGGTATTATTTTTAAAAAGTGTAGAAATAAAAGCTTAATTATTGATTGAAAACTGGCAAGCACATCATTTTAATGTGCTCAGTGTAAAACCCACAAATTCAAATTCTCTGTTTTCTACCACCATTATAACTTGATAATCTTATTTTCTACTAATTCTTTTAATATTAGATGCTTCAATCAATGGTAGATAAACTTCTTGAAGTGGCTACATAGTAAATATTTCTGTGGGTCATATGGGCTATATTCTGTCTTGGCCCTTCAGTTCCATCAGTATAGCATAAAAGTAGCAATACATAAATAGATGCACATAGATATGTTCCAAAAAAATTCACTGAAGATCAAGAGGTGGGCTTATTTGGCAGAAGGACTATATGCTGCCCACACCTGTGTGTAATCTAATCAAACTTATCTGATCATTTTCTTAGGATGCTATCACATAATCACTTCCTTACCCTTCATACCTCAAAAACCCTGCTATTCTCTGATCATGAAAGTCCTTTATCACTAACATTCTCCTCATACTTTTTCATAATGGCTTAGTTTTCTTTGAAAGTTCAATGCATGTTCCTTCTATTCATTTCTTCATTCAGGAAATGCTTTACAGATGCTCATGAGGCAGATAGTATGACAGGGACTAAACACTAAAGATGAGCAGACCTTAGGAAGACAAGTGTTCTGTGAAGGAGAGGGAAATGGTGAGTGACAATAGCTTCAATTGATTTAAGACATATAATGAAAATATAATTATCTCATTTTATATTTGACCTATATGTTAAATACATATATTTAAATTTAGAGAGGAATAACCATATTCAAGTATATTTTAAATTCACTATAATCAATAGTTTAAGTAGAGGAATTTTAAATGTTCCTATAAAATCTCAATAAGTGCTTAAAATATTTATGAAACTATACATAAGAAAACTGAATGTCTCAAAGCCTATATATCTTGTTTATTCTGTTATACTTTTTATAAACATTTAGTGAAAGGAAACAGGAGATAAACTACATCCTTGCTGACCTTGGAAGGCTTGCAGGCTGTCAGCATGCCTTTGCTGAAGTTCCACTCTGGTACTGTATTAAACTTTCAAGAAAAATTACTTTCAAATAGTACCTACATAATGAACATCTTTAATCAGAGCCAAAAATATGGTCTTTGTAAGCATAGTAAGGGAAGTAGGTCTACTTGAAAACAATACATAAAACTAGCCTTTTGAAAGCATAAACCATGGGGCTTATAATACTGTACATAAGCAGGTGTGTGTCTGAGCCACATATGCTATCAGATACTAAGCTGGTCAAGAATAAAGATCACAGCTTTTAAAATCCATTTTTCTTTGTACAATTTCTTATGAAATATGTGTTGGTGGCTATGGAAACAAGATGTATTAGGTAAATTGTTTAAAATATTATTGAAAAGATATAATTACAAAAGGAAATATAGGAATAAAAGCTTTCTTAATATTGACTTAAGATTGTCAATGACTTTATACCCCTAAGGCTCATGACCTCACCTACCATACACTTTTGCTCTTGTCTGAAAAAGCACTACACTTAATGTTCATATTCACATATTAATGCTACTCTCACTTCTGGTTAGAGAAGCTTCTCTTTTCAGATGGCAATGACCACTGGGATTAGTGCTTAGAAGAAGGGATGGAGGAGTGCCCAGCACTGAAACACCTCTGTCACACCCTCCAAGGCTCAGGGACCATTGCGGAAGAGGGGCGGATAGAATGGAAGAGCCAAAGGAAGGGTATGACTTCTTACAATGCAACTGCCCAGACAGAAATTGGCCTCCATATCCATGACCTTGCAGTGAAAGACCCTCAAAATAGAAGAAAAGATGATGACATCAAATTAAAAGAGAGACTAATGGAGAGAGGAAGGGGATATGATGGAGATTGGAGTTCTAAAGTGAAATGGAGGGAGGGGAGGGAAATATCAGGTGGTTTTTTTGTATAGAAGTTGTCAATAAAAAATAATAATTTAAAAAAGAAATTAAAAAAAAAGATTGTCAATGACTATATATAAAAATTACCATTTCACCAAGATTTCAGGATATATGTTCACCATATAAATTCAGTTATATTTTTTGTATACTAATAATTAAATATCCAAAAATAAAATGCATAAAAATTTCCATTTAGCATTAAAACAATGAAATAACTAGAAACATGTGCAACAAGAGAAATACATATGCATCCAAACTTCAAAACATTGTTGTAAGAAATTAAAGAAGTTCTAAATAAATAGAAGAAATCATGTTTACTTAAAACATTCCAAATGCTTCTACAGATTCACCACAGTACTTATCCAAATCTGAGTTGCCTGTTGTGCAGAAGTTAACATGCTCATCCTAAAAGCCACATGGAAATGAAAGGAACCCAAAACAATGGCGAAGGGAAATTACTAAGTTGGAAGACTCACATAAGTCTACCTACCACAAATTACAGTAATCAAAATAATATGGTTTTGGATTTAAGACTGACATCTACATCAATGTAATAGAATTAATAATTACATTTACAGTTGGGTGTGTTTTAACAAGGAACTCAGGACCATTTCATGAGGAAAGCATAGTATTCCAATCAATGTTGGGGTGATTGGAATGGCAGGTAAAGAAACAGGCTTAGGCCACTGTATCATATTATATAGTAAAGAAACTCAAAAGGGACAATAGAAGAAATTGTAAGCTAGAACTATAAATACCTTAAATGAAAATAGCAGATACAAATCTTTGTGACTTTGTGTTAGGTAGTACCTGTTTAAAGAAATACTAACATTTCCACCTAAATAGAAACAAATATACTAATTAGATTTTTTTTTAAGTAACAACTTTCATCTCTCAAACAATATACCAAGAAAGTAATGACAGTCACAAAATTGGTTTAAAGGTTATTTGCAAATCATAGATCTTGTAAGGTGCTTATATTTAGTATATGTAAAAAAAATGCAGCCTAATATAAAAAAGACAAACAACAAAAATTAAAAAATGGGAAAACAACTATTCTCTGAACAAGATAAAGAAAGACCAATGATCACATAAAGCACACTTGTCATGTGCCATTATCATAGAGAAAATCCAAACTCCAGCAAGAATAATAGGAAGATAGATAGAAGAAAATAACTCCTAGTGAGGATATGAAGAAATTGGAACCTTTGTATTTATTGGGAAGGATGTCAAAAAAGCACCAACATTTCAGAAAGTGATATTCTTGTCCTTCAAAGTGTTAAGCAGAATTACTATGAACTTCCACTTCTAGCTGTATAGTGAAAAGCAATGAAAACATTCCTGTGCAAATAGTTGGTCAAGGCTGAGGAGGTGCGGTGGATCAAAGCATGTGGACGTGAGTTCAGATCTCCAGCACCCATGTAAAAGCCGGGTGTGACTAGGTAGAGCTGAGGGCCATGAAGAAAGGAGGATGGGTAGGTTCTCACTGGTTGGCCTAAATAGCCAAAAAATGGCAAGCTCCTGGTTCAGTGAGCTTTCTCAAAGAAATAAGGCAGAAGAACAACAGGTGAGGGCCTCAGATGAATACATGCATCTGAACATCCACACATACAATATATGCACACACATATACACAAACCTTGCTCATAAAAGCTTACAGAAGTATTCTAGACAAGTAAAATCTTAGAAATATCTTAACTATCTACTGTTATCGATCAATGGATAAGCAAAACATGATATGGTTAGGCAACAGGGTACTATTTACAAATAAATGGAATAAACTATTGATTTGTGGCACAGCAATGATGATTCTTGAAAATATAATGCTCAATAAAAAAAATCCCTGTCATAGTACTGTACATTTCCAATTAATTCCCGAAATAAAAAAGGTTGCCAGTGATCAGAGAATGGAAATGGAGAATAACTATAAAGCTGTTTTGGGAGTGAATTCATTGAGTTGCACTGAACTTTTCATGATAAAGATATGTACACTGTGGTATTTGAGTTATAACTTAATAATATTATTATATATTTTTTAAAAATACTTGAACTTCTTTGGGAAATGGGATGTTGTGTTTTTAAGCAAATAAACAAATAAGTCTCATAGGCTATGCATTGTGACACATACACAATATCTCTTTTTGAAAAGTTAAATTATCTTTCAAGGTTCTAACTTTCTACTAGGAGTCAAGTTTCAACGAAAAATGTAATTCATTGCGTGTGCTTCAGTTTTCTGGTTTGTATTGGTACAAGAGGAAAGAGACAAGAATACTTTGGTCTATCCTTACTCTCGAGAAGTCTAAGTGTCTATTAACATCCTCAACTTTTCTAAGCCAAGTAGAAAAGAAAAGGGATGAGGGGATTGAATTTGTGGATTATCCAAGTTCTTCTTTTTAGTGAAGGTTGTTTATTCTTTCTTAAGTGTGCTAGTGGTCACTTTGAGAAGTTACAGTAATGAACAGATTCAAGTTGCCTTTGAGATTTCATTCCCTTATCTTATAGTCTTATAGCCCTGAGCAATAATTGTCTGATTGAAAATTTAAAATAAAACCATAACAATCATGCAATAAAAATGAGGCATTTATAAAACAGTGCCTTGTTAATAAACAAATGGCATGAAATTTAACTATGTCAAAAACTTCCTTTAAATGTAAATCATGATTTTATTATTTATCAATGCTAGTATAGATTTTAATAATATTACTATTGCTATAAGCATATGATGCAGTTTTCAAAATTTAATTTCATTCCAATGAAGTGAGCAATTAGAAACATTATATGAACTTTCCATGTACTGTTGCAAATAATACCATTACAAATAATATGAGATATTTAAGAACAAGAAGATAAGTTAGAAGATCTTTTTTTAAGGCTATGAATCACAAAGACTTATTTTGTGTTGTGATCTTTAAAGATTCTGCCATATAGACTCTGAGGTAACTGACTGAATACTTGCAGATGACATTCTACAGTTTTATTTTGCTGGCAAAAGAAATGACCACACAATAACAAAATTGACTCTATGTTTCAGTTCTGTAGGTCAGAACATTGTTGGGCTGTGGATCCATTTTCTTTTTGGCTTTCAAGTGAGAGACCTCTGCCTCTTAAAGGCATCCACATTTTTTCTCAACCCACTCCCTCCATTCTCAAAGTCATAGTGGTACAGTCTTTTTTTAGGCATGTTTCTCTGATCCTTTTTCTATTGGAGTCCATATAATTATACTAATATCTCTGAGATATTCCATAGTAATTTCCTTATTTTAGTATCAGTTGATTAGCAACCTAAATTTCTTCTTTCCTTTACAGCTCCTTTTTCTCCATTATATTGCTCACAAATATAACACATACAGAGGACCCGAGAGCTATGGCATAGGTATATCTAGAAGAACGTTGTTCTGGCTGCTACAACTCTTTGTCAGTGAGTCTGGAAAACAGCAGGAGATGACTCCTTTGTTCAATTAAGATTAAATCATTCAGTTATGACCAGCATGATCTTTGTGATATAGGCAAGAGAAAAATAATGAAGTTAATTTAGAACGAAATATAACAGGAAATTATATTTTTTATATCTATTATACCTAATGAATATATTTGTGCTTTTGTGTGACAGGGTCGCCGTATGTTGCCCAGGTAGTCCTGAAACTCCTGAGCCTCTGGGCTTCCATCTCTTGGGCACTAAGATTATAGGTGTGCTGGACCACAACCAGCTTCAAAATTAGTTGGTTAACTACTTAGTGTCCACACTAGAAGTCAATATGCAGAAAGAAGTAGAACAGAAGCTGGTCTGCCTTCTGCGTGCTAATGGCTTAGAGCAAAGGTAAACACTAACTACGTAGCTAAGGGACAGACAACCATGATTGTCAATAAATGCTTTATAAATAGCTTTCACTCCTGGAGCAATCTTTCAATGTGTAAATTGTGAGAGTGAATTTCAAAGGACGGTAAAGAAATACTTGAGAGGTCAATAGTGAAAAAATGTAGTTAAAAAATGCTGAGAATGAAAAATCCATGAGCATAGAAATTTTTTTTTAAATTCTTATAAATTGCACAAATAAAACCCAAGATACATATAGCATGAACCTGACCAAGATTGATCTGCAGAATAACACATGCAGAAGTAAAAATGGTTTTGTTTTTGGACTTCTGCTCTTGCTTAGTTCTTGCCGAGACTGTTGGCTTGTCTCCATACTGCTCTCCCACCACTTTCACTACTTCCTTATGGCATCTATGTTACATATCAACCAGAAGCACTTTTAAAAGCTAAGTTGGACCAAGTCACTTCTTTTGCACAATATCTGAATGGCTTTCTATGGTACTCATCGGGAAATTCAAGTCCATTCAAAGCCTTCTCCTCCAGCTCTGCCTCCTTCAGGCAGCCCCAGTAGTACAATAGCATTCCTTTGCTCACTGTGCTCTGGTGGCATCTTTCCAGCCTATAGCCTATACATATACAATGTCTCTGGCTCTCAACTCTTGCAATCTTTCCTATCTTACTAAAGTTACATTTTTATAATTTTTTTTTTTTTTTGAGGTAGGGTCTCACTCTCGTCCAGGCTGACTTAGAATTCACTATTTAGTCTCAGGGTGGCCTTGAATTCACAGTGATCCTCCTACCTTTGCCTCCCAACTGTTGGGATGAAAGGAGTGAGCCATGACACTTGGATCATTTTTATAATTTTGGCCTTTGTCAGTCCTGGTGTTTTTTATATTAGTTTATTGCTTGTTTCCCTGTAGCAGATTGGAAACAACATGAGAGCAATGGATTTTCTTGTTTCACCCACAAAGTATTTCCCAACAACTCAGATACATACTAAAAAGTCAGCTAATATTGTTTTTCAGGAATAAATTAATAAAAAACAGCATTTAAGGAATTTCAGCAGTTACTTCTTACCTGAAGTGTGTGACTTTAGGTAAGATTTGGACTGTTGCTAGGCTCCCATTATAATTTCAGAAACTGCTTCAATACATATAACATCTTAGATATAAGACTATTAGCTTTGCATTTTAGTTTATTTTTTGAACAATGGAGGAATGTAATTCTGTTCAAAGCATAAAAAAGAATATATGTGATACCATAAGATACTACAAAGGTATAAAATGTGATTATTGAACTTGGTCATTTATAATTCTTGACTTTTAGTTTTATAAATATTAGATTTCACAAGCAACATTCATAAAGTATAATAAAATAATCTTATATTTATGTCTCAGAAGCTTTTAAAATATATTTTTCAGGGTTACTTTTCTCTTCCTTTTAGATAAAATTTAGACAGACCCCATGACACTTTTGTTTATTCTTAAGCAGTACAATGATTTATGGTCACATTCTTAATTCAGCCATCTAAAATTATACAACCTTAGTAAAAAGATGAAATTCTGACCCAAGTAACAAATAAAGGTTGATCACTTTCTGAAGTCTAGTTCTGTTAAAGATGAGAAATTTGGGGCTGGAGAAATGGCTTAGTGCTTAAAGGGTTTGCCTGCAAAGCCAAAGGATCCCAGTTCAATTCTCCAAGACCCATGTAAACCAGATGCATGAGGGGCACATGCATCTGGAGTTCATTTGCAGTGGCTAAAGGCCCTGGTGTGCCCATTTTCTCTCTGCCTCTCTTCTATCTCTCTCTCTCTGCTGGCAAATAAATAAATTTAAAAATTACAAAATATTTAAAAAAAAAGATGAGAAATTTATAGCTAGGACAAGTAGCTGGCTTTTTTCCTTATTACAAGATCAATTATTCCCTTTCTATACCACCAGTTTCACAGAAGGGGTTTGAGGTATTGTGTGGGAAGTAGGAAAGTGCCACTTATTTTTTCCTTCCTAGTCTTAAACTAGCATCTTTCACGGGTCCTTTATATATACTCTACTACCCATTTCCTTCCCACAAACATTCCATTGCTGTTCCCATCTCGGAGCTCATTTGTACCACAACACGCTGCCATTTCCTTCTTAACCCCCAGGTTTTAGCAGATTCTTTCTGATGAGATCTTTCTTTTCCTTCTCAATGGGACATCAGTGGACCCAGGCATGAGGCACACTATATTATGATTTTTATGTGCTTTATGGGACACAGAAGCAATTTGTCCTGTAAATGTTGAGATTTCAAGTTGCATAATATAGCATCAATATCTTCAATTTGATTTAAAAAAATCCCAGCAATTGTTTTGGCTTAAGATTTTGCAGGAATGAATCAGTTACTAGGCAAGTGTGTTCTCCAACAAGTAGGAAACACCTGTTATGTTTTCCAAATATACCTCCTATTAGGTTGAGATAAAGTTAGTGAACTTCTCCAGTTCTCCTTGGTAGGGATGGGGTAAAGTGGTACAGTGGATGGTCTCAGCTCAGTTAGCAGCTGTCCTGGGAGAAATCTATAAGTACCAAATGTCATGCAGGCCAATATCCCCAGGATTCAAGAGGATTGAGAGTTCAAGACCAGCATGAGCTATCTAAAAAAGTCTTTCACAAGAAACAGACAAATAGAGAGACAGAAACTCCTACATTTCTATAACATTGGGCATGTTCATATCTCCCATTTGCATAGGGCATTTAAAAGCATTACCAAATGCTACTCATCTTGCTTTGATAATTTTTCATTTTGACATTTTATTCAGAGGGGAGTTTCATCTGTATTGTATCATATCACAGCTAAGATTTTTTTTTCAGTTACTATGATGTTATACTTCAATTAAAAAATTCTGCAACTTTGTGTGTAAGAATTTACACAGGAATGTGCATGTGTCTGGGAATGTATGAGAATATAGACATAGATAAAGTGGAGGTCCTGACTTCACCGAGATAATTATCACTGTGGTTTTCTAGCTGACCTTTTCACCAATTATATTTTCTTCTTCAACTTTATCTTTCTAGAGAACAAACATCCTTAAATCCTATTCAATGTGTAGAACTTACTTGCTCAGAGGATTCCTGCTTACTGGAAAATAATCTAAGCTTTCAGATTCTTAGAATGCTTCTCTCATTGTTAGAATTAAATAGAAACTGTTTATGGCCAAATCCTCCCTAAAAGCTTATATAGAAAACATGTACAAATCTTAGAATTCTAGGAAATTAAGAAAAGAATCCATTTCAAGTGATCACAAGACATTTTTCTGCAGTACTTGTCAGTGTGGTGAGTTCAGGACTGCCTCCCCCCCCCCCACCAGGGAACCTCTCCCTGAAGAGCTCAGGACATTCACCCACAAAAACATGTGTCTGGGAAAAAGGACCCAACAAAAGTCCAGGTTCTAGGTTACAAAGCATTTTTGATGTTAGTACTATTTATGATTAAATCAAATTATATTTTCAAAGGGGACTTCAGTAAACATTCCCCTTCTGTGAAGTTTGCAAATAGAGAGATTTATTACATTTCCATCATCTCTAGTTAGACCCAACTCCCTTCCCAAATCCTCTTTCCCAAATATGACCCTAGATCTTCAATTGTCACTCATTAACCTTGATTCCATTTCACTAGTAATTTGTCTGGCGAGTCTTCAGTGAGCAATCAAGTATTGTCTCAAAATAACGTATTGGTCTATATGTTCTGGGCTTTCTAACTTCCAACCAAGGAATTTTAATGAATGCTTTGTTAGTCAATTGCTTCTTGACATGAGGCCAGTGGTGCTCTGAATACTTACCTGGGAAGCATTTTAAATGTCAGTTCCCATCACAGATTCTGATTTAATTTAAGGTGGCAAAAGGGCACTGGGATGTTTCTTAACAGCTTCTCTGGTGACTGCAATGTATGTCAATGACTGAAAACCAATTAATTAACCTGAACATAATTTGATTCCAAATGCTGATATTCTATAGTCTTCATAGAATTAACAAATTTTCCTGAATTATACCTGAATATGACCCTGAATTTAAAGACACTGGCATATTAATTTTACTTTTATATTACAAAATTATATATCTGTAAGAGATATGGGTTCAGAAAATAGATTCAATCATGAACATGTTCAGTTGTAAAATGTACATTTCTCCTCATTAGTAGAAAATAGGCACAGTAAAGAAAAAGACTCACTTAGTACTCCATCAATATAACAGTCAGCCATGGGTTCCTAATATCATGTAACAGGTGCTCTAAATGAGCTCTCTGAGAAGGAAGATCAGCTTTGGCTCAGTGCTTTGATATTTTCCAGCCAAAATATCTGCTATTAGTTTAGATATCATGTTAGAGTTTAATGAGTCACTGACCTCTTTTCATTCTAGGAATTCATTTATGCAATTATTTCTTCTATGATCTTCTTAGCCTGTTAGGTAAAACGGAACATGCAAGAGGAGATGGAAGCTTATAAATGCTATATTTTGCTGAAATTAATTTTCACTTCCTCAAAAACATTGTGGGAGGTCCTATTTAAACTAATGATATGGTCCAGTGAAAGACTTTACTCGATACATGGGTCTTTACTCGATATCGATTCTTTGTAACTCACTGTTAAAGACTGTTCAACTTTTCAGTAGCACAAAATGAAACAAATTCAGGAGAAACTGTGCTTTGAACTTAGACTTCTGGTCTTTGTAAGTGAGCAACATGTAGGACAATGTTCTCAATGTGCTGGACAAAGAGAGGGAGCTGGGGCCACTGGCAACTGGTTCACTGCAGTGTGTTGTACTGTCAGCTATGATGTTCAGTGGGTTGCATATATGCATATTCAAATTGCATGTTCAAGTTACCATATACTTACATGACATAATGATGCAATTTCATTGTAAGTTGAGGCATATCTGTAATTTCTGATATGGTCTGAATGTTTGTGTCCCCTAAAGCTCATATGTTGAAGTTCAACCCCCTAGTGATTTTTGGGAACTAGAACTTTTGAAAAGGTGATAAAAGTTAGATGCAGTTGTAAGGGCAAGGCTCTGACTACAAAAGAGTACTGTGTATACTAGCAAGAATGCCAAAGGGCTCATTTATTCTCATTCTCTCCCTCTCCTCCTCCTCTCTTTTCTCTCCCTAATTCACAAAAATGTTTTTTTTTTTTTCTTTTTTTTTTTTTTTTTTTTTTTTACCTTCTCGTTGCTGGGGCAAAGCCTGACAAAAGCAGCTTATGAGAGGAAAAGCTTCATTTTAGCTTACAGTCTGGAGGGGAAGTTTTGTCATAGTGGAGAAAGCATGATAGACAGAGGCTGGACATTATATTTTCCCACAGGAGCTGGCTGGTAGCAACAAGAATCAACTAGCTCCAACTGGCAGGCTAGCCTAATAATACACCTCAAGGTCTTCCCACAGTGGTAGACCTCCTTCAGCAAGGCTCTACCTCCCAAACTGGTACCCACTGGGAATAGATATGAGGATTAATCACAAACACATGAGGCTAGGGGGAACATTTTACTTTCAAAATACCACAGAGTTTGTGCAAGGAGCTCAGAAAGGAGGCAACTACCTTCTACTCATATGGGCATCCCTTAGCAGAGAAAACCCAACCAACATTTTGATCTTGGATTTCTTGTCTTTCACAGTACAAAGCAATAAATTTCCATGGTGTGAGCCACCTAATATCTGGTCTGCTTGTACAGAAATCATACAGTTTTTAAAAAAATTTTTAAATTATTTTATTTATTTTTGGAGAGAGACACAGAGAGAGACAGAAGGAGAGGGAGAGGGAGACAGATAGAGATGGGCGCGCCAGCAGTCTCTCAGCTGCTGTGAACCAAATCCAGATGTGTGTGCTCCCTTGTGGTCAAGTGCGGCTTTGCGCCCTTGCGTCACTTTGCATCTGGCTAAAGGTGGGACCTGGAGATTGGAACCTGGTTCTTAGGTTTAGCAGGCAGGCGCCTTAACCCCTAAGCCATCTCTCCAGCCCCTAGAAATCAAACAGTTTTGAAGGTTGCTGATTCATTCACCTGTATGTCCCACTACATGATATACTGTGAGAAGCAGAGACTTTGTTTCGTTTTCTGCATACCCCTAGTGTGTGACTGGACCATATCCAATGCCCAGGAACAGAGGCAATCTACATAGAGTGCTTAAGGGCCCTCGCTCCATCCATTAATTGTAGAGAGGTTAATTAGATTCTACCTTATATACAACTATGAAGGTAGCATTCCTCATATGATTGCTGTAAGGATTAGCTAGCCAAGGACACCTAGTTAGAGTTTAATAATCTTTCTTAATAATGTTATGATTATTGATTGAAAGAATGAATGAGACTTAAACATAAGGAATGATGGCTGGGTTGTCAGAGCCTTCCTGAAATGCATTTAGGAGGATGCTTTTTATTTGTATTAAATTACAAACTTTCCAAATGAATAAAAATGTTGAGTTATATAGTGTTACATGACAAGGTAGTGGTAAGAAATCTGTTAGAGGCAGATTACAGAAACCCAATCCTTTCAAGGGACAATTTGATTTAATGGTATTTGGAATTTCTCCATGCTTTCACCCTCTCAATGAATGCTCACTGTAAGCCTGGTTAGTTATTTCCATGAACCAGGACTTCATGTACCTCTGAGCTTTCATTGTTAAAGATTGGAATGCAGAGCAAAGAGATAGCTTTCCAGCAAATTTACCTTATGTAAAAGCTCCCTAAGAAAGAATTATGGTTGCTAACTCTTAGATAGTATGTTTACCATTGGAACTATAGATGGGAATGGGAATAGGAATGGTGTGAGGCGTACTGGTCCAACTTTAGTCATAAGCATATATCCTCCATGGTGCTTGCACATTATTATGAGTGTGCAAAAGAGAGAGAGAGAGGAAAGAGAGAGAGAGAGAATATGTAGAAAAACAAAATTAGCTTATGGAATATCTAGGGAATATCCAGAGTTAAAAATGTAACAGACTACATGTTAGTTCATTCTAATTGGAACAGTGATTCTCTCATTAATCACTTGACATTCATTGGATAAGGTGCTTCTTCAAAATGCTAGGAATATAGTTAGATTAGTGATATTAGTAACTAAAGAATAATTAGATGAAGAGAAGCTTTCCTCAATCTCAGGGAAAATAGTATCTGCCTCCATTGCTGTAAGTGGATATGTCATTTTTGGGAGGTAATGATACATGGAAACATGTTTTTATAAGTCTCAAATTAAATAAAAAGATGTATGGGGCTTGAAGGATGGCTCAGCAGTTAAGGTACTTGCCTGCAAAGCCTAAGGACCTGAGTTTGAATCCCCAGTACCTATGTACAGGCAGGAGCACAAGGTGACACATGCATCTGAAGTTTGTTTGCAATGGTTAAAGGCTCTGGTGTGCCCATTCTTATTCTTTCTCTTTATCTGCCCCTTTTACTCTCTCACTCTCTCAAATAATTAAATAAATAAATATATATTTTAAAGTATAGACCTTATCTATTTCCTGATTTGATAAAAAGTTCCTAAAACTAAAATGAGCTTGAAATAATTTCTTGAGGGAATGTACACAATGGATACTAGAGAGAGACTACATGTTTTTTTATTTATTTATGCAATTTTAAATTTCTTACTTATTAAAATTATATTCAAAACCTAAGCATAACTCCTTTTGGGAACTTCAGAGTATCCCAATAATCAGAATAAAAGTAGGCATTGAATGTCTGTCCCAGGGAAGAAAGATTTTAAATGGTGGGATTAGAGAAATCAGATATCAATCAGGAAGTTTATTTCACCTAGATTTCCTATGCAGTATAATTGCTTCAGCTCTTATATAACTATGGGACTTGAAAATATAACCTCATAGAGTTTGTTTTACTAAAAGTCTGGATTTTAAATAAAATCAATTAGATTATGTTGCAAATACTTAAATTGCTAACAATAATATTGTTGTGACCTTATCCAGATGAGTTCATATTATAGTCTAAGTCAAATAAAGAAGTTTACTTCCTTGAAATGACATAACTATTAATGTTACCTAAAGTTACCTACATGTTACCTAAAGTGCTGGGTTCATAGTATAATCATTAATGAAGAAAATATGTAGGTTTTGCATTCAATATTGTATGTGGTCAAAGTTAAAAATAATACTACAATAATAGCATTTTGTTTGAATATTTCATTGACCACAGGCCGTTGGGTCTTTGATTCTGTGGATAAAACTCCATTCTAAATTTGAGTTCAGCATAGAATCCCTGTCATTATCTGCTTGAATGTAACCTGCATTTGAATAACATAGGAAAAGTCAAGTTCAGAAGAATGGCTGCCAGAGATCAGATAACAAGTTCAAACAACACAAAACAAGACTCTTTTCTGTACTGCTAAAATTTGATTCAACTTTCTGAAATCAAAGAGAATCCTGTTAATGCCTTGAAGCCATTTTCAGTTGACTTTCATGCTACCATTTTACAGCAATTAAGATAAAATTATTTCTCCACAAAAAGGTACAGTCACTGTCACACACCCACACTAACCTGGAAGTCACTGTTATATACCCACACTAAACTGCCTGGAAGGCTCAATGGCTGCATTTTCTACAAAGTTTATTATCTTTATCTTCATTTTTGTTTTTTAACTTAACCACTGGTTACTCATAATAAAGATGCAAATCTGCAATAGTGAAAAAAATCAAATCATCAACCAACCAGACTCTGAGAAAATCATTCAGTGGTAAAATCAAATGAAGTTGGGTTGGGAAACAAAACTACTAAACCAGATATCCAGAGACACAAAGGCTCCCAAGACCTCATCCCTGAAGTGGAACTAAAATGAACCCAACGTGGCTCAGGGAAATTCACAGAAGAGGGGGCAGAAAGAGTGTTAGAGCCACAAGTTGGGTCATTATGCACAGAGACTTTGCCTCTTCCCCATAATTGTTGGCTACCGCCATAATACACGACCCACATTCCCCAGTGAGGAGGGTCTCTTAAGAGGAGGGCAGGGAGGAGGCTACCTAAGGCACCAACATGAATGTAAAATTAAAATAAATAAAAAATATATTAAAAAAAGAATTAAGAAGATCAAGTTATCTACTTGACCCAAATATAATAGACACTGTTTCACTTAAAAATTTTAACACAGCCCTGGAGGGATTACTTAGTGGTTAAAGAGTTTGACACCAAAGCCAAAGGACCCAGGTTTGATTCCCCATGATCCATGTTAGCCAGATGCACAAGGTGGTGCATATGTTTGGAGTTTGTTTGCAGTGGCTGGAGATCCTGGTATGCCCATTCTCTCTCTCTCTTTCTATATGTAAAATAACTAAATAAAAATAAAATATTTAAAAACCTAATTCTTAATGATTTATGGCAATGACAAAGTATGATTTTTCAATGCATACAAAATTCTTCAGATATTTTGGAAAATAGTGTCAACTTATTTATATTTTATCATCCAAAAAGAAATCAGAAGATCCTTTGAGAAAATATTTGTAAATATTCAAGTCCTAAAAGACATATAAATCTGACTTTTGCTGAATAACGCTTTCATTGTATAAAACAGCTGAAGAAACCTTGAGGAAAGTGGTTTGGTAATATGGAAATTATAACTTCTGGTAAGTGAAACAAAATAAATTAAAAAGCAAACTGTTAAGAGAACTATAATAAAATGGTATAGATGAAATAGTCTTCACATGAAATTGAAGGAGAAGCAGGAGTAAGAAAGCTTTTTACAGGAAGTCAGTCAGAGATAGAAGCACAAAGAGGGAACAAGGAGATGTCATTTTGACTCTCTTGGCAAAACTGGAACTCATTTCTGATCCAGTTCTCTCCAAGATGGCTGCAGCAACACTGCCCAGCAGGGACTTCCTGCATTTTCATCAGTTTAGCCCCTGCAATCCACTTCCTCCAGCAAATCTTCACCTCCCAAAATTTCAACAACCAACCAGCAGAGGACAAGTTTTCAAACACATTAAATTGTGTAGATACTTCACATTCAAATCAGAATACCATGTTTCTTGTAGTTCTTCGCTTACATTTACAGTATTTCACACATTGTTGATTAACATTCTGATGCACCTAACTCTACCACAAAAGAATCAGAAAGCCCATGGCAGTTCTGTATTTGTTAGCCTGCTAAAATGGCACTAGGGTCTCTGAAGCTGCTAGAAATACTGTAATATTACAAAGGTGACCACTAGGTCATTGAAAAAATGGATTAAAGTTCTGACAGTTTGGCAAATAACAAATGTCCCAACATAGTAAAAGTAATAGTTAATGCCCTCATTACTATTTTCTCATTTAACTATGCTTTGGTAATAGCAATGAGAGAAGAAATGCATACATTTTAAAACATAAATCCTAATAGTTCTGCTATAGCTTTGATCTCTGCAGAGCACATGTGTTTACAACTTGAACCTTTAATGGGTGTGGGCTTTTAGTAAGACTTTGATCACTGTGGTCATGTCCTTGGAGGGGATATGGGATACTTCTATCTTTCTCCCCCTCTTGTTCAGTCTCTTTTCCTCCCTCACTCTCATTCTCCCTCTCATTCTCAGAAGCCATTAGGAAAATGACCTTTACCTAGTTTCTATTGTAGATGTATGGCCGCAAGCACAGGATCAAATACCACGGGGTCATCTGAACAAAGCTGTGAGTCAAAATAAGCTTTTCTCTTTGTAAGTATGTGTGTGTGTGTGTGTGTTATTTATTTATTTATTTTGGAATTCACTATGTAGTCTTATGGCTATTCTCTTAACTCTGCCTTCCGAGTGCTAGGATTAAAGGCATGAGACACTAGGCCCAGTCTCTTTGTAAGTATTAAATTAATTAATTAATTAATTGGTTTGAGAACGAGGCAGATAGATAGATAGGTTGATAGATAGATAGATAGATAGATAGATAGATAGATAGATAGAGAGAGAGAGAAATGGGTGTGCCAGGGCCTCCAGCCACAGCAAACAAACTCCAGATGCATGTGACACCTTGTGCATCTGGATTGTGTAGAGTACTGAAGAACAGAACCTGTGTTCTTAGCCTTCCCAGTCAAGAGCCTTAACTGCTAAGCCCTCTTTGTAAGTATTTTAATACAGTAATGGAAAAATGTGCTAATGCAAACACTTAGACAATATTAAGTATACTTTCTAAAAGAATGAGAAAGCAAGTGAAATCCCAGAAGAATGATGACATATTCATTTAAAGAAGTATTTATTCTAGTTCCCATTACTAAAGGATATAAGATCCTATAGTTATGGAGCCATACATGTGAGTATTACATTTGCATTTCTTATGAAGTTTGAGTCAAAAATAACTGGATGTCTTAGCTATTACCTTCTCTTGTTTAAACATATCATGATAGTCAAGGAGTTATAATAAAATTTCAATGGCCTTGTCATTTTTTAATCTTTCTCTGCAATTTTTTTCTCAATTTCTTCAGTAAAGTAACACTTATAAAGCATAAATTCACATACCTAAAGTGAATCCTTGAAGAGATTTCACCCTTGTATGTACCTGTGAAGTTATTTCAGAAATAAAGCTAAGTATCATATTCAATATAGTTTTAACAAAAAGTGAAGATTTTTTCTTCAAATCGCTGGACTACTAGTCAGTGAGAGATTAGATGTCTATGTCATTAATGTGGAGCTCTCTATGTAGAGCAGTTACCATTTCTAATCCAGTGTTTATTAAATCCCTTAGTTTAGACTCTGAATTCTGCATAGAGTTATCAGACATTACGTTAACTAACTTGTCTCTGTCATCATTATTTTCATTTACTAATGGAAAACTGATTAACTATTCAGAATCTAAGGACATAACTAAGTCATGATAGAGAAAGGATAAGTTGCAGACAGCATTTCTTTTCTCTGAGGTTTTATCTTTGCTGGCGCCACTGCCTAAAAGGGTTAGTACTTTGCACATCAGTGCTTACTCAGATTCTTGATCTGTAGCCAACTCCTTCCAGTAGATCACTGTGGCCCGACACCTTCCAATGTCCTCCTTCCACTTACCACACTGATAACAGAAGAGGATGCTGGCTGAATCCTTGCACTAGCTGCAGTGGCTAAATTGTCATCCTGAGGGCCAGGTGATTTGTAATGTTGTCTCCACAGGTGGCTCCACTCTACTTCTAACATGGTACCAAGCACCGCAGGAGTCAGCAATAGCAGTTCTGCCATTGAACTCTTACCCTAAAGCACTAGGGGGCCTGCCTACAGACTATGCACTTCCCTGAAAAACTTTTACTCTTTGCCTGTGAAATATAAAACAGCTCTCTGATTCTATGAGATTGCCTTAAATACATGAAATAATGTTGGCATGATTTACTTTTCTACAAAATATCTTTCATTTATCCATGGGTTTCTTTTTAAATATAGTTTTAAAAATTATTTCAATAAATTTGATTAATTTTTGGAGAACACACAACATTATCTCCTCTGGCCATAGGGTTAACTGAAATGTTCAGCTCTCCCTCTCACCTGTATATTAAGAAAAGTTTGATCTTTATCCAATTTATTTATGTTTTCTAAAGCCAGCTAGCTATCTTTCACTAATAATAAGTAACTTCTCTATTCAAATGCAACCAAGTTTAATCTTTTTCATCAGGAACTACATGCTTCCATGAGAAATAAAAATTACAATAAAAATGTAGCCTTGGAGCTGGAAAGATGGTGTAGCAGTTAAGGCACTTGCCTGAAAAGCCAAAGGACCCCATTTTGAATCCTCAAGACCCACATAAGCCAGATGCACAAGGTGGTACATACATCTGGAGTTTGTTTGCAGTGGCCAGAGGCCTTGGAACATCCATTCTCTTTCTCACTATCAGCCGCTTTTCTCTCCCACTCTCTCTCAAATAAATAAATATTTTTTTATGGGCTGGAGAGATGACTTAGTGATTAAGATGTTTGCCTGCAAAGCCAAAGGATCCTGGTTCAATTTTCCAGGACCCACGTAAGCCAGATGCACAAGGGGGCACATGCTTCTGGAGTTCGTTTGCAGTGGCTGAAGGCCCTGGCGTGTCCATTCCTCTCTCTCTTTCTCTCTCCCTGCCTCTTTCTCTATCTTAAAAAATAAATAAAATATATATAATAAATAAATAAATTTAAAAATGGAGCCTTCAATTAGTTATACTCATTGTACTTATATGTATTTTACATCTAGTAGTGAATAAAATTAAACTTTTTATAATGTCAATGCATTTCTTAGCAATAAATAAAGATAACTATTTTGTCCCTTTGTTGTGCCAAAGTAAGAAAAATTTGAAGAAAAAAGAAAGAATAAAAAGAATATTTTATTATAATATAATTCAAAAAGAAAAAAATGTGAGGATATGGAAAAAAAAAATTGCTGTTGGTGGGCATGTAAACTGCTGCAGCCATTCTGGAAATCAGTTCAAAAAGCTAAAAATAGAACTACCAACGGACCCAGCTATACTATTTAGAGGCACATACACAAAGGACAGAGATACCCATGCAGTTTCATTGCTGCTCTATTCACAATAGCTAGGAAATGGAGTCAGTCTAAATGTCTATCAGCTGATGAATAGATAATGAAAATATGGTAAATATGTGGGACATAATAGGATTTTATTTAGCTATATAAGATAAAATCATGAATTGTTTTTGGAAACTGGGAAATAACATACTCAGTAAATTAACCCAGGCATAGAAAGAAAATGCTACATGTGCTTTTCAATTCTTTAGTCATATGTGTTTAAATTGGAGTGTCTTTAGCTACCACAAAGCTGGAAAGGGGCCATGGGAGACACTCAGGGAGGAAAGAGTTTTGGGTGGGGACAGTAGAACACATGTGATTTGAAATTAGGGATGAAGAGAACTGTGGGGGAGAATTTAAGACTTGGGAGATTGCTTACTGGCTAAAGACACTTGTTGCAATGCCTTCCGGCCCAGATTTGATTTCCCAGTACCCAACACATAAAGCAAGACCCATAATATGACACATGCATCTGGATTCACTTGCAGTGGCAAGAGGCTATGGTGATTTCATATCCTTCCTTCCTTCCTTCCCTTCCTTCCTTCCTTCCTTCCTTCCTTCCTTCCTTTCTTCCTTCCTTCCTTTCTTTCTTTTTCTCTCTCTCAAATAACTAAAGAAAAGTAAATAACAAAAAATATACAATTGAAAAGAAAGAGTTTATATTAAAATGTCCTACTTGAGTGGAGAAAGATGACCCTAGAGACTAAGTTTGTTAACTGAAAAATCCCAGGGCTGCGGGGAAATGCCTCTGTTGCTCATAGAGGCCATAGAGACCCTTAAGCAATATAAGCTATTGCCATTGTTCTTGTTTGCCCACCAGAACTAGGTAGGTTTCTATTACTGAAGATAACACCTGCTCCTCTGACAAGACACAGAGAAATCACGTTGTAATTGAGCTGGGAAGCTTTTTTCCTGTTGGCTAGCTTTCATAGTGTCAGGAAATACTGTACAGGCGCCTTGGAGAGAAAAGTCATCAAGTCTTACCAGCTGTGGACTCTGTGTGTTCCCCACTGATCTGCCTGGTCAACAAGTGCCCATGGGTGTGATAGTGGCATGACTTTTATAATAGTAACCAACCACTTTCTGATTGGAGTCTGAGGAAATTCATTTCTAGTACAGTAAATGTCAAAAACCTGAGGCTCGGGAGATGAATGGCCCTGGATGGGGAGGGATGTTACTACTGTTGGTATGCTAAATAAACAGTCAAATTGACTTCTAAATATTTATGTTTATATCCATAGGTCATAAACTAGGGCTGCTTTTAGCCTCTATCACAGAAGTTATCATTATTATTATTAATTATTTTACATTGGGCAGAGGTTAATACAAAGACCAACAGTGGGTGAAAGTGCTGAAAATAAGAGACTGTTGAGTGCTTAGCCCTACATGGGACTTTTATATCAGCCCATTCTAGGCTCAGGGAACACTAAAGAGGAGGAGGTGGAAAGATTGTAACTTAAGAGACAGAGGGTGGACAGGAGTGCTGTGGAATGTTTTCTGGGTATGGCATACCCTCCACACTCATGAACTCAGCAGCTGTGGTTTCTTGAACAACACCGAACCAAGTTGGCATTCCATTACAGGTGGCGGATGGGCTGTTGAGACCATACTCCTTCCAGAGGAGGTGTTAGCATGTCATGGTTTCTGGGGGAAGAACAGTCATGTTCCACAATGATTTAGCCACTAGTAAGCTGACCATACTTCAGTAAATAAGCCTCTACCTATGGTCATACATACAAGCCTAGTTTAACTTATTAGATCTCTCTCATTTTATTTTTTTCCATTTATTTACTTGAAAGAGAGAGAGAGAAAAAAAGAGGAAGATAGAGAGAGGGAGATATATAAAGAATGCAAGAGAATGGGCATGCCTGGGCCCCCAGTCACTGCAAATGAACTCCAGACACATGCACCATTTTGTGCATCTGGCGTATGTGGGCTCTGGGGAGTTGAACCTGGGTCTTTTGGCATTGTAGCAAAGTGCCTTAACAGCTAAGCCTTCTCTCCATTCCTTTGTCTTTCTCTCTCATCCCCCCATAAGAATACCAGCAAAATGGGACTAGTTAGAAAGAAGAAGGGGCTTAGCAAGAGTGGTATTAAGTACAAGAGGGTGAATATGCTATAAACACAAATGAAATTATCAAATAAAAATAAAAAGAAGGGAAGATTAAAGACAATAATGGAAAGGTGGGGCATATTATAGTTCTAACATTTTTAAAGTAGGAGGTTAATTGTAGGTTAAAAGTTATGGAATTCTTAGAGATAAAAATACATATATTTTTAGTTCATTTCTTATTAGTTTAAATTCTACCCACTGGTTCACAGTGCTTACAAAATAAGTATTCTATACATTAAAAAAAAAAGTGAAGAAACTTCCCAACTTAAAACCTTTCTTTAAAACTACTATCAGTAAACTAATCAATAAAGCCTAGATTTTCATTTGCTATAAGATGCCATCCTTAAACACAGTCTAATTTCATTGCCAACTCATTTCAATGCAATGGAGATACAGGATTCATTTTCTTTAATGATCTCTTAATTGCCAAAAATGGGCTTGGCAGACAACCAAATTTTTTGTTCATTTCTTGGCTATATCTTACCTTTGTATGTAATTTATATTGTTTATATCATTAAAAACATAAATTAAAATAATAGATGTTGCATGTGTGACAATTTCTATATTTCAAACCATCTAGGTTGAACTTCATTTTCTAAAAACCTTTTTATAGGTTTAATAAGAAGATGTTAAATTGCTTGCATGTTTCCTCATATTATTATTGTTTCTTCTTTTTTCTCCATGCACCTCAAATAAGCAAATATTTTCAATTTAAAGACTTTAATAAGATTACAATGACAACATTAAGGCACAAACTTCTCACGTTTTCATGTGTGTTATGTGT
Organism: Orientallactaga sibirica; assembly: GCA_036365145.1. Classification (NCBI taxonomy): domain Eukaryota; kingdom Metazoa; phylum Chordata; class Mammalia; order Rodentia; family Dipodidae; genus Orientallactaga; species Orientallactaga sibirica. The sequence continues at coordinate 21,173,444 of JAEOAD010000033.1, forward strand.
GCATGTTTATGTGATGTGCTCCTGTGTGCATTGGTGGATATGTGTGGAGGACAGAGTGCAATCTCTGGTCTGGTCTTCAGAACATACACCTTTTATTTTTTTATTTTTGAGCTCAGGTCTCTGAATGAGAAGAATATCATTGGAATGTTGATGAAAATTACTTGTCTGCATCTTAGTTTAAGGGATATTGCCATTTTCACAATACATGCCTCAAATAATAAAGGTTATAAATGACAAACATATAGCCAATATTATAGTAAACGAAGAAAATTGCTAACAATTCCTTTAAATGCGCATTACACAAGGGGCCTACTATCTCCATTCTTATGCACTATCATGCTCAAGTTCTTACCTAGACCAGTAAGAAAAGAAAAAGAAAGTAAAGAACTGAAATCAGGCCTATTCATAGGTGTCATTCCTCTATATATGAGATCCTATAGACTCTCCTGGAAACTCTTACATTTAATAACACTTCAATAAAATTTAAGAACACTTGATCTTGGAGACTGAGCTCATTTCTGGACATGGTTTTGACTTATCTCCCAATTCCAGCAATGAGTTCCATTCCAATGAGCAGATCTGTTAGCCAAATCAAGAACAGTTGGTTGCCCACCATGGCTGTGTGTCACTACACTTGTTTGAGCGTTACATCAGGTTGTTTCTTGCTGGGTAGCTTAGAGTGCGAGTTGTTTGCAAAGATGTTGGTCATTTTTCCCTCAGTCGCTCGTGTAGCACCCTCTAGCACTAGACTAGCTAACTGTCTGGGGACTGAGCCTCTTCCAGATTCTGACCAGGTCTCTCCATGTTTTGTCTCAGATGAGTGTGCCATCTTCGACAGTAGGGTCTTACCATTAACCTTTGGTGGGTCATCAAGAACTCTGACAGAAATCTATCTTTTTTGGGAAACCCTGTAGGTGTCTCGGATCAATAGCTCATTGTGAAAGTTATCCCCATGCTGGTACTGGGACTTAAAAGTCAGTGCCAAGGAAAGTGAGGGAAGAAAAAGATAGATAATATAAAGACACCACCAAATGTGGGCTAGAAGAGGGCCTACACACATAAAATTCTCTCTAAAATATCTATGGCCTTCCCATCTATCTAGTACTAACTTCTCTCTCGGTCGAAGAATTTGCTTATCTTTCTCAGATGGACAATGAACCCGAAGGGAGGATCAGCCAATCACACCTCACCAGGGCCCCAGCTGAAACCATAGAGTAATGCAGGGAAGGGCAAGAATACAGCGTTCTTGGTGAACACAACACCAGAAAAAGGCTGAAGGAGACAAACACAGAGAACATCCAACTCCTACTAAGCCGGATATCCAGAGACACAGAGGCTCCCAAAACCTCATCACTGAAGTAGAACTAAAATGACCCCAATGTGGCTCAGGGAAATTCACGGAAGAGGGGGTGGAAAGAATGTTAGAGCCACAAGTTGGGTCATTATGCACAGAGACTTGGCCTATCCCCCATAACTCTTGACTACCCCCACAATGCATGACCCACATCCCCACTGATGAGGGTCCCTATGGAAGAGGGAGGACAGGGAGGAGAATAATGGAGTCATGTAATGAATGAATGAAAGCTTTGAATGTAAAATTAGAATAATATAAATAAAAAATAAATTATAAAAAAAAAGCCATGAGGTACCTAAATCATCAAGGTGGTCATAATAGTTTGCTAAGGCTTTGTTGGGTTTCCTGCTAGCTAACCTTCCCAGGAATGGAATTCTGTGACATTCACATTTGATTGTGAAATCTGATGTAAACAAAAGGACTATATGTCAATACAGACTTCTTCAGCAATACTACTGCAGGCTTGGACATTGCTGGTTGAATACAGAAAGTATAGCCCTGCTATCTGGACAATAAGAAAACTGAAAAAGCTTGTTCTATCTTCTAGTAAATCCAGATCAGTAGATATGATTTGAATCCACTTTCTAGCAATCCATTCTAATTGAGCTTTTGCCCAATTGGGCCACTGTCTGGAATTAAAGAAACTGAGTCTTGGATTCAGTTACCCAAGAGCGGACCAGCTGCTTTTTAGAATTGATCCTGAATGAAGGAAAACTAACCTTGGATTTGGTTAAGCCAAAAGTGAGTCAACTGCTTCTGCTGCTGTTTCTTTTATTCCTGCAGCTGCTGCTTCTGCTGACAGACACTCATTGGTGTTTTGATTAATCAGTAAAATATAAATTTTTTTTAAAAAGAAAAAAATTAAGAACACAAAATCAACATATACAATTATTGGCTTTCATATATTCCTACAATGAACTTGCTGAGAAAGAAAGTAGTTATAATATCTCATTCACAATGCCACCAAATATGAAGTACTTAGGAATAAATGCCAACAAGGATGTGAAGAACCTGTACAAAGCAAATTAAGAAACTGAAAAAGAAAAAGAAAAGATACCAGAGAGCTTCCACATGACTGGATTGGCAGAATTAATATTACGCAGTGGATATATTACAAAATAATATAAAATGTATTTATTTTAAATATATATTCCCTTACTGAGATACAAAGGATGTGTACAGAAGTAGTTATTGTATAGTTAATTTTTATAATACCATTATAACAGAGAGAAAAGAAACACCTAGGAAGGAGGGATTTTCATCTATTTCTAGGAAATTGAGACTACTAGACTCACAGAAAGATAAAGAAGATGAAATAGAAATTATTATAGCACTTACATCAAAAATCACTTAGGTCTGGGCCTGGTGGAGCATGCCTTTTATCCCAGCACTCAAGAGGCAGAGGTAGGAAGACTGCTGTGAGTTAAAGGTCACCCTGAAACTAAATTCCAGGTTAGTGCGGGCTAGAGTGGAAACCTTACCTTGAAAAACAAACAGCAAAAATCACTTAGTGTACAAATCAATCTCTACATTGTAAATATTGTGTTTGTCCCAAGAATAATTGTCAAGTTTCTAATTTCTTTGTAAAGAAAAATAGATGAATACAATGTTTCAGCATGAGAATAAGAGACAGGACAGTTTCCCCATAGTCCTGAAAAGAAATCATCTCTTGTTTAATGGAAATATACTTATTCAAATCGAGTCATTGCTTCCAATGGCTGCAGTCAGATTTTCTGAAATGTTTGAGCCCAACCTGAATGATTGCTCATCTCCATCTAGTGTATAGATTATCAACCTTTATAGAAGCAGAAGCATTTCAAATACATTCCCATTTAAGATACAAATCTCCTTTTATTCATGTACTCCAAAGTATTAAAACTTTTCATGGATTCTGATTATAGAATGTTTCAGAAATTCTGTGCAGATAAGTGCTTTTCTCATCATTAGTATCAGGCCACATACTTGGTCTGATTATATTCAGCCAGATGCTTTCATTTTATCAGTTAAACATTTCAAAGCATAACCTATCTTAATCCAAGATATTTGTTGAATTATATTGAAATTGAGATTCATTTCCCATTTTTGGTTATTAAAAAAAGAAATTTAAAGTGCTTTTGTCTTAGTGTTATAATGGAGGTCAGTACTCCTGAAAATATATTTAGTGAAATTTAAAAATCAAATTCAGTGCTAATAAATATAAAATCACTTTATTACATCTGAATTAGCATGATTAAGAAAAATGCTTTTAAGTACTCAAAAGGCATCTTCATTTCCAAACCTTTTGTCATATAGAAAGTAGCTCTAACCAGACCTAGCTTCCGACACAACCTTGACAGATGATTTGTTCATTCTATGGAGAGTTTACAGGAGAGACAGTCAGGAAAGTAAAGTAACAGTTCCTCAAAATAACATGTATAGCTTCAAAAAGAGGTGAGTGTTAGGAGGGAAGCAGGGAAAGTAGTATAACTTCCAGCCTATATCCATCACGGCAAATTTCATGATTATAGTAATAACTAAATGAAAAATATCATATATTCTAATAATGAAATTTTATTTTGGAACTAGGGTAATTATTATCATTTATAAAACTGTCTTTTGGAATTGTTTGTAGCTGGAAATTTTAAAAATATCGCTTTTATAAATTTGTTAATTTAAAATGATGGTTTAGTTTTTTTTCTTTATTAATTCTTCATCCACTTATATACTTATTTAGTCAGCAAAAACTTAGGTTTTGATAATGAGAACTAATCTGAGGTTGGATACAATATGGATACCACACTTTTAAAATTTTTATTTTTTTAAAGATTTTATTTTTATTATATTTATTTATTTATTTATTTATTTATTTATTTATTTATTTATTTCAGACAGAGAGAGGGAGAGAGAGAAAGTGAGAGAGAATGGGCACACCAGGGCTTCTAGACACTGCAAACAAACTCCAGACGCATGAGTCACCATATGCATCTGGCTTCCATACGACTTAGAGAAACCTGGGTCCTTAGGCTTCACAGGCAAGCACCTTAACCACTATGCATCACTCCTGGTCACATTTTTTTTTGTTTGTTTTTGTTTTGTTTTTGAGGTAGGGTCTCACCCGGAATTCACTCTGTATTCTCAGTGTGGCCTCAAACTCATGGAAATCCTCCTACCTCTGCCTCCCGAGTGCTGAGATTAAAGGTGTGCACCACCATGCCCAGCTCAGTTCACACTTTTTAAAGACTATGTATAATATAAAAATCATTCACTATAAGTTATTTTACATTGATAATTCAGTCAATAAAAAGAACTCCAAATTATATGTGGGAAAGGCCAAATGTAGTTTTAAAAGTTAGAACAAATATATATGTAAGATTTAAAGGTTCCTCTATATTTTTCTTACATCGAACTTTTGTTAGTGGATATCATCTGAAGATGACACTTTAAATATTAAAAAATTGATTACGACAAGCATTTTGAGTTTGAGTTTATAGTACATGTGAAGTTGTCATAACATAAAATTATTTCCAGTGTTTTAATCTAAATATTGACTGAATTGAGTTGCAGATTATCATAATAGCATAGTTCTGCTTCAAGGAATATACTAACATATAAATTATATGATTAGTATATAGGTATAAATAAAATTGTGTCTCCATAAAATGCTTGAGAATTCTCCATGAATATAAGATAGTATTGGAGTAAAAATAAGAGAATATTTATTATACTCTGATAGCTTCAGATAAACCCTGAGAAATATTTTCCTCAATAAAAGTACACACAAAAATTTAAATGTGACAATACCACTGGTTCATATCCCACATCTATGAATTAGTGGTAATTGTGGTAAGTCTTATACTTACATATAGTTTAAAAGGACTAATTAAATGAGAAATTATCTAAATTTTCAAATGCACTTACCATTTGGTAAATAAAGATTTCTTTATAATAATAGTATAGGTTTAAAGTCTTGATAAAAACTATTCATGTATTTTTTAAATTTTGTGCATTTGAATGTTCTTTTATAAGAACCAGGACTATAATCAGAACCATGTTGACTATTTGCATTCATATTTAAATAGAGCCTTTGCTTTTGGAGATGCAAGCTATTCAGAATAATAGATTGCTATTATTGTGACATCAAATATGTAATAAAATCATACTGCACACATGAGTTGTCTTTCTGGAACAGAGACACTATAAATTACTTACTTTTTTAAATCCCAATCTACTACTTTTTCAATAACAAAATTTTTTTAGTATCTAAGTTAATAGCAGAAAGTTTACAAGAATGAGACGATATATCAAAACCATTCCAAATTAACAAAAAAAGAGCCTTTTCTTTTTACATTATTTTGTTTATTTATTTTAGTGAAAGATAGAAGCGATTAGAAAGAAAATGGATACACCAGAACCTCTAGCCACTGCAAATGAACTCCAGAAATATTTGTCACTTTGTGCATCTGGCTTATGTTGGTACTGGGAAATTGAACCTCGGTACTTTGGCTTTTCAAGCAAGCACTTTAACTGCTAAGCCATCTCTTGAGCCCTAAAGGCCTTTACTTAATTCTATAATTTCTTCTCAGTAGATAGGAATAAATTTCATTCATTTTTCAGTCACCATAGATAACTTAATTAGGAATAAAGTCTTAGTAGTATCTTGATAGTTCCAACAGGTCAGATGTCCATGTTGAAGGAAAACAAAATTACTAGAAAAAGGGAGGGGGGAATGATAAGACAGGAAGGAGAGAGCGGAGCTGCAGTTCCCTAAACCTTTAGTCTGGTTTCATCATGAACATGGACAAATTTTCTGACTCTAAACAAATGATTTATGAATTTTTTATTGAGAAACTTTGTCAGAGTGTATTTCCAGAGTAATTCAAATTGTAGTCATTCTATCTGTATGATATCCAATTCTTGTTAAAGGAGAATTTATTATTATTCCCCTGAAAAGGCTAGACAAGCCTGACAAAGCAAGATATATCCTCAAACATCTGAACACACTACAGAGCAGTTCAGCGGGGCATGGGGATGAGGTGGGGGAGGAAGCAGAGAATTTAAGGTAGAATGAAAAGCCCCTGAGATTACAGTTCAGTTGAACCTACTAAGGCATAAGTGTCACTATATAATCTATCAGTCTGTTGTGAGTTGCTAACCTACATGGATGACTGATTTTTTGACCCTTTCCTGCATATGTGCTTTCATGTCAGCCTCTTTGAAATAAACTGCCACTTACAAATTTAATATCAACGATTGCCAATGACATTCCTAGAAAAGCAAATCATTCACAATTCTACCAATTCCTAATCTAGATTCCTTTCATAACTATTTCCCTTGTGTGAAACTAGGAATTAAGTTGTTCATTGGGTGATAAATACAACCATAGTACATTTCTGAATTAGAGCTGGAGAGAAACCATGTGTGTGTGCCTCAAAGAGTGAGGATAACCTGGTTTCACTCTGACCCATGGTGTCCCTAAGAACTGAGAGACAACGGTATAATTCTCAATTGAATTTCAACATGCACACAAGAATGCCCCAGGTTTAAAGTGGAGTAAATTTCTTCTGCTTTTCTGTTCTAGGCAGGCCTTTAATAGATTGGATGATCCCTACTCACATTGGTGAGGCAAAGGCTTCTTTACTCACTCCAAAAATGATAAATTCTCTCCCTTTCTCTCTCTCTCCCTCCCTCCCTCCCTCCCTCTCTCTCTCTCTCTCTCTCTCTCTCTCTCTTTCTCCTTTCTTTACTTATTTTAAGAAAGGTCTCATTCTAGCCCAGGCTGACCTGGAATTCACTATGTAGACTCAGAATGACCTTAAACTCATGGTGAACCTCCTCTGCCTCCCAATTGTTGGGATTAAAGGCGTACGCCACCATGCCCGGCTATAATCTCTTCTTGAATGAGCCTACCACAGAGACTGAAAACTAGTACTTCATGAGCAATCTGGGCATTCCTTAGCCCTGTAGTTTGACATATAAAGCTAACTACTGTACTAAGCATGTGGCTTTGGTTTTGTATTCCTTCCAGGAAAGCTGTTGTATCTATTTCTATTAAAACTTGGAGTTGTAGTTTTCTATCAGACATCTGTTGTAAAAAAGAGACATCACTTTCATCACAAACACTCCATGTGAGAACTTGTGCCCTCTAAAAGATGCAGTGGGTGCTGTTGACCTGAAATAGTACCTCAGTCCCAGAATAGTGAAAACTTACAGAAGTTCAGAGAAAACCTGAACATCAGCACACCTAGCTATTTTCTCCCTTTGGCAGTTATGGCTGATGGAAGCCATTAGAAGCGGAAGTGATCTTGTCCACAGTATATAGATTTAACACCATATAGACTTTCCTTCTCCATTATGGGACACTTAGGGCCAATAATTTTTTATTCTAATACATCATGGAAATTTTATCAAGTGTTAGAGTAAATATCAATCAAATGACTTTGAGGTCCAAAATCTTTTTGTAAAGTCATAGCAAAATAAAGCTGATGAAACTAAATTGATTGTGGCTATATTGCATATATGGCATAAATGATGATACGAAGAGAAAACCTATTAGGTTTATGAAATTTTCTAAATTATATCTAATATAAAACCTTTCAAGACATGAATTCACTATTTAAAATATGACAATAAGGGCCAGGGATAGAGCTCAGTAATAGATCTTTTGCCTTATATGCAGAAAGCACTGAACACATACACACACACACACACACACACACACACACACAGAGAGAGAGAGAGAATAAATGAAGATGACACATTTTCCAACCATGAATAGACTAGGTTTATGCATGCTATGTTTATCAGCAGATTTTCTGCTACTAGCTTTAAACTGTAGACACTAGACTTGCCTGTTTTGATTAACAGACTTGTAGAATTTTGGAATCAGGAAAAAAAAAAAAACATTAAACAAACAAAAAGGCTAGTGTTTCATAGTGTCAATTTGCTTATTATCTATTTATCATACCTTAAATAAAATTATTTTCTGCGTTCCACATAGCAATTTCTTGCCAGGGTAGTAAATAGAATTTTCATTTCTTTGAATTACAGAAATAATACCTATTTGCAAATAGATATTATTTTAATTTTCTCTTATTATATACTCTACAGACATAATTTCACTTAATACTTTTAAAACCCTGAAAGACAAGTAATACTGTAGATGAAGAAATTGAGGTTCACTTGAAGTCCTAAGATCACATAGTCACTAATGACAGTCAGGATTTCAGTCCAGTTTTATCTATCAGTAAAGGCTATGCACATTTATGATCTACAATATAATGTGTCTACCTAGCTAGAAAGTCATTGTGAATTACAGATAGCCCTAATAAATATCTACCCATGTGAGTCCTATTCTGCTTAGAGTAATCAAACTAACTACACACTTATATTCTCTGAATTATTGCTGATAAATTATGCACACATAGTACTTAACATGTGTTCAAAATATTGCTGATATTTTAGGGACCTAATGCACATCTCTGATAGGCATTGCATATATAAGCAAAGGACATAATATAGTGATATACACATTCCAATGTGATATGTCAATAGTTAAGTATTTGAATTAACTTGATAGTTTTACTTGAATGGAGCAAAAAAAAGCTCTTAAATTTTCAGAAGTAGAGGAGTCTTGTGGCTTCTATATAAGTATGTATATTTATTTATTAGTTTATTTATTAAATGTTTTTGCATCTATTGTATAACACCCATGGGCAATACAGCAGAAACAAATAAAATTTCCTCCATAGCTACATAGCAATGGGAAGGATAGACTCTAAATAAAGAAATTAATTATATCTCCATATATTAATATCCAATAATTATATATAAATATATGCATACATACAATATCAAAATTGCTAAAAGGAAACAAACATGAAGAGGATAATATGAAAAAGCGGATGCCATTTCATATAGCTCATAATCAGAATACAGATGTGATTGTGAGTAATACCAGTAAAATATCTGATCCTTGTCTAGTTGAAGGCAAGCAGGTGGTTTCAACTTTCTGAGTAAAAGGTGGTAAAAGATTTTAGTCCATTAAAAGTTCCCTGACTATAATCTGTTTCATAATACCATTTGCAAAGCATTAGATTTTGCTATGAATGCAAAGCTATGGGTTTTATTATATTCATGAATTTAATGTTGGAGAACTTGAGTAAAGATTCTAAATCTATCTGAGAAATCTTGTACCTAGGAACGAAAAATCTCTGCTGTACCATTTTATTTCATCAATTTATGAGAAAACACTTTCAGAGACATACTAGACATTACTAGGCAATTAAGACTAGCTGTGAAATCAGTTTTAATCTATGTTTCCTAGGCTTATTTTTCTGTTTGTGATAAAGTTCAAAGACAATGTTAAGGGTATTAAGTTTTAATGCTGGAACACAGCTTTCATGATAAAATATGAGGAGCATTGGCAAATTGGAAAAAAAAAAAAAAAAACAAACAAAAGTAAAATTCAAACTGGGTGTGGTGGTGCATACTCGAAATCCCAGCAGAGATAGGAGGATCACTTTCAGTTCAAGGCCACCCTGAGATTACATAGTAAATTCCAGGTCAGCCTGGGCTAGAGGGAGACCCTACCTAAAACACAAACAAACAAAAAAATTTAGATAAGCAGAGTTCCTCTCTTAAGCAAAAATGTGCATCAATTGTTTCCATTGTTATTTAATATTATCTGTACTTTTCATATCTTCCTGTAATAAATTTAGTCTTAGGTTGTTTGATATAAGATTTTTGCTGTTCTTCATTCCTTTTTTCTTGGAAATTTTGTATTTAGGTAGAGAAATGGGAACAGCAACATCATTACTCAGAGCTTAACAATACGAAAAATCTGGATGGAGTAAAAAATATGGCTTTGAGTTTCACTTGAATTTATCTCAAGGGAACACAGTGTGCTAACACCTTTAATATGCCATTTTCTGAGTGAAACAACTTAAGTCAAAGCAAAGAATATGTAAAAATATGAAAATGGAAAAGCTTTTCATTTGGATAAGCTTTGAGGAGAATCAATTCTTTTTACATTTTCACTGAATTCAGAAATATGGAGCCTTCATTCATATAATGCCAAGAGAGTATTGACTAATCCAAAATTGATGACTATGACTCTTTGGTCAAATCCTGAGCAGATTAAATCCAATATAGTTTACGCGATCCCGCAGGATCCCTGCTTGAAGTGATAAGGCTGTAGGCATTGTGCACACTTGGCCTTGGGCTGCGTATAAATATTGACAACTCCACAGTTCCTCAATTGGAAAGCCATTCACTCCTTTTGAGACATGGATGGAGTAACACAGACTGAACCCCTAATTTTGAACACAAATTTAATAAATCTATGCTGCAATTATTTGCACGATAATACTTTGCCTTGCAAGTATTTTTGAAAATGTTATTACATGTGTTATAGCTATCTGAAGGAATTACAACATTTATGAGTGAAGTCAGACATCCTGGACTAATTCATAACATTCTTTTTTTTTTTTTTTTTTTCTTGAGGTAGGGTCTCACTCTAGCCCAGGCTGACCTGGAACTCACTATGTACTCTCAGGGTGGCCTTGAACTCATGGCGATCCTCCTACCTCTGCCTCCCGAGTGCTGGGATTAAATGCGTGCGCCACTATGCCCGGCTTTCATAACATTCTTAAAGTGACTTCAGCACTAGATTTAGAGTTTTACAACATTGATATATAAATGAAATTGAAATATAGTAGAAATAATTAAGAAGCCAGTATTTAGAAATTTAAAATTAAATTTAAAAATGAAAACTGCGGGCTGGGGAGAGAGGTCAGTCAGTAAACTGTTTGCTTTACATGCATGAGGACCTGAGTCGGATCCTTAGAAGCCAGCCTTTTCAAAAGCCAGGTGTAGTGGTGGTCTCTTGTAACCAAGGCACTGACGACAAGTAGATCCTGGGGTTCACAGGACCGCCAGTCTAGCCTACTTGACAAGATCCAGGAATGAGACACCCAAACTGAAAACAGATGAATAGTGTGTGAGGAATGACACCTGAGGTTTTCCTGTGACCTACACACATGTACTCTCGTGCACACACACACACATACACACACACACTCATGAACACATGCCCATTTATTATGTGGAAAGGTATATGGCTATGTCATATGTTAGTACCATCATTTCCCTCCTTCCTGACCCCATTTGCTGAGGGTTCTCCTCAGTGGGATTGCTGGTATTCTCCCTAGGCTTGCTGGTTACGAGATGTGAAAGCATCAGTCAGTCATTGCAAGGGGAAACCTGTGCCTCTGGACACTCCCTTCTATTTTGTGGCTCTTACAATCTTTGCGCCTCCTCTTCTGTAAAATTTCCTGAGCCACGGTGGGTGTATTTTGAATCTACTTTAGCATTGTGCTCTCAGCAGGTTCTGGGGTTCTGCTTTGGTGTGATTTGTGTATTCTCAGTGTCTGTCTCCATGACCCTGGTGTGCTGGGAACACTACTATACACAAACAAACAGCCTGACAAGATGGACACACCTGTGCAATAGTGGCACCCAGCCTCCATGGGTAAACAATGGCTTTCTGATTGGCTAAGAGATCTGCTCAGTGGAAAGGAACCCTTAGTTGGAACTGAGAACTGAGTCAGAATCCTATGGAGATCAAATCATGGACCACATCTGGCTTAAAATAAGCAACAATATAAATGGCAAAGAAAAGATTTTACAAAAATATTTGTATCCTATGTATAGTACCTATATAATGCCATCTATTAGGAGCACTTCATTGCATTTTGGGAGTTTGGAGACAGGAACATAAATAATCCTGAAGTTACTTAATATTACTTCAGCACGCATAAGTTAATATATATGAATCATTGGTAACATAATGTCAGGCATAACAAATTACAGACTGATTCAGAGATGAGCAAAGCAATGGCATTGACATACACTGAACTATTGTGGACATCTAACTTCAAGGGGGCTAACTCCTCCTTTTTTCACGCTCACAGGCATGACTTACTAAATGACTGGAACCCATTCACCTTGAGAATCATGAGTTCAGATGTTTTGCTGTCAGACTCAACTCCTGGCTCTGAGGTTCTCTCATTTATATGCAGGCTCTCCCAATATCCCTGAGACTTTAGCCTCCTGAGCCATGATTTGTTTTTGTTGTTGAAATTCTTCATTGCTGCCCATGTCCAATTTAGATATCGTTTGCACACTTCAATTGATCAGTATCTCCAACCTCACTTTCTGCATCACACTGCTAGCAAAAACAAAACATAATGAAGCAACAGACTTGCTTATAAAATCATTCTTGCTTTCTTACTCCTTATTCCTTTTGACTATGGAAATTGAGGTTCACCTTAGCTAAGGTTAAGAACCCCAGCTAATTCTGGATCCAGTATTTTCTCTTTTTTTTTCCTACAGAAAATCTATCAATGATCACCTTTATTTTCTTTTTACTAATTTCTTCTTGTCTCCTAGCTTCTTTCCTGAGCATTTGAATCTGTTTAGTCTCTTTTACTCTACTTATTGTCCCCTTCATCTTCACAAAGCTGTTTAATTTCTGCAAAACCATATTAACCTTCTCACCTTCCTTGTATTTTTTCTACTTTTGCTCTTTAAGCATATAACATTATCACTCCATTTTGTCTCATTAAGGATAATTAATTTGAAAGATATATAGAGCATACTTTGGATGGTTCACTTAACTAAAAAACATAAGAAGCAATTTTTGTTCTTATAGTCAAGGAATCTAAATTGAAACCACAAGAGTATCTTATTATATCAACATGTTACAATTTTAGCAGTATCGCAAATCAAGATGTGGTCATATCACAGGCAGTGAGAGACTGCCTGCATGGTTGGTCATGTAAACATTGGTAAATTTCAGTGATACTGGGTTTGATACTACCCAGTAAGTTTCCCAGCTTGTATTCTTGTGTTACACTTCTATTCTTGGACACAAAATACATGCACAACTACAGGAGTATATATTTGCCAGAATGTACTCAACAACCTTGCTTATTGTAGTCTAAAAATGGAAACAATCTATATTAAATTATTACACATTCATGCAATATAAAACTATATGGTGGCATAATTTAATAAGTTGTAACTATATGTAACAAAGATGAATAACAAATACTAATGAACCAAAAGCAAGAAAAAATGATAAAAGCAAGATTTAGTATAAGATCAAATGCTGGCAAAACTCAATTACATATGATACAAACGGAGGTGATACAATCAATCATACTTATATAACAAAACAAATATAACAAAGTACAAACAAATGGCTACAAGATGGTAGGGGGAAACTAGGCAGGTAATAAGAGAGAAGCACATGAGGGTTTTTTTTTTTTTTTAAATTATACCAGTAGTTGTTTCCTTTTAAAGTATTTGCTAAACTATCTTGTGCTTTATGACATTTTCTCTGTATTTGCTATTCTTCACAAGAGAACAAAAATTGAAGTACTCTAAAAGTGTTTCAACTCAGTATGAAGTTATGGAAAACTTTTTACTTCTCAGAACAACAAGTCTTGACTTCATTTTCTATTTTGTACAAATTATCACTGGAAAAAACAAACAAACAACAACAACAAAAAAAACACGTCCAAGGAACCATCCTTTCTCCATGCAATCGCCTTCAGACATGGAGAAATTCAGTCATCAGCTCTATATGCAAACTCACTTAGCTTGGGTTTTCCTCTATCAAACATATGTAAAAATGGTAAGTCCAAACTACAAAAAGACATTTCTCCTAGGGCTTTTATATATTCCTTTGAGGAATTTCCAGTTCAAGTATTTCATGAAACACCTCAATTTTACTTAGTTACTTCCTATATGTGACCCATTGTTCATAGCAAGATTTCCATTCCTGCCACATTCTTTGTACTTACTCCACTACCCACACAGAAGTTGAGTTGTTATAATGTCACTTTTTATAGTAGACTTTCTGTCATATTATGTGAAATTTATCCAAGCACTTGTTCTCATTTTGTGCATGTTACAGATTCATAGGTAGACTATGAATATTGTATATATTTGATTGTGTATCATAATATTATATAAGTAATGAATTTACTACTTTGTAAAATCATTATGAATAACAGGTAATATTCCCCTATTCAAGCAAATAGTTATTTTATTCTTGCAATTATTCTAAGTCATAAATAGAATTTGTTGATTAGTGCTCTGGAAGATATTTAAGATCATATCAATAACTCTTATTATCTCTCTTTTCTTCTCTCCACACTTCCTCTTCACTTTCTCTTTCAATCTACAACATGAACTTTAATATGTACCGTGATCATTTTGCACGGCAAAACCACAGGGAACAAAAACAAGGTTATAAGTGTGTCTGGGCTTACTTTACGAACACCTCTGCCAAGTTCTTCTCCGTAGTTGGTTCCGAGGATTTCAAAGTGAACATTGGGATTCCCTCCATTTTCTCCAAACTCTAGCTCTCCAGTCAAGCCATTAACTCCACCCTGAATGAGGAAATAGAAAATAAAACTTCAGAAAGACTAACTAAAAATATAATAAAAGATAAAAGTAAGTTATAAAGAAAACTATAAAATAAATATTCCAAGAATATGATTTTTAACAAGATACACTTAGCAGATGCACAAAATAATAATAACAAGAAAATCAATAGGCGTACCATTGAAAGGAATTTTGGAAGTCACTTATCCAATCTCTAGCACTTGTCACATGGACAGGAAAATTGAGACCCAAAGAGTCAAGTGACTGTTCAAAATGATACCATGTTAGAACTGAGACTAAATTCCACAGTAGAAGCTTACCATCATACCTTGTGATTTGCATTTTTCAGACAAAAAGATGGTATTAGAGAGTAAGAAAGCCTATGCAGGAGACAATTCTTTTCAAATTTAATCTAAAATTGCATCTGTGAATTATAAGATGTGTGTTTTTAAAATTTTTGGAGTTTTTTTCTGTAAATATATTTTCCAAGTTATAGCTATATTATAGTATATATTTTCCAAAGCTCGAAGAAAGGATTTTGAATAAAGAAATAATATTTGAGAGGATAATTCTGTTTAGCCTCAAAACAGCACATAGTACCCTATTAATATGTGTAGTTTTGTTTTATGTAACATGTAAAAAGTGAAATTACAAGACATGGTAAATGATCTTTTCATGTGTAGGGAGATAAATTAGGATTGAAAATGGTTCTGCTCTTAACTGGTATAGTGGGCTGTTGAGACTCACTGGGAATTTCCAGGCTTCATCTTTCATTCAACATGACAGATGTTCACTTCTCCAACAGATGGTAATGTAGGTCATACTTCTACCTCTCTTGTTTACCACTCTTTGCTCACTTCAGTATATCAACTCTCATAGAAGTTAGGATTTTACAAATCAATATCACATTCTGAGTCATTTCCCCATTAATGTATACCCAACTTAGAAATTATCCTGAAAATGACTCTGTCTTAGACAAAAATTATGTTTGAAAATGACATTAGTTATCACTTGTATGATATGGATCCTCAGAATTCAGCTCCATTTCGAGTCTCTTGGCATGTATATGTTGTCTATCCTCTCCTAAAATTTGTCTGAGCCTCTCCATCACAGACAGTCCCATGGCATGCTAAGTTCAGAAAAGGCATCCAACAAGCCATAGTGGCTTGGTGTTTTTCTACCATTATCATAATCATTAATACTTAATCTAATTCACTTTTGCAATGGTAATTATTAATGTAATGAATATTCTTTATTATTTTTATCAGCCTTTTTATTACTTGTTAAATTTGATACATTTGTGTCTTTTTCAGATATGACTTAGCAGTCAAAAGCACAAGATTTCACAAATGGCATCAAAATTTAATATTTGTAGAAAAAAAAAAAAAACTAGATGTTGCAATTAGCTTCTCCTTGCTAGCACAACAAAGAGCAGCTTGTAGGAGGAAAAGCTTTATTTTGACTTACAGACTTGAGGGAAAACTCCATGATTTCAAGGGAAAACATAATATGAACAGAGGCTGGACATCACCTCTTGACCAACATCAGCTAGACAGCAATAGCAAGACAATGTGCCAAACACTGACAAGAAGCAGCTAGCTATGGCACCCATCAACCATTAGACAGGTACTTAGCATTCAGAACACATGAGTTTATGGGAGATACCTAATTCAATGTGGTATATTCTGCCCCCAGCCCCCCAAAACTCTTGGCCATCCATGATGTAAAGAGCAATGCAATCAGTCAAACTTAAAAAGTCCCTGTACCTTTTTTTTTTTTTAACTCAATCCCAGTGCTATTCAAACATTCACATAGTCCAGGATCTCTTAACTGTTAGCCTTTAAAATAAACACCAAAAAAATAATGGCAAAAAATAAATATACACACTTCAAAAGATGGCAATGGGCACAGCAAGGAAACCTAATCACTACAAGAAAGATCTAAAACAAACAGGGTATAGGTATCAAGTTCATAGCTCCAAGTTAGATATCCCTAACCAGTCTCTGGAGTTCCAGTTGCACCCATTCAGCTGGGCTTTCACAGCTTGGAGAACAATGCATCCCAAGCCAGCAGCTCTCCTTGGTGGCCAACTCATAGTCCTGGCATCTCCACTGGGTCTTCACTGAAATCCATGGTTCATCCTCTTGGCTCCATTAGGCCTTGATATCAGGACTTTCAATAACCCTGCCTCACATTGCTTATGGCCATTTCCAAAAAGCAAAACTGGATGGCAAATCCACTGGCTATCTCTTTCCTGCATTTGTTATACTCCATATTACCTAATGGACTGCCAACTTGTTAATTAATCCAGACAGGAATAGAGTTGTCTTTGAAGAACAGGACACTCTTTTAGCACTCAGACCCCTTACTTTTAGAAGAGTCCTCATTCTTTCTATTACCCCAATGCAAAACAGCTTGCCCAACCTCAATAACTATAATATCTCCAATAATTACAGCTGAACAGGCAGCTGTTTTGCCCCAAAGTGTTCCTTTCATTGTGTGCAATATCATTATGCTCATATTAGTTAATTTCTGCACAATGCAACCCTGCACAAATTCTTAGGACAAGGACAGGCATAACACAGTAATCTTCACATACAAACTGCTTGTAGACCTGTTCCAACAAAGTTCTTCCTCCATAAGCCAAATCTCACAGTCCATAGTTCTCACTGAATTCAGGTCTTTCAACTCTGACCAGAATTCATCAAGCTGTACTCATAGCACTACAAGGCATCTCTTTGGCCAAGGATTCAAATCCTTCCTCATTCCTGCCACAAATCAGTTCCAAAAGGCAAAAACTACATAATCAGGTTTCTAGCAACAATGACCCCACAATTATACTGCTAGAGCCAGCTTTGAGTTGCTGTCAGAAAACACCTGACCAAGAGCAGTTTTGGGGAGGAAAGGTTTTATTTTAGCTTACAGACTTGAGGGGAAGCTCCATGATGGCAGGGAAAACGATGGCATGTGCAGAAGGTAACATTACCTCCTCACCAACATTAGATGGACAACAGCAACAGTAGAGTTTGCCAAGTACTGGCAAGGGGGAACTGGCTATAACATCCATAAGTCAACCCCCAACAATATGCCTCCAACAAGGCTCCAATTCCCAAATTGCCATCAGCTGGGGACCAAGCAGTCAGAACACATAAGTTTATGAAGGACACCACCACACTAGACTTCACTTCTTTATGCCACAATTAGTATATCTCTTAAATGGAAAGTAAACTGCTTAGCTCAGAAGATTATGACCTCTATCCTTAGTCTGATGTAATCCATGTAATAATATAGAAGAAGGCTTTCTATGGTGAGAACTTAGTTACTATTCTTATCATTTCCTCTGCTATATTTCATTGTTTCATTTTGACAGCGTTCGAATGCTATAAATTCTAGGTATAGTCATATATTTTTGTCAATTAAAGTTTATTGAGTCTTTACAATTCATTATATTTACATGGCTCTGAAAGATGTTTTACTAATCTCTATTCAATTAGATCAAATTGAATACAATTTGTAGTGAAAAACATTAAAATATCTTGCCTAGGGTTGATTCATTCTTTCTATGGTATATTTGTGAGTGTATGTTTACCTATACTTACATGTTTGTATATATGTGTATGCATATTTATTTGCATATGTATACCTGTGGTGGGACAAACATGTCTAATATTCTTGTGAGCTGGAACTCAGTCACTTAGACTAGTAATATTTTCTAGGCAAAAGATTCCTTGTGGATTCAAAGCTTTTAATGAGACAGTCCAAGCTAAGGAAGAATTGAAGTAAGTAAACTTGAAATCTATGGATTACTGGTTACTGGTTTGAGACCTTGTAGAAAATACTTGAAGTTTTATACTTTTTATACCTTCTGGGGTAAACCTTGAGATATTGAGCAATATAAATTTTTCTTGCTATAAAAGGTAAACTTGTGAAGTCTTCCTTAAAGATAGTGTGTGTGGTGTATGTCTCATGTGGAAAGACTGACTTGGGCAGCTGTGAGACACAGCCTGTCCTTTGTGTTTCTGTGTTCCTTGCTTACTGGTATTTTTGATAGAGAGGATATATCCAATTCTTGCAACTTGATTATATACTATGTCAATATTAATATCTCAAAACATTCAATTATCACTTAAAATCTTGAAGGATATATATATATATATTAGATTTCTTTATCACTAATACATTCATATATAAAATAACAAAAAAGTTTGTATTATTAGTTGTTCAAAGTACTGATATTCCAAAGCTTTAATAAGAGAGCATTTGCCTCCTTCAACCTACATCATTAACATGTCCTCATTACAGAAGTATATCAACTTTCTGTCTTGCTTATAGGAAAAGGGAAAGAAATTAAATATCAATATGATTGTGGGACAGAAAATACTGTTCCAATAAAGTTTGAAATGTTTGAGGAAGAGGCTATCCAACTTTTTTTTTTAAATAACTTTTCTTGGTACCTTCCATATATGAAAATACTATAAATGGTCTTATTAACATTAGGTTATCACCTTTTGTCTCCTCTCCCCTACCCCATTCCACTGAGGGCCCTCCTCAGGGGGCTGTATAACCAAATGGCTATGCTGGACCAAGTATTCACGTAAGATAGTAGTATTTACCTGGTGATTTAGTTCCCTTGTACTGAACAAGTACAAAAAGAGTAATTCTTAGGCTTTCATGCAGCTTGCTGCAAACTTAAATTACTCACAGTTTTGACTTATATTTTATTTTCTGTATGCTGTGTCCTTAATGAGCTGTTGGCATGCACACTCAGGGAAAGCTACCCTCATGAAGGTGTCAGGGAAGCTGAAGAGGTCAGTATTTTAAGCAAATAAACTCTTTAAGTGACTTTCTTGTTATCTTACCCTAAACATCTCTGATTTTTTGATTGCTTTAAAAGATTCAAGTGATTTTGATTTTTCCACAATCCATCATCAGATTAACCTTATAAACAGAGCCATGGTAGAAATATGATGGCTGAGAGATGATAAAAGGTCATTTGGTTTGTGTATGCATACTTGTATTTCTTCCTTTTCATAATACAGTGGTTTCTAAACCAAATCAGCTAATCAGACATTGGTAAAATGAATAGCACAATTTTCTAAGTGTCCTTTAGGTTGGCAGTACTAAATTTTGCAACAGCAGAATTTATTATTGTTGTTATTATTATTGTTATTATTTATTAAGTATATACTTCATATGGACACCACATGTTGATACCATCATTTCCCTCCTCCCTGCCCCCACTCCACTGAGGGCCCTCCTCAGTGAGATTGTTGGTATTCACCATGTAGTTGTAGGTTATGAGTTGTGAGAGCAGCAGTCTGTCATTGTGTGTGGGGAGGTATATCTCTAGATATTCCTTCCCACCCTGTGGCTCTTACATCCTTTCTGCCCCTTCTTCCTCAAACTTCCCTTAGCCTTGGTAGGTGTGCTTTAATTCTAGTTTAGTGTTGAGCTCTCAGCATCTTCTGGATTTATGCCTTATGCATTTTGACTATCTCCAGTGTCTGCCTGCATCACTCTAGCTCAGGTTATCAGGGTCATTATGGAAGCAGCACCCTTGCTCACACTTTTAAAATTATCAAATTATTTAGTTTGAATCCGAATCTGCTCATTTTCTATAGAGATTCCAGGAAGCATCAACAGAGAGAGCAAAGAGAATAGAACATAAAAGAAGGAAGCAAATGCTGGGGAAATATCATAAAGATTGGATAATAAGTTTATGAAAGATCAGGGTCTGTTGTTCTCCTATGGATAAGAAAAACTGAACAAAAGGAAAAAAATTTTTTGAGAGAGAGACAGAGAATGGGCACACCAGCAGCCTCTCAGCCACTGTGAACAAACTCCAGACACATGCGCCCCCTTGTGGGCAAGTTTGGCATTGTGCCTTTGCATCACTTTGCATCTGACTAAACATGGGACCTGGAGAGACGAACGGGAGTTCTTAAACTTTGCAGGCAGGCACCTTAACTGCTAAGCCATCTCTCCACCCTGAATTTTTTTTTTTTTTTTTTTTACTAAGACTTTACTTTGCTTATGAGGCTGATGATCTTTCCTAAAGACACTTTTGGAGAATCATATGCAACATCAAGGATGTATAATACTTCATCAAATGTTTAATAGTAATATGCCTATTATCCTAGCATATGTTCCTAACACAGTGAACATATTGAATGCCTCACTCAGAAGCTTGCCCTGATGTCCTCATGTTCCATTGCTGTTAGGCTCAAAAAGAAATATCCCAAAAAAAGAGAAAAAATATATATTTTCTACTTAGCTAAGAAATACAGTAATATGTAGATAAATATATGGATATAAGATGCAAAAATCCAAACTGGAAACAAAAATTTATTTTTATGAATGGTTAGGAAAATTTGAGGCATGTAATATAACATAGATATGAGTACATATGCCATGTAGCCACAGGGACATCTGATGTGATCACTGCCCTGGTTAAGACACTGCAGAGTAAAGTACACCTCAAACAGAACTTATATTACCAAGGTTTATAGACCCCTCTCCATCTCTTATAGACAATGAGGCCCATGTCTCTATTCTCTATTCTCTCCATGGTATTATTTTTCATGTCTAATTGAGTCAAGTCCTTTTTTCAAGGCCATGAGCATCCTCTTCTCTTGTGTGATGCATTCTTCCTTCCTAGTTCCCAGGACTCATTGTTCTTCCTCTCTTGGCATGGGCCTCCTTACCACTAAACATCATTCTGATCCCTAAGTAGGACCTCAAGAAACACATTTTCAGAGCAGCTGGTATTTCCCCTTTTGTAGAACTTATCACACTTGCAATTATTTTTGATATTTCTATTTTCTTTATTATGTGATCTCAAAGTAGAACATATGGTAGTACTCAATAAGTACTTTGTGAATGAATAAATTACCTTTCAGAACTGGAGAATTTTTAATACTTTTGTATTCAAAACTATTTCAGATATCAAAATATATTATGATGTGACTTTTATCAATAAATATCAACACATGCTTTTTGAAATACTGTACTATTTCTTTAAAAATGTGATACTCTATAAAAATGATACTTTCTATTTTTCCACCTTCCATATTGAAAATTATTTTTCCCAGCAACATGAAGGAAATTGAACAATTAAGTCAACAGCAAAGTATTTAAAAATCCAGGGAAATGTAGTCAGCTAACTCATATAGAACATAGGAAAATGGTGAATGGTTTTGTATGTAATCATAAACTTTGAATGTAGTATTTTTCGTAGTGTAAGTGCAAGATGTAACCATAGATTTAAAAAAAAAAAAAAAAATCTTGGCTCTGATTTTATCTAAAATGTCTTCATATGTTTCATTTACCCAGAGTAAGTTCCTTCTTCTCAATCTATTTCCAGTTCAAATAATTCTCTTCATGTGTTTTGTGCACTCTGAAAAATTAATCAACCTTTGTCATTGTACACATGATTTATTCCAAATAGATGTGTCAGCTATAGTGCCCTGCCATCTGGATCAGCCTCCTCCCACAGCTTTGCATATCCCAAGCCTCCTACTTTTTAAGCTTCTATTAAGATGCTGTGAGGTCCATGCAAACATTTCTAATTATTTTATATTTTTAGTCAAATGCTGCAGGAAACAGCTCTGAGAGAGAACTTTGCTAGTATACAGGAAGTTTACCTAAATTGCTCCTAGACTAACAGAAGTGGGATTGGGCCAAGGGAGAAGTAAATCTGGGCGGTAGATGCATGTGATCCACTGGTCCTATCTGCTATTATCCCTATTGGAAGGAAGGGAAGCAACTAGGCCTTTCCTGTTCTACAGTGGTCATTTGTTAGAAATAGGCTGCACCCAGGAAGGAATCAGAAAATGATGCTTCTGCCTCCCCAAACTCAGCTATGTGGTGTGTGCCTGTTCAGAAGCACAAGCATATCAGTGTGGACCAAAGTTTGCTATACTCTTCTCTAAGTGTCCACACAACCTTCTTTCTATCATATTTGGGTGCTCTTGTTATCTCTGGCCTTAGAGAAGGGCTGTTTGTATAGTCAATATTCACCACAAGATTGAAAACTACTTTTTTTTTCATAATCTCATGAACAAGTATGCATGGCAAATTCCACAGCATATGTATTTTAATAACATCTACTAAAAGAGTGATGTAGAGCTGGAGGGTGGATCAGTGAATAGAGTGCTACCTGTTAAAGCATGAGTGACTATTTAAGGTCAGATCCCCAGAAAACCATTATAGCTCAGATCTGTGATCCTTGTGCTATCATGAGGAGGCAGTGACAAAAGAATCCTCAAAAGCCTGCTAACTAGCCTGTCATACACATTGTTAAACAAAAGGCCCTTCCTCATACATGGTAGAAGGTGAGTTACCAACACTCAGAGTTTTCCTCTGATCATCACACACACCCACAACTATACTCACATGAACACACACACAAACACACACATGCACACACTCTAAATGGAGTGATCGATAAGGGAATAAAGTACATTCTTGGAAAGTATTCCAATATTAAGACTACTAACATAGAGAAACAAATGAAAATGGTTACCATTTCAATGTGAATGATTTTATAAAAAATTAATAGGTCATCTATGTTGCATAGGCATGACATTAATCCACTATCTATGATAAAGTTGGTGAGATATTTAGTGAAAAATTTATTTTTTAAGTATTCCAAAGAAGTAATTTCAAATTGTAATTCTCACACTGACTGTGCTGGGAATCTATCTGTGGAATTCTTCATCCACTCCCCCAGGGCAGGTCAGCCTCTACCTGATATTAACTTACTTAGTGACAAATGTTTGAAAACTTGCTTTAGGTCATATAATATCAGCAATTAAGTTATTCAACAGAAAAATTCCTTTCTAAATATATATGTATCACAGTTAAATGTAGCATCTACACGAATACATTAAAATTAGGTATTATGGGCTGGAGAAATGGCTTAGCGGTTAAGGTGTATGCCTGCGAAGCCAAGGATCCCGGTTTGATTCTCCAGGACCCACGTAAGCCAGATGCACAAGGGGCACATGCATCTGGAGTTTGTTTGCAGTGGCTAGAGGCCCTGGCGTGCCCATTCTCTCTCTGTCTGCCCCTCTTCTATCTCTCTCTCTCTGTTTGCAAATAAATAAAAAAAAAACAATTAGGTATTATTTACTTGAGCATGTTTTTTATTACATTTTTTACTGTGTGTGTGTGTGTGTGTGTGTGTGTGTGTGTGTGTCTGTGTGTACACCAAGTGATTTTGGCCAGAGTATAAAAAAACCTCCTACTGTGAAGAATCAAAGGGTAAGTGGTATGGTACAAGGAACACAGGGAATCAAGAAATCATGTATTTAAAACTAATTTTCTGTATACTACATAGTAAATTATTGAATTTTTCTGAGGCTTTGTCTTCTACACGTTAAAATTAGATAAACTAGGTTAATGTTATTAAATAGGTTAGATCAAGGATATTATCTATCATTACTATGAAATTATGTATTATTAATAAAATAATAAATTTAAACATAAAAATAATAAAAGAAAAGAAAATATATTGTCCCTACATTTAAAAGCATCATTTCAAATACTAGCCTTGTTTTACCAAATAATATGATACTTTAAAAATATGATAATATGCTAATATTATGATAATAATATGATAATATGATATTTTTTATTAAGAGCATGAGATTTAGCATAAAAATCATTCAAGTTGGAATTAAAAGCTAATGTAGCAAGTCAAAAAAGTTTTAACATATTTTAAGGCAAGGGATTAGAATAAATGTGGCAACAATAATTATTTGAATATTATAGCTGTATCTATTGTAAGAGCACAAAATAATTATTTAGTGAGAACCAGTGTTTAAGCTTCAAAGTTGAGCTGATATGTCAAAGATAAATGAAACATCAGTAACCTATGGCAGGCCTAACCTATTCAAAATTCAAAATGGCATTTGTATCTGAGTGCACACACACAAAACCCTGAAATTATTTTAGGAGCAAATAGAACAAAATATATTTGAATAACACTCTTAACTATTAGGAGGTGTGGTAGTTTGAATAAATGTTCCCAATGGATCCAGTTTTATTCAGACTTCTTGGATTTCCAGTTCCATGGCTAGAAGAAGTGTGACTATGAGGAGATCCTACAGTTCAGCCCTAATGTGTTACTGAGGTTCCTGGAGTGTGCTTGTATGTGGTGCTACTGGTGGTATTTCTCTATGCATGACAAGCATCTTTCACATTTATGGAACTTCACCTGGATCTGTAACCTTCTATAAACCCCTGGTATCAGTTTCAAAAACTAAAATAAATAAATAAATAAATATGTGGAGTGGGTCATGAAGTATGCATGGTTCCAGGAGCTTGCTGAGAAGTGGCATGAGGCAAGGCATAATGACCATGATAAAGAAGTTAACAAAGCATTGGAAGATAGATGGTGGTTTACATGAAGACCCAAAGGTTTTTTAGCATATACCATGATTAGACAAGGGCTACCATGGAGCACTGTTGGCTTAGGATCGAAGTTTTCCCTGGCTACTCAGCTGGAAGGGTGAACTTGAAAAACCTAGAGACTTGTCACTGGTCACCAGTTATGGATATCAGGCTTGCCTAACGGTTGTTGAGTTTACATTAGACCAGTTTCTCCTTTTTATGCCTTATAACAGTTGAAAATGTTTACTCTGTGCATTTATATGTTAAATGTATATAACTTGTTCTGATATCACAGGACTCACAGCTAAAAGGCAATCTTAAATCTCAAAGGAAACTTGGAACTTTGAAACTATCATAAGTTGGTAAAATCTATGGAAACCATTAAAATTCAACTAAATACAATTTACAATGTAAAATAATTATAAATCTATTGGGGTGAAAAACAAAATGTGATACTTTAAATAGATGTCTCCCAATAGATTCAATTTTGTTAAAAGATCTTGGCTTTCCATCTGCCTGACTGAGAGAGGTGTCACCATGGGAAAATCCTAAGGTCCAGCCTTAAGGTGTTACTGGGGTTCCTAGAGTATACTTATATGTGGTACTGATAATATTATTTCTGTCTGAGTGGACCCTTAAAGGGGGGCCAGCTTCTTCTGACATAAAACTTCCCTTAAATCTGTAAGCTTCAAGAAATCTCTTCCCCCCATAAACCATGACTAGTTTGAAAGTTCTTCCTAACAACATAAAGCTGCCTATGACAGGAGGGTCATATATATAAAAAGATGACACTATAGATTAGAAACGTTAAAGGTATAATTTCTTCAAAAATCTTACCCCAAATCTGTGTAGTACTAAAGAGATGACTCAGCAGTTAAAGGTTCTTGCTTACAAAATTTTTGTAAAAACTAGCTTGGGATGTGGATAATATGTCAGGGAAATAAACATTTCTAAATTTTTTTAAAAAACAGGAATGAGACTCTCATTCTACTCCATCACACAATAAATCATAAGGCTTCAGCAAAAGGATTTGACTCGTGCAAAGTTGTTCTCTTGTCGCATCCTTGTAATGAAAATACATTTAATTCAGAGATAGAAATTTATTTTTATAGTTGTTTTGATTATAAATGTCCCAACAACATATTTTATTATGTGTATACATGGAACATTGGAACACCTACTTATTATGGTGTCTCTCCTTCCCAAGGAAAGGTTCACTAAATAAGTGTCCCCTAATCCCCTTCCTGATCTGTCATTGTCTCTTTGTGAGAAATCTTCTGAAGAATGAATGTATTCAGGTTCCTGTGTCCTTGCCAAGCCACACATTAACAGATTGGCAGGATGGAATCATGTTCAACAATGTTGCTTGAATTCATATGTGCCAGCTCTACACAGACAGGGCCAGGAGATTTGGGAACAGCCTTAATTTCTATTTGTTTTATTCATTTCTCTGTTAAAAATGTTTCTCTGTCCTTATAATCAATACATTTAATTTCTCAAGTTCTTTGGTTGATAAGAGCCTAAGTTCTCAAAAGTGAGTCTTTCGTAAAGAGGAATTATGCCAAGGAAACATCCAGGCTATTCACTATTAGAAAGAATTCTTTCCTTTACTTCCCATTTTCTGTACATCTATTTACTTCTAGTGTTAAAATGTTCAGGTGTTTCTCTCACTTTTATGAATGTATTCATACCTGAAGTTAATAACCACTTTTTCATTTTGTTTTCAGAGAGCAAGGTAAACATGCAGGAAGAAAAAGGATGTGTAAATTAAAGATCATAAACTTCTAAATGGCTGTATCCTTTGTGTAAAGGGTAGAGGAGAAATTTGTTTGTTATATTAATCTTTTCATTTTAAATCAAAGAAGCTGTGCAACTCAAAGGGAAAATGTCAGCTTGGTGACATGAAAAAGAGGCTAATAAACTGCTGAGTGCTCACACCACCCGGAAGAGCTACAGGCACAGAGCCTTCCGGGAACTGAGCAGGTCTCTGTGCCAAAACAGGTCACAGGGAGGCAAGGCCACATGCTGACAGTAAAGAACAATGCAATCAGGTACCCAAAACAGTTCACTAGGGTGGTGACAAGAGGAACTTATTATTAGAAAATAAATTGAAGATTGTCACCTCCAGTGTCTCACCAAGTACCATTTAAATGAAAAACGGCTCAATCTACTGCAAAGTTCTGGGGTGATATTATGATTTATAAAACAACAAACTTTTCTGTACCTGTGACAGGCATCAAAACAACATATTTTCTTTATGCTAATGACAAAGCTAAGGCAATTTTAAATATTATACCCAACAAATTTATTTGTGTTATAAATGCAGGTTTTTTGCTCTATCTCTTCATATGTGTATATATATAGCATGTGTATATATGTATGTATCTTTTCAATTTTTCTATATTTCATTTCTCCATTTTCAGCTCTGAGTTGGCAGCAGTAATAGGAAGAAAGGGGGAAAAAAAAAAAAAAGCTTCAAATGCATGCCTTATCAAACACTGACTAGATCCTATCCCCATTACATAGCAATGTGGATAAAGAAGTGCTTGTCTGTCATAATTACCTTCTTGATGGTCTCCAGCATGGAGCGTCCTCCCTGCCAGGGCTTCGAGTTCTTTCTAATACATGACAAACTCGCCATGCTATGCCACTTTCGGTCCTCCAGTTTCTTATGAAAAGCATTGGCGAGCAGAAGCACCGTGTCATATATGTACAGGTTTGAAATCTGGCAAGACATCAGACAGGGAGAGTTAGATGCAGAACCACCACGCAGAATGAAGAGAACATCCTCAGCTCAGTGGCTTTCGCCTGCCCATAGACAGCTGCTTCCTGAGTTACTGTTAAGCAAATGGTTTCTTTCATATTTTTCACACAATTTTGCCATTGGGAATGAGGTTTTATCTGATTGCATGCTTCCACTGCTTTTTCAGCTTATTTAGTTATGAAAAAGAAAATCAAAAAAAGAGTAGTTTCAACAAAGACAAGGCAGTTAGTGTAAGACTGCACAAAATCCCTGGCATGGCCTTATTTGTATCTAGGAGGCAAAGATATAAGGGATTCCAGTCGAGAGGGCACTGGGTAATGCACATTCTGAAGATGTCAAATTTCTGAATTTTGGTTATGCAGCTATAATTAACAATTAACTTGACAACAACTTTATCCATACATATGAGTGTCATAGGATCAGAAAAAGGAAGCAACCATTTATGCGTGTGCATTTGTGGGGATGTCTATAATGAGAAAACAAACAGAGCCATTCATAACTATCATAATGATCAGTGATAAACACAAAATGATGTGGCCATGTACGAGTTGAAGCTTATAGACATAACAAAAAGCATAGGTTGTGAATGTATATTTGTAAGAATGCTTTCATATTCTACAGCAACCATAGCACTATCTTCTTTCTACACAGATTAAAAACTGAATTATCAGCATTTTTCTGTCATGGTCTATTGTACTGTTAGAAATAAGTCTTGCAAGAATTACTCCTCATACTATCAACTAATTACCAAAGATCTTTATTTTTGAAAGGAATTAGAATTTGGCCTGAAAACATGAACATCAAGAGGGATACTAGGTCCATAAAAGATATTAAAGATTATAATATTTCTATGAGCTCTCTGAAGAAAAAACCTGAGATAAAATAAAAATGAGACATGAAGGCAGTGATGAAAATTAATTTCCCCTATGCCATTCAAATTTTCTCAGTTTTTTAAATATCATTTTTTTTGTTTTTCCTAAAAACAAAAGAGTCTGTGTAAATTGTTGTTCATTTATAACTAAGCTAGAAAGAGATTTCTGAAATTATATAAATTATAGAATGGCACAGACTTAACTACTGGGATAATTAGAGTTTGATGCCAGGCCCAGCTGTTAATATGAGCTTTCTCATGATGCCTGGTGAGTTTTCTTTCGTATCCCATGGAAGACATTAATCATTTGTGCCTAAATATCATTTTGTATGTAATATAATGGAAAAGTCATCCAAACCAAGGTGAATCTTTCTTTGAAGAGATACTGACCACTGTTAGGCACTATGTGAAATTCAAGTTTCTTCTTCATAAGGAAATATTAGTGATTGCTATTGTTTTTCTCACTGCATCCAGATAATTACCAGAGTAACTAGAAGAGAATGTGTAGAATGAAACATGATGTTTATAGTAGTCTGTGGTAGTTGGTCTTGATTGTCAAATTGATTACATCTAGAATCACCCTTGAGACAGATCTCTAGGCTTGTCTGTGAAGGAGTTTCTCTATTAGGTTAATTGGAGTGTAATGATCTACCCAAACTTTGGGCAGAAAATTTCTGAGCGCAGCAGTCACAGACTGAATATAAAGGAGAAAGTAAGCTGGGCACCAACATTCATTTCTTGCTGTTTGCTTCCTGACTCTGGATTGCAAGGCAACTAGCTGCCATGCCTTCTGGCCATGATGGACTATGAGCTCTCCAACAGTTAGCTCTAATAAACCCTTCCTTCCTTCAGTTACTTTTTTCAGGCTATTTTGTCACAGAAATAAGAAAAATACCTATTACCTACATCATGAATCAAAATTCATGTCATATTAGATTGCTAACAAGGGAGGAAAAATATTTTGATTGATTTCTCAAAATGATACACAATTCTGCTCCCTTTTCCAACCTCTCCTGTGTTCATTACTTCAGCCTTCTTCCTGTCACCTTTATCTTTTGCTTTTCCATTTGATGGACTGCCCTAAGTCTTAATGTGAGATTTTCTGGCAGTATCCTTCTATGTGCATTTTGCTTTTTCCATCTATTAATATTCTGTTCTTTTCAAAGACTACTTAATCGTAGAATGCTTCTCTGACAACTCCTCATATATGTCCTCATCTTAGGCTTCCCTGAGAAGCACTTTTGCCTCTCTCGGAATATTCATGCATAGTTTTATTGAAAGTTTCATAATGCTATAAGTTCTATAAAATCTGCCTTTACACTAGAATATGGTTGCTTTGGAAGACTTGCATTGTATGTCTCTCCCAAGCCCCAGCAACACACACCTCTGTGCTGTTTTCCTAGGTTTTATATCTTTTAACTTATCCAGTAGCCTACAACATGTTTGGCTTTGGATAAACAATCATCGCAAGGTGAAGACAAAGAAAGGGGAGAAAGGGAAAACATAAACCAAGTTTAAAGGTGTCTATGACAGAAGTCAAGAGATGAGAGATTTCTCAAACTGGATTCTTCCCATGTCTCTTTTGTATATCTCAGGCATGTTCTTTGAGTGTCTGTGCTGGTATTAATGGTAAGTTGTCTGAACTTAACACACGATAGAGATTTTCAACAAATGACTGCCTGGTCTCACTTTTCTACCTTCTAAACAGCAAGGTCTGGAAGCAGTGCTTTTCATTATCTCTTAATCCATTATTTCTTCCTCACTCAAGTGCACATGCTCCTGAGGCAAATCTTTCTTCTCACTCCTTTCTGCTGCCATCTACTGAACTCAGAGTAACCCTTTCTTCATAAGATCTTTGATTTCTTCTATGCCATGATTCTAAACTGTCTCCAACCCTATGTAGATATAATTGTAACCTACTTCAAACACTTGTAGCTTAATATCCAATATCCCATAACTGACTGATTTTTTCTTTTGAGCTTTTCTTGGCCCCATGCTTGTTCTCTGGTATCAGTGATCTCTTCTTTGTGACAGTATTCAACATCATCTGTCACTTGTCCTGAAATAGCCTTTGTCCTCTTATATTCTCTGGTATAGTTTCTAGCATGCTTATCATCTCACATCTATTCCTTCATCTTTCCCTTGTTTTCCAGTTTTTGCTAAAAGTTTAGTAACCAGAACTGACATGTTATGCAGATGGGAGCTGACTAAGAGACAGAAGTGTAAGGCATTCTATCTCTTGATCTTAGCAAAGTGCTTCTGACACAGTGTCCAAGACTGTATTAGAAAGCTTACAGCACACTTGACTTTCACTCTGATCATACTGAATTTGCCTTCAACATAACAGCTTTGAGCAGCTGTCAAGTTAAGACTCTTGCACCTAGACTTCATGTAATTGACTTTAGAACTACTTTATTCTGCGAATTTTCAACTTTTTTGCTTCTTGGTGGTGAATGAGACTATATTTGACCTTGATTGTTTAAAACAACATGAGCTTTCTTTCAGATATTTCTATGATTTATAGACTTGGTCATTTTCATTCATGTTGTGGTAGACTTTTAAAGTATTAGACAAAAGACTATATACCATAGGTGACTTAAAGTAGAGATATATTTACCAACATAATTTGAATAGTCTTTCTGGTTCTATATTTCTCAAACCAGGGATAAAAGAATACATGGTAGTAGGGTGAAATTTCAGGAAGTACTCAGTGTTACAGAATATGTTTGTAGCACACTCTAAGTATGCCAATATCTTTTGAAGATTTGATCTCTACATCCAAGTAAATCAATTTCACTTGAAGACTTGAAAAACAACTCAATATTTTAGTTGGCAAATTATATGAAATATTTCTTTTACTTTAAGAAAACCTTAGATGTTTTCTTTTCTAAACCTGAAGGTAAATATTTAGTATTCAGGTCACAGAATTAAGTATCTTCAGTATACCCTTAGGAGCTCTTTGGTGAAAATGTTTGAGTGGTACCAATCTAGCTCAACTTTTCAATGTTTTCCCAAAGGATGGCATAAGAGAATTTGTCAAATGTCATATAGAACTCAAAGTATAATGCATAACTTTATGGTGATCTCCCAGTTTTACACAGAAATTATGAGACAAGATTGAGTTTGGCTTTGCTTGCTCTGAACGGTGCCCTAATTTTTATTCAAAGTACTCCAAACCATTTACTTAATAATATATTCTACAGTTTACATAAACATTACAATTTAGTAGATTTATCTCTGTAAGAATCTTTTCTCCTTCCTTTCTAATCTTATGACAATATGTCAATTTTTTCACTTTTGGTCTCATCCCATATTTTTGCATTACTGAATGTTCTAAGCAGTTATTCATTTAATAGAGTGAGGCAAAAATTTTCCACTCCTCAGACTTGTATTATATTTGCTAACCTACTGGCTTCCTTTTTTGAAATAACTTTTATTTAAAAAAGATAATTCTCCTTGCTGAGACTTGAACTCAGGGCCTTGCATGTTTTTGTTAAGTAGGCTTTCGACCAGTATATTCCCAGCCCTAACTTTTTACTTTGAAGGTAGCTTTTCTGAGTCTCTTCACAAACAGCCAAGTTCATACAGTTTCAGGGGGCATTAAGTACACTGATTCCTACTCATTTCACTGTTTTTATTGCTGTTGCTCCTTGTATGATCCTGGATGGTTAGTTTTTCTAGCACAAATTTAAGATGTACAAAATTTGTCATTATTTTTTTTTTCTAAATCCTGTTACCCTTCCTAAATACTAATATAATAGATACTAATATACTAACTACTACTAATAAAAATAATAGGTAGGAAACCTCTACACAGGTTCATGGTCCCCTCTTTTCTATATTGATTAGCATGATTTGATTAGTTAAGCTTCCATAAGCTTACTTGAATCATATCTGCATACTTTCATATTTTGATTGTACATGTCTGAATTGTGTGAAGAATATCTGTCTGGTCACATGTATATGCAGTCTTCTTGCAGACCACAAGTTGAGGTGTTTCTGCTGAAGGATGTCTCACTCTCGAATTATCAGTTAGTGTTAACTTGTGGACCAGAATTTAATGAATGAGATTTTGCTGCTTTCTATAACTTTAGTATATATAAGATTTTACCAAGTCAGGGCTCTCAGTGAAAGGTTTACAATTCAAGAGCTCTGCATTCATTCTCTTATCTTAAAATCTCATATAAAGGTTGCTATCAGTTTG
The DNA here is from genome assembly GCA_036365145.1 of Orientallactaga sibirica. NCBI lineage: Eukaryota > Metazoa > Chordata > Mammalia > Rodentia > Dipodidae > Orientallactaga > Orientallactaga sibirica. The sequence goes on from JAEOAD010000033.1 coordinate 21,206,463, forward strand.
CCTTTTTACATATTAAATATTTAGTCTAATCCTATCATGCATAAGAAGGAAGTTAGTATGTTACAAATCTCTAAGAAAATGTAATTGTTGGGACTGGAGAATTGGGTTATCAGTTAAAGGCACTTGTGTGCAAAGCCAGATGGCCCAGATTTGATTCCCCAGTACCCACATAAAGCCAGAAGCATAAAGTGTCAAATGTTTCTGGAGTTCCTTTGCAGTGACAGAAGGCCTTGGTGCACCCATACCCTGCCTCCTCTCTCTCTCCCTCTCTCTCTGCCTCTTTCTCTCACTCACAAAAAAAGTAAAAATAACATTTTCTTTCTATGTGATGTGGCTTTGGGGGAAATATGATTCTGTGTACCCAGTACAGTGGTAATCCTATATCACCTTACTGTATCAGTTAACTTTGGGAATAGAGCGATAAATAAAATATTTGTTTCCTTTTCTGGAGTTCCTTTGCAGTAACAGAAGGCCTTGGTGTACCCATTCCCTGCCTTCTTCTCTCTTTCTCGATTTCTCTCTCTCTCTCTCTCTCTCTGCCTCTTTTTCTCTCTCCGAAAAAAATAAAAATAACATTTTCTTTCTATGTGATGTGGCTTTGGGGGAAATATGATTCTGTGTACCCAGTACAGTGGTAATCCTATATCACCTTACTGTATCAGTTAACTTTGGGAATAGAGCGATAAATAAAATATTTGTTTCCTTTTCTGGAGTTCCTTTGCAGTAACAGAAGGCCTTGGTGTACCCATTCCCTGCCTTCTTCTCTCTTTCTCTCTCTCTCGATTTCTCTCTCTCTCTCTCTCTGCCTCTTTTTCTCTCTCCGAAAAAAATAAAAATAACATTTTCTTTCTATGTGATGTGGCTTTGGGGGAAATATGATTCTGTGTACCCAGTACAGTGGTAATCCTATATCACCTTACTGTATCAGTTAACTTTGGGAATAGAGCAATAAATAAAATATTTGTTTCCTTTTCTGGAGTTCCTTTGCAGTAACAGAAGGCCTTGGTGTACCCATTCCCTGCCTCTCTCTCTCTCTCTCTCTCTCTCTCTCGATTTCTCTCTCTCTCTCTCTCTCTGCCTCTTTTTCTCTCTCCGAAAAAAATAAAAATAACATTTTCTTTCTATGTAATGTGGCTTTGGGGGAAATATTATTCTGTGTATCTAGTGCAGTAGTAATCCTATGTCACCTTACTGCATTGGTTAATTTTGGGAATAGAACGATAAATAAAATATTTGTTTCCTAATTAAGCTGGAAGGATTATGATATTTCACAAAGACTTTAAAATTCTTTTGCAATTCCTTAAATGATGACAGTCAATCACTATTTTCTTATTTTTCTTTTATTTTTTGCTTCTTCTTTGGACATGAATGTTTATTGTCTAAATCAAAATCATTCATGCTTTTCTTCATTTATATTTCTATCATTTTCATTTAAGTTATACACATGAATTCATTTGCAGTGTCCATTAAAGACATAAACACAGAGAGCAGCACTAAGATTTAACCAGGTTCCAGAGTTGCTCTGACCACTGTACACTCCTCAGAGAACTCACATTCAAAGGTATTTCCAAAAGTACAAAGTGCCAGGGTATGTATGATGGTAGTAGTGGTAGGGAAAAGCAATCAAGACTGTATGATTCCAGGTCCTGGAAGAAAGCAATTTTAAACTCAAAATCTAATATGGAGCATCAAATTCTATTGGTGCTGATCCTAGAGTCACAGGACTTAGCACGATGCCAGTAAGCACAAGGAAGTGCTTGGGTAAGTGACAATCCATCTAAATAATTTAAAACTGACAAAGGAGAGAGAAGGAAGATCTGGGGTTAGCTTTTAAAGAAGTAGCTTAAAATTACCTTACCTATCAAGTTTTATGGGAAATAAACAATTTTCCTAGGTTTATATTTCTAAGTTGTTCAAACACTTCTAAGTACTAAAATGCTTTCCACAGTAAAAATTTTAAAAGCTTACATTTCTGGAATGTCTGTGACTCAAATCTTTGCTGATATCTCAGAGTTACTTTTAAAGATATTCACAAATGTGCTAGCATTGTAGTATGCAATTTGCTTAGGAACTGCTCTTTCACAGGAATTTATTTCACAGCAAACCCCTACACAGGTAGGATGTGTAAGTTAGTAGACCATATTGATTCTTTGCCATTCCTGTGTCTTGTCTTGCCAGAGAGCACCATATGGCTCCCTGCTGCTGTGCTGTGCCTACTTTTTCTAGCAACCCTTCAAATTGACAGATTGAGATCTTTAGTGTGGAGGGCAAGTATCTGATAGGATTTTTTGTAAGAAAAAGAATAAGGCTCCAAGTGAGTTATCTAAAGGACATTCTTATAAGAAAGCTGATGGGACTTGGTGCTCTCTATTTTCTGTTCAGAGATTTTCATTTACTTTGAAATGTTTTGCTGTATTCTGGGTAGTGAATGTCTCCGCTATATCCTATCTGTGGTGGGTATGGCTATATAATGCTATAGTACTTTTTGAATTTTAAATAGACTTTTTTTCTAAAGTGTTTCAACTGGATTATCTTTTAACAAAGAATAAATATCTGTGACCTTTATATAATAAAAGTCAAGCAAATTCACTAGTTTAATAATGTGGAGTGTGGCATTAGGAGTGTCAGTCACAGATTCTACCTTGGGAAATGCTGTGTATCTGCCTACCTGGAAGGAAATGACCTTTGCTTATTATCTTTTTATTAAACAAGTACACATTTTTCTAATCATAAGATCAAAAGGAACAAAGACAGGTCCTTCACATTCTGCCTAGCAGTCTTACTAAAGTGCTGCGGGGGCGGGATGCTCAACAATGGTAACACGCGTTAACTCCCAATCCACTGCACCTTTGAAAACTCTCCTTCCAGTCACCCAAAGACTTGCTCTGAAAGAAATACCCCAGCGTTTAGAATATACCTCCATATTCTGAGCGAACGGATCCTTCGGATCACACAGTGTTGAAGATATTCGATGGTTACCACGGAAACAGCGTTGACTTATGTTCTGAGGGACTGGAAATGTCTGCCGGATAATTGTTAACCTTCCGATTGACCTTCTTACGAGTTCCTGGACATCCAAATCATTTATCTCCTACAGGACAAGATAAGAAATGGAGGAATTAGAACTTCTTCTGTACAGTGGTACAAACACAACACTGTCCCTCAGTAGTGATCTGAAGATAGAAGGATGTAAGCTACCCTAATATACTTACTTAACGCTTAGCACTTGTTCAAATGAAAATAGCACATGTCTGTAAATGACCAATTCACTTTTAGTTGCTTTGTGTACTTCATGTTAAATACACAGATAACTGAGTAATTCTAAATGTAATAATGATTGACTTAATATACTATATTTGTACAAATTTTTAATTTACTATGTTGAAAGCATAATATAAAATATAAGTATGATTAAAACAGTGGAAGTTCAAACATGAAGATATAGTTATATTTTATTATTCATTGGTGGGTTTTGAGATGTTTTACATGCTTTGACTATTTCAGAACAGATACAATAGATTGATTTTCTTCTTTAGCAATGAAGAATGAGATTTTGATGTGAAGTAGGTAAAGAGAGTAAAAGGACATACTATTTTAAAATATTTCCTTTTTAAAAATATTTTATTTTACTATACACAGAGAGAGAAAGAGAGAGAATGAATGAATGCATCAGGGCCTTCAGCCACTGCAAATGAAATCTACACACATTTGCCACCGTGTACATCTGGCTTACATGGGTCCTGGAGAATCAAACCTGGGTTCTTTGACTTTGAAGACAAGCACTTTAACTGCTAAGCTATCTCATCATTCCTTAAAATAATGTCTTTTAAAATATTTTTATTATTGATTTATTATTTGGGGGGGAAAGAGTATGAATATGGGCATACCAGATCCTTTTGATATTCAAATGAAGTCCAGATGCATGTGCCAGCATGTATAACTACTTTACTTGGGTACTGGGGAATTGAAATTAGACTGGCAGGCTTTGCAAGCAAGTGCCTTTAACATCTGAGCCATCTTCCCAATATTTAAATAATTTCTTAATTATTTTTTACTATGGATGTTGCACTTCTTATGTTGAGGAATAGATTAAACATAATGATCATTAACTGTTAAATAAAAAGACAGGTTATCATTGTGGTCTTTACACAAAGGTAAAAAATACTACTGGTTAATTCAGATTGCAACCTGGACGAGTAGAGGGAATCCCAGGACTCTTTGCTCAGATGAAGTATGTTTTACAGATGAATGTTTGCCAAATTCAAAGAAATGCAATTTCTACTTCTTTATCCCCTACTTCTGAGTCCCGTGATTAAATTTTATGATTTGGTTCAGTATCATATATAGATGTAATAAAATTAAATGGATTTTATGATATATTCCTGTCAAAATTTGAATTAGAGCAAAAGTGACCATATAAACTTTAGTTTTTCAGCAATCTTTTGACTAAATCATTTGTATTCAATAGTGACCATTTGCAACCCTTTAGACCAATAAGGAAATTGACACGTTATTGTTGGGAATAGATTCTTATGATATATAAATAAAATACTTGACACAGGACAAATTTTAGACAATAGCACACATTTCTCTGTTTCTAAGTGATGATTAACAAACGTCCTACGCAGGCCTGGCGTGACAACAATAGTCCCATGCTCGCGAGAAACCTGCTACAAGATGATCTGTCCGGAGACAGGCTGTCATTGGTCACAAAAAGGGAACCACCCCATACAATGATTGGCCAGCCAAGTCCCTTTAAAACCCCCGTACACTTTTTGAATAAACAAGTTTGCAGCAGCTCGTCCTCTGCTGCTTCCACCCCTCCCCCGACCAAAAAAAAAGAAAATAAAAGAAAAGGGCAATCTACACTTGTACATTTTCTTCTCTTCCTTATAATACTAACAACATATGATCATTCTTTAAAACTTTGTGGCATGTGTTAACTTTAAAATTTACCATTTAAGATTTTTATGAAATATAGATTTTTTCATAAAATATCAGCTGTATTCAGCATAATGTCAAGAATTTATGGATGATTAATCCATAATGCACCATATAAATGTTTCTGCTTCATTTCAAATACTGTCTTTTTTCCTTAGTTCCTGTCATTTCACTGGCCACTAAAAACACTACCTGGCAATGAGCAAGTTACTTTTGAATTTTCTATCATATGGTCACAACACAGAATTAAACAGTATCCTGTCAAGTCTGTATTAACCCTTAACACTAACCTGGCATCTTTTAAAAATCAATTAATATTAATATGGCTACTAAGTGTTTGTGTTTTGAAGGTCCACATTATACTGCCAGTAAGTTTCACTTAAAATATAGTGAGAAATTATACTGTTTTTATAATATTAATATGCTATATGTATATAGTACTTCTTTAGCAATGTGAAAATTTATCATAGCCTTTATGAATATAGCATCTCTATCTGTGCCACATAATGAAGTATAAATTATTTCATTTAAGGAAACATTTGCATAGAATAAATGCCTGCTATGTTGGGCAAAATACTAACTCCTTTATCTTATTTTCTGCCCCAAATGATACCAAATCACTGTTTATTCACACTTTATAAATACAAGAGATTCCAAGCTCATCATTCAAACATTTTATTTGTAGAATAATTCATAAATGTCATAAAAAAGAAATGCTCTGAAGTAATTCTATAAGAAGTCCCTATTACCTTGCAGGAATTACTTAGATTAATATTCATGAATGATGGGAATTAAAACTGTAAAGATGCATTATGTCAGCATGTAATGGTCTGATGTTTCTATAGTGAGTGAGTTTGTCTCTCCTGAGACAAACCTTTAATATGTCTATTTCTAAACACACACACACACACACACACATACATCAAAAAAAAAAAAAAAAAAAAAAAAAAAAAAAAAAAAACAGGGCTGGTTACCTTTTCAATACCTGAGCCTCAGTAAGTATGAAGACTGTCAATTTGAATTGAATATATTTTGTCTATTATTATTTGGGGAAGGAAAAAGAAAGTAATTTTCTGGGAGGAAAGAACCTGCCATTCTGAATGAAACTAACAGACAATCTGTCTCAAAAATTTCACTTGCAATTTTAGTTTTGACACCTGATCTCAAAAACTGTTTGATAGCGATGTGAAAACTTGATTAGGAGCTATTTTGTATTTACAGGAACTCTACTTCTGCTTTTCCAAAGGTACACTCAAGGCTGGCAGATGCAATCTTATGTAAGCTCAAAAGACAAATGATTACTTATTCTAAAGAGACTTTAAAATGGAAAAAAAAATCCTTAAGTAAATGTCTGTATTAAATCATCAAACTATTGAAAAATTAGGATCTGTATTGTTCAATTGCAAGATTTAGAGAACAATATTCTCACGAAGTAGTTTACTAAACAAATACTGTCTTCTCAAGTCCCTTAGCACCAAAAATACAAGCATAAATCTCCAAGACACACAGCTATTTTCTGTCTTTGAAGAATTTAAAGAATTAAAATTGAATTTTCTTTATCCTGTGTTCTTTGGTTGCCTATATTATTTATAACATAAATGAAAACAAATATATATGGTCCACTGCAGCTGACTTTTCATTTTTACTTCTTTATAACTTTAGGACAGAACAACAATTTTCTTCATGACATATTAGGAGTACAGAGTTAGATTAATCACTACACTAGAAAAACAGAAAACTACTACACAAGTAAATTTTTTAAATCTCAAAAAAAAAAAAAAAAAAAGGAAAAAACCTCCACAATAAAAATCAAACTATATCGCCTAAACTAAAAAAAAAAAAAAAAAAAAAAAAAAAAAAAAAAAAAAAATTCCCTACTGGAAATCCTCAGCATTAGCTATCAGAGAAAAATGGCTTAAACCATTTTTAATTCAATAAATCATATTAGCCATTTAAGGTGAGGTTTAGTATTGACACGAGCACATGTAGGACTGTATCTCTTTGCACCTTGAGCAATGCATAGCTTCCTTCCTGATTTTCTGACTTTTCTAAAACTTAAAATGTGAGGGTATCTTCTTTAGACCCCTGTAAGGATGATGATACTTATATGGAAAAGATGTTCTTAGCTACAGCAATGGGAAAAGGGCAAGGAGACTATAATCACCATCACTAATTCCTAACACGTGATAGATCACATCTATGAGCCAGTACAGCCTCTCATTAGTATAGCTCACTCAATGTAAATGAAAAAATACACTGTTTTCAAGTCCCTACATTAATTTGTACCATGATGCACATTGCCAACTTTGATTTATAGTTCCTTTCTATACAACTATTGGTGCAATAAGATTAAGTAAATGTTTGCAAGCTTTTTAAAATTAGCAATAAAACAATAGTTATACAAACTAGACAGATTCATTTTCTCCATATTATGCCAGAATAAGCATTTGCATGATTGTGGGGACTTTGTAGTTATTTTCAGAAATTACTAGCATCCTAGCAAATCTGAGAAATCCATATATTTTTCTTTCATCAAAACCAAGACAGATTATGATTCATGTACGAATTTTCAAAAAAAAATTATGCATGTAAGAAAGGGTTTGAATCAAGTTTTCTGAAGTACCTTTCAGAGAATGCGGTGGTAGAAGAGTATCACATGGAAATACAGAGCACTGACCTTGGATACCATGGCAGATAATCATTTTCATTTTTGTGTAAATGTGCTCATTCTTTGAGTGTCTATATAGCTCAGATAAAAGCCATAACAAGCATACATGCCATGGATTAGAATACTTCATTTTTCAAAATCTAGGCATTATCAGTCTGCTAAAGAAGTAAAGGCAACATTGCTGAAGGATTAAACACAGTGACAATGAGCATGAACTCATAGCTAGGGGAGTTTAAGTATGAAAATTGTAAGGCTAAGCAGAGAATTGAGGGCATCACACATTCAATGAATTAAATGAGTCATATTTCTCTGTTTCTCTGGATATTTGTTTGGAAAAATATTTGCTCAAATGGTGCAATTTTCACAAAAAGTTAATATTCTCCCTCCTGATACTTTTACGAAACAATATTTCATACTTTAATGAAATAAATTATAATCATTGAGAAACATACATTATCAATGAAATATATGTTGATCTACTCTGATTATGCATACAACATAATATAATATATAGAAAATCAAAGGGAAATTTTCTCTAAAGTATAAAATGACCATTAAACAGTGAGAGAATGACCAGTAAGTCCTGGTAGCTGCACTTAAAATTTATGTTCATACCTTTAAGATTCAGGAATAGCTGTCAAAGCTAAATTGGAAATAGAGAAACATAACTTTCTGCAATCTCATGAAAAACATACAAGGGAATGACAAGTCCATCTACATGTAAATATTCTTTTTTTTTTCTTATTAATCCATGTCTCTAAGGAGACAAAACCTTTTAAAGATGTGGTCATTTTATTTGTCCAAGACTGTGCATTGTACTTGCTGATTCTGACTGTCAAGTGCAAGTGGAACAACTTTCTTCATGGTGCTTTTAGACTACAATATACTTTTGTGCTTTTGTACTGTCTTTGCAAAAAATGAAATAAAAGTCTTCTACAAAGAGTTCAACAAGTATGTGGCTTTTAAAATAGTTATATTTCTTTATGATAATGTAAAAATATCTATTCTCTGTTGATTCATATTCGTACACAGAACTTTTTAATCTTCATGTAAGGAGGTGGCTATGAAAGTTTTAGAAATGACATTAAAATATAAATGGAACATGAGCTCTCCACTGGGAGTAATTCTCTTTGCTTACAAAGAAGAACTGAACTTTTCATAAAGATGATCTCTCTATGCAGGCAGTATGTACCAACAGAAAAAGCAGAAAGACACTCAGTGGGGAAGCCTTTCTCCATATATTTTATTCAAATAAAAACCAAACCTTTATCATTTAAAAAATCCTCTTTCTATTTTTATTTGACAGCATTAATGCAGTAAACTGAAAATTTACACCATGTTCTGATTCCACTTAAAAATTCAGGTTGAAGAATGGGCTGTGAATGTACGTGAAAGGAGAGCACAGACAAGGAGTCCTCACCTCGTTTATGATGATCCAGTGACAGTCAAAAGCAACCAGATTAGTCTCCACCACCTAGAATAGAGAACAAATGAGCTCTTAGCATTAATCATGGGAAAGAGTCACATTAAGTGTTTATACTTTCTAAGTGGACAAAACTATATATAAAAGATATGAATTCAATTCAAGATGGGAAATCATTAGTAAAATACATGTAGATTTACTATGCATATGGCTGTTTTGAATCAATAAATGGATCTCTATACTCAAAATTTTTGTTAATATGTATTTGGAGTAGAATCAATTCTAAAATTCTTTGTAAAAATTAAAAGTATTGAATAAATAAAAATGCTATTAGAATCCAAAAGACTATAAGCCAGTGTCTAAACTTTTAGGAAAGTAGTTCCCGGATAAAGTAGAATGATACACAAATATACAGAGAAAAACCTTAAACTTAAAATGTTACCATGAGAAGAATACAATTAAAAAATGTGAAAGCTAACCTAAAGGTAAAATAGATAGTAAGTGCTTCTGAAAAATATTTGTAGCAGAGAGAAGAAATTACTGAATTTAGTATACAGCCATATCACTATAAATATATCCAATCTTGTATAATCTTGAAACTAAGCAAGATTTAGCCTGGTTAGTGTTTGGATGGGAGAAATTACTGAATTCAGTTTGAATTGTCCTTATTTAGATAGTCTTTGCTGTATGGACAAATTAATCAAATTTCAAGCAATGAGAACTTTATACTACACATATATATTATTGACTATAGAGTTATTTTGTATAGCAGTACTAAGAGTCACTAGATTTAACTTACTGATACTTTGTGTAAACAATAAAAGTCACTTTTTATACTTTCGTGGGAAACCTCCAGGAGAAAGCAAAAACCGCATTGAGTTTCAGTAAACAAAAAAGGTTAAATAAATTTTAAAAAGTTTTTTAAAAATATTTATTTGAGAGAGAGAAAGAGAGAAAGAGACAGAGAGAGAGAGAGAGAGAGAGAGAGAGAGAGTGAGAAAGGGAATGAATATGGGTATGCCAGGGCCTCCAATCACTGCAAACAAACTCCAGATGCATGTGCATGCGCCACCTTGTACATCTGGCTTATGTGGGATTCTGAGGAATAGAACAGAGGTCCTTTGGCTTTGCAGGCAAATGCCCCCAGTTAGGTATTTTATCTAATGGCATGATGTTATCATTCTTCCCTTTCGGACACTAGAGAAATAATATGCCTATCTAGTTCTTGCTTTCAGTCAGGATTATTAAAATATGGGTTATTTCAGCAGTATAAACTTGAAATGAGCAAACAACCATTAGTACTTTAATGTACATTAAAAAATCAACTTATGTTCATGTTCTCAAACAAAAGCTCTCCACCATAGGTGGGCACCCCTCAGTAAAATAAGCTTGAATTCACCCAAAAGTCTCAATATGCATTTTAAGTTTTAATGAATATGGCCACTAGAAAAACTTTTACTTCTGTGATTTTACAAAAGCATGATTTAGAAATCATGTAGTTGTCCATTTCAATAGTGTTAAATATCCAAGACTTATTTTTACAAGCACATTTATTTCTTTGGACAAATTTATTTGTTTATTTATTATTATTATTATTATTATTTTTTTTTTTTTTTGGTTTTTGAGGCAGGGTCTCACTCTAGCCTAGGCTGACCTGGAACTCACTATGTAGTCTCAGGGTGACCTCGAACTCATGGTAATACTCCTACCTCTGCCTCTCCAGTGTTGGGATTAAAGGTGTGCACCACCACCCCTGGCAACAATTTCTATTAGAATAGTACTTATGAATAAAAAGATATGTAACAGTGTCCCTTAATTTTATAAGAAAGAACATGCATACATAAGACTGAAATCCATGTAATACTGTGACACCATGTTTTTTTGTTTATTTTTATTTATTTATTTATTTGAGAGCAACAGACAGAGAAAGAAAGAGGCAAGAGAGAGATAGAGAGAACGGCACACCAGGGCCACCTCAAAGGAACTCCAGACACATGTGCCGCCTTGTGCATCTGGCTTATGCGGGTACTGGGGAATTGAGCCTTGAACCAGGGTCCTTAGGATTCACAGGCAAATGCTTAACCACTAAGCCATCTCTCCAGCCCAACACCATGCTTTAAAGAAGCTTGAGCCTTTTCTGTTATGTGTTTTACAGTAAGTTGGAGCTTCTTCTCATTAGCTGAAGAAATGTCACTAACAGAGACATAGAATTCCCTTAGGTCTTGGTTAATTTCTTCATGCATATATAACAAGATCACGAGTTCTGTGATTTTTTTTGGTAACTGAATATTACTGAAAATAAGCAATATTCAAAAGTAACTAATTAAAAAGGTAAATGGTATCAGCAATAGCAGAAGCACTTGAAAGGGTCACTACTATAGTAAGTAGAGGGAAGGAATAGTGGTATGGAATTGTTTAATCAGGATCACGGGAGGTGGATGGGGAGAGTAGGAAATTGGGAGAAGGGTGAATCAAAACTAAAGAGGTTATACATAAGACATATGGAAACTAATTCTTTTTTAGCTAATTAAAAATATGTGAGTTCTGGGCTGAAGTGATGGCTTAGCTGTTAAGGTGCTTGCCTGCAAAGCCAAAGGATCCAGGTTCAATTCCCCAGGGCTCATATAAGCCAGATGAACAAGGTGGCACATGCATCTGGAATTTCTTTACAGTGGCTGGAGGGCCTAGCACACCCCCATTCCTTCTCTGTTCCTCTATTTGCCTCTCTCTCTCGCTCAGATTATACATATATATTATGTTGTGTATGTGTAGATATTTTAAAAAAGTATTGTTTGGGCAGAAATATACTGCAAGAGTATAAATTCTGTCCTCATAAGCGATAGATTGTCACAGAAAAATTTCAGTGCCAGGATTTGGGTACCTCTTCATGATATATTGGTCAGTGAGACCCTATGTTCCCAGAAACAATAGAAGCTAGTGCCAAGGGTCTCTGTTGCCCATCCACACCAGATTTTATAATATGTCATTACTAAAACTACCAGTACTTTGGTTGCTGGTCACTGAGAAATCAAGCCAGAACTGAGCTGGTTACATCCTCCCTGCTGAGTAGTGTTCATAGTGCTAGAAAGTACTATGTTGTCTGCTGGAGAAGAAAATAATCAATGGTCTTAACCAGCAACGGACTCTGAAAGCTATACAACAGGCCACCCAGACAAGGTGTGCCCACTAGAACAAGTGGCATGTCTGTTATGGGGATAACCAACTACTTTCTGGATTTGAAGCTCATTACAAAGGAGGTAAGTCAAGCCTGTCACAGTCAGGTTCCCACGGCTGGCAGAAATCACCCAACAAAGAGCAGCTTGTGGAAAAAAAGAGGTTTATTTTTACTTATAGGCTCAAGGGGGAAGCTCCATGATGGCAGGGAAAACGATGGCATGAGCAGAGGGTGGACATCATCCCCTGGCCAACATAAGGTGGACAACAGCAACCAGAGAGTGTGCCAAACACTGACAAGGGGGAGCTAGCTATAACGCCCATAAGCCCGCCCCCAACAATACACCACCTCCAGGAGGTGTTAATTCCCAAATCTCCATCAGCTGGGAACCTAGCATTCAGAACACCTAAGTTTATGGGGGACACCTGAATCAAACCACCGCAAGGCCTGATACTGAAATTCTAGCCAAAGCCTATAGCTGGAAAGGTCACAAACTCTAGGGAAAAGGTTACTATTGTTGTTTGGCTACATAGATATATTATGTCCACCCAATTGCCCTCTAAATACTGATATTTCTTGTGCTGTCACTTTTTGTTTGAGAAGTCTCTCTTTTCAGATGGCAGTGATTGCCGAGAAGACTCAAAACTTGTCAAAGTTCTGTGGGAAAGTGACAGCTGAATGTTTAGCTCTTAATGAGACATCTCAATCACACCCTCCATTGGCTCATATACTGTAACAGAAGAGGGGGTATCAAGAATATAAGAGGCAAAGGATGGGAAGGAGTCCTTTGGAATGCACAGTGGCTTGTTGCTATCTGCACAAGACTTGCATAATGTGTTCACTAACATGTTGGAATAGATGATGAAGCACGAAAAATGATATCAATATATAAGAAGGAATAGTGGGAAAGAAGTAAGGATTAAGTGGAGGAGAATGTGGATGGGGTACAAAGGAAGTGGATGGGAGGGGAATATATAAATTTTTATTAAGATTTTTTAAATCTTATTTAAATAAAAGAAAGGGTCCTAAAAAGATAACAGAATTCAACAGCATAGGGCTTGGGAATTTAACATTTATACTAAAATACTTATAGGCGTAGAAGACTTACATTGCATCTACCTAGAGTAGCATTAAAAGAAAGAGAGTAATAATGTTTATCCTTCTGACATTTTTAACAAATTGAGCTAACGTATTGTGAGCACTCTTAGGGAAGACATATTTTTCTATAAAGAAATTGTGAGTTCAGTATAGAAAATTAATAACTAATGATTATGAATCTAAAACAAATTTATCTGATTTCTTTAATATTTTTAGCAATATTATCTTCAGTTATAAATACTTAAACCTAATGATAGTGGTGTCAAACCAATGGCATTATTTGTGTAAAATACCAAATTTTGTATTGTAGAAATTATTTAAGACATCCTAGAATTTCAACAGCCTTTATATTTATTTCCACAGTTGGCACATAATTAACAATAAATAAATAAATCGCTAATGTTTATTTAATTTTTTTGTCAATGTGGCTGGATTTAGAATCATAGTGAACACATACCTCTGGATGATTCCAAGAAAGTTTTTTTTTAAGATTTTATTTTTATTTATTTATTTCTTAGAGTGAATGAGAGAGACAGAATGGGCACACCAGGGCCTCTAGCCACTGTATATGAACTCCAGATACATGTGCCACTATTGCATCTGGCTTATGTGGGACCTGGAAAATCAAACCTGGGTCCTTAGGCTTCGTAGGCATGTGTCTTAACTGCTAAGCCATCTCTTCAGCCCCTCCAGAAAGTTTTAATTGAAGAGGAAAAGCTCACCCTGAATTTGGGCAGCCCTGTCCAATGGACTGATATCCTCAACTGAATAAAAGAGGAGAAAAAGCCAGCAGAGCCCCAGCATGCTCCCTGTCTTCCTTCAGATGCTTTCCTTGGTGTTTTCTCACAGTTACAGGAAAAGTAACTACTGATTTTCTTTTCTCACCATTATTACTTAAATAACACAGCTATTTAAACATTTAAAAACATTAAGAAATGGATGAAAAAAATCCCATCTTCTTTTTTTCTCTAATGGAACTTATTTCCTGTCCAAGTACATCATTTTTACAGCTATTAGTTTCCACATCTAGATTATTAGGGATTTTTTCAAGGTAGTATATTCTAGTGCCTTTTAAACAAACAAAAAAAACCCCTCAAAAAATTGGTGATAAAATGTCGATGTTATTAAAATAATATTTTTATAAAACTATGAGTGAGAAACACTGCCTGAAAGAATCCTATTAGACTACCAACAGAAAATAGTAAGTCAGTAAAGGAAAACAAAACAAAACAAATTAATACAGTGGGAACAGTAGCACACTTGGTCATCAACATTACAAGAGAAATCAAAGAATGGACTTTTCTGGGTATTCTGCGCCTCACCTCCTTACCATAGTTCTCTTCTATCATTAGACATGACAACATCAGAAGTGTGAAATGAGCATGCACATGGTCCTATGGCATTGGTTTCCACTTCTAAATATAATAATATAATTATAACAAGTGAGACCCTCTCACTTCCCACAAAGCTGAGGTTACTTTAAGAGATTTTAGAAGAAAAAAAAAAAAAAAAAGGAGGGCTCAAATCTTGTCAGGATGAAAAGCTATGAGTAAGGACAGACCATCTGTCACTGGCAGGAACCTTAGAACTTCAAAATCTTTAGAAAAGCCCAACAATTTATCACCATCCCTTCCATCATCCATCCTTGGATCTTTAAATGTGCTAAATTTAAGAAAATCTGAAGCAGAGAAATCAACCACACTGGCAGAGAGTGCATCTAGCTGGTACTAAATGCAGAGCAGATCCTTCACGTGCAGAGGACAATTTAATTGACAAAACAATAACTGCCACATGCTGTTATTTCACTCAAGCTTGTGACTCAACTAAATAACACTTGTTCCCTTTGCAGTATGCATGTAATGTTACACATTCCACAGAGGTTCCTGGTGATCTGTGCATCTGCAGTAGCCAAGATATGAGATATTGCTCTCCCTTGTCCAAATTGTCACCTGGAAACCAGTGAGTAGAATGCCTACAGACGAAACCTCAAGAAGTATTCTAAGTGACCAGCAAAATATTAAAGACCTCCCCCCCTAGATTCTCATTTATGGCTACACCATAACTTCTATCAGCATTGATAGTACTGCTCTTTGTGTGAGAGGACTTCTATTAAAGTTACTGAATGTAATGCAGCCAAATAAATTTAGAAAAGCATATTTAAAGAAAGTCAAACACATGTCACTCCTGGACTATTCCTCATAGTGTTTAACATCATAATTGACATAAAATGATACTAACATTAAATATTACTTTATGTACATTGCAGACCAAGCTGATTCAGATTGCTAAAACATACAATTTGGCACAAACGATGGAGCTAGTAAGCCTGTTTCCTCATTTTTCAATGTGAATAGTGATAATTCCTGCATGATAACATCATGCAGAATAAAATGGTTCAAGTAAGCTTTCAGAAAACATCATCTCCTTGCATCTTACTGAATGTGTTTGGGAGTCTCCTGAAGAACATTTTGGAATGTAATAATTCCAAACAGATTTGACCAGAGACTCCTTGTGAACTTCAAATCTCATGGGATGAATAAATCCAGGGAATTAAAAACTAGGATCAATATTGGTTTACCTGCACATTTTAACAAGGTCTAAACTTTATGAGAGTTCCACAGCAATTCCAAGGAGATCACGACCAGCAGAGCAAAAAACACGAAATGACATCAGGCTGGGAACAGCCACGCCTGATGTAGAAGGCCCAAGTCACACACAGTGGCGCTGACCACTCAGATTCCTCTCCATTTCTCTCTTAGAAAAATAGGACACCACCAAACCAAACCATTATCTTCTCTCCAATAAAGCATAAAAGGTGCAAAAGTATATGTGAGGTTTTTTTTTTTTTTTTCCTTAAGCAAGGAATTCGTGGATTTAGACTAAACACGACCATCTGTTGCCCCAGTAGGCCACTAGTTTCACAATCGTCTGAAACCAACCAGTGCAATTAAATACACTGAGTCTGAAATCAATAGCACCATGCACGGAGTCTCGCTTCTTTTAAGGAGCAATAGATATTCGTGTAACAGGTTTAATTTTCATTGTTTGATTCCTCTTGCTTGTGCTTTGCTTTTACTGATCTTTTTCTTCTCACTACAAGCAGCTAGTTACTTGCACGGATTTTACTTCACACGCCACGTATCACCAGCAGATGGCGCCCACAATCCTCCCTCTGATCCCCGGCAGCAGGGGGATGTTCAAACCCAGTGTCTTGGCGTTTCCCCTGAGCTCAGCACGGAGCCCCAGCTCTGTTCGGTTCCTATCCAAACAGCCACTCTCTGTCATCCCACTCGCTGCCTCTTGCTCTAGAATCTCTGCTGTGATCTTCCAGCTGGAAGGCCACAAATACACTTCCATCCAAATCCTTCAACCATTACTGCCAAAGCTATTTCATAAACGGATATGCTAGAATGATTGTTACTGCTGTGCACTTGGGTCTTCCCACACCCCCTGGGAAATGGAAATGTGCCACACTGAGATTTGGCCTGCACTATGCTACTCGCTATGTTACTTGAAGTGTAAAGATGGAGGCTAATGCCAGTAAACAGAGACAGCGTTCAGTCATAAGCCCATCTTTCAGCGTCCTGTGTCACTAAACAAAGATTGAACAGTGTTTAAAAGTAGTCATAAATCCAATACTTTTTGTGATGAAAGTATAAACAAACACCTGACAATTGTTGGTTCAAGGGATTATTATGTATTCTTGTTTTAATTTTTTAACACATTTTTTTTCTTGTTTAGTTTTGCATTGTTTTATTTGAGTCAATCTCCTGCAACCCAAGCTGCCCTTGATCTCAATGTGTAGCTAAGGCTGACCTTGAACTTCTGATCCTCCTTCCTCAAACTTCCAAGTATTCAGATTAAAGGTGTGGGGCACCCCATCCAGCATTCTTTAATTCCTTTGGAGTTTGTGCTGATATTGCCAACTATGTGCAGATGTTTCTTGTGGTCATGAAAGTTATGTCTTGCCAAAGCCTAGTTTTAAAAGTTGTGTTTGTTGAAGGCCAATTCATCCCTTGTCTGCTTTATCATATTTGGGTATGTTGATATTTGATAAAAGTATTTATTGTATTTTAATAACTAAGTGACCATTGGAAGGGTGAATTAATTCTTAAGTATGAATGACAAAATAAAGCTCTAAATTGGGATTTGATCAAAACTTAAAATGATTGCTTGGGGGACATAGACTTAATTGCCAGGATTTATGAGGTGAGATTTTCCTACCTTTGTATGGCACAGTGCAGGTCGGGCTCTAGCCAGATCGCATGCCAGAAGAAACCAGGAAGTGGCTTCTCTGGATGCGGAGACCTGCACAGGCTTGGCTACAACAGCTGCAGTCCTATCCTCTCAGGAAAAATGCTGTGAGATTATCTGCCCGGAGATAGGCTATCATTGGTCCCAAAAAGGGGACCACCCCCTACAATGATTGGCCAGCCAAACCCTTTAAACCCCCTACATTTCCTTGAGTGAAGGAGTTTGCAGCAGCTCGCCCCTCTGCCTGTTTCCACCCAACTCCTGGAATCTGTGTTGTGACTCCGCCCTCTAACCTCCTACTAGGGCAGAGAACCTGCCATCCCTCCTGGGCTGGCCCTAGGAGGGACCCCAACATACCTTGATGCACATAAAGAAGGAAGGAAGAACCAAAAGAGGTTCTCAAAGACAAACAAGCTGGTCACAGCTCAGAGCAGCATATGGGCCTTTCCAGCTGGAAGCCTCATGCCTTTGGGCAGCTCATTTTGATTTCTTCTCTATCTTGTCCTGGGCAAGTTGATTCTCGGAAAGACTAAATCAAATTCCTTCCCACCCTACCTCCCTTACCCAAGGCAGTGTTGTCCCATCCCAGTGCTTCCAGAGACTGTGAGCCCATCTTTGTCACCCATGTGAAAATGGGTTTAGTCATGTTAGTGACTGGAAGATCATGCTGCATTTTACAGACTTTTCATTCCCCTTGGTGAGCTTCCCCGAAATAAGGGGCTAGGCTACAACAGTAGCCTATCTTCCTCACTGTTTCCACTGAGGAGATATGGATAGTGTAATGAGACATGTATTCCCAAGAACAGCACAGATTTTACTAAATGTTGTTTGTACAAAAAGTGCAACTATTTATCTCTAACTGGTGTGCATACCCTACTTTACCTAGTGCAAAGGTGTTTAATAAACTGGTATGGAAAAGAGGATATAAGATGAAATTTAACTTCATAATAATTTAGTCATTTTCATAATATTAAGGAAACAAACTCACATATTCTCTAATGTGGCTTTCATGGTTGGTTTTCACAATTGGTTACATGATAAAGAATTATAGACTCAGGAAATTCTAAATTGGCAAAGCCAGATATCTAAGGACTTTTTTTTTTTTTTCTAGAAAAGAACAATATTTGAGTAAGTCTGCTTGAACTCAAATGCTGGGGGTACTTAATGAACCTCAAGAATGCTAGCTACTCTGAGTCTATTTCCTGTTGATTCAAGTGTATAATGAAGTATAAATGACTAACTTATTGTAAAGTGCCTGAGACATACTAAATATTCACAAATAACTTAAAGTTACTGTGCTATTTCTGACAAAACCCATAAATGGTTGTGAATATATTTACTATATCAGCAATGTTTATTGAATATTACTGTATACTATATTACATAATAAAATATAAGGTGATATAGTAATATCAGTAATATAAGGTGATATTAATTGACAAAGACACACATATGGGTATATATGTGTGGATTAAGTTATAAATAAGCACAAATATACAAGAGTCTCTCCAAAAATATATATACATGAGTTTTAAAGTTATATATGTATATATAAATTAACTTGCTTATTCTTCATAGCACCCTTCCTATGCCCTACAAAGTACACTTATTATGAAATAACTAAGGAAACTAAAAGCTAATTAACTCATCCAAATTATAACAATGTTTTCAATGTTGCACAAACCATTATGCAATTTTAAAAATTAAAATAATTGCAGTTAAAGTAAATGTTGCAGAACAATTTACGGGGTACAGTCTATTTACTGATATCTTAGTGGGTTGATTTGTGGACATCTCCTATACATCTTAGGGAAATGAGGAATGTACCATAGAAGAAATTGAAAAATTAAGGTGATTTCATCTACCATTCTACTGTATGCTCATTTTGCCTTGAGCTGGCATGAGAACATTTGCTTTTCTTTATGGATTCTCAATCCACATTGTCTTCCCAAATATGAACAATTTACTACAACATTAAATGATTGAATATTTTATATGCACACTAATTCAATATAAATACTGTAGCAGACAGCTTCGGGTTCGCTGAGATGAACTTCCAGACCAGGCACAGTTATGGAGGAAGGGATATTATTTATTGAAGCTTACAGATCCAGGGGAAGTTCCATAATGGCAAGAGAAGTGGCCTGCTCTCCACAGGGCCAAGCAGAGAGAGAGAGAAACCAACCAGCCACCACAGCACACAGAGCAAAACTACAGCCAAAGGTCACACAGCACACTTCAGGAACTCCTGCTAGGCACATTTGCATATCTTTACAATGGAATCTCAAACCCACCATTAACACCTTAAGACCGGCCCCCAGTGACATTGCCTCTAGCAAGGTGATTGCAGATGCACACTATAAAGTAATAAAACATTGAATATATTGGGGGACATATATTCAAACTACCACATTCCGCCCCTGGCCCCCAATAGATTTAACTCCTGGCCCCCAATAGATTTATAACTATCACACATTGTAAATTGTACTCAGTCCAATTTCAAAGGTTCTCACAGTCTTTATCAACTTAAGATAGTGAGTCCTGTAAAATCAAACAAGTTAAATACTTTCAACATGTAAAGGCACAGAGTAAACATTTTTAACTGGTAAAAGGCATAGCAAGGAGAAACTAAAACAATGCAAACCACCATCAACAGTCATCAAACTTCTGCAGTTCAAGTTCAATATAACCAGAGACTAACAGTCTCCAGGTTTTCCAATTCCGCCCCTCCAGCTGGGCAGAGTCGCCAGGGAAAACTTTCATCCTATGCCAACACTGCACTCCATGGTAGCCCTTTTGCACAGTCCTGGTATATCCAAAACATCTTCAGGTCTCCATGAAAACCACAGTCCATCTTCCAAAGGCTCTTCCAGCCTATTCCTGAGGGTCTTCATGCCCTGCCTCATGCCGCATCTCAGCAGCGGCTCCTGGAACCGTGTACAACTCATGACCACTCCATGCATTTTTCATATTTTCAAAACTAATACCAGGTGTGCAGGACACAGCCATATTCTAAATCCAGGGACAAAATAAACCATAGCCTTGAAAAGCAGGTTCCTTCTCCAGTCAACTCTTTCCAAAGAGTTTGCATTTCTAACAGTCTTTCCTCAGGCATCCTCTCCATTGTTTTAATGTAAATCAAGTCAGGCCACCTTCCTTCCACCTTCCTTAAGATTGCTAATGTGTCAACAATAGCAGCTTAACCAGTCTCAGTGCCTCTACTTTTAGCTTGCTTCAGGTTTTCCAACTCACAATCTTAAAATCTCAGTCCGATATCTTTAGCCAAGCACATCAGTCCATTACAAATTTAACCTTGATCAAACTTTCTGTGCCTGGACAGCAGAACATAGCCATCCCTTATGCCAGTAGCCCAGTTCCAACAAAGTCCTCTGCAGTCTTTCCTTCCCCTTAGAAAGCTCATAAGCCAAGCCTTGAAGTTCAATACAGTCTGCACTTAGCATTCTCAAACTCTCATCAGAATAGTCCATAAAACTTGGCTTACCACTCCAGAAGGCATCTTCAGTTGCAAACACCAAGTCCATGCCCATTCCTCCAAAACAAAGGTTCCAAAAGATGAACATCCACACAGTCAGGTTCATCTCACCCCACACTCCTCAGTACCACTTTACTGTAGCAGACAGCTTCGGGTTCGCTGAGATGAACTTCCAGACCAGGCACAGTTATGGAGGAAGGGATATTATTTATTGAAGCTTACAGATCCAGGGGAAGTTCCATAATGGCAAGAGAAGTGGCCTGCTCTCCACAGGGCCAAGCAGAGAGAGAGAGAAACCAACCAGCCACCACAGCACACAGAGCAAAACTACAGCCAAAGGTCACACAGCACACTTCAGGAACTCCTGCTAGGCACATTTGCATATCTTTACAATGGAATCTCAAACCCACCATTAACACCTTAAGACCGGCCCCCAGTGACATTGCCTCTAGCAAGGTGATTGCAGATGCACATTATAAAGTAATAAAACATTGAATATATTGGGGGACATATATTCAAACTACCACAAATACACATACATATTTATTTATATATGTATATGTATGTATATATGCATATGCATGTGTATATTGAATCTGTTTGCATTTACCTGATGCTGCACCCGAGAAAGGTATCAGTACCTAGAGGATCACAACAAAAATTTCCAGGGCTACCACAGAAGGAAGAAAACTCAAATACTTACAGAGGACAAGTTGTGCAATAATTCTCAGTATTGTGCCAACAAGGCACTCTGCACACTAAGCATTTCGTTTTTGGATTATAAGGTTAATTTACACTGGTTCCTACAGTAATGGACACCTTTGTGTAGCCTGGTTGTGTTCTGCACTATAAATAACACATCACTGGAATAGTGAGGTAAGCCTCCTTAAAAGATATTCCCAGTTCAACATTTCTGTTATCTTTTAGGCTGTTCCAGCCTTACACTGGAAGTTTGGTTTCCAGAAATTGCAAGAGTGATATAAAGTACTAGTGATTTTAGAATCAAAAGACTTCAAGGAGGAAAAAAAGTATTCAAAAGTTCTTATTGGTTTTGATATACAAAGTTTCCAAAAGTAAAATAAAAGAAATACAACATGTGAATTTCATGGCCATAGTCTTAAACCATTTGCGTTTGTATCCTCAAAGTGTTTATGTTCTTTTGAAGCATGACCCTGAATCAAAACAAGATCGCCAAGCTTTCTGAGATTTCTAAATTTCTTTGGCAGCTCCTTCCATAATAAAACAGCCTTGTATTTTACAAAAACATTTCAATGGCATTGGACTTGACAGCAATGGACAGTTTCCAGAGTTCCAAGCAATTGACTCTCCCATCTGTGTTATTACACTTTGGTGAAATATATAAACTACCTTTTCTTATCATTGACAAATCACCTTATGGTGTTAGAACTGTGTTTAGTAACAAAATGTCAATTGAAACTGAGGCACCAACTGCTAACTGCTCAAACAAAATGTCTTTTGATGAACAGAATTACAGTGCTTGACAAAGCAACCCATGCTAGGACAGCACAAGGCGAGCATATTCAACATCCTTGGACACATTTAATGATCAGAAAACACTTTTGAAATTTTTCTTTATTCTTTTTTTAATTATGTGTATGATTTATCTGTGAGTGTTACAATAGTGTGCTCTCTTTAAAATGATTAGTTGTCCTGAATGCCATTATTACATCTTAGAATTTACTGTTCTTTATTCCCTAGAAATGAAACTACAACTGTTTGTTGGTGCCAAGGCAAATGCATGTTTTTCCTTCTCTATTGGACCCTGATTCTGATCATGAATTCTTTTTCCAGAAATAATCAGTTTTGCTTCTCACTCATTTTTCACAGTAGTCACATAGGAATTTCAATCAGCAGAATTAGCTCATCTTCCTAATAGGTAATAAGTGACTATAGTATACCACACTAACCCTGTAAACTCTATAGAGCCTGTTACCATTTTATCTGGGGTCCTACAAAATACAGTTATTATTTTCTCTGCTTTGCAAGTGAATTTGCACTACCTCAACTTCTTTCTTTCCCAATCTCATCACAGAAAGCCAGGTCGTCTTCATCTCATCAAGCAACAAGCTAGGCCTTTCAAATACAGCTCTGGATGACTTTCTTCCTTCTTTAGAGAACATGTATCATAGGTTTCAACATCGTTACACTAGCTAACTGTTGCAATGCAGTGTCCTTCTCCAACATGCAAAATCTCTGCAAACCTGCCTTACAATTTTCTTAAACATTGCCTATGATTGCTTTCTCTTTTCTACACTTGCACATCACACACTTTTATCATTCTGCCTCATGTCCACACACTTACCCTCTTCACGTGCCGACCTCTCCTCTGAGTGACCTTCACAAATTCACTCAGGAATTTTAACTATTTACCAACTCTAAAGAGTCCTCCAACCCCAGATGCCCTCATGCTTAAGCAGCAAGTACTCTTATTTCGTGTGCTGTCACCCCAACTCACAATTGTGTTTTCATGATTAGTTTGTTTATAATAGCCAGAGTAGAGATCCATAAATTATATTTTGTACTGTTTTATATTTCTAGTACCTGACTCTAGATTATAGAAATATGATCAAACATATTCTAAAAATAGAGGCACATTAGAACTACTGAAGGTCAATACTCAACTGTGGGAAATTGAATTAATGCCTCTGATCTCTCACCTCCCAGTGGGAGGAATCTGAAATTGGCTAAAGCCTAGGCACAGCTGGACATAAATTCCTTTGACAATAATGTGCTTGGTTTATCTTTTGGAAACCTACCCGTGACCCCCAGAACTATCGCAAAGGACAGTTGGGAATTGGTGTTTCAAGAATGGATAACACAGAGGCAACCAACTCTTCTGACCAATGGCATTTTTTATGTCAACAACATGAAGTTCCACAGGAATAACAAGGTAACTGCCACAGGAATAAAAATGCAATCTATGAAATGTCAAGATAAGCATATTTGCATATGTAGTGGAATGCTTCACTATTCAATCAACAAGTAGTTTCTCCCCTGTCTGTGTAAAGTACCCCACTCCCAACTCACACCAGATTTGACCTTTCTTCTTCAGGTCCTAGCTTTCTTGTCAGTGATGATACAACACTTTTCCTTTTTGCAGAAACCTAGTGTCGTAGGATTGGCATCTCTGCGCATTGGATAGCAAGAATTTGCTGAGTGCCAGTTCTGATGATATTACACAAGCCGTTTCTCAGAAGATCCTTCTCAGGGCAGACCCCCATTTGCCAACATCAATAACCCATTCTTGGTAAGGCATTCCTGGCTGGCTTTTCTCCTTACCATCTCTCCTGTTCATTTTTCCTCACTTGTGCCTTCTGGAAGCCACTCCTTAGTTAACCATCTCTCCTAAAGTACTTGTCTCAGAATCTATTCCAGGAATTCAAACTGAGTCAGCCTTCCCACACAAAATACACAATTCATTCCATGAATAAAGAATGGCTGCTAGCATTAAAATGAGATTCTTAAGAATAAAATTCTTGAGAAATTACAGTGATTCATAATCCATTCTAAAATAGGACTTTCTTTAATAGACTATTAACATACTGTCCCTATTCCAGTAAAGCCATCTGCAAAGCATGGGGGTCTTTTCATCAGTGGTTCTTGATTGTAGCATGCATAAGACTCATCGAAAAAGCTTTGTAAACACAGATTGCTGGGACAACTCCAGGTTTAGAAGGTCTGGCATGGAGTCTGAGAATTCCCATTTCTTATGCATTCCCACGTCTTACCATGTTGAAAGTTCCATAAGTGATTTTGAGATCTGCTCTTTTAGAATACTTCATATCAGAAATTGAAGATCATGACTTGGCACCAATATTATCAAATTAAAAAAAAATTCAAGTGTTTTGAGCACCTAAAAGGTACCAACAACAGTCCTAGTTACTAAAATGACTAGAATGAATGAGGGTGACTTAATCCCTGCTTTAAGTGATGCTTCAGCACCTCTGTAGGATTATCAGGAGCAGGAAGGAAGTACTGATGGCTGCCAGTATGTACCTAAGCACACATGCCTCTCCATGAAAGCAATCACCAAAACCCTATTTAGAAAGACCACTGCATCTGCCAATCTATTCTACAACAATAATTTATTAGAAGCTAAGTTCTTGAAATGCACTGTAGTGTTGGTAATTCATAATACAGTTACCACCATCAAAATCATAGCTGTGCACTGATTATTTTTGTCACACTTATTTTCCATTCAGGATAATGTCTTACTATTTACAATGCAATTTTCAAAATTTGTAAGCATACCATTTTTATCTTACTACAATGTTTTGTTCTTCTGGTTTCATCACAAGAGATATGATCAGTCATGATTACTGGGTCTCAATTACATTCTGAAGTATGTTACCAGTTAGTCTACTCTGTATTTCTTAGATGCCACTCCAAGTTCAACAGTAGAAATCAATTCTGCTAAGCTACTGAATAAATTATGTGTCAAAGCTTCTTTATCTAATCCCAGTCAGATAAAATAAATATCCCAAAGACTACATATGTATTTCTACTTTTAATCAGTTTTGGTTTTGGGAAATACTCTTTATCATGACAATAAAAATGGGACTTTAGCTTGTTCCTATCTTTGGAGTTGAGTCCATAATTGTTACTGGCACAATTCCAGCCCATCCATCAGGTGTCCTGGAAAATTGTGCATGGATTTTTTTCTCAGATGATTTATATACATACAGACCAATGCTGAATCTCCATATATTCATTTTTGCTGTGCTTATTTGGCACTATTTCACAGAATAGTTTCATAGTTAACACACTATACAGTTTATTTAGATCAGAATACAAAAGTAAGAGAGAAAAAAAATCTTTTGGATAAAGAAGAGAGGACACATACAGTATTGGTACCCCGGTTTTCCTCCTGTAGAGAATGTGAAAGCAATCAGAGAAGAGTCTGTCTGATAACTGACAGCAGAATAATAAAAGCTGGTCTGCGAGAGTCTTGGGATAGTACTTCTCCCAAGATTAAGATCAAGGACATACTTGAAGTAAATATCATTCTGTGGTATGAGTGCAACATCGTTGAAGTGTTCTTGTGTTGTTGTTTGATTTGCTTCTTTTTGTTTGTTTCTTTTGTACACATTGCCATAACGCTATGAAGTTTGTAAGAAGTCTGCTCCTGACTGCAGACCAAATCATCGCTGCCTCATGAAACAAACAGGCAGCAGTTTATTTCATCCACATGATTTTGAAGACACATTTTACTGTGACTTACTTTACACAAGTTGGTTAGGTTAGAAGTGTTTTCATATAAATAGTAAATTCCTTCTTTTTTTTTAATGATGGGGATTAAATGTAGGGCATTACACTTGCTAGGAAATTCTTTTATACAATGTGCTCAACTTTTGTCTTTTATAATAATATTAAGATTTGAACCTTTGCATTATGTGTTCTGAACAATTCACTGACATGTTTACCATTCAGTTTCCTAATTTTATAGCTTTAAATATAATGCATTGACTATACAAACAAATCTTTTTGAGAAAGATGGAATTTTATCGCATAATAAGACTTTAATTTTTCAACTTCTTTAGGTGAATTATGAAATTATTTTTAAATAGCAAATTATCTGTGATTGTTACCTTCACTTTGTTAAAAAGTGAAGAACTTATAATATTGTTTACTCAGCTCTTGCCTGGGTAAATCTTACTCCTATCCTAAGTCATGGCTGTACTCATCAGGTACTACTCTCAATGACAACACACAGCATCATTCACTCACCACAGAGTGCTCAAATTCAAATACAAAATAGTAGGGGCAGAATATTGATATCACAGAGATGAAAAGAAAACACAAAAGGAGACAGAATGAATGGACATGAATAAAGGAATCAATATTACATTGGGTATATTAAACAATTTATAGTTTGCATTTTCCAGAACAGAATGAATAGATACAACTTCTCTGAAATATTCTGTCAAACAATGCTTGAAATGAGAACTGAATAAATGAGAAATAGAATTATGGCAGTAGTTGGACTTTTCTTGACACAAGCAAGTGATATGCCAAGGCAGACCTGCCTTAGAGAAAACCAATTTGGAATACAGAGGAAAAGCAGCCAAATATGGATGTGAAAAAAATTCAAATAATTTGTTTATAGTTGTATGATTTCCTTCCTTCCTTCCTTCCTTCCTTCCTTCCTTCCTTCCTTCCTTCCTTCCTTCCTTCCTTCCTCCGTTTCTTCCTTCCTATTTTCCTTCCTTTTTTCCTCTCTTCCTCTTTCCCACCCTTCCATCCTTCCATTCTTATTTTGTGGCACAATAAATCCAAACACAGGATCTTATGCATTCTAGGCAAATGCTCTGCCATGTAGTAAAACCCTAGCCCTTTAACTATTATTTTTAAAATTAGGTTTTAAAAACATTTTCAGCCAGGCGTGGTGGTGCACACCTTTAATCCCAGCACTCGGGAGGCAGAGGTAGGAGGATCACCATGAGTTCAAGGCCACCCTGAGACTACATAGTGAATTCCAGGTCAGCCTGAGCTAGAGTAAGACCCTACCTCAAAAAAAAAAAAAATTTCAAAGATGAAGAAAATAATTGTAATAACTACTCTGTATGTAATTTGTAATTAGAATAAGTTATATTTAAAGTAAATTCATTAATAATCATATATATATATATTATGCATGCATGTGTGTGTCTGTATGTGTAGCACCATGGATTCATGGATGTACAACAGATAAATGTTTTTGTTTGAAAGCCATTCTTGAAACATCCCTGTCTATAGTGTGTATGCTGAGAATTTGCTGTTAGATTTAAGATTCTGGTCACAATTTTATATGTTAATTATGATTCAAGTGAAAAGAATACAACAAGATTTTTCTATCAACTGATCCTTTAATGTGGCTGAATTGTTGTTTATTTGTTCACACAAAATATCAGCAAACAATTTAATTGCTATTTAAATGTATTTTGTTAGAAATATGATTTAAATTAACAAAACATATACTTGTTTATTGTCTAATTTTACTGTCTTATTTTGAGCACATAGAGTCAAAAATTTATCAACTAACCTTATTTTAAATTTTTGATACTACAGTAATAATAAGATTAGTTCCATAGTTAATAAATCTCTCAGACTAATTAAGATAATGTTAATGTGCAGGTGAGTGCTCCTCAGGTGATTTTTAAATTTTTACATTTGCCTTAAGAAATATCACATATTTTAAAAAATGTAATCACAATACACCAAAAATTATATTTTGTTTTGTAAACTTATTTTTGTGAGAACAAAAGGCCTCTATAAATTCAGGTTAAAAGGTAATTATATAAAAGAACGAAAATATTCAATAAAAATAAAAATTAAAAATTGACAGAAAGGGAAAGATAGATCAAGGTATGATATATCTTCAAAGCTAGGAAACTGGGTCATTCAGTTAAATGATGAACTTTCCATTTTAAACTCACTCTATTGGAAAATCCATCTTTTTACTATGAATACTACTGTGAGATACTTGAAAGAAAATATTTCAAATAGAAAAATGTTCTCAAGAGCCAAGCAAATGATATTTCTAAGCTACAGAGTTGATAAGTTTTGAAAGCTAATGCACCCCAAATATCTGCTCCTTGAAACTGACACTGTAAGCTGGCTCAACAAGATGGCAAGGACCATTCTCTACTACATTTCTGACTGCAATTTAGGAAAGAGCAAATAAAGAAATGTTTTGCTTGAGAGCTGCACTGAGTTAACCTTATAAACTCATTGACTTTTAACCTACTGAAATTAATATTGCGTATTGAGATATATAGCTTAATAAATGAAGAAAGTATATTAAATTCTTACATGTTAATGATATAAAATACTACATAAGTACATTAGATTTTGGAGTTTTAATGAATGCAAAATAGGAATGTTAGACTATTCCCTTTTTTAAGTTATTTTATTCTATGGAGTAAACAATAATAGAAATAAAGAGAATGAAACCACTGTAAACTATGCCCCTTTACGATGTAACACAAAACTCATATGTAAAGCCATATTGTTATAAACTCTCTCATTCAAAGATGGAAACAGAAATGAAAGGCACCCAAGATGCTGAACTCAGAGAGAAAATTATATCACTATACCAGGAAGCAAAAACTTTGGCCTTTCTCTTCCATTAATCATTTCAAACGTTTCTGCTTTCCAATAGCTCAAAATGAGAAATGATAATATGCATGCATATTTTAAAGAGAAGCAATAAATGCTTGTTTGGAAACATTTCAAATAGGAAATATTACATTACAATGTGAGCTAAGATTATGTATATTAGTTACGTTTTATTTTTATAACTTTTTATAAGGGAAAAATTATATATTGAACCAAAGGTGATTCCTCTGAAGTGGAGATATATATATATATATATATATATATATATATATATATATATATATATATATATATATATATAATGTATGGTCAGAACCTCCTTGGAGTTAGCAGAATGTGTTTGCATGATCATTGTCATGGTCTAAATGTATGTGTTCCTCCAAAATTCACAGGTTTGGGCTGAGGATATGGCTCGTTGATTAAAGGTGCTTACTTGCAGAGTCTATTGACCCAGATTTGATTCTCCAGTCAGTAAGCATGTCAAGTTAAATGCACAAAGTGATGCATGTGTCTGGAGTTCATTTGCAATAGTAAGGGGCCCTGGTGTACCCATTATTTCTTCTCTTCTCTTCTCTTCTCTTCTCTTCTCTTCTCTTCTCTTCTCTTCTCTTCTTCTCTTCTCCTCTCCTCTCCTCTCCTCTCCTCTCCTCTCCTCTCCTCTCCTCTCCCCTTTCCTTTCCTTCTGTACCTTTCATTTCCTTTCCCTCCCCCACTTCACAAATAAAATAAAATCTACCAGTTTCAGGTTTTAACATAATCATTGAACCATATTATTGGAAGATGATGTATTTGAAATGAGGTAAGAGCATGGGATTTGTACCCTCATACAACAAGTATGATGAAGTGTGTAATCCCTTTTTTCTTCCTGTGATGTGAAGATATAGAGTGAGAAGCATTTTTAAAGTACAGAGAGGGCCTCATCAGACAGTAACTCTCTTACTACTTGATTTTGGACTTCTGAACTGTAAACAATGGATATATGTTGCTTATAAATTACTTTTAATTTGGTAATTTTGTTATAGCAATACAAACATATAAAGCATACAAACATATAAAGAAAATCAATTGGATGAATACACCCAATATAGATTTGTAATAAATAATTAAGCATAATTTAAATAAGAGGAGGAAAGCTGTGCACGAGCCATAAAATATGTAAGTTAAATTCTCATCTTCCAAGTTAATCAGTGGGAATCAATATTTCACAAATCCAGTTAGAGCTGAATGAAATTTGTATCTAATTAAATTTGTATTATATTTTAGAAAATATGACTCAAACCTGTAGTTCTTTAAGTTGAATAAATGCTAGAATACCCAAGGTAAAGCCCATTATTTTCAGACATGTGGAAATATAGGGAAGACTTGATATTCCTTTTTTTCTCATATTTTAAAAACTATTTTATTTATTTAAAAGAGAGAGAGTGAATAAATGGGCATGCCAGGGCCACTAGCCACTGCAAATGAATTCCAGATGCATGCATCAACTTATGTGTCTGGCTTTATATGGTTAGTGAGGAATTGAACCTGGCAACTTTGGCTTTGCAGGTAAGCTCCTTAACCACTAAGCAATCTTCCCAGCCCCTTAATGTTCTTTATTCTTTATTTGAGACAGAGAAAGATAAACTCACTGTGGTAGTTTGAATATATGTCCCCCAATATATTCAGTGTTTTATTAGTTTATAGTTTGCATCTGCAATCACCTTGCTAGAGGCAATGTTACTAGGGGCCAGTCTTAAGGTGTGGTGGTGGGTTTGAGATTCCATTGTAAAGTTATGCAAAGTGTGCCTAATAGGAGTTCCTGAAGTGTGCTGTGGCTGGACTGTAGTTTTGCTCTGTGTGGCTGATGGCTTGGTTTTTCTCTCTCTTGATTGGTCCTGTGAGAACAGGCCGCTTCTTCTGCCATTATGGAACTTCCCCTGGATCTGTAAGCTTCAATAAATACTATCCATTCCCCAATATCTGTGCCTGGTCTGGAAGTTCATCTCAGCGAACCTGAAGCTGTCTGCTACACTCACCCACCATTCTTCAAGGAATTTTTTGGAAAATGTGGCAGAAACATTATAAGAGCCACAGGTTGAGACATAATGCCCAGAGGCATTCCCTCCTCTTCAAAATAACTGACTACTGTGCCCACAATGCATAAAGTACAACTCCATGGGGAATACCTGCAAACCCACTGAGGAGTATCCCCAATGGAAAGGGGCCAGGGATGAGGGAAAAGATGGTACCAGCGCATGATGTATCCACATGAAACATCTTGTTAATAATAATAATAAACATTAAAAATAATAATATTTTAGAATGGAGAGATTGCTTAGCAGTTAAGGAACTTGCCTGCAAAGCCAAAGGATCATGGTTCAATTCCCCAGGACCCACGTAAGCCAGATGCACAAGAGGATGTATGCATCTGGAGTTTGTTTGTAGTGGCTAGAAACCTTGGTACACCCATTCTCTCTCTATCTCTAATAAATAAATAAAATATTAAAAAATAAAGAAATAGAATATGTTCTTCTGGGGCTGAGAAGATGACTCAGTACAGTGCTTGCCTTGTAAGCATGAGAACCTGAGTTCCAAAGCCAAACCCATGTAAATAAAGCCAACTATGATGACACGTACATCCCCCAAATTTAAAAGTGAATGGTACCTAAGGAAAAACATTTAAGGTTGTCCTCTGGCCTCCACACAAACATAGGTGTGTGCACACTCATACTGAAAAACACACACACACACACACACACACACACACACATACTGCTATAGGGTCTTGAGAAATTTATTAAAGTCAACCTGTAAGGTTTCCTTTGAGAGATGACATGGATTAAAAAGGGTGAGTCCTTGGCTATCTGCTCCAGTCTCCTTTAATTTTCAGGATGTGTCCTTTCACATATATTCAGACCAAGCGATTTCCATTCCTTCCCACAACACTTCCCAAGCATCTGGAATGTTCTGTGCTGACTCCATTACTGCATCTGACTATGCACACTGTTAAACAGCATCCCCCATCTTCCTCTCGGTATCATAGCCATCATCCTTGATATCGTTCATAAACAGTGGTGCTGAAATTTTACTGAGCATGCTTCACTTTGCCATCTAGCAAATAATGTTTTTTTTTTTTTAATTTTCAAATCCATTTAGATGCTTATTATATACTTGTAGGAACTGTTATTTCTGTTTTACATGTGAAGTTTATGGTTGACAGCATATTGACAAAGATATCACTTTTGGTTTTAAATTTACTTCCATCAATTCCCTGTCTGATGAATTGAGTAAGTTTTTAATATTGTTACACTAATGTGTCCTTATTTGTAACTTGAGACTAATGCAAACTTGTTTGACTTATTACACAAAGTAGAAGGTACACTTCCTGTCTTCTGCCCTATCTAGTAGCTGATGCATTATGAAGTATGAGCCAAAAACTTGGTCCTATTCCATTTCTCCTCCTTTTAATTCCTGGTCAGATGAAAGTCCTGAAAGATAGAATTGTATTACATTGCCTTGTATTCAGTCAGTCTAATATATACCAGTCATTAAGCATGTTGTGGACAGTCATTAAGTACTTGTTTGAATGAATGAGTCAGCCTGGTGCTATGAGGAGTCCCTAACCACCTGCTCTCAGCATCTACAGGGAAGGAGTGTTCCATGCACTGGAAGAAATCCTCACACATGAAACATCTATCAATTGAGGTCCGAGATATTATTTTTCTGTGTTGTGGAAAGCATGTTTATGTCTTTAAAGAAGTCAATAAAATTGATATTCTAACCTTATGATGTATCACTTTGTGTGGTGTTAATGTATAAACTAGACAGGCACAGATACAAAAGAAGCTGTTAGTGACAAGTACAAACCCTTTGTGAAGCATGAGTTTCTCTGTATTTCTGTCCATGTGAAGTACTTTATTATTGTTTTATTATTGTTAGAAATCTGTTAAAATTAAGATATTATTATACACATATAACTATATCTCAAATAATAACTTTCAGAAATCCATAATTCATTCCAATGAGTAAAAATCCAATTACCTTAGTTTCCATATTTCTCAGTTTTGTTTAAGTGTGTTAATTGATGGGTAAAAAATACCAATGAAATGCCAGGCATTTCCTTGAGTATTGTAGTGCACCCTTACCATTCATTTGAATCACCTGAAGGACTTCACAAACGCTGCAAGGTGGGCTCCACATAAGAGTTTCTTTTGAAATAGAGCTGAGCCCCCAACAACTTGCATTTCTACCTATTTTTCAATGGGGGAATTAATGTGGGAATCACAATATGAGAGAACTGCATCAGAGAAGAAACAGTCCCCTAGAGGGCTTGAAGTTTTCAATAAATCTTAGCAACAATTTTAAAGTGGTAAATTGTTTATAATGGATCTGATGTCTATGCATAGAAACTTGATGTTCCTAGTGATTCAAATATTTTATCACTCACATTTGAGCAACTTATAGCTTTAGAACATCCAGACTAGAATAAACTTTTCTTCAGACAATCAGATTTTTAAAACTCTTTTGACTTCAGATAATGTAACATTATTTCCAAAGCACCATCTTTATATAAATGTACTACAGAGAAAGTTTGATTTACTACTTATTACAAGTTGGTCATATGACTGCTTTAATCATACTTCTAATTTGATCAGAAATATATTTGAATTGATAATACAGTCTATTTTAAGGATAAAAGAATATAGTTTGCTAACTAGTAATACTTTCCCAAATAAAAATCACACAGTAAGTATTTTAAATTAGTTTTTTTTTTAAGTTCATAGGGTGTGCTACAGAGCCATAGAAAAAAGCTATTAAAGTGATGTCCATAGTGAGTTATATTAAAAAAATAGATTTTTGCAATTTAAGTAATATGAGATACTTTAAAAGAATTCACATTTTAAAATGGCCATTATCAGATCTACTATATTTCTAACACTAGTAATGTAATGGCTCTCTGAATTTGAATGGGTATTGGACACACTGCAATATCATTTGAATTCAAAAATGACAGATTTTGGCAAGAACTTTGGTCTGAAATACTTGGGGTAAAATTCAGCATATCATCTTTTCTAAGTTTACATCTTGACACCATTAAAGTGTTTCACATTTTATAAAGCTTAGAAATAATTGTATTTTGTATAAGTTTTATAGCTCTTACAAGGATTTCATCAAATACATTAAAATAATGTTTAATTAATCTGGTCATTATGGAACATCTTCATGTATACAGGCACGTTCATTGGCACTGTACATATAAGGCAAGTTCAGAAAAATACAAATCTTGGGTATCTATTGCTGTCCTAGGAAAAGACCATACATTTAGTGGCTTAAATTTTAGTTTTGATCTCATAGTTCTATAAGTCTTAAGTCCAACACAAGTGTCACAGGTAAATTCAGGAAGTTGGTGGATTATTAAGCTATGTTCCTATCTGGATGTTGAAGCAGGACCAGTTTTCTTTTAAGTCAGTGATAAAACTTGGGTCCTTGTGGTTGTAGGAATGTATGTGCCATCTCTTTGCTGGGTGTCAGTTGAATGTCATTTCTTGCTTCTCTAACATGACTGCATTTCTTGTGGGTCGCATTCCCATTTTCAGTCAGGCTATGAAGTGGGTTGGTGCTATGGATAGATTTTACTGTTACTGTGGGCTGGGTTTTTCATTAAAAGTATAAGGCTGGTTTTTATCTTTTTCTTTCTCTTATGCCCTATCTGTAATTTATGATGCAACAAGAAAAACTTTAATACATATAGCCCCTTGACCACAGAGTTCCCAGACTCCAAACATCAGCCAAAGAATCTTCTATTTCTTATATTTAATCAGCAGTATTCTGCCACAGAAAGAGAAAATGGAGCAAGACAGTCAGCAGTAGCAAATCGAGTTTCTCTTCCACATCCCATTGTTCTTGTCTTGTTCTGTTCCACCTTTCTGAGCTAGTCAGCAAAGAATCTGTTTCTAAGGCCTCATAGAATTAGAATGAGTCAATCCAGGTAAAAAAAGCTGATCCCTTCTTTATGTTGCCATCCCTATCCAAACCTGAAAAATCTGTTTTGCCATACAAAGCAATATATTCACAAATTTGCATATATCTTTTTTTTTTTTTTTTTTTTTTGCCAGGTAGGGTCCCTATCCAGGCTAACCAAAGCTGAAAAATCTCAGGGTTTTGCCAATCCTCCTACCTCTGCCTCCCAAAGTGCAATATATTCACGCCCGGCTCATTTGCATATATCTTAATGGGATAGGTACACTTTTCTGCTTTCCATGCTAAATTCTGGTATGGGAGTTAAAAGATAAAAACAATGTGATTTTTTTTTTTTATGTGATTGCAGGAGATCTTGATTCATCTTGTTGAAGAGTTAATAAAGGGGTTTATGTAGAGACATGGACAGGGTTATAAAAACAAAGAAAGGATGGTAAAGCAGTTAGCAAGACAGGAGGGCTGGAAAGATGGCTCAGTGTTTTAACGCACTTCCTTACAAAGCCTGATGGCCTGAGTTTGATTCCCTAGTACCCACAAAGGGATGCATGTGTCTGGAGTTTATTTGAAGAGGCAGCAGGCCTTGTTATGTCCGTTCTAACTAACTAACTAAAGAAAGAAATAATATTTTTAAAAGACCAGTCAAGGTGAGCAACAGTGGGAAGTGGAATTAGTGAAAAAAACAAGAATTGGAGATGTAGACAAAATACCACTGGAGAAGAACAATAGCCACGGAGGATGCCACCACATGTCTAAATACACAAAGGAAAAAAAAAAGGACATTAAATATACTAATTATATTATTATTATTATTATTATTATTATTATTGTTGTTGTTGTTACTTTTATTGCATGCTACCTCTGCAATGTTCCTGAATCCCAGCCAAGAACTAAGAAGCTGTGGCCTGCTCCAGATCATCCATAAAGGTCAGCCTCAAGAGGCAGAGTTGCCAGATCAGAAACTGAAGTAGAGAGGACAGAATAAATAAAGTTTTTAGTGCAAGAGTCCTGTGAAAAGGGAGACAGAGAGAGACAGAAAGAGACAGAAAGAGAGAGAGAGAATAAAGTACCTGGAAAGCAGAATATCCAGCACAAAGGCCCTGGCAAGGGGATAGAGAAAAGGCCAGAGTGCTTCGAGTGAACAAAGGGGTGTGAATGGGAAGATCACTGAGGTGCTGGACCATCACAGATCAACAGATTTGTTCACAGCAGAAAGATAAATCATGGCTATTTTCATCAGGAGAGGGAAATAACTACTCTGAAAATACCTCCTGTAAAAGTGGTTGGAAGAGGAGAGATTAGAAAGAGGACCATCATTCAGGAGACAACTAGAACAGTTTGTGAGGTTAGTAACCTCACAACTTAGGTAGAACATGGATTATTAGAAAGAGCAATGGTACCCAGGATATTTCTTATTTATGTGTGTGTGTGTGCATGTGTGCGTGTGTGTGTGTAGGTCACAGTATCTTGCCACTGCAAATGAATGCCTATCCAGCTTCATGTGGGTAGCTGGGGAATCAAACTTGGATGCTAGGCTTTGTAACCAAGTGGTTTTAACTACTGAGCCATCTCCTCTCAAGATATATTTGGTGATAAAACACCATTTAACTTGGTAGTTTGCGACAATGTGAGATCAAAATAGCACCAATAATGGCAACTGACTGAGTAAATGGGACAATAATGAGTGTTTATTGGTTTTTTTTTTTTTTTTTTTTTTTTTTTGGTTTTGTAAGGTAGGGTCTCACTCTGGTCCAGGCTGACCTGGAATTAACTATGTAGTCTCAGGGTGGCCTTGAACTTGAACTCTCGGCGATCCTCCTACTTCTGCCTCCCAAGTGCTGGGATTAAAGGCATGCACCACCACGCCTGGCCTGATTTTTTTTTAATTTGAATTGATACCTTTTCCTGTTGTTTTAAATAAATTTAATTAAAGCTCACAAAAAAAATAGGATTCCAAACAGCCACTTTGAATGTAAAATTCAGGTTTAAAAAAATACACTTCAGGTATAGTCATTGGAATTTCCTTAGGAATGGTTATGAGGATCAGATGGTGAGTTAGGGCTTAGGGTGACATCAATACCATGGGCTCTGTGCACTGATGCTTCAGTTCCTCTGTCCCTTGAAGGACATGTACAGCTACATGTTTCTTTTAGTATTACTAGATAAAACCTGGATCTACTGCTCATTGTTGTGGAACCTTGATTATTGCTCAATTACTACAAGTCCACAATTCTCCTGAGAGTTATTTCTTAAATTATTGTGTTGTTTTGACAGTTAAATGAGATAATAGGTACACAACACTCAGCACACAGTTTGTTCTCCACAAGCTTTAAGTAAGACATATACAACAAGCCGGGAGTAGTGGCTCACACCTTTAATCCCAGCACTCGGGAGGCAGAGGTAGGAGGATCGCCGAGAGTTCGAGGCCACCCTGAGACTACATAGTGAATTCCAGGTCAGCCTGGACCAGAGTGAGACCCTACCTCGAAAAACCAAAAAAAAAAAAAAAAAAAAAAAAAAAAAAAAAAAGACATATACAACAGAATTATGAACTTGATTGTCTTTGAGATAAATCATTACATGTAGCCTCTTAAAAATACACTGGGTACCATTAATGCAGAATACATAGATGCTTTCAAAAGTTACACTATTCCTTCTAAGCTTTTGAGAAGAAGCACGAATAAGGAAAGTGACATTTGTACATGCCATTCATTTTTAACCTTCTGTATTATAGTACCCAAATGAAATTGTTATTACTGACCTTTGTAGAAGAGATGCTGCTACTATGAGGTACCTTTCACTTCCATTTACCATGGCTTCAATTGCTACACTGTCCAACAGTGTCTGTGAATTAGATATCAAACTGATTTATGCTTTAAAAAGTGTTATAAACCCAAATGATTTAAAATGGAACAAAAGATGAGTTTCCTCTTCCCCAATTGCTGCTATAGGTGTTTCATCTCAGACCTAGCTTCATAGGTACTTATTAAAGTGAATAAATGCTAATAAATCTATTGCCTTCTCAGCCTGTTCTATTTCACAGTGCACTATTTCCTGCTGAGTTCCATAGATCTGAAGAAAAAAATACTGACAAAGATACAAATAACAAGCCAGGCATTTTGATTCATACACAGTTGGTATTCTGCCTCTAGGAGTGAGTAGCATGTTTGTTACTTATGGCTACCCTCAAGAGCATTCATAGCCACATTGTGCAAATAACACTTCTCAAAAATCAATATATATATGTTTTAGGCAGGTATCTTATACCAGTTGAGACTATGAAGAAGATATTTTGAAGAGTTTTGAAATAACCCCAATATACACATACACACATAACCAAAATAGAGGTTAAACTACATTTTTATCTTTCTTTTCTTTTTTCTTTGTTTCCTTTTCTTTTCTTTTCTTTTCTTTTCTTTTCTTTTCTTTTCTTTTCTTTTTTCTTTTCTTTTCTTTTCCTTTCCTTTCCTTTCCTTTCCTTTCCTTTCCTCTTTCTTTCTTTCTTTCTTTCTTTCTTTCTTTCTTTCTTTCTTTCTTTCTTTCTTTCTTTCTTTCTTTTTTGGGGGGCAAGTCCGACCATCTAACCTTTTTTAATGAGAAAGCAAGAGTGAGAATGAGTGTAAGAGTGAGAAAGAAAAAGGGAGAGAGAAAGAGACTTGACATGCCCGGGCCTCCAGCCACATGTGTCACCTTGTACATCTGGCTTATTGGGATCTGAAGAGTCTACCATGGGTTCTTAATCTTTGCAGATAAGCACTTTAATGGCTGAGCCATCTCTCCAGCCCTCATTCTACATTTTTTAAAGATATCAATGTAAGTACTAAGCATACAAAATGACACTCAAAACTGAGTACTACAGAGGTAGTCAGGTGTCATTTAACATAGCACAATGGGGTGAGGTGGGCTGAGTGGGCAGTGCCTGACAAAAAAGGAGAGAGGAACCTTCACTTTGAGCTATGAAAAAAGCTTTGGAAGGATACAACTGTAAGGAAAATTTATTTGTCTTTTATTTTTCAAGATGAGTAGATGTGGAGTAAAGCTATACACAGAAAGATTAGACAGAACACAGAGACATTAATGTTGCAAGCTGAGAGTTAAGACTTGAAAAAGCCAGGTTTAAAAATGGCAAGTAGTAATGTTCATTACATTAGCATCTCCATGTGTATAATACTTTGACAGAAAGCCACATAATTATTAAATAGTGGTTAATGTGACATTTAAGAGGCATCCTTTTGGTTTTGAAAGCTAAGTGAAGAATACACTGCATTTACTGAAAATAGAGTTTGCAAATAACAGCAGAACAGAAAAGTTCATATTTTATTTTATTTTATTTTTGAGAGAAACACAGAGAGAGACAGAGAGAAAGGGAGAGGAAGACAGAGTTGGGCATGCCAGCAGCCTCTCAGCTGCTAAGAACGAAATCCAGATGCGTGCGCCCCCTTGTGGTCAAGTGCGGCATTGCACGGTTGTGTCACTTTGCGTCTGGCTAAACGTGGGACCTGGAGATTGGAACCAGCATTCTTAGGCTTAGGAGGCAGGCACCTTAACTGCTAAGCCATCTCTCCAGCCCAAGAAAAGTTCATATTTTAAAGAATAACATTTTGCAATAAAAGTATAATCTTTAAAAAAATATTTTAGAATAAAGAGTTGAATGGAAGCAATTGGTTAAAGATTAAATCATAGCAAATAGCCTGACATTTAATTTGCTGATCATTGCTAAAATGACTTAGTTGTCATTTAGAAAAATGCCTTTTATTATAATGTATCAAAGGAAATTTTAAATGGAGAGTAGTACAACTTAAAAGAAAAATAATTTAACCACCTAGTTTTAATTTGACAGATTTTGCATAGCTGCTGGTTGGTGATGAAATATGCTTAGGATTAATTTTTTTCCTCATGTTCTTTATATGCTGAATCCACAATACTCAGTGACAGCTTTTTTATTAATATTTAGAGTTTGTTTCTAAAGTACTGAGAAAAAAATTAATATGACAAGCTGGAGAGATGGCTTAGCAGTTAAGGCGCCTGCCTCCTAAGCCTAAGAATGCTGGTTCCAATCTCCAGCGATTCCAATCTCGAGGTCCCACATGTAGCCAGATGCAAAGTGACACAAAGGCACAATGCCGCACTTGACCACAAGGGGGCGGAAGCATTTGGATTTCTTTCGCAGCAGCTGAGAGGCTACTGGCACGCCCATCTCTATCTGTCTTCCTCTCCTTCTCTATCTCTGTCTCTCTCCAAAAAAAAAAAAAATAATATGAAAAGTGAGGAACACCTTTGCCCTATAATCAGATAAACTTATGTTTAAATGTTGATTTCTTCACTCTGTTGCTCTCAGCAAGTTATTTAAACAAACTAAGCTGAAATTTCTGTAAATATAAAATGAGGGCAATGATAAACCATTTATTAGGAGGTCAGAAAGATCAAAGATATGAACACAGGTTAATACATACCAGTTATTGTTATTCTTTTTGTCAAAATAAATTCACAGAGGATTGCAAACTCTAGATTAGACTGACCTTATGCCAGGAAAATCTACGAAAATATTTAAGAAGGGACCATATTATTTCAAATATCTATTATTTTTCCCTCAAATACTAAAGTTAATGGTCTCAGAAATGGAAACAAAAATGTTTAATGAAAATTTGTCATCAGAATATCATAAATTTTGTTAGATATGTAATGCTACACCATAAAGTCCATAGAAGATTTAATGGGTTTGGTTGCTGACTCCTGCTCCTAAGGGGTCATTGGTAGGCCATTCCCCTAGCTACTATCAGAACTGTGA
Organism: Orientallactaga sibirica; assembly: GCA_036365145.1. Taxonomy (NCBI): domain Eukaryota; kingdom Metazoa; phylum Chordata; class Mammalia; order Rodentia; family Dipodidae; genus Orientallactaga; species Orientallactaga sibirica. The sequence continues at coordinate 21,247,376 of JAEOAD010000033.1, forward strand.
GGTAGCACATTGTAAGAATGCATTGTACTCTTTATTCTTATTTGATATTTAGTTTAATTAATTTGATTGCATGATTTTTCAGTTAAATAAAGGTTCAGAGTGAACTAGCTTTCTTTAAAGGGCTATAAGATTATTTTGGGTCCATCACATAAAAGGAGGTAAGCAAGAGATGTAAAAGAAAACTTCTTATTTTTACCAACACATTTTACATTTTATAGCTTCTGGGGAAAATATTTCTTTCAAAAGTAATTGGTAGTGCTAAGATTATTTTACTTAATTAAGGTTACTGTTATCAAGTCCTTGTTGGCAGAAGAAATTTTATTAAATATGTATTTGCTTGTCTTTTATTGATTTCAGAATGGATTATGATTTACTCCTTTGCACTTTATTATTGTGACCACTCTTAATTCTTAATTTGCAGGTATCTAGGGAAGGTGTTTGAAGGACAAATTCATGATTCACGATTTCATGGGCACTCTGAGAATGAAGCTAATGTTGAGTATTGGCCTAAGAAGCTGTTTGTATTCCCATACTATTTTGTGGGATTTGAGAAGGAAATCGAGGCAGCTTCCCCCTGGAAGAAGCAGGCTCTTCAAAACAGCTTCAAAACACAATTTTTATATTGATAGTATATTTCCAGAAACATTGAAAGAGTGACTTTAAATCCAAATAGAAATGATTTCTGAAACCCACAATTTCTATTATCTATTCTACCTTAAGTAAATCTAAAATAAGTTTTATCCATAAAAACTAAACTTAAGTAAAATCATTTTGCTTTGTGACATAAATCTCTTGACAAAAGTGCTTGGTATTGGAAGTATGCCCTTTTTAATCATTGTATAAAAAAATCTAGTTCAATATAATTTTGAAAATTCTAGTAAGGCTAAAAAAGGATACTCAACATCATTAGTCATCGTGGAAACAAATTCAAACCAGGAGCCATCACAGTCACTGATACAAAGGCTGACACAGAATGTCAGTGAGATGGGGGTGGGGGGACTGAGGCCCTGAATGTTGCTGTTGGAAAACTGAGTTGGCACAGCCACTCTAGGAAATGTGTATGTCAAGATCTTACAAATGAAACAGCTACTTAATATATGACCCAGCAATTTCACTATTGGACAGTTAATGAACATAAATAAATATATATCAAATTAATATAAACCTGGGCTGGAGAGATGGCTAAGTGGTTAAGGCACTTGCCTACAAATCCTAAGGACCCAGGTTTGACTTGCCAGTACCTATGTAATCCAGATGGACATTATGGTGCATGCATCTAGAGTTCAGTTGCAGTGGCTAAAGGCCTTGGTGTGCCCATTCTCTCTCTCTCGCATGCTCTTAAAAATATGAAAAAAAAAATTTAAAAATAAAAAATAATATAAAGCTATTAGCTTTACTTTTTAGCTTTGAGATACCTACTTCTTTATTATGTCAGTATAAAAAATATATATTTATGTCAAACAACACCCAGTATGTGAATATTAATAGCAGTTTTATTATTTTTTAAATATATTTTATTTATTTATTTATTTATTTGAGAGAGAGAGAGAAAAAGGTAGAGAGTGAGAGAGAGAGAGTGTGTGTGGGGGGATGCACCAGGGTCTCTAGCCACTGCAAACAAACTCCAGATGCATGCACCTCCTTGTGCAACTGGCTTGCATGGGTCCTGGGGAACTGAACCAGGGTCCTTTGGCTTTTCAGGCAAACACCTTAACTGCTATGCTATCTGCTCTAGCTCCAGCAGTTTTATCCTTAAAAGCCCCAAACTAAAGGCAATCAAGAGGCTCTGGGTTAGAAAAAAACTCAAAAAAATTTAGAGGGCTCAAAAGGTGGTTCAGCAGTTAAAGTGGCTTACTTTCAAAGCCTGATGGCCTGGGTTCAATCGCACAATACCCACATAAAGCCTGATACCATATGTATGTGTATATAGTCTGTCCAGGCTCAATAACAAATTTCTCAAACAATAATGTCTTAAACAATACACATCATTTTTTCCCATTTCTAGAAGCAAGATTAGGGAGTAAGCATGGTTTAACTCTGGTGAAAGCTCTTTTCCCAGCTAGGAAATATTTTCATTGTGGCTGCGCAGGAAAGAGCGTGAGAGGGAAATAGATAATAGAGAGAGGTGAGAGACAGAGATAGAGGAAATCCTTCTCTTCTAATAAGTTCATTGTCTTGACAGAATAGGGTTCCATGCTCATGATATCACTGAGCCAACTAAACATACAGAGTCAGGTGTTTGTAAGGATTCCAGCATACAAATTTTTATTTGGACACAATTCAATGCATTGCTCCAAGGAATCCTACTATGCCTACAGAATACTTGAGGATATCTGCTCAGAATTATACTCAGTGAAAAATGTCTCACAAGTTACATTCTATATGACTCCACTTATTAACATCTTGAAGTGACAAAATGTCAGAGACTGAGAATAAAGTAGTCACTGTCCAGATGGTATGGTAGGAGGTGAGGAAGTCAGTGAAGGGTGTAGTACATTACTCTGTAGTGTTTCCTACAATGACATGAGTGTGTAATTGCTTCAAAATGACACAACCATGAAATGCATAACAGAAATATCTTAAAAGGCCAACTTTGTACAAATAAAGGTATAATACCAGCTCTGGCTTTTGTGGGTAATCTTAACATGACGGCCTTACATTTATAATCAATTGCAATCTCTTCTAAGTTAAAATCTATAGCAAATATGAGATCTGACTACTTTAATGTTTCCTGCTGTCTTTTCCTATTCCCCCCATCCTCCACTTCTCTTCCCTGTCTTTCTGCTTTATTTTCTTTTTTCCATTTCTTCCTATACTAGGGTTAGGGTGCAGGAATGGGGTAGAGGGGTGGGGTGCAGGGATGGGGGTAAACCACACATAGATAAAGTGACCAAGGAATTTTAATTCCATTCCAACTCCAAAGAAAAAGGTTAAATACTAATATATTTCTACCTATTATTGTCTCAATGAGCTCTATGACAAATTTTCAGTTAATCCACTTAGTATAATATTTTAAGATAGAAGAGGAAAGACTCTTTTCACATTAATATAAATTACCAAGCCTTTTTTGCGTCTGACCTGAAAAATTAGCAAAGTAACATTCTCAGAGTAGTTTTTTTTTAAGTTGCATCTTTAAAAAATATTTTATTTATTAATTACTTGCAAAGGGGGGGGGTGAACGGGTGTGCCCGGGCCTCCTATCACTGCAAACGAACTCCAGATGCATGTGACACCTTCTTCATCTGGCTTCACATGGGGACTAGGAAATCAAACCCAGGCTTTCAAGCTTTGTAAGCAAAAAACCTTTAACCAGTGAGCAATCTCTCCAGACCCACATAATAGTTTTATAAGTAGTTTCTTATGTACATTAAGAAAAATAAAGTGTTCTTATTTTGCTTTTGTTTAACTTTTTTACATTTGGCCCATATTTGTATATTTCTTGAATGCTTACAATGAAGCCCATGTTTATTTTATTAAAGAAAAGCTGTCTTACCAGATACTGTAAGTTTTAAAATTTACATCTATATTCTATTTTTAAAAATATTTTATTTTGTTTATTTATGAGAGAGAGAAAGAGAATGGCTACACCAGGGCCCCTAGCCACTGCAAACAAACTTCAGACACATGCACCACCTTGTGCATCCAACTTTATGTAGGTAATGGAGAATTGAACACCAGTTCTTAGACTTTGCAGGCAGGCACCTTAACTGCTAAATGGTTTCTCTAGTCCAATATATTCTATTTTTTATAATTAATTTTTTTGGTTTTCATACCAAGAAAGCAGCATCATTCTGACATTTTCATACACATAGACTTACTTTGTTCTTTTCTTCCCCAATTTGGATATCTATACATGAATATAAAAGTTAATGCATTATTTTTAAGTCAATGAAATTTTCTAAATCCTTGATATAGCTGATGACAAAACAAAAAAACATAGTGTTAAGAACAGAAAAACAGAATTTTCTGCATGAAAATATGCCTCATTTTTTAATTAGAGATGTTTTCACAAAGAGAGAAAGATGACACATCAATAGTGATTCACTGAACAAAGAAAAAAATCTGAATGTAAGACAATGCATTTATGAAGGAGTAATTCAAATATTCACTTTAATTTTCAGTTAATTTAATTTCTGCTAAACTAAAGTTGGATTGGATAAACTAAAGTTGGATTGGACTGATATTTCTGAGGTCCATTTGATCCTAATACAATTAGTTTACCTTTATTTTACTTATAATTCTTTAAAGTGGCAGTCACTTTTTGCAATAGTGCTATAAGTCTTTATTTTTGTTGTTGTTGTTGTTGTTGTTTTGGAGAGAGACAGAGACAGAGGGAGAGGAAGACAGACAGAGATGGGCGCGCCAGCAGCCTCTCAGCTGCTGCGAATAAAATCCAGATGTGTGCACCACCTTGTGGTCAAGTGCGGCATTGTGTCCTTGCGTCACTTTGCATCTGGCTAAACATGGGACCTGGAGATTGGAACTGCTGGAGATTGGAACCAGCGTTCTTAGGCTTAGGAGGCAGGTGCCTTAACCGCTAAGCCATCTCTCCAGCCCAATAGTGCTATAAATCTTTTTAAAAAAAAAGTGTTTTGGTATTAAAATTTCTGCAATATAACTCCTTACATATTATTGGATTTTAGGTTAGGTGTATTATTTTTCCAAATTTACTGCTTATTATGAATGATGTTAACCTAACAGGTTATTCCTCAGTGCTATGTCAACAAAATATCAGACATTAATTAGTATACCCTTTAGAGACCAGAAAATTTGAAAATATGACTCCTACAATTTAAAATTTAGGATGATTTAAGTGGAGAGAGTTTTGGAGCATATATTTTCAAACTTTTAAACTAAAGGGGACAGCTATTGACCTGAACTCATGAAGAGACACCATGGCCCAATTTGGCCACAATTTTTGGAAAACTGTTATTAAATAGATGTATTAAATATTATTAAATGTATGCTAAGTAGATGTACCTTCAAAAACTGAGCTAGAAGGTGAGATACTGGGAGATAATTAAATTAGAATAATTTTTCAACTAACAAGTCAGTTTTACAACTGTACAGAAATGAAATGACTTCTAGTTCCTTTACAAATATACCTCAGGCCATGTGACACTATAGTTTTATAACTGCAGTGTGGATTTTATGATGTATGTCTTAATTTCTTTTCTATTTCATCTCTAATTAACTATATTACCCCAGGAAAGTCACCAAGTGGTATTGGGCATTATTTTTTTATTTTAGAAAAAGATTTCTATATGAAAGTACATAGTAATTATTCTTTAATTCCTTGGCTTTTCCTGTGGCCTTTCAATGGAGGAGTGTGGCTGCTGTAGACAACATTTCAAGCAATATTTATTTCCAAGACTTTGGGGAGGGGGCATAAGTAATAAGTATCTGTGTGTTTGTTGAACTTACATTCTAGTGAGGCATCAAAGGGATAAAGGTGTAAAAACAAAGAATGAATATATGTAGAGAAAATATCAAATGAAAACGAGTGCTGTAGAGAAATTTAAATCATGGAACTAGTTTAAGGATTGTTAAGAGGGGAGTTGCAGTTTTAAATTTAGCCAGGAATGAGAAGAGGATACTTAAACAGTCTCCAAGGACTCAACCGCTATGAGGCAGTAAACTACCCAGCCAGAAGGAAGGAACATATGGCTAGGACTGTACTTTACCTATGTGGGGACTGGCCAACATTAGTATAGCTAAGCCAATGAACAGGATAAAGAGTTAAAAATGATAAGAGCAGAGTAGACTGCAGTTAATAGAGAGCCTAAATAAAAATAAAACATTGCAGTGAGCTGAGAGGAAACCTGAATAACAGGTGGTGTGGTTTGCTTAAAATTTTGAAAACATGACTCTTTGTATACTGAGACTATTGTGTTAGACACATGGGTGGACTCAGGGAGATACAGAATCCAAACAGGAGAATATTTGGACTTAATATGGACAGGAGGGCTGAAACTCTGAGCAGCCACCCTCCAGTGGTCAGGGGAACAAAATTCAATTGATTTCCTGTTGGGGTGGATATGGGCATGTAGGAAAGAAGAGAATGAAAGGTGATGCTCATGGAAATAAACATTCAAGGTTGCCACTTTATATTGTAAAATCCAAATGACATTCAAATAGAGATGTGCAACAGGCTGGACTCATTCCAGTGACAAATGAGTCTGAAAATAATTACCCAAGGTCTCACAAATCAGTTTCTATCTTTGTGGAATTGAATTTATGACACAGGACCTGATCTTAGTTGACACTAGTCATTGCTTTATGCGGTTGGGGTCAGAATAAGTGTTCCTGATATGAAAAGTGCAATGCATTTGCTGTCATGGTAAAGTAGGAACTAAGTCTCTTGTCCAGAAACCTATCCATATTACAATGGAAAGAAGAATGAAAACAGATGCTTAGAGAAAGATGATCAGAGATCTGATTCTTTTACAAATACAACCTATGCGATATTATAATAAAAATAGATTTATATACAAACAGATATCTATTTCCAAAGTAAGGAGTTATTTCTTCATCAAAACCAAATTACCACAGATAGACAAAGCTATATAAGATTGTTATGAGAATAATATTAGATAGCAGATACTAAATTTTGTAAAGTATTATGTATTTAAAAATTGAATGTTTAATAAAATTAAGTTGCATGGTTACTTATTCTATTCACAACAATGAACTTCATTATTTTCTTTTCCAGATAAACCCATTCTAACAAGAGAAAAATATATTTATGATGAGATATAATGTTTTCCAAATTTATTCAAAATTATTCTAGTCTTTACTTCGGCATTTTTACATACAGCATAGTAACAATGACAATAACTGTATTGATCTCTATAATAATATCTAGATGAAATATATACTTAGATTAAGGATAATGCAGTCCATTTATCCTAAAGTCATACTTGAAAACATATGAAAAGCTCAAGCTTGGCTGGAGAAATAGCTCAGCAGCTGAGTACATTTCTGTGGAAGCATAAGGGCCTGAAGATCCCAAGCTCAAATCTCCAGGGTCCACTTAAACAGCTGGGTGTGTCCCTGAAACCACAATCCCAAAATGAAGAGCAGCCACCAGGTGATAGCTTGGCTTGGAAAAAATCAGGAAGTTCTAACATCAGTAAGAGACTCCATCTCAAACAAGAATGGATGGAGAAGCCAGGTGTGGTGGCTCATGCCTTTAATCCCAGCACTTGGGAGGCAGAGGTAGGAGGATTGCCATGAGTTCGAGGCCACCCTGAGATTACATAGTGAATTCCAGGTCAGCCTGGACCAGAGTGAAACCCTACCTCGAAAAAACAAAAAGAGAAAAAAAAAAGAAAGAAAGAAAAAATAAATAAATTACTGTTAAAGTAATGATAAGCTATAACTTCTCTGCCTCAGAGAAAACAAAATCAAAACAACTTCATATTCCGTGCTTCAGGATATTTCTTTCCCTTCCCTCTTATTGCTAATTCCTCTCATATGTGACTTTTTTCACTGTAATCAAGCTCTCATAGATAAGATCTTAATGCATTGTGTTGACTCTGCATAAACAGAAAAATGGTAAGTTTACTGTTTATAGGTGTACTTAGTTATTAATTTCTGAACAATGCCAACTCAACAGAGTATAGTGAATCATCTTCCCAAAGCTGCAGAACAACAAAAGTTTTTAAAAACTCAAATTAAAAATATATATTTATATTTATATAAAAATACCAGTAATTTCAGTATTTATGCATTAACACTAACAACAGCCCCTCTAGGTTTTGTAATCACCACTCCCCCAACAATTGGAGAGCCACTCAACACCCCATCAACCACACAAAAAGTTATCTTACTTGCACCTTTTTTTCCATTTAAAAATATTTTATTTATTTATTTAAGTGTGTGTGTGTGTATGTGTGTGTGTGTGTGTGTGTGTGTGACAGAGGGAGAGAGAGAGAGAGAGAGAGAATGGGTATAGCCAGGGCCTCTAGCCCCTGCAAACTCCAGACACATGTGCCACCTTGTGCATCTGGCTTATGTAGTACTAGAGAATCAAACCTGAATTATTATGCTTTGCAGCCAAATGCCTTAACCACTATCAGTGTCTCCAGCCCCCATTTTACCACTTTTATTAATGTATTCATTTATTTGGGACTATAAAATGAGAGCACATGTGTAACAGAGGGGGAGAGAGAGAAAGAAGAAAAAAGAAAGAAAGAAGAAAGAAAGAAAGAAAGAAAGAAGGGAGGGAGGGAGGGAGGGAGGGAGGGAGGGAGGGAGGGAGGGAGGGAAGGAAGGAAGGAAGGAAGGAAGGAAGGAAGGAAGGAAGGAAGGAAGGAAGGAAGGAAGGAAGGAAGGAAGAAAGAAAGGCAGGCCTCACTGAGGGCATCTTGCTGCCGCTGCAAAAATCTCCAGCGATGCATACACCGCTTGGTGCTTCTAGCTTTATGTGGGTTCTGAGGAACTTAACTTGGGTGATTGGATACTGAGAAATTAAACTTGGATGGCAGACATTGTAAGCAAACATTTTTAATAGCTGAGTTATCTCCCCAGTCTTGGTACCATTTTATAAAGCCTCCCAGTCTTCCCAAAGAAGATATTTGAATGCAGAATCATTAAGAACAGTTCTGATAAAATATGGTCACCACTACACAGGTCCAAGATATTTGACATTCACAGAGGTATGGCATATTCCTGCTCTACGTGTGTAATGTTTGGAGACTTGTTTCTCCTTTTCCTGCTGGGGACCCAATGGATGACTTGACACAGCTGTAAAGAAATACTCTCTCACTGGGCATGGTAATGACCACCTTTAATCGCAGCACTCGGAAGCAGAGGTAGGAGGATCACATGAATTCAAGACCAGCCTAAGACTACATAGTGAATTCCAGGTCAGCCTAGGCTAGAGTAAGACCCTAGTAATTATTAATAATAAATAAAAAGAAATACTATCTTAGACATAATGTCCTTTCATTAGTGGCAAAGTCCTAAGTATTCACTCATTTAATTAGCATAAGTTATAAACACATACAGGAAGAAGTCACCCCAGCAAAAAAAAATACTTAAACCCACAACTGTTTGATTAATACAAAGATGACTGCAAAAAAGGGCAAGCAAGACCCAATCTTACTACGATGTTACCAAATCTGTCATATATGGATGCTGACTTGTCCTCCCCTAATGCATTAATTGTAGTGGTAAATGGATTAGTGAAATGGTTATCATTGCTCTTCTCTTTTTCCTCCTTATCTGATTCCAAATTTAAGTCTTGGGAACAAGGATTTGTTTTGTGTAATCCAAATAAATCCTACCAATCTATGAGGTAACTGTCTTCATTGGATTGTAAAACTAGACTCACAGGGATCAGAGCCTGTACTGAATAGCACACTATTAACACATTCAAGGAGACAGACAGTGAAAATCCTCAGGCTAAGCTGAAAGAGAGATGGGACATTAAGGGAAGTCTCCCAGGTCCTCCTTTCTCTCGTCAGACAAGTATACCTGGCCAGAAAAGATTAGGTCACTAAATAAGGCCTCTGGCATTCCTCATAAAACAGCCAGTGTTTAATTCTGACACATTTTCACCTCATACCCAGGACATTTATTTACTTGCATGAGACACGCCTTAGAGATCCAAGATGTATTTTCTAAAGTTATAGTCCCTTAGTGAGGACATCAGTCTAAATGCATTTCACAAGTATCTGTGTTAAGAAAATACTTTTAGCCTATTTTCTTGGAGGTCCAGTTGACAAGAAAAATAGACCAGTGTCATCTGGCTTTGCGTTTCCCCAGGCTCTGATTCCAAATGAAGGGAGTGAAGATTTAGCACACTGGCTTCTTCCTCTCACTAGCTGTAGGGGTTTGAGACAGTTTAAGTTTTAGTCTGTCCAGCTTTTGTAGCATAAGAACACAGCAGATAGATGTTGACATGCTTAGCTGACAAATTATATTCTTGCATGATTCCTATTTATCTGTCAGTATCTGACTCCAGTCTGTCCTTCTACATGGATGATTGTAAAGAATACATCCTAGGCAGATTTCACTCACCTACCATCTGCTTTGTACAACATACAATTGTCACTTTGTAACATTCGAGCTTGTTTTGTAATTATACCAAATGCTTTAGCACGTTAAGATAAGAACACCTTTAACTTAATGCTCCACTGCTGGTGTTATAGCCGTGTAGATATTCAATGCAGTATATGTTCAGCAAATGCAAGTGCCATTCCTCCAATTTTAAGTATTTAAGGTTCTGCTCCATATTTGTGGTTCTCATAGGTGGTTTTGAGCAGTCCATCAATCTTGTAAGCTTTAATAAATGCATCCTATCTGAACCACTTTTTTAATTAAAAGGATTACTTTTAATTACTGAATGTTCATTCATGTTAGGTGGCTGCCATTGTGCACTGGGTTCAACTGAAACAAAAAGCAGGTCCTTTGGCGAGAGAGTGCTGGCACCAAACTGAAACAGTCGGCTTCCTGCCTTCTCCTTTGGGGTGTTAGTGTTTAGCAGCCCTTTGGGAAGCTTAGTAAGTAACAGGAACACCAGGATTCCCAATTCTGTTTTCCTACTACCAACAGGATCCACCTTGTCTTTATTCTCCCCATGTTTCACTACTACAGGACAGCTAAGAAAAGAGGGTAGGGAAATGAAGAGAGGAATCCAGGACTTCTCTCCTTAGACCTCTGGCTCTTCTAGTCAGCCACCATGGTTCCTAGAAAGCACAATGCTACTTAAGCATCTTGATGTTGGCTATATTAAGGCATTTCTTCCCATGTTCTTGGTCTATTTCTTGGCAGAAAGAATTTATAGGAAAGGACAATCAATAAGTTACATGGCTGTCTTATTTCCCTCCCTCTCCCTCCAACTTTTGTAAAGCTCCAAGACCCTAGAACTAAAAATTCATGAAATGTGCATTATCATTATTTGCATAAATAATATAAGAAATAGAAATATCAAAATAGTTTGTATTTCTTTACACTTGCAGTGCTTAGTCACAAAACCTTTGCAGGGACTATCTTATTTAATAATCCCTACAGTACAAAAAGGAAGTGATTATTTCCATTTTCTAGATGAGATAACAGACTTCAAAAACTTGAAAAACTTGCAATTAGGATATGAACATTGAGTGGGACCCAATACCAGTCATACTCTTAAGTCTTACATCACACATGCTTTCTGCAATATATCTGACAAGTCCCTGAGTCAGAGCCAAGCTGCCCAAGCCAGCTCCACGTAGTGCAGGTGCACTGTGTGTTAGGTCTTTCTGCTCTGCAACCACATACCAAATTCACCCTCAGTCTTCTTCCCTAAACGATTTTCTCAAACAAAACCAAAAAACTCAGTGGAAAACATGAAGCGGCTTTCTTATTTTTTCTTATTTTTTCCCACTATTCTCTCGGTGTTATTGAAAATCAAGGTGAAGCATAATAAAATCCAACTCCTCTATAACCTTATTTCTAGACTAATTTGAGAAGAGCAAAATCAGAGAAGCATAAATTTTTAAAGGTCCCTGTTTTATTTTTAAATTAAAATAAAACTGCATATTTTATGAATAGCTCAGCCATGTTTGAAAAAGGTTTCAAGGCATAAGTCTTGTTATTTCCTGAGTTTAAGGTGTCTTGTATTGAAACTTAGAGCCTTTCCATGTCTTTGCCCAGCACTGCCGTCTATGACCCTATGGGATTGTTCTTCATTTTTAGTGGTCTAGGGGCACACCTCAGTAAGATTGGCCCAAATGTCATGCCTAAAAGATGTTTATGTGACATCTCTATAGTTCCTATTGAGCCATCCCCATTGTATGACCTCCCCAAACACACACATATACCCCCTCTTTTTCTCTCCCATTCTTGTTTTCTATTCTAAATTAACCTCCATGCTCTGGGGTTAAATTGATATTTCATTTCTTACACATCTGACATTTATATCGAGTTTAAGTTTTTGATGGTGAACTAACATTCCATAGGGGAAAAACACTAAGTATATAATGTCAATACTGTGACAATATACATAGGGGTAGTCAGTCACAGACAACAGATCCTAATTCTATAACATCATGCCTCCACTCATCCATAAATCTATTAGACATACTCTCAGACACCATGCTGGCCACCCACCCAAACTCATGATCCTTATATCACTGCAAATATTAGAGGAATATTTTCAAATAGACCAGATATTGGATCATTGTCTACTTTTTCTGCCTGAATCTATCTTCCAGAGCTAGGAGCCACTCTTAGAAATGGCAGCATGACAACCTTGTGCATATAGTTCTACTTCTTTCAGCTAAAACTGTCAAAGTCAGCCATCCAAATTATACAGTCACAGCACCAAGGGATCACAGTGTACACTGTAAACTCAACACTCAGGAGACTGAGGCAGGAGGTTGGAGGCCAGCCGGGATACATAGTGAAACAAACTCTGTTTCAAACTAAATGGAACAAAGCAAAGTGGAGCAACAACTGATACACATCACACACAAACTCTATACACACACACACACAAGCAAGCAATGTTCATTCCTTTAAAATATCTCCTATTGAAATTTTGCCTATATATGTTTATATATGTTTTTAAAAGTTAAAGAAATGTAAGAGGAGAATAAAGCTATTCATAATCCTATTACCTTGAAATAATAATTTTGATATTTTGAACTATTTGTTTCAGTAATATACTTGGAAGAATAAGTATATAAAGAACATCTAGTAGGAAAAATAAAATCAAATTTTAAGGCCTATAAATCCTCATGTATTCTCTGAGTATTTAAATAATACAACTTATTTGAAAAAAAAATGATGGTCTGTAGAGAAAGAGATTGCTTAGTGGTTAATGAGCTTGCCTGCAAAGCCTAAGGACCCATTTTTGACTCTCCAGGTCCCACAAGAGCCAGACACACAGTGACACAAGCATGCAAGTTCACAGATGCACAAAAGGTGGCACAGGTGTTTGGAATTCTACTGCAGTGGCTGCAGGACATGGTGTATCAATTTTCCCTGTCTGTCTCTCTCTCTCTCTCTCTCTCTCTCTCTCTCATAAAAAAGGCCAGTCTGTTGGACCTCAAAAAATTAACATAAATTCTAAAATGTATGTATATATGAAATATATACATATTTCTCCTGTGTAATTTTTTTCTTATTAAAAATGCTCCAAAACATGTGGTAAAACAAATTTATGAACCAGAAAGCACAAGCTTTGGAACATTTGCTAAGCACTTGTGCTCTGGAGAATGTGATAAGCAGTTTTATTCTGTGTAGGCCAATGTGAATGAAACAGCCCTTCCCTTTTCTCTTTACTTCTTCTTTGCAAGGCATTCAATACTGAGTCTGGTACTGCCCCATGCTGCCTCTTGGATGCTCCATCAGCTTTCTTATCTGACCATGATGAAGATGGAACTCCTCATATTTCCTCTCAAACTGTGGCCTTTTGTCATTATTGGTAAAGTCATCATTCTTTCTAGTGCAGCCTTTTGAAAACTGCAATGTTTAACATTAGAAGGAAGAAATACTCAAGATGAAGTTTGAGTGTAACCGATGAAAATGGTAATTTAATTTTACTTATAATATTATTTTTGTAACTTGTAACATGTATGTGTACTATATATGTATAACACTTATAATGTATATATTTAATATAGGTAAATATATATATATATATGGCATCATAGAGTAACATGCTATATTTTTAGTTTAACTCTGTCCTCTGGGCCTGACATGTCTGTTGCAATCTTAAAGTAAGTGCAGCTGTTTACCTTCATGATACTCTTACAAGGTTAAGCATGCTGACATTTCTCAAGAACGGGCCAGACAGAGTTGAGATTCCAGCCACTCCTCCCTTCTGCCCACACCATGAGCTGCACATAATTCTGTCCCATCTATATGTGGTCTTGGGTATACTATGACATACTACTATATGTATGGATGACCAAGGTTAGAAACAAGTAATGGAACTTTTGTTAGTTGTCCTTCATGCTGAGGTACAGCTACCTAAGTTACTTAGGTGCCTTTCAATAAACCCTTACCCATGTACCTTTAAGTCACACCGGAAAATCTATTGGCCAGTCAAGCGAAACAGGGTTAAAATAATTTATTTGATTTGTCCATGCTGTATCTAGGCTGAATAGGTGTATTTCCCAGAAATGTTAGAATTTTTTTTTTTTTTTTTGAGGCAGGATCTTACTCTAGCTCAGGCACAGGCAGACTTGGAACTCATTCTTTAGCTCTACATAGGCCTCTCAGACTCATAGCTATCCTCCTTCCTACCTCAGTCTCGCAAATTCTGGGATTAAAAGAGAGTGTGTGTGCGTGCACGCGCGCACGCATAATGTCTACTCTGGGGGAAGCCAGTTGGACTGGAGGCCTGCTCTATGGGATGGAAGACAGGACTGGTACTGAAAACCTAATCAAAATCCTACAGCAGGGGAGGTCATGAGCCTTAGGGGTGTAAAGCCTGCTATTGTCTGGCTAAATGCATATATTATGCTCACCAAACTGCCCTGTAAGCAGTACATTTAAAGTTAATATTCATATATTAATTTTATTCTCACTTCTGGTTAGAGAAGCTTCTCTTTTCACATGGCGATGACCACTGGGATCACCCAAAAGGCCACATAGTGCTAAGAAGAAGGGACGGCGGAGTGTCCAGCACTGAAATATCTCTGTCACATCCTCCAAGGCTCAGAGTCCATTGTGGAAGAGGTGGTGGAAAGAATATAAGAGCCTAAGGAAGGTATGTCTCCTTACAATGCAACTGTCCAGACAGACATTGGCCTTGATATCCATGACCTTGCAGTGCCTAACAATATCTTCACAAGACACTCATAATTGGAGGGAAAGATGATGACATCAAAATAAAAGAGAGACTAATGGACTAATGGAGAGAGGGACGGGATATGATGGACAATGTAGTTCTGAAGGGGAAAGTGGGGAAGGGGAGGGAATTATCATGGTTTATTTTCCATAAGTATAGAAGTTGTCAATTAAAAAAAAATATGCATTAAAAATTGTGTGCTACCACACTTGTTTTAAAAGAATTATCCTAGTAAGGCACTTTAGAAATTGACTATTATGCAGTGTTAGGGAGAAGTTTCAATTAATAAAATGAGTTTTGTGCAAGGATGGAGACCTGAGTTCAGATGCCCAATACCCTGGGTGTGATGGTTCCTACCTGTAATTCCATTGCTGGTGCAATAGAAATAGGGAATCCTTGGGGCTTACTGGCCAGCTGGTCTATCTGAATTGGTGAGTTCTTGATTCACTGAGGGACCCAGTCTCAAAGAAAAAGGTGGAAAGCAATTGAGGAAGCTACCTGATCTAGACCTTTGGTCTCCACACACATGAACACACACTTCTACATGCAGCTGTACACATACATATTGACACACATATGCACATGCATACACCACATACACATTCACATACCAAAAATTGACTAAATTGCTGCAATAGTCAAAGATAAGAATGTATTTTAAATGAAGTTATAAATTTAAATAAAGAATTTTGAATACTAAGAAAGCCCAGTTACAAAACATAACTGGTAAAGACAGATCATTTAAGATTTAGTAAATTTATCCTTATAAAATTCCTAAAAAGATCGAAACTTTACTATGACTTTTAAAAAATGAAATTTTAAATTGAACTAAAAATTTGAGCTAGATAATTAAAGCATAGTTGCCTAAAACTATGGCCAACATATGGTTTCCTTTTTTTATTTACCTTCCTCTCTCAGTTTTTGGTTTCAACTCAACACTGTTTTCACAATGATTTTTTTTTTTTTTTGAGAAATGGACAGAGAGAGAGAGAGAGAGAATGGGCATGCCAGCAGCCTCTCAGCAATTGTGAATGAACTCCAGACACATGCACCCCCTTGTGGGCATATGCAGCATTGCTCCCTTGTGTCACTTATGTCTGGCTAAACGTGGGACCTGGAGAATCAAATGGGTATTCTTAGGCTTAGAAGGCAGGTGCCTTAACCATTAAGCCATCTCTCCAGCCCCACAATGATTTTTAAGGATCATCAAAATGATTTTTACCTGGATCATTGCTGGTGCAAAAATGCATTACTGGCCAGCTGGTCTATCATGTTTAGCTGCCATGTTAGTTAAAATATAAGTATTCATATGTACTTACTTATTTTGCAACTATCAAGGACACAGCTAACAGAAAATAAAACCTAGAAGGGAATTCCTATTGGGAATTAGGAGCACAAGTTTTCTTCATTATGACAGATATACTCAGAGCCCTCCATAAGAACATAGTGAATTATGCCCATTTCAAACTAGTAATAATGAAGGATGTGAAGAAATTCAGCAAAGGTCAAAAAATGATTAAAGGGAGGAAAATCAGATTTCTACTCTACCTCTCATAGTTAAAGGCGATGCCTTACTTAAATTGTGCTGTTTGAAAGAGGTCAAAGTGTATACATAAAGGATCTTCCTCTATCCTTGTCTTTCTATGTCTCATGGGTGAGGTTCTTAAAATTTGCATTTCTGTGTTAACTTTTTCCGGGAAAACAAAGAGATATTTTGTAGAATGTTAAAACTATGATGACTCTACAGTATAGAAACCAGCCTCCAGTTTACCCATCCCCACATATTCCTCCTCCAGGCTGCTCAGCCACCATGGGTTCCTCCTAACTGGGGCATTTTGACAGTTCAGTGATTTTCTTCTTGGCCATCACCAGAAGTTGCCATTGCATTTGCTCTCTGTTTTCTTGACACCCATTCTGAATGGGGTGAGATGGAATCTTAATGTAGTTTTGATTTATATTTCTCTGATGGCTAAGGATATTGAACAACTTTTTATATGGTTATTGTTATGGCCAGCAATCGTTTTCCAAGTTTAATGTATATGGGCATTGCTTATGAGCTTGTTAGATGCAGACTTAGGTTCGGTGGGAGGAATGGGAGCCACAGTTGTACATTAGAAAATACTTGCTAGGGCTGGTTTCATCACTCCTGATCTCACCATTTGCTAGTAACATATTCATCACAGCAAAATTCCCTACCAGGATACAGAGTAAGCCCATCATATTTTATTCCATCAAGTAGGCTGATAAATGTGTTAAAGGGAGAAAGTGGAATGGGCCTACCAAGGGGAGGGGGTCTGCTCTGGAAGCTTTATGAACATTTCCAGAAAAGTAGAGTGGATCTTGCCAAAGAGAAGGGCACAAAGAGAAATTGGAGGTCACAAAATCACTACCTTGAGAGCGTAGTGCTCTAGCATGGACATCTCTCAGAGACTGATCTGAGATGAACAAGAAATTCCTAACAGACTCTGGCTGCTAAATCCAAGGTGTAGAATTGGGTTGCTCCCTGTAGTAAACTGTTGCCCAGGGAGACCCATGAGGTCCCCAAAATAATGTAGGCCATTACCCAAACAACGATTAATTGCTAGAGATAAAAAGTAATATAATATTGCTGAAGACACCACAGGCTGCTGTCACAGGGCATCAGAGTACCATGTTGGATTGGAAAGGGAAACTAGCTCCTTCCTGGCTAGCTATCACAGTGCTGGAGAGCCTATTGGAGCTGCTGAAGGACAATGGTCACAAAGAGCACAAAAAAGCAGTGGATCGTGCAGACTGTGGAATGAATCAGCCCGATAAGAAGTGTACACTTGTGCAATAGTGGCACATAGCCTCTGTGGGTAAACAACTGTTCTCTGATTTGACACAGTGGGACTGGACTCATAACTGGTACTGGAAACCAAGTCAGAATCCCAGGGTCAGGAAACCCAGACATCAGAGGGAAGCCCCCACTGCTTCGTGGAGAAGTGTGGGCTTGCATACAAAAAAATCTCTCAAACAACATTGCATACTCCCTTTAACACAAACTACTCTCACACTTGGTTAGAAAATCTGTTTTATTTTACAGAAGGCAAAGAAAAAGAAAAAGAAGAGCATAGATCCATTGATAAGATAAAAACATAGCTGATTGACCACCATGAGACTTGCCACCTCTACTATGTCTGCCAGGGCCTTGGAGAAATTGCAGAGGAAGTGATGTAATGAATACTGCTCTTACTACTAGCTTGAGAACCAGCCCCAGGGTGATGGTGACAGACAGGATGATTAACCAAAACCTATCAAAGCAGAAATTTGGAGGCTACAAAGAACTCAACATTAAATCAGACTGCCAAGAGGCCTGCCATTGCTCAGGAAACATTGCAAAAGAGTGGAAGGAAGATGATAAGAGCCAGAGAGTGGATAGGAATACTCTGAGGCATGGTCTACACACTACCAGATAGGGTCTGACTGAGGTCTTCATGACCCCACAATGAATAGCATAACCCCACTGAGGAGGGCCCCCAGAGTAACAGGAATCAGGACAAGGGATTAAAAGAGTATAACTTGTGTGTGTGTGTGTGTGTGTGTGTGTGTGTGTGTGTGTGTGTGTGTGCTATATAAAAAGAAAAAAAGATAGTCTTAACAAGAAGAAAAGCAGATTGAGCTATTGCCCTTTTTTATCTTTTGAGGTAAATAAACTTTCTTTTGAAGATTTAAGACAAGCAAAGAAATACATACACATATATGACTGACTGCCTAAGAAAAATACCCCTAGACAAATAGGAGTTGAAAAGTACAACTAAATCCAATTGCATATATACTACATACATACATACATACATACATACATACATACATACATACTCAACTGGCATTTATGCAGGGATATATTTCTTTCTTTCTTTTTAATTTTGTTTATTTTTCTTTACATATTTAAGAGAGAAAGACGGACAGACAGAGAAAGAGGCAGAGAGAGAGAGAGAAAGACTGGGCATACCAGGGCCTCCACACACTGCAAATGAATTCCAGATGCATGTGCCACCTTGTGCATCTGGCTTATGTGGGTACTGGGGAATCCAGCCTCCAACTGGGGTCCTTAGGCTTCACAGGCAAGTGTTTAATTGGTAAGCCATTTCTCCAGCCCAGGCATATCTTTCTTAAGCAATCAATGATATTAATTCCATTAGCATTTAATATAGTACAATTTTTTAAATTTTGTATAATAATCAAAAATTGTGCTTCACATGTTTTTGTTTCCTTGTCACCCCAAATAATCAAGACCAAGATATTTGTTCTACAATTCAGAGATTATCCACACAGTTTCACCAGATAAACAGACTGTGGATTTAACCTGGTAGCATTTAACTGTTGCAATATGAGCCATAAATTATCAATATGTCCTCAAAGCTACATAACACACATTTATTTCACTACTTGGATAACTAACTTTAAATGCACTCTATTAACTGCAATAACAACTGCGATATCATAAGTATATGGGAATGGGATGATCATATTGTAAAATTCTTTGGCTTTATCAATAAATGGGTATCACAATTCCTTAATATTTAATAAACATTATAATAATTGATTCTATATTTAAATTCTCTTATATTTTCTTTGTAACTCAAAATTAAGTTTTATCTGAGGCATCTGGTTATTTATAGTGACAATTTCAAATAAAAAATATCTATGCTAAGTACTTAATCCCTAAGTGAAAACAATAAAACAGCTGAAATGGAAAAATTCTCTTTTGTTTAAGTTTTCAGAGAAAAATAATGAAATATTTTTCATTAAATATATTTGATTGAAAAATGAAATAATGGGGCTGGAGAGATGGCTTAGTGGTTAAGGCCCTTGCCTGCTAAGCCTAAGAACCCGGTTCCAATTTCCAGGTCCCACATTTAGCCAGATGCAAAGTGACGCAAGGGCACAATGCCACACTTGACCACAAGGGGCGCACACATCTGGATTTCATTCACAACAGCTGAGAGACTGCTGGCATGCCCATCTCTGTCTCCCTCTCCCTCTCTGTCTGTCTCTCTTTGTGTCTCTCTCCAAAAATAAATAAAATAATTTTTAAAAAATGAAATAATGAAAATAGGACTACTCTCTCTGATAAAAACTGTCTCTTCATGATCAATTGATTATAAATTAGTTAAATGAGTTCCATGTGAAAAGGAAGATTGTTCATCCTACATTCCTTTCTAAAAGCACTACAGAGACAGAAAACCCATAGTGATGAGGCATCACACCACCATATAAGGGAATGACAAGG
Source organism: Orientallactaga sibirica (assembly GCA_036365145.1). Taxonomy (NCBI): domain Eukaryota; kingdom Metazoa; phylum Chordata; class Mammalia; order Rodentia; family Dipodidae; genus Orientallactaga; species Orientallactaga sibirica. The sequence goes on from JAEOAD010000033.1 coordinate 21,267,415, forward strand.
GAATTCAAAGATATCTATTTAACTGTAGTAGAATAATCCTATGTGGCTTTTCACATTCCTACAAGGATCCTTAGGTTTACCAGACAATCTAGGATCCAGCATTTCTTGGGACATGGACTGGAAGTAGAATTACACACTCAGAGAAGCTTCTTAGCGAATAATCTCACAGAGGCAGCCTTATTGATTTGTTAGAAATTTAACCAGTACAAGTGCAATCATCTATTTCCCCAAGCTATTTCATTCTTTTCCACTGTGTAGGTGGAGGCCAGGTAACTGCTAAGGATTGAAGCATAGCTTGCAAGGGGTATTTTATAGACATGGATTTTGCCACTGGTGGAAAAAAAAAACAAACAAACAAACAAAAAAAAAACAGCACAAACAGATGGCTCCATTAAAATATTGTTGCCAAGTAATTATATAGTACAGTTCCTTTAGGATCAAATAATGGTCAATCAATCTTGGTACCAAAGCAAACAAGAAGCGTGGGTTTTAAACGTAGCATTTACAATGAGTGTAGAATCTAGTCTCCAGTCAAATTTAGAGCACTGCTAACCTGGACAGTCTCTGAAAGGCTCAGTTCCCTGGTGATGGAAACACTAATAATTCTGGCCAAGTAATATCTGAAGACCATCAAACAGTTTCTAAAGAATGTAATAGGTGCAACATTGACTCCTGTATCCACATGGAAGCTTCCTCGATTTTTAGAAACCACTTCCGGTATAACATCTTAAATATATGTAGACATATAAGACATAGATCAATTTCAGAGAAAAGTATTCTCACTAAAATGTTTCCAAGAATTGGAAACACAATGTTCCAAGACAGAAAGTGTTATTAGTACAACATTATTAACTCAACCACAAACCTTATTTAAAGTTTACAACATTTTAAAACTGCAAACATTTAAGTTTCAAGAGTTTTCACATAAATATACTACTTTTGTTACAGAATACAACTCACAATCCTCTGTTCAATTAAAATGTTAATATCAAAAGGTAGCCAAAGGGTCTATAGGAATTTTATTAATTATTGCTTGTGATTTTGGAGAATGTATGGTGACGTGTTTGCAACATAGTGTTTGTGGGCTACATCAAATGTCAGCCTGTTTTTGTAAATGAAGTTTTATTGGGACACACAATAAATGTTTTACAGAGACTGGGAAAATAGCTCAGTAAGTAATGAGCTTGCCTTGCAAGCAAGAGGACCTGAGTTCAACCCCAAGTACCCATGGATAAATGCCATGTATTGTGGTGTAGACATGTAATCCTAATGATGGAGAGGTGGAGACAGGTGGCTCCTTGGGGTTCACTGGTCAGTTACTCACAGCTACTTGCAGGGCCATTAGAGACCCTGTCTCAAAAAATATGCTAAAAGCAGGTTGGAGAGGTGGCTTGGTCATTAAGGCATCTGTCTACTAAGCCTAAGAATGCCTGTTCAATTCTCCAGGTCACATGTTTAGCCAAATGGAAAGTGACACAAGGGCACAATGCTGTACTTGCCCACAAGGGGGCACACGTGTCTGGAGTTCATTCACAGAGGCTGAGAGGCTGCTGGCACGCCCATTCTCTCTCTCTCTGACTCTCTCATATATATGAAAATAGCACCTGAGGAATGACATCCAAGGTTGTCCTCTGGCCTTCACAGGCACATGCATGTATATACATAATGAATACCTACATACATACATATTATTACAAAAGTACACACATATACACCAAACAAGAGTATCAGAAAATTAAAAGGTTATAAAAGATTTAGAATAAAAGAAATTTCCATTTATTATTTGATATACTCACTCTTGTTTTAATTCAGTAATTTAAGAATTCCAGGGAAGTTCCTAAAGTTTTATGAATGTATCAGTGTGGATGTATGTATGAGTGCCTGTATATGCCTGTATACTTATATTAAAATACATATTCCTATTGTGCTGAGATTTAAAAATTATTAATATCCAGTCCTTAATTTTGGGGGGAGTTTGAAAAATTATATTTTCTACATTTACTGAGTTATAATTGACAAATAAAAATTATACATATCCTTAATATGCAATGTGATGTTTCATAAACACATAAATGGTGAAATGATAGTCAAGCTAACCTATCCATCCATCCAGTACTAATTTTTCTTTATGATGAGATTACTGAGATCCACTTTGCAGTAAAATTCAAGAATATATTATTGTCAACTATGGTTAATGTCCATTACATTAGATCTCTATAAATTATTCACAATTGAAATTATCTTTTGACCAACATCTTTCTATTTTCCCACATCTATAGTGTTACTTACCTTGATAGTCTCTGTTTTCTTTCATGCTTATTATTAGTATTAACGAGATGTTTCATATGGATACATCATGAGCTGGTAACCTCTTTTCCCTTGTCCCTTGTATGGCACAATACAGGTCTGGCCCTAGCCAGGCTGCCTGCTAGAAGAAACCAGGAAGTTGCTTCTGTGGACATGACAATCTGCACAGGCCTGGCCTAACAACTACAGTCCCATGCTTGCAAGCAACCTGCTGCAAGATGATCTGCCTGGAGACAGGCTGTCATTGGTCACAACAAGGGAACCACCCCAAACAACCATTGGCCAGCCAAACCCTTAAAACCCCCTACACTTCCTTGAATAAAGGAGTTTGCAGCAGCTAGCCCTCTGCCTCCTTCCACCCAACTCCTGGAGTCTGTGTCTTGACTCTGTGCCTCTCACTCCCCTACCCTGCAGAGACCCTGTGGTCCCTCCTGGGCTGTCCCTAGGAGGGACCCCAAAAGTTCCTGCTTCCATTCTATTGAGGATGCTCCTCAGTGGGGTTACAGGTATTCACCTTTGGGTTGTGGTTTATGCATTATGGGAGCAGCAGTCAGTTCTTTTTGAGGAGGGAATACATCTGGGCATGATGACTCAACCTGTGGCACTTACAATCTTTCAGATGATCCCTCTTCTGCAAAATTCCCTGAGCCTTGGTGGGTGAGTTTTAATTTTAATTTACCATAATATAGATTTGAAAATTTCCCTATGGGTTAACAAATCTGTCGTTTTAAGCCTCTTCAGTTTATACAGACCTTATGTTTAATCAAAGGCAGATTTAGTATTTTTTACACTGCATAAAATAACTTAAACATATTCTACTGTCTGCCAAAAAAGGTAGAAATGGGCTAAAATATGTGCTTTACCAAAATGTAACCACAGAGCTGCTCAAGTGGTAGGTGGTAATATTCTTAGATGTAAGTGTTAGTACCTTTAAAACGATCTGTTTTTAAAAAAGGAGTAGCATTTCCAAATTACAAAAAATGATAAATATGATTTAGTTCTGGAAAAATCTTTACTGCAACATAAGATAGTGCAACAAACATTCTGAGAGATTTATAAAAGCCACATGCATTTCTGGCTCTAATAAATTGAACCTTCTTTTACTTTTCTCAGCATCTCAGTTAATGTAAAGCTATTATGTGGCAGTGACAGAAGCAATGCAGATTTAGATAATGGTACTGTTGGAACTTCATCTATTGCAAAACAAGTCCACAGGAAAAAAAAAAAAAAAAAGCTAATATCAGGGATAAACCTAAAATGATGAAATTTCTCAGTAGAGACTGCACCTTCATCTCTCTGTAAAAACATGCATTCTTCATCTCTTTCCCCACCCCAGCTCCCCAATCCCTGCTTAATGAACTGTAGCAAGATGTATATTACTCCCCCCTTTGTGGTTGGAAAGCCAACAGAAAGAACAAGACTCACAAAGATAAAACAAAGGGGAAACAATAACACAACAAGCCCTGCCTCTCCTTGATGCTGTGCTACAGGAAATGTTTTATAGCTGAGGGTTGTATAACAGGATAGATCATTAATATTTATTGGTAATACCATATTCTTTATGGTGAAAGGTAATAATACAAAGTATGCAACTGAAAAGATAATTAAGAAGGTGACATTTTCCCACACTGTCTAATGACGATTATTATTTATAATTGTTGTTACAATTTTTAAGAGTTGGTGAGGCAATGTGCAGTAGGGAAGAAGACACACAATAGAAGGTAGAACACAAGGTCAACTTCACAGGTGCATCCCTGTGCAGCAGATTGTTATTCAGACTCACAACAGCATTGAGCTTGATTTAATGGCCTTTGTTGCCATTTTAAAGTGTAATGATTTTATGTTTTTATATGAGCTCTGTAACTGAATTCATAGGGGCAATAAAAGATAACCCTGAGCAGAGGTTAGATTGTATCATGCATGTTGGCCATTCCTTATTGCCCCATTCTCATATAATATTTGCAACTGTCACATGAGAATAGAATTCTGGTGTTCCTATGCTGCAGGAGTCTTGAGAGAGTTCAACGTAAGTGTATTTCATCCACAGCTAAGTACACAGAGGTCCTAACATGGAGGCTTGCCATTTCAACCAGAATTTACTTTAAATGGAAATGAGAAGAAATCTAAGAATGACAATGTCTGAGAAACTCCATCATATTCTTTTTCTGGTGTGGTTGGGGGACAAGGTTTGCTTATGTATCCCAGGCTGGTTTCAAATGGGTATCTTCCTGCCTCTATATACAAAGTATTAGGATGACAGGCATATGCAACCAGGCTTGAGGACACAGATCAGATCTTTTTTTTTTTTTTTTTAATTTGTACTATTTCTTTTTATTAGTCAATCACATGCACTTAAAATGGTGACACCATTTTAACCACAAGCCAGTGGTTAAAGATATTTGCAAGGCTTGATGGTCTGCATTTGATGTTCCAGTACCAATGTACAGCAAGATGCACAAAGTGGTGCTGGCTTCTGGACTTTGTTCACAACAGTAAAAGGCCCTGGCATGCTTGTTTATATTCTCTCTCTCTCTCTCTCTCTCTCTCTCTCTCTCTCTCTTTCCCTCTCTCTTCCCTGTCTTAAGTAAATAAATAAACTATTTTAAGAAAAAAAGAGAAAGGGTGACCGTATTTACTTATGAATGTTCATATTGTTAACTTGAAAAGACATAGAATTATGTAGGAGACAAATCCCTGGAAGTATCTATTAATTAATTTCTGAATTAAGTTAATTGTGTTGGGAAGATCCACTCTAAATGTGGGTGCATCATCTAATGGGTAGGGTCCAAAGTAAATAAAGAATTGAGAGTTAGCTGCGTACCAGCATTCATCACTGTTTCCTGACTGTAGATTAATGTGACCAGCTGCTTCATGCTCTTGCCAGCATGCCTTCCTTAAAATCTGAAACAAACTCTTCATCACTTAAATTGCTTCTTAACTAGTATTTTGTTATAGCAACAGCAAAAAGTAATTACTACAGTCCTTTTTCCTTCCATCCACCCTGACTAATTTCTCAGGCAAAGATAGTGCTAAAAGAATGCACATGCATTAGGAAGTAGAGTAAAAATAGGTGAGTTGGCTTTATGCAGTGTTTCCCTTTTTGTGATAAGAAGGAAATATGTAGGAAAAAGAAGGAAACATGTATGTACAGAGTCACTTATATTATCTTAGCAATTCCACATCTGAGTTAAATATTTTCATATAAAAGTTATTTTTACAATATAAAGATGGATGATAAAAACTAATACCAGTTTAAATTTAATTATTTAGTACTAGATAAAATGAAGTTTTGAAAACTGTAAACAGAAGGTGAGGTCACAGAAGGAATTCTAAGATACCTTTAAATACCTTTAAAGTCTCTCCCCCTACCAGGCATGTTTCAATTGGCCAGCTCACATGTTCCTAACCCCCTTTTTTGAGTAAATAAGACATAGTTGAAGCCCAGCTTTCTATTTGTTGTGAATATCAAGTACGCAGAATCTGGATTCATTTGGTGATGAATTTCACTTTAACAGAGGGATGAGTACAGTGAAATATAAAACTTGTTCAGTAGTTCAGGGATTCTTTTCCCATTATTAACCATAATGGTCAGCTTTGGATAATACTCAAGTTCATTCACATTGGAGTCTATTTTTCACCTCAGTCCAGAGATGATGCTATATACGTCTGGTGTCTAGTCAAGATTACTAAGTGACTTATCACTCCAGCTTGGATCATCGTTCCATGGTTTAAAAAGCCACTTTAAAAGCCACTAACAGGCAGCTGAGTTTCAAATTTTCATGCCAAATTGGTCAACAAGGTACTCACTCAACCTTATCTGACAATCAAAAACATTAGTTTTAAATCATAATCCTACCCAGTCCCCCTAACCTTTGCAACTTGTTCTCTGTTTCTCTCCCTTTGGTTAATTGATCTGTTGTATGCCATCAACTGAGGCAGATGCTAAAGCTTTGTTTACATCCTTTCATCTCTTTCATGTTCCACACACAGCTGCATATGTTACTCTGTGAAAGCCATCACCTAAAACCCTTAGAATCTCCATTTCTTTCTGTCTGACATGACTTTTGAGCACACAATTTCTCTTAGTCTGGCATTGTTTACTTCTGTTATTATATTTTGCCAGTATGTCTCAGCACTGGAATGATATTTATGCAAGACAAATTGGATCAATAAAACTGCTTCTCAGGCTATAGAGATGGTTTAGGAGTTAAGGCACTTTCCTACAAAGCCAAAGGACCTAGATTCAATTCCCCAGGACCCACGTAAGCCAGGTGCACAAGTTGGCATATGTGTCTGGAGATCATTTGTAGCAGCTGAAGGCCCTTGCTTGCCCAAACACTCTCTCTATCTCTCTCCTGCTCTCAAATAAATAAATAAAAATTAAAAGGAAAATTGTTTCTCTGACAAAGTTTATTTAATGATTTCTCACCAATATAACCAAGGCCAGCATTTTAATTTTAATTTTTATTCAGTTATTTTCATTAGAGTGTTTGTCATTTTTTTTTTTTTTGTAGAGAGACAGAAAGAGAGAGAGGGAGAGGAAGACAGACAGAGGTGGGTGCACCAGCAGCCTCTCAGCTACTGCAAACAAAATCCAGATGTGTTCGCCCCTTTGTGGTCAAGTGTGGCATTGTGCCCTTGTGTCACTGCATCTGGCTAAACGTGGGACCTGGAGATTGGAACTGCTGGAGATTGGAACCAGCATTCTTAGTCTTAGGAGGCAGGTGCCTTAACTGCTAAGCCATCTCTCTAGCCCTCGTCATTTATTTTACATTTTTTCTCCCTCTCCCATCCATGTTCTGTGCTCTGATCATACAGGCTGTGCACATTTCCTCACTGTGTTCTCCCTGTTGTTTGTATTCATAGACCCAAAAGGTCTTTCATGATAATAATTCCCCTGTGGGCTGTTAGCATACCTGGATGATGTGCTAGCAAATAGCTCAATTTCATATTCATTATATCAAACTTTTTGATAAAATTGGTTAAAGAATGGAACATATTTTACTATCACATATGGCACCAAAGGCAGTAACATCAATAGATTTAGCATCAATAGATTGCAAGAGAAGGTGGTAGTCAGGACACAGATCTACAATGACAACCATTGACTCGGTATGACAGGGTAAATAGTGTCAACAATAAAGCAGAAGGGTGTGTTGAGCAGATTAAGGTACCCTCTGTGGAGAACTAGAATATCTGGAGATATAAGAAAGAAAATGGCATTAGAACTTATTATAGCTCTGAATGGCTGGACTATGCTTATTTAGTTGTGGGATCTAAGTTTTAAAGCATTTCAGGGGATACACAGGAAGTATAATTTGATAAATAATTGAAAAGAGTAAGAATGAGAATTAGATGATAATGAATGTATAATTTCATTTTTAGTCTTATATGTGTATGGCTAGAATAATCAATGAGTTTAGAAGTGTACAGGTAATGGAGAAAGACCTTAGTAATCTGTAGAAAATCAGGCAAAAAGAGCCAAGTATTGTCAAGATATTAAATTGAGAGGTTTGATAAAACTATGTAAACACTGCTTAGAACTCATCTGAATATATGCAATAGGATAAACAGAATTTAAACCTTAGAGATAAATATGGAGAGGAGAAGAGCAGAAAATTGGACCCTCACAAATCTTCACAGACAGGCTGACTGTGAAAAGAACTGAACAGCACTCCTTAACAAGACAGAAATATAGAAAGCAGATAATGAGAGTCTATGGAATTTCTCTGATATTTACACAACCAGAAACAACCCTGTTTCTTCATGTTCCAGGGCTCTTTCCTTTGAGGTATGTACCACCCTTATTTTTCAACCCATTATTTTAAAGATGTTTTCTTGCTTAGTAGCATCATGACAAATAAAATGTACCTTATTATTTTATTACCAAACTATGGGATCCATTTAGGCTTGCTATGTCATTTTAATAAAATTGTTATTTAAATGTACAGCCAGGTTATTCTGAGGTTCTATTCAAAATAGTTAAGCATTGTTATGATGTAGGACCAAACATTTAGAATAGATTAAGACAAGGTTAGGTTTACCTTCTATGCTAGGAATGGACATGATACCTATCAAATATTACTCTTAGAGTTGTAGAATTAAGAAAATTTGATCTCAAGATCTGAGGCTCGGCAAGCAGCTGGAGTATGGATGAGGAAACAAGGATTTAAAGCTGCAGATATTTTTGAACTGCTATGGTGGTGGTGTGCTCAATGATAAGATGCAGCCAAGGAATGCAGACCAACCTTGAGTGGACTCAATTATTTGCTTCTAAGTAGAGTTTGCTCAACAGTTATTACTCTGAAATCTTGTATTTTAATTACATGGTAATAATGAAGGCATAAAATGTTAATTAATAGTAGAGATAATTTACAGGGAAAGGTAGTTTGGGAATCATTTGCTTATTGTTCATTCAAAACTTCCAAGTGGAGTTCCCATACCCTGCACCAGAGGATGTGCATGCACAGCATGGAATGGGAATAGGACCTGAGGAGATAAAGGAACCATAGCACTTCACTTTGGCCTGAGCTGAAACCACAGAGGAATTGGAGAAATGAGCAAGAATGCTGCTTTCTCAGTGAACCTGATATCCACACAAGGGTGAAGGAGATAGACACAGAGGACACTCAACACCTATCAAACCAGAGATCCAGAGGCTCCTAAGAGCCCATCACTGAAGTAGACTTAAAATTCACCTAACATGGCTCAAGGAATTTCACTGAAAGATTATTAGAGCCACAAGTTGGGACATTATTCACAGAGATGTTGCCTCTCCCCCATAACTGACTGCTGTTACCACAATATATGACTTACAACACCCATGGAGATGACCTGTATCTCCAATGAGAAGGATACCTTCAGAAAAGGGGCAGGAAGGAGGGAAAGTATGGTAAAAACATGTGTTGTTTACAAACAAACTATGTACATAACTAATAAAAATATGTAATTATCTATGGATATTCACAGGTGGCTCTTGCCAGTTGATTTGGCATCCTCTTCCTTTCTAAATTAAGACATTATCATCTTCAGCACATAACCCAAGTGCCTTGCTAGAAGAGCCACCATGTGGAAAAGAAGCACTGTCTGGAAAGAAGCATATGACATTTTAGTTCATGTCACCCTTGACAGAACAGCTCATGTCACAAATACATGAGGTTTACCAACCAGAATACATAAGATTCTGGGAATAAGATACTTTGCTATGGAAAGGATGGATTTGGGGTGCCAGGCTCTTCTCAGAGTGGAGGTCACCTCCAAGATTTTCTGCTATGTGACAAAGTATTAAAAGTCTAGGAAAACCATTTCTCAGAATTGCTTAATTTAGCAAATGCCCTCAAAATAAAAGACAGATTCAAGGCTTCTGACTTTAGAGAGGATATTTTGGGTTGCTCATGGATGCATTTAATCATGATACATTGCAAAAGTGTGCATCTTGTACCATTTTAAGTTATTTAAAATGAACCATCAGTCTAATTATTTGACACATCAGGTTATAGGACACAGGATGCCAGGATTTTATATTCTTTTTTTTTTTGTTGTTAATTTTATAACTGTTTTCAGTTTAGTCATCTTACTAAATTAGGCACTAGTTAGTATTCAATGCATTTCTGAACACTTTGGATTATACTTCCTAAGTATTGTTGTTGTTGTTGTTGTTGTTTGAGGTAGGAACTTGCTCTAACCCAGGCTGATATGGAATGCACTATGTAATCTTGGGGTGGTCTCGAACTCAGGGCAATCCTCCTACCTATGCCTCCTGAGTGCTAAAAGAGCTGCACCACCACACCTAGCCTTCTACTTCCTAATTCTTACATAGGCTTTATTCTTCTTCAACAAAGTCACTTATAAGGGTGTTTAACAGGACCTAATGAAACAAAATAGTACCATAGGCCTTCCTTCAGGACAATATTGATAACAAGGACAACTGGTTGGTGGCTTTAAACATACTATTCTCACTATTTATTAAGGATGTTTGTAAGACTACTTTAATAAGAGTTACATGTTACAATTGCCCACAAATCTTGATCCATTCACTGTTCAGCCAAAAATCATATTTCTATTTATTTGAAACATCTAAAATATTTTCTAATCTATGTCATATGTAGGTTAAAACTTTACTGTTATTTACTTTGAAGGTAATATCTCATCTATGATCTACAAGACTTAGTCACGAGCAGAGTGAGTTCTTAATCTGAGATTTCTAAGGCTGGTGACAGTGGTGAATTGGTGTCAGCACCACTTAATGCCAGCCGCTAGCTTGAAGCAGCAGTGAGCAGTTTAGCAAGCTCTGCATACACAGTGAGCTCATAAGCCAGCTTGTGTGTGTGTGCACCTGTTCAACTAAGCTGTGGGTAATTATAAATATCCTGTATTTCTTCCATTTCCAGGAAAATTATACATCAAGCCTGTTGCATTTAATATCTTCTTGGAAAAGCAAGGGCACACTCCTTGTCTTCAGCTTTCCAAATCATAGGTAAACAACAGCCACAGCTACTTATCATCACTGCACACTTCTAAATAACTCACCTCTTTTCTTACTCTTTTTCTCTTGTATTTTATTATTCATACTAGTTCACAAGATGAAGTATAAAATGTGGCAAAGTCTATTTAAGATGGCAAAGACATACTTGATAGTCCATAAGCAAAATGCTTAAGTTCAATCTTAGGGCTTTAAGATAAAATTGTAAGAACATAGTTCCTTATTTGATGGTATTTTCACTATTAAGATATAACAAAAACATGATGAGTTTTTTTATATCTCATGGAGATTAATATTCATCTAGTTACAATACCATCAAAGATAAGACACTCACAAATAAACAGTTTGCATTTTATCAGAAGTCTGTTTACAGATACATGCTTACCAAAATTAAATCTAGACAATCAGGTCTCATTTTTAACTTCTGTGCTTTAAAACACACAGATGTCTGTTTTGTGTGGTTATTAAAGTATGACCTTAGATAAAAAGTTATTTTTTCCTCCAGAAATGATGTACTATCTCAGCATATTGGAGTCATGGCACCATAAAATTTTCATAGTTTTCACATGTTTTAGAAAAGTGAGAGGTTTCTTTAGGTTTTAAATGTAGACAGAGATTGTGAAATTAAATGGTTTCTATTTAGCATTCTATTGTTATTATTATTCTATTAGTCTATTATTTTGTTGTATCTATAGTTCAAGATTTCATAATTATAACATCTTGCTTTTTTAATGCATGTGAAAATATGTGTGGGAGTGTGTGTGGGGGGGTGTGTACATATGCATGCATATCTGTGTATGTGATTGCATGTATGTGGAGGACAACCTCAGATGCCATTCTCATGAATGCCATCCACCTTTATTTTGAGAAAGAATTTCTCATTGTCCTGGAGGTCACCAATGAGGAAATTCTGGCCACCCAGCAAGCCCTGTAGATCCTCTGTCTCTGCCTCCTCAGTGCTGGAATTAAGGTGCCATGTCTGGTATTTTTCTATGAGTACTGAGGATTGAACTCAAGTTCTTATACTTACGAGACAAACACTTTAACAATATTATACTTATTAAGAAGTAGGCATTATTATTCAGTTTCAACATAAAGAGGACATTTCCAATAGAAAGAGCACCCATTTTCAGTCTTGATTACAGAATGTTGGGTGAATGTAGAGAACATTTTAGGAGATGAAATCAGTTTCAGTTGTTCAACTTTTTTTTTTTTTTTTTCTTAAGGTGGAATCCAGAAGTTTAATTGATGTTAAGATATTGGGATGTTAACAAAATTATTTCTAACTGTACACAGACATCCAATATTTCTTAGGCTTTCTCCCCAGGTACAGTACTAATTGCATATATGTGTCTAGGATAAGCTCAAAATGCATCTTTGAAATATCAAGTAATGTTATAGAGTCCTGGTGACAAAACTGCAGATGAACTGGAAACAAGGACTCAGATTTTGTCCAACTGGTCACATTAGTGATTTGGAAATTGTTATATATCCTATAACATGAAGGAAAGATTCTGAGAAAGCCAGAGGCCCACAATTGAAGACAAAGAGCCCAGAACTTACCAGAAACATCGTAAATAAGGAAAGAGCACAGAAATCACCAGACATTTTAAGTCAACACAAAGAAAAATATTGATGGAACCAACTGCACTTCAATGGATTATACTGCAGGCACTCAAGAATAGTGCTCTGCCCTACCCCAATCCTTACTATAAACTCTCTCTGATTGACAAAATGGCTATGTAAGCCGAAGCACTGTATCATGCCTTTCTGGTGGGACATAGCAGGTGTATGTAAACAGAAATTACTTGAGCCAGACAAGACAAAATGCCAGACTGAAAGCAATACTCAGTCCATATATATTTCCTATTCTCTCTTTACATTATGTATCTGTTTTAGAAAGACTCACTTAATATTATAAGTATTCCGTCCTTTTTGTATGTTATAGCATGGTCTGAAAACTCTCAATTGTATATTATATATAATATTTATTTTAAAACAACTCAGAGCTAAACCATATACACCAATTTCAATGAAAGTAATCTTAAATTATCTTCTTAAATTTTCCACAAACACTGTTCAGTACTTCAATATGTGCAATTCATCACTCATTGTAAATATAACACACAAAGTTGATGACAACACCGACTGACCAGGTAGATTATTCACCTTGGGGCTATCTTTAGAATTTGCAAATATTTCATTAGCACTGAATTGAAAATTGTGTTAGTATAAATTGTGTTTATCATCCTCTTTATGCCCTTTGTAGAAGTGTAAAATTAAACAAGCATAGTTTTTGTGTCACAAAACATGTTCAGAAATGTTATGCAAGGTCTAGTACCCAGGATCCCAAAGCTTAGGTCATCAAGTCTTTTGACAATATACAATTGATGGGCAATAGGTTGAGTGAGGGGCAAAAATAACTGTTTTAAATTTCTTAAAATGACATAATTTGATGATGCTATTTGCTTAAGCAAAAGGCATAACAACAGAATTTACCATTGCTGTAGTACTGTTTGAAATTCGTTTATACTAGTAGTATCAAAATTTTGTTTGAAAACCATCTATATATGATGTTATCACAGATATTTAATGCATATCTACCATATTTAGGATACACCTTAAGAATTTCATAAGTAATCATGAACAAAGCAGACACAAATTTCTGACCTTATAAAGTCACATGCAACTTTATCTGTACCTATAGATAGTTGTGAATATGACTACTACATTTGTATCCATAGTAGAAGAGTAAATGCAGTTGAATATCCTTTCTACATGGTTCCTTCCTTTTCATTATTATTAGTAGTAGTAGTAGTCGTCTTCTATGCATGAGTTACTAACATCTGTTACAATAATAACTGTGATATAAAAGGCAGTTCTTGAAGAATCAGTGTAGGAATGATATTGTTTGATGTGAAATTTGTGAAGTTGATAGTGACATTCTTTCTACTTTTTAATTGAGAATCTATATGTTAAGATGCTTTGACTCACGAAGAGGCAAAGGAGAAAATAATTGCAGCTAAAGTTGCAATATTCTGTATGAGTGAAGGATCCAGGCACCTGGCACTTTGCTTGGCATGTTGCATACCTTGGCTTCCATCCTTCCGACATTTAAATTTGTCATAAATAAAAGATAATTACTCATTCATTCTGACAACATGTCTGCTGAGCACTTACAAGAAGAAAATGTCATATACTGGCATTTTCAAACAGACTCCATGCATACAGTTGTGAAGCAAACTCTGGAAATTGCTCATTAGAGAAATTCAGTGCCTTGGTTCTTGTCTTTAGAAAGCTGTATTTAAAATTTACAAGTATATTAAAAGTTAAAAGTAAAACATATTCAAATAATTTCTGAGACAAAAATATATTCTTATTTTTCTAGTTCACAAGGAATACAAGCAGCAAAAGGTTGAGAAACAATATCTTATAAAGGACACTGAAGTGCAATACAGTAATATCATACAGAGAAAATAATTAATTTACATTTCCTATTCATTGATGGCAAGGTGGCCACCTCCCTTCTGGTCTGCTGTGGGCAGCACAGCCAAGAGAAGTCTGCTAATGCATCACAGTATGGGGCTGGCAGTCCTAATGTTTCCATTTTCCTCCCCACATTCTAGCAGGGGCACCTCAAGAAGTTGTTAGCATCATGTCTCACATTTGTAGTTGCATTCTTTTTGGTTTTCCATTAGCATGAAATTCAAAATGAATTGTGTTTTGTTTTCTAAAATTTTGAAATTCAAAGGATTATTCTGGGATTGCTTTTGATCTTGGTAAAAATTTGTGGAGAAAATATTTGATGAACATAAATTACTCCCCAGGTAATCTTTCATAATGGACATATTCTCTGCCTCAGAGGCAGGCTTTCCTATAGTTTGCATGACGTCCATTAGCTACCTTTTAGGAATTGTTGGCATTAAATGTACAATTAATTTGCAGGTTACTTTTTCCTACCAGTAGAATATTTTTTAGAAATTTACTCCCTGGCACACTGATAACACAAGTAGGACTCCATTTCAAAAACACATGACTTCTGATCATTTTTACTTTAGTTCTGTTTTACAAGTCTGGAATAAACATTCAAAATAGCCTAAAGTAATGTACTCATTTTTCTTACATATAGCTTTTGAAATTCATCAATATTCAATATAATTAATGCTAAGTCTAAGCACTAGGGCATAGAACTTCACAAAACATATTTGTATTCAATGTCATTACATTTTCAATCATTCTGCATTCAAAAAACAGTTTCTCTCTTATTTTGGAAAGAAATATGTATGGATTTAGAAGTTAAATATGTTTATATGTTCAAAGCATTAAGAAAACTGAGTAGTATATAATAGGTGGGGTTTCATTCTTGTGATGCGTCAAAATACCTGACAAAAATCAGTTCCTGTCTTGAACTAGAGAGATGGCTCAGCAGTTAAGGCTCTTGCCTGTGAATGCCTAACTATTGAGGTTTGATTCCTCAGTACCCACATCAAGCCAGATGCACAAAGTGGCACATGCACCTAGAGTTCATTTGCAGTGGCTAGAGTCCCTGGAATGTCCATTCTTCCTCTCTGTCTCTCTTTTCTCTCTCTCTATCTCTCTCTCTCTCCTTGAAAATAAATTAATAAAACATTTTTAAAAATAAGTTTAAGGGAGGAAGAGTTCATTTAAGCTTACATAAATTCCAGAGTACAATCCCTTTGACAAGCCAGTCATGGCAGCAGGAGCTTAAAGCAGAACTGGTCACATTCAGTCCAAAGTGAGGAAGCAGGAGACTATGAATGCTGGGCTCAGCCAGTTCTCTCTTTTATTTATAGTTCAGGATCTGGGCATGAAATGGTGCTGCCTACAGTGAAGGTGGGTTTCCCACCTCAATTAACCTAATCAAGACAATCCCTCCTAGACATGCCCAGAAGCTAAACCAATCTAGATAATTCTTCACAGGTAATTTCAGGTCCTATCAAGATGTTAATTAATAAAATCCATCACAGTAGGTTTGCAGTAGATGTCTTATAATGTGTTCAAATAGATGAATAATTAAAAGCCACAAAGGAAACATTAAAATGTCTCAGTTTCATCCCAATGAAAACTCATAGTTGGTAAGTAATGTTAATAAAACATGCACTTTACTCATAAAATCCAAAGTACAAGGTTTATAAGTTCAGGATCTCTTCTCAAAGATGATATCATCTAACTATGTATACCACTATTAGTGTAAATGTGACTTCATGAATGCAATTAGTTTGCAATTTTTTTTACTAGAATATAGATATGTGGTTAGACTTTCCAGTCTTTTCCAGAGAATTAACGTATACAAAAAATATTCAGTATTAGCTTTCCTACTTAATTCATACTACTTTGAGAGGCAAGTGAATTATTTTTCAAGTGATTCAATATCACCAAAAATGGTGTTATGGATGAGCTAGAAAATTATAGTTTTTAAAATCTAAAGGCTGAAGGAGATAAACACAGAGAACATCCAACTCCAACTAAGCCAGATATCCAGTGACACAGAGGCTCCCAAAACCTCATCACTGAAGCAGAACTAAAATGACCCCAACACGGCTCAGGGAAACTTGCGGAAGAGGGGACGGAAAGATTGTTAGAGTCATAAGTTGGGGCATTATGCACAGAGACTGGGGCCTACCCCCCAGAACTCTTGACTAACCTCACAATGCATTACCCACATTCCCCATTGATGAGGGTCCCTTTGAAAGAGGGAGGACAGGGAGGAGGACAATGGAACCAATACTATGAATGTAAAATCAGAATAATATAAATAAAAATATATATTTAAAAATTAAAAAAAATCTATGCATATTAATACCACTTTATCTTCAACATAGAGAAATACAGGAAGAAGGAGACAAAAACTAGACACTGTATCCATTTAACTGAATTACACTGAATCACCACCATAAACAGAATGCCAGAAAGCGAAAGGTAGGGGTGTGTGTGTGTGTGTGTGTGTGTGTGTGTGTGTGTGTGTGTGAAGTGAGCTTCCAGTCTACAAAACTGAATGCACATTTAAGTCATGACAAGTCTGTGAGTATTCATTCAGAGTTTAAGTAGTACAATGTATATGCTTTATTTTAAAAAATGCATTTGCTCATTAGTTCAAAAACAATTTCTCTATACCCATTATATGCTAAACTCTGATCTTTGTGCTAGACAGAACGAGAACAGTAAAAACAAAGAAAAACCCCCTTTTCAGAAGAAATAACTAACACAAAGGCAACTCAAGTGAACAGGGCTCCATGTGATGGGAGGGTGGGTGAGGGTGAATGGAGCTGGGGCTCTTATATTGCAAATGTTGAGATTTTAATGATCAGAACTCATCCATGTAAAGATGGTAATTAAAAAAATACATTTTGGGACAAGTAAATAGCTATTCCAAGTATAGTTAGGGATATACAATTTTCATATGCCCAACAGCCACAAATAAGATCAAAAGGATAAAGGTAGTACAAATCCTGATAGTTTTGTTTTAACTTATGGTTCAGATTTTGAAGCTTATCTACAAAGATTCCACTTTGCCATAGTGCTTTGTCTTAGCTTTTGTCAAAGCAACAGGATGATTAATGGTACTTTTTATGGGCATTCTAGCAAATGAATCATTTTAGACTTTTATTAGGCATGAAACACAGAAGATACCATTTCAATCTCCAATATTTTGATGAAGAAATATTGTTATTCACTGTAAGTAACCGAGGCCATTTATTTTTTAATAAGAAAACTATGAAGAAACCTTGACTCTGACCTGATGCTGGGATTTGTCTTTTTGCGTGTCAACTGTGTGCTCTCTGTGCTTCTGACCATCGCTGATTCACTAAAGACATTCTATTGTAAGTGCTAATAACCACCCAGGACCCTGAGCTCTTTTGGTTCTCCAACAACAAATCTACTTGCTTGATAGAAAGTCTTTATGGACTGTGCAATTATTCCCAGTCCTGTGTAGCAGTACCTGCTTTATTTCGTACAAATACTGTCTTGTCTCTTGCTGACGCCCTGGGAGTTATACGGGCTTCAATGTAATGTCTCTTGCAGCTTTCCACTTTTTGATCTTAGGCAACTGTTGAACCTCCTCAAGCTTCTGCTTTTACATTAAAACCTGTAATCATGGTGCTGGAGATGTGGCTTAGTGGTTAAGGCACTTTCCTGCAAATCCTAAAGATTCATGTTTGATTCTCTAGATCTCACATAAGCCAGACACACAAAGTGATACAAGCACATAAGGTCACACATGCATACAAGGTGGCACACACGTCTGGAGTTTGATTGCAGTGGCTGGAGGCCTTGGTACACCAATTATCTCCTTCTCTGTCTCTTTCTCTCTCATAAAATAAACTTAATCATGGGGGCTGAGGACATGGTTTAGTGGGTAAAATGCTTACTGTGTAAGCAGGAGAACCTGAGTTGGAGTCCTCAGCACCTACATGAAAGCTTGGCATGGTGATGTGCACATAGTCCTAGCACAAGGGAGGCAGAGACAGGAAGATCCCTAGAACTTGCTGACCAGCTAGTCTAAATGAGTTGGTGAGCTCTAGGTTCAGCAGAGAGAGACTGAGGACAATATCTGTTATTCACCTCTGGCTTCTACAGATATGCACACACTTATGAATACATATGCCCATATACATGACAAAACATAAAATAAATAAAAAGTACTATTATAAGACATACTGTTCATGCATGTCAATAATTTAGCAGATTACCAAGCACCAGAATAGCATGCAATATGCATTAGTTGCTACTTTCCTCTTCATCCCCATCACTGGAGCCTCTTTTCTTTACAGTATTGGTTCTCAAAGAGTGTCTCCTGGGCAGTAGTATGGACATCATTAAACATCTTCTTAGATGTAAATCTCTGATATTACTGAATCAGAAACTGGAGTGATATCCAGGAATCTTTGTTCTGCTAAACCCCATGATTCAAATGCATGAAACTGCTCCACAAAAAGAAGTGCCTTACATTATGTCTAGCCTTAGTTCTTCATAATTCAGCTCTTTACATTTGTGTTGAAGTGGATAGATCAGAAATTTGCAATATCCTTTAAAAATCTTTGTAGAAAGTGACTTTGAACCAAACCAAAACATTTAGAACATAGTCCAGTACAATATAGAATCAAGGTACTTATGTAAGTTGTCTCTTCCTCTCACGGATTTATATAATTGTATCCAGATGGGAGAATTAGTCCCTCAAAGCTACTAGGGCAGTCAAAGGAGGCACAGTTATTCTGAGGAAGTAGCCACAAAATAAAATGGTAAAAATTGATGATATACTTTATATGTTATAAATTTAGCAATTAGACATGCTATTATAAAGTATAACATAATAATAGATATCTATCTGAATTGTTCTCTTAATCAAAGTTGTAATATTTTGACTGAAGAACCAACTGGGATTTCCATGAACACAAAACATAGTAGAACTCTTCCTTTGCTAACATCCCACTTCATGTATGAAACCTTTATTCCAGGGCATATTAGCCTTCTATATTAGAATAATAATGTAGGCTATATGTTGCAACTACCTTTTCATTGACGGGACAAACACCCTAACAGAAACAGCTTATGGGAAGAAAGGGTTTACTTCAGGCTTACAAAATCCAGGGAAAGTTCCATCACGGCAGAAGAAGCTGGCTCACTCTGGCATAACATACACAGAAAAGTGGGTAAGGACAAATGGTAAGCATGACTATCCCGAGATCAAACTGGTGCTCAATACCTCCATAGGGCTGTACTGAAGAATCCTTCCCACCAGTGGCATGCCTGACCATGAAGAGGTTGATTGCTAAAGACCAAATAGGAAACTTAATCAAAAATACCTGAGTCATGAGGGACATAGATTTGCATTCAAACCACCATACTGTGCCAACTGATAATCTTTATATCAAGGGCTGCTACCAGAATGCTTTGATTATTATACAAACTTTGGTGAATTTTTGATGTGATTAACAAAGAAAGGACTAAGAGAAATACTCATTTGTAATATATAAAAATACATTTAAGTATCTTATTATTAAGTCTTGTGCCAACTGGTGACTTTTGTTATATTTCTTGGTGCAGATAAGTTTTTTTCTAATGTAATTTATTTTAAAATATTTATTTATTTATTTATTTATTTATTTGGGGAAAAAGAGTGAGAGAGAGACAGAGGGAGGCAGACAGGGAGGGAAGAAGGAAGGAAAAAGAGAAAATGGGCATGAAGGGCCTCTTGCAACTTCAATGGAACTCCAGATGCATGCAGCATGTTGTGCATTATGGCTTTCCATTGGTACTGAGGAATCAAATGTTGGTCATTAGGCTTTTCCAGTAAGCCCCTTTGACCACTGTGCCATCTTTCCAGTCCTTGAAAATCTTTAAGAAGCAAACATTGGAAAATTGACTCCACAAGTAATTCATTTTAATAAATTTATTTATATCCTTGGCACTTTAAAACAAAATGATTGTGTTTGCCTGGATAAATATAAAATATTTGAAATTGTATTTCACTCTGTGACACATACCTCATAGGTCTTCTGTATCTTTGCCCTACAAGTAAGACACTTGAGTATGTTTTGTTTCAGACTATTCCTCGGCTATGCTCAACACTCATTTTAGGTACAATGTCAACATGAACCTGTCATACTGCCCTATGCAGCCTGCAGGGAGAGTATGTGGAACAGAGCAGATGTGAATGCTGATTTTGGAAATGCTGCCTTTATTAGCTATGATGACTGTCAGAATTCCCATTCTGTGATATTGGGACCTAATGTTTGGTGTCTCTGACCAAGAAAAAAGTTAAATTTTTAGTTTACAGGTCAAAAGTTCATACTTTTTGATACACTGATAGTGACTACACTCATAGTTTAGCTTCACACAATGTTTTCAGTTTGTTCTATATTCTGGCAGAGTTAAATAGTATAAAAAAGAAGCATGCTTTATGCCAATCACATACCATCCCTAATTTGTGATGGCTTTACTTACAGGTTTTTTCCTTCATTGTAAGAGCAATATGTGTTCCATTAAGACGGTTCTATCATTATACACTTTGCCCTTTTCCCTAGTTGGCAATATGTGTCCCAATGTTCCCTTACTGTGCTGGACAGAGCATTGAGCCAAAGGTTTCCATCAACTTGACAACCAAAGGGATAAACATCTGATGCTCCATGGTGTGTTGTGTGGCTATGCTACGGAAGTCAGCAGGTTATGAATGCATGACACAATTTTGACTTAAAATTCTTTTCAATTTACAGTGAGAATAGTGGGAAGCAGTCCCAGGTCAAACCAATGAACATCTGTGCATATGCAGCAGTTAGAATTATAACAGTTAGATTACAATGCTGTGCCTACTGTTTCACATTCATTTGTTTAAATCCTAACTTCATTAGTAATTATATCCTAAGATCCAGTTTGGGAATATAATTACTTCATGAGGGTAGAGTCTTTGTCATTTGATTGAGTGCCTATATAAATCAGTTTCTCATTGCTGTAACAAAATATCTGAGGGCAGTATTTTATAGACATGAGGTTTATTTAGATAAGAATTTTGGAGGTTGAAATTCCAAGATCAGACAGTTTCATTGGTTTGTTCTCTGGTGAGGCCTTCTTGATGGAGCCACATCATGGCTGAGGCATCATGGTACCAACGCATGTAGCAAGGAGAGATCACAAGTATAGACTGGGAGCCACAGGAGGGAGGAGTAAGACCTGTTCTTTGAAAAGTAACCAGGTCTCGCAAGAGCTTCCTTAATCTGTTTCTAGGGCAATGCCTCTAATGACCTATATCCTGACACTAGATCCAACTCTTTTTTTTTTTTTTTTTTTTTTTAAGATAGGGTCTCACTCTAGCCCAGGCTGAACTGGAATTAACTATGTAGACTCAGGGTGGCCTCAAACTCTCAGCAATCCTCCTACCTCTGCCTCCCAGGTGCTGGGATTGAAAGTGTGTGTCCACATGCCTGGCTCTTAGATCCCACTCTTAAGGGTTGCATCACCTCTCACATGACCATGTTAAAAAGCAAGCATTCAACAGATGAAATTTTGGAATACTAATCACATCCATACCATAGCAGAACCTTCTATGATAGATCCCAGAGAACCTGTTTGCTCTTTCTGCTGCTTATAAAAAGATGGCCAACCAGGAAGCAAGTTATCATTAGACAACAAATCTGCTGTATTACCTTGGAATGTTCAGTCTCTAGAACATATGGTATTGAGTTACAATAGGTTGAATAGGCTAATTCATCTCTCAATGAGCAAATGGGGATGACTGAAAAATACGTTTTTTTTTTTTCAGTTTTGTTTTAATGCTAAATCACATGTAGTAGTTACCAATTGCCAAATTCCTTTATATAGGTAGAAAACGTAACCAAAGCTAAATAAAACTTCTAATTAGCATTAATAATATTCATGATATAAAAATGTTACAAAAGAAACCTGTTATAAAGCTAGCATGGTGACTCATAACTGTAATCTCAGCACTTTCTTGGGAGGCTGAGGCAGAAGGACTATCACAAATATGAGGCCAGCCTTTGCTACATGGTGAGGACCAGGACATCGTGTACTCAAAAAGTGACAGAAACAAAGAAATAAGAACAAAAAAATCATATTAATACCACAAATCCTGTTAAATATCCAATGAACAAAAATTTATAAGCTATTTCTCAAAAGTTGTGGTTTTCATGTATTTGAATGCAACCCATGAACTCACATTTCCTAAATATTTTTATATATATATATATAATATTATTTATATATATATTATTATATATAAAACATATACATATATTATATATATATTTAGGACATATGGAGGTATAAGTATACATTTATGTGTGTGTTTGTGTCCAAACTATGTGTGTGTGTATGTGTGTGTATGTGTGTGTGTTTCAACAGTCATATATCAGCTTGACATCATTCTGTGTTTACTGAAGATATTGTGTTCCCCAAATCCCAGTCAGCTATGCAGTCATGATGACAAAAATCTGATACACTATATTTTGCTCTGCTTTTCATATTTCATAATTAAAAGATGGATATTTTTCACCTTATAAAAAGGTTAAAGGGTTTTCTCTATACCTCAATTTTCTGTTTTGGATTTGCAAATAATATTGCTTTCATGAAAGAGGAGACATATGTTCTCAATTTTCATTGCATATATGCAATTCATTTTTTTTAGTTTTATCTCAAAATGAAAGAGATTCTACATGTAATTTAAATCACAAATCAGTCTCAAATCATATGAATTAAAGGAGATTACAAAATAAATGAACCAAAAATGTATAGAAATATAGAAAAATAGAAATACAAAATGCAATAAATAACAGATATATCACAATGTTGTAATCTGAATGTAAAACAAATTTTTGTGTGAATAAACTGAACTGTAGGAAATGGAAACACTACCATGCATTTTCCCCAGCAACACTGAAGCCGTGTAGATAAAGCAAGCAGACAGCTCCCCAGACACTAAAGCAGTTTATCAGAATGTGACATGAATATAATTCTATTTTTGAGGTGAAGCTTTTCTGTGACCTTCTGAAATACCCAGCATCTGCAGCAGGAGGAGGAATCACCTAGGCCAGTTCCAAAACAGAACAGGCTTAATATAGTGTACAATTTCTAGCCATAAAGTTTCTTCTGTCTGGGAATCTAGAACAGTGTGTTATTATATTTGCATGAAATGTATTGATTGACATACACCTTTTAATTACAGTACTTTGTTTAGGATAAGAAAAGAAATATAACTTCAAGTGATGGCATCTATATAAACCCCTACCAAATGTATCATCAGTGTACTTTGTGGTTTCATTAGAAATATATCATTTGTGGTGACTTGAATGTAAAATGTCCCCATAGCCTCAGGTGTTTTTGATTAAGTTTCCTACTAATTCCCCACCTAGTAGAATCTTTGGGTGGTGGAGTCCTGCTGGAGAAGTGTGTCACCATGGGCAGACCTTGGGGGTTGAGTCTACTCTTGTGTGTTCAGAGTCAGCTCATGCTTGCTGGTGCTTGTTGTTGTCTCTCTGCTGTGGATATATGACGAAGTGAGTCAGCTTCCTCTGCCATGATGGAGTTTCCCCCTGGAATCTGTAAGCCTGAAATAAATCCTTTACTCCCATAAGTTGCATCTGGATAGGTGTTTGTTCCAACAACAAGTAGGTAACTGTAACAAAAAATTGTTACCAGGAAGTGAGATTGTTGCTGTGATCAATCTTATCATGTAGTATTTGATCTTTTAGAAAGTTTGTAGGAGGAATATGGAAGAATTTGTTATTTTGGACTGGAGAAAATTTGCAGTTCTATAAACAGAGCTTGATGGGTTATTCTGGTTGAGTTTGAAAATCTTAAATGCAGAGAGAATTATGGACTGTGAAGGCTTGGCTTATGAAGTTTCAAATGGATAGGAAACAACTTTGTTGGAACCAGGCTACTGGAGGAAAGGCTAACTGTGTTCAGCCCATGTACTGAAAATTTGATTAAAGTTGAATTTAAAAGTAATAGATGGATGAATGTGGCAAAAGGAAAGAACAGAAAGATATGAAGATGTAATTTGCCACTGAAAGAAATTTGAAGGAGAATCATGCTTTCCACAGTGAATATTCCCCCCTCCCCCACTGAACTTACTGGTACTGGTTTTGGATGCATGAAAAGTGCTAAGAAAATGGTTATGATATACCCATGGTACCAGGAGCCACTGAAATGTGGCAGTGTGAAGCAGGATTGTAATCTCCACATGGGGACCCAGTAAAGCCATTGTATAGAGATATGAAAATGAACTGTAGGTTGCAATGGAGACCACAGGAACATGGAGCTACTAAGACTGTAGGATGACCACCAAGGAGAGCTTCTACCTCTGATCTCAGTGGGTCTGCTGAGAGAACAGGCAGTATAGCAAAAGGACTAAAAGTTGCTGAAGTCTTTTGGAGCCAAAGGACTTCATTACATGTCCCAGATGTGATGTGGGACTGTGAATGATTGATGATGGCCTGCTGACTATTGATTTTGCACTGGTCCAGCCTTGACTTGTTATGCTTTCTTTTGTCAATCAGATGGTTTACTCTGTAGCATTATGTGTTGGAAGTATGTAACTTGTATTTTGATTTTGTAGGACTCATAGTTAAGAGACTGTCTTGAATCTCAGAAGAGACTTTGGAATTTTGAACAGTGTTAAAATTGGTAAAGACTATGTGGACTTTTGAAGTTGGACTCAGTTTATTTTTCACTGTGATGTGAGAGTGAGTCTATGAGGGCCAGGGGCAGAATGTGGTGGTTTGGATATAAATGACCCCATAGCCTCAGGTATTTTTGGTTAATCCTCCTAGTTAGTCTCCAGCAGGCAAATCCCTGGTGCAGGAGGTGTGGCACTGTTGGTGAATATTGAGTCTAGCTGTAAAGTGTGTAGAGATCAAGCTTAATTTCTGGCTATTTTTCTCTCTCTGCTATTGATGAATGCTAAAATGAGCCAGCTTCTTTGACTATGGTGAAGCTTCCCCTGGAAACAGTTAGCCTGAATTTAACCCTTTCTTCCCATAAGTTGTTTCTGGTTGGGTATTTGTTGCAGCAATGAAAAGTCAACTACAAAAAAAATTACTACTAAAGACTGGGAAATACAAGATGGGAGAAATAAAGACAGAAACTAAGGTTCTATGACTATGACTTGTTATAATAGCATAATGACTATGATGTAAGACAATGCTTACATTTTATGAAAGAAAGATATAACACAGGGTTAATCTGGGTATGGTGGTGCATGCCTTTAATCCCAGCAGTTGAAAGGCAGATTGAAGAGAATCACCATGAGTTCAAGGCCGTCCTTGGACAAGAGAATGAGTCCCATGCCTGCCTGGGCTAGAGTGAGATCCTACATCACATAATAAAACAAAATAAAAATAAAATACATAGGAGTAATGTAACACAAAGTCTACATTTGTTTTTAAATATTTTTCCTAGAAAAGAGGGTGTGTTGAGCAGAATGGGCTAATACAAGTCTGATAAAATCTTAATAATTGTTATATATGCATAATATCTGAACTGTACTGAAAGTATTTGATACCATATTAAAAATAAACTATCTGTGAATTGATTTTTAAAACACTGAAAGTGATATAATTTTATTTGTATTTTGAAGTTAACTAGGGTATTATTTAGGAAGGAGAGTTTAGAAGAAATGCTAGAGCCAAATTAGTTACACACCATGGTGGTTTGATTCAGGTGCCCCCCCCCCCCATAAACTCAGGTGTCCTGAATGCTAGGTCCCCAGCTGATGGCAATTTGGTAATTACAGACTCCTAGAGGCAGCACATTGTTGGGCGTGGGCTTTTGGATGCTGTAGCCAGCTTCCTCTTGCCAGTGTCCATCTGATGTTGGCCAACCCTCTGTTCATGCCATCATTTTTCTCTGTCATCACGGAGTTTCCCCTTGACTCCGTAAGCAAAAATAAACCTCTTGTTCCCACATGCTCTCTTGGTCAAGTGTTTTCTGCCAGCCCTAGCAGTAAAACTGGTATCAGAGGAATGGTATTGTTGATGCTAGAAACCTGACTCTGGCTTTGGCCTTTTGGAACTGCTTTGTAGGAGAATGTGGAGAAACTTGATGTCATGGCTTAAGAGATGCCTTACAGGGTACAGCTTGATGGATTACTCTGATTAGAGTTAAAAACCCTAAATGCGGGCTGGAGAGATGGCTTAGCGGTTAAGGTGCCTGCCTCCTAAGCCTAAGAACCTGGTTCCAATCTTCAGTGGTTCCAATCTCCAAGTCCCATGTTTAGCCAGATGCAAAGTGATGCAAGGGCACAATACTGCACTTGCCCACAAGGGGGTGCACACATCTGGATTTCGTTCCCAGCAGCTGAGAGACTGCTGGTACGCCCATCTCTATCTGTCTCCCTCTCCCTCTCTGTTTCTCTCTATGTCTCTCTCCAAAAATAAATAAATTAAAAAAAAAAAAAAAAAAAAAACCTAAATGCAGTAATGAATATGGACTGTGAGGTTTGGCTTATGAGAGTAAGAATGACCTTTACCTGGACTGGGCTACAAGCAGTTTGTGTGAGAGGCTTTCTGTTAACCCCATGTCCTGAGATCTTTTTGCAGGGTTGCATTGCATAGAAATGGACTGCTGTGAGCAGAGGGATATGGCACACAAATAAAATCTTTGGACCAAAACTTCTGCCCATTCAGCTGCAATTGTAAGAGAGATTACAGCCATTGAGATTGGGCCAGCTGACCTGCATTTGGACAAAAGGAAGAATGCAGACTCTTTAGAAGGGGCCTGAATGTTGAAGGTGTGTTCTGGTCTTCAAAGTCTACTTTATTCCCCCTTGGATTAGCAAGTTGGTAGCCCACTTGGTATTATGAGTATAACAAATGCTGGAAAGAGAGGGCCATTGAATTTGCAACATGGTTTTGTATTTTGGAAATGGCCATGGGCATTGTGAAGCAGGCTTGTTGGATTACCTGCATGGAGACCCAATGAGGATGTACCATGGGTTGCAGTGGAGACCCAAAGGAGATGTCAGGACTATGGGATGACTACCTAGGAGAGCTACCAGCACCAGATGAAGTTTTCTGGGACTGTGAGTAGCCTAGCTGGAGGAGTAGGTTTGGAACTCCACAGACTTGTCTCGGGTTATAGTTGTTCAACTTGAAGCTACAGAGTTTGATGTTTGCCCATTGGTTGAATATTTCTTTGCTATGCCCAATGCCATCTTTTTTGGTGTGAAAATTTATTCTGTGCCATCGTATTTTTGTTTTGTTTTTGTTATTTTTTTTTTTTTTTTTTGGTATTATGGCTCAGTTAAAAGATCTTGGACTATGAGAACATTTAAACATAATTGAGGTTGTTAAAAATTATGGGGACTTTAAAAGTTGGATGAATGTATTACATTTTACATCATGTATGGTTATCAGTTTATAGGGGTCAGGGGTGGAATGTGATGGTTTGATCCAGGTGTCCCTCATAAACTTAGGTGTTATGAATGCTAGGTCCCCAGCCGATGGCAATTTGGGAATTAATGGAGGCAGTGAATTGTTGGAATGGGTTTATGGATAGCCAGCTTCCTTTGCCAGTGTTTGGTACACTCTCATGTTGTTGTTGTCCATCTGATGTTGGCCAATAGGTGATGTCTACCCTCTCTGCTCATGCCATCATTTTTCCCTGCCTTCATGGAGCTCCCCCTTGAGTATATGAGGCAAAATAAACCCCTTTTTAACTACAAGCTGCTCTTGGTCAGGTGTTTTCTGCCAGCAATGTTAATCTGACTGCAACACACACTTACAGTTATAATCCAGAGAACGAAAGTAAAGAATGTCAGATACCTCAACAAAGGTACCAGCAATGGCTGATAGAGAGGTGAAGAGAATTATGAGAATGGAGAAGTTTCTTGATGTGTGATAAAGGTGATACCCAGTTGTTTTTCTTCAACAACTGAATGGAAGTATTCTAAACTGGGAAATGATTCAGGATAGTGTCTGAGGTGTAGATTCAATGAGCTAATCTAAAAAAAAAAAAAAAAAAAAAAAAAGGTCTGGTTGGAAATTAGATTACAAGATGCAAAGATGATGTATATGTTAAACATTCTCTAAAGAAAGCACATGAAAATTAAATGAATAATTCATGATTCAGTTACAAGTAGCAAACTTCAGTAATATGTAAAGGACAAAATAATTGCATTTAGCCATGGTATCCTTATATATGGATTATATATATTCAAATGTCTTTCTATGTAAAATAAAGGAGAAATTCTTGGTATTCTCTTAAGTGTAACATTTAAAGGTTCAACTCATCAGGTGTTACAAAATACAAAAAGGATTCCAAAAGCGTACTTGTTTTTCTAATAATAATAAATGTGTGTTTTAATTTTTGATTTGCTGCTCATGGGGTAGATACATATAAAATATAGTGACTCTTCATTGGTCCCACATACTTTGTTTTCACAATTAAACATTACAGAAGATGATATAATTAAAACACCCTAATGATGTGTTCTGTCTCATACAGAAGAAACTCATTTGCTTCCTGCAAAACAATGTTTATACTGGTTAGGTAATCTACAGAACAGGATCACATACTAGTCTTGTTCCTGTAACTATTAATTATTTCTTTCCACCATGAGCTCCTCATTATTTTTTTCTGTTTACTTGTTTCATTAAATTAGTTTGACTTTTTTGTCCCCTTTATGAATGATGAAGAGCTACCCTGGGGTTTTCTTCAGGGCCTACTGGCTGTGTGCCTATGGCATGTTTATGAAATTGGTGGTTTTCTTAATATAAAATGCAAAATTCTTAAGGGGACAGTATTTTTCATATTAATCATCATAATAATTATAATATTTCTAATTTTTTCCAAAGTGTATGTTATTTTATATTTAATTGGTTACTTTTAGAAGTCCAGAGGAAAACTCACACTTGGGTTTTGCTCTCACCACCTGCTTATGAGAAGCAAGTTTCAAGGGTGAAACCCTGCTATATCTGAGAATGGTTAAGCTTGGCCGTGCACAAGTCCATTCACACGACAAATCTAAGCATGTAGAATGGAAACAAGAATATATCAGAAAACGTATCTTTTCTTCATGTATTTTACATTTCTACATCATCTTTTATCCTAATTACTAACATAATTAGATTATAACCAGTCAATGAGTGGCATCAAATCAACCTATTTGGGAAGAAAAAATAGTTAATTTTTTATTTTGAGGTAGGGTCTCACTCTGGCCCAGGCTGACCTCAAATTCACTATGTAATCTCAGGGTGCCTCCATCTCACAGCGATCCTCCTCTGCTTCCCGAGTGCTGGGATTAAAGGCATGTGCCACCATGCCCGGCTCAATATTTTTGATCATGTGATGAAATAAGCTTTCCTCCCAGATCTGTATACCATTCTTTCCCCTTTATCCTCCTTAGTCTTTGTCAGTTGATGGCATCACCTCCAAACTTAATGGCATCTTATTCACTTAGCACAATGCTTGGTTTGAGAACAAGGTATTATTAATTAGGTGATTTCTGTCTTAACAAGTGGTTCTTTCTCACTTTCTCCTTTAAGATTGAATTTTTCTTGCCTTTATTTTGGAGATAGAATATTTATGAACATTTTGTTTTTGAGGTATTGTCTCCCTCTGGCCCAGGCAGACCTGGAATTTTCTATGTAGTCACAGGGTGGCCTTGAACTCACAATGATCCTATTTTTGCCTCCTAAGTACTGGGATTAAAGGTGTGTACCACCATGCCCGGCCAATTTTTTAAGTGTTTTTTCAAGTGGGATAATCTTGGGAAAGTGTCTCAATCTGCAAAATGTATGATAAAAGTATTTTTCTATTGTATTAAGCTAACAATGCAGATTTAGATGCTTCTGTCAGTGTTTACCTCACATGCTAAGGGTTTTCAGTGGTAGGTTGTCATTATATGTTTTACACTTTTGGCTTAAATGAACAAAAAAGTGTTATCATGATGTTTTCATTACACTGGCCTGCAGGGCTATCATGATATTAGTTAACTTTTTACCTCCCTTCTTTCTTCTCTCTTTTCAATGTCTGCCCATCAGAAACTTTGACCTCTTGCCATTGAGGCAAAGAATTATACAAAATTATCAACAAGCTAGCATTCCTAGAGGAAAAAAAAAATTAAGATACTTGGAATTTCTCGTACTATACAGTGTAGTGATTGCAGATCCAGTGTGCATGCTGACAGCCTGAGTTGTAATCCAGGGGACTACCTTGGGAAAGCCATATAACATCCTGCACTATAGTGTCTTAATCTACAAAAGAGGTAATAGAAGTATTTTTCCTGTAAGCTTATGGCATTTCAGAGACATAGCAGTTGAGTTGGACTGTTTTACATATTTTATATGATATATTTGATATTTTCAAATGATAAAACTACTGAAATGTTAGCATGCCACATGGTTTTTATGAAGCACCCATATAAAATGCTGCACCTTTTCAAGTCCATGTAACAAGGATACTGCTGAGTGGTTTTTTTTTTTTTTTTTTTTTTTGTGTGTGTGTGTGTGTGTGTGTGTGTGTGTGTGTGTGTGTGTGTGTGTGTGGAGAGAGAGAGAGAGAGAGAGAGAGAGAGAGAATGGGTGCACCAGGGGCCTCTCAGCCACTGTTAATGAACTCCAGATGTGTGTGCCTCCTTGTGGGCAAGTGCAGCATTGCGATCTCGCGTCACTGCATCTGGCTAATTGTGG
The DNA here is from genome assembly GCA_036365145.1 of Orientallactaga sibirica. Classification (NCBI taxonomy): domain Eukaryota; kingdom Metazoa; phylum Chordata; class Mammalia; order Rodentia; family Dipodidae; genus Orientallactaga; species Orientallactaga sibirica. Next base: position 21,298,369 of record JAEOAD010000033.1, read on the forward strand.
GACCTGGAGAATCAAACGGGGGTTCTTAGGCTTAGCATGCAGGCACCTTAACCACTAATCCATCTCTCCAGCCCTCTGCTGTTGTTTTTGACTGGACATTAATTTAATAAGAAAACAAAAGAAGTAACTTCTCTCAAAATTTATACCTAAAAATGAGAACTTTTGTTTATTACTAACAATCAGAACATAACAAAATATTCTCCTGATGGCACTCTACAGAAATCAGACTAGGGCTCAGTTTATTTCACACTCAAATGCTATTTTGCAAAGTAAATGTTCCAGCCAAAAAAAACAACAGCAACATCTGTTCATAATGATTAAAACTTTAGGACCAGTTGAGAGTCTTTATTAATTTTTAATTAGAAAACAGATCATACAGTAGAGGGAAAAACACAGTCATAGCAATAATTTGCATATTAATTCAATGTTAGAAAATTCTACTTTTGAAATGATAATATTCAATGGTGGAAAAGATATCTTATATAGCTATCAAATAGCATACACTGATGCCTTCTTAATAGCTGCCTAATCTAGGCCAGCAACTGAAAACAATAACAAAACAACACAAAGAAAAAGTATTCAATGGAGGATGTGTATTCAGCTGCTCTGTAGTAAATGCTTTGAAAATAGAACTTTTTGAAGTGGAAGTCTCCAAGAATGTCAGTGCTGATTGAAAACAAACAACATCGCAGGAGGCTAAAGCCAGAGCTTCCTATTGCTCAGGAATATTAAAAGCAATTGTTTTAAGACTTCACTGAGCATTTAACTAAATGTGTTATTGAATAAAATCTGTTTGCACATCATTATCTAACTAGGTCAAGTAAATAAAAAGGATAATTGTTTAAAATTGATTTAAGATACCTAAATACCTTCTCAGTTTATTAAAGTGAGTACATCACTGGAATGTATGATTGTATGGTTTACTTCTATTAAGTATTATTTTTTTCTGATCATAACAATAGAAAAGCTGAATTTTCTTTGCTTTCCAATAGGAGAGCATGGGTGGAACCCTGCAAAGGGCAATTTAATAGGCAAGTTTCAATATGCTCAGCAGTTAGGTGCAACGAGGCATCCATTTCTATCTTCCTTTTACAGCAAAGCAATAACACGGTATTATCCCTTGTAGCCCTGGGTAAAATTTGTGGAGGAACCTCAGCTACCTGACTTCCTCCATCTTGTTATATGCAAAAAAGTGGATATTATCATTATAAGTTAGGTAAGATTGTTAAAAGTATAAAATTTTAATTTTCATCAAAATGACTTTATACTATAATGTTAGAACAAACTTAAAAGAGTGACTTTCATTATTCTTATAAAACTGAGCAGGGCATTGCTGTGAGAACATAGAAATTCAATATAAATTCAAGGACAAATAATTTAAGACATGATTTTCTGTGGCAAGTTTCTTCAGAGGAGCTTCATGATAGCATGAGCATACCAATGTCCTCTAAGGCACACTCCCAGGCCAGGCCATTGGGATACAGCCTCAGAAATATGAGAAGAACCTCAGCTCCATCCCATTAGTCTGCTGACTCCCATTAGCCAAAGGCATTGCAATAGGAAATGTTGCTACAAGTTTATTAATTTCTGGAGCATGTCCTATCATTTCACATACACTGGAATGTGATAAACTGTGTGTGTGTGTGTGTGGTAATCATGTGTATATGCTGATGTGACATCCCACGGGCTTAGCTAATTAGCTGGAAGAGAACCTTGATGTCCTCTGCCTTCACTCATCTGCCTGTTTCCCTTGTGATGGAGGCTCTCCTTGATTCATGAGCTTTTTGTTTGCAAGCCCCAGTCATTCTCTGGTCTCTTTTCTCCACAGTACTGGGGTTACCAAAAGTATGGTCATGCTTAATTTCTTATGTGTGTTCTGGAGATTCAAACTTGGGGGTACTTTCAGGCCCCCCCACATACCCCCATGTCTACACAGGAAGTGCACTTAACTCAGAGCCATCTCTTCAGCCCAAGAATCTCCCTTCCTTCCTTCCTTTCTTTCTTATTCTTTCTTTTTTTTCTTTTTTACTATTTATTTGCAAGCAGTGGGGATGGGCATGCCAGGGCATCTTGCCATTACTATCTTGCTTTACGTGTGCACTGGGGATTTGAACCTGGTTCATCAGACTTTGCAAGCAAGTGACTTTAACTGCTGAGTTCTCTCTCCAAATCCCCCAAAAACTTATTTTCTAAACAATTTATTTATCTGTCCAATGTTTTCTTTCTTTGTAGATTCATATGCAAGTGAATTAAGTTCACAAGATTGTGGAACCCAAGTAAAAACTGTAGAAAAGTTAGACGACCTAATTGTCAGTGGCTTGAAGCCCAAGAATTCCTGGCATGGCCTTTCCAGTGGCATTTATATACTGCAAGGCACTTTGGACTTGAGGGTAGCTGGCTGGAAGATAGATTGGGAGCTTAAAATACTAATCCTGCATTAGAACCTATTAAACAGATATTTTATTGACCTTAAAATGAACACTGTGCATTCACACATTTATTCAGTTGCTTTATGAAGATAAGGGATTTTTACCTTTCTACTTACCTAATCATTCCTTAACCTTTACTTTGAACAACTTGTCACATCATTGTGGAAGATAAGAACTAAAGTGAAATCAGGCTTTAGTAGTGTGTATTTTGACAGGTAAAGCTTTCACTTGTCTTTCCCCTCCTTTAAAAGATAATATTCCAAGGCATCTTTCACCTGGGAATAGACTTTATACTGCAAACAAGGGAAGTGGTGAACCACTATTGCCTTGTTTCCAGAGCATTAAAAGCCACAGTGAGCAACAGGCCTGGGAGAAGTGAGCAGTCATGGGCTAGTTATCATGCCTTTCATACACTCTATGGTTGTAATTGTTGTTTATACTCCACACATGCAAAAGAAGTACATGCTTGAGTGAGGTGCACAGTACCTTCCCATTAAAGAGATTTTGAAATTGTAAGAAGAAAAATATCCATGTAACTCTTCACCTCCATTCATTCCAATAGTAAATAATGACAATAAAAGGCACAGCATTTTTTGCCCAAAGTGCATTTGCAAATATACAATTCAAATTCAGTCTTAAGCAAATCAGTTAATGGAGTTTTTATTTATTACGTGGCATCTTATGGGATTCATTTTTTCAACGTAAGAAGCAAGATACTAATGAGTTCACCCAAGGTGAAGTTCAGAGCAAGGAATAGAGCATAGTTCCTTTAGCTCAAATTAAAGCCCAAAACCATTTCTGAGAATAAATATTATCAAAATGATTGAAGAAACACTGGGGAAAAACCCAAACCATGTATCAGGGATAAAAAGATATCAGATCAAATAACACAGCAAGCTCTGCTATTTTAGTCCTCTAAAACTGGTGTCAAATTAGATAATAAAGCTTAGAAAAAGTGAGGGTGGTATCAAAGAGAGAGAGGGAAACACACACACACAGAACAAGAGAGAGAAAGAGAAAAACAGAAAGAAACTGCAAAGACGATACTATTAGAACAGGTGATAGGATATCATTTCTCTTCATAAACAAATGCAGATCTCTTATGGTCTCTATTCCAGGTCCAACCTAAACCCATGAACAGCAAAATTGTCATGAATAGAAAAATTGTCTGCCTCATAGAGAAGCATGCCGTATGAAATGATAAGTCAATTGGCATTCAACCTCTAGGCAGAACACCTCAGCACTCCCAATGGAGCCCTTGACAATAGTGAGCATTCACTTCATTCAAATACACAGGGTGGTGAGCACTAGCCCAGGCTGATGAGCATATGAGTACTTATGGAGCTGTTTCCAAACACACACTATACTTTTCTCTGTGAATTTGTAGTCAATATTCCATACCCATAGCCTTCTTCCCAGTCCACGCGGCTGCTAATCAAGTGCCTTCCTAGTATGAAAGTCCTTTGCCAGTTAGAATTACATTGCACCCTTTCATCTGTGCTGTTTGAAAAGAATTAAGAAATAACAACAATTAGTGAAGATATGTCAGATTGAAATTCACTTCTGCTAAAGTAAGTCTGCTCTTCAGTTCCATCCCTTTAGGGCTCAAAGTCCAATTTTGGAAATGAGCTGCCAAGCTGAGAGCTATGGGACTGTGCTCAAACATAAGTGGGACATCACAAAGGAGTTTTCAATGGTTTATTCCTCCAGGTGTTTAAAATCGGCCAGGAAACCATGAAGAGTGTTGCAATTCCCTAGGTCTATGCAAGATGATCAAAATTCTCATAGCACAGAAGTTCATCAATGAAAAAGAAAATGTTCTCATGTTCTCTTACATAGCATGAAAACAGGCAGTTTCTTTGTGATCTATTGTGCTTGCATTAAGTGCTTATTGAGCACCAACTTGAAGAAGGTACCATTTCAAATACTAATGAGAATATAAAACTTACAATTACGCTCATGTAAAGGTGTTTATCACTCATTCTTTTTGGTTAAACAGTATACCACCTCAGTCTGCAATTGTGATATGCTCATTTCTTTCTATCAACTTCACATCCTTCTAATGCATTTCTTTCTTAGTCCTGTTATTTAAATCATACTTCTAATTTTTGTTTTGGGCATTGTCGTGCAGAGTTTTAGTTGTATGTTTGCCTGCTTTTTTATGGAATAATGTAGGCATAACAGATAAAGGACAAGTGCCTAAAATTAGTTTGCAAATTAACCATATATATATATATATATATATACACATTCCAATTGTACCTAGTCCTATCCAAGAATCAACAGATGAACCTGCATTACCACATGACAACACTGGTTTCATATGCAGGAAAAGGACAAACCAGCAATCTACTTTTTTCAGAGATAAACACTGGGTGACCCAAATCTTATGCTGATTTTGAACAAGTAATACAACAATATTACAAATAAATATGCTCATATTTTACTAACTTTTAATCTCCCCTCAACTATGAATAATAAGAGGATTAGAAAGGATTTAAAAATGTTATTTAATTTAATCTCTTCATGGAAATTATAATAATTAGCTTAGATGTGACCAAGACTAGGCAGTCTAAAGATATGATGGATCATTGCAGACAACTTCTTACTTTCAATTATGTTTGCAGAAATTACTGGTTAGCTAGGATTTAGTCAATTTAATAGTTGAATCCAATGTGGACTACACACTTTCTTAGAAAGATAAGATTCGAAAATAGACATAAAGTTCTATAAGGAGACAAAGAGGACCCACAATTGGTGAGAGGGGCAAGAAAAAAGGATAGGGAAATATGAGGGGGGATGTGCTCAGTACAAAACTTGTACACTTACAAAAGCTGCAAACAAATCATGGAAATTATTTGAATACTGTTGTTAGATTTGCTAGATCTAAAACTCACAACAATATATAAACTGAACAAAAGTTATAAAATAATTTGATTAGGCAGGGGGGAATTTAAAAGATCCCTTTTAGTATATTTACTTTTTCTTTCTATTGCTGTCATCAAACTTCTCTTTCAGAGGAAATGTGAAGTGATGATTCCATTTAAAGTATGGTAATATTTTATGGAACAGTTCTATTTTTTTTTTTTTTTTGAGAGAGAGACAGAGAGAGAAGGAGAGGAAGACAGATAGAGATGGGTGGGCCAGCAGTCTCTCAGCTGCTGCAAACGAAATCCAGATGCATGCGCCCCCTTGTGGTCAAGTGTGGCATTGCGCCCTTGCGTCACTTTGCATCTGGCTAAACGTGGCACCTGGAGATTGGAACCGCTGGAGACTGGAACCAGAGTTCTTTAGGCTGAGGAGGCAGGCACCTTAAGCGCTAAGCCATCTCTCCAGCCCCAATTCTATTTTTTAATTAAGACCTCCAGCATGACTTGTTTTGAGGCATCCCAGCTATGTTATATTATATCCACAAACACTAGCCTGGTGGGAGCAAAGAGGAATCTATGCTCTAGGAATTTAGTTATAAAAGCTTGGTATGGACATTTTTCATTGAATTTAGTTCAAGGAGCATGTGTCTGGACATTATTGACAACTTGAAGCACAGGTTAGAACCACTTATGATCTCTGTGGGATGTGGTCCAACTTCGAACATCACCATGCATTGTTTGAAATGGATTTGAGTACATCAAATCTGGTATGGCTTCTAACATTAGGATCTAACTGGCTGTATTGCTGTGAAATAAATCCTACCAGGTCCCCTGTGTCTCAAAGCTAAATACCAAGGAGAAACAGGCTGGACTAAATATTTTAAATAATTACAAAATCAGTTGTCTCTCTATGAGAACACAATATACCAGTGCATTTGGCTCAGCTAAGGGAACAATGCTGGTGGAGAAGAGGACAGTCTGGGGATATTATGGGTGACCTGTGAATTTTCTCTGAGACCCCTTCAAAGCAATAGGACTTTTATTATGATCCTCATCAATGAATCTGTCTCTGCTTAAAAAATGTAGTTATCACAGGGCTGGAGAGATGGCTTAGCAGTTAAGGCATCTGCCTGCTAAACCTAAGAACCCGGTTCCAATCTCCAGGTCCTACGTTTAGCCAGATGCAAAGTGACGCAAGGGCGCAATGCCACACTTGACCACAAGGGGCACACACATCTGGATTTCGTTCAAAGCAGCTGAGAGACTGCTGGTGCACCCATTCTCTATCTGTCTCCCTCTCCCTCTCTGTCTGTCTCTGTGTCTCTCTCCAAAAATTAAAAAAAAAAAGTAAAAATAAATTTAAAAAGAAAGCAATTCATTTTTTAAAATGCAGTTAGCTACTGTTTGAAATGCAGTCAGATAGATGTACCAATTGTTAGACTTCTCAGGTACTTATATATTACACTGAAAACTTCTTTGTATTGTTAATATTTTTATTTAATTTGAGTTCATGTAAGGTTTTTTTTCTTTTTTACCTTCCTCTATTTTTCCTTCATTTATTCATTCATTCCTCCCTTCATTCATTCCTTTTTGACATAAATTTAATACCCATCCTTCATTTGTTTGTAACATAAATTCAATATTCAAGGCAGTCTAGCATGCTAGCTTAATGAGTTTTTGATACACAATTTCTTTCAAACCCATGTATTTATCTTGTAAAAGAATAGAGACTGTGTAATGTGGCAATACTCTGAGGCTTATCGTACTAAAAGCAGTTGTAGAAATGCAAGGCACTGAGTTCCATTTAACTAACCAGTGTCTTTTGAAACAATAGTTTCCTTTTGGCCACAAGTCTGATCTCAGGTCAAGCTCATCATGAGGAAAGTTGGATCCAGGTGATAATCTGCCAGGTACTCCCCAGCTTGTGTGGGTTTGGAAAACTATGAGGCACACATTGGCTCTGCTCTTCTCTGGACCCAAGGCCTTGCAGGCTTCCAGCCGTGTTGCATTTATCTCTGCTCAGCACAGGTCAGCATGGCCATCTATTTGTTCCACTTGTCCAGCGCAAGATTGAAGGACAATCTGAACTTATTTCATCAAAGCAGCATCAGTGTGCTCTTTTGTTCTTCAAGTTCACAGTCAGTGTAGCTAGGGATCTTGTCATACCAATAATTCAATACTATCTCATGAGTCACTGGAATTCTAACAACTCCCTTTATCCCCAAATAACGATCTACTCTTTCCTCTCTCTCTCTTTTTTTCATCCTGCCTGTCTTTCTCCTCTCTCTCTCTTTCTCTATCTCACACACCATATATATATATATATATATATATATATATATATATATATATATATATATATAAAAATCTATGTTTGTCCAAATACACTATTTCTACATGATGAAGGTCACAAACATGATGGAAATCTGCAATCACAATCAATCCCTCTGTAGTCATGATATCATACAGTTAATCTGACTTATGAAACTCACAGCAAAAACTCTTATAAATGATTTAAAGGGAAGTTAGACCTGCCAGTTCCCTCCCTATCTTGAATAAGAGGTCATCATGACTTTTGCACATTTACTGTGTACTCCTTGCTGAGTGACCTGCGATTAGTGTTATCACCTCTGCCCCTCAGCTTTCTCATCTGCAAAAGGACCAAACATCACATTTACCTAAGCTACTTGCAAAGAGCCCAATAAATACTAACTAGCTATGGTTAGGAACAAAATAAACAGCTGTTATCAGAAGCCAGAAATTATTCCATAAGAATCCATTTAAGTATATCTAAATTAAGTTGAATAATTATTGATCAGTGATTGCAAGCCAGGCGGTTGTTCTATTTCTTGCCATAGTGAGGGTGGGTATCTCTGGCATCTAGGCCAAGGGTAATAAACTCACCTTTGCAAACTTTTTACTTTGATTTGTGTTAAAGTGCATACTGACATAAACACATCCTATCAGAGCTCATTATATAAAAGTAGATTTTTTTTTTTTTAGATTTCTAAGGAAAATCTGTGTTGCTGTATTACAAAAAGCATTTGAAATATAGAATATCAGTTAGAAATGCATTTTCACAATCAAGGTTCAACTTGAATATTAATATAAACAAGATATAGGGGTTTTGGTAGATACCTTAGAGCAGATTAAAATATATTTAAAGTTTTTATACAGCAGGAGCCAAAACATAAATTGTTGTCATAGACTATAGTGTACAAAATTTTCATTTGCCACAATATCTTACTTTCTGTTGTATATACGTTTTATTTAATCTGATCTGCTGGTCTGTCTCATTTCACTCCCCTAGTCAGTATATTGCTCCCTGCAAACAACTTTATCTGTCTCCTTTATTCACTGTCTTCATTCCCAGCTTCTTCCCTGCATGGAGTTTGCTCTGCATTTCTGTTCTCTTTATGCTGAGCAGTAAGGCTTTTGAATAATCAGTGGATGTCTGCAATGACACTTCATTGGCATTTTAACTATCCTAGAAGTCCTGTGCCCGGTACAGCATTTGTTCCCGGGACAGCAGGTCCTCATCCTTGAATGTGGGTTCTTGTGTCTGCTTGCCTACTACAGACTTGTGTACATCGATGTGGCTGAACGCATTTCCATATAGTCTATGCTGTTCCTCAGCTGTGAATTCAACTGGATTACTGAGAATTAAGGATCATATTCTATAAGCCATCCAGGAATACATTTTCTACTCTAACTCAATATAGTAAGTAGATCTTGTCTCAACTTATGTGAATATATTTAGTTTACTAAATATATATTTTTATTGCACTAGTATTCTCTTTCAAAATATCTGTAATTATTTTTAGAGAATATTTCTCTGATTGAATACAGAACTTAAAAAGTTGCCTACTAAATAAAATATCTAAATACACACATATGTGCACATACACACACATATATGTGTGTGTATATGTATAGGTTTGAACTTGTCATTCTTATGCCTCAATCTCCCAAGTGCTGGAATCTCAGAGGTGAGCCACCATAACTGGCTAGGTAATTAGGTTTTTAAATTAGTAGATTTACAGGTACATATAATTTTGGTATTGGATGAGTTGAGTTCAATTTAATCTTCATTGCTCTCATGGCATAGTATTCTTTATTATAATATACAGAGTCTTCTCGAAACATCAAATAAATCCACCTAGCTTTCTCTGCCTAAATGATTGATGTCTGCCTTGTTCTGTGTCAGTAGTGGACAGAAAAATAGTGAATCAAACTGTATTCCTGGGACCAACTAACTCTTCAGCAAAGCTTAACATGGTGGCAATAACTTAAAATCTTTTTCTATGCACATCTAAAATATTGGTTCTTTCAGTAAGCCTGTAAGCATTGATGAAGTTCTAGGACACTGAGTCACTCTAGTTCAGTTCACATTTGGAAATTAGGTTTGTACTTCAAGGCTACCTAACCAGTATAGCAAGGCTGAGTACAGTCATATATGTTTTGTTTTTTCTGTCTGCAAATAAAAGTACTGACATGTAGAATGAATTTTGCATTTATGCGCTAAGCAAATTTAGCATCATCCCAGAAAGCAATGCAGAAGTTATATGGCTAGTTTCTTTCTAAGAAACTGTTTTTATTATTTCTACATATTTTTAGCACTTAGAATGTATACATTCCCCATTCTTCAGAAATAGATACTAAGGGTGGAGGAAAAAGGCTGGAGCGATGGCACAGCAGTTAAGGCACTTGCCTGCAAAGCCTAATGATCCAGGTTTGATTTCCCAGTACTGGTGAAAAGTCAAATGCACAAAGTGGCACATGCATCTGAAGTTAAATTGCAATGGTTGGAGGCCCTAGAACATTCATTGTCTCTCTCTGTTATCCACTTTCTCTCTCTCTCATAAATGAATGAATGAATAAATAAATATTTTTTAAAAGAGTGGTGAAAAACCATAAAGCAGTTCATAATTCGGAAAAACTTTTACTCCATCCATAGTCAGTCCTGAATTGTGTGTGACATCTACAGGGGATACCCTTGAGGGTTGCCTCATTTCCACCTTCCAGGACAAACACTGCCAAATTCGAACTTATAGCTTTAATTATATTTGGGTCCATTCAAACAACCTTTATTTTTAATTTTCTATACGAATTCTTAAAAGAAAAATGTAATCATTCTGTGACTTATTCATAGTCTAGACTTGTTTTGATAAGACTATGGCATATTACAGTAAGAATTTTTTATTTTTATTTTTTTATTTTTGGAGAGAGACACAGAGAGAGACAGACAGAGAGAGAGGGAGAGGGAGACAGACAGAGATGGGCGAGGCAGCAGTCTCTCAGCTTCTGTGAACAAAATCCAGTTGCGTGCGCCCCCTTGTGGGCAAGTGCGGCATTGCACCCTTGCATCACTGCATCTGGCTAAAAGTGGGACCTGGAGATTGGAACTGGGTTTTTTAGGCTTACCAGGCAGGCGCCTTAACCACTAAGCCATCTCTCTAGCCCAAGAATTTTTTTTTCAGTGATAATTTCTCAGTTATACTGCTGCAAGTAAACTTTGATATGGATGATTTATACACAAGTAATCTCATATATTGTCTTCAGAGATTATCTGATTAGATTTTTATATAGAATTTTTCTCAATTCCTACTGGAAATCATTTAACTGTTTCCATTCTTATGAGTTGATTGCTTTGTACATCTTATTTTGCTCCATTTGCCTTATTGGACAATTTTACCTTTAGCTATAGAGTTCTTTGTCATTAATTATTATATTCCTATAAAACTTCCTACAATGAGTTGCACAGAATAGCTCTTTAAAAAATATTTTATTTATTTATTTATGAGAGACAGAGAGAAAGAGAGAGGAAGAGGCAGGTAGAGAGAATGAGCATGCCAGGGCCTCTAGCCACTGTAAACAAACTCCAGATGCATGCACCATCTTGTGCATCTGGCTTATGTGGGTACTAGGGAATTGAACCTAGGCCCTTAGGCTTCTCAGGTAAGAGCCTTCACCACTTAGCCATTTCTCTAGCACAAAGAATAGCTTTAAACACATTCTGTGAATAAGTAAATCAGTAAACAGTAGGTCAGGAAAGAATATTAATTTCCTTGTCTTACATGTTGCAACAAAAGTGACTCCACATTTAAAATAAAACCAAAGAGCCAAACACGGTGGTCCAGGCCTGTAGTACCTGGGAGGTAGAGGCCAACCTGGACTACATGAGCCCCAAATAATAAAATGAAATAAGGTGAAATAAAATAAAAGCCCAAATCTTCATTTGTTGAGGAATTCCCCTATTTGTTTCATTAAAGAAAATGGAATGACAATGTTGGAAACATTTAGCAACTTTAAATAAAGGTAAAACTAATGTACTAGATGTTATCAAAACAAAAACTGCTAAATGACCTACAGACCAATAGAAGTAATTTATGGTAAACTCTCTAATTATATCAGATCCCTGTAGTGCCCACACAAAAATGCTTGGGTAAGTCTGTCGTTCTTTGATGTTTAAACTCATTAGATTTATCTCTTCTGCTCAGCTTCCATGTTCACAACAATCGTAGGTGGTTAATCTGAGATCCAATCAAATTAACAAAACCTATAAATGCTGTATCATGCCTCCTAACAAAAGAAAGACTTCTCATACACAGTCTGGTCAAAGGAAAAGTAAAGCAAATGAGAACTTTTCATTAAAAAGAATGCCCCTGTTTCTGAAGTTACCACTTGTAATCTTCTGGGCTGTCCTCCCAGCATCACCCTCCCCACCTTCCCATTTATTTTTTGGTTCTTCTATAAACCCTTGTACATATTCCCTTCCCCCACAAGAAAAAAAAAATACTTCTAATGGAGCCATCTTTCAAGTTCAATTCAAATTTAATGAGCCGATTTCAGATCTTCTTTTAGAGTGTTTCAGTTATAATTGAAATTTGTGAAACAAGAACTATAAAAAATGTAAATTAGGGAAGAATTAAATCAGTGTGTATTAGCGGATTTTTTTAATCCAATAAAATTAAAATTTGTTTCCCTTATAATTTCATACAACTGAAAAAATATATTGATATGGCACATTTTAAACAATATTTTATTTATTTATTTGCAAGGAGAGAATGAGTGCAGCAGGGTCTCCATCCACTGCAAAAAAACCATATGAAAGCACCATCTTGTACATCTAGCTTTACATGGGAACTGAGAAATCAAACCTGGTTCGTTAGGCATTGCAGGAAAGCACCTTAACCACTTAGCATCTCTCCAGCCTGATATGCCACATTTTATAGTTTGAATGTAAAATGTACCCCATAGCCTCAGGAGTTTTTAATTAAACTTCATATTCAGTCTCTAGCTGGTGGTAATTTGGGAGATGGAGCATTTGAGAGGGAGTCAGGTTGTTAGGCAGTCAGGTTGGCTAGACCTAGAAAGTAAAAGGCAGGAATTGCTTTGGGCTTGCCCTTACAGTCTGTACTTTGCTGGAGATAAGAAAATAATCTAATTTCTCTTTATCTCTTGCCTAAAGGAGTTCTCTAGATCTGTTTTTCCACACCTGAGCCCCTCCCTGTGAGGGAGGTCTCCATTCCTAGAATTCAAATCTAATTCTGGCATTCTGATTGGTCAAACTTAGATCCCAGAAAGTGGCATCATGGCTGGCCTCTTCCTGAGCCACCCCCCTAGCTCAGACAATTCAGCTGTCTCTCTAGCTCACCTGAGCCAGAAGGTGAAACCCACCCCAATAAAGCTATAAACAAATGTATGCCAGGGGACAAGTACCTCCAAGGTTGTCTGACCATTATTTTTGAAATTCCAGGTTCTGGTGAATTTCCCCTCATCTCTACCAAGCTAGGCTGAGACAGGGGAGTAACAAACATGAACTCAGGGTTTGGGGTTTGAGTTGTAACACACTGCTGGTGGAGGTGTGTCACTGGGGACAGACCTTGAAGTTTATTAGCCCAGCTAAAGGCCAGAACCTAGACTACTTCCACCCAGAAATGTGAGCCAGCTTCCTGTGTATGCCATCATGATGCTTCTCCTCGAGAGTATAACCCTGACATAAACCATTTCCTCCCATAAATTGCTTCTGGTTAAGTGTTTGTCCAACAACAAAAGTATAGTTGATCTTTTGAGTGACTGGCTATTGACTACTCCTTAATGACCCATGGTTCTTTGGCCCATAGGGAGGTGAAAAGGCTCTTACTATAAAATCCAGTGATTGTGGTTCCATGGTGACTTACTTATTCCAGTGAAATGATCAACACAGTTCCTCATTTCTTCCAAGGTCATCAGCATCATATTATAGTGAATATCTTGGTCACACAGGATGTCATCTAGGACTATAACCTTATACTTTCAAATGCACTAGTTTGTTCTCCTTTTATTCACCATTGGTAGAAATGTCTGGTGTTCTTTCTATTGGGGAATGCTGCTACTGTTTTATAAAGAAAAGAAGATCCCTTATGTAAAATAAAATGTATCTTTACATCTACTTCCCATCATATTAAATAATCAATTTCAGATTACTTTCATGTTTAAATATAAAGCATATTAACAACTAAAATACATACATCTACACTTAAAGCAAATATGTAGAATGAAACACAGGACAATGTCTTCTTGATTGTGGTATAAAAAGCACAGTTTGAACACAGGCATAAAGTACTAACTGTAAAAGACAACTAATTAATAAATTTAAAACTAAGAACTTGTATTCATCAAAATTCACCTTCACAGAATGAAAAGGCAAACCGTAGGAGAAGGTATTTAAAATGCATTTATAAGCCAGGCATGACACTGCACGCCTTTAATCCCAGGGCTCAGGAGGCAGAGGTAGAAGGATCGCCATGAGTTCAAGGCCACCCTGAGACTACAGAGTGAATTCCAGGTCAGCCTGAGCTAGAGTGGGACCCTACTTCGAAAAACAAAACAAAAAAAAAAAAATTAAAATTTAAAAAATGCATTTATCTGAAAACAAGTTTGAAGTGATACTGCTAACCTATAAATCTACCTAAACTAGAAACTGAGGGAGGAGCATCCCAAGTTCATGACCTGCCTCAGTTAGAGAGTGAATCTGAGGCTGGCCTAGGTAACCTTGTCTAAAATAAAAAGTAAAAATATGCTCTAAGGGGCCTGGAGAAATGTCTTAGTGGTTAAGCGCTTGCCTGTGGAGCCTAAGGACCCCGGTTTGAGGCTCGATTCCGCAATACCCATTTAAGCCAGATGAACATGGTGGCACATGTATCAGCAGTTCCTTTGCAGTGGCTGGAGGCCCTGGTGCGCCCATTCTCTCTCTCCTCTCTCCATCACTCTAAGTAAATAAATAAATAAATAATAAAAAACTTTTAAAAATAAAAACATATGTGCTCTAAATGTTGCTCACTGATAAGGCACTGAAAATAATATGTATATATATTCTCCTATAAGTCATGAAGGGAAAAATAATATAAATTGCAATATACCCCATGAATGCATTATCCAAAACAACCCAATATATATTTGTTAAAATCATACATCATGAAAATGCAAATTGAATACAAAGAAAATGTGAATCTAATACATATCCACATTATGAATAAAATGAGGAAACTTAAAAAAAAAGACATTTAAAGAGGAAGTAGAAAACTGTAACACATTCAGCTGTAACAATGAGAATCACATTATATAACACTATAGAAAATTAATGATTTGAAATAACATACTTTTAATTTTTTTTTTTTTTACGGTTTGGTTTTTGGAAGTAGGGTCTGGCTCTAGTTCAGGCTGACCTGGAATTCACTCTGTTGTCTCAGGGTGGCCTTGTACTCACAGAAATCCTTCTATCTCAGCCTACTGAGTGCTGGGATTAAAGGCATGTGCCACCACACCCAGCTGAAAAAGCATACTTTTTGAGCAATTACATTTTCAGTTATACCCTCACAAAATACATACATGCACACAAAGTATGTACATAGGGAACTATTTGTCATGGGTGTGGCAGTTTGAATAGATGGCCCCCAATATATTCAATATTTTCTTTGTAGTTTGCATTTGTATACATCTGGCTGGAGGCAATGTCACTGGGTGGATCTTAAGGTGTGGTGGTGGGTTGCAGATTTCAATCTGAAGATATGCAAGGTGTGCCTAGCTGGAGTTCCTGAAGAGTGCTGTGCTGAGTGGCTTTTGGCTTGTGGCTTTGTCCTGTGAAGGCAGGCCAGCTTCTTCTGCCATTATGGAACTTACCCTGGATGTGTAAGCTTCAATAAATATCCCTTCCTCCATAACTTTGCCTGTTCTGGAAGTTCATCTCAGAGAACCTGAAGCTGTCTGCTACGGGGTGGGGGTGGGGGGATGGAAAACCCTAAATAAAGGTTATAAAAGTAGAGGAGTATCCACAAATTACATTCTCTGAATGAATCAAAATGAATGTATTTTTCCTATGTTCCTCATCAAAGCTGGATTTCACTTGAATGCAAGAAGAGGCAGGCAGAGCAGTCTGTTGTGTGCTTCTGCTCAAATGCAGCTGGAAATCAACCAGAAGTAGTTTGTGAGGGATCAGAATGCCTTTGATGGGATTATATGTCAGAGATGAATGAAGGAGTCTCTTGGTGGTGCTAGTGGGGATCTCTTTCCTAACAAGGATACTGGTGTTCAGTTGTAAACTTATAATTTATGCTGTATTATGTAAATATATGTTATTTAGAAAATACACAGAAACAAACTATTAACACAATGTTATCAGAAAGACTTTCATACAATGGCTTCATTTTTGGAAAATATCAATTTTTTTAATAATATAGTTTCAACTTTAAAACTATATGTTGGTTAACATCTCCAAGAAATTCTTTTGAATTTGAAACAAAAAAACTGGGTTATTTGAGCAGCTTTCAAATCACTCTCAGAGCAGTTATATTGCACAGAGCCTTTTGATGACTAGAGACCTTCTTACACCTGGTGAGACAAGTTCCCTTCACTTGTTTCTTAACCTTCCCAGAGGCTGATTTCTGGAGAGCTGCTTACACATTGGAAGTAAGTGACTTTGCTTTTTTATTATTTGACAAGATCATTTTTTTTTCTTCCATGAACCTTGGATATAGCACAATCAAATGGAAACTATTTCATAAAGGGTTTAAGGAATAGAGCTGTTACTTTTTATTGTAGAATAAAAGGATTTCATGTAACTGTAGTGTTCATTTCTGAAACTTTGAACAAAAATATAATCAGAAATAATACTCATTGCCATATAATAAATATTCCTGCTTTCAAAAAATTTATTTTTTGAGACAGGGTATCACTAAGTTGCTCCAGGCTGGCCTCAAACTCATTTTATCACCCAGGCTGTTCACACACTCCTAGTAATCCCTCTGTCTCAGCTTACTAAGTGCTAGGACCAGAGTGTAGAGTGAAAAACCCAGCTTTTGATAGTTCTTAGAAACCTTGAAAGCTAAAAATCCCCTAGGCAAGACATCTTAGTGTATATATGTGATGACTTTCTTTCACAAAATTATTGAGTGATACAGTATTCCTATATAAAGAATTAATGAAAACACCATACTTCCATCAAACCAGAACACTCTTTACAATGACACTTCCAGGTACACTATCCCAGCAGGCCCATTTACTCAGCAGAACTCATACCTGCAGCCTTTTTCTGAAAGCTTTGAAAATCTTGAATGAGGGATGGAGTGCTAACTATAGACATTTGAATTATTAAATTTCTAAGACTTCAAAGGAAGCTTAATTAACTCAATGCCACATAACTGCTCCAGAGACAGAACAAAAGAAGGAAACAACTGATATGCCTATTTTTCCCATAGCAATTAAATGACAAGGGTAAGTGAGCAATTTCTTTTTAAAAGTTCAGTCTTTGACTTTAAGTTAATATTTCCCTTGAACATGTCAGTAACTTTCCATGCTATCTTATTCCACAGAGGCAACCGTGATCCTTTCTGCCTGTCTCAGATGTTCACTGAGGATGTTGTCTCTCTGCCCTCATCCTAACCCTTAGCTCCTTTCCCCTTCCTATTAGTCCAATCCATCCACCTCTTTCTAGCTTTATTTGTCTTTCTATCCATCATAGAGTCTGTTGCAGTCAGGTTCACATGGCTGGCATAAATCACCCAACCAAGAGCAGCTTGTGGGGGAAAAAAGGCTTATTTTAGCTTACAGATTCGAGGGGAAACTCCATGATGGCAGGGGAAAATGATGGCATAAGCAGATAGTGGACATCACCCTCTGGCCAACATAATGTGGATAGTAGCAACAGGAGAGTGTGCCAAACACTGGCAAGAAGAAACTGGTTATCATTCCCATAAGCCTGCCCGCAACAATACACTACCTCCACGAGGCCTTAATTCCCAAATCTCCATCAGCTGGGAACCTAGCATTCAGAACACCTAAGTTTATGGGGGACACCTAAATCAAACCACCACATTCTGCCCCTGGCCTCCATAAACTGATGACCATCCACAATGTAAAATGCAACACATTCATTCAAGGTTAAAAATCTCCATAGTTTTTATCAATCCTAATGATGTTCAAACATCCCCATGGTCCAATATCTTTTAACTGAGCCACAATACCAAAAAATAAACCAAAAAAAAAAAAAACTCATAATGATACAGAATAAATATTCACACAGCAAAAGATGGCATTGGGCATAGCAAAGAAATATTCAACCAATACAAGAGCCCCAAAGCCTAAACAATAAATCATCAAACAACCCACTCACAAAATGCAGGAGAGAACTACACAGGGAGTTCTCAGAGGAAGAAATACAAATAGCAAACACACATTTAAGAAAATATTCAACATCCCTAATCATCAGGGAAATGCAAATTAAAACAACTATGAGATTCCACCTTACCCCACTAAGGATGGCTAACATTACAAAAAAAGAAAAAAAAAAAAAATGCTGGCGAGGCTGTGGAGAAATAGGTACAAGATTTAAGACAACCAGAACAAACATCAAACTCTGTAGCTCCAAGTCCAATAACTCTACTTAGTGACAAATATCCAAATCTGATAATTCCAACTACTGACACGTCTCTGGAGTTCCAATTCTACCTCTCCAGCAAGGCTACTCACAGTCCTGGAAAACTTCATCTGGGACCAACAGCTTTCCTTAGCAGCCATCTCGTGGTCCCAGCATCTCCACTAAGTCTCCACTGCAACACACTCTTCATCCTCATGGCTCCATACAGTCTCCATGCAAATCCATCCACATTCCTCTTGAAAATCAGCTCCAAAAGGCCAAAGCCACACAGTTAGGTGTCTAGCAGGAAATGACACCACTCCTCAGTACCAACTTTATGGTTGCTGTCAAGTGCACATTGCTTTCAGAAATCACCCCACCAAGAGCAGCTTTTGGAGAAAAAGGGTTTATTTTGGCTTAAAGACTTGAGGGTAAGCTCCATGATGGCGGGGGGAAATGATGGCATGATCAGAGAGTGGACATCACCTCCCAGACAACAGGAACTCATGCCAAACACTGGCATGGGGAAAGTGGCTGTAACACCCATGAGCCTGTCCCAACAATACACTTCCTCCAGCAGGCTTTAATTTCCAATTGCCATCAGCTGGGGAGACTAGAATTTAGAAAGCCTAAGTTTATGGGGGACACATAGAGTACCACTTTCAAACTCTAGGTTTCTCCTACCATTCCCTTTTCCAGAAGCCATGGCTCTTTAGGAGGTACAAACAGGACAATGTTGATTACATACGAAGAGGCCTTTCCTTTCTTAACCTCACATTTAGAATTTGCTCAAAATGTTATTTTAGATTTAGATTCAGACTTTCCAAATCTAAAAGGTTCATGAATTATTATTTCTTAAAATCTATAAAAAGTTTCTGAAGTCATATATTTAGTTTTTTGAAGCAGAGTAGTCTTACTCTAGCCTAGGCTGACCTGGAATTCATTCTGTTGCCTGGGCTGACTTTGAACTCATGGTGTAGCAGACAGCTTCAGGTTCGCTGAGATGAACTTCCAGACCCAGCACAGTTATGGAGGAAGGGATATTTATTGAAGCTTACAAATCCAGGGTTAGTTCCATAAAAGCAGGAGAAGCGTCCTGCTCTCCACAGGGCCAAGCAGAGAGAGAGAAAAACCAACCAGCCACCACAGCACACAGAGCAAAAACTACAGCCAAAAGGTCACACAGCACACTTCAGGAACTCCTGCTAGGCACATTTGCATATCTTCACAATGGAATCTCAAACCATCACCACACCTTAAGACCAGGCCCCCAGTGACCTTGCCTCTAGCAAGGTGATTGCAGATGCAAACTAAAACTAATAAAACACTGAATATATTGGGGGACATATATTCAAACTACCACATTCTGCCCCTGGCCCCCAATATATTTAGTTTTTGGCCCCCAATAGATTTATAACTATCACACATTGTAAATTGTACTCAGTCCAATTTCAAAGGTTCTCACAGTCTTGATCAACTTAAGATAGTGAGTCCTGTAAAATCAAACAAGTTAAATACTTTCAACATGTAAAGGCACAGAGTAAACATTTTTAACTGTATAAGGAATAGCAAGGAGAAACTAGAACAATGAAAACTCAGCCACCATCAGCAGTCATCAAACTTCTGCAGTTCAAGTTCAATATAACCATAGACTGACAGTCTCCAGGTTTTCCAATTTAAATTCTTAAAATCTCAGTCCGTTATCTTTAGCCAAGCACATCAGTCCATTACAAATTTAAGTTTGATCAAACTTTCTGGGCCTGGATAGCAGAACGTAGCCATCCCTTATGCCAGTAGCCCAGTTCCAACAAAGTCCTCTGCAGTCTTTCCTTCCCCTTAGAAAGCTCATAAGCCAAGCCTCGAAATTCAATACTGTCTCCACTTAGCATTCTCAAACTCTCATAAGAATAGTCCATAAAACTTGGCTTACCACTCCAGAAGGCATCTTCAGTTGCAAGCACCAAGTCCATGCCCATTCCTCCAAAACAAAGGTTCCAAAAGACGAATATCCACACGGTCAGGTTCATCTCACCCCACACTCCTCTGTAGCACTTTACTGTAGCAGACAGCTTCAGGTTCGCTGAGATGAACTTCCAGACCCAGCACAGTTATGGAGGAAGGGATTATTTATTGAAGCTTACAAATCCAGGGTTAGTTCCATAAAAGCAGGAGAAGCGTCCTGCTCTCCACAGGGCCAAGCAGAGAGAGAGAAAAACCAACCAGCCACCACAGCACACAGAGCAAAAACTACAGCCAAAAGGTCACACAGCACACTTCAGGAACTCCTGCTAGGCACATTTGCATATCTTTACAATGGAATCTCAAACCATCACCACACCTTAAGGCCAGGCCCCCAGTGACCTTGCCTCTAGCAAGGTGATTGCAGATACAAACTAAAACTAATAAAACACTGAATATATTGGGGGACATATATTCAAACTACCACACATGGTAATCCTCTACTTTAGCCTCCTGAGGACTGGGATTAAAGTCATATACCACCACAGATGTCTGAAAGTCCCTTATGCATATTTAGGTTTAAATCTCTAATAATATGAAAAAATGCCCTCTTTGAATGCCCAACTCAAGAAGATTAAAAAGTGTCATGCCCCAAATATTATTAAAATATACAAAGGGAAGAGGTATTGAGGCTAAACACTGTCAGAGGGAAAGAGTCCACCCAAACAATGTTCTAAATAACTTACTAAAAAAAAAAAAATCACAATCAGAGAAGCCAAGGACTGGACCTTATCATAAGGAATAGCAGACAAGCAGAGAGGCTTCTATTCTTCTATGGCCTAGATCTCTCACACTTAACTAGGCCATTGAAGCATAGGGGTAGGGACTCCACAGCTGGAAAGAATGAGAGGACAGCAGTATAGTCACCCCATCCAGACATGCTGTAAACTAAGGAGTACTGCCCTCTGTTGCTCACAGTGGAGATGTAAGGCCTCCTTCTAGTAAGCCCCTCATTCTGTATCTGTGTATTCATTAATATTGAGCACATACCCAATAGTACTGGAACTCAAATGTCAGCTTATCTGACAGCAGTTGTTTCTGTAAAGGATACAGTGCTTTCTGTGTTTGGAGACATGATCTACTTCATCTTTAAACACCCCCTTTGGGATGATTATAAACAGTAAAATTACACATACACACACACACACACACACACACACACACACACACACAAAACAGAGCACAAAAATTTCAAAAACAACTCCAAAAAATTATATAAGCAAAGTAGGGAGTGACTTTTTGGGGGCCTTATAGGAATACAAGCTGTTTGAACAAGGCACATTTGTGTAGCTCAAGTACTGATTTGGGTTTTACAAATAAATGCTAGTGAGTAAGCAAATTTGTAACTGTAGAATCAGTGAACATAGTGAATTAATTGTAAATGGGTTCCCACCCACTGCATGTTCAAAGTCCCTGAAAGTAATTTGTGTCTTTAAAAACAAAAACAAAAAAATTCCAATCAGATCCTTGCCTCTCCTAAACTACTGAACTAGGAGATGAACCTTCTGCAGATGGACTGGAATGACTAATGCTGGCATTATTGATCACGAGAGCACATAGCACCCAAGCATGGACTGTACTAGATGACAACATTGTGATTGCTCCATCTAAAAGAGGGAGTGACAGAGGTAAATGACCAACAGCTTTTATTCCAAGAATTTATACTTAGCCAGAATACTGACTACTCCTTTCTTTAATAATTAGAAAATTTCACCCAAGAAAAATGGAAACCAATGAATATGACACATGGGATCCAGGAACTTACTATGAGATCTGAAGCACTGACAGAAGAGAGGGAAGGAAAACTACTTACAGAAAACAAAGAATCTGGATATTTTCTAACAAAGGAATAAAAGTAGAATGTAAGCAGCCAACATAGATAAAAACTAATGATATAAATGAAAAATCACATATGGAGAGAGGAAGTTCTGCAATCAAATCTTAGTGCTTTTCTATGAATAAAATGATTTATAGTGATAAAAATACAAATGCATTCATAGTTCTTCATCTTATAGCATCAGTATATATATTCAAGATATGAAAGATTTATTTATGATTGCAAAGTAGAAAAGATTTGCTTCTTTATAATCATACAACTGAGGATGGTAGCAGTTTGGAATAGAAGAGTATATGTCATCAAAGAGTCTTCTTGAATACTATGCTTTACATACCAAATGGCTTAGAATGAAGGTAGAATATTTTTTTAATGTTTTTATTAGAATTATATTATAACTCCATTAAGAGGTACAGATATGCTGAAGCAAATAAACTAAATTTTCATTTATCATATCAGAAAGGAAATAAGAATAAAATAATAAATGAGCTAATAATTTTTGCTAGCATAAGTAAGTATACTTAGGATACAAAGGGATGTTACTTAATTTTACAATGGATTAGTATATAACTATTAAAATCACAAGAGACATCATATATCACAATGGAATAATCTTCTGAAAGGTATTTTTAAAAATTGCAAAAATAGAGGCTTAGAGATCACTTAGTTGGTAAAGTGCTTGTCTCTCAAGTGTGAAAACATGAGATTGGTCCCCTGAAGCCATGTAACTGCCAGGTGGACATAGGGTGTCTTATAACTTCATTTCTTGGGAGTCAGAGACAAGGGATCCCTAGGGCAATCTGAGTAGCTGGACTAGGCAAATCTATGAGCTCTGGGATCATCTGAGAGACCTTGACTCATTAAATAATGTAGAGTATGATTGAGGAAAGTACTGGATATTTATCTCTGACCTCCATATGCATGTATACATATGTGAATATGCATATACATTTAAACACATATTATACACATGAATACATGGAAAATCATAAAGAAAATTTATAGGTAGTATTAAACTATTTCTATAAGAAAGTACTTACACTTTTTGTGTGTTTATTTTCCTGTAATGCCATGTAAAATCTGTTATTTGGTCAGTGTGAAGGAAATCACATATCTAAGGAGCAGAGGCAGGAGGTTACAATCTAGGAGCTTAAAAATCATAGAAGATTGTAAATGGAAATACAGACTAACTTAGAAACAATAAGCAAGACAGTACTTTCAACAAAAATTGAAGGTAGAAAGTAAAGGACTGAAGGAACACTTGTTTTTCACTAGAAAACCATCAGAAGAAATTTACTTTTACCTTTCTAAAGACACACACACACACACACACACACACACACACACACACACACAAATTGGGCCTACCTAGTGAACTGTAATTCACTTATAACATCCAGGTGGAATAGTTTCTCTGTGAAATCTGCACTGTCCCTAGCCAAGACCCTATATTTATTTCTGATGGGAATTTAGTAGTGCCATCTACCTGTCACTCCAGCATGTCTATCATTTAATGAGTCTTAAGTTTGCCTCATTTGCTACACATTCCTTTTTGTATCCCGAAATTTAGTACATTCTTTTGAATTCAGAACCACCTGCTGTTTGAATTAACTGCTCCTAGCACTGAATGGTCAGGTTACCCTGTTCTCTCAGAAGGGAAGCACTCTAGAATTGAGGACTAGCAAAGCCACACAAGATGGCCTTTTAAAATAGGTAACGGAGAAACAGATGCACTAGACAAACCACGGAGCAGATCTGCTAGCTCAGGATGGAGGTGAGCTAGACTGTTTTCCTTTGCTTGTTCCTGAATTACGGCTGGACATAACTGTGGAGTAAACTTGTCTTTAGTTTGAGACATAAAAGACATGCTGGTGGGAAAATGTGATTGAGTAGGAGAAAGTAAAGAATTCATACAGGAGGAAAAAAAGGAAAATCAGAAGAATAGACAGTAAGTGTTTAGAACAAAGGAGGGGTGGGGGGTGATTGCTCAGTCAGGTAAAGCGCTTGTTGCACCAGCACAAAGACCTGAGTTTAGATTCTCAGCACCAAGCTCCAGGTTCAGTGAGAGACTCTTAAAAAGTAAGGTGGAAAGTGGTTTTGAAAGACAGTACATGTCAACATCTGGCTTCTGAAACACACACACACACACAGAGAGAGAGAGAGAGAGAGAGTGAGAGAGCGCGCACACAAACAAAGAAGATACCAATTATTATAGTTCACACTTAAGGACAAGGGATCAAAGGACCAAAGCATACAACAAAGAATTATTTGGGTTGAGCAATATATGCAGAGTCAGAGAAACTCCTCTAACAAACTCTGAACTAACTTAATCTACTTTCGAAACAGCAATTTTAGATTACCAGTCTCGGTTAACTTCCTGGTGGAATTCACCAGTTCTGAGGTCTAATCAAATCAATATTTCCTCTCCCTTATTTGTTGGGTGGTAAACAATGCATAAGATGTTTCTGCTTGTTCTATGCTAAAAATGAAACATTTTCTGTGTTTAGCCTTTATCACAAAGGTCTTTAAAATTATTATCTTTACTAGTCTTATCACCTGGTTATTCAGCACACACAGACAAGCAGGCACGCATGCTCCTCTAACCATTTCTTCCCTCATACTTCACACTCATGCTCCACCCCTGGCCTTTTTGTTCTTATCTGTGGACTTCCTGTAGCTTGGAATGTTCTCATTCTAAGCCTGATCCAAGGTCCTTTAGTAGTCCTCTCAAGGAGCATATCCTTCAGGCATAATGACTAGGTCCTTTTTTTAAATTATTATTATTTAATTTATTTTTGGAGAGAGACACAGAGAGAGACAGACAAAGACGGAGAAGGAGACAGAGAATGGGTGCGCCAGCAGTCTCAGCTGAACGAACGAAATCCAGATGTGTGTGCCCCCTTGTGGTCAAGTGTGGCATTGCGCCCTTGCATCACTACATCTGGCTAAACGTGGGACCTAGAGATTGGAACCGGGTTCTTAGGTTTAGCAGGCAGGTGCCTTAACTGCTAAGCCATCTCTCCAGCCCACTAGGTCCTTCTTTAATGCTTTCATGTTTATACACCCTTCTTTAATGCTTTCATGTTTATATACCCTTCTTGAAGTCTCAGGATGACCACCACTTCTCAAGGTGGCTTTCCAGTGAGGGGGAAGCTGTATGCTCTTCCATCATTGTTCCCTGTTACTACTCTCTCTTGCCTTCCCTGTACGAGGTTACAAACTTTTAAAGAGACTCTGGACCTTCAATGTAATGGTGTCACCAGTGTCTTGCATAGTATGTAGGATATTGAACAGTAAATCGGGGCTCAATGAAAACCCAAAACAAAAAGGAAATAAAAGACCCCTGCATCTTCAGCCTTGATCTTCCTCATGGACTTCAGTGGTATATTTGCAGTCACCTTTCCTGGGAACCATGGTTAAATACACAGATGCTGGAAGAGACTGCTTAGAGTCAGTCCAGCACCTCCTTCTTGCTATCCACTTGGCCATGCTTGGTTATAAACACATTTCTGCTGTTGAGGAAGTAGTATTTGACTAGCAAGTCAATAGTGCACTGTTATCTCCTGGACCCAGTATAAAACTTTAAAATTCTCCAATTCTGTATTTCCTGGATATTTTAGCTTAGAAGGTTTGTGCCCGAGTGACTCGCCCATAGGGTATTATGTCTTGCAATCACCAGCCCCTTAAAGACCTTATTCTTTCCTCAGAAAGACAGCCATTGTTCCCAAGTCTCCCCACATGTGAAGTCTATACCAAAAGTCCTGAGAGCGATATTCCCATCTCAAGTCATTTCTTCCAGTTGTTTGCTACAGAGCTATGACTGGATGTCTCCTTGTCTGATCGGTGTTAGTCTTGTTCCCGTTACCATTTCCCCAGGTCCTTTGCCACCACTGACATCCCGGGCAAGGGAGGGAGGAGTTGGGAGGGAAGCAGCAGGGTCCTGGAGCAGCAGGTGACTGCAATGACGAACATGACAGGCAATGAGCACCCGGGAGACCATCTGATGGACAGCACTTGTTTATTCAAAAGGGGAGTTGGTTTATAAAAATTGGGGAAAGTTGAAACAGCATGTACAGACTATATGGCAATCAGATGCATAGCTTATGGGCTGTTATCTAGGTGGCAGAAGAACTAGTAACTTCAAAGCTATGGGGGAAGGATAAGGGAAGATAAGGGGAAGGGCGGAAGGCTGTGACTTCAAAGACTGTGGGGGATGAGAGAGATGGTGAAAGGCTACATGACTTCAGCCACATGAGGGTCTCTTGGGCAGATAGCCACAAGGTCAGGAATTCTGGGGGGGCAAAGTCTGACTTATGGAATGGTCAGAGCCTTTTGGGGTCCAGGGGGAGGACCTCGCCAGTTCTGCCCACTCTGGGCGATGACAGGGCACACTACAACCTACAATGTAGGGAAGGCCAGTGACCATCACCAGGGACTCCCTGACGATAGGGCCAGCTGCAACCCCACAGCCCAGGGTCCCTGGCCATGTCAGACAGTTCAGGCCAGCCTCCTCACAGGTCCAGCCCATTTCTAGCAAGGCCCAACAGATGGGAATCCACGCTCCCCAGTGCTCCTGCTCGTCACACATCTTTCTTCTAATATTTGTGCAATTCCCAGCTTTGCTCCAAACACACAGTCGTCCTGTGTCTTCATTCACCTTGATAACATCTTGAATTTAGCAAGTATTTTTGTGGCATCTGCTATATTAAGCTGTTATGTGCTAGAAAAAGTGATCTAGAAGTTACTGTTTCTTTAGGACCTGTTGGATGTCTGTCTGGCCTGCCCTCACCACCACCTTTATGAGGATCACTATAGTGTAAATATTTGATTCATATTACACTCTCAATATGTTGAAACCATTCTATTATACTCATTTTATAGATATGAAAACAAAGTGTTAAAACTGTTAAGTAATTTCATACAATGGTAGTCATGGAATGGCTAAGATGGACTGTCTAATAATATGTGTCCCTTCCCCTTTAAGGGGTTTCTGCCCACAAGAAAAGATGCAATTTGAAATCTACCTTCTCAGTAAGCATCCTGTGACTACCCCACACAGAAATAATCTCAGATATTTTAACTTCATTTGCTGCAATGATAACATTCTGATTTATATTACATATGTCTCTGAATTCATATCTTCAACTATCAGGATGGTTTTGTACTTCTTTATATATTGTGGCTTGGGTATCACATGTTCCCTGGCATTTTGTGTGTTGAAGACTTGATCCCAAATCCATTATTCAGAAGAAAAGCTTTGTGGGAATGATTAGCCTCTGTGGAGCATCAGGTCAATCCTCCGATTCCTAATTTGTTGATAGCACTGAGAGGCACTAGAAACTTTTGGTGCCTAGTTGGAGGGAGTCCATCACTGAAGGCATTTTCTTGGAGGTTATCACTTGCTGTGGTGGTTTGATTCAGATGTTCCCACATAAACTTGTGCTCTGAAGGCTTAGGTTCCCAGCTGATGGAAATTGGAGAAGTAAATCCTCCTGGAGACAATGCATTGTTGGTAGCAGGCATATGGGTGTTATAGCCAGCTTTAATTACAAGTGTTTGGCACACCTTCTCTTCCTGTTGTCCATCTGATGTTGGTCAGGAGGCGATGTTCACCCTCTGCTCATGCCATCATGGAGCTTCCCCTCGAGTCTGTAAGCCAAAGTAAACCCTTTTCCCCCCATAAGCGTCTCTTAACCAGGTGTTTCCTAGCAATGTAAACCTGGCTGCGACAATAAATTGTTACTGAGAAGTGGGAACATTACTGTTAGAAACCTGATTCTGTGTCTTTGGCCTTTTGGAACTGCTTTGCAGGAGGTATGCAGATGAATTTGAAATCTCAGCCTAAGAGACACCTTATACTGCTGTAAGTAAAAGACTATTCTGGTCAGAGTTGAAAGACCTGAATGCATAAAGAACTACAGACTGTGCAGTTTGGCTTATGAGGGTTAGAAAGAGCTTTGCATGGACTGGGGTAGAAGCAATTTGTTTGAGAGGCTTGTTGTTATGCCTTTGTCCTGAGAACTTGAGCAGGTTGCATTGCATAGATACAGACTGGTGTGAGCAGAGTGGTATGGCACAGAAAAAATGAAATCATTTGGGCCCAAATTGTTCCCCATTCAGGTACAATTTTTAAAGAGACTACAACCATTGAGTCTGGGCTAGCTGACCTGCATTGGGACAACAGGAAGAATGCAGACTCTTTGGAAGGGGCTTGAATGCTGGAGTATCCTGTTCCTTAAAGTTGGCTTTATTTCCCCTCTGGATTAACAAATTAGCAGCCCACCTGGTACTATGGGTCTAACAAATGCAGGAAAGAGAGGGTCATTGAATTTGCAACATGGTTTTATTTATTTATTTTGGAAATGACCATGGAGAGTGTGAAGCAGGTTTGTTGGATTACCTGCATGGAGACCCAATGGAGCCATGAAGATGAACCATGAGATGCAGTGGACACCCAATGTAGATGCTTATAGGACTGCTGCCACGAAGAGCTACCAGCACTATATAAAGCTTTTCTTGGACTGTGAGTAGCCTAGCTGGAGAGGTAGGATTGGAACTCCAGAGGCTTGCCACTGGTTACAGTTGTTGGACTTGGAGCTACAGAGTTTGATGTTTGTCCTGTTTAAATCTTGTATTGGTTGAATATTTCTTTGCTATGCCCAATGCCATCTTTTGCAGTGTGGATGTTTATTCTGTGCCATTATGTTTTTTTTGGGGGGCACATATTACAGCCCAGTTAAAAGACCTTGGACTATGGGGATGTTTGAACATCACTGGGATTGATAAAAATTTTGGTTTTCTAAATGCTGGAATGCATGCATTGTACTTTACATCATGTGAGATTATCAGTTTATGGCGGGGCCAGGACAGAATGTGGTGGTTTGATTCAGGTGTCCCCCATAAACTTGTGTTCTGAATGTTTATGTTCTCAGCTGATGACAATTTGGAAACTGAATCTGTGCACTACTGGGGGTGGGTATATGAGTATTATAGCCAGCTTCCTCTTGCCACTGTTTGGGACACTCTCCTTTTGCTGTTGTCCATCTGATGTTGCCCGGGAGGTGTTATCCACCCTCTGCTCATTCCATCATTTCACCTTGCCATCAAGGAGCTAATGAGTCTGTAAGCCAAAATAAACCTCCTTTTCCCCCACAAGTGGCTCTTAGTCAAGTGTTTACTGCCAGCAATGTGAACCTGACTGCCACACTTGCCTTAGATGCTTTCCTGCTCACTGACCATGAAATGAGGACATTTTTTTTTTTTCACCCACATGTTCCTAAGCATGAATCTCAGCTTCCCATCTGCCTAGAGACCATGGACGGAGTCCTCTGAAACCACAAAATAAACAAATATTTCTTCCGTTGTAGTTGTTTAGCTCTGTTGTTTTGTCAAAGTGATGCAGGAGGAATGGGACATATTCTCCTGCTGCAGAAAAGTCTAAGGTTCAATGACATGTTTCCTCATTTCTAAACTCAGAGGGTCACAGTTCTCTGTATAACAGAATCTGTATTAAAATTCATAACAGTTGATCATTTCCCATAAGTTTCACTTTCTTAAATGATTTACATTTTGCTCTAATACCTATCACTTGATGCAATATTAAAGAAAATAATACATCCTAATTTGGAGGCTTGTGCAGTAGTGCTTCAGGAGGTAATATAAGCATAATGGAAAAGAGAGGACAAAAGTAGTCATCAAATGAAGTCACCAAAATGCAATGCAAAACAATTCTATTTAAAGGAAACTAAACACTCAATATAAAGTAATAATGGCAAGAATATTTTTCAAAGTAATCACAAGCATAGGATAAAGAGATGTTATCTCAAGCACTAAGGTCTTATTTGAACTTTCCCAAAGTTTTAATGTTTCTTCCAAATTAAAAGATGTGATTAAAAAGATGTGGTTTGAGATAGTTATAATTATATGTAGTGGTACAGATTTCCCAGGGCAGAAGTGAATCTGCTATACTTTTTGGAGAATCATCATGTTTAGGCAATTCTTGTGAATTTTTTCTCACAAGTAGAATTTTAACTTGAAATAACAATAAAAAAATAAGGATTAGCTAGCTATGCACTTGTGAATTCAACTTGCGAGATGCATTTAGGTCAACAACACATTTAATCCCCCTTAAGACTTCTTAAAATTGTCCTGGCTATGTAGCTAAATATAAAAATACGGGTATTCCTAGCAATTAATTGGACAGTGAGGGGTAAATGAGAGGAACAAGGAATCCAGTGTGCTTCCTCCATTAGTGTTAATGAGAGCTGTGCTGTTAACTCTCTCTCAGCTTTCGTCTTCTCAGTGGGGTCCATTCCAAAGTATTTAATTTTAAACCCCACCCCACACATGGGACCATGTTTACTTACCTCACTAATGAAGGATTTAGCTGTGGCAGGATTCATAACCAGAATGGCTCGTCTAAGAGTGTCTCGATAGCGATTCAATTCCTCTATCCTCATAGTGTCAAAGAGAGTGGTGATCATCTTATTGATGTTGTTCTCTACCTTCTGAAGTGCAACATCCATGCCCTGCTGAGATACTTTGTCCAAGAACTCCTGTATTCCCCGGATATCTAGAAACATTAAAATCCAATTAAAGAGTGTATTATAAGCCAGGTGACAAAAGCTATTTGTTTACTTTCAGAACAGATTATTGTTCAGCATTGTCAGAAACTCTCCAATATACTTACAAATTGATATGCTATAATGTGTGGAAAATGTAGGGATTATTTTATGATTTATTTCTATCCACTTAGCCTTCAAAAGTATCTAAATTCTAGCCGGGTGTGGTGGCGCACACCTTTAATCCATCCCAGCACTTGGGAAGCAGAGGTAGGAGGATCACCATTGAGTTGAAGGCCACCCTGAGATTACATAGTGAATTCCAGGTCAGCCTGGACTAGAGTGGAGACCCTACCTCGAAAAACCAAAACAAAAGTATCTAAATTCTAGAAAATGTTGGGACAGGGTAGAGAGGTGGAAAGGAGCTTCCCTTCCCTAAAGCATTGCTCAGAGCTTCCATGTTAAAGAGGTAAGAACATCACTTGGATGAGAGGAATTTGTATCAAGATTATTAATATTTCTTAAAATAGGCACTACATTGACAACTTTTGGTAATCAAATAGAGTGTTTTGAGAAGTTTCTTTAGAAAGGGTCTCAATTCACTTACTGTGAAGTCACACATTGTATTGTCATTTGTTGAAACCTGTGAAACCTACTTGGAGATAATCTTCCCTATACTGAAAACTTATTGGGAGATAATTTTGTTTTTAGGAATATGAAGGACTTATCAGATGTATAAAACACATTAAAATATATTTCAGCATTTTAAGAAATATTATGCAAGGTTTGGGAAAGTAGGATAATCTTCAAATTACCCACACAAAGTGAGCAAAGTTCTGAAAAGTTGCCAAAATTTAATGTTCACTTCCCATTTAAGCATGTGTCTGTAACTGCAGAGCTATCTACCCAGCCAGCTTCACAGTTAAATAAGGAAAGTAAAATCCAGTCTAAATAAGATCATTATCAATTTGTACTTAGATATGTAGTATAGTTTATGATTATAAAAGTGCCACAAATATTTTTAACTAGTAGCACCCTGGATGCTTATAAAGAAAATCTGAACTTATATCTGCTAGTGGAAACTATATCATATTAACGTATATCATTGGCATTTTGTATTTAATGAACGACAATTTTCATTATGTACCTATGGTAGAAAATTTTTAAAAATTGGTAAAAGACAAGAAATAAGGAACCTCTTACCAATGAGCTAAATCTCAAAATTCTTAATTGTATGTGATTGCATGCATATAAAATTTGCCTCTCTAGAGCAATAATTAGTTTAAAAAAAAAAAAGTGAACCCACAGAGCAAGAAAAAAATCATTCCAAACTTAGAAACTGCCATTTACTTGTACAAAAATTTTGTATTTGCAAGGTTTCAAAATGAGTTTTAAAACACTTGCTTTTTATGATTTTTATTTTAAAATGCCTCTGAGACTACCTGTTCAGTTATTTGATAACTTTGACATTCTTCAGAACAGATAGTTTGTATAAATTCTACCTTCCAGTATTTATTCCTAATTATATTATAAACCCAATATATCATCATTGAATCAGGTTAAAAGGACAGGAGGCTCAGCTAGAACGGGGCAAGGGATAAAAGAACAAGAACAACAAAGGCATTATGAGTTCATTAAGCACCCGAGTCAGCAAGTACCTAAGTGTTAAGCAGGATTAAACAGGGTGAATTCTTATGGGATGTAATAGACATTGGTTGAAAAATAGTATCAGGACTGTGAACACATGAAACAGGCATTCTCAAATTTTGATGTGAATCTCAATCATTGGGAGACTTAGTAAAATAAAAACACAACAGCCTATCCCAGATCCTAGAATATATGCCCTTAGAACATAACATTTATTTGAATGGTTTGTTTTAATGTGACTTACATAAAGGTGTACCTAAATAAAAGATAAAGCCAAAAATACTTTGAGGTTGATCCAAGACACAGAATCCATTGCCAGAGCACAGCTAGCATAAGAACATACAACTCCAGGTCACTTACATTTTGATTATAAAAATGAAATAAAATGCCAGTTTAATTTCACTTCTTAACTTTGAGAAAAAAAGTTTGTTTCAGTAAATACTTATTGAATACTGGACCCAGTGTCGTATGCTAGGAAGTCACAGATAAATATATATTTCTGCAATGTTATCATCAATAAACAATAAGTAAACTCATAATACAGAACAGAAGTGCTTGGAAGGAAACAAAGCAAGGTCCTGGAAGATTAACAATGCAGAACAGATCTGTTTGTTAGAACACTCAGGGAATTCTATTTGGAAAAATGGGTGCTCTTGTGGTTTGATTGTAGAATGTATCACATAAGCTCATGTATTTGACCACACTGTCCCCAGCTGGTGAGGATGTTTGGGAAGATCATGAAACCTCAGTGATGCACTGGGCGCAGACCTTGAGGTTTTATAGCCTGGCCCACTTGCTCTTCTCTCTTTGCTTCCTGCATGCCAGTGTGATAATTGGCTTCCTGCTCCTGCCAAACCTTTGCCCCCAGGATGGACTCTATATTCTGGAACAGTAGGCCAAAATAAAATCTTTCCTTATGTAAGGTGCTTCTGGTCAGGCATTTGTTCATGGCAATGAGAAAATAATAGATATGAGTGCTTGCAGTGTTATTGAAAGAGTGAGTACACAATACTGAGGCAAAGAGCTAGGGTGAGATGATCCTAATTTTGAGGAATGACCAAAGATGTGGAAGAGCTAATGTTTACAGAACCTAAGGGGCTCTAGTGTGGCTGCTGCTTGAAACTGAGAAGTAAGGAATGATGCTGGAGATGGGGCTCAGGTGATGTAGACAAGAGTGAAACCCAGAGAGAGTTTGCGCTTTCATCTTTTTTTTTTTTGAGAGAGAGTCAGAGAGAGAGGGAGAGGAAGACAGAGATGAGCACGCCAGCAGCCTCTTAGCTGCCATGAACGAAATCCAGATGTGCACATCCCCTTGTGGTCAAGTGTGGCATTGTGCCCTTGCCTCACTTTGCATCTGGCTAAACGTGGGACCTGGAGTTTGGAACTGCTGGAGATTGGAACCAGCGTTCTTAGGCTTAGGAGGCAGGTGCCTTAACCGCTAAGCCATCTCTCCAGCCCTGCTTTCATCTTAAATACAGTGTTATCTATTGAAAGTTTTAGTTTTTATATTTTAAAGGTAGGGTCTCAGTCTAGCCCAGGCTGAAATGGAATGCACACTTTAGTCCCAGGTTGGCCTTGAACTGACAGCAATCCTCCTACCTCTGCCTCTTCAGTGCTAGAATTAAAGGCCTGTACCATCACACCTGGCTCTCTTTTTTTTAATGTTTTTTTTTTATTTATTTATTTATTTATTTATTTATTTATTTATTTATTATTTATATTATTCTGATTTTACATTCATAGTATTGGTTCCATTGTCCTCCTCCCTGTCCTCCCACTTTCAAAGGGACCCTCATCAATGGGGAATGTGGGTCATGCATTGTGGGGGTAGTCAAGAGTTCTGGGGGATAGGCAAAGTCTCTGTGCATAATGCCCCAACTTGTGGCTCTATTTTGAAAGTTTTGAGTAGGACTTGATTTAAGTGTGTGCTCAGCTACATATGCAGAAAGAAAATAAGATTAACTTGGATGTGACCTATTAAATAAAATAGTGCAAAGTGAACCTTTAAGTCATTTACTGCTGACTTAAAGTAATAAAAGGATTTTTCAGCTTTTAGTTTTGATCACAAGTTAAGTAATTGGGCCAGAACTGCAATGTGATAGAAGACTGTTATCTATCCCTCTGCTTCATTGCTCCAGAATTTCAGTTGTCCCTATCAAAATCCTTATAAAATGTGTGTTAAAATATTGCATGACCTGTAAGTGAAGAAATGTTTATTGTAGACAAAAGTTCAAAGGTTAAAGTAGTGAATGTGTATGTGTCTTAATCCTGGAACATGACTATTATGAGACCCTTTCTCTGTCACCAATAAGCCCCAGCTTCACTGAGGGCCAGATGCCTGAAATAGCAAGCATTAATGCAAGATGGATTTTTGGGATACAGGAAGCAATCTTCTGATAAGCAGCAATTGGTAAGTGTGAGGAGAGAAGCATGTGAATCACGGTATTTGCTACTGTGTGAAAGATTCATTAGAAGAGAAAGTAGGCCTTTGGGTTTGTTAATTAAACATGAACATAATCAACCATCCCAATTATTCAGCTACATTATCTCTATGCTGATTAGTCGGTGTAACAGCTAAGTTCTCAAAGCTACAAAAATAAAAGCAACATGATGCCTGACTTTGAGAAGCCACAAAGCCTGTTGCACCTGCCACTAGGTGCTATTTACTGACAGCAGAAACTGTCCTAGTGGTTATTAATCCTACTGGTCAGATAATTACATAACAGCAAGTGGTAGAAGACTCATCAACAGTTCTTAAACATAAGATTATGGGTGTAGGGTGAAGAAGCCTCACCCCCAGGCACCATAAGGAAACTTGTAAGCAAATCAGTGACTTCTTCCAAATTTCCACTTCTTAACCCCTGTAATCAGTGGACAGGGCAGGGCATTATACAAAAGCTGAATGAATCCTAAAGATGGAATGGTGGGTAATCAGACAAACGAACATAAAACAGTAAGGTTGTCTATATTATTTGGTTGGACCTGGTATAATTACAAACAATATAACCAAAATCAATTTAGAAGAGGGACTAGTTGTAAAGAGGGGGTTCAGTGGAATAGGAATGTGGGTAAGACAGGATAGGATCAAACTACCAGAAAAGAACCCAGCTTTGCCAGTTTGTTTTTTTCCTGTTCAGATCCTTTGCCAGATTTCTGACATACAGAGCTGTAAACTGTGTTGACTTTCTCATGTTGTGGTAATCTGTTGGATCAGCCACAGAAATCAATAGGGAATTATGCTTTAATCGGAGAGGCTCATATTTTTTAAAGTTTGGTTCATTATGTTTTAAGAAGGAATCTCCTAGAGACCTTGTTGAAAATGTCCCAGCCCAACCTCTCTCCTATGGCCTCATCTAAGAACTGTTCTCACAATTTGATAAAAGACCAGTTGGACCCTCAGTGGAATGGGGGCAGAGTAGGGAAGCAGCAAAAGGGAATAAGACAACTATGCAATTTATTTTTAAAAATAATGAAATAAAAAAGAGAACAGTTTGGTAAGTAGGGCTTCTTATTATTTCCCACAGCATAGACTTCTCTGAGGAAATCATCAAGATCACACACTCTATCTTTTCATAGAGCTGTAAAGAGTCCAAATATTTTGCAGTTTCTTGGCTATAGTCTCTTAGTCTAATCTACATGCTGTTCTTGAGGAGAGTTATTGAAACACCTAGATTGGAATTTTGTCACTACTCTCTGAAAGAGTCTTTTTCTACTCTGACTATTTAAGAAGGTAAGGTACAGATATCCACCCGGTAACTAGTAGTATTACATTTTCTTTAAACAGAGAAACACATTAAGTAAAATATTAAGAAATATAACATGGGGGCTGGAGAAATGGCTTAGTGGTTAAGGCGTTTGCCTTCGAAGTCAAAGGATCCCGGTTTGATTCTCCAGGACCCACGTAAGCTAGATACACAAGGGGCACATGCATCTGGAGTTCGTTTGCAGTGGCTAGAGGCCCTGGCATGCCCATTCTCTCTGTCTGCTGCTCTTCTATCTCTCTCTCTGCTTGCAAATAAATAAATAAAAATTAAAAAAATAATTTTAAAAAAAGAAATATAACATGTAAATACATTTCCAATGGCCTTTAATTGTTTCAGTTACTAATCAAACCATAGTTAATCTTTCTTGCCTGGCAAAAATATATCAAGAGAATAAGGTTGGATTCACAGATTGGCCAATTTTGAAATGGAGACTGGAAAATAGGAGGTGATTAGGGCTTGCTCTCAGGATCAGAATCCAATGACAAGAGAATAGAGCAAGAAGAATCAGAAGAGAGCAGAGACAGAGACACAGAAACACAGACATACAGACTGACAAGAGAGAGAGAGAGAGAGAGAGAGAGAGAGAGACAGAGAGACAGAGAGAGACAGAGAGGATTCTGTGCTGCACGTGTAGAAAGGGCTATAGGGAGAACTGGAGGTAGGATTGATTTCAGAGCTGGTAGCAGTGTAACTCAGAATCTGCCTAGAGCTGATGAGGCAGCTCCTGTTGTTGAAGGGAAGTTCCAGGGAGGGCAGTTGGCAGTCGGCAGTATGCAGTCGACTGTTCCCCATCACCTACAAGAAAGAGCCCTTTGGTTTTGGAAGAGCAGTCAGTGGTCAAGGGCCAGAATCAATTCTGCAATTTCCTTTACATTTAAGTTATATAAAGTTATCTGTTTAGATTTCAGAATATTTGATGTGAAAGGACCCTTTAATTCATTTTAAGTAAATATTTCTATTTTAGTTTTTTTTTCTCTTACAGGACATTTTTATTTTATTTTATTTTATTTATTTATTTATTTTTAATCTAGAAGGAACACACTGCATTTCATGCCAGCAAACCTGGTTTGGGTCAATACTTTACTATCTATGCAAGTTTGAATCAGATGCCTCCCATAGACTCCTGTTTGGAATACTTGGTCCTCAGCTGGTGACAGTTTGGACAGTTTGGAGATTGATGGAGGAGGTATGTTGCTGGGAGAGGACTTAGAAGAGTAATAGCCTACTCTTCCTTGTTAGTAAGATCTCAGCTCATTCTTGCCACTTTCTAGCAGCTGCTGTGGCCAGATGTGATGACACCCTCTGCCACTCTACCCCTGCCATGAAGAAACTTCTGTGGTAGTTTGAATATATGTCCCCCAATATATTCAGTGTTTTATTAGTTATAATTTGCATCTGCAATCACCTTGCTAGAGGCAATGTCACTGGGGGCTGGTCTTAAGGTGTTAATGGTGGGTTTGAGATTCCATTGTAAAGATATGCAAACGTGCCTAGCAGGAGTTCCTGAAGTGTGCTGTGTGACCTTTTGGCTGTAGTTTTGCTCTGTGTGCTGTGGTGGCTGGTTGGCTTTTCTCTCTCTCTGCTTGGCCCTGTGAAAGCAGGCTGCTTTTCCTGCCTTTATGGAATGTCCCCTGGATCTGTAAGCTTCAATAAATAATATCCCTTCCTCCATAACTGTGCCTGGTCTGGAGGTTCATCTCAGCGAACCTGAAGCTGTCTGCTACAACTTCCCATTTAGACATTAAGCCTAAATAAACCTTTCCTCCAATCAGCTGCTTTTAGTCGTGTATATTTTTCCTAGCAACACAAAACTACAAGACTATCTACACATCTCTACTCACTTGGAATCAGTTTCATAGTTGATGTTTTCTGTTTTATCTTCCCATACTCCTCCTGTATTCACATAACAAAATGTCATTTATAAGCTAGGAAATAAACCTAAATTCATCCCTTGCTTCCACATGTATGAAGTTCTCTATCTTGTATAACTAAAATGACTCTGTGGTTCCACACTGGTCAACTTGAGTATTCAATGTCCTTCGTTGTTCTTAGTAATTAATTAAGAATAATCAGAGTACTCATGTAGAAAAATTTAAAAGAAACCACCTTTCTTTTGTATCAAATCCTCATGAGGTAGTTTTGCAATTGTAGGATCATGAAGTCTACTTAGAGATAATACTCAAAGTGAAACAGGGAAGCTGTCTTGTTTTCTAGAGTTTCCAACTACCATGCCAATTGAAAATCAAAAGTAGGGGAGAGTAAGGAATGGATAAAAAGAGGAAGAAGAGAAGGAGGAGGAGAGAGCTAATTTTAACTTGTAAGAGAAAGTGTTTTGCATTTTACAAAGCATAGACTTTTGCTTAGTAATCATTGAGTAGTTTTGTGGTAAGACTAAAAGCACATTTCCTGTCCTTGAGGTGCTTCCAGTTCAAAGATGGAATAAACAGTGTATTATATTTTAGTGGAACAATGCTAGATAAAATAATGAAACACTATATTGAAAATTTCACGTAACTGGTGTTTAAGCTGCAGGTTTCTGTGCAATGTCTCTCTTCATTGTCAAGACTCTCTAACCTCAATTGAAATTCTTGATTTTCTTCTGCTTCTTCAATGTACATTTGAAAAAAATAGAAGAATTTCTTGATTATAAATATCAAGGTCCCACCAATAGTGGGATATAAGAGGGCCTAAACCTATTTAATTCTCTCTAAAACAATAATGATTATCCATGTATCTTGCAATGACTTCACTCTCCATTGGAGGATTTACTTCTCTTTTTCAGATGGACACAGAACCTGAGGAGAGAATCAGGCCATAGCACCTCAACAGGGCAACAGCTGAAGCCATAGAATCATTGGGGAAATGAGCAAGAGTGCTGCTTTCTCATTGAACCTGTTATCAGCACTGGGTTGAAGGAGACAGATGCAGAGAACACTCAATTCCTACCAAACCAGAGATTCAGAAACACAGAGACTCCCATGACTTTGTCACTGAAATAGGCCTAAAATGAACCCAACATGGCTCAGGGAAAATCATGGAAGAGGGGGGTGGAAAGATTGTTAGAGCCATAAGGTGGGTCATTATGCACAGAGACATTTCCTCACCCCCATAACTGATGGTTATCTCCATGTGCAAGACCCACAATCCCTAAGGGGGGAGGACGAGGAGAAGGCTGTATATACACATTATATAGATAACTAATAAAAATAAATAAATCCTAAAAAAAGAAACCTCAAATTTAATTTAAATTATTAGTATGCACATCTAAGAAGTTCAACAATAAATTTAAATTTAATCACACCTTGAAAAATAAAATCAAACTTTTGAAAGAGAAATTCTTGAAAGCAACAGGAGAAAATGACTCATCAAGGTCAAGAAAAACACAATAAGATTAGCATTCATTCTGATGAGAATTTTTGTCTGAAACAAGAGAAGCTAGAAAATATAGAATGGGAAGAAGCAAAGTTCAAAAAACAAAAAGAATGAACTATGAGAGATAGCTCAGCAGTTAAAAGCACTTGCTTGGAAAGCCTGTTGGCCCAGGTTTGATTCCCCAGGACTCACGTAAAGCTAGAAGCACAAAGTAGAATATGTATCTGGAGTTTGCTTTAGTAGCAGGAGATCCTGGCATGCCCATAATCAATCTCTCTCTTTCTCTCTCCCTTTCTCTCTATCTCATACATAAAACTATTTTTAAAATTAAAAAAGTGATGTATACAAAATTCTCAGAAATGCAAGGTATAGGAGGGGCACAGGCCTCTAATCCCATCACACTGGAAGCTGAGGCAGGAGAATGTCAACTTTAAGGCCACCCTGAGCTACAGAGTGAGTCAGAAACCATTATGGGCTAAAATAAATAAACAAGCAAAATTGTATTTAGAACATAATATTTTATCAATTGTTGTAGTTACCTTATTGTTGCTGGGATAAAACATCTGCCCAATACCAACTGATGGCAAGAAAATTTTTATTTTTGCTTACAGCCTCCAAGGGAAGCTTCATGATGGCAGGGGAAAGCATGGCATGAGCAGGGTCTGGACATCACTTCTGCCACAGTAGGTGGAAGATAGCTGCAGGAGAATGAGTCAAACTCTTGCAAGGGGGAACTGGATAGCCTATCCCTAAGCTGACCTATAAATAACACACTTTATCCACCAAATCTCCACTTGCTAAATTGCCACCAAGAGGGGACCAAGCATTTAGACCACTAGTTTATGGTTGACATCTGATTCAAGCCACCACATCAGTCATCACTCCTCAATATGGTCACCTATTTAGGTCTGCTTTTCACAGCACTGCTCCTTAAGGTAATGGCTGGAGGACAGCAATAATCAATTTACTAAATCATGTAAAATTACTTTAGTTTGAGCTCTACTTTTAATATTCCTATTTAGCATGGTTAATAGTAAAGTAAGATATAGTAGAAAAGTCTTAGTGAGTATTGAAGTTTAATGTATAACTATATTGATAACCTGACCCTAGAAGAAACTTAACATATAAGACAATGAGGTATTTAAGTCAGACATATGAAACTCTTGTGCATTCTCTACAGGTAGTAGCACCAAGATAGACCAACTTCTCTATTGGCTTACTGTGTGCCAATCAAAGTGAAAGACACTGGAAAGACAATGTAGATAACACAACCTATAGCAGAGAAAGACATCTTATAATATTATTCATTTGCCAAATTGTATTTGCAATTAAACTCAAGAGTAGAATTCTCTAAAATATATCAGAATACCAATTCACAGCCTTATTACTGTATTCAAATATCACATGTAAAACATAGAATTAAATAATAAATGCAGTATGTCACTGTTTTCCTCTTTACTTTTTCCTGTTTTTATCTCTTCCTACTTTGAGTCGATTAAGCACATTTAATCATTTTGATGACTTAATGTATTAAGGACCTCAATTTGATCAGAAAAAAACTTCAACATTGCATTCACCAGTTTTGGAATTTCAGGGATTATGATAGTATGCTAAGTTTCAAAATTAAAATTTAGGACCTTGTGACTTTCTTACCTCTCCTCTCTTAAAACGACCATTTTGGGCTGGAGAGATGGCTTAGCAGTTAAGGCACCTGCCTCCTAAGCCTAAGAACGCCAGTTCCAATCTCCAGGTCCCACGTTTAGCCAGATGCAAAGTGACTCAAGGGCACAATGCCGCACTTGACCACAAGGGGGGACACACATCTGGATTTCGTTTGCAGCAGCTGGCGCGCCCATTCTCTGTCTCCCTGTCCCTTTTTCTCTGTCTCTCTCCTCCAAAAAAAAAAAAAAAAAAAAGACCATATTGTGGGCTGGGGAGATGGCTTAGTGGTTAAGACACCTGCCTCCTAAGCCCAAGAACGCTGGTTCCAATCTCCAGCTCCCACGTTTAGCCAGACATAAAGTGATGCAAAGGCGCAATGCTGCACTTGACCACAACATGTAAACACATCTGGATTTTGTTCACAGCAGCTGAGAGGCTGCTGGCGTGCCTATCTCTATCTGTCTTTCTGTCCCTCTCTCTCTGTCTCTCTCCAAAAAAAATATATATATATATATATATATTGTTGGTGGATGTGTAAGATATGAACAAGACCAATTTTCCTAAAATTTTAACAGCAAAATATGCTCACTGTATGAATAATTTTCCCAAGAAAATAAGATTTTTAAACAGTAAGTAATTTTTAAAATTTTGTTTATAAGAACTCTTCAAAACTGAAAGAAAGTAGTAATATTTTTGGCATATGTAGTATGTATTTTTATTTTATAGTTCATGACATAGGAGTGGGGAAAGACTTCCTGAACAAAACCCCAGTATCCAAGGAAATTAAACAATAATTCAACAATGGGATCTCATGAAGCTAAAAAGCTTTTGAACAAACACACCATGAGCAGAGCCAATAGATTACCCACTGAATGGGAGAAAATCTTTGTCAGCTATACCACTAACTGAAGCCTAATATCTAGAATCTACAAAGAACTCAAAAAACTAAACAATAAAATAAAAATCAAACAACACACTCCAAAAGTGGGGCAGAACACTGAATAGGGAGTTCTCAGAGGACGAATTACAAATGGCTAACTCACTCTTAAGAAAATGTTCAACATCACTAACCATTAGGGAAAGGCAAATTAAAACAACCATGAGATTCCACCTTACTCCACTAAGGATGACAATTCATTAAAAAAAAACAACAACAACAACAAAAAAAAAAAAAAAAAACAATAAATGTTGGTGTGGATGTGGGGAAAGAGGAACCCTCATCCACTATCGGTGGGAATGTAAACTTGTACAACCACTATGAAAATCAATTTGGGGATTCCTGAAAAGGATGAACATAAAGCAATCAACAGACCCAGTTATTCCCTTACTGGGGATTTATCCTAAATGCTCCATGCATCAATACAAAGACATTTGCTCAACCATGTTTATAGCTGCTCGATTCATTATAGCTAATAACTGGAATCAACCCAGATCCTCATCATTGGATGAATGGATAACAAAGCTGTGGTACATTTACACAATTAAATTCTACTGAGCAGTAAGAAAAAAAAAATGACACAATGAAATTTGTAGAAAATTGGATAGACTTGAAACAGATCATAACAGGGAACTCACACAATCACAGAAAGAGAAACGCCACATGGTGTCACTTATCTGTGGTTCCTAACCTGGACCTCCTAGAGTTTATGTCATACCGGATATGCAACTCAAGGCCCAGACAGTAGGGATGGAAGGGTTTTGGGGGGAGAGGAAGTGGAGGGGGAAACACAAAATTAATTCCAAAATGAGCTGATACCATAGCCATCTTTATCCTTGGAGATAGCCTAAAAGATATAACTCTCAAAAGGAAAAGTAGACATCTGGTGAGGGTGAGATGAAGCCCAAGCTTACAAGAATTTTTTTTCTTTCTGTCTCTGACCTATAATTCCCAGTACCAGAAATTGGTTACTACCCACATTGAACTGTTGGTCAGAGAGACCTGCGAAGTCCCCACATCAAGAAAGCTTTCTGGGGCCAGGCGTGGTGGCGCACGCCTTTAATCCCAGCACTTGGGCGGCAGAGGTAGGAGGATTGCCATGAGTTCAAGGCCACCCTGAGACTACATAGTGAATTCCAGGTCAGCCTGGGCTAGAGTGAGACCCTACCTCAAAAACCAAAAATAAATACATAAATAAATAAATAAAATAAAAATAAAAGAAAAGAAAGAAAGCATTCTGCCCAAGCACTTGATTGCCTGCCTGAGGCAAAAGCTAAGATCCTATTGCTGAAGACACCATATGCTGCTGACACAAAGCATGGAGAGACCTGGCTGGAATCAGGATGAGAGCCAGTCCTCAGACAGCCTGTCTAGTGCTGGAAAGTGCTACATGAGCTACTAGAGAAAAATGGCCAACAGTTGTCTGAGCAACCAGAGGTCTAAGCTACTCAGAAGCAAAAATGCTTACAGAATGTGCACACCAGCTCAGTAGTGGCACACAGCCTCAGTGGGTAACCAATAGCTTTCTGATTGGCTAAGCGATCCATTCAGTGTAAATGAACCCATATCTAGAACTGGGAACCAGATTAGAATCCTATGGAGACAAAGATTATGTTCTCCCCTATCAAGCTCTCATTAGTCTTTCGCTAAAAGAGGAGTACCTACATCAAATTTTCCCTAAATAAATATTGCTTATCCCATTTAAACTATACTGACTTCACTCCCCATTGGATAGTCTGTTTTTCTTTTTCAGAAGGTAGCAAGATCAGAGAAAATAAACTACCCCTAACACTTCAGACAAGCCACAGCTGAATCCACAGAGGAACTGGGGAGAGCAAGAGTGCTGCTTCCATGCTGCTCCTGTTAATCAGAGCCAGGGTGTGGAAGACATACTCTGAGGACACTCAACACCTGCCAAAATAGAGATCCAGACACTCGTAAGAGCTCATCACTGAAGTAGACTTAAAACTCAACCCTCCACAGCTCAGGGAATTTTGCAGAAGAGGGGGCAGAATGATTGTAAAATCCACATGTTGAGACATCAGGCCCAGAGGCATTCCCTCCCCCACAAGTACCCGAAAATAACTAACTACTGCTCTCACAATGTGTTGCAGTCAGGTTCTCATTGCTGGCAGAAATCACCCGACTAAGAGCAGCTTGTGGGAAAAAAAGAGGTTTATTTTGGCTTACAGACTCGAGGGGGAAGCTCCATGATGGCAGGAAAAATGATGGCATGAGCAGAGAGTGGACATCACTCTCTGGTCAACATAAGATGGACAACAGCGACCGGAGAGTGTGCCAAACACTGGCCAGGGGAAGCTGGCTATAATGCCCATAAGCCTGCCCCCAACAATACACCGCCTCCAGGAGGCTTTAATTTCTAAATTGCCATCAGCTGGAGAGACTAGTATTCAGAACACTTAACTTTATGGGGGACACCTGAATCAAACCACCACATTCTGCCCCTGGCCCCCATAAATGATAACCATACATGATGTAATATGCAATGCATTCATCCAACTTTAAAAGACCCCATTTTTTAAAAATAAATCTTAATGATGGTCCAACAATCCCAATACTCCAAGGTCTTTTAACTGAGCCATAATACCAAAAATAATCCCCTAAAAAACCATAATGGCACAGAATAAACCTTCACACTGCAAA
Source organism: Orientallactaga sibirica (assembly GCA_036365145.1). Lineage (NCBI taxonomy): Eukaryota > Metazoa > Chordata > Mammalia > Rodentia > Dipodidae > Orientallactaga > Orientallactaga sibirica. Next base: position 21,343,023 of record JAEOAD010000033.1, read on the forward strand.
GGATGGCATTGGGCAAAGCAAAGAAATATTCAACCTATACAAGATTTAAAACCACCAGGGCAAACATCAAACTCTGTAATTCCAATCCAACAACTAGTCAATGACAAATCTCCAAGTCTGATACTTCTGAGCAGCAACAAGTCTCTGGAGTTCCAATTCCGCCCCTCCAGCTAGGCTACTCACAGTCCTGAAAAACTTCATCTGGGGCCAGTAGCTTTCCTCAGAAGCCAGCATCTCCGCTGGGTCTCCACTGCAACCCACAGTCCATCCTCATGGACCCATGGGATCTCCATGCAGGCAACCAGCAAAGCTGCTTCACACTGCCCATGGCCATTTCCAAAACACAAGACCGCATTGCAAACTCAATGACCCTCTCTTTCCTGCATTTCTTATACTCCACAGTACCAGGTAGAGTGCCAATTTGTTAATCCAGGGGGGAATAAATCAGACTTTGAAGAACAGGACACTCCTTCAGCATTCAGGTCCCTTCAAAAGAGTCTGCATTCTTCCTGTTGCCCCAGTGCAGGTCAGCTGGCCCAATCTCAAAGGTTGTAATCTCTCAACTGCAGCTGAATGGGTAGAGTTCACCCAAAGATTTCATTTTTTCTGTGCCTTATCCCTCTGCTCACACCAGTTCATTTCTACGCAAAGCAACCCTGCACATCTTCTCAGGACACTGGCATAACAGCAAACTTCTCACACAAACTGCTAGCCCAGTCCAAGTAAAGCTCTTTCTCACCCTCATAAACCAAACCTCACAGTCCATAGTTCTTACTGCATTCAGGTCTTTCAGCTCTGACCAGAATAGTCCATTAAGCTGTACTTACAACATTACAAGGTGTCTCTTAGGCCTAGGTTTCAAATCCTTCACATTCCTCTTGAAAATAAGTTCCAAAAGGCCAAAGCCACACAGTCAGGTGTCTAGCAGCAATCCCACTCCTTGATAACACTGTACTGTTGCAGTCAGGTTCGCATTGCTGGCAGAAATCACCCGACTAAGAGCAGCTTGTGGGGAAAAAAAGAGGTTTATTTTGCTTATAGGCTCAAGGGGGAAGCTCCATTATGGCAGGAAAAATGATGGCATGAGCAGAGGGTGGACATCACTCTCTCTGATCAACATAAGGTGGACAACAGCAACAGGAGAGTGTGCCAAACACTGGCAAGGGGAAGCTGGCTATAATACCCATAAGCCCGCCCCCAACAATACTCTGCCTCCAGGAGGCTTTAATTTCTAGTTGCGATCAGCTGGAGAGACTAGCATTCAGAACACTTAAGTTTATGGGAGACACCTGAATCAAACCACCACACAATGCATACCCATGGGATATACCTGCAACCCCAATGAGGAGCATCCCCAATGAAATGGGGGCAGGGACGAGGGAAAAGAGGGTACCAACACATGATGTATCCATACAAAACTTACTGTTAATAATAATAATAAACATAAAAAAACAAAAAATTAAGATCATATAATTTGATGCATCATATTTTCAAGTTCTGGAATCTGACAAATAAGACCCAACACTGAGATTTTATATTTGACAAGAGCTTGTGATTTGAACATATATAAGCTCATAGTGTTGTTTCACACTATGAAAATTATCCTTACAGTAAAGCTGATCAATATTTTGAAAGCACCCTTTATGGACGAATTAATCCTAAGTAGTAGAATATACATTATTTTTTGGTACATTACATAGTATACACTAGTGCAAAAGAAATGGTTGGATGAGCTGCTTGGACTAATTGTGTGCTTATTGATGCAGGCAGAAGTAAATAAATGAAGGCTGGAAAGTAGCCCAGTGAGTAATAAACAGCTTTAAGACTGTCAAGAGAAAAAGTAAATAATATTTATAGTCATCAGGTATTGGAAATCATCTTCATGGTAATAATAAGTATTTGCAATCAATAAAGAGGAATGTGTCCATTTTACTGGCCAAAAGTTAGATCTACATCAAAAGTAGACAAAAGGAATATATGGCTCAGAAATATATTCATGAGGCTAGTCATCTAATCTTCCTTTCAAAGGAGCTAAAGGACCTCCCTTACAGCAGTTAAGTGGTAAGAAAAAGGGGACAAAATGAAGGATCTATTAGTGACTAAGCAAGATGTGCACCTTTAAGGACTGATATCTATGTTAATGAACCTCCAAAATATATTTTCCTTTATTTTCAGCTGAAACTTTATGGTGAAAACTAAACCTGCCCAGAGGCATTTCTTTCAATGACTTTAATATTTTATATATGTGATCCATGACTTTGAGCTAAGCATGACCAAAACTGTCTCTGCAATATTTTTGTAAAAATTATAATTTGAACTGAGCATGCTCAGGAATAGACTCAAGCCTATGAGGACATGAGTACCCTCCTGAACAAACTCTCCTACTTTTTGTGACCCCTCTCCCCAGGGAGAGCATTATTAGGAAATGATTCTCTTGTTCTCTTTGTCTTTCTCCACTTGCCTTCACCAAAATATGGATCCATGGTGATCAGTTACAGATCCTGCTTCAGTACTTCAGCTACATGATGATGGCCATTAATATGGATCCTTCAATCAATGTTTTCACTCTGCACAGGAGCCTAAGATCTATTTAAGAATCTTCACTATGTAGTCTCAGGGTGGCCTTGAACTTACCACGATCCTCCTTACCTCTACCTCCCAAGTTCTGGGATTAAAGGCGTACACCATCAAACCTGGCTAATATTTGCGAATCTTTAAAGTTGAAATTTTATTTGTTTTATGCCTACAACTATTAGTTTGATATATAGAAATAAAAATATGTGTGATCTATAACATGTGATGTATGGACACATTAAAAGGAAGAATGTTTCCTTAGTGAAGTAATTTCTCAAGATGTGTTTTAATTCTCTGCTTCCCACAATCTCACCTGAGAATGAAGCTAATACATGAGATAAAGTCTAGTGGACATTAAAATAAGCTTGTGAACAAGTTTCACTGAGCTCTTGTGTGAATGTTGTTTCCATAACAAACTGCTCAGCAGCCTGCCATTTTTTTGTAAAATTTTAAGTTTATTCACTGTCTTTTGGGAACAGACTATTGCAAAGAATTCTAAACCTAAGTTGTTACAGTGTTACAAATACCTTCACTTTGCTGGCAGGAAATACCGGACCGGGAGTAGATTATGGGATGGAAGGGTTTATTTATAGACTCAGGGGGAAACTCCACGATGGCAGGAGAAAATATGAGCATGAGCTGAGACTGGACATCACTTCCTGGCCAACGTCAGGTGGACAATAGTGGCAGGAGAGTGTGCCAAACACTGGAAAGGGGAAACTGACTATAATACCCATAAAGCCACCCCCAATAATACATCATCTCCAGGAGTCTCCAATTCCCAAAATGTCACCATCTGGGAACCTCACATTCAGAACACATAAGTTTATGGGGGACACCTGAATGAAATCATCACAGTTCAATCCAGCCTAGTAGATCTTTCCTGATATCCGGGGGTGGGACCAATATTGTACCTAGTCAGGGGGACTTGAAGAAAGCAAGTAGCACATTTGATAAAACACATTCGTTTTCCGACTCATGTCAGTCTACTAAATTAGTTCTACTTGACATGATATTTAATATTTCCCTTATCAATATTCTTAGAATAGAATTCTTTCATTGAAGCAATCTATTATTTTTTTTCCTAATCTAAGTACCAGGTTCTCATGGAATGTTCTTATTTTGTATTATGTCATTTGTAAGGCTTTGTTTCTGGAATCAATCCAGTAGAGTATGCCTCCATCACAAAACTTCTTTTGATGTCCGCAATATTGAACCTGGCTGGATTACTAGCAGCTCACAAGGCTGCTTTAATGCTATACCACCTCCTGAAAATTCCTCTTGGAAAGTATTTGCTTGAAAATATGAGTGACTAAATTAAGAAATTAATGATTGTTAGAAATTTTGGAAAAAGAAATCAGTATAATATAAGACAATAAAAATACTGTGCAAACATTTTAAAGCAGAAATTCAAGTGCTTTATTTTTCACAAAGGAGAGGCAAGAGTCTTCTCCCTTTCTCTACAGTGACAAGACAGCAGGTGGCATATTGTGTGATCAAAAAAATGTGTCAGGTTTATACAGAGAGATGGGGAAGCCAGAATAGGTAGAGAGAAAGTTGTAAAGGCTAAAATGTACATGAGAAAGAAAAATATGATATTTTCTAATTAGATAGTAGTAGATTAGGTCACTTCCTGTTCTTTTACTCCTGATATAGAAAATAATTTTTTTGTGTGTGATTAAAAAAAAAAAAACATTTAATGGGTAATCTGTTTAATGGCTCATCTATGTTACTACCCCTTTCTAATGCTTAATGGTTTCACACTTGATTCATTTCCTGAATTATGTTTTTGATTTCATCTACTTTCACGTTCATTTTTTATTATTAGTGTCTTTTCTATATGTTGAGTGTGTACGTGTGTGTGTGCATGCACATGTGTGTGTGTATGTATGTGTGGATGTGTATGTGTGTATGGTCTATATGCCAACATACACATGTGAGGTCTGAAGACAACTTTGAGTGTTTATCTTCTCCTTTCACCCAGCTTGAGACAGAGCCTCCCTTGTTCTTTCATCAGCTGCATGTCTACCAATCTTAGCTGGAGCTGATTTCCAGATTCCCCTGGCTCTGCCTCCCACTGATGTAGGCACATTGTGACTATAGGTACTTGTGCCGCTTTTGTTTGCTCATTTTCCTTTTTTTTTTTTTTTTTTTTTTTTTTTTTCCCTTTTTAAGGTAGGGTTTCAACTCCAGGCTGACCTGGCACAGGATCCTCCTACCTCTGAGTGCTGGGATTTGCGCCACCACGCCCGGCTTCATTTTCCTCAGGTTTGGCTCTTGCACAGGCTGACCTGGAATTTACTATGTAGCCTCAGGCTGGCCTAGAACTCATAGCACTCCTCCTACCTCTGCCTCTCAAGTGCTGGGTTTAAGGTGTGTGCCACCATGCCCAGCTTGTGCCAATTTTGATTGCAGCTTTACTTACATGGGTGATAGGAAGTTTGTGATCAAGTGCCTTTAACCACTGAGTCATCTCCTCAGACTAAGTTTCTTTTTTACATATTAATATAACATTCTGATGTGTATAAATTCTTACTCTAAACATTTTTTTTTTTTTTGGCTTATACAGCCATACTTTTTTTTGTTTGTTTGTTTGCTTTATAGGAACAAGAGAGAGAGGGAGAAAGAGACAATTGGTGCACCAGGGCCTCAGCCACCAAAATCGAACTTCAGATGTTTGTGCCACTTAGTGAGCATGTGTGACCTTGTGGCTGCCTCACCTCTGTGCATCTGGTTAGTGTGGATCTGGAGAGTTGAACATGCAACCTAAGGCTTCGTAGGCCAGTGCCTTAGCCACTAAGCCATCTCTCTAGCCCATAGCCATATTTTAATTTTACTTATTCCTTGGTTTACTAAATTATTTATACTTGTTATGCTTAAAAATCAGTGGTTTAATATCTTTTATTTAATTTTAGTTAATTACCTGTGTGATCTTTACAAATATTTACATTCTCACTCTTAAGGACAGATACTATTTAATTTTATCTTCATGTAAGGGCACCACATGTTTTAGACAAGTAACTATAATGGTGAGACAACTTAAGTTTAGAATTCCTTGCAATATGCTGGGCGTGGTGGTGCATGCCTTTAATCCCAGCACTCAGGAGGCAGAGGTAAGAGGATCACCGAGATTTTGAGGCCACCCTGAGACTACATAGTGAATTCCAGGTCAGCCTGAGCTAGAGTGAGACCCTACCTAAAAAAAAAAAAAAAAAAAAAATATATATATATATATATATATATATATATATATATATATAGAGAGAGAGAGAGAGAGAGACAGGAATTCCTTGGAATAGTCTTTTCCCAATAGTCAGTGAATAAACTTAAAATTTTACAAAAAAAAAAATCTCACCAAAAATTACCTGTCCATTTTTGTAGGTTTTATATAGTCAGCTGCCAACCTTTCACTATCAATTGAGGGTAGTTTCTTATTGCAAGTATATTGCTTTCTTCTGTCTCAGTTTTGAAATTCTCTGTAGTGCTTTGCACTTTTTTTTTCTTTTTCTTATAATTTGGGTAAAATCCAAATTCTGTTGCTAATACAATATATGAGATGGATAAATTATATATAAAAGCAATTATCAGCACATAGTTCTTAGTCTAAGGTCCAGGTCCTGCATCTGGTGATGGTCTTCTGGCTGTTCAGCCCTCAGGCAGCTCAGGACATCACAGAGCAAGACATACCAGGTCTTCTCCCTTCTCTCCCTCTATTTATATCCTCATGAAGGTGCTTCCTCTTCTTCCTCATACAAATCACTTGCCAAATGTCTGTCCTATTTAAAATTGAAGAAGTCTCCTTTCTTGATACCTCTTATTGGAAATTTGATAAAAAGCACCTGAATATTCAAACAATAGCCATAGTTTTCATTCATGTTATCTTTCCCTATTTCCTATCCTCCTTGCATCAAATAGACTATGTTATAGATTGATCAGAAACTAAGTTGCTGCCCACAGCAGGTAATTTCTGCAGGTGTGTAAAGGAGATCAGCAGTTCAAGTGTATAGCATTAACCAAGAGTCTGTTCCTCCCTTTCCATTGGGCTTTTTGACAGCTACTGCATGAGATTCAAAACCAAATGGCTTGAGAGGGAGAGGAAGACGGAGAGAAGGGAATGGATGTTTCCTGAAAACCATCCACTATGCTATAGGACACAGTTGAGGGAATGCACTGTAGCCTCCAGAGAATACAGGTGCAGCACAGTGTTAGCTGTCATCACCTTCAGTTTGAACCTGTAACAGATTACGAGAAACTCTATCCAACTCTGTCTTATCCCTGTCCTTCCTCTCCAGTAACGTCTGATCACCTGAGAGCCTTCAATCCAAATTTCATTTCCTCAGAAGTGAGTGTACCTGAGAGACTTTGGTCTACCTTTCCTCTCTGGGGAGCTCAAAGTAACCAAAGAAATAAAGAGGAGGCTCAAATTAATAAAATTAAGGATGAAAAGGGAATATTAGGACAGATAATAATGAAATGTAGAAAATCACTAGGATATACCTTAAAAAATTAAAGTACACCAAATTGGAAAATCTGAAAGGTATGAACACGTAGATGCATTTTACTCCACAAATTAAAACAAGAAAAGATAGATAAGTAGGTTTATAGCAAGCAGTGGGATTGGCAAGCTAATAAAAGATATGACATACAAAAAGCTCAAGCCCAAATTGATTCACTACTGCATTCAACTAGATCTTCAAAGAAGACCTTATACCCCTGTTACTTAATTTTTTTTCATAAAATAGGAAAGGAAGTAACAATATCAAATTTCTTATATGAAGATGGTATTTATCCTGATACCAAATCTGGATAAAGACCAAGAAAAAAAAAAAAAAAAGAAATATTATTGACCAATCTCCCTGATGAATATAGATCAACAATACTTAATAAAGTACTTGAAAGCATAGTTCAAGACAAAATTAAAAAAAGACCATCACAATCAAGTTTCCTTTATTCTGAAGGCAAGGATTGTTAAACATATACTAATGAATAAATTTAATATATTTCATAAATTCAAGGACAGAAATCATATGATTATTGACTGATGCAAACATAACTTGTGATAAAATGTAACATTACGTCATGTTAAAAGTCCTGAATAAACTTGGAATAAAAGGAACAGATATCAACAAAATAAAGGCTCTATATGCTAGACCTACAACTGGCAATATTTAATGGGGGAAAATTTTTCAAAGTATTTCGACTAATATCAGGAACAGAATAAGGGTCCCTACTTTCTCCATTTGATTTAATTAAGTACTTAAATTATTAGCTATAGTAATAAGACATGAAAAACAAATTAAAGGAATAGAAATAGGAAAGGTTGAAGTCAAAGTAACCTTATTTATAGTTGGTATGAATTTTTACATAAGTAACCCTAAGCATTCCACCAGAGAACTCTTAGAACTGATAAACACTTTTAGTAAAGTAGTAGGCTACAATATTAAGATCCAAAACATATTTAGCCTTCCTATATACCAATAATGTTTCACAGAAAGAATAAAAAACTGCTCCATAGATAAAACAGTCTTGAGGCTTTCCAAATGGCTCGGGAGGTAACAGTGTTAGTTGTATGAGCATGAGAAAATGAGTGGGCCTTAGAGGAACCGTGACTGAGTTTAGTCCCTAGCACCATCCTAAAAGTTGTATGTGGCCACCCATGCTTATAACCTTCTTGCTGTGGCAGACACATGGATTGGATAATCACTGGAGACCTTTAGACACACTATCTGAGTGAAAAAAAAAAAATAGCAGCTCCAGAGTGAGAGATCTTTAACATTAAAAAAAAAAAAAAAAAAAAAAAAAAAAGCATGTGAGTGCTGGAAGAGGATGCCTGCTACTCTGGTCTAGAATGTACATGTGTGCACATTGGATGCCTGTATCTGTCCACACACATACATCACATTATACACAAGCAACCAACGATGAAAATGAATATTAAAATATATTAAAATTTATTTGACACAGAAAAGATCTTGGATATTCAAAGCAATCCTGGGGATGGAGGGAATACATGGAAAGAAATAGCATCAACCTAATTTTAGGTTGTAGTATGTAAGCATGGTAACAAAAACAATATGGTACAGGCACAGAAACAGAAGGTCTCAACAGAACAGAATAGAAGATGCTATTAAATCACATAGTTATAGATACCAAATTTTTAGCAAAAAATCCCCAAAAGATCTAATTAGGGAAAAGAAAGCCTCTAATAAATGATGTAGGAAAAACTGGATTTCAACTTGCAGGAAAATGAAACTACTAATGACTCAAAGACCTTAACATGAGACCTGAAACACAGAAACAGCTAGAGGGGAAAAAAAAAATAGGGAGAGCTCCTCAAGATATAGAAATGGATAGTAAATTTCTGAATAGGACCCATACCACTCAAGAAATAAGGTAAATAATTTAGAAATAGGATCTTATAAAGTTAATGTTAATATTCATCAAAGAAAACAGTTAGGCAAGTGAAGTGATAGCCTCTTAAATGGGAAAATCATTATTAGTGATATATCTAACAAGAATTAATATCTAGCATATACAAAGAACTTAAAAATAACTAAACAACATAAAAATATATTAAAAAACAAAAATAGATCAAGGAACTAAACATAAAGTTCTCAAAAGAAGATAAAAAAATATAAATGGTTCCTGAACCAGAGTGAGACCCTACCTTAAAATACCCCCCCCCAAAAAAAAATGGCCAATACATATTTTTTAAAAGTATTCACACTTTTTACTCATCAAATAAATTCAAATTCAATCTACTTTGAGATCCCTTCTCATCCCTGCTGAAATGGCTTTCTTCAATAAAGCAAATAACAATGAATGACAAAGCGACTCTGTACACTACCACAGAGATACTTGTCCTTCAGTGTTTATTGTTGTGTTCTTCATAAAGCAAGAGGATGAAGTCAGTCTAGATGTCCATTCACTGAGCAATGCATAAATGAAAATAAGTAGCATAAGTATAATTGAATTCCATTCAACCACAGAGAAAAATGAAATTATGAACATTTGGGAAAATAGATGGAACTGGAAAATATATTAAGTAGTGTAACTCAGGTACAGAAAGACAAACACTTCATGTTAAATTTCATATGTTGATCCTGTCTTATGTGTATGAGTTATTGTGTGTGAGAAAGTGTATAGATACCAGGGAACTAGAAAGGTACCTATGGAAAAGAAAATAATGAATGAGGCTTCATGAGAGAAGATCTTAAGTGATATGAAAGACGTAGGGGTTTAGAGGATGGTAGTGGGTTCAGGTAGATTAAGGGAGACAGGAGATATGACACAGGAGGGAGAAAGGGAAGGTTAACTCAAACTAAGTATATGTATTAATACAAAATTTAAAAATGTGCAAAAGCAACAATTATACTTTTATCAGATTAAATAGTAATGCACATGTATGTATTCTAAAAGAGTAATGTATGTGTATAAATTCAATATAAGCTCTGGAAAATTAGTTCATAATATTTCTCATTATGAGTTTATAAAATCATGTGTTTTAGTACTTTTAATACAATTTATGTAATTTTAGACTAATAGTTTTTTTTTTTTTTTTTTTTTTTTTTTTTTTTTACTTTCTAATGAAAACATTGGGAGAATAACATGTATAGAAAGTATGAATCCTTTCATTAGTAAAAAATGTAAACATAATGTAAAATGTAAATGCAAAAATTCTTTGAATGTTTACATGTATTTTCAAAATAAACTCCTTTCCATCTAGAATTAAGATACTAGTTTAACCAATGTTACTTTCACATTTTGTCAATAAAATTATATATTTTGGGCGGGGGGGGGGCTGGAGAAATGGCCTAGCAGATAAGGCATTTGCCTGCAAAGACAAAAGACCCTGGTTCAACTCTCCAAGACCCACATAAGCCAGATGCACAAGGGGGTGCAGGCATCTGGAGTTTGTTTGCAGTGGCTGGATGCCCCGGTGCACCCATTCTTTCCCTTTCTATTTTCTCTCTCTCTCTCTCTCTCTCTGCCTCTTTCTCTCTCTCAAATAAATAAATAAGATATATTTTAAAATTATATTTATATTATATATAATATATATAATATAGCACATATGCTAAAATATATATATATATATATATATAATTAATTATGGACATGCTCAGTATGTAAACAGCACATGTTGTTACCATCTTTACCCTCATCCCTGTCCCCCCTCCAAGGGACCCTCCTCATAGGGGATGCCACTTATCTCCATGGGGATTGTGGGTTATGCATTATGGGGGTAGCCATCAGTTATGGGGAAAAGGCAGTGTCTCTGTGCATAATATCCCAACTTGTGGCTCTAACAATCTTTCTGCCCCTTCTTCCACAATATTCCCTGATCCATGTTGGGTTTGTTTTAGGTCTACTTCAGTGATGGGCTCTTTGTTCATAGTCATCTTAGAGTTACAATTAATTAGTTCATAATAAGTTTAATTTTTGTTTATGAGCTAATCACTTATTTATTTAGATTTTTTTAAGATTTTATTTTTATTTATTTATTTATTAGGGACAGAGAGAGGGAAAGAGAGAGAGAGAGAGAATGGGTGCGCCAGGGCCTCTAACCACTGCAAACGAACTCCATACGCGTGCACCCCCTTGTGCATCTGGCTTACGTGGGACCTGGAGAATCAAACTGGGGTCCTTAGGCTTCACAGACAAACACCTTAACTGCTAAGCCATCTCTCCAGCCCTTATTTAGATTTTTATAATGGATAAAATATCTTAACAATATTCCACAATGACATACTGATAATACATTCTGATATCATCACGACCTAAAATATTATTTTTAAATTATAAACACTGGGTTCCAAATGCGTTCCCATAATTCATGTGTTGTGCTCTTTATCGTCTATGGAGCAGTATTGGGAGGTGGAGCTTTCTGGGAAGTGTTTAAGCCCTGGGAGCTGTGCCTACGAATGGACCAATGTGCTTCCTTAGCAGTAGCCAGGGCTTGTTGGAGTGGGCTGATTCTGTCCTTCACAATTCAGTAAGAAAATCCTCACAAATACTTGTGCCTTGATCTTGGCCTTGTCCTCCAGAACTGTAAAAATGAATTTCTGATCTTTAACAATTGCCCAGTCTTAGATATTCTTTTAACAGCCACACAGTCTAATACAGTAGGGAAGACTAAAGTTTAGAATTCTTTTCCACATAAACGATGTCTAACATTCCTCAGATTTCAGTTAAATGTGCAACCATAAATTTGTAGCCTTTCCTTGAAATTATACTGTTCACTTGCGGTATTGATTTGTGGAACAGCTGTTAGTTTCTCATCAACAAAGGTGATTTCTCCTGGCTACATTAACACGATGAGGTTAAAGCTAAATAGAAGGAGTCATGGGCTGTGTGCCTCTTTTAAAATACTTTTAGAAATGATTTTAAACTTTAATTTCTGATGGATTTAAACTGTACTTCATGATAAGGGGTGACAAAAATGAGCCTGTTTTTCAAGTTGTGAAAACTAAACGATTAGTATTTATTCCAACCAATTTTTGAACAATAATAGAAAAAAACAAACATTTTTTGAAGTAGCTTTCAGAGAAATCATATAAACACATTCATTTTCCATATATTGAGACTATTTCAAGTGTTATTCATGTAGATATTTCCCTCAAGTATCAAATTGAAATAAACATATAAAGTGAATTTGAGCTGAAATAAACAGTATTACCTATGAAAATAGTGTTAGGTGGACCATATACATGGAGTTTGATTGGTTGAGGAGCTCACTGTATCCTATAGCATGTGCTCTCCCAGGATTATTCTTGTGTGATGGTTAACACTTGCCTGAAGGCACTTAGTTTTCACACTAGTGGTGGCCTTAGGAGCTCTTTAAGTGAGGAAGAAAGTGCAAGCAGATAATGTTGAATTCTAATGAGTTCTTCCTAGGGTGCAGCTACCTTTACTTATTTGGGGGAGATTTGTGGAGCCATTTCTGAATCCTGTAAGCTGTCTTTCCTACCCATGAAGTTATCTACCTGTAAACTTTTTCCTGAATCTGACATTAGCAATGGTACCACTATAGTTTTGGAGGTCAGTAAGTTCAGCCCATTGGCTAGGGTTAGCTGACTTCTTCTGTATGAACTGAGGTGGAGTCTTTGGGCCTATAAATAAATGCATTGTTTATAGACAAATGCCTCCATCAAGTAGAAAAGTTTATGTAGAAATTTAAAGAGACTATTATCTGACTTTTGGAAATATACTCCAATGTTTCATAGGATTTATTTTGTTGACTAAGTACAGGATCCTGATACACATGATTGAGAAAAATTAGGCTCATTAAACTCCTGTCTAGAATATTATTGAATATAAGAGAAAAAAATCTAATGGACTTGATCCAAGCCCCTGCCGTTCAGATTAATCTGAGTAGCAAATGCATAGGAAATTTGCTGGTAGAAAGCAATGTAAGAAGAGGCACTATGAGTGACAGTCAATTATCTATGAAGCCCTTGCTGCATTGCACATGTTGAAAGCAGGAGAAGATATGCTGGATCCCTGAGCTCACAACTCATTCGTGGTATTCATTTTCATTACATACATAGATTGGCCTAGATTGCTTTAGTCTACAGTTCATTATTTACTTGAGGCCAAGAGGAACCTGTATTATCACCTGGCTTATGTTGCTTACTGTAATATTAGGCTTAAAATATTTTATCTCAAATCTGAGTTGATAACTCTGTGTAGGTAACCAACTCTATGTTTTAACAACAATTCAGTCTATTTTGAATCAATTATTTTCTTCCTCTGTTTATGATGTTCATTAAACTTTCTAGGTTAAAATATAGTATGATTTTTTTGGGGGTGGGAGAGATGGCATAGCGGTTAAGTACTTGCCTGTGAAGCCTAAGGACCCTGGTTCGAGGCTCAATTCCCCAGGACCCACGTAAGCTAGATGCACACAGTGGCGCATGCATCTGGAGTTTGTTTGCAATGGCTGGAGGCCCTGGTGCACCCATCCTTTCTCTCTCTCTCTGCCTCTTTCTCTCTGTGTCTGTCACTCTCAAATAAATAAATAAGCCAAAAAATATAGCACTATTTTCTTTGATACTGTTTTGTAATTAATCTGAAGGATCCAAGGCATTTTTTTCCATTTAATGAAGATAATTCTGCACAGTTTGTGATTTATTTTCTTATTTCACAGTTTCTCAAAAATTAAATCTAGTCTGTTTTGATAGTGAAACAATGTGGAGGAAACCATTAGTGCTTGAATCTGATATTCTTAATTTATTTGGAATTTGAACTCCCACTACTTCAATTTCTAATTTGTAAAAACAGTAATAATAATTACCACAGAATATTATCATGAAGATTAAATGGAATCATTTGTGACTGAAAGAACTTAGAAAAGACCCTGAATATAGCAAATTCTCTATAAAAAAATTAGCCCATATGATAACCATGGTCACTTGGAAGGTTAAATGATAAAATATACAATAATATTTTCTTGTTCCAAGGAAAATAAAATATATTTTTATTATATATACTTATTTTATTCATTTATTACTATTAACCACATATTTTGTATGGATACATCACGTATTGATACCCTCTTTTCCTTCATCCCTTCCCCCATTCCACTGGGGACCCCCCTCACTAGGGTTGCAGGTATTCCCCATGGGCTTGTACGTTTGTATTATGGGAGCAGCAATCAGCTTTGGGGAGAAGCAATATTTAGTTGCTATGGGACTTAATCACATTTTCTCTCTTTTGAAGTGACCTTTTCTCACAGATAATTACCCTCAAAATCTTACCTATCCTTAATAAGTAAGATCAAAGTCTACCCAGAAAGTCTGCTATAAGCATGCAGCCAGAGTCAAACACCTTCTTTATTATGCATCACTGATATTCAATTTGCATCATTGACAATACTTAACCCACTATTTTCTCTATTCAGAGACAGATAAGTATTTTACCTCTTTTGTTAATTATTTCTTAAACTCCTTTAAATGCAAAACTACATTCCATGGGAAAAATTATCTTATACATTACATTGTACTAAGCAAGTGAGCAGTGACTATTTCCTGAATGTAATATTTTTAAAAGCTTAACACCCCCAACTCCCCTTTCAAGCCTTTAAAAAACATTTTGAATCAACCTATTCAAATAAAGTTCCCATATTTTGAAAAATCTTTTTTATCCATTTATTTAGAATCAAATATGTGAGTTTTCATTGTTACAGAATTTAAAATAGACTATTATATTATGCCCTTAATCATAATTAACTGCTTCTAAGAAACATGTTTCTCTAATTAACTGGGTACTGAAGTCTGGCTTTTTTTTTTAACTAGGTATTATTCTAGGCAAAATACAGCTATAATAATATTTGACCCACCAGGCTGCTTTATTTCATCCACAGATGATGGGTAATCCATTCATTAATGAAATATGTTTCTCATAATCAAGATAAAAGTCAAGCCGAATGACAAGGTTTGAACTAAAAAGAATGACACTGATGAATGAGTCTGTAAATACTTGTGGCTCTCTTCAAGGTGGAAGATATTTAGATAGCTTGATATTTACTTTGGTCTCTGGCCTAGTTTTTTTTTTTTTTTTTTTTTTTTTTTTTTTTTATTAAAAGATTTATTGTAAGTATTCAATGGAAATTTTCTTTCATTAAATAATAATATTACTGGAAATGATCTTAATGTTGGGATCAGGGCAATTTTTCATAAATTAATAATAAACTTAGTCAAAGTAAAATTTATCATTTGAATGAAAGGAAATGTGTTTATTATTCTTAATGTCATCCTACAATTAATAGTAATCAGGGCTGGAGAGATGGCTTAGTGGTTAAGGCATTTGCCTGCAAAGCCAAAGGATCCTGGTTCGACTCTCCAGGACCCACGTAAGCCAGATGCACATGGGGGTGCATGCATCTGGAGTTCATTTGCAGTGGTTGGAGGCCCTGGCACTCCCATTCTCTCTCTCCCCACACCCACCTCTTCCTCTCTGTCTCTCTCTCTCTCTCAAATAAATAAATAATATTTTTAAAAAAATTGGAACCAGTCACATATGTGCAGTTGTACCATCTTATTCATTCAAAGGAAATTTAAGGAGGAATGTGGATTTCAAATGTGTGTAAAGGACTTTACAACTCTGAACTAAGTGTGCATTGTAAAAATGTATTTAGCTTATCAATAAGAACAATTACTTGTATTATAAAAATCTTTTCATTGTAATTCCAGCAGGACTTTGAAGCAAGAAATTTTCTTTTCTCACATAATGTTGTGGAACTACCTCAATCAAAAATTACTTTTTATCTCTTTGCTTTGCAGGAATAACAAAAAAAGTAACTTTTTCCCTTAAAGATTTGAAGTTTCAAAAAGTGATAATTTCAGCTTATGTTTGATGAGAGGTTGGAAGATTTTCATTTATATTTATGAAGTTTGAATAGAAATCTAACTGGATGAAAATGGACAAAGAGATGTCAGCTTGTTGATTCCAAAGATCATTTACTATGCTCATAAATAATCCTATTGGAGACTAGGGTTTATTTCAGTCATGTTGCCAGTTATTTTTAATATGATATTGTTTATTTTATCCATTTCAGTCTCCTGTCTTTATTCTTTGACCCCTAAATAACATGAATTAAGCAACAAAAATGTGGTTTTCTGTCCTGGAGAAAAGCTGTTTTTCAAGAGAGTTCCACAGACTTTGATTGAATCTTACCCACCAGGTTCAATAGGCCTCTGGCTGCCAGAACCCCAGGCAACTTTGAATATGTAGGGGCCAAATGTAACTGCCCCTTGTCCTCCTTCCCAGCTGGTCCCCAGGGGCCCTTCTTTGTGGTTTTGCAGATTTGTGCTGGCCTGCTGGTTCTCAAAATTCTATTGATGGTGCTTTCTGGCCTATTATCCTGCTACTATTCAATGTGGCATACAATGTTGGACAGATTATGAGTAGAAAGGATTAGTCTGTCAGCTTGCTTGCTTGTTTTAATACTTATTTACTTATTTGCTAAGAAAAACATTGCTACTAATGGAAAAACAAGGCCCAAATTTTTGAGACAGGGTCTTATATGTACCCCAGGCTGGCCTTGAATTCTGTGTTTTGTTATTTCAGCCTCATAAGTGCTGAAATAACAAGTGTGCTCTAGCATACCCAGCAGGTATTTATTTTTATAATTTTACTTCAAAGTTATTTAATTTAAAATAATAGAGATAATGGCATCTGAACCATATTTGATTGTTGATGTTTAGGATTGAGGATGTGACTAAAGAGTAACAACTAATTAGTAGATTCCTAAACTTTTTTCAAAATTTATTATATTTCTTTGGATGCCAACATGAACTTGTAAAATTCATATAGACAATACACACTTACCGTATTCACTGTCATAGAATATAATGAATTTCTGCCAGGCATACTCGGTGACCACTCGTAGGATAACTTCATTCAAATAGACAGGTGGGCGAACAGAGAGGGTGTAGTCATCATTTCTATTGCTCCTGGTGAGCCCACAGCCACTTCTTGGGGTCCCAGCTGTTGAACGCTGGATGAAGAGGTGGGGAATATGCATGGCATCTGCCAAGGACTGGAGTGACCCTGCTGATGTGCAGCCAATGGAGCTGACCAGAGCTAAGATGCCCTGGTTCATCAGTTCACAAGCTACAAGAGAGCACACAATAGTGACAATCAATGGGATTTGCATCTTTCCATGTCTGAGATGCATTAAAAAAATGTTACAGTTACTCAACTATTTTTTTTTTTTTTGGAGAGAGAGAGAGAGAGAGAGAGAGAGAGAGAGAGAGAGAGAGAGAGGAGAGGGAGAGGAAGACAGATAGAGATGGGCGTGCCAGCAGTCTCTCAGTTGCTGTGAACGAAATCCAGATGTGTGCGCCCCCTTGTGGTCAAGTGCGGCATTGCGCCCTTGTGTCACTTTGCATCTGGCTAAACGTGGGACCTGGAGATTGGAACCAGCATTCTTAGGCTTAGGAGGCAGGCGCCTTAACCGCTAAGCCATCTCTCCAGCCTTTTTTTTTTTTTTTTTTTTTAAAAGGAACATTCTATATGAAAAGACCCTTAAGTTACAAAGCACTGTTGGAGTTTAGTTCATGAATTCTGCTGTCATTAGCTTTGTGATGGTGTGCAAGCTTTTCTTGGCTCAGTTTCAGCATCTGGTATTTAAGTATCACATGATATACATTCACATAGTTATACCTATACTTTCATAATTATCAAATTATAATTCACAGAGAAGATAATTATTTAGAATATAATACAAGTTTTCAAAAAGTAGCTAATATGTAAACTGGTGCATGATTTAAAAAGAGATGAAGTTTCAAGAAGCTATTCAGGGGCATTGTGATCTCCCCAGACTGAATAATACTTTTCTCTCTCAGTAAACTGGAAAAGTAAAAATGTTCTTTCCTTTTCCTTAACAGGCAGTAAAATTATACTCAAATAAAGTTCTAAATTTCACCAATTATTTCCTTCTGGTTTCCAGATGGACCATGGTTTATAGTGCCAGTATTAATATAATTTTAGTTGTGCATATGTAAACTCATTCAAACATATTTAAACCTAAATCAATATAAATTAGAAGTGAATATGCAGACATAGCATAAGTATAAATAAGAAGCAAAAGTAAAATTTTAGAATCCTAATGTTTCAGTTAATAGAATGATGTAAATTCAAAGAAAAATCCAGAAAGAAGGCAAACTTTCCATAAGATATTAAGTTATTATAATTACTTTTATTTTGGATCCTCTAGGATAATGTTCTACAAATCCACAATCGGTTATAGATTGTTTTATATAATTCTTGAAAAACTTAATGGAAAATTTAGAAGACAAGCCCTTCCATGTAATTAATCGGCAACTTAATGAAAACTGATTTGAAGGGCAACTTTGGAGCTAAGCATCAAATGCATTTTCTATGATGAATGCTAAGTCATCCCATGCATATAAAGTAAATTAATAATCATTAGGGACATATTCATCAAACATTGCCTCATGAGAGAAGGTTATTGATTTCAAATCCATGGGAAAGATAGCATGAGGGAGGAAAGCTTCTTACAGTACAGGAGATTCAGGTTACAGTTTTGGAAAAAAAAGATCACACATTTTGCTCTTGTTCATGACAATATCATTTATAGAAAACACATAACTTCAATGAATTTATGCAAAAGCCTACTCAAACTTTGTTTTATTTTTATGGCAAATAAGCCATTACTGATTTATAAAAGCAAATCAAAACTTTTAAAAGATGACTTTATTTAAAAGCTTGATTCATTTAGCATTTAAAGTCAAAATGGGAAGAATAGCTGGGTGTGGTGGTACATGCCTTTAATCCCAGCAGTTGGAAGGCAGAGGTAGGAGGATTGTCCTGAGGCCATGCTGAGACTACATAGTGAATTTCAGGTCAGCCTAGGCCAGAGTATGACCCCACCTTGGGAAACAAGAACAAAAACAAACCAAGAAAAAATGGGAAAAATAATTTAAAGTACACACAATTGGTTTCAATTTTTTATTTCCACAACTGTAAGTAAGTGTAATATTTTACATACATTAACCACAAAAGTTACACTTTTCATGCAAAACTTGAATTTAGTAATTGTATTCTGTCACGTATAACCCTGTAAGACAATTTTCTTTTTTTTTTTTTTTTTTTGAAAGAGAGATAGAGAGAGAGAGAGAGAGAGAGAATGGGCACACGAGTGGCCTTCTTAGCCGCTGTGAATGAACTCCAGATGCATGCGCCCCCTTGTGGGAAAATACAGCATTGCACCCTTCCATCACTTTTTTTGTCTGACTAAATATGGGACCTGGAGATTGGAACTGGCGTTCTTAGGCTTGGCAGGCAGGCACCTTAACCACCAACCGATCTTGCCAGCCTGTTTTAATTTTTAGATTTAGAAGCATAAAATCCAAAATGAAATGTTATGTAGGAATCATACAAAATAGCAAAATTTGTGTTGGTATTGAGTTTTATTTCTTCCAATCAATGTTGTTGCCATCGTTTAAATTTATCTGTCATCAACTAGTCTGAAACATTAAGTGGAAAATTCCAGACATAATTCATAAGTTTTGTATTGCATGCAATTCTGAGCAGCCTGATGAAATTTCATAATATCCTCTCTGTTCCACAGATGCTGAGAACTATTATGTCCATGTTCCACACCTGCTACTAACTTGGTAACTATGTCTGCAACCAGAAAGAGGGTTGAATTATCACATTAAAAGAAGAATTAATACTAGGTAGCACATATTTAGAGAAATACCACATTCACATAACTTTTATTTCACTATATTGCTGTGCTTTCCTTTCCTTTTTAAACTTAATTTAAATTTTAAGGTTTTTTTTTTTTTTTTTTTGAAACATGACCTCATGTAGCCCATGCTGGCCTTGAATTTCCTATATATCTGAGGGTGAATTTGAACTCCTGACCCACCTAATCCTAACACCTCATAAGTGCTAGGATTATAGGCATATGCCACTATATTCAGCCTCCATTATATTATTAGTTACTTACTGTGACTAATTTTTAAGTTAGACGTCATCATTAGTAAGAAGATATAGGAAAATATGTAGTACATATAGGATTTGGTACTATTACTATCTGAAGTGTCTGATATCCCAAGGTGTCTGTGAATGTATCTCCTGCAGATAATGGAGACTGTTGTACTCCCTATTAACCTCTTGGGATCAGAATACAAGCTAAACAAATACTAAAAACAGTAATATCATATCAATAAATATGTTATTATAACTGATGCTTTGGATTACTCTCCTGCTACATATATTAGCAAGAATAACTGAAATAGCCACATAAAGTCAAAGTAAAAATTATCAAATGTTATCTGAAAACATATGTCAGACTGAAGTGGTAGCAGTGAGAATGCAATCCAAGGATGCAGAGAGGCTAGGCTCTGAATTGTTGGAAAGTTGGCATCCTAGAACAGCATCCTGGTGAGGGCTTTTGTAAGAAGAGGCTGTGACAACAGGAACCTGCAGGTCACAGATGTGCTTCCCGCTTACAGTTTCCAACCTTATACTGACTGTATTTTTTTTTTTTTTCAAGAAATGCGCCCCCACTGGGGAACAAAACTTCTCAAATACATTCTATCACCCAAAATGAACAAGGGAGTACTTTTGATTTGTAACCTCGAGTTTTGGCATGGCTAAGAACAGACAATGATCTCTAAAGGGAAATTTTGAATTGGAGTTTATCAGTTGTCAGGTTTGGGAACAGCTGTCTGCTGAAAGCTGGAACAAGAGCCCTGACACCCAAAGCAGAAGCCCTGCAGGATGGACGATGCATTGGGCCAGAAGGAATCCTGGCTATTCCTCTCCAAGGATGTAATGTGGCATCAAATGTAACCATACACAATGTTGGTTGAAACCCAGAAGAACCTCACGGCTCTGCTGTGATCTCACTTGTCCATACCGTCCTGGATGAAGGTTACAATAGAAAACTTACCCCAGGGGAGGACAGAGCTGCATCAGGAGCAACAGTTACCCTCTGTGGAAAGTTATATGATGGTTAAAAGACTGCATCTGCTGAAAGTTTTATTCCCACAGAATGTGCATATCAGTACTTCTGAATGGGAAAATGGGAGATGCCTTCTGAATGTTTCCCTCACTCGCTTATTTTATTTAGTCACAAGAACTTAAGCCAAGGACTTCTCAAGGAAATTTCTTTCTCACTATTATTTCAAGTATTGTGATCCATTCAGATTAAATATGCAAATACTTACTGCACATGAAAACATATAGACAATGGTGAACAGCTTGTTGATTTTATTATTGTAGTTGTTTGGGATCTGACCACTATTAAGAATGTTTTGAACTTATAATAGTTACATTATTTTTAAAATACCATTTTGAAATCAGCATTTTTACCTTTTTTGACCACTCAGTTATTAAGGAAATGAATTTGTCTGTATAAATTTATAAAGTTAAGGTTCTTGTGTACAATGTTTTTCATTTTTGAAGGAAGTTTGAGTTTTCTTCTCATTCAGTAAAATGGGATTAAAAATAAAATTCCTGGTACCAACACAAGGGTAAGATAGACACAAAGAACTCTCAACCCCTACCAAATCAGATATCCAGAGACACAGAGACTCACAAAACTTTGTCACTGAAATAGACCTAAAATGAACCCAACATGGCTTAGGGAAATTCGCAGAAGAGGGGCAGATTGTTAGAACCATGAGTTGGGTCATTATACACAGAGTCATTGCCTCTCCCGCATAACTAATGGCTACCCCCATAAGGCAAGACCCACATTACCCATGAGGGAGGACAGGGAGAAGGCTAACGATGCTACCATCATGGCTGTATATATACTATATACATAACTAATAAAAATATATTTAAAAATAAATAAATACCATCTGGTAAAAAAAAATCATAAAACATCATTTTTACTGAATTCAAACATTTCTTGTGTTATTATTTCTGGTTTATTTGTAAGTACTAACCTGACTTGACAGAACTTTTTCCAGTGATCTTCAGTAGAAACATCAAGAAGTTAACACAGTTTAGTCACATACTGGTATGGTTTCAATGTGTTGCCAAAAGCTGCTATGTGAAACTTGACTCCTAGTGCACTGATATTTGGAGGATAGGGCCAAATGAGACACATTTTGGGTCATGGAACACTGACTTCAAAATGGATTGCTGCTATTATGGTGCAAATGAGTCCTTAAAGACCAGTTTTGCTCCCCTTTGGCTTTCTCTTATCCTCTCTGTGCTCCTCATCAATGGGATGACATCAAGATAGCCTCAGCATGACCTTTATCTTTCCAGTTTCTCGAACAGTGAGAATTTTCTTTTAATAAGTAATCCACTCTTAGATGTTCTAGATAAGAAAGCCTTAATGTGTATTGAGTAGATCACTCCATGGGTAAAGTTCTGTTGTACAAGACCCAAGTTTGAGTCCCCAGAACCCACTAAAGCCAGATGTAGTAGTGTTCCTCTGTAATTCCAGTGTTCCTATGCATAGCAGCAGGAGAATACCCAGAAGCCCTTTAGGCTGCTAGTGTAGTGCACACTGAGGTACAGCAAGAGACCCTGTCTAAACCCAGGCAGAAAGTGTGGACCATCACCTGGGGTTGTCCTCTGATCTCTGCACATGCACCATGGAATGCTCCTTTGAATACACACACAAAAGATTTAAATAATCAACATGGAAGAATGATTTTTAGTGTTCTGCCCACAACAACCTCTGTTCAATCCTTTCCAAATTCTGCAAGTTGTAGTCATCTTCCCGTTGCTGGCAGAAAACACATGACCAAGAGAGGCTTGTGAGAGGAAAGGGTTAATTTTGGTTTATAGACTCTAGGGGAAGTTCCATGATGGCAGGGGAAAAAACAATGGCATGAGCAGAGGGTGGATATAACCTCCTGGCCAACATAAGGTGAACAGTAGTATTGCCAAACACTGGCAAGGGGAAACTGGCTATGACAAACATAAGCCAAACCCCAACAATGCACTGCCTCCTGGGGATTCCAATACCCAAATTGCCACTAGCTTGGGATCTAGAATTCATAGCACATAAGTTTATGGGAACACCTTGATCAAGCCACTAAATTCTGCCCCTAAACTGATAATCATATCTGATGTAAAATACAATGCACTCAGCCCAACTTTTTTTTTGTCTCCATAGTTTTTACTAGTCCCAATAATGTTCAAATATACCATAGTCCAAGGTCTTTTAACTAACCCACAATACCAAATAACAACAACAATAATAGCACAGAATAAACATTCACACTGCATGAGATAGCATTGTTCATAGCAAAGAAATATTCATCAATACAAGATTTAAAACAATCAGGACAAGCTGGGGGTGGTGGTACATGCCTTTAATCCCAGCACTTGTTAGGCAGAGGTAGGAGGATTGCCATGAGTTCGAGGCCACCCTGAGACTACATAGTGAATTCCAGGTCAGCCTGAACTAGAGTGACACCCTCCATCAAAAAACAAACAAACAAACAAACAAACAAACAAACAAACAAACAAATCAGGACAAACATCATACTCTATTGCTCCAAGTCTGATAACTCTAGCCAGTGACAAGTATCCAAGTCCAATAATTCTAACCAATGACAAGGATTTCCAGTTCTGGTCCTGTAGCTAGGCTACTCACAGTCCTGGAAAACTTCATCTGGTGCAGGCAGTTTTCCTTAGCAGCTATCTCATAGTCCTGGAACCTCCATTGGATCTCTACTGCAACCCATGATTAATCCTCTTGGGGGTCCACAACCTCCACACTGGTAATCCAGCAAGCCTGCTTCATACTTTCACATTTCCCATGGCCATTTCCAAAAACAAAACAAACAAACAAAACAAAAACAAACAAACAAAAAACTGTGTTGCAAATTCAATGACTCTCACTTTCTGGTCTTTCAACTCTGGGCAGAATAATCCCTCAAGCTCCATTTACAGTTCTCAAAGGTGTCTCAGGCAAAGGTTTCAAATCCTTCCACATTCTTCTAAAAAATGAGCTCCAATAGGCCCAAAGCCACACAGTCAGGATTCTAGCTGCAACAACAACACTTCTTGGCATGGATTTTTATGGTACTGTTAGCTTTGAGTTGCTACACAACTATCTCAAACAAAAGCAGCTTGTGGGAAGAAAGGCTTTATTTTGGCTTACAGACTCAGGGGAGGCTCCATGATGGCAGGGGAGAATGAGGCATAAGCAGAGGGTGGGAATCAACTCCTGACCAACACCAGGTAGGCAGCAGCAGCAGGAGAGTGTGCCAAACACTGGCAAAGAAAAGTTGGCTGTAACACCCATAGGCCTGCCCCCAGTAATAAACTCCCTCAAGGAGGTTCCAATTCCCAAATTCCAGCCAGCTGGGGACTTGGCATTTAGAACTCATAAATTGATGGGGTACACCTGAATCAAACCACCACTGCATCAAAATAGAGAGCTTTAAGATTTTTGCTTTGCATTCAGATGATATTAGCTACTTATGATATTGCAGTCAATAGTCACTGTGAGTTTTTCAATCTCAATAAAAGTTTACTGTGGTTACACTGGCAAAACAGAATGAGCCTATGAAAGATAGCCTTGGGTTGAAGTAAAGATTTTAAACTTAAATTTAAAATTTAATTCCCCAATATACATAAACTTGATCTCAAAAATTCTAGGTGTCTTCAAAATATGTCTTTTAAGTAGATAGACCAATTTCAGTAAAAGTAACATTAAAAGCTTATTACAGTGTTTGACAAGGCATGAAGGATACATTTATCAACTAGAATTTATTTCAATCAAGTTTAAGTAGTCATTATAGAAGGTATATATTATTAACTTGTAAGAAAATTTGCAGACTCTATTAACACACTATATTTATTTCTGTGTTAAGTATTTGCATTTAGAGCTTTTGTTTTTGAGAAAGCAAAAAATAATTGAAAATTCTTCAAGGCACCATGTGCTTATAAATTTGAAGAGTTCTATCTGGCTAAGACATTTTTTTATGTTAAATTTATTATAATTTAGTTAAGTGCATCAAAGTTTTCAAAATTACTATATAATAAAGTTTCCAAGTTTTTACTTTTAGTGATTTTTTACTTTATAATAAGTGTAGAAAGGTTTCTTCCTATAGCCTAAAGACTGATCAGTTTATGTGAAACTGCATCCTTCCTTCTCATCATTTGACAGTTTGAAGAATCTCATTGAGTGAAGTGTTACGTGATGAAAATTCATCTTTATCTTTATAAACCCAAGTAACAAGAGAGGGTTGACATAATTGTGATAAGAATGATAATTTAGAGACTGTATTACATGTTTGTTTTTAGTCAGCTTCACGTTGCTGAGATGAACATCCAACTCAGGCACAGTTATATGGTAACAATAGTATACATTCTCTTTGTCCTTAATCTTTGACAAGGAAGCATGGGGTTTGGCCACAATCTTTATAAGGCTGAAAAAGTTCTGTTTTTTTTTTTTTTTTTTTTTTTGAAGTAGGGTCTTACTCAAGCCCAGAGTGACCTGGAATTTACTATTTACTCTCAGAGTGGCCTTGAACTCATGGTGATCATCTTCTTCTGTTTCCAGACTGTTGGGATTAAAGGCCTGTACTACCACACCCTGCAAAAGCTCTCTTTTGTTTCTTTGATTATTTTTTTCCCCATGTTAGAACTACTTAGAAGTTTTTCTGCAATTGAGAATGAATGTTGGATTATACTAAAAGATTTTTTGTATATATTAAGTAATTACACTTTCAATTTTAGTTTGCTAATATTGATGATTGGATTAATCAATTTGCAAGCAGTAAACTCTCTTTGTAGAGATAATTTTGTCTCCTTAAGAGAGTTAGATTGTAGTCATGTGTTTTTGTTAAGTTTGTAGGTGATATTTTTTGCTTGTAATTGATGTCATTTATTCTGTAAATATTTGCTGGAACTCACCAATGAAACCTTTGGACCTGAATTTTATAAAATTAAAAAAAAAAACATAGTTAAGGGGATGGTCAGTTTATAATAAATAAATTTCCTCTTCAGGGCACTTGGTAGAGTGTACCTTGCAAAGAATCTTCCCTTTTCATTTAAATTGTTAAATTTGTTCATAGTATGCCCTTGTGGTAAGTTATATATCCTTTGCTTTCTTAAGTGTACTTAATGATTCAACAATGTGTCAATTTTTCTCAAAGAAACATCTTTTGATTTCACAGATTTGCATATTGCTTTTTTGTTTTCTATTTTATTAATTTCCATTCTAATTTTTATCATTTCTTTTCTTTTGATGAGTTTGAGCTTGGCTCTAGTTAATTATGACACATGTTCCTGCACATGCTGCTTTGATTATCCCATTTATGTTGTCTCCAGCATTGTCATTATTCAGTTATTTTCATAGTATCTTTTTTGTTCAAACTTGATATATAGCTTGGTATACTTTTGTATCTTTTTATTTTGGCAATGAATTGATGGCTTTTGAAATTTCCTGTGGCTTACATTTTCATATAAATTGCTGCAAGAAAATGTAGGAGTTGAAATAAATAGAATATATTTCTAAGGTCGCATGTGTACTGTGCCAATCCATTCAGCAATTAAGTGTACATGTGTTTTTGATTCTGCTGATTTTTTGTCATCAATATTCCAGCTGTCTGTGGAAGAAGATATCCATTTGTTTGCACTTAAGTGGGGGGGGGGCATGTGCCAGAGATTCTTCCTGTGTCTCCCTCCATTTCAGCCATCTCTTCATGGCTTCTCCATGGAAGGTCCTCAGTAAGTCCTCCCTCTACCATATAGAGACTGATATGCTTTACATGACAGTTCTGTGGTCCTGCTCAATTTCAGGTAAACTCATAGTGCCTGATGTTTGTGTTTGGGCTTTCTCTTTTCTCTTTTTGGCCAGAACTAAGATAGAGGCTGATGTGCTGTGAGACATCAATACATTGGTAGCTAGTAGGCACTCCACCATAGCCTTGAAGGTGAACATGATGTAAAGGAGGTTAGTTATACCACACAATTCCCTTTAGCTTTCCTAGTTGATTTCGTGTTACTCAGGGTCTGTTACTTATACAAATGGTCCATTCCTGCTGACAAAGAAGATTTCTAAATGGACCTGACAATACTAAGCAGTGGAAAATAAAGATCTGTTCATAACAAAAGAGGTATTGAGAATTCTCCAAGCACACTATTTGGAAATACTGACATCCTTTAGTAATAGGATGAGCATAAGTAAGCTTCCTGAGAAGAGAGATGTGCTACTGTCTTATACTCAGAAGTGCTTAGCATACAGAACACCTGGATAAATATTGCTTCATATGCTAATGGAGTATGATAAAATTTGCCCTGATAAAATTAAGACACATAGTTGGCAGCAAAAGCTAGACCACACTTAAGATTCATAAACTGGGGCTGGAGAGATGGCTTAGTGGTTAAGGTGCCTGCCTGCTAAGCCTAAGAACCCGGCTCCCATCTCCACGTCCCACATTTAGCCAGATGCAAAGTGACACAAGGGCGCAATGCTGCACTTGACCACAAGGGGGCAGAGGCATCTGGATTTCGTTCATAGAAGCTGAGAGACTGCTGACGCGCCCATTGTCTTTCTCCCTCTCCCTCTCTCTGTCTGTCTCTCTCTGTGTCTCTCTCCAAAAAAAAAAAAAAAAAAAAAGATTCATAAACTGATCAGCACTATTACAGTTTATTGATAATCATATCCCACTTAACATAAAATGCTCTTTGATTTATTATCCTTTGTCATATATAGCTTTTTTCTAAATTTTACCAATAATGCCTTTCAGCATAGTATAAGAAACATTTTATATATCTCCGGGAAAGCCTGTCTATGTATAGTGCTATGGAACAGTGCACCCAGGCAGAAACACAATGGAAGTTAACTTTGCCAGGCTTAGCCCCAGATAAGAGACAAATTTTTCATCACAGCTTCTAACTAAGATATGTGTCCTTGTTTCTCTTGCATATTTTATAAGTGGTAGCATGTATATTGTTGAAAAGGCTGTGCATATACCCTTGATACAAATGTTGTGTGCAATTCAATTACACATACAAATGTAATGCCTTTTAAAAGAGAGGGATGTTGGACAAGCATTGGCTGACATAGCACCCTTCCTTATCACTGACCTCAGCGTGGAATGAACAAGGACAACAAAGTCAATTACTGATAACCCCGTTGCTCCTGATTGCCTTGACACCTGCCTTCAGGGCAAAGCACGAGAAAGTGATTAGCTCTGTAATCTAGAGAGGATGCAAGTGAGATGTCTTGATTTTTAATTCTACGTCAGATGTGATTCAGTGTTGTGCCTTGGGATGAAGTCATTTTTTTGTCTTTGGATTTCTGTATCTGTATATTGAGGTGGTTATCCTAGGAGGGTTTCTGGGTAACCCTCAAGTGGCACAGTGTATCTGTGCTCTCTTTGCTTCTATTACTGAGGAACCATTCCTCATGTATGTACACTCTAACTCAATTAGTTGCATTTTGTCCTGAGTGTTTTTTTCTTTTTTTAGGTTGTTTTTATCTGAACTACTAACTTATATAAGAAAGTCTAAATTTTTACATTTCCTTAATGAATCTGGATTCTATTAGAGTTTCAGTTTTCTCCTATAACCTGACCATAAGAGAATTGTCTTTGCTCATGTCTTCTTTAACATATACTAGCATTTTGACCTTTTCCCCTACTGTGAAGGAAGGTAGGATCTTTCAAGGAAAAGCTTGTCTTTAACAATTTCTTTACTTCCATTTCCTTCTCCTAAAAAGAAGAAAAATCAAAGTTCCAACATAAAACTCTCATTATTGAAAATTATCTCTTTCATTTTTAGAGAAAGGAAAATTCACTTTGAGAAAGAAGGATGTTTCCATGCGGCTATATATCAAGGTAACAGTCTCTGAAATGAAAATTCCTAGGATGACACTTACTTCTTTGTGCTTTCCCATGAAACACTTAATGTGCTGTACTTTATAGCATCTGGGAGACATACACCTTCAACTCTCTCCACAGCCATAGCCACAGAGATAGTTTTAATGAGTCAGATGCTACTCTTGCAAGAAATGTGCTTGTATAATGTAGGAAGATTGATTTTGAAGCTTTATAGATTTGATTCTACCACACAGATACCTATGCAGTACACAATGATCATGATAGCTTATTTGCTAGTCATAAATGAAAATGTACTTGAAAGTGCTTTTTCAACATCAAATTTATCTGTTACTATAATTAAATCCATCCTTCAGCTGGGTCTTTCGCATACATTATTCCTGCAAGCGGAAACACAACCAATATATTATGGTCTGTCTGTCTGTCTATCTATCTATCTATATCTATCTATCTATCTATCTATCTATCATGTATCTATATATCTATTATCAATTTATCTATTATGTATCATCATTTCTTTGCACCTGTGTACATATGTACACACTTGTGTTTGTGTGTCTATTGGTGTGAATGGGTATACCAGTGTCTTTTTACTCTGCAAATTGAATGCCATTCTGGATGCAGGTGGGTGACTGGCAACTTGAACTCAGGCCAGAAGACTTGGTAAACAAGTGCCTTTAACTGCTAAATCATCTCCCCATCCCAAAAAGTAACAGATGCTGTCCTTCACAAAGATTTTCTGAATAACAAATTAAGTTAGACCTTGAAATACAGTGTGAGCTGATAACTGAAGAGGAAGGAAAAGATCACCCTGGAAGGTTAAAGAAAGGGTTAATCATGAACCCTTTCTCTGGGAAAGGCCATGTTAAAAACAAAACAAACAAACAAAACAAAACAAAACAAAAAAACTGAGCATGGTTATTTTATTTTAGCCTGAGCTGAAATACAGCAACCATACTGACTACAGTCTGGATGTATGCATTGCTCACAATTCATATGATGACATTCTGCCCTGTTAGTGAAGTGATGGTATTAAAAGGTGAGGCTATTGGTGGCTAATTTTATTGTGAGAGCACCGCCTTGTAACTTAGTAGGATGACCTTAATTGCATGAGACCCTTATAAAACAAGCCTGGTTGATCTTCCATGTAGATACACGATTAAGAGGCATCTTTGTAGAGTTAACTTTCACTAGACACCCATCTTCACCCATATTTGGCATCTTGATTGTGGATTTTCCCATCTCTAGGCTCTCCTCAGAGAATTTCTCAGGGATTGTGTTTGAGTAGCCTATATGTACTAAGCCTATTGGAACAGTGGCACATTCTGCAGAAAATGATAATGAAAAAAAAATTAAAAACCATACACTGTTTGCTCCAGGGCAACATCATTGGAAGTCATTGTAGTATAGCAACTGAAGAAGGAAGTGTTGATGTTATAAGCCAAGAGGAAGAGCTCCACAGGGAGCTAGGAAGGATAAATGGATGGATGTGCAGTCATGTATTTGTCAGACAGGCATTACAAATCACTTAAATCTCCTGAAATAATGGCTGGCTTGCTGAGAAAAGGTCTGACAGTAATGAGATAAAACAAATAGAGAAATAGAGAAAAGCTGAATGCTATTTTAACAAGGCATAACAGAGTAAGATGTAAACTTTAGTGTTGTGGTTACATGCACGTGTCTCAAATTAGATTTCTGAGGTGGTGATTCCAGTTCTTGTTCTTTTAGGGGCATGATTACAGGAAAGTAAGTGAACCTCTTTTGTGTGATCTTCTTCATTACAAAAGTGGAAATGTTGTAAATGTATGCTGATGAAGGTCATCACAAGAACTTAGTAAATAAATACATCTGAGCAGAATATATCCTATGTGCTCCACCTTTTTTAGACATTGTTTTAAAATTGGGTAACAATGGTTTTGAGGAAGAGAAACTACAAGCTATAAGCTGTTCTATCAAGAACGGTAAAAGAGGCATGTGTACTTGGTTAGGTTAAGAACTATAAGGAATGTGGGTGGTTAGGGCAGTTGAGGGGTTTTGAATCACCCTCAATAAAGAAATGATTACCAGGAAACTATTGCTTGAAAATCTGTGATTTGTGTGATGAATCAAGAAAAATATGGAATCCATGAAAAAAATCTTTCAAATTAAGCTTCACTCTGATTTTTAAAATGTTCTAAAAGTTATTGAGAGTGATACCATGGATTGTAATTCCAGCACTGAGAATGCTGAGGCAGGAGGTTCACCATTGAAGCAGAGCCTGCCTGGGTTGCATAGGGATATTCTATCTCAAAATTAACAACAACAACAACAACAACAAAAAACAACAAATCAGAAGTCACAACAGGACAAATATAGACTTTGCATTTCCTATGATTTCTTTTACTAGTATTTTCTGAGAGACCGAAATAACTTCACAGCTTGGGCTTACTGGTGTAAGTGAGAATGAGGAAGCAGAGGCAGTTAATTTCCTTTGGACCTTCGATGAATGCAATTCCAATAAGCAACTAAAGTCACTAAAGCTGCAGCTTGAAATGTTCTTGCACTGTGAGTAAATTAACCTGTGCTAAAGAAACTCTACTGCCAGCGACCTACATATGAAGGTGCTTTAAAATCCGTATCTCAGTTTGCATGATTTTAAAACTTGTTGGGATTCTTTCATGATTCTTAGAACTTACTTTGGTCTGTATGTCTTGGAGAAAACAGAAATGAAATCTACTTACTAATATCACAACATATCCTTTTCAAAACTTCAGCACATTTTCTTGCCTTTATTGCTAGTTTTACATTGAATTAAAAATATAAATATGATATAATCAAATTTGTTTTGGAGAATGTTATTTCAATTTGTATAACAAAGAATATTATTTATATTTATATAACAAAATTAGAATGGCTTGAGAAATGTATGTTGGAAACAGTAAAATCAATTTGGAACAAGGTCATTCTTCAATTGTTTCATTATAAGAAATGATAAAGCAATAATAATTATAAAAAACAATCCTAAATCATTAACATGAAATATCTTCAATTATATGTTAATGTGTTTAGGAGAGTGATACCACAGATTTGAGGATATGATAGAAATTGATTGAAAAATAATACAAACTTCACTTCAGGTTTTGTATATGATGAAAATTATTCAACAAAAAGAGTTCTTCAAGTTTGGCTTACTTGATTTGTTAATACAAGGGTGTATACTACTTTGTTCAGACAAGAGCAATTTCTCATATTCTGTTCCTTATATTGTTGGTTAGACAAGGAGCCCGGAAATGCAAGAAAATGCTAAAGTAAAGGCACAGAAAAAATGTTATTCTGATTTTACTTGCTAAATAGTGACAAGAAAAAATATGAAAAGTTATTATTTTAATATAATAAATTAAACATATTACTTAATGCCCTTAAACTTCAGATGTGATAGAATATTGAGAAGTTAAATAAATAATAAATTAATAATAAATAAACAAAATAAATATCTTTAGGAAGAGTAGCATGGGACTCATAAATAAAGTACTGATTTTGCATTTAATGATTTTACAATATAGTGAGAAAGTTAGTCTCAGTTTATTCACCTGAAAAATGGAAGCAGTATTGCTTAATAGGTTGTTTAGGAATAGTAGGATATTTTTTAAAGTTAAACTAATATATACCTATAAAAGTGTTTTTCATTGCTTTTAGAAATGCAAAGCTGCACAAAATAGAATTGAGTTTGTTCCCAAAGAAAATTCTTATTAGAAAAATGACTATTGTCTGCAACTTTGCAATTATGGATCTCCTAGGCATCAGCTCAACCATCCCTTAAGTTTCACTCAATAATTTTGAATATGTTAGCTACTAGCTGTGTAAGTGGGAGTAAAATACAATTTGCCCACAATGAATTATGAGATAGTAACTACACTCATGCTACCTTGAGTAAGTTATATAAAGTTTATGGGAAGCCTTCACTATCATCCCGGTGTATCATTTGCACATGATTGCCCATGCAATATCCACCAGGGAGCATACTTACATTGATCACATTGTCTTCTGGAACAAAAATGTTCATTATAACACTGTCAGCCATGTGAAAACATATGCTCTTCTTGATTTCAATCTCTTTTAATTAGTGGTAAAATGAGATTTGCCATCATTCAAAATGCTCCTCACATGCAGAGATTTTTAGTGAGCACTGTTTGTGCAATTTCTCCTCTCACACAGTGAAAGGAGCATGGGAAGGTCAAGCCATCACTGCTGTTGGATGAAGAGCTTGAGTCAGAACTTGCCATGCTAGGGCTGTTAATTCTGAAAATATACAAGCTCCACACAGCTGATAACATTGGATTAGGATAAGTCTTTCCCAAGAACATTGTTTTATCATCAAATATCAGTAAATTAGCTGTCCTTGTAAACATAGTAATGGTCTAAATGAGAATACTGTTAACTCAAAATCAAGTCATTGTTTAATATGAAGAAATGATATGTAAAACACCTTTTTTTGTGAATAAGGAAAATATTTTGTAAAGACAAGGCAAAGCTTGTTCCCTTGCAAATGTGCAATGTGTTGAACTGATTCTAAAACAACCTAATCTTGTATTTTCAAATGCAAAATGAAAAAGGACTCACTATTAGTCATGACAGAAAATCATAGTGTTTTCATAGCACTAGTGTGTGTGGATGAAAGATAGGGAGTGATTAGAGACAAAACATACAATATTTTCCTTAGTGTTATAGTCATATTATCCCAGGAAAAATAAATATCACATTTTGATTCATGATCTTTGAGAAACATATCAAGAGTTAACTTTAGCTTTTGAATGAAATATAGCAAATAAAAGATGGAAGATGGGTATGTGATTTAATAATATAGACAGATGGATCCAAAGACAATTTTATTTATAATTATGGATTGATTCTTCTTTATCCTTTAACCAGATTTCTATCTCTAACTGAACATATAATCCAAAGGCACTCAAAAATTGTAACTAGGGTATGTTTAAATGTATAATGTTTGGATGTTATTTTATGGGAAAACTTTAAGCCAACCATTAAAATATGTTAAACTGAGTTAATTTTGGGGGAAGAAGTGAATGAAAGGCAAATCTTGAAGTGCCACAATCCCTCCTGGGAAGTGGTAATGCCAACCATAAGCAGAACTCCCAACAAAATTACACAGTGAGATTTCCCAAGAAAGGAATTCTGAACTGAGAATTCACCTGAAAATGTTGTCACTTATAGTGCAGCTAGCTTGCCCATTGCAGACCCTCAATATTTGCAAATAAATAACATTTATTGATGTCTGGGTTGCAACTAACTGAGGAATGAAGATGACATGCAATCACAGTCTCTCTACCATTTACAATGTGAGTGTCAGGTTAAGTAAAAATGGCTCTACATATCATACAATTATCAGTGATTTGTTCTATCTCTTCCCCTGTGTTTCATTTTGAGAACCTGTAGCTCTGTGTAATTATAGATAACATCATTTAACATAAATGCTATTATGCTTCATGATACAATTATGTCTTTCTATAGTGATTGATACTGGGATTTAAAATATGCGACTTTTGGAAAATATACCTGTATAAATATATAGAAAATTGGACAGGAAAGGCTAGAAATTATATGTCTTTCTATTCATTGCTTTTCAAGATGTAGCAGCACATCAAAAATTTATTGTCTTTAGAGGTGAGAGAATCTGGAGCAGTTCTATATCCTTACAATTTGAAAAATCCAATTTATATTTTCTCAATAAAGCAAATGGAGTCAATATCACTATGACAGCATACACTAAGGTGGCTTCAAATTGACAAGGCCCAGTGGATAAAAACTGTTGCTAACCTCATTAACTGGGGAGTCTAAAATGATGTCAAATTATACACTCAGAGTTTTACACATAAACAGCAGCATTTCACGCCAAAGCAAATACTCTCCATCAAAACATCTCACTGTGCTTTGACTGAACACTGACATTCTATTGATCTTAATTTTTAACTATAAGCAGGAAACAGGATCTTGAATTTTATGTCAAACATGTTAAAATATACCAAGTATGTAGACAATGTGAGAAAGGAAGTATCAATATACAGATCGTATTTATAGACTATCTTGTTTTGTCTAATAATGACAAAAAATGGCAGTTGAGAAACATACTTCTTAAGAAAGTTATTTCAAACACATCATTCTATTCAGGTAGTAGGATAAGAAAGGACCAAAATCATTTTGAATAACAAAAATGTGTTCATTTATCTTTGTATGTAGCACCAATAATGTGAGCAAAGGCTACCCAAGCTAATATTTGTTAATCCATAGTGCTAAGATATTATTGTTCAGTTGTCTCCTCCTAGTAAAATAGCCAAACCAATCATCATAAAACTGGAAATAATTTCATTGAATAATCAGAACCATTGGTTCATATCCAAGGAGAGATTTGCTTCCCAGAGGATATTTAGCAATGCCTGAAGATATTTTTAATGCCAGGACTCAGTGAGGATTGGCACCTACTCAAAATGCTGGAGATGTTATTATATGTCCTATAATGTAAGAGGCACAAATTCATTCAAAACACCGTAGAATGCATGGGACACCCCCTCCCTTGTATTGCATCCCAAAGATATTGTGTTTTTACAGACTTTCAGAAGCCATGACTTAGTCAGAAATCTCATTTGTCTAAACAGACTGACATTTGTCTCAGTCATGATAGTAAGTTGGAAAATCCTGAGAACTTTGTCCCCTCCAGACTGGAATATTAGCATAGTGTATTTATTTGCCTTAGTTATATTTCTATACTTCAGACATGCATTTCAATTGTGATCAAATGAATGACTACTACTGGTATTACCAGTTTGGTATATTTTCATTATAGGTATTTGCCCCTCAGCAAGTTTAAATTACTAAGCACTTCCAGTGATTCTACAGATGAAATGAAGTTTTTGGTGAATTTTTGCAAGATGCCTTCTCTATAGTATTAGTTCAAGTGCCATGTAAATGATTATTCCACATCCAAAAAGACTGAAACAAACTCCCTTTTGGGTGAAACAATTATTGCTAGCATCTAATGCATAAATGAATTGAACAGTGGGAATTTCAAGTATAATGTAATTATTTTAATATTCTTTCACTAATTTATTGAGAAAAGAAAGCAGTAATTTGAAATGAGCTACTTTCAATTAGAATCTTTAAAACAATTTTAAATTAACTTATTTTAAATTTAGGAGTTAATTATAAAATTAAAAATGTAAATGTTACTGAATAAAAGTAAGTGTGTAGCCTGAAAAAAATTATAAAGTAAAATGTTATAGATTTTGAAGATATTTGTATTTCCTGAGGTAGTTGACTTATTCTAAACTAAAATAAAAATGAATATTGACAAATGCAACATTTTTGAATTCTAATTGTTAATGAATAAGAAAAAAGTAAAAGGAATAAAAAGAAAAAAAAAAACATTACTTTAAGAGATTCCCATAAAAAATCATTACTAAACAAAGTATAATGAATGAAGTTACTTTACTATGGTATATTGATTTGACCTCTAATTAATTACTCACAACACTGAATATCAAATTCCCAAGAAATCCTGACTTCTGATCATGATGGTATTTCTGTAAAAATATATTGTGTTAATTGAGCTAGAGAAGGGAGCTATTGAACTTAGCTTTTGCTTTTAGCTTATTAATCTAGTTACACATACTATTGCTCTTTGAACTTCACATAAGACTTCAAGTAAATATGTGTGAGTTTGTGAGTGTGGGGTGTGTGTGTGTGTATGTTTGTGTGTGTACCCACATGACCAAAGGTATCGGTCTTCAAATTCTACTTTGATTGAGACAGAGCATCTCATTGTCCACCAATGCATTCACAGCTATCTGGCTCATACTCTTCCAGGGTAATTCCCTTAAACTTTCACCTCCCTGCAGGCACACTGGGATTACAGATGATCATGCTATACATCTGGCTTTACATGGATTCTGGGTGCTGAACTCAGGTTGTCATGCTTGCATGGCAAGCTTTTCATCACTGAATTATTTTCCCAGTCCAGGGAAGCTTTTGTATGAGTCCTTGAGCTCAACACATTAGCTCCTCTGAAGTACACTGATAAGCCTGTTGTTTTGGATAGAAAATACACTAAACATAAATCTGAAGATAGAACATGGAAAAGCAAAGAGAAAAAAAAATCAGTAAAGTTTTGTCACCTTTCAGTGTGGTTTATTTACTTTAAATGCAATGGAAGCTGAATTGAGTAAAAAATCCAAGTATGATACATTTATTTGGACCAAAAGTATCCTTGATGGGATTGTCTAACAGTCTTTCAGAAAAGAAATATGAGGTCTCATCTCGGCAGAGCTAAGATTGAAGATTAAATTCAGAGATTGAGTACCCTACTCACTGGGTACCAGGTTCCTTCCCTTTACTTCTCCATTGTCTTCCCTTCAAACCTTGGAGGGTAAAATTTTAGGTAATCTGCCAACACTATGTTGAAACTACAGTTTTAGGGACATGGACACAATTCTAACCAGTGAGACTGAAGAGATCCTTGTAGAAAGTGACTGATCCTGAAAAAAGTGAGGACACTGTGGAGAAGTCTTTCCTAATCTCAGTCAGTTCTCCAAGCCCTACTTGTTTCCTTCCTGCATTTAAACACACCCATGAAGTTGTTCGTTCTGATGCCTCAGGAGTCACCTTATGACATTTAAGCAAGTTGTGGAAACAAGCATTGCTAGACTATTCAGTCTAAACTGCACTTGCCCAAGCAGTTATAAACTTTACTAAGTAAAATGAGAATACTGAAATATAAGCTCATTAAGTATAAATAGCCCTTTGACCATATTAAAAAGCAGTCATTAATTGTGAATACATTTTCTAAGGAAGCTATTATATACATACTCACACACATGCACACATACTTACACACACACTTCATAGACCCACTTTTCACTTTTCCTTTAATTTAATGTCAGTTATTTACAGCTACATCTGGCTAATTATTTTCAAATTTTTATTACAGTCTGAATGTCACTTTCAATATATAGAGCTGGATAGTCTTGCTTTTGTTTATGAGGAGATTCTCAAAGTACTAACTAGGCTGATCTTGAACTCAACTATATACCATAAGCTGGCCTTAAACTCCAGGTATTCCTCTTGCTTCAGCCTTCCAAGTGCTAAAAGTATAGGCCTGAGGCCACCAAACCTAGTTCTAAATATCTTTGTTTTTACTTCAGATTTATCAAATCATGTTCAGAGACCATCTTTCTATTTTAGTAATCCTGGTAGCTGACACATTTTATTAGGCAGAATTTGAAAGAAATGATGTCACAATTTTTTTATTTTATACTGTTGATTTTAAACAATACAGTTACAAACACGAGAAGATTCAGTATCTGTGCAACAGACAGAAAATTCAAGTTTAACAATCCCTATGCTATCACCTCTGTATTATAAAACTCTTGAAAAGTAGTACTTACAAATATTTGAGGTCAATAGGAAATATCTACTCATAATGCACAAATACATTTTTTTGTATGAGGGAAAATGTCTTTTCTAAACTTCTTTGTCTTCTGTGTTCTCTGCTGAAGCTGTTTTGTAAAAGGAATGTCATCAGTAATAGTAGTATATTAGCTTACTCTAATGACGTTACACCTACAAATTTTACATAAAAATATTTGAAATAAACTAAAAATGTCTTTCCTTTGTGCTGTTCACTTTTCATTGAGATTACTTTCATATGTTTATATTGTCTTGTGTTTGCATACTTCATTATAAACTATATGCTAATCCAAGAAGACATTTACACTTTTTGGTGCTTACTTTAATATCCTAAAAAGTTAGATCTTAGGAAAAAATGAGCAGACTCTGATGAGGAGAATGTATAAAGACAAATTTGGTTTGAAATTCCACAAATAAACTTAACACATTTCTGCTAATTAAAAATAAAGCAAAAAAAAAAAAAAAAAAAAGGCCACAGCAAGAATGAGCATAAGAGTTGTGAAGTTGTGATTGTTATGGTTGGTTAGGAGTGAAAACTCATAGAATCAAGGCTCCTATTCTCATAGTGCACTTTGAAAGTTCAGATTGTCATAGTAGGAAAATCTTTTTCAGGAAGACTGGAGTATTCCTATATGCAACTCTGGCCTTTGGTTTTTGTTTCAGTCCACTCAGCATGCAATTAATTCTTATTCATTTATATTCTTGTTCCAATCAAGTCTTGGCTGATTATGATCTCCATATTATTTTGTTTGAGAACAGGAGGTGTATAATCAAGTAAATGATGTGCATGTTTCTTCTTGCAGATCTCACAAAGTCATAAATAAATCCCTATGGTCAGGTACCTCTAAGCTGCTAATGGAAAGCAATTGCTGTACAAATCTGACCTCCATCAACCCAGCTCTATGGCTCAAGCATATGTTGCTTTTATGATCCAGAATATTTTTCCTTTTTGCTTTGGGGGAGGCTTGATAGGTTCTGTTTTGCATAATGGTCCATCTGCAGCAATTTGACATCACTGCAGGTTTCTAAAGTGTTCTGAGAAATAAAGATGTCACTGTAACACACACAAACCTGTGTGGGACCTTAATGAGCTCAGGAGATGATAGCATCATTAAGACAGCAAAGATTCAGAAAGGTAGGGTGTTGTAAATTAAGAGTGTGAATTCCAAAAGTGTCTGTTTCAGAATGGAGCACTGTAAAGGGGGCTCCTTCATAAGCTTGTACATTGCCAATGAGTTACAATAATAATAGCCTGAGGCTAAGCAGTAGCAAGAATTATAAAGAAATGTATGGCATTTGTCTTTTTTAATAAATGAAGTATAACACTCCTAAAATTTAATTTTGGAGGACTTCTGGTTAAGATAGCAGCATAGGAACCATATCAAAACAGTCTAGGGGAGAAAAAGCAAAAGAAAAAAAATACACTTTTCTACTAAAAAGTGAGATGTGTAATAAACTATCAACCACAGCAGAGAAGTAGGAGAGAGCCAGAGCATCTAGAGCCCACAGAAGCGGGCAGAAGCAGCTCCAGAAGTGGCGGCACCAGTTCCATGCTGCCACAGCCACCAGGCTCAGCCTGAGCCTCAGGATTTTAAAGTCACTTGCAAACTCAAGAACCGTGGGGAGGATGGCAGAGACCAGCAGAGCAGCTTGTAAGGAAGAGGATTGTGAGGACCACCGGGAAGCCTTCAGTCACTATCCACAGCCTCTCCTCCCCCACAGCCAGCACAAGCCCAGCAAGCACCAGAGACTTGGGGAAGGGAGCTTACCTACACAGCACCTGGCACAGGCCATCAGAGCAATGACCCACAGATCCAGCCAGCCTACCTGAGCCCACAGCATAGAAAGGAGTGACTCAAGCGACTGCGCAGCATAACCCTGACCAAAGCCATCCCAAAAGGTAACTGGGATTACACCAGGTCAGTACCTGCCAAATAAAATTGGTATATAGGCTTCAGTGGAAGTGCTAATTGTACCATGCATGTCAGAGTAAATTATATGTTAAATCTGATGGAGGGTCAGATTTGCCATTCTTAAATATTTTGGGCTTGTTGTCTGTTGCTTCCTGGTCTATAGTAACTTTGTTTTCTCTTCTGGTGTTCATTGGGGAAGGGTCTCACTCAGTCACAAGCTGACCTTGAAACCTTCTACAAACAGGATTAAGGGTGTAGGGCAACATATATCCTTAGGGACTGTGACTTTGTTAGAGGATATATTTGTCATAACACCTACTCTTGCATAAATCCTCTGTGCTGTTTTCATTGAATGGGTACATTGTTTAGTTAAATTTTTAGAATATGTCTATATTTTGTTCTACTCAGACTACTTGAACACTCTCATAGCAGGTAAACCCAACACCTAGGGTCCAACAAAGAGGAAGACAAACTAATAGGAAAGTATGAATGGGAATTGCAAGATATTTAGGATACTATGAAAAGAAAAGAAGAATTCAGAGTAAAGGAGAAGAATTTCACTCCAAAGGCATAGTAGGCATTTTCAAGATAATCATAGAAGAAAATTTCCCTCAAATTGGGAAAGAGATGCCAATGAAGACACAGGAAGCCTTTATAAAACCAAACAAACAAAACCTGGAAAGGAACTCTCCTTGCCATATTATAATAAAACTACCAAACATACAAACCAAAGAAAATATATTGAAAGCAGTTAGAGGGAAAAAAATCAAATCACATATAAAAGAAATCCCATCAGGATCACAGCAGATTATTGAACACAAACTTTAAAAGCCAGAAGGGCTTGAAATGATGTATTCCAAGTTCGAAAAGGTAACAACTGTCAACCAAGGTTACTTTATCCTGCAAAGCTATCCATTCAAATAGATGGAGAAATAAGGATATCGTACAACAAAAGCAGGCTAAACAAATATTTGAAGACAAAACCAGCTCTACAGAAAATACTTGAAAGGATCCTCCATGCTGAACAGAAAGAAAAGCACACATATAAGGAACCTAGAAAAAACAAACCATACTCCAATACTAGTTAATACAAGAGAGCAAAGGTAAAACAGAAGAACTACAAAACAAGAAAAATGGCAAAAACACACACCTTTCAATAATAGCTCTTTTTTTTTTTTTTTTTTTTTTTCAAGGTAGGGTCTCACTCTAGCCCAGGCTGACCTGGAATTCACTCTGTAGTCTCAGGGTAGCCTTGAACTCATGGCGATCTTCCTACCTCTGCCTCCCAAGTGCTGAGATTAAAGGCATGCACCACCATGCCCGGCTCAATAATAACTCTTACTATCAATGGCCTGAATGACCCAACCAAAAGACATAGGTTTGCATACTCAATTAAAAAGTAGTATCCTTCAATTTGTTGCCTCCAAGAAACTCACGTTTCTACAAAGGACGGACACTATCTTAGGGTGAAAGGTTGGAAAACAGTGTTTCAAGCAAATGGGTCTAGAAAACAAGCAGGTGTCACTATCCTAATATTGGACAGGGTAGACTTCAGACCAACATCAGTTAGGAAAGATGAGGAAGGTCACTTTATATTGATTAAAGGAACACTCCAACAGGAGGACATTACAATCCTAAACATACAGGCAACTAACACGGGGCCTCCTAATTTCATCAAACAAACACTATTAGAACTAAGGTCGCAGATAACACCAAACAAAGTTGTAGTGGGTGACTTCAACACCCCACTATCACCAATTGACAGGTCATCCAGGAAAAAAATAAATGATTAAATGAGGTCATAGAACAAATGGCCCTAACAGATATATACAGGACATTTCATCCAAATGTTGCAGAATAAACATTGTTTTCAGCAGCATACAGAACATTCTCTAAAATAGACCATTGGTTTCCAAATTAGGCCCTTGGTTTCCAAATTAGGAATAGATGGTAAGACCTATTGCTGAAGACTCCACATACTTGGGCTGCAAGTTCACTGAGAAATTCTGCTGGAGCTGAGCTGAAAGCCTCCTCCATGTGGACCAGCTGACAGAAAGCTGGAAAAAGCGATGCTGCATGCAGTTCAATGAAAGAGGAAAAAAAAAAAAAAAAAAAAAAAAAAAAAACACCATGAAGATACTCAACAGTGAAGACTGCAAGCTTTAATTTGGCCAGCCAGGCCAAATGAGCCAACGGGTGCAATAGTGGCATGTCTGTTATGGGGAAAACCACCCCCTCTCTAACTGGACTAGAGGCCCGCTCCATGGGAGGGAACACATCAATGATAGTGAAAACCTACAAAATGGGTAGTCATTACCCCTAGCGGT
Organism: Orientallactaga sibirica; assembly: GCA_036365145.1. Lineage (NCBI taxonomy): Eukaryota > Metazoa > Chordata > Mammalia > Rodentia > Dipodidae > Orientallactaga > Orientallactaga sibirica. Next base: position 21,385,596 of record JAEOAD010000033.1, read on the forward strand.
GTAACATCTGCTGGTATTTGGCTAAATTTATATACTATGCTCACCAAACGGCCCAGGAAGCACTAGTCTTAATGTCCACACCCATATATTAATGCTACCCTTACTTTTGCTTACAGAAGCTTCTCTTTTCAGATGGTGGCAACCTTGGGATGACTCAGAAGGTACCATGGTGCTGGGAAGAAGGGACAGAGGAGTGCTCAGCACTGAAACATCTCCAGCACGCCTTCCAAGGCTCAGGGTCCATTGCGGAAGAGGTGGCAGAAAGAATATAAGAGCCAAAAGAAGGGTAGGACTCCTTACAATGTCCTCCTCCATACACAAAATGGCCTGGATACCCATGACCTCACAGTGCCTGACACTATCTACACAAGACCATCGTAATAGGAGGAAAAGATCATGGCATCAAAATAAAAGAGAGACTGATTGAGAGGGGCAGGGGATATGATGGAGAATGGAGTTTCAAAGGAGAAAGTGGGGGGAGAGAGAGAAGTACAATGGGATATTGTCTACATTTAAGGAAGTTGTCAATAAAAATAATAAATAATAAAAAATGATTGAATTATCTTAAAGCATGTAAGTTCATATCATTTACTACGTGGGGAAAAATAAAATGCTACAAATAAACTCATGTACTAAAATTATTTTAAACATCAAATGAATCTTTCAAGTCTGTCAGGCTGGTTTTAGTACTTTTTTTCATCTGTGCTATAGAAAATGACGAATTTCATACTGAGATTTGAATTGAACAAGACATTCTATTTATGATCAGTGCTTAAAAGCTTTTTCTGTATGTCAGAAAGGGCCTGTGTGACATTGTGAAGGAAAGAAACCATGTGCTATGAACACTAACTACCTATTTACTGATGGGCAGGGTTGATGGGGAGGAACTTGCACAGGGAAGAGGCTACCATCCCAGGGAATTCTTATGAGGACCACACATCTGTGCTTCACTTCACAGAATTAGTTGAAAAGGAAAGAAAAGTACAACAATATGCTATATCTTAACCATCTTGCATATGGATAAAGGTTCAAAGAATGTAGTTAAAAGCCAATGACATTCCAAGCTTTAAGAATACTGTATGATATCAAAGTGTGCTATGCTACACGGATGCTAAGTTAGTATTAGTAAGATACATTATCTCAATATTAGGTAGCAAAGACTCTTTTCTCAATAGGTGCAGATGATTCTAGTCTAAGAGGATGAATAAGAAAATTGAATCTCTTTTTGTTTACTTTAAAAATTCTATTGTAAAGATTAAAAAATTCTTAATATGGTCCTAAAATTTAAACTTCATATTGCCTTTTCATTGTTACAATTAACTTAGCATTAAAATTTTACTTTATTTATTTAAGAGAGAGAGAAAGAGAGAAAGGGAGTGTGTGTGTTAGTAAATAGTCTTAATAATAGATAAAATCAGTTTATATTGAAGAATATAAAAGCATGAAAGAGCTGAAGAGACAATAAAACTGTTAAGGACTGTGTCTATATTTAAATGTTATTTTTTACATAAGCCAATTGTCTTTAAAATATTATATAGATATAAAAATCCATATAGTTTATTTTTAATTTGATTTTATCTATAGAATCTTGAATTCATGGTTGAGTAAAGATTTTAATTAATTTATAAAAGTTTATTCTCTATAAAAGTAATATAAAAAATAAAATTATTGTAAAATTATCTATGGGTATTCTTGGACAGTGGTAACCATTAGATCCTATCCAATGGTATGAAACCATGAGAAATATCTGTATGTGCCTACTTATAATATCCGATAGGAACCAGATTTGAAACTTACATAAGAAATCCACTTTGATAGTGCATGACAGGGCAGAAAGGCAGATCATATAGTGAGCTGAGCTGACGTTAGCAATGTAAGAGGATCCTTGCATGCATCATGGCATCTGTCCCTGTTTAACACTATCCAGTTTCCTTTGTTCCTCTCCTTATAGAGACTGCTCTTCAGCCTGCTTGCTGTATCTGCTGTTCCTGTGCTATAGCTGCTTGTGTTGCATTTCTCTCACTTGATGTCGTTGCTTGCATTTCCACCTTGAGAATCTCTTCAACTATACAAATGCAGGATATTTCAGGCCATGTATTATAGAGACTTAACATTCTTTCTCAGTGGACCTTTATTCTGCTAAGTCTGTGTTGCTGAAGAAAAATAGAGATCAGCATGGTGGTGACTACAGTCTGCACATGTGATTAACATGAGTATCAATAAACCCAGACTTTGAACAATGATCTAAGGCAAGCAGCTTATTTAAAACTGGCAGGCTTCTATAGTATATCAATACACAAATGGCTGGGCTCCAGTGTTCTGGTATGCTACCCGGCTGAGGGGGCTGAAAAGAAGCATTTTTTTTTTTCCTGAGATTTCTAGGTGATATAGCCATGCTGGATATGATATACACTTTAGGGCCCTCTCTGACTGTATTATTTCTTCTTGTAGGGCAATAGTGACAGTGCTGTGAGAAGTGGAGTAGTCCCAGTCAGTGGACATATTTCCCTTGTGTCAAGGCAGCCGTGGGTTTTATGAGTGGCTCTGGGCAGGCCTAATCATCTGGGAGCAGTGCAGGATGATGGAGCCCTTAGGCTGATGATGGCATGGAAAGAGAGATGAGTGCCTTTGGCTTGGAGATTCTCTGGAGTATTTGATGAGGAGGAGCTAGGATACAAAGGGAGTTTTTAAATTTTAAGGTTCAGAATTATAGTAACTTAATATGAAGAGAAATGCCATTCCTTATTCCCAACTATCCCAGCTGAGGTTTGGTAAGTGTGCCACAGGTAGTATCTTCCCCCACACAGCAGCTCTGCTGAAGGACAGGCATATATTCACACGAGGGCCACCGAGTTCATGTTTCAGCATCATCATAAGTCCGAGTCTTTTGAAATAACATAATGGAACAAATCCAAATACAATAAATTACATTTTGCAAATAAGAAGCCACCATAAATATGTATGATCATTGAAAAAACTCTGATAAAATAAATTATTTATATATTAGGCTAATTATAGCAAAATACTTTGCCATCTTTAATACTATTGCTAAATACAGCCAACAATTACAAAATCAGTTTGCAATGCTTGCTTAATATTGCTCAGGGACACTAACTGACACAGTAAGGTGCATTTTGCAAAGCAGAAACACAGCATGTAAAGTGATAAGAAAACAGAGCAGATTAGTAAAACAAAGCTGGGGGAAGGTGTGTCTATATGGACAGTCACATTCCTAAGCTGTGCCAGAATGTGTTAGAATGGGGCACAGCTTAGGTTACAACTGGTTAGGAATGACATTTGTATGTCTTACTAACTTCAACAAGCAGGCTTGTCATTCCCTGAATCCATTCCAAATTCATGGAGTCAAGAATAAATGGAAAAGCTTCCTTGGAAGCCACACCTTTCAGAAGTAAGTTCTAATTTCTCTACAACAACTTTCTGAGCCATCATGGACAAGTTACTTAATTTTCTCTGCTTATGTCTCCTCAGCGGGGAACCTTGGAGAATCACAGGGACCTGCACTGCATGGCTGATGCAAAGATTACCCTGTGGAAAAGCAGCACTTTCGAGGGTATAATGAGGTACACGGAAAGAAGAGGTGCTCCTCTGCCTCTCAGCAAAGGTGGTCGGGAGAGGAAAAGAAAATCTGGCTTTGGACACACAGTTGGTCCATGTGTCTAGCTTAAAGTCAGACTCTACCTGCAAAGGTAACTGGTTTGATTCTAATTAATCTGTAATATTTTTCTACTCCAAGGCATTGACAATATGGAACAAAACTTCAAGCTGCAGAATTGAAGTACTTGTTATTTCATGATGGACACGTAACAAGTTTTAGTATATTCTTTCTAACAGTTGGTATCTAGTCATAACATGGGCAGTGCTCATTGTGCATGCCAAATTAAGACACTCTAACACTGTGCTAGTCAGTTAAAAATACATTTGTGTTGAGTAAGAGTGATGTGGCACACAATTTCCTCTGAATGTGTTTACTCACAGCTGAAAATCCCTCAGTGGATGACCTTTATAGCCAACATTTAAAAGGCTTTACAATACTTTCTACCAGCAGCTTAGAGCAGGAGATAATTCTTTCAAAGGAGAACATTAAAAAAAAAAAAAAAAAAAAAAAACTTGCAATGCTTGTTGAAAAAGTGAAGACAAGGATAATGACAACAGTAATAGGCCAAGTGATTACGTTAATTGTTTATTTGTTTACAAGAGGATACATTCAATATTTATTGTGCTCGCTACTGGTCTAATCAGACCATTTTTATACCTGTAGCTTCATGAAGGACAGACCTATCCTGTTTCAAGTAAGAAACAGCTTCTGAATTTAATGTGATAGTTGAATTTATTCATTTTCACCTTTAACTTAAAAATTTTCTAAATGTGAATAATTTAGTTAGCAAAAAGAAACTCTTGAAATATTTTTAGTTGTCATTTGTAAATTGTTGTTAAGTGCATGTACACATTCAACACACACACAAACAAACACACACACACCAGGTATTATTCTTTGTCTGGTCAAGGACTGACTTCATGGTTCCCATGGCAACACAGTTTGCTCAGTGCTCTCTTTCAGCAGCTGCTGATTACACTTTGAATTTTATTTGCATTCATGATTAAGGAGGAGTATAAAAGACTGAGGTAATTTTTTAAAGCAATAAGAGGATAAAAGACATTTCAATCAATGATTCTCTGCAGCTTTAATTAAAAATAAAAGAATAAAAGCAGATACCAGGATTTCAGAAACTTTTATTTAATGGTTCACTGAGTCTGGCAACAATATTAAATGAAGGTGCTACTTCCATCCTGAACTCCTGCAAAGAGCAGGCTGGGCGCTAATAAGACCATACACTGAATGTTTTCTTATAATAAGATCTTGGCTTTCATAAAATTATAAATACACAGTTTAGGTCTGGATTAAGATGACAGAACTTACAAATATTTAATATAGTATAATTTGTTCAAATCATGCAATGTACTTTTAGAAAGAAAGCTCTTTGATATCAAGTGTCACTTGTCCCTGGATTTTACACTCATAACAATGTATTCTCCAAATTGTTACATGGGGAGAGAAGGTAATAATTGCTGGTGATTATCAACCATAAACAGCAAGACAAGAAATCTGTGAAAACAAGGAACATTATGAGGCAAGATTATACAATTTTTTAAAATATGCCTAAAAACTATGAGCACGCCTTATATATCGGGAGGCAGAGGTAGGAGGATGTCTAGGCCACCCAGATTAAAAAAGCCTGGACCAAAAGACCCTAAAAACCAAAAAAAAAAAAATAAATAAATAAATATTTAAATAAATAAATAAATAAATACAAAATTTAAGATATTTATTTTAATATTAATCAATACAATAATTTAATTATATAATTTAAAATGTTTATATTTCTAGATATAGTAATCAGCACTCACTTTATTGTGATGGGAACATTCATTATAGGACAAATTTTATGTTTTTCTTATTTGGAAAATAATCCCAAAATTGTATCCACTAACTTTTTAATTAAGCAAATATGAATGGTGTATTTTAAATTATAGTTAATAAAAGAACAGTAAGAAAAACATAAAATAAAAATAAAAATATATAGTTGATTATTATTATTTTGGACAGGGATGAGTCATACTGTGCACATGCAGAAAATCTGATTCGTGAAAAAATATTTTAGCTTTTTATTTGCTTGAGAGACGCAGACAGACAGAGGGAGTATAGGCATACCAGGGCCAGGGCCTTATGCCATTGCAAATAAATTTCAGACACAGGCATAATGTTATGCATCTGGCTTCATGTGAGTACTAGGGAATCAAACCCAGGCCAGTAGGTTTCGCAAACACGTGTCCTTAACTACTTAGCCATCTCTCCAGCCCCCCAAGTATGATTTTTAATTTTGTTTATGAACACTTTATATTTTTATTATATAACTACAAGAGATTGCAGATAGGTGGTAATACCACATTGTTTCATGTACAACTCTGAAATTCCCTATATTTAAAAAATTATCCATTTTAATAAACACAATTCATTCTAAACCATAAAAAATGATTTTACATACTATCCTGTTTACTGAAGAATTTAAAGGAAAACATTGCTCCATGATTATTTGTGGGTCTCTTAATTCCCTTTGCTTTATTATTTTAATACTTTATTGAAGATGTTCTACTATTATGCTTTTCTAACATGGAAACCAACCCCTAGATATATTGTGCTTTAGAACTGATTAAACACACAGCTCTGAACCCAGCACTTGCCCAAGACAGCAGGCCTCTCAGGGAGTTCAAGGGCTGCATTTACACTTCTATGAATTGGAATTGTCTCTGTCATATCAGGTCCTCCTAAATGAAAACTTTCTCTCATTCCTTTTAAACTGTTCTGAGATAGCTAGGCTCCAAATAAGAAAATGTGGAGGCTGTGCCTAGATGGCAGACCTATGATTATGTTTCTCTACAGGCAAAAAAAAAAAAAAAAAAAAAAAAAAAAAAAAGTCTTGAGTAACCAGGCCTGGTGATGCACGCCTTTTGTCCCAGCACTGGGAGGCAGAGGTAGGAGGATTGCCGTGAGTTCCAGGTTACCCTGAGAATACAGAGTGAATTCCAGGTCAGCCTGGGCTATTGTGAAACCCTGCTTTGAAAAAACAAAAAAACAAACAAAAGTCTTGAATCTAAGATACTTTCAAGAAAAAAAAAAAAAAAAAAAGTGACTTCTTTTCTTTTGTTAATCTTGTAATTTGCCACACACCTTTCCTATGTCTCTCTCTCTCCTGGACTTATTAATAATAAAGTAATGCCAAGAATATTTTCTGAAGTTTCACTTTCAAAAAACAAAACAAAACATTTGGTCTGGGTGTTTTGGTATGGAGAGATTGAAGGTGAGTGTTGAGGTATTTTTAAATGAGGATCATGTTTTGCTTTTAAGTTGTGTTTTAAAAAAATAGTAAGTTACAGAAGCCAGCTGCTTGCCACTGGTAAGAACTGATTCCAAAGGGTCCATAGAGGAGGGACCACATACCTGGCTCAGAAGGTGGAACCTGGAAAGACACAGGTGTGCTAGGAAAGACCCTAAGAGAAGAGAAAAGATAAAAATTTCTCCTCAGATAATAAAGTACAACCATGTGTGGAAGGATACCCTCCCTGTTTCAAAGAGTTTTTATACAATTATTATAAGAATGTGCTGCTGGGCTGGGGAGATGGCTCGGTGGTTAAGGGCTCCTGTTGTCAGGGCCTGGCAGACCTTTTCAGTACCCATGTGGACAAGATGAACAAGGTGGTGGTGCTTATGTCTGGAATTTGTTTCTAGTGGCTGGAATACCTGGCATGCCCATTTTCTCTCTAATAAATATATAACATATTTAAAAAATTCTCTCCTGTTCCTGAACCAATGATAAATGCCAATAGTATGAGCCAAAAAAATCAGAAGGATGGATAGTGCAGGTGCTAGCACCTGAATCCTATTAGCTGTGAGCCAGGGTAGAGAGGACCACAAGGCTACACTAAGATGTTTATCGGCCATGCTCCCTAACAACCTCTTGCTGGAAAACCTATATCGAGTAACCTATTAGCTGAGGTATCATCAGCATTATTGGTGATGGCAAGTTCACATTTTAAAAATGTATTTCATTTATTTTCCTGGAGCTGGGAAAACATCACCTCTGAGTTAGATTAGGGCACAAGCTTTGGCTGGGAGTTTTACTTTCTCCTTAGATGATTGAAAATACATTTTGGTGGCCTAGGGAAGATATCAGAAAACCACTGGGATCTGACACTTCCATAAAGTGTGCTTGATGATGGAATCAATGGACAGGGTAGATTCTTGAGAGATCTAGAGAAATTGAATAGGATCTGGCCATTTGAGAAACTTATGTTTCCCATGATATTGACGACATGTTAAACATTGTATTGTAGTGAACACAAATATAGTATGTACAATAATTCTGACTAGCTTTGCCATGTTTGTGGGAAGGTTGAGTGAATTATCACTAGCAATGTCACTTTTGCGTGGGTGGGGAAACACAGTAAAGTTTATCAAATATTAGCACTGTAGTTTAAATGTCACAACATATAAGCAACTAAATATCTTTTTAAAAAACATATTTTTAAATCCAACTTTCATCTTAAAGAAAACTAAGATGTTAATAGACTTCCAATCTATCTGACATTCAGTTTCACTTACTAAGTCCATACAATACTTGTTATAATTAAGTAAACAATTTGACCCATTGTTATTAGCTACAGGCCATAATTTGTGCAGAGAGATGCATGTCTTTTACTACATTTCCTGGACCAGAATCCCAACCAGGACATGATGCCTCACTTAGCTGGTATGTCACATTAGGCACCTCTATGATGTTGCAGTTTCTCAGACACTCCCTATTTTTTATAACCTGGAAAGTTTTGAGAAGTGCTATTGAGGTGTTTTCTTTGGCTTATTTTATTTTATTTTTTTTTAAGAATCTCATGACTGGTTTTTGGTGTTTTTCTCAATATAAAACTAGGCTTCTGGGTTATTGAAGGAACAGTACAGAGGTGAAGAGCTGTTTTCATCAATCATATCATTGTAGTAAATGCACTTCCTTTCAACATGATTTATGATGGATAGTGTCTATCTTGTTCACCTAGCTGTCAAATTTCAAATTCCATCATTGTAAAGTTATTCCCTACCCCAACTCACCTGACTTTGGAAAGGAGGCATTAAGCTCTCCATTCTTGACACATAAATAGATATTTAAATTATTCACACTTGTTTTACTTGAGAAAATTATCTCTCTATTAATTTATTCAGTCATTTATATCAGCATGGGCACATTAGTATTTATCTTATATTTAGACAACTAAATTCAAATGCATTCCATTGCACGATGTGAAGAATATATGCAAATTTAGGAAATTGTGTATCTGAATGTTTAGATAGTTCATTCTAGCTGAATCTGTTTCAGAAGCAGTATTTATCAGTGGGAGTTGGGGAGTTGGGTATGGCTAGATGGAGAAGTGTTTCCAATAAAGAATAGTAAAGAAAATACTCAGTAAAAGTGTACGATTAAAACCTACTCTGATAAAAAATATTAGTAAAAGATAAATAACCAAAACACTTTCATACAATAAATGAGATTTCAGTTTATATATTTCTAAAATATTTAATTAGGCTGCTGTAAACTTGATATAAATACATAAAACAGGTAGATAAGATGACTGTCAGAATTTCATGTGCTGAAATTCTTTCAGCATTCATATTTCTATCTTGGAATCTTTCACTATTTCTCTGTCTACTTTGCCCTTTAGGTAAAAGAAGAATGTGAACTTTAAAAGAAATTCACAAATTCAGTTGGGAAGCTTGGCATTTTTATTACAAAAGCTAGATGCCTAAAAAATGACTGACAGAGATTTTTATTGGTTATCATTGGTCATGGCTTAAATCTGTGAAAGATGTAATATCACGAGGGAAGGAGAGAGGAACATGTATGAAATTATAGATACAATAGGAACATTTGCTAGCTGCAGAAAAATGGGATTTACTTACATAAAGTTCATGACAATGAATGTTCCCTACAAGGAGTCAAATACACAGAAGATATGCAAGGCCTTTGTATCACTAACTTATATTCTATAAAAACACCAATCTTTCTCCATTGGTTTACATTTTTTGGACCCTTTTTACTAAGACTTTTTTCAGGGAATTAATCCTGCTGTGACCAAATGGTTCTTGATTTTGCTGGCACCATACTTCATTTTTTGTTTAAAAATTATTAAAATTTTCCATAATCCTCTCCTACCACCACCCTTATTTATCTCCATGCCCCATCCTCATTCTACTGAGCCCCCACTTCTAACTATTGCCTTTTATTTTGATTTGTATCATTTTCTTTGCCCTCATCTATTATCCATTATCACATTCTATCATAAAACATCACTACTATGCAGTGTCCAGAAGGTATAAGTTCATTTTAAATGATCTTCATTTCTATAGAAAGTTACACACACACACACACACACACACACACACACACAGAGAGAGAGAGACACTAAAAATGAAAGTTTCCAATTCATAACAATAGATCGCATCCTTGCATTAAATGATATCCCAAGCTCCATGCCTGCAGGCAGCAATAAGAGTGGCCCCTTGCTCTACAGAGTTAACATTTGGAAAGTCTACAGCATAGGAAGGGTGATAGAAAATTTGAGTTGCTGTGCTTCTGGGAGACATCAATTCATGAGGCTGAAGAAACTGAATAGACACTAGACAAGTTGATGTACCACAATGAGCCCCTCAAAAAAAAAAAAAAAAAAAAGTAGCAGAAAAAAAAAGAGAAATAAAAAGAGAGAATATGGACAAAGGTCTCTAGAGAGAAAGCTGGAGTCTCACAGTGCCTGTTTACTTGTATGTATTTCCATGGGTTGTGTGTGTTGCCTTAGAATTATGCCAGCACCTGTAATCATGTACTACAATTGGACTTAGGCAACATTTGCATTGTCTCAGACTTTAACTTGTGGTTAGCTCCTTGTGAGGAGCTACTTCTCAGAAACATTGCTATTATACCCATCATCTTGGCCTATAGAAGAATTGACAGAAAACTGGATGGCAAACAGCATAGTTTCTCAATAACTACAAAATAAGAAAATGCATTCACTTAAGTTATTAGCTATTTTTATTTCAAGTATAATAAGCATTTCCTTAATTGAAGTTACTTTTTGTGTATCCTGAAGACATGGCATAATTGCTGCTCAGGAATCCACTAATGTAGGTCGTTAGGATATGTTCTAACTTTTCATGACAGTAATGACACCTTGCAGTGATCATAAGTGTAGTGAAGCATGCACAAATTTGACATAATAAATTTTAGGACATGAAGTAACCATCTACATGAGTACTGCTCAAGTACACTTAAATGGTCTCCAATGAAGCTTGTAAAAATGCTCAAATTTCTCTGAGAGAAAAAAAAAAAAAAATATATATATATATATATATATATATATATATATATATATATATATTTAAATTTTTAAATGTTTAAAAATTTTATTTATTTATTTATGAGAGTGAGAAAGGGGCAGAAAGAGAGAGAGAGAGAGAGAGGATGGGCATGCCAGGGCCTCCAGCCACTGCAAACGAACTCCAGATGCATGTGCCCCCTTGTGCATCTGGCTTATGTGGGTCCTGAGGAATTGAACAAAGGTCCTTTGGCTTTGCAGGCTAATGCTTTAACTGCTAAGTCATCTCTCTAGCCTGACCATTTATATATGAAAGCAATAATTCATAACTATGGATCATCATGTAGTGTAAGAATTAGCTCTGCAATGTACATGTGAATAGTATCTAACATGACTGAAGTTCTGTAAATAAAATGCAGCATTTAAAATCACTGAAAGAAAGTATAAAATAAAATCAACCAATATTATTTAACTAGCCTAGTTCAGTCATGGACTTTGACCTTTTGCCTAGCAAAGATAATTTATTTATTAAATGGATACCTATCATTTTCTTTTGTAATCAATTCCTCATGGTATGGCTTTATCACACCTTTATAATATAGTCTTTCTCATTGGCTATAATCCTACAGATTGTCATAATTCCATGACTGTGGTATGGCAAAAGAAAGTAACAATAATAGCCTTACCTATTTTATTTCCTATCTTCTCTTTCTCCAAGAGTGGCTACTTTTGTAATGTCTACTATAATCTGAGTAAACATTACGATATTCTTTACTGTCATGTAGAATTAGTAATTATTTATAAAACATCAAAAGTATAGACTAATATTATTGTTAAAATGTAACTTCTCTTATTGCTTCCTCAATATCACATGATATGAGCTATTGTACATAACTTGGTGATGATAACATATTATATTTCTAATAAACTAATGCTATGTATTTATGCATGTGATAAAATTGTGGACAGCTAATTTTTTGTCCAAAAAGGAACAAAGTATGGAAATAAAGAATCATAGATTAACTAGTTATAAACATAAAATGTTCCATGAATCCTCTGATGTGTGAACAAATTGAGATTACTAACACACATTTTACATATTACTGTTTTCTTGAATCTATTTTGCCACTACCATGTACCTAAACTTTTCTAGTGTATATTGTTCTTAAAAGGATTTTAAAATTCCTTTTTATGGGATTCAACTTGATAAGAATATTCAAACTTGATATAAAATAATCATTGGAAATGTGTTTTAGAAATATAAGTATTAGGTAGAATTTCTATAGATGAGGACTCCATTCCATAAATCCATTTAGAAACCAAAGATCTCAGCAGCACAATTATGAAAACATTGAGATTTTTGGGATGAGAAGTATCAACCAAAACTCTTAATTTTGTATTATATTAATGTAATCTTATGAGTCTTCAGAAAATTGGCAGTTCTTATGGGAAAATACATTATGGTATTCTGAAACCATTCATGCTGCCACATTTGGGAACATGGGTTTATTATTTTACTTTGCAAATAGCCAATGGCCCTAATTATATCCATCTAGTTTTTAATGCATGTAAACTGTATTCAACAACCAGCATCATTACTAAGAAAAGTTTTCCAAGGCAAAGCAAAATATCACAGCATTGCATGCAATGATTAGTTTAATAGTACTGTTGGCTTAGTTACTTTTGTTAAAAGTTTTAAATTCCTTGGGATTTCATTTGTACAGCATCTCTTTAGAAAAAAAAAAACAACAACAACAACAACAAAAAAAAAAAACAGCTCTGTAAGAACAGACAGACATCCTTGCCCATATTATTGCCATAGCATCTAGGATTACTTAGGAGACAAACCTACTAGCATGTGTGTGAGAAAAGTTACCAGACAATCTAAACTGAGGTATGAAGAACCACCCTTAAAGTGGACAGCAGCATTCCATGGGCTCGAGTCCCAGACTGAATAAAAGGGAACAAGCATGCTGAGCAGCATTCCTTGCCTTTGATAATGTATGCTCCAACTATGAGCCAAAATGAATCCTTCCTTAAGTTGCTTTTGTCAGGTATTTTGTCACCACAGCAAAATAATAGTAGAAGTGGGTTAGTTGTGATAAATGTGACTTTACTTTGTGGGAAGAAACTTTAAAAAATATTTTCTTTTTATTTATTTGAGAGAGAGAGAGAATGAGAGTATGGGCATGCCAGGACCTCCAGCCACTGCAAATGAATCCAGATGCATGCACCACTTTGTGCACCTGGCTTACATGGGTCGTGGAGAATCAAACTATGGTCCTTTGGCTTTGAAGGAAAGCACCTTAACTACTAAGCCATTTCTCCAGCCCCAAGAATTTGAGAGTTTGAAATGTTGGGCTATAAAAACCTAGAATGTTGTAAACAGAGCTTAATGGACCATGCTGGTAGAATTTCTGAGGACCAGACTGCCAATAAAGCAGTCTTGAGGCCCAGCTCATGAGAACTCCAAAGACACAAGGTTGAGAACTAGACCAGAGAGCATTCCTGCTGCAATCTGGAAAAGGAATCTGACTGCATTTATGCCAATGTCCTGAAACTTAAGTAAGGGTGAATTCAAAGGTAACGGACGGACTTGTTTGGTAAAGAACATCTCATCAGAGTAGCATGGAGGGTATAGATTGGTTAGACAACAAATTGAGTATAAATATACAAAAACTTGCCATTTAGAAGGGAAAGAACGAATTAAAAGTTGCAGACAAGGCAGGTGCTAAGAAAACATACTTAATTGTTAAAAACGTTATCACCATTAAATATAAACCTGCTCTCTATTAGAACAATAGGAAAGATACCCTGAAGGAAAGTCCCTATCCATAGATGGCTCTATCTTGTCAAAATGTAAAAGTATTTGAAAGGACACAGTCTTAATTGATAATACCACATAAGTTTCCTGCTTAAAAGCAACTGCCTGTGGTATTTCCTTTGGTTCATCCTGGGACTTCCACAGAGTTCATGGTTCATGGGTTCCGTGGTACATCCCAAGCTTTCAGCAGAACTTGGCAGTGCTGTACTTGTGGTTCTAGTTTTATTGACATGAAAGTGCAAGAACGAGGGTGTAACTGCAGTTTAGGCTAGGCAAGATATGGCAATTTCAGACTCCCTTGATACAGGTATTGAGGGTTCTTGCATGAAACTCGGAAAGTGAAGCTGGAGTTCCAATCAAAGCCTGGAGATGCCAGGGTCACAGGACATCTACTTAGTAAAATTCTATGCATGGAGTCAAGCTGGCACAACAGAAGCTGCCAGAAGTATTGGAGAGTTCAGGTACCCAGGCTATTTTATTATTATTTTTATTTATTTGAGAGACATAGAGAAAGAGGAGAGAGAGAGAGAGAGAGAATGGGCACACTAGGGCCTCCAGCCATTGCAAATGGTCTCCAGATGCATGTGCTACTCTGTACATCTTGGCTTACGTGGGTCCTGGGGAATTGAACTTAAGACCTCTGGCTTTGCTTTAACTGCTAAGTCACCTCTCCAGAACCTACTCAAGCCTTTTGGACACTTTTAGAGCTCAGATAATTATATCAACAGCTCCAGATACCTAATCTGGAGTTACAGGATTTGGTGTATGCCCTGCTTAGTTTTGGTTTGCATTGGTAAAATCTTTCCTTGCTAAAATGAGAGAGCATTATATTGCTCTACTTCTTGACTGTTTGTTTCGTGTTCCTGCCACCATGCCTTTGAAAGCCCCACTGATGGACTGTAACCTCAAATTGTGAGGCAAAATAAAACTTCTTGCTCAATATTCTTTTGTGAGATATTTTGCCATATAGAAATGAGGAAGTAACTAATACATCATTAAAGTTTGTTCGTTTGGGGTTAAATTTTGCTAAAAACAGCAAAGCTGTTGAATTTTTTTTTAATATTTTATTTTATTTATTTATTTGAGAAAGAGAGAGGGAGAGAGAGAGAGAGAGAGAGAGAGAGAGAGCCCAAGGGCCTCTAGCCACTGCAAATGAACTCTAAAGGCATGAGCCACCATGTGCATATGGCTTACGTGGGACCTGGAGAATCGAACCGGGGTCCTTAGGTTTCGCAATTAAATGCCTTAACTGCTAAGCCATCTCTCCAACCCTTGAATTTGTTTTTATCTATGCTATTTCCCTGCTAGGAAGTTCTATACATCTTCCAGAATAGTATCAATCCAATTTTTGACATTTGAAGATTGACATTTGCAAAACCAGCTCAAAGGTATCAAAGGTTTTGTCATCAGCAAAGCCAACCTTTCCAGAGGTACTGACTTTTCAGGGAGAGTCATGATGACACTCCTATGGTTATCTTTCTGCGAATACCTATTTATGATCAGAATCAGTCAAAAAAGTAAAAAGGTAGGCACACAGTAATAGGTTAATGCAAACTTATGATACATTTTTTACATTCTTTACTACCTGCTTTGCTTCTTTCTTCCTTGATGTGGTAACTATAATCAAATGTGTATGGGCTTTTCAATGATAATATACAACAATCACTTCAACTAATGAAGATTTACATTTTATGAATCTTTGTGCTTATCTGTTAAATTATTTGTTGACTCAAATTGATGCCAGGGACCTTTGTAGTGAATAATTTATCCAATGTGAGAAGCACATTTTACCCTCAGCTACTGGGAGATCTAGATCATGGGCAGTGCATGCCTGATTAGAGCACATTTGTTTTCCTGGAGGCCTTGACCAAGGCCAAATAATGTGACAGTTTTATTTAAGCTATTCACTGACCAAGATAGGAAGCCTAATGGTATGATTGAGTCTGAGTGTTTTTGCTTTATATACCCAAGCTTCCTTAGATTAGTCATGAGAGCAACCATACCCAAATGAAGCTGCTATAATCAAAATCCTGGACACTGGCACATGAGTGAGTTTTTTTTTTTTTTTTTTTTTTTCTGGCTGTATTTCACATGTAATTTCAACACTGATGCTAAGAAAATCATATGCTCCTGACTCTATGAACAATTATGGAAATCCACATTTACTCTTTACATAAATGCTGACATATATACCTCTTGACTCTAGTAGGTTTTATTGTTTATCAATTCTTTCATAATCCACAACACTGAACACAAAAGTTTTCAGTGTGTTTTGTGAATTACTCTAGCAACTATTGAACATAAATGATGGTTTTATGATACTTTCATTTTGTTGTGTATGTCAGAAGTGACAGTGTTCATACTTTGTTGATCTCAATAGAAATTTCATATTCTTATACTAAAAATAAGAACTGTGGTAGTCTTAATGGTAAAGCCTGAAGTTTTTGAACTCCATCATTTTAAGGAAATGCTGTTATTGTTTGAAAAATTTCTAAAAGATAAATGTAGATATGAATATGTGTATATATGTGCACATATATTTCTTTTGGCTAGAGGCCCTGATGTAACAATTCTCATATATATATATATATATATGTCACTCTTGGCTACATAGTGATTTTTGAGGTCAGCCTGGCCTACTGAAGACCTGGTACAAAATAAATAAATAGGTAAGTAAAAGAACATGATATTTTTTTCAGAGATATATTATTAACCATTTTCTTTTTTAGTTTTCCTTTTATCTGTTCATTAATGAAAGAACATCATCTGTGATAGTATCTCCAAACATAGTGGAAAATAAATATAGTATCCATCAGAGTGTTTCAAAGGAATGTAGTTTTCTTAGTCAAGGTTAGTTTATTTACATTTTGACATAAATCATTATAAAGTATTTTTCAAAAAGAGATAGAGTTGTGTTGGAGAGATGGCTTAACATTTAAAGTGATTGCCTATGAAGCCTAAGGACCCAGGTTCAACTCCCCTAAACCCACAAGCCAGATATATAAGGTCACACATGTGCACAAGGTGGCACATGTTTCTGAAGTTTGATCACAGTGGCTAGATGTCCTAGCATGCCAATTCTCTCTCTCTCTGTCTCTCACTCTCTCTCTGTCTCTCACTCTCTCTCTTATATATATATATATATATATATATATATAAAATAAAATAAAATAAAAGAGTTAGAGTTAAGAAACATCTAATTTGTGGATAAGAGTCTAGATGATATGTCAGAAATTGTGCTTCAGTGTTTTAAGTTTTAAGGCTAAAGATGAAGAAAAATAATCTTATATTAAAGTTTTATTATTTGACTTTGTGAAACTGCCTATGGTTATCCCATAAGGCGGTGCAGTTCTCCCCCTATCTTTCTTAATGACTCCTATATTCCAGCTCAAAACTATCCAAATTTTGGCTCTAGCCACTGAACCTTTTTTCCCATGCTCTAAATTGATCATATAATTAACATCAAATTGCCAGAAATATTGTAGAGCTAAAACTAGAATTGCATTCATGTCTAGGTACAGTTTGATGGGACATGGGAGCTAATTTTGACTGAATGATTCACATTTATTTTCCCTAACTCACCCTTCACTGAATTCTTACTCTCTTTAAATTTTCTTCAGTTGTGGGGACTACTAGGTCCTTACAAGTTCCATGTAGTTGTTTTAAGTTAATCTTTCAATAATACTTAATTTTTTAATATATATAGACTGAGACACTCAGAATCTGATGATATATTTTCAGTTTAACTATTTTGTAAGTGTAGAATTGTCAAAAAGTCAGCACTGTTCTCCCTCAAGTGAATTAAAGCATAGTGTTTGTAGAGGCAAGATATCTAGAAATGTTCATGGCATCAGCCAGCAAAGACCAACTGTTGCGAGTTGAAGTTCTAAGTGACATTGATCCTAAATTATATCCATAAGAGTGGATTGCAGAAAACATTTGCTGACAAGGACATTTTTAACTATCAAAATTCTGTGCAAATAAGTGCACCTAACTGGAATTCTACATCAACTTTTCCAACTCCTTGGAATATGCCTGTGATTTAAAATAAAATTGTTCTCTCTCTTGTTTCCATCCATCTCTGTCCTCTACTTTGTTTCGTCTTTCTTCCTCTCCTCTTGTTTCTGTTCATATATTCACTTTATGAATTCCCATTTGCCTTTTACTTAAAGGTCCCCTGGTAGATTTCATGATGGCCATGAAAGATGATGTCTTAGCCACAAGTTGTTATCTCCCACAGCTATGACTCCTGTGTTTAGCCATATTGTCCCACTTAAATTACTTAAGCAGGGTGAAATGCCTGGCAGGTGCTAACAAAACACTTATAGGAACAAAGGAAAGGGAGGGAAAGAAAAAAACAGATAGATGGGTAGAACCTATAATTTCAAATTTCATAAAAGTTCATTGTGACATTGCATGATATAGTTATATATTTTTATGAGATTCCTCTAGAGAACCATTGACCATAGCTCAAAATGGATGTTGGAAAAAAGGAGGGGGGCGGAAGATCTCTGTTGCAACGGCAGTGGAATTACATATGTATTATGAACTGTTTTCCTGGTCTGTGTTTGATTTAGAGAAGATAACGCTGTGCACATTTCTCCAGCTGTGTTCCCCGAGCAGACGGGGACATGCGGGGCTCTGAGAGCAGCTGTTCCTTCACATGCAGTTTTATCTGCATCGCAGAAAAAGAGCAGCCTGCCACATGAATAAAACATGCTCTCTTCTATACCCTTTCAGGAAGTTACTTCAGCTAAACTTTTTTTTTTCCTTTTTTTTGAAATAGTGGGTGGTAGGAGATAGTGAGATGGTTTAAGAAGAAAAAAAAAAAAACAAATGCTTGCACATCTCCTACCATAGGACTTGGCTTACAGGCAGCTTGGCCATCCCCATCTGTTTACATGGATAATCTGAATGGAACACAGGTGATTTCCAGCCCTCTCAGGCCATTGTGCCTGGGCAGCAAGTAATCTCATTTTCATTTGTATCTGCTTCCTTTTCTACCTAATGAGACTCAGGGTGTGATGTTTATGAAGATTAATAGCATAGTGTTAATTTAAACTTTTGAGAAATTCCACTCTTCTTAGTAATCTTGTCACCACCTAAGATCACCATATTCCTTCATTACATGATTGCTTTAATTGCATTTACATACATGAAGGGTTTCCCTAAGTAATGGCTTCATAATTTCTCTATGCTTCAGAAAATGAAAATAATTCTTTTAAAATCTGAATCATTTATATGTGTTATTATTCTTGGAGATTCTCTAAGTAGGAACATAGAAAAGGATCAGCTAAATAATATTTGATTCCTAGTGGGAATTGAAAATGCAGGATTCCCGTTCAAACTGCACTGAGCATTTCCAGATCATGAGACAGTACATAAGTACATGTGAATCCTACTAAGAGTGGGGATTGCTAATACTGTAGAGGTCACACTATGCTGAAGCCACTGAGCAGAGAGTAAAGAAGGAGAGGAAGTACAGCAGCAGAAGAGGGCATGGCACTAGTATACTCGTGTCTGGTGGAGTTATTTAATTACTGATAACTGCTATATGCATAGGTGTTTTCTTCACTAATTTTACGATGGAACTATGGCATCTTATTAAGCATACCTATAATCATCAATAAAGACTCTGTCTAGTATATCTTAATTGGTTAGTTGTTTAGGCTGAAACATTTTGGTGAGGATTATTGCATTAAAGTTAAAAATATAGTTACATGAAGAAGTGAAAAACTATGACAAAAACATTAAAGGATGTGAGATAATGAAAATAGGATTATTCATCAAGTCTATACATTTTTCTGTTACTCCACAAATTCTTTATATTCATTTATTATATATTAGGCTCTATTCCTAGTTTTAATTGTACTTCAATGAAAAAATTGATTTACCCTGGGCTGGAGATAAACAATTGAGTAAAACTATTTTCTAGATGATAGAGGTATGGGGGAAATTACTATGTAGGAAAAAGAAAGCCAGTCATGAAGTTCAGTTGGGATTGTAATTGTACAGGTAGTAAGGAAAGTGTCACCTATCAGATGGTGCCAAACCACAGCTTGAAAGAAGAGAGAGTAGCTATTTATCTCTTTAGGAACTAAAGAAGCAGAACACAAAGTTCAAAAGTTCTGAGGCTGCAGAGTACCAGGTTTAATAGAATATTAAGATATTAAGACTGAAAGAGCATTGGAAGATTTAAGCACACTGCTGAATATGGAGAATAATTTATGATTTTGCATTTTGCAGCTTTTAGTTTTTACTGAGTGTGAGAAGTGAAGCTATTGGAGAGCTGGGACAGACACAGGAACCTAGTGCATCTTCCAGAGATTGTCCTTGCCTGCTCTTATGTAGGCTATCGGAGAAGAAGGAAAGAAGAAAAACCAGTGCAGAGATCATTACTATCTTCTAGGAAGGAGAAGACGGAATCTAGGGTTAAGAGAAGTAATACAGTTTAGAGCATGAGATTTCAAGTGTCAAGATATTGGGTGTGGGATGTAAAAGCTTACAAAATTTTTGAGCAGTCAGTTTTATGAAGTTACCTTCAATTAGACTGATCTTCAAAGACCAGGTTTACAGGTATTAGATAAATACTCAGTTTAGCACTTTGAATAGCTAGAATAGCTATGTGGATGCATAGTTGAATATTTGATTCTGTAATTCAGGAATCCTGGAAACCAATAGGATTCAGCTCATTATGGTGGTATTTAAAAGCTATTGATGTTTGCTTAGGGATTAATTTTGGGAGAAAATATTCTTGGGTAAAGATTAGGGAGCTGAGAACAGAACATACAAAGGCAATAGAGAAAGGGGTATGCGTTTTGTAGAAGCATTCCAGGAGATGAGTATGGTAGTTGCCAAAATAAGAAGCATGGCAACTGATGTTTTCTTCTTGAATTATTTAAACAGCATATGCATAAATGTGCCTCCCAAAGTACATTCCTGTATTAGTATATGTACGGTTTCCTCGAGAGAGCCTCATGCTTCCTTTGTTCAGTCAGGGCATTGATTTGGAAATGATTCCCATTGTTTTGTTTACCTGCTGTAGCCAATAAATATCCACTCTCAAGTATACCCATTTGTTGATGCAAAAGACACAGTTCTGATGATGAAGTGTGCAAGAGATCATTTATTCCAGAGCCATATAAGAGTGACTATGGCCCAGGAACACATATTGAGTTACTTCAAATCCATTTTCCAACATTTTAACAACTTAATGAAGTGTTTATAATTACAGAACAAAAGAAAGTCACGTATCAAGACACTTTTCAAATACACTGGCTGACCATCAGGCAGAGGGGTTATAACAAAATGGAGGGAATATCCATTATAGGATTCAGATGATATCTGAAGTCACTCTTATCCCTTGGGTTGGAAACTTGTGCTCCAGTTAGTACATTTCAAAAAGGTCACATCTGATTAACTGATAGTCACCAGGATGGTGACATGTCAGACAGACCAAAGGGGGCAACCAGTCTACCACACCATACCTGACACCATTATCAACATTAAGGGTTACTTAGTTTCAGAGCCAGATACATCAGTAGAGACAATTATTATTCTCATAAAGTGGACAATCCATTTGTCAACAAAAGCTCTTACTTTAAAAATTAACTCCTAAAGCATGGTGTGGTGGCACACTATTTTAATCCCAGCACTAAGGAGGCAGAGGTAGGAGGATTACCATGAGTTCAAGACCACCCTGAGACTACATAGTGAATTCCAGGGCAGTGTGGACTAGAGTGAAACCCTACCTCACAAAAACAAAAACAAAACAAAACAAAACAAAAAAAGATTCCTAATTCAGGTTTTATCTGATATGTACTGCTATCAGAGTAGTCTATGGTTCCATGATCTATTTTATCAAAATAATTGAAAAGGACACTCCTCTATTCAAAGGGTCCAGGGTATCTATTAATGGAAATTAGCTTCCATTATTCCAACCCTGCCATGTGCTCAGTTCCCTCGACATACTAATATTCCACGCCCCCCTCCAGTGTTTGCCCTGCCTAGCCCAATTGAAGGTTTGAATCTCAGTTCATCTAAGTTTCTCTTCCAAATATCTTCTGTAACAATCTTTCAAGCCAACCCTCATGTAGCTGCTAGACATTGTATTTGCAATACATGTATTTGCTTAGATTTTCTACCTTTCTCAGTGTACTGTAAAATCAAGAAATCATGGGCTTTGTCTAATTTAGTCATTTATTCTCATGGTTAAATGTGTGCTTGGAAAATCAAAGGTATTAGATTTATATTTGGTAAATGAGTCAATGAAAGAAAGCATTCTAAATGGAGCATTTCCAGATCTGAATTAGAAACCCGCATGATCTTTGTTTTCCAAGTTTCCTACTTGGAAAGTGAGGAATTTGGATAACTACACTTAAAAACATACATAAAAAACTGTTAGTGTGTTAGTGTAATGCTATTAAAATAGTAGGCTAGATTATATGAATGGAATTTACTGTGTGTATTAAAAACATACAGGGTGTTCTTTGAAATCATTTCTGTATTAAAAAACTGTCATGGAAAAATTAAAATGTTGGCATAAGACTTTAAATTGCACATTAAACCAATATGTATATGTTTAACAATAATTAACTTGACTGCATTATAAGAATTTGAGGGTAGAAAATGTTTATTAATCTATGACTTCATTGGAAAAGTCAGTGTACATTTTAATTCTTGCCTATCTCTTTCATATCTCCAAAGATGAGAAAATGGTGCAGAAATTCTCCCTGTGAATATATATTGTATGTGGGGAAGTCTACAAAGCTTCTCTGCAGATATATTAACACTAGGAAAATGTGCTCCATATAGAATGCAACTATAAGTACACTCTCTCTGTCCAAATGATACATGCTACCCACTTTGATTATTGTTTTTGAAGCATTATAAGAAGATATTCTATCCCACCTTGAGTTATCAATGGAGCATTTTCTTTTGGATGATAGAGTTAGTGATAAAGGTATAAAGTATGAAAAATAGAAATCCTACTGGCTAATCCTCCCTGAAACATCACAAGAAGAGTACTCCTTGATTTAATAATGTTCAGAGCCATTCTAACCACTGAGAAGTAGGGAAAGAGTTACTGCAATAAAAACACTGCTTCCATAAACACACTCCCAAAAGAACTGAAAAATGAATTCACACGTAAGATTTGAAGAACAATGCTGATTATGTTCAATGACTGATTTTGCTCACAATGTGTATTCAAGTAACATTTTTATTCTACTACATTTCCTTCTTTCAATACTAACATCTGTTTCTCACATCTGTACCAACATTTTTTCCCATCTTGACATTTTGCTTATTTTTTATGTTGCAGTCCCAAAATGGTAAGATTTTAGGCCATTGTCTTTCCTTTGTATTTCAAATACCCAACATGTCAGAGTAGATGCTGACACAAATAGTAAATTAGACATGATGGATCAATGTCAGGTTTCTTCTTCAATAGATTTAGTTTTTTTTCTTCTGATCTTTTCTTTTCTTCTCTCTTTCTTTCTCTCTTGACATATTACTTGAAGGTTAGGCAATCCAAGCTTGCCAACAATCCCCTAGAACCCTCCTGTTTTTACTTCCCCAGTATTGGGATTATAGACATGTCCCACAGCACTCAGTTTTCATGTGGATGCTGGGTCTTTAAGCTTACAATGGCAAGAACTTTAATGCTTTGTATAGCAAACACACACACACACACTCACACCACATCACACAAACATACACACACAAGGGAAAAAAATAGAACATTTTAATGTATTTTGCTATGCTGAAAAAAGCTAACACTCTCCCTTTTCTATACACAAGTATGCTACTACATATAAGCCTATCCATAAATATGAACTTAAATACACAAAAGTAAGTTCATATTCAAATAAATGCATACATGTATGCATGTAATATATATATGTTTATACTCGAAAACTTTATGAAATATGTTTCTTCAAAGTGGGAATAGTGACACTGTACTAAAGGAATGTGGTCTAGCGTTTGAAATTTTAAATATTAGTACATGTTAATTGTCATAATACAGTGCAAACAAGAGCAAACAGTTTGGGTTCCTTTATTTTAATTTATGATTAGGAAGTGTATAAAATGATAACTTTGTACAACAGGTAAAATTAGGAATGATGAGTTCATAATGTTGGGTCAGGAAATGAAGCATTATTCAAAAGGAATCTGAAGCTCTAAATCTTGTTCTTTTGTAGCCACTAGGAATACACTATCATTTAGTTTTTTTTTAAATCAATAATCCAGATGTTCTCAAAAGCTAAGTGAACCATTTATAAGTCTGAATAAAGCCGGGCGTAGTGGCGCATGCCTTTAATCCCAGCACACTGGAGGCAGAGATAGGAGGATAGCAGAGAGTTCGAGGCCACCCTGAGACTACTTAGTTAATTCCAGGTCAGCCTGGACCAGAGTGAGACTTTACCTTGCAAAACCAAAAAAAAAAAATAATTAAAAAAAAATAAGTCAATATAATATTTAAGAAGGACAGCTAATTTATCTTCTGATATAAAATTCATGTTTTTTTTGTTTGTTTTGAGCCTAAATCATCATTGAAGCCAATCTGGAAATTTTATTAAAATTCATTATTTAACTATATTCATTTTACTTCCAAATGAAATGTCTCTTTTAAGTTTTCCATAATTTACCTCATTTTTTGGATTTTGTTAAATTTATAAATGCAGCCATACAAACAAGTTAATCCAATCATTGTGTATTAGGCAAATTTGGTTTCTATTTTATAAACCCTTAGTATTTTCTTCTTTTCTTCTATATTATAGGCAATTTTGAAAGGCAATTCTATTTAATTTATTAAGTTTCAAAAATTCGGTTTCTATTTTATAAACCCTTAGTATTTTCTTCCTTTCTTCCATATTACAGGCAATTTTGAAAGGCAATTCTATTTAATTTATTAAGTTTCAAAAGGAGAAATTTAAGAAAAACATTGGTTCTTTCAAAATAAAGAATTCTGTCCACCTATGTCTAAATACTGACATTCTGATTCATACTTGATTCTTATTGTAATTTTAATCATACTTTAGTAATAAATTATATGAGAATACCTCTATTTCCAAATGATATAAAAATTATCTAACAATATTCTGATAAAGTGAAATACTCAACAGAATGCTTTACTTGATGACAAATATTACTTCAGCTTTCGTGTCATTGCACTAATAGCATTTATTGTGTATAGCTTGAACAATGAACTCTACCATGAGCTCTCACTGCTGTTTTCATTGTGCTGGTTCTCTGAAAAAGCAAATCCATCTTCAAGAGAAAAATAAAATAAAATAATCTGTCTTTACATGGGGTATGTGTGTGTGTGTTCATATGGATATGTGTACAAATAAAATATTTGGATCTTGGAGTCCATTGTCAATATGTGCTAGAATTCAGCCTGAAAAATTATAAGCAATATAAAGAATCAAAGTATGCACAATACAGGCTCATTGCTGGTGTCCTCAAATTTATATACTCATTACATCCTTCTTGATCTAGAACACTGTTGTGTCTTTAAATAAAATGAAATGTTTTCCATACCAAAACTTTGAATTGAGTTGAAATTTCTTCCCTTCTCTTGAGTTTCTTTGTACTAAGGCTCTCCTACTAGGTTCCTGAATGTTTTGCTTTTTTCTTGTGTTGTGAAGCTATTTCCTCTGAATTGAAACATTTCCTCATGGAAGAAGGCTTATGAGACTCATGAGGCTAATAAAGCACACATGACTCTGTAAGTTTAGAACATTACAATATTCACAAGTTGTCTACATAGTAAGCCATTACCAGGATAGAAGAGAGTCTTGGATAGACCTACTTGTAAGTTGATCTAGCTGCTTCAGGGAGGAATCTTTAAAGAACACTGCAGCCTGGCGTGGTGGCACACGCCTTTAATCCCAGCACTCGGGAGGCAGAGGTAGGAGGATCGCCAAGAGTTCGAGGCCACCCTGAGACTACATAGTTAATTCCAGGTCAGCCTGGACCAGAGTGAGACCCTATCTCGAAAAACAAAAAAAATAATAATAATAAAATAAAAAATAAATAAATAAAATAAAATAAAGAACACTGCAGCCCATATTTCACCTGCCACTTCCTCTATAATGTTTCTTGGACTTTCAGAGATGTAATAGAGATGGCTTGTCTCGTGCTAAGCAGCCTACCTTCCTTTATTGTTATTATGATGAGTCTTCTGACTTCCCAGTATTTGCTGCCATCTGTAAAAATAAGATTTTCTAGCCAAGAGTGAGTGAGACCATCATGGATCAAAGGGAAAAGTATAGATATTTGGAAGACTTTTGATGGACATATCCACTCCTTTTAGTCAAAAAGTGGTTGCTTCCCTCCAAGTCCCATGACCTTCCTAGCCACCATAGGCTTCTGAATTGATTTTCAGTACTAGGAATGAATTTCCTCCCACTGATTAGAAATTCTAATCCAATAAAAGAGTAGTTTACTACCCTATGTTGTAATCATTTCCACGTTGTTGTTGGGATGTACCTCCAAACAGACACAGGGTTTATGGGAGGAAGGAATTTATTTCAGTTTACAAATCCAAAGTAAGTACTATCAGTGGTGGAAGAAGCTGCTTACATCCACATATTGAAGCAGAGAGAAACAATAGCAGCAGGTGAGCATGGAACACTAACAAATACACACTGATAGAGCTTAAACAGCTCTCTTTATACCTTTTTGTTGAAGCACAAATTCAGATCCACCCACCAGTGACATGACCCCTGTATCAGGAATCTTCTTGCTAGAGGCTGAAGTTGCAAACTCAATTTTAATAAAACACATGAGTCTGTGGGGACATACATTTACACTATCATATTTAAATTACCACATTGGTCCACCTAGACTCATGATCATCTCACAATTCAAGCTGCATTCAATCTAACTTTTAAGTTCCCCATAAGCTTTAGAACTCAAATACTGTTCCAAAGATTCAAGTCTCATCTGAGATTTAAGACATCCCTTAACTCTTGTAAAATCAAAACAAGTTATATACTTCCAAAACAAAATGTCACAGAGTAAACATTTCCATTGTTATAAGGCTTAACAAGGAGAGACTGGGCCACAGAAAAATCAATAACCCTCAGATCAACAACAAACTTCTGCACTTCAAGTCTGATATCCATAATCAGTGATGACAGTCTCTGGAATTTTTACTTCTACGCCTCTAGCTGAGCTGAGTAGTCAAGGACTACTGAGCCCATAGTACTCCATGGTAGCCTTTGCACAATCCTGGTATATACAAAATATCTGTGAGTCTCCAGTACAAGCCATGGTCTATTGTCAGCTCCATATACTGTCCATTCTGGACTTTAATATGCAAATATTATCCTGCTTTCCATGCCACATCTCAGCAGCATCTCCTATTCAACTTTTTTTAATGGCCTTATTAGCCACAGAGGGACATTTCCCTGAATTACATGCCTTATCACAGCAGCTACTTCTATTGAGCTCCAGACAATGGCCTCACTATGCACACAGGGCCATCACTCTGCTTCACACGCTATATATCAGCAGTAGCTCTTGGAACAATTTTCACTTCATGACCTACTCCCATGTATTTTTCATGTTTCTAAAACCAATACTGGATGTGCAGTGACATAGCCATTGTTAATCCAGGGGGAAATAAATCTTGAGCTTGAGCCTTCAGAATTCTTCCTTTTAATCATCTCATTTTAAAAATGTTTGTTTTCCTACTCATTTGGCCTTTACTGATGGACATCACCATAAGGCATCTTTTCCATTGTTTCAATGTAAACAGTTGGCCCATGCTAAGTGGTGGTAATCTGCCTAATAAAAGCAGCATTAGCAAGTTTCTGGCAAGCATATATG
The DNA here is from genome assembly GCA_036365145.1 of Orientallactaga sibirica. Lineage (NCBI taxonomy): Eukaryota > Metazoa > Chordata > Mammalia > Rodentia > Dipodidae > Orientallactaga > Orientallactaga sibirica. Next base: position 21,413,191 of record JAEOAD010000033.1, read on the forward strand.
TTCATTACTTTTAAATATAACCTTGATCAAACTCTCTGGGCATGGGCAGCAGAATACAGCCAGCATTTATGCCAATAGTCCAGTTTCAACAAAGTTCTCTGTTGTCTTTCCTTCCCCTTTGAAAGTTCATAAGCACAGCCTCCAACTACAATTATCTCTGTACTTAACATTTTCAAATTCTCACCAGAATATCTTATAAAATTTGGCTTATTACTCTCTAAGATTTTTTTTCAGTCCCAAGTCCTGCCACGTTCTCCTGAACAGATGTTCCAAAAACCAAAATATACTTGATAAAATTCATTGTTCGTTAATGCCCCAACTCTCTGGTACCAAATTCTGTTATAGTCAACTCCACATTGTTGGGATGAATATGCAGACATTTTTTGGGAGGAAGGGATTTATTTCAGCTTACAAACCCAGGGGTATTTCTAACAGTAGTGGAATGAGCTCCTTATTTTCAAAGGTCCAAATGGAAAGATAAAACTGCAACAAGCAAACACACACTTCCAGAGCACAAGTGTTCTCTTCACACCTTTTGGCTGAAATACATATCTGCCCCAAGTGACACAAACCCCTGTAAGAGGAATCTGCCTTCTATGATCTGAAATTGCAAACTCAGTTTTACTAAACCACCTGATTCTATGGGGCCATGCATTTACACACTCATACATATTCAAACTACCACACTCCCATAACTTATGTGTCACAATTGTACCAAAGTGTGCATCTTGCCTAGCTGGTTGCTTTTTTTAGCTTTTAGGTTCCTAAAGAAATTCAAAATCATTCTAAGCAAAGAAAAAATAAATAGAGGCTGAACACACTCTCACGGAACATTGTGAAAGAGGGAGCAGAAAGAATGTAAGAGCAATAGTATGGGCAGGTGTACTCCAAGGCATTATCCCTCCCACAGAGAGTAATTGATGCAATTATGACCCCATCATGATTACCAATAACCCCACAGTAGTAGTTTGAATATATGCTTCCCATAGACTTAGGTGTTTTATCAAAGCTTGCAAGTTGTGTCTCTACCTTGCCTCGCTGAAGGAGGTGTCACTGGGGGCTGATCCTAAGGTCCATCCATAAGGAGAGTTTGGGTGCAGATCTGAATTCCATACCAAAGGTATGCAGAGAGGTTTGAGCCCTTCCTGGTCCCTGTTTGCTGATGTTTTGTTTTTGTTGATTTTGATGTTTGCTGGCTGGTAATGTTTTTTCTCTGTTTAAATATATGGAAGCAGATTCTTCCACTGATGGAAATTCCCCATGGATCAATAAGCTTGAAATAAATCTCTTCCTCCCCTAATTCATGCCTGGTTTAAATCTTCATCCCAGTAACATGGAGCTGTCTACAACACCCACCTAGGATGATCTCTGTGGAATGAGGGTAAGGAAGAGAGAGGAAATAAGAGAATACAACCCAATGGGAATGTGGACAATTTGCAATCTGTCCATATGTTACAGTTCTCATTTTAAAAATCCACAAAGCACTCATATTGTTGGCTATTTTAACATAGAGTGTACTTATTTTAGATATGTCTCTCCTCAATGTGTGTGTCTTGGACTTAAACAAAAAACTTAAAAGGAAAATAAAAGGTATCACCCATGACAAGGCGGAGATTGGTAGATGCAGCTAGCTACCCTTGAGTAGTCTATGCTCCTGTGACTAAACACAATAAGCTCGTCAGTGTCACAAGGTAGAGCTGAATTCAATAGAATCATTTATTTGGTCTGTTGTTAGTACCTTATCTGAACTAACAGACCTTTGTTCATATCCCCAAGAAAACTCACACTGCATGCTAATATTATACCTCTGTGCTAGGCACAATAGAAGGAACAAAATAATGAGAAAAGGGGGGATGTAATTGAACAATAAAGAGAAATTGGGGTTTCTTGACTTGCATTCACTTTTAAGCCAGTAGAGAAATGAGATTGTGATAAGTCAATTTGGGGTGTCCATTGTTAAGTCCTGATGAATTGTCCTATTTATATTCATGGCTGTCTCCCAGGGTTTACAAATTACTCTTCTAGTGGAATTGATCTCTTGTTGGGTAAACCACAGCTAACTTTTCATTAGTGAAAACTAGTGATGGATGAATAATGACTGGAGATAAATAACAACTCCACTTTAATCCACAATGTCAACATTTTTTCCTACCGAACACAGTCAAACAAGCTGCTATTAACTAGTTTCCTTTCTCTTTCTATTTCTACTTGGGATGAAGAAGCAATGAGCATTAGTGGATACAGTAATAGCTAACTGTGCACATGGAAATAGTGTCATATCCCATAGACAGTTGTCCAGCTACTCAATTAGTCTCCAAGAAATTGGAGCATTCATACCTGTTGGATTTTCCCACCATTCTAAATAAAGCACATTGGTAACTTAAAATTAAATGAAAATCATTATTCTTAATAAGCCATAGTGATTTCATTTTGGTCAAATGTCTCCTATATTTCCAATACTATTAATTGTATCTGTATCTCTTTCCTCAATAAAAAGCAGAACTTTTATCCAGTCATGAAAAGCTGTGGCATAAAATAAAAGTCTGTTAATGTTCTTTGCCTGTCATGTAATTGAATTATAGCAAAGTAGTGTGAACCCACATATTCTTTTACAAGCTATGGGTTAACTGACAAAGGCATGTTCTATGAGCTTGCTAAGGAACTAAAATGCCTCCCCATTTAAGTCTGACTGAACATGAGATGTGGAGTTTCTTTATCAGTGGTTGTCTTTGGTTTTTCCTTTGTTTATGACAGTAAATATTTTTATTCTTTTGAATTAATGCAGTTATCATAGTATTCTCAGTAACACACACATACTAATTGGTACTTAATATAAAAGCACACATACCATGCTACAGTAAGCCTCAGAGAATGCTAGTCAATTTGAAATGTCCTGGTGTTTTTTGACAACTTATCACTTTGCTACTATAGAGTCCTTTTCATTTAGGTTTATGGCTTATTCATTTCATGCTAAATATATAATAAGTGACCTTTAGGATTAAAATAGTGATTCTAGTTGTTGAGCATTTTATGTTCTAGTTTAGCACCTATTTAGGACTATATTATACAAATATTTCAAATTTTTACTCACTAAGCATCAGGCATGATAAGTAGTGAACAAAAGTAAAAAACTGGATCTTGCAGTGAAGGTTTAGCTTACTTTGATGGGAGCTTGTATTTTTTTTTTCAATTATGTTCTATTAAAAAAAAAAAAAAAGGTCAAATACTCATTAGTTTTCACTTTTATTAGCCAAGATAACAAAGACACTAAGAGAAGACATTTATTTTGCTACATGGTAGCTAAGGAATGAATATCTTACTAAATGTAAAAGGAATCCCATACATTTTGTGGGGAACATAATATTTTTTTATATTCAAAATACATGGACTCCTAAGCCAATCAAACTAACACAATGGATGGCTCAACTGTTTAAATGTTATCTCAAGTAATTAATAAAGATTAGAATTTATATGATCTTCTGGTGATGCACAGAGAGTAATGCTTCATTTTTTTATATCAATGCATTAAAAGCTAATTATGCATGGTCCTATGAAATGCTTAAACAAACATATGACAGCTTAATTTTTGTAGCAAAATAAATTTATTTTACTTAAAAAGTTATCAATTTTCATGAGTAAATAACTATTGAGTACTTTATATATTTGGTTTTGCTCAAATATCTGGAAAGATACACATGGGAAATTATTCCATTCCATTCAATAGATAATATAGGTTTTAAAATTTTAATGAGAGTAAAGGATTTTGTGGGACTTTCAAATTTAATATTTCATTGTTTTTATCATTTTTTTCAATTAAGCATTTTCAAGTATCAAAATAGTTTTATCTTTTCTGTGCAACTTCCCTACAGAGTGACAGAGTATTGTAGAAGAGATGATAAGTTTTAAAATCAATTGAAGATTCCTGTGGAAATTTCTTTTGAAAAAAATGAACATTTTAAAATACTGTCATAACTTCTCCTCAAATAAATATTGTATATGGAAAAACAGTTTCATCTTAATAACATACTTTGTTTGTAATTCAATGTTTCATTAGTCTTTATTTCTTCTGTCTCTCTTTTTCCTGTAAGCCTCTTCTCTTTCTGTGTCTTTCAGTAGGTTTTGCCTTCCATTTGTGTTTTGGATCCTCCTCTTTCTCATTTGTTCCTATATTTATATGGCATTTCCCATCCATTTTTCCTTCAGACAAGTACATTCCATTACATCTGAAGAAACATTGCTCTCTATCTCCAAAGATACTTTCTACTCTGTTGGATTTGTTTTTGTACACTTGGTTTTTTTCCCCTTTCTTCCTCTTATATTATGTATCTTTTTCATCTTTTCAATAGACCTTTCCCAAACATGCTAGCATAATCAAATGCCACACTTCCTCCAAACATAGAGAAAATCAAACATATTAATCCCATTGACACCACACAGCAAAAATGAATCTTAACAGCTCATAGACACACTTCAATGGTTTCTTCCATGTTATGGTGAAAATTTGTCAGAGTTTAGTTTGTATGGTTTGTATGCATGGTATATATGCAGCACACTGTCCTTTATTGTAACCCACCATTGACCAAGTAAGTTTTTTTTTTTCTAAGGAAATCGTGTTTTTGATCTTATATCTCCAATAAGAAATCATCGACTATATTCCTCCAGTTAAATTTTCCTTCTGCAGAACTTTTTAAGCCTAAGCTTGTTAACTGCTTTGTATTTTGATAGTATGTCATAATTATACATTATATTTAGAAAACCTTTGGCTCAAGGCAAGTGTGGTGGCATATGCATGTAATCTCAGCACTCTGGGAAGCTAAGAGGATTCCAATGTGTTAAAATCTACCTGAGCCGGGCATGGTGGCACACGCTTTTAATCCCAGCACTCAGGAGGCGGAGGTAGGAGGATCACTGGGAGTTCGAGACCACCCTGAGACTGCCTAGTTAATTCCAGGTCAGCCTGGACCAGAGTGAAACCCTACCTCGAAAAACCAAAAAAAAAAAAAAAAAAAAAAAAAAAAATCTACTTGAGTTACACTGTGAGTTCAAGACCAGCTCACTCTTCATATTGAAACTCTATTTGAAAATAGCCACATCAGTTGGCTCAGGGGACAAACTGTGGATACATTAAAATTTAAAAGCATTTTCCTTATAAAATGATGGGAGTCATAGTATTTACTTTGCAATGACGGTGGAAGGACTGAGCAACAGAAGAGTCTTGCACAGGATTTATTTTTGTTGGAGGGGGCATTAATTACAACTCCAATCACATTTGATATTATGTCTCTATTCAGGTAGTTTATCTCATTTGGGTTTACTTTTGATAGGTTGTATGAGTTAAGAAATTAATCTGTTTCTTCCAGGTTGAAATATGTATGGATAATTCTCCCAATTTCTTTATGATCTTTTGTAACATCTCCCTTTTTATTTCTGATCTTGTGGATGTGAGCCTTCTCTTTTTCTCCCTTTGATAAAATTTTTGCTTTTTCCATCCTTTCACCTTAAGATGGTATCTATCTTTATTTTTATGGTGGGTTTCCTGTATACCACAAACAGATGGATCCTTTTTTTCTAATCCAGATTTTTTTTTTTTTTTTTTTTTTTTTTTTTTTTTTGGTTTTGCAAGGTAGGGTCTCACTCTGGTCCAGGCTGACCTGGAATTAACTATGTAGTCTCAGGGTGGCCTCGAATTCTCGGCGATACTCCTGTCTCTGCCTCCCCAGTGCTGGGATTAAAGGCGTGCGCCACCACGCCCGGCTCTCTAATCCAGATTTTAAGCCTGTATCATTTGATTTGGGCACTGAGAACATTGATGTTTAGAGTTATACCTGTGAGGTGCAAGTTAATCCCTGTCAAGTTGCAGGTTTTGTGGAGTTTGGGGTTTTCTTTGGCTTAGTATGTTTTCATGTCTGTTCTACTCATGGTTATTGTTTTGTCCTCTTGTACACCCTGGTGTGTGATTGTTCATCTCTCCAGTTTGAGTTATGTATGCAATATTCTATATAGGACTGGCTTAGTGTCCATATAATCATATGGCTGGCTTTTATCATGGAAAGCTTTCTTTCACCTTTAATTATGACAGATAATTTGCTAGATGTAATATTTTGGGTTGGCTGTCATGATCTTTTAGGATTTGAAATACTCCATTCCAACCACTCTGTGCTTTTGGAATTTCTATTGAAACATGAGAGATAATTCTGATGGGTTTACCTTTGTATATAAGAAGCTACTTTTCTTTTACAGGTTTTATCTCCATTTCTTTGTTTTAGTGTTGAGAGTTTTAATTATAATATGACACAGAGAATTTCTTCTCTGGTCCTGTGTGTTTAGTGTTCTAAGTGTCCCTTACACTTTGATGGGCCTCTGTTTTATGAGGTTAGGGGAAGTTTTCTTTTATTATTTTGTTGAACGTGTTCTCTATGCTCTTGGTCGTGTTTCTTCCCCTTCTTTTATGCCAATGATCTGAATATTTGATCTCTTTAAGGTGTCCCACATTTCCCTCATGTTCAGTTCACATACTTTGGTGTTTCTTTCTTTCTTTTTAAATTTATCAGTGGCTTTGGACTAACAGACAATTTCCTCTGTCTTGGCCTCATGTTCTGATAGTATATCCTCCATATTGTCTACTCTGTTGCTGAGGCTTTCTTGGGAGCCTTTTAAAAGAGATATATATTTTGTTGTCTAATAGTTTTCTTTTTTTCAGCATCTCTATCTCTTTGTGGAATTCTAACTTCATTTCTTGATTAGACTTTCTTGGGCTGGAGAGATGGTTTACTGCTTAAGGCATTTGCCTGTGAAACCAAAGGACCCAGGCTCAATTCCCCAGGACTCATGCAAGCCAGATGCACAATGTGATGCACACATCTGGAGTTCATTTACACTGGCTAGAGGCCCTGGGGCACCGATTCTCTCCCTCTCTCTCCCTCTTCTCTCCCCTTTCAAATAAAAAAAGATGAAAACAGGGATCTTTCATAAATCTACATTTGTTTTGTCAGAATGAAGCACATGTGTTTACTGGAGCCTTGTTTTACAATCCTTTTCAGAGTTTCATTTACCCTGGGAAATCTATCTGTGTGAACCCCACTTTTGCATTTGTCATATTCTATTGACTTTATCTTCTCAATTTTTTTGCCACTACCTATGCAAATCTCACACCATCTTGATTTAAATGAAATGAGTCTAGTTTGGTAATTATCACCTTAGGAGTTAAACAGATGTGAAATACACCCACAACTACCCTGTTTAATTACCTCTTTGACCTTATAATCTCAGAGTTCTCTTCCAGTATAAAGAAAGTAAGGACAATAATGCAGACATTGTTGTATATGCATCCATATAGCAGGTTTAACAAGGCATCTTACCATATTAAATGCCGGCTTATAAATTATTCAATCAAAACAATATTTTATTGACAGAAAATATCCAATTTGTATTTGTCTATAACTGTTTCTTTAAAAAAAATATTGATATTAAACTACCCATCACACACACTCCCTTCCTTGCTATCCCCATGGCATCCCTTCTCTACTGTCACCTTAGTTGATCTTGTGATTATGGTAATTGAAATTTTCTGAGATGCAATTTCTTCTCAGTGTTACCATTTTTCATATAAGCCTCAATCTGCCTCTCTAATTATTCAAGCTATAGCTTGAAAGTCACTTTTTTTTGGTTTGTTTTTCAAGATAGACTATCACTGTTGCCAGACTGATCTTGAATTCACTAGGGGGTCTCTGGCTGGTCTTAAACTCACAGCAATCCTCCTACCTAGGCCTACAGAGTGCTGGGATTAAAGCATGCACTACCATACCAGGTCTTCAAATGGTTTGAAATCAAGCCAACATTCTTTCTGCTTCCCTCAAATAACTGTGCTATTTGTATTGTTACTTGTTTACACATCCCTCTTAGACTGGCTATATTTTACTCTGGGTATAGACTGAATGTTAGATTCCTGTCCAACTACATGTGATAAAATGCTGTTCCCTACCAGTGATGCTATCACTATTAGGAAGGAAGATCTATGGGATGTAATTCAGTCCTCTTATAAAAGATGCTGAAGGGTACAGTATGAAGTGAAATCACAGACCAATAATGGATTCCCATCAGACATTGAAATCTACTGGATCCTTGAACTTGGACACCACAGTCTCTTGTAGTGTAAGACATAAATTTTAGTGGTTATCAGATACCTTGTCTATTATATTAGCCTGAGTCAGTAAGAACTTCCTGGTCCATAGAAAACTACCAACCCATGTGCCTTTCAATTGGAAAATAAACAGAATTACTGTACTTCCTCTTCTCTCCAAAAGTGCTGAAATATCTTTGTTATGACCATTGCTATTGTGACAGATATTGTTTTTATAAGTGGCTATATTGAATTAAATATTTTTAAATCAAATTTGATACTTTGGATATTGATACAAATATTTGTCAGTATTTTATTAGCTTTTGAAATATTTTCTTTACATTTCTTCCTAGATGTAACATATGCATCAAAAATAGCTCATGAATTTTTCTTAAATTATGTTATTTTACATAAGTGATTATATGTAGAAATAATCAACATTTCTGGTAAGTTTGTTGTGACAAGAAAAATTTACCTATATAGGATATTTAGAAGTGGTGGTCACAAAGTAGGAATTAGCAATGAGAGAAAGAAAATACTATGTTGTCATATGCAAACACTGAAAAGAAAAAAAAAAAAAAAACATTGGTGAAGACAGCCTAGGACCTCTATTACAGAAATGGAATAATTAATATGTGTCTACATACATATATATGCATATAAAGTTAAACTTACAAATTTTAACATTATTGCCAAAAAGCAACATATGGATAGTGTATGTTAACTTATTTAAAATCACTTAGCTCACTGAGAAGTTCAGAGGGTAGTCTATAAACTAAATACCAAGCCATCCTGTGTTTACATAGAATTAGCATATGGTGTCAATAAACATAAAGTTATCCATAATAAATACAGATTTACCAAATTCAGCTAACAAAAGAAGGCTGCAAACTCATCTTATAATTATCCCTAGCATTTTTCAAGACCATCTGCACATCTATTAGAGTCTCTTTTGCTATTGCAACTTCTTCTACCACTATGTGAAGAGGTCTGAATTCAAATTAGGGTTAAAGGGACATAGAAATTGTTCTCTAGTCACTATTATCACCACTCCTTGAGTAGATCAAGGAGTTTACACATGATTCTGTCACATAAATCATAGTTGTTATATATACCATACCATAATTATATAAAATTTCAACAAAACTACAAGATTAAAGGAGGTTTTTCTCTTCCAGCTTATTTTTAATCATTTCACTACCATGATCTATGAAAATAAGGAATAAATGGATTTTAAATATTTACATATAAAATTACATATTTACCCATTTAAATGAACATAGTCTGTTCTGCCACAAATTTCTCATCTTTGAAGAATAAGTTATTACTTTTCTATAGAAAGAATAATTTTGGGTAAGCAAAAAAGAAAAGCAAAACAAAAAACAACAACAAAAAACACCTCATTCCACTCAGTTTCAACTTACTTCTTTGTTAGAATAAAATTAGTATCTTTGATGATCATAATTGCACAGAATATCATTATTATAGTACCTGTATATTTCCATTAATGTGTTGCTCCAAAGACACCATCCAGTTTGCTTTATTAGTTAATATTAGCATAAGGCAGCCCAAAGACTAACCCTGGTTAATGCATGTCATTTTTATTATGTGGCAACATGCTATACCCCAAATGCATCATAGATTTGGACCAGTCTGTCCTAGCTCCTCTTAGACCAATCCAGACCAACCAACTCTGTTTTTCAGATGTTTCCCATGGCCCAGCGAGCTTATTTGTATAGTAAAAATGCAAACAGATATGTTCCCTATAGAATTTGAGAGTAACGGTAATGGATAAGTGCATCTGTGTATGTAAGTGTGCTTTTGAGGCATCTAATTATTATATATCTCTGTATGTAGGTGTGCTTGTGAACATGTTATTATATCTATGCATGTAAAAGTGCATGTGAACACCTTATTTTAAGTAAAAAAAAATATTTCTCTGTCTCTTGGTCTGAAGGAAAGACAAAAGGAAGCAAGATGAAAAGGAAAATGAAAAGTAAGAGGTGTCCCATTGGTCTACCTTTTCCTAGAAAAGAATGAAGAATAATGATAAAAGCTTCACTACAGAACTATTACTTGTTTCACTCTTTTTATCTCAAGTACTCTTTCATGTGCACTTCTTTTTATTTTCACATAGGGGAATCAGATTTCACGTTTCCAGATGACTGATGATGTTAGTGGTAGTCATCTCTCCTTGGTTCAGATCTCATCCAGGGGTGGAGTGAGGACAGCTATGTTAGCCTTACTCATGATCTATACAAAGCACCAGTTTCCAATTAGTAAAACTGAAATTAAGTGTAAATCTGAATTAGAAGTCCAAATGAAACAAGTGTGAATCCCAATGCTGCTGGATGGAAACAAATGTCTGACTACAGAAACAACTTATCACATAATTTCAAAGAAAAAAATAAACCATTTTATAAACTCAAATGTACTTCTTCCTTTGTTCTTTTGTTTGTTTATTTACTTATTTATTTTTTGAGGTAGGGTCTCATTCTAGCCCAGATTGACCTAGAACAGTAGCTTACATTAGGCTACTAGAATTCTATACCAGCCAAACAGGACTGTCCAAGGACAGTGAACAGGGTGTGCAGCAACTTCAATAGTGGCGGAGGCATTGGCCATCATGGAAAGCATTTGCTCCTTAGACCAAAATTTGGAAGAACAGTGTAGGGGGCCAAGGGATGGGCAGTAACTAGTAAACCTGCAGCTAGGACAATAGACTGTGGCGTTCTCCATTGATATTAATACTCTTATAGTTAAAGTGAGTTTATTGTCTGTGCAGTTTCTTTGCCAATCATCCATGCCATATGAGGAAGCATAGTTCAGATTGGCTGCTCTCCAAGACTTATCTTTTATCTTTTCACATAATCTGACTAGAGGCTAGTGATGAGGGGGAGGATAAGAATGAAGAGTTGTTGATCAAAAAGTGAATTTGCGGAAGAGGGGGAGGAAAGAATGTTAGAGCCACAAGCTGGGTCATTATGCACAGAGACTTGGCCTATCCCCCATAACTCTTGACTACACCCACAATGCATGACTCACAGTCCCCATTGATGAAGGTCCCTTTGGAAGACGGAGGACAGGGAGGAGGATAATGGAGTCAACACTATGAATGTAAAATCAGAATAATATAAATAAAAAATAAATTATAAAAAATGCAAAAAAAAGAGAAATTTCTGGAGCTTGCACGGGTCTTGGCTCCGTGTTGCAAGGAACGCTCATCTCCTCCCTGCGTCTGGCTGGGTTAGGCCTTTGAGACACCAGCCTCTGATCCCTTCCGCTACCTACCTTGGGCCATTCCTGCTTTCCATCGAAGAGGTGGTTTGCACACACATCCCACCGCCTACACGCCAGGTAGAAGCTAGATTCCAAGAATGCTGTGGCTGCACAGAATTTCTACAAAGTGACTAATGGGGCCTTCGCTGGTGAGATCAGATAACTTAAAGGACTGGAACATGGTCGTGTTGGCCTATGAACCTCTTTGGGCCATGGGTACAGGCCTAGGAAGTACATGAGAAGCTCTAGGGATGGCTTAAATCCAATGTCTGTGATGCAGTGGCTCAGAGTACCCGCATCTTTTATGGAGGTCTGTGACTGGAGCAACCTGCAAAGAGCTGGCAAGCCAGCCTGAGTGGATGGCTTCCTTATTTGTGGTGCTTCCCCTCAAGCCTGAATTTGTGGCATCATCAATGCCAAACAATAAGCATCACCTCTCTCCCCTACCCTTTCTGCTAAGCCGGGACTAGGTAGCCCCGAGGCTTAGTCAATGCTTCCGTGGGTCACCTGATTCCGATGATGTCACCTGCCCTCTTTTGTGGCCTAATCCAAATTCTTCCTTTCTTTACCATTTACATCTACCCCTGGAATGGTTGGGACCAGGCCAATTTCTTTCATTACTATAATGTTTAGAACTTAAAGCCCCAAGGCTGAGTGAGAGGTGGAGAAGAGAAGTTTGCTTAGAATCCAGGGAGGACAGGAGCGTGAAATCACCTTCGATGCCAAGATCCTCCTACCCTAGAGGCCAGGGATCCGCCCCATCCCCATCGCAGTGAGGCTTGTGTGTTGTGTCCGTGAGACATACCACATGTAAGGGAAATTAACACCTGGCACTGAAGAAAAAAAGGAAATTTCAAATAGATGAGAGAACTAGATGAGTTTGAGATCCATTGCATAGCACTGTGAACTATTGTCAATGGTGATATATAATATATTTCAAAATGTCTAAGAGTAAATTTCAAATATAAAATAATTAGAAAAATGAAATGATGGATAAGAGAAGTGACCGGTATGTTAAGTGGTTTAATTAATTATACAACATGCATCAAAATCTCACATTACCCTAGGAATACAAAAAATTATGATTTATCACACAAAATAGTACTAATATTTTTTTTAAAAGAGGGAATAAGAAAGACTTTTCTCCATCCTAATAATATTTGGCCTTTTATATTCATTACAAGAAAAATGACTTTTATTTACGATTCATGACAAGGTTGCTATTATGCATCCTTCAATTTTAAGTTTTCATCAGATTCTGTTTGTGAATTCTTCTTAGAAAATACAGGCTTTTATCTGAAGCTTATGGAAGAGTCATAAGTGTCCACTGTAAACTCATGCTATTGCCATGGGCACATTGCTCTCTCTGGGAGCAAAAAAAAAGTACAGATGGCACATATTAGTTACACTTCTTATTAGTGTGATAAGATATGTGATACAAACAACTTAAGGAAGGGAGAGTTTATTTTGGCTCACAGTTTAAACGTGTGGTATGGAAACCACACAGAAGCTTGTGTTGTTTTCACAGCCCAGAAGCAGAGCATGATGAATGCTGCTGCTCAGCCAGCTGTCTCCTTTTTGTATATTCTAGTACACCAGCCCATGGAATGGTGCTGCCAATGGTGAAGGTGGGTCTTTTACCTCAATTAGCCTAATGTAGAAAATTTTTCATAATCATGTGCAGGAATTTGATTCTTATGTGTTTCTAGATGCAATCAAGGTGATGATTGTGATTAATCATCATACACCACCCAAGTCTGTCTTTATCAACTTGACATCCAAAGATATTTTAAGCTAAAACCTTCCGCATTTTATCTCTATAGTTTCATGGCCATTTCATAACATAAAATGCATTCAGTACAACTTCAAAGTTCCCCATTGTGTTTGATAGTTTGAACAAAAATCCAGTCTTTTCTGAGACTCAAAGCAATTTCAACTGACTTCTAACTCTACAACATAGTTTCCCTTAATTTTATTGGAAAAACATTGTATAGTACCAAGTTAATATATCTGATATTTTTGAAATGTTAATGAGCAAGTGCAAGGCCTGGAACATTGCTGGAAAACATTCTTCCATGAACTATAATCCTAGTCTGAATAGTGTGAGTTTTGTGTTTTATTATCTGTAAGAAATGATTTTTATTTCAAAATATAAAAATGAAAACTCCAATTAGATGAAAAGTGCTAATAGACAAAGGATAACCAAATAAATCATGGTAGCTCATACAAAACATAGGAGCTGATTTTGTTTAAGAATGAGGTAGGAACACTTTTTCCCATATCCATGAATTCACCTATTCTGCACATTTCACATTAATAGAATCATGTAGTATGCAGCATTTGTGATTAGATTCTTTCATTTAGCTTAATTTTTCAGGTTGATTCATGTTGCAACATGTGTCTGGACTTCATGCTTTTTAAAGGTTGAATAATATTGCATTATATGTATATGCCCAATTGAACTTGTTATTAATCAGCTAGGGGTGGTTTGTGGGATCATAAGATCCTTTTTACTCTTTGGTTAATGTGAATAGTGCTGTTTAAACATACACAGGCAAAATTTTGTCTTTGAATTTCTTTCTTCACTTATTTTGACAGTAAGAGTTTTAATTTGGCTATGATAAGCTGTTGGAGAAGCAGCACAGAAAAAATTGCGTCTTAGGAAGAGTACACTTGTGGCAGCTCCACTAGGGAAAAGTGGGAAAAGAGAGCTATCTTTGTCTATGACATAATCAGTAACTAGGGCTAGCAATCTTGGTGACATAATCAGTGACTTGAACTTAGACAGTAGTAAGAGTTGAGAAGTTATAGAACTTGACATTTGACCTAAAGGTAGTGCCAAGAGCATTTACATGTTGAAGAACTAAGAATATGTTATAAATTATCTTTTAAGAATGACTGCTGAATTAATGGAGTAATCATTTTGATGAATGAACATGTCATTTACTGAGATTAACAATTTAACACAAAGTAGCAGAGAAACATGTTTCTAGAGGAAAATCAACACCACTTATTAGGAAATATGCAGTGTGAATTCCTATTAGACATCTGCACAGTGATGGCCAGAGGGTCTGTTGTGACAATTTGCAATATAGACGCATGAGGATAGAAGAATCCAACAGCAGTGAGTACACGAAACACTGGGCACTAGGTCATGTAATTAGATGTAAGAAATGAAGCCTTCAGATAGACATAAATTGGAAGCCAAAACTTATGTCATGACTAAGTAATACATTGGCTGACTCAAAGTCTAATATAATAAGAACAGAGAAATGATTATTTGATTAGTCACAAGGGGGATTATTAATATCCTTATTTTAATGGTCTAGAGTAGGGTGAGGAAAGAAAAGCAACAGAAAAGTAAAGAATGTTTGTTTTTTAACTGTTCTTAGACACTGCTCTGAAAGGAAAAGTTGAAAGTGACAGGAGTAAAGAAGTCAGGGTCTTGGGAAAAGGAATGTTGCAATGCGTGAGGTCAGGAGAACACTGGCCTGCTCTAGCAAAAGATGCCACAGGAGAGAAGAAGCATAGGATGTGTGTGTCCTCACAAGAGGTAATTAGGGAAGCCAGGTACCCATCAAGGGAGGCCATGGGTAAGCATGAGGACAATGCAGATGCAGTTCTGGTTAGCAGAGTGTTCAGGTCTAGATGCAGCTCCTGCTTGTGTTATAGAAAAGGCAGCTCTGTACTGATGTTTCTCTTGTTCAAATAATGTGGGATCTCTGTGAAACTACATACAGTAGTATTATTTGGTAGAGTTTTTTACACACTTGAGATTGTGGCATTTACTAATTCAGAAGTTACCAAGGATGAAAACTGAGTCTTCAAGTTCAAAAGTATCTGGGATTAAAGTTCTGAAACATGACATATTAAGTTGCTCTCTTGGTGAATTCTGAAGTACATTAGTTTACATGATCTCAGAAAACATGGGTCTGTGTTAAGTCTTCAAAATGTCCTTTTCAAGAGTCCTGTAACCCACTCTCACTCCCACATTAACATTTCAGTCCTAATCCCGATTTGAAATGGAATAAATAAGTCAAAAGCAGTTATGGTAGGTTAGAAAAGAAAATAATATCTTATATATATGTAATATATTCCCATATAAATTCTGCAAGTAGCTGTGTAGACAAAGCTATGAAAACTTATTATGATATGAATACTTCCAAACATTGTATATGGTTTAGAGTACCAGTTAAGTTCAGGAGAAATATATTACCTTACACAATGAAAGAGGTTAAATACTATTATGCAATATATTTGATATCATATTGTCTTATATGAAAACTTATTTTATATATGAATTCAACCTAAATGTCTCTTGATCTAGCCCAATGTTTCATTCCCCTTAACACACTTATTGTATTTATACTATCTTTCATTAATGAAATTGTACAACAGTAAGGCTTACTGTGCCTGGGATCTGTGATTTAAAAGACAAGGGTAATTGTGGGGCGTGGTGGCACATGCCTTTAATCCCAGCACTCGGGAGGCAGAGGTAAGAGGATCATCGAGAGTTCAAGGTCATCTGAGACTACATAGTGAATTCCAGGTTGGCATGTGCTAGAGTGACACCCTACCTCGGAAAACCACACACAAAAAAAACCACAACGGTAATTAATATATTTGTATGCTTATGCATAAAAAATATTTTTAATCTTAACTTTTGTTCTGGGGCTCACATTTCAGTTGTATACTTTCAAATGTAATTTGATAATTAATGTAAAAAATTAAAATACATTTATATATATTATAGTTTTCACTACATGTATTATTGTCTCTAATTTTTGATCCATAATTTAGTTAAAATATTTTCTGATGTTTAAGAGCAGAGAGCTAAAACATAAAAATTAAAAATTAAAAAAAAAACAAAACTTTTTTCTTTTAAGTTACTAAGCTACTTTGGTTCAAGTGATGATACCTATATTTGATCAAGTCAGAGTTAATTAGAGTTTTTATTAAGCTACCATTTTCTTTCCCCTGAGAAATGAAAGTTCTATCAGATACCTGATCCTGAAGCTCAACACAGTCTATTAAATATTTCTCAATCAAGTTTTAAAGTATGTTGAAATTCTGATATGCATTTTAAGCATACAATTATTTTATGAAGAATTACATAAAGACATTGGCTAATATCATCTCTGGTCACAAAGCAAGTTTATATTCAGACTGATTTGCATATCATTTCTCGAAGTAAATTAGGAGTTCTTAGTCTTACTAATGTTATCAGCCCTTATATGAAATTTGGTTGTTTCATCTTAAATATTATATGACAAACATCTTAGCTGATAGAAATTCATGTTTTTTAGATCAAAAACACTCATTATTACTTGCATAAGAGTTTGTTGAGATATAATAATATCATATAGTAATGTAAGTAATTTTCTATATTATATAATGGTTAATCTCAATTTTTCATCATACAGAATTTAGACTCACCATGGGAAAAATCTTCTAGGCATCTATGTGCTCTGCTTTCTAGAATGGGTTAATTGAGGTGCTGAGACCACCCCCCCTTAACTATGGATGATGTGGGTGGGATCTCAGACTGCATAAAAATGAGAAGGCTAGTTGTGATAGTTTCTATTGATGTCAAGTTCACAAGACCTTAGAATCATCTGTGAGAGATTATTTACATTAGGTAAGTCTTTGCACATGCTGTGAGGAATTATTTTTATTAGTTTAATTAAGATAGGAAGAGGCACCTTAACACTGGATGTCCCCATTTCATGTGCCAGGGGTCTGGACTGCAAAATAAAGAATCTATCTGAGAGTACCAGCATTCATTGTTTCTTCTTCTTTATTGTGGAATTAATGTGAACAGCTGCCTCAAGCTCCTGCCACCATGCCATCCCCAGCACTGTGGAACGTACTCTGAACTATAAACTAAGCTAAACCCTTCCTCCTTATGAACAACTTTTTGTCAAGTCTTTTATCCCAGCAACAAGATGGTAACACACAGTAATTGAGCACAAACATTCACCTAGCTTTACTTCCTGATTGTGGATGCTATGTGATCAGTGGTGTCACCCTCCAGTTACCATGCATTCTTGACATGATGATCTTCCCTTTGAACTGTAAACCAATATAATTCTTTCCTTCCTTAAACTGTTAATTATAGTTTCATCAAATCAAACAGAAAAGTAACTAAAACCTAACATTGATATAGACAGTGGGCCTGTTGATCTTATACACCTGGTCATGTGTTTCATAGGCTTTTGGAACAATTTTGTTGGGTTGAATATGGAAGAGTTTGGAAGTTTGGGCTAGAAAAGCCCTATAATTCTGTAAGCTGATAAAAAGGCAGTCATTGGAGGCCAAGATCAAAAGATTTCAGAGAGGAATAAGGACTCATATGAAACTGGCCTGGAGACCAGTTTCTTACTACATTCTGGCAAATAATCTACTTCCATTCTGTGCTTATCCTGAGAACATGAATGAGGCAGGATTCAAAAGAAAAGCACTAATTTTGTTTGGTAGAAAAACTTCAAGTGAGGATAATACCATTCAGTCTGTGGCACAGCTACTGCTGACTGTTCCTATTCAGATCTACAGAAAAAGACAGACACACAGGGAGAGAGAACAACACATGTAACAGAAATTTATGAAAAAATGTAAAGTTTTCCAAGAAAAGGAATGTGGGAAAGTTTCTCACAAGAAAAATGCTGAGAGAACAATTGTAATTGTTCAAGAGAAGCCTTGTACTCTGCACTGTGTCAATGGAAAAAATGTTCCAAGGGAAAGACACTTCTCACTGAAGGCTGTAACTTGTGAGAATACGGGTACTTTTGAAAAGTAAGAGCCTGAACTGAGAATGCCACAAAGAAGAATACCTGCTCAAAATGTTGAATTGACAAATGTTTGAAAAACTAATTGATAAATGAAAACAAGGCTTTACATATAAATGATATTTATTGTACTAGCATATATATAATACCATACACACATAGTGTGTGTATTATGTAAAGATGTATATGATGAGTCTTAATTTCATATTGAAAAATAACATGTTACAAAGACTCTTGGATATTGACTGAGAATTCAATACACCAATAATATATAGACCAGAGAAATATCTTATTGACATAAAATAAAATAAAGAATTCAATTATAACATAATTTTGTATTAACTATTATTGATCAATAAAAGAGATCAAAAGGTAAATTCTAAAAAGCAAAGACTAATTAAAATTATTTTATATAAAATTATGTTTTATGTCAACTAATATTTTCAGGTATTTTATAAGTGTTTCTCATTACTGTACAATTAAATATATTCTAAGGTTGCTTGATTAAATTTTGAGAAAAAATATTATTTACTAAATGAATTGCCAAATGAATTCTGGGGTTATGGATCCTTTTTTTAACCTACTAATACTGTGAACTCTCTTCTATAACAGTCCCATATCAGGTTGTAAGCTCAGTGGTGCCTCCCTGCCCAGGTTTGACCCCCTAGTCCCATATAAAGCCAGATGCACAAAGTTATACATGCATACACAGTTTGTTTGCAGTAGCCAGAGGCCCTGGTGTGCTCATTCTTTCTCTGTTTTATCCCTGTACATACAATTCCTGTAAGTAGTTTCAGCTTTTTCGGTCAATAATACTGAATCAGTGTTCTCTCTTCTGAATATACTACCTCCTGTATGTTGCATTCTACCACTATTCATAAAGTTGCACACATGTGGAAGGCAAACATTCATGAGGCAAGAATGCTCTGGCTCTAATAGTTCTCCATTAAATTTCAAACAAACTCGTGAATTAATTTGAAAGGCAAGGAAATATAGTAATAATGTCCCCTTTTTATTATAATGTGGAGAAGGTAACTTTCTACCTTTAAGATAGATGAAGACATTTTAAGCTACAAATAAATAATACTGTGGGCTAATGAAAGATAACTGAACTCATCTTTGAGAAACTAAATGCATTTCATGAATCAAATCCTAAAAATTAGATTTTATTACATGAAATTAAACAATCATTTTAATTTCTTCCTAATTATATTAATATCTTGTACTTAAAGGCTGGAGGTTTACAATGTGTTCATTTAAGTCAAGAATTCTATCCTCAGGGGCTAGAGAGATGGCTTAGGGGTTAAGGAGCCTGCCTGCCAAGCCTAAGAATGCCCTTTGCATCTCCAGGTCCCACGTTTAGCCAAATGTAAAGTGATGCAAGTGCATAATCCCCTGCTTGCCCACATGGGTGCACATGCATCTGGAATTTGTTCACAGCAGCTGAGAGGATGTTGGCTTGCCCATTCTCTCTCTGCCTCTCCCTCTCTGTCTCTGTTTCTCTCCATTTCTCTCTAATAAAAAAAAAAAAAAAAGACATTGCGGAAAAGGGGCGGATAGAATGGAAGAGCCAAAGGAAGGGTATGACTCCTTACAATGCAACTGCCCAGACAGAAATTGGCCTTGATATCCATGACCTTGCTGTGCCTAGCAATACCTCCGCAAGACCCTCATAATAGAAGTAAAAGATGATGACATCAAATTAAAAAAGAGACTAATGGAGATAGGGAGGGGATATGATGGAGAGTGGAGTTCTTAAGGGGAATGGGGGGAGGGGAGGGAAATACTATGCACCTTTTGTATGTAAGTATATTTTGTTGTCAATAAATAAATTAAAAAATAAAATTAAAAAAAAAAAAAAAGAATTCTATCCTCATGAGTGGTTTAGGGAGCATTTGAGAACAGTTATTCTATAACTGTAAGGCTATATGAACCCAAAGAAAGGTGAAGGATCTGGAAGTGATTTACTGATGTGAGCATCACAAAAATTATACTCTCTCTGCTTTTTACCTTGGCAAAGTAAGAGTTAGATTTCAGATATATATATATATATATATATATATATATATATATATATATATTTTTTTTTTTTTTCCCAAAGAAAGCTTCTTATGTGCTATGCTACTATCACCCAATTCCAAAGGGACACAGCTAGAATTTCAATACAAGTGTCTCAACTTCAGAATACATAAATGTTATGTCAAATCTATCTATCACTTTTTAAGAAAGAGAAACCAAAAGCCATGGTGGCTTACTCAGAGTTTCTTAAAATCACTGGGTCTTTTTTGGTGTGGGGCTGGACCACTGTCTTCACTGCTGTAGGAATACCGCAGTCCACACAGGCACATCTATGTCACTTTGATCCGTTTCCACTAGCTGGGGATAAGAGTGTGCTACAGGCATCAAATTCTTTCAAAATGCCATGTCCTACTTTCCTATGACAAAATTATGTATGACCCTTTGTTTTTGCTTGGTTAACAATTCATAGTTTAATGATCTATAAAAGTGGTCACAGCCTCCATCAATAACCTTTCTCCTCACCTTTGGTAGTTCTCTAAAATTCATGTTGGTCTCCATACTTAGGGAGTGTACTTTGTATGAATGTCCAGTCATTTATGCTCTTATATCTTATGTTTGGGACTATGCCAACTTTTAATCCACATATCACAGTAGATATCAATCCTTTTAAGCTGAGAATAATGATAGTTAGCATAGTATCTCTATTTTGACTTCCTTTACATATAATGCTTTTTTTTTGAGGTAGTCTTATGTAAACTTCTTTGACTTTCAGTACTTCCTAATGTTAACAGGCATGGGTATTTAAAATAAATATAGAAATAATTAAATGCAACGTTCCTCTTAATAATCCCTGACAATAGCTTATAGCTAAGGTTTTAGGGATATGGCTTCTCAAAATGTTCAGTTTTAGTAGTTCGTCTCTTTTTTAAAGAGCTACATGTGTGATAAGACAATCATCTGCCTAGTATAGTCAATGCACTGACTGTCCATCTGCTAAAAAGAGGGTGAGTGACAGGAGCAGAAAGGGTCAATTGGAGGAGAACACTTCCCCTGCCAGCCTGACACTTACAGTGATGCATTTACACTCTCATATTCGCTACAAGACATTAGACCTACTCTGATGGGTGCCAGAAGTTGTAATGACCTCTTGTAAGTACATTATTTCAGACCTTGAAAATATCTCAGAGAAAGACAATTTACCAGATGGAATCAGAATGATCTAAAAGAGTTTGGGACTCCCTGGCTCCTGGCTTCTTGTTCCCAATCTTGAACTGGTAGGATGAGAGTTTTTTTTTAATCTCATCAATCTCTAGATGACTTCTAGAAAGTGCAATGCAGTGTAAGTATATGCTACAGTGTAAAGTTAACTCCTTCATCCTGAGACAGACCCAGACTCAGATGAAAAGTTTCTCTGAAGTTGCTTCACTAACTGGTTACAAAGAAGATACACACAATTTGAATGTGTGCAACTGTATTATGTTATTATGTGACATGATCTTGTTTGAAAAAAAAAAAAGAATGAGTTTTAGTAGAAAAAAGTTGAAGTTCAACAATTCTTAATATCCTTATCATCAGTTGACATGTTTATAACAGATAAACTTTATAATAGATAAAACTGTGCATTATGGTACATACCTTTATTCCTGGCATTCAGGAGTCAGATGTTGCAAGACTGACATAAGTTTGAGGCCAGCCTTAGGCCACAGAGTAAATCCAGGCCAGTTTGGGTTAAAGTGAGACCCTACCTCAAAAAAATTCAGTGCTAAAGCATTTGATTAGTATATGCAATGTCCTGGGTTCAGTTCTCAGCACCAAAAAAATAATTAGAAAATGTATATTACAATATACATTGGTAGTGAGCAATCAGTTGATCATTGATTTTCAAAATCAAAGCTTCTACTTAAAAACAGAGAAAAGGTAGTATTGTTCCTTAAGTGCAAGTCTTTTGCAGATTCATGTAATGTTTCAAAGTCTTCAAGGGAGTGCAAGTGCTATAATTACTCATTATGCCTATTTTCAAATACTTTTGTATGTGTATTATAAGTGTATGCCTGTGTGTGAGATTGTGATTTTGTTGTTGTTGATTTTGGAGAGAGACACACAGAGAGAGAGGGAGAGGAAGACATATAGAAGAATGGGCGTGCCAAAAACCTCTCAGCTCCTGTGAACAAACTCCAGATATGTGCTCCCCCTTGTGGGCAAGTGCGGCATTGTGCCCTTGCATCACTGCATCTGGCTAAACGTGGGACCTGGAGATTGGAACCCATGTTCTTAGGTTTAGCAGGCAGGTGCCTTAACCACTAAGCCATCTCTCCAGCCCAGATTGTGTATTTTTTTTTATTTATTTATTTATTTATTTATTTATTTATTTATTTTTATTTATTATGAGAGAAAAGCAGATATAGAGGGAGAATGGACACACTAGGGCCTCTAGCCACTATAAATTCCAGACACCTGTTCCACCTTCTATAACTGCCTTAAGTCGGTACTAGGGAGGGATTCTCCTCTCTTTGTCTCCCTGCTCTATGTAGGAGTGCTGGGATTTCAGATACTCTCTTCACTCCACCTGGATTTTAATAAGTACAGGGGATCCAAATTCAGGCCCTCACACTTGCATGCCAAGGAGTTTATCCACTGAACTATCTCTCCAGCTTATACCTGGATATTTTTGTGGATGTTAATATACAATGAAATAGTTTCTAAATGAAATAAAAATTATATTAAATAAAATCCAAAATATAACTCAGAAAATTAATAAATTGAATATATTGAAGTGTGATGATAGTATATAATAAATATGCATGATTATATCATTATATAATTTGGTCTTATGAAAGCAATTTGGTCATTGCTTCAAGTTTTGTTCATTATTTCATTTCTGTTAAAGTCATTTCTCCAATATTTCAAGATGAATTTAATGGATATATCTTCTTTCTGGAAATAGGATTTCTTATAATGATATGTTCTTTTTGAGCTTCAAAAGGAATAAAAAATTAAGGAATGTATATAAAGTGTCTGGCAAAGTTAGTCAAGACTAATGATGAATTAAAAGTTGTTTTTTCCACTTTACCTCCACTCAACTGCCTGCTTTGTGCACATATAAAAGGCAAAAAAGAGAAAATAGAGTGAAGATGAAGAGAGGTTTATCTCTCTCTGAGGAAGAATGAAAATATAACCTGCCCTAACATTTGCTGAGAAGCAGAAAATTTGCACACAATAGGAGGAATGGGAATTATCACCTCTCTAGTAAGGTGTCCAGACCAATAGGCTTAGATGCTGTACTTGGTTCAGTTCCCAAGATGAGACTATAAAGAGGTCAGAATACAGCCCTTTCATTCCTCAGACAGAACATAGATACTTGTTGGTATTAAGAAAAAGAAATCTGGCTTTCTGAATAAAAAATGTTTTCAGAATTTGCTGATCTCTATATTCCCAAAATTGTTTGGCTAACATTGTACAGTTCCAGAAGTAAAGGTTGGGGAAATATTTGGCACCCTACCTGTCTGTGTGGCCAGGATCCTGTCTGCACCACTGCAGGGCCTGTCCAGATGGTTTTCAGCCAGGGTATATACCGTAAAGCCTTGCTTGACACCAGTGTGAATGACAGTGTGCCACTTGCCTTTACAACCGAAATTTTCATCAACTAGAATATTAACCAACTTGAGGACCCAATTTTATATCTAGGTTCCATTTATTTATTTTATTTATTTTTTGAGGTAAGGTCTTACTCTAGTGCAGTCTGATCTGGAATTAGTCTCAGGCTGGCTTCAAACTCACAGTGATCCTCCTACCTCAGCCTCCCAAGTGCTGTGATTAAAGGCATGTGCCACCATGTGTGGCAAGGTTCCATTTTTTGATTATCTGTTTATAGGTACTTTTCAGTACAAGAATCGAATATATTGATGTTGAAGAATTTGAAACATATTTTACATGATTCTCAAGGTTATTGTCTAATATTAAATTTATTACTGTTATAAAGCAAATTAGAATTTTGATTCAAAATCTGTATAGTCATATTCTTCTTTGTGTTTCACAACTCACTGTTCCAGTTAGGTTTTTCTTCCTCGACATTGTAAACATAATGTGATTTTTGTTTTTTACTAAAATGTGATTTTGGGCTTTCAGTGGCCTCCAACTGCAAGTTCCTCTGCAAATTCCAAGGACAATTTCATTGTATATTGTTGTATCCTTAGGTATTTGTTACCTGTATTGAGCCTGGATAACAGGTACAGAGGTGCAGATGGACAGGAAAGAGAACTGCTATTGTTCATTAGCACAATAGAATAGTTATGATAGACAATTCATGGACATACAATACAGTATCAAGCAGACAATATTGCAAATATATACTGAACATTACCAACTCAAAGATATGGTAAGGCTACCAGACAGACATGTGAATGACCCTAATCTGGTCAAATGCAGTGCACATATAAAATCATCTCATTGGAGTTGGTGAGATTGCTTAGTGGTTAAGGCATTTGCCTGAAAAGTCTAATACCCAAGTTAGATTCACCAGTACCCACATAAGCTAGATGCACAATTGTGCCTACGCCTGGAGTTTGTTTGTAGTGGCTAGAGACACTGGCATACCCATTCTCTTTTTATCTATCTGCCTCTTTTTCTTTCTCTCTCTCACTCTAATAAATAAACATAAGTAAAATAAAAAAGTCACATTGTACCATGGCAAGTATGTACAAATACTCTGAAAATTAAAAATAAGGAAAAAGTATTAAAAACATCTCAATCTTAAAATCATCTCAATCTTTACTTAGGCTATATGGGAAAACTAGAAATGTTTCTAACTCTTGAAACAAGAAAATCTATAATCATAGTAATTTTTTTAAGTTTTCAAGTTACAGTACATCTTAAAAACTGCTTTATAACTTAGACTCAACATAAAGTCTACCTAGTTCACACAAATGTTTTTTGAATAAATATACTTGGTCCTACAGACTTTGGAGCTACTCAGATTTCACAGACTAATCAAGGAGCTCAAATTTGTATAGCAACACTGAACAAGTCTTTTTTCTTAAATGTCTAACACCCCTTCTAAACCACCTTTCATAGTGCTTGAATTTAAAAAAATAAAAAAAAATAAAAGCATTTATTTTAAAAGTGTTAGATTTTAGTAGAAACATAGGGCAAGATATGAGCTTTGGTGGTTAACATCATTTTGTTCTGAAAATGATTACAACTGACCTATGTAATTTTATATGAATGAGGAAACAGGTGCAAGTATGGATATCAAATTAACTTAAAAATTTAAATTAAAAATGGCAATCTAAATTTATGTGGAAGGAAATTATATTCTCTCAGATATTTGGTTAAAATTCTACCATCATTTTTAGTGCTTGCAACATTCTATTTTTCAAGAATTATTAAATAGAATTTATAGCAATAATCTTTTGAAAATTTTAATTATTATTATAATAATTATCATAATTATTGATTCAAAATCAGGTACATAGAAAAAGATACTCACTATGAAGCAAAGCTAGCAAATCTCTTGCAAGGCCATCTGCTCCAAACTCAATGTACCGTAACTCAGTAGCTACAGAAATGCTGCATTTAATTTTTCAAACTGAGCACATTGATTATTTTCTTTAATATGCTGCAAAGTAAAGCCAGTAAGCCTTACTCTAAAAGTAGCTGCAATGGAAAGTGACAAGAGTTTTATTACTGCTAGAAGGTACCTAGCAGAGCTCTGGGAAAAATTATAGATTCCCAATGCAAAGAGGTCATAAAAATTTATGAGACACAACAAAGACTGGCACAGGCACATAGCGGGAAAGGTGACAGATTCCAAAAGGGATCTCAAATATAAGCTTAATGATGTTCAAGTCTATGACATTTCATTATTATCTACTGGTAAATATAGAGAAAAGCAGAAACCATTTACTTCTTGCTGGTCTGGAAAAGTCATTTTTGGGCAGGTAAAATCAAAAGTTGTCATATATAAACATGTATGATCCAAGCTGAAATGAAAATTCTGATGAGGATGTTTCACTGATGTGTATTAATTGCTCCTCATGAGGTAGAAATCACAAAATATAATTAAAAATGTAATAGTGAAAATGAGAAAAATGGACAAGATTAATATTTATGAGTATTATACCACAGAGGAAATAATTTCCATGTACTATGTTAAAAGCAGAAAAGTAAACTATATTGTCAGTGCTTACCTCTCATGGTGATAGCTTTGTATTCTAATTTCATTAATGAAGAATGCATTCCTTTTGTACCTTATTCTTTATATTTAATATTCTACTATTGTACATTTAACTGGAGAACCTTTTAAAATATCCACTAGTTTCAAATTCTATAATGCTAAGGATCTTGAAAGAATTTGATATTTAATTTTAAACTCCCATGGAGACTTATCTCCATTCTCTATGAAACTTAAACTAAGTTTTAAATTGTTTTCATTCATTTGCAAGCAGAGAGAGATACAGGAAAGAGAGATAGATATACAGAATGGGCCCACTAGGGCATCCAGCCTCTGCAAATGAACTCCAGATGCATGCGCCACTTTATGCATCTGGTTTTAGGTGGGTACTGGGGAATCCAACATACGTGGCTAGGTTTTGCAGGGTCTCCTGCCTAACGGACTGTTTTCGTGTTCATATTTTCATATATGTTTAATATTTAAAAATAATAAGATAATATTTAAATTATGGAATTTTTCTCAAGTATAAAAAATACATAAAAGAATTAATGTAGCAGAATGTTGACATTTAATGTGGTTACTAGTATCATCGCTATAGTTCTTTCTTCCATAACTATCATGCAATTATAGCATCTTTTCAGTTGTACTGGAGTAATTTGTGTTGAAATATATTCATACTTGACCTCGTTAGAGCAATTGTTATGTCCTATTCTTTACTTTTATGAAGAAAACCATAGTGTTTGTATGTTTTCAGTAGTCACCATCCACTAATGTGGGTCTTATGCTATATACTAGCTGTAGGAGACTACTTTCAGAGTCATTAAAGTAAGAATTTATTTCAACTTCCAAATGTTAAATACACAATTTGCTTATGTAGTTTGATTGCTGGAGAAGTACCTTCCAAAGAAAAATAAGTGTTATAGTTTTTTTTACAAGAAGATTTAAGTAATGTTTTCTCATGAAGGTTTTTATTAACTCATCATATCTATTTCTAAATAAATTGAAAATTCATACTTAATGCTGTTGGTATTCTCTATATTGGTTTATTCTATGTAGGCACATTCCATTTTTAAAATATTTTTCTTATCTTAATTTAAAAAAAAAATAAAATATTTTTAATTTTTATTTATTTACTTGAGAGAAAGAGAGAGAGAGACAGAGAGATTGGGTGCATCAGGTCCTTCAGTCACTGAAAACAAACTCCAGACACATGCACCATCTTGTGCATCTGGCTTATGTGGGTCTGGGGAATTGAACCTGGGTCTTCTGTCTTTGCAGGCAAGCATTTTAACTGCTAAGCCATTTCTCCAGCACTCACCTTAACTTTAAAATATTAAATAATTAGATTTTGTACATGTAATACATAAGTACATGTCAATATTGTATATTCAAATGGATTGCATGAAAACTTCTGGTCCAAAACATATTAGGCTCATGTTATGCTATATTTGTATATTATTATTATTTTTATTTTTTGTGAGAGACAGAGTGCACAAGCAAGAGAGAGACAGAGAGAAAAAGAGAACTGGCACACCAGAGCCCCCAGCCACTGCAATCAAACTCTAGACGTGTGTGCCATCATGCGTGCATGTGTGACCTTGCATGATTATGTCACCTTGTGTGCCTGGCTTACATGGGATCTAGAGAGTTCAACATGGGTCCTTAGGCTTCACAGGCAAGAGCTTTAATTGCTAAGAGATCTCTCCAGCCCATGTTATGGTATTTTTGAATAGAAGATACCTATAGTAGTATTTAATCACTAGGGTAATTAAATGGCTACCTTCATTACAACTATCCCGACATGAATCAAAATTTCAAACTGTAATAGCTGTGATAATTATAAAAATGACAGTAAATACTAACTAAATGTTAACAAGTATAGGGTTGGAGAGACATTTCAGTTGGAGCACGCTTGCCATGCAAGTCTGAGGAGCTGATTTCAATCCGTGGAACCTACATTAAACATATGCTCAATATGATAATGCATTCTTATAATTCTAGTGTTCAAAGGGTGAAAAATATGGGTATATACCATGCTGACTATCCAATTTAGCATACTTAGTGAGCTCTATACCAGTGAGAGAGCCTGTCTCAAAAAGGGTGGATGAGACTGGCAATAATGGCAATTTAGGATTGCCCACCAGCCTCCACACAGGTACACAGACACATTTATGTATGAATGAACACACACAAATAAATAAACAGCTGCATCCTAATATTCCCCATATCTTGTGTGTGTGTGTGTGCTCACTGATATACATGTTTATGTGTTGGTGCACATGCATGAAGAGGCCAGAGAACAGCCTGTGGTATGCATCCTCATGTGCCATTGACATATTTTGAAATGAGGTCTCTTGTTGACCTGGATCTTACCAAGCTGACTAGACTAGCTGGCCAATGAGATGTAGGATCTGCCTATCTATTTAGCCTCCCAAGGGCTAGGATTACAACTACATAGCACCATGTCAAGCACTATGTATGCAGGCTATGAGTATCAAACTCAGGTCCTCATACTTGCACTTTACTGACTAATTTACCATATAAGTCCCTACCATACCATTTTTAGTGGAATGAAAACTTTGAAAAAATAAAGATTATATATTAGGCCTTTGCATTGAACGTGTCATCACTTGAGTTGTGATAGTCATATTATCCTCATTTTCCCTCCTTCTGTTTACAATTTTGCATGTGCACAATTGAATACACACACACACACACACACACACAAATATATATATATATATATATATATATATATATATATATATATATATATACATAATACTATCCATATATATGTATATTATATGTATATAAATATACACATATAAAATATCAAGGAAAATATTAAATATAGGTTGTACTAATTGTTTACCATTTGAAATAGACCTACCATTATTGACATCTAGGAACGCAAGTTAACTTGATGCTGAGTATAAAGCTGTTTCTCTTCATGTATTATTTGTGTCATCAATTAATTATTTAATTTTACTTACGTTTTTGTGGTTGGGTCTCACTTTAGCCCAGACTGATCTGTAGTCTCTCACTGTGTGGTCCCAGGTTTGCCTCAGATTCAGAGCAATCCTCTTACCTCTGCCTCCTGAGTGCTAGGATTAAAGGCATGTGCCACCATGCTTGGCTTGTGCTTTTTTTATATATAATTAAATATACTATTTCTTCAAAGATAGTGCAAAGATTTCCCTATGTGTTATATTGTGGCAGTTGTTCATTCCATTACTAAGCTATTTATAATATTTATGGTTGTGATTTAATCCATTTTTCTATATCCTTTTAGAGATTTTTGAGTAGTTCTCAGATAAGGAAAATAGGCTAAATAATTAGCTGTTTTGATATCTACAAATTGAGTTATGTATTTTATGTATAAGATGGCTCCTACTCTCACTGATTTATGGTTCTACAGTTTGCTCTACTAGTAGAGGTTTGAGATCTATTGGATTGTTTCTGTTGAGTAGGTTACTGAAGAAATATGGAATGCCACTTCTTAAGACTGGATGACAAGGGTATTCTGATTTCTATCTCACTTGTCCCTGCTGGTATCCCAATAGCTTCCTTATTCATACATCAGTAGGCATGTTGTGAACTATCCTTTTGATAGGCTCACATTGGTATTAAGGAACCAATAAACTTGCATGTATCAGAGATCTTTAATCCAACTATCTATGCAAACCAAATCCTTGTGACTATGACCTGCATGAGGACTAAACATAAATGCAGAGTGTTGGAGCAATAGAATTCCATTGAGTGCCCATGACTTAGGCTGTGCTACAGTGCTTAGATAGGTCAGCATGTAGAGCGTTACCCCTATATTCTCAGTTGTGGCTGTTGACAACAACTGTGCTTTCTTCAACAATGAGTACGGTAGGCTAAACAATTAGCTCTTTTTTTTTTTTTTAATTTACAGAACACCCTTTATTTCATATTCTATTAATAAAAACCCTCATTTGGCATGTTGGCTTATGCCTTTATTCCCAACACTTAAGAGACTGAGGCAGGGGGACTGCTGTGAGTTCAAGGCCAGCCTGAGACTAATCCCAGGACAGCCTGGGCTAGAGCAAGACCCTACCTCAAAAAAAAAAAAAAAAAAAAAAAAAAAA
Source organism: Orientallactaga sibirica (assembly GCA_036365145.1). Lineage (NCBI taxonomy): Eukaryota > Metazoa > Chordata > Mammalia > Rodentia > Dipodidae > Orientallactaga > Orientallactaga sibirica. The sequence continues at coordinate 21,443,677 of JAEOAD010000033.1, forward strand.
AAAAAGAACCTCGATCACAACTTAGAGAGGAAGATTCCATATTTCTCAAATTAATAACACTCTACTTTCAGAATATGGATAGCTAGCACACAATCACCACTTGATAAATACTAATTATAAATTCTAAAGAGACAGAGAATACTTTATGCAAGGGTCCCATTTTTTCATTCATTCATTGAATGTTGTTCAAGGGCATGTATTTTCTGATTAACTAATGAAATAATTCAGTGTATAAAGACTGAGGGGAAGACAATTGAAGAATAAAGTAAATACTTTCTCAAAGTTTTTTTTTTTGCCACTTCACCAAGTTTGTCAAATTTCCGAAGTTATTAAACAAGCATGCCTCTTTGAGGACACTACTCACTTTGCTTATCCACAGCACAGAAGAAGATTAAAATGTCAGTGATCTCACTGTTCTCCAGGGTTCATCATATTTAGCTCTGTTCTATTATTGCCTTTTAAAAAGTATCTTATTTTAAAATGATTTAACTTACAGGATGTAGAAATATAGAACAGAGTTCACATATATCCCTTGTGCAGCTTCATTAATGTTTTCATGGCTTACACAGGCTCACAACAAATGCTGATGCCAGACCTGGGATACTGCCACATGGTAACGCGTGCTGTACTATAGAAGCTGTGCTCCAGATTTTTAGTGTTTTCAAATTCTTTTTTAAAAATATATTTTATCTATTTACTGAGGAGTATTAAGAGAGGCAGAGAGAGTGAGAAAGAGAGAGTGAGCCAAAGAGATCTCAAGAATGGGCATGCCAGGGACTTTAGCCACTGCAAATGAAGTCCAGACACATCTGCCACCTTGTGCATCAGGCTTATTTGGTACCAGGGAATCAAACCGGGGTCCTTAGGCTTCACAGGAAAGCAACTAAACCACTGAGCCCTATCTCCAGTCCTATATTCCAACTCTTCATGGCTACTTTCAACCTAATCATACATTAGTATTAAAGCTGAAGTGGGTTGGAGATACATGAATTTGACATGACGCCACTATCAAGCTGGCCCATACATACCACTATTAGATAACTGGACTTTTACCAAATACTCTTTTTTGTGTGTGTGTCCCAGAATCACCCACAGCTCTTAATTTTGGGTATTGTTAATTTTTTATCAGCAAAGATTCCTTGTTTCTTTGATCAACTTGACACTTTTGAAGACCAGTGGTAATCTGCTTTGTAGTATCTTTCTCAATATTAATTTTGCGAATTTAGGTTGACATTATGCAGACTGGGGCAAGAACATAGACAGCTTAAAAGTTATACTGTGCCTTCAGTTCATGGTATCAATGTGTCTTATTACTGATGGCATTAGCTTTGACTGACTGTGTGCAGGTTTCTTCATTCATACTCTTTTTAAATAACAAATGCTAAAGGGGGAAGAAAATGTGAGTATATACTTATGCATATTATCTGTCTTGATTATTACAATGATATTTTTTCAAAAATATCTCATTTTTCTAATTATTTCACTTTTACTTTGATTACTTTGATTATAGCTTTTTATGATATTAATAGTTCTATGTCTATTGTCTCAAATAAAGTACTGGTGAGATATGTTTTAGTAAGTTAAGTTGTCTCTCTTTTAAGTAATGGTACTTAGTTTCTTCTAGAAAGAGGATCCTGAGGGACTAATCAGACCACTTTCATTACAAATCCAAGTTTATAATAATATTGTGAAGGATTAATAACAGTATTCTTTTCAACTCAAGTGCTCTAATATATGTTCATAGTAAGACAAAATTTAAAGTGATAATAACATTCATAGTATGCCAGTTTGAATCATTCATATTTATATTGTGCTTCCACTTTCTTAAGATGTACTTATTTTCCTTTTTAAATTTCTGGAGTTGTACAGATTCTCCACTACACTTTCCTCTAACACCATGGAATTTCATCAGTCTGTGAGGATAAACAGAAAATGTGTACACTACCACTCACACTTATTTCACACAGAGCTTGAGGTTTGATCCCAAGAAGTGTGAAAGATATTATAGTTTATATCATTTGAAAAAAAATTACTTGCACATACATATACTTTTTCTATGACATAGCTTGTTTATTATGTGTTGGTAAAGATTGGCATATATATTTTGTGTTCCACACCCAGGATCACAATTGTGGCATTATTTCATATGTAGTAAGCATAATAGCATCTCTTCCTTCAACCTTCATAGATAGTATATCATTATATTTTCTTCACAAAGGTTTTGGAGGGCAAGTCCACTATTTTACCCCATACAAGTGGGAAAACTATGGAGGAGAGAGGTTAATATTTTGTTCAAGGAAACATGGCCAGTAAATTACTCGGAATCATTAAACATAAAAATTTACTATAATATTGCTTTGCATTAGAGAAGTTTTCTATATTCACTTTGTTATAGCACATTTGGGGTGTAACCTCTTAATATCTACAGATATGATTTTACAGTTGAATTTTAAATTACTTGTATATAGAGATTTGTCTTTATGATGATTTATCTCATTACTCATTGAGATATATAAAGTAGACCCTAATACAAATGCTTTAAAAAATTTATGGGGCTGAGGATATGGTTCAGTGGTTGAGATGGCTTACCATACCAGCAGGAGGGCCTGAGAAGGCCTGAGAATACCTAACTTTGATTTGCCAGCACCCATATAAATGGCATGTGCTTGCCCATACATGTCTGCAATACCAGTTCTGTAGGTAGCAGACCAGATAATTGCAGGGACTTACTAAAACACAAAAAGCAATAAGTAAACAAAAATAACCAGGAAGTTCTGGGTTCAGAGAAGAGACTCCATCTCAAGGAAATTTTTTTTTTTTATTTTTTTTTTTTTTTATTGACAACTTCTATACTTACATACAAAAAAAAAAAAAAAAAAAAAAAAAAAAAAAAAAAAAAACATATTTCCCTCCTCTCCCTCATTCCCCTTTAGGAATCCATTCTCTGTCATATCCCTCACTCTCTCCATTAGTCTCTCTTTTATTTTTTTATTTTTTAATTACTTTTTATTGACAACTTCTATACTTACATACAAAAAACACATGATATTTCCCTTTCCTCCCCCCATTCCACTTTAGAACTCCAATCTCCATCATATCCCCTCCCTCTCTTCATTAGTCTTTTAATTTGATGTCATCATCTATTTCTTCTATTATGAGGGTCTTGCAAAGGTATTGCTAGGCACTGCAAGGAAATTCTTAAATAAGGAATGAAAGAGGAAACCCAATGTTCTCCTTTGTCTTCCACCAGCAAGTCCCCAGGGTACCCACATTTGAACACATGTGCCTAAATCACATACACATATCTAATAAATAAATATTTATTTTTGAATTTTTTGGTTAATTAACCCCAAATAGTCATTAATGAAACTTGCTATGACAGTGTTTGATTTATGTAATCTGTATTTTTCCCTGGACTTTCTCACTTTATGATGTTTCCTAATCCATCTTGATTTTATTCTGGACATTAAATATGGCACTTTCTTTTTCAGATACTTTCACCCAAAATATAAAAAGTTTGAAAATTGGAGTTTAGATATGACATTTAATCTATCATCCATCAACACTGATCAATGCAAACCAAGTTCATAGAAGGGATCCAATGTCCTCTGGCAAATATAAAAATTAAATTTACGTAGTTCACCTTGTGTGACTTGGCTGTACTATATTTTCACTTTCTTTCATTCTTTGAAAAGTCCTCATAAATCATCTGCATGAGGATGTAAGGATTAAGCAGATGGTGAACTGAAAGCTGCTTTAATGAAAATGTATTATAGATGCTTTCCTTTCAGATGTAGAAACTCTCACATATATAATCTATGGCAATAATTTCCAGCAGCCTTTATAATTTATGTAAAACTTCAGTTGTAGGCTCGATTTCTGGAAGATGACTTACTTGTTTGACTGACAGCATTTGCCTCAGTTAGGAGTGTAATTTTTCTCAAATATGTTGGAGAGCTGCAGTTCAAATTGGGTATCAAAAAGATCCAATATCTTAACCACACTGAGGGAACTGTCTGAAAATATTATTGTCATTAATCCTGGAAATAAAATTCATGCAAGTAAATAACTTCCATAATCAAGAAAGAAAAGGATAAAGGAATGAAGGAGAGAAGAAGGACATATTAATGCTTTAGTGTTTATTTTGAATTAAATCAGTCTCTCTTGATGAACAAAATATAATTGGATGTCAAATGAAAAGTTTTCAATAATTTCCACTATAAAATTATTAGAGCATATTAGTCTGTATAAAATACTTAATTATTTTACCCATGTGTTGTTTGAGTTACTTGTTATTTTGTTTTTCATTTAATAGGATGTGGCAAAAATATAAGTGTATTTTGTGGGTGCATTTATAAAAGTCAGTGTCAACCACTAAATACCTTTACCACAAATTCTCAGTATCTATGTGCTTCTTGTGTAAATCCCCTTGTTCTATTGACAAACTCCCCCGTCCATGTACTATTGGTTAGACAGCTCACTGAAGTGACTATCACTTTTCTCTGCCCTCATAGACTGGCAGACTGGGTTTCTCTTCTGAGTGCTGACGCAGGCTGGTCTCAGCTTCCATGTCCTGAGTTCACATACATCTCTGCTCTTCAATATTCAGAAGACCATGCACACTCTGACCTTGCATCCTCCAAAGGCTAATGAACCCCACTTAATGAGTTTAATGAATAACTTTTAAAGGTATTTGTCTGTAATTATTTGCAACATTTTATACAACTTTGCTTATCACCCATTTTTCATATAACTTGACAAATGACTGTGAAATCACAAACTTTTTAACAAATGGAATCTGACTCAATGGAGACAAAGTGGAAAATGTTATCAGTGATTAGAATGTAAATGTCCAATTAGGACAGGCAGAAAAACACAAATGAAATGTGTGAAACATGTAAAGTACTGAGGATGCACAAGTTAGAAGAGATGAGATTAATCAGAATTGATACTAAATGAGATGTGGGAATCAGTGACATGGAAATGTCAAGGAGATTTGGATGACTGTACCACCTTAGGTATGTTATTCAGTAGAATTGGTTTTCTAATAATTGAGTTTTCAGTAATAGACAATTCATAGAGGTATTTGAACACTTCAATTTTTCAATCTGTATAATTGAAAAAAAATTATGAATATTCATAATATTAGTACTATATCTATTCAATTGGGACCATCAAAAATTTTGCAGAATTCCTGTTCACCAAGAATATTAACAACTGATAGGTATTATCTTGTACAAGGAAGGTCCTGTACTCAACCTCAGCACCACTATACTACCATATATATATATATATATAATGTATTATATATTATTTGTATTTTCAAGTTATAAATAAACTTAATTTTTAAAATAGCTGATACTCTTTCAGGAAAAATTAACTTGATACCATGTAGTATGGAATTAGCCACATTATTTTCTTCCACTCACTTTGACCATTTCACAGTTCATTATCACATCTACAAAGGAAAGGGTGGGAAGAAGAGTAAAACAGAGACACTTATTTAAGTTAGGTGTTGATTCTCAGTCACCTTTTTTTAACAGTACTTTAAACTGTGAAGGCACTTTTCCATAAAAAGTGATATAATTTAAGCTACGTGTCAGCACTGCCTGACTTGGGTAAATTCTGTCATACTTCCACACCAATCCATTTGGCATTCTTAATCTCTCATCTGCAGAAATGTGAGTTTTCACAGCTTAATAAAGAGTTCAAGATTATTCATTTTGTTATTAGTCTGTATATTGTATTGATTAGCTGTGTCTTACCAGATTGTATTCCCTCAATTGTCCTGAAGTATTAAGGTGCTGCCTCTCCAGACCTTTGGGGAATCATCACATGTATTTATATACCAAATATATAGCAACTATAATTGCTACAATAAATCTGGCTTCAGCTCAGTGTGTGTAATTTGTTGTTGATGAAGTCACTGAAAAACTGCATTAACTTTTAATCCATGAAGAAACACTGAAGAGAAAAGGCCCTTGGGAATGAGTGTGCTGCAGATTGTATCTTTCTGCGTTGATTAAAACTTTTGAACTATTGATTTTGTGTTTACTAGGTTAAACATAAAACAGTTCTAATAATAATTATAAGATTTACTCAAGTGTGCAATTATTCTTACTCTTCCAATTAGATGATTTTTGAGGATTTATCAGCATTCACTTGAACATTTGTGAGATCCAGAGGTTATTATGTCATCAAGTGTTTACATCAATGACACTGGGAGTAATTTTTACAGTTTGTGAGAAACAACCAATAATTATAGCACTATGATCATTATAAAGCCATGTGTACATACACCAGCTCACACAAATCCACCAGGAGATCTTGCTGTGTTGCACTGACACATCTGAGGAATTAAAAATAGCCACATTTCTTTCAGTTAAGTTTGAATATTAGTGGGGCATCAATCATTAGAAGACCAGTCAAAAGCCTTGGAACTAGATAGACATGAATTAACATTTCTGTATCACTCTGGTATATGATTTGGGGTAATTTACTAGACTTCTCTGAATTTCAAATTTAAAACAGAAATAAAAGTATCTTTTTCAGTGAATTAGGAAAACTAATTGAAATAATGCAATAATAATATCTTGGTTTTTGTAGACAACAAGACCTGGGAACTACCTATATTTTTTGGAGAGGTGTAATCTCATTTTTAAATGCTAAATTTTTATTTGCAGTTTTAATAACAAACATTAACTTATTTATTTCAAAATAATTAAATTTGAATAGAAAGAGGTCTCTAAAATTTGCTTCTGTTTTTAAATACTGAGTGATTTAAATGGAAAAAAAAGTATGCTCCATATGAGCATCACAATTATCATGAGTTTCTAGGGCAACCCACTATAATGATTAATTAAAACTACTTATTCAACAGGATTTTCTTAATTATGTGCAAATAATATACAAACATTTAGATGAGTTGGCTATGTAAATATAAAATATAATATTGTAGAACTATACTCACAAAGTATCTAATATCTCAAGAGAGAAAAAAGAATAATTCATATGTCAAGTTCAAATAGTTACATTGGATTATAGGATTTATTGCAATCATATTTGCTTAGAAAAGTAATACTTAGTTCAAATATAACACTATATACATAAGATAAAATCTGGTGTGAAAATAACATAAAACTCTTGTAAAAATCATGAAATCTACAAATAAAAACAGACTCCTGCTAGGCAACCTTCTCTGCAAGCATACTCTTGGGATAAAGTAGGCTAACTCCAAACATGGGATGTGCCTGCTGCCTGCTTTAAGTATTGCATAGGAAACTAAGTTTCACAAAAATTCTGGTGGTGGCTTTTTGTAAGGAGCACCAGTTGAGCTAAATTTGAGCATGCAAATTTCTGTGGGTGACAAAGTGAAGAGGCAATGTGAGCTGGCTTCTACTTGCAGTAATTCCAAAGTATGGCTCAGGAACTCTTGCCATGGAGAATGTAGGAGCGTGGCTGGCAAGGAGGGCTCACATTTGATATTAACCTTTCAGTGCATCACAGTAGGAGCTGAGGTTTTTAAGATTTCAGTCTGAATTGCAATGGAAATGAGGTTGAATATCATTCTTCAATGGTAAAATCACATCATGCTCTTTGAAGACTGCAACAATATCAGAGCTGCATTCCTCACACTCCAGCAGGCATACAGATTACCCAGACATCATTTTACAAAGAGGATTTTTATTCATAGTTCTATTAAACATAATGAGATTCTGTGTCCTTAACAATATCCTAGTTGATTCCCATGTCTTGGTCTGCATTCCCTGCTTTGGGTATCAGAAATATAGAATCGGGGGTAGGGGCATTGCTACTAAAGGGATGGATCAGTTCTTAAAGGCATTTGCTTGTAAAGATTGATGGCTGGGTTTGATTCTGCAGTATCCACATAAAGCCCGATGCATAAAATGGCACCTTCATCTGATGTTCATTTGCAGTGGCAATAGATTCTGGAAGGGTGGAGGGAGATACACACAAAACTAAATCCAAAATGAATTGGTTCCATACAAACCTTCCTCCTGAATAGTAGATGATAAGATATAACCTCAACAGAGTATGGGCAATATCTGGCAAGAAGGGCTCTGGAGAGGGTGGGCTGAAACCTAACCCTAAAACATTTGGCTTGTAACTCGCAGCACCAGGAATATGTTTACAATCCACATTGAGCTGTTGTTTAGAGACCTGTGAGGTCAACAAAACAAGACAGGTTTCTGACAAAGGACTTGATTACCTTCCTGAGGTAAAAGCTAAAACCCTATCACTGAAGATACCACATGCTGTCAACAAGGTACATGAGAGATCTGGCTAGTGTTCCCAGATGGTCTACCCCATACAGTGTTGAAAAGTGCTTCCTGAGCTGCAGGGGAAAATGGCCAACAATGTTATGAGCAAGCAAGGGACCCTGCTATACGAAAGCAAACAACCTGACAAGAAATACACACCTATGCAATGGTAGCACCTAGCCTAGGTGGGTGATGGATGGCTTTCTGATTGGCTAAGAGATCCTCTCAGTCCCATAGCTGGAACTGGGAACCAAGTTAGAATCCTATAGAGAAAAAAATAGAATCTTATGGAGAACAATATGGTCTCCAATGAGAAGTCCCCACTAGTTTTTGAGCAAAAGAGATGCTGCATTTGTCAAAGATTATCTAAATTAGCAATGCTTATCCCCTTTAATCTATGCTGATCTCACACTCCATTGAAGAATTTGTTTTTCTTTTGTTCAGAAGGCAGCAAGAACTGAGGACAACCATGATCTATGAACAAGACAATAACAGATAGCTGATTCCTGGCAGGAGATGAATCACACAAACACATCAATCAGGGCCCAGGTAAAACCACAGGAGGATTGACTGGATGAGCAAGAGTGCTGTTTTCATGGGAAGCTTGACAAACTGCATCTGAGGATACTCAAAATATACCAAAACAGAAATGCAGAAACTGCTGAAAGCTCAACACTAAAGTAGACTTAAAACACACCCACCATGGCTGAGGAAATTTTGTGGAAAGAAGGGGTGGAAAGATTGTAAGAGCCACAAACTGGTAGGGAATATCCAAAGGCATGGCCCTCCTCCCCAAACACCCCACCAAAAACCACCAGGATGCTTGCTGCTCTCACAACTCCTAACCCCAAACCTCATGGTGAATACCAGCAATCCCACTGAGGAGGGCCCTCATTGGAGTGGGAGCAGGGAGGAGGGAAATGCTGGTACCAACACATGATATATTCACATGCAATTTCTACTTCATAGTAGAAAAAAGAGAAAATGGTACTGCCCTTGAAAATGAAAGCTACATGTATATTTTAAGGCTTTAAACCATTTTTATATATGATTTATTTATTGGACAGAAAGAGGGAGAGATAGAAAGAAGTATATAGAGAGTATGGGCACACCAGAGCCTCTAGCCACTGCAAAAGAACCCCAGACACATGTGCCACTTTGCTCTTCTGGCTAACTGGTGTACTGGGGAATTGAACACAGGTCCTTAGGTTTTCCAGGGAAGCAACTTAACTTCAAATCCATCTCTCCAGCCCTTAATATTTTCTTTTTAAAGTTCAAAAAACTTTAATGATTTAGCTAATTGAGACAAATATATCTTACATTTTACCATTTCATCAGGCATTCATCACGTATAATTTTTTTTTTTCTTTTTGGCTTGTTGTATCTCTTTTACATTTAAAAATATGTGATTTATGGAATGCTATACTATGACTATGCTATGCTAGCATATCAGAATTCTTACTATCCATGCCCTATTCCAATAGCCACATGAAGCTAGCAGCTATAAAATTGTCAACATAGGGCTAATGTATATGTTTTTGAAATGGAATTGTGAAAAAAGAAAACTAGCAATATTTTCTTTGTAAAATAGGAAGTTATTGGCCAGGTATAGTGGTGTATGCCTTTAATCCCAGCACTTGGGAGGCAGAGGTAGGAGGATTGCCATGAGTTCAAGGCCACTTGGAGATTGTAAACTCCAGGTCAACTTGGGCTAGAACAAACCCTACCTTGAAAAAAAACAAAAATGAAAAAAAATAAATAAAAGACCAAAAAATTACTAGGTTATTTCTTTTTTAAAATCTCTTTTTTCTAATCCATGTGATTTTTCTATTTTCTGTTTCAGTATTGATAAACATCATCCATAAGTTGTTTTGTTCGTGCATAGGGAGAATAAACCCACTAGAGGTGGTCACTAAAGCCCTGATTAAGCTATTGGAGGTTTTGACGTAGAATAATCTGAGAAAATTAGTCAAGTCAGACTAAGACCAAATGCAAAAGGAATTGCAACAGCCCTACATCAAATAGGAGAAACTAGCATATTTCCCATACCATACTGGAGGTAGAATTACATCAGAGGATAAAATAATACCCTCCTGTCATAAAATTATTAGAATGAACAGGAGAAAAGAATGGATGGGCTGGAGAGATGGCTTAGTGGTTAAGGTGCCTGCCTGCTAAGCCTAAGAACCCGGTTCCAATCTCCAGGTACCACATTTAGCCACGTGCAAAATGATGCAAGGGTGCAATGCCATACTTGACCACAAGGGGGCGCACGCATCTGGATTTCGTTCACAGCAGCTGAGAGACTGCTGGCGCACCCATCTCTGCCTGCCTCCCTCTCCCTCTCTGTCTGTCTCTCTCTGTGTCTCTCTCCAAAAAATAAAAAATAATTAATAAAAAAATTAAAGAAAAGAATGGATGGAGGAATCCAATCATGATAAAGACTTAGCTATAAATATTTTTTTCAGACAAGGATGAGGAAATAAATGAAGGGTAACACTGAGAGTGGTAAGGTGAAATGAGAAATACCCAAACTTGCTTGCATAATACCTTTTCGGCAATCTCCTAAGAATATTGTGACACTAGACACACTAGTTTTGTTTGTTTGTTTTTTTTTTTTTTTTTAAATCATGATTACATTAGTAAAATATAGGTTGGACTACATAGATAAATTCAGAACACACTCACTAATTTTAAATTTTTGTGTGTGTGTGTGTGTGTGTGTGTTTTAAAGCTTGCTTATCTTTGGGAACTTGTAAGGGTGCAGTCATATTTTTTAAAAGTCATATTTTTAAAAATATATTTTTAGTATGCAGTTTCTAAATTATATCAGTTCCTGTAGCTCTTTCCTGTTGTGCTCTGGTAAATACTCTTTTGCTGTCATGGCTCACACTGATGTCCTCCTCTATCTTTATCTGTGCTTCCTTCATTTTGGCTTTTGTGTCTCTGGACAGATGCACTCTCATTGAGAAGTGCCTATGGATTATAACTATACCTTCTTGTGTTATTTATATAGATTACTCCTGGCTGAGCTCACTGACACTTATGTGACACCTATGCCTAGCAATACTGCCAAGTCATAAGGATTTCTGCCAAGATTTCAATCTCTTGCTGAGTGTCCAGCTGATTTACAATGTCCTCTTAACCTAGCCTTTCAAACTTCAAAGTTTGAAGAACAATTATAATATTCTTACCTCTGTATCTTCACCAGTCCTTTCCATCTACACAACTGTTGTCACAGTCTAATTACTCAATATGTGGCAGTCATCATTTTCTGCCTTTTTTTCCATCACCGTACTCAACCCACCAATAGCATTCCAACTGCAAACACAAATATACATTTTGGAAGGGTCCACTTCTCTCTACATTGGCAACAGTCTCATTCAAATGAAAACAGTTTATACCTAACTAGTGCTGTCACTTCTGCTACCATTCCTTGATTCCTCTGTTGCAGCCTGAATGCTTGGAAGAGAGTTATATTCAACAATGTTTGATTCTTCAGGTAAACTCCATTTCACTTAGGGTTAAATCCATTATTATTTTTAATATTTTTATTTATTTATTTGTAAGGAGAGAGAGACGAAGAGAGACAGAGATAGAGAGAGAATGAATGATTGAAAGAATAGTTGTAGCAGGGTTTATAACCACTGTAGAAGACCTAAAGATGCATGCACCACTTTGTGCATCTGGCATTACATGGGTACTGGGGTTCAATGAATCTGGGTCATTAGGCATTTCAGACAAGCACCTTACGCACTGAGCCATCTCTCCATCCCGAATCCATTATTTTATAATGTATAAAACTGCCAAATTATACCTCCTTCCTAGCTTTATACTGTCATCTCTACTGAGAATATTTTAGGTATTTCACATGCTTTCTGTTTATAGAAATGATCATTTTGCATCTTGATCATGAAATCTTGACTTTCTTATAATTTTTTAAAAAATATTTTTATTGTTCATTTATTTATTAGAGACAGAGAGAGGGAAAGAAAGAGGTGGAGAGTGAGAATGGGTGTACCATGGACTCTAGCCACTGCAAACTAACTCCAGACGTGTGTGCCCCCTTGTGAATCTGCCTTACGTGGGAACTGGAGAATCAAACTGGGGTCCTTAGACTTTGCAGGCATGTGCCTTAACCACTAATCCATCTCTCCAGCCCAACTTTATTTTTCTGATTGTGTAGAATATTCTTCTCTCAGTTTCTTTCATGGAAGTCATATTTGTGCTTTTCAGTTCTCACACCCAGTATCATTTCCTTATGGAACCTTCTCCCATCATTCCATGTAGCTCATCATCACCTCATGTCACCTCTCTAGTGTACTTTTATCATGTAACATTGTTTATTTGAATTACAGAATATATTCTAATATAGAATTGTTTTTTGTACTTGACCCGTGTGCGTGTGTGTGTGTGTGTGTGTGTGTGTGTGTGTGTGTGTGTGTGTGTTGGTTTGAGATCATTTGCAACATTAGATAATCTGATCTTAAGCATGTCAGCTGGCCTGCCAAAAGTCTTTACTGATTGGCTGTAATGTGAATTTCATACAAATGGAAATATTTGTTCTAGTGTAAGATATATTTGTGATCTGGAATTTAGTCAGTCATGGATGTTACCTGTGATCTCAGTTTGTTTAGGGTAAAAATATTTGTCATATTGTGGGTCTCACCTTACTTTGATTTGATGGTTTCATAAAACTAAGAAAAAAATTTAAAAAAGAGCTGTGATAAAATATTCACGCCAACAGGGCAATTTACCCATGAAATCATTTGGCTATGCTGAAGCCCAAATTTTGGGACAGTCAGCAATGGATATCAATTCAATTTTCTTTGCTAATGTAGGAAGAAATGTAGAGATAATACTAAATGGCAGATTTTGCACTTTTGTAATTGTGTTTTTCTTTGGTAATACTAAATTCCTTTACAGTATTTGAGCATAGGTAGCAAAAGTATGCCAGGAATTTTTTCATTTTTAGTGCAATTTATCTTGGTACAAAAATTAAAACGGATAATGAAAATATGTGAATACAAGCAAAAATTGACTATACTTATATAACAGAATATTGCATAAGCCTTGCACAACATTTGAGGTTGAAGGGTGGTCCTGTCTGTAACTCACTATGAAAGAATTGATAGGTATATATAGCAATGCAGGCATATGCATTTTATGTAGCTGTACATGATTCACAATTTAGTCTGTGTTCTTTTTTTTTTTTTTTTTTTTTTTTTTTTTTGGAGAGATATAGAGAGAGAGTGAGAAGAAGACAGATAGAGATGGGCACGCCAGCAGCCTCTCAGCTGCTGCAAACGAAATCCAGATGCATGCGCCCCCTTGTGGTCAAGTGCGGCATTGCACCCTTGCCTCACTTTGCATCTGGCTAAACGTGGGACCTGGAGATTGGAACCGCTGGAGATTGGAACCTGTGTTCTTTAGTCTTAGGAGGCAGGCGCCTTAATCACTAAGCCATCTCTGCAGCCCACCCCCAATGTGTATTCTTTTATTCAAAACTCCCATCCCTAATTTTTCTGATAGCTTCCCATGTTTTATCCATGTCTATGTCTTATGATACAGTAAGCTTACTTATTATTTTTTGATATTGTTAATTTTACCAGATCACTAATTTCTTATGACCAAGGAGAAACTTTCTTCATGTCTACTAAATGATAACCATGCTCTCTGACTGAAATTAAAAAAAAAAAAAAAAAAAAAAACAGTAACTGAAAGTGAATATGTCTCTATGTAATGTTTAGTAACTAAAATATAACACTAGTTTGCTTAAGCAAAACAGGAGTATTCATTTCAATGAGAAAAAGAAATATACACATATATAAATATAAATATAAATATATATATATAACTTATATATATGTAGGTATAAATATAGATGGTATGGATAGATATATTCTTTTCCTGATATAATATCTAGGTACCTAAACACCAGAAAGCAGCAAGAGGAAGAAGTTCGAGTCCCTGCAATCAGCATTCTGTGTAATTAACTTTCAGGTATTGACTTGTGTTCTCTTGACATTATCAAATTTTGATAACAATCATTTGTAATACACATGCATAAACCAGAGAAATACTGCATTCTCCTGATATATGATTGTGTTTTGATCAGTAGCAAAACAGATTGCAAGCAAGTTGTCATTAACAAAATGTCTTGACTTGTTACAATAATTATTTACTTTGTAAATAAGTTCATAAAAATTTATTCAAAATTCAAATTTAAATGAAAGAAAGGATTGATTTTGATAGCTTATTTGAAGTAATGCTACTTCAGTTATATCATATGTCATAACATAAGGCAGTCACGTTTTTTATTCATAAGTTCATGAAAGTAATAAAATTATTTTATTAGTCCTTATTTGATTATGATTAGCTGAGTTAGAAATCTTTCTTCCATCTAAGACAAAATTATGACAGCCTATCTGAGTATATTGTGATATTATATATTGAACACCAGAGTCATCATTTCATGCTTAAAATTTTAAATACAGTTTAAGAAGAAAACCTGTAATTGAATAAAATTATTTTGCATAATAGAGCAAATAATTAAAATATATTAAAATGTATACAGTTTATATGCAGTTTTCAGCACATATTAAAAAAGCTAAATGCCTTGAGTATGCGTTATGGTTTTGTGACATATAAAAAAGATTAAGAAAGCTGAGCATGGTGGTGCACACCTTTAATCCCAGGACTTGGGAGACAGAGGAGGAACACCATGAGTTCAGGGCCACCCTCAGATTACAAAGTTAATTGCAGATCAGCCTGGGCTAGAGCAAGACACTACCTTGAAAAAAAGAAAAAGATGTAGTATTTGAAATAATTACTTGAGCCAGGTGTGGTGGTGCATGCCTTTAATCCCAGCACTTGGGAAGCAGAGGTAGGAGGATAGCCATGAGTTCGAGGCCACCCTGTGACTACATAGTGAGTTCCAGGTCTGCCTCGAGTAGAGTGAAACCCTACCTCGAAAAACCAATACATACATAAATATATAAATAAATTAATTAAATAAATACTTGAAATTATTAAATGATTACTAGATGTAAAGTGTTATTAAAATCATAATAGTTGGCCTTGTTAAGTGATCTATTTGATATTACCCTTAAATTGTAATAAATTTCATATCCCTATAATTATTGCAATCAAAATAAAAATTTACTGACATATGAAGAAGATTCTTCTTTTGCTGATATTAATTTTTATCTTATGACATTTAAACTAATAAATAAAATGTGTTATACATAGTTGTTATCCCACAAATGTGCTATGAGAGCACAGAGCCTAAGTAACTTATATTTTCTCTATATTTTTTTCTTTTATATAAATGTCATCAACCAGGTAGAGAAGGGCAAACAAGTATGTCTTTCTAGGAAGTAACTACTTTTTACAGTGAAAGTTGTAAAGTTGAGATTAATATGATAACTTTTAAAAAATATATCTTATTTATTTATTTGAGAGAGAGAAAGAGGCAGAGAGAGGGAGAATGGGCGCAGCAAGGCCTCCAGCCGCTGCAAATCTCCAGATGCATGTGCCTCCTTGTGCATCTGGCTTACGGGGGTCTCCGAGAATTGAACTGGGATCCTTTGGCTTTGTAGGCAAACACCTTAACTGCTAAGCCATCTCTCCAGCCCTGGTAACTTTTTTTTTTTTAATAAAACAAGTGTACGATTAAGTCAGTCCTGGATAAGCAAATATTTTCTGTTGAACAAAATTTTAACAATCTTGCATAAGAGAGTCCCATTAAGATACAAGAAGCTCATAGAACACCAAACAAAGAAATTCTCCCAGGCACATCATAGATAAAACTCTTAACAATGAAAACAATAAGAGAGTGCTAAAAGCAGGAGGAAAAAAAAAAAAAAAAACTCACTACAAACAAAGAAGAGTCAAATAACCAATCTCAAGAGCCTATAAGAAGATCACAATAACCAAAGCTAGAGCAAGCTCAAACATGTACAAAGCCCCAAAAAGCATCAAAACCTATAAAGCATCCCATCATGGCAGGGGTTAAATCAAACCTCACAGTTACAACATTACATATTAATCTTCTAAACAAAGCTATTATATTTATTGAGAGTGAAAAGGTAATGAAAACCCTTCCCAAAAAGAAAAGTCCAGGACCAGATGACTTCTTGGCCCAATTGTATCTAACCTTCATGGAAGAAGTGAACCTTAGTTTTCTCAAAGTGTTTCACATAATTGGAGAACATGGAATCTTCTCCAACTCCTTTTATGGAGCTAGCATCACCCTAATACCCAAACAAGACAGAACTACCAAAAGAAAACTATAAGCTTATATTCCTGATGCAAATATCCTGAACAAAATCCTTACAAACCAAATTCAACAACAAATCAAAAGTACTATTCAAATTTATGAAGCAGTATTCATTCCAGGGATGCCAGGGATGGTTCAACATAAGGAAATTGGTCAACATACTAAAAAAACTTAATCACAAGAACCAGATGACTGTTTCAATAGAAGCAGAGAAGACCTTGTGCAAAATAAAACATCACTTCATCATTAAAACACTGCAGACAATAGGCATGGAGATTTTTTATCTCAATACAATAAAACCTATATATGATGCACATAAAGCCCAGTTAATACTTAATTGGGGGCTGGAGAGATGGCTTAGCAGTTAAGGCGATTACCTGCAAAGCCAAAGGACCCATGTTCAACTCTCCAGGATTCACGTACACCAGATGCACAAGGGGGCGCACACATCTGGAGTTCATTTGCAGTGGCTGGAGAACCTGGTGCAACCATTCTTTCTCTCTCTATCTGCCTATTTCTGTATCTCTCTCTCTCAAATAAATAAAAATAAAATATAAAAAATACTTAATGGGAAAAAAAAAAAAAGAGTTCCCATTGAGATTTGAAACAAGATGAGTGCCCACTTTTACCACTGCTCTTCAACACAGCATTAGAAGTCCTAGCCCAAGCAATAAGACAGGAGATAGAAACAAAAGGGATAGAAATTGGAAAGGAAAAGTCAAGTTAGCTCTATTTGCAGATAACATGATATAATCCATGAGTGACCTGAAAGTCTCCATCTCAAAATTTCTAAAGGTGATTAATTCCTTCAGCCAACTCGCAGGATACAAAATCAACACACAAAAATCAGTAGTCTTTTTACATGTAAAGGACACATACGCAGATAAAGAAATTAGCAAGGCTCTCCCATTTTCATTAGCCACACACACACACAGACCCCCACAAAATATCTTGGAATAACAGTAACCAAGGGTGTGAAAGACCTATGTAATGAAAACATAAAAACATTTAAGAAAGAAATTGAGAAGGACTTGAGAAGAAGGAGTGACCTTTCATTATCCCAGAGAGACAGCATTAATGTTAGGAATATGGCAATTCCACCACAACAAATATACAGATTTAATACAATACCAATAAAACCTCCAGCATCATTATTCAGATATAGAAAAAATGATCTCAAAATTCATATAGAATGGCAGCAGGCCTCAGATATCAAATATATCCTCAGCAAAAGAAACACCTAAAGTTATATTACAAAGCCTTCATAAAACAAAATAAAATAGCATGGTACTGCCATAAAAGTAGAAATATAAAGCAATGGAACAGAATTGAAGACCTGGACCTTAGGCCAAGTAGCTACAGCTACTTGATTTTTGATAAAGGTGTCAATAATGTAGACTGGAGAAAAAGACAGAATCTTAAATAAATGGTGCTAGACAAACTGGATAACCACATGTAGAAAAATAAAACTAGACCCACTCATCTCACCATACACAAAAGTTGACTCCAAATTGGCTAAAGACCTCAATGTAAAACCTGAAACTCTTCAAATACTGGAAGAAAAAAATAGGAGTAACTCTACAATATAGGAGTGGAGAAAAACTTCCTGAACAAATCCCCAGTAGTCCAGGAAATTAAACAATTACTCAGTCAATGGGATCTTGTGAAACTAAAAAGGTTTCATACAATCAAACTTACCGTAAGCAGAGCCAATAGATTCCCCACAGAATGGGAGAATAGTTTCACCAGCTATACCACTGACAGAGGTCTAATATCTAGAATCTACAAAGAACTCAAAAAACAAAACAATAAATAATCAAACAACCCACTCAAAAATGTGGTGGAAAACTGAATAGGGAGTTCTCAGAGGAAGAAATACAAATGGCTAACACTCACTTGAGAAAATATTCGATATCCCTAACCACCAGGGAAAGGAAAATTAAAATAACTATGAAATTCCATGTTACTCCAGTTAGGATGGCATTCATTAAAAACTCAAACGAGGGCTGGAGAGATGGCTTAGCGGTTAAGGCGCCTGCCTGCTAAGCCTAAGAACTCAGTTCCAATCTCCAGGTCCCACGTTTAGCCAGATGTAAAGTGACGCAAGGGCGCAATGCTGCACTTGACCACAAGGGGGCACACAAATCTGGATTTTGTTCATAGCAGCTGAGAGACTGCTGGCACGCTCATCTCTATCTGTCTCCCTCTCCCTCTCTGCCTGTCTCTCTCTGGGTCTCTCTCCAAAAATGAATAAAATAATAAACTGCTAAAAACACTCAAATGACAATAAATATTGGTAAGGATGTGGGAAAAGAGGAACCCTCATTTACTCTTGGTGAGAATATAAACTTGTACAACCACTATGGGAAGCAATATGGAGATTCGTAAAAAGATGCATATAGAATAACAGACCCACTTATTTCCTTACTGAGTATTTACCCTGAATGCTGTACACTTCACTACAGAGATGTTTGCTTAACCATATTTATTGCTGCTCAATTAAATATAACTAAGAACTATGGGCTGGAGAGATGGCTTAGGGGTTAAGGCGCCTGCCTCCTAAGACTAA
This sequence comes from Orientallactaga sibirica, assembly GCA_036365145.1. Lineage (NCBI taxonomy): Eukaryota > Metazoa > Chordata > Mammalia > Rodentia > Dipodidae > Orientallactaga > Orientallactaga sibirica. The sequence continues at coordinate 21,462,809 of JAEOAD010000033.1, forward strand.
GAACACTGGTTCCAATCTCCAGCAGTTCCAATCTCCAGGTCCCACGTTTAGCCAGATGCAAAGTGACACAAGGGCGCAATGCCACACTTGACCACAAGGGGGCGCACACATATGGATTTCGTTCGCAGCAGCTGAGACACTGCTGGCGCGCCCATCTCTGTCTTACTCTCTCTCTCTCTTTCTCTCTGTCTCTCTAAAAAAAAATAATAAAAAATAAATAAAAAGTTTAAAAAAAATAACTAAGAACTAGGATCAACCCAGGTGCTCATGACTGGATAAATGGAAAATTGTGATATATATATATATATATATATATATATATATATATATATATATATATATATATATGAATGATGGGATTCTACTCAGCAGTAAGAAAAAAAATAATACAATGAGATTTGTAGCAAAATAGGTTGACTTAGAACAGATCATCCTCAGCAAATATAACAATCACAGAAAGACAAAAACTGCATGTTCACAATCATCTGCAGTCCCTAACTGGGATCAGCTTGAGTTGCTGGCATACAGAATAGGCAATCTGAGACCCAGACAATAGGACCAGAAGTTTTGACAGGTGGGAAAGGTGATGGTTGGAGGAAATAAACACAAAATTAACCAAAAATAAGCTTGTGCCATAGAAATATTTATCCTTAGAGAGCATATCCCTCAACAAGAATATAGGGGAATCACTCAAAGAGAAGAGCCCTGGAGAGGGGTGGGATGAAGCCTAAACTTAATGGAGGGAGGAGGGGACTTAAAAGGATCATATTGTATATATGTAAGTAGAAGAACAGATCAATGGGGGTGGAAAGGCCTCAGGGAGATCAGGGAAAGGGAATGAGTAAAGGAAAGGTGGTGGGAGGGCTAGTCAATATCTAAGAGGGTATGAATAAGCCATATGTAAACCTACTTTTTTGGACAGTGGAACACCTAGAAGCCATAGATTGTTAGTAGAAAATTTTCAGTGCCAGGGATGGTATACCATCCAGTGAGTTGATGTGTGGGGAAGTAGGTCCCTGGTGCTTCCAAAACATTACAGGCCATTGCCAAGGCTCTTGTTTTCTCACCAGGAATAATAGCAAGACCCTATTGAGGAAGATTCCACGTATTTGGGCTGCAAGGTCACTGAGAAAACCTGCTGGAGCTGAGTTGAAAACCTCCTCCACGTAGACCAGCGAATAGAAAGCTGAAAAAAGCTATATTGCATGCAGACCAAGGGGAGTTAGAGAAATCACCAGTGGCATATATTCAACAGTGGACACTGTAAGCCTTAAATTTGGCTAACCAGGCCAAATGAGCCAACAGGTGCAATAGTGGCATGTCTGTTATGGGGAAACTAACTGCACTCTAATTGGACTGGAGGCCGACTCCACAGGAGGAGATACATGCCTGATACTGAAAACCTATGATGAGGTAGTCATGAGCCCTAGGGGTGTAACATCTGCTGCTGTCTGGCTCAGCGTATATACTATGCTCACCAAACTGCCCAGTAAGCATGTCTCTTAATGTTCACACTCATATATTAATGTTACTCTCACTTTTTCCTAGTGAAGCTTCTCTTTTCAGATAATGGAGACCTTGTAATGACTCAAAAGGCACCTTGGTGCTGAGAAGAAGTGGCAGAGGAGTGCTCAGCACTGAAATATCTCTATCACCTCTTCCAAGGCTAGGGTCCATTGTGGATGAGGAGGTGGAAAGAACATAGGATCAAAGAAAGGGTAAGACTCCTTACAAAGCACTCCTGGAGACACAAAGTGGTCTGGATATCCATGACTTTGCAGAATCTGACACTACCTACACAAGACCATCATAATAGGAGGAAAAGATGATGACATCAAAATAAAAGAGACTGAGAAACAGAAGGGGTATGATGGAGAGTGGAGTTTCAAAGGGGAAAGTGGGAGGAGAGGGGATTTACCATGGGTTATTGTCTATAATTATAGAAGTTGTCAATAAAAAAGTAAATAAAAAAAAAAAAAGCAAAGAAATGGCTCTGACGTGTAAATGGAAATAGCAGAAGTAAGTGCTACCAACATTTAGCTGTTGATGTGAGGAACCTATGAGGTTGCTAAAACAAGATAGGCTTCTCTTAAAGCACCCATCTAAAGTAAACTGTAAGACCCTATTCCTGAAGACACCATAGGCTGCCAACAAAGAACAGAAAGACCTGGCTGGAATCTGAAAGAGAGCCATTCCCCACACAGCCCATCTAGTGCTAGTAATTGCTACATGAGCTAATGGGGGAAAGTGGCGAGCAGTGGTGTGAGCAAACAGGGGTCTAAACTACTCAGAAGCAACCAGCCTGACAAGACATATGCACCAGTGCAATGGTAGCACACAGTCTTTGTGGGTAACCAATGGGTTTCTGACTGGCTAACAGATCCACTCAGTGGAAGGGAACCCATGTCTAGAACTGTGAACCACGTCTGAATCCTATGGAGATAAAAATTATGCTCTCCAGAGAAGAGCAGGGCTGCTTCAGAGCAATGTGAAAACAGCCAGAAGCTTCCAACTGGTCAGTAAAATGGCAGGTCCCGGATTTACCACTAACTAGCAAAATTGACAGAAAAGTAAAAAAAAAAAAAAGTTTAAGAATCCTTCCTTCTGGTGTGCATTCCTTACAATAGCAGACTTTTGCAAATGGAGTTTTACAGTCTATATTTAAAAATTGTATGTTTGTAAAAAATAAAGTATGTCGAAAAGTGAAAAGAAAATTATGCTCTCCAATGTCAAGCCCTCGCTAGTGTCTGGCTAAAAGGGGGGTGCATTCACCAAACTCTCCCTAAGTTAATAATGCTTATCCAATTTAACCTATACTCACATTACTCTCTGTTGGAGAATCCGCTTTTCTTTTTCAGAAGGAATGGAAACCTGATAAGGTTAAACCATCCCTAGCATCTCAGTCAAGGCCCAGAGGAAACCACAGAGGAACTGGGGAGATGAGCAAGAGTTCTGCTTCCATGGTGATCCTGATAAGCAGGGCCAGGGTGAAGGAGACAGACCCTGAGGATACTTAACACCTACCAAAGCAGAGATGTAGAGGCTCCTTAGAGCTCATCACTGAAGTGGACTTAATACAAAAACACACCTACCAAGGTTCAGGGAATTTTATGGAAATGAGTTCAGAATGATTGTAAGTGTCACAGGTTAGGATGTCATGCCAAGAAGCATTGCCTCCTCCAATAACTGCTGCTCCCACAATGCATAATCCTCAACTCCATGAGGACTACCAGCAACCTCAATGAGAAGGTACCCCCCCCCGCCCGTGGAATGGGGACAGGTAGGAGGGAAAAGATGGTACTGACACATGATGTATCCATACAAAGTATGCTCTTAATTTAAAAAAAGAAAAAAAAAGTATCTAGCTGTAAGTATTCTGTACTAGGAGTCTTTAAAAACTAGATTATATTTGTAAAAAGTACTATTTCTTTGGAGACATCTGCTCATGCTTATGCACCTTTCCTCATGATAATAGAAATGTAACACTTTTTACTGTGGAAAAATTTATGAATAATCCATTTTTAAGACAAAAACACAAAGAAATACAGCTTATTTAGGATTAATATAAGTGTCATGTTACATTTATCAATAGCTGTTAAAATCCCACAATGTGCTTTCTCTTCTCTGAGTTTTATGGTGATGAGAAGTACCTTCTTGCATGCAAATCCCTTAGCATACTCTTTCTGATATATGACAACACTTACTAAATATTAGCTACATGATTATTTCTAATTACTTCTGACAATAACTATTCCACAAAGATCTCATTATATAAAACAAATTCCAAGAATTTTGTCTAACTATAAACTTATTGGTTGTCATTAATTCATGTTTATTATTTTTTCATTTTAATATATATTTTATTAGTTATGTATATAGCATATATACAGCCATGATGGCACCATAATTAGCCATTTCCCTGTCCTCCCCCCACCCATGGGTAATGTGGGTCTTGCCTTATGGGGGTAGCCATCAGTTATGTGGGGGAGGCAATGACTCTTTGTATAATGATCCAACTCATGGCTCTAACAAATTTTTCGGCCCCTCTTCTGCGAATTTCCCTGAGCCATGTTGGGTTCATTTTAGGTCTATTTCAGTGAGAAGTTTTGTGAGTCTCTGTATCTCTGGATATCTGATTTGTTAGGGGTTGAGTGCTCTTTGTATCTATCTCCTTTGCCCTTGTGCTGATACCAGGTACACCTATAAAGCAGCACTCTTGCTCATTTTCCCTCTAACTCTATGACTTCAGCTGGTGCCCTGGTGAGGTGTGATGGGCTGATACTCTCCTCAGGATCTGTGTCCATCTCAAAGAGAAGCAGATTCTCCAGCAGAGAGTGAGGCCAGTGCAAGATACGTGGATAACCATTATTATTTTATAGAGAATTTAATAGGTGTAGGCCCTCTTGTATCACACTATTGGTAGGAGCTTGATATTAGAAAGTGGGCTCATTTTTTAATATGGTTCTGACTTGTTTCCCCTTTCCAGGTATGGGTTCCATTCCACTGAGCAGATCAGTTAGACAAATCTAGAACAGTTGGTAACCCACCATGGCTGTGTGCAACTACTGCACTTATGTGAGCATCACGCCACATCAAGTTGTTTGCTGCTAAGTAGCTTAGACCAGGAGTTGCTTAGAGAGATGTTGGTCATTTTCCCCCAGTCACTTATGCAGTGACTTCAGGAACTAGACAAGCTAACTGTCTGGGGACTGATTCCCTTACAGGTTCCAGACAGGTCTCTCCATATTCTATCTGAACAGCATATAGTGTCTTTGGCAGTAGGATTTTACTTACCTTTGGTGGGTCACCAAGTACTCTGACAGAAATCTGTCTTATTTTGGGAAACCTTGTAGGTTTCACTGATCAACAGCTCCTTGTGGATGTTAACCACATGCTGGTATTGGGAGTTACAGGTCAGTGCCAAGGGAAAAGATGGAAGAAAAAGTATGGGTAATATGAAAGAGAAAGAGAGAAAAGAGAGAAGAGGGAGTGATAGAGAGAAACAGGAGAAGATTGAAGTTAGTCTTCATCATACCCTCTCCAGGCTCCTGTGATTCACATGTTCTCTCCAAGCACCTGATGAAGGTTCAACCTTTTAGTATGTCTTTCAGGATATAGGATTTTATGGTACCATTTCCATTTGGGTCCAGTTTTTTGTACCCCCCCCCATACCCTTTCCCTGCCTTCCCACCCAATCATCCCTATTGTCCAGTCCTTGAGATGTTTATTAGGTGTGTCAGTTGGTGTTGTCTGTTTTTTCTCTATCTAACAAAAGTCACAAATTACATAGTCAAATTAACCAAAGTATGATTGCTCAAGTTAAAAGATCTCAGGATTCCTTTTGTCTGACAGGCTACCTTACAGCTGTCTTTATTTAGTTCAACCTGACATAGCTAGAAAAATTCAAAACAATCTTGGAACAGCTATAGCTGAACATGCTGTTGAGAGTACACATGGCATATTTGAAAGGTAAATGTAAGCAAGTTGAACCTTAGCTAGGCTACTACTGTCTCAATTGACTTGCATTATCAGAGCATAGTAAAAAAGGAATTGTTAAAAAGAGTGGAAGTAGGCTGGAGAGATGGCTTAGCAGTTGAGCACTTGCCTGTGAAGCCTAAGGACCCTGGTTTGCGGCTTGATTCCCCAGGACCCATATAAGCCAGATGCACAAGGTGGCACATGCATCTGGAGTTTGTTTGCAGTGGCAGGCCCTGTTGCACCCATTTTCTCTCTCTCTCTCTTTCTCTCTCTCAGTCTGCCTCTTTTTCTGTGTCTGTTGCTCTCAAATTTACAAAAAAAAAAAAAAAAAAAAAAACAAGAGGAAGCTTTTTGACCTACAGAAAAACATAAAAATAATGTGATATTGCCAAATGATACATGATTTTTCTGTTTTCTTTGCGAGATAGCAGCAGATCTTATATATACATATATATTAAATAAAAGGTATAAATTTTCAGTATTCTTGGCAAAAAAATCAACCAGCTAAAGCCCATGTATTGTGATTCCACTTTTGAGGCAAATTTAGACAATTCAAATTCATAGCAGGAAAAAAATATATAGAATTCTGGTTGCCTTGGGTGCAGGGATGCAAGGGTAAAGAGATGAAATGTGACTGGGGATGGGTCTGGAGTACTGTTTATGGCAGGCTTTTGAGGTAGCAGTTTCCCCTGGCAACAAACAGGCCGTGTAAAGGTGTATGTGTGGCTTCGTGGCTCTCCATGAATTCAATCATGGGGCAGCACCATAACACCTTCTATTATTAATCCTTCCCAATAGCCCTATCTCTAAACATCATGGTCACAGTAAGTTTAAACTCCCAGTGCCTCACAATGGAATTAAATTTCAACCCATGAAGTTTTCAGAATCAAGTAAGCCCAAACTACTCATTATGTACTTTAATGCTAGAGCATGAACTACAAGTCCTTCATTAGTCAAGATGTAATATTTATGAATATTAATAAATACAAATAGAATCTGCATAGAAAAGATTAATGCATAATTAAAAAGTTAGCTGTCAGAGACCAAATATAAAAATCCCTTGTTTAAACATAGTGCTGAGAAGAAGAGACAGAGGGGTGTCCAGCATTGAAACATCTCTATCACACCCTCCAAGGCTCAAGGTCCATTGCAGAAGAGGTAGTGGAAAGAATGTAAGAGCTAAAGGAAGGGTACCACTCCTTACAATGCAACTGTCCAGACAGAAATTGGCCTCTATATCCATGACCTCACAGGGCCTAGCAATATCTTTACAAGACCCCCATAATAGGAGAAAAAGATGATGACATCAAATTAAAAAAGACACTAATGGTGAGAGGAAGGGTATATGGTGTAGAGTGGAGTTCTGAAGGGGAAGGGGAGAGGGGTGGGAAATATCCTGGTTTATTGTCTGTAAGTATAGAAGTTGTCAATAAAAAGATAGTAATTTAAAAAATAAAAAAAGATAAATTACATGAAAAAAATCCCTTGCCTTACTTATTTTAATTTCAGAAAGCAAGGATTCTTAGCTTTTATTATAAAAATACTGTAATATATTATTTACTTGATTTAGTTTAAATTTTTTATTTTTTTATTATTTGATAGAGTTTTATGACATAAAATCACTCTAAACAGTAAGTGAAGCATGTTAAATTAATTTACTTATTTAATACACTACACTCCATTTGGCTAATGTAATACAATTTGGGCAATTAATTTTCAAAGGAGGTGCCAGTTTAAAATGCTATTTTCTTCCTTCCTTCCTTCCTTGTTTTGTTTGGTTTTGTTTTGGTTTTGTTTTGTTTTGTTTTTTGAGGTAGGGTCTCACTCTATCCCAGGCTGACCTGAGACTCACTATGTAATCTTACGGTGGCTTTGAACTCATGGTGAACATCCTACCTCTGCCTCCCAAGCACTGTGATTAAAGGCATGAGCCACTACACCTGGATTTTTAAAAGGTTAATTTTTCACTGCAGTGATGGCTTAGTGGTTAAGGCACTCACCTGTGAAGCCTAAAGACAAGGGAGAGAAAGAGAGAGAGGGAATGTGCATGTCATGGCTTCTAGCTACTACAAAGGGACTCCAGACTCACGTGCCACCTTGTGCATGTCTTTTACATGGGTACTGTGGAATCAAACCTAGGTCCTTAGTCCTTGCAGGCAAGGGCCTTAACCGCTAAGGTATCTCTCCATCCCTCAATACAGTATTTTTTAAAAATAAAATAAAATGTTAATTTAATATCCTGGCCATCTTTTTCGGTTTCTGCTTAAGTAGGGAGAGAGCATAAATTGGAAAAATGCTTTGTCAATAGACTGCCTGAACTTAACTAATATCCATTTCTACTGTACTGTGTAAATGAAGGAGAGCTACACAATGTGATTGTATATTTATTTCTCAACTTATAATATGCAGGATGTCTCCTACAACAGATCTTTTTAAAAATATTATTTATTTTTAGAGAGAGAAAGAGGCAGATGTATAGAGAGAGACAATGAGCACACTGGGCTTCTAGCCACTGCAAACAAACTCCAAATGCCTGTGATACCTAGTGCATATGGCTCATGTGGGTCTGGAGAATTTGGGTCCTTAGGTATTGCAGTCAAGTACCTTAAACTCTAAGCCATCTCTCCAGCCCCTACAACATATCTATTTTTAAACACTGCAGGGTTGAAGCCAACACAGAAAAAGTGAGCTCTAACTATTTCTATAATTCCAAAATTGAATGACACAGAGGCCCACTGAAACATGAATGGGGAGAGAGCATCAATAATTATGAGGGTAAATTTTTATCCAAATTCTATTTTTTCTGAAAGCTTAGGTGATGGGCTTAATTCTTTGTGTGGGACATCCTGTATTTGTTTTGATCAGTAATAATCAACTCCTGTTGAATCTTATTTCATCACTGATATAGCTTGGAAGGCAATTAATCCTTAAAACCATGCAATTCTCTTGTGCTATAATATGATGTTCACTTTCAGGCATGTTTATTCAAATTAGGGCACATTTTGAAGGGTAGAGGCTTCACTCTATACTTCAAATTACTCCATACTGCCTGGCAGAGTATTTTGCAAAAATAGGCAAACACAGACTACATCTATAAGTATAGAATTCAGTCTTTGAAGTTGTCTATAAAATTTCCTCTTGAATTGTTCTCATAATATTCTAATTTTCTTATATGGCAAGTCATTAATGGGATGGGGCACTCTAAATTCAATCCAACAAAACTCCGATAAGAGATTAAGCTCACCTTACTTGGAGAAAAGCTTCGTTATCTGTAAAAATACAGTAAAATAATGATTCAGGAAATCAGATTCATATGAGAATTTAAATATTTAAGTTTTAAAATTATACAGTTAGTTATTCTGAAGAAAATATGTTAAATACGATTTTAAATGCTACAATTAGCCTTCTACTTTCCAAGGACCAGTTAGATATGATTTGAGAAGTAAAAATATATGTATTTAAAAACGAATGGCTCGGAGAGATTGCTTAGTAGTTAAGGCACTTGCTTACAAAGCTTAAGGACTCAGGTCTGATTCCCCAGTATCCATGTAAGACAGATGCACATGATGACACAGGCATCTGGAGTTTGCTTGCAATGTTTGGAGGCTCTGGCATGTCCATTCTTTCTCTCTTTATCTCCCTCTTTCCTTCTTTCTCTCTCTCAAACAAATAGATAACATATTTAAAAAATATATATATAAGCATGAGAGTAAAACCAAAAAATGTTTTAATTAAAAAACTTAAAAGCTCAGATATTCAGATAGAATAAATTTCTGAGGCAATTTCCAGAAGTGGAGTTTATTTTTGACAGGTTGTTCATATAAACAGCATGTTGTGTTGTCTTCTGCAAGTTGGGACACTTGGGGAGAGCTCATTGCTAATGAGTCATCACATTGATTCCTGCCTGATTCATTTGCTGTGATTTGTTCCTTGTTGAAAGAATTGAGCTTTTATTCCAGTTAATTTTTATTAAGTGAAATAAAACAAATCACACAAACTAATTGCTGCTTGAGTATGCATGTCATGAATAAAGAGAATACGTAATAATAAAGTATGCTTTTTCCCAAATTAATTGTGCCAGCAGAAATAATGAGAATGAAAATAAATTCAGCTCAGTTTAAATGCAAAAGAGCTCTTCTCTGAACTTTCTTAAAGAGATTATCATCTAAAGATATAGTCATATATTACATAAAGTTTAAATAAACATAATTGTTACAATTAAACTCTAAAGCACAGAGTGTGCTTTGAATCATCAGTTACAATATCACTAATCACAGAGGCAGTGGGGTCACTGCAATTTCAAGGCCACCCTGGGCTACACAGTGAGTTCAAAGTCAGTGTTAGCTATGTTCTGAGACCCTATTTAATTTTTTAGTCACTGAAACATTAACATTCATTATTTTACTCAAAATATAGCTTAAATTTTATTCACTGCAAAAGTGAATAAATATGTATTGTACTGTAAATATGGACTTTTCACATGTAAGCAAGATGACACAGTATTTTCACTGTGATGGCACTGGTAGGAAACAAACCCACAAGACTTGCAGAGTTACAAGGTAAATGTGAAGTCAAACATACCTGCTGAACCAACAAGAGGCATCTACTCTGTGAGCATACACTATGAAGGGGAGGGAAACACTAATTAACTGGGCCCCAACTAGTAATTCTAGTTCAAAAGTATTATGTTATCTATTAAATAGATAAAATAATGTCTCTGTGCAATTTTTGGAGAAGCATTTTATATGGCAAACCATAAAAATTAAAGTTATCACTTTTCACTCATTTGATAAACTTGAGGTATATAATGGGTAGAAAGCTGAATCTTAAGAGTCTGCTGCAGAGGTGGTAGCCCTGGAAATATCAAGAGGGAGCCTGGCACAATATTATACCCTATTTTTATGTCCTAAAATTCACAGTATCTACACACCTTGGATAATACAGTTCAAATTATGTACCAAAAGCCTTCAGAAAACTCAGAAAGCAAAAGTGAATATTAAAGAATCATATTTCTGTTCTTCTGATTGAAGTGTGTCCTCACAGTGTAGCTGCCTCTTGGGTCAGCAGGTGTGTTTGACTTCACACTCACTTTATACTGTAAAAGATGATAAAGTTATTTAAAATAAGCCCATATATATGTAAGGTATGATACATACACTCTTATGTTTGAGAAGGGAGAGCCAATGTCACAGACTTCAACAGGCTATGCTATGTTGATATCTCTGTTTAATCTCAAGCACTCAGAATCCAATTCCTCACCTCAGTACATAAATCCTCCATAATTTACACTGACCTGCCAGGGAAACACATTCTTCCTTGTTTTTGTGTGAGATTTACTTTGCTCTGTCAGTTGGGGAATCGATTCAGGTCAGGGAGGAAATCACCAAACACCTATTTTGAGCCAACAGGACAAAATTAGACCACCTGGTATATGAATGCCAGAGGACATATACTTTTGCCTTTCCAGAAAATTCAGTGGGAGGTATGAAACAGAGTAAGTCTCTCAAAGTAAATGATTACTCTGCCAAGCATGTATGGCTAGTCAAAAGAGCAAAGCAGAATATATACAAAAGTGAAATCTTGCTATACCTTTATTGATTTATTTTCTTTCTTCTTTCTAATAGTCACATAAAAACAGACATTTCTTTTGCCTTAAATATACAATGCCATGGTTCTTTGAGAACAACTATGGACAGACAGGTTAGTGGAGGGATGGCCAGTTGCAGGTCCAGCAACAGGCTGTTTTCAGAAGTTGAATGACCTCATTAGAACCTTAAGAGCATCTTATAGAAAAATCTTTAGGCAACAATTCCTCTTTGCCTTATGCTCATGGACACAGAGAAAAAGATGTCTGAGTGCACAACTGTACTGACATCAGCTCAGTTTCAATTTTTTAGATGGTAGCAGGTTTCCAAACTGCTTTTACCTCCCTTCATGGAGATATTTGACCCCTAGAGTGCTTAGAAGAATGTGCCAGCTACAGAAAGGTTACTAAATTCTACCTGAAAGAATCCATCACTTCTAAACGAGATCATTCCTAAAGCAATTACTTTTTCTATTTTTCCCCATTTCTTATCACAGTAGAGTCACATTTAGCTCCCTATCAGAACTCTGCCAATTCTACAGCTGGAAGAAAGTCAATCATGAAATAAAATTCCATCACCTCTGAAATTATATTTCAGCTTTCAGTTCAGTAATCATTCTCTAAAATATTGTGCCTGTTTTCATTTTTAATTTTTCTTCAATATTTATGTAGATATCCAATGACTATAAATCCAACAGTTATATATGGCCTCTCCTTCCCAAAAGCTTTACACTACTCCTCAAATAACTCTTTCCTTTACACCCACAAAACTATTTTCTTTATTTGTATAACAATGATATCTTATAGAAGTGACTGAGAGATGAGTACACATTAAAAAAATACATTAAGATAAACACACACAACTATTTCCAAATAAGTTGTTATATAAATGTGTGTTTTAACTTACATTGATTTTAGATAAGGAATGAAGTCACTCACTTTTACAACTAATTCATATATAACTAGCATTATAAATCTAATAATTTATAAATCTGATAATTTAATTCTCATATGCTATGTTCATTTGTGTTTTCACAGATTTTGTTATTTCATTATGCTTTAATTGACAAATGGAAAATGTTTTATTTTGTTAGCTAATAAACAAACATGCTCATGCCATTCTTAAAGAATTATATTCTCTAAAAGTAACAGCCCTTTTATAGTTCTACACAAACTATTTTTAATTATCATAATCTTGAACATAAATGTACCATATTTTTCTTATTAATAAAGCTATTTATAGGTTAAGTGAACAAGTCCAGAGAAAGTTTTTAAGAGAATAAAATAGAATGGAAAAAGTAAACTGAAGGATGTGTGAGAGCAGGAAACATCTGTACTTGCCAGATATTGAAAGAAGCTATGATAATCAAATCTTATAGAAAAGTATTTAATATAGAAAAATTGTATGACTAATTTTAAAGATCCTTAATATTTGTTTTTATACTACTCAGGTATTTATTATAAACACTAAAGTAAAAAAGTGTTTGATAATGCAGAAATAGTCAACCAAAAATCAGTTACAGATGGCCTACCACAATCAAAATTCTTAAAAATTAATCAGAACTACACTGACATATTAGGGTTTTACTTAACAAATAGATGAAAATTTCAACAAAATAAATAACAGAATATTTCATGTCACTTTTAAAATGTATATAATCACCGTGGGTAGGAGTATATGTATTTTAATATGTTCATATATAAGTAGTTTATACAATACAGCAGGAAAGAATTTTTATAAAATTCCCAAAAGAAGAGGGATATGCTTATTTTGTGCTACATTCATATAATGTAATATTGTTTGGACATGAAAAACCACATCTCAGCAGGGTATTTCATGTCCCATAAAGTGGTGATTCAATGCGAAACAATTTTACATGAGATAATTAAAAGTTTACAAAAAGCATGGGCTTTGTTTTAATAATCAACAAAAAATGCAGCTGTGCCTATAAAGATGAAAAAAGCTTGTTTAACAAGTATAATACTTAAGCTATGTTTTCAAATGTCCTTTTTTGTGTTTCTAATATTAAAGAAATGTCTTCCCCAACTCACACATGTATGCAAACACAGAATAATGCACACAGATACCCTTAAATGACATGTAAAGGATATGCATGGCCAAGAGGCAGTGCTTCATTAGTTTAAATCTGTTTTCCTGAAGGAGACAACTGTTTATGATATCTAGCTTATCAAAAAAGTTACATCATCATGTTTATGCATGTTTTGATAAAAATTACATCTTGCAAATATAAAACTGAAATCTCACTCTACTTATACAAATTTTGCCATAGTTTAGTGTGAATATCCCACATAGAATATTCATGTTATCTCCCCATACAACTGAAAACTATTAAGTTTGATACAGTCACTAACATATTGGTTGATTAAGGTAAAGAAGGGACTATTTTGTTTTGTTAAAATGATATATTTAATAAATATTTTATATTTGAACATAGAAGTTAAAAATAACACACATAGAGGGACAAAATGCAAATATAGGTAATAAGGATGATATTTATCTTTGTTTCTGTGTTTCCATAGCCCTTCTAGTATCTGCAACAGTCAGGTAGAATTTATATCTTGAGTATGTGCAACTCATTTCACCTGTGATTAATAATATTTGTAAACTAGTATGTGATCTAGCATAGTTCCCTCATAGTATGCCATATAACACAGCTTTAAGAAGGCATTGATATATTTGGGTTTCATATCTAGTTCTTTCATATTCAGAACATTGAGTTATACTACTGTCATATATATCATATATTATATATATGATATATACTTTTAATCTGTGGCTGTTTTAGGTGAATATCAACATTTTGCAAAGCATCCACCCTTTTGCCTGTACCAGTGGTTTGTTGCTTCATCTTTCTGTGTAGTATTCCATATATAAGAATATTTATTCACCCACTTTATTTTGAGATAGTTGAACTATTTTAGTTAAAGGCTGAAATGAATAAAGCAGTTGTGAACACTTTTTATATAACTATTGGGTCCTAAAAGGTTTAATTTGTTCTTGGCAAATCAACAATATATTAATATACTTCTTCATAACACATGATGTTTGGTGTAAACAGTTTATAATTTTTCACAACTTTGTTTACTTTTTTTTTTTTTTTTTTTGGTGGGGGCATTTGAAGTAGAGTTTCACTGTAGCCCAGGCTAACCTGGAATTCACTATGTAGTCTCAGAGTGACCTTGAACTCACAACAATCCCCCCAAGTGTTGGGATTAAAGATGTACACCATCACACCTTTCCTTTGTCTATTTTTGAGAAATACACATACATTTGGAGAGGAAGAGAGGGGGAGAGAAGAAAGTGAGACAGGGGAGAGAGAGGAGAGATAGAGGTGCCCTGTGTGATATAAATATTTGAACACCACAGTATTGGGTGTGAATTCTTTTTAGCAGTAATTTGCATTTTCCTAGTGAAAAATAGATAACAATGAAAACATGTGTATATTACTAGTGAAATTATTTTATTTCCTAAGCACTAACGTTATAAACCAGGGTCTTGATCTTGCCAGGCAAGTACTCTGCCATTAATTTCTAGTGCTTTTCTTTCTTTTCTTTTCTCTCTCTCTCTCTTTTATTTTTATTTATTTATTTATTTTGAAACAAAAGTAGGATGGGTGTTTAAGACCAGTATGGGAAACTGGTAGAATTACATGTATCACCATACTCTGCTGATTAATTCTTTTGTTCATATTTGTTTTGTTTTTCATATGTCTGTGATTTGTGCCTGTTTGATGTAGTGTGGGTACATGTGTACAGGTGCACTTACATGTGTGTATTTGTAGTGGCCAGAGGTTGAAGTTAGGAATCTTCCTAGATCACTCCCCACCTGATGTCACCGAGGCAGATTCATAGCCAGTGTTTCATCTATTAACCTTCCTCTCAACCCTCCATTTTCTTATTTTTTTCAGATTTTTTTTCTGTCTTTTAAATTGACTACTAAAAATAATTCAGACATTTTCAATAGATATTCTTTGGTAGTTATTATTTTACCCTCATCTGAGAATAACGTATTCATGTTGTTAAGTTTTTATTTTAGAAATGTTACTAAATTTTTCATCATCCTATAAGATATTTTCCTGTTATAAATTTGAGAAGGGACAATAAGAATTTATTTATAAATGATGTCTACTTTAAGTTGATGATCTGCTGTGAAATAATAACAATTAAGCAGGGGACTAGCATTCATATGTCCAATGAAACACTCCCATACCTGGAGACATATTAATTACAAATGCTAGCCTTTTTCTGCAGAATTATATGAATATCTGCTCAAAACAGCACAGGTTAAATATGTATGGGTAAATTACTTGACTGTATTATGTCTTATCGATCCACTCTTTTTGCGAATATCACACATCTTGTCTACTGTAGCATGCAAAATATCTGGGCATTGCAAAATTTTATTTCATTTCAAATTTGTTAAGGCACAAAGGACATTTGGAAGGTTATTCTGCATCAATATAGGTGTTGGAATATAATTATGCTTGTTGTGATTAGAATTTAAAATGTGTTTGGAAACATGTCCCCAACCAGTGCCATTGCTTAGGAAGGTTGTGGAACCTTTAGGAAGCAAAGCCTTGTTGAAGTGGATCACTGCAGGAGCGGGCTTGAGAGTTTTATAGGCTGGTCCCACTTCCTGCTGACTTTGTTTCTCTGCTGAAATGTGATGAGCCTTATTATTATATCCACACCATATTGACTACATTGCCTGGAAACCTGAAATGTAAGCCACAATAAAACCTTTCTTTCCTTAATTTGCTGCTGGTGAAGTATTTGTTCACAGCAATTAGAAAGTAACTGAAACAGAAATATATAAGGTATATTATAATGCAAGTTGATGCTATGTTATGTTATAAATACAATTGGATTAGAATTTAGCCTATAATGGCTAGTCTTTTTCAGCTCTCTTACAGTTAAGAAACTCAGTATTGTAATGTACAAGTGTTAATTATTCTAATCTTCTAATATTTATTTACTTATTTTGTTTTACTTTTTCAAGGCAGGGTCTTGCTTTAGCCCCAGTTGGCTTTGAATTCACTATATAGTCTCAGGATTGCCTTGAACTCACAGTGATTCTCTTACCTCAGCTTCCCTAGTGCCCAGATTAAAGGCATGTGCCACCATACACAGCTTCATTTATTTTTTATTTACTTTGCTGATTGACTCAGGTTATCAGTCTTGCATAGCAAGTGCTTTAACACATTGAGCCATCTCTGCCTTTCCTTGTATGTTATTTTTTTTTTCTTTTTATGAGAGAGAGAGAGAGAGAGAGAGAGAGAGAGAGAGAGAATGAATTGGTGCACCAGGGCCTCTAGCCACTGCAATCAAACTTCAGACACATGCACCACCTTGTGCACATGTGAGACCTTGTGCTCTTGCATAACTTTGTGTATATTGCTTAAGTGGTATATGGAGAGTTGAACATGGGTTCTTAGGCTTCACAGACAAGCAACATAAAATCTAAGTCATCTTTCCAGCCCTCCTTTCATGTTTTTATCTGGTTTGTTTCAGAGTGATGTGTCAGAAATGACTGTGAGAAATATTTCCTTCTTTATTGTCTGGAAAGTTTTGTCTTATTACCATCTTTTCATTAAATTCATAATACAATTGATTATCAAAGCTTTCTGAACCTGGAATAATCTTTGTAGGAATTTTTGAATTGAAAATTTATTAAATATGATTTACAAATGTTTTATTTATTTTCAGGTTAGTTCCAGTATTTCTAATTCCATTTCAAGTGAAAGCTGACAATTTATATTATTCTGTTTACAATGTATTTATATTGCTCAATTTGTACTTCATTCTATTCTGACAGAATCTTTGAACGAATGCTTTTCCCTCAACATGTACATAATTATTTTAACATGCCCATTGCACTGAAAAAATTGTGACAATTATAAAAGGATTTTGGTGCTTCAGGGTAAGTGATCTTACAAAGTGTTTAAGCCTTCATGAGTCTGTCTTCATAGTCTAGATGCTAAAGTTAATTTGAAATATCATGAAATGAAAAGGAATATAGCACCCCATTCAGATACAAGCCTCTCTAGCCCTTTTTATTACAATGCAAAAATTTAAATAACATCAGTTAAACTGAGCATCCATCTATCTATCCTATTTATGGCCACTTGAGCTCTTATCACCAGAGGGGTTATAGTCCAGAACACAGAATTCCTTTTTTTAAATCTAAGATAGTATGATTCTGTAAAACTCAAGGTAAAATTAATAATCATACATTTAATACATATTTAAAAACCATTTAGTATGCCTTAAATATGCTTACAAATTAATTTTTAGCAAGCATAAGTTTTGAGGTTATTCATGTTAACATAATTATTCTTTGAGGCAAGGTTTCCCTCCAATCCAGCCTGATCTAGAATTCATTCCATAGCCCAGGTTAGCCTTGAACTCACTGTGATTTTTATACCTCAGCCCTCCTGGTTCCAGGATTAAAGCTGTGAACCACCTTACCCCTGCATAATAGCATTTCTTTAGAGATAATCATAAGCCTACAGAATAATTTTATATGAAAACTTGTGAGGACAAGATTTAACCCCTTGTTTATAGAACTATAATTTCAGATATTTATTTTAAAAAAAAAACAGCCATCTGTTAAAGAGTGTTTTTTTTTTTTTTTTTTTTTTTTTTTATAAGCAGGAGAGGGGAAAGGCATGCCAGGCCTTTGTACACTGTAAATGAACTCTAGATGCATGTGCTACTTTGTGCATCTGGCTTTATGTGGGTGCTGGGAAATTGAATCTAGGCTTGCAGACATTGCAGGAAGTGTTGTTAACCATTCCACAATCTTCCCAGCCCCTCAATGGTGTATTTTAGCTTGTTCTGTGCTACTGGCAATTGAACCCAGGACCTAATGTATGTTAGGCAAGCACTCCAACAGTAAGTTACATCCCAAGACCTCAATTTTAAATATGTATTTTGTTTGCAATATCAGTTTTTTTATTTTATTATTTATGTATTTATTTATTTATTTATTTATTTATTTATTTATTTATTTATTTTTGAGGTAGGGTCTCACTCTAGCTCAGGCTGACCTGATATGCACTATGCCGTTTCAGGGTGACCTCGAACTTAAAGCAATCCTCCTACATCTGCCTCCCAAGTGCTGGGATTAAAGGTGTGCACCACCACACCTGGCTGCAATATCAGTTTTATCATATGTCTTGGCCACTGGAATGACCCAAAAGGCACCATAGTACTGAGAAGAAGTGACAGAGGAGTATTGAACACGGAAATATGTGTATCACACCTTCTAAGTCTCAAGGTCAATTGCAGAAGAGGTGGTGGAATCTAAGAACCAAAGGAAGGGTAGGACTGCTTATAACTCAATCATCCAGACAGAAATTGGCCTCGATTTTCCATGAACTTGCAGTGCCTAGCACTACCTTCAAACACCCAAGATGATAACATTAAAATAAAAGAGAGACTAATTGAGAGAGAGGATATGATAGAGAGAGGACTTGCAAAGGGGAAAGTGGGGAAGGGAAGGAATTATTATGGTATATTGTCTCTAATTTTGGAAGTTGTCAATAAAAACATTTTTTTAAATAAAAGAATACTTTATCCAAGACTGGGCAGGATGGCACACACTGTGTGCTAGAAGCCACCTTGAGACTACATACTGAATTCCAGGTCAGCCTGGCTAAAGCAAGACCCTACCTCAAAAAAGTATATAATAATAATAATAATGTAATTATTATTATTAATCCAATTGATGAATGCTAGCATGATTTTATATACTAATTTCATTCATAATTTACATTACCTCACACAGCCAACCGCAAATGAGCTTTTTAGTTTTGTCAATTCTATGTTACAGAAAATATAGCTATACTGACTATACAAATCTAAAGGTAAAAATGTACACATAACAATCAGAAAAAATGCATTTATTTTTATAAAATAGTGCTTTTATTTTTAAGGGTAACTGTTTATATGTAATTTTATTTTTCAGTCTGTTTGTTATTAAAATATCATTTTCTTTTCAGTTTAGAGAAACATTATGCAAAAAGAAGAAAACTGTAATATATGATGAAATGAATTAAATAATATGGATCGAAAGTATACTTATAAATACACAGTCAAACCAAAGGTTTTGAGTTAGTTAGTTTTTTAACAGGTTTTCTTTAGAGGTGATACTCTTGTAGTTTTTTTCTTCATATTGTTATTTATTTGCAAGTAGAGAAAGGGAAAGAGAGTGTGGGGTAATGGGGGTACCAGAGCCTCTTGTCACTGCAAATCATCTAAAGATGCACGTGTCATTTTGTGCATGTGGGTTTAGGTGGTGTAGTAGTTAGCCTCATATCACTGGGATAAACCTCCAAATCAGCTACAGTTATGGAAGAAGGGGATTTATTTGATATACACAAGATGCATACACTTCAGGAACTCTTGGCTACACTCAAGCATATTACATATCTTTAGTCTATAATTCCAAATCCACAACACTTTAGTGCTGGACCCAATGATCTGCCAGTCACACCTCCTCCAGCCAGCTGGCTGCAGATCTAAATGACAAACTTTAATAAAATACTAAATATATTGGGGGCCATTCATTCAAACTAGTACAGATGGTATTGAGGACTTGAGCCCAGGCCATTAGGTTTTGAAAGCAACTACCTTTAACGGCTGAGCCATCTCTCTAGCCACTTTTCTAGTACTTATTACATTATATTATTTACATTATATCTTGGCACAATAGAATATATTTTAAGTACTTGTTCTGAATATAAATAAAAGAAGACCTGTATTGGTTGCATTGATTTAATATTCAAATTAAGGTTAAAAAAATAAACACATACAATGAATGCCTACCTAGAGAATTCTACTCAATTTTGGTTTCATTTATGGGTGAGGAAACAGGATTCTTTTTGCCCATTGCTTTACTAAGTAGGGAAGTTAAGCATTACTGTATGTTGTCAAAGAGTATTCTTAAAGGTTAATAGAACTTTAAACACTTTGAGTTAGAGTGTGCCCACAAACCAGAGGAGACTTCCATAAATCACAAAATATTTAAAACTTTATCACTTGAAATATGAAAGTTTTTCTCTTGTGTGTTGTTGTTTTTTTTTTTTTCTTTTCATCTTAATATGAAATTGGAAAAACAATCAGCCTTTAATTCTTTAGTTAATTATCTACTCAAAATAAATGGCTCTTTCTTTATTTCCCTACAAATACATTTCTCTAGTGACATCATGAGAATCTATTCTAAGTTAATGTTAGCAGAATTATATAACTTCAATAAAGCATGGAAATTTATAGATATTATAAGCAGCAGCATTATACTGACCCAAAATATTCTTTGCAGAATATATAGATATCATTTTATTATCATGTGGTGATTTCTTCAGGTGTGAGAAACTAAAGATGCATGGTAACTCAGAAAGCATACCTACTATCTTAATGCGATTATTACCGAGTTTTATAGATTCTCTGAATTTATTTACTTCTCAACAAAATTCTAAGTGAAAATTGTACTCATGAATGGACATTATTCAACGCTCCATTATTTCCCAGCTGCTAGGTAAGTGGTCTGAATACCTATAGTCCATAGGAATTAATTGGGGAAACACAATGGGTGGCTTCTGTTGACATTCTTTTTGGGACCTCTTATGTTTCTTCATGTCTTGCAATCAAAGCGCTGGCCAACCTTTGTGTCTGAAGTATCATTTTGAAAATTCTTTTGTAGTGGCAGCACAGGAAGAGGAAGATAGAGCTAGCCTCTCTATGGGGAGAAAAGGCCAGACATGCTTACTGTCCCGTGGGATAAAGAAAAAGCCCATCTCTGAAAGCAAGACTGACAAGCTAAGGCCATGATAAATGACTTGTGTCCCTAAGATTAGGGTTCCTTTCTGATTAATGCATCCCTGCTGTGTCCAGGTATCATCTGGTTCTCTTTGTACTACTCTGTGGGATTAGAGAAAACATTGAATTCCTGGCTATGTATTAGACTTGGGGAAGTGTTTTAAGGAGTAAGAAATTGTTACTGTACAAAACTACTGGAATTTATTGTGCAAAATCATTGTTACAGAAAAGGCATTGCATGCAGATAATCATACTTTTACAACTTTATCAGATACTTTCCAAGCATTCCCCCTTGAAAATATATCCTTGGTATTATCATGTGTTACACAGCAAATTAAACCTTGTTTAGATAGTAAATAATATAGGACTCTTCTTATGGGAGTAGATTAATTGCTCCACTGAAACTTTAGTACTTTCTGTGGTAAGTAATGGATCACTCACTCACTCTTCATTGTCCATTCTGACTCACATGGTGTGGTAGTTTGAACATATGGCCCCCAGTCTATTCAGTGTTTTATTAGTTTATAGTTTGCATCCTCAGCCACCTTGCTGGAGGCAATGTCACTGGGCATTAAGGTGTGGTGGTGGGTTTGAGATTCCATTGTAAAGATATGCAAAGTGTGCCCAGTAGGAGTTCCTGAAGTGTGCTGTGGCTTTTGGCTGCAGTTTTTGCTCTGGGTATGCTGTGTGCCTGGTTGGTTTTTCTCTCTCTTGCCTGGCCCTGTGAGAGCAGGCTCCTTCTCCTGCCATTATGGAACTTCCCCTGGATCTGTAAGCTTCAATAAATAATATCCCTTCCTCCATAACTGTGCCTGGTCTGGAAGTTCATCTCAGCGAACCTGAAGCTGTCTGCTACACATGGTAAATACCAAAACAAGCATAGTGCAGTAGCATTGGTAGCTATGAACCATGAGACTAAAATCTCAGCTAAGTGAAGAATGTCCATACTTCTAGTCATAAATTAAATATCTTCAAAATATCCTTTAACAATGAGAAAAGAAAGTGCTACAGTTTCCTTGCAGTTATTTTATGTAGTGACATCAATCATTCCTAATTTACTTGTACCAAAATATCCAAAGGGCAAAATTAATCTCCTTCTCTGAGAAGTGGTTTAGAAATGTCACTATAACAATCTGAAATATTAAAACGTTATTTTATTATTTCCCCTGCTCATAATGAAGCACAGACTCTCAGATTACTGCTTTGGTGGCCACACTCACTATTTCTGAGTTAAAAACAAATGTCTAAACTATTTATTGGTGGGAATTTGTGATAGATTATTTAATATTTAAAAAAACCAAACTGCCTGGTAAGCACATCTCTTAATGTTCATACCCACGTATTAATGCTACTCTCACTTTTGGTTAGACAAGTTTCTCTTTTCAGATGGTGGTGACCTTGGGATGACTCAGAAAGCACCATAGCACTGAAATGACAGAGGAGTGCTCAATACTGAAACATCTCTATCATACCTTCCAAAGCTCAGAGTCCATTGTAAAAGACGTGGCAGAAAGAAAGCAAGAGCCAAAGGAAGGGTTGGACTGCTTACAGTGCACTCTTCCAAACACAAAATGGCCTGGATATCCATGGCCTCAAAGTGCCTGACACTACCTACACAAGACCATAATAATAGGAGGCAAAGATGATGACATCAAAATAAAAGAGAGACTTGCTGAGAGGGTGAGGGGATATGATAGAGAATGGAGTTACACAAAGGGAAAGTGGTGGGAGAGGGAATTACCATGGTTTACTGTCTATAATTATGGAAGCAGTCAATAAAAAATAAATATAAATAAATAAATAAAAATTAAATGCACTATTGTCCTTTGATTTTTATGTTGGTGAAATTAGTGAACTAAAACAATGTCATAATTCTAATGAAGATTTGATGGCATACATACACAAAGTGGAAACGGCTCAGTCAAGAAAGAAAACAGTAGCTTTCTACAATAAAACATAAGACAAGGTGCTAATGACGCTCAAATATATTTAGGGGCATTTCAGCCAGCTGCACACATAGGAGCTTCCAGGTAATATGTATGCTGTTCTTAAAGTATGTCCAGATAACTCCCTACATTTCTGTCATCCATGCAACATTGTGGAATATTTAAAGGTTTTACCTACAAACATATCATTTTCCATGTCGTTTGTTCTAGTATAGATGGCACCAACTTTATACGGAAGATCATATGCTATTGCCCACTCAATTTTGTGTTCTTTTTGTTTAAAAATAAAGGATATTCCATTCTACAGTAAGTAATAGTTGGGCAAACATTTAATTCAAGCACTCAGGAAGCTGAGGTAGGAGCATCATGGCTATGAATTTGAGGATAGTCTGGACAGAGTGAATTACAGTTCAGCCTTGACTAAAGACACTTCCTTTATAATGCCAACTACCAAAAAATGGCATTCTTTAAAAATGTTAGCTGTGTTTTTTTACTATGTATCACTTCAGGGCTTTCAGTTTTCATCTTTATTTTTCTTCTGTGTACTCAGCTAATACGTGGATGTGTGCCTCCAGAGAGCACTTACACATTTTCTTGAAATGAGTGGCACCTCTAATTTTGAAATAGCTTTCTTACTTTTCAACTTTGACAGAAATATTGGCATACCTGCTTTCTCTGAAAGTAGCATGCTGGGGATGGGAGGAAAGGGGAGAGGGCAGGGGAAAGAGAGAGAGAAAAAAAAAAAGAGACAGAGAGAATGCTTAACTAAAAAAACTTTTTAGATCTCATGTCATTTTTGTGTGTGTGTGTGTGTGTGTGTGTGTGTGTGTGTGTGTGTGTGTGAAAATAGATTGTGTTGATGACACCAAAGTGTTACATCATGGGTTAGCAAACATTCATCCAACTTGTAAAGGCACACATGTGAAAGAGAAATTTCTTCTGTGCCCTTGGTAAATTGAAGTCCTTTGGCCAATAGGGGCAAGACTCCTGACTGACCAGACTGCTCCTTACAAGTTAAAGAATAACTGTTTTAAACGATGGGTCTTAAATATAGGAGAAAGGAGATAAGTAAAACAGCTCAGAATCTCAGGAGTATTGGAATGCTATACTTACCTAGGAGCTTCCACAATAATGCAAGAGGGATGTAAGGAAGACTCACTTTTCAGAGCCTTGATAAGATAGGCAAATATGTGTGACAACAGCCATGTGAAACACTTTGGTCATTGTTAAAGGAAAGGCTAGCAGGGGTGGGGGCACTGAGAGAGTCCTCAGCATCTCATACTCACATGACTCTGTCAAGCTGGGGTTTCTTATATTAAGGAGATATTTCAATGAGTCCCGCTTGCTGTGTATGACTTTCTGCAACAGTGAGGCAGGGGAATATCTGTTTTCTCGATTTAGGGCTGTTAAGGCTTAATACATGCTATAGTATTTGGGATGATGATTTTTTTTTTTTTTTTTTCTAAATGTGTAAACCTCATGCTAGTTTTATTTGCCCAGCACATCTTAGATTTCAGAATTTTTTGATTTTTCTTCCACATTCACAGTAATATCAATAGACTGGAATGTTATGGATTAAAGATGTGCATTATTTGTACTGTGATCTCCTAATATGACTTCAGGCAGAGTAAATCGTTTCCTTGGTAAGGATTCCAATGGCTCTAAGTAGTTAAAGACAATCACTATTTTATTTTGTCAATGCTTGATCTATAAGCAGAATTTATGTTGCAGAATAAAAAGAGATATTCATATATTTATCTTCACAACTGTATTTTTATAAAACATATTACTGACAGGTTGTAATACAAGTTCATGACATTTTTGTATCTTGCTACCTCTCATTTAGCACTTGCTTCATTTTTGAAAATGGGCAAAGATAGTCATAATACATTGAGATATTCAGTGAAAAATGTACAGTTGCATTAAAAATGTAAACATAACAGAATTAGTTAAGATATCTTTCAGTAAAGACGTGGTGGTACAAGCCTGTAATCCCAGCACTTTGGAGGCAGAGGTAGGAGGATTGCTAAGACTACATAGTGAATTCAAGGTCAGCCTGGGCCCTGCCTTGAAAAACCAGATCATTATATATATATAATTTCTTATGCAGTAAAGTCTGCATGAAAAATATTAGATTCATGTTGTAAAGTTCAATGATCATTTCAAAAGGAGTATGTCTGTATAACCAATGCCCAGACCCAAAAGCACAACATTATCATGATCCACTGCCCAGTTATAGATAGTAACGACACAGAGTAAGATTTACTTGTTCAGCTCAAACGTGATACCCTCTTGTGTTTGTCTGCTTTCCTCCACCATTGAGTTTATAGAATTACTCTAGAGTGGTACTCATAAACTCTCCATCCATTTTCATTGACTTCAGGTATTCTATTGTGTCAGTATGCTACAATCTCAATGTTTCTTTCATTTCCATGTAGGTTTTTTTTTTTTTTTTAGATTTTTGACTATAATATCTAGAGTTTCTAGGAATATTTGTATAATTTCATATGAAAAGAATATTGGAGATTCAAACAGACAATCTAGAAGCATTTTTTTGCATTTACAAAAAGCAAGAAATATGAATATGTGTTGACATCAATTGAGTATTGTGGAGACTATATAGTTCAATGTTTCATTCACTATTAGTAGGAGTACAGAACCTTCTGAATAATAATTTGATAGTTTATATAAAATTTTAAATGAATATATATTTGGTCTTTATCCTAAAAAAAAGGATGTATCTGGGCTGGAGAGATGGCTTAGGGGTTAAGGGGCCTGCCTCCTAAGCCTAAGAACACTGGTTCCAATCTCCAGCGGTTCCAATCTCCAGGTCCCACGTTTAGCCAGATGCAAAGTGACACAAGGGCGCAATGCCGCACTCGACCACAAGGGGGTGCACACATCTGGATTTCATTCTCAGCAGCTGAGACACTGCTGGCATGCCCATCTCTGTCTTCCTCTCCCTCTCTCTGTCTCTCTCTCTCTCTCTGTGTCTCTCTCTCTCTGTCTCTCTCCAAAAAAAAATAATAAAATAAAAATAATAAAAAGTAAAAAAAAAAGGATGTATCTACATATGAATTTATGGTAGGCTGTTGCAAGTAAATAAAAGAATATCCATATAGTAGGACCTTGTGTTGTACATACTCTTCCTAGGAAAAAAAAAAAAAAAAAAAAACTGAAAATATATACAATGTCAGAGGTTGAGAACAAAGATCCTAATAGTGAAGTGCCTGTTACTGAAAATTAAGGAGACACTGATACCTCTTATTTTTTCAAAATTATCCATTAAGAAAAATATGCGATTTTTTCCAAAGACAAGATAAGTGATATTTGAAATATAAAGATATGGGCTGGAGAAGATGGCTTAGCGGTTAAGGTGTTTGATTCCCCAGACCCACATAAGCCAGATGCACAAAGAAGCACGTGCATCTGGAGTTCTTTTGCAGTGGCTTGAAGACTGGTAGGGCCCATTCTCAATCTCTCTCTTACTCTTTCTTTCTTTCCTAAATAAATAAATAAATAAATAAATAAATAAATAAATTTTAAAAATAAAGGTATGACTATTTTTTATTTTTCTGTGTATTTTTATTCATTTTGGTGGGTCCTCCTTTGTTTTATTTTTACTTGTTTAAATTCATAAAGACATAATATAGAAATGTATTCCTATACATTTAGATAGCATGAAATTAGAAATGGAAAAGGTATCATATGCAATAAAATATTTAATAAACATGTCAGCGTATAATTTGCTCTAATTTATTAGAAAACATAATATTGCCAGGCTATAACATATGGAAAATATTGTTGATGTTTTTAATTATTTAAAATATTCACAATTCTATTATTTAATGTAAAATACAAAGTAAGCTGAATTTATGCTTACATGCTAAAACCAAACATTTCCTCATTGTGGTTTTAGAAAGGTAATTTAATACATATCTTTATGAAATTAACTACAACATATTTCAACCAAAATATTTTTCCCTTCTAAAATACTATTCATGTATATTATGTTAAGGATGAATAGTACATTAACAGTAAGCACAGCATACTATCCATCACTAATACTTCTTTTTTTTTTTTCTTTTTTCTTTTTTTCTTTTCTTTTTTTTTTTTTTTTTTTTTTTTTTATTTTTCAAGGTAGGGTCTTGCTCCAGCCCAGGCAGACCAGGAATTCACTTTGTATTTTCAGGATGTCCTCGAACTCACAGCAATCCTCCTACCTCTGCCTCTTGAATGCTGGGATTAAACACGTGTACCACCTGACTGTCTAATGCTTATTTTTATAAATGGTAATATTAGTGATCATGGGAAATTTTCCTTTTATAGATTTATAACTGATTCACTGCTCTCTGGAATTTTGACTGGCTTTTCAAAGAAAAAAAAATTCATTTTGTTCTTTACTTTTCTTATTCAGAGAATTCCCCTTTAGTTATCATTATTGTTTAATTAATATTCATTGTGAGACTCAAACTTTGCCTAATGCTGTAACATAATCACTATGCTTCTTTTTCTTCTTCTTTTTTGTTTTTGGAGAGAGACAGAGAGAGAGAGAGGGAGAGGAAGACAGATAGAGAATGGGTGTGCCAGTAGCTCTCAGATTCTGCGAACAAAATCCAGATGTGTGCACCCCCTTGTGGTCAAGTGTGGCATTGCGCCCTTGAGTCACTTTGCATCTGGCTAAACGTGGGAGCTGGAGATTGGAACTGCTGGAGATTGGAACCAGCATTCTTAGGTTTAGGAGGCAGGCGCCTTAACTGCTAAGCCATGTGTCCAGCCCTACTACACTTCGTTTTGATTGTTGCAATTTTACTATGAATTACATGTCCATGTAATGTATAAATACTTATATAGAGTTTATACAGTACTATCTGTGGTGGAAGTAAGTCCCTAAAAGCATTGTAATGGAATGTAACAAGGTGAATGTACCAGATGCTTTCTCATGGGTGGGACAAAATACAATGAATCTATCAGGGATTATCTACAATGGGCAACCATTGAAAAGAAAATAAGTAACAAAACACCAGGTAGGAATGCACCAGGCAGACTTTAGCTGCTATGATACACCATCCTGGTGATGCTCACGAGTATCCCATTTTTTTCCCACTGCTTGGTATTGTGGATTCCCAGCTGGTGGTCACCTAAATTTGTATTACACAGTAACATCTACTAAGGTAGAAAGCAGCTTTCTGTAGGCTTTAGTAAGTTAACCATGTGATCAATCAATGCAAGTTTTCTTTATTCATATACAAGTATATTCATTATACAAGTATACTATTACATACTAGTACTTCTTACTGAAACTTAACTTACTGTTTTGATATGCCATTTTCCTAGAGTTAACAATATAGGGGAGGGCTTTTCATTCATGAGTCATACTAAGCATTAAGTGCTTATCAGTGGGACACAGCACATGTTAAGCTTATTTGAAACATTTGTGAACATAACTGAAAATGATTAGAATTTTTTTTTTTTTTTTTTTTTTTTTTTTTGGTTTTATGAGGTAGGGTCTCACTCTAGATCAGGCTGACCTGGAATTCACTCTGTATTCTCAGGGTAGGCTTGAACTCATGGCAATCCTCTTACCTCTGCCTCCTGAGTGCTGGGATTAAAGGCATGCAACACCACACCCAGCTAAATATTTTCTTTTTTATTTATTTACTTGAGAGAGAGAGAGAGAGGAGAGAGAGAGAGAGAGGAGAGAGAGAGAGAGAGAGAGAGAGAGAGAGAGAGAATGGTTGTGCCAGGGCCTCCAGCATTGCAAATGCATTCTAGATACATGTGTCACCTTGTGCATCTGGCTTATGTGGATCCTGGAGAATCGAACCAGGGTCCTTTGGCTTTGCAGGCAAGTGCCTTAACTGCTAAGCCATCTCTCCAGCCCAGAAAAAAGAAATTATTGGGATAACAACTAGAAATAAACATATAAGAATTCTCGGGGGCTGGAGAAATGGTTTAGCACTTAAGGTGTTTCCCTGTGAAGCCAAAGGATCCCAGTTTGATTCTCTAGGACCCACATAAGACAGATGCACAAAAGGCACATGCCTCTAGAGTTCATTTTCAGTGGCTAGAGGCCCTGGCATGCCCATTATATCTCTGTCTGCCTCTCTTTTATCTCTCTCTCTCTCTCTCTGCTTACAAATAAATAAAATTAAAAAAAAAAAGTAATCTGTTCCCATGCTCATTTTTCTTTCCCTTCCTCCTCACTTTGAGTTCAATGAAATTGCTAGAAAAAATAATAAGGAATAACTTAATAACAAATATAGCTACCAAGCAATTGATGAAACCATTTCCTAAATAAAGAAGCAAATATGTTTCTTAGAAATACCAATTTAAAACAATAAATGCAATCACAATCAACAATGAAGCATAATGTGTCTTGCCACATGATACAGCTTACAAGCTTTGTTTCAGAGAAATAAGAAAAACATGGCTCATCACAAATGAGAGGATATTGATATGGTAGAAGAGGAGTCCACCAGCACATGCAAGTCAGCATCTGTAGCAAAGATTTTAGAAGCAGGTTCCTCAGGATCATAACAACATGCTATTATTAAGCAAAATATGCTTCAACTACAATATGAGATATTTACTTTAAATAACACAAGATTGCTCTCAGCAAAAAAAATAAAAAATAAATAAAAAAAAAACCTGCTTAAATACCATTATAGAATATTGATATAGTAGCATAAATGTTTATGGTGGCTGTTTTGGTGTTATTTTATATAACATAGGTAAGAAGATGGATTACTTGAGAAATTCTCTCAGGCTTTCTTCAGGGAATTTAAGGTAATATAAGGATTATACATTGTGACATATTTATTGAAAAATAATTTAAAACTTACAGAAATTAATAATAGGGTACAACAATAGCAAACCTGAACAAAACTGATTTGCTTCTCACTGTCAGTTAACATAACAAGCTTTCTAACTCATGAAAGTCACAGATACAGTAAGCACAGAAGAGTGTGAGAACACAATTCTTCCTCTTAGACGAGGAAGGGTGCAGAAAATCAACACATTGTTGACACAACTCTGATTGTTTTTATATACCTCATTCTGCTAATAGAGGCCAAATAAAAATCATTGACAATGGGAGAAATTATATGCGAATGCAAGGGCCAATGAATACACCTTCATATAAAACTTCAAATAGAAAAAGAGGGAGCAGGGAAGGAAGGAGGATTTCAGGGAGGGAAGGACTGAAGATTTACAAAAGAAAATCCCAGAATGAGATAAAGGCTCACCAAACAGGGCTGACAATATAGCATGTGACACAAATACCTGTTTGTAGAAGTGAAGCAGCTTTTTTCCCCTCTGTGGAGCTGATTCTAATACAAGAGAGAGAATAGGCAGGGAGATTGACAATAGCATACAAAATTACACGCTACATCAGGACCAGAGAACAACACCACAAGTCTGGCTTTCTGTACTTGTCCATTTTTTTGTTTGTTTGTTTTTAAACCACTATGAAGGAGACAAAATAGGAAAATGATTTGCAACAAAATAGTGGGGAGCAGAATGGTTGAGGAGCATGGAGTTTGGCTTAAGTTAGGAAGTGATATATATACAAGATCAATTAAAAGAATTTTGCTGGTCTTTGAGAGAAAAGAAGAGGGAGAATGCTAACAATGAGCACTTCTTAAACTTTTATGTACCTTCAAGACATCTGGAAATCACTCAATAACAATAGGACTGAGGAGGTCCAGTGTGAGGCTAAGATTCTGATTTCTAACAAGCTCCAAGGTAAAGCTGTGCTCCTAGTGCAATGCTGACTTTGACAATGAAAACCACACCTTTAGGGCTATCTTAGCAGAGAGAGAACAACATGACCAAAAACATTACTTTTGGTAGTATGAGCTATGGGAGAAGAGGCCTCAGAGGGCTTATACATAGTGAGAACATGGAGACTGCTGACCAGTCAGCCTATGTGCAGGAAGGCTTAAGAGGAAGTCACGAGACACATGGAGGGCAGTTCTAAGCAAGATGGATTTTATCCACTTTCTCTCCTGGTTCTGAATGCACTCTGAAGCTTGTGAATCTGCATTGATGCTAACATTGCTGTGCCAAGAGAGCAGGCATCAGAGCTTAGTAACAAGGCCAGCTGAGCACTCCGTTCATTAATCAAGAAAGCCTATGCTTTATACCTTTTCTAAACCCAAAGAAGAATCAAATTTTCCCAAATGAGTGTTTCTATATTTAGACAAAGTACTATACTTATTTTACTGTAATGTTTTCTTGGATTCAAGGTAGTTTGAACTGTATATAGCTCAAACACATAGTAGTTATTTCTCAATGACACAGATCAGCACATGGATTTTTCATTCACTTTTTCATTCACTTTTATTAACTCAAGCTCCCATTTAAATTGATAAAACTGGGGCTGGAGAGATGGCTTAGTGGTTAAGGTGCATGCCCGCAAAGCCTAAGGACCCTGGTTCAATTCACCAGGTCCCATGTAAGCCAGATGTACATGGTGGGGCATGCGTCTGGAATATGTATTCAGTGACTATAGGCCCTGCTGTGCCCATTCTCTCTCTCTCTCTCTCTCTCTCTTTCTCTGACTATAATAAATAAATAAATGAATAAAAAAATCTTTAAAATGATAAAACTGTGTGAGCTACATGAATTAGAAACTTGAGATTGTAAATGACACATTAAATTTAGGTAATTTTAGAATCTTATTGAATCAATCCTCATCTATTTAAATTTAGGTTAACTGAAGTTAAATTTTCATATCTTGGGCTGAAGAGATGGCTTATCAGTTAAGGCATTTGCCTGCAAAACTAAAGGACATTGGTTCAATTTCCTAGGACCCACATAAGCCAGTTGCACAAAGTAGCACATGTTTCTGGAGTTTGTTGCAGTGGCTGGAGGGCTTGGTGTGCCCATTATCTCCTCTCTCTTTTTCTCTGTCTCCCTCTTTCTCTTTGAAATAAATAAAAATAAATCATTTTTAAAAATCTATTTCTTCAGTAACACAAGCTATTAAATAGCATATTGGGCACTATTCTATGAAATATTTCAAAAGAATTTCCAACCTCAAAAATTTCATTAAAATATAGACATTTAAATATTGACAAAACACCCATATATTTATTCTTTTAAAAACAAAACAGACTGGGTGACCAAGGTCATGTGATATTCTTCACAGAAAACAAAGAAACCAGTGGGCATGGTGGCACAGGCTTCTCATCCAAGAGCACTGCAGCCTGTGGCAGAAGGAACACTGAGAGTTCAAGGCCATTCTCAGCTAAGCTACATAGCGAATACAAAGTCATCCTTGGCTACAAAGCATGACCTTGTCTTAAAAAAAAGATATGCAAATGAGTTGAGGAGAATGATGCTGTTGATGGCTGAACAGAAGCAGAAGACAATAGTTTCAAGTATGTTGTTATAAACATGAGTACATCCCCATTGGACAGATCTTCTGTAGTTATGTACATACCAAATGTGCTGGATTCATACTCTGAGCTCATATGAGAGAGGCAGTGCAATGGGTCATTCGGATTTTACCTCAAGTACATGGGTTCCTGTTTCCCTATTTCAATTTGCGAATTCCTTTGCCCCCATCAGTCTCCTGTTAAATCTGCCTTCCTGACTTGAACTAACTACTGTCCACCCTCTCCAGTAGTCTTCAACTTAGGGACCCTGTTCTTTCTCCATAGGATTTATCACCTAAGAGATTATATAAAATTTATTTCTTCATTATGCTTGTTTTTATCTTGTGCTTTTCCCCAAAAAGGTGAGGCTCTTTCATGTCTTCTTTTATTTAATTACATGTAAATAAAAACTTGAGAAATGCTATTTTTGTTGGATCACACTTTTTGTAACAATCTCTAACTCTCTTTTTTCTTAATTTTCACAGATCTGATCATTGCAGCATTCTTCCCTTTGTAGAAATTAAATGTAAAAAGACAGAACAAAGTCACCTTTATAGAATAAACACTATGAAACCAGTAAATGAATCCCTAAGAAGGCTTAAGAAACGCAGACTATAATTTAATAGCTGTAAAGGATCATGTTTAGCTGAGTTTGCATGAAAAAGATACCTCAAGATCGGCATTACCTCTGAGAGGTTCAACCACCATGACATGACTCAGGATACTGACTAACTATCCTCTGTGGGAAGACTATTGCCAAAGTAATGAAGCAGAAAGTGAAACCAAAGCAAAATGAACCTCAATAAAATTCAAACATGTGAACAAACAGACAGAAAACAGAAAACAAGTGAGGATCCATAAACACAAAAGAAAAAAATGAATTATTTCATAATTATAATACCTATAGATTTTATAAATACTTTTATTATTATTAATAGTATTTGAGCATTTGACACAATTGAATTCATGAATTTATTGTCTTCAATAATCTGTTAGTAAACATAAGTATACTCAGTCATCTTTCTTCTGTCAGAGTGTCAAATGGGTTGTGAAGATTTTATACTTTTATATATGCAAATAAATTTAATTGTCGGGTGTGGTATCACACACCTTTAATCCCAGCACTCGGGAGGCAGAGGTAGGAGGATCACCATGAGTTCAAGGCCACCCTGAGACTAAAGAGTGAATTTAAGCCTGGGCTACAGTGAGAGCCTACCTCCAAAAACAAAACAAAACAAAATAAAAACAAATAAATTTAATCTATTAGGCAGATGGTATAACACTATGACATATTATATAAATTATTTATTGGTAGGAAAGTACTGTTCAGATTTACAGAGATTACTGCTATTCAACCTTCGGAGTTGTTTCTTCCCTTTGCCTTTATTGTGTATCAGATTCTGGGTGGAAAAATAATGGCAAAACTACACTCAAAAATTATGCACATTTCCCATTGGAACTTATTAAGAGTATCACATGATTATAAAAGGATGCTGTTTCGTCCATAATGTGTTCAGGATCTACTTCACTATAATCTAAAAGCATTACATTATTAAAAAGACACAAAGTAGAGTCTCAGAGGGATGCTTCTTTTGCTGAAGCATCCAAAAATTCTACCTAAACTATCCCAACTTTTAAAAGTACTCTACTTTTCCTACATTCTCCCATTTAAAAAAAAAAAAAAAAAAAAAAAAAAACTACCCTTGCTATAAAGCAGTGGAATTTCATAGAAGTTTTATGCTACCTTTAATAGCTCAACGGTTTCATCTAATAAATAAAAGGACTTTGCAGAGTCAGGAATGTGCAGCACGTGTTCGGTGGTGATGTAGTATCTTCTATTATCATCAGAACAAAATTAAATTGTATTTCATGCTTTGTTGATCTGAGAATCATTGGAAAAATGGTGTTTTCTTTTTCTGTTACAGGTCTATCACATAGCTAGATTTCATGGTCTTAAAACAAGATATTGCCGGGCATGGTGGCTCACACCTTTAATCCCAGCACTCGGGAGGCAGAGGCAGGAGGATCGCCGAGAGTTCAAGGCCACCCTGAGACTACATAGTTAATTCCAGGTCAGCCTGGATCAGAGTGGAGACCCTACCTCGAAAAACAAAAACAACAACAACAAAAAAAGATATTTAACTATTCTTTTTTCCTAGTCATTTAAAAATATTAAGGATTAACTTTTTAAGACAAAATAATGTTCACCTTTTTGTTTATGTTGGAAGACGATATGCATCGACTTATTGACTGCTTATATAAAAGCTCACATAAGTTATTTTTTTATAGGGTCAGGTCATTGAAAAATCTCATATGTTTTCAATAAATATAATCATTGTGGAATAACTAGAATATTTGAAGGGTAAATGTGTTGGCCAGAACCTATGTGAACACCAAGAGATGCCATGAGTGGTGAGAGTAAGCCTCTTCTTAGCTTCACGTGTGTTTTCCTGGAAGTTTTATTTTATTTTATTTTTATTTTTTTGGAGAGAGACAGAGAGAGCGACAGAGAGGGAGAGGGAGACAGTTAGAGATGGGCGCACCAGCAGTCTCTCAGCTGCTGTGAATGAAATCTAGATGTGTGTGCCCCCCTTTTGGGCAAGTGCAGCATTGCGCCCTTGCGTCACTTTGCATCTGGCTAAAGGTGGGACCTGGAGATTGGAACCCAGTTATTAGGCTTAGCAGGAAGGTGCCTTAACTGCTAAGCCATCTCTCCATCCCCCTGGAAGTTTTATCTGTTAAAGCTTGTTACTTTATATTCATAACTACTGCACCTCATCACTATGTGATCTCAAGTGCAAAATCATTTAATTTCATTACTGATTTTTACTCAGTTTTCTATTTCAAAGAAACTGGTATTTGCTCATACACAGAGAGCCAGAATTAAGGCATTTTAGTGATTTGCCTTTATAATGTACTCTAGCAACAACCTATGAGGTAATATGTTCTCTGTATTGTCATACATTTGCTTGACGTTCCAAATTAGGCAAGACTCAATATCCTACAATGAAATTTGGAGACTTATTTTTAGGATTCATTATAAATAAGAGAATGAAATTTGGAAGTAAAAATCCTGAGTGATTTAGTAAATACTCAGAAGGAGAGGAACAGCAATGAGACCATTGTATAATGCCCACAGATTCTGAAGAAAAATTTGATGGTCGAAAAAGAACTGGGGGGCTGGAGAGATGGCTTACCGGTTAAGGCGCCTGCCTGCTAAGCCTAAGAACGCTGGTTCCAATCTCCAGCGGTTCCAATCTCCAGGTCCCACGTTTAGCCAGATGCCAAGTGACCCAAGGGCACAATGCTGCACTTGCCCACAAGGGGGCGCACACATCTGAATTTCGTTCTCAGCAGCTGAGAGACTGCTGGCGCACCCATCTCTATCTGTCTCCCTCTCCCTCTCCCTCTCTGTCTGTCTGTCTCTTTCTCTGTGTTTCTCTCCAAAAATAAATGAAAAAATAATAAAAAAAGAACTGGGAATTTATGAAGAAAATGAGTTCATCAGTTACATTAGGCAAGGTGCCTAATTGTTGACCATATCAGTATCTTATTCTAAAGGATAACCAATTTTATAAAACCCAGTGAATTTAAATGGGGGTCTCATGATAAAGGCTATCATCTATCTATCTATCAATCATCTGATTATCATCTGTCTATCATCACCATCTACAAATCAGGCCACTAGATTATCCACAGAAATATAAAAGTTTTAATAAGTCTAAACAATATTTTCTTTATTTTTAGATGTAAAGAAATGTTATAAATTAGTGCTGTTATTACCAGTTCAAATTCCTTTGTACACTTTCTACCAGGACCATACTACAGCAGTAACTGCACTTTATGAGTATCCACACTATTATCTTAATTTCAAATACTAGTGTTGAATACAGCTCTAGGGAGAACACCTGGCTATTCAGCTTTCAAATACATGCTACCTGGGAGAATTTTTTAGGCTTCTTTATAAATAAAATAATATTTGTTTTTAATTTCCATGACTGATTTTTTTTTTATTTACTTTGTAGTATTTATGGAGTTACATAAGCCTTGCAGCCTAATTATACTAACATAGGCATGGCACCTTTCAGATCTCATAGAATTTACATACTAAAGTGCTTTTAGTGCAGTTTCAGAACTTCCATAAAACATTATTGTCCATAAATCAAAGGTAATTCAATTTTAGACTACATTAGTTCAATTTTAAAATGTAAGTCATAGCTAAAATACTGATGAAAAAAAGGATTTTATAATCACTTTGAATCCATAAAATCTCAGGCACTATTAGAAAATTAATGGAAAGAATACACCATCAGACACCTTGGGTTTGATGTTCATCAGGCTTATATGTTAGCTTTCTTACCTTTGGGAAGTTTTTCACCCTTATTGCTCCCTTGTTTCTTCAATTAGTAATATCAAGTTTCCAGGAAATTAATATAAAGTGCCTGGAAAATGTCTGGTATGGTAGTTACTCAAAACAATTTTAACAATATCAAGTGGATCTTTCAACCAATATAAGATTCTTTACAAACAAGAGACTATTTTAGTAGTTATTGCCAGAGATAGTGGCTCTCTTCCTTATCTGAAACTGTATGAGAATTCTTTTCATTGTTCTCAACTGCTCTGTGGGAGATTTTTTCTTATGTACCAAAAACTTTGATGCCTTCTAAATTTTGAGGAGATATCTGATCACATTTCAAAGATATCTAGATTGTCCTAAAAGTTAATCACCGTCCAATTTTATTGTGTGCATAAGTGCTTGCATGTTTTCCTATGTGATGGATTATATTAATGGACTTTAGTTCTGCCTTAAATAAAACATTATTATTATTTATTTATTTATTTCAAAATGAGCTGAAGTCTCCTGTCATTAGACACTGCTTTACAATCGCCAAATCACATCTCACATTATACCCATATAGGCCTTTAAAGTTTCCCCATTTAGCTGTAAGATAATCTAAGAAATGAGTATTCATAACATTGAGTCAAGTAACAAAGGAAAAAAAAAAAAGAAAGAAAAAAAGCTTTATCCAAGTTCTCATTACTAACAAACATTAGTTCTGTGGGATTGGTAATTAAGAGTATATTGATTAACATATATATGAATGTGTCTGTCTGGCACAAGCCAACGATAAAGACTTTACCACCAACTAAAATGGACACAGGTCATGAATAGCAATTACAGATGCAAATGACCACTTACCTCACTTCAATTGAATTTGAATGATTTTCCTGGACGTTCTCAAGGAACGGTTTCTGAGCCAAAGGGCAAAAACTAAGAGGGGGAGAGACATCAATTCTCAGGAAGAAAATATATAATTACCAGAAATGAAATGGATAGACTGATGTTAGGCAATAAAAAAGCAGGATATATTACTCACAATTCTGAGACTCCTAAGAATCCAATTATTTTGCTAGAGTGATTTCGGGCATGTTTTTTTAAATTAAATATGCTTATCCAAAACTAAAGTCCCAGAATAAGCCCAAACAACTCTGCTATCCTTCATTCGAAATATTGTCAAGCTGTGTCTCTCATCATCTCATCTGAACAGACACTTTAGTAGAATTTTTTTTTGTTTGTTTGTTTTGTTTTCTGAGGTAGGTTTTCACTGTAGCTTAGGCTGACTTGAAATTTACTATGTAGTCTCAGGCTGGCCTCAAACTCATGACAATTCTCCTACCTCTGCCTCCCAAGTGCTGGCATTAAAGGCGTGTGCCACAATGCTAGCAAAATTCTTTGCCTTATAAAATAAAATTCTACTTGACTTAATGTATTTTTATGTCCCCTAAACATTCATATAAATTTAAGCACCAAATCACCATCTAGAACCTTAAAAATATTATCACAGCTGGGCGTGGTGGTGCACGTCTTTAATCCCAGCACTCGGGTAGCAGAAGTAGGAGGTTTGCCATGAGTTTGAGGCTACCCTGAGACTATATAGTGAATTCCAGGTCAGCCTGAGCTAGAGCAAGACCCTTCCTGGAAAACCTATATATATTTGCATATGATCACATAATATCCAAACATTTATTCACTGGGGAGACACACACACACACACACACACACACACACACACACACACACACACAGAGAGAGAGAGAGAGAGAGAGAGAGAGAGAGAGAGAGAGAGAGAACTAAGTAAATGTAGACTCTTTAGATTGAGTAGGTAAATTCCATCAACCAATACTTATTTCCGTACTTCATGCAATATGTCTGCCGTGTGGAAAAGCTATAATTAGGATTTTTTCTTTGTTATTGTTAAATGTCTTGTATAAATTAACATCCACTATTTTATATAGTCCTCGACTTGATATAAATTATAACCAAAGTATCTTACTAGATTTTAATTGCTTATTTTCTCCATGTTCATATTCTGTGTAATTAATCAGCAACTTAGAATTTTGACTGGACTATATCCAAACTTACTTGCTTGCACAGGGAGTGGAAGATTTATTTTTTTCATTTATATTTATAATACTACCATTCTTTGCTTATGCAGAAATTGGAAACGTTATTATAAAATAATGTATCATCAAACCCAATATTATTCTGAACCATATTATCTGCATTCCAACTTATCTTCCTAAATTTCATTTTCAAATTCTGATTTCTGTAATTAAGCTGAGTAGGTGATGAGAACTGTAGTGATAATACTCTTTTATTTAAATCCTCTCACCTGTACCAGCTGTGCCACAGCAGGGGAACTTCCAAACCACAATGATGAACTATCTCTGGAATCCTAAGAAACACACAGAGATGAGAGTTCTCAAATTTAAAGGAGTAGGAGGAAGAAAAGCTCAACATGGACCTTTACAGCTATAAAGGAAGCAGAATTTAGGATCCTGCTAATCCAACCCCTTCATTTTGTACAAGAGGAATAGGCTCCAGGAAGTTCAGTGACTTGCCTAATGACAGTTGCCTATTGACAGAGCTGGGATGGGCTCTTAGGAAATGTGTCACCTCAATCAATTTTCATTTTGCCAGGACCCCAGAGTTGAGAGGCAATATTCCATCCAATATAGAGTAAAGAATTCTTAGGAGATAGTAAATAAGAAAAAGATAGTAAGCTTGAATCATACATCTAGTAATATTTCCACTTATTTCAGGGATTCATTGTTGAAACTATGGGGCATAAGTTCAATAAGTCAGTGACTGTCCTCAGAAAGGAATATACATGTGGCTAATATTGTGACTAATGAGTCATGCATACTGTAGCTTCATTTGATTTTACCCAAAATAGTTCAAAATTTTAGAAAAAGCTAAAAACCAAAGATATCAATATTCAAGTATCACATCTCACTTTCTAGCCTCATATTTTAAATAATTTTGGTACACATTATTTGCATATTGTCACAAATATGGGCAATTAACTATGTCTATTACTTACAATTTTCTGTGATTTTAGCAATTGAGAGTCATTAGTTTTTAAATTATCCCTCAATTATTTTTCACTTATGTAAGTAATACATAGAGAAAAATCCAAGTAAAAAATGGACAAAAATCACTCTTTATTAATTCTTTCAATTAACATACCTTCAAAATACTTATTTTATAGTTTCTCCCATTGGAATTCATAGTTCACATTTGCTATAAAGAAATGCTGTATGCCTTCTTTATCTTATGCTAAGCAGTTTATATGCACTGGTGATTTGGTGTTTTCTTTACCTATTCAGTTGTTGGCAAAGGTTCAGCTTGCTGTTTTTACAGACTTATAATAATCTCCTGTTTGTACAGGCAAAGGACTGCTCATTGGAAAGATTGATGAATTTTGTGTTCCACAGTAGACTTTAAACATGATGCTTGCATAAACTGATTATTCAGAATATTTTATGAATTATTTTGATCCTTTCTTGATTTCTCCAGCTTTAGGGACATAACCCAGCAAATATCCATGCATTAATGGATATGATAACTTGTGTGTCTTCATCTCTCTAAACAGAGCCCCGTATAAAGAATGAACTACCACACTCTCAGGATAAGTACATTTCTTATTCTGTAATATAACTGTGCAGCTAAAAGAATGAATTTTTAACACCAATAAGGAAAAGGTATAAAAACTAAAGAACTGATTGCAAAACATCACTTTGTGGAATAAATTTTCTTTTGCTCTTTAAACAAGTCTGTAGCTTACCTCAAAACTTTACTCTTTATTTTGTTAATCAGATTTATACACAGTATAAATGTTTGTGTGTATTTAGTATTATTTTGAGTATCCAATGAAATATAGGTGATATAATTTGTAAAGAAAATTAGTAAAAATTCTCCAATATTTTATTGTAATATTTAAGAAAGCAAAACAGACTATTCCAAGTAAAATGACCTTCAGAGTCCACGTTTAGTGGCCATTTCTGTGTTACATGTACGTACAGGCTGAAAATCACTGTGTGTAGATTTATGTCCAAAAGGAGGTTTTGAAATTCAGCCTCAGGCCTATGAGGTTATAGTCACTTCTTGGACAGACATGCTCGACTGCTGATAACTTTTACATCCTTTTATCCCATGTACCTAGCTTGTTCAGATTGAAAATAAGTGTTTTGCCCAGATAATGCATTAATTATTTTTTTCTAATCAGTCCTAGAAAACAACCAAATGTACAGTCAAGATAAATAGTAAAACTAGACATAGCAGTGCATGCCTATCATATGAACAGTTAAGCTGCTCAGGAGGAGAACATTATAGCAAATGCATATACTCCAAAATGGGAGCTTTGACCATTCTTTTTCATAATATTCACACTTCTTATTTAGTGAGTTAAGCAACTTTGTGTCTCATCTAGGACTTCTGATCTTCATTTAGTATGTTACTTGTGTCTACAGAACAAATCTAATTTCTTATTCATTTATGTATTTTATTGTACAGCACAATGCCTGGGACATAATAGGTACCCACACGTTTTTAAAATTAAAAACTAACATGAGCACTATCTTCTTCTGATCTTTAGGTGGGGTTACTAAGATTCACATATGCAATGTGTCAAGAGAAACTTTTAAATGGTCAACCTGATTTTGAGTTGAACTCTTTTTAACATCTGAAAGTTTGTTTTTATGAGGAAAATAATGAGCTTCCTTTAGGTCAAGAAGAAGAGCTCATGCAGGCAATCTATGAACAAACAGGTTTGCTGGCATTGCACAAATATGCAGTTTTGATTCTTGAGTGCTGACATACAGAAGGTTAAGGAAGTAGAGAAAAGGGATCAGTGTAGACACAAAATAAAACTGATCCTTAAAAGGTGTACATCTCTCATGCAGGTATGCAGGTAATGTATTCCTAAAAATTGTTTCATTCACTACTTTCTAGTGATCCAATCAGTAACAGATGCAGCTTAACTAAAATAAATAATAAATAGATTAGTATATGAGGATAAAGTATTAGATTAAAACTGTAGATTAAATATATTATAAAAAGAGTGGAATCATAAAAAGTATTCAACAGTATATAGTAAATTAGTCATAATATCATATATATATATAATGCTCAATATTTGGATTATATATTTTTTATTTAATGTCAATACATTAAGAATAAAGGAAGTGATCATGTGTTGCAATTTCATACATATTTACTTACTGAAAAGTGTATCTCCTAAGGAACACAAGAGTACACCACTGACCATGTCAGAAATTCAACCTTAATAATTCATTTAAGCTTATATATGTTTAGTATGTGTACTTAGGAGGCAAAGGGGGGAGGATCACTGTGAATTTGAGACAAGCCTGGGACTGCAAAGTCAATTTCAAGTCATCCTAGGCTAGAGGGAGATCCTACCTCAACCCCCTCTCACCAGAAAAAAAAAAAAAAATAAATAACTATTATTATTGCGAACTTATATTAAGGGGTTAGCTAAGACAAAATGATCATAATTTAGAAAAATTTAGCAAATAGCCAAATAATTATTTGAAAACATTCCTCTTAGATCTAATTCAGTCTGCTGTATCACCTGGGTGGGCTAACCCTCAAGTTCATCCTCCAAATTTACCAGCCAATCAGGTCTTCCCCTTACATACCTGAATCAGATGCTGTAAAGGCAGCAGCCTTCCAGCCCCTCTCTCTCTTCTCTCTGGACAGGACTGTCAGCTCGTGCACACGAGAGAGAGAGAGAGAGAGATCAATCTTTACTAGAGCCACAGGGACACATGTGAGTCTGGCTTCCCCCTCACCCAGTCTGGCTGAGTGAGGGGAGGGGGCGGGGGTGTTGACATATCACTGTTTCTTGTTTCTTGTCTGGGGCAACTTTCCCACTTGTTTCTTCTTTATAGTTTGTGGAACTTCTCATTTCAATTACATGCATGGCTTTTCTCTGATCTCCAAATCTACTATGTTGATGCCTGTCAACTTGATACCATCCGGGGCTAGAGTAAGATCCTACCTCAAAAAAAGAGGCAGGGTGGGTGAGCTGAGAACACTGAGAATTCTAGCATTATATAGAAGAATGATAGAGATTCCAATGTTAAGGGAAAAAAAGAGAGAAACAAAGGAAGGAAGAGCTTTGCAGTGAGAGTGATCAAAGCAGACAGTTTTATTCTCACCTAAAGTATATTTATAACTAATTGCTATCCTTAAAATGAATATAGAATATGCTGAAATGGGAAATGCATTTCCCATGAGATAAAATTACATGACAGAATTTCAAAAGGCAGTTGCCTTAAGCAGGCTCAGTAGATAAGATCAGATAATTATAATCTTCATTTCTGGTGCTTTGTGGTGAGAAAAGTGGAAACTAAGAATCATGTTTGATCTCTAAAGGAGACACAAGGCTAGACTGTAATGTTTATGATCTTGGTCTCTTGCAGATATCTCAGATGAACAATTTTAAACTTTCATATGAACTTTACAGGAAAACAAAATTGAACTGTTCAAAGCTCACTCAGTATTACCCCTGGCAAACGATAACGAATGCTGCTACTATTCCACTAAAAAGCCAATTAATTGGCTGAAGATCTCTTTGTGCCACATATAGAGTCAGTCCCTGTGGATACCAGTATGAAGACAATGATAATGCTCTTTGCCTGTATCTATGGTGCACTAGGGATTTCTGGCAGGAGAAAAGACTTCTGGCAAAAAGAAACCTTGCCTGTCTTTGGGTTCAGTAGTATGGGTTCACACTACTAGCATGGATGCTAATTGGGCTGCTAAGCATCTGAAAGATCATGTGGTACTGAGTTCTGAGTGCACTAGCAGAAAAGACAGATCAAACTATAAAGCAAGTGTTAGGAAAAAACTAGTTTCAGAAAGATGAGGCCACTCAATCTCCAGAAATCTATGGAAGGGGCCAAGATCTGAGGATCTCCAGAGGCAGTTTGTCCTGTTATAGTCTAGTGAACTCTTCTTTTCTATTTGCCTACATATCCACTGGAAACAAGAAAGGCTGTGTTTTCTATTGCAGTAGTCTCTACTGAGTGGAACTGCATTTTAACTCTTGAAATGATGGAGTCAATTTTGAAACCCAGATATCATGGTTACATTTGCTATTCATCCAATAATCTTCTATAGAAGAGAGCAAATGGGGGAACAGCTGATGTTTGTCTTTCATCAACTCTGTAGGAATCCTGGATTCTAT
This sequence comes from Orientallactaga sibirica, assembly GCA_036365145.1. Classification (NCBI taxonomy): domain Eukaryota; kingdom Metazoa; phylum Chordata; class Mammalia; order Rodentia; family Dipodidae; genus Orientallactaga; species Orientallactaga sibirica. Next base: position 21,506,595 of record JAEOAD010000033.1, read on the forward strand.
AGACCAATTAAAGAAAACAAGATGTCATGAACCAATAATATCAGTAATAAATAGTAGGGTGAACAAATATTGTGCAGTTATTAGGTACCAGGTCTGCCACTATCCCGTTTATTGTGTTTTAATCTTTTAGCTCTTAAAAATTACTATTTAGATGTAACTTTATTATTGTCAAGTAACCACAAATGATCATGACAGTAATCACTGATTGAGGGTGGAGAAATCAAAGACTTGAGTTCACAATGCCTTTATATCTTGTACTTTCAAAAGATACACATTTAAAATAAAAAATGACTACCATGAACACGTTTGACAATAATATCACCACAATACATTCTATACATTACTTCTCATTCAGAGTACATACTTTTACATTTAAGAGAATTACAAATGGAATGCACACATAAAATCCTATATGCCATTACAAGTCTGATGTGTCCATAAGATAATGCCTTAGGAGGTTTATAGAGTCATTATATTAATCAAGAGTAATCAATTTAATATAATGTCATTTCCCTCATAGCTTGGTAACAGGAGAGCACCAAATAACATTTAGAACACCAACAGAATTTCGATAGGCTCACAGGCTCTTATAATAAAATTTTGCCTGAACAGGGTTTGCCTCAATTGAACTCTTACAGACTTGTTTTTTCCTTATTGTACTCTGACATTTAATATAGGCTATCTTCTTTTGCAATTATGTGTATGAATACCACCTCTCTAACTTGATTGTAAACTTTGAGTTCAGGGAATATTCTCTATATCACTGCATCTCTTACAAATTAAGAACTCAATAAATATTTGCTAAAAGACTGAATACATGAATATTAAAAGGATAATAAAACAAGTGCAATTCAGTATAAGAGACTCACAGATATTCAGAAAAAAAATGTTTCTTCTATATTTTAAGCAAGTACAGAAAATATTAAACAAGAATTACATTATGAATGTTGTTCAGCACATAGCGTTTTATAGTACCATTTCCTTTTGGGTTCTTATTTGTGTCCCCCCTTACCCCCTCCCACACTCTTGTTCACCCCCACCCTTACCATCCCCCATGCCACCCTCCCTATTGTCTGGTCCTCAGGGTACTTATTAGGTTTGGCAGCATCTCAGGAGGATTTAGGTTAGGAGCCACAAATGAATGAGACCATGCAATGATTATCTTTTTGTGATTGGGTGAGCTCACTGTGGATGATGTGTTCCATGTTTGACTATTTTTTTTTTTTTAATTTCATTATTCCATCTTTCCTTGCTGTTACGTAGAGTTCCATAGTATAGATATACCACATCATTGTTATCCCTTCATCTAATGATGGACATCTGGGTTGATTCCAGCTCTTTGCTATTATGAATTGAGCAGTTATAAACATGGTTGAGCATAACTCTCTGACCTGAGGCCTGGAGCCTTTAGAGTAAATGCCCAGTAAGGGAATAACTATGCCTGTTGGTAGGTCTACAGTAATCCTTTACAGGAGTCTCCATATAGTTTTCCATAATGGTTGAACCATTTTACATTCCCACCAAGAGTGAAAGCTTGTTCCTATTTCTCCACAGCCTCGCCAGCTTTTGTTTTCTTTTTCTTTTCTTTTTTTTTTTTTTTTTTTTAATGTTAGCCATCTTACTGGGGTAAGGTGGAATCTCATAGTTGTTTTAATTTGCATTTCCCTGATGATTAGGGATGTTGAACATTTTCCTATTTTTCTTTAATTTTTTATGCTTATATTTTTTATTAGTTACCTAGATAATGTGTATAGAGCCATGATGATACCATTGTTAGCCTTCTCCCTCTCCTGCCCCCTTGGGGATTGTGGATCCTGCATTGTGGGGGTAGCCATCAGTTATGGGGATGAGGCAATGTCTCTGTGCATTTGACCCAACTTATGGCTCAAACAATCTTTCCACCCCCTCTTCCACTAATGTCTCTAAGCCATGTTGGGTTCATTTTAGGTCTATTTCAGTGATGAGGTCATGGGAGTCTTTGTGTCTCTGGACCTCTGGTATGGTAGGGGTGGAGTGTTCTCTGTGTCTATCTCCTTTACCCCTCTGCTGATACCAGGCTAAAACATTGGTCCTTCAGCAGGCCCACAGAGGGAATACCTGAACCACAGTGAACTGGAGAGAACATCATGAAGACCAACCTTAATCTTTTCCTGTTTCTCTCTCTCCCTATCCCCCCCTCCCTCTTCTCTCTACACTCACTTTCTCTTTTATATTACCTATCTTTTTCTTCATCCACTGTAGCAGACAGCTTCAGGTTCGCTGAGATGAACTTCCAGACCAGGCACAGTTATGGAGGAAGGGATATTATTTATTGAAGCTTACAGATCCAGGGGAAGTTCCATAAAGGCAGGAGAAGCGGCCTGCTCTCCACAGGGCCAAGCAGAGAGAGAAAAAGCCAATCAGCCACCACAGCACACAGAGCAAAACTACAGCCAAAAGGTCACACAGCATACTTCAGGAACTCCTGCTAGGCACATTTGCATATCTTTACAATGGAATCTCAAACCATCACCACACCTTAAGACCAGCCCCCAGTGACCTTGCCTCTAGCAAGGTGATTGCAGATGCAAACTATAAAGTAAAACACTGAATATATTGGGGGACATATATTCAAACTACCACATTCCGCCCCTGGCCCCCAATATATTTAGCTCCTGGCCCCCAATAGATTTATAACTATCACACATTGTAAATTGTACTCAGTCCAATTTCAAAGGTTCTCACAGTCTTGATCAACTTAAGATAGTGAGTCCTGTAAAATCAAACAAGTTAAATACTTTCAACATGTAAAGGCACAGAGTAAACATTTTTAACTGGTAAAAGACATAGCAAAGAGAGACTAGAATAATGCAAACTCAACTATCATCAGCCGTCATCAAACTTCTGCAGTTCAAGTTCAATATAACCAGAGACTGACAGTCTCCAGTTTTCCAATTCCTCCCCTCCAGCTGGGCAGAGTCGCCAGGGAAAACTTTCATCCCATGCCAACACTGCACTCCATGGTAGCCCTTTTGCACAGTCCTGGTATATCCAAAACATCTTCAGGTCTCCATGCAAACTACGGTCCATCTTCCAAAAGGCTCTTCCAGCCTTTTCCTCAAGGACTTCATGCCCTGCCTCATCTCAGCAGCGGCTCCTGGAACCGTGTGCAATTTATGACCACTCCATGCATTTTTCATGCTTCCAAAACTAATACTAGGTGTGCAGGACACAGCCATATTCTTAATCCAGGGACAAAATAAACCATAGCCTTGAAAAGCAGGTTCCTTCTCCAGAGTTTGCATTTCTAACAGTCTTTCCTCAGGCATCCTCTCCATTGTTTTAATGTAAATCAAGTCGGGCCACCTTCCTTCCACCTTCCTTAAGATTGCTAATGTGTTTGACAATAGCAGCTCGGTAACCTGAAACCAGTCTCAGTGCCTCTATAATTTTAACTTGCTTGAGGTTTTCCAACTTAAAATCTTAAAATCTCAGTCCGATATCTTTAGCCAGCACATCAGTCCATTACAAATTTAACCTTGATCAAACTGTCTGGGCCTGGATAGCAGAACGTAGCCATCCCTTATGCCAGTAGCCCACTTCCAACAAAGTCCTCTGCCTTCTTTCCTTCCCCTTAGAAAGCTCATAAGCCAAGCCACGAAGTTCAATACTATCTGCACTTAGCATTCTCAAACTCTCATCAGAATAGTCCATAAAACTTGGCTTACCACTCCAGAAGGCATCTTCAGTTGCAAGCACCAAGTCCATGCCCATTCCTCCAAAACAAAGGTTCCAAAAGACGAATATCCACACGATCTGGTTCATCTCACCCCACACTCCTCGGTACCACTTTACTGTAGCAGACAGCTTCAGGTTCGCTGAGATGAACTTCCAGACCAGGCACAGTTATGGAGGAAGGGATATTATTTATTGAAGCTTACAGATCCAGGGGAAGTTCCATAAAGGCAGGAGAAGCGGCCTGCTCTCCACAGGGCCAAGCAGAGAGAGAAAAAGCCAATCAGCCACCACAGCACACAGAGTAAAACTACAGCCAAAAGGTCACACAGCATACTTCAGGAACTCCTGCTAGGCACATTTGCATATCTTTACAATGGAATCTCAAACCATCACCACACCTTAAGACCGGGGGCCCCCAGTGACCTTGCCTCTAGCAAGGTGATTGCAGATGCAAACTATAAAGTAAAACACTGAATATATTGGGGGACATATATTCAAACTACCACATCCACCTTCCTTGGCACTGACTTATAACTCCCAGTACCAGCACAAGGTTAACTTTCACGATGAGCTGTTGATCCGAGAGACCTACAAGGTTTCTCAAAAAAGAAAGATTTCTGTCAGAGTTCTTGATGACCCACCAAAGGTTAAGGGTAAGACCCTACTGTCGAAGACAGCATACATGGGTGAGACAAAACATAGAGAGACCTGGTCGGACTCTGGAAGAAGTTCAGTTCCCAGACAGTTAGCTAGTCTAGTGCCAAAGGGTGCTATGTGAGCGACTGGGGGAAAATGACCAACATCTGTCCAAAAAACTCATAGTTTTAGCTACCAAGCAGGAAACAACATGATGCATTGCTCAAACAAGTGCAGTAGTGGCACACAGCCATGGTGCGTAACCAACTGCTCTTGATTTGACTAATAGATCCACTCAGTGGAATGTAAATCATGGCTGGAACTGGGAAATAAGTCAAAACCATGTACAAAAAATGAGCACAATCTCCAAAATCAAGCTCCCACCAAATGTGGGCTAGAAGAGGGCCTATACTTATAAAATTCTCTATAAAATAACTATGGCCATTCCATCTATCTAGTACTAACTTCTCTATCTGTTGGAGAATTTGCTTATCTTTTGCAGATGGACAATGAACCTGAAGGAAGGATCAGCCTATCACATCTCACCAGGGTCCTAGCTGAAACCATAGAGTAATGAGGGGAAAGGTCAAGAGTACAGATTTCTTGGTGAACATGACACCAGAAAAAGACTGAAGGAGATAAACACAGAGAACATCCAACTCCTACTAAGCCAGATATCCAGATATACAGAGGCTCCCAAAACCTTACCACTGAAATAGAACTAAAATGATCCCAATGTGGCTCAGGAAAATTGGCGGAAGACGGGGCAGAAAAAGTATTAGAGCCACAAGTTGGGTCATTATGGACAGAGACTTGGCCTATCCCCCATAATTATTGACTACCCCCACAGTGCAAGACCCACATTCACCATTGATGAGGGTCCCTTTGGAGGGGGGAAGGACAGGGAGGAGGATAATGGAGTCAGCAATATGAATGTAAAATTAAAATGACATAAAGAAAATAATGAATTATTAAAAACGAATTACATTATGCGGAAGTAAAAACAGGTGAACCTTTAATAGTGGAGAACAATGGAATTCACACAAGGTCCAGACTCTTCTGTTCTCCCCATCCATTTGTCACAGTTTCAATGAATAAGAAACACCAACATTGCTCTGACTACTGATAATAAATTTACTAAAATGAATATAAATGTACTGTCAGGCTTCTTCATTATTTCAAAGCATTTGTGCTGCTGCCTTCCTTTTTTCCTTCCTCCCTCCCTCTTTTTCTTCTTCCCTCCCTTCCTTCCTCCCTCCCTTCCTTCCTTCTTTACTTCCTGTCTTCCTTCCTTCCTTCCTTCCTTCCTTCCTTCCTTCCTTCCTTCCTTCCTTCCTTCCTTCCTTCCTTCCTTCCTCTCTTTCAACATTTTCTGCCTTATTTTTTGTTCTATCCTACTGTCACTATCTACATGGACACATAATGGGGATATTTGAATGTTGATCAACTAAAGCAGCCTTCTACTAAATAGGTTTCAAGAGAAGCTAATATGTAGATATTGGAGAAATATTTTCTTTCTTTTAATGGCATCCCAGTTAAAATCAATATGGGAAAGCAGAAAATTTTTTCTTGAAAAACTGTTTCACTGGAAGAATCTAATCAAATCAATGAAGACTGCTTCATTGTCTTCAAGAATTTTCATACTATTTCTGAGTTTTAAGCCCTCATTTTGAATAATACCAATAAAATAATTATATTTAACTATGAAACTCTGTATAGATATCTGGTGAACACCACACCACAATTGTTTTTTTTTTTTTTTTTTTCTCTGCAATCCACATTTACAAAATTTATGGGAGTAAGTGGTGGATATATTGAGCTGCAGATTAAAAGTATACGGAGAACATATTTAATAATACCCTGTTCTTGAAATTTTAAAGCATCCTATAAAATTTTGTAGCAGCTAGGGATGCCTAATCCTGGTCCCGGAAGGTGTGACCTAAATCCTTCCATATGAACTAAAGAGTCACTTTGCAGGACTGAATGGTTTGTAAAGTGACACAACATATTAATGGACTTTGTGAAATTCTAATATGATGGGAGGTAGGCTGGCTGTGCTGTATACAGCTGGGCTGATGGCCACCTGAATAATTTTATCCTTCATCCCTTTTTATCATGCTTTACATAAAAATGAAGAATGAGCAATGAATGTGAAGGAGAACAGGGTATTGGAAGGTTTTTTGCTTTTTTTTAATAGTTTATCTCTGCCCCACCCCTCCCCTTATCTCAGCTCTGCTAAGATTCTTCTACCTATGACTCAGCATATGGGCAATGTAAGTTAAAAGAAAAAAAAATCATTCAGAACAATTGTAGAATCTTTTACTCAAATGCAAACTTTTACACCACCCTCCCTTCCCCCCACAGTGACAGATTCCACTACAAATTCAATTTAAGGACTTCTTTGTCCTTAAAACAAGAAAGTAACTACAAAAAGAAAGATCTCCTCAAGGTAATCAAATGCATTTTGTATTTAAATTAGGCAACCTTTTATAGCCATAGAAAACACTAGACTTTATTATTTCCCTTGTGTCTTTTACAGTGTGAAACTAAGAACAGTACAGTCTTGCACATTTTGTTTCAAGGTGCCTTTGAGCTATTGGATTCTGAAAACTAGAAATTATCTCCTTGAAAAGTTAAGTCCTAAAACGATTCCTATGTGTCATTATTCAAAGTACAGAATAAATCTCTGATGTTTCTGCATGATTGGATTCCTACACCTGTTTCCCTAAACTTTAGTGTGCACTTGATTCAGGTGTCAGGGCTCCAGTCCACTGGCTTTCCAGCTCCAAAGATGCTCAGTGTGCTACAGACAGAAATGAAGTATTAACAGATGGTTTTGAGAATTCTGAAAACCAAATTCAAATAAATTTTAAATAGTCATACTAATTATATTTAGTGCTATCAAATAATATTATAATTTTAGGGATCTGCTACATCAAGATTTTCAATTTTAAATGGGGGAGAAAACAACAAAACCCTGATTGGTGAGTCTGAAGTTTCCATAGAATGCTGAAGCCCAAGTCAGGATGAGAAATCAAGAACTTGTCTCTCCGTTGGAAAATTTGCTGAGCTTTTTCAGATGGACAACGAACCTGAAGGGAAGTCCAGCCAATCACACCTCACCAGGACCCCAGTTGAAACCATAGAACAATGCAGGGGAAGGGCAAGAGTACAGGAGAAAAAGGCTGAAGGAGATAAACACAGAGAACATCCAACTCCTACTAAGCCAGATATCCAGAGACACAGAGGCTCCCAAAACCTCATCACTGAAGTAGAACTAAAATGATCCCAATGTGGCTCAGGGAAATTCGTGGAAGAGGGGGTGGAAAGTGTTAGAACCACAAGTTGGGGCATTATGCATAGAGACTTGGCCTATACCCCATAACTTTTGACTACTCCCAGAATGTATGACCCACATTCCCCATGATGAGGGTCCCTTTTGAAGAGGGAGGACAGGGAGGAGGATAATGGAGTCACCAGTATGAATGTAAAATTAGAATAATATAAGTTAAAAAAATAAATTATTAAAATAAAAAAAAGAAAATTTTCTTTATATTACTTTCTAGCTAATCACTGCCTGGAATATTAATAAACATTATAGGAAATGATAGAGAAAAAACAATGCTAAAAGATTTATTTTAATTTGGCTACTTATTAAAAACACACTATTTATTTATTTATTTATTTATTTATTTATTTATTTATTAGCAGAGAGAGGTAGAAGAGAGACAGACGTAATTAGAATGGTGTTCTAGGTCCTCCAGCCACTGCTTACAGAGGTACTGGGGAATCAAACCTGGGTCCTTAGACTTTGCAGGCAAGAACCTTAACTGTTAAGCTATATGTCCAGCCGCAATTTGCCAGTTTTGGTTATTACAAAAATAACGAATAGGGGAAAGATTACAATAGACTGATGCTATGGTTTTTTCATATAATTCCATGTTGTTTCTATCAGTACTCAATGTTATAGAAAGAAGCAGATAACTTTAGGCCTCCTGATTTCCTATTATAAAAATTATTAAAGATTATCTCCCCCTGTTAATTAATGGTTTAAATTTTTCTGTTTTATCACATGCAACATATATGACAAAATCTGACCATTGAAAGACTTCATATTTCTCCACTACCAAAGATAAAGTGTAATTCAAATATTAAAATCCATCTATAAGCACTCATTTTGAAGTCTTAGTTTTCACCTTATAGGTATTCTACCTAGTAGAAGTAAACTACATAGGACTAAAAAAGAATTTATAAGGCACTTATCTGATATTTCCTTATTCAATGTATTGTGCTAAGTACCTAAGTGCACACTTTTACATACAAGTTGAGGATAGCAACAAGACTTCTAGATTCATGTAGTCCAGAAAGATAAATATTCAAACATATATTTAATATCCACAAATACATAAAACATAGATATCAACATGTATATGTTGTGATTAAATTAATATGCAATCAAATAATCTATATATTTCCTATGTTGCTTTTGAAGTTAGCATGGTTTGGGAGGCAAAAGGAACTTAGAAGATGAGATAGAAAAAAATAAATTATGATTAGCTAGAGAAAGAGATTTCTAGAAAGATAGACTTACATGAGAAGGAGCTTGGCATATTCAAGGAAAGGCGAGACAACTGACACGTATTAGTGAAGTGTGGTGAGGTGGTGGATGGCATAAGATAATGTCACAAATTAATACCAGAAATTAAGTCGGAGTACACAGTTATTACTTACTAATCCACTCATTAATTAATGTAGAAGAAATGTCATATCCCCACTGTTTTTTTGACATCCAATAAACAAAAAGAGATACAGTCTCTGCAATTATTAGAAAGAGGGCAGACAGAGAGTTACCTGAATTATCAATTGCTATTCACAGAAACCTTCAGCTTTTTTTCCATCCATGTTAACCATAATCTGCATAACTTTTTAAACCTAGGCTATTCAAATACTTTTGGATACCAGTTCACATATAATGACTTAGAGGCTGTTGTCTTGAATACCTTCCTATTACATCTTGATCATATTCTATGTTAAACTTGATTGTGAATTATTCACTAAATAGATTGCTATAACTAGGCATTAGAATTTCTGTCCTAATGATGATGCCAATAGTAGCACATTGTTGGTATTGTAATTAGAATATAGTCAAATGATCTTAATCATAATATGATGCATTTACTCATTATATACAAAAAAGATGTAGAAAGAGAAATTAAGAGAAACAAAAAAGATGACAAAAGCCATATATTGCTTACAGATACTTTTAAAAAATAATTTATTTTTAGAAGCCATATAAAATGTTATATAGCTCTCATCTTATTTTTTCATTTAGATAAATAGAGACTTGCAAATAATGCCAACTTCTGATTTATATTTCTATGTCTAAATAAAAAAAAATAATTTTGAAAAGTATTTTAAGCAAATAATAAAAAGACATCCAAGAATCATTACTCTTCCCAAATACTAAGAGCCATTAGTTCTAAAACTGGCAGGTTGACTCATCAGAATTCACTATAAGATAGTAAATACACACATGGACACACATACACTAACATGCCCTGCATAATATATAAAATTTAGATTTCCTCTATCCTTTAATCTAAATGTAAATAAACAATTAATTAAAGGACAAAAATTATACTATATACTATAAATATGGCACATTTACATGCTAGTCACAAATAATATCAACAGTCACATTGTCTTGGCAATTAAAAAATACTATTCATCTTTTTCAGGAGTCTTCATTATGCTTTCCGTAGCGGTTGTAAAATTTGCATTCCCACCACAGTAAATAAAGGTTCCATTTTCCCCACATCTTCACCAATATTTTTAGTCATTTTATTCTTTTGAAAATTGACATCCTGGCTGGAGTAAGGTGGAATCTCAAAGTTTTATTTAAATTTTTAGTGATAAAAACCATAATTATAGACAATAAACTGTAATAATCACCTCCCCTACTTTCCCCTTCACAAATATACCCTTCATCATGTCCCCTTTCAATGTTGTTTAATTTGCATTTCCCTGATGACTAGGGATGTAGAGCATTTCTTTTAGTGAGGAATGACCATTTATATTTCTTTCTGTGAGATTCTCTATTCAGTTCCGTGCCTCATATTTTGAGGGGAATGTTTTAGTATTATTATTATTATTATTATTATTATTATTATTATTATTATTATTGCTTAGTGTCATTTGGGCATTAAGTGCTTTGTAATTAGTCTTTATTATGTTGAGATATGGTCCTTCCTTCCCTAGTTTCTCCAGGTTTTGACTATGAGTGGTATTGTATTTTGTCGAAGGCTTTCCCCCAAAGACTACACTCTACTTCAGAGATACTTGCTCAGTCAATTTTATTGCTTCTCTATTCATAATATGTGGGAAATGGGATAAACCCAGTTTCCTATTGACAGATGAATGCATAGTAAAGATGTGGTACATATACACAATGGAATTCTAATGAGCAATAAGAAAAAAATGAAAAAATTTGGAGTAAATTGATGGACTTAGAAAATATTGTTCTAACCAAGATCACAGTCTAAGAAAGTTAAATGCTTTCTCCTACTTGTTGTTCCTAAAATTGGCCTGCTGAAGAGGAGGGCAAATAGCAGTAAGCATTAGGACTAAGGCTGCACAAGTAGCAGGAAACCAAAAAAAAAAAAAAAGTGAAAATAGGGAGAGAGGAGGATAACAGACTATCATATATATGGAGAAAATTTGGGGTATGGGAAGTTTGGTATGGGAACTTCACAAAAGCAAAGAATAAACTGGTTAGGATATTTGGAACTGTCCCTGGGATACCTGTATACAAGATATAACCCCCCAAAAAGAGAGGTGAATGAACCTGATCAGCATCCTCAGAAGAAGGTGGGTAGAAGCTTGAGAAAGATTCATCCTAAAACCATGGAGTCTGGCTTAGGAATGACAGAGCCAGAACTGGATTTTCCACTCCCACCCCAACAGTGAGCAGTATAAATACTCCAGAAACCCTGCAAGTTATGCAATCCATACACCAAACAAGAAGCACACACTGGCACAGTAGTGGCACACAGCCTTTGTGAGTAACCAACTGCCCTCCAATTGCACATGAGGCCACTCAGTGGGAGATAACTCATAACTAGCACAGAAAACAAATTCAGCACCCTATGGTCAGGAAATTACAAAACCCAGAGAGAAGACTCCAGTGTTCCCGGTACAGGTGGAGTATGTTTCCTCATTACAATGTCTCTCATGCTCCTATGCATATCCCCTTTAGTCAAACCTGCTCTCATGCTTGGTTGGAAAATTAGTTTTATTTTACAGATGTTATTTAATACTGGGGAGATGCAACATCCATCGACACAAGAAAATCTAGCCAACAGCTTTCCGGGAGATATGGCACATCTATAACATTTACCAGGGACTAGAGGAAACTGCAAAGGAAGCAGCCCAGACCACCCCTTTCAGGAAAAGAGCAACAAACACTGAGGTGAATTAAAACTAATCTTAACAAAGTACAGAGGCTACAGAGAAGTCAGCGGCAATTGCTAACATAGTTACCAAAGCTCAGGGATCATTGTGGAAGAGGGGAAAGGCAGAGTATAAAAGCCACAAGGTGTATGTCAGTACCCTGAAGCACAACTTTCAGTAGAGACAGAGACCCTAATTACTCCACAGTGAACACCAATAACCCCACTGAGGAGTGCCCATAGGGGAATGAAAATAGGGGAGAGGGGATATACTACAACATTATATATATATATGTAGTTTATTAATATTTAATAATTAATATATATATAATTATATATATATATATATATATATATATATATATATATATATATATATATATATATATATAAAGATTAGCTTAGTTGTTTTTATGTTCATCATCCACTAATTTATTTTGACCGAATTTTAAGCTGAAAGAATAATCAAACAGTCAAAGTGTAAGTATTGAATACTAGATAAACTTATAATTGAAGGAAACACTCTTATAACTGCAGCTGACAGTAAACTAGGTCCTATATATTTCTTCTGATATTTGTATGAAAGGATATTTAACAGACAGCTCTTGAGGTTCGCTGAGATGAACTTCCAGACCAGGCACAGTTATGGAGGAAGGGATATTTATTGGAGCTTACAGGTTCAGGGGAAGTTTCATAATGGCAGAAGAAGCTGGCCTGCTCTTCCCAGGACCAAACACAGAGAGCAAAGCCACAGCCAAAAGCCATAGCATACCTCAGGAACTCCAGCTAGGCACACTTTACATATCTTTAGATTGAAATCTTAAACACACCACCACACCTTATGATCCTCCCAGTGACACTGCCTCCAGCAAGGTAGCTACAGATGCAAACTATAAACTAATAAAACACTGAATATATTGGGGGCCACCTATTCAAACTACCACAGGATCATTAAGAGAATTTTATCTTCAAAATAAACTTTCTCAAAGAAAATTTTGTGTATCTAAATGCCATGGCCCAATATGAAGACTGTTGAATAATAACTATATTGAAATAATTACAGCAGAATGTCTATCTAAAATTACTTTATTTCTTTATCTGAGAGAGAGGGAGAGAGCAAGGGAGAGACAGAGATAGAAGGAGACAAAGAGAGAGAAATACAGTGAGTCAATAATATATATTCAGTCTTTTATTAATATATATTTTACCACTTTTTAATTATAAATAAAACATTACATAATGAACTCTATATTTAAGAAAGAAATGCAGTGTAAGTATTTTGAAAATCACTGTAACTGGAACTGAAGTAACTGAAAATCACATGCACTATTTATCTAAGGCAAAGAGAATCTTCAGAAATATCCAAGAGAGGTACAATGATATATTGTATAGCATAGGATACATGAATAAGCCACTGATTACACATTCAATTCTTTCAAAATTTAGTTCACCCTTTTACAGGCTATAGTAACATAAAATACACTAATGATATGCAAATTAGATGTCAAAGAGAAGAAAGTATCAAGGATCTCTAAACTATTTGCATCATTAAATTATCTTCATAAATATAAAGTACTTACAAACTCTGTTGACACCCACCAGACACTTACTCGCTAGTAATGCAACAAAACAATGAAACACAAAATAGGTAGTTATCTAGCCCAATGTAGACATAGATACATAGACACAATAAATGAAATAGATAAGTGGCTTTATGAAATGATGCAGGGGCAGGGTTTGGTGGTGTATTAGTGCAATCTCAATACTTGTGAGGTAGACTTAAGAGAATCAGGAATTCCAGGCCATTCTCAACTCATAGTGTGTTTGGGGCACACCTGGGTTATAGGAGACATTCTTTCAACACAACAACAGCAATAGGTGGAATGGGATCATTGAGACTAAGCACCTATTTGGTGAACAAGTCAACAAACATGGCCTTCTATTAGTACTAACAGCTCAAGTGGCAATACTCTACACACTAATGCGTGTTCACACCATTTCCTTACTATATCTTCCTCCCACCTCATAGCCCCTTTGGTGACAGACTGTTAAATAGACCACAATTCCAAAACCAAAGAGATACAGCTTGGTTTTGGATGGATAATATCTCCTTGCATTTAATTTCTTATATTGCTTTGCTTTTGATTATTGCATTATGAATGATATCTGCAATTTATTTTTATTTTTCTTAAACATAAGTATTAATATTAACTAACATACCATGACTTTTTTTCAGGCCATTATATTTGGCTCACTGAATACACAGTATATTTTCCAAACAAGAGCATTTTTGGCTTGCCATTTTTATAAATAAAATTAAAAAGGCATATGCATTAGGATAAAAATATATATATATATATATATATTCATTAAATCAATTAGTCATTCAATTTACCCCAGTAATACATATTGGATGTCAGCTTTTTTTTTTTTTTTTTTTTTTTTTGAGGTAGGGTTTCACTCTGGTCCAGGCTGACCTGGAATTAACTATGTAGTCTCAGGGTGGCCTCGAACTCTCGGCGATCCTCCTACCTCTGCCTCCTGAGTGCTGGGATTAAAGGCGTGCGCCACCACGCCCGGCGGATGTCAGCTCTTTAACCGAATATTATTCTTCATTTTCAATAGTGAACAAAACACTTATAATCCTTGCTTTCATGTAGATTCCCTGCCATGATGGTGGGGAGAAAAACACAAAAAGGAAGCATAACTCAAACCACTAAAAAATAATAAAACACATTAATGGATTAAAAATAAGTTATTTCCTGGGCAGAGGGAAAGGGAAGAATTATTGGCAGACAATTGGAAAGATAGCTAGGGTATCTCACATGATGAAAGAAGGAATGTGCTAAGGTAAAATCAGAGTTCTCTAAGAATTCAGATCCCACAGGATTAGGGCCTATGGTAATTTAGCATTTCAAACTAAGTTAAAAAATAAACGCTATTCCTCTAAACTAAATCATATATCTACAGAACTTTTTCAGAGTTTATGAGAGTGACAATTAGTCTTTACCACACTGCCAATATATATCATTTAAAAAAACTGACAATATAAAATATCAAGTAAACATTAGGTATGCATTATTAAAGTAATCTAATCAAAATGATAGTTTTATTCTATAACTATATGAAATTGTGTGGAGGAGTACACCTTGACAAGTAAGTTTGCTGAAACAGGAACTGCAAATTTATTACAGATAACTAATAAGAAAACTTAAGTCACTATCATTTATTTTATTCTGCATTTGCATTATACAAAAGTACAATCCTATATGCATAAACAGAATGTGTTGCAGAGTACTGCATAATACTGTTTATATCCAATTCTGCTTATATACTTATTGTGCATATCAAATAGACCAGAAGTGAAGCTGCAGATGAATAGACCCACAGCATCATTCATCTAAGCCCAACTTTACAGACCCCTTCCGCCCACCAAAGAATGAGGGCAGAGATTCAACACCAACATCTAAAGGCTAGATTTCTCTTATGTATTAATACAGTACATGCATTCATAGAATGAGGACAGAGATTCAACACAAATCTAAATGCATGATTTTTCACATTTATTCATAGAATTCATGCATTCATAGAATGAAGGCAGATAGTCAACAGAAATGCCTAAGGACAAGATTTTATACATATATTCACAGATTGGTCACAAGTATAGTAAAGGTGCTTGTGACAATAGGGAGAAGGCCACAATGAAATTTTGCACTTTTTGTATTTTCTTTTATAGTCCTTCGGTATTTTAAATTTAAATTACCTTCTATTTTAATTGATAATAAACAGTAAACAAAATTTGTGTTTCATTACTTCAAAAATTATGTTTACTCATTCATTGTCTTTGGCTGTAATGGCTGTGTGTTTCTCCTGTGTGTGTGGGGGGGGGGTGTGGGTAGTGTATATGGTGTATGCACATCTATGTGTCCTTACAGCTCCACACTTGCTCACTTATGCTGAGGGACACTGATCTGCTCCATCACCTTTCTGCCCATCATCTTTCTGCTCCATCACCTTTCTGCCCATTCCATCTTTTATGCTCATTTTTAAAAAAATTTTAATTAATTCATTAATTTGACAGAGAACACACACACAGAAAGAGAGAGAGAAAGAGAGAGAGAAGCACAAGAGAATGGGCACACCATGGCTTCCAGCCCTGCAAACGAACTCCAGATGTGTGTGCTCCCTTGGTGCATCTGGCTAACATGGGTTCTGGGGAATAGAACCTGGGTCCTTTGTCTTTACAGGCAAATGCCTTAACTGCTAAGCCATCCCTCTAGGCCTCTTATGCTCATTCTTGTTTTGAGGCAGACTTTTAATTTTTCATGAGCCTAGACAATTCTCTGTTCTGTTATCCCATCTGCAGGACTGGGGTTTCAAACACACATGGCCACATGTGGCTCTTTACCTGATTACAACTTGGGTGATTTCAGGTCCACTCAAGCCCTCAATTTTGCACATTGAGCACTTGACCACTAAGACATTTCTACAGCCCCTATGTACCAAACTCTGAATCTTATCTAATTAATATCAAATGTGAGCTAAAATTTGTATAGTTCTTTTGCACTGCTGAGAAAGCAACTCCTCATGTATCCCACTCACTCAGAAATTTTATGAAAAGGATCCTGAGAGCCAAAGAGTAATGTGGAAATGATTTAAGAAGGATAGGAACCAGGGACTAAACTAAACTGCCAGAGGACCACACCTCTCATTCCTGATTGGACCCTGGACTCCTTCCTGTGTTTTATACCTACTGTTTCTGTGTTGGTTTAATTAGAAAGGAAAAACAAATTCTGTCAACATAATAAAATGTTGAAAACCTCTGGATTTTTAATTCATTAAGTGAAAACATGAAAGAAAAACCAAATAGGGAAAAGAAAACTAAGTTGGAATTTCCAGAAGGGGAAGTACATTAATTTGAAAATAAAACTACACTTCTGATAGTACGATGATATCAAGGTTTGGTGATCCCAGCTGAGAGGAAATTTCTTAGTTTCCAAAGTACTGACATTATCTATGGTGTCCCAATTATGAGTGAAGTCACCTTTTCCCATACCAAACACTCATGTAAACCAGGATGCATTAGACACAAAGGTGAGTACAATGCCTCCTTGGACATCTGTGGACACTGTACACTTTCTAACCTGTAAGTACAAAGAAAGCTGCAGGGTGTGGCTCAAGCAGGTCTGCAAGGTGATGGCGTCTGTTGCCATTAATTTTTCTCTGCTGTTACTGCAAAGTCCAGTGAGGAAATGTCAAAAGAAATCAAGGTCCGGAAACATGATCTGCCTGAGTTATCCTTCCATAAATGATGTCTGTTTTGAGGAAATTTTGTTATTCTTCCAGATGGCAGCCCTGTCATCTTGGCCACACCACATGTAGCACATTCAGGAATTATTCACTGTGTCTGGTGGCCTGGAAATGATTCTGCCATTGAAAGGACTATAATGAAACATCAGCATATGCCAAACTACCCAGCACTGTCCTCCAGAAGAACGGCTTTTCCCATGGGAAGTAACTAAGAAGTTCTGGTCAACAATTCAACTTTCTTTCACCAGAAACTTCAAAAATAAGATTTCTAGTGTGTTGATCTTTGTGTGACTCAGAATAAACCCATGTTTCTGTCAAATAGCACTTATGCCAGCCATTGTAATACACTAGGAGTCAGGCATCTTTTTCTTACATTTCAATGATATGTAGAAAGAAATGTTAGGCAACTATTAAATGTTATTTGTCTTATTTATAGCAAATATTTTGAGGTTCTTAAATATTTTCATTAAACATAATTAAATTTAATGTTAAATTCTCTTATGTGTGTTCTTTAGTGACATAAACTGAGAGATTGAAACTTGCTATGTTTACAGATTTGAGAGGTGGGTAATTTCTATTATAGTTGAAGTCACAGATCTTTGTGGAATAACATCTGGTTATGTTCAAGTACCTCAAGGGACCACCACTACATTGTCTGATGCACCCATGGTTACCTGAACAGAGCAAGATCATTAGAAACATCTACTCTTGTATACCCGGTAACCTCATTTTCACTATCCTTACCCTAAGCATCAGAACCATAAGATGAACACATTTTCCATAGTGCAGTTATAGTAGGCAAATCAAGACCCATGCTTCCTCTCCATACAGGAATGCTCTTAAAGAAGTCCCCACCCTGGTGGTTCAGAACAGACACAGAATTTGTAACAACAGCTAAAACTCATTCAAGGTAGCTGCACAGTTTAATGTGTTCACTGGATTTGTAAACTTTCTTTTGCCATGTATTGAGGCCTGCTTTTTTATAGATGCATAAATTTACATTAGTGAAAATCTTATGGCCTAAGGTGGATGTTAAGAAATTATTATGTCAAAACATCAGAGATACTGTAAAGAAGGTAGACAAATAGAGATCCAAAGACAACAGCAAATTATAATATTGAATCAGAGAATGATGTTTCAATGATGGTACCTCATCATAAGCAAATGATATATATGGAGGAAAATGTTGACCTTTTGCTAGACAGTAATGTAAAAATATAAGGCTAATTCAAATGGGAAATGAAAATCCAGTCAGTTTTCACAATACAGGAAAACCCTAACTTATGCTTCCAAGGTAGTTTGAAGATTTCCTATTTTAGGCACCAAGCTGGTAATATATTGAGCAGTAATCAGTTGTTAGGCTAAACAGGAAAGTGTTCACAGGTTAAGTAGTAGATGATAATTGCTGGTAAATAATAAATGAGCATTTTTATACCATTTTTTTCTTTAATAGCAATGTACATTATCAATGTGTAAACAGCACATGTTGGCACCATCCTTAGCCTCCTCCCTTTCCTTCCCCCTCCAAAGGGACCCTCTTCATTGGGAATGCCAGTTATCCCAATGAGGATTGTGGGGGTAGCCATCAGTTGTGGGGAAGAGGCAATGTCTCTGTGTAATGTCCCAACTTGTGGCTCCAACAATCTTTCTGCCCCCTCTCCTGAGAATTTCTCTGAGTCATGTGGGGTTTGTTTTAGGTCTACTTCAGTGATGAGGTCTTGGGAGACTCTGTGTCTCTGGATCTCTAGATTGGTAGCTGAAACCAGAGTAATTGGGGGAGGAATAAGCAAAAGTGCTGCTTTCTTGGTGAACCTGGTATCAGCACAAGGGGGGAAGAGAAAGACACATAGAACAAATGAGAATTTTTGAACATTGTCACAGATGCATCAGTGTACCTCAAGTGCCAGACATCTGCAGCTACTAATGGTTTTTACAAAGAAGTATTGAAATGACTCAACCTTCAGAATTTAAAAGAAAATGAATCAATGGTTTATTCAACTTGCAGACTATTTGAATAATTTCATTAAAAAAATCTGAAACTAAAGCCAGGCGTGGTGGCACACGCCTTTAATCCCAGCACTTGGGAGGCAGAGGTAGGAGGATCACTGAGAGTTTGAGGCCACCCTGAGACTACATAGTTAATTCCAGGTCAGCCTGGACCAGAGAGAGACCCTAACTTGAATAACCAAAAAAAAAAAAAAAAAAAAAAAAAAAAAAAAAAAAAAAAAAAAAAATCTGAAACTACATTGTGGCATTTAATGTATATTTTAAAGAAAAAGTTCCCACAACAGCTAAAATTTATGCTGAATATGTAGTTTTCTGAGACATCTTGACAAACTGCAAAGTACTACAAACTGTCACTTACCATTTGACAATAGGAACCAGAAAGGATCTTTGGAGTTATAATTGAGGATGGCACAGGAAGCTCTAGAGAGAATAAAGTGCTTCACAAATAATGATACATGTCATATTGTTTTCAGTTTGGATTTTAAGTATGGAGAGCATAGAGTGGTGCTGAGTAAGCAATGGTGAAGAACAAAAGTATAAGAAACCCACACAGAACAAATTCTCACTTTGTAAATAATGATGACACCCTAGTAACTGCTACAGAAATAGTTTTGCGTCACTAAACTAGAATAATTTGTTAAAGGGATTTACGGTATAAGTATTTAGATATTACTTTTCTCACTTTTGGGGGGCATAACTCATTTATATTTATTTTACGACCCTAATTCTATCCAATGTTATCTTAATTATGTTAATTAATGAATGAACATTTCTGATTCTGGGATAGTAAATTCTTAGATAATTTAGATTGAAAATTGTACAGTATAGTTTTGTTGAGATTGATATAATTGTCCAAAAAAAAAGGAAAATTGTGCAATTCATATCATGAGAAGCTTAAAGTGTTTGGCATACCTTTGGGTCATGAAATGTTTATTCAAGCCTGTTGAAATAGTTTTCCAGCCAGACGTGGTGGTGCACACCTTTAATCCCAGCACTCAGGGATTTACATTGAGGAGGCAGAGCTAGGAGAATCACCGTGAGTTCAAGGCCACCCTGACACTACACAGTGAATTTCAGGTCAGTCTGGGCTAGAGTGAGACCCTACCTCAAATACAAAAAAAAAAAAAAACAAAAAAAAAACCAATGCAAAACAAAACAAAACATTTTCCCAGCCAGGCCACCCTCATTCTTTGGGTATCAATGATGTTATGTTACACCTTTAGATGTCCATAAAAGAGCCAGAAAATTTATGAGAGTAAAATCTTATTCTCTTGTGGTAGATGAACACTGAGAAGAAAAAGGAGTATAATAAATGAATAAAGATGATAGTGATATATGAAGAACAACCAGTGTGGTTATTTGCAACATTTCAATGAGCTCAAAGGTGAATATATATATATTTCAAATCTGAAGAGAGAAGAATTTTATGGAGGGTATTAAAAGCTTCATATACAATAATGTTGCCTAAGGTTTGTTTCCCTTTCTCCTTTGATACATATTAATAAAGTATCAATTTTGTATATTCTGGTATATTAGGCAATAGAAACACATATGTAATAAAGCCAGACCAAGGCTTACAATCACCAAGCTTGTACCTCAGAAAAGAAATTAGTGACGAAAAAGATAGTGAATAAAATTATTTACTAAATTCCATGGCTATTATTAACCTAGTCTAGTGTTTGATAAAGCACCATATTAAAAATTACAGAAAAAGAACAAGGTGGTAAAAACAGAGAGAACCCCAAAGTTGCCCACAGTTTCCTTCCCACTTGAGTGCATGTCCTAACATAGTCCACAAGATTGTTAGATAATATCCAGATGAGTAGTTTATGTCACCTGCATGTTTATATTTAAGATACATAGACAATTTGAATATGCTGACATAATGACATCACTCCTTAAAGGCAGAATTTATTTGCCCTAGTTACTGGAGTCTGAGATTCCAAGCATGGGCAGGTTTTGACAATCAGCTTTTTTCTTCAAAATGGCAGGATGCTACCACAAGGAGTGTCATGTTCCTTAGGAGCTCTGAGTTTCTTCCCACAGATAGGAATAGCATGTGTAGTGACCTTAGATACACAACAGAATAAATGATTTTGCAATTTAGAAAAATAAGATTGGTTGTGGCCATCGCCCAGTGATAGAAAGGAGTTCAGTTGGCCACACATTCATCTCGAAGCTTGTACTCTTCTGAGCAGAGTTCATAGTCAGGTGATGTTTCTGTCTACTGTCATTGGTAATTCTTTAAGCTGTTAGGCTTTTGTCATACTTTCTTTTTTTTAAATTTTATTTATTTGCAAACAGAGAAAGAGAGAGAGAAGAGTGGCAGACAGAGAGAGAACTGGCACGCCAGGGTCTCTAGCCACTGCAAACGAACTCCAGATGCATGTGCCCCTTGTGCATCTGGCTTACGTGGATCCTGGAGAATCTAAACAGGATCCTTGGCTTCACAGGCAAACGCTTTAAACACTAAACCATTTCTCTAGCCCATACTTTCTTTTTTTTAAACTCTTCTTTTCAGTTTCTGAATATTTATTATAAATGGAATTATTAATGAGTTTTATGAAAAAATGAGAAAATACAATATCAATTATATAAAATTATTTCAAAAATTTAACATTCTTGTGACAGAGATTGCTCCCCAACCCATCTTATTAATCAAATATTATATCAAAACAATAATTGGAAAAGAGAGTAAAAGCTTGAAAGAGCACAGATCAATATTCTAATTAAACATAACTCAAAATCTCTTCATAAAATATTTGCAATTCAAATCCATCCATATGTACAAAGGACATGTGATATTGGCCCATCAATTCAGAATCTCTCAAAGCCCAAAAAACACCAAACCACCACAACATGGCAGGGATTAAATCTTTTTTTTTTTTTTTTAACTTAAAAAAATATTTTATTTTATTTATTTGAGAGAGTGAAAAAGAGAGGCAAAAAGAGATAGACAGACAATAGAGAATGGGTGTGCTAGGGTCTTCAGCTGCACAGACAAACTCCAGACACACAGGGCATCTTGCTTACATGGGTCCTGGGGAATTAAAACTGGGTCCTTTGGCTTTGCAGACAAGTGCCTTAACCACTACGCCATCCCTCCATCACTGTCATCCTTTCATATGAGCAATAGTCAAACATTGCAGCAATAACTAGGAATGGAAATATAAGTTAGGTAGTACCATGTTACAAACATCAGCTTTATTTGGCTTTAACTAGTTAGGAGTGAAATATTAGAAAGTATTTGCTTACACTGAAAATCAGAGAACCCTTATATGTTACCTAACCTTAACAATTTATATTAATTCATATTATCTCTTCAAATAATAGTATTGTACCTAATCTTCACCTATAGGTCATTTTAGACTATTTACATATTATCAAAATTATTACTTAGCACATTTTCTCATATATGTGTTTGGATATGATTTATATATTAAAATTATAAAACTTCTTATTTTTCCCTATTCCTTTTCATTTGGAAACTATTAAATACTCTATACTGCCTTTCTAGTATTTTGTAAGGTTTAAATGTCAGGATAGGGAAAAAAGCAAAAGATGAGATGTTTACTTTCACTATGAATGGATTTCTATCCATTCATTCTACCTGATACAATGAATGGATAAATGAATGAGTCACTCTTCTGGTTACTTTCAAGTCCTTCCTTCAATCTTTAATGCCAAAATTGAAAGTTAACATTTCGTAGTTAAGATTCAGTACAGGAAAGCACTGATGGCTTATGGCTGATCTTGCTGGTTCTGCACACTCTCACTCTCTTTGTGGCCAATGTTTACTTTCAAATGTCATCAGATCTATCATTATAATAGTAAAACCCACTTATTTTTTCTGGCTTTCAAGTACTTTTATCAACTATAGCCTAACAACTATAATCCGTGCTCCAACTACACAGTAGTACACAAACCTTAATTGTTTTAAATTAGCTACATGGCCCAATATCTGGAGAAAGAAATATGTCATAACATTGATAATAAAAGAGAATGGTGACCATTCTTAGTCCTCACTAAGTTTGTTACCTGAACACAACGCTTATTTGTCCCTCAAATCTCCCCACCCATCAATTATATGTGGCAATGCTATATTATGAGGTCAAGTCCAGAGTCCCGCATCTCTTACCACTTAAAATTAAGACATTATTTTGTAAAATAAATGTCACCTCTTTGTAAGTAATAAGAATTAAAATGTGATTTTTTTCCTCTATCATTTAACTTTCCAGTAGTTCTCAACTAGAGGCAACATTGCCTGCAAAAGAGACTTTTTCCAATATGAGACACTTTGTCAATCATACATAGTATAACACTGCTGGCATGTAGAGGACGGAAGTCAGGAACACTACTGAATCTTCTCTAGCCACCGAATAAGTCCTTGCAACAGACAATGCTCTGTCTCAAGTATCAACACTGATAAACTTTGCATTTTGCAGGCATGCTATAGTACTGGCAGAAAGGTCTATCCTGGTCATGCAAGGGTGTGGTTTGGTGTTGCTATTGTTTACCCAAGTAATAATTCGCAAATTTGCAAATCCTGGACAGCATAGTATTGAAATGCAAAAGAGAGGCATATAGTGGATTCTTTGTTCTGTAGCACGTATTAAACTATCAATCTGTGGGTTTCACTGTGATACTTGCATATATTCATATTTTGTGCTTTTTTTCAGGTCCAGCATTAGTTCTACTTTTTCTTTTCTGTCTATCCTCCTTATCCCTCACCCCATTCCTCTTCTTAGCTTCCCTTCTAATTTTAGATTGGGTTTTATTTCACTTTCATAGACGACAATGCAAATCCGTGCAGTATTCACTCTTCTTTCTGCACTGCTCCTTTCTCTCAGTATGATGTGTGATTCTGCTTTTCCTTCTGAAGGTGTATTTGACCTAAAAGACATTTGCTTCAACTTTTTAGACAGTTTCACCCTAGCTTTAATCATAATAAATTGATCATTGAGCCTTTTGTTTATTATAAATAGAATGTCCCAATATAACTGTAAGCAATGTGCGGGCATAAAAGAGAGAAAGAGGCTCTGGTAGAGAGCAGCCTGATATAAAATGGAGAATGTAGGGACTTTAAAAAAGAGGAGACAAGAGTGGAAGTATGATCATGGAAAACTCTTACACTTAAATATTTGATCAAAGCAAGGAAGCAGGAAGAATAAAACCTGCTGCTGAGCCCCTCAGTCTGATCTCTCTGCACTGCACAGCCATAAACACACCACCAGCAGCAGTGCAGACACAGAGGTGTAGATCACCACTAAGGATTGGTGGGGAAAAATGTAGCTTGCAAGAAAACTCCTCTGCTATTGCATAGTTTAAAGGATCCTGTTTTTAAGTGAAGACCATCCTTTACAATTTTAAGTATGTCCCAAGTAGAATAAGTTTTAAACACCATTTAGCATTGTGCAGCTTATCAATAGGATGCACTACAAACAAATTCCAAGGTGTATAAACAATCAAAATACCTTTTATGTATAAAAAAATCTAAAATCTCTTTAGGCACATATTCTGTTCATCTTTGTGGTAAATTTATTTCTAACTAAGGAATTCTTTAATGGATAAAATGCATTTGGACTATGTTTATAAGGTTATCAATAGCTTATTAATGCAATACTATGTGTTAAGCTTAATAAAATCTTATAAAAACAGAATGATTCTTTAAAATTTTTCATTGACATTGTTTTCTGTTATCTACTTTTTTAAGGTGTAGCATTAACTTAAAGTTTGCATATTTGTACTATGGACTTTGACTTGTGGAGAATGCAACTGTCAGAGCAGTGACAGAGTTTAGATGACTGAAAGTGAGTAATGCCAGTTGATAAAGCAGCACTGGCACTAAGGGAAACCACGTAGCCCATATCCATCAGGAGATGCATATACAGGTAACCACAGGTTAGCAATAAAACATAGCCACACTGAAAAACCAATATACCTTTGTGATGTACAGGGCTACCATTGTGAAAGAAAAGCCAGGTCTTGTATTCTGTCTTCTCTACCTTACCCTATGTTGTCAAGGAATTGCTTTATCTATAGACATGCAGAACAAGATATTTGTTTGACAAGTAGGACACAGCTCATTAAGTCAGTCATCTTTACACCACAGTGAATAGGACATGCATTTGTCATTCTGTCACTACATGGCTGTAATAAGTACTTTCAAAATGCTACATTTTGAGTTCTTGGGAATACCCAAGAAGCTTACCGAAAATGTTGCATGCCTATATTTTCAAAATACCTTTTAATGAAAAACCAAACTGGGGATTATAGGCATGTCATGAATTTTATGGAGGGAAATATTTTAAGTATAGTTTATTTAAATTTTTATTTTTTAAAACAGTTACAGCAAGCACAAAATAATACTTCTTTTCCACAATAGTCATTTCAAGCAAGTGCTAAACAGAACATTCAATTTCATGATGGTAAGGAGAGTGGCAAGATAATCCATCATTCCTTAAAGTATATATGTACCATGTATACTTTGGAATTCTTTTATACTTACATTGTTATGTAAATCAACATTGGAAAAATCTGCTTCCACAGGAAATATTTTATGAGCTTATTCCCTACTCTTTAGAATTACTTAATGTTGTATAATTTTCTTGCAATATATTTAAACTATTTCCAAGAGTTTCATACTCTTGTTTTCATACATTATGACTGAGATAAGCATCTTCATTGTATACACACACACACACACACACAAACACAGACACATGTGCACACATGCGTATACCTCAAAGACACGTTCTTATTCACACTCCCATAACTACTCTCCAGAAATTGTAATGCTCACAACTTGAATTATTAAATGAGCTTTATTATTAATTCTAAGACAAGTAATTTTGTGATGAACAAATATTTTCATGCTCATTCATCACATGTCTTTGGTGCTTTAAGTATTTTGTTTTGTTTTATTTTGTTTTGTTTTTTGTTTATTGTTTTTTTCGAGGTAGGGTCTCACTCTGGTCCAGGCTGACCTGGAATTAACTATGTAGTCTCAGGGTGGCCTCGAACTCTCAGTGATCCTCCTACCTCTGCCTCCCGAGTGCTGGGATTAAAGGTGTGCGCCACCATGCCCAGCCCTAGTATTTGTTGTTTTAACTATTACAACATGAAATCCAAAGGAGGGAGGAAAGGAGGAGAGAGTTACATTTTTTTTTTCCCAAAATGTAATAGAAACAGTACAAGATGTTTCAATGGAGCAAATGTCCTGCTAGGCACTGGAGAAGTGCAGATCATTAATACATCCATCCCTCTATTACTGAAATGTTTTCAGATTCTGCCAATGTTCCATTCAAATCTGTTTCCCTATATGTTTTAGGGTAAAGCCAGCCACTCAAAAGAAACTCTAGAATGCCAGCTTTTCATTTTTTTTTAAAGGAGGACCAATGCAGTAGTTTAAATGTGAAATAAACCACATAAAGTCAAGCTTTTGTGATTAAGCCTTACCCAAAATTCATAGATGGAACATTTTAGAGGTGGAGACTTGCTATAGGAGATATGACACTGGGGGTCGACTTTGGGAATTTATAGTCTGTCTTACTCTTGCTGATCCTACCCAATTAAGGTTACATAATATAAGTCAGATTACTGCTCTCATATGATGTCTTCCCCACTGTGATGAAATTTCCCTTTGAAACTCTAAGACAGATATAAACACTTTCCTTCCATATGCTGCTTCTGATTGAGTGAGTTGTCCCAGCAACAGGAAGGTAATTGCTAAAACCCTGGCAATAAAAACACATGTGTCTTTGTGTTTGCAAGTGCTTCTGTTCCCCACCTCAAGGGTGAAAACCCTTGGATGTGACCATTTCTAGTACTCTCTCTCTATCTGAACATGCATCAGTATCCACCTATCATCTATCTATCTAATCTATAAAATTATCTTTTTGTCATCTATCTCTATATATTGCCACTGAAGCAGTTACTTTCTCATTGCTATGAGCAAATGCCTGGCTAGGAACCAGTTAAAGAAGGAAAGGGTTTATTTTGAGCTTACAGTTTCCAGGCAAAGTGTCATCCTGGTGAGTAAGATACTGTGGCAGCATTCAGAAACGGAGCTGGACACATTGTAGCACATTAGAGAACTAATAGGAAGTGGGGGAGGCTATAAAACCTTGAGACCATCCCATCAATGACCATATCCCTCAGCAAGGCCCCACCTCTCGAAGGTTTCACAATCTTCCCACACAGTGTCACCAGCTAGGGACCTAGTAATCAAACACATGGGCCTATGGAAAACTGTGGGGATGAAGTATAAGGACAAATTATGGGAATGAACTATGACAATGAAATATGGAAAAGAACTGTGGGAAATAACTGTGATAATATTTCTTATGGATCTTACAAATAACTTTTCTGAAAATTTTACCATGAGATACTAAATTCCATATATGTCACTTGCCCTAAATAAAGTTATTTTTCAAATTGTAAAATCCACACACTTAAAGCAACGTGACTAGGTTTCCTCTTCTTTGGTGCACCTTTCGCCTGAAGAGCACAGATGACCAACATTGACAATGTTTAGAGATGTTGACATATCTTAGCATATGTGCCTTTCCTCAGAGGCCTAGTCAGACTCTCAATCAGAACAATCATAAGAAGTGCTGATTATAACAGGTCAGTAACTATGGGGCCCCAGGTTTGTTGAAGGCAACAGGTTGGCTTAATGTAACTGCTTCTGTGATCAGAGTGTATGTGTGTTCTGGAATAGCAGAGTCTAGCAGGTCACAATGCTGAACCCCTTCTTTTTAAACTGCCTAAGGATTATACAAAGTTGAAAGTTCCTTACCCTTTGTTCACATATTACTAGCCTTTTACTGTTCAATCAAAGGATCAATGAGGACCTGTATGCAAGGGAGGCAGCCACAGCCACAGTAACATCAGAGCAGTGGTAACAGTACATTTACTAATGGCTTATACTAACCTCTTCACTTCCCTTTTCCTCTGTGTGCTGCTAGAAGCAGCTTGTGCTAGCCTGGTATGGGTATACCAGCAGTTAGCACACTCACCTCTCAGGTTCTGCTTCTACAAGCTGTTCTGGATAAGAAAGTTCCATAGATTAGCCTTCCCTAAATTCAGAGCTGTGCCTCCCAGATAGGGCAAGAAATATTTTCTATTCAAACCATACCTACAAACATTTTTTGTTGTTGTTGTTTAGGCAGGAAAAAAGTTAAATTCACTCAAACATAATCTTAAACTTATTTAATTTAAAACATACCTACTCTGTCAAGCTATGCTCTGGCAAAAAAAATATGAGACAAATATCATGTTAAATTAGCATTGTTATAAAATTTAATAAGAAATAATAAATTCAAGTCATATGTAAAAACCATTTTACCACATTGTGTGAAAGGATTAGAATTTCTTATGAGGATGGAAAAAGGAAGTATGAAAGATGAAGTACATAATTTTCAAACCAAAAATAATGTTTATTTATATACATTTATCATGGATAGAAATGTGTCCAGCATATGTCCTGTGTCTGTACCCATGTCATCAGAGATTCATGGTCTTAGTCACTTATTTATCTTACATCCTATGAAAATTAGCAATGCCATTTCTTTTTTTTTTAAAAACTTTATTTATTTATATGCTAGCAGAGAAGCAGAGAAAATGGGTGCACCAGGGTCTTCAGCCACTGCAAAGGAACTCCAGGTGCATGTGCCCCTTTGTCCATCTGCCTTATTTGGGCACTGGAGAATCAAACCTGAGTACTTTGGCTTTGCAGGTAAGCTCCTTAACTGCTAAACCATTTTTCCAGCCCCAGCAATGCCATTTTTTTGTGTCATACACTAGACCTCAAGTCTTTACAGTACTTTGCTTGCAGATATTGTACAGATAAGCAAATCCTTGGTTTAAACACTGTTTCTAAAGTCATGTAACTGAGAGTGGGAAATAGGATATCATCCAAGGTAAGTGATTCTATGGTT
Source organism: Orientallactaga sibirica (assembly GCA_036365145.1). Lineage (NCBI taxonomy): Eukaryota > Metazoa > Chordata > Mammalia > Rodentia > Dipodidae > Orientallactaga > Orientallactaga sibirica. Next base: position 21,535,654 of record JAEOAD010000033.1, read on the forward strand.
AGTTCCACCTGTAAGGGACTTGACATTGTTCCCATAGAATTCAATCATTGGAGAGAAGACAAAGCACATAAATTATAATAAAAACAAAGACTATGCTGATATATATATATATATATTTATGCTGAATATATATTAGTAGAATAGAGAGATGGGAAGGAACTAGGAGGCTCCTAAATTCCCTAACCATAGAGCTGAAACTCTGAACTTTTCCAACAGTATTAAGATTTAAAAGCCTAAAATGAGAGGATGGAAGTCTTAAATTGATAGAAGAGGATGTGTAGAAGCAAAAAAAAAAAAAAAAATGCTTCCATAAGAATGTGGTCTTGGAGGGTTTCATTGTGGATACAGACATGCATGTGCTGTGAATCGAGCATGAGAAATGATACAGATAACCAGGGAAGAATTTCACTAGTCAAGTTGTGGCTAACAGACTCGTTGGTCAGAGAATGTTAAGACAGACGAAGACTAAGAAAACAACCTTGCACTTAACAAGAGCATATTCTATGGGGGGGGGGTCAAAGTTAGGGACTGAAACAGGAAGTGCAAGTGATCAAGGTGAAGACAGTGATATGAGAATAGTTGGAAGAGAAGGCAGTGTGATATGGTGTGAAAGTGATCAAAGTGGAAACAGTGATAACAGAAGAGTTGTAAGAGAAAGCAGTGTGACGTGTGAATTGACTTTGGAGGAAGGATGCTACACCTCACCAGCACTTGGTTGTTTCATTTTGAGTGTGGAAGACACACTTAACATTTCTAAAAGAAAGGAAGATTTAGACAGATGATTCAGGTTTTCCTTTTCTGGAAAAGGCATGAAGGGAGAGAGGAGACAGGACAGCTGGGGAGTATAGATGAAAAGGCAAGTACACACAGTCAGCCATGAATAAAGTGGAAAGGAAGGTGATTTCAGGGATAAGTGATCCTGCTAAGACAATTTGGACTTCAATTAAATGAGTAGAACAACTACTCTAAGATTTGTTCAGAAGATAATATGAAATATCTAAGAGGATGACAAAGTCATATTGATATTCCAGCTGATAATATAAATAACATGAATTATGCAAACATGGTGGGACATCATCTCCAATGTGAAATATTAATTGGTTGAAATAAAAATGAGGGTCCCTTTGGAAGAGGGAGGACAGGGAGGAGGATAATGGAGCCAACACTATGAATATAAAAATTAGAATAATATAAATAAAAAATAAAATATAAAAAACAAAACAAAAAAATGTGTACTTCATGTTCATTGGTGTGAATATGAATCAAAGGATTTTCTTTTTTCTGACATCATTGGAAATGTTCTGTGTTTTGAGTTTGTTATTCATAAGTTTATGCTGCTAAGGCAAAGTCAGATGCAGGAATCTCATAATGGACAAGATCATAAATATTTGCTTCAAATGGTATAAGGATGCAATGATCTGGACCTTTGAAGCCTTGAGCTAGGCAAGTAGGATAGGAAGCTATCTCTTCTTCATGACAAATAAAATGATTCATTATGTGATACAAGTTTTGTAAAGTATAAACAACAAGCACAGCCATGAAAGCTTTCATGAGAATTAGTATGATTATGGAAGACTACTATTATGAGTATGAGGACAGGGACCCACTAGATGAGAAAGGCATTTTCCAATACTAGTTAGAGTGTGTGGAAATGAAGATGGATAGACATACCAGGGATGGGGGACATAAGAAACTAAACCAGAGGATACAATGGTAGTACAGAAGTTATACCACTTGGGTCTTTTAATTTATGGATAATTGGTGTGTGTCTGTATGTGTGTGTGTGTGTGTGTGTGTGTGAGAGAGAGAGAGAGAGAGAGAGAGAGAGAGAGAGAGAGAGAGAGCAGGGAGATTGACAGTGTAACTGAGGATCATCTTGCAAGCTGCATTCCACTGAACAAAGGAGGCTAGCCTCTCTACAAAGGCCAGCTGGGCTTCAACAAGGCACATGTGAGCTATAACCATAGGAAACTGAAAAGTCCCTTATTTTTCATGTACCACATAAAACCTTTCACCAGAAATTGTACATCCTAAACAGGAGGAAAGATCTCATAAATCTAATCACATTCACATGCAGATGAAATTTCTGGCAATGTTTGGTAAATAGAACCATATATATATATATATATATGAAAATTGAATATTTTATGGATGATATATATGCATTTTATGATATAGACAGGAATTTTCATTTGTTGTGATTATACACATTTATATCTTTCCTTAAATGTCACATATACATACAAACAATTATTTTTTCTCTTATTTAAAAATCATTCTGCACCCCTGTGATTTATGCCATCCTGAAAATGTGTGTTTTAACTTATTTCTGGCTAGTGTTTTGATTCACATAAGAGCCGGACAAATTTCTTAAGTGCAATACTCCAAGAATTTTAAGTAAAATCGGGCATATTAATGTTTTATGTGCTCATTCTGCATATTAAATATCACCCAAGTAATTACATATTAATCATATTTCTTCATACTTATCAATTAACTAGAAGAAAAAGCTATTTAAAGTTACCATATGAAATATTAAATTACGGACCAGATATATTTTTAGTAATTCTGTTATATTACATAAGAAATATCCATAGTGAAATGTAAAATGAATCTGCTCAAGGGTAGAAGAGAGGACGGAAATGGTCAGTGCAGAGTCTGTACGTGTATGGGCATGCCTCAATGGGGTTCATGGACATTGCAACTTCTGTTTTAATAATTACCATGAGAATCAGGAAACAAGTGAAGACTTTCAATGATTTGTGGTATATTATTTTTTAATCTTATTTATCTTATTCATCTGATTAGTGGAAATATCTTCTAGGTAAATAGTAGTTAGCTTAGTTGCTATACAACATTTATTCATACTTCCTATTATGAAAATACAAGAAAGTCAGTCATTCTTAGGGACAATTGCTTTGGAACTACCAAATTGATAACCTACCCTGGCTCACTAATAACTCAAGTCTTTCAGCACCCACAAGTAAATACAATGCCTCATAATAAGGCTTTAAAAAATCACTAAATATGACAGAGTATCACATAGAACAGTGATTATTGCAATTTTGGGTAAATTCTGTGTGAATTTTAAGACCATTAATTAAAAGCCAATTTGATTCATAAATATCATGCTGTGCATTGCTCCACTCCCATCCTCTGACTTTCATGTGAATATACAAATACCTGAATCAAATAAATGGTTGTTAAATGGTGTGTTGTGATTGGTCCCTAAAGCCAAAATAAAAAGGTTGTCAAAAGACACAAGTGTCCCTTAAGCCCATGAAACCCCAGACATTAACAGCACAAATGGCACGTGGAATACATCCCAATTATATGCTGTAAGCAATTTGCTCTCAGGTTATGGAGAGTCTCAATTCAACAACTCCAAATCTCAACCTTCAAACTGGCCACAGACATCTGCAGTAGTCTATTGCACTCTAATAAAGCAGCAGACCTGCCTGTGCCATGTGGGAGTTCAAATCCACTGTTCTTGATATTTCCCACAAGTGGCTAGTTCTCAAAGAAGGAACATACTGAAATAGGTGTGTGGGAGATAAACCAGATGCTATAGTGCTCAATCTGGTCAGGATATACTCATAATTAACATCTGGAATCTTAAAAAGTTTAGATCTAAACATAGGAAATAAAACTATAATTAGTAAATAATCCCAGTTATATTCACTGACAAAATAGTTTTTATTATCATTATGAAGAAATATTCAGCATTAGTTTTAAATAAATATGTAAAACATATATTTTATGAGTGTTTGTTGAAATGCATAATGGTGAATCTTAAAATCCCTGATGTATTGCTCAAACAAGTGCAGTAGTGGCACACAGCCATGGTGGGTAATCAACTGCTCTTGATTTGGCTAATAGATCCACTCAGTAGAATGGAACTCATTGCTGGAACTAGGAAATAAGTCAAAACCACATACAAAAAAATGAGCTCAGTCTCCAAGATCAAGATACCACCAAATGTGGGCTAGAAGATGGCCTACGCTATAAAATTCCCTCCAAAATATCTATAGCCATCCCATCTATCTAGTACTAACTTCTCTCTCCACTGGAGAATTTGCTTATCTTTTTCAGATGGATAACAAACCTGAAGGGAAGATCAGCCTATCATACCTCACCAAGGCCCCAGCTGAAACCATAAAGTAATGTGGGGGAAGGGCAAGAATACAGCATTCTTGGTGATCACGACACCAGAAAAAGGCTGAAGGAGATAAACAGAGAATATCCAACTTCTACTAAGCCAGATATCCAGAGTCACAGAGGCTCCCAAAACCTCATCACTGAATAACCCAATGTGGCTCAGGGAAATTAGTGGAAGAGGGGGTGGAAAAGTGTTAGAACCACAAGTTGGGGCATTATGCATAGAGACTTGGCCTATACCCCATAACTTTTGACTACTCCCAGAATGTATGACCCACATTCCCCATTGATGAGGGTCCCTTTGGAAGAGGGAGGACAGGGAGGAGGATAATGGAGTCACCATTATGAATGTAAAATTAGAAAAATATAAATTTTAAAAATGTTTTAAAAGGAAAAGATGCTATAAAAACCTTTACTCTGAACAACAGGCTAAAACATTGATCCTCCAGCAGGCCCGCAGAGGGAACACCCAAATCACAGGAATCTGGAGAGAGCATCATGAAGGCTAACCCTAATCTTGTTCTGCTTCTCTCTCTCTCTCTCTCTCTCTCTCTCTCTCTCTCTCTCTCCTCTCTCACTCTCTCTTCCTACCTCTCCTCTCTATACTCACTTCCTCTATAATATTATCTATCTTTTTCTTCCCTAACCTTTCTAGGTGCAGACTTGAAACTCCCAGTGCCAGCATGGGGTTAAACTCCACAATGAGCTCTCGATCTGAGACACCTACAAGGTTAACCCCCCCCCTCGCCCCCAAATAAAAAGACAGACTTCTGTCAGAGTCCTTGGTGACCCACCAAAGGTTAATGGCAAGACCCTACTGTCGAAGATAGCATACGTGTGTGAGACCAAACACAGAGAGACCTGGCCAGAATCTGGAAGAAGGTCAGTCCCCAGACAGTTAGCTAGTCTAGTACCAGAGGGTGCTACACGAGCAACTAGGGGAAAATGTCCGACATTGGACCAAACAACTTGCAATCTAAGATACCCAGCAGGAAACAACTTGACGTAATGCTCATACAATTGCAGTAGTGGCAAACAGCCATGGTGGGTAACCAACTGCTCTTGATTTAGCTAACAGATCCACTCAGTGGAATGGAACTCATTGCTGGAACTGGGAAATAAGTCAAAACCAGGTACAAAAAATAAGCTCAGTCTCCAAGAGCAAGATACCACCAAATGTGGGCTAGAAGAGAGCCAACACATATAAAATTCCCTCCAAAACATATATGGTCATCCCTTCTACCTAGTACTAACTTTTCTCTCCGTTGGAGAATTTGCTTATCTTTTTTCAGGTGGACAACGAACCTGAAGGGAGGATCAGCTAACCACACCTCACCAGGGCCCCAGCTGAAACCATAGAACAACACAGGGAAGGGCAAGACTTCAGCATTCATGTGTTTGATGAGGGGTGGAAAGTGTTAGAACCACAAGTTGGGGCATTATGCATAGAGACTTGGCCTATACCCCATAACTTTTGACTACTCCCAGAATGTATGACCCACATTCCCATTGATGAGGGTCCCTTTGGAAGAGGGAGGACAGGGAGGAGGATAATGGAGTCACCATTATGAATGTAAAATTAGAAAAATATAAATTTTAAAAATGTTTTAAAAGGAAAAGATGATATAAAAACCTTAACTCTGAACAACAGGCTAAAACATTGATCCTCCAGCAGGCCCGCAGAGGGAACACCCAAATCACAGGAATCTGGAGAGAGCACCGTGAAGGCTAACCCTAATCTTTGTTCTCTCTCTCTCTCTCTCTCTCTCTCTCTCTCTCTCTCCTCCTCTCACTCTCTCTTCCTACCTCTCTCTCTATACTCACTTCCTCTATAATATTATCTATCTTTTTCTTCCCTAACCTTTCTAGGTGCAGACTTGAAACTCCCAGTGCCAGCATGGGGTTAAACTCCACAATGAGCTCTCGATCTGAGACACCTACAAGGTTAACCCCCGCCCCCAAATAAAAAGACTTCTGTCAGAGTCCTTGGTGACCCACCAAAGGTTAATGGCAAGACCCTACTGTCGAAGATAGCATACGTGTGTGAGACCAAACACAGAGAGACCTGGCCAGAATCTGGAAGAAGGTCAGTCCCCAGACAGTTAGCTAGTCTAGTACCAGAGGGTGCTACACGAGCAACTAGGGGAAAATGTCCGACATTGGACCAAACAACTTGCAGTCTAAGATACCCAGCAGGAAACAACTTGACGTAATGCTCATACAAGTGCAGTAGTGGCAAACAGCCATGGTGGGTAACCAACTGCTCTTGATTTGGCTAACAGATCCACTCAGTGGAATGGAACTCATTGCTGGAACTGGGAAATAAGTCAAAACCAGGTACCAAAAATAAGCTCAGTCTCCAAGAGCAAGATACCACCAAATGTGGGCTAGAAGAGAGCCAACACATATAAAATTCCCTCCAAAACATATATGGTCATCCCTTCTACCTAGTACTAACTTTTCTCTCCATTGGAGAATTTGCTTATCTTTTTTCAGGTGGACAAAGAACCTGAAGGGAGGATCAGCTAACCACACCTCACCAGGGCCCCAGCTGAAACCATAGAACAACACAGGGGAAGGGCAAGACTTCAGCATTCATGGCGATCACAACACCAGAAAAAGGCTGAAGGAGATAAACACAGAGAACATCCAACTCCAACTAAGCCAGATATCCAGAGACACAGAGGCTCCCCAAACCTCATCACTGAAACAGAACTAAAATGACCCCAATGTGGCTCAGGGAAACTCGTGGAAGAGGGGGTGGAAAGATTGTTAGAGTCACAAGTTGGGGCATTATGCACAGAGACTGGGGCCTACACCCCAGAACTCTTGACTAACCTCACAATGCACGACCCACATTCCCCATTGATGAGGGTCCCTTTGAAAGTGGGAGGACAGGGAGGAGGACAATGGAACCAAAACTATGAATGTAAAATCAGAAGAATATAAATTAAAAAAAAAAAAAAAAAAAAAAAAAAAAAAAAGAAAAAAACATATAGCTAATGGCACAGTTCAACAAAGTAAATACAGATGTCACCTACAGAATGACAAATATGTTCCTGATACTTTGAAAAATGTTTTACAGAAATAATTGCACTTAATGTTCACAATAATTTTAAGTCACTTTTAAATAACTTCATCTTCAATTTATAAGTAAATAAAAATAATAAAGTGTTTAAGTGAGTAAAAAAATTTTAAATAATAATAATAAAAAACATTCAGGCTGGGCATGGTGGTGCATGCCTTTAATCCCAACACTTGGGAGGCAAAAGTAGGAGGATCGGTGAGAGTTCAAGGCCACTCTGAGACTACATAGTGAATTCCAGGTCAGTCTGAGCTACTGTGCCTGGGCACTGCACAATAAAACCTGGGTCAAACCAAAAAAAAAAAATAAAAAAAAAAATAAAGATTAGGGTATGAATGGGATTTTATTTCAGTGTATGTATAAGTGATCCCAGTTTGTAATCTATGGATTCACTTAATAGTATTATTAGAACTATTATTCATAAATGTGTAATTCAAATATAGAATACTAGAAAAATAAAACACCTGTTAGTGCTCATGAGTGTATAAATATTTTCATAGTTCAAGTCTTTAGTACATTTGCAATTTATTTATTTTTTTGCTATGTAAACAATGCATTTTTGAAAAGTATATGACATTCCAAGAACCATGAATGTAATTATTTTTATAAAATTTTAAGATATTTTGATGTTATGTGATCGGATATTCAAGTAAAATTCTATTTTACATATTACCATTGCCTTGTTTATTATATTTGTTAATTGAATTTACTGCAATCACCCACAATAATGTGGATTTCTGGAAATTTCATCTGTCAGATAACTAGACATGAACTTAGAAAAAAAGTACAGACCATTATGACATGTGTCTTGAATCTCTTCTTGGCTGAAATGATGATTTAGCCATGTATTCGAAGGACTATCATATTAAAAGGAGACTAAGGTAAGGCTGGGAAGATAATGGTGTGGGAATATAAAATTAAAAAGAATTTTACTTATTAATTGAAGTGGGGATTACCTTCGAAGAACTGAAAAGAATGTTAAACGGGAGAGAATGGAAGAGTTGAAAGGTTAGTATACAGAAGAGGAAATTTGTGAGGAATAGGTAGAAGACCACCATGTTTTCCATGTTGTACACTTTTAACAAGAGAAAACCTGAAACCAACTGCTCAGATCTCTGCTGTGGGATTGCCCCTTTCTTTCTGATCCTCCATTGGCCTGCCTCTTGTACATGTGCACCCCTAGTATGACCACATTCTGATATTATCCTTTCAATTTCCATGTAAGGTACTATAAGATCTACATTTCCATTTTATTTTGATTTTTCTTACTTGTCCTATCTATGCCCACTTCTTAAAGTACATACCAGTCACTTTTCTTTTATTCACATATACTAAAGTTATGCACCAAAATATGCCAGCACATCTGTTGATCAATGACAACTGGTGGGAGTGATTTGAACTAACAAGCTTTATTATGTTGTTATCATGGAAAACAGTAATTCTGGGAACAGATGCTATAGGAGATGAGAACAGATTATTCAGTTTTGAGAAACAATAAAGAAATCTCTCTCTAGTTCCTAGGTCCAAGTGGTTTGTTTATGCCAGCATGTGTTTCCCATGATTTCTTCTTCCACCAAAGGAAGGCACTGAGTAATCTTTTGTAAATACAAATTAGTTGCCAAACAAGATATATGTGTGGTATTTTAATAACATACTATGATGCTAAATTAAACTTGATTGAAGTGTAAAGTCATGCCAAATTCTGAAAAAAATTATAACATTTAAATTACATTTGAAATGGATGTAATTGTGTCTGTGATTAATATGTACATGGTATAACTCATTAATATGTTCAGATATTTTTATAACATTAACCAAAGAATCATTATGTATTGGGAACAATTTAAAACAAATTAAGATTGTTTACCTCCCAAAGTGTGTGTGTATACACACACACACACACACACACACACATACATATATATATATTTATTAATGGACAGAGAGAGCTTTTTATATTCATTTCCAACTATAAAAAACAATATTATTGTAATATTTAAACAATGTTGAAAATCATATGTGAATTAAATCACACAGCAGCTATGGAAGTGTGGCATGGAAGGCTGGCTCAGTAAAACAGTCTACAGAGGTCTGACACCCTTTTATGGGGCCAAGTTAACATCCTGCAGGATGAACTGGTTGTGTCTACGTGGAGCTTCATAACAATTTTGGCAAAGGTCCAGGAAAAACACAAGCATTAATATCTTTAGGAAAAGAAGAGGTGTCTATGTGCAACCCAGATAGTACCAACGATCAACAAACTCTGTGTTAAGTAGTAAATGTTGGCCTAAGTTTAGTAAACTCTTTCCTTACCTAAAATGACAATGGATATATAGGTGAGAGCAAAGTAAGGAAAGTGAGATAAAATGTAAAATGGGTATCTTTACATTTAATTGTTTGAAAAGCAACCCAAAAGGTGTCAAGTTAATAAAGAATATGCTATGATTATCATTCATTATTTTTGCACTATTATCTGAGATGGCATTTCCTTTTAATATTGTTGATATTTGCACTGATTTGCTAAAGGAATGATGAGTGAACAACTGCTTCTGCCATCATCATGCAGCATCAGTACTGAGCACACAAGACAGCTGCATGTTCACTGTCCACTCATTGAACAAACCAACACATACATGTGTTATGTATACCTCACTGAAGAACATCTTTAACACAGAAGAAATAGAGAAATTATTAAACTTTAACTTTTAAGGATATTTTTCTATGTGTATAGTACACACACATGTGTATATGCATGTTAATATGTGTACATACATGTAGAGATCAGATATCAACATTGGGTGTCTTCCTCAGTTGCAGTCTAACTTCTTTTTGAGACAGGGTCTTTCACTGAACCTGGAGTTCATTCACTGAGGTAGACTACTTGGTTAGCAAGCCCCAGGGATCTTTTTTTCTCTGCTTCCTCAACACTGGGATTATGACAGTTAAGCAGCACTATGCCTAACACTAATTCTGGAAAATGAAAATCAGATCCATATTGTTATGTGAAAAGCACTTGCACACTGAGAACTTTCCCCAGCCCCCAACATTTTTTTTTCATTTTTTTCATTTTCCTACATGACAAAATGAAAAGTCAACATAAAAGATTCATTTGACTGAGATGCAAACTGAACCATGCTTTGACCAAGTCCCATCATTACTTGAAGGTGATTGAAGTATATACTGGTAATTTATACTTGAATACCTAACACAGATTTACTTCAAAGTGAATAAAGTAAATTTTTGACTTCAAGGAAAACAACACCATACTCATTTATAATAGAATTAAAATTTAAGCATATGCTATTTGAAAGTAGGTCTGATACAATGAACTTGATAATATTAGAAGATTTTAAAGAATATTTTTCATCAGATTCGTAGTGACCGTATTGAAAATCATGCCTTGATGTTATAAAATAGGTAATCATTTTGGTGATGTGTAATGCTTAGTAACAAGATCATTCTCAAGTAAATGTATGTTTATTAAATCAAACATATGGATTGCAATACAGCAGAGGAAAAAGTTTATTGATATATGGTGATGCAGTTACCTCCTCATTGCTGGTACAAAGCACCCAAACAAAAGCAGTTGATGGGAGGAAAGGGTTTATTTTCACTTATAGACTTGAGGGGCATCTTTATGAGGGCAAGGGAAACTGGCATGAGCAGCTGTTGGACATCACCTCCTAGCCACCATCAGGTAGACAACACTGACAATAGAGAGATGCTATAGCATGCATAAGACCACCTCCAACAACAACACAGCCCCTCCCCTTCCAAGTTTATGGGATACTCCTAGTCAAACTACCCCATTCTTTCCCTGATCCCCATAAATTTACAGATATCTGTGATGTAAAGTGAAATGCATTCAGTTTAACTTTAAGAGGCCCCATAGTTTTTATCAATCCCAATCTGTGAAAGCATTCCCAAAGTGCAAGATCTCTTAATGGTTAGCCTATAAAACCAATAAAATAAAATAAAAATAAAATATTGGCACAAAATAAACATTCACATTGCATATTATGGGACTGAATATAACAAGGAAAATTTGAACCAATACAAGATCTAAATCAAACAGGACAAATAATCAAATTCCATAGCTCCAAATCCAACCAGTGACAAGTCTGGAGTTCCAATTCCACCCCCAAATGGGCTCCTCACAGTTTGGAGAACAATAATCCTAAACTGGCAGCTCTCCTTGGTGGCTATCTCACAGTCCTGAGATTTCAAAAATTCCTGCCATGTCCACTGAACGCACAGTTCATATTCTTGGCTCCAATGGGCCTTCCAACAACCCTCTTTCACATTTCACACAACCATTTCCAAAAACTAAAACCATGTTGTTAGTTGGTTAACCATGTCTTCCCTGCATTTATTATGCTCCAAAGTGCAAGGTAGGTTACCAACTTTTTAATTCAAGGGTTGGGTGGGGGGAGAAGTTGGGTGGTAAAGCTGACTTTGAAGAGCACAAAATTCCTTCTGCTTTCAGGTCCCATCCCCCTTCTTCCAAGAGTCTGCATTCTCCTGCTGTCCCAATGCAGAACAGCTGGTCCTATGTCAATAGCTGTAATCTTTCAAACAATTGCAATTGAATCTAGCCATTGTCTTTATTCCAAAGCTAATCCTTCCTTCCTTCCTTCCTTCCTTCCTTCCTTCCTTCCTTCCTTCCTTCCTTCCTTCCTTCCTTCCTCCCTCTCCTCTCCTCTCCTCTCCTCTCCTCTCCTCCTCTCCTCTCTCTCTCTCTCTCTCTCTCTTTCTTTCTTTCTTTCTTTCTTTCTTTCTTTCCATCTGCTCACACAACTCCATTTCTATACCACACATCCCTCTACCCAGCTCTCAGGCATGGGAAGGCAGAACACAGCAAGCCTCTCACACAAACTGCTTCTAACCCTGTACCTACAAAGTTTTTCTCCACCTCATAAGCCAAAATGCACAGTCCCTGGTTCTTACCCAAATGGTCTGTGAAACTACCTTTACCACTGCAAGTCTTCTCTTAAAACAATGTTTCAAATCCTTTAACACTGCTACTGCAAATTATTTCCCAAAGGCTAAAAGCCACAAAGGTATTTATCAGGAATGACCCCAAATCTCCGCACCCATTTACTCTTGTAGTTACCTTCATACTGCTGTCATGAAGCACCAAAACAAAAACAGCTTATGGGAGGAAAGGGTTCATTTTGTCTTACAGTCTTGTGGGGAAAATTCATGATGGAAGAGTTAAACATCGCATGAGTAAAGAGTGGACATTACTTCCTGGCAAACATCATGTGGACAACAGATTCAGGGGAGTTAAATACTGACGAGGGGATGCTGGCTCAAACACCCTTAAGCCTAACCCCAATAACACACCCCCTCCAAGAGTCTCCAATTTCCAAGTTGCCACCAGCTGGGGACCTAGAATTCAGAACGCAAAAGTTTAAGGTGGACACCTAGTTCAAATTCAAATCACCACATGTGGTATCTGAGTCCCCACTGTAAGTAACTAAAGCAAATAAATTCATAGTGGCTGTTATAATATCAAAAACATATGCATAATTATCTAGAAAGCATATTGAAAAATTCTTTTTCCAACTGTCTATCTGTGAGGCTGGATTTCCTTCATACTTCAACAGGAAAAAAAAAAAAAAAAAAAAAAAACACTGGAATTGTCATCCTGCACTTGTCTGGATGGAACTGAGTAAATCTGGAATGCTACACATTTTCTATACTAACTTATGTTAATACTCTGATGTTTATAACTATAGCAAATAATAATGGGTACTGTGATCTGGAAATAAAAATATAAAATAATATCAGATGTCCATAAAGGACAAAATAATCTTCAAATAAGCTTGTAATCTATTCAACATTTCTGTAAATTATGACCACATGAAGATTGCATAGGTCGGCAGCTATCCATTATATACGAAAAATATATACTACCTTTTGGGAAAAGTAAACATATATCCGGTAACATTTAAAGGTATGTGGGTTTACACATTTTGAAAAACAGATGGGTACATTTCTCACAAGAAAATGTCACTTGCCTTCAATTCGGCAAACTTTCCCTGATTATAACTATATATTGTAGAAAGAAAAAGAAATGCAGTTAACCTGTTCTATTGAGTGGGGAAAACAATTTTTAAGTGCAGTCAAGAACAATGAGGGAAGGGGTTACTAGCAAGATTGCACCCTATCCAATCTTCATCCCATATATACTATCCATACTTAATTCTATCTGATGGGATAAGATCAGAACTTGAGATTGGAATTAGACAGAAAACCAGGTGTTATAGTGCTCATTTCATATAGTGCTCATTTCATGGGTGGGATATGAGGGAGAAAAAAATAAGATGAGGTCTCAAGACAAGAAGTAACCCACTTTGAAGGGCTGGACAGATGGCATAGCGGTTAAGGCGCCTGCCTGCTAAGCCTAAGAATCCATTCCAATCTCCAGGTCCCACGTTTAGCCAGATGCAAAGTAACGCAAGGGCGCAATGCCGCACTTGCCCACAAGGGGGGAGCACACATCTGAATTTCGTTCCCAGCAGCTGAGAGACTGCTGGTGGGCCCATTCTCTATCTGTCTCCCGCTCCCTCTCTGTCTGTCTCTCTCTCTGTGTCTCTCTCCAAAAATAAATAAAATAAAAAAAGAAGTAACCCACTTTAATTAGCCATATCGAAAAGTAAGATAACCAAGACAAGTAATATGCCACTTTCATTTTTAAAAATATATAAATTAGGATCAGAGCAAGAGAGTTTGAAATATTTCTTTCAAGTAGCCTTTTGAGTTGCTCTTAGAGAGATAGGATTGCTGGTGTGAACGTGTGAAGTACTAGATGCTTTGCTTTATCAAGGGAAAGGTGTGTATATTCAGTGAAAGTGCTGGACAAGCCTAATGACTTGAGTTTGATTACCCAGGTACACAGATAAACAAAATGTGCTCATGTGCACATAAATGTGCAACAAAGAAATGGCTCAAATAAATTTTAATTTTCTAGACCCTAAGTAAAGCCAGACAAAAAAATTGGTGTGGTACAGTGACAGGACTTTGGTACACCAATTTAATCCCAGCATTCGGGAGGCAGAGGTAGGAGGAGCACTGAGAGTTCGAGGCCACCCTGAGACTACATAGTTAATTCCAGGTCAGCCTGGACCACAGTGAGACCCTACCTCGTAAAACCAAAAAAAAAAAAAAAAAAAAAAAAAAAAAAAAAGAAAGAAATTTTAAAAAGTATTGTAGGTAACTAATGTAACTAGTTTCCTATCTACTATTTTCATTTGAAACTGAGTGATAACTGGAGACTTGCCCAATGTCTTAGTAGAGTACTATTTCAAATATGATCCACTTGTATCACAAGATCATGAGATTAAATGAGAAGGGCACACAAGACAGATTCAGCATCTCTGGAAAGGCACTTTGATTATTTTTGAAATAGTAAAACTTAAACGTTTTGTATTTTTCCTATATTATAAATTGTATTCTATTAGAAAATCATAAGGGAATTACTCTGACATGCAGAAACAGGCTGACATTAGGCAATCTATGACTGGTAAAACATTGTCGAAGTTGTTAAGAAGTGAAACAGAAAACTGGAAGGCTGGATGCTGAGACACTATGGCTTCCTTATACGCTACTGACCCTGCACACATTCCTCTGAAGTTCTGTGGAGCACCTGCTCTGGTCCAGAACCACAGGATCTCACAGTATGTGTTATTTTATAAGCTGTTTTCAAGATACTTAAACTTTAGGCTTTAAGCCACTTCAGACAAGAAGATGCACTACACATTTAAAATGCTTTAAAAACATTTTACTGCAGCCAACCAAGATGCAGAGCTACCTTAATATAACATACCCTTATTCAAGTTTGAAACATTTTCATTAATACGTTCCTATTTATAATATTTTCATTTTATTCTGTCAAAAAGTATCATCCACAAAATTTGGTGCAAAATTAAATATATTAAACTGTAACAATGAATAAAAAAGTATAAATCATAGCTACCTAAGGATCTGTCACAGACTATAGGCATATCTAATTCCCATATATGAAGTGGATGCCAGCATTTTATGTAGGAAATAATATTTCTTCTTAGCTTTTTTGCTTTTAATTCAGCTCCTCTTGAAGCATTCAGAACACTTTATTCTATATCATTGCTCAAAAAAATGTATGTTTCCCTGGAATAGTTAAAAATAAAATCTTGTGCAGGGTTTTAGATGGATTCAAGTATAAAGAATTTGCATTGCTCAGAGTTGACCATTATCTTGTCAATACTAGGTAAGAATGATGTTTTTCTCTGTTGGGTGTTTGTGGTGTGGGTATGTGGAATTAGTATCTCCTGATATCAGCACCTTCTTATTGTCAATCCTAAGAGACTTAGATCTTTTAAATCTTGTTTGATATCTGAACTGTCATTTCTAACTCTGCCTTTTTCTACTTTCATTTTTTATGATTTTTTTGACAATATAAGAGTAGATGTAAGAGGAATTTTCTGAATTTTTCAATGCTATCAAAGACTCTCAAAAACATTCTAAATAAGAAAACAGGTCTAAACAAAACAAAACCAAGTGGTGTTTGCCAAAATTTTAAATCAACCAAAGACACTTCATTAAAATGATTGAAAGCACTAAACAGTAGCTCTTCATGAGTGAGTCAAGAAATGCTAAAAATATATATGCTCACTTATAAGCCTCTTCATTTCACTGCCACAGCAGCCTCAAACACAGTTAAAACAGTCAATATAAGCCATTAAGTTACATAGCAAAAAAATCAGAGTAACAAAATGATGCTTCATTTTCTTGTGGTGGTGGTAGCTATAGATCCCACCCCAGTCCCAGTTTTAGAAGCTTAAAAAAAATACCATAGGGTTTCTGAAAGTTAATAGCAGAAGTAGGAGAAATCTTGGAGTAGTAAAAAGAAAAAGAAAAGATTTTTTTTTTCTTTCCCAATGAAGAAAGAAGTCAGTAACAGGATATTCTTCTAAATTACAAAATATAGACACAGAAGAATGGTTAATTTTCCACCTGAAAATAGGCAAAAACACCTGATAATTGATGTTCACTAAAAGAAGGGATTGTATGTCTTCTCCTCCATGTTAAGGTAAACTGAACTGAATTTTTTTTTAAATATGTATTTTATTTGGGCTGGAAAAATGGCTTAGTGGTTAAGGTGCTTCACACAAAACCTAAGGACCCATCACCCATGTACTAGATGGACAAATTGGTGCATGCATCTGGAGTTTGCTTATAGTGGATGGAGGCCCTAGCACACCGTCTCTCTCTCTCTCTCTCTCTCTCTCTCTCTAATAAATGAGAGAGGGAGGGAGAGAGAGAGAACAGCTATGCCAGGGCCCCTAGCCACTGTGAATGAACTCCAGCCACATGCACAACCTTGTGTGTCTGACTTACATGAGTACTGAGGAATTGAACTTGGATCCTTAGTCTATGGAGGTAAGTACTTTTATTGCTAATCCATTTCTCCACCCCTCAATTGAACTTTTTGAGGGAAATATTTAATAAGTAATAATGTACATGGAAATCCATTCAGTCTTCTTATTTGAAATTAAATGAAGATATAATATTGCAATTTAATGTCATTAATCAACATGTTGGTAACATTCATATTGATGTGTGAGCATGCTTGGGACTGGTTGATTTGATAAAATTTGGAATACTGTGAAAAGAACACAGAACCATATGGCAAGGACAGAATATATTATCTCAAGTGTAGACCATTATCATAAAGAAGGTGTTTCAGATTTGAAAAAAAACACACATCATATCCATCTGGTAAACAATAACTACTAAAATATTTATAAATATCACATTATAATTCCTATGCCACACATGGCTATGATACTGAATTTACATGTCTCTCAATTAAAATCCATTATTCACTGTATAGTACTCGAACACTGTTGTATTTAACAGAAAAATAAACGATTTACTTAATATCTCCACAGAGATTACTTTCTCATCCTGCTGTGCAAACAATATAAATGCATGCTTGAAGCAGGTAAAACACCAATGCTTACTGATGTTTGTGTTTATTTCCAGTAGCAAAACAAATTGTTTCTAGAAAAGTCCAAGCTCATAAATTCTGACTTAGATGTTGAAATCATAATGTAAATTGAATGGTTGTATATTCTACACCATTTGGAGATCTTTCTTTGGAATACCATTAATACTTTAGTAGTAAAAATAAAAGAACAAGTAAATGCCTTCACAAATCACCAATTCATTTATGTGGCTTAAAATGAAATCACACACTGTTTTACCACAGCAACTAAGTTCTTGTTACATTATAGAAGAATCTATAGTTGTATGTAATTATCCATGATGAAAGTGAATGAATCCTATTCCAAATCCAGCTAGTATCCCAATTATAAAGCAGACAATGGTCAAATTGTGTGATGGTTGTAGGCTAAACCCCATTCAAAATAATTGTCAGATTATATAAGGAATATTGCAATATCTTTGCTTATATTTGACAAATAAAAGATTAATATTTCTTCTTGAAATTTTCTATATTTAGTTTGCCTTCTGTAAAAAGTCTGTCATTAAAATTTCCATTTGGAAAATATTTTGTCTTTGTTTATTAACACAGAGTATGCCAAGAATAAAACGAAACATTGTAAACAGTTGTCTCTAAGTTTTTAAAGGCATCATGTCTTACATTGTAAAGTTTCTTCAAACACCAAAACTTTGAAGAGTTTCTTTTGAAAATGATCTGTGCTTTATTATTCCTAGGGTTCTTCTCCACTTTCCTGATGTTGCAGATTTTTGCACTATGTTTCCTTTTCTTCTGGGAACAACATTGTGTACTTGGTATTGGAGCAGTAATTTGACTAAGTAATTTAAGGACATTTAAATACCCACATTGTTAATGTTTTACTATTAATTAATTTCTTATTTTGCATATGTATGTATGTAGGATGTGTGTATGTGTTTTCATATGTGAGTGGGTATATAGGTTTGAGGGTGCATGTACATGTGTATGCATGGGTGTAAAGGACTAAGGTCAACAAAATGTGTCTTCCTCAATTGCTCTTCACCTGATTTTTTGAGTCAGTGTCTTTCATAGACCTTGGTGTTCACCAATTAGTCTAGATTATACAGCACACCAATAAGAATGTTCCTGTCTCCACCTAATCAGTACCAGGATTAGAGGTGCATAACCTCTTGACAAGCATTTTTATGGGCTCTAGGGATCCAAATTCAGGTTATCATGTTTATGTGTTAAACACATTGCCCTTTGAGTCCTCTCTCCAGGCCCCAGTGGATACTTTATTTTTGTTAAATATTTTTCAAATCAAGTTTATTACACTAATTCTGTCTTTGAAATAAGCCTTTCAATGTCCTCTATTGTATCTAGATCAAAATCATTTTGATTAATACTTCTGCTAGTACCCACTCTCTTAAAATAGAAATGGTCTTTTTTTTGTTGTTGTACTTGCCATAATACAGCAGTATGAAAATGTTTATTTTTGTTGCTATTGTATATTTATTCAGATTTGTATTAAGTGGTTGATATTTACCATTGGTTCTCAAAAAATGCTATGAAGAACTAGAATTTTCCTTAGGCCCATTCTTGTTATAATAAGAGGTAAAATCATTTCTATATTTTAACAAAGAGGTTGTTTATTTCTTCTCTATCCTTTGATCATCATTGCATAGTGAAGTGTTCCCAAAGTCTATTTAAACCGCATTTCTCATGACCAAAAGAATGTTAGCTCATGTAATCTTTAATTATAAAATTTCCATATATATATATATATATATATATATATATATATATATATATATATATATATATATATGGATCTGGGAAGATGTATCCATTGGGAAGATATCTTGTTTCACAAGGACTTAAGTTTGATCCCCAGTCTCAAATGAAAAATTAAATGTGGCTGCACATACCTGCAACCTCATCTCTGAGTGGGATAGAGACAGGATGATTGATCACTGGAGTTTGCTGGTCAGTCAGTCTAGCCCCCACCTTAGCCAACAAAAAAGAAAATAACTAAGGAGAAAAAAATCCAGGGAGTTGAGGCAGGGCTGGGGACATGGTTCTGCAGTTAAAAGCATATACTGCACTGCTAAAGCACAAGGTCATTTCCAGAAGCAGACCATCAAGTTTGACTCCTCAGAACACATACAGGAGGGACATGCATGATTGTAACACCAGTATGTGGAGGGGTGGA
Source organism: Orientallactaga sibirica (assembly GCA_036365145.1). Lineage (NCBI taxonomy): Eukaryota > Metazoa > Chordata > Mammalia > Rodentia > Dipodidae > Orientallactaga > Orientallactaga sibirica. The sequence continues at coordinate 21,555,076 of JAEOAD010000033.1, forward strand.
AACCTGAGAAGCACTGTGAATCACTAATTGGCAGCAGTTTTGTTCCGGGCTGAGAAAGATACACAAACTAAAGATATTATACACATGAGCAAGAGGATAGTTTCTTCTGACCTCAACACATGTGTGTGCATGCATGCACACATGTGCAAAACACAACTATGCACATATATATCATGTACAAAATCTTTACAAGCATGCAGCCATCACACACACATAACATACATACACCTCACACATATTCTATATACAAAATAAATAACTAAATAACAACCATGGAGGTCCAAATCCACAAATTCTTACTGATATAATCACTATTATTATTGAATAATAGAACAAAAACTTGTCTTGATCAACCCTGGGTGGATGAAGTACATGAATCAATATTGCAAGTCTTGTACACTCTTGTATGCCAATGTTTTTAACAAAAATATAATTTTTAGTAAAAATAGAAGTATGGAAATGAAATGAGGTCCATTTCAAATTGATATTATTACAAATGATTCCTTCTGATCTTCCTTTTTTTTTTTTTCTTTTTCTCACCTTAAACTGAAGCATTGGAACCTCGGAACTGTTAGCCTCTGCAACACATGTGTAGGTTGCGCCTGCTGCATCAATTTTATGCTGTTGGCTTCCAGTGACCTTTGCATTACCATATACTGCCAAAAAAGAACATGGAGAGACCTGGCTGGAATCTAGAAAAGAGCCAGTCCCCAGGTAGCCTATCTAGTGCTGGAAAGCACTACGTGAGCTACTGGGAGAATGTGTACAACAATGGTGTGAGCAACCAGAGGTCTAAGCTACTCAGAAGCAAACACACTGACAGGGTGTACAACTGTGAAATACTGGCACACAGCCTTGAGGGGTATCCATTAGCTTTCTGATTGGCAAAGAGAGGTGCTCATTGTAAAGGAATCCATATCTGGAATTAGTAACCAGATCAGAATCCTATGGAAACAAAGATTATGCTCTCCAGATTATGCTCTTTCATTAGTCTTTGGTTAAAAGAAGAGTTATGTAGATCAAATTCACCTTAATTAATAATGTTAATCCCATTTAAACTATGCTGATTTCATCATCCATTGAAGAATCTGCTCTTTTTCAGAAATTAGTGAGAACCAAGGAGATAAACTGCACCTCACACTTCAGCCAAGCCACAGATGAAACCACTGATCAGCAAGAGTGCTCCTTCTATGCTGAACCTGATAATCAGCACCAGGGTGAAGGAGACAGACCGTGAGGATACTCAACATTTTCTAAAGCAGAGATCCAGAGGCTCCTTAGAGCACATCACTTAATTGGATTTCAAAATCACCCACTGTAACTCAAGGAATTTTGCAGAAGAGGAGAAGAAAGATTGTAAGATGCACAGGTTGAGACATCATTCCCAGAGGCATTCCTTCCCCCAAAAATAACTGACTGCTGTTCCCACGATGCAAAACGTATAACCTCATAGGGAATACCTGCAACGCTACTGAGGAGGGTCCCAGAAGAATGGGGGCAGGCATGAGGGAAAAGGGGGTACCAACACATGGAATATCCATATGAAATATATTGATAATAATAATAATAAATAAAAATAGATATTGCATCTAGAAAAAAGAGAAATAGACCTTATTAAATTTATTCTAGGCATGTTTCTTTAGATAACATCCACTGCATGTATCAGTAGTCCATTTATAACTCTACAGTTGAACTTATACCTTTTCCCTAATGGACATTTGAATATTGTGACATTTCAAGTTTCTCTTTAATCTCTATTTGGAAGTTTCATGGGAAAAGTATGGCTCAAATCTAAGGCTAAATAGTTTTTTTTTTTTGTGGTTATTTAGACATTCATATTCCCTTGTTCTATATTTTCTTATATACATTTTACTGTTAATATATTAAATACTTTTTATATATAAGATGGATTTTCTAATTTTCTTGTCCACCTTAAGATGCAGAAGGCAATTGTTTATATTCATTTTATAGAGAATTAATCAGAGTAAATGGCAGTTAAGTTGCTCATGGACTTGTGGCTATTAAATAATGAAATACATATATTTGAACACTGGATTTTCACACTTGAGAAAAAAGTGTTCTGGATATACTGGAGCCAGAAATCCTGGTTTGTCAGTAAGCATAGGTTAAGTTGCACATTACTTTTTGTCAATCCCATTGTCATTTTGCATTTCTCAGATCAACCATCAGTGATAAATGGGACTTCTCTTTGACTTTGTGTGAGACACTTCCTTAACTCCCTGAGATGACTTACATGCCTTTTTTTGGTTTTGTTTTGTTTTGTTTTGTTTTTCTTTTTCTATTTTTTCTTTTCTTAGTTCTTATTCCCTTCTTTCAGTAATGGAAAGTAGTAGATATGGAATGATGATGTTCATTTTTTTTTATGTTCTCCCTTCTCTTACATGAAATATAAGTTGCAATTTAGTGTGGGTAATGATTCTAAAATCTTCCAGTATAGTAATGGAATGTTTTAAACCGACACTCTCCTATCATCTCCGCCTGGAACACAAGGTATATATGTTTCCATTTTAGTCACTGAATGCATCAGTAAAGTTGCAGGAAATAAAACTCAAGACACAGAAATCAATAGTTTTCATATACACCAATAGTGAAATACCAAAGAAAGTAAACATCCTATTTACATTAGCTACCAAAAAATTATTTACTCAGGAATAAACCTACCCAAAAATGTGAAAGACTTCTACAATGAAAACTTCAAGACAATAAAAGTCAGTTAAAAAGGATGTTACATGCTGGACTTGGTGGCACACGCCTTTACTCCCAGCATTCGGGAGGCAGAGGTAGGAGGATTGCTGTGAGTTTGAGGCCACCCTGAGACTACATAGTGAATTCCAGATCAGCCTGGACCAGAGTGAGACCCTTCCCTGAAAAAACAAAACAAACAAACAAAAAAGTAGTATGTGGGTTCAATGCAATTCCCAACAAAATTTCAATGACGTCCCCCACTGAACTGAAAAAACAAAGATCTAGAAATTCTTATGGAAGCATTTCTATCTTTTTTCTTTTTAAAGTTATTCTCACTTATTATTAAGTATTATTGTTCATTATTTTAAGCAATTTTTCACTTTGCTGTGCAAGCTGCCCTCCAACTCTAGGCTTTCTTTCTGTTGCATCTCCCAAGTAGTGAGATTCATTCAAGGGTGATTTGAATGTACATTTATGTCCATAGATTCATGAGAGTGAACACTGAATCCCCTGCTGGTGGTACTATTTTGGAAGGCTATGGAATATTTCTGAGGCAGAGCCTTGCTGGAAGAAGTGTGTCACTGAGTGTGGGTCCAGCCCAGCATTACTTGGCCTCTCTCCTTCCTCCTTGCTGATATGACAATGTAATACTGGATGCACGCTCTGTCATGCTTTTCTTCCCTGATGTCAATTTCCCTTTTAAGCTGAAAACTGTAATTAAACCCTTTTCTTCCATAAGGTTCTTCTGGTCTTGTATTTTTTTTTTCCCAGAAATGAGAAAATAACTGATACTGAGACCTTCCCCACCAGCCATGGCTCACGGCGTATTTTAGAAATAAAAGAACAACATATATGATCCTACTTCCTATGTGACATTAGACTACCTGTTTTTTTTTTTTTTCTGTCCTTAGAAGGAAATGGATCCTCTTGTGAGAATTACAATAATTATATTAGAAATGCTGAAGTTTTACCACGGTCCCAGGCTTGCAGTGGGTGCTCAGTCAGGGCTAGTTCTTATTTATTTTGTTTTGTTTTGTTTTGTTTTGTTTTGTTTGGCTTTATTTTTCCACAAGAAAATTCATGATTTGACTTAATTTTGGGAGTTATGGCTAGCAAAGGGAGTTATGGCATATGTGGCATTTTAAAAAGATGAAGGTTGTATTTAAAATAAAGATAAATGACACATAGAAAAGAGTTTTGCCTCTTAGTATTGTTTTTAATCTTTGGGCTTATTCCTACTTTCAAGAATCATTGCTGTCTCCAAGGCCCATTTGGTTTATGTGAGTTATATCTATTGATATATATTTTATTCAAAAATTAATGTTAGAGCTAATGTATATTTACTATCTTACCTTAAAGTATGTTTATTTTTAATTATTTTATGGAAAACACCAATTAATATAATGTAGAAATCCAACATTTTTGCAAATTCTCTTGATAATTGATTTATAGAAAACCATCTAGATTCATAAATTTACTGGTATACTTATTCTGTTAAAAAATGAATTGGTTATCAGTGATGTAGAAAAAAGGCCTTAAAAGGACTGTAATTAGGTCAGAGCATTTTAATTTCCTTTTTAGATGTTTGTCTTACTTCATACTCTGTTATGCATGAGTTAGTTTTTTTTAATTTATTCATTTATTTATTTTTTTTATTTTTGGAGAGAGAGACAGAGAGAGACAGACAGAGCAAGAGGGAGAGGAAGACAGATAGAGATGGGTGCACCAGCAGTCTCTCAGCTGCTGTGAATGAAATCCAGATGCTTTTGCCCCCTTGTGGGCAAGTACGACATTGTGCCCTTGCATCACTGCATGTGGCTAAACGTGGGACCTGGAGCTTGGAACCAGGTTCTTAGGCTTAGCAGGCAGGCGCCTTAACCGCTAAGCCATCTCTCCAGCCCATGAGTTAGTTTTTTAACAGTTAGAAGCACCAAAGTATCACACCACATTGTGTGGACTCTTGCATATGGAGGAATGCACAGAGTGATCACTGGATACATTAAAATAATCACACATGTATAAAGTAATATTGCTGTGTACTTGTGTTCTTTTAGGTTTATATAAAAGCTAATGTTGCAATGCTTAGTGTTTTAAACAGGTTAATTTAAAAAATATTATGTTGGTTATTTTTTACATCAAATTAAAAATTATAACAGAATAGCAACTAAAATAATGGAACACAAGTCAAAGTTTAGTTTCTATAATTGTCATTCATGCATTTTATAAGCATTCATTAATATCCATATCTTACCTGCTAGTATTGAATCTGGAGATATAGTAGCTAACAAAATAGACAAGTATTCTCTCTTGGATCTTACATTCCAATAGGTTTAACAAAAATCAAAAGATGAATTGAGTAAAAAACTACAAGCTATGCAAAAGTGTTCAGGACAAATAGAAATTGGAAAAGTGTTTGGAAAATATGTAAAGAATTGACAGTAGATATCAGCATGAAGCCTCACTAAAAAGAAGACCCTCACCAAGACACAAGCCTGAGGACATCTGAGAGGAGCTTCCCAAGTTAGCAGATAATCAGACAATCATACTAAATCAAATACAGGCCTGGTGTGCTTGAGGCAAATGAGTGGAGAGGAATTACCAGGGAATAGATGGAATAAGGTCAACAGAGCAGCAAAAGGTACAGTGAGGATGGATTACACTGACTTGTACAGATATTAACCAAAGCTTCTATAATTTACTCTGAATGAAATGAAACACTCCCGAATTCTAAGCTGAATAGTGACAGGAGATGATATGTATTCACATGTTTCCTCCTACTCATAATGAGAAACCACCAATTTAGAGCCATCAGGCTATTTTCAGATGCAAGTAGCAACCTAAAAATTTCATAAGTAGTATACTGCATATCTTAGCAAACAAGAACAATGGAAGATGAACTAAGTAGTCCACTAATGATGGTAAAACCCATAAACCATTTTCCTGTTTTCCTAATGGCCTTTATTCTGGAAATAGAAAAAGTATTACTTCAAGGCTGCAGAATAGCTTCTTTGACTCTTTTTTAAAGTCACACCCTATGTGGACAATTTATATGTGTTTGGGTCAGGATGAATCTTACTTATAAGTAGGAGGAAAATCTCTCAGCTCATTATAATAGTTACCACTGAATATCACACATTCTATATGTGTGTGGAAATAAGACAATCAAGATCAAGACTGCTTCAGAAGTTTCATTTCTATTAAATTAATCTTTCACACAAGAATAAATGGGCATGGTACTCTGGGTTTTAGCAAAAGATCTACATATGGGCCTCAAAGATTCAGAAGACCAATGTCAGAGCACATTGAAACCTGCCTTGTACACAGCTACTTGAACAGGGAAGCTCTTGGTGTCATCTGACTGGGTACTGGGATGAGATTTTCTTCATTCTGTTCTCATCTCAAGAGACAGTGGGTCTCTAATGAAAGACATATTCTTTTCCCATTTTACAGTGGTGTAACAGGCTCATCATTCAGTCTATGAAGAGTTACTTTTTATTGCAGCTTATCACTTACCTATTACTGGGATTAGGACCACTGATTTTTCATCAGGCACAATGCTTATAATTCTTAGAATATCTGGAGGAAATAGTAAGAGGGGAAAAGCTCTTGGCAATGCATTTAAAAGTATCTGAAATAGAAACTATTCTCTTTTTTTTTTTTTTTTTTTTTGCAAGAAAGCATTTTCTTAGGATAAATAATAATCAACCTTTGATTAACAAGTAATGGATAATAGCATTTTTTCTTCTCCCAACTGCTGACAAGACAAAACATACACACATAAATGCCTACACACAGACAAACATAAGGAAGTAGATTTGTGTGCATGTAGGTGTATGTGTTAGTATGAATCTGTGTGCCCTGTGTATGCCCATGTACATGTAGGCCAGGGTTGATATCAGGTCACTCTCCTCTGTATTTTTGAGACATGGTTGAAATAGAGACTATTCTTAACAGGCTGGGACTATGTCAACAAATTTTTACCCAATTTGTTGATATTAAAGAAATTAATTCTACTTTGTAAGATTTTACATACTTTTCTAATCATTTTATTATTGCTCACCAAGTATGTTTTAAATAAATATTTTCATACATATCATTTTTCTAACAATTTTATTTAATAATTTACTTCTTATAAAAGTGCATTTCAGGGGTAGGAGAGAATGCTCAGTAGGTAAAGAGTCTGGTGACCAGAGTTTGGATCCACAACACCCACATGAAGCCATGCACAGTAGTGAGACTGTAATTCAATCCCTGCAGCAGAAAGATAGAGGCAAGGAAAGAAGAAGACAGAAACAGGAGATCCAGGGCTGCCACTCAGATTTTGCAGTGGTGAAAAATAAGCGATCTTGCTTCAAACTTGCTGGTGTTCTCTGACCACCACACATGCACATTGACATGTGTCTTCCCACACTCATACATATACACATACACACACACCATACACATACTCAAAGATGATCTTTTTTTCAAAAGAATATTTCATAGGTTTCCTTAAAAAAATGAGGTAAAAGATAATGTTTATAAGGGGGTCCATTAACAATACTTTAAAAATTCTTAGTCAACACAATTTCTTAATATCAAATTTCTAGGTAGATTGTAATTAGATATCAGCAATTAACATAAAATTGGAGTTTAATTTTCTCATCTTTAAATATAGGACTAATAGACTATATGATTCAAACAGAACCTTAAGGTAAGTGTCATAACTTTCTTCAACTTTTAGGTTTTATTTTGTTCTTCTTGTTTTTTTGAGTTCTGCTTGTGGGTTTGTTTACTTGTTTTATTTGTGTGTGTGTGTGTGTGTGTGTGTGTTTGTGGTTTTTATTTGTGTTTGTATTTGTTTACTTGTGTTTTGGATTAGTTTTTTTTTTTTTTTTTTTTTTTTTTTCCGACAAGATCTTTTTGGATGGCTTGAATTGATGCTTGATCCTCTGAGTGTTGGATTACAGATGTAAATAGACAAACCCAACATTCTTCAGTCGTGTGAATATGGTACCTTTAGGATCTTACTTAAATTTGAATTTAAAAATGGAAGTTTCAAGGTGTGGTGGTGAACACCTTTATTCCCAGCACTTGGGAGGCAGAGATAGGAGGATTGCTATGAGTTTGAAGCCACCCTGAGACTACAGAGTGAATAGGTTAGCATGAGTTAGAGTGAAACCCTACCTCAAAAAAAAAAAAAAAAAGGATGTTTCTTTTCAAAAAATATGTTAACAATAGTTTATTTTCTCAAGGATATAAAATTCTTCCTATGAAACTTGAAACTTGTACCAAAGCCAGACAAATCTTCCTAGAAGCGAGTGTCACACATTATATCAAATGTCAGCAGAAAGAGGTGCACATGGCTGTTATAGAACAGGCAGACCTTTAGAGATGATAGAAATGATTGTATTCTCAAATGCATAAAGAAATGTAAATTTTAATCATAAAATATATTAACCTAATATGTCTGTTTACTACAAAAAAGTATAACTTTGCACATAATATGGCAAAAGTCTCCATCTTCATTTCTCATAGTCGAGTAGTGGAAGCCCTAATATGCCTAGTGATGATTCTTCTTGTCCCATTTTCCATGATTCAGCAATGACATTGAGTCCATATGAGGAACTATGCATACTATCTGTTGTTACGCACACAGTGCCTGCCTTACAGCTAACCATCTATCTTTGCCTTTACTTTCATTGTCAGCACTGGAAGTAATCACTCACTAATATGGAACTTCACAGAAAATATGTTCTCTTTGGCACTGTGGTGGACAGTGCCTCCTGGTGCACCTGCTCAGCCCCTGAGATGAAGATCATCCTCAAACATATAATGGTCATCCTCACAGCTTTGTCGACCAACTGAGGGTATCCCAAAGAAATTCCAATGGGGAATCAAGGATAGTCTTAGGAGACTTCCAGAGAAGTTGGCTGCAGGAACTTGTGGAGAAGATCCTCAGCAGCCTTGCAGTCAGCATGATGGTGATGTCCCTCCATGGCCTGGTTGAAGTCTTTGCAGATAACCGGAAGGTGAAATGTGAACTCTTCCAAAGGCAGTGCTAGTTCACTGCAGAGCACACTGCCTTTGCCAGCAATACTTCTTTACAGATCCCAAGGACAATCAATGCCACCATCAGATAAGACCAATTTGCTGGCCTCCATTTCTTCAACCTAGCGCCCTTGAAATATCTATGCCTGGAAAGAGTTTATGCATTTTTCAATAATGCATGTTAATTAAAGTACTTTGTACATATTTACTTGGTTTTCTTTGCCTCCTCACCCCTTTTCCATTCTATATCCATAACATCCCCCCTTTCTATTTCCTTGTCCTTTCATTTTAGTTTTGTTCCTTAGATCACTGCTTAAGAGAGAAAGCAAGTCATATTTCCCTTAGCGTGAGCTAACTTATTTTCCTTAACACAATGATCAATGACCTTCATTTCCATTGAGATTATTGCAAACACAATTAAATTCATTCTCATCTTTGGTGAAAGAAAACTCCATTCTGTATATATGCCTTATTTTTTACTGTATACTAGACTTTATATATTTTTGTTTCAAAGGTTATCTTTTCAAAGCTGGGCGTGGTGGAGCACGCCTTTAATCCCAGCACTCGGGAGGCAGAGGTAGGAGGATCTCCATGAGTTTGAGGCCACCCTGAGACTACATAGTTAATTCCAGGTCAGCCTGGACCAGAGTGAGACCCTACCTCGAAAAACCAAAAAAAAAAAAAAAAAAAAAAAAAAAAAAAAAAAAAAAAAAGGCTATCTTTTCAGACATAATGCATAATTAGACCTTTTTGAAATATTCATAGTTCTTCAGTTTAATCATTTTACTGAGTGACAAGAGACTATTTTTCTTTAATGTTTTTCTGTGCATAGAGTACCTTAGAGTTAAAACTTACGTGAATTATAAGGGTGTGATGGTTTATATTAACTGTCCACTTGATAGGACCTAGAATCATCTTGGAAGGTTTATTTCAATGAGTTTAGCAACTGGGCATGCCAGAAAGGGATTATCTCAATTAGCTTAATTGAAGTAGGAGGGTCCCTCTTAACTATAAGTTCCCCCATCCCTTACATCAGGCCTGAGACCATACAAAAAGGAGAGAGCTGGCTAAGCACCACAACTCATCAGTACCTGCTTCTTCTCTGTGGACTGAATGTGACTAGCAGCCTCAAGCTCTTGCCATGAGCCATTTTCTACCCTGATGGACTGTAACCTGTAAGGTGAAATAAAATCTTGCTCTCATGAACTGATTTTTGTCAGATATTTTGAGAAGGTGACTCAACCTGACTCAACCTGCTTTAGGAAGCCATTAAGTCTAATTCTTCCCTTTCCTAAGGATTTACTTTTTTTCACTTTTATTTTATTTCATTTATTTATTTGCAATCAGAGATAGAGAGAGAGGGAGATAGAAGAGAGGCAGGGAGAGAATGGGCACGCCAGGACTTCTAGCCACTGCAAATGAACTCCAGATGCATTTGCCCCTTGTGCATCTGGCTTACGTGGGTCCTGAGGAATCAAACCTGTTTCCTTTGGCTTCACAGCCAAAAACCTTACCGCTAAGCCATCTCTCCAGCCTGGGATTTATTTTTTTAAAAGACAGCCTTTGTAGTGTTGGTGAATTATGCAAACCCATGCCCACATTGTGCACTTTTAATGCATTAATGTCCTCCTATTTCACACTGGAAATATTCTCAGCACTGAAGCACAATAGGAGAGCTGTATTTAAGTTATTCATATTTTGCACTGCAGTAATTAAGTGGAATTTTCATATTGCTTAGATTGAAGCCCATTTACAAGAAAATAAACAAAAAAGGAACTATTGATTTTAGTTTTTTATATGTTGTCTTTTTAATCTTGGGGGAGCTTTACTTATAGTACCTTTAAGTAATCTTACTTTGGGTCTAAATGTAGAGAGCACAGCCAACACAGTTTGGAATTTGAGCATAGCATACCAATCTGGTTCTTATAGGAAACTGATGAATGTATATGTAAGGGTCTGTTGAATGAAAATATTATTTTTATGTTCAGTTCAGATGCCTCTAGGGATTTAATGACCTTACAACAAAATCAAGTACCTGGTCATAACATCTACTTTTTTAACCTCCATGAGAAATGACAGCAACAAAACTAGAAACTATATAAAATTCTATAACAACTTCTCTGTAAATATAATCTATAAATGAAAATGTCTGCCATTTTTACCCTTTATAGATGAAATAAATTAGGCATTATAAATAAGTTTGTTGACCTCTTTCTGAAAATTCATAATGCTTTATGAATATTTCTGCATATGAGCAGTGTTTTTTACTAGCTATTTTATAAAGTATAAATATGTATTTATATTTTATCTGATAAATAAAGAAGATTAAGAGATGATGCTTTTTAGTGTTCTGTGTAAGTTATATTGTTAATTTAAACTTTCAAACACATGATATGAAATTAAATAAGAGTAGGAATTTTGTATCAGTTATAATAAAATAAATACTGTCACTGGATATTGCTTTCATTAACATTTAACATGAAATGAGTGATACATTAAAAATTCTTTTTAAGCCGGGCATGGTGGCGCACGCCTTTAATCCCAGCACTCGGGAGGCAGAAGTAAGAGGATCGCCGTGAGTTCAAGGCCACCCTGAGACTACATAGTTAATTCCAGGTCAGCCTGGGCCAGAGCGAGACCCTACCTCGAAAAAAAAATTAAAAATTCTTTTTACTACATCACTGTTTCCTAAAACATGAACTATGTTGTACAAAGGATGCATTCGACATAAAATTAAGGAGTTTTACCTACTGAAAAGAAACTCCAGAACACATCAGATGATATAGAATGTCTGGGCATTTACAAAGTTTACAACCCTCTAACAAGCAAAATACTTCCTAATTCCTTTGCATCCAAACTGCACATGTCTTACAAGAAGCATAACAAGCTGAGTGGTCCCATACTGCCCCTCTCTCCTCCCCTTCCTTCCTTTGTTTTCCCCTTGTTTTCTTCCTGATTGCTGTCATCAGTGTTTTGTACCATCTTCTGTGCTTGGGTATAGTGTGTCCAAGTCTTTGAGAAGTTTTATGTTTCTGCTCTAGTACTTTTCTCATGGCTGCTCCCAATCACCTGACAAAAAGTAACATAACACAGAAAGGACCATAGCTCAAAGTTATAGTCAACCATGGTAGGCAAAGCCAGAATGCAGAAACATGAAGGAGCTGGTTATATCAATATGCAGCAACAAAGAAGACAGGTACATGCTGATGCTCAACTTATTGTTTTTTTCTTTATATTCATCCTGGGACCTCTGCTCATCAGATGGTGTTGATCACAGTTAGGGTAGGTCGTCCCACATCAGCTAACCTAATCTAAAAACTCAACTGAAAATATGCCCAAAAATAAATTTAAAGAATATTTTTTAAAAATATAATATACTCAGAAATTTGTCTCCTACAGGATTATACATCTTGTCAAGTTGAAAAGCAACATTAGCCATCATCATAGGCTATATCTATGAAATATTAGAGTTTCCCTTAAAATAGTCTCATAAAAGTACAGGGGATTGTCATGATTCTTTTGCCTAAACACTATTATTTTCTAGAATTTCAACATATCTCAAGTATATGTGTTATTAAAGAAGAATTAAACTTTGAATTAGAAGGGAATGGTTCATTTCAGAATCCTAACCTATACTCAGCATTAAACCATATTGACTTCATTCATTCATATGTGTTATGGTATTGTGAGTACCAAATGTGAGCTGGAAGTCAGTGTATTTACAAGCAACAAAATAACTCTTCATTAGGGGACATCTAAAATTTACAAGAGTATTACACTTAAATATACTTTGTACTTAACATCAAGGATTACTTACTGAAAAGATGTTGCTACTAGAACATTTTTTAATGTATACGCATCTTGTTAAAATATATCTCAACTCCAATTTGCTTTTGTCACCTACACTATTATAATCTCTTCTTTGTTACTTTGTAGTCAGATATTTCAGCAATATTATCCCATTCCCATTTTTTAAATGTTTTGCTTTTTGTAATATAGCAAGGACTACAATTCATTAAGAATACAGAAAATATGAAACACTTGTCATATGCTGGCTTATTTGTGTATTCTTTAAAGAATATTTATATTTACTTTCATTTATTTATAATGAGATAGAGAAAGAAAGAGAGAGAGAGAACAAGAATATAAATGGGAGCAACAGGGCCTCTAGTATTCAGCTTTACATTGGAACTGAGGAATTGAATATGAGTCATTAGGCTTTGCTGGCAATCACCTTAACGGTTGAGCCATCTCTCTAGCCTTTATGTGCATCTTATAGTAGAAGAAACAAAGCTAGAGATTTAGAGAAGGGGAGAGCCACATGGGAGAGCTAGAGCTTAATCCTCAAGACTTGATTGTGATGCCCATGTTAAAGCAACTCGCCAACTGAGTCCACACATTCCTTTCTGGCTGCCTGTGAACATCATCCGTGAGCTGGAAGTGGATTTTCTTCCAAAATTTTCATTTTCCTCAAATTTAGACCGCTCACACTACAGATAAATTAGTATGTACTTTTACTAGTAGGGATATATAAATTTAAAATCACATAATGTCCCCTATAAGCCAAATTTCTATCATTACTTGCAATACACTAGTTTTATTTCTTGGCTTTTTAAAAATTTTTTTTTTTTTTTTTTTTAAGTTTTTGGAGAGAGACAGAGAGAGAGACAGAGAGAGAGGGAGAGGGAGACAGATAGAGAATGGGCGTGCCAGCAGTCTCTCAGCTGCTGTGAACGAAATCCACATATGTGCACTGCCTTGTGGGCAAGTATGGCATTGCGACCTTGTGTCACTTTTCATCTGGCTAAACGTGGGACCTGGAGATTGGAACCGGGTTCTTAGGCTTAGCAGGCAGGCACCTTAGCCGCTAAGCCATCTCTCCAGCCCATATTTCTTGACTTGTTTTATAATTGATATTTTTCACAATAAATATAATGCAACTTGGTCTACTCCCCCCAGTACCTTTGTTTGTCCCTAGCCTTACCCATCACCTTTCACTGGCCTCCTTCTTTCCAACAAGACCTTTCTCTATTTTGATGACTTAAGCAGTTTTCATGCCTTCTTCCAATGATTCAAGTGACAATGTTTATGAGCTCATTGTTTGGATTTTGTCATATCCAGCATCATGTTGCTGGGATAAACTTCCAAACTGGGCAGATTATGGAAGGAAAGAATTTATTAATGCTAACAAATCCAGGTTAAGTTCCATAATGGGTGAAGAAACTGACTCCCCTTTCCCAAATATGGACAGAGAGAAAACACACCTCCAGCACCATAAGCAAGCTCTCCCCTGGAACCCCAGCAGAGCTCAATCACTGGGAAAATCTTTAGGCTGGAAAGAGATCCACCTCCAGTAACACCTTAGGGCTGGACCCCAGTATCTGCCCACAGTGACACCTCTTCTACCCAGGTGGCTGGAAATTCAAGTTACAAGCTTGAAGAAAACTCCTGATTCTATTAGAGAATACCCATTCATACTACTGCAGATGTCTTTTGGAGGTATGATAGCTGCTTTGAGGTCATAATGTAATAGTCCTTTTGTGTTCAGAAGAAAGTACTCCATTCATCCCCCTGACTCTTACATTATTGCTCCAGACTCTTCTGCCATGTTACTTGAGCTCTGGAGGGGATATTACAGATATGTTACCTAACGCAGACTTCACTTATTCTCAGAACTGATAAGTTGTGAGTCTCCCCAATAATAACCACTGTCTGCAATAAGAAGTTTCTCTGACCAAATGTGTGACCAGAACTATTCTATGGAGAAAAGCATAATATAATTTTTTAGAGGACCAATTGGTGGGCATGGCACATCCCTTTATTCAGACAACAGTAGTGTTTTTTCCCCTAGGGTATATGAAGTATATTTTTAAAAATATTTTATTTTTATTTATTAGAGAGAGAGGGAGAGAGAGAGAGAGAGAATGGGTGTGCCAGGGCCTCTAGCAGTTAGTTCACAAACAAATTCCAGACGCATGTGCCACCTTGTGCATTTAGCTTAAGTGGTTCCTGGGGAATTTAACCTGGGTCCTTTGGCTTTTCAGGCAAGTGCCTTAAACTATAAGCCATCTCCCCAGCTCTGAAGTGCTTTTTAAAAACATTTTATTTGTTTATTTGAGAGACAGAGGCAGAGAGAAAGAAAGAGAGAGAGGCATAGAGAGATAGAGAAAGAGGGAGGCAGAGGGAGAGAGAGAGAGAAAGGGAGAGAGAGAGAGGAGGTAGCTAGTCCATCTAGCTCCTGCAAATGAACTCCAGACACATGTGCCACTTTGTGCATCTGGCTTTGCGTGGGTACTGGGGAATTAAACCTGGTTCTTTTGGCTTTGCAGGTGATTTCCTTAAAAAACTAAACCATCTCTCCAGCCCCTATGAAGTCTTTTTGATGCCAGGCTTCTCTCTTGGAGATCAAGAGTTTAATTGTCTAAGTAACATTTTTTGAAATGCCTGAGTATGAGTGTTGTAATTTTTAAGTGAGTTTAATATACAAATAGCACTCAGAATTACATTTTGGTCATAATTGTTGAATTTATGTATGAGTATCTACAGTACTGGGCTTTCTTACCCTATAACTTTTGCTTATGTTGATTGGTCAAAATGCATAGTGATTTTGGTATAAAAGAAAGAAATAAATGGTTTTTATCAATGGCTATCTCCTGACTATCACCAAAACTAGTTATATGTAGTAATAAAAAGATTCATAAATTTATTCTTTATGAAAAAAATGACAAAAATACACATATCTTATAGAATTACTCTGAAGGATACAGTAATACATATACAATGACAAATATAATTATATGGCTATGAGGTCTAAACATTTGTACAAATAACATATTTCAAATAACTGCTATAAAAATGTTATTGAAAGTCATACACAGATGTGTCATATAAACTTCATATTTGCCTACTAAAAAAGGAACGAACATACAGAATGTAGTATCACTTCCAGGTAACACTTTTACTATGGTGGGCCAGGAGGCTGCTATGGAAAGAGTGTCACCAAGTTAATGTGCAGAAGGGCCCTCTGACTTCTGCATAAATTTTTCACTTGTTATATGCTTACAGCTACATAATGCCTAATGCTAATTAAATGGTTAGTAATTTTGTGAACAAGACCATTTTGCAAGTAATATACCAAATTAGACTATTACTTATACATTAGAATAGCAAAAATATCCCATGAAAATGAGCCTTCTGCCTGTTTCTCCTTTTACCTCCACATGTCAAAATCCCATCATAACCTCCTAACACCCATCTCAAATGCTATTTTCCTCTTGAAATGCCTTCTGAATGCAAGGTAATAGAGAGATAATGACACTTTCATTCTGAAATTGAATGTGGAATTCATATTTGAATCCTCAAAATTCATCAGCTAACTAGAATTTAAAATAGGCAGAACCTATAAGAGCACATCATTTATTAATTCAAATATTTTTTGAATACTAACTATACACAGGGAGAGAAGCAGGGAAAACAAGAATACTATATGTTCCTCTTCTCACTTTATAGTCTGAAGTGAATACCAGATACAAAGAGCATAGAGATACCTAAGATAATAGCAATGCACAATTAGATGGTATAGACAGTGATAATATAAAAAATGCATTATTAACAAGTTCCTGTGTATAGATGGGTCAAAAATATTTCAGACAGATAAGCATATTTTTACTAAATATTTTATTTATTTGCAAGCAGAGAGAGGTGTGGAGAGAGAATGAGAATGAGAGAGATGAAATGGGCATGCCAGGGCATCTTGCCACTGCAAACAAACTAGATGCATATGCCATTCTGTGCATCAAGATTATGTGGGTACTGAGGAATTGAACCTGAGTTGTCAGACTTTGTAGGAAAACACCATTCACTGTTGGGCCTCTGGCTTTGCGTGGGTACTGGGGAATTAAACCTGGTTCTTTTGGCTTTGCAGGTGATTTCCTTAAAAACTAAACCATCTCTCCAGCCCCTATGAAGTCTTTTGATGCCAGGCTTCTCTCTTGGAGATCAAGAGTTTAATTGTCTAAGTAACATTTTATGAAATGCCTGAGTATGAGTGTTGTAATTTTTAAGTGAGTTTAATATACAAATAGCACTCAGAATTACATTTTGGTCATAATTGTTGAATTTATGTATGAGTATCTACAGTACTGGGCTTTCTTACCCTATAACTTTTGCTTATGTTGATTGGTCAAAATGCATAGTGATTTTGGTATAAAAGAAAGAAATAAATGGTTTTTATCAATGGCTATCTCCTGACTATCACCAAAACTAGTTATATGTAGTAATAAAAAGATTCATAAATTTATTCTTTATGAAAAAAATGACAAAAATACACATATCTTATAGAATTACTCTGAAGGATACAGTAATACATATACAATGACAAATATAATTATATGGCTATGAGGTCTAAACATTTGTACAAATAACATATTTCAAATAACTGCTATAAAAATGTTATTGAAAGTCATACACAGATGTGTCATATAAACTTCATATTTGCCTACTAAAAAGGAACGAACATACAGAATGTAGTATCACTTCCAGGTAACACTTTTACTATGGTGGGCCAGGAGGCTGCTATGGAAAGAGTGTCACCAAGTTAATGTGCAGAAGGCCCTCTGACTTCTGCATAAATTTTTCACTTGTTATATGCTTACAGCTACATAATGCCTAATGCTAATTAAATGGTTAGTAATTTTGTGAACAAGACCATTTTGCAAGTAATATACCAAATTAGACTATTACTTATACATTAGAATAGCAAAAATATCCCATGAAAATGAGCCTTCTGCCTGTTTCTCCTTTTACCTCCACATGTCAAAATCCCATCATAACCTCCTAACACCCATCTCAAATGCTATTTTCCTCTTGAAATGCCTTCTGAATGCAAGGTAATAGAGAGATAATGACACTTTCATTCTGAAATTGAATGTGGAATTCATATTTGAATCCTCAAAATTCATCAGCTAACTAGAATTTAAAATAGGCAGAACCTATAAGAGCACATCATTTATTAATTCAAATATTTTTTTGAATACTAACTATACACAGGGAGAGAAGCAGGGAAAACAAAGAATACTATATGTTCCTCTTCTCACTTTATAGTCTGAAGTGAATACCAGATACAAAGAGCATAGAGATACCTAAGATAATAGCAATGCACAATTAGATGGTATAGACAGTGATAATATAAAAAATGCATTATTAACAAGTTCCTGTGTATAGATGGGTCAAAAATATTTCAGACAGATAAGCATATTTTTACTAAATATTTTATTTATTTGCAAGCAGAGAGAGGTGTGGAGAGAGAATGAGAATGAGAGAGATGAAATGGGCATGCCAGGGCATCTTGCCACTGCAAGCAAACTCCAGATGCATATGCCATTCTGTGCATCAAGATTATGTGGGTACTGAGGAATTGAACCTGAGTTGTCAGACTTTGTAGGAAAACACCATTCACTGTTGGGCCATCTCTCCAGCCTGAACATATTTTTATTTTTATTTTTATTTATTTATTAGAGACAGAGAGAGGGAGAGAGAGAGAAAGAGTGAGAATGGGCATGCCAGATCCTCTAGCCACTGCTAACGAACTCCAGATGTATGCACCACCATGTGCATCTGGCTAACATGGAGAACCAAACTTGGGTCCTTAGGCTTCACAGGCATGTGCCTTAACTGCTAAACCATCTCTCCAGCCCTGAACATAATTTTTATTGTCAAATATTCTACTAGTTAGGCTTTATCATTAATAATTCTTTTAACTTGTATATGACACATGACATCTCTGTATTTTATTCATTACTGAATTGGTCTATCATATTTTTAAATATACTTATGAATATCTAAAGTATTTAGTGGGAATTCTAATATTAGGTTTGTCATTAACAACTATCAGTTACTTTGGTATGAATCATTTAAGTGTTATTATAATGACATTATGTGAAAAAGAAAACAGATGTCAAAGGTATAAAGAAGAAAGAGAAATCATAGAAATTCAATGAAAAGTGATTTATTAGAAATTGAACAATTTAGAGAAATTTGTAGTAATTTCTGGGGAATAAAGAGTTATATTGCTAGACAGATTGAAGCTAGAAGCATCAGAACATTGAAAAAGTATGGAATTCTTGCTGGTTATAATGAATAGACATAGAGTATGACTGAAAGAATGGTCCAAAACTTTTATGGAGAGTACAAAAATGACCATATTAGAATTCTTCAAAACCATAATAGTGTAGATAATGAGTGTTTAAAAAAAAACAGAGAATAAAGTCTGATTAAAAATATTCAAATTGATATTATTTACAAAATTTAGAGCTTAAGATAATTGGAATGGTGATGAGGAAAAAGGAAGTGAGCCCAATGTGGTATTCAGAAGGTTTCGATGTAAAGTGAGGGTAGATGTAGAATCCATGATGACTTCCAGGTGCATACATTAGGTACTTAGGTGAAGTTTATGAAGGTAATCCAAGTTGGGACAACAGACTTAGAGAAAATAGATGACAATATAAGGTATATGAGGACCATCCATGTAATTATATGCAAATTTCTGGACCTAGAGAAAATGAAGTATAATTTGTATATGCTGTTCATATGACCATCATTTTTTACATATCAGTTAATAATAATTATAAAGTTATCTGTCCTTATATTAATAGAAGCATGGTTCAATCTGTGATGAAATTACATATTTTTAAGAGATATTTTACTAAACTTGAAGAAAACCTTATGTTAATTACTATTATCAAGATTCCAATTTTATTAGAGTTTTCTAGTTGTGTAAGATAAATTAATTTTCCATATAGTTCATGTTTCTAAACTTTTATTAAAACTCTAGAGAGAATATTTTCAAGTAAAGTAGAATTACTTCTTGGAATGACTTTTACAAAGGGATTCTCCATAGATTCTTAAATGATCAATAAATAGGAACAACATAGGAGAAGAAAAATGGAAAGATTAATTGGAATAGAAATATATAGTGTGATGAGTTATAAAGAATCCTTCCATTTGAAGTGTGGGGTTTTGCCCCCATCACATAGCTATTGCCTAGCTAAACAGACTTTCACCTAAAATTCTGTGTTTCCCATTAGAAGTTCTGATATATATTATTTTTTTTTTATCCTAGAAACATGAGAGGTAGAAATCCTTTTCTTATTAAAATCATATCCATAGATCTTTAAAATATAATGGTAACTATGCAAAGTCTGAGAAGATTGCTCCATATAAATATCATTCAAAAAATTTGTTTTAATTTTTTTTTTTTTTTTTTTTTTTTTTTTTGGGGGGTTTTTGAGGTAGGGTTTCACTCTGGTCCAGGCTGACCTGGAATTAACAATGTAGTCTCAGGGTGGCCTTGAACTCATGGTGATCCTCCTATTTCTGCCCCCGAGTGCTGGGATTAAAGGTGTGTGCCACCACGTCCAGCTAACAAATAATTTTTAATTATGCCAATTCTTAAAACATTTATAATATGGATATCAAAATAGTTAAATCTTGCCCAAATATAAAAGTAGTTGTGTTATAAAATGAATGTATCCCCACTCATTCATTAAAATCTAATTTCAAAGTGATGGTATTTGGAGGTGGGGAGGATTCACTTATCAGAGTAGAATCAGTGTCTTGCTCCCTCTCTCTACCTCTCCTTCCCTCCCTGCCTCTTACTCTTTGTTTCTTTTCAATGTAAGGAAATACGTAGAAATTCTTTGTCTACAAAAGAAAGCCTTACAGACCTAGCCATTATGCCATAAACTTTGAGCTTGGATATGAAGTGCTAAGACATATGAAATATATATATTATTTTTTGTTTATTTTTTATTTATTTGAGAGTTACAGGCAGACAGAGAGAGAAAGAGGCAGCTGGTTAGGGAGAGAATGGGCATGCCAGAGCTTCCAGCCACTGCAAATGAACTCCAGATGCATGTGCTATCTTGTGAATCTGGCTTACATGGGTCCTGGGGAATCAAGCCTTCAACCAGGGTCCTTAGGCTTTCCAGGCAAGTACTTAACCACTAAGCCATCTCTCCAGGCTCCTAAATATTTATTTTATAAGCTACTATATCTATGGTAGTTTGTTGTAACAGTCAGAGATACCTGAAGTAGATCAGAAATAGAATATGCATTTTTATCTAATTACATTTTTTAAAAGTTCATATTGCAATAATCAGAGGTTAAAATACAGAGAACATGGCTGGTGAGATGGTTTAACAATCTTTTTTTTTTTTTGTATGTTTATTTGTTTGTTTGTTTGTTTCATTTCTCGGTTTTTCAAGGTAGGGTCTCACTTTAGCCCAGGCTGACCTGGAATTCACTATGTAATCTCAGGGTGGCCTCGAAGTCATGGCAATCCTCCTACCTCTGCCTCCTGAGTGCTGGGATTAAAGGCATGTACCACCAAGCCAGATGGCTTAGCAATCTTAATTAGCAACCTTAGTGCTTGCCTGAGAAGCCTAAGGACCCAGGTTTGATTCTCCATTTCATAAGCCAGGTTCGCAATGTGGCATATACATCTGGAGTTCACTTGCAGTGACTGGAAGACTTGACACACCAATTTTCTCTCTGCCTATTCCCCCATCAAATAAATGAATAACTAACTATCTAACTAACTAACTAAACAGAGAACAAGGGTTTGACATTTCAAAAGGGAGCTGGGGTGGGATGATATCTCAGTGGTTAAAGGTACTTGCTTGCAAAGCCTATGGGTCCAGGTTCAGTTCCCCAGTACTCATTTAAATCTAGATGCACAGAGTAGTGCATGTGTCTGGAGTTCATTTAGAGCAGCAAGAGACCTTAGAATACTATACTTTCTCTTACTGTCATGTGATTCTTTAACTAAACATTTCTAACAAGAGCCCAATGGATATTTGAAGGCATATATACATATCTCAACAGCACATACAATATATACCCTAGTAAATATCCATAGGAAGAGATGTAGTGCTGGACATTATGAAGGGTGAAAAATAATATAAATGAATATTCTACATGGGTTCTTTTTTGCATTTCATTATTCTTTAATGGGGGCCAGATTATCACACCTGTCAAATGAAAGGGGATGGCAAGCAAAATCTTTAAGAAGAAGCAAATTAAGTTGGTGTCAATGCGTTGCTGAAATGAATGGGGATGGTAAATGTCCAAAGCAGGCCCTTTCTTTCAGGCTGCAGTTTTATTCAAGAAAATTTGTGAATCTACACGGCAGCAAGAAAGAATTCACAGAAATCAGTGTTTGGTTCAGCTGATGATCAGGATTGCACAATCACCATACATAAATACCCTTGGTCATCAAAATAAATAAGACCATATAAAATAGAATTGTTAGAATAAATAATAAATATTTGGATAGTTCATTTTAAATTAAGTATAGGGTTATAATAAAAACAAACATGTCTTTATGTTTCTGTATTTATGCTATTTACTGACTTTTATTCCAATTATTTAATCCAAATGCTTTCTATTTTCTCACATAATCTCATTTTTTTTAAAATTTTTGGAGAGAGACAGAGAGAGAGGGAGAAGGAGACAGAGAATGGGTGCACCAACAGTCTCTCAGCTGCTGTGAAAGAAATGCAGATACGTGCGCCCCCTTGTGGGCAAGTGTGGCATTGCGCCCTTGTGTCACTTTGCATCTGGCTAAACGTGGGACCTGGAGATTGGAACTGGGTTCTTAGGCTTAGCAGGCAGGCACCTTAACCGCTAAGCCATCTCTCCAGCTGCATAATCTCATTTTTTTAATCACTAAGTCTCCCTTATTGTACAAAAATAATGCCTTAAAATAAATGTTTAATGTGTTTGATCATCTTATTTGACAGTGAGAGGATTTCCTAATATGTATTGCAATGGTCAATAGCTAGGCTTACTTGTGTGTTTATATTGACATCTATTTCACTCATGGATAAGAAATCAACATTTCTCCTTTTCAAAAATGTTGATATTCACTTGCTAAAGGTGTATACGTTTGAAAATAATCCTCCATCTTTAGTAATTTTACAAATAACTTTCATCAGTATTCGTACAAAGATGATGCAGCTCTTCCAAGGTGGAGGCTTACTGCCATATATGATTTTTAATCTAGTTCATTCTCGGTGCTAACAATGAAAAAGTGGTACATGATTATTAGTTTTCTTTAAGATAACGGAGTATGAACGTCTCTAACTACAGTTGTTTAAAAATCCTTAAAATGCAGGCTGGAGAAATGGCTTAGTGGTTAGAATGCTTGTCTGCGAAGCCTAAGGACCTACGTTTGACTCTCTAGATACCATGTTAGCCAGATGTACAAAGGTGAGGCAAGTGCAAGATTTTACATGGCCACTAGGTGGTGCAAGCGTCTGTAGTTTGTTGGCAGTGGTTGAGGCCCTGGTGTGCCAATTCTCTATCTCTCTGTGTCTGTCTTGTTCTAAGAAAATAAAAATAAAATAAATCCTTAAAATGATCCTTAAAATGTGTCCAAACCTGTTGAAATACTTCTCTCTTTTTAATAATGCAATAAACTATATAGATTTTATAGCATAATGGAACATTTATTTGATGATAGCAGCTTTGTTACTCACAGTCAATAGTTTATAGGTTACTCTTATTCTAAAATTAACTATTCTATATTGTGTGTGTGTGTGTGTGTGTGTGTGTGTGTGTTGCAGTAAGGTTCACACTGCTGGTGTAAATCACCTGACCAAGAGTAGCTTGTGGGAAAAAAAAAAAAAAAAAAAAAAAAAAAAAAAAAGGTTTATTTTGGTTTGCAGACTCTAGGGGAATCTCTACAGTGGCAGGGGAGAAAAAGATGGAATGAGCAAAGGGTGGACATCACCACCTGGCCAATGTCAGGTGGATAACAGCAACAGGAGAGGGTGCCAAACATTGGCAAGGAGGCACTGGATATAATACCCATAAGCCCGCCCCCAACAATACACTGCCAACAGGAGGCATCAATTCCCAAATCTTCATCAACTGGGAAACCTAGCATTCAGAAGACCCAAGTTTATGGGGGACACTTGATCAAACTACCACTTTTCTGGACCTGGCCCCTATAAACTGATGACCATCCATGATATAAAATGTAATGCATTCATTCCAACTTTAAATATCTCCATAGTTTTTAGTCAATCCTAATGATGTTCAAGCATCCCCATAGTCTTTTAACTGAGCCATAATACCAAAAAATCCAAAAAAAAAACGATAATGGCACATAATACACATTCACACTGCAAATGATGGCATTGGGCATATCAAAGAAATATTCAGCCAATACAATATTTAAACAGGGCAAACATCAAACTCTGTTGCTACAAGTCCAACAACTCTAGTCAGTGATATGTCTCCAAGTCCCCTAATTATAACCAGCAATAAATCTCTGGAATTCCAATTCCACCCCTCCATTCACAGTCCTGGAAAACATCGTCTGGGGCTGGCAGCTCTCCTTAGCAGCCATTTCATGGTCCTAGCATCTCCACTGAATCTCTGTCATCACCCACAGTCCATCCTCATGACTCCATTTGATCTCCATGCAGGCATTCAGCAAACCTGCTTCACACTGCTCATGGCCATTTCAATGTAAACTCAATGACCATCTCTTTAATTCATTTCTCAGTGGGGTGCTAATTTGTTAATCCAGAAGAGAACAAAGCAGACTTTGAAGAACAGAACACTTGAGCATTCACACCCCTTCAAAAGAGTCTACATTCTTGCTGTTGCCCCAGTGCAGGTCAGCTGACCCAACCTCAATGGTTGTGATCTATGAAACAATTGCAGCCAATGGGCAACAGTTTGGGCCCAAAGATTTCATTTTTTTCTGTGCCATATCCTTCCCCTTACACCAGTCCATTTCTACATATTGTAATCCTGCAGACATTCTCAGGACATGTGCATAACAGCAAGCCTCTCAAACAAACTGCATCTAGCCCAGTCCAGGCTAAGCTCTTTCTCACCTTCAGTCCAGAGTTCTTACTGCATTCAGGTCTTTCAACTCTGACCAGAATAGTCCATCAATCTGTACTTAAAGGAATGCAAGGCAATTCTTAGGTCAAGCTTTGAAATCCTTCCTCATTCCTCTTTAAAATCAGCTCCAAAAAGCAAAAGCCACACAGTCAGGTGTATAGCAAAAAAAATTATCCCTGAGCCTTGGATTGGCCTCGATATCCATGACCTCGCAGTGCCTAGCAATACCTTCGCAAGACCCTCATAACAGAAGAACAAGATGATGACATCAAATTAAAAGAGAGACTAGTGGAGAGAGGGAGGGGATATGATGGAGATTGGAGTTCTAAAGGGGAATGGTGGGAGTGGAGGGAAATATAATGTATTTTTTGTATGTAAGTATAGAAGTTGTCAATTAAAAAAATATATCCCATTCTGAGTACCCACTTTACTGCTGCAGTCAGGTTCACATTGCTGGCAGAAATCGCCTAACCACAAGCAGCTTGTGGGAATAAAAGTTTTATTTTGGCTATAGGCTTAAGGGGAAGCTCCATGATGGAAGGGGAAAACGATGGCATGAGCAGAGGGTAGACATCACCTCCTGGCCAACTTCAGGTGGACAATAGTAACAAGAAAGTGTCTCCAACACTGGCAAGGGGAAGCTGGCCCCCAACAATACACTGCCTCCAGGAGGTGTTAATTCTCAAATATTCATCAGCTGGCACCCTCACATTCAGAACAAATAAGTTAATGGGGACAATTGAATCAATCCAGCAAAGTATGAAAAATTTCATGACTAATTTTTAAGTTAAAGCAATAATCCTGGAACTCTGGGGAGAAAAAAGGAAAATGAGTATGCTTTTAATTACAGAAATACCTGGATAATTGGCATAATTTCAATAAATTTATAGCTTGATTTCTTCCTTATATGAGTAAATTATTAGATTACATGGATTTAATTTTACCTTTGTACTGATATTAAAAAAGAATTTTGCAAGTACTCCACCTTTTCTTCTGTTATGTAAATAGTTGCAAACCATACATAACATAAACATGAATAGTATAACGATTTCATTGATGGTAAAAATGGCAAAAAAATGGAACTATGCTATGACAGATTTACCCTTAAATAACCCACTCATGTTGGAGTCAGAATAAAAGAGTAGGTCAAAAATATTTATGTGGTTAATAAATTGAGAAGAAAAATTATAAAATAATTATATATTTCTCATTATAAAATGACACCATTAGGTGTCATGGTAAACTGTATGCATTTTGACTTGTATCAGGCAAACTAAGACATCATCATTGATTATAATAGAAAGGAACTCAACTATCAATCTTCATTCTGAAATGTAAACAATCATTATTGTACACATACCCATTTTGTTAACAGTAAAAAGAATTAATAACTCTATCTGCAAACCTTCATTATAGATAGAATTGTGTATTTATAATTACCCTAAAACTCATATGGCAGAAGGGCACTGTGAAACTGGAAAATGTATCCTGTGTAAACTGGATTTCTTATTTAAAAACTATGCTATAATTCTTGAAAACAAAATTTCCTCAAAAACTAAAACTAGAACTAGTCAAGGGTCTACTATAGCAGTTCAGTGTATTTACTGGAAAGAAGGAATCTAAGTCATCAAATGTTCAGAGATACATGTGCACTCATGCTTACCAATGTGTTTTTCATATAGCCAAGATAGGAAATCAGCCTAGACATTTAATAACGCATGATTAGATAAAGAAAAGGTGTTATATATACACACTGGGATTTTATTTGACCATGAGGAAGTTTTACTTCTACAGTATGTCTGATAAGTGTCTCCTTTTCTTCATCAATTTAGGTTTTATTTGTATATGCTAATTAATTGCTCAATATTTCATATAGGTCTCTTGTTAGCACATAACTTTTAAAGTTGCAATGTTTAAATATAGTTTAATTTTATTTATTGACATTTATACATACATTTTTCCAGTTTAAAAGTTTTTATTAGAGATGGACATATTTAGTATGTAAACAACACATGTTGGTAGCATCCTTTTCCTCATCCCTGCCCCTTTTATGAAAAGGATTTCTTCATTGGGGATGCACGTCAACCCCACCTGGATTGTGCGTGAAGCATTATGGCTGGGGGAGGCAACGTTTCTGCTGCAAAATTCCCTGAGTCATGCTGGGAGCATTTTACGTCTACTTCAGTGATGTGCACTCAGGAGCCTGTAGATCTCTGGTTTGGTAAATATTGAGTGTTCTCAGTGTCTATCTCCTTCACCCTTGTGCTGATACCAGATTCACTAAGAAAGCAGCACTCAGGCTCAGTTCACCAATTTCTCTGTGGTTTCAACTGGGGCTCAGGTGGAGTGCTCTAGTATACATACCTTCTTCATATTAAAGATTTAATTATGGGAGCACTGGATAAATGCCTTAGCAGTTAAGGTGATTGCCTGAGATGCCTAAGAACTCATGTTCGACTACCTAGGTCCCACAGTGACCCAACCATGCAAGGTCGAAGATGCACACAAGGGGGCACACGTGTCTGGAGATCAATTGTATTGACTGAGGCCATGGCACACCAATTCTCTCTTTCTCTGCTTCTCTCATGCATTAAAAAAGGCAGTCTATGGGCTGGAGAGATGGCTTAGCGGTTAAGGCGCCTGCCTGCTAAGCCTAAGATCGCTGATTCCAATCGCCAGCGGTTCCAATCTGCAGGTCCCACGTTTAGCCAGTTGCAAAGTGACGCAAGGGCGCAATGCCTCACTTGCCCACAAGGGGGCGCACACATCTGGATTTCATTCACAGAAGCTGAGACTGCTGTCGCGCCCATCTCTGTCTCCCTCTCCCTCTCTATCTCTCTCTGTGTCTCTCTCCAAAAATAAGTAAAATAATAAAAATAAATAAATAAAAAAAGGCAGTCTAGAGCCGGGCGTGGTGGTGCACGCCTTTAATCCCAGCACTCGGGAGACAGAGGTAGGAGGATCGCCATGAGTTCGAGGCCACCCTGAGACTACATAGTTAATTCCAGGTCAGCCTGGGCCAGAATGAGACCCTACCTCGAAAAACCAAAATAAATAAATAAATAAATAAATAAATAAATAAATAAATAAATAAAATAAAATAATAATAATAATAATAATAAAATAAAAAAGGCAGTCTAGGGGACTGGATGGATGGCTTAGCGGTTAAGGTTCTTGCCTGCAAAACCAAAGGACCTCAGTTCAATTCCCCAGGAGCCACGTAAGACAGATGCACACGGTAGTGCATGTGTCTGGAGTTTGTTTGCAGTGGCTAGAGGCCCTGGCACACCCATTCTCCCTCTCTCTGTCTCTCTCTGTCTCTCTCAAATAAATATGTTTTTAAAAAGGCAGTCTGTTGTGCTTGCCAAAAAAAATTTTAATTTAATTTTATTTTATTTTAGATTATTAATTTGGACACTTAAAATTACAACACCAGGACTGAAGAGATAGCTTAGTGGTTACGGCAACTGCCAGCAAAGCCAAAGAACCAAGATTTGATTCCCTAGTATCTATGTAAAGCCAGACGCACAAGGTGGCTCATGGAGTTTGTTTGCAATGGCTAGAGGCCTTTGTGTACCCATTTTTTTCCTCTTTCTCTTTCTCTTTCTCTTTCTCTTTCTCTATCAAAAAAAAAATAAAATAAAATATTTTCTTTTAAAAATACAACTCCATTAATTCTCTGCTACTCTCTTTTTAAACTATTTTATTTGATTTTATTTATTAGAGGAGAAGAGAAAGAGAGACAGAGAGAGAATGGGTGTGCCAGGACCTGTAGCTACTGCAAACTAACTACAGATGCATGTGCCACCATGTGCATATGGCTTTTGTGGGTTCTGGGGAATCTAACCTGAGTCCTTAGGCTGAGCAGGCAAGCACCTTAAACACTAAACTATCTTTCCAACCTTGATCTCTGTTGTTTATATATTTTTTTAAGAAATTCTGATATTTATTTTGAAAAATAATTATACATATCACATTTAAAGTATTCATCAGAGAAAGAAAACATACTAAAATATATGAATACATGTCATCTTTAACACGTATGTTACTTAAATATATATTTCCTTTGTTTGCAGTTAACACAAAGGTACACTTTATTGCTAAGATTATATACATATGATACAGAACAAAGCAGATGAGAAAATCCCATTATATACAAAACATTACCATTCTATATAGTCAACTAAAATGAGGACAAATCAATTCCTACATATTAAGAGGAAAATTTACACACCACACACACACACACACACACACACACACACACACAAACATCCAAAATAACCATAAGCAATCATAAATAGCTGTGAAAAATATACAATACTAATATCTTAAAAAAAAAAAAAAATATATATATATATATATATATATATATATATTCATATATGTTTTCATATACTATAGGATATATACTTAGTGTAAAGGAAATATTGCTTTATAAATATGAAAAGGAAATATTTATGAAGATACAAACCAGGAAGTACTCATCAGAAGATTTTTATGGAGCCTATATGGAAAGAGAGCATGTCTGCTTTGAAGTAAATGGTGATATTAATCATATAGTTTATAGTTGCACATAATATAACCCTTTATGAAGACAACAAGAACAGGGTGATTAGCAAGAATATAATTCCAAATATTACAAAATTCTTTACATAAAGGTGTACAACCATTATATTCTTAAAGGTTTTACATTAATTTGAATATTCTTAATTAATTGCTTTATTATTAATAAACTATAAACCTTATTTTACTGAATTGAATCTCATTTTTCAGTGAGTCCTTTCAATGTAAAAGATAACATCTTTGGTAGAAGGAAAAGTGAAAAAAGGTCAGTTTAGCACATTCTTCATTCCTTATTTTATGACAAAAACAGTTCTCTATACATCTGATACTTGAGACCTAGTACTTTAAAAAAACACCAAAAAGCACACCAAAATTGTGTATAAAAGAAATTATGAGTATTCACACAAAGATATACTCTAGTGCTTTTTAACTGTGTGCACATAAATAAACTTCTAATATCTCTGCCCTTTTTATCATGGAGACAATAGTGCCTACCTCATATCTTTTTTGAGCATATATTAGTTAATAGGAATAAAACTTATAAAGACAGCTTTGGCACACTAAAGTCTCTTATATTTTTATCTACTAGAGTATAAGGAAGAAAAATTATCAAATAAATTTGAATAATGTAAATTATTATTCTCATCTTTTCTTCTTACATATTAACTCATGCCCTACTAAGAAGAATACAGAGAAAATTGTTATAAAATTATATCATTAAATTTATTTTCAGCCTACTTACAAACAGACTTCAACTAGAACATTTATGAATAAGCTATAAGGACTTCCTACATGCACTCATTTTTGCAAACTTACAATGCAATCCTGGTGAATTAATTAAGTTATATGACACTTGCTGCATTTCAGTTCTTAGTTCCCTGAGTATTATTTTAGTGATACCTAGAGAATACAAAATGACAAGAGTCTTACAGGAGATTACCAATCACACACAACATTTCTTAGGATAAAAAATAGTATATAAAAGTTCATTACTTAAATTTTCTGCTATCATTTGACTATCTAAATATAAAATATAATATAATAAAAATCACATAACATTTTAGCTTTTCAATTTTTATCTTGTCACCAACAAAGACCTTAATATCTTCTTTAGCATTTTCCCAAGATAGGATATAAATAATGTGGAAATCACCATACAAATATCTACTGTCAGCACTAGTATGTACTATAAATTTAACCTCATCATGGGGACCATTTTTGCTTCTGTAAAAAATACTAATGTGTATATACCAATCATATAGGTACTAGAAAGCCTAATCAAAGATATAGTAATTAAAAAGAATACTTTGGCTTATGAATTATTTACTATTAAACCATGGTGATATTCTATGTCTATAAACAAACCAGTGTAAGCAACTTTTGCTGGGTGAATTGTGGTGTTCGAACTGCATGTTGAAATCCTCACCTTTCCTCATTATGAGTGTGACTCTACTGCAAAATAGAGTATTGGCAGCCGGGTGTGGTGGTGCACGCCTTTAATCCCAGCACTTGGGAGGCAGAGGTAGGAGGATTGCCGTGAGTTCGAGGCCACCCTGAGACTACATAGTTAATTCCAGGTCAGCCTGGACCAGAGTGAAAACCCTACCTCAAAAAACAAAAAAACAAAAACAAAAACAAAACAAAACAAAAAAAAGAGTATTGGCAGATGTTGCCATGGAGTTAATACAAAGTCATTAGGGTGGGCCATAATCCAACCTGGCTGTGTTCCTTCTAATATGAAGGAAGTTTGAGGGCAGATACACACAGAACACAAGAGGTTGCCAATGGCAGAAGCATGCAAACCATGTGGACTGTACGTGGCAGAGCCTAGAGAGATACCTCCATAATCAAGGAGTGCCAGGGACTGACAGAAGTCTAAAGAAGACAAAAGCTCAAAATTTCTGACTTCTTGTCCCAGAACTGAGACTCAAGCCACTGTTGTTTGAAGTTATCTGTCCATTGCAGTTATCATTATCTTTTATATATCATATGTGCACATAAATACATACATACATACACACACACAGATTTACTACAGGATATCATATCTGTATTTGACTTTTAATTCCTGCTGACTGTGTTCTGTTGTTGGGAACATGAAGAACTTTTGGATCCAACTGAGACAAAGATTTCATGGAGAATGTTAAAACACTGACCTTCCTTACCCACAGTTTCCCACTAAGGTTACTGACCTCTTGAGACCTCTTCCTGTATTCTATCTAGGAAATAAACATCTTAGGAGGATGAGTGTCATTCAACAAAGTTTGAGATAAGACCTTCAGTCACACGCTTGCTGAGAGAAGGGAAGAGAGGCTGCAGTGACTATCCTGGCTTCCCCTACTCTGCTTTTACAACACTAGACCAGGGTTACAGGCCAGGCTGCAGTAGCTCCTGCAGATCTTGATCTATGGATATGAGAACACTGGTCTTCTTCCTTATCCATAGTTTCCCACAGAGGTTCTTGACCCCTTGAGTCTGTTTCCTTTATTCTCTCTTGTATAATCATTGACCATGAGATCCCTGTACCTAGCACCATAAAAAAAAAAAAATCCTAGAAACAATTGTATTAGTTGAGGTTAATAAAGAGTCAAACAAATACATGTAATGAAAGAAAGAAAGAATGTAGGCTAAAACACCAAGTATAGCTAAAATCCTTGGGCATCTGTATATATGGCCTGAAGAAAGGTATAGAGAGATGCATGGAGAGCATCTCATAATATGTGCTACAATCTTCACTTAAAAGATTTATCATCACGTGGTGACCTCATAGGGACAGAGCTAAGAGATAAAACATGTTAAGTTCATGCTCATGATTTGGCCTGAACCTTCATTAATTCAAAGGACAAAAATTTATTGATATAGTGCAGTCCATATGATAGAGCTTCCAAGGACACAAAGCAGGGAGAACACATACTGTCATGTAATTCTTAAAATAAAATAACATGAAGTCACTCGGTATACCAATGAAGAAAAATTATGTTTTATATTAAATGATAATATAAACATAATATTCTTCCCACTTATCTAACTAATCAAGTACCTTTTAACCACATCAAAATTAGAGAAATATAAAGAAAAAATAAACACTTGAAACAAAGTGAACAAAAATCTATGTAATCTCAAGTTAGATATAAATTAATCACAGAGATTTGATATTTATACAAAACATTAAAAACATTTTGTGGGCTGGGGAGATGGCTTAGCAGTTAAGGCGCCTGCCTGTGAAGCCCAAGAATGCTTGTTCAAATCTCCAGGTCCCACGTATAGCCAGTCCTGGTACACCCATTCTCTCTCTGCCTCTTCCTCTCTCTCTCTCTCTCTCTCTCTCTCTCTCTCTCCGGAGAGAAATCAATTTGTAAAACATAGTAAAATTAACAAGGTCTAAATGAAGACCTAATAGTTTTGAGCTGTGTCTGAATGTTAAGCAATACCAGAAGAATGAAAGGGACCCAGGATAAAGGCATTTACCTGGTTTTCATTACACTATTAGTTGTTTATTAGGAACTGCATCCAGTTAAATGAATGCATAGTGTGCAAGGGACAGTATGCTGGCCACAGAATAGGAAATGAGGCAACTCTCGTTGGATATTTTACCAGGATCCCAGGAAACTACTAATGAGCAAGATTGTAGTTGTGGAAGGGAATTGAGTATCACAGGAGAAAACAATTGTTGCACATTTTGCAAAGCAGCACAGGAATATTTGAGATGAGGTGACCAGACAGAAGACCTGCTTTGTGCAGGTATCTGATTCACTCTTCCCCCTGAAAGATGTCCCACCTCAATGAATATCACCCGATTCTCTTACAAGAATGACTGTGATATATGCCAAGTACATATTTAAATTGTAAAATGCACAACTAAGCAGGGTTGGAGAAAATAAACAGAAGTTTAAATAGGCAGATCTCAGAGGGTGGATTTTTTTTTTTTTTTTAGCATAGTGAAGGAATTTGTTATGATTGATACATACTGTGGTCAATTCCCTAAGAATGTTAAAACCCAAGTGAACTCTAATGTACTATGACTAGGGTTGACAAGGATGTGTTAATGTAAGTTCACCCACTTAACAAAAGTCTCACTGGGAATCAAGATGTAGGTAGTAAGTTTGTGGACAGGAATTATTCAACTCTGTTCTTTTGTGTTCCACTGTGTTGTGAACCCAGAACTGTGCCTACACAGGAGCCTGCTTTGTAAAGCACCTTTTAGGTAGACTAATCAAGCAAGTGTCTAGAGAGATAACAGTCTCAGCTGACACAGTGTGACTATTAGGCAGTACTCGGAGAACACAGAGCTTGTTTCAGCATAGATTCCACTGAGACCCTGACCAGTCTCAAGTCGTGGCTGTGCTACTTTCTAACTGCATTACCTGTGGCGATTCATTTCCTTAAGCCTCAGTTTCCTGTTCTAAAGAATGAGGATTATTTAAAAATATACACTTTGGGTGAATTGTTACAAATATTGTATGAATTAGTGCATGCAAGACATTAGTTAAAGCACTATGTAAGTTTGTCTTATATAACTGTTAAACAGTACATTTACTAAGGACTTGAATATTTTTTAATCAAATACAACTTTTGTAAATAAATATTCTTGTTAAAAATAGCAAAAGACTCCTGGTGCGGTGGCTTATGCTTTTAATCCCAGCACTCAGGAGGCAGAGATAGGAGAATCACCATGAGTTTGAGGCCACCTGCGATTACATAGTGAATTCCAGGCCAGCCAGGACTAGAGTGAAATCCTACCTCTAAAGCCCCCCCCCCCCAAAAAAAAAATAGCAAAAGTTATAGTTTTAATGAAGTGATAAATTTGAAAACACATTTAAAATATACACATTTAAAAAATAGAAATCTAGGGCTGGAAAGATGGCTTAGTGGTTAAGGTATTTGCCTGAGAAGCCTAAGGATCCTGGTCCAATTCTCCAGGTCCCACATAAGCCAGATGCACAAGGGGGCACATGCGTCTGGAGTTCATTTGCAGTGGTGAGAGGCCCTGGCACGGCCATTCTCTTTATCCCTCTCTTGCTTTCCCTCTCTCTATCTCAAATAAATAAATAAATAAATAAATATTTTTAAAAAATAAATAAAATAAAATAAAAAATATAAATCTATATTCTTCTAAATACAGTTTTGAAAGAGTGGTACATGACAAATTGTGCAAAATGATTACCTTATGAAAGAGAGATGTGAGAACTGAAGAAAAGTAAGGAAGGTTTTTTTGGCATAGCAAGTCTTGCATAAATCAATTAGTTGTAGAAATAACAAAATCTCACCCATATGGTTAATATGCAATAAACTTAGCATAGTATTATGAACATATGCTACATTTTATTACATGTCATACTAACAGATCAAAAGTTATCTTAATGATTATAAATGATCATAAATGATTGGTAAATAGATGAGTACTTGGAAACTATTTCTAATTTATAAATGCATGTACATGTGCTTTTTTGAATTTCTTACAGTCTCTTTGCATGTGGCAGGAATAGCACAGCATTTCTGGAAATCAATATTGTGTGCAGTATTAAAGACCTAATACGTCTATATGCAACACATTAGAAGAAATACTTCATATTTAACAATAATAGTAGATCCTATGACAGGCTTTTATAAACCTTAGTTAAATAACCAGTTTGACACTATTGTCAACAGTTTCCAGATTAAAAAAAAAAATGAGCATAAGAAAGTTTAATTATGCAAGGTTCCAGCTAATAGAAAGAGAGGCCAGCATTCATAGCTCAGTCATCTGTATGTTCTCAGACTTTAACCTAGAACTTTAACTTCCATGTGTTCTTATTAGAGACCACTGGGAAACACATTAACATTTAATTTGTGCAACAGTGACCTAGGCATCATTTCTGAATGCTGCCAGCCCCGTGAGATAGTATAATCTCTCACCCCTAGATGCAGCTCATTATGGAAGGTTACAGTCTTTCTAACACGTTTTCCTTTCACTTATCTACAAGTATGAAAATGATTGATACAGGTTCTAATTTGCTATAAACATTAATGTTATGCCAAGAGTGTCTTCCTTTTCCAAATTATATATGTGATTATTGTTAGTTCCCATTAATTGATTTGCCTCAATGGATAAATGTGTTATTTTAGTATACATTTTCTAACACCATTATTTTAGTATAGTATGTGCTTTAATTTTTTACTTGAATGTTTCTACTTCTCATTCACAACAATTTTACTGGATAGTTTATCCATCTTTCCCTCTCACCCTTTTGTTTTTCTCTCCATTTTCTCCAAACTCTAGTATCTGTGGATGTGACTGTATTTGAAGATAGACACTTTAAAAGTGGTTAAATATGGGTCATAAAGATGGCTTACTGCTTAGTGGTATGGGGTCTACAAGCTTGCCAACCACCTTTGGGTCCCAAGGACATAGATAAAGCCTTACACAAAGAGGTGTTTGTGTATATAATCACAACTTACTTACTACAATAAGGGCAGAGTTAGAAGAATCCCAAACTCATCAGACAGTTAATCTGGCCTTCTCAACAGCAAGCAAGAGCAAAATAGACCCAGTCTCAAAATAGATGGAAGGAAAGGACCTACCCACCCCAAGTTTGTATTCTGAAATCCACAGATGTACCATGTTACACATATGACAAATACACACACACACACACACACACACAAACACAACACACACAGATACACAACAAAACAGGGAGATAGACTTTAAACATGTTTAAAAAATGAATGGTTAAGGCAATGGACTAAACATGCTAACTGTATCAGCTTTTAAGATTGTCCTCATCCAGTGTGAATGATGTCCTGATAAAGATTAAATGTGTTCCCACACAAACAAAGCTAAATGACAATGCAGTGATTAAAATGACCATCTGAAGGCAGGAAGAGGCCTCCAAACTCTAAACTCTTTAAGCTACTCAGAATATTGGGATTTATCATGGCAATACTAGTAAATTAGTATTTTACATTATTTTAAAAATAATTATTTCAATATCTACTTCAATTAGCACTCGGTCATACAGTTTTCCTAGAAACTTCATGCTCTTGCTGACTTAATAATTCTGCATCTAAGTTGTTGAATAAGTACAGAAGAGAATGCCCAGTTTGCAGGAGAGATGACAGATAGATGATAGATAGTAGATAGATAGATAGACAGACAGACAGAGATTTAAGTAATGGGCCATACCACAACTTATTAACAAATCATCAGCAAGTCCTGCAATATCATAACACAGCAGTTGATATACCTAGACTTACTGCAAAACGGGTTCCTTGTGGTATTCCTTCTAATGAATACAAACTTTACAGGTAAGGAAATGTGAGGAGTAACCAACCTTTCCAGGTTAGTCTGTAATCATGAAAATATGTGTGTGTGTGTGTGTGTGTGTGTGTATCTTATATGTATTTATACAACTTATTCTTGCCATATTCTTGGCAATGATGACTTTAATTTGTACATGTTCTTAACTGTAATACAGGCAAGTCATCACAAGGGAAAGTCCTGATTGGCCTTAATGCCATCATCACTGAATGTGAGAGCCATATTTAGTAATGCTGACATGTTTACACTGCCATTTCTTCAGCACTTCTTCATATGTAAGCTAATTTGATTTATACAATTTAATACCTCATCAGGCACAATTGCCACTGCATGCATCAAAATTAAAGTGAGGTAATTAGCTATTAACAAGGATCTTACAAATATGACTTATATACATATCATTACAGATATATGCATGCAATATTTCTGAAATCAAAATATATATGTTGAAATATATACTTTGAAAGATATGAGTATCTCAAATAATTAGTAATGAGTGATATAACAGTAATAATAATAATAACAGCACTTTTTAATGATTTTTTTTATTTTATTTATTTATTTTTTTTGGTTTTTCGAGGTAGGGTCTCACTCTGGCCCAGGCTGACCTGGAATTAACTATGTAGTCTCAGGGTGGCCTTGAACTCTTGGTGATCCTCCTACCTCTGCCTCCCGAGTGCTGGGATTAAAGGCGTGCGCCACCACGCCCGGCCAAATGATTTTTTTTTATTCTGTAATTGTAGTATCACTTTTCCAGCTAAACAGTTAAATCCTCTACATCAGGTTAAATGCTTTTATTTAAAAGACAGGATGATGTGTGTAATCTATTACACTTTTGTTGTGAAACACTGTCTCCTGAGCATGATGTGCTTGTTGCCTACATGTTTTCTTAGTAGTTGATGTTCCCTGCATGAGGCCCCACTGCCCCCAAGCTATGTTCAAACAGTTAACAGTTGCTGGTAGCAGGGCTAATGATGCACCACCCCTCCCTCAGGATATATAAGTGGTTAATGGTTGCTGTTAAGAAATTTTTTTCTTTAGTCATGTTGCCCAGGCTCTAGTAAATAACCTCTGTTGAACTCATTGGCTCACCAAGCTGTATGCTTGTAAAATTATTACTGTTTCTGCCATTATGTTGATGTCCTATCTGAGGTGAGTAAGCTTTTTTTTTCCACATCTCCTTAGAAAACAAAAGCAGTTCACATAAAATTGTATATAATTGTCATAGTACAACTAATTTCTTCACGTGAAGTAATTTTGAACCTTAACCTAGTTATTTGATATAATTTCACATTTATATAGTTGAATATGTTATTATAATGCCACAATATGGGTGATTCTATTCCTCCTTTCCTCTGCATTTATAGATTGCTTCCTTGATAACTATTGATAAGTGTAAAATATTTTCATTGAGTTTGTTTGGTGGTCATCTATGCTGTACAAACCGAGTATTACGATTCCTGAATTGGCAAAATTTATACACACATAGTTAATCCCTAAATGTGATAGACTGTAAACCTGCTGCCAAAAATGAGTAGTTAGTCTCAAGATGAAATATTGGTTTAATATGTTTTATGCATAAAAAGTATTTTCAGGGGTTGGGAATATGGCTCATCAGTTAAATTGCTTATAAATCCTCCTGATGCACGTCCAATCAGAACCATGCACATAAGTCCAGTGGCACACACCTCTGATACTTGCTTATGGAGTAATGAGGTCCTGATATGCCTCCTCCACACATATGAAAGTGATTTTTCTTTTAAAAAGTATCAAAAAACAAAAGTCTTCCACTGAGATTCTGAAAGTATTTTTTTTTTTATTACTTCTCAGTATATCTTGTTAGTAAAGGCCAGTTTCTTCCCAACAAATACCACTAAACTACAATCCCATACTTTCTGTCCCTCAATTTTTATTCATTAATAGCCAAAGGAGAAACTCCTTATTTTTAAGAATATTAATGGAAAGTATTTTATTTGCTCTGGTTTTCAAATGGTAAATCCTTTGTTCTCTTAATAACATTTATTCTTCCTTCTTATTTCATTTTTTTGCCATATTTTCATCAAAACTTGAACTATTTTTTCTTTATTGTGTCAAACTTTCACTGTAGAAATGTAGAATAAAGGTACAGGAGTGGGGAAAATGATGTCCCATAGTGACTAAGATGGACAGTAGTAAGTGCCTACTCCCTCCTTGATATATCGCACAATGCGTAGCACAAAACCTTTTTTTTTTTTTTTTGGTAGGGTTTCACTCTAGTCCAGGCTGACCTGGAATTCACTATGTAGTTGCAGGGTGGCCTCAAACTCACAGCGATCCTACTATCTCTGCCTTGAGTGCTGGGTACTATCTCTGCCTAAAGTGCTGGGATTAAAGGCATGTGCCATCACGCCCAGCAGAAACTTTAAAACAGAATGTTTTCCCTGTGCATTCATGCCTATGATAAAGATTAATTTATGAATAGGAAAAAGTAAGTTTTACCAAATGAAGTTCATGAATGTTGTGTTTGTCCTCATTAATTCAAGATCTTTTACTGTGTCTCTTAAAGGAAGCACTTTAAGTCTTGTTTTATTGTGTTACTTTTTTAAAAATTATTTTTACATTTTTTAAAAATGTATTTGAGAGACAGAGAGAGGCAGACAGATGACAGATAGATTAGATAGATAGATGATAGGATAAATAGA
The DNA here is from genome assembly GCA_036365145.1 of Orientallactaga sibirica. NCBI lineage: Eukaryota > Metazoa > Chordata > Mammalia > Rodentia > Dipodidae > Orientallactaga > Orientallactaga sibirica. Next base: position 21,594,277 of record JAEOAD010000033.1, read on the forward strand.
TAGATGATAAATAGATAATAGATAGCTAGATAGATGATAGAGAGAAAAACAGAGAATGGGCATGTCAGAGCTTCCTGCCCCTGCAATCGAACTCCAGATGTGTGTGACACCTTGTGCACATCACGACCTTGCACATGCATCACTTTGTGAGTTTAGCTTATCTAGGATCAAACATGGGTCCTTAGGTTCTGCAGGCAAGCACCTTAACTTCTATGCCATCTCTCCAGACCTAACATCTTTTCTTTGAGATATGTAAATTGTCAATATCACTTCCTGAGTTTAGTGTGCCTTTTAGTATTAAGTAAAACCTGAAAACTGCCACAGTCTGTCTGATAGCCCAGATATCTATGAAGGGACCAGTCAGCAGTTATCATATATAGGGTCAATATGCTGGGTGACTGATTCACTGCCCCGCAGCATAAAGTAGAATGTTGTAAGACTATATCTTGACACTCAGAACAATGCGAAATTTAAAACCTGAATTATTATGGGTAACTTCTGTTAAATATTCTCAGATTGCAGTTGGCCATGTATAACTGTAATGACAGAAAACAAAGAGGGGTTACTGCAATAGAAAGTTGATTATTACTACTAACATTTCTACAACAAATATTCCATTGGGATCTGTTTATACTGATAATTATAACAGAACTTAAGTAAGATCACAAATTAGAAGAAATTCTTTACAAATGGGAATCAATTAAACCATTTAAATAGATTGATTAGAGGGCTTGAGGAAAGGTGACTTCACTTGTAATCATATTTGGAGAAAAATATATAGGCAAAATGACCATTTGAGGAATACACCACTGAAGAACATGGAATGACAAGTGATATAGCTTGCAGAGCAGTGATTAAGGGCCTTCAAGACATGAAATCAAGAAAGCTGTCTCAGGGCTCATAATAGCATTGGCAGAGCATGTCAACTTACATGTGAAAAAAACAGAAACAATTTTATTCTCTCTAAAATAAAAAAAGCTTGCTTAATGTTACACTAACATTTTCAAATTTTATATTTGTGGAATATCAAAGAAGAATGCAGGAACTTGAAAGGAAAACGTTGAAAGGGAGAAAGAAAAGAGAAAATTTGGCCCACGAATTCTGTCCATGAATTGTAGGACTGTCCAAGTAGATATTTTTGATGATTGAATTAAACATTTTATGACATTTTGGGCTTTAGAGAGCATAGATTAATATCATGTATAACCACTTAGCACACCCATTTAAAAATTTCAAAGCACATAATTTATTTTTATATTAGTTATTTACATTCAGAAAAGGAAATAGTAAATATGTGAAAGGGCTATATTTATCTACACTCTGTAAATTTCAATAGTATCACAAAACATGCATTAACATTTTTAAACAACTCTCTTTTTAGACAATAGCTTCATTAAATATATGGGTCTAGGCCACGTGTCAAAGATATCTATCTACCTTCACCCCACCCCCAAAGTTGTCATTCAATGTGAGGGGAAACAAAGTATTTCCACTTTCCTCCTTCTAGACCATGGGATTCTTTGCAGGTTAACAGGTGCCAAGGAAGGAAACAGTTTTGAACCACACAAGGACTGTGTGCCTCACACAAGATGTTACTGTTGGTGACTGGAGGAGACAAGTTTCAAAGATGTTTCTTTCCTGAGATCTGTGAACTCCATATAACCTTATGGTGATTTTAATAGCATGCTCAAGGTCCACTGGAGGCCTTCTGTAACTGCTAAGAAATGATACTGAACAGTAGGTAATTAAACAGTAATTGCTTAGGGAAGACCTAATGTTGCACAGAGAATGCTTGACACTGGGAAAACACAGCAATCTGTTTTCAGTTCCACCTCCCTCTAGAAGGCACTCAGCTCATCCAGTGTCTGGACAGCCTGTAGGACATAGCTATGCCAACATGATGAAAATAGGACAACCCGATTATATTTGGAGTATCACTGGTGCTTATTTCTTACTACAACATTGTCAAGAAAAGATGTGTGCAGTCCCACAGTGAGGAAAATCTTCAAGGAAATTCAGGTAAAATTTAAATATATGAACCAATTAAGTTCTACATATTTGACTCAGAACAGTAAATGTTTAGTGTGGCAAAACCATGCCACTTCCCATAACTGCTTTCCAAACCTGCCTAGTTAGGGTGACTTCTGACTCACTGAACTGTACAATACACCAAGGAAGATACAGGTGTGTCTCACTTCAGCAATAGTTTGGTATCTTAATAATATTACAAAACAGCAGACCATACTTCCCTACTTCAATATAGACTTGGCACTTGCATCTTGTGCATTTGTTGCCATGGTCCTTGAAAATGTGTTATTCAATTGTCTAATGCTTTGGAAGGCACATCTGGAAGATAATGTAATATAATTCTTTAACTTATAGAATTTTTTAATATGTAAAACTTAGCTGGCAATCTTTAGTAAAACTAATCATAAAATTTATACCTGCTATTTGTTTATGACCAGATAATGTATTTTGGTGCTTTTGTCATTATATTTTTAAAGGAAATATTTTCCCTATCCTCTGTATTTTGGATAAATAATCTGAATATGTAACAATTTTTGAAACTTCTAAGTTGACAGACATAGGCAGTGTTTGGTGAGTCTGCAACTCTTAAAGAAATTATAGCACATAACGTTATCCCTTGCACTCCCCTTCCTTTCTGCTTAGTCTTGAAATACTTGGTGATCTTATCAAAGCACATTTGAAATCTCACCTATATATATCCACAACCATACCAAAGCTCTGACACTTAACATAAGAAATCATGTATCTACCTGAACTCATATTGTCTTCAAAACCTATGTCTGCAAGTTTTCTAGATAGGTTGAAATTTTATGGGCTAAAACCCATGGGGTTTTTATCCCATGGTGTTGTGGATTGAATTCCATGTCACGCATAAACTCATGTGTTCTGAGTTCTTGGTCCCTAGCTGGTGTCACTTTGGGAAGCACTGGCTTGTTATAGAAAATATGTTGTTGGGAGACAACTTAGAGTTTGTTATAACCTGCTTCCTGTGCCAGGGTAAGGCTCACTCGCTTGATGTTGTGGCCAAAGTAATGAAGAGCCTCTGCTTATGGCATTCTTTACCCTGCCATAATGAAGGTTCCCTTTGGGAATGTAAGCCAAAGTAAAACCTTTCCTCCCATCAGCTGCTTTGGGGCAGGTGTTTTGTTAAATAAAACTGAAAGTACCTAGAACACATGTGCAAAACTTTTGCACCTTTTATTTTATCATATTGTCTGGAAATCTATTACGAAATCTCCATGTGTTTTTCCTCAAAATATACCCATACACAGTAAAGGTTTAACAATATGGGCATGTCCACAAACCTTTTTCAAGATATAAGTACTACCACCTTGCCAAGGATTTTTTTTCAAATGACACAGCCAGAAAGTTCTTTTAAAATATGAGCAACACCCCCATTTAACTCACAAAAAATTTAAATAAAACATAAATAACCCTAAAACTAAAATTCTCATAGTCCCTAACAATAAGACTTTAAATGGTGGGATCATTTAAGATTATTCTTGAAACCGCCCTAGGTTTAGACTACCTGTTTGCTTATCGGAGGCATATTCTGCCTTCAGACTTTACAAAGCTGCCACTTCCTGCAATTCACTTTCTCTGTATACTTAAATGGATAGCTCCTTACTTCTTTAAGTTTTTGCTAAAATATAACCTTCTCTATGGGGAAAAAAACTTTGAAAAAGTCCTTAATTCTCTTAGTTATTCATATTCAATATAATTTATAAACTTCTAACATATGATTAATACCATATCATTATTTGTTTTTACCCATCAGCTAAAATATATGTTTTATATTGTTAGGGACCATTCGATTTTACATTTAACCAAGGAAATTAAAACAATGATGGAGACATAAAGGACTCTCTATAAATATATTCTGAATAAACAGACTATTTGAGTTGGTATGTCCTACATCCAGACTCTTAACACATGTGGAATGGGGCACAGTAAGCTGAATCATTGCTTGTGCAATGACTTTCAGATCAGACATATCCATCGGCATCAACTCACTTACGTATTTGTTTTTTTTGACACTTCTATCTATTTCAGTGTTGTTTAAAATTCTGTATTTATAAACTTTAAATTATCTTCCTAATTAAAATCTACTGAAACAAAAGTTGGTTAAATTCATTATGAAACATGTGAACTTCCTCCCCTATTCACAGATTAATAATGTTCAGCTGTGGTCTATTCTAACCTTCAAGATTGTGTGTTATCTTCTCAATGCTGAGATAAAAATACCAGACAAAAATCAGGGAAGACAGATTTATTTCAGCTTCAAGTTTCAAGTTGTAGCTCATCATAGTGTGAAAGACATGGCAGCAAGTTTTCAGCAGAGCTGGTGATATTCAGCCCACAGTGAGGAAGCAGAGTGATGAATGTGGGTGCATAGCCAGTATTTTACACAGTCCACAACTTAACCCATCCTATCGTGTGGAGCACAGTGAAGGTAGTTCTTCCCATCCTAATTAACCTAATCCAGATAGTCCCTTTCAGATTATTTTAGGTCCTGTAAAGTGGACAATCAATATCAATTATCACAATGAGTGAAATGTTCTAATCTGCTCAGGGTATGTCATTATGAGTGCTCACACCATCATATAATGCCTTTCTAATTCCTTTCTACTTTCCAACCCTCCTTCCATCCCTACATCCATTGCATTTTTCCCTTCCTTCCTTTTTTGCCTTCTTTTTATTTTATTCATTTATTTTACAATTAAAACACATTGACAATGTTTCCCCACAGTGTCAGAAAGGAAACACTACCTTAACTTTTTATATTTATTGACTGCTATACTACATTTGTTGTAATGTTCCTATTTTGCAAAATAGGAGCAACTCTCAGTGTTTGAATTTAGCCATACTCATGCCATATCTTCCTTCTCAATCATTTAAGGGAACTTAAATGCTTATAATGATTACTGGATACATTACAGGCTAAAAAATATACATTTTATATTATTTAGAATAACCTCAACACAATTTCAGTATAGATGATGAACATCAAAGCCTTAGAATGAAAGATCATTAAGTTCTCTCATTTCAAAGTAAATGTCTTAATTATTTTCATGTATATTATGAAACATAAAAATAAGAATGAATGCAATATTTATTGCCTATTGAAACTGGAGTCCATGGTATGCTGAATGAAAACGTCATTATGAAATTATCACTTTATACACTGAACATATACTATTTAAATTTTAACGATAACTGAAATAAATAAATACATGAAACTGGACACCAGGTGAAACAACTTCCAGATAGGAGACTTATGTTAGAGAAATTAAGCCACAGATAGAGAGCATAGACAGAGGGAAAGAAGTAGGAAAAGCATGAGCTGAAGAGATAGTTATTTCCTTTAGAAGAGTGAGGAGATTGATATGGTTTATTTATTTTTTAACAGATTGCACAAGTATCTAGCATTCTCTTTTTAACGTCTCTGAACTCAGTTCAGTATCTGGTTTTGCTTTCACTGCTATGTCTGGCCTCTGCCATCACACTTAAATAACACATTCCACTCCTCTAATTTTCAAAACAAGGAATAATTCCATGATCAAGAATCAAAATGTCAGTTTTCAATGTCTACCTTTTAGAAACAAGTTTTTTAAAGCTCAAATGCACAAAGATATTCAAATATCTATTTTTACTTCTATTTCATGTCTAACATTTTCAAATTGACAGTATTTTTCAAAAAAAAATAGCAAAAGGATTATGTGAAAGAGTAACATAGAATTTGAAAAGTTTCACTATACAAAGTAAAGATGACAAACTCCAGGGATATCTCTTTGAGACAAGATTTCTTTAAATAATCATAGAAATGTATGAAGGATCATGATAAATTCCTGAAAGGCTGTCTTTAAATAGAGTAAATTTTAACACATAACATTCAAAGAAGAAAATTGTACTTTTCATTAGAATACTGACAGACTTAACAATAATTTCATCCATTCCATTTGTATCCTTGTCAATTCCTATAAAATTTAGAGTCGCCAATTTTTTAAAAGTAATTCTAAGAAGGAAATAAAATATTCATTATATTTTATTTTTAAAATTACATGACAGAGTAAAATTATTATAAGCTTCCATAAAACGCATCTCTGCTATTTTCAAATTGAAGGAATTCCAGGACATTTGAATATTGTGGCCACATCTGTGAGACTTGAAATTAATCAACACATCAATTCCAAATTTGGTTATAGTTCCACCTGTTTGTCTACATTTTAAAGAAAATATCTCCTTATTTTAGTGACATTTTCAGTGATGTTTGGAGTTGGGTGTCATGAGTAGTCCTGGGAGATTGTGAGTTTTTGGTGGGTTGAGTCAGTGTAACAGAAAAACAGGAACACAATGAAAACTACTTCCAGCTTGAAATTAAAGATGTAAATAAAAATGGTCTTTTGGACACTGACCTTTACACATCCTCACAAGATGGATGACTGTATGTTTAATGGTGCTACTGTGGCACTAAATACCACACAATTCACTCTCCCACCAAAGCAAATGACAGTGTAAATATCTTTAAAAATAAGGCACAGCCTAGACCCAAATATGAACTGCCACCCCCTCAAGAAGAAAACTGTGTCTCTAGAGGCAGATGCTGTTACATGGATCATATTGGACAACTACTTTATTATATCCCACTACATTTGATGAATTTCACCTTACAATGATATATGGACAAAAAGTCTCATGAGCCAAATATAGAAAACTTATTTTTCTTATGACTCTGAAAAGTATGGACAAACATATGTTAATGATTTTCTTCGAGTATTTAAAATATTTCACATCATTCTGCATTTTATTGATAATAATAAAATAAAAATTTAAATATTGACCTAATAGCATTTTAATAGTGTTGAGTATCATATGAGCATATTTAAGAAAGTAAGATTCGACCCATGCACTTTATTTCCTAAGTACACATAGTAAGATGTATTAAATGTTAACATCAGAAAATGTAATCACACATGTAAACTTTTAAAGAATTATTGTAAGATGCTTCAAGCAGCTAGTCCTTGTTAAATGTATCGAACATATAGTTATTTAACAATCAAGAAATGACAATTTCATATCAGCATAGACATGTTTATTTTTACTTATTGTTGCATGTGTGTACAGGGTTTGTGGTAGGTGTGGTGTGTGCACGCATATATGCATACATGTAGAAATAAGAAGAGAATCTTGGGTGTCCTCCGCTACCTCAGATCTATTTCCTTGAGAAGGGTCTCTCAGAACCTCGATGCACAATTTTCGTGAGTCCCAGCAATGGTCTGCTCTCAGCACCCCTCAGGACTAGGGGTGGCATATATATGTGGCAAGTCCAGATCTTTATATAAAGGTCAGAAAAAAAGTCAAGGCAACTTAGGCCCTCTCAGGCCCTCATGTTAAATGTCAAGAGCTCCTAAACTGTAAGCCTTCTCCTGAAGCCCAGAAATACAAGCTTTAAAAAATATTGAGAACATATGCTTGTATAATATGTAGCAGAGGACAAATTGAGTACCTTCTTTGATTGTACTTTTTCCACACACAAAATTAAATTAAGGTTTGCTTGTATACAACATCAATGTTCAAATCTAATATCATTATCCAAAAAAAAAAAAAAACCTGCAATGTGAGGCCACTCTTAAGAACAATTTTAGGTAATTATTAATTCCAAAAAAATACTTAAAATGAAAATCACTGATTTACTGAAATATTAATTTTCCTATTATTAAAATAGGAGAAAGCATGGATGAAATTTAGGGTTTAAAAAACATATAATGTCATGGGATTAAATTAACAGGTATTTTAAATAAGTCCAAAACACTTTGATACAAGCAAGGTATTTGATGATATTAATCTTTGAATTGATTCTACTCAGGAACCCATACCACTTTAGTAATTAATTTAATTAACAACATATAATATTTTGCTATGATATTCAAATAAGTTTATGAAAAAAAACTGTTAAATTCTTTACTGTTATTAGTATTTTGGAATGCATAATTTGATAAACCTGTTTAAAAACCTCTAAGATTGAGGCTTGTAAAATTGTCAAATTTTGTAGATCAAAATGCTCTCTAAGTAATCTTTATTTTATAACTGATGTAGTTTAAAATCTTATATTTATTCTCAATGATGTGTCTTTGGAACTATGGAACAGGTATAATCCATTCTAAATAGAATACTTATTCATAACAAATTCTAATTTATATATTAAAGAAAGGTATTATGTTAACCAATAATAGGTATAACAATATATTAATGAGCTATATAATTTCACCAGTAAAATCTTGGTTACACAGTTCAGACACCTATGTGGCATGCAGTATTTAGCAAGGCATCATTAAACACAGAAATGTGTGCATGTTTTCGCACACAAACACACATCACTTTCAAATTTCACTAAAATGGAAACATAATAATTCAATAGAAACAAACATTTACATAACTTCTAGCTTTAATATTTTCTGTATATTTATGCACACACAGATCACTTTCAAGTTTCACTATAATGGAAATATAATAATTCAATAGAAACAAACATTTACATAATTTCTAACTTTAACATTTTATATCTAATTTTTCCTAATAATATCTTGGAAAACCGATATTCCTCTTTATTGTGCTGTCTAGTACCTCTAAGGACATTTACTTTTATAACCTCTTTTTTTTTCTTGAAAGTATTTTACTTCAGATTGAAAATTGAACAGCTGTTCACACTGTTTATTGCAAGATTACAGTATTCATGAATATAATGCTGGTCATTTGAGAAAATATATACATTCCTCAATTTCTCCTTCATGCTTTTACTTTTAGAAAGATACTGTTTACCAAAAAGAAATATCACAAGTACAGGAAAAATAATTTTCCCAATAAATTTATGAAAACCCAAGATTCCCAATGGAATCAAGGTCATCTTCCAGCTACCACAACCTTAATATAACCATATACTTATTGGAACACTAATATTCACACCCTAAGAGTATATTTACTTTCAACAAGGAGGGTGAGTCTAAAAATACTTAGAGTTCTTTAAATTAGGACAGAGGGGCTGGAGAGATCGCTTAGTGGTTAAGGTGCTTGCCTACAAAGTCAAAAGACCCAAGTTCAATTCCCTAGGATACATGTAAGCCAGATGCGCAAGGGGGAGCATGTGTCTAGAGTTTGTTTGCCGTTGCTAAGGGCCTTTACCTTTCTCTCTCTCTCTTTCTCTAGTAAATAAAAATAAATAAACAAAAACATCAGGGCAGAGAACAAATATACTTTGGCTAAAAGTTTTAGAGAATTTCTTAATAGTGTCACAGGTATGTTTTAGTAGAAAATTTTGAGAAGCCTCTTTATAAGTCTCAGATGTCAGTTTTAGAGATGAATGGCACATTGAGTGAAAAGAATCTAGTCTTGATTTCTTTCTTAAAATGTTTTAAAGATTTATTTTTATTATTCATTTATTTATTTTTTTTTTTTTTTTTTTTTTTTTTCAAGATAGGGTCTCACTCTAGCCCAGGCTGGCCTGGAATTCCCTATATAGTCTCAGGCTGGTCTTGAACTCGTGGTGATCCTCTTACCTCTGCCTCTAGCGTGCTGGATTAGAGGTGTGCACCACCATGCCCATCACATTTATTTATTTGAGAGAGAGAGGCAAATACAGAGAGAGAAGGAGTGCTCCAGGACCTCTAGCCACTGCAAATAAACTACAGACACATGTGCCACCTCTTGCATCTGGCTTACATGGGTCCTTGGGAATTGAACCTGGGTACTTTGACTTTGCAGGCAAGCAACTTAATCATCAAGCCATCTCTCCAGCGCTTGATTTTCTAATATTATAATTCAAAGGCAAAACACATTATGTTTAAAATTATGGCAAACATATGAACACCTTGTTATAGTTATCTTCTTATTGCTGAAATACAGCACCCCACAAAAAGCAAATGAGTGGAGGAACATTGTATATTTTGGCATACAGTCTCGAGGGCAAGTTCTGTGATGGGAGAAAACATGGCATCAGTAGAGGCTGGGCATCATCTCTAGCAGAGCATGTTGAAAACAGCAGCAAGAAAATGAGAAAAATCTAGCAAAGGTGCACCTGAGTATAACACCCACAAATACACCAATAATACACCTACTTCAGCAAGACTCGATCTCCCAATTTCCCACTAGCTGGGAATTGAGCATTCAGAACACACAGTTTTTATGAATCCCAATACTGTTAAAGCATCCTCTTAGTCCAAGGTCTCTTAAGTATGAGCTGTAAGAGCAAAAACACAATAGTACAGAGTAAACATTTATACTGCAAAATATGGAATAATAAAATATAAAGAAAACAGAGAAAACATCAAATTGTGTAGCTCTAAGCCAGGCATCTGTAAACAGCGATAAAGGCTCTGCAATTCCAGCTGGGCTGCCTGTAGCCCTGGGAACAATTCATGAAACACAAGCAGCTCTCCTTGGCATGGTGCTAGATGGAGTCTCCACTGCAACACATGGTATATCCTCATGGCTCCATTGGGCCTCCACATTGAGAAGACAACCACCTTGCCTCATATCACCCATTGGCCATTTCCAAATCAAAAGTATCATTTCTTTTATACATTTGCTATACTCCACAGTACGATGTGGGCTACCAAATTTAATACAAGGGGAAATAAATCTGACTTTGTAAAGCAGGATGTTCCTTCAACATTCAGATCCCAACTTTCAAAAGAGTCAGCATTATTCTGCTATCCCAGTGCTTAACAGCTGGCCCATCTCAATGCCTGTAATCTCTCAAACAATTGCAGTTGGATAGGTTCTGTCTCCAGCTGAAGCTTTCATTTCTTTCTGTACCATATCATTCTGCTCAAACCATTCCATTTGTATACAACAGAACCCTGCACAAGTTCTCAGGACACAGGAAGAATGCAGCAAACCCTTAACACAAACTTCTTCTATTCCAGTCTGGACAAAGCTCTTTCTTCCTCACATAAGCCAGGCATGCACAGTCCATAGTTCTTTCTATGAATTGCAAGGGGTATCCTGGGATAAGGTTTCAAATCCTTCTACATCATGCCTACAATTTAATGCCAAGGCCACATAGTCAGTTTTCTAGAAGCAACAACCCCACTTTCTTAGGACCAGTTTACTAGTATGGTTATGTAATAAAGCAACTAACCAAAAGCAGCTGATAGGAAGAAAGTTGTTTATTTGGCTTCCATTCTCAAGGAAAATATCCATGATGGCAGGGGAAAACATGGCATGAGCAGAGGGTGGGTACCACCTCTGTCACAGTGGCAGGAGACTGGGTCAAAGTCAAGAAAAGTAGAACTTGGCTATAACCCCCTTAAGCCCACTCCCAACAACATGCCTCCTCAACCAAGACTCCATTTCCCAAATTGACATTAACTGGGGACCAAACATTGAAAACACATGAGTTTATGGTTGACCTTTAATTAAAACCACCACACACCCTAAGGGAATAAGTATTAGATTTTTTTTAATTATTATTTTTTTATTGACAACTTCTATACCTACATACAAAAAACACATGATATTTCCCTCCCCTCCCCCATTCCACTAAGTATTAGATTTTTTAAATCATTTTCCACTATTTTTTAATTTTTAAGTAGAAACTTTGTATGGACATACCATATGTTGGTATCATCATTGCCATCCTCCCAGTCACCACTCCACTAAGGGCCCTATTGTCTTAATAAAACTTGAAGAGTTTTGAATGTATATAAAAGTTCAAATTTCTGAAGGAAACTTGTGAAAATATTGGATTTAATATAAATTAGATATATCTGAATATAAAAGATTGTCATGCATCTACCTATAAAAATGTGTAGGGAAATTCACAGAAGAGGGGGCAGAAAAAATGTTAGAGCCACAAGTTGGGGCATTATGCACAGACTTGGCCTATCCCCCATAACTCTGAACTACCGCCACAATGCATGACCCACATTCCCCACTGATGAGGATCCCTTTGGAAGAGGGAGGACAGGGAGGAGGATAATGGAGTCACCATTATGAATGTAAAATCAGAATAATATAATTAAAAATAAATTACAATAAAAATGTGTTTCACTTACTTTTCTCATTTCTGTGACACAACATCTGATAGAATATTACTTAAGGGAGGAGCTGTTTATTCCATCTCATTCTGAATGTGCATACCTGATCATACAGTGTGACAGAAGCATGAAACAACTGATTACATCGTTTATTCAGTCAGGAAGTAGTCAGATGAATTCTGATGCTCAGCTCATTTTTCTCCTTATCATCCAGTCTGAAGCTTTAGCCCTTTGAGAAGTGTTCACCCAACATTAAGATGGGTAAATAGACCTCAAATAACCTGATCTAAAAGCTACCTCAAAGACAGGCAAAAGGATTTGTCTCCAAGGTGATTTAAGATCCTGTCAAGTTGAAAATATTAACACAGATAGTGTATATATATATAGATAGATAGATAGATAGATAGATAGATAAATTTTTGGTTTCTATTTGCCTTTTCATTCTTTCAATTAGAAAACATTTGTGAAGCTTCTGTTAATGTCCAGATAAGAACTTAAAAATAGAAATTCACAATGCTTTCAAGAAAATTTAGCAAATACAACATGACATTCGTAAAAATGACTCAAATTAATGCAAAAACCATACTGAACTCCTCAACTCTTCTTTCTTAACATTTTTACTTGTAAAATTAAAAGTTTTTTCAACAGCCAAATTCCAGTTTTAAATATATAATATACATGAAAGATTGGCTTACATATTACATAAAATGAAATGAGTTGTGCATTTTAAAATTTCAAATATATGAATTTCAACCATCTCAAATATTTTATAAGAAATGTCAGGTTGAAAATTTTAACATACATTTCAGTCCCTGAAAAATTTCATTTCTTTGAAATTTAAATTATTTAATGTAAATAAAATGATAAACTACAATATATTATGGATATTGATATCTAAAAAGTAAGTATATAGCTTCATTTCATGAGTTTCATCCATGTATTTGATAATGCACAAATTACCAGAAATATTTCATTGTAAATTTAAAATAATTCTGTACCTGTTGTTCACATAAAATGAAAACAAAACAAAAAATCATTATGAATCAGTATACTAATCATTTATTAAAGCTGTAAAATAGTGACATTTAATGAAATATCTGAATGGTTCCATACAACAAAATGTAGGATCAGAAAGCATACAAAATTTTAATAACTTTCTGTTATTGGGCATTGACAATCAAAATGTAGAATGAAAAATACACACAGAATATTCATCATCTTGAACAAAAAGATAACAGGCTTTGGGATGGGCATAACTTTGTGAGTGTCACTCTTGTAAAAGAAGCCCTTATCACTCTTTCTTCTTAAAAGATAGAAACCTTGAGGGCGGTCCATGAAAAGGCTCTTCAGCATGAACGCCTCTCGGCCTCATTCAGAACACTCTCTTTCAGACTCTGTTCTTTGTGCTTTCATAATTTAAAAGACTTAAAACTGCATTCTTCACAGAGCCAAAAGCCAGGCTAAAAATGAATATGTTTAAAAAGTAACCACTAGACATCCATGTACCTATTAGAAAAACAAAATCATTTGAAAAGAAGCCTGAAGTTTTCATCAGCTTGCTTGAAAATGTTAAATATGATAAAATTATATGTGCTGCATTTGATAACCTCTTTAAGAATATTAATTACTAAAATACAATTTATATGAACTTTCTAAACAAGTTGCACATATTCTTTCAGTCCAGAAAAAGCAATCTCTTACTAACATATCATATTCTGTACTTATGAGTGCTTTTTATGGCTAATTCTTCTGTTTATAGTCAGCTTCTAAACTATGTGTCTTGGGCTGGAGAGATTGCTAAGTGGTTAAGGACAGTTGCTTGCAAAAATAAAAAACATAGTGATGGTTTGTTTCCCCTATACTCATATAAAGCCTGATGGACAGTGGCACATGCATCGGAATTGGATTTCAGTGGAAGGAGGCCCCGATGTGCCTCTTTCTTTCCTCTCTCTCTCTCTCTCTCTCTCTCTCACACACACACACACACACACACACACACACTCACTCACTCTCTCTCTCCCCTCCCACTCCTTGCAAATAAATAATAATTAAAAATATTTCTTCAAATTCACAGTTGGAAATCAGGATTTAAATCTATGCTATATGGTTTCTACACAAACATGCTATATTTTTTCTTAGCATTTGGATGAACTTGTTTTCATTTCTCCATTAATTTTTTAGAATCAAATATTAAATAATTTTAGCATTACATGCTGGAGTTAAGCATATAGTACATATGCAATGTACTAAAGTTAAGAGAAGCCCAGATACAGAAGTAACAAATTTTCAATGACTCCAGCAAAATGTCCATATCTTCCAACCTCCTTTCATAACAGGAGCAGTTAATGAGACGTAAGTAAAGGTTACTGTTTTTTTCTTATGGAAATTCATTTAAAGAATGAATGTATACATATTGCACAAGTCCTTTTTATCCTTTTCCCTTTCTTTATATCTTATTCAAAATGAGAATGCCATAGTTGGAGATTCAGATCATGTTTGAATTAGTTTCTTTTTCCTCAGCTTGTCCAGACTGTAAGTACCACTAGATTCCCTTATAAAAATTAAGCACTTCTTAGCTCCGTGAACCAAATGACGTGTATGAGGTGAAGTGAGGTATTCTTTTCTGGCAAATACACAAAATAAATGCTAGAAATCTAGAGACCTAAGAAAAAGTTAAACTATGATACACACAAAACATCCAAAGGCACAAAGTGTACCCATTTTAACAATTCATGCAATTTTCATTTTTTTACAAAGTGTTTTCAGATCAGTATCAGAGACTAGAAGGTGATTAGAGGTAATTTTCTATTGAATATTTGGCTCACCCCCAGGACCACCATGGTGAGGAGTTGGACAAGACCAACTTGAAGGTAGAGTTAGTGTCTGTGGTAAGCTGTGTACAGCTAGGTATTTCTGATTCCCTGACATTACTCAAAAGATGACAGGACATGTCAGTGGTTGTAAAAGTACAATGTCTCTTCATCTCATGTTCATCAGTGAGACATCTCTAACACACCTTCCAAATCTCATAATCCACTGTGGAAGAGTGACAGAAAGAATGTATGAACAACAAGAAGGGTAAGACTGCTTATAATGCTGTCTTGCAGAGCCAAAATGGCCTAGATATCCATGAGCTCACAGAGTCCAACATTACCTACACAAGATGTTCATATTATAAGAAAAAATAATGACAAACAAAACAGAAAAGAAACTAACTATAAAGAAGGGATTCAATGGAGGGTGGACTTAGGAGGGGGACAAAGGAACAATGGGAGAGAATTATCATGGTGTATTGTCTATACTTACAGAATGTGTCAATAAAAAGTTTAAAAATTGAACATGTCTGCCCACCTGCAAGAGAAGGGGATTGATAAAGAATAGCTTCCCTGCATTAGACTGCTAGGGCTGCCTTAAGATGTTCCTAAGATTGGTGTCACAAAATATAAGAAATTAATTTCATTTGAGTTATGAAAGGCTGGAGTCCAAGATCAAGTACTTGGCAGGTTTGGTTTCTTCTGAACCTTCTGCATGGGGCTTATAGATGGCCCCTTCCCCCTGTGCCCCCACGGTTCCTTTTCAATGGACAGCATCCTTGACTTGTCTTATAAAGACACTGCTCATAGTGTGTCAGCGCGCCATATGTATCACCTCATTTAACACTAACTGGTAACACTCTATTTCAAAACCAGACTGAGATGTTAGCAGAACCCAATTAAGTACACAGTGTCCCTTTTGAGGCACTGTATTAAGAAATAAAATTAAAATAAAGAAATAAAAAAAAAAACAGGTGTAGATCCTTAAATCCCATGATGATACTTAATATTTCCCTTTGAAATATATAAGAAGAAACATGATTTAGAAGCAGGTTTATGCTGGGTGTGAAATCTCTGGAGTAAGATGATTAGAACAGTGTTCTCATCCTCTAAAAAGTAAAATATAATGATTGATTGTAATAAGGGAATGGAAATTTAAATGGAGAGAAAAAACACATATTAACATTCAAAATTCCATATCAAGTAGATAGCAAAGAAATTAATTCAACACAGTGGTGGGAAATTTAATGATGATTTCTCAAGAATCACAGAACCACAGATCTATAAAACAGCTCAGAACAGCTTTCCCATGGAATCAAGCATCTCTGGTCCTATAAGCTGACGGAGACTTATCTTTGCCAGAACATTGCAATTGGAATGGAATAACTCTGCAAGGTGTGTGAGGTATCCAGTTTCTGAATCCATATTGGTTGAGTCATACTAACTCATTCCAATTACTGTTTGTAATGGCTTAAAATATTTTCCACATAATTCTTCACTCATTATTTCAGATTATTCAACATTATTATTTATTTTTACTGCCTTCCAATCCTAGGGGGAAAATTCCCTATCTTTCTATTTAGGGACATATTGTACACTCTCTTCATTAATACATACTACAGGGGGATCTCTAATTATTCATTTTGACATGCTATAATTTTTTAAAGATGTAATGGTAGACTATCTTCCTTATAATTATCTTCTTATAGAACTTGTGAGGATAATTCTTACACAGGGAAACAATTTGTCTCGAAGCAACTTGTAGCAGATATTCAATCATAAAAGTTAAAGACCAACAAAATAATAGAATATAGATTATCATGACTTTTATATGTAACTTAATAGGCAATGATAGTCCCCAAATGCACTCCCTGACATCCTCCCACCCCACCCTTCCATCCTGTAGTATGTTTTATTGGCTGTCTGAAGTTTTAGGTGTGCGTTTCTCATCCTTCAATTCTTCTTTGAAAGGAAAACCATTACTGTAGATTACTTTACTCATATTGAGTAAATATAATTTGCTACATTATTCAACAAGTCTAGAAATAAAATACTGCAAGATTCCTAAACCTCCTTAAAGACAGATATATAAGTGTATAACTAGTGCATGGGGAAGAAACTCTCCAACCAGCTGAGCTGCCTCCAGGTTGTGCAGTGTGCTCCAGAGCTACAGCTTCCATGATTCATAACTAAAGCAGAGTGAACTGTTTGGTGATGCAGCTGCCTTTGTATCATCCATGCTCCTGTAAGCAACTCCTCACTCTGCTCTGTAAGTAATACCAGTAAATTCACTGGTTCACAAAAACTGTTTTTGGTACAGTTGGGCTTTGGTCTATCATCTGAGCCCTATATGGAATAGACTTCCAGGGAAAAAAGTTTCCTTTGACAAGTATCTTATCTTCAAATGCTCATGTTTTACTAAAGTTTATTATCCTTTAAAAAGCTCTTTTTGTTATATTCCTGTGAACATATTTCTGATCAAGTTACTAGATTATGAGTAAAGAGCTCACAAGTAAAATATAATAAGTGAAAAAATACACCTGGGCTTTTTAAATGAGCTTTAACACTCAGTATGCTAGGGAATTCTAATCTGTTCTGTTAAAATGCATTTGATGCTTCAAATACATTTCTGGTATACCTTTATTCAACTGACTCCAGAAGGACATTTCAAAGGGAATTAACCTGTGTTCAATTTCCATAGTTCCATATCCATTTTGTTGGTGGTTAGTATAATTCAGAAACATTCAGAAGTAGGTTCATAATATGACTCAGAGTACTTGGAGGTATTTCATTCAATTTGATTTTTATCATACAGAATAGATATTTAACAAGTTAGGGCAATATGTGTGAATAAAACTAACAGGATACTTTGCTTGATTGTTTACCAGTCTGACTTGGCAGTACATGTAAATTAGACAATATGAAGCCTCTGAGGGTAAAGCAATCAGAAATTGCAATGATGCTGGGGCTTCTAACAATGTAGTTTCACCTTTCAATAATGTAAAAAGTGATGTGTGTGGTCTGTGAAACTGTGCCTCACACCATAAAACAAGTCCCAAAGTAGAAACAATATTACAGTCATTGCACCGTGCTATAAATTAAATACCACTTTTATTTTCCTGGCATAATGTGTGAATATCAATGTCAGTTTGCTTGAAATTGTTACCAATTTTTGACTGTATGGTGGTAACAAAGAAACCATGAGGTTACAAATTCACTTAGAGAATTTTATTAAATAATTATTCAAAGATCCTTAGTTTTATTCTTTTTTTAAATTTTTTTTTTGAGTTAGAGACAGAAAGAGGGAGAGAGAGAAAGTGCGTGTGGGCATGCCAAAGCCTTTCAGCCACCATGAACTAACTCCAAATGTATATGCCCCCTTATGGTGCATGTGTGACATTGTGCAGTTGCATCACTGTGACTGGCCACATGGGACTTGGAGATTCAAACATGCATTTTTAGGCTTTGCAGGAAAGCGTGTTAACCACTAAGCCATATCTCTAGCCCCTATGTTTTATTCTTAATAAAATGAGATTGAAGTCTATAACGTAGAGTTGAGTGTATAAATTATATTCTTGTTTATGAGTATTAAGTACATTCTCTTGAGATATTACCTCACACACCTCATTCCTGTTAAGTAGTATGTCCCTTCTTCATTCTCTCATTGTATAAAATTTTCTAAATGAGAGTGGAAGATCTTAGTGTTAACTAAAGTTGCAATAACTACAAAGGAAATAAAAGAGTAGGAGTCAGAAAATCAAATACAAACATGTGAAGGGAGAAAGGGAAAATTCTATGTGAGCGGTTTTCAGTCAGTGCTATAGATTTTGAACTGACTACAACATATTTTCCTTTTCCCCCCTGTGTTTTCTCCATAATAGAGTGACAAGATAAAGGGTGCATTTCCTTTACTCTCTGGTGTTCAGGTTTTAGATGATAGTTGGCTAGTTAAATGCAATAAAATAAAAGTATGAAGGCAGAAATTATGATGATATTTCTATTTGTAAATAAGGCCATACAGGGAAGATATAGTCCTATCTACTTTTGGGTCTTTATTTCCGCAGCAATTTTATAGTAGAGATACAACTGGAGCAACATTTTAGAAGTGGACAGTGGCTAGCCTTGGCTGACTTAATGAGGCCCTCACTGTTCTGAGCCCAGCAGCCCTAAAGCATTTCCTGATCATCTTGGTCCCTTAGGCATAGAGGCTCTGGGGCTGTGGTTTCTTCTGATCATGTTCTTCTACCGGAGCAGGAAGACTGGCCTAGAGAACTGTTAGTGCCTGGGGGAGCTCAGTTCAGCAGCATGGCTCAAACAGATCAAGCCGGACTCTGAGTTTTCAACACTATCAAGCCATGTAATAACCTGTAAAAGTCCTTTTCTGAATTGAGCATGGTGGCACATGCCTTTAATCCCAGCACTGGGGAAGGCAGAGGTAGGAGGATAGCCATGAGTTCAAGGCCACCCTGAGAATACAGAGGGAATTCCAGGTCAGCCTGAGCTAGAGTGAGATACTACCTCAAAAAGAAAAAAAAAAAAAAAAAAAGGAAAAAAAAAAAGTCCTTTTCTGTTTCAGCTACATCATTAAATTCTACTTTTTGAACCTCACCATAAATATGGACAGTACATTGAAGCTTCATAAGTGTTATAACTCATGGAGTGAAGATCTGGGCAGACTTTATCCTAGATCAAAGGATTAATAATATTCATTTGATTCCAATGTTATTTCATAAAAATATATATTTTAAAAGAAACAAAAATAATTAAATAAAATACAATCACTGAGTATCCACTCTACAGTCTGTATTAGGGAATGTAGTAAGAAAACAGTACTAAGAAAACATGTAATGACTTTGAATGAATTTACCAGGTAGGAAAGAAAGCAATGCTCATGGGAAAGGTTAAACACAAGACATATGTGGTGAGGGTTATTATGTCTTTAGTGTTGCATGAAATGCCACAGCACTTTCTTGTGTTTTTAGTGATTATCGACATCTACAAAATAGTTTCTCAAAATTTGATCTATGAAGCAAATTTAACTAGGGCTAATAGGTGATTAATAAGGAAGAGTTTCTTATTGAGATAATTGAGAAAACTAAATTAAGATAATTTTTTCAATCTAGGTTAATGTCCCTTGGGTATACTCAACAGTGCAGCATAGTGCAGCATTTCATGATGCTATTGTTAATAGACTGCAGTTTTGTGGACTACCTCTACAATTTTTATTCTCTAATATCAGCAGCTATGCTCGAGCTTTGCCTAATATGAATCCATTTCTGTGTGGTCGTTATAGTGTCTAAGACCTTATACTGAGTTCATTTATTTTATTATTGCCAGAACTCCCACTTTAAATTTTGCAAGTATCTTTTAGAAAACCATATGCTTTAGATATATACAGATAGATATCACTCCAGTCGGTTTCTTTATCGGTACTATCACTATCCTCAGAGCAAGTGTCTTTTTATATGAAAATCTTGAATATCAGATCTTCAAAGAAACTCTTCTTTTGTGACTTTTTCTGGGAGAAAATTTAATTTGACTAATGTCATTTTAACTTACAATAGCTTTTCCAGGAAAATGTTCCTATATAAATCAGAATATTACCTATATTGACAGTAAGCTGTGAAAGCTCTCCTGGAACTTACCAAGCAACTGTTGAGCCAGCATGCAGTGAAAATCTGTATGCAAACCAGACAACTTGCATGTAATAATTCAGTTTCTTTCTGCGTCAGTATCTATAGAAGCACATATCAAAATAAAAGCTCTCTCATAAATTCAACTCAATCTAAATCTCAGCAGAGAGGCAAGACTCAAACAGAGAGAGCCAAGATCAAATTGAGAATAAAGTAATCTTGCATATCCCTTGAACATTCACTACACATTATGCTCACAATTACTTGAAGGTTCTCTGTTCCGGGAGCCAAGGTGGATGGAGTGAGGCCACCAGTCTACAGTGCTCTCTTTCTCAGACCTTTCATAACTGCTAAAGTACACTTTAAAATGTTCAGGTACATTAGTAGTGCTGTAGGGAGTTAAATTCTCTTTTCATACCATTTTAGCAGTTATTTGGCTGTAATACAGGTCACTGTTTCCTATACACTACTGTAAACTTCTGCCTAAATGTGTCAGTCTAGTTGTGAGAAGCTATCAACTATCTTCATGGTCTGCAGGATTAAAAAAAAAAAAAAAATGTGTCACATGCCAGACTAGTTCTCTGCTTCTGCTTCATTAAATTTCAACAAATTGTAACTCTGAACAACCAATGACAACTTCCAAATGTATTGTATTTATCCTTACACATACATGTTCATAACCGTGAATAAAATGACAAACTTGAACATATATTTTCAATGAAAGTATTGTGGAAATATATCTATGTAATTTGCTTGCCTGATTTTGGTTACATTTTTGAAATTATTGTTCTGTGTTCTATTACACTCTTGTTCAAGATTTGTAAATTTCTAAGCAAAGAAAGGCAGAATTCATGTCAATTTTTTATGGTCTTCATTTTTACCTTCTATAAATCTCTTATCCTGGAAAGTTTCAGATGAGATTAAATGTGGACTTAAAGTTACAAGTAAGATTAAAATGTGAACAGGTGGACTGACTCAAACTGATTCACACATATTACCCACTAATATGTAATTTACTGTATAGGTCTGTAAGTTAGGTTTTGCTAGCTTAATGTGTAGCTGTCCAACTCCTGAAATCTGAAACTTTTAGATAATGAATTATTTTCAAAATCATGATACCCACAAGCTACATATATTATGGATAGATTATTTTAATAGATGTCATATAAGGAGCCCAGAAAATTTCTAGTTTCCTAGATGATAGCAATAGGACCTCTACATCCCATCCCTAGAAGTTGATCTCTCCCACATCTCCTATGTGAATGTCTCATTTAAATGTCATTTACTCAACAGATGGACATATTCAGGAACTGCATGCAAAACATTACTTTGAGGCAGTGATTTCAATGATCAGCAAAGACATGGATTCACTCACATCTTTAAAACCTAGTAAGAGAGATGCATATTTATGAAATGGTTAGGTGTGTATAAATATGAATTGTTTTCAGGCTTAAACATACGAATGTAGCAATTATTGAGAGGTTGGTGCAATATAATAGTTTAACCAGTCATTAAAAATAGCTCACAAGAAGAAGTACATGGAACATCAAAGCTTCCAAAAGTGAGGTATATGACTTTGGGTTAGTAAAATCATAAGCTGGTGGAGGAAGATGAGAGAATGCCAGGCACTCAGGATTAGACCACAATGAGTGTCCCACATGCTTAATTCCAAAGGGCAATTTTAATTGTTGAGCTACTGAATGAGAGTATGATGCTTTGTATAACTAGGAGTGCTTCCCGAAATATCAGTCAAATGAGAAATTTCAAGGTACAATTTCATCTAAATTAGTATGTGCTTAACTCTGTATTAAAACTTACTCAGGTTGAAAAAAAAATATTTTCACATCTTTGTACCATAATATAACTTCAATATATATATATTAGAACAATAGATAGAGCCTGTCCTCAGCTTACCCGGCACGTTATCATCATATATAAACAGTGGCAACAGCACTCACTACAGAAACCTTTACAATTTGATTTCTTCATCTAAAACTTAGAGATTTGTCATTTTCTTGATTTCAGTGACAGAGTGTCTATGCTGGGAACACTTTGCTGAGGAAGTGGCTGATTAAGTTCTGTGTTGCATTTGATCTCCCCTCACCAGCTGTGCAGTCTTGATAGAGGGAGGAGAGGGAGAGGTAGGTGGGGTGATGGAGAAGCCAGACCATTCATCTCTCACAATACATTCCCAGCAAGCCCTGCAGTTTCTATCAGCACACACACCTACTTGCAGTGTCCCTGCCAACCCAAGAACTACTGATACAGAAACACAGTCAAAGCATTCAGTGAGACAACTGTTTTCTCCTAAAAATCTCAATTACTGTTTCTTATAGCTAACTAAATTGAAGAAATTAGAGGACAGCAGAAATGGAACAACATACACACACACACACACACACACACACACACACATATTATATATATAATATAATATATATATATATATATATATATATATATATATATATATTATTGCTGCTTGTGTCTTTACTAGTTCAATTTAATCAGAATTTTGTCATGTAATACTCCACAAAGAGGAGTTAATCAAAATATATAAGTAGAAACAAACTAGAATTTAAGTAAAATATTTTTAACATGCATACATTGTAATTCAAGACAGATTTTTAAAAGTCAATTATAGAAAAAAAAAAAAAAAAAAAACACCACCAACATCACCCACCCCCCACACACATAGGTACATGTGCACACACAAACACAGTTTCTCAGTAATGATTTGCATGATCATAGTTGTCAAAGCTGGGATTTAAAAAAAAAAAAAAAAAAAAACTGCTCCAAATGGAAAATGAAGTTATAATGTGTATTCATTCAAATGTAAAAAATGGAAATTCATGAAGAGTTGCCAATAGAGTTCATTTAACTAATAGGTAGAATTTAGGCACTTATCCCTATAGCATTGTGACTATGTAAAGGTTATTCCATTGTATTCCTGTAACAGTCTTCCAATCACACATACACTTGATAATCTAAAATGTCATAAGTTTGTCATTGCTACCATTATGAATTTTAATGGTAAACTAAGCTCAACACTTTCTAAGAACACATGTCATTTAACCCAACGTGGCTCAGGGAAATTTGCAGAATAAGGGGCGGAAAGAGTATTAGAGCCACAAGTTGGGTCATTATGCCCAGAGACTTGGCCTATCCCAGATAACTCTTGACTACCCCCACAAAGCATGACCCACATTCTCCATTGATGAGGGTCCCTTTGGAGGGTGGAGGACAGGGAGGAGAATAATGGAGTCACCAAAAGGAAATGTAAAATTAGAATAATATAATTAAAAAATAATTTATATATAAAAAATTTCTTTTTAAGATAGAATATAGGGGCTGGGAGATAGCTCAGTCAGTAAAGGCACTTGCTTACAAAACCTTCTAGCCCAAGTTTGATTCCCCAATACTCATGTAAAGCAAGATGCACAAGGTGGCACTTGCATCTAAAAATCATGATTTTCTTGGCAGTAACAAGAGGCCCAGGCACATTCATACAGTAGATCTAGATCTAAATCACTACCTTTCTCTCTGTCTCTGTCTCTCTCTCTCCACAGAAATAAAATAAAAATATATAAACCGGTATGATATAAAGTGTGTTGCAGACAGCTTCAGGTTCGCTGAGATGAACTTCCAGACCAGGCACAGTTATGGAGGAAGGGATATTATTTATTGAAGCTTACAGATCCAGGGGAAGTTCCATAATGGCAAGAGAAGTGGCCTGCTCTCCACAGGACCAAGCAGAGAGAGAGAAAGCCAACCAGCACCACAGCCCACAGAGCAAAACTACAGCCAAAAGGTCACAGAGCACACTTCAGGAACTCCTGCTAGACACATTTGCATATCTTTACAATGGACTCTCAAACCATCACCACACCTTAAGACCGGGGCCCCCAGTGACCTTGCCTCTAGCAAGGTGATTGCAGATGCAAACTATAAGGAATAAACCACTGAATATATTGGGGGACATATATTCAAACTACCACAAAGTGCATGTGTTAGTTTCTGACAAGTTTCCATGATTTTGTCAAAATGAGGTCCCATAGGAGATATACTGAGCTAGAGAAGTGAAGTCAGTGACTAGCTAGGCCATGCTTATTCAGGCAACACCAAATTGTGGATGGGTAAGGAGAAGAATGGGGATAATATGAAGGGACAGAGGTGTAATTAGGCTGAGAAGTCCTCACAGCAAGACCCTGAAAGCTGGAGCACTCTGCAGAGCAATTGTGTTTAGGATGATGGGGTTGTATTCAAATTTGTACATGTGATCAGTTGATGATTTTGAACACTTAGGAAAAGAAAGAAAAATTTGAATGAGGGCTGTCCTCTGACAGAGTATTTCAGACTGAAAGCTTTCAGCTAGTAATCTCAGGTGCTAGTAAAAGAATCCTGCTTTCTTCATGGGGATTTGGGTGAAACTACACCAAATCTGACAATGACTTTTTCAAATAACAAATTACGCCCTTCCAGATGGGGAGCAGTACTACTTGTGGAAATGAAGGTTTCCTTGAGAAAACCTTGTCTGCCAAAACTTTGTAACATAGATAGTAGATACTTGCATGTACAAAATACACTTAACATTACTCTCTGAATTGGTGAATACTTACAGACACATAGAGGTAAAAAGTCATGGCAATAGACATGTACAAAAAAAAAGAAGAATTTAATCAATGTTTGCAAAATATCCCAAATATTTTTTCTATTGATGTTAGATATATAAACATAAGTACTTTAAAAAATTATTTATTTTTGGAGAGAGACACAGAGAGAGACAGACAGAGGGAGAAGGAGACAGAATGGGCACGCCAGCAGTCTCAGCTGCTGCGAACGAAATCCAGATGCATGTGCCCCCTTGTGGGCAAGTGCGGCATTGTGCCCTTGCATTACTTTGCATCTGGCTAAATGTGGGACCTGGAGATTGGAACCGGGTTCTTAGGCTTAGAAGGCAGGCGCCTTAACCACTAAGCAATCTCTCCAGCCCATGAGTACTTTTTTTTTTTTTTTTTAAATGAGGAGTAGAAAGAAAATATATTTAAGGTATAGAGAATATAATTCACTGGATATGTCATTTGTTATGAACTATACCTATTGAAGATTGAATAACAAGGCCAATTTGAAAGGAACATAGATGCATAAAAATATATAAAGATTGTCTCAAGGTAATATTGGTATACATTTGAATGTATGGGCTTCATTACAGATCTTTCTGACTTCACTGAGAGATTATTTCATAATTGTTTATAAATAGATAAAAGGAGTGACAATTAAGGTTCTACTTTTTAGCTGGTATACACCGACATAATAGTAGAATAGACATTCTAATGTTCCTGGGCACTGGACTGGGTCACTTGATGTTGTTTAAAGGAACTGAATTGGATCCAAGAGACCTACAAGGTTTCCAAAAGAATTCTGTCAGAGTTCTTGATGACCCACCAAAGGTTAAGGGTAAGACCCTACTGTCGAAGACAGCATATGTGGGTGAGACAAAACATGGAGAAAACTAGTCAGAATCTGGAAGGGCGTCAGTGCTCAGACAGCTAGCTAGTCTAGTGCCAGAGGGTGCTACACGAGCGACTGGGGAAAAATGAGCCACATCTGTCCAAATAGCTCACAGTTTAAGCTACCCAGCAGGAAACAACATGATGTAATGCTCATACAAGTGCAGTAGTGGCACACAGCCATGGTAGGTAACCAACTGCTCTTAATTTGACTAATAGATCCACTCAGTAGAATGGAACTCCTTGCTGGAACTGGGAAATAAGTCAAAGCCATGTACAAAAATGAGCACAGTCTCCAAGATCAAGATACCACCAAATGTGGGCTATAAGAGGGCCTACACATATATAAATAGTTAAAACTATGGTCATTATATGTATCTAGTACTAACTTTTCTCTCCGTTGAAGAATTTATCATTTTCAGATGGATGACGAACCTGTGATCAGCCAATCACACCTCACCAGGGCCCCAGCTGAAACCATAGAGTAATGCAGGGAAAGGGCAAGAGTACAGCTTTCTTGGTGATCATGACACCAGAATAAGGCTGAAGGAGACAAACACAGAGAACATCCAACTCCTACTAAGCCAGATATCCAGAGACACAGAGGCTCCCAAAACCTCATCACTGAAGTAGAACTAAAATGACCCCAACATGGCTCAGGGAAATTCACGGAAGAGGGAGCGGAAAGAGTGTTAGAGCCACAAGTTGGGTCATTATGCACAGAGACTTGGCCTATTCCCCATAATTTTTGACTACCCCCACAGTACAAGACCCACATCTCCCATTGATGAGGGTCCCTTTGGAGGGTGGGAGGGAGGAGGATAATGGAATCACCAATATGATTGTAAAATTAGAATAACATAAACAAAATTATATATATATATATATATATATATATATATATATATATATATTAATTTAAAAGAGTTTTAAAAAAAAGAATAGAGGTGGGGACAAGAGAAAGAAGCTCAAATGATACAGTGAACAACACCAGGAGACCCTGACTCAAATGAGGTGGAAGGCAAGGGCTGATCTGAAAGTTCTTCTTTGACCTCCACATACAAGTTATGGAATACACACTCACACACATGGAAATGCACACAAACACACGAATGTATGCTCACATACACAACATGCACACATCCCAACTAAAGCAATAAAAATAAATGTTTCAAAACTAAAAAAAAAAAGTCAAATCAAACTCGTTTTTAATGTCCCTGCTAGAAAAGTACTTTAGCATAAATATTCCATATCTGTTTGCAGAATGGAGTTTTTGTAACAAAGTTTCTCACTCTTATGCTCTTTTGACACATAGTTTTAAAATAATATGCTAAAATTCACACTTGATCTAAGTATAGGCTCACTCTTTGCATCTATATAGGTTAAGTCTAGTTCTTATGGACTCAATGGATATTGAGAGAGAAAAACACCGATTAAAATACAGTAGGAAAAAAATAACATCAGTATCCATGAAGACATTATAACCATTCATCAGATTCTAAATTTAGAACTACAGATAAAATGTCTATTCATATATAAATTTGAGCATTACTGTTGGAGTTACCTTTGCATTGCTGGGACAAACCCCCAACTAGAAGCAACTTATGGAAGGATAGGGTTTAATTTAAGCTTATAGGTTCTAGGGGAAATTTCACCATGACAGAAGAAGCTGGCAGAGAAAGAGAAGCCAACACCAGCAAGCACAAACATCTAGAGATCAATCTGGCCCTTCACATACTTAGTAGAGCTGGACTCAAGACCTGGCCCTAGTGACACATCTTAAACAGGGCTCTGCCTACCAGAGACTTAGGACAGCTTTGTTTTAATAATATCTGATTCTGTGAGGCTATTTATAATCAAACCACCACATTCCATCCCTGGTCCCCACAGACTCATGATCATCTCATAATGTAAAATGCACTCAAAGTTCTAAAGTCTCCATAGTCTTGACCAACTTTAACATTTCTACAAAGTACAAATCTCATCTGAGATTCAAGACTGTCTCATAATTGTGAGGCTGGTAAAATCAAAACAAAGTTATATACTTCCAACAAATACTGTCATAAACATTCCCATTGCAAAAGGAAGGCATAAGAAGGAGAGACAAGACCATCAAAATAAATAACCAGCAGGTGAACTTCAAACAGTTTCAAGTCTTGGGTTTCCAATTCCTTCCCTCCACCTGGGCTGAACACCCCAGAGAAGTCTACAAGTAGGCACAGAACACAGTCCTAACTAAAAAAAAAAAAAAAGAAAAAAGAAAAAAAAGGTACAAGGTTCTATGTGTTCATTATCTATCTTCATTCCATGACATAATTTTATCTTTCTTGAGTATGATAGGAGTCAATAATTTTGTTTCTTAGAATGTCAGAGTCCCCTCCTATGTGCATTTTCTTGTTGAGATCAGTATGCATTCATGATCAACCTCCCTGCTACCTTTCATAGTCAACCATCTCAAAATGTACGGTCAGTTTTTTCTGTTTTCTAAGTGATTCACTTGCCAAAGTATTTTCTCTTTTTGTCATTTCTTACATCTGAAAATGTGTCCCACTACTCACTAAAGTCTTTGCTGCAAAATGTTACCAGTAAACTCCGTCTTCCTTTGCATTCTATTACTTGACTTCCAAATATCATTTGGAACAATTGACAACTTCTGAGAAGAACAGCTCCTGAGAGCCAAGCTAATGTGGCTGCTATTCACAGCCCCCCGCCCCAATAACTGCTCCTTCTTAGTGACATTTCCTACCTACTATTTCCACTTCCAACCAACTATATGTGAGAAAGTCTTTAGCTAGGTCTCTACCCAATCCTCATCGGTGTCACGCCCTTACCAGAGATGGTATTATTTTTTTCCTCATGGCTGTAAACATAATTTGCATGTTCAAGAACTCTGCACTCCAAATTTGTATATGTATGACTTATTCTTAACTTCTATTTGATGAGACCAAGGCAAAAATTGTCCCTGGCACCTGTACTATTTCCCTTTTTCTTAACATAAACAACCATTCTGTGGACACCTGTACTTCCAAAGAATTTTTTTTTTCCAACATTCCCTATCCCCCCAACAGATATGGTTCCTTTTAGTGTACAACAATCTTTATTCTTCCCTTAGTACCTCTGTGGTACTGTTCTGAAAGTCTTTTTACTTTGACTCCCTTGTCTTATCCATTCTGGCTTTTTGTTCCTGAACATATGGCTTGTTCCTGATTCAAGATCTGGCCAGTTTTAAACATTCTACTTGAATCATTCAATAAAAATCATCCAGGTTGCGTCATGGTATGTTCCCTCCTTAACTTGGTTCTTTAAAGTATTTTTATTCGTTATTTACTGGCAAGCAGAGAGAGAGGTAGTGGAGAGAGAGAGAGAGAAAATGGGCATACCAGGGCTACCTGCCACTGCAAACAAACTGAAGATACATGCACTCTTTGTGCATCAGGATACATGGGGATAATGAGGAATTGAACCTGTGCAGTCAGGCTTTACAAGTAAGCACCTTTAACCCCTGAGACATCTCTCAACCTCTTAACTCTCATTTACAACTCTGAGAATAGTTATTTCCTTTTAACTTCATATAAAATGGTCAAATCACCCTGGTTCCTCTATACAACTTCATCCATGTATCTATTTTATTTATTTTATTTGTAAACAGTAATTAAAGACATAAAACTGTCTTCACAAGTTAGTTGTTTATTCATAATTGCAAAGATAGCTCCTTAGAAGCTTCTCAAAACAAAACAAACAAAATAAAACAAAAAGCAACATATAATCTTGGTGTCTAAATGATTATATTCTATGACAGTTAACCCACCACTAACAAAATCTCATAGACCACTTTACTTTAAATACTGAATTTTAATTTGAGAGTTTTCAAACAAAGCTAGAGTATCTAAGGCAATCTATTGCTAAATGGGATCAAAAGCATTTGGAAATTTTCATCATCTGTATAATCAGGGTTTTGGCTGAGGTCTAATAATGGAGTTAATTTACTTTACAAAGCAGGATAAAATGTGGCCATGGTACTAATAATTTCAGAACGTATTAAGTGATATTGTTAGAGAGATTATACGAAAGGCCAAGTAATGACTTCAAAAATATTTGAACTGATTATAACATCTTTAGTAGAATAAACACAAACATCTCATTTAATATGAAGTCAAAAACATGCAAAACGACAAGAAAAGATTTCTCAGAATATCAACTGAATGATAATATTTGTAATTTTAACAAGTATATTTTTAATGTTTACAGAAATCTTCTGTTACTTTTTCTATTTTGAAATTCAAGCTTGTTTACAATGCTTAGGTTAGTATTTTTTTTTTTTTTAACTAATGTCAAGGTCTTAGTGTCAAACATTCTAAGACTAATTTCTTTTATAATACATAGGGGATTTCAGATCATTACAGTTCAAATTTTCTCACCAATTTAAAGCTGTAGAGAATAAAAGCATATTTGGACAAACGTTCATAATTCATTTTTATCAGTGATTCTTTAATATCTGTTTGCCTTTGGTCTATATATACCCTGTGTATTTATATGTGAAATGGTTAAAATTTGCTATTCATTAAAAACAAAAGAAACAACAAAAAATTGTGAAAAACAAAATCCATAGGCTTAAATAAGACTGTAAGAGCATCATAACAATGTCATAGTTGCTTTTTGATTTATTTTATTTTGTTTGTTTTGTTTCACATGGCCAGATATGGAACTAATCACTGTAGACAAGCACTCTCTCATTGAGCTATATCACTAGCTACTAAGGTTTTCAAAATGTCATCCATTGTACCTTTAACAATGCCCATTATTAATGCTTTGTAGAAACAGAAACCAAAAATAGGTAAATAATTACGACATGAAAAACCTTTATGTTGTATATTTTAATCGCTTAAAATAATAACAATAATAATGATATCTGTATAACCATCATTCATAATTTCATAACTCACATAGAAACCACTGCTTACATTTTGAAGTAATTAGCATTTTTTATTCTGATGCACACATCATTCAGTTATTTGCATTAGTAAGATACCATAATGTGTCCTTGAAACACTAGCAAAACTAGTGTAGGCAGGCATGTCATAGTTCTGAATAGTTCAGAGCATAGGCTGTGGCAGTACCTCTGGAAGAATAGATTGGAAATCAGTTTGATTATGTGGTCAGTGAAACATCAAAAACGTAAAAGCTCATGAAATCCTTCTTATGAGAAGCAAGATACCAAAATCAACAGGAGTAGGAAGACCTTGGAGATAAGGTGTCATCAGGAAACAGAGAGAGGAAATATAAAATAGGTGTGAAGATCATGAACCATAGATCAGAATACCTGGGTTCATATGCAAATCTGTTAATAAATTACTTATATGTTTTGTATCTTAACTTTTGATCTGTAAAATGGTAACGATGATGGTACTACCAAACCTAGTGGGTTGTTGTAGGGATTATTTTACCTAGGCATAGTATAAATACCATCTAAAGGTTGGTGAATATACCAGGGAATTATTTGCATGGATAATACCCTTCTTGCAACAGAGTACTTGGCCCTCTAATTTCCAGAATTAAAATTGCCACTTACAAAGACCTTGTAATTTGACTTACTCAGATGAGCTAAATATTTATTTTTTTATTTGGATAAAGAAAAATTATTTTCTTAATTATCTTTTTCTACCTAGTTTCCATTTCAACAGCAATTCTATTTACTTCCATGTATGTATTATATCTCATTTTCTCTAGCATTCATTGTCAACTTAAAACAAAAGCCCTGGGCTGGAGAGATGGATTAGTGGTTAAGATGTATGCTTATGATGCCTAAGGACCTAGGTTTGATTCTCCAGGTCCCACATGAACCAGATGCACATGGTAGTACCTGCATCTGGAGCTCATTTGCAGTGGCTAGAGGCCCTGGTGTGCCCATTCTCATTCTCTCTCTCCCTCTCTCTGTCTTAAATAAATAAATTAAATTAAAATAAAATAAAATTTTAAAAAAAGGCCTTTAAGAAAGGATTTGATTTTTGAATTGACAATGATTTCACGACATTTGTCCTTTATTTATTTATTTATTTTTTTTTTAGTATTAGGGATGAAAACCCACATTAAGTACCAGTATGGGAGAGCTAATGGCTTTTTCAATTTTTTTCACTGAACTTTTAAAAAGATATAAAATATATTTTAAATGATGCTAATACAATCTGGGTGAATAGCTACATAAAGGTCACAATAAGTGATTTTAACTGTTTAGAATGAAACTACAGACATTTTCCTCTCTCTCATCAGATGTACTGTTTCTCCCCACCACATCTACTAGAGCTCTTTAATACAAATAAAATGGAATACCTGGTGTAAAGATAAATTAATTTCTTAGAAATGCTAAACATTGGCTAGGTATTTTCCAAAAGTCTTCATTCTGATTCTCAACAGCTTTTCTATACCTCAAATATACACAAGGCAGTAACTGGCAACTTAGTTTTGTTTTTGCTCATAATATAAACTTCTTTTTTTGTTGTTGTTTTTTTTTTGAGATAGAGTCTCACTCTAGCCCAGGCTGACCAGAATTCACTACGTAGTCTCAGGCGAAACACGAACTCACAGCAATCCTACTACCTCTGCCTCTCAAGTGCTGGGATTAAAGATGTGCACCACAATGGCTAGGTTCATAAGAAAAACTTTTTAGAATACAGTTCCTTGAAATGAATTTAGGTCATGAGTTCATTAGATATGTTATACTGAATAGCATCCGTAATTGAGAAATATTCTGACAGCTTGGGTTTCCAAAACTTCTCTATTCACTTTACTTAGGGCACAGAAAAAAAAAAAAAAAATCAAGAATTTTCATCCCTGTTTGGCTCAGTGACAGTGAACACATACAGCACTCAAGTACTATTAGACAAATGGAGCCCTACAAGGATTCATGTCCCTACTAGTCAATCTGCAAAGGTGTACTATCTTAATCAACCTTCAGTATAATTGACCAAAAAAACTCTTTTGAAGCATTTTTTACTTGAGAATCTGTAGCTTTCTTCCATAGGTCCTAAAGATCTTTTCATGCCCATGAGATGACATCATTTTTCATAGATGCAGGAATGATAAGAAGCCTTACCTTCCCGGGGGGGGGCAGGGTACTATGGCACTATCCCCATTTTATTGGCACAGAGGCCCATGAACACACCATCTATGTAAAGAATAGAATTCAGGGTCTGGGATGCCTCATGGACTTTGGCAGCTACGTCACTAGAGATGACGTAGGCAGTGACAGCAGTATAGACAGGGTAAGTTGGCCACTGGTACATTTCATGGGGAATGTCATACTTGCTGCTTTTATTGATAACAGGAGGGACACCACGATGCACATGACTAATCAAGAAGTCCCAAACACGAATCTTTCATACACATTGAAGGTATTAAGTAAGATTTAGCATGTGAATAAATATGTCATCAGCAGCAGTCATCAAGAATTTGGCATGTGGACAAAAGGTATTTGTCCAGCTGAACTGAATTTCAGAGTAAGATTGTAGAAAGAATCAACAAAGTCTTGCTGAAGTACACTTGATCTTCCTAGACCAGTTTCTTTTGCAGTTCTTCTCTTTTTAGTGAAACAGGAGTTCCCAAGGCAAAGAGAGTTTTGATGTTGGCCTTAAGTTGAGAGCAACCATGCTTCTCACTGCCCCACGTCTTTCTGATTGCAGAACATCGGTCATAGTTCTCAGGAGTGGTTTTGATGAAGAGCAGAAGGAAGACATCTTGACCTTGACACTTCTCCTTGTGGTTAATTAAGTATGGATAGTGAGGCTGCTCCAAGCTCTGCTTGAGAGACAGGGTACAATTCACAAAGTCATAGCTATTTATGAGGTATCTGTAAGTGTAGGATTTCACATATGACTCACAATGGAATTATTGATTTGACCACTAAAAACTATGAAGCTTAGTATGAAACAAGTGACGAAGAATTAAAAACTGCCATTTTTGAGTCATCTGCCATTAACAAACACAGTCATGTCCATTCATATCTGTTGTCAGTGGGTGCTTGCTTCTATAGAATGGATGTTTCTAATTTAATACATGTCAGCCATTAAAAATGGGAAACTATCTGATTTCATACACTAGTTTTTTCAAACATCATTTTCTCTATGAATGAAAAAATAATGGAACACACTATATAATGTAGACACAGGAACATCAAAATTCTTCCACACTGGCATTCTTTGGTAAGCTTCTTGCATGGCCTCATGCAGCTACCCCGTGTAGCTCTGTCTGTGGATGTGAACTGTGATTGTAAAGGGAGCCACAGGCAGGATGTGGGAGGACTTCAGAGACAGTTTTCCAGACAGATACCATGCCCAAGAATTCAGGAAGAGGTTCTGGTGCAACCTGGAATTGGACTAAGTGCAAGTTCGGGTTCCCCAAATGTCCTGCTCCCACAGGGACGCCAGTGGAGCCTGGCTTTTCCCATGCTCCACTTAAAGCACATGATTTTGTTTTTGGGATAAGTGTGACTTGCACTCCACGCTGCAAGGAAAGCTGACCTCTGAGTGGGATGGTCCTGATCAGCAGCTCCGAAGCCTCCCCACAAATTTATTTTTCATATCAGTTATTCATGTACAGGATTTGTCCCCTTTCCTCCAACGTTTTGAAAATAACTCCTTGAGCCCTTGACTCTTAATCACTTTAGTCGCCATCTCTGGGTCTTATATATGCCCATCCCATCAACTTTCACATGTAAAAATTGAAGTGGAGACTTATTTTTATTCAAAATGGGACTTTTCCGTTATCACAGTAGTCATCCTCCAACAAGGACATTCAGATATTTATTACTTATCTTTGTTATGTCTTGCTGTTTTAGTCTTTATATATATGAAAGTTGTATGAATATAGCATATGTTATCATTTCTATCATCCCTGGCCCCATTCTGCTAAGGGCCCTCCTGAGCAGGATTGCTGGCATACCCTCTATGTTTGCAAGGTATAAATGTGAAAGCATCAGTCAGTCATTGTAATGTGGGGCAGGGGAGGGGGCAGTACCTCTGGACATTCCTTTCCTCTCTGTGAATCTTACATTTTTATGCCCCCTCTTCCACAAAATTCACTGTGGTTGGTGTGTTTTAAGTCTAATTTACTGCTCTCAGAAGGTTATACATCTGTGCTTTGGTGTATTTTGAGTAACCACTGTGTCTGTCTCCTTGTCCTTGGCACTAGTTGAGAAGCTCACTATTGAAGCAGCTCTCTTGCTCATCTCGCCAATTCCTGCTATGTTTTTAACAGTAAAGATTCTGGAAGTTCATCTCACCCCACTCTCGGTACCACTTTACTGTAGCAGACAGCTTCAGGTTCGCTGAGATGAACTTCCAGACCAGGCACAGTTATGGAGGAAGGGATGTTATTTATTGAAGCTTACAGATCCAGGGGAAGTTCCATAAAGGCAGGAGAAGCAGCCTGCTCTTCACAGGACCAGGCAAGAGAGAGAGCAAGCCAACCAGCCACCACAGCACACAGAGCAAAACTACAGCCAAAAGGTCACAGAGCACACTTCAGGAACTCCTGCTAGACACATTTGCATATCTTTACAATGGACTCTCAAACCATCACCACACCTTAAGACCGGGGCCCCCAGTGACCCTGCCTCTAGCAAGGTGATTGCAGATGCAAACTATAAGTAATAAACCACTGAATATATTGGGGGACATATATTCAAACTACCACAGATACCAATCAATAACACATGTGTGGGATATGAGGTTCAGTATGACCAGCTTGCTAACACATGAAAAATGCTTTCAGCATAACCTAATTTGTGTATAGCCAACAATCATGGCACTTACCTGTCTGATCAAAAGTAATTAATTGTGACATTCTCTCAATGAATAAAAGTTGAGAAAATATCTGTCTCACTAGATTTCTGGCAATCATATCCATGGTATCATCCTTGATTCTTGTTAAGAACTCGAGTAAATTTAGGCCAAGCTCATGCTTCCACAAGATACTACCTGATATATCTGATGGTTATGATTGTCATGACTTTTAAATTGTGCTTTGAGGAGTAGCTGAGCTATACATTTCTTTTCAAAACAGGTTTATAATTGCCATTTATAATAAAACTGTTTGTAATATCAATCAATAATACCTGCAATAAAAGCAGACATGTGAATAACTTCTGTGAATTTTCATTCATTTTTCATCTCTTCACTTAATTAATAAACACACATCTTTTATGGTTATTACAATACTGAATATTTCAATAAAAACAAATAAAAGCCCTGGCTCAAAAGAAAGTTACTGTCAGTGAAACTCATATGGTTTGTAATGAAAATTGTGTTTGCTTCCTCTTTTTTTCTAACCATTAATGTTTTCCAAGCATGCCTCGTTCATTTTCTTCCATAAGATATATTCATAACAAAATTATAGATGTAGATGCACCCACTGAGTCATTGTTACTGAAGCTCTATATGCGTTCATTTATCCTCATCTACATAGTTGATGGATTTTATGAAGTAACAGGACTGCTTTAAAACACCTGTAGTTTAAGAGCACTTGCCTATATCATGCTCTAGTGTGTGTACTTAGAATTCAAAGAAAAAACAAATTGTAACATAATGTACAGAAGTAGAAATATATTACATTTACTAGTTTCCTTTCCAGATATCCAAAATTTTCCTTCCTTAATCTTATTATCTTGACCATCTAAACTTTATAAAAAATATCGGGGGGCTGGAGAGATGGCTTAGGGGTTAAGGCGCCTGCCTCCTAAGCCTAAGAACACTGGTTCCAATCTCCAACCATTCCAATCTCCAGGTCCCATGTTTAGCCAGATGCAAAGTGACACAAGGGCACAATGCCACACTTGACCACAAGGGGCGCACACATCTGGATTTCATTCGCAGCAGCTGAGACACTGCTGGCGTGCCCATCTCTTTCTTCCTCTCCCTCTCTCTCTCTCTGTCTCTCTCTGTGTCTCGCTCCAAAAATTAATTTAAAAAATTAAAAAATATATATATTGGGCAGCTGATTTGACTTTTTTTTTTTTTTTAATTTGAGAGCGACAGAGAGAGAGAGAGAGAGAGATTGAGAACGGACACACCAGTGGCCTCTCAGCCGCTGTGAACAAACTCCAGACGCATGTGCCCCCTTGTGGGTTAGCACAGCATTGCACCCTTGTGTCACTTTTTGCATCTGGCTAAACTTGGGACCTGGAGATTGAAACCAAGGTTCTTAGGTTTGGCACGCAGGCACCTTAACTACTAAGCCATTTCTCCAGCCTGATTTGACTTTTATCCAAACATTCATTCATTCTTTCTTTCTTTCTTTTCTTTCTTTCTTTCTTTTTTTTTTTTTCAAAATAGGTAGGGTCTCACTCTAGCTCAGGCTGACCTGGAATTCACTATGTTGTCTTAGGGGGGCCTTTAACTCATGGCGATTCTCCTACCTCTGCCTCCCGAGTGCTGGAATTAAAGGTATGCACTACCATGCCCAGCCTAACGTTACTTTTTTAAATTATTTTACTTTATTTTTATTTATTTGAGAGAGAGAGAGAGAGACAAAGACACACAGAGAAATAGAATGGGAGTGTCAGGGCCTCCAACTGCATGCGCCAACTTGTTCATCCAGCTTAGAGGAATCAAACATGGGTATTTTGGCTTCCAAGGAAAACACCTTAACAAATAAGCCATCCCTCCAGCCCCTAACATTCTTTTTTTCTTTAAATACTTTATTTATTTATTTTATTAATTTATTTGCAAACAGAGAGAGACAAAGATAGAGAGAAGAGAGACCGACAGAGAAAGAATGGGCACACCAGGGCCTTTAGCCATTGCAAACCAATTCCAGATGCATGTTCCCCTGGTGCATCTTGCTTATGTGGGTCCTGGGAAATCAAACCTGGGTCCTTTGGCTTCACAGGCAAGTGCCTTAAGCACTAAGCCATCTCTCCAGCTCTCCTAACATTACTTTTGATAAGAATCTAGTTGCACACTTGTTTACTATCTACCTCACAAATGGTATATTTGTCAGAGATATCTGAACCCATAGAAATTGATGGTGCTTCATAGACATATTCAAAACAATGCACCCATTCACTAAGTTCTTCTCTTTTTCATTTTTATTTATCTATTTGAGGGAGTGAAGAGGCAGGCAGAGTAGGGGTGAGGTGGGGGAGAGAATGTGCAAGCAAGGGCCTCTAGCAGCTATAAATTCCAGATGCACATGCTCCCTTGTGCATCTTGCTTACATGTGCCCTGTGGAATCCAACCTTTGGTCCTTTGGCTTTGTAGACAAGCACCTTAACTGCCAGGCCATCTCTCCAGCCCAAGCTTTATCTTTCTTTATTTGATGAAGAAAACAAATGCTACTGAAAAAAAAGAAATACAATGAAAAAGTAACAGAACTGCACTTGTTTAAATTGACTTATTACTATTTTAGTTGCATAAATCGAGTAATTATGGAAACATTTCTTACATTTGAGTACCACCTTATTGTACCATAAATTTGGCTTCCTATTCAACACTCCATTCAATATTCTTTAGAAAGAGAATATTGCTTACAGCCAACAACATGTGATTATCGTTCACTGTACCTTAGATGGTGTACTTAATCGAAAAACTGTCTGTCTGAGACAGAGAAATTTGTACCTTTGTAAAATTCACTCCAAGGTCAATGACAGCCCTTAGAAAATTGGCTCATCTGGCCGTCATCCAAATTGTCTAGTAGCTAAGGAAGGCTCAATTTCCCCTTGTCTACAGAGGTTATTATGAAGGATATTTCAGATTATAGTCCTCATGGCTCACAACATCAAGGCAGAGTTAATCAAGAACTTGTTCTTATTTTTTGTCTATGAGCTTTAACCTATTAAGTTATTAGAATGTTGAAATGGCTATGAGTGTCACAAGTCATTACAGTAGAATATAAGTCTGTATTTAAAAGCAAAGAACCTGTTAATATCTACATATCATGGCTGATATTGAAAGCAAAGAAAGGTCAGAACAAATGTCAAGATAAAAAATTGAGTCATGGCACATATATTTTATTTAGCAACATTTAAAAGAAAGTTCTATGAAAACATTTGAATTAAGCTTGCCTATTTCTAAATATTATCTTTCAACATACTCAAGAATTTGAACTTGGTAGTTTTATAATTTATAAGTGAAATAGTCTATTGTTGACTATATATTGCCATGTAATTTTTTTTTCTCTTAGAGAAGAATGGGAGAGTAATTTTCTTACATATTTTAAGGTCAAGGGAGACTCCTGACACATATTTAAAATACATACAATTGATTTTGTTTACTATCCTTTATAATGTGAAGAAGGGCTAGTTTTAATTAACTAATTTACCAGATTCCATTTAACTTCATTTTCATGCATTTAAATCTTCAATAGGTTTGTATTATTTTAATCTGTAGATTATTTTTTCACTGTTAAAACCAGTTAATAATCATTATTACCTAACTTGTTTTAAACACTGGCAAGAATGCTGACCATAGTTCTTATCATATATATTTCTAATGCATTTAATTATATAATCAAATGTT
Source organism: Orientallactaga sibirica (assembly GCA_036365145.1). Classification (NCBI taxonomy): domain Eukaryota; kingdom Metazoa; phylum Chordata; class Mammalia; order Rodentia; family Dipodidae; genus Orientallactaga; species Orientallactaga sibirica. The sequence continues at coordinate 21,633,803 of JAEOAD010000033.1, forward strand.
TATATAAATGAAATGTTTTCATGGTCTATTTGCTAGCTTTGCCTACTCAGATGTTTGCAAAAATCAACAAAGGTCTCTCTAATGTTTCAGTGAAGTTTTGGTGAAATAAATTCATAAGAAGTACTTGTGATATAATTACTACTGTGAAGTTACAACATATACTAGATACTGTTGAATATTTTACATTTAATTATTAAAATCTGAAGCTCAGAGCTTCACAAATGAAAACAATTTATTTATAAAATATATGACACACACACACTTATATGTGACAAGTATGTATCTGAATGTCTGATGAAATGATTGTGACTGTTTGAGGAAAGTCTTGTGTAGCATTTGCTACTAAAGTACTAAGACTTCAAAATCCACAAGTAGCAGGTAAAGAATGTAGGAAAGGTCTCACATTTTTAAAATTATTATTATTTTATTTATTTATTGGAGAGAGACAGAGAGAGAGATAGAGAGGGAAAGGGAGACAGATAGAGATGGGTGCACCAGCAGCCTCTCAGCTGCTGTGAACGAAATCCAGATGTGTGTGCCCCCTTTTGGGCAAGTGTGGCATTGCACCCTTTTGTCACTTTGCATCTGGCTAAACGTGTAGATTAGAACAGGGTTCTTAGGCTTAGCAGGCAGGCGCCTTAACCGCTAAGCCATCTCTCCAGCCCTCACATTCATTTTGTAATGCAGAGGTGAAGGTGGTAGGATGAACATTAAGTTTTTGAAAATATATCTCTTTTACAAGAGGCAACTGTCATGTACGATTTACCCAAGGATCACCTCAGCCACAAGGGTGTGGAATCCCTAATATTACTGAGATTAGTAGTTTAATTCCCAACATCTCATCTTGTGCATTGTTTCTGTCTTTGTGGATGTCTGGTGATACTCTTTAAAAAATATCTAATTATTTATATATTTGCAAGGAGAGAGAAAGAGAATTGAATAGGTGTGACAGGGCTCTAGCCACTATAAAGGAACTCCAGATGCATACAACACTTTATGCATCTGCTTTGTGTGGGTACTGAGGAATTGAACCCATGTCTTTAGGAATTCCAGGAAAAGTGTTAACCGCTAACCCACCTCTCCAACCCAGATGATGGTCTTTCACCAGATGTCCTGATTACATTGAACTGAACTAATGTTTTCATTCATGAATGTCAAATGTTTATATTCATCACTGATCCCAAAGCTAAGGCAGATTGAAGCAGAAATCAAAAGAATGAAAAGGTGGTAAAACCTTGCTCCTTACATAGACTCTTTTCAGGGAATTTTTCCAGGAAGTAATATAACCACATATATTGACTACAGAGGGAAATACTTTAGTATACTCTGGCAACCACTGACATTTGAGGAGTTCAAATGTGAGAGGCCTGGCTATGGCTGTAAAAACTATTTGTTGATTGTTTCTGCAGTGTCTGTTGACTTTTCTATAACAGATTTCCTCGGAACAGGATCTTACTATCTGGATGAAAATAGTTCACCTTATCTGAAGACTTCGAGGGGCTAACAACATGAGTGGTACACTTATTGGCCACAAATCCAATTGAGGCTAGAAAAAAAGAAGAGTCCCAAGGCTTGTGAGAGGCTACAATCTCTCTCTGCTCGGAGAACATGCAATGAGAGTTAGTGCTGCTTATATAGAAACTAAATTCTCTCTCTTCTAGACACCTTGTAATGAAAGCTGATACTACTGGGCCACAGGCAATTTGCCAGAGTAAGAAGAGTACAAATTTGAAGATGGGGATTGGGGTGACCATGGAGATTTCAGAATAAATCAGCACCCTGGAAGCCACAGGGACCCCAGGAAAAGCCAGGGATGCAGGCTTTACTGGACCTCTACATCAAAGTTGAATACAGTTTTCAGGTTTTCTTTGTTTAAGTCAAGAAATTGCTATATTTGTTTGATTGCCTATGTATTCGTTTCAGCCAATTTGTGTTGAAAGTTTTAGCACTTTTCAAATACAGTACCTTGGTAGTACAGTTTCACAATACTTGTCTTAATCATGAATATGATAATCAACACTGGAGTCACATGCATTGGGCTGTATAGGATAATAAGGTCAGGTACAGTCATGTCCACATATACCATTGTCCTAGTCCCAGCAAAAGAATGAGAAACAAGATGCCCCATAAATAAAAGAGGAAGTCACACTGGGCTGCTTTTTTTTTGGTTTTGCGAGGTAGGGTCTCACTCTGGTCCAGGCTGACCTAGAATTAACTCTGTAGTCTCAGGGTGGCCTCGAACTCTCAGCGATCCTCCTACCTCTGCCTCCCGAATGCTGGGATTAAAGGCGTGCGCCACCACGCCCGGCTCTGGACTGCTTATTAAGTTAGAAACTTGTGTGAAATCAAGATTCAGGTTTAGAGTAAAAAGAATTCCTTGATCCATATATAATCAATGGAAGTAGGGATTATTTTATAGTAAAGGAAACATAAAGTACTTGCATCTCAACACTGAATACAATGGTCCAATTCCATCCTGAAAGGATGAGTTAATAGTAAATATTACTGGGATGGAAAAATAACTCAGCATTTAAAGATTGTTGCTTGAGAAGCTTGATAGCCTGCGTTTTGCCAAGGACCCATGTAAAGTCAAATGCACAAAGTAGATCATGAATCTGGAGTTCATTTGTGAAGTCTCATTCTCTCTCTCTCCAAACAAGTAAGTAAATTGTTATCCATTTTGGTATAAGAATACATAGGCATATGGCAAGGGAAGAAAAATTCATAAACTTAAAATTGCCTTTTCTCTTTGTATTATGAATTATCACTATGCTGGACAGAAAGATGAAAAAGGAAAGAGAATTTCCTGAGAAATATGGCATGCTAAACACATAAAAACATGTAGTGCAATACCTTATTTTCCTCTTATATTTCCCTTAAGAATAGAACTTTTCTTATTACCCTGCCCTGAGTATAAATTGTCTCAAGAAGCGTGCCTTAAATAATTCATTGTTTTGTTTTTCTTTCTGAACCTTTAAGGAAAATTCCATATAGCTTCAAATGGATTCTGTTTCATATATCTATTCCTAAATTAGAGAAATACCTCAAGAAAGTATAATTAATTCTGACAAAACTTTTAGGAATATATGAAATTTCATGATTAATTTCTTACTCTAGTCTCTTCAGAATTAAGTCAACATAGTTTATATTTAATTAAATAATAGTAGTCTATAATTGCATATATTATTCTCACCAAAATGCCCTGAAAGAACTATATTTAATGTTCATATTTATCTATTAATGCTACTCTCACTTTTGGTTAGAGAAGCTTCTCTTTTCAGCTGGAAGTGACCACTGGGATGACCCAAAAGGCAACATAGTGCTGAGAAGTAGTGACGAAGAGTGCTCAGCACTGAAATATCTCTAACACACCCTCTAAGGCTCAGGGTCCATTGCAGAAGAGGTGGAAAGAATGTAATGGATTAATTTGTTATCATGTTTTTCTCCATGTATTAATTAGGACTCCTTACAAGGCAACCTCCCAGACAGAAATTGGCCACAATATTCATGACCTCACAGTGCCTAGCAATACCCTCACAAGATCCTCATAAGAGGAGTAAAAGATGATGACATCAAAATAAAAGAGAGATTAATGGAGAGAGGGAGGGGATATGATGGAGATTGGAGTTGTGAAGGGGAAAGTGGGGGAGGGGATGGAAATATCATGGTTTATTGTAAGTATAGAAGTTGCCAATTAAAAATAAACATTAAAAAAAGAAATTGTTATCACAAGAGCTCAGTACCCAGACCATGCATATCATGTAAGTTTTATAAAGTGCACTTTTTGGCTTTGAAGAACACCATCCTGGTCGTGTGATGTTCGTAAAAGTGTTGTTACCTCGCATAAAATCTTTCCCAGATTCATTCATTTTCTGGAAATTTTCATTTTTCTTGGGGCTGGAGAAATGGCTTAGCAGTTAAGGCATTTGTCTGCAAAGCCAAAGCACCTCAGTATGATTCCCCAGGATCTACGTAAGCCAGTTGTAGATGGTGGCACATGCATCTGGAGTTCATTTGGAGTGGCTTGAGGCTCTGGCATTTCCATTATCTATTTCTCTCTCTACCTCTTTCACTCTCTCAAATAAATAATTAAATTTAAAAACTTGGGCTGGAGAGATGGCTTAGTGATTAAGTCATGCCCATTCTCTATCTGTCTATCTGTCTCTCTCTCTCTCTCTCTCTCTCTCTCTGACTCTCTCCAAAAAAAAAAAAAAAAATTAAAAAACATTAAAAAATCATTTTTTCTTTACAGCTGAATAAAATACCATTGTGTATATTTTTACATGCCTTTAATCCCAGCACTCGGGAGGCAGAGGTAGGAGGATTACCGTGAGTTTGAAGCCACTCTGAGACTGCATAGTTAATTCCAGGTCAGCCTGTGCCAGAGTGAGACCATACCTTGAACAAACAAAAAAACAAAAAAACAAAAAAAAAAGAAAAATAAAATAAAAGTAGACTATTTTATTGTTTTGTCAGTATGAAACTACTATCATTTTATCTCTCATTCCAGACTTGTATTTTAATAGTAGTTAATTTTAATAGATTAATAAAAACTTCTCTTGTTCTAATAAATTATTATTAACCAATATCTTATTAAAACTTTGCAAGGATTTGAAAATTTGTATACCATATATTTCTATACTTTTGGCAAGGAAGGAATAAAAATGTAGTTCTTCCTACATTGATGCTATGGGAATCTTTTCTACATATACTTGTCTAACTGTGGTGTAAGAAAAAAGGCAATGCTGAAGGAAGGACTGGGTAGACAAAGGGAAAGGATTTGCTTCTTGTAAATGTTAGGCATGCAATTGCATGCCTTAGTTATACTTAAGGATTTATATATTAAGAGAATATGAAGATGAAATAGAGGCCTGGAGAAAAATAACTCCATCAATATGATATAATAACTTAGTAACAAATAAGAAGTTAAAATAATGATGATTTTTGTATTTAGCTTACCAATGTAGCAGTATGTTATTATTTCAAACGACCATTTGAAATAATCCTCTGAGCCCTAATTAATACATACAGAAAAACACTATAAGAAATTATTCCATTAATTTCTCATTCAAAAAGAAATGGAATTGTTAACTTTTGTTCAAGTAAATATAATAAATAGTGGGAAAATTGATCATAATTTCATGAGTTCCTTGTATAAAGCCTAAAAATAACTGCTAAATATCCGTGTGGATGACCATCTAAATATTCTTCGTTAAGTGTTTTTCAGGAAATAACCACATGATGAAATTAACTACTTTCTTCTAAAGCTTTACTTTAAAAAATATATTTTTTTATTTATTTATTTATTTATTTATTTATTTATTTATTTATTTATTTATGAAAGAGCGAGAGGCAAGTACTACGTGGGTATTGGACAGTCAAACCTGGGTCCTTAAGCTTTGCAAGCAAGTGCCTTAACTGCTGAGTCATCTCTCCAGCCTGAAGTTCTACATTTTAAAAGTTAAAATTGCTACAGTAAATAAATTCAGAAACTTCCACATCATGTCTAATGTGACATACATTTTCTATCTGCAATTCAGATTTTGAAGTCATTCGTGAATTTATTTCACCTTTCAGGGCCTACCAAAGACTAATTTTATCAGGCAACATAGAGTGATATATGCACCATGTTACTGACAATTTTAGAAAGATATACAGAAACAGCACAAGTACTTGGTAGTATTCAAAATTATTACAAGTTGCTACCTAATCACAAGCGTTGCTGTGGTTAAGAGCAGCTAGACGAAGATTTACTACATTCTTTACTCTGACATGTCTGCGATGAAAGACTACCAACAAAATGGAACGTTTTAAAGCACTTAACTGATGGATCAAAATGAGAAATTAGGGGAAAAAACAGCTGATTTTCAGCCTAAATCTACTTCTGCGTTAATTTTGATCATGTTTTTTTTTTTTTTTTTTTTTTTTTTTGTTGTTGTTGTTTTTTGTTTTTGTTTTTCGAGGTAGGGTCTCACTCTAAGCTCAGGCTGACCTGGAATTCACTATGAAATCTCACGGTGTCCTCAAACTCACGGCAATCCTCTTACCTCTGCCTCCCGAGTGCTTGGATTAAAGGCGTGCACCACCACCTCCAACTTATGTTTCTTTCTTTTTTATTAATAACTTCACTTTTCTCTCTTCATAGCATTAAAAGTTGCTTCAAGGCTTTTAACAGTTGTCTATGTTAGTAGTAACTTCCATGCTGAACACAACAAACATACACAAAAGGTAGCCTTTGCCACCCTCACACCAAAGTACTGACTTCCAAAGAACAAGTATATACAAATAGATTATTGGTAAGACTTAAAATGCTAAGCAGAAGGTTTACACAGTCATCTTTTATAGCAACATATAATGATCCCCAAATTCAAAATGCATCAATATATAATATTAAAATAACACATAACATTGTAGACTTTACTAAAGCTGTTAAGCATAGATCTTGCTTGTTTTCAGATACAGAAACAAGTAACGTTACTTAAATATAGTACATATAGGTTTCTGTGCATGTGTGTTCCAATGAGTTCAGACAATCAAGATAGACTAGTAAATTTTACATTGGACACTGAATAGAGGTTAGAATTAAGTAAATTTAAGGAATAAATTATTACTATTTCTGTTTGTTTTGCTATTTATCAGAGTGGGTCTCAAGCTATCCCAGGGTGGCCTGAAACTCATTATGTAGCCCAAGCATGGCCTCAAACTCATAAAAATCCTAGTAACTCAGCCTCCCCAATGATGGGATTAAAGGTATTTGCCACTAAGTCCACCAGGAACAAATTATTTTTCAATCTTCTCAAGGCATATATATTTTTAAATATTACCTTATATAAGAAATAAGTTGCACATCATGTTGACTTTAAAAAAACATTTATTTATTTATTTTCCTTATTTTATTTATCAATCTAACTATTTATTTATTATTTATTCATTCATTTAGGTTTTTCAAGAAAGGGTCTCACTCTAGCCCACGCAGACCTTGAATTCACTATGTAGGCTCAAGGTGGCCTCAAATTCACTGAATCTTCCTACCTCTGCCTCCCAAATGCTGAGATTAAAGGCATGTATCTCCATGCCTGGCTTTTTTTTTTTTTTTTCATTCCACAGATTAGAGATTCTAGATTTTTAAATTTAAAGGGCAGTCTAAAGATCAGCTTTTATTTGTAATTTTTGAACTGAGAATGTTTTTTACCAACAAAATTCCTAGTGCTGAAAATCAAAAGTTGAATTGGAAATAAAACAAGTCAATTGGGCAATTATTACTTTGTGATCACCTTTGCTACAGAAAATTTTATTACACAGATTACATCTTAGAAATATCACAATCCAATTGAGGGAATATAACTTCCTGAGAAATTTTTAAAAAATAAGTAATAACATATATATATATATAAACATGAACATTTGATAGACATCTGCTCAGTATTCTCAGTGTTCCTAGAAGAGGGATATTCTCCTTGGGTCTCAGGTAAGATCTATATTAAGATAATGGTTTCTGGGAACAAGTTAATGTTAAAACATGCTATAAAAGAACACTTTTAAAATAAATATTTCTGATAATCCTCCCACATTATACCAGAAAGAAATGTATACTATGTTTAGAAGGTATGATTCATATAACTTGCTCATTGCTGTCTTAATATATTACAAAATACTTTAGGGCTGGAGAGATGGCTTAGCGGTTAAGGTACCTGCCTCCTAAGCCTAAAGAACGCCGGTTCCAATCTCCAGCTGCTCCAATCTCCAGGTCCCACGATTAGCCAGATACAAAGTGACGCAAGGGTGTGATGCCACCCTTGACCACAAGGGGGCGCATGCATCTGGATTTTGTTCATAGCAGCTGAGAGGCTGCTGGTGAGTTCAATCTCTTTCTGTCTTCCTCTCCCTCTCTCTCTGTCTCTCTCCAAAAAATAAAAAATAAACAAAAAAATACTTTAAAGATCACACAAACATGACATAATGACATCATCAAGTTAGAATTGGCATGAGTTTTTACTTATAAGATAGAATGTTTTTATTATTATTATTATTAGATCAAATTTAGAGATTATATAATTTATAAAAAGACTGGTAGTAGATGTATAAAATCACAGAAATAAGAGTCACAGAAGACAATTTAAAAAAAAAGTTTGAGAAACAAGACAACTGGAGTGATGGGTTGGTGCTTAAGAACACTTCCTGTGCATGCACCAAAGCCAGGTGATACTGGAGAACCTACTAAAGTTCATGCCCCAGAACCCACTTAAACAGCTCTGCATGGGCACATAGGTTTGCAACCCTATTCCCATTGGTAATTCATGAGAGTTGATGAAAAAACATGCTCTGGGATCAGTAAAAGACTTGAGCTCAACATAAGTACAGAAATTAAAGTGGTGGATATGGACATTTGATAATCTGCTTAAGCCACTACATGGGGACATATACCATTCATGTATGCATGCACACAAAAACATACCATATTACACATGTAAGGAAAAGAAAAGAACAGAAAATAAATATCTCTAGCCTATGTTTCAAAAATCAGCCAAGCAATTTCAACAATTAAAATCTATTTAAAGTGTGAAAGCCCATGAGTTTTTTTGGCATAAGTATTTAAGGGCTTGTAATGCTAGGACTGGTGGAGATAAGACATTTGAGCAAATGCTTGCACATGTGCAAGAATGTGATATTGCAAATAAGAATCAAAGTGATTGTGGGAAGACAGAAAAAAATGTGAATCTGGGAACCTTCACAGGGGAGACTGAGGGACATTAACCTTTACAGACTTCCTGTTGCTCTTTACTGGTTGGGGTAGGGGAAATGCACTATGTTTAGTATGGAAATCAAATGACATATGAATGATGGATGTCACAGCTTGACAGATGAGGTTTATATCAATAATCTAAGGAGAATTAGATTATAGGAAATTATAGATAAAGTGAGAAATAATGCTAATACAGATAAATCCAAATGTTGCTTAAAATGCTACTGGTGGTATGCCATGTTTATCGTAAATATTACTTCACTTAGTTCTCATGAAAACTAATGAAACATATATGCTGAGTTGATGTATTTTACAGTGGAAGAAATTGTGGTCTAGTCAATGTATGAACTTGTTGAAGTTCCCATACCTCTTATAAAAAAAAAATAAAGAAATTTATTTTGAAGTAAGACATCATGTTTCTGAGGACACATTCTGAACTCTACTACATTGCAAGTATATAGAGTACATATAGGAAAAATTATACATGCAAAACTAAGATGACTATGTAACTTTTGAGCAGTGAAGATTAATGAAAAATAATCATTAATCATAAACTAATCAACCTAAAATTGAGAACCCAAGAGAACTGTCCAATTTGTTCATTTTTTAATATTTGCACCACCTTGTGCATTTATACATATATCTATACATGTATTCTGGGTTAGTAAACTGGGGTTCTCAGGATTTTCAAGCAATCACATTAAACTACTGAGCCTTCTGTCCAGCCCTGAGAATTTGGTAATTTAGAGTGAAGTGTAGGGAAGGATTTTGAGTTGTAACAATCAGAGAAGAGACATTTCTTTGTATCTTGAAAATGATTTAGAGATTTGGAATTTCAGCTATTATGCAAGAGTATTAGGATAGAAATGTCAATTTAATTCATTAATAAGCAATGTCAAAGCTATGGATCAGCTGTATAAACTGGTGGTGTTGATAATTAAAGTCACATTGGCTTAAAAAAAAATAAAAGGAAACAGCAGGGTTATCATCAGACATGGACAGGTCCTTCCCTGTACAGATTTCTACTTTCCATTTCCAGTCTTTGTGATGATCAGTTAAATTTCCGTAAGTTGAACACAGCTGGACTGTTTCTTTTAAATAAATATTTCTATACATGTTCTGGCATTACTTAGTACCAGTCTTTGCCTACAGCAAGAAACACTTTAACACATAACAAAAGAGAGAGATAGAAAAGAAATAAAAAACAGAAAAAATCTCAAATGAATAACCTATAATGAAAATACTTGAGACACAAAGCATAAAAGTGACTGATTTAATAACTTTCTGTATGTTAAAATTCTCTTCATTTTTTAAAGGTTTATTTTTATTCATTTACTAGAGACAGAGAAAGATGGAGAGACACACACAGAAAGAAAGTGAGAATGGGCATGTCAGGACCTCTTGCCTTTGCATATGAACTCAAGACACATGAGCCACCATGTGCATTTGGCTTATGTGGAGAATCAAACCAGGTTCCTTGGACTTTGCAGGCAAGTGCTTTAACCACTAAGCCATCTCTCCAGCCCTCTCTTGAACTTTTGAAAGTTATATTAATATTGTAACATCTTTCTCTAATGAGATTATAAATTGTCTTTCAAAGTGATAAAATTCTGAAAGATGTTTATGCTTATGTGGATTGAACGCTCTAGTAAAAATACCATTTTCAGCATACCATTCCCTTTTGAATATTTATAAATTTAATGCAAATAAAAAACATCAAGTGATAAAATGATGCTATAAAGGAGAAAATGTCAGGATATTTCTTTCCATTCTTTTGTCATAAAAGCCATTTTCTCTTTCCTGATTACTTATTTATATTTACATGTTATACCCATCAAGTGCTGCATTACTTTTCTTACATTAACCATGACATAAAAGTTAAACATCACAATTTAAAATTCACTAATTTTTAAAAATCTAAGGTAATTACTACCATTCTGTCAAAAATACTTTCACAGGATAAATTGGTTTGAGAAATCTATATCAATATATTTATTTGGACCACTGGTAAGTGTAAATGTTAATTGCTCAAAATCTTAAATATCATTCAAATAAACAGGAAGAAAATATGGACTGAAGTGATGGCTTGCTAAGGTGCTTGCATGTGAAATCTAAAGACCCAGGTTTGATTCCCTGGTACCCACATAAGCCAGATGTGCAAGGTGGCACATGCTTCTAGAATTCCTTTGAAGTGGCTAGATGCCCTGGCACACCCATCCCCCCTCTGTCATCTATCTATCTATCTATCTATCTATCTATCTATCTATCTATCTATATGCTTCTTTCTTTCAAATAAATATAAAAATTATTAAAAATGGAAAAATAATGGAAAATTTGCACAATACTGAAACTAGATTACAGACTTGGTAACAGCCCTAATTTAAAAAAAAAAAAACTATGCATTTATGTTTAGATGTGTTTAAAGACATAACACCAGGTGATTATAATTCACATTAATTATACATAATTTTAGTTCCTTAAAGCATAAGCATATAACTTTTTGATGTCTAATATAATATGAAAGAAATTTTAGAATGATTTCAATTAATTAAGTCATGTGGTTTATACAAGTAAGTGAGCTAATGTTTCTTTGACAGTGCAATATTATGAGGCTTCCATATTCTAGGGTGTCTAGAATAGGTCAGTTGGGGATGAGAAATTACTTGGAAAAAGTACCAGTGAAGAGATAATAATCCTGAAAGTAAATATTTTGGGACACAAAGCTAGATGGGAGGAACTGATGGCATATTTCACATACATTTTTTCATTCTATGCTTCAAAATGCAGTGTTCTTTTTCTTCTTCTATGTATCAAAATGAAAAAAAAAACAGGATACATTGTGTAGAAAATGCACAATAAAATGAATGTGCCATTCATCTTTTAAAATTTATTTATTTCTTTATTTATTTAAGAGGGAGAGAGAGAACAAGAGAGAAAGATAGAGAGAGAGAATGGGTATGAAAGGGCCTCCAGCCACTGCAAATGAACTCTAGACACATGCTCCTCCTTGTGCATCTGGCTTACATGGGTCCTCTGGAATTGAACCAGGGTCCTTTGGCTTTGAAGGCAAATGACTTAACTGCTAAGCCATCTTCTCCAGCTCCTATTCATCTTTTTTCATAGGCCTACATGCTTTTTTGAGTATATTATATTAATGCATTTTCATAGTTTACCATAGTTCAGACACACAAGAAAGGTTCTATTAATTATTAACATGAATGCTGTTTTATAACAATGCCTAAGTAGGTTTTCCTACTTAATAACACTACTTACAAAGTAGAAATGTAGAAGAAAATATTTCCTTTCCAAAATAAGCCACAGTAAAGAGCATTACTTCTTTGTAAAATTCCAAAATGCTTCCAAATCCTCCACATAAATATAAACAAAACAAAAACTGGGAATTAATTTCAGTAGAGCTCAAACACAAAATTTTGCAACTACTGCGTTCATAAACTGGTACATGAGTTATAATCTTTCAAGTTGGAAAAAAAAAACAACTTTTTCATTTACTCTCTTGCCACATGTCCTCCAATTTCCACAGCATTCAGTGGTTTAAATGTTGTAATTCTTTTCACTTTTGCATAATATATTAGTATTCAGACCCACCTTTTTATTCAGTGCAATTTTTGATAGATGAGTGAGGCTTTTGAATAATTTACTACCCTCTGCAAGGATTTGAAATCACAGCTTTGTGCTCTGATTTAACTGATTGTTCACATACACCAGCCAAAATGCAGCTCATCTCTATGGGCACCTCAGTGTTCTACAAACATCAGTAATGAGTGGAGAACATTTTATTCTGTTCTGCTAAAAGATCCCATGTTAATACTACTTTGGATTTGCTTTATGCCAACTACTAAAATATCTTGGCATCTCTTCTAAAGAAACACCTTTACTCACACAGCAGGGACTAAGTAAAACTGGCTTTAAATCCATATAAGAGAAAATGATATATAAAAGTTTGAGGACACATTGTAAATTCAGAAAAAATGAGGAAAAATAAAGTAGAATGTAGATTCATTGTATTCTTTAATTTTTGTGTGCTTAATATAAAACATTAATTTGACTTTATATTACTGCTAGTGGTTGGGTGTCAAAATAACATTTTGTAGAGACAAAAATGATGAAGCTTCATTTAGAAATGTTAGATTATAATTGTTATGACAACTTGGATACCTTTTCTATGTAATATTTTGTGATTATAATCAATAATCAAAATGGGGTATTACAAAATGCACTCTTAAGCATATTATTTTTAGATTTATTTTAAAGCTCATAAGTTGTTATCATTACTCATTAAATTCCTCAACCTCAATATTATGACAAGCTCCAAAGTAAAAGATCATCCCTATGTTTTTCTCTGATTCCTTGATGGCTTTATAGATTTGAATCTTACTATATGAGACACCAACCAGAGTACACTAATGATAATAATTTATTCTATAAATAGGTTTATATCTACATATTTACATATGTATAGATATATGATTATGTAATCTATTTTTTAATGTTTACTATGGTTTCAAACAAACTCAATGTGCACACATCACATTTGAAGAATAAAAGAATGTCAAGTTATTATTTAGGCCTCATATTCTTTTGCATGCAAAATAGCTATGATTTTTCCATGTCACGGATAGTCTATAACCATTTTCCAAAAGGGTCCTGTGATTAAATTAACTTGAAAATTGTTGGTATACATATAAAATTTCTGAAATATTTATATTTCTGTAGTGTGTGGTTCGGGGAGGGGTGTCATGTGTGTAAAGTGCAGTTGTGAGCATGCCTTGGTGCTCATGTGGAGGTCAGAAGGCAACTTTGGATATTGGACCTCACTTTTTACCTTGAGTGAGGCAGGGTCTCCAATTTTGCTTTTCACTGCTGCACATTCTTGTCTAGGTAACCAGCAAGCTTGTGGATGATTTTATTGCTTTCCCTCTGCTCTTTTCATGCTGGGCACATTGGGATTACAGAGGCTAGTGATAAAGCATCCAATATAGTACTCCAGTATTGTACGTGGGTCCTTGTGTCCCAAACTCAGGGACTCACACTTTCACGGGAGTTTATGTACCTTTGTATCATCTCCATAGCCCTCAACTGCTATAACCTTAAATAATTTAATATATTATGTTGTCCTAGTGATTAGCAAAATTGAAGAAATGGAAGTTTATTTTCAATCTCCTAGTAATGACAAAGAGAAATCCTATACAAACTACTGGATTAGTACTCAAACAAATATCAATCAATTCCAAGAAACAAAACTGAAAAAGAACTTAACCTTGAGTTTTGTTAAGATATTAGCATCGTGTTTTACTCCCATCTTTCCAAGCATTGTTGTCTGCATGAAGTAAAATATTTTTCTTGTCATTTGTTATTTCAAAATAAATATCAAAAGATGCTGCTTCCTCAAATAATGTGGTACCAGATTTTGGAGGTTCTTGAAATAGAAAATGGATTTGAAGCTAAGAAAACAGTTGAGAGAGAATCATTTTATGTTCTTACTCAGGGGAATGGCATATTAAAAGAGCATTTTATAAAGTTTCACAAGGTCAGAGGTACATAAACACTGACAGATAAAATAAGGAGGAGAGGTAAATAAAATGAGCACTATAAACATGGATGAAGAAAATTCTGAAAGTATAAGCCATTAACATATTTAACATCCATAGTTCAAACTTTAATTGACTTCTACTGCACAGTATTATTCATATAAGATAGTAGGCTTTCTATTTCTGGAGGGACTTTTGTTTGTTTGCTTGCTTGCTTTTGCTTTGTATATTTGTAAAATAGCAAATAACAGCATACACTTATACCAAAATATTCTAGAAATCCACAGCTCCATTTTGAAGACTGAAAGATTTTTATATAATATTTCTGTACTTCTAATTCAAATAGGCATGATTTAATATTTAATAGGATGATAAATATTGGTAATATATATGCATATACAAATAGACAAGGATTAAATTTACTTAGAAAGAAACTTCAGCTAATAATACTATAGCCAAGATGTGCTACTGGTTACTTAGTAACAGATAATATTATGGATTTAGATTTGAAGGTTGTTTTATTTCAGAGAAAAAAAAAAATCCTTATTTCCCAAAGCCAATGCTACTTTATTCCACTTTTCCTTCAACGACTCAGAAGGACTCTCAACCTGAAGTTATGATCAACATGTTCCCTGAAGAATCTCAAGGGAATTAAACAAAGTTGTGACTTCTAGGAGTGACTCTCAAGAATCAATACTCAGTGATCCTCAACCAAGGCAACAAATAATTTCACTTGAGCAAAACCCATTTTATAGTAGGTAGAATTGATTTTCAACTTCAGTCTTTTCTCAGCTTAACCAATATGGATTAACTGCTTTAGTAACTTTATCAAAAGACCAGATCAAAAGATCCACTTTTCACAAATTGCTTTGTGATTACAAAAATTAAATTTGCTCAGCTGAATCCATCATATATATTTCAGATTAGATTCAAAATAAAGAAATAGATTACTATGCTATATACATATAAAGATAATGAAGTAATAATTAAGAATGCATTCTTTTCTACTAAGTAAAACAATGTTTTCATATATAAAGCAAACAAATAATTGAATGTAGAATTTTATTCCCTATACTTCTTAAAATCAACTGCTTTCATGAATGGTAATGTTAGGAAACGGTTCTTAAAATCTTATTGAAATGTGAATAAACAGTTAAATTGGAAAAGAAGAACACATGATAAGTATGAAGTTCATTTACTTTCTGGTCATGTGTTACATTGGAAGCCGATTGAGCAGTGAAAAGGACTCTCATGGCAAAGGCAACCTAGACACACAAAGGCACACATGGAAAGGGTGGTAGGAGCTCAAACCTGGGGAGTATCTCTTGTGGCTACTGATGTTTGTCAATTTTGATCCACTCATGGAGTCAACAATGTAATCACAAAGAAGATGCCACACAATTTCCTCCATTTACACTGACTTTCTGAGCCAGGTATTTCTTCCTTTAGCCCTGCAATATCTTATAGCCTACAAACAATCAGCCACATGGCTATAGGACAGGACACTGTGAGCTGTTTGATATACTGAAAAAGGGGGAAAAGTGTGACTCCTTCCTTTATCAGTCATATATTCTACTGGGATATGTGTATCACCTGTCCCATGCAAATGATGGCATTATCATCTGTTGCCTAAAGAATCGGTGTGCTTTCCCAGTAGCATGCCTTCGTATGATCCTCTCCTGGCTCTTGACATAACATTCCAACCTCTGCCTTCTTGTCAGCCAACACTACCCACTTTATAGGACAAAATCAAGTTGTACTTTCAAGGAAGCATTTTGATCATTTAGGAAGAAATAATTTTACAGTTTTCCTAGTGACAAAAAAAATGAAGAAATAAAGGATAACAAATATTTATTGTATGTCAGTTATATGTGAGTAACTATAATAAATGAGCAACTCAACATTATCATCATCATTTCTTTGTCATTTGAAGATAACCTGTCTAAAAGTAAAACGCTAAGATCAAAGTTCGGATCCATAATAAAATTTGTTCAGTTTCATGGTTATGCCTGAATCAAAGTCATTTATCTGTTACAGAAGCAAAGTCTATTATTTTATTGACATGAGGTACCTACAACAGGTACTTTATATTATACACTTTATTTGCAATTGGTGCTAAAATATTTATTTGGAATACATGGTTATTATGATAGAAACTTAGTTAATACTTTTGCTGGATTCTTCATAAGAAATTATATAAAAACCCTATTTCCCTTTACTTATTATGAACAAGTATTACTAATATGGTATTTTCTCACATTTGTTTTAATATTTTACATTATAATTTTTATAACTTAAAGAATAAATTATACATGGTTCCCATAACTATGATCTGAAAATGTAGATATAAGATGTCCCGATTTTCCATTATGGAACTAGAAGGAAGAAGAGAATACAGAAGCATGTTGATGAATTCTAACAAGTGTTGAGGGATATCTGTGAGATGATGGAATGGATACATCCAATAGAGAAACAAGTTTTGACCTATGAACTTCTGTAAAGATCAACAAGCTATGAGTATAGATTGAGACTTTGTAATTAAATAGACATTATATTCAAGCTTTGAACATCAATTTATGTTGTTGTATGCAAGGTGCAAATATATCATACATTTTCCTAACATTTAACACAATACTTCAGAATGTTTGAATAATCCTTTCCTCAAATTATTTAGAATACAGCACTGACATTGCAAAGATTCCTTCCGTTACTCTTGTTTACCATAGGATGGACATACTTGCAATAGCTTTGACAAAAGGTGTGGCTTAGCATATCATACACAGTGGGCCTAATGATGTCTCCAGATACTCTTTAGATGCCCTGAACACATTTTAAACAAATGCGCACAATACTTCAACTATGTAAATTTCACAGTCTATATCATTATTAAACACATTTATTTTATCCTTTTTCTTCTTTTTTATTTATTTTATTTTGAAGCAAGGGATCATACATGCCAGAATGGTCTTACACTTGCCAGGTAGTGAGGCTGGCCTTGAATTTCTGATCCTCCTGCCTCCATCTCCCAAGCTCTGGGATTGTATGTGTACTCCACCTCTTATAGCCAAAACATAATTTTTATATCTCTTATCAACAAAACTATAATAACATGTATATAATTCACTTAAGTAGAGACATATTACAGATATAGTATTTCTCATGGATTGTATAAGTAACCATAAAAAAAAAAAAAAAAAAAAAAAAAAAAAAAAAACTATACCGTGCTGAGAAATGCTTTCTTCTTCTCTGTGAATTTTTAATATTCCTCAGGATTTTTTCTTCGTATCTTTCTCATTAACAAAGCATGCTTACTTATTTAGTACCTATTAGCTTTTCTTTTATTTCTATCTTTTTTAAAAAATTGGGCAGAGATTAACACCATGCAGTAAAGGCTACAAACATGTCCTTCTCATTATGCAAGTTGATATGAACATTGTGTTAATTTGTTCGAAAAAAAGAGGAGAGTATCTCTAGTGTCAGAAATTATTGACCTTTTTATGATTCCTTCTGATACTGGCATTCCATATTCTTGCAAATATGTTATGCATTTTTATAACATTACAAAGATAGCACTGCTGTTTGGGGGTATAGCTCAGTAGTAGTTCATTTGACTGCAGAGATATACAGAGTATTCTAAGGTACAGTGTTCTTCTCTTCATGTTGAAGACAGATTAATTTGGAGAGGAAGTGATAGTTATATAGTTGAAGCTCTTACTCCTGTCTTCTCTGACATGTTCATTCATTTTCATATGCAGGTTTAATTTAGTTATTAACTGTTAGTGAGCAGCCAAATACTAGTAAAATACAAAAAGCGAGATTTGTTTTCTATCCCAACAGTAACTGAGATAGTAAACTTTGATTTGTCCTTCAAATACATATATAATTTAACATTATACACAGTATTTTGGTCTACTGTGTGATTTAGAGTTTTTCTTGCCTTTTCTTTTACAATGTATTCCTTATCTTTTTCTTTCTTCCCATTTTTATATGTTCTGCTATAAAAAGCTAAGCCCAGCAGAAAACTTTATCTCTACAAAGCTACATTAGTTTATTGGATATCTGTTCAGTTTCTTTCTCATTACAAAAACTGTGAGACTGTAATAAAGATTTCATTTTTTGAGCTTTCAGCATTTGAGCACACCTATCTTTGTCATGAACCTGCTTTGTTCAGACAATTTTCTTAAAATCTCAGGAAGATATTAGACTGTACAAAGCATTCATTTCCTGGGCATTATGTCACCTACAATGATATGATCATCTTCTGTGGAGATTCTTGTCACTTCCACTTCACCAACTGATGCTTCCTGGATAAAATATGATCCAAATAAAAGCTCTTATCCAACATTCTTAAAGGTAAAGCTGTAGGGGAACCCAAAAATCATCCAATGTCTGCATTCAACTCAGTAAGCCTGAAACTATATGGTAAGAAATAATTTGTTTACAGTGCTATCCAACTTACTCCTTTGAAAACTTATAAATATATGACTTCATTTCAACCCAATTAAAGTGATTGAAATAATAGATAATTTATACTCTGTTATACAACTTATCCAATTCACTTATTGTTAATATGTGTGCTCTCTGGAGTTACACACCATTTAT
The DNA here is from genome assembly GCA_036365145.1 of Orientallactaga sibirica. Classification (NCBI taxonomy): domain Eukaryota; kingdom Metazoa; phylum Chordata; class Mammalia; order Rodentia; family Dipodidae; genus Orientallactaga; species Orientallactaga sibirica. The sequence goes on from JAEOAD010000033.1 coordinate 21,652,697, forward strand.
GCTTTGTCAACTCCCTAGATGATGGAAGTATAAGGGCAATGCCATGTTTTAAAATGAAGTATCCTTAGAAAGGATCATAAGTTGAAGGGTGTTCTGAACTTCAGAATCTAGTGATAGAGAGGCAATTGAGTCACAAAAGGACTGAACTTTCATTGGGTTATTTATTTAACTCAGTGAGTCAAAATCAACTGAAATTATCATGGGTTGGTGAAAATTTTCAGAGGTGAATCTCTTTGGAGGAAGTAGTCCCCTGGGACATGTTATTGGGGACTAAATCTTCTCCCAGGCTCCTTCTGTGTGTGTCTTCACCCTGAGGGAAACTACTTTGTTGCACCACAGTGGTCCCTGTTTTGATGTGCAGCCTAACCACAGCCCAGAATCAAAGCACATATTTGACCATGGACTGAAACCTGTGCATTCAAAAGCCAAAATAAATATTTCTTCCTATAAGCTGTATAGCAGTTATCTTTTAATTGGTAAGACAAACAACTTGACTGAAGCAGATATGTATGTAGGAAAATGGATTATTTTCAAGCCACATTTTCAAGGGTTAGTTTATTAATATAAGGATGGGGGTTATGGGGGTCAGGGGAGATTGGCAAGCATCAAATCTTCACATCACAATAAAGCTAAGTATAGCAAGTAGGACACCAAGAATAGCAAGGACCCATCTCCCAAAGCCCCCCAAAAACCTTCCTAAAGAGTACTATTAACAGGATTAAGTGCTCAAATATGGGAGTCTAAGGGGGCACTTTACATTCTAACCACCATATTTGTATTTGGTATTATGTTTGAAAAAAAGGGACTACTACCATAGGCAGCAAATAACATTTTATGCCCTTGTTCTTCAAATTTTACACATTTTAAATTGTCATTCTAGAATCAGGAACCTTTTAAATAATGAAAATTATCATTTATCAATTATCCATTTAGCCATCAAGCTATTCTGAGAACATATTTATGCATTTATGTGTATTTTATAATACTCCTTCATTTCATAGTATTATAACCCTCATTTTACACATATGGAAAATGAGGCATATAAGTTAAATAATTTACTCAAAATATAATGGTGGAGAGAGTTTCCACATCTGCTGTTTACCATTTTAACATACACCTATGAGCAAGGTAATACCCACAAAAATACTTTAAGATTAGAATGGTGTACAGTTTAATATTTGTATAAGACTATATATGTTGCAGGTGATAAGTCTTATCTCTTCTGTATAGATACTGATTGTTGAGCCCTATAACAACATTTTCCCCATTTTAATGATTTTTAATGCCATTTTTTTCTAAAAGATGAGTTCAGTGAACAAAGACAATTAGCAACTCTCCAACCTGAATGTATCAGACAGCTTCAGGTTCACTGAGATGAACTTCCAGACCAGGCACAGTTATGGAGGAAGGTATATTATTTATTGAAGCTTACAGATCCAGGGGAAGTTCTATAATGGCAGAAAAAGCTGGCCTGACTTCACAGGACCAAACACAGAGAGCAAAGTCACAAGCCAAAAGCACAGCATACCTCACTAACTCCCACTGGACACACTTTGCATATCTTTATATTGAAATCCTAAACCCACCACCATACCTTAAGATCCGCCCAGAACTCTGCCTCCAGCCAGGTGGCTGCAGATGCAAACTACAAAGTAATAAAATACTGAATATATTGGGGGCCATCTATTCAAACTACCACACTGAGTTTTCAGGGTCTACAGAGTTGTAAAGTAGGGCTTCTAGGAGGAAGAGAGTAGAAAGTGTAGGGTGAGGACTATAGAGGTGATTTTAAAAGATATTCATAGTACAGAAATATTTTATTTTAGAATAAGTTGCTATTGAAAGATATACTTGCAAGCCGGGCGTGATGGCTCATGCCTTTAATCCCAGCACTTGGGAGGGAGAGGTAGGAGGATTGCCAAGAGTTCGAAGCCATCTGAGACTACATAGTGATTTCCAGGTCAGCCTGGACCATAGTGAGACCCTACCTCACAAAACCAAAATAAATAAATAAATAAATAAATAAATAAATAAATAAATAAATAAAAAAATAAAATACTTGCATGAAAATTTAGAATATCAGCAGAGTAAGTTTTTTAAACTATCTTTTGGGACTATGGTTTTGGGCATTTTAATCTTTAGCAGTTAAGGTGATTACCTGCAATGCCTGAGGAACTGGATTCAATTCACCAGTGCCCACATAAAGCCAGATGAGATAGGTGATGCATGCATGCATCTGGATTTGTTTGCAGTGGCTAGAAGTTTTGGCATGCCCATTCTCTCTCTGTCTCTCTCCCTCTCTCTCTCTCTCTCTCTCTCCCCCTCTCCCTCTCTCTCTCCCTCCCTCCCTCTTTCTCTCTCTCAAACAAATAAATGCAATATTTTTAAAAATGTGAAGAATTATACAAAATTACAATGTTTAGCTAATTTTAACTAATAAACCTGCTTATATAATTAAAACATTTTTTTACAGGACTAGAGAGGTGGCTTAGTCATTGAGGTGCTTGCCTGTAAAGCTTAAGGTCCTGGATTCAATTTCCCAGTACCCATATAAATCCAGATATACAGGGTGGTGCATGTGTGTGAAGTTTGTTTGGAGCAGCTAGAGGCCCATTCTCTCTATATATATTTCTCTCTCTCTGAAATAAAAAAAAAAAAAAAAAAAAACCTTTACCAAAATTGTGTCATCATAAAAATATAGTTATGTTGGAGTTCAGAATGCATATAATTTACAGTAAGAATATACATATGTATAATGGTATATGTAACAGAGTTATATAATATATATTATGTAAGTATAATATATATCTAATATTATGGACATATATTTATATTTTATAACACATATATTATGGAACACAAAATTGAATAACCATAATTTTCATCTTAATAGCTATTTTTAATTATGTATAATTAAACAGGTTATAGCCTCTTACCCCTCACCCAGTTCCCCTTACTCTGGGGGCCTTCCTTAGTGGTGGTGTTATTACTGTGGGGTAGGTAGGAAGGCTTCACTCTATTCCTGTGAAGTAGCAGTGAGACCATGTCTCAGGGTATTTCAACCCAAACTGTGGTTCTTTTACAGTGTTACCTGAACCATGGAAATCCTGTTTGGCAGTCTGATCTCTTCTTTAGTTTTGTGTAGCCTCTGGGTTTCTGCTTTGATAGGTTTTGACTGCTCACCGTGTCTGTCACCATAACCCTGAAGTTCCTTGTCAGACTAGCAGTAAGAACATGCCATGTCACTTCTTCCTCTACAATTTCTCCTGAGCCCTGGAAGATGTGGTAGAGGTGGCAAGGTTTGTAGTGGGAAGTCGACTATCTTCTTGTCTTAGTGAATGATCTTATATCTCCCTCTGTTTTCTCAGCCATCTGTAAGTAAAACAGATTCTCCAACCAAGAGTGAGAGCAAATTCTCCAACGGAGAGAAAAGTTAGTACTAGGTAGAAGGGATGACCATCTACAGGGAGGATCAGCTAACCACACCTCACCAGGGCCCCAGCTGAAACCATAGAACAACGCAGGGGAAGGACAAGAGTTGAGTGTTCATGGCGATCACAGCACCAGAAAAAGGCTGAAGGAGACAAACACAAAGAACATCCAACTCCAACTAAGCCAGATATCCAGAGACACAGAGGCTCCCAAAAACCTCATCACTGAAAAAGAACTAAAATGACCCCAAAGTGGCTCAGGGAAACTTGTGGAAGAGGGGGCGGAAAGATTGTTAGAGTCACAAGTTGGGGCATTATGCACAGAGACTGGGGCCTACACCCCAGAACTCTGGACTAACCTCACAATGCACAACCCACATTCCCCATTGATGAGGGTCCCTTTGAAAGTGGGAGGACAGGGAGGAGGACAATGGAACCAATACTATGAATGTACAATCAGAATAATATAAATTTAAAAAAATGAAAAAAAAAAAAAAAGAGTGAGAGCAGCTTGGGTTAAAGGAGGTATCCAAAGCAATTTGAGAACTGCTTTAGTATGAAAGTCCACTCCTGTCCACATAGCAGTAGAGGCTATTCTCTGATATCTGAGTTTCCTGAGAATAAGATTCTGACTTGGTTTCTAGTACCATATATGAGTTCTAGCCCACTGAGCGAACGTCATGCCCATTCAGAGAAAAGATGGTTATCCACAGAGGCTGTGTGCTAGTACTGCACAAGTGTGTCCTTCTTGTCTGGCTGGTAGATTTCGTAGTCTGCAAGGTCCCCTGCTTATTCATGCTGTTGTAGATTGTTGTTGTCCAGTGACTCCCAAAGGGCTCCTATAATCATCTCCTATAATCATATTTTGAATCTGGTCACTTAATATTTTTAAATCAGATGAAGTAATAAATAGTCCATTTTGACAGGGACATAAAGTCATTATGATTTTTCAGGAACCAGTCCTAAAACAAATAATTTGTAGACAGCTTTTTACAATTTCCCATATTTCCACCAGGAAAAGTGGCCGTACCCTGACTCATGTTCATTATGTGATCAATTTTATTATAATGGTCTGTAATTCTACAAGAAACAGCAATGCTGATATAGCATTGCTTTTTAAAATACAAATATACCTACTGAATGCAAAAGTACATAATGATTGACTGGATATTAAAGACTGGAATGGTAATTTTAACTTTCATAAGAGGTTTTTCAATCATGTTTTTTAACTGTCCATACAAGACAGATGTTAAGTGAATGGTTCACAGAAAATTCCCTCTGGTGTTGTTTTTTTCATTATTTTTGTTCACATGTGGATCCATCTTACAGTCCTCTTACAAAAACATATGCAATTACCAAGGAATTTGACACATGTATAGATTTTATGAATTCATTACCAGAACTTCAAAATATCGTTTGGGTAAGCTATACAGAATAATTTACTGAAAAACTTCTTAAATTAAAAAAGCAATGAGTTACTATAGTGACATATTTTAAATTTCAATTTAAACAATACACTTATTGTCATGTAATTGAAGAAAATTTATGTCCTAAAATAAATAAAGTCTGAAAATCCACAATCTTTTTTAAGTGATTAAGCTTGAAAAGTATTTTAGGATCTATCGTTAAGATCTTAAACATTAGGATATATGCCTAGGTATGCTATAGCTGGGTCATATGGTAAACCTATTTTTAACTGTCTCAGGAACTTCCACACTGATTTCCACAATGACTGTACCAGTTTACAATCTCATCAACAGTGTAGAATGGTTCTTCTTTTTCTGCATCCTCATCAGCATTTACTGTCATTTTTTCTTGATAATAGCCATTCTGACAGGAGTGAGATGGAATCTCAAAGTAATTTTAAATTGTATTTCCCTGATAGCTGAGGACATAGAACATTTTTTTAGATATTTATAGGTCCTCTGTATTTCTTCTTTTGAGAACTCTCTATTTAGGTTCCATAGCCCATTTTTAATTGGGTTGTTTGATTTCTTATTTGGTGGTGGGGGGGGGGTCTTTCTCTATCCCAGCTATTAATCCTCTGTCAGATGTATAGCTGGCAAACATTTTCTCCCATTTTGTAGGTTGTCTCTTTGCTCTTTTCATAGTATCCTTTGCTATAAAAAAGCATTGTAATTTCATGAATTCTCAATGATTGATGCATGGTCTAATTTCCTGTGCAACTGGGGTTATATTTAGAAAGTTGTCACCTATGCAATATGTTGAAGGGTTTCCAGTACTTTTTCCTCTAGCAGTTTCAGAGTTTCAGGTCTGATATTAAGGTCTTTGATCCACTTGAATTTAATCCTTGTGCATGGAAAGAGATAAGGATATATTTTCAACCTTCTACATATAGATATCTAGTTTTCCAAGCACCATTTGTTGAAAAGAATTCTTTTCTCCAATGAGTACTTCTAGCATTTTTGTTGAAGATCAGGTACTTCTGCTGCCCAGACTTACTTCTGAGTCCTCTATGCTGTTGCACTGATCTACATGTCCATTTTTGTGATAGGACAATGCTGTTTTGTTACTATGGCTTTGTAATATAGGTTAAAATCAACTATGGTAATCCCACCAGTCTTATGCACCTAGACATACCACTCCTAGACATATATCCCATGGACTTGATACACTACTTGTGCATCCATGTTTATTGCCACTATATTCACAATAGTTGGGAATTGGATCCAGCTTAGATGTCCCTCAACTGATGAATTGATAATGAAGATGTACATTTATACATGGAGGTCTATTCAGAAGTAAAGAAAAATGAAACTATGAAATTTTCAGGGAAATGGATGGACCTGGAAAGGATTAGGCTTAGTGAGGTAACCCATGCTCAGAAAGCCAAGTGCCACATGTTCTCTCTCATACGTGTTTGGCTTGTATGTGAGTTGGAATAAACCTTGGTAGCAGAGACCGGTAAGCTAGAAAAGGGATACAAAGGAGGAATGAGAGGGAATGACTTAAGGGAATGTTCATGTATATATGTAAGCAGATAAACTGACTACTGGGGGTGGGATGGGCTAAGTGAGGTCAGGGGAAGAGACTGAGTAATGGAAGATTGGGGGAGGGCTTATCAAAATCTAACATGTATGAATAAATCATATGGAAACCTACTTTTTTGGACAATGCACCCAGAAGCCATAGATTGTTACTAGAAATTTTTCATTGTCATTAATGAGATACCTTCCAGTGAGGTGTTGGCCAGGGAGGTCCCTAATGAACACAAAACATTATAGGCCATTGCCAAGGTTCTTGGGTTCCCACCAGCAAGTACCTAATGCTAAAGAGTCCACATGCTTAGGCTGCAAGTTAACTGAGAAATCCTGCTGGAGCTGATCTGAAAACCTCCTCCTTGTACACCAGCTGAAATATGGAAAAAGCTATACTGCATGCAGCTCTATAGGAGAGACAGAAGTCATCAGTAGAAATAAACAACAGTAGAAACTGGAAACCTTAAGTTTGGCCAGGAGCCCAAATGAGCCAACAGGTCAAATAGTGCATGTCGTTTATGGGGGGGAAGCCATCCACTCTCTAATTGGACTGGAGGCCTGCTTCACAGGAGGGAGTACCTGCCTGATACTGAAATCCTATGGCAGGGGAAGTGATGAGCCCTAAGGGTATAACGTCTGTTGGTGTCTGGCTAAATGCATGTCTTATGCTCACCAAACTGCCCAGTAAGCACTCCTTTTAATATGCATATTCATATATTAATGCTACTCTCGCTTTTGGTTAGAGAAGCTTCTCTTTTCAGATGGTGGTGACCTCTGGGATGACTCAAAAGGCACCATAGTGCTGAGCAGAAGTGACAGAGGAGTGCTCAAGACTGAAACATCTCTATCACACCTTCCAAGGCTCATTGCAGAAGAGGTAGCAGAAAGAATGTAAGAGCCAAAGGAAGGGTAGGACTTCTTACAATGCACTTTCCCAGACACAAAATGGCCTGAATACCCATGACCTTTGATGGTGACATCAAAAAAAAAAAAAAAAAAAAAAAAAAAAAAAAGAAAGAAAGAAAAGAAAAGAAAGAAAAGAAAAGAAAGAAAGAAATAAAAGACTGATTAAGAGGGGGAGGGCATATTATGGAGAGTGGAGTTGCAAATGGGAAAGTGAGGGGGGGAATTATCATGGTTTATTGTCTATAATTATAGAAGTTGTTAATAAAAATTTTAAAGAAACAAATAAAGGAATATAAATTAATTTTTAAAAAGGTCTTAACCATTGGCTACAGATATGGCCTGCTTATAAATATATAGTGAATAAAACTCAAGAAAGCCTTTGCGGGGACACGGGGGTTGACTAAAGATTATTGTGAGAGTTGCATCACAGAAAATATGACATGATGTTTTACATCCCTGACTGTTCTTATTTTTTTATTGCAAATATTCAGGCAAAAGCTAGTCATGTCAGCAGCAACATAGGCTATGATTCAAGTGGAAAAAGACTGGATGTGTAAACAAGGACCTGCTTGTGAGTCATTTCCACCATTTGACTTTGACCAAATTGTTCCTTCTCTCTGATCATAGGAACCACTGATCAAAGGATGCTGGTACTCTCAATTAATTTTTGTTTAGAATCAACTAAATATGTAGTGTCTAAACAAGCATGGCCTATTTAGTATGAATATCGTCACAAGCCTCTAGTCTGCTGAGATGCAAATTTCCTAATATCTAGCTGGATTAAGTATAGCTAACATCCCTCTATGTTGTTTTCTTTTGTCACATTAACTTTTCTTAGTTACTTCTGATATATTGCACAATCCTTTTTCATTAAAGTGAGGATTACAACCCTCCTTTTGATTCCCATTACCTTTACTTTCAAGAGGAATTAAAATTCCAAGACTTTTATCTACCTTGTTGTTTATTTTAGATGAATAGTAAGAGTTATAGTTCCCCTCTCAGTCCTCTGGGCTTTTGAAGAATGGTTGATTGGTACTTCCTCATGCTCTGTTTCAATCTCTCCCTGCTGTGACATTCTGAAGTTTTTGCATGTGCTGTGAGGACTGTCTCCAGAAGCTTTCTTCTCCAGAGATACCTTGTTGACCACACATGTATGCTATCTCTAGCCCTCCTGATGCTCCTGAAAACTGAATTATACTGGGTTGCTATGCACTGCAATAACCTTTAGACCCCATGTTAATCTTCTGTCCTATAGCCAGGTTGGTTCTCATGTATCTCAGTGAAACCCAATCCCCAGGTTACATGCTTTCACTCTTCCTAAAGATTTATCTTCCAGTAGTAGATATGTAAGGGGACATTTCACCATTGCTTGCTGATCAATCACATTTTTTTTTAAGAAAGAAAACTTATCTCATTAAAGATTGTTACAATGTATCTTGTCATAAATGTTCATTTTCCATTCTTTTTTGGTAAATACTCATGGTGTTAGAATTACCATCATCTTTTTTTTTTCTTTTTAACCTTTTTTTATTGAAAATTTTCATATACATATATAATGCATTTTGGTAATATCCCCTTTTCCATTCTTTGGCCCCATATCCCTACTCAATTTTTACTGAACCCCTGCTTTCTAAATAGACACTTTTATATTTTGACTGTTTTCCCTCCTTCTTCATCCACAACAATATGTAGCCAGGCCTAATATCATGCAGGTCTTATGCAGGACATCACTATCTTTTGAACACTTGATGTATATACTCAGAAAAAGGTTCTAAATCAGTATATTACATATAATTTTCCATATGTATTGAATAATATTTAAAGAATTATTTGTATGTACACAAAAAGTATTTATTAAACAAAACAGTTCTCTGTACAGATTTCAAAAACCCATGTATAAACATAATATTATAAAATACAGTATAGATGACTGGACACTTCCACAAAAAATTAAGATAAAGGTAAATTATATATGTGATAAGGAAATAATTAGAATAAAGTGGGAATTATTTGAGGAATTTTATTTTATCCAATATTTTTGTTTAAAAACAAATATTAAAAATAATTTATGATGTGATATAATTTAGTTAAAATAAGAATTATATTAGTACTCAATATTCATAAGGAGGTACATAGAAAACTATAGATATGTGGACTTGGATTATAAAAATCAGATGTGACGCTGGAGAAATGGCTTAGCAGTTAAGGTGTTTGCCTGCAAAGCCAAAGGATCCCAGTTCGATTCTCCAGGACCCACATAAGCCAGATGCACGAGGGGCACATGCATCTGGAGTTCGTTTGCAGTGGCTAGAGGCCCTGGTATACCCATTCTCTCTGTCTGCCTGTCTTCTTTCTCTCTCTCTTCTCTCTCTCTCTGCTTGCAATTAAATAAATAAAAAAAATTTAAAATAATATGTAAATTTATTTCTATATTGCTTAATTAATCATAATGCATGCATCATTGTGTAGCCTAAAACATTTTTTTTTTTATTTAGGAACACAATAGAATTATATTGTCCTCATGGAAGAAGGGAATTATTCTATTTATTACTAGACCTGTCACTTTGATACATCTAACTTGTCTAACTCCCTAAACACAAGACTCATTCTCTGCCCAGTCACTAATTAGAAACTTCAAACAACATTATAAACCTTCTCTTGTGGAAATGATAACTATTATACTTTATTTCCTTTAATTTTATTTCTTCTGTTTCTGCCTATAACTCTTGTTCTTTAATTTCAGTTCTCTAGATCAGTATCCTTCCCTCCATCTTTGAATGGAGATCCTAGCTTCCCTTATTTTGGTGACACAAGTTTATAGGTACAATCTCATTAGCCTGCACTTCAGTAGTATTTGTAAACTTTCTGAGCTTTTGCAAATTTGAAACAGTTGTTACCAATTAAGCATGTCCACTAACATTTTAAATTTAAAATTTTATAAATAAAAGATGAAAACTAGGGAAAACTGACATTAATTAAACTATTATAACATATATTCACTGAGAAATATGTTCTGAGGAACCTTTGACAAGAAATGGTTCTGATCCTTTCCAGGAATCTTTGGTATAACAACTTTGGTTTTTATTTGATATAATATTTCCATTATGGCATAATGATACAAAGTCACTAAATTGATCCTATATGAGGGTGATTAAAATAAAAGGTTTCCAAAACAGTTATATTGATATCATTTTACAGAAACCACCTTTAAGATTTTGTATCAAATTTGCTTTATAGTACTGAGAATACCACTTTATTATGACTGTTATAATTTTATTGTAACCTTTTCAGTGACAAAACACACACAAAAAATATATTTCTCTTATATTTATCCATTTTCCCAAGGTTATTTCATTTTAGCTATGATAAAGGTAACCTATATAATACACACTTTCATGTGGTTTGGAAACATTTCCTTCTACAACGTTATTAGTTTTGTTACTATGTTATATTATACTTATTATTGAAATAATTGTCAACATATACTCGCATGAATGAGGCAACAAAATTGCATTTAACTTTTTCTTAAGTGAATAATTCATATTAAGCAAATGAATACTGTTAGTAAATCTATGATTACTAATTTAGTAGGAAATGTTATGTGGAAGTTTGAATATATGGCCCCCAATATATACAGTGTTTTATTAGTTTGTAGTTTGTATCTGCAGCCACCTAGCTGGAGGCAGCCTCACTGGATGGATCTTAAGATGGGGTGGTAGGTTTGAGATTTCAATCTAAAGATATGCAAAGGGTGCCTAGCTGGAATTCCTGAAGTGTGCTGTGCTGTATGGCTTTTTGGCTTTTGACTTTTGATTTTCTCTCTCTGCTTGGACCTCAGTCCAGTCCAGCTTCTCCCATTATGAAACTTCCCCTGGATCTGTAAGCGTCAATAAATCCCTTCATCCATATCTGTGCCTGGTCTGGAAGTTGATGTCAGTGAACCTGAAGGTGTCTGGTATAGGTAGGAAATATTATTTTTAATTTACTGATATAATATTTATTTTGTTAAGTTGGATTTGATGTTTTGACTGTTATGCTTATGTTAGTTGACAAATAGATATAGCTCTCAAAGTATAGAAATAACTTCAAAGTATAGAAATAACTTCCAGTGGGCTGGAGAGATAGCTTAGCAGTTTAAGGCATTTGCCTGCAAAGCCAAAGGACCACGATTTGATCTGCCAGGATCCATGTAGCAGCTAGAGGCTCTGGAATGCTCATATTCATATTTTCTCCCTCTCTCTCTTTGTGGTGGTTTGACTCAGGTGTCCCCCATAAACTTAGGTGTTCTGAATGCTAGGTCCCCAGCTGATGGCAATTTGGAAATTAATGCCTCCTGGATGCAGTGTATTGTTGGGTTTGGGGTTATGGGTATTATATCCAGTTTCTCCATGCCAGTGTTTGGCACATTCTCCCATTGTTGTTGTCCACTTGATGTTAGCCAGGAGGTGATATCCACCGTCTGCCCATGTCATATTTTTCCCCCGTCATCGAGTCTTTAAGCCAAAGTAAATCCTTTTCCCCACAAGCTGCTCTTAGCACCAGCCCATAAAGGTGGTACCCAGAAGTGGTGTAATAGCTTCTAGACACCTGAGTATATGTCTTTTGGCCCTTTGAAATTGACATTTGAAAAGAATGTGGAAAGACTTGAAACCATGTCCTAAGAAATACCCCACAGTGCTATAAGTACAGCTTGATGGACCATTCTAGTCAAAGTTGAAAGACCTGAATGCAGTAAGAACTATGGACTGAGAGGTTTGTTTGCCTTAGGAGGGTGAGAAAAAGCTTTGCCTGGTCTGGACTAGAAGCAGTTTGTGTGAGAGGCATACTGATATGCCCATGGCCTGAGAACTTGTGCAATGTTGTTTTGCATAGAAATGACAGGTTTGAACAGAGGGATATGACACAGAAAAAAAAAAATGAAATTATTAGGCTGAAATTGCTGCCTGTTTAGCTGAAATTGTATGAGAGATTACAATCGATGGGGGCCAGCTGACCTGCATTGGGACAACAGAATGAATGCAGAGTCATTGAAGGGGCCTGAATGACGAAATACTCTCCTGTTCTTTGAAGCCTGCTTTATTCCCCCCCCCCACCTGAGATTAACAAATTGGCACGCCACCTGATATTATGGAGTATAAGAAATGCAAAGAAGAGAGGTTCACTGAATTTACAACACAGTCTTGTATTTTGGAAATAGCCATGGGCAGTATGAAGCAGGCTTGTTGGATTGCCTTCATGGAGACCCAATGGATCCATGAGGATGGACTGTGGGTTGCAGTGGAGACCCAATGGAGATACTGGGACCACAAGACAGCTGCTAAGGAGAGCTGCCACCCTAGCTGAAGTTTTCCAGGATTGTGAGTAGCCTAGCTGGAAGGCTGGAATGGGAACTCCAGAGACCTGTTGCTGGTTAGAATTATTCAGCTTGGAGATTTGTCACTGACTAGAGTTGTTGGACTTGGAGCTACACACTTTGATATTTGCCCTGGTTGTTTTAAATCTTATATTGGTTGAATATTTCTTTGCTATGCCCAATGTCACCTTTTGCAGTGTGAAAGTTTACTCTTGGTCATTATGGGTTTATTGGTATTATGGTTTAGTTCAAAGACCTTGGATTATGGGATGTTTGAACATCATTAGGATTGATGGAAAACACATCATGGATGGTTATCAGTTTAGGGGATCCAGGGGCAGAATTTGGTTGTTTGATACAGGTGCTCCCCATAAACTTAGGTGTTCTGAATGCTGGGTCTCTAGCTGATGGAAATTTGGAAATTAATGCTTCATGGAAGCAGTGTATTGTTAGAGATGGGATTATGGGTATTTTAGCCAATTTCAACTTGTCACTGTTTGTCACTCTCCTGTTGCTTTTTTCCACCTGAAGTTAGCCAGGAAGTGATGTTCTCCCTCTGCTCATGCCACTGTTTTCCCTGCCATCATGGAACTTCCCCTTGAGTCTGTAAGCCAAAATAAATCCCTTTTTCCCCATAAGCTATTAGTCTGGTATTTTCTGTCAGCAATGCAAATTGAACTGTAACACACACACACACACTCTCTCTCTCCTTCTCTCACTCCCTGTCTCTCTCATCTCCTTCTCCCTACTTTCCTCTTACAAATGAATATATAAAAATAAGATGTTTACATAAAAGAAATAAGGACCAGGTTTGGCAGCACATGCCTTTAATGCCAGCACTCAGGAGGTAAAGGTCAGAAGATTGCTGTAAGATCGAGGCCATCCTGAGATGACAGGATGAATTCCAGGTTAGACTGGGCTAAAGCAAGACCCTACATTAAAAAAAAAAAAAAAAAAAGTATCAAAAAAGAGCCGGCCATGGTGGTAGGAGGATTGCCATGAGTTCGAAGCCACCCCGAGACTACATGGTGAATTCCAGGTCAGCCTGAGATAGAGTGAGACACTACCTTGGAAAACCATTTAAAAAAAAAAAAAAAAAAGGAAAAAGAAAGAAAGAAAATAATTCTGGGTAAGATGGCAGCATAGGAGCCAAGCCAGCCTAGGGAGGGATTTAAGCAAAACCACAGCAAAATACACCATTCTTCTGAAAAGTAAAGAGATATAGGTTATTTCTAGACACAGTGGAGAAGCAAGAGAGACCAAGATCTACCAGAAAGGAGAAAAATGACCTGAATTCCACTGAGAAGCTTTCTGTGAGATCCATGCTCTCAGGAACACCCTCCAGGCATGCTTAACAGCAGCAGCAGAGACCAAACAAGGGGATTTTCCAACCTCATCAGCTTCCTTGCAGTCAAGAAGTCTGAAGGAAAAACAGCTGAGACAAGTTAAGGAGCTACTGAAAGGGATAGAGGTGGGACTGTGTGACCAACTCCAGGCTTCCTGCACTCTCCCATCCCCCAACTAACAGAACCACAAACCTCAGGCATTCAGCCCCCAGAGGCAGTGCATCCAGCAAAGCTGAACAGAACTCCACCTCCACAGCAGAACACAGAGGGATTGAGGTGGGCACTCAGCATTGGTGAGATTGGAAACCACAAAAAGGTAATGAGGCTGACTAACCAAAAAAAAAAAAAAAATTCCATATTAGGCAGGTTATGGGTTACATATTTTTGGTTGTCTTTACCATTTTCAAATAAGCTGTAATTGGGGGTTGAATATTGCTGTCTTTAATGCTTTCATATTTATAGGGCCTTTATCTTTTGCTTCTGTCAGGGACTGATCCAGATGCAGGCTGACCTGGAACCCAATTCAGAACAGAATTCTCTACCTCCTAGCTGACAGGATTAAGGGAGTAGAGCAACACACACCCTTAGGGATTTTGGCCTTATAAGACTATCTGTTTGTTTTAATTCCCACACTTGTATACTCTGTGCTAGTTTTCATTGAATGTGTATATTTCTCATTTCCCATCACACAGGAGGGAGAAGTATGAGGATCGCCATGAATTCAAGGCCACCATGAGACTTCATAGTGAATTCCAAGTCAGCCTGGGCTAGAGTGAAACCCTACCTTGAAAAAAAAAAAAAAAAAAAAAAAAAAAAAAAAACAAAAAAAAAATTAACAGAAAATATGACTGACAAAGATTTCAAAAGAATGATGTTATGTCTACTCAAATAAATCAAAGAAGAAATGAAAGAAATCAAAGAAGAAAACAAAGGAATTAAAGAAGAAAACAAACTTCTGAAAGAGAACACAGGAAACCAGCTTAATGAAATAAAAAGTTCATTATAGGGCATGAGTAAGGAAATAGAAATACTGAAGAAAAACCAGGCTAAAATACTAGCTCTAAGGAACACAATCAGTCAAATAAAAAACTCTGTGGAAATTCTCACCAGTAGAATGGATGAAGGAGAGAATAGAATATCTAAACTAGAAGACCAGGTGGCAGACCTAATACAGTCCAACAAAGAGAAAGACAATCTAATAGAAAGGTATGATGGGAATTCCAAGATATCCCAGACACTATGAAAAGATCAAACATAAGAATTCAGGGTATAGTAGAAGGAGAATAATTTCAATACAGAGGCTTACTAGGTGTTTTCAACAAAGTCATCAAAGAAAATTTTCCCCAAATGGGGAAAGAAATGCCAGTGCAGATACAAGAAGCTTTTAAACAACAAACAGACAAAACATAGAACTTCTCCTCACCATGTTCTAATTAAACTACTGAGCACACAAACCAAAGAAAATATATAGAAAGCAGTTAGAGAGAAAAAGCAAATGACCTACAAAGGCAATCCCATCAGAATAACAGAAGATTACTCAACACAAACTTTAAAAGAGAGAAGGGCTTGGAATGATGCATTCCAAGTTTTGAAAGATAAAAACTGTCAACCAAGATTATTTTATCCTGCAAAGCTATCTATCCAAATTGATGGAGAAATAGGGACATTCCACAACAAAACCAGGCTAAAGGAATTTATGACAACTAAACCAGTTCTACAGAAAATACTTGAAGGAATCCTTCACACTGAAGAGAAAGCAAAACAAACACAAGAGGAAATAGGAAAAAAAAAAAATAAACCATACTCAAATAACAGTTACAGTATGCAAATAAAGGGAAAACAGGAAGCACTACAAAATAAGAAGAATGGCAAGAATAAACACATGTCTTTCAATCATAACTCTTAATATCAATGGCCTCAATACCCCACCAAAAGACACAGGCTTGCAGACTGGATGAAAAGGCAGAATCCTGCCATTTGTTGCTTCTGGGAAACTCATCTCTCAAAGGTAGACACTGTCTTAAGGTGAAAGGATGGAAAATGGCATTTAAAGAAAATGGGCCTAGGAAACAAGAATGAGTTGCTATTGTAATATCCGAAAAGATAGACTTCAAACCAACATTAGTGAGGTAAGTTAAAGAAGGTCATTATATACTGATTAAAGGAACACTCCAACAGGAGGACACCTAACATGGGTCTCGTAGTTTCATCAAATAAACACTATTAGACTTAAAGTCATAGATAACACCAAACACAATTGTACTGGATGACTTCAATACCCCATTCGCATCAACTGACAGGTCATCCCAGCAAAAAAAAAAAAAAAAATAGAGAGACATATGGATTAAAGGATATCATGAAACAAATGGACTTAACAGATATATACAGAACATTCCATCCAAATGCTGCAGAATATACACTTTTCTCAGCAGCACATAGAATATTCTCCAAAATAGACCATATATTAGGACACGAATCAAATCTTAACGGATACAGGAAAATTGAAATAATCCTTTGTATTCTATCTGACAACAACAGGATTAAACTGCAAGTCAGCAACAAGAAAAACTACAGAGCATACAGAAATTCATGGAGACTAAACAGTACACTATTGGATGATGAATGGGTCATTAAAGAAAACAAAAAGGAAATCAATAAACTCATAGAATCAAATGATGATGTGAATACAACATACCAAAACCTTTGGGACACAATAAAGGCAGTCCTAAAAGGGAAATTTATAGTTCTATGTAACTATATTAAGAAATTAGAGAGTTCACAAGTAAACAATTTAATGCTTCACCTTAAGGCCTGGGGAAAAAAAGAAGAACAAGGCAAACTGAAAATGAGTAGATGAGAAGAAATAATAAACCTAACAGCAGAAATTAATGAAATAGACACTAACAAAAAAAATCCAAAAAAATCAATGAAACAAAGAGTTGGTTCTTTGAAAGGATAAACAAGATTAATAAACCCTTAGCAAATCTGACCAGAAGAAAGAGAATAGACAAAAAAATTAATAAAATTAGAGATGAAAAAGGCACCATTACAAGAGATACCAAAAAAAAAAAAAAAATCAGGAAATCCTAAGGACATACTTTAAGAATATATGTGCCTGTAAGTTGGAAAATTTTAAATAAATGGATGATTTCCTTTATTCATATGACCTACAAAAATTAAATCAAGATGAGATAAACCATTTAAAAAGACCTATAAGAAGATCCAAGCAGTTATAAAAAGTCTCCCAACTAAAAAATGTCCAGGCCCAAATGGATTCACTGGTGAATTTAACCAGACCTTCATGGAAGAACTAACATCAATGCTTCTCAAACGTCTCCATAAAACATAAAACGAAGGAATTCTATCAAACTCCTTCTATGAAGCCTGCATCACTCTGATACCAAAACCAGAAAAAGACAGAAAAAAAAATAAAATTACAGACCAATCTCCCTCATGAACATACATTCAAAAATTCTCAACAAAATATTGGCAAACAGAATACAAGAATATATTAGAAAGATTATTCACCCCAACAAAGTAGGCTTTATTCCAGAGATGCAGGGATGGATCAACATATGCAAATCAATAAATGTAATACACCATATAAATGATCTGAAGGACAAAAATCACAAGATCATCTCAATAGATACAGAAAAGTTACTCAACAAAATCCAACATCGTTCCTGGTAAAAGAATTACAGAAACTGGGAAGAAAAGGAACATATATCAACATAATAAAATCTGTTTATGACAAACTTACAGCCTATATAATACTAGGTGTCCACTGTCCCCATTGTTTTTTTGTTGTTTTTAATATAGTACTGGAAGTCTTAGGTATAGAAATAAGGCAAGAGATACTCATAAAAGGGATCCATATTGAAAGGAAGAAATCAAATTATCATTTTTTGCAGATGATGTGATTCTATACATAAAAGACCCTAAAGACTCTACCAGCAAACTGTTAGAGCTGATAAACACTTTTAGCAATGTAGCAGGATACAAAATAAATACATAGAAATCAGTAGCTTTCCTATATACTAACAAGGAACATGTGGAGGATGAAATCAAGGAATCTCTCCCATTCATAATTGCCTTTAAAAAATTAAGTACCTTGGAATAAACTTAACCAAGGAGGTGAAGGATATCTACAATGAGAAATTTAAAACACTCAAGTGAGAAATTACAGAAGATACAAGGAAATCAAAGGACAAACCATGTTCTTGGACTGGAAGAGTCAATATTGTGAAAATTTCAATCTTACCAAAAGCAAACTACACATTTAATGCAATCCCCATTAAAATTCCAATGGCATTCATCACAGAAATAGAAAAACAATCCTAAAATTCATGTGGAAGCACAAAAAACCTCAAATAGCCAAAACAATTTTGAGCAACAAACATAAGGCTGGTGGTATCACCATACCAGATTTTCAGTTATATTACAAAGCCATAGTAACAAAAACAGCATGGTACTGGCACAAAGACAGACATGTAAATCAATGGAACAGAATAGAGAACCCAGATGTTAATCCAGGCAGCAACAGCTATCAGATTTTTGACAAAATTGCCAAAAATATTCACTGGAGAAAAGATAGTGTCTTCAACAAGTGGTGCTGGGAAAACTGGAAATCTATATGTAGAAGGATGAAAATAGATCCAGGTCTCTCTCCATGAATAAGAATCAAGTCCAAGTGGATCAGGGACCTTACTATCAGACCTGAAACTCTGAAACTGCTAGAGGAAAAGATAGGGGAATCCATTCAACATATTGGCATAGGCAATGACTTTCTGAATATAATCCCAATTGCTCAGGAAATAAAACCACTAATCAACAACTGGTATCTCATGAAATTACAAAGCTTTTATACAGCAAAGGACACTATGAATAGAGCAAAGAGAGAACCTACAGAATGGGAGAAAAATCTTTGCCAGCTATACATCTGACAGAGGATTAGTGTCCAGAATATACAAAGAACTCAAAAAACAGAATGAGAAATAAAAAAAAAAAAAACATTAAAAATGGGCTATGAAACTAAACAGAGAGTTCTCAGAAGAAGACATACAGATGGTATATAAACATCTAAAAACATCTTCTAGTTCCTTAGCCATCAAGGAAATGCAAATTAAAACTACTTTGAGATTCCATCTCACTCCTGTCAGAATGGCTACCATCAAGAAAACAAATGACAATAAATGTTGGCAAGGATATAGAAAAAGAGGAACCCTTCTACACTGTTGGTAGGAATGTAATCTGGTACAGTCATTGTGAAAATCACTGTGGAGGTTCTTAAGACAGCTAAAAATAGGTTTACCATTATGATCAAGCTATAGCACTCCTAAGAATATGTCCGAAGGACTCTTCTCACTTCTTTAGAGATATTTGCACAACCATGTTTATTGCTGCTCTAGTCACCATAGCTAGGAAATGGAACCAGCCTTGATATCCCTCCAGAAAAGAAAGGATAATAAAGATGTGAACATTTACACAATGGAGTTCTATTCAGCAGTAAAGAAAAATGCAGTTGTAAAATGTTCCGGGAAATGGAGGGATCTGGAACGGATTCTACTAAGTGAGGTAACCCAGGCTCAGAAAGCCTAACATCACATGTTTTCTCTCATATTTGGATCTTCGTTACAAATGTATAGACTTATATGTGAGCTGGAACCAAAAATTGGTAGCAGAGGCCAGTACATGAGGAAAAAGGCTATAAGGGCAGGAGTAGGGGGAAGAACTTAAGCAGATGGCATTGTACATATGAAAGCAGAAGAGGGGAAAGGCCTAATGGAGGCCAGGGGAAAAGAAGGGCAGGGGGGTGTCAATCAAAATTCAAGATATTCTGAATAAGACATATATAAACCTACTTTTTTGAATAACAGCACATCCAGAAGCCATAGATTGTTACTAGAAATTTTTCAGTGCCAGGGACAAGATACCTT
Source organism: Orientallactaga sibirica (assembly GCA_036365145.1). Lineage (NCBI taxonomy): Eukaryota > Metazoa > Chordata > Mammalia > Rodentia > Dipodidae > Orientallactaga > Orientallactaga sibirica. Next base: position 21,672,668 of record JAEOAD010000033.1, read on the forward strand.
CCAGTGAGTTGTTGGCCAGGGAGGTCCCTGTTGCCTCCAAAACATTACAGGCTATTATCAAGGCCCTTGGTTTCCTTTGAGAAACAGATGGCAAGACCCTTTTCCCAAAGACTTCACATGCCTGAGTGGCAAGGTCACTGAGAAATCAAGCTGGGGCTGGGCAGAAATCTTTCTTCCCATAGGCCAGACAACTGAAAGCTGGAAAAAGCTGCACTTCATGCAGCCCTATGTGAGGCAGAAGTCATCAGCAGTGAAAACAGTGGACACTGGAAACCTTAAGTTTGGCCAGACAGGCCAAATGGCCAAAGGGGTGCAATAGTGCATGTCTGCTCTGGGGAAAACCAACTGCTCTCTAATTGGACAGAAGGCCCGCTCTACAGGAGGTAATACATGCCTGGTTCTGAAAAACCTAATCAAAAGACTATGGGAGGGGAGGTCATGTACCTTAGGGGTATAAAGCCTGGTCTTGTCTGGTTAAATGTATTTATTATTCCCACCAAATTCCCCTGAAAGCACTACATTTAATGTTGATATTCATATGTTAATGCTTCTCTCACTTCTGGTTAGAGAAGCTTCTCTTTTCAGATTGCAATGGCCACTGGGATGACCCAAAAGGCAACTTAGTGCTGTGGAGGAGCGTCGAGCACTGAAACATCTCTATTACACCCTCCAAGGCTCAGGGTCCATTGCAGAAGAGGTGGCAGAAAGAATGTAAGAGCCAAAGGAAGGGTACGACTTCTTACAATACAACTGTCCAGACAGAAACTGGCCTCAATATCCATGACCCCACAGTACCTAGCAATACCTTTGCACGACCCTCATAATAGGAGAAAAAGATGATGATGTGAAATTAAAAGAGAGACTAATGAAGTGAAGGAAGGGATATGATGGAGAGTGGAGTTCTGAAGTAGAATGAGGGGAGGAGAGGGAAATACCATGGTTTATTGTCTGTAAGTACAGAAGTTGTCAATAAAAAAATGTAGCAAGGGCTGGAGAGATGGCTTAACAGTTAAGGCACCTGCCCACTAAGCCTAAGAACGTCAGTTCCAATCTCCAGGTCCCACGTTTAGCCAGATGCCAAGTGACACAAGGGCACAATGCTGCACTTGCCCACAAGGGGGCGCACACATCTGGAGTTCATTCACAGCAGATGAGAGGCTGCTGACTCACCCATTCTCTATCTGTCTCCCTTTCCCTCTCCACTCCCCCACCTGTCTCTCTCCAAAGAAAAAATGTACCAACATTAAAAAAGAAATAATTTCCAGCATATACTTACAGCTCAATAGAAATATGTGAATTGACGATCTGTGTTATCTTAGAGTCTACATTGTTTCAGTTGATGGAATTAGCCAATATATTATACATCTATACAGCTTTATATTGATTTAATACAACTGGATACAAGATTTTAAGGATTGTGTTTGATGCAAAACACATTTATTAAATTACACAAAAATCAGCGCTGCATTTATTTTATGTATAGATATGATGTGTTTACTTTAAAATCAATCATTTGAATTTCTATCATGCTGGTTAGCATTGATTTATTCTATTATCAAGAATGTTTGTTGGGAAGGAAGAATATACTTGTGAAATCCACCTGCTCCCAGGAGAGTCAAACTGCTTTCCACACAGTGTGATGTATACACAGGAAGTTCACTTACCCTGGAAGCTCAGGGTATGAGAGATGTCTCGGAGAATTTTTACCTGTCACTAAAGAAAAGGGAAAATAATTTTTCCATCTCTATTTCTCTTTCCTTTCCCCTCATGATAACATTCATTAAATGCCCAATATGCTCCAAATGCACTGAAGTTTTGAAGTGAAGGGCAAATTCATGAAGGCTACTTGCCACAAAAGGAACAGTATGACTTGTCCCCTTTTTTACCTTTGTTTTTGCTCAGGATATTTTGAGAAAATGATGCTGATAGTGTTATACCAAGAAAGAATTGAGGCCTGGCGTGGTGGCGCACGCCTTTAATCCCAGCACTCGGGAGGCAGAGGTAGGAGGATCGCCGAGAGTTCAAGGCCACCCTGAGACTACATAGTTAATTCCAGGTCAGCCTGGGCCAGAGTGAGACCCTACCAAAAAAAAACCAAAAAAAAAAAAAAAAAAAAAGAATTGAACATAATTATGTAACACAATGAAACACACAATTGTTAGCTTCCTGTGTGAAACACCTCTGAAATGTCTAGTTTACTTTCAACTTTAAGTGAATAAATTTGATCAACACAAATTGTCTCTGAGGCAATCATGGATGAGCTGTCCCAGTGTAGATGACAGGGTTTTCTCATGAGAGCAAACCACTGGCACGGCTTGATGTGATGCCCCAATGTCAGATGAATGGATGTTGCCCATGTTGTGTGAAATAGCAAATATACCATTGGGACAGCTGAACAAGTTTTCCCTGAGAATAGATTATGGAAAGAAATGGCCATGCACAGGATCATACTTCAGTGATAAATGTGATTAATAAAAGTAGCAAAGTAATGTCTTATATCACCAAAACATTGAGTTTTTTTCCTTTATACTATTCAATTAAAATGTGTTATTTAATGATTATTTCATGATTACAACATTTCAAATGCCTTGAATAAGGATGCTTAGCCACTCTAGTGCCAAGCAGCTTTGAATTAATGCATATTATATCTGCTCATAATATCATAGGCATGCCAATGTTCAGTACTTCCTCTGTCTGTTTTTTTTCAGTAAGGAAAGAGCTAAAAGAATAAAAGCTCTTGTAGAAAGTCAAAGGGCCCAGTAGCAAAAAAAAAAAAAAAAAAAAAAAAAAAAAAAAAAAAGCAACTGTGGGATCTAATTTTCATGAAACAGTCTAAAAAAAAAAACATTGTTGGATTTTTGACTAGTGAAAAAAAATGTGCTGCATTCATTCACTGAATTCAAAAGTGATGCAATCAACTCATGTGAAATGCAAAGTTCTGACCTGCTCAGCCATGCTAATGACTATGCCATTTACATCTATGCCACTTTAATAGGGAGTAAATGGCTGAAGACTTCATAAAGGATTCATTTGTTTCTGCTCAGATATCTAATGACAGAAAACATCTCAAGTAGAAAACCATTAAAATGTTACATTTAGTACCAGTTTCCTCATAAATGTATTTCAGTTTCAGTGTCTATTTCCTAGAGAAACACAAGCTGAGAAAAGCCAGCTGTTTTATTATAGCTAAAAATACAATTTACTTGTGTTTTAGTAGACCAAGCCCTAATTTTAGCTAAGTAATTCCCAAACAGTTGTTTATCCATATGTGTGGTATGGTGTGGTATGGTGTATGTGTGTGTGTGTATGTGTGTGTGCACAAATATGCAAATAATCATTTTATTTTTTGGTTGTAGTCTTCATGGGGACAGAAATCTTTATAAGTACTGAAATATTTTCTGTTTTCATGATATTAGTGGATTATAATAAAATAAAATAATCATTCTCATAAGTTAGAATATTTAACTCCTCCTAAAGTGTATATACATAACTTTTTTTCAAAAATAATGTATAAAATTTTAAATTTCCAGAAGGAAAATCATCAGAAGATCAAAAATGTCATCAAGTGAACTCTCTGGAGTTAAATTTTTAGCATTTTTCTATCTTTAAGCAGGACTACACAATTGTAAGATCTCAAACACTTAACATTTGTTTCTAATATCAAAATATAGTCACATGTGATTATAAGTATTACTTATTCACATTGGCTAATGGAACTTTTAACAAAGAGCAAAGTAGTGTGGATACATATCTTCAGTCTTCTATTATATTTTCATATTTTGAGTAATTATAAAGCAGAATAATGTAAGCAGTGGCAACACTGTAAAATGAATGGCAGTATTGTTTAAATGATTTATTTCTAAATTAGTGATATTCATTCTTAACATACATATAAGTAGCTTTTGAGATATTATATGCCATAATCCATGGAAATATGGATTGATAATGACTGCATACTAAATTTAGCCATAAGTATAAATCTGTAAATAACTATATGAAAGACATGTATTAAAATGGAATCTTACACTGGCAAAAACTGCTAAAAATTTCAGTGTCATGTAATGCAAATATTTAAGTACAATCATTCAAATATAGCATCCATTATTAATAAATTCATTGATAGGTAAAGCTATTATATTTATTTTATAATAGTGCAAACTTAATTTAATATAGGTAAATGTAAAAATCGCCTTAGACTTTGAATATAAAATGATTACTTATGAAAACAAAGTACATATATCAGCTAGCTATACACATAACAAATATGATATCACCATATTTTTTAAAATGAACTTTTTATTTTTATAATATACTCAAATCACCTAGAGTACCTCTTAGATCTCCACACTTCACACTGCCCTTTCATGCTGATCCGAGTGATGTAGCAGACAGAATTCTAGGATGACTCCAGTGGTAGCAGTCTCTTCAGTGGTCATGTCATATGACAGAAGGGAGGTGGAGATGTGGTGAGGAATAGGGAATTACCTAGGTTAAAATGGCCCCACAACCTTTTAAAACCAGAAGATTTTTCTGCCTCATTCAAAATCTGAATATTCTCAATGTGAAAGTTAGTTTCCCAGTAACGTAAATTGAAAAGTCCAAAGGGAAAGAGCCCCATCATGGTCTTGAGACTAGAGAAGTCTTGTCTATCTGCCAACAACAAGCTGAAGACCTCAGTCCAAATGTCACAAGAAAGGGATTCAGCCAATGCCCCCAGGGAATGCACAAATAGATATCTGCTTAGGGAAGTACCTCCAGGGCAGGGTGAAGCCAGATTACACCATGATTTAATGAGACACTAAGTAGAAAACTCCCTTCAAAGTACTTCAGAATATGGAAGGCATGCATGGAATGACTACTTTGCTGAGTAATAATAAATGAAGTGCCACTGCATATCTTTAAGGGCTTCAGTATCTTATTCATTCACAGTTTTAACTATGGAAATTCCTTCAATCTATATAGTCATTCTCACATAGCTTTTTAGTTGCAATTATTACAAAGTGTAAGTATCATATAACTTAGGTGTTATTAAAAACTTTGGTAGTAGGATTACCCTTTAATAGTATTATAATTTTTAAAAATTCTGTATGGGAATTTTAAATTTATAGACAATATGCTCTAAGTAAATAATTATAATAACTACTCTTATAAGTTTAATTTTCATCAATACGTTACTTAATAAGGTACATTTATTTTATCACTGAATAATTAATAGTATTTTTTTCAAAATCATAAAAATCCATTGGCATATTTCATTAATCATGATACCTGTACATAAGCTTGAAAATCACTTATGTGTTTTGGAATAATAGTAGGTTTATTATTATATCTACAATAACGTTATTCTTACTTACTTATAATGTATCTCTTTTCTGCAGGCTTAGGAATGACCTTGTAAATATATATTTGTAGCTCTAATTAAGAAACTCATCTTGAATCATGATAACTTTGACTCTGGATGTAAAATTTTTGAAATCCGTGAAAGTTTATCATGAACCCCAAAAGTAAGATACTCCCCTGCCATTTCCCAAGGACTTTAGTCTTGAGATCCACAATTACAACCCATGAAGATCTTGGCATTTTTAGGACTGCCACTTTATTTCAGCCTACAAACCAGCTTGCTAATGAGGTGTCTAGACCATCATATCTCATTTGTCACAAACATTCCACTCGAATAATGGAAATGTTAGGGTTCAGGGACCTGGAGTCACATTTTTGATAGATTTCCTGAACAACTAATTGAACTATCTAAATCCAAGGTCTTCCTCATAGAGATTTTTATTACCTAGACCTCTGCTGGGAAAGTGCTACAGCAAGACAAAGACCATCCAATAAGGTCCCGTAATAAGTTACTGACAACATTCTTATACAGACAATAGAGATGCCAGCATTAAGGCAAGCTCACACAGACTGCCTCTGTTGGGAAAAATAAGCTTAGTGAAAATGTAATAGCTGGAGGTAGATTCAAGAAAAATGATAATGGGAAAAGGTGAATTAAATTCCCATTGGCAATGTGAAGGTATGGTAGTGCAATAAATGTAGCATTAATTTTGTGTGAGTTTAATTGTCAACTTAAACAAAATTGGAACATGTTGTAAAGTGGGGCTAGAATAAGAAACTAATACATTTTAAGGTAAAACAGATATAATTTATGAAATGACCACTGACATTCAGTTACTAGTTTTTACAATTCAGAGCAAGTAAAGTCTCCTAACTTGAAAGCATTTCCAGAAGAAGAGAGAATCCTCCTTTCTCTCATGTAAGAAATCATCTGTGGAAATGAAGACACAAAGATCTTGATAATAGGAAGTGTTGAAGCCTCCGTATAGCTGTTTGGTAATATACTACTGATAAACCTTCTATAAAGTAATATTTTGGTACAGAAAACTTCAAATGAGAAGTCAATATTTATTAGTTGAGGAAGGGATTATGCTCCAGTGTCAAAAGAAAACTTTGCTCAGCCTAAGTACATGTCATCAGTGAAGGTTTGCTCTGTTCACCATTATTTGCTATGTTTTCAACAATCAATTGGATAGTGTTGAAAAAATGCAAGACTGTATTGTCTTTCTCATAAGACTAGTAATATACAAGTATCAATAAGATTTAATGTGATGTGACCTTCCAGAAATACTTACTCTCATTGTCTGAAGTAAAGTCCTTGATAAAATTTTCTGTTTAGGATAATAAATTCTAAGTAATATAAAAGAAAGTTATCTTCATAAGAAAATGCTCTTATTATGTGGCATATTCTCTTGTATATGTATCATTTGCCTGAAATTTAAAATATCATTATCTAGTAACATTCCTCAAAATTAAAGAAAAACAAGTAGCATTTCATGAAATATGTCTAACAGATTCTACACAGATTTGAATTTACCAAGAAACAGCATTTTATTGATGAAAGAATTAAGATACACAAATAGGTGACACAGTTTTATAACCAGATGTATCAGAAAGTCATCTGTCATCTCCAGTGCTATTACAAATTCATTTGAAGTTGTGTTTATGTTGGAACACAAGTAGGAGACAGGGAGATAGAAATTTTAAAAGGGAAGTTGAAACCATGGAATAAGGATTGTGTTGTGCCCAAGAAAACTTAGACTTATAAGAATCTTCTTCCAAATCACCATAAGCCATTATCATTACTATTATGTTAAAAGACAACATTGGGAAATATTTTCCTTCCTTAGCTAATCTACTATAAAGTAAAGAAGGTACTTGAAATGCACAGAATGGCAATCTGTCACCTCCTTGAATTCTCTTTTTTTTCATCACTTTTTAAAAAAAATTATTATTTTTGTTATTGACAACTTCTTTCATTGTAGACAATATCCCATGTTATTTCCCTCTCTCCCCTCACTTTCCCCTTTAAAAATTCACTCTCCGTCATATCTCCGCCCCCTCTCAGTCAGGGAAAGAGACTGAGTAAAGGAACAGTGGAGGGAGGGCAAATCAAAATCGAAGAGGATATAAAAAAGTCATACAGAAACCTACTTTCTGGACAATGGAAAACTCAGAAGCCATAGATTGTTACTAGAATATTTTCAGTGCCAGGGATGGGATACCTTCCAGTGAGTTGTTGGCCAGGGAGGTCACAAATACCTCCAAATCATTATAGGCCATTGTTGAGGCCCTTGGTTTTCCACCAGGAATAGATGGTAAGACCCTATTGCTGAAGACTCCACGTACTTGGGTTCACTGAGAAAACCTGCTGGAGGACCAGCTGACAGAAAGTTGAAAAGAGCTACTCTGCATGCAGTTCAATAGGAGAGAGAAAACACCAATGAAGGTACTCAACAGTGACCACTGAAAGCTTTAAATTTGGCCAGCCAGGCCAAATGAGCCAACGGGTGCAATAGTGGCATGTCTGTTATGGGGGAAACCAACTGCTCTCTAATTGGACTGGAGGCCCGCTCCATGGGAGGGAACACATACCTGATACTGAAAACATATGACAGGGGTAGTCATGAGCCCTAAGGGTGTAAGGTCTGCTGGTGTCTCACTAAATGTATATACTATGCTCACCAAACTGCCCAGTAAGCATTTCTTTTAATGTCCACACCCATATATTACTGCTACTCTCACTTTTGGTTAGAGAAGCTTCTCTTTTCAGATGGTGGCAACCTTGGGATGACTCAGAAGACACTATGGTGCTGAGAAGTGACAGAGGATTGCTCAGCACTGGAACATCTCTAACACCTTCCAAGGCTCAGGGTCCACTGCAGAAGAGGGGGCGGAAAGAATGTAAAAGCCAAAGGAAGAGTAGGACTCCTTACAAAGTGCTCCTCCAGACACAAAATGGCCTGGATATCCATGACCTCAAAGTGCCTGACACTGCCTACATAAGACCCTTGAATTCTCTTCATGAAACAAATGATGCAAAATCTTATCTTCAATAATCAAAACATAACCACAAGCTATATAATTAGTATAACAAATACAACACAACCACAGACGTGATAAATTAAAATTCTATGAATGTTCTATAAACTCGTGTAGTTTCAAATACTTCTAAGTATACAACTTTTTAAAAAGTCCATAAACCTCTAGGACTTGATAAGCACTGGGCTTTCAATTTCCAGCCCAGAAACATAAATACTCAGAATGGCTAAGTTCTTGATGTTTGTTTCCATTTCTAAAAGTATATGGGACTGAATCAAGGTGAAAAGTGTTATGTGCCTAGCTTGAATAAACTACTTGCTAGAAAAATGAATGTAGTTAAGATATTCTTTAAGGAATAACTTTGAAATAATTATCATTAATATTATCAGCTATCTATTAAAAAATATACAAGTATTTTTTTTCTTTATTAAATCCAGTTGTTATAAGCATTCCATAATACATATAATGTGCGTTCCTCTGTTGATAAATAACAAGGCTGAGTGACATAGAAAGATTCAGGGATCGTAGAGAAAGTAAGGGCAGAGCCAGTATCCTAAACAGGACCAAAGCCCATTTTCAATGACAAGGCCACAAAGAGTTCTTTTGTCTCCACTATGACTCTGATATTCAACATTCCTTTAGGCCTTTTTAAAAGCTGCATTTTCTAATCATATCCTTTTATGTCTTTTCCTTTTGACCTATTTCCAATTTCTAATATTTTGCTTTTCATAGTCATTCTAACCATAGGCTTTGATTTGCAGTGATTATCTATTTGCCATATCTTTGTTCCAGACTTTGTTAAAACTAAAGGAAGTTTACATCTTTCTGAACAGAGTGAACATAATACCATTAATTATGACTGTTTTCTGATGTGTGCACTTGTCATTGAACTTTCATATACTCACAGTTCTTCTTACCCCGATTACACTACAATGAATTCCTCCTTGCTGAACTTTATGCTGTTCACTTTCAAAAGTGGTAATGCACAGAAATTGCAATTAAAACAGGCATCAAATAGTTGGGGACAACTTAAGCAAGCTTAATGATTGTAGGTCCATTGACAAAGCTTCCAATTGAGAGTGCTAAAAACTGGAAGATGAATTATCACAGCAATTATTATTTTATAGGTAAGCACTTGTGGGAGAGTAGCTGAACTTTAGATGACTTGAAAAGTCTACTTCTTTATAATTTTTAAAGGGTACATAAAAGAGCACTTAGGAATGATAACAGAGTGACCTACCTAGAATATTATCAAAGGTTCTATGCTTATACATTTTTAATGTTCATTAACACAATACTTTATTTAGGATAATCTACGAGTCAGAATTGTCAGGCAGAATATGCCACAACCACTTTTGGGTAGTGCTGTACAAATGAAACTGGATGGTGTTTTTAGTTTTATTCATGAGACCACTTTTTTAAAATGGGGTATTTCCTAATGTATATACTGATAAACTTGTTTAATTTTGTCTAAAGCAATATTCACTTCACTCATTATAGATGGAGTGCTTTTAAAAACAAATATTCAATGTCACAACTCTGCCTAAAAAATTAACAGTAACAAGTCACTAATACTGTCTAACATCTGTATAATTCATTTCTACCTTGTATCCTGTGTGATCATAGGTATTAGATAGCTTAATTATATTTATGTATGTGTTGCCTTATTTTAAAATTTATATTAATATTGCTTGATATGCATCCAATAGTTAAACATGAACATTGTGAAATGAGACTGCTTGGGTATTTCTGCAAAGTTAATAGTAGAGACTTGGTATAATATAAGGGGACATTATATAATATAAGGAGAGAGTTTCATTGTCCATTATATACAAAGATAAAATCTTTACTCAGTATATTTCATAATTCTCACAATAATCAAATGAGATTGTCATCAACTTGCAGATAAAATATTTTAAGTTAACTGGCTTGCCCAAAATTGTGAAATGTGAAAGCATTTGCATGAAGTGACATTTGTAATTATTGTAATTTAAAAATATTTTATTTATTTATTTGAGAGAGAAAAAGAAAGAGGGAGAGAGAGAGAATGGGTATATCAGGGCCTCTAGGCACTGCAAATGAACTTCAGATGCATGTGCTACCTTGTGCATATGGCTTACATGGGTACTGGGGAATCAAGCCTGGGTCCTTAGGTTTGCAGATAAGCACTTTAACAACTAATCAATCTCTCCAGCTTGCTATTGTAATTTTTATTCAACATCATCTTATATCTCAAATGTATTTCCTATTTCAAACTAGCTATATCCTATTAAATTTTAGTCAGACCTCACCTACTATCAAGAAATATTAATTTGACTGTCATTTTTCCTCTGGATTAGCAAAGAGTACCTGGTTTAGACTTTAGTCAAATACACGTTGGTGTTACAGTTGTCATAACATGTCACAAAAATAAGTCTTCATAACAGCATCTTTACTAAGCCATGTCTTCTTTATAAACCATACCATTCATTTCAAAATTTCTATTCACTGTTAACTTATTAATTTTAATTAAACTAATAAGTAAATAAGTGAGATAAAATTAATAGGAACACTATTTTATAATGGGGGAAGTAGAATTATATGAATTTCCTTCTTTATTAAGTTGATCTCATATTTCTTATTAAATACTTTATTTACAGTTTCCATAAATATAAACAACATGTAATTATTGCAATGATATGTCTACTATACCCAAAATAGAGTAAAATATTAAAGGGATATTCCACTTGAAGTTTCCACAAAATTAAAATTAAAACTCTTAAGCAATATGTGATATTACTTATTTTCAATCTATGATTTAACTAAAAATACAAAGACTGGACTAAAAACAATCAAATGGTTATTTCAGTATAGTATTATCAATGGTGAGGATGTAAAATTAACAGTATAGCATGGATCAGAGCTGTTCTCCAAGACACAGAATATTCCCAAGACTAACTTGTTAAAAAGGAAAAAAAAATAAAAAACAACAAAAAAACAAACAAACAAAAAAAAACCCCGAACCTTTGTCTGGTGGGCTCTGTGGGTATATGAAGCATAAAATTTTCCACATATCTGCCATATACTTTTCTTTACAGTGAAGAATTCGGTATTCCAAAAGCTTCAGGTCCTGGATAACTTTCATAGACCCAGTTGAAAACATGGTTTTCTTTAATATCCAGAATCACACAATGATTACATTCATAGTTAAAGAGATAAGTTTCTACAGTATGTTTGATGATATTTACTCTTAGAAATCCATATAACACTGGGGTTTGAGAATCAGGCACATAGTTTTATCTTATTATTTATTGAAAAATAAGTAGAATGAACCTAAAGAGGGGAAGTAATATTATTATGAGGGCTCTTTTGGACATATGGAAGAATGAGAACATCTGGCAGAGGCCATTATCATAAAAATTGATTAACAGTGAGTAGATAGCCGGGCGTGGTGGCACAAGCCTTTAATCCCAGCACTCGGGAGGCAGAGGTAGGAGGATCACCGAGAGTTCGAGGCCACCCTGAGACTACATAGCTAATTCCAGGTCAGCCTGGACCAGAGTGAGACCCTACCTCGAGAAAACCGAAAAAAAAAAAAAAAAAAAAAAAAAAAAGTGAGTAGATTATTTGTATCTCCATAGAAAACACAGATTATTAAAATGGTGGCTTTTGATAACAAGGGAAATTTACCACTGATAACATTATATTGTATAGTATAAAGTAAGGGGCAATGATAAATTTCTCATAAAGGATTATCTGTCAATGATCATAATCTGCCCTAGCTACTATTTACCTCAGTAAACAAATTTATCTCATTTAAACCCATCTGAGCAAGTGAGGTTGGCACCAGTTACAAAAGGTATGGCCAGGGCTGGAGAGACGGCTTAGCAGTTAAGGCACCTGCCTCCTAAGCCTAAGAACGCTGGTTCCAATCTCCAGCGGTTCCAATCTCTAGGGGTTCCAATCTCCAGGTCCCACGTTTAGCCAGATGCAAATTGATGCAAGGGTGCAATGCTGCACTTGACCAGAAGGGGGCGCACAAATCTGGATTTCGTTGTCAGCAGCTGAGAGACTGCTGGCGCACCCATCTCTATCTGTCTTCCTCTCCCTCTCTCTGTCTCCAAAAATAAATAAATAAATAAATAATAAATAAATAAATAAATAAATAAATTGGCATGGCCAGTAACATGCAGCTATTAAAAGGGCAGACACTTGATGAATAAGTCTATCTGACTCCCAAAATGGACTCTTAACTGTTCTGATGCATACACAAGGGAAATGTACTGGGATATTCAAAATTAATATCATTAAGTGTTATCAGTTTATTTTCTTTTTCACTGAGTGCTAAATTTCATTGTCCAGTAACATGCAGTCACTAAACATTCTGTGAATTAAACATCTTAGAGGAAAAAACACACAGAAATTGTTTTCAACACTTAGGCAATAATATTATAGCTGATGACTCTTTTTTTTAGACAGAATATTTTGGAGTGTTTAATAACCATGAAATTACTGAGCCAGCTTATATTATTTTTCTACTTTTAAAAAGTGCTTTGGGGCTATAGCAAGACAGTCATTAGGGGGAAAGTAGTGAATTTCACTCAGGGAAAATAAGAAAACTACTGGTTGAGAAGGAAGGTTCAAATGAATCAAGAACTTTAAGTGTTTCCAGCAACAAATGAACAACTTCATGATAACAACATTGTTGATATTCTGCGCACAGATCTTATTAAAGCAATTTGTTGGATTCAGCATCATTTTCAATAGGTAATATATTTTAATAAATTAAAAATAATTCTGATTAACCATAAAAGTAAATAATTTCAGATTATCACATAATAATTTCTCAGAAACTGTGAGTATATTAATTTTCTTATTTTAGTATAATGTTTATAAAGTATTTCAAAGAAGATTCTTTGAATTTCTGCTTTTTCATTTTTCTATATTGAGTTAAGAATTTATTTAAAAAAATGAAATAATATGTGGCTTTTTGTGTATGCATGGGGTTGAGTCTCACTCTAGCCCAGGCTAACCTGCAACTCACTATGTTACATGAGGCTGGCCCCAAACTCATGGCAACCCTTCTACCTCTGCTGCCTGAGTCCTGTGATTAACGGCATTCAAAACCACACCTGGCTCCATGTGAAGTTTTTTAACAGCTGTGACAACTAGATGAGATTAGAAAACATGGAGAAAGAGCATATAATAAGTACAGTGAAACAATATTGGGTAGTCTGAATACCAATGTCCCAAACTAGAAGTAGAACAGCAATTTAAGATTATTTTTCTAGGGCAGGAAACATGTCTTAAATATCAATATTTTCATAAGCAATGAACTGAAGATACCAGAAATGACACAATTAATTAAGTGAAACCTTGACTGAGACTGATCATACATAGCTTAAGAATAAAATAAAATAAAATAAAATAAAATAAAATAAAATAAAATAAAATAAACCTTGGTTGAGTTAAACAAGTCCGATTTTAACATGCATTAGAGACAATGACAAACATAAAGTATTTTTTTTAAGATAAGTACCTTTTACCATTGAACACTTTTAAGGCTTAACTAAAGAAGTATTTAGGACTGTTATTTCTCTGGCATATAATTTCTAGATTAAATCAATTGCCTTAAAGTTACTGATAAAATAATTGATAAAATATTGTTTTCAGGACTTCTAAAATGTTCTGCCTATACTTATAACTAACAGATACTTAAAATGCATATGCTTTCTATGTCCCAAATATAGCTTACACTGTCACCTGACAACTAAACTTAAATATTAATCAGAATGATTTAAAACTATTGTGCCATTGTCTAACTAGATCACCTTTGCTAACCAGATGTTTTACACCTTTTTTAAAAAAAAATATTTATTTATTTGCAAGCAGAGAGAGAGAGAGAGAGAGAGAAAGAGAGAGAGAGAGGCAGACAGAGATAGAATGGCACACCAGGGCCTCTAGCCCCTGCAAACAAACTCCAGATGCATGTGCCCCTTGTAGTAGCCAAAATCAATTGGAAACATTGGGAGTTAAAAGGATAACCAATATTTTGGTTCCTGCTCCTAGGACAGAAGGCCACAGGAGATGATGGGACAGTGCTAACGTCTAGCTTCTGGTAAGTTACCTATCTTCTCAATCGGAGAGGATATGGAGACCAAGAGATAAAATCCAAGTCAGTGTATCTTCAACAGCAGAGTCATATCAGAGGAAAATCAGTCCTCCAAGCTTCCCAAAAGAGGGAGGGCCACTTGGTCAGCGCGGCCTTGCCTTATCCTAGCAATGCAGAGAGTCACACAACTCCTCACACATCCCTAAAAGTCTCTCCTACAGCACCATTATTAATCTCCAAAATATACAGTTAATTCTGGGAGCCTACATGGTCTTAATAACCCAATTAGAAATATAACTACAAAATAACTACAAAATATAACTAATGTAAACAAAGATTCAGACTAATAGGCTCCCCTGTCTGACACTGAATTACAATACCAAACTCCAACATTAACTGAGGCCTTCTGCCTCTGCCTATCCCTGATTAACTTCCCCTACCCTGACCCCAGCTCCTCCCACTTGCCTTAGTTACAATCAGAGATATTCCCAGGGCCCCCTCCTTCCTTATCCCTTACCCTATCTCATCCAGGAATAAGTACACCTCCACCCCAAGGGACACTCTCAAACTTAAACTCTCTCATGTTCCTATGCTTCCACTGATCCCAAAATGCTCCTCTTGAATACACTGATGCCCCTCTGCCTCCTCTCTCTTGCCCCAAGCCCTCTATCCTTTGCCTCTGAGTGTTCATCCTCCCCTTGCGCCTGGTGTTTTGATGTCATAACAAGCTCCTTAATTCTTCCTTCTGTCCTCTAATGGCATGCACAGAGCCCATCTCTCTGACCTTCTCCATAACAGATGTCGCCAGCCACTGCCCCGAAGCCAGCTCAATACAGGGATGGTACGAGAGAAGTCTCTGTTGTGTTATGGACCAAGTCATTAACAGCATGCTACACTGGTGCTAATAGAGGGTACTCACTATGGATCTCACCACTTCGGCCACCTCTAGCCACAATGGAACTGCCCCCTCATCACCTGCCCTGAAGGGAGACCCATCGACCACATTATCCAGCATCTCCCATAAGAACTCGTTGCCCCTACAGTCCACATGAAGAAATTAACCTTCCTCTAACAGGCCCAATATGGAGTCTCCAAGGACAGCAAGATGGAGACAGAGACATAAGGAAGTGGATTATCCACGTTCCTCAAGAAACCACCCAGCCATTATCCCCTCCTTGCCTGCAATGACCCCAGGTCATGGATTCTGGCCCCCTTAATTTGTAAATCACCAGGAGCTGTTCTGGTGTCACACCCTGGCTATCATAGATCTCCCCTCAGCTCTTCCTTTCCTCACCTTCCCCCAACTGAAAGCCCTATAAAGTCCACTATCTGAGGAACTCAGGTGGGCTGTGCTCCTCTCTTGTGAGCCAGCCCTGGCAGCTCTTGCTTTGCCCAAATAAAAGCTTTCATTTTTGCCTCAAAAAATAAAAATGAAAATGAAAAAAATTAAGTACAGTGAAGCAATTTCATTTAGTTATTGCAAACCTCAATCCAGCTAGATTATGTACCTGTGGCTATTTCAAGTCACTCCTCAGTTATTATAACAGATGATACCATGACCCTTGTCTTACCAACGTCCACAAGCAGAGAAGAAAAAAATAATACCCTGCAATTATAGAAAATCCTTTTTCACATAGCATTATCACTTGCTGCGTCTGTGAAAACATAAATAACTTGTATTTATGAATAGAACGGACCCTTCATTGAAATTAGGCTACAAATTTCCTTTTGTTCCTTCTTGCTTTGCCTATCGCATTATATAGAGAGGTATATTACTGATAGGAGACAGAAATTGTCTAGGCAGTCAGGATAACAGTACCACAAAAGTAGTAGTTTTGTATTACTTGAATAAAAGCAAGAAATGTCACTGAGCTTATAGAAACCTGGATGTTTCACCCTCCAGGAAAGATTTCTAGATAGAGCTTGCATCCTTCCTAGAGGACAGAAACCCTGGTCCTTACCTGAGATTATTGGGAAAGCTTTAAAATCTGGTCTCTGTCCATAGTGACCTGCTGACCTGTCTTCCTCACATAGCCACTCCCCATTAAAAACAAAAAACAAAAAACAGATCTGAGTTTCAGGTGGGCTTCTAAAATCCCCCTTGCATTTCTGGGTAAGAGTTCTGCCTTCTTCCCTCATGGGGTTCTCAAACCTCCTCTTGCTTTCCTGTGCAAGAGCTCCAGCTTGCTTTTTTCTCATGTTCTAGGCTTAAGCCCCCTTTCTCTTCATTGTCCTAAAGCTTTAAATTGCAATAAAGTCTTAGTGAACCTTATCCTCTGGTCTCTGGAACTCATTCTTTGAATTCATAGGACAAGGATCCAGGAACACTCCAAATTATTGTTGTATAGGTGTACAAGGAACCCAAAATTCCTTTTTTTTTAAAAAATTTAATTTTGGTGCATTGGCCAGGAATGTCACCAGGTAAATGTTCTCCCAATTCCTCCCTTCCTTATGGCAGGAGAAGTGATCTGTTCTTCCTTTAGTGGTAGTTTGAATAGATGGCCCCCAATACATTCAGTGTTTTATTAGTTTGTTGTTTGCATCTGCATCCACCTGGCTGGAGGCAAGGTCACTGGGCGGATCTTAAGGTGTGTTGGTGGGTTTGAGATTCCATTGTAAAGAAATGCAAAGTGTGCCTAGCTGGAGTTCCTGAGGTGTGCTGTGCTGTGTGGCTTTTGGCTTTTGGTTTCTCTCTCTCTGCTTGGACCTGTGAAGGCAGACCAGCTTCTTCTGCCATTATGGAACTTCCCCTGGAACTGTAAGCTTTAATAAATATTCCTTCTTCCATAACCATGACTGGTCTGGAAGTTCAGCTCAGTGAACCTGAAGCTGTCTGCTACAAAATTCCTGTATCTTTTTTTTTTTTTTTTTTTTTTTTTTTTTTTTTTGGTGCATTGGCCAGGAATGTCACAGGGTAAATGTTCTCCCAATTCCTACCTTCTTCATGGCAGGGGAAGTGATCTGTTCTTCCTCTAATTCTCCATTTTTTGCCATGCAACTCTTCTCTGCTTGTGAACTGGGTAAATTTAAAACTCTGTAAATGGTAGATTTGGGAAATACTGTGCAAGACAAATATTAGATTTTTTTTTCTTTCCACCTGCTTGTAGATGCTGAATTGAGTTTTGTCAGAAGATATTTTGTGTTTGCTTTGTGAAACACAGACATAAATTTTAGGTACTAATAACCAATGCTAGTGTGTGAGAAATGCAGATTGTGACTGTGCTGGTTTGATTCTGCAGCACTGAGCTGTGGGACATAGATTCAAACATTGTGCCCAGATAGGGCTTCATGCTGGTAGGACTCTATTTGGGACACTGCATATTGGGATATTCTGTGGGTTATGCAGACACATGCCTGTGACCCATCCTAGATGACAAACAACAGAAGGGTGATGGCAGAAATAGATCCCATGCCACAGCTAGACACACAGGCTGGGACCCTGCAACTGTGCCTTACTAGGCATATCTCACCAAGCAATATCCAGTCTAGAAAAGAAGAATCAGAACAGAGGGGGAAACTCTTAATGCTTCCAAGAAAAGAAAAGCCACATGGTCAGCACAGCCCTGACTCATCGCAGCAGATGGCACCAATGCTAAAAGAGCCACAGAGCGCCTCCTAGGTCCCTAAAAGACTCTCCTAAAGAGCCACAGCTGACCTTCAAATCATATACAATTAAACTTTAGCTACCTACTTGGTCTTAAACACTCAACAACAACAACAAAAAAAATCACCAAAAAACAAGGCATACCTTAAAGAATTTAAATATCACAGTACAGAATGTAACTATAGTTAAATGTGCTCACAATGACATCTGTATCATTATCAAAATTAATCTGTGTATATATATATATTTGATAGTTCTGCTAATGTCTCATCTGCTTTACAAGAACAAGTATAAACTACACCATTTGGTAAATTTCTAGATCTTCATGGTAAAAAAAAAAATCATTTCTGGTAATAATTCTGCTAATTTTCAGCATTTGTTCAACTGTTATTTCTACTTTGTATCCTCTTGTCTACCGTTAGCCCATTGTCCTATGACAATCCAACTCCATCTACCTGGATTACCCTCCAAGGCCTGAAATGCTACATAATGGAAACTCTGAGGACCTCTCTAAACCCCAATTTACCTGATACTTGCTTCTCCCTGATTTCTCCCATCACCACAGTCTTTACGTGGAAATCATAGGTTTCTTTCTGTACTATAAGACATCAACGTCAACAATAAAGCCTATGCTAAATGTTTTCTCTCACAAAATACTGAACTTCCATGGATATAGCCCATCACTTTCATAGAATCTTTTAAATCTTCAGTAAAGAATACATCCTAAAGCCTCACAGATCAGAATTTACCCTCCCCCTTTTCCCAAAACAAGGAAAAGTGAAATAGGTCAGTCTCAGATTTATGTAAATACAAAACACAGCGATATAGAGTCCCAGATGGAATATAACTCTGCCTTTAAAATACAGGACTTCTGGGTTATTATGTAGATAGGTTCTTCCATTGCAGTCAAAGTAATAGCTGGTAAGTTTTTAACATTTGTAATTAAGGATCAGAAAAAAATATTAATTATATTTCTTACCTTTGCCATTCCATTTTACTTATCTGCTATAAGTAGTATTAAATATTGGAATTGCTGGAATTTCATTATGAGGTTATTTTTTCTGCACTGACTGATGATAGCTTCCCCATAATACTCAGAAGCAATTAAATGATCTAAATAAATTGAGTATAGTTTAAAATGAAAATCAAATGTCAGCATATCAAATGGACCTAACCAGATAGGAAAGATTTATATTAATAAAAAATGTTTATCTTCCTTAATGCCTTTACCAGAAAATGAACTATCAAAATTAATTAATTGTAAGGTTATATATAATGAGAAATACTCAACACATATGGTTGTGTCAAGAAGAAATATGCGTAGCATGGAGATTTTTTCAGGGTGATACATTTAGAAAGAAGGAAAAAACTGAATACTGGATGAAAAGAAAGAAAAAAAAATGTTACCAATATTGGATAGACCTCAAAGAAGCAACAGGGCAGGAGTGGTGTATAGTTCTATGGTAGCATGATATTCATTGTACAAACACTAAACCAAACAAAGCCAGTGAAATGTATGAGAAATGTAATAGGTGAATTATTACATATAAAATATTGAGGAAGGAAAGATGAAAGTAAGTTTTCTTCCTTGTTGGAGCAAGGAAAAAAATTCATGATTTAAAAGAGAAGAGTTTTGGAAATAGATGTCTGCGAATTGAAGATAGCTTTAAAATGAGCCACTTTTATCACAGTAAAGGATGCATAATCTCAATTTGAAGACATTATGAAGGATCAAAACAAAGGCCTATAGTTGGAGGTCCCAGACTCATGGATGCATATACTAGAAATGCCAAGTACTCATTTTATAGGCTTTATCAAGGGAATTTGACTTCATGGTCCTGATATTTCACATTTGAAAGTACAGCTAAAAAGAACAAGTTTGCAGTGCTCTTGTTAAAACCAAATAAAATAACATTTAAAAAGTAATATTTTAAGACTCAGATATATCTAATACAAAGTGAAAGTTTAATAATGGTTGAACATATGTAATCTATATATTCAAATGAAATGTACTGCAGCATGGGTTGTTAGACTGGAGGGAACGATAGTAGAAAACAAAGAAGTGAGTTTACATAGGATTTAGGTGGAATTAAAATTATTGAAACTTTCATTTTGAGCTGGAAGGAGAATTATTGGATTTTGAGTAGGAATGTGTCATGATCTAATGAATACTGTAACTCAATTCCTTGTGTTGAAATATTCAATGTAACCATCAACCATGAGAGAAATCAGTGAAATGAGTTAGCAATCAATTAATACAAATTAGAAAGGAAGATTTGGGGGAACATTTTTTTTACAAAGTCACTTTCATACATTAATACCAAGTTGTCTTCAGTCTTTATACATAGTACCTTATCTACTAGGAATATAACTTACTCATGCATTGTTTTAAGACATCCTAACATGCAAATTTTTATTGTGGATAAGTCTTCATGTGTGCACCTATGAGTATGTGTGTTTGTGCGTCTGTGTGTATTTCTTGGTGTATATTTATGTGTGTGTGTGAGAGAGAGATCATTTATATGTGAAAGACACTGCCATTAAATTCATATTGTCATAAAACCATCCCCATCATTTCTTTCCAAAACTACTTCATCTTCTCCAACTGAAAATCAAAAATTGCTACGCATATAAAATTCTCTCTAAAATAACTATGCCCATCCCATCTATCTGGTACTAACTTCTCTCTCCATTGGAGAATTTGCTTATCATTTTTCAGATGGACGATGAATCTGAAGGGAGGATAAGCCAATCACACCTCACCACGGCCCCAGTTGAAACCATACAGTAATGTGGGGGATAGGCAAGAGTACAGCTTTCTTAGTGATCACAACACTAGAAAAAGGCTGAAGGAGATAAACACAGAGAACATCCAACTCCTACTAAGCCAGATATCCAGAGACAGAGGCTTCCAAAACCTCATCACTGAAGTGGAAATAAAATGATCCCAATGTGGCTCAGGGAAATTCATGGAAGAGAGGGTGGAAATAGTGTTAGAGCCACAAGTTGGGGCATTATGCATAGAGATTTGGCCTATCCCCCATAACTCTTGACTACCCCCACAATGCATGACCCACATTCCCCATTGATGAGGGTCCCTTTGGAAGGGGGAGGACAAGGAGGAGGAAAATGGAGTCACCAATATGAATGTGAAATTAGAATAACATAAATAAAAATAAATTATTAAAAAATTTAGTACCAGAGTCCAGTAATAAATACATAAATACATAAATAAATAAATAAATAAATAAATAGCTTATAAGATTAATGTGCCACCATGTGCATCTGGCTTACATAGGACCTGGAGAATTGAATCTGGGTCCTTAGGCTTCACAGGCAAGTGTCTTAACCACTATGCCATCTCTCCAGCCTATGAACAGATTTTTTTTATGTCAGATTATCAAAAATATTTTATAAACTAACAGTACCTGGGATGTAAAATAAAACAAATTAGGAGTGTACTTTGTTTGGGATTACTGGCATTGACAGTGAAGTGTACTAATTAACAGTAAAACTTTAGAGTTGAAGTATCTGATATCCAAATCACAAAGCAACCTTAAGCCAATCAATCACTTAATCTCCTAGTGTCCCAGCTTTCTCTCTAAAGAATATATATAACAATACCACCTACTTCAAATGGTTATTATACCATGAAAGTCAATGAGCTAAGATTTGAAAATGTTTATTAATGTAATTATTTAACAAATGCTATAAATTAAATTAGCATTTTGACATAAAAGCACATTATTAATAAAATTTACTTAACATTTCTCATTAGCACTAATCAAATAGATAAGATCAATGACATCTTACTCATCATTTAACATTTACCAAAAACAACAGACACTCCCATAGTAGGTAAGATCATATAAACAGTGTTTACAGATTGTTTATGAGCATACATTTGAGCTTCATATAGTCAATACTTCATTAAAAATTTATCAAAAATGAGGAAATGTAAAGTTAAAAAACATATAGCAAGGGCTAGAGAGATGGCTTAGCGGTTAAGGCACCTGCCTGCTGAGCCTAAGAACTCGGTTTCAATCTCCAGGTCGCAAGTTTAGCCAGATGCAAAATGACACAAGGGAGCAATGCCTCACTTACCCACAAGGGGGCGCACACATCTGGATTTCGTTCACAGCAGCTGAGAGACTGCTGGCATGCCCATTATCTATCTGTCTCCCTTTCCCCTTCTCTCTGTGTCTCTCTCCAAAAATAAAAATAAATAAATAAATAAATTAATTAATTAATAAAAAAGAAACATATAGCAAGTAAAGCATTAGAACATAAAAGTTGGTATCTTAGTATTAAATACCTTAAGAAATGTTTCAGAAGATATTGTAGAATCCTGAAAAATGACATCTGTAACCCTCCTCAGCTGCTTTTATAATCAGTTTACTAAATTGTACCTAATGACATCATAAAAACATACAGAACATTTAATAAATGTAAAATGAATTGTGTTTCAAATAACAATCTAATTGGAAATCCCATTAACAAAGAATATTGCCATAGTGGTAGATTATGGATTAATCAAAGGCTATTAAAACTCTCTCCTGCAGTGCTAATGATTTATTGTTCTTTCAGTTTGCAGCCCAGTGAAGTCTTTTGTTATTCACGTTGGTTCATAGTAGACAGAATGAAAGAATTGGTTTCACCAGCATGAGTAAAACCAAACCTATCAGCTATGAAGACATTTCCTTAGCTTCAATACTCAATACAAAAATAAGGAGCAATATTTGATTTCTTAGAGTGCAGACATTTGAGAGGTCTTTAACTGATAATAGTGTACTTAGTTACATAACAATGAATATGGGAAGTTGGCCTCTGGTAAGATTTAAGATGCAAAATTCAAACAGACAATGGATGAAATCACCATTTTTCCAAATGCTGTATGATTTCTCTTTCTGAAGTAGAACAATATTTCCTGTTGTCTGGTCAGTAGTTGATATCTACCTTCATTCATGAAAATCTGAAGGCAAGGACACTATTGGTTTCAGCATTGGCTCTACAAAGAAAAGGTACATAATGGCTTTTGATTTGTAACCCTGGTGGCTGTTCACAAGCCTCATTTGGTTTATGGTCCTATATATTCACTCCTACATTCAATTGTTGCATGTGGGTTTGCTCTGTCTGCTGCTGTTTCCCAGCATGTCAGAGATACATCATGCTGTTGAAGCTTTTTATCAGCAAGTTCATTTAAAAAGATAACTTCTTCCTACAGTTCACCTGCTTCAGCTCTCCGTATGATTCCTGTTCTGGTGACCTGCCATGCTGACAGCAGCTAGGTCGCTAGCATTTTAGACTACACAATGCTTTCCAGCTGTAGTGCTTATGTTCTCCATTCTTGAGTAGTTGGTTTCTTTTCCTGTCTGGCAGTGATTGATAATACTCATAGAGTAATACTGGAGAAATCTTCAGTGTGTTAAACTTTCTATGATTAATTACACTTACCATATTCACACTATAACAATGTGGACAATTTTAAATATAATCCTAAATAACTCATTTTATTATTGCATATGCAACAGAAACTTTTTTCAAAGAAAATTTTAAAAGATATTTTGAAATGTTTAGATAATATAAGTTTGTGTAAAGATCTTATCAACATTTCAGTAAAAGACATTGAAAGGGTGATGATGCATCTTTATGAAATGATTTTTTGTTCAATATTTGTCACATTAAAATATTGTGAAATATATGATCCATGGTAAAATCTGTCCTCAATAGTAAGCAACAATATATTCCAAATGAAAACAATCATTTCTGCCTCTTTAAGTCAGTGTTGCCAAATCCAGTGAACATTGTAATTTTAAAAACTGACCACCTGGCAAGAGAACTATATTTATGCATAAACAATCATAGTGGAAGAAGCCAAAATGTAAATCATTTAACTTTCTGAAGAAGTAAAGCCAGTGTTATAAACAGAACAATACTGTGAAATGATAAAGAAGCAGTCACACAAAAGCATACTGTCTGTCTGTGTGGAATTAACCCGCTAGGCATATGCCAGTCCTTCTGAGTTGTATAACCTGCTATTCATGACATGAACATTAATTTATATTGTTAAAATAAAACTTACCTATTTTCTCAATCAAGCATGCTTGGAAGATTACATTATACTTAATGAGAATCGCTTAAGAAAGCACCACATAGAAGCTTCAATAGAAAGTTACTTTATACCTCACACAGAGTCTTATTATCAACCATACTTAGTGGAATAGCAAAGATGTGTAAAGAGAGTAAGAGAACAGGACCATCTCAGCATGGGCGAGATTAAGTTTTTTGTTTATTTATTTATTTATTTGAAAGAAACAGATAGAGAGAGAAAGAGACAGATAGAGAGAGAATGGGCATACCAGGGCATCCAACCACTGCAAACAAACTCCAGATGCATGCACCACCTTATGCAGCTTGCTAACGCGGGTCGTGAGGAATCAAGCCTCAAACCGGGGTCCTTAGGCTTCACAGGCAAAGCATTTAACCACTAAGCCATCTCTCCAGGCCTCCCATCAAGTTTTTAAACAAATGTCACTAATGAAGATGATAAATTTCAGGAGAAGATTTGAATACAAAAGATTAGAAGGTAGTTTCACCATCAGAAAAAATATGTGAAAAATAGGCCAACATCAATCTCATATTTAATGACAAAATCCTAATCAATAAAATTTCACTAGTTTCTCCCATTAGGTTTTTTTTGTCTGACACTGTAATTTGCACTCATGAATTGTGTGCAGGCATACCAAGAGCCTGGTTTGCTGTAGCAAATTGCTTATATAACCCTTATTAATGATCACACTTAAGGATCCAGAAAAGATAAGAATAGCCATTCTGTTTTTCTAGGTTGAAAACACTGGTGGTTACCTATGCCCAATGTTCTCAATGTCTAGTGGCTGGGAAGACAAATTACTTAAGTCCAATTTTTATCAGAGGGTATTATAAAGAAGAAAATGGGGTTTATTTCAATATGGAATTCAGAATTTTAATTCTAAACTCCCTTGTATTTTTTTTAACATTTCAGGTTGATAAATTTTCTAAAGTTTTCTTATATTGGAGTGATGACATATTTAATGATACTGCCTACACACACGCGCGCGCACACACACACACACACATGTGCATGCATATATCTTTTTCTCTCTCACACACTTTATATATGTATACATGTCATTCTCTCTAGTATCTCTACAGTGTATGCTTGAAATTGATATTTTCTTTGATTGTAGGATAGAACCTATTAAATATACTCACTGTCTTTAAAACAAGTTATATTTACTAAGAATAAATGAAATAAAAGTTTTTGTGAAAGGATTAACCTACTTAAAATCTTGATTTTTTATAATTTAACACAAAATAGAATTTTAATCGAGCTTTTCAGTATATATCTGTCACAATTTTATTGGTAGATTATAATATTCTTTCTTTTTCACATTTTAGTCCCCAAAGATTAAGAAAGATGATATTCCCTTTCTGAAGATGTAAGTCTGATAGTACATGTCTATTGGCTCTTATCAGAGAGGCAAAAAGTGGAGTTATTCTGAATAGCTACTTAGGCAGAACTGCTGAGTTCTAGGTTGAGAGAGAGAGAGACTGTTTTGAAAATTGTAATGAGGAGTAACTGGGAAAGACAACTGACACTAACCTCACTACTCCATACACATTCATACATACACATTTGTACCCACACATACATACATGCACACATGTATGCACATACCACATAAAATTAGTAAAATAAAATATAGTAAAGGTATTTATATCACTACCACTTAGACATATATGTATTGTGGGTGTCTCAAAAGGAAAATGAAAAAAAATCAGACTATAATGCTTAATGATTAATAAAACTGAATGAAAAACATAAATATGCAAAATAACCTAAAAAATCTACATTTTGATATTTGAACATCAAATTTTTTAAAGCTATAGGCAAAGATAATATTGAAAGCAAGAATAGAGAAGCAGCCCATAAAAAATCCCTTAGAAGAAGAGATTTCTTACTAGAAATTTTGGAGGCTATAAGGCAGTAAATGGATATAACTAAAAGGCTACAATAAAGAGAATGAAATAAAACAATATGTGAAAGAAGAGTGTTTATTTAATCATGCAAAACTGTCCTTGAAAAGTGAAGGAGACATAGGATTTCCAGATAAAAATATGAAGGAAGCCATTACGTTAGACATGCTCTGTAAGAAATGGATATGCAGATGGAAATGAAAGGACACTAGACTTTAACTCAAAGTCATATGAAGAAATAAGGATTCACTAAAGGTAAATACATGGGACTGTGGCTTTTATGGAAGTATTAAATTTTTTCCCTGCATATGTTTTCTGATGCATCATAAATAAAGCTATAATTTCATTATATCAAACACTGGAAGAGGTGGAGACTGAGCTATCAAAATTAGAGTTTTATAGGGGCTGAAGAGATGGCTTAGTGATTAAAGTGCTTTCCAGTGAAGCCTAATGACCAAGGTTCAATTCCCTAGTACCTACATAAGCCAGATACACAAGGTGATGTATGTGTCTGAAGTTTGTTTGCAGTGGCTAGAGGACCTGGCATGCCCATTTCTCTCTCTCTCTCTCTCTCTCTCTCTCTCTCTCTCTCTTCCTCTCTCTCAAATAAACAAATAACATATTTTAAAAAGAGTTAGGGTTTTAAAATGCTATTGAAGTTAATATTGTATGAATTCAAATTAAACTTCTAAATCTTTAAGATATGAATGGCAATTTCCATGGTAACCACAAAGGAACTAATTATAGAGTAGATGAGATGGTAAATGGGGAAAGTGCTTGTTATCAGCACAAGCATGAAGACCTCAGTTTGGATGCCAAGCCTCCAAGTAAATCTCCAGACATGATAGCATGTATCTGACATCAAGAGCTTGAAGCAGGCAAAGGGAATCCCTGAAGCTCACATCCTACCTATTCTAACCATATTGGTGAGGTCTAGGTTTAGTGAGAGACCCTCTCACAGAAGAAGATTAACAGAAAGCAAAGACATCCAACATCAACTGCTAGCATCCTCATGAACATGCACACACATACACATACATGAACATGCTTGCACACCTGCATGCATACTACATCTACATGTCAAAAATAACTATAGAAAATATATGGGAAGAATAGTAATGAAACTATATATAATTCCCTATAAATATTTAAACACAAAGGAAATTAATATAGATATATAATATATAAGATAAAACATCTATAAATATCAAAATTACATAAATCTGTTTGTGTAATTACTTTGAACATAACTAGATCAAAATTCCTAATAAAGACATAATGAATGTCTAATTAATCAAAAATTTGGTATCCATGAGAGATTACTATAGATATAAAAGAAAATTAGATTGACTGAGAATGATTGGATGATGACTGATATTATATATAGGTGGTAACCAAAAATGAGCCTCATACAAAGTAGATTCTAAGTGTAAAAGTAAATTGTAAGAAAAAAGGAGACCATTTATATATTTTCACTCAAATATTCAAAGCAGCAAGAATATATAATAATTGAAAACATCCACAGGCAATGAAAATCACAACATAGGAAGTAAAACTTGATTAGGGGAAGAAATTGAACAGTTCTACAATAATAGTTGGTTACTAAATAATAAATAATCTCAATAATTAACAGATGGGCCCAACAGATAATATATAAGGAAAAAGAAGTCATGAACAACTCAAATTGAACCAATCTACCACAGAGAGACAGAGAGAGAACATTGTAATCGAAACAGAATATACCTCCTAAACATGTTTTTAAATCAGATGTCAGAGAAAGTAGCATATGGGGAAAAGAGTGATCACACAGGATGACATGAGATCCAAACTCTTCCTATTGCCTATTATTTCCATAAAACCACAAGGTTACGTGCAATGCATTGGCCACTGAGCTCTGGCAGTGAAAATACAAACGTTTGCTGTGCCACCAGCTGTATAGGACACCACATGCATTTATGTGCAACATCATCTATTTGATGGTGGCCAGAAGTAAACAACTATGCACCTGATTGCTATCATATTGAGCATATTCTGTGTGTATCTGTCTTTGGGAGCATTCAGGCAACCTTATAAAAATAGGTTTATTGTAAAACAGTATGCAGCCTCATCCACATCATGGTAACCATGTCTTTCCATTGTGTGAAGAGGCCATGTGCAGTGATTGCCCTGAACCATCAACATTACCAAGTAGTTCATTTCCCAGAATGTATCCTGCTGACTGTATACACAAGGGGATGTCATTTAACCTTTAAATGGAAATTATGAAATGCATTGCATTAAAAAGAAACTTAATGACATGTGAAATACATCAATAACAATGAGGGCAGATTCAGTATGAATTCATTGTTATGAGGGATCAGTACTCAAAATCACTAGAAATAGGATGTCAGGCATGAATGTGACTGCGTTCTGGGAGATTACTAAGTTATTTATTCATTTATTTATTTTAACATGATAGCTGGTGGTAAAGGTCACACACTACACACAGTTCAGTTAAAAGGGTGAAGATAGGAAAATGTGTATTGACAATAATAATACTAAATATGAAGGAGAGGCAACCTGCAAAATAAACACATATGTGGCATCACTGTGAAGTAAAAACTCTAGTATAAACTCCAGTAAAATACAAGGTGACAACATTGCCTATGCACTAATAATGGTTTTAAATAATTTTACTGATACTTTGTTTTACATGCTTAGTCCTAATGAAAGAATAACTCTTAGGTCCGAAGAAGGAAACCCCATGAATTTCCTTCTACTGCATTCTTGTTAGAATACTTAAAATTTAGGAAAATTTTCTCTTAACCATTTTAAATGTCTTATAACCCTTACTCATTTGCATAATGAATATGAACTATAAGGTCCATTTTCTTTGCTCAGCATACATTTATGATTTCTTATTAGAAGATATTATGTTATTCAGTAATATGGTTAAGTTACCTGAAGCTGTTTGAAATTGCTCATAGTTTTATATTTTCAGTCAAGAATATATGAGTGCATATATGTGTGAGGGGTATTTGGGGTATTTTATGCATGAGTGTTTGTGTGTATAATATCTGTGCCTATGTGAGTGTTCATGCGTGCAAGTGAACATGTGCCACAGTGTGTGGAGGTCAAAGGACATCTGTGGGTGTAGATTCTTGCTTTATACTGTGTTTGCGGCAGAATCTCTTGTTCACCATGCATAGCTCAGGAAAGCTGGCCTGACAGCCTCCAGAGATTCACTTGTATCACTCTCCCATCTCATAGTAGATAATCCTGGGTTACAGAATTCTGTTGTTGCGCTGGCTTTTATAAAGGTTCTAGGGATCCAAACTCAGGTACGTGTAAGTGCACAGCAAGCACTTTAACCACTGCATCATTCCCCCAGCCAGAGATCGGTACTTTTTAAACTCAGGGTAGGCAGCTTGCATTAAGTTCTAGTAGTTGGGATCTGCACTATTTTAAGAACTATGAAGATCCTAGCCTATAAACTGCATGCTGCTAATTAATCTCACTATGAGTGAGTACTTTGTGACAAATGTTGTTAATGAGTTCACAAGCTCACAATTCTACAGTAAACTTAAATTACTATGTGAATTTTGGTTAGTTGTTTTTTTTTTTTTTTTTTTTATCCCACTTTGGAATAAATAGGTAATTTCAAAAATATACCATTGGGGCTGGAGAGATGGCTTAGCGGTTAAGGTGTCTGCCTGCTAAGCCGAAGAACCCAGTTCCAATCCAGGTCCCCACGTTTAGCCAGATGCAAAGAGATGCAAGAGCACAGTGCTGCACTTGCCCACAAGGGGGCGCACTCAGCTGGAGTTTGTTCACAGCAGCTGAGAGGCTGCTGGCATGCCCAATTCTGTCTCCTTCTCCCTCTCTATCTGTCTCTCTCTGTGTCTCTCTCGAAAAATTATATATATTCATATACACACACACACACATATATACACACACATACACACACACACACACCATTGGGAGACAATCAAATTCTAATTAAAGAATAGAGCAGGGCCTGGAGAGATGGCTTAGTAGTTAAGCACTAGCCTGTGAAGCCTAAGGACCCTGGTTCAAGGTTCTATTCACCAGGACCCACATAAGCCAGATGTACAAGGTGATGCATGCATCTGGAGTTCGTTTGCAGTGGCTGGAGGCCCTGGCATACCCATTCTTTCTCTGCCTGTCTCTTTCTTTCTCTGTCTGCTGCTCTCAAATAAATAAACAAATAAATTATTTTTAAAGAAGAATAGAGCATATGTTTAAGGTGGTGCATGCATCTGGAGTCCGTTTGCAGTGGCTGGAGGCCCTGGCATGCCCATTCTCTATCTGCTTCTTTCTCTCTCTGTCTGTCACTCACAAATAAATAAACAAATTTATAAAAAAGAATAGAGCATACATTTTATGCAACATGATATAAATAATACTTGCTAATAAAGTTCCACATACTGATAAGTAACTTACAAAGCTATCAAAAACCATTGTGGAGAATGTCATAGCAACTCACTGATTTTGGATATATT
Source organism: Orientallactaga sibirica (assembly GCA_036365145.1). Lineage (NCBI taxonomy): Eukaryota > Metazoa > Chordata > Mammalia > Rodentia > Dipodidae > Orientallactaga > Orientallactaga sibirica. The sequence continues at coordinate 21,703,266 of JAEOAD010000033.1, forward strand.
TTGCAAAATTCTTAAAATTCACATCCCCCTCCCTTTCCCAGTTTATGTATTTCTTTGCTTATATTATTCTACTTGCAACAAAAATGACTTGTAATCTTACTCCCCTCACACTCTAATAGAAATATTTCCATACTTGTCACAGCTTTGTATTATTTGACTGTTATATGTGGCTTTAGAAAATATTGTCTAGAAAAATTAGCTCTGTTGTAAAGAATGTTGGCTTGGATATGATTATCATATAACCAACTTTAGAAGAACATTTTCCATGTGAATAACTTCCAGAAAGATTTTTTTTTCTTATTTTATTCACTCTCATGGTACAATATAATATAGCCAAGAATTTACCAGCTACAGAATTGCTTTACTGACAGTCTTCTTGGTTGTTTTGGAAAAATCCTAATAAAAATATTCTGTGCTTGAAGCAATAGATGTATCCTTATACTTAGTTAGAGGCTCATTAATTTCCTTGCAAAAGATCCAATTTTTGCCAATTAAGGTATATGTTTCTTGGGAAAATATTTAATAAGAAAATTGTATGCAATTGCTTCATTCTAATTTAGCTATATTTTGTATTACTTAGTCATAATTTATTTTCTTTTCAGAGGTTGGAAATGTGTGTTAGCCTGAGATGGTCTCATTGGAATTTACATGAGAGGACAAAATTTTATACAGCATATCCAAATTCAACTAAGGAAAACACCAACTTTTAACATCTTCAACTTAAAGGGATTTCCTTCTTTTGTTTTTATGAAAAATAGTGATATATTAATAGAGGTGATGACATAGTAATACTTTTTCTTTTTCTTTCCTTTTTTTTTCTAGGTAGAATCTCACTCTAACCCCGGCTGACCTGGAATTCACTATGTAGTCTCAGGGTGACCTTGAATTTACAGCCATCCTCCTAGTGCTACCTCCCATGTGCTGGGATTAAAGGTGTGAGCCACCATGCCAGGCTCAGTATTTTTAACTATATAAAATTAACTTTCTTTTACTAAGGTATAAAGAGAGATGCATATAGATTTCCTTGGTCATGAGCAGAGAAGAACTCATTGGAAACTCATAGACTAGTTAGCATTCTCACCTTTATTTTATATAATTAACTTGCCCAATTTATATTATGTGGAGAAATTCATAAATATTTAATCAACAAGAAAACATAATGATTAAAACAACTATGAGATTCTACATTATTCCAGAAAGGATGGCAAGCACTAAAAAATTAAAGACAAGCCAGGCATGGTGGCACATGCGTTTAATCTAAGTACCCAAGAGGGAGAGGTAGAAGGAATGACATGAGTTCGAGGGCACCCTGAGAATACAGAGTGAATTACAGGTCAACCTGGGCTAGAATGAGACACTACCTCAAAAAACAAACAAAAAAATAAAGAAAATATATAAATATATAAATGAAAATAAGTGTTGGTGATAATGTGGAGGAAGAAGAACATTCATTCACTGCTGGTGGGAATGTAAACTTGTACAACCACTATGGATATCAATATGGACATTCCTGAAAAAAGATGAAAAGAGAGTACCAGCTGACGCAGCCATTCCTCTATTGGGCATTTATCCTAAAGGCTCCACTCTTCCCTACAGAAATATTTGCTCAACTATTTTTATGCCTGCTCAATTAACAATATCTAAGAACTGTAATCAACACAAGAGAATTCTACTCCACAGTAAGGAAAAATGATATAATGAAATTTGTAGGGAAATGGATGGACTTGGAACAGATCATACAAAGTGAACTCACGCAAGCACAGAAAGACAAATATTGTATGTTCTCCTTCATTTGTGGTTCCTAAAATGGACTAGCTTGAGTTATAAGCATATCTGAAAGACAAATCTAAAGCAAGATAAAAGGAATGGAATAGTTTTGGAGGAGGGGAAAGGGAGGGAGGGGAAAAATATACACAAAACCAAATCCAAAATGATTTGGTACCATAGAAACCTTCCTCTTGGATAACAAACTGAAAGATATAACCCTCAATGGAAGCATGGAGGGGTAGTCTGGTAAAGAAGGTAATAAAGAGGGTGGGATGAAGCCTAACCCTAAAATATTTGGCTCTGGCTCATAACTCTTAGTACCAAAAATTGGTTGCAATCCATGTTGACATGTTGGTTGGACAGACCTATATAGTCCCCCAAAACAAGACAATCTTCTTCACAACACTTGATTACCCACCTAAGGTAAAAGATAAGACCTTATGCTAGAATATACCACAGGCTGCCAATGCAGAACATCAATATTTGGCTGAATATGAAAGGAAACCAGTTCCCAGTTGTTTAGCCCTTACATTGCTGAAAACCACTACATGAGGTGCTGCAGGAAAATTTCCAAAAAGTTGTGAGCAAGCAGGGGACACTGCTATATGAAATCAATCAATCTGACAAGATATACACACCTGTGCAATAGTGGTGTACAGCCTAGGTGGGCTCTCTGATTGGCTATGATATCTGTTCAGTGGAAAGGAACCAATTGCTAGAACAGAGAAATGAATAAGAATCCTATGGAGAGTAAGATTGTGGACTCTAATGAAAATCTCACACTAATCTTTGTCCAAATGTGAGGCTACACCCATCAAAATCTCTCTAAATTAAAAATGTTTATCCCCTTTAAACTATCTTGCTCTCACTCTACATTGGAGAATCTGTTTTTCTTTTTCAGAAACCATCTAGAACCAAGGACAATCAAAATCTGTCAACAAGACAAGGATAGTCAACTCCCTGACAGAAGATGAACTACCCCTGTACAGATGCCAGGGCCCAGGTGAAACCACAGAGGAAATGGCAAGATGAGCAATAGTGCTGCTTCCATGGTGAACCTAACAACCTGTGCTAGGGTGTTGTAGATAGACACTGAGGAAACTCAAAATGCACCAAAGCAGAAATCCAGAAGCTGCTCAGAGCTCAACACTAATGTAGACTTAAAGCAAACCCACCAAATGTTCAGGGAAATTGTGGAAGAGGTGGCTGAAAAATTGTAAGAGCCTCAGGATATGTGGGATTATCCAGAGACATAGTGCCCGTCCCCACCCACAATGACTGACTGCTGCTCTCACAATTCATATTCCACAACTCCATGGTGAATACTTGCAAGCTGACAAAAGCGGGTACTCAGTGGAGTGGGGACAGGGAGGAGGGAAATGATGGTACCAACATGTGATGTGTCCACGCAAAGTTTCTACTTCATAAAAAAAAAAAAAAAAGAGAGAGAGAGAAGAGAGAGGAGAGGAGAGGAGAAGAGAGAAGAGGAAGAGAAGAGGAAGAGAAGAGAAGAGAAGAGAAGAGAAGAGAAGAGAAGAGAAGAGAAGAGAAGAGAAGAGAAGAGAAAAGAGAAAAAGGAAAGAAAAAGAAACCAGAATGATGACCCACATGTTGACAATATTGGAATTGCATGCCAAATGTTCTTGTACAGGTGCACAATCAGTTAATTGAGTCAGGAGTGGAGGAAAAAAATACATTGGGTTAATTATATAGTATGAAAATAAAGTCCTTTAGCACTTCAAAAATATTTGCATTAGTTTCTGCTGCCATCAACAGTCATATATTCAAAAATAGACACTGAGCTCATTCTAATCCCGAAATCCTCCAAAGGAGGACATGAACTGGCAGAACTAATGTAAAGCCCTACTATGTTAAAAATGCTTTCATTCATAAATATAAGTTAATTATTTGCCCAAAGTATAGAACCCACAAAAATGCTAAATTGAAAAGTAAAAAATAAGGAGAATATATCTCAAACCCAGGTCCGTGGGCTTTGCAGGGAAGTTGCTTAGCATCTGAGCCATCTCTCCAGCCAGAAATGATTTTTAATGTTATAATTTTCATAATAGTCATTAGTTATAAACCACTCAGACTTGAATGCTTCTTTAGAATAACTCTGCCACAAAGTTTTCAGCTTTAAAGTAAGCATGAAGAAATATAAAGAACTGTTAAACAGGAATTACATTGTACTATTCTCCCTTTCTGCTGGTATTGCTAGTAAAGGGTGTAACACCTCCACAGATAATGAAATATAGTCTCTCCAATCTTATTTTAAAATTCCATCTGCTTGACATGATTCTAAAGTACATGAAATGGAAATATTCTTATCTCAGGAGATAGAAATGAAATTAATTAGCAACCTCTGAAAAGGTTGGTCAAAATGTTGCCCAAATAGCAATTATTCCTAATAATGAAATTACCAGTTAAACATATAGGTTTGCATTAAAGAACAAATTCATTTTCCTTGACATAAATACAGTAATGGAATAATTCTCTGAGTAGCACACATTTTCACTAAACATAACTTCAGCACAAAGAAATCAAATTTTTCATAGGAAGGCAAAGTTAAGAATACATAAGAAGAATGAAGTTATTTGTATATTTGTGATGGCAAAATAGTGATAATGGAAAAAAAATAGGATTAAGGTTTTAGTGTTGATAATTGTCATTGAAAGCAGTGAGCAAACTCTGGTTTGAGGATATGGCTCTCCCTCTCTTTTAGAATACTAGAACCAGAACCCTTGTATAAGATATATGCTTTTCAATGAATTAATTATTGCCCCTAGTGAGAAACTAAGAGGGCATGGAAAAACTGAGCTCATCTCTTCATATGACACTTATCTTAGCTGTGCTTCTTGCCTGATTCATGCAAATGAAAGCAAGAGCAAAACTGAACTCCCGCTGCAGTATTCCCTGACGGATTCTAACCTGGAACCTGTCTTTTTCAAGCTGATATAAATGAGGGGCTGTAAGGAAGCTGTTGTAGATAAAATTAATAGGTTAGGGACAGCAACTTGATTTTTTTTTTTTTTTTTTTTGTAGATCTTCCTGTCAGGCAATTACTGGTTCATAGATATTTTATGATCTAAATTTTATCATTTGTGAAAGTTTATTCCAACTGTGGCTGGTCTTCCACACATTTATGATATATGTGTTTTTGTATGAGGGTATGTGTGTCTGTTTATTTTTGTTTTGACATGGTTGGCACTAAAGTGCCAACAGAAGCTTTAAAATGAATGTAGGCATATAGATTGGGCACCATGGCACATTCCTGCAATTTCAAAACTAAGGAGATAGAGACAAGAAGATCTTGAGTTTGAGGCTAGCCTTGGTTGAATATCAAAACCAGAGGGCTGGAGAGATGGCTTAGTGGTTAAGGCGCCTGCCTCCTAAGCCTAAGAACGCTGGCTCCAATCTCCAGGAGTTCCAATCTCCAGGTCCCACGTTTAGCCAGATGCAAAGTGACGCAAGGGTGCAATGCCGCACTTGACCACAAGGGGGCACACACATCTGGATTTTGTTCACAGCAGCTGAAAGACTGCTGGTGCGCCCATCTCTATCTGTCTCCCTCTCCCTCTCCCTCTCTATCTGTTTCTCTCTGTGTCTCTCTCCAAAAATAAATAAAAATAATTAAAAAAAATTAAAAACAAACAAACAGAAAAAAGACCCAAAATAGAACAAACAAAAAATAGAAAATAAAACATCTAATCTTTTCACAAATGAAATCTCCAATTCAGAAGCTATCTCAAAATATTTCATGTAAATTTTCTGATGCAAAATTGAATAACATTACCCTGTATTGAACCAAAGTAAAGTCTAACTTAAGAATTAGTTATTGATAATTACGTGAAGCTAATATTTGTTATTTCCCTCTGTGTAAAGAAATAGTATGCTAATAAAAAAAGTTCTTTCTAGATGTTTAATTCAGAAATGGAAATCTAAACACTGGGATTCCTGGAGAACCATCCAGTCTTCTATGAAAAGTGCAAAGGAGGATATGTAGAGAATTGGAAAGCAGGGTCTCCAGGGCAGAAACTTTTTCACCTATTTACAAATCAACCGAATGCACTATCTTTGTAGATGATCACATTTTTATTCCTTACCATTTATATCCTTTTGTTGCTGATTAGATTTTCTGAAACAATGAGGATAAACAAAATTTCTTAATAATATGTACAGGTATTTGGTAAATGTAAAGAAATAATGTGCTCTGGCATTTCCTTCATACAAAATTATTAATGAGAGTCATGTTACATAAATAAAATTATCTTTGTACTGTTCCCTACAAAATTATTAAAGTGAGTCATGTTACCTAAATAAAATGATCTTTGAATGTCTCTAAATTGTTCTAAATTCTAGATCAGTATAGCTTTAAACCAATTTGTGTGATACTTCTCCAAAATGGTGTTGTTGTTGCTGTTTTTCACCATGAAGGCTAGTCTGAACAAACACCACTGGCTTTCTTACAAAAGGAAACCCAGGCAAAGCTCTTGTAAATTCTCTCTCCTTTTCTTCATTAATTTATTTACTCATCTATTTGTTTGATGTGAGTGTGTATGTGTATGTAGGTGCATTGTGTATGGGAGATACATGAGCTACAATGCACCTGTGAAAGTCAGAGAACAACTTTGGGGTGTCAGTTCTCACTTTCAACCTGGTTTTAGGCAGGGTCTCTTCTTCACAGCTACATTCTCCAAGCTAACTGGTCTTTAGAGTGAGAGGTGGTTTATAGGAGCATTGGTAGACTAAACAGCAGTTCATAATCAAAAAATCAAATCAAATAACCCACTTCATCATAGGTATAGACTCAGGGGCATATCTCAATCATACTGCACAAATTGCAGGCAACAATTCTGGTCCTAAAGTCTGAAGCACAATACATGACTTGTAGGCAGTTCTGAAGAGAATTCTAAGTGATAAAATGTGAATAACAATAGCAAGATTTTGACACTTTACATTTTAAAGTATTATAGAGAATATGAGCATGGTAGCTTTTTAAATAGGTAATCTGCCAAGGACAGAAGCCCACAGAAAACATGGATGCCAATTAGCCTTCCCTGGCAGGACTAAAAATCCATGTCTGACCCATCTCATCCAAAAATGGCTGCAGGCAGCAACTCCTCCTACTTTTTCAGGTTTTCCCAAGCTTGGCACACCTGAGGTTTGGCCCTTCCTGATTCAACCTCTTGAACCCACCAGTTTTCTCCTTTACACACCTGAGTCTGATGATGAGGTTCATCCTAATTGGATGTTTGATCCATATAAAGTGATCCATGGAAACCATGTTAGTGAATCTCTCTTTTGCCTTTTCTCCTGGCCCCATGGCTCTAGTTTATTGGTTTCTTTGGTCAGTTTTGGGTTCTTTCATTAAGTGAATGGGCTCTCATCTCCTACTTCATAGCAATGTTGGAAAGAGGGATAATTTATTTTTGCCTTTCAGTTTTATGTGACCCCTGTTAGTAAAATGGGGTTGTCTTGGGCTCTCCTGCTTTACTTTTCACATGAGTGTGAGCCCCTTCCCCAGAGGCTTTTCCCCTGGAGATTAGAAGGAGGTTCTCTTCATCTTCTCCCACCTAATACCGGGGAGAATTTCTTTTGGCTTGGGTTTGCCTGCTAGTCTTCCCTCTGGATCCTAACTCTCCCTAAAGTAAACATCATACTTCATAATTGACTCTTTTTCTGAGTCTGTGTTTTGAATTCTTTGATAACTTGAACAAAGATCCAAAGTTGGAGTCCATGGTTCTAGGATCTACTGGATTATAGGGAATCTAATACCCAGCCCTGCGTGTGTGTGGGGGGGGGGGTGGTGGTGATGTGTGCCAGTGGAGGTGTTCACATGCCAGACTATTCATATAGATATTAAGGTACTAACTTGGCTGTCAGTCCACTCCTTTCATCTTGTTTGAGACTTGGTGTGTTTGTTGTTCCCCATTCCATTCACCAGGCTAGCTGTCACACCAATCTTGGAATCTCCAGTCTTCACCTCTGGTATTGCTGTCTTGCCCTAGGTGCTTTGGAACTGTAGACACAGGGTAAATCAGCTAGATTTCTTACATGGGTGCTCAGAATCCAAATCTGGTCCTCATGTTTTCATGGTAAGTGCTTTATCCACTGAGCCACATCTGTAGTCCCTCCTTCTTCATGTAAGTGAGTAGTGCTTTTATCAACAATGGTGTTTTTTAGAACAAGTAAATGCCAATTAATCCAAAACTATTTCCAAAGTGATAACTGTGAATAAAATATTACCCAATTTGATATCAAATCTTTGAAATGCTATATTATTTTTGTTTAGAACTTATTATTTTGTTTCATACAGAATTTTAACATTTAATTTACTCCCTATATTCTGTATGACTAGAGCATCTTTACTACTACAATAATGTATAAATAAGTTTTTTTGGGCAGAGAAAAACTGAGAATGCAGTGCACAAAGTAGAGAACAAAAATGACTTTAAAATACTCTAGTCATTTTTTTTTTAATTGAGGGGGAAATCTTTCTGATGGAATTATCTTGAAAGGAAATATATAGTTGATAAGCACATATACACATTCACATATACATGGCAGTTAAAAATGAAACATGCAGATGAACAATCTATTCCCAGTGAGTAAACACTGGTTTTACTCTGAGATTGGTAGATTGGTAGAGTTATTATTTCTGTTTCAGATTTCTTGTTTTTGTTTTTTTTTTTTACTTTGTGTTCAGTAGCCCGGTGGACTTGTATAACATTTAGTTGAAAGAGGAAATGCATGGCTTCTCTCTGATAACAGGGTCCTGTACCTAAGAGGTGAATCTTAATTATTTTGATTTGCTAGCTCCTCCAAACAAAAGTGCTACTGTGGCCAGCCCTATGGGACCTTAGTTATACTTTCCTCACTGTGGCTAATCCAGTTCCTGGTGCAGGGCTGGTCCAGGGCTGGTTTGGGCTTCACTTAGCAGATTCCTGATCTCTATGGTCTTCCTTTCTCTAAGAGTTTCTTCTGAATGACTGTAGAGCCAACATTAGATACATCATGTATTCATATTTTAATGTGATGAATTTTTTAAAAGTTTTTTTTTAAGATTATTTATTCATTTTACGAGAGCAAAAGAAGGAGAGAGAGAGACGGGGTTGGGGGGGGTAGGTAGAGAATGGGCATGTGAGGGCCTTCAGCCACTGTAAAGTAACTCTAGACAAGTGCCCTCTTGCGCTGGCTTATGTGGCTCCTGGGGAATTGAACCTGAGTCCTTTGGCTTTGCCAACAAGCTCCTTAACCGCTAAGCCATCTCTCTAGCCTGAGAAGAAATATTTTGATAGAAATATAAGCAGACTTCATCACACACTTCTGATGTTAGAGCTATCAATGTTATTGCAAGAACAGAGTCCTTTGTTTTTGTGTGTATACACATGGAAGTGCAGATATTTATGTATGTGTGAGTGCACTGACATGTACATCAATCTTTTCTGGAGACAAAGTCTCTCACTGGCCTGGATCTCAATAATTATCTATATTATCTTTCCATTGAGTTTACAGGGATCACTCTCCAATACTGAGATTACAGACTTACACTGACTTTTTAAAATATAAATACTAGGGATTGAACTCAAGTTGTCTGCTTTCACAGCAGTCACATTACTGACTTAGCCATCTCCCAAGCCCTAAGGGGTCCTGTTAAAGGCTTTTGTTACCTAAGGAATAAATCTGTTCTAAATAAATATCACTGTTTTCTCTTATACTCCATAGGCTTATATCATGAAATTACTTAGATATTTCTGACATTTTTGACCATATGTAATTCATTTAATTCTGATTTTCATATTTCCTGATTATAACAATCAGGCCTAAAACTTGCTGTCAACATAGTGCATAAAACTAAATTATTGACTTAATAACTATAAGCTATTATTAATAGTCAACAATATTAGCACATTCCATAGAAATTTGGGCATAAAATGCGGAACCAGAGCCTAATTTCCTTTCTCCTACGTTTTACAAGTCTGAACAAAGATATCCATCTACAAATCATTTAATTCGCCATAGCATGCACAGATGTTCAGATACATATTTAAGCTAATTAAATTCAGGATCAAAGGAAAAAGAAACTTGAATGGCTGCAAGAGATACAACTTTATTGAACTCTGACTTGTGACAAAGCTAAAGTAACCATTTTCTCAATGATAAAAAACAAAAACAAAAACAAACAAACAAAAAAAAACCAATCCCACAATATACACATTGAGATAAAACTAGAGCAATCTTTCTGTTTCTTTATACCCTAACCCTACTGATGATATAATCTGGCACTGCAGTGAGACATGAGGAATGAAGTGTTAAATGTTTTCAAACTATTTTTGTTTTTATTTGGTTTGGTTTGGTTTGTTTGTTTGTTTTTTGAGGTATGATCTTGGCATAGCTCAGGCTGACGTGAAATTCATTATGTAGTCTCAGGTTGGACCTGAACTCAAGGTGATCCTTCAACTTCTGCCTCCCAAGTACTGGGATTAAAGGCCTTGCATTAGCACATCCAGCATGGTATTCCTCATCTGTGGTTCTGATTCTGGAACAGCTTGTCTTGCTATCATATCCTACAAGCAAAGGGAGGACCAGATAAGTGGGGTGGAAGGGAGTGGGGTAAGGGAAAAGGGTTGAGAGTGGAGATACGGATAAAACCAAATCCAAAATGAATGTCTACCATAGAAACCTTCCTCCTGGATAGCAGACTAAAAGATATAACACTCAATAGGAGCCTGGAGGGATTGTATGGTAAGATAGGCTCTGTAGAGGATGGGATGAAGCCTATCCCTAAAATATTTGGTACTGGCTAGTAAATCCCAGTATCAGAAATGGGTTACAATCATATTGAGCTATTGATCTTAGAGACGATGAGGTACCCAAAACAAGACAGACTTCTGTCAAAGCACTTGATTACCTGCCTAAGAGGAAAGATAAGACCTTATTGCTAAAGATAACACATACTGCTGAGGAAGTCAGCTCCCGGATGGTTATCCCATATACTGCCAAAAATCATGACATGAGATGCTGGGTGAAAATGCACAACAATGCTGTGAGCAAACAGAGAACCCTGTGATATACAATCAACCATTCTGACAAGATGTACATACCTGTGTAATAGTGGCACCCACCGTAACCAGTGGCTTTCTGATTGGCTAATAGATCCACTCATTGGAAAGGAAACAATAGGTAGAACTGGAAACCAAGTCAGAATCCTATGTAGACCAAGGAAAAGCTTCCACTAGTTTTTGTCCAAAAGTAAAGTTATATCCATCAAAATCTGTCTAAATTAACAATTCTTATATCCTTTAACCTATTCTGATTTCACTCTCTATTGGATAAGCTGTTTTTCTTTTACAGAAAGCAGTGCAAACCGAGGACAACAATAATCTATTGACAGGACAAGGAGCACTGACTCCATGTGAGTAGGTGAACCACTCCTACCATAGAAGCTAGGGCCCATATGAAAACATGAAAGGATTGACACGATGAGCAAGAATGTTGCTTCCATGGTGAGATTGACAACCTTAGAAATAGAGACAGAAACTGAGAATTTACAAAATGCAGCACAGAAGAAATCCAGAAGCTTCTGACAGCTCAACACAAATGTAGTCTTAAAGCATACCCAGCAATCCTCAGGGAATTTTGTGGAAGTGGGGGCAGAAAGAATGCAAGAGCCACAGGGTAGGAGGGACTACCCAGAGGCATTATCCCCCATCCCACCTCTGCTCTCACAACTCATGAACCACAACTCCATGGTGAACACCAGAAATAACACTAACAGGGGCCCTCAGTAGAGTGGGAACATGGAGAAGGGGAATGACGATACCAACACTTGATGTACCCATACAGAATTTCAACTTAAAAAAATAAATTTATAGCCGGGTGTGGTGGCACACGCCTTTAATCCCAGTACTTGGGAGGCAGAGGTATGAGGATCACCATGAGTTCAAGGCCAGCCTGAGACTACATAGTTAATTCCAGGTCAGCCTAGACCAGAGTAAAATCGTACCTCAAAAAACCAAGAGAGAGAGAGAGAGAGAGAGAGAGAGAAAAAAGAAAGAAAGAAAAAATTATGTAAAAAAGAGATGCAAAAAAGCAAAAAAAAAGTTTTATAATCCTAATTGTAATTTATTCACTCATATAATGTAAGCTAGAACATTATGAACTAAAAATGTACTATTTAATGTATTAAATTCATCTTGGAGGTCAACTATTTAAACAATATTATGGAAGAACTCATATCAATGGAACAGAAAAATAAATAATTGAAAAAAAAATCAACATAAGTAATACACTTGTATGACAGAAGCAACAATAATAAAAGCACATGTGGGTAGATTTAAAAGAAACAAAGTGACAGTCCAGATTCAAGGATGACACACATGAACAAATAATGACAATTAGAATCTGAAAAAAAAAAAAAAAGAAATTTCTGAGAGATCTGGTGATGGTAAATGAAGAAGGTGAGCACTGCTTGGGAGGCTGTTCAACACTAACTCTTAGATGTTTTCAGATGGTCAAGTTTTACTCTCAAATATATGAATCTTCATTCAAAAGAAGTCTTTGTGTTCTATTTTTATCATCATTAGGATATTGTAGGCCATTTCATGACATTTTTGATTAGATGAATGGAAAGTAAGTACTATGAATGGACACATTGATGAATTATATAAAAATAAATATAATATGGACATGCCAGGTTTATATATTCTCTGTTCCATCTTCTACTTCTGTAAAACATATTTGAGGGAAAAATGTATGTTGGTAGAACTTTTGGTGCATTTTTCTATCCTATTTGAAAAAGCTTATAAAAAATTCACTAATTAATAAAAGAAAGAATTCTTTGAAATGCAAGTTAAGTCCTCTTGCTAATCCTCTTTCAAGAAATAGCTCATTTCTCAGGATTTTAGAAGGTGATTTATTGATTTTCATTTCAAAGGAGATCTTACAGGAAATTGTCTTCCTTAGAAAATGACAGAATAATTGTATGTTCAGAGTAATATGTGGTATCAGAACTATTTTCTATGATTAGATTATGATGATTTAAAAGTTTTTGTACATTTTGAAATGGTTCTATAATTTTTAACCATGTGCTGTAACATGGACCAATTTCACAAAGTTTCCATGTCATTCTGTGGCATGACTGAGAAACGGACTGTCCGTAGTGGCTGAGTAACAGAGTTCCTCACATGTATTGCTTATAGATAATTTATTAACAATTTAAAACAGTATTTGATAGCAACATCATAAACAGACATTGATTTATCATCAGGAAATTTAAAGTTAGAGATGTTACATCATGCATGTTAGAATGAGCATTATCAAAAATTCTGACAAAAAGATCCTAATATCAGATGGGATGTTGAGACAGGAATTTTGTCTTCTCTTGGTAGTTGCTCCATCATGCCAAGCAATTATTTTTGTCAATACCCCCACTTTACCCTATTGCTTGCAGTTCCTGGTTCCTGATTCGTGAAACATGATCAGCATATCCATAAGAAAGCCCGGTATGCATTAAGAAGATGGCTTTCTATAAAACACAAGTCAGACCCAGCATCACGAGATGGGTCCCAATTGATATTACTGCCATCTTGAGCACTAGTCGCCTTCAAGTTTCATTACTATCTGGTTGTAATAGATCTCCATAGTAAATTACCCAACAACCAGTGCCATTACAGCAAACATTCTCATGACAACCCATGTGACTGGCCAAATCAATCCAGCAGGAAGGGGAAGACAGAACTTGAAGGCATAAAGGTATCTGTCTGTAAAAGTTATTGCTATTCTAGACATTTACCATTGTATCTAATCTTCTCGGGACAGTTTTTCTCTTGTCAGCTTGATTAGATCAGTAATCAAAAAGAGGCCTATGAGGGCATTTCTAGGAAGGATTAACTGAGGGAAAAAGACAGCCAGAATGGGAAGCCCTTTCAGTTGTCAGCCTATAAACACAATGGTTCTAGGAAAACACTATGATTAATACCTGGAAGTCCTTATTCCTTGCTGGTGATTTGCTGCTATCCTTCCCTGATTTTGTGGACCTGCTTTGCCTACCTTCCAACATAGACTGAAGACAAGGACTGTTGAGGCATCCAGCCTCATGGACCCAGCATCTATTGGGTTCTCAGACTCCTCAGTGTTAGATAGCTACTGTTGGACTATTCAACCCTTATCATCACAGCTAACCTAATCAATTAACCCCTTGGGTAATATACACTCATTCTTTTGGTTCGATTTCTCTAATGTACATCCCAAGAATTTAAATGTCCTCGCTTCCTTCAAATGCTTGTGAGAGAGAAATTATCATAGAACTTGACTGTGGGTTCTTGCCTTTCAATGCCCACTGAATATCCCCTCCCCTTTCACTAATGATCTATAATGTGGTTAATGGCTCTATTACAAGAAACTTAAAGAACCAACATTTGTCCTCTCAAAAAGTGAGTAATACTTACAGACATGAAAGTTAAAACTACCACTATGGAATAAATTTCCTGAAAAAAGTTAAAAATTAAACTGCCCTTTCATCCAATAATTTCTCCTCTATATAGAGAGACAAAGGTCATGATGTCAGAATATAGACTGGACATATGTATTCTCATGTTTTTTTACAACATTATTTACCTATCTGAGATATGGAAACAATGTAAATAACTACCATTGCATCAATAATGGAAAAATGTGGTCTATATACATGATATGCCAGCCAATAAAAACAATGGCATCATAATATTTACAACAACAAAGATAAACTTGAAGTGTGCTGCAGTTACCATCTTGTGGGACAAAGCCAGTTGTAGTAGTGCACCCCTTTAATCCCAGGACTTGGAAGGCAGAAGTAGGAGGACCTGCATGAGTTCAAGGCCACCCTGATCAGGACTACACAGTAAATTCCAGGTCAGCCTGGGATAGAGCAAGAATCCACCTCAAAAAACAAAAACAAAACACACACACACACACACAAAAGCAACTGACCAGGAACAGTTAATGGAAGAAAATGATTTATTTTGTTTAATAGTCTTGAGGGGAAGCTTCATTATGGCAAGGGAAAAGATGATAGATCAGAAGCTGGACATCACCTCCTTGCCACTATTGGGTAGATAAGAGCAGCAGGAGTTTGAGCCAGCTAACACTGGCAAACAAGGGGCTAATTAACCTCAAAGCTCCACGTCCCAAATTGTTACCAGCTATAATGCAAGTATTCAGAGCAAATGAATTTACAAGTGATACCTAATTCAAACCACCACAAAATACATATACATATTTGTATAAATACATATTTGGCCATATGTATCCAAACTTCTCTAGCTCTAACCAAAGAAATACATACATATTTTTTCTATAGATTTATCTGTGATTAAACACTAAGATATTTATTTGATTTGACTAGGGAAGGCAGTGAGCGTCTCTCATAGCCAGTAAAACATTATTTGTTTGTGTTTCTTAAGATGTTTTTGAGAGAGATTTGAATCAAAATACTAAGTATAGATTTACCATAACCAGTGTGGACAGACATCTTGTAATTCATTGAGAATACAAGCAAAGTAAGAGTCCCAGGAATGTAAGACTCTTTATCTCTGCTTGAGCTAAGACTTCTACCTCCTTGTTCCTGTCATGGAGAGTGTTACCTTACACACTGAACCATAAAGTCAAGATTCTTTCTCACTATCAAATAGAAATGTTGTATATGAAATCAGGAAGGACAGAACTTGATTCAAGAAAGTGGCACAGACTGACCCAAATCCCACCACCTACCTCATGGTATACTGCCCTCTCTCTCTTGCAGCCTACATCTAGGGTACTAGGGTAGTTCCCCAAAATTAACTGTCAAAAACATTAGTTTACTGATGTTTCTGCAGGATACACATTTGGATTTGCGTGTGTGTGCTTTTGAGGTAGATTTTCACTCTAGCCCAGGCTGAACTGAAATTCACCATGTACTCTCAGGCTGACCTTGAGCTCACAGTGATTCTCCTAGCTCAACCTCCCTATGCTGGAATTCAATGTGTGTAACACCATGCCTGGTTTACTGGATATACAATTTTATCATGCATGGTGGAGTATTTCCTAGGAGTCTTGGGACCAGAAAGGAAGGGGAGAAATAAAAGTGGCATTGCTCTGCACCATATCTGTTTCTGTAGTTTTATGATCTTCTGTCCTAATAGTCTTCATTACTGAGGAAGGAAGACGTCCACCAAAGATATATCATGGATTCAGCTGAATTTGAAGCTAAAACTGCCAGTTTGCCATTGGGTTCCTCATATTTCTAAATTGCCTCCCAGAAAGAGATTATCCTCAGCCCAAAGGAGGAATTAGACTATTAATCTACCCATGTGGCAGGCTCCTAAAATGGAGTTACTAAGGACAGCAGAATGAGAATAGAGACATAAGGAAGTGGATTACCCACATTTCCAAAGAAATTGCTCAGCCATTATCCCTTCCTTGCCTAACAATGCCCCAGGTCATGGTTTCCTGCTCCCTTATCTCATAAATTGCCTGGTCACTGTCCTAGTGTCACACCCTAGATATTTGAAATGGCTAATGTAAAGAACAACGGAGTTCCTTTCCCTCCTCACCTTCCCCCAACTGAAAGAGCTCTATAAATCCCACTACTTGAGAAACTCAGGTTGGCTGTGCTCCACTCTTGAGAGACAGCCCAGGTAGCTTATTCTTTTCCTGAATAAAAGCTTTCATCTTTGCCTTAGAGTGGTTTTATGGTATTGGTCACTCCGAAACCTTACACCATGAAGGTAAAGGAGAATGTAGCTGAAATATAGGCGACCTCTGAAACAACTTTTTAGCATTACCCTTTGTTGAGTTAATGGAACACTATAATATTCTAAGCTAAACAGACAATAAACAGACCAAGCTAGTCAGGAATGCCGATTTGTGTTACCTCACCAAACACACCAGGTAAAGAAAGAGCCATGGCAGGCTGTTTCACTTGTGGAACGGAAGAGGAATATAGAATGGGGAGTAGTAGTGAGTAACTACAGCATTTTTTTAAATTGAGAATTTCACTATATGAACATATTTCATAGTGGTCATAGTATCAGTGGATTGTACTTTGATGCCCCTCCCCTCCATGTCCATTCTATTGAGGGCTCTCTTCAGAGGGGTTGTGTGGGGTCATGAATTGTTCCCAGAAGACAGATTTGAGAAATAATATCAACCTTATGTATCCATGGACATCAAATCTAAGAACAACTCTTATTTTTACTCTCTTATCTTCATGAATCAAAATGTAGTTTTAAAATGCCTACACAATTCTATTTATCTGCATTTAAAATGATCTTACTGAGGTTGGTAAAGCTTGAAGCAAAAACTTCTATGAAAAATGTCAAATATGTTTATGAACAACTTATTGAAAGTGGAACCTTATGGACCCACAAAATCATCAAATATAATTTCAGTACCATTCCATTCTGAATCAAATCTTGCTCTTTCCAGAACTTAGAAGTTCTGCTGTACAAATATCTTCAGTTATTATATTGTAGAACTAGAATTAATACAGGATTGCTGTACCATAATAAGCTTCTGGGATCAATCTACAGATATAAAATACCACAAAGTACCCCACATGTATCTTCTTATTATTTTCAATGTATCTATCATTTCATATCATCATTTTATAATTACTTTTCAGTAATTTATTTTTCCTAATATAGTATACTTCTCCAAAACATCTTTGGGTCTTCAGCAATGCCTCTGACTAATAGGCAATGCTCAATTATTATTTACTGAATATGCTATTTAATAAATCACAAATGCTGAGTGTTGCTTTTGAAATAGAAAGCATGCACCAGCACACTTAACACTGAGTTCATCAGTTTTATTTGTGTTAATTAAGCACAGCTAATGAACTAATTCCTATTTATTCACACTGAGACAATTTTCTTTGCCAGATTGGTGAGCAGTTTACAAAAACAGATAATCACTAGGCTGTACCATGGACTCTATGGGGGGTACTAGAAATTATATTCTGCTAAATATGTTCTTCAAACAGAAAATATCACTCGTGTTCCTTTAACAAAGGAATGGATAATACAGTGTTATGAATGCATGTAAAGGCAAAAAATTTACATCCAGTGTGACAGTGTATTTTAATATAAATAAATATAAAAAAATTCTTCCCAGCATGAGATAACACCTTCTATGTTATTGTAAACAAGTTACTAAATTGATGGCAATGTCTACCTTATTTATCTTAGAGCAATAATCATTCTTTCTTCAGGTTACCTCTTACATTTATAAGGCAACAGGCAGAATATTACTTTTAAAATCAAACATACAAAAGAAGTTTCAAATAAAAGACTCTGGGCCATACTAATTTGATTAATCAAATTTCCATTGATATGTTAGAAATATTTCATATCACCAGTAATGGAGAGGAACTAGGTCGAATAAAATGAATTCCCATGTTTGTGTATCAGAAGAATGTAGGCTATTCATATTAAAGAAATGTTTATTTTCATGTTCTTGTTAATCCTACTTGTCTATTAAAGTGAAATATATGGGAGATAATATTATAGCATATCCTTTTATGTTATCCTATATTTTTTATGCTATATATTTTTTTAGGAAACTGTTCTACAGAAATGTGTGTCTTTTGTTTTGTTTGTTTCACCTAACAGAAAAAAACTAAAGACAGAAACAAAATGACAATCCAATCCATGATAATTTTGAAATAAATAATTGTGTGACACATGGATAAGATTTTTCTCTTGATTAGTATGTATTTCCATTTACTTCTTTTTCAACTATTACATCATCATCAGATACAGTACTCAGGATACAAGATCGCTGTGAGTTTGAGACCAGCCTGAGACTACATAGTGAATTCCAGGTAAAACTTGAAAAATCAAAATGAATGAATGAATGAATGAATGAATAAACAAATATTTTAATGTCATATAAAATTGATTAGAGAATGTTCAGTAAATGTTTGACATAATTCCAACCATTTGACAAGTGCTAACACTAATATTTAACACTAATATGACCTTTGTGGCAATCATCTGAGTGGACACTTCCATAATACTATTGTTCACAGAAAGAAGAAGATGCACAGGGAGATAAGGTGAATTCACTCTCCTTTATAAAAATTTTTCTGCTAAGGCCATTCAACTTTATTTTATTTTATTTTAGTTTGGTTTATTGAGGTAGGGTCTCACTAAGAAAAATAAGTTACACTGCTAATCAAAATAACTACAAGTGGTTAATTTAATAACTATACAACAATTTTAAAATTGATTGATTTGTACAATTTTAATTATTATTTTTCTTCATTAAGAATGTTAAAATTATATAATAATTATATGATACTATGCTTTGAATATACAATCTCTTCATAGACTCATGTGTTGAAGGTTTGGCTCTAGCTATAGTTTCTTTAATTACATTCCTAATGAAATCAACAAAGATTTCAGGCCTTTTTCCACCATCAAGACATTAAACCAGTCATTACTTCCTAATCACTAATCAGAAATAAACTGTTTCACTGACTTCATCAGAGAATTAGTCCTTCAGTGTATTCATAGTGGAATGGACGATTTCATTATTTGAAGGTGACACCTTTATGGACAGAGGCAACAGAGGAGTATATTCTGTCCCCGGTTTCCTGCTTGTTCTTGGTTCCCTGAATACCATGATGGGGGCAGCTTTGTTATACATGCAGGTCATAATGTCCTGCCTTTACACAAACCCATAATAATGAAGCCAAGATGAACCCAGACTGAGACATCTGAAAATCATGAAAGTCATGAAAATTTTCATGAAAATATTTTATCAATATCACTGCCTTTAACCCAGAAGATATTTTTTGTTAATATCTGGACAATGATAAGTCAATTAAAGGACCAGCCATACAAAACTTAATTCAATATGGGTTATGAATGCAGATGTCAAAGTTGTAGTTATAAAAGTTAAAATTGTGGGCTGGAGAGATTGCTTAGTGGTTAATGCACTTGCCTGCAATGCCAAAGGACCTCGGTTCAATTCCCAGGACCCACATAACCCAGATGAACAAGGTGATGAATGTATATGGACTTCGTTTGAAGTGGCAGGAAGTCCTGGTGCTCCCATTGTCTCTCTCTCTTTCTCTCTCTCTCAAATAAATAAATTAAAATTAAATATTTTTAAAAGTTAAAATTATACTATTTCTGAGGGAAAACATAATTCCAACAAGAACCATATGTACATATATATATAATATTTTATTTTCATAAATATTTGGCCAAATGTTTCAAGCACTTAAAGTATTTTATACACATAGATTTTATAAGATATAAAATTTCTATTAGAATAAATACTGCCTGAATATTTTCTTTTATTTACAAACTATCAAACTTTTCTGGGTTATGATGTTCTTATGAGAGTAGAAAATATGTCTTTCAATAGAAATATGAGCAGAAAATATAATAATAAATATTTGTTAATAAAAGAGAAGAACTCTGTAAAATGCAGTTCCAAAATATTTTATAATGAGAAAATAAAGAAAGAATAAAGTAAATATGTAACATCTTTTGCATATGAATCACTGATCAAATTAATTATAAGAACTGTGGGAATGAACTATGGGAACGTGTTACATAAATATTTCTTATAGACCTTACAAATAGCTTTTCTGATATGGTTTAGCATTGATGTTTTGGTGCAATTAAAAAAAAGAATTTCATAAAATGTGCTTAAGGGAACATTGTTGCAAAAGAGTATGAATAAACATAAAAATGTTAAAAATAATCTTGGTAGGCATGTGCTTAAAATAAATGTTTAAAGATGTCTTTTTAAAATATATTTACTTATTTATTCACTTGATAGAGAGAGAGCAGAGAGAGAGAGAGAATGGGAATGCCAGGGCCTCTAACCAGTGCAAATAAACTCCAAGGGATGTGTGCACCCCCTTGTGCATCTGGCTTACATGGGTCCTGGAGAGTCAAACCAGGATCCTTTGGCTATGAATGCAAATGCCTTAACTGCTAAACTATCTCTATAGCTCAAAGGCATCTTAAAACAAGAGTTCCTTTGTTCCTTTTATATGAGAACTTGCACCACAAAAATGGCCTAAATATGAAATTATTCTTTCTTCATCCATTCTGTCCCACTGGGGCATGGACAAATCTTTAGTTTTCAGACAGGGCACATCTTTAGTATTCTCATCAAACACTTTGGCTACTACAACATTATAAGAAAAGCAATATACTAGAAGTAACTAGTTGTACACACACAGCTTAAACAAATGAAACACATGTGTAGTATATATCACACTGGCACTGGAAAATTCTGGACTAAAATCTGCAGTAAAGTGTGCTTAATATGACATGTGCAACACATATGTGTGTGTATGCAAGTGTTTTTACAATTATTTATCAACAAATATTATTACAATCATAAGACATGTCTGGCTGTTTGTTTTTTGTTGTTGTTGAGTAGAAAGTCGTATGGATACATAATATGTTAGTACCATAATTTACCTCCTGCCTGCCTCGATTCTATTGAGGGTCCACCTCAGTGGGCTTGCTGGTATTCCTCCAAGGTTTGTGGGTAATGAGATTTGGGAGCCTCAGTCAGTCAGTCATTGTAGGGGAGGAGGGAGCAATGCCTCTGGATATTTCCTTTCATTTTGTCTCTTACAGTCATTCTAACACCTCTTCTTCACAATTTCTTGAGAAGCGGTTTTTTTTTTTTTTTTTAAAGATTTTATATTTATTTATTTATCTATTTATTTATTTGAGACTAAGAGAGGGAAAGAGAGAGAAGGAGAGTGAGAATGGCATTGCCAAGGCCTGTAGCCACTGCAAACGAACTCCAGATGCATGCGCCCCCTTGTGCATCTGGCTTACGTGGGACCTGGAGAATCAAACCAGGATCCTTAGGTTTCACAGGCAAACACCTTAACCTCTAAGCCATCTCTCAAGCCTGGTGGGTGTGTTTTAAGTCTACTGTAGTGTTGTGCTCTCAGCAGGTTCTGGATAGAATCTCATTCTAGCATTTATGTGATAGTACCATAATAATTGTGTGTAATTTTCTTCACTTTCTATAGAAGGAAAAGTATCTTCAGAGATAAGAAATTGCTAACTTGAAATATCAGGACACAGTGGCAAATTTCTGAAAACTAGATCATTTGAATAAAGTTTGGGAGATAATTACTCAACTATATCAATAGCTGACAATTATCAAAATCACTCAAGCTAAACAACACAAATTTTAACCAATACTATTGACCTTAATTGTTTTCTTTTTTTGTTTGTTTTTGAGAGAGAGAGAGAGAGAAACAGAGAGAGAGGAAGAGGCAGAGAGAGAGAGAGAGAGAGAGAGAGAGAGAGAGGGAGAATGGGTGCGCCGGCCGCCTCTCAGCCACTGTGAACTAATTCCAAATGCTTGTGTCCCCTTGTGGGCAAGTGTGGCATTGTGCCCTTGCGTTACTTTTTGTTTCTGGCTAAATGTGGGACCTGGAGAATCAAACTTAGGCAGGCAGGTGCCTTAACTGCTAAGCCATCTCTCCAGCCCCTTCATAGTTTTTATATTACCTAGACCAAAGCATTTAACACATAAAAATTAACCTATGCATATAGATGAATAATGTATGTATGTATGTATATATATATATATACACACATATATAGATAACAAATATGTTATATAATTCATATAAGATATATATTAAGAATTTAAAAATTACATTCTTTGAAAAGTAAAATTTACCTTCTAGATCTTTTTAATTTAAGCAATAAAATAATAAAATATATAACACACAGAATATTTTGCAGAAAACACCATTACTCAGACATACTATATAAAAATGATTCCTAAAACATTATGAGAGAAGAGTTTCCAGTCTGTCTCTTTTACAAATTAAATATATAATCATAAGACACTATTACTGGAGCCATAAAAAGTTAACTGGAGTAGGAAAGTTGAATAAATTAGACAGAGTTATCAAATATGATTGCCATTATGTTTTATTGTCCTAAAGAAAATAATGATAGATATATTTAGATATAAAGAAATTATTTTATTTTGTTTATTTTTTTGTGTGTTTGTTTTGAGGTAGAGTCTTACTCTACCACAGGCTGACCAGGAATTCATTATGTAGTTTCAGGGTGGCCTTGAACTCATGGAGATCCTCCTACCTCTGCCTTCCAAGTTCCAAGTGCTAGGATTAAAGGTATGAGCCACCAAGCCTGGCTCAGATATTATTTTTAAATGGGGTTTTAAAATAGATATTTATTTTTGAAAACTGAAAGAATTAAAGTAAAATGTTGAAAATATAACATAAGAATTTCATTTGTATCAAAGATAGATATTAGGGTTTTGAATCTAAAAATAAGTTTTAAGAATATTTCATAATTGTCCCTGTCAGATCTTCTACATCTTTACATATAATTTAGAGATTTCATGTGTTTATTATTATATCATAATCTCAAGGTATATTATTTTCCTTTGCTGTATTTCTGTATTCTTGGGCACTATACAATATTTTGCCAAACACTGAAAAGTGTAGTTATAACTTAAAATCTTCACAATTCATTGTGGACGCATTTGAATGCATAAATGGTGTTGGGCAAGTAGCTAGATACTAATGGAAGTAAAGTGCTTTCCATATACCAGTTCTTGTACTTATAAGCACTAGCATTGACCTATTTCACAAATAAAGGACTTGAGGTACTAACTGTACACTCAGCCTTTCTCATGTTTGGGAGGCAGAAGCAAGGGCAACCAAATCTTGATCTCCTGGATTAGAGGCTGTACTCAGAGTCTTCTACACAGTGAAAGTTGTAAATGCTAATATGTGAAAAATAGCAAGACTCTGAGGTTTTACATTTTATAGTACCATGTGTAAGTGAGCACGTGTGTGTGTGTGTGTGTGTGTGTGTGTGTGTGTGTAAGCATGTGTTGGGGGCAGGATGTCATAGATCACATAAGGAGGTCAGAGGACACTTTTAGGTGTCAGCCTTCATCTACCTCATTGCTTGATGGCAGGTCTCTTGCTGTTTACTGCTGAAGTAGGCAGGTAAGTTGACCTGTGAGCTTCCAGGGATTCTCCTGTCTGCACCTCTCATCTTGCTGTAGGCACACTAAGATTTCTGTGGATCTGAAATCATGCTTATATAGCAAATATAGCTTATATAGTTCATCCAGTGAGCCATCTCCTTAGCCATTTAAAATATCTTTTATACAAATCATCTATCTAGTGCACACATTTTTAAATTTTATTTTTATTTTTTTGGGAGAGACACAGACAGAGACAGACAGAGAGGGAGAGGGAGACAGATAGAGAATGGGCGCGCCAGCAGTCTCTCAGCTGCTGTGAACAAAATCCAGATGTGTGCGCCCCCTTGTGGGCAAGTGAGGCATTGTACCCTTGCGTCACTTTGCATCTGGCTAAACATAGTACCTGGAGATTGGAACCCGGTTCTTAGGCTTATCAGGCAGGTGCCTTAACCGCTAAGCCATCTCTCCAGCCCTCTAGTGTACACATTTTAAAAAAGTTAAAATAAATATAAAGTTACGCAAATGGCAATAAGTGTATAAATAATACAACATGACCTGGACATGTAGTTCTGTTGTCAATATGCTCACTTGTGGGAAGACTTGGACTTAAACTCCAGCAGCACAATATAAAATAAATAAATAATAAAGGAAGAAGAAGAAAAAGTAAATATGATAATAGGTATTAAAGTAAAATTCTGTATAAGCATACATGTTCAGAAATGATAACATAAGTAAAACTGTAAATTTTGGTCTAAAGTTTGGTTTGCTTTGAAATAAAGACCATATGTACAATACCTACATTAATGATTTGAGTTTGCATGATTATAAGAACTCCTAATTCTCCCACACCTGCTTATCGGAAATTATAATCATGAAATTACCATATTCTAGTCTCTTGAAAATTTGAACTTTTGAACACATTTGGTCAGAACGGTAGCATATGATAGGAAGGAAGAATTTGCACCATCATTATTCAATGTTTGCTATTTATGCTAGAATAAGATATCATATCTCTGTTGAAAGCCACATGCTGGGGTTAAATTCCTTCCAGAAAAGGCGGGAGTTAGATATATGGTATGCAAGGTCTATGGGTGTGCTAGTTTGATTCAGGAGTTTTATTCAAGTTTGTAACTTGATGTTACTCTAAGTGGAGCCTAAGGTCCATCCCTAAGGTATGTTTGGGGGCAGATCTGAATTCCAGCCAAAGATATGCACAGTGTCTGAGCTCTGTCTAGGGGTCCTGGAGTGTGCTTGCTTATGGTACTGGTGGTGATATTTCTCCCTACATGGACCTACGAAAGGGGACCAGTTTTTTTTGGCTATTATGGAACTTTTCTTGGATCTGTAACTTCAATAAATCCCTTCCTCCCATAATTTTGTCTGATTTGGTGGCTCATCCCAGTTGTGTGGGGCTGACTGAGATAATGGGACTTCAGTGTCCTTGGTCTATCTGTTTTCCTTTCTCAACCAAAACAATCCATTCAGATTAGTCGTGGCTTGCTATATTATCAGACTGGTCTTTCCAATCAAATATAAATATTAAATATTATTTAAAACATTTATTTTCAAGAAAGTGAGGCTATAGAGTAAGTGGTGTGAAGTTTATCAGGCCAAGGGATATTTACTGAAGAAAAGGTTTACAGATTTACATGCACACATGGTGTGATGGTCAATCTCTGATTGTAAACTTGACAGGATTTAGGATCATCAAGGAAACTAATTTCTGGTCATGTCTGTGAGAGATTTTTCTAGATTCTCTTTGAAACTATAATCCAAAAATAAACTTTATCCTTCCTTAAACTGCTTCTGACAGGCATTTTGTCACACCAGTGAGAAAGTAACTGATACCCATGGTATTTATTTTTATCTTGAACACATACGCTGTACCAGTGAATTGACTGTTGTTTTTTGAGTATGGTGAATGAGAAAGACATGTGTACATCCCTTCAACCTCTGGCACAAGGCAAATAACATCTACTCTGAAAATTCAAAAACATAAGCTAAATCACTTCTGGCACAGCTAGGTATAAAAGTTTCTATGTTTTCTACTTTCAGTGTTCCAGGAAAAAAAAAAAAAAAAAGTGTATCATGTTAAGAGCCTAGTTTTTAAGCTCAAATTTCATTGGTACTTTCAGAATTCTGACAAAAGCAATGTTCTAGCAATAAAGAAAAGCAACAGGGCTGCAGAGATGGCTTAGGTGTTAAGGCTCTTGCCTGCAAAGAGAAGGGACTCAGGTTCAACTCCCCCATGTAAACCAGATGCACATGGTTGTGCATGTGTCTAGAGTTTGTTTGCAGTGGCTGAAGGGTCTGGCACAACAACTTTCTCTCTATCTGCCTTGCTCCCTCTCTCTCTCAAACAAACAAATAAAATAAATCAAAAAATAAATTTATTTTTATTTTTTAAAGAATAGCAACAAATATATCACCAACTACATATGGAAAAATGCACTAAGTGAAAATTAGGTGAAATGAAAGACAGAAAGTATGACCTAGAAATTATAAGTTTAAAGCATAAAAATAGGGAATAAGGGCTGGACAGATGGCTTAGCAGTTAAGGCATGTGCCTGCAAAGCCAGAGGGTCCCAGTTTCACTCTCCAAGACCCATGTAAGCCAGATGCACAAGGGAGCGCATGCATCTGGAGTTTGTTTGCAGTGGCT
This sequence comes from Orientallactaga sibirica, assembly GCA_036365145.1. NCBI lineage: Eukaryota > Metazoa > Chordata > Mammalia > Rodentia > Dipodidae > Orientallactaga > Orientallactaga sibirica. Next base: position 21,729,682 of record JAEOAD010000033.1, read on the forward strand.
GGAGGGCCCATTCTCTCTGTCTAAAATAAATAAATAAATACATAGAAAGATATTTTAAAAATAGAGAGTAAATATATACATATATGCACACATGAAAGTATGCATATATATAGTATGATTAGAAGTATATAAAATGAAAGCAGAACTACTAATCAAAATATACTTGAAATTAAATCAGTAGGATGTACAATAGATTAAACTGTACCTAATGTTTATAATTAAAGAATCTATGTATTGGGAGAAAATATAAAAAGATGAAAGTAAAGAATTAAGAAATATATAATCAAGAATGTCAAGATAATAATTCAATCAGAGTTTCATAAGTAAAAAAGAATAAGTATTGGCTACCATTAAGATTTGAAGGAATTTCTAGAATTGGAAAATATACACTAGTTCAAAAGAATCATAAGTCTAACTGACTATCTTTCATAATAGAAACACATGCTCTCTTAAGCCCATATATTCAGAAGTTAGGTCACATTGGTTTTCTAATCTTCTATATTTGTGCAAATCGAGTCATAACACAATGGCCAGTTTAGTGAACATATTAAAAAAAGATCAAATATCATGTTACATTAGAACCAAAAACAGATATTGTTCTTTCTTCATAAAGCCAAAGTCTTACTTAACTCTTTCTGTCTACTTCTTACGTCTCCTCATCATGTTTTTATTTACCTGAGTACACTGTTTTAAATATCATAGCATAATTCTTAAATGAAAAAATGTATTCAAATGATCACTTAAGAAGCAGCATATAGCTGGGCATGGTGGCGCATGCCTTTAATCCCAGCACTTGGGAGGCAGACATAGGAAGATTTCATGAGTTCAAGGCCACCCTGAGATGACATAGTGAGTTCCAGGTCAGCCTGGGCTAGAGTGAGAACCTACCTCAAAAAACAAAAACAAAAACAAACAAACAAACAAAAAAACAGCATTTGTGAAACTAAAACTACTACCTACATGTCCAGGTTTTATTTGAGGTACTTGCATTTTTGTTATTAAATGAACATTTTTTAAAGTCATTAATTTAAAACCACTGTACAAAAAATAAGAGTGTTAATTTTCTATAACATTAAAGATTATAAGTTTAAAAATTATGTTTCACTTGTAATTTTATGTTGGTTATTATGATCACGGTGTGTCTCACAATATGTGTTTAAGAAACTATGAAAAGTTTTGTAAACTTTAACAAGCTTTTTCGAATTTCTCTTATTCTAAAAAAAAGAACTTTTTTTTTTTATTTGACTCTCAAGAAGTGATATGAAAATACATAGCAAGAAAAGTGAAAACTTAAGACAGCCAGGTAATATTCAGGTTAGGTTTGTTCCACTGTGATGTGTGAAGTTAAATTTGCACCTGTCCTGGGAGCACTTCATGTTGGCAGGGAAACTGGAAGCTGAGCTCACACACTTCACAAAGCTGCATTATCAACCAATAATACAACCTTTGGCATGTCACCGTTTCACAGAATGCTGAAGTCCTACAAAATGAAAACTACTAGAAAGTACAACTGAATAATTTAAGGACTCAGAGGGCAAGGGCTCTCTTTCCCACAGTAGCAACTAACATGACATGACAGTGAAATATATCCATGGGAAATGGAGAGGCTGTGGTTGGGTGAGGGTGGGGAGTAAGGGAATCCCAAGTGCAAGGATCCGGGCGCTTTTGATTTTGTGTTTTCTTTTCTTCTCTTTTTATTTCACTTTATTTATCTTTTATTTATTTTCCAAATCCCTGTTACTTAAAAAAAGCATAACTCCTTAGCTAATCCATGAAATATCTTACGGTCATAGGAGATCTTTTGTGAATATTCTCTGACATTAAACTTGCTGATGACATACACATTTGAGCAGCAGTTACATACTTTTGCAGAGGAGCCAAAAAGGCTTCCACACTATGTCTTCCAGAGACAGCAATGAACAGAGCAGCCCTCAGAGTGCTGCCCTGGATCCTTGCCACTGAGCAATGGCAGCTGGTGATTCATGATCCTCGGTGAAATAGTAATTCTCACGGAAGCCAGCAAGCTCACAAACTCTAGGGATCTAATATGCAAATTAGGATATATTAGTTTTATAAGCCCTCAAATATGCAAACATCCTGAAGATAGTTACTTTTATAATACATGAGAAAAGAGATATAAGAGACACCCAGCATATCCCATCCAAGGTTTTTCAGACATCAGGTTTCAGAATCATTCTTCAATCATTAATGCATTCTTATCAATCCATTTGTTCAAAAATAAGAGTCACCCATCAACTACTCTAATATGTTGCATGTATAAACTTTGTATGTAAATGTTATTGAAAATTTAATGGTCACATTACAGAAGCTAATGCAAAACAGTGTCGACTTAAGATAAGAATGATTTTCAGGGAATTACTGGTTATGGCTATAAAAGACCATTTTAACTGATTAAAAATATTTCCAAAATGTTACTTTTATTGAATATTTTTATTTTCTCAGTAGATAAAATATGTAAAAATCATTTCAATTTTGGTAATAATGTTGCACAAGTGAGAAGAATATATTTTCAAGTCTTTTTTTTTTTTTAAATATACCCTTATTTGTTCAGGCATTAAAAATCTGTAGTTTTTCATAGTAGATTTAAAACAGCAGAAACTCCCAAATTCCAAACTCTGAAGCCAAATGACATCTCAACAGAACACCTAGCCTTTATATTTAAAAATTTCATGGGAAATGACAGGCAAATCTATTCCTATATTTGATTGAAGGACAAATAAGAAATAAAATATTGGGAGGGGGGGAAAAAGACAAGCACATCCAATTAACAAGCCTCTTGTGTCTGAAGTCAACTGGGAAGCAATATTTAGTCTCAAGGGGACTTTAACAAACTATCTCCTTCCCTTTAACCAGCATAATTAGAAACCTAAGAGATAGAGTCAACCACATGTGGCTTACTGAAATCTTGTTTACTGCTAGATAAGAAATGCTGAGTATGTTTTGTGCCTGATGATTTTTACCACTGCTTTTATTTGTCTGGAAACGTCCTCCCAGACACCAATTAAGCACAGCAGTTCAAAACAACCATGTATTCTCATTCACCTCCCTTATCACATACAATCTCCAGGCACTGGCACTCCTGCATGTCACAGTGACTGTGGGTCAGAATGAGACCTGGCAATGCAGCTCTCCGTGTGAGGACATCTTCTCTACTGCAGCTGCCAACACTTAGTCTAACTCACTGAATGACTAAAATCTCTCCATGTCTCTCTGCAGGCATGCATATGAACTAAAATTCAATTTTAGATAGTGCTTATGCCGCAGTGCCAGATCATCCGTGTCTGTCTTGATTATGAATGTCTGAAAAAAATGTTTGGTTAGCTCTTTTTGTTTTCACTATTCTCTAAGATATTTTTCTTCTTGTTTATTCAGGTAATGGTCTAGAATATTATTCAGTATTAGAAATGTTTGAGTATTTCTTCCTCAGTATGTATTTCTACACTTTTCTCTATATTTTTGTAGTATTGTAAGGAGGTATCTTGGTTGTACCTGAATAAAACATGAATTTTTTCCAGTGCGAAAGGGCATGTGTGCCAATAAGCTAGAATGTTAAGCAAATGCAATACTTTGTGGATGATATGTTGCTGGGAGTTTAAGGGCACCCTAGGAACAATAAAATTATGATGTTCAACTCTTCCATATTTCCACAATCTCTCACTTTGGAAAATATTAAAAATGCAAATTAAAAAATTTGTAGTGAATGAATAAAACATAACTCTTCCTTGTACTGTATAATAACACAGATGATGGTGAAACCAGAGATGTGTGATAGCCTTGTGCTGATCTAGTTCAGCTCAGTAGAGTCGATCATTTGAGAAAGTGGTCAGTTAAAGAACATACTACCCACACCTTGTAATTGTATTTAGTAAATACAATTTTCATGCATGGATATTTCATATATGGATATTCTGTATATTAAAAATTAAAATACATTTACTCAGAAGCTATGTAAAATAATGCTTATTCAAATCCCCCTAAAATATCAAAGTAGAAGATAATAAACATAATACAAGCTTTATTGATACCTGAGTTTTTTTTTTTTTTTTGAGTCACAAAACAATTTCTATCATTTTTCATCAGTTGAAGAATAATGACCAGGGCTGGAGAGATGGCACAGAGGTTAAAGTTCTTATCTGTGAAGGCTAAGGACCCAGGTTCGATTCCCTAGGACCCACAATAAGCCTGATGCACAAGGTGGCACATGCATCTGGAGTTCATTTGCACTGGCTAGAGGTGCTGATGTGCTCATTTTCTTTCTCTTTCTCTCTCTGCCTCTTTCTTTGCATCACTCTCAAATAAATAAATAAATATGTTTAAAACATAATGATCAGTTGAAAAGAAGTAGAAAGCAGAAGAGAGACAGAAGGCATCAACATACAGACAAGATGCAATTTGGTATTTATTATTTGTAGAGTTATTATTATATGTTGTTTAACATGAACTTTTCTGCTGTATAAAATAAAGTTATTTCTTCTTCCTCAGCTTCTAGTTTTGTTCATGTTCCCTTCATATGGCATCATGTTCCCCACATATACATTCCATGTGCTTGAACAGGCATGGCTTTGACCTTTAGTGGCTAAATCCCCAAATTTCACATGAATTTCTATGAAGATAGTGAGAGGAAAAAGTTTTAAATGGGTTACCTTGGGAGGATGAGTGTTTCCCAAGTTTACAAGCTCATGTCCCTCTCATTTCCTGTTCATCTTCACCATTGCACTAACGTGCATTACTTCTGCTATTAGGGGATGGATCACATTAAATTCTAAATACATTCTGTAATATTGCAATGGGAACAATTATATGAATTCTAATTATCCAAGTCTACTTATTGCATACATTAATTGTTTAAGTGTATAATGTGTAGACATAACATTTGAATTCCTGAGAGAGGAATAAGTTAAAAATTGTAGACAAAAAAAAAAAAAAAAATTCTAGGATTGGAGAAATGACTTAGCAGTTAAGGTGCTTGCCTGAAAAACCTAAAGACTCAGGTTTGATTCTCCAGGTCCCACATAAGCCAAATGCACATGGTGGTTCATGCATCAGAAGTTTGTTTGCAGTGGCTACAGGTCCTGGTGTGCTCATTCTCTTTCTCTCTCTATCTGTCTAATAAATAAAAAAATAAATATTTATTTTTTTAAAAAATCTAAATGTTAAAGGAAACAAAAGATAAAGCGACTTATACATTCCTCATTATAAATTATTTATTTAAAAGACTAAAGCATATGCAAGTGTTCTTTAGCCATCTGGGATAAGAAATTGGCTCAAACAGCAACTATACATACCAGCAATGATACTACAAGATAGAAATTTTAGGATTATATTGATGTTTATTACTATTATTTATTTTATTTGAGAGAGAGAAAGAGAGAGAATGGGTGCACTGCAAACAAACTTCTGATGCATGATCCCCATTGTGCATCTGGCTTACGTGGGTCATAGAGAATCGAATTAGGGTCCTTTGGCTTTGCAGGCAAATGCCTTAACTGCTAAGTCATCCCTTCAGCCCCTATATTCATGTTTTAAAGTGAAAAGTCTTCAAACTGAAATCATTATTCAATATTGTACACATGAAAAATATTTGAAATACTTAAACAAAATCACACTTCTTAGATATAACAAAAACATTCATTACTTTTTTTGTTTGTTTGTTTGTTTGTTTGTTTTTTTTCCGAGGTAGGGTCTCACTCTGGTCCAGGCTGACCTGGAATTAACTATGTAGTCTCAGGGTGGCCTCGAACTCCAGGCGATCCTCCTAACTCTGCCTCCCGAGTGCTGGGATTAAAGGCGTGCGCCACCATGCCCGGCCATTCATTACTTTTAATAACTATTAAATTAGAAGTTTTCAGACTTTTAGATAGCAAGGAATGTTTGTGAATGATTCTGCTCATTCATAGATGTTGGGAGGCAAGAAAATACTAAACACAAAATATTACATATCTAATGCCTTTTAAAAGTTATGAAAATAGGCATTTAATGTGTTCTTTTTAACATTCTCTATTGCAAATAGGAGAAATCATTATAATTAATAGATTTTTTATAAATATAAGGGTAGATACATAAATTTGATACGAGATCATTAAACTTTACATAAGGTTTTAAAAAGTTCTTAACAAAATCTATTCATTATTAACTTTATCAGGAAGAGTTAAATATGGATGGAGAACAAAATAAAGTGGGTGGGTTTTTTCACCAATCATTTAAGTTAAATAAAACTGCTTTGAACAAGAATTAAAATATTAAAGTCAGCAGGGCATGGTGGCTCATGATTTTAATCCCAGCACTTGGGAGGCAGAGGTAGGAGGATCACTGTGAGTTCAAGGCCACCCTGAGACTACATAGTGAATTCCAGGTCAGCCTTAGCTAGCGTGAGACCCTCCCTTGAAAAAAAAAAAAAAAAAAAAAAGTCAAGTGATATTTCTGTTAACAATCATAGAACTTCTACTGAAGAAAAAAAAAAAAAAGTGACATCAACTGCAAAATTCAACCACATACTGGAGGAGAAACTTGACTGTCTTGTCTGAACTCAACTAATTGTAGAGCTCAACCAACCAACATTACACCCTTTGCATTCTGTTACATTCTCAATTAATGTTTGACCACCAGTTCTTCCAAACATGGGCTTGTTTTTACTTTTCTTACTGCTGTTAAATTTATACATGACAGGTCTATTTTTATTTTTTTAATATTTAAATATTTTTGAAATATTTTCTTTCTGACCAAAAGCAATTTTCACTTTAATATAATTTTAATAAAATTAACGATTGGAGTACTATACAGAACTTTTTACTTCAAAAAAAAAGAAAGTTGTGAAAAACAGGAGATAAACATATTATATTACTTAACCAGTATATGATAGAAATGAATTTTTGAAGATTCTTTCAGTTTGCAATTATATTTCATAGAAGAGTTTAATTTCCTATATGGTATTTCCCTTTGATTATAATGCAGGCAGTATAATTTAGTAAAGGTAGATAATATTACTTCTCATTCTTTATATCTTATGTAATATGTTATTTCCATATCATTCTTTTTAATGCTTACATCTATTCAGAATATTATGCTTCTTAGAAAAACTACCTAAGTATTAATGGCATAAATATTTACTTTTGGTTTTTACATAACACAAATTTCTTGACATAGGAACCTCGCCAAAAGAGGTAGCGAATAAAAAACAAAACAAAACCCAGCAAAATACACTTTTCTACTAAAAAGTGAGGTACATAGTAAACTTTCAAGCCCAGCAGAGAAGTAGGAGAGTTCCAGAGCGTCTGGAGCCCACAGAAGCGGGCAAAAGCAGCTCCACAGCCGCCACAGCTGCCGCGGCGGCGGCGCGGCTAGGCGCTGCCTGAGACAGCTGATCCGCAGAACTTTCAAAGGCAGGTGAGGAGAATTTTCCACTCACACCGCCTCCTCACAATCTCAAGAAGCGTGGAAGGAGGACAGTAGAGATGAACAGAGAGGCTTGTGAGGAAGAGGATCGCGTAGAGGAACAGACAGACTTCAGCCGCCACTCACAGCCTCCCCTCCCCCACCACGAGTGCAGGCATGGCGAGCAACAGAGAATTGGGAAAGCACTCGCTGGCAGCATCGGCTGCAGGGAAAGCAGAGTTCAACAGACGCAGCCGACTTGCTGAATCCACAACACAGCAAAGGAACCAAGCAGCCGTGCAGCATAGCTGTGATCAAACCCGTTCCAAAAGGTAATTTGGTTTTCACTAGGTTAGTACCCAACAAATAAGCCTGGTATATAATCCTGTTGGATGGTCAGATCTGACATTCCTAAATAAGCTATTTTCTAGGCTGCTCATTTGTTGCTTCCTGATTTGTTTCCTCCTCTGTCATTCATTGGGGAAGGGTCTCTCTTGATCACAAGCTGACCTTGGAACTCTCTACAGATCAGAAATCTTAGCCTCCCAGCTGACAGGATTAAGGGCGTGGGCTAACACATATCCTTAGGAACTGTGACTTTGTCATAATACCTGCTTTTGCACAAATACTCTGTGCTGTATTTCATTGAAGGGGTACATTGTTGAGTTAAATTTTTGGATCTTGACTGTATTCTGTTCCATTCACCCCACTTGATAATCTCATAGCAGGCAAGGGTCACTTCTGTGATTACTTTGAGAGCCTTAAGAACCACACTTAACACCTTAAACTCCTACACTGAAGATATATAATATCAGATTGATTGATACATCTAACATTACTGCAGATATTTAGAAAACCCAAGCATTAAATTAATTCAAGATGCAAAGATCTCTACATTACAATACAAGAAACACAAAACATCCAGACAATATAAATCCACCAAAAAGTATTAATATATCAGAAATGACCTTCAGTGAGGCTGACTTAGAGGACATCCCCGAGAAAGATTTCAAAAGAATGATTATAATTATGTTCAAAAAGAACTCAAAGAGGAAATGAAAGGGTTCAAAGACCTCAAAGAAGAAATCAAAGGATTCAAAGAAAACACAGAAAACCAATTTAATGAAATAAGGAGGTCAATACTAGACATAAATACGGAAATAGAAAGAATAAAGAAAACCCACTCAGAAATGCTAGCAATAAAGAACACAGTCAGTGAAATTAAAACCTCTGTAGAAAATCTCTCTAGTAGAATGGATGAAGGAGAGAACAGGATATCGAAGCTAGAAGACCAAGTAGCTGATCTAATACAGTCCAACAGAGAGAAAGACAAAATAATAGGAAGGTATGAATGGGAATTACAGGATATTTGGGACACTATGAAAAGATCAAACATAAGAATTCAAGGGATAGTAGAAGGAGAAGAATTTCACTCCAAAGGCATAGTAGGTGTTTTCAACAAAATCATAGAGGAAAACTTCCCCAAATTGGGAAAGAGATGCCAATGCAGATACAGGAAGCCTTTAGAACACCAAACAGACAAAACCTGGAAAGAACCTCTCCCCGCCATATTATAATTAAACTACCAAACATACAAACCAAAGAAAATATATTGAAAGCAGCTAGAGAGAAAAAGCAAGTGACCTACAAAGGGAAGCCCATCAGACTCACAGCAGATTACTCAACACAAACTTTAAAGGCCAGAAGGGCCTGGGTGATGTATTCAAGTTCTGAAAGATAAAAACTGTCAACCGAGATTACTTTATCCTGCAAAACTATCTATCCAAATAGATGGAGAAATAAGGACATTCCATAACAAAGACAGGCTAAAGGAATTTTTGGCAACTAAACCAGCTCTACAGAAAATACTTGCAGGAATCATTCATGCTGAGGAGAAAGCAAAGCACACACATCAGGAAATAGGAAAAAATAAACCATACTCAAATAACAGTTAAAACAAGTGAGTAAAGGGAAAACAGGAAAAACTAAAAAATAAGAAGAATGGTGAGAATAAACACATATATGTCAATAATAACTCTTAATATCAATGGTCTCAATGCCCCTATCAAAAGACACAGACTTGCAGACTGGATTAAAAAGCAGGATCCTACCATCTGTTGCCTCCAGGAAACTCATCTCTCAATAAAAAATAGAAACCTCCTTAGGGTGAAAGGTTGGAAAAAGGTATTTCAAGCAAATGGGCCTAGAAAACAAGCAGGGGTTGCTATTTTAATTTCTGACAAGATAGACTTCAATCCAACATTTGTGAGGAAAGATAAAGAAGGTCACTTTATACTGATTAAAGGAACACTCCAACAGGAGGACATTACAATCCTAAACATATATGCCCCTAACATGGGGATCCCAATTTCATCAAACAAACACTATTAGAATTAAGGTCAGAGATATCTCCTAACACAATAGTAGTGGGGGACTTCAATACCCCACTCTCATCACTTGACAGGTCTACCCAGCAAAAAATAAACAGAGAGACATCTGCATTAAATGATACCATGGAACAAATGGACCTAACAGATATATACAGAACATTCCATCCAAATGCTGCAGAATATACATTTTTCTCAGCAGCACACGGGACATTTTCTAAAATAGACCATATACTAGGACACAAATCAAATCTTAACAAATACAGGAAAATTGAAATAATCCCTTGTACATTTTCTGACCACAATGGGATTAAACTGCAAATCAGCAACAAGAAAATATACAGAGCATACAGAAACTCATGGAGACTAAACAGCACTTTATTGAATGATGTATGGGTCATTGAAGAAATTAAAAAGGAAATCAAGAAATTCGTAGAATCAAATGATGATGAGAATACAACATACCAAAACCTCTGGGACACAATGAAGGCAGTCCTACGAGGAAATTTATAGCCCTAAGTGCATATATTAAGAAATTGGAGAGTTCACAACTAAACAATTTAATGCTTCACCTTAAGGCCTTGGAAAAAGAAGAACAAGGCAAACCAAAAATTAGTAGACGGGAAGAAATAATAAAGGTTAGGGCAGAAATTAATGAAATGGAAACCAAAAAACAATCAAAAGATCAATGAAACAAAGAGTTGGTTCTTTGAAAGGATAAACAAGATTGACAAACCCTTAGCAAATCTGACCAAAAGAAAGAGAGAAGAGACAAAAATTGATAAAATTAGAGATGAAAAAGGCAACATCACAACAGATACCAAAGAAATTCAGAAAATCATACGGACATACTTTAAGAATATATATGCCTCTAAGTTTGAAAACCTGAAAGAAATGGATGAATTCCTTGATTCATATGACCTACCAAAATTAAATCAAGAAGAGATAAACCATTTAAATAGAACTATAACAACCACAGAGATTCAAGCAGTTATAAAAAGTCTCCCAACTAAAAAAGCCCAGGCCCAGATGGATTCACTGCTGAATTTTACCAGACATTCCTGGAGGATCTAACGCCAATGCTTCTCAAACTTTTCCATAAAATAGAAAAGGAAGGAACTCTACCAAAATCCTTCTATGAAGCCAGCATCACCCTGATACCCAAACCGGACAAAGACAGATCAAAAAAGAAAATTATAGACCAATCTCCCTCATGAACATGGATGCAAAAATTCTCAACAAAATACTGGCAAACAGAATACAAGAATTTATCAGAAAGATTATTCACCCTGACCAAGTAGGCTTTATCCCAGAGATGCAGGGATGGTTCAACATACGCAAATCCATAAATGTAATACACCATATAAATGGTCTGAAGGACAAAAATCATATGGTCATCTCAATAGATGCAGAAAAGGCATTTGACAAAATCCAACACCCCTTCATGGTGAAAGTATTACAGAAACTGGGAATAGAAGGAGCATATCTCAACATAATAAAAGCTATTTATGACAAACCTACAGCCAACATAATACTAAATGGGGAAAAACTTGAAGCTTTTCCTCTAAATTCAGGAACAAGACAAGGGTGTCCACTTTCCCCACTACTATTTAATATAGTACTGGAAGTCTTAGCCACAGCAATAAGGCAAGAGACACTCATAAAGGGGATACAAATCGGAAGGGAAGAGATCAAATTATCATTATTTGCAGACGATATGATTCTATACCTAACAGACCCTAAAGTCTCTACCTGCAAACTGTTAGAGCTGATAAACACTTTTAGCAATGTAGCAGGATACAAAATAAACACACAGAAATCAGTAGCTTTTTCTATATACTAACAACAAACGTGCAGAGGATGAAATCAGGAATCTCTCCCATTCACAATTGCCTCAAAAAAATAAAATACCTTGGAATAAACTTAACCAAGGAAGTGAAGGATCTCTACAATGAGAACTTTAAAAAACTCGGCGACAAATTACAGAAGACACAAGGAAATGGAAAGACATCCCATGCTCCTGGATTGGAAGAATCAATATTGTGAAAATGTCAATCTTACCAAAAGCAATCTATACATTTAATGCGATCCCTATTAAAATCCCAATAGCTTTCTTCACGGAAATAGAAAAAACAATCCTAAAATTCATCTGGAAACACAAAAAACCTCGAATAGCCAAAACAATTTTTTGAAACAAAAATCAGGCAGGTGGTATAACCATACCCGATTTTAAGTTATATTACAAAGCCATAGTAACAAAAACAGCATGGTACTGGCACAAGGACAGACAGGTAGATCAATGGAACAGAATAGAAGACCCAAATATTAATCCAAGCAGCTACAGCCACCTGATTTTTGACAAAAATGCCAAAAATATTAATTGGAGAAAAGATAGCCTCTTTAACAAGTGGTGTTGGGAAAACTGGACATCGGTATGTAAAAGGATAAACATAGATCCTTGTCTTTCTCCATGCACAAGAGTCAAATCCAAATGGATCAGGGACCTTGATATCAGACCTGAAACTCTGAACCTGCTAGAGGAAAAAGTAGGGAAACCCTTCAACATATTGGCATAGGTAAGGACTTTCTGAATATAACCCCAATTGCTCAGTGAATAAAATCACTAATCAACCAATGGGACCTTATGAAATTACAAAGCTTTTGTACAGCAAAGGACACTGTGAGTAGAGCAAAAAGACAACCTACAGAATGGGAGAAAATCTTTGCCAGCTATACATCTGACAGAGGATTAATATCCAGAATATACAAAGAACTCAAAAAACAGAATAATAAGAATTCAAACAACCCAGTTAAAAAATGGGCTATGGAACTAAATAGAGAATTCACAGAAGATGAAATTCAGATGGCATATAAACATCTGAAAAAGTGTTCCACATCCTTAGCCATCAGGGAAATGCAAATTAAAACCACTTTGAGATTCCATTTCACTCCTGTCAGAATGGCTACCATCAAGAAAACAAATGACAATAAGTGTTGGCGTGGATGCGGAAAAAGAGGAACACTTCTACACTGTTGGTGGGAATGTAACCTGGTCCAACCATTGTGGAAATCAGTGTGGAGGTTTTGAGACAGCTAGAAATAGATTTACCATATGATCCAGCTATAGCACTCCTAGGCATATATCAGAAGACTCTTCTCACTTCCTTAGAGATACTTGCAAAACCATGTTTATTGCCGCTCTATTCACAATAGCTAGGAAATGGAAGCAGCCTAGATGTCCCACCACAAATGAATGGATAATAAAGATGTGGTACATTTACACAATGGAGTTCTACTCAGCGGTAAAGAAAAATGAAATTATGAAATTTGCAGGGAAATGGATGGATCTGGAAAGGATTATACTAAGTGAGGTAACCCAGGCTCAGAAAGCCAAGCGTCACATGTTCTCTCTCATATGTGGATCCTAGCTACAAATAGACAGACTTGTGTGTGAACTGGAACCAAAAATTGGTACCAGAAACCAGTAAGCTGGTAAAAGGCTATAAGGGACGGAGGAAAGGGAAGGACTGAAGTGTATGGTATTGCACATATGTAAGTGGAAGGACTGATTACAAGGAGGGAATGGCCTAACCAAGGCCATGGGTAGAGAATGCATAAAAAAGAAGGGAGAAGGGGAGGGTCAATCTAATTTCAAAAGATTGTGAATAAGACTTATGTAAAACTACTTTTTTGAATAATGGTACATCTAGAAGCTGTAGACTGTTACTAGAAAATTTTCAGTACCTGGGATGGGATACCTTCCAGTGAGTTGTTGGCCAAGGAGGTCCCGGTAGCCTCCAAAACATTAAAGGCTTTTGCCAAAGCCCTTGGTTTCCCCTGAGAAACAGATAGTAAGACCCTATTGCTGAAGACATCTCTTGCCTGAGAGGCAAGGTCACTGAAAACAAGCTGGTGCTGAGCAGAAAACCTTCTCCCTGTAGACCAGCCAACTGAAAGCTGGAAAAAGCTGCACTGCATGCAGAGTATGGGAGACAGAAGTCATCAGCAGTGAAAACAGTGGACGCTGAATATTCAAATTTGGCCAGACAGGCCCAAAGACTGAGCAGGTGCAATAGTGGCATGTCTACTCATTGGGGTAACCAACTGCTCTATAATTGGACTGAAGGCCCTCTCTACGGGAGGGAATACATACCTGGTACTGAAAAACCTAAGCAAAGTCTATGGTAGGTAAGGTCATAAGCCTTAGGGGTATAAAGCATGCCCTTATCTAAATGTATATACTATTCCCACCAAGCTGCCCGGAAAATACTACACTTAATGCTCATATTCACATATTAATGCTACTCTCACTTCTGGTTAGAGAAGCTTCTCTTTTCAGATGGCGATGACCACTGGGATGATCCAAAGGCAACATAGTGCTGAGAAGGGATGGAGAAGTGCCCAGCACTGAAACATCTCTGTCACACCCTCCAAGGCTCAGGGATCATTGCGGAAGAGGGGCGGATAGAATGGAAGAGCCAAAGGAAGGTGCGACTCCCTACAATGCAACTGCCCAGACAGAAATTGGCCTTGATATCCATGACCTTGCTGTGCCTAGCAATACCTCCGCAAGACCCTCATAGTAGAAGTAAAGAGGATGACATCATATTAAAAAAAGAGACTAATGGAGAGAAGGGGAGGGGATATGATGGAGAGTGGAGTTCTAAAGGGAAGGGGAGGGGAGGGAAAAATACGCACCTTTGGTATGTGTTACAATCTCCATAATACAGAACTGTTTTTTTTTTTTTTTTTTTTTTTTTGGTTTTTTTAGGTAGGGTCTCACTCTAGTCCAGGCTGACCCGGAATTCACTATATAGTCTCAGGGCGGCCTCTAACTCATTGTGATCCTCCTACCTCTGCCTCCCAAGTGCTGGGATTAAAGACGTGCGCCACCATGCCTGGAAGAAGTGATTTTTAAAACTACTTTAAAATGGATTTCTACCAACATAACACTCAAAGTTTGGAAATACTGAGATAATAGGCAGTATAATTCCTCTCACTGTGCCACGAGACATCAGTACTTTTACTCATTCACCACACTCTTCCACATGAAGAAGAAATGCAATAGAAAATATATTTTTTGAAATATAAGCTTCAATTTTTTTTAATTTTTTTTTTTTTTTCTTATGTGGGTCCTGGGAAATCAAGCCTTAAACCTGGGTCCTTAGGCTTCACAGGCAACAACTCAACTGCTAAGCCAACTCTCCAGCCCAGAATTTTTTTTAATTTTTATTTTAATTTTTATTTTATTTTTAATTTTTTCAGATTTTAAAAATTTTATTTATTCTTATGTATATTATTCTAGTTTTACATTCATAGTGGTGACTCCATTATCCTCCTCCCTGTCCTCCCTCTTCCATGGGGACCCTCATCAATGGGGAATGTGGTTAACGCATTGTGGGGGTAGTCAAGAGCTATGGGGGATAGGCCAAGTCACTGTGCATAATGGCCCAACTTGTGGCTCTAACATTCTTTCCACCCCCTCTTCCACAAATTTCCCTTAGTCACATTGGGGTCATTTTAGCTCTACTTCAGTGGTGAGGTTTTGGGAGCCTCTGTGTCTCTGGATATCTGGCTTAGTGGGAGTTAGATGTTCTCTGTGTTTATCTCCTTCAGCCTTTTTCTGGTGCCGTGATCCTCAAGAGCACTGAACTCTTGCCCTTCCTCCACATTACTCTGTGGTTTCAGCTGCAGCCCTGGTGAGGTGTGATTGGCTGATCCTCCCTTCAGGTTATCTTGACTTGGCTAATTGATCCACTCAGTGGAATGGAACTCATTGCTGGAACTGGGAAATAAGTCAAAACCATGTACAAAAAATGAGCACAGTCTCCAATCAAGATACCACCAAATGTGGGCTAGAAGAGGCCCTACCCATATAAAATTCCCTCCAAGCTATCTATGGCCATCCCATATATCTAGTACTAACTTCTCTCTCCGTTGGAGAATTTGCTTATTTAAATTTTTTTTTGTTTATTTATTTGAGAGCAACAGAGAGAGAAAGAGGCATATAGATAGAGAATGGGCACACCAGTGCCTCCAGCCATTGCAAACGAACTCCAGATGCATGTGCACCCTTGTGAATCTGTTTTACAAGGGTAATGGGATATCAAGCCTCAAACTGGGGTCCTTAGGCTTCACAGGCAAGTGCTTAACCACTAAGCCATCTCTCCAGCACCTGAGCTTCGATTTCTAATGATTTGATATTGTTACTAAAATATAAAATCTTTAATATTTATATGTGCCTATCATATATTTCTCAAAATACACACTACAAGGTTTATGCCTTTTTCTATTCATCACCTTCTTTATAAATCATTAAATACCTACAGCAGGTTTCCTGGCTATTTAAGAGAAGAAATCGTGAATGACAGCAAGAGGTATGTTATATCCAATTTGATTTCCACCTCTTTCCCCTTTACTTTGGCACCTTTCTGAAAAAATGATAGTGCTTAATTGAATACCTGGGGGGGTGTTACTTGTGAAACATTTTTGAAGTAGTTCCATAATGTACAGATTTGTAGCTATGAATATATATGAACAGATGTACTGAGAAGCATGGAAATAATTATATGTGCTAAACATATGAAGTTGGAGCATCTCACAGAATGCTAATATTAGTTAACATCTCTAGAGATTAGAGTATACCAACTCTTAAGATCCTGATGCCCATAAAGATTGCTTATTGAAGGACATAAAACCAACTTTTTCCTTAGGATTCATAAAAGAATTTTCCCAATGTTTGATGAATTACTCTTTAAGGAAAACAAATCTTTTTCCTATTACATAAATCTGTACTGATCCACATAGATGCAGGGTTAACTTATTACTATTCTAATGTTATATACATTTATAGCATTTATTATAGTTAGTGAGCACTGCCATTTTGATGCATTTTAAGAGTTAATTGAAAAAATAACTGCAAATTAAATATTTCTAATTAAACTTAGAAAGGGGGCTAGAGGGATGGCTTATTGGTTAAAGCACTAGCCTGCAAAGCTAAAGGACCCAGGTTCAATTCCCCAGGACCCAAATAAGCCAGATGCAGAAGGTGGCACATGCTTCTGGAGTTCCTTTGCAGTGGCTGGAAGCCTTGGTACACCGATTTTTTTCTCTCTTTCCCTCCCATTTTCTCCCTCACATATAAGTAAAAATTTTATATATATATTAGAAAGAATGATACATAGAATATATATCTTTGTTTTTATAATGGCCTCCTTCAACCCTACAAGAAATGGTAGTGATTAGAAAAAGGTATAACAAAGGACAAGTAAGCGATACAAGATTTCACAGATAATAAAATATTCTGAGTGACTTGGAGAAGGCTGAATCTGATGTAGCAGATAGCTTCTTCACTCAGATACCTTCAAGAGGATGCACCATAATATGTGGTGCTAGGTGTCTTCAGAGAAGCCGTCTGGAACCATGCATATGTCCAGGGTCTTATGAGTGAGGTCACCTAAAAGTTAATGATAATAAGCTAGAAAATTTCTTGTGCCCATCTTAATCCTTTTCTCCTGTCATATTTATCCCACCACTGCCACCCCTTCCATCCTGCATAGGAGAATTCTATGTGGAGAGAATAAATATAAACTGTGCATTAATCATAGAAACCAGAAGGAAATTGGCACTTGCTCCTACTGGATAGTCATAAAAAGTGTGTGTGTGTGTGTGTGTGTGTGTGTGTGTGTGTGTGTGTGTGTGTATGACCTATACAGAAGCTAGGAGAGAATATATAGTGTTTCTGTCACTAATTCACATGTTTCCATGAGATAGAGTCTCTCATTGAACCCAGATATTCAGTTTTCAGTCTGACTAGCTAATTAGCATGACCTAGTGATCCTCTGGTATACATTCCCAAAGTACTGTGATTTCAGGAATGCATGACATGGCCAGCCATTTACATGAGCTCTTCAACTATGGTTATGTTAATCAGTATCTAAAGAATTTTAATCTCATTTTCTGAAGAGTTTTGTTTTGCTTTCTACTTTCTTGTTCATTTATTTGTAAGTGAGAAAGATAGAGAGAAGTGAGAGAGATAGAATGGGCACACCATGACCTCCAGTCACTTTGTGCATCTGGCTTTATGCAAGTACTGGGGAATTGAACGCAGGTGCTTAGGGTTTGCAAACAAGCCTTAACTGCAGAGCCATCTCTCCAGACCTACTTTTATTTTTTACCTGATGTTGGTTGATTATTTATGGAAGTCATGTGATTTTATTAATCAATAATTGCTATCTTAAAAATTTAAACTCCATTAATGTGGCTTTTAAATTTTCCCATGACTCTGCCCATGATCCCTTGAATTCTTGTATATTTTATAATTCTGTTAAACGATTGTCCTTATATCACTTGGTCTCTATGGGGAATCTTCAAAATCTAAGCTAAATGATAAAACATTCCAGAAAAATGTGACATGATCTTATAATAATTTGGAAATGCTATTCATTGTAAATGCATTTTGAGTTTATTCTGATTTCCATTATTTGCGCCATGAAAATAGTATTGCTGGACTCTGCTTCTACCAGTGTCTTCAGAGACTGAATCATCAGAAGGGTCAAAATAGAAAGAGATTGCATGTCCCCTCTAGTCACTGTGGACTTTGTCTTCTGTTGGTTTACTTAGGTATGTACGAGGGGTGTTGTTTTTTTACCCTTGATAGGAGCTTTTTGTATATTCAATTGTTTACAGCCAAAAATCAGATTACCCAATGTCCCAGGATCTTTGGTTCCAATAACATTCCCAATCATATTTGGCAATAAAATATATCTTATTTGACAATAAAAATGAAATATGGAAAATTTTAAATTATCTGCGATCACGACTGAATAAACAAATCCATTCTATACAGGTTCTATTAACTGATATTCCCAGACTAAGTGGCATTCCTGGCATTAATGAACTACTCACAGCTGTCCTGAATTCACATGAATTGTTGGATTTCTTATTTTCTTGAAAGCTCATCTTTAAGTTGCATGAAGTGTTTTAATTGTTTGTTTTAGAAAGTATAATTTATCTAGATTTCCATTTTGCCAGGAATCTGATTTCTATGTATAAGTCTGTAAAATTTAACAATAGAATGCAAATAAAAATTGAAATGTAAAGGAAATAACAGATGAAAATGAGCACAATCTGGGAATGTATAATGAAGAGTTTTTTTTTTAAAAGAAATGTTGTTGTTATTATTATTATTGTTGTTGTTATTATTTATTTTTGGAGAGAGACACAGAGATAGACAGAGAGGGAGAGGGAGACAGAGATGGGTGTGCCAGCAGTCTCTTAGCTGCTGTGAACAAAATCCAGATGCGTATGCCCCCTTGTGGGCAAGTGCGGCATTGCACCCTTGTGTCACTTTGCATCTGGCTAAACGTGGAACCTGGAGTTTGGAACCAGCGTTCTTAGGCTTAGCAGGCAGACACCTTAATTTCTAAGCCATCTCTCCAGCCCTATAATGAACAGTTTTGAGGATTATAGTCCACAAATTCTTTGTTTTTTTTTTTTTGTAGTTTTTGATTTAGATCTTTTTTCCACATGTTGAATGTGTGTGTGTGTGATGTGTGCATGCATGCGTGTGTGTGTTTGGTGTATGCATGTGTCATATACTATTCACTGGCCTATAGTGATGAGTACCCTACCCAATGGTGGCTAGAATTGGAAGTCAGGTGCCCAGCTCTAGCTCTATTGACTCCAGTCTTGTTTTTAGCTGGAATATCCTTCTAATTCAGGAACTTTTTTCATGGGCTCAAGTGTCTCTTAGGTCTCTATGTTACAACTCAGCATGATCATACCCAGTTGTCTGTGTGATTTCTAGAGATTCAAATTCTGGCAGTTTTAGGACATCTCAGACCCACATATTCACAGGAAGAACACTTTAACTTAACTGCTGAATCATCTCTCCAGCCCTCGGTTTCGTTTTTTTGGACAGTGTTTCATTTTGTAGTCTATGATTACCTAGAAATAATTGTGTAGTTCATGCTGGCCTAGAACTCACAGTATGATGCTGGAAGTATAGGAGTGAAATATAATACCCACAAAACTTTCTATATTTCCCAAAATCACTCTGGGACTTATAAATAACACTGGAAAAGAAAAAAAAAATCCAGCTTTAAAATAATTCAGGCAACCATAATTATCAATCTATTTGAGGCATTTATAAAGCTTTGCATTTACTAGCCCATCTACTACCTACAAGCAGGTTTCTGAAGTAACCAATAACTATTTCTATTTCTGAGATGAGATATTTAGATCTGAAAAACATAAAGTTTATGAAGATAGTATGTGATAGAGGTGAGTTTAGCACTGGTATTCATGCTATAAAGGCTATGCTTTGGCTACTTGTGTTACTACTGCTCAGAACAAATTAAGACAATTTAAGTTTTGGTTTAAATAGCCTTTACTAAGGGGCAACTGTCTGATATTTTCATTCTAGACGTAGTTATTCTACTAATTATCTTTTTGATGTTCAGCAACTCATTCTCTCAGTCTTCATTTCCTAACACATAAAATTGGAGATTAAAACTAGATTAATCTCTGAGGATCTCCCAACTCTTGGGTTATGTGATAGCAGAACCGTATTAGATAATTATTTTCTCCTCAACCACCATGAAATTGGAGTTGACCTTTTACTGAAATCTTAACTGGAAAAAATTCTTAACTTAGAAGAAAAAATAAGTACCAAACATTACAACATAGAATAATCTCAGGAATCAATATGATATTTTTTTGTTTTTTAACTTAACAATATAAGTAAACAAATAATAAGCTGATTATTCATAATATAAAAAGTTTGTCATAATATCAAAAGCATTATTTTTATAAAGGCATACTTACAAGACCTGCTATTAGAAAAAAAAAAAAAAAAGAAAAACTTTATAGCCTCCACTAAGGAAAGGGACAAAATGACCTGAGAAAACCACAATTTGCCATAATCAAACTATTTTCTTCATAGCATAAATTCATTTTTTAAATTTTTAACTTATATATCCATATGTTCTAAATTGTCAATTTTAAAATAAGGAATTCCAGTCAATGCAGATTGCTATATGTGTAATCAATATTCAGTATTGAAATAATTTGTAGGTTGAAAACCAAAGATAATTAAGATAGCTTTATAATTTTCCTTATATTGAAGATTTACCATGGTCTTATTTGAACACACAATTGTATTGAGAACCCCTGACACTTCAGCCAAGCTTCAGCTAAAACAAGAGGAATTGAAGAGATTCTTAAAATCAGCGCCAGGGTATAGGAGGCAGACCCTGGATATACTCAACACCTACCAAAGCAGAGATCCGGAGGCTCCTAAGAGCTCATCACTGAAGTAGACTTAATACTCACCCACCATGGCTCAAGGAATTTTGCAGAAGAGGGAGTCGAAAGATTGTAAGAGCCACAGGTAGAGACATCATGCCCAGTGACATTCCCTCCCTCTAAAAATAACTGGCTGCTGCTGCCACAATGCATAAATCAGAACCCCATAGGGAATACCTGCAATCCCACTGAGGACTATCCCCAACAGAATGGGGGTAGGGAGGAGGGAAAAGAGGGTACCAACATATGATGTAGCCATATGAAATATGCTTTTAATAATAATAATAATAATAATAATAATAATAATAATAAAGAAAAAGATTTGGCTAGAAAGATGGCTTAGCAGATAAGGCTTTTGCCTGCAATGCCAAAGAACCTCGGTTCAGTCCACAGGGCCCACAAAAGTCAGATGCACAAGGTGGCACATGCATCTGAAGTTTGCTTGCAGTGGCTGGAGGCCCTGGTGCATCCATTCTCTCTCTCTCCTTCTGACTCTTTCCCTCTCTTAAATAAATTAATTCATTAAAGTTTAAAAGAAGAAAAAAGGTTAAATGAAAACTTCACTCATGATTTTCTGATTCAAATCTTCAATATGAACATCTCCTTAAAGGTATGTTTTGTTTTGAGGTTGTGTCCAATTCAAAACTAATACTATGCTTAACATAGCCCCATATAGCCAGTGATCACTTCAGAATCTAATAGCTAATATTACCCTTATTTGACAAAAATCACATGGATTAATTGGTATTAATATCAATTTGGGAATGTCAATTTATATCTTATATATGAAAAGTTCTGAAACATTGTTCTGTTAGTCATAAGTGCACAAGGCATTTATCATTACTTTATGGCCATTTGTGCATGGATTCATTCATTTTCAGTAGTTTGGCAGAAATAAGATGATGGATGATCATGTTCCATGGCTTTTGGTTACTGCCTAAATGTCATTTGCATTATATGCTTTTACCCAGTTCTTATTTTAAAAACATAAAACTTTTATAGTTTCAAGGAAAAAAATTCTAAATAGTTTCTGCCTATTATTACACTATTAATTTTACATATGGTTAGATTGAGGCTAATGTAGAGTAAATATGTACAGGCAAATGATTCCCAAAGAATTATTAAGTGATTATATACTAACTGATGAGAAGTCTTATATACTAGAGCTGAGCCTGTGGTTTTTGTAAAATCTAAGAAAGTTTCACAAAGGTGCCATATTAATTTTACTGAAACATATCAGAATCATAGCTTTATGCTATGTATGTATGGTTGAAATTAATTTTTATTTTCCAAATACTAAATACAATTTTAATTCATATTATATGGCTCTGTTTTGAAAATATTGCAGTGAAAAAGCTATACACTAATAATGTAGGAATTTCAGATCTTAACAAGATATTACAAAATTTAATATTAAAATATGTGCAGTAGCTTAAACAAGCTACTTAAACAAAGCCTTATATAATTTTCAATATGCTATTACATACCTTCTTTTATGATTATTGAAAAACCTAAAATCATCAAGAATATGGTACAGGCTGAGGTAGAAATCTAAATATTTGGGATGCTGAAAAGTGTGGACTGTGAGAATAAGGTCAGCCTGAGCATTAGGATGAGAGCCTGTTCTTCAAAATAAATATAAAATGAAATTACTATGGCATAAAATTTGAGTTATATTCATAGATATTTTTAAATAATGCACTTATAGAAAAACTATGTTCCAATTCAATAGAACCAATTCTCACATAAGCTGGAGGAACAGCAATGTGTGTGTGAGAGAGAGAGAGAGAGAGAGAGAGAGAGACCTATGTATGTGTGTATTACAAATACCACACCTATTAGTATGGTAATTTCTCTAGGGTAGTTATAGCAATACTTAAAAGAAAATCTTTCATCACTAAAGAGTACCAAGTATTTCAGTTATTTTCATATAAAGACATGTGACTACATATCTTCCATTCAAATTAAATCTCCCCTGGACAAAGATGGTTGCAAGCAGAAATCTTCATACCCTCCCAGGATTTACCTAAACGGTTGCAGACAGTATCCCTGCATTAATAACTTAGTAAATAGTATGACAGTTTTTCATGTGAGTTGGAATTAATGCTTTATTAGGAGGCCAGACAGTAATTTTGTAAAGTAAGTATTTCTCCTTTCTACCTACTTATTCTTGAATTTCAGGGTTCACAGTGAGGATAAGCAGCACACACACACACACACACACACACACACATGTATTTACTGATCATGTGTGTGTGTGTGTGTGTGTGTGTATGGAATCAATTTTAATATAACAATTGTATTATAATGAATAAAATATTATATTCAATGATGTATTAAAATGTTGCTTTGCACATCAACTTATACAAATTGGTTTCTGTAAAATAATTGTTTATGAATGCATTTCCATTGAAAGGTAGTTGTATTAACTATTTATATATCATTTTAATGATCATTTAAGTATT
Source organism: Orientallactaga sibirica (assembly GCA_036365145.1). Lineage (NCBI taxonomy): Eukaryota > Metazoa > Chordata > Mammalia > Rodentia > Dipodidae > Orientallactaga > Orientallactaga sibirica. Next base: position 21,753,233 of record JAEOAD010000033.1, read on the forward strand.
AACTAAGATAAAAATGTCTAAGAGTGATTAACCTTATTTATTCAAACTAATGAAATATTGCCTAGAAGACCCAGAGGCCTCACTCTGTTGTAGGTTAGCTTGATGCACTTCTTGATGAAAATATAATGACAAAATGAAGTCCAAAATTACTGTGTGTCTGTGTGTGCTTGAAAGTGGGAGTCACATGGATGTGCATGCATCTGCATGTGGAGGCCAGAGTTTGATGTTGGGTGTCTTCTTCAATTTCTCTCCATCTTGCTTTTGAGATAAGTTCTCTCTATGGACATAGTTCTTAGATTAGTTGTCAAATACCCACTATGGATCCACTTGTTTTTCTCTTAAATACTGAACTATAGACATATACTATCATGCCCAGCTTTATATGTGGGTGCTATGGGTATGAACTTGGTTCCTCCTGCTTTCACAGCAAGCACTGTACACACTGATCTATATTCCCAACTCCCCAAATAAAACCCTTAATGGAGATTTCCTAAATAAACAATTACTTGATTTTTCAATAAATAGGTAAACATCCATTCCACTTTGCATCTGAGGAAAATTTACTCAAATAACTTGAGATATCCAGCAATAAATCTAATTCTTTTTACTTGAAATTAGCTTTGCTCTCCACATTTGCCTTTGCTGATATGGATGCCTGCACTAGAACCAGAAGAAAAATTGTGCACTCTATAAATCAGCACATCTTTATATGAATAAAGCCACTGAAATCACCTTAAGTCAACTCTAAAAAGAGCTTAATATTCACACTGAACAAATAGAATCAAAAATCCCAAGTTAAAAAGGAACATTACTGCAAATATTTAAAATCATTTACTTTGTTTTATTATTCTTAATATTCTCTTTTACAGAAATGTCATAAAATATTATAAATATTACCATATATAGATAACAAATACATAGGGCATGGAGAAGTATCATCAAAACAAGATAAATTATTTTCCCTTTGTAATGGCTCATTAAAACAAACAATTTCTGAAAATGTTCAAGGTTAGAAAACAATGTTGTATTATACCCTGAAAACAAGTAAGATAATATTAATAGCAAAAATTGTTACTTTAAATATGTATTAGATTCCTAACATTTCTGGAGAATATCATGAAGATAGTTTCATAAGATCTCAAAAAGTTCCTTATTCAGAAATCACCTTAGGTTTATCCTTGTTTTGATTTATAAATATTTTCAAATATTTCCGGTGGACTATTTCTGAATATTTCCTATTCTTCACAGTAATAACTGTGTCCAAATTGCTTCAAGTGCTTCAGAAATTATTGAAACATTCCACAAGTATTATCCAATTCCCCCCTCCATCTAAAATCATGAATTATTATTTTATTTATTTATTTATTTTATTTAATTATTTATTTATTTATTTATTTATTTATTTATTTATTTTATTTTATTTTGGGGGTTTTCGAGGTAGGGACTCACTCGAGCTTAGACTGACCTGGAATTCGCTATGTAGTCTCAGGGTGGCTTCGAACTCATGGCGATCCTCCTCCCTCTGCTTCCCGAGTGCTGGGATTAAAGGTGTGCACCACCACACCCGGCAATCATGAATTACTGCATTGTTCTATAGCTAAATATTTCTCAAGTTGCTTCTCTCTCATATATTTCTAAAACAAGTTGACAACATATTTTCTCTCACTTCCATTTTTACATGTAATTCATAAAATATACCTGTATATTGTATATAATATACTAAAATCTGGCTACCTCACCAAAGATCATCGTGTGTGTGTGTTTGTGTGTGTGTGTGCATGTGTGTGTATAATTCTTTTGTGTAATAGCCATATTTTATATAGTTTCAAAATTTTATAGAAAACTTTACACAAATCTTTGAAGGAAGATTCTACACATCGAATTCCTTTCTTCCAATTTGTTCACACCTTACTGCTTATTATCTTCTGTTAAGACCAGCATTATATAATGAAACATATTTTACAATCTAATCAGTGAATTTTCTTGTTGACCCAGGGTGATTTTATAACACTTCATGACAGTTCAAAGATTAAGCAAGAGGAGGGGTGCAAAAAATGGCTTAGCTGTTAAGGTGCTTGCCTGTGATGGACTGACACCTTGATTTATAAGCTAATATAAACCTAGCCTCTCTTAAACTGATTATTTTGACCCAACAACAAAAAGTTAACTAATCTATAGACTTAGATAATATTTGTGACTTTCATCATTCTGGTACTTGTTCAAAATGGATTTCCTCAGTTTATTTTTTAATTCCAATTGAAATGGTACCCAAATATTAATCATCTCTATCACCCATAAACTGGTTCATGTTTATACTAATGCTTTTATTATTGATAAATTGTTCACCTAGCATACATAATAGTTTCAATTCTTTTTTACTGTCATGCTATAAGTTCCCAGAACAATTAAGGCATATCAAGATAAACCATTATAAAATAACTGAACTGTCAAAAAAAAAAAAAAAAAAGCAGGGGAAGCCAGGTGTGGTGGTGCACACCATTAATCCCAGCACTTGGGAGGCAGAGGTAGGAGGATCGCCATGAGTTGGAGGCCACACTGAGAATACAGAGTGAATTCCATGTCAGCTTGGGCTAGAGTGAGACCCTACCTCAAACAAAACAAAACAAAACAAAACAAAAAAAAAATCAGGGGGCTACAGAGATGGGTTAGTGGTTAAGGTGCATGCATGCAAAGCCTAAGGACCAAGATTTGATTCCACACTACCCATGTAAGATGTGGAAGGTGGTGCATGCATCTCAAGTTCATTTGTAGTGGTTAGAGGCTTTGGCACACCCATTTTCCCCCACCCACTGCCTCTGTCTCATAAATAAACAAACAAACAAATATATATATATATATATTATATATATAAATAAATTAGGGATGTAACAATGTGTTCAACAAGACTGAGAAAATGAAAGGGGTTACAGTGTTGGTTAAGTTTAATCAAGGATGAGTGTGGGGAGTTGAAGGAGATGGAATGGGGGAGGATTAACTAGAATCTAGGAGACACGAAAAGCAATGAGAAAACAAACTACTTTTAAATGTATTAAGAGTATAATTTTACTACAAATTTCTTTTCTTTTTTAGAAAATATCCCTGAGTACTATTTTATTTATTTATTTATTTTAATTTTATTTATTTATGCAGAGAGACACAGAGAAAGACAAAGAGGGAGAGGGAGACAGATCGAGATGGGCGTGCCAGCAGTCTCTCAGCTGCTGTGAACGAAATCCAGATGTGTGTGCCCCTTGTGGGCAAGTGCGGCATTGCACCCTTGTGTCACTTTGCATCTGGCTAAACGTGGGACCTAGAGATTGGAACCCGGTTCGTAGGCTTAGCAGGTGGGCGCCTTAACCGCTAAGCCATCTCTCCAGACCTTTATTTTTATTTATTTATTTATTTATTTTTTTTTTTGCGAGGTAGGATCTCACTCTAGCCCAGGCTGACCTGGAATTCACTATGTCATCTCAAGATGGCTTCGAACTCATGGATATCCTCCTCCCTCTACTTCCCAAGTGCTGGGATTAAAGGCATGCACCACCATGCCTAACAATTTTACTGCAAATTTCATTGTATCATTTTTTTTTCTTACTGCAATTCCATTGAATAAATGTGCCACAGCTTTGTTATCATTCATTAAATGATTGACATCTGGGTTGATTCCAGTTCTTAGCTATAATGAATTGAGCAGCTATAAACATGGATGAGCAAATGTCTCTGTATTGATACATGGAGCATTTAGGATAAATGCTCAGTAAGGGAATAAATGGGTATGTTGGAAGATCTATGTTCATCCTTTTCAGAAATCTCCAAATTGATTTCCATAGTGGTTGTACAAGTTTACATTCCCACCAACAGTGGATGATTGTTCCTCTTTCCCCACACCCTCACCAACATTTGTCATTGTTACATTTTTTTTAATGATTGTCATGCTTACTGTAGTAAGGTGGAATCTCATGGCAGTTTTAATTTGCATTTTCCCAAATAGTTAAGGATGTTGAACATTTTCTTAAGATCATGTTAGCCATTTGTAATTCTTCCTCTGAAAACTCCCTATTCAATTCTCTGCCCCACTTTTGGACTGGGTTGACTTTTTTATTGTTTAATTTTTTGAGTTCTTTGTAGATTCTAGATATTAGCCTTCTGTCAGTGGTATAGTTGGTTAAGATTTTCTCCCATTCAGTGTGTAATCTATTGGCTCTGCTTATGGTGTGTTTGCCTGTGCAAAAGCTTTTTAGATTCATGAGATCCCCTTGGTTGAGTGATTGTTTAATCTCCTGGGCTATTTGGGGTTTTGTTCAGTATTTTTTTCCCACTCCTATATCATGGAAAGTGCTTTCTTCCAGTAGGATTTTTTCTTCCAGTAGGATAAGAGTTACAGATCATACTCAGTGAACTCACACAATCACAGAAAGACAAATGCCATATGATGTCACTTATCTTTGATTCCTAATCTGGACCTGCTGTCATACCTGACAGGTAACTCAAGGTCCAGACAATAGGGATGGAAAGGTTTGGGGCGAAGGGAGGGGAAAGGGTGGAGGGATAATCAAACACAAAATTTAATCCAAAATGAGCTGATACCATAGAAACCTTTATCCTTGGAGATAGCCTAAAAGATATAACCCTCAAAAGGAGTAAGAGGGGAGCACCTGAAAAGCAGGGCTCTTTGACGGTCGGATGAAACCTAAACTTAAAAGATTTTTTTTTTCTGTCTCTGACCTTAATTCCCAGCACCAGAGATTGGTTGCTACCCACATTGAGCTGTTTAACAGAGAGATCTGTGAGGTCCCCAAATCAAGAAAGCTTTCTGTCAAAGCACTTGATTACTTACCTGAGGCAAAAGCTTAGACCCTATTGCTGAAGACACCATATGCTGCTGACACAGAGCACAGAGAGACCTAGCTGGAATTCAGAAGAAACCCAATCCCCAGATAGCCTGTCTAGTGCTAGAAAGCACTACATGAGGAAATGGCCAACAATGGTCTGAGCAACCAGAGGTCTAAGCTTCTCCAGATGCAAACACACTGGCAGGATATACATACCAGTGCAACAGTGCCACATAGCCTGAGTGAGTAACCAATAGTTTTCTGATTGGCCAAGAGATCCACTCAGCGTAAAGGAATTCATATCTGGAATTGAGAACAAGGTCATAATCCTTTGGAGACAAAGATTATGTTCTCCAGTGTCAAGCTCTCATTACTCTTTGGCTAAAAGAGGAGTACATACATCAAAATTTCCCTGAATTAATAATGCTTATCCCATTCAAACTATACTGACTTCACTCTGCATCGGAGAATCTGTTCTTTTTTTTTCAGAAGGTAGTGAGACCAGAGGAGATAAACTACCCCTCGCCTTTCACCCAAGCCACAGCTGAATCCATAGAGGAATGGGGAGACAAGCAACAGTGCTACTTCCATACTGTTGCTGATACTCAGTGCCAGGGTGTAGGAGACAGACCCTGAGGATACACAACACCTACCAAAGTAGAGTTCCAGAGGCTCCTAAGAGTTCATCACTGAAATAGACTTAAAACTCACCCACCACAGCTCAGAGAATTTTGAGGAAGAGGGGGGTAGAAAGATTGTAAGAGCCACAGTTTGAGACATCATACCCAAAGACATCCCCTCCCTTAAAAATAACTGATTACTGCCCCCACAGCACATAAATTATAACCCAATGGGGAATACTTGCAACCCCACTGAGGAACATCTCCAAGAGAATGGGGACAGGGACAAGTGAAAAGAGGGTACCAACACATGATGTATCCATATGAAACATAATAATAATAATAATAATAATAATAATGATAATTATTAAAAATAAAATAAAATGGATTACTCATAATAAATAAATAAAATTAGCTGCACAAGAACAATGAACATAAGAGTATAATTTTTAAACATTAGAGTGATCAAAGGCATCCTACAAATGTGGACATTGTTGTTCCTATTATCAATAGGATATTAACAACAACAAAAAAATCTCAGACCTAGGATACCCCCCTGTAAGTTGCTGGTCAGTGAAACTCCATATATACCCAAAGTAATATTTGGTATTGCTAATGTTCTCCATTGCCCATAGGAAATAAAATGTAAGAACTTATTTCTACATCTGTGATTACAGTTCATAGAGAAATAAAGCTGAAGTGAGCTGGAAGCTTTATTCCTGATAGCTAGATTTCATAGTGCTTTAACATGCCATGAAGGCTGCTGGGGAATAAAAGCCATCAACAGTACCAGCCAGTGTGGTACCTTACATTCTGCCATACTAACCAAGCAGGCAAGATGTGTCCACTTGTGCAATAGTGGAATAGCTATCATGGGGATAAACAAAATCTGTCAGATTGGATTGGAAGCCTACTTTACAAGAAAGAATTCATGCTTGGTACTGAAAACCAGTCAAAAGCCCATGGCTGGGGAAACCATGGGTTCCAAGGGGAAAACCAATGTTTTTATTTTGCTAAAATGATGTGCTATAAAGTTGCCTCTTCTGTGTCTTTACACTCACAAATTTGTTCTGTCCTTTTCTGCTTTTTTTTTTTTTTTTTTTTTTCCTACTGTGGAGGATAGTTAATACAAAGATTCATAAATGATCAAAGTTCTAAAAACAGGTGGCTGATGAATGCTTAGTCCTATAGAGGACTTGCATATCATCCCATGTATGGCTCAGGTCTGAAAGAATATAAGAGCAGGAATATATGGAGAGAAGAATTTGGAATTCTGACGTTCAGACATGAAAAGGTTATTACACTCAGAAACTCAGAAAAAAATGTCATTACCTGCCAAATTCCAACACATATTCTGTCATGAATAGGGCAGTGGCCCATGAGGAGCTAAGGAGCTCCTGGGAGTTCATGAATGATGAAGGAGAGGGGTCATTCTCTTTTGTGGAATAACCACAGAAGTGGTGAGATGAAGATGGGGTTAAGTGGGACTGAGGAAAATAAGGGAAGGTAATGTGGAGTGTATATGATCAAAATAAAATAGATTTACACATGAAATTGTAAAGTAACAGATAAAAAGAAAATCACTTAAACCTTCCCTCCATGAAAAGACTGACATGATGTTGAATGACTGCAAATAAACTACCATATTTAGTATTAAATCCTGAATATGCTGGGAAAAAAATAAGTTTCACTTTGTGTGTGAAGTAGAGGAGGAAGGAATATAGACCAAACATCACTGAGGTACAAAATCCTGAAATGCTTTACTTTATAAACTCCATTAATTTTATCTATTCTTTCCCACTCAGCTAGGTGACAACCCATGTGAATGAGTTGTAGCATAAAATGACACATGTGTAACAAAAACCCTTTCAGAATTTTAATGCATATTGTAACAGGATTGTATTATAATACTTGGGCACTTGTATCTTTCATTTATGTGGAAAGCAGTTATTCAGCTAAATATGTGAAATAATTATTTTTAAATATTTTTATTTATTTCCAAGCAGAGAAATCACAGGGCCTCCAGTTAATTCAAAGAAAGAATTCTAGATGTATATGCCACTGTGCATCTAGCTTTAGCTGGTTACTCTGGAATCAAACCTGGTTGATAGGCTTTTCCGGCAAGCACTTTAACTACTGAGCCATCTCTCCAGATCCATGGAATAATTATTTTTTAAAATATCACTGACTTTTAACATGCAAAAGAGGTATGAGCCTTTGAAGTAGTTCTTCTTCTCAAATCAGCTTCATTTATTTGACTATATTTTTTTCCACAAAATATCAATGCATGGCTAAAATGCAGAATGATGTTTTCATTAATATATTAACTAGTGTTTGATTTCTTTGCTGAATCTTGAGTGTCTCCCCATTCAAATTATGATCATACCACTGGTTTGTGAAGAGGCAATCTTGACCTTGAAAGTACAGATGTGTTAATGTGTCCTTGTAGATCTGAGTTTCATTTCCAGTCTACACTCACCCAAACTTCCATCTGTTATGTACAAAATTATTCATTTTTATGTACACAATTATTCTTTTACAGATGTTGCTTCTTTATTTTAGTTCATTCAGGCTTCTTATTTTTCCCAATTGCTCCTTTCCCTCCCTCTTAGGTCAACATACCTAGCTATAATTCACATCTTTTCCTATATAACTTTGTAATTTCTCTCCCCTTCATGAAACATAAATATATTGCCTGCATGTTTTTCTACTTATTGATGTGCATATATTTAATACACATTACTGGCTTAAAGCTTTTTGAACATTCATAGTGTTTTAAAGCAATCTCCATATCTTTCATCAATTCTCCCTCAGTGACTTATACTGTGATACTGATTAGTGGTAGATAAGTGCAGGAATCATTTTACAATGTGGCTTGGTGAGAACTTCCCTGCTGTTGCTCCTGCTATCCTGCCTAGCATGTGTCCTTGGACTACCTTTTAGCACCTATTGAACCACAAAACTGGGAAATAAAAGACAAAACTGTGAATGGCTTCTTTGACATTTAGTCACTGTCCCTTACTGTCCTAAGTATTTGTTATCAAGAAACTACCATGTTGGGCTTGAGATGTGGCTTAGCAGTTAAGGAGTTTGCCTTCAAGGCCAAAGGACCAAGGTTCCATTCCCCAGGACCCTTGTACATCAGATTCATAAGGTGGTACATGCATCTGGTGTTCATTTGCAGTGGCTAGAGGCCCAGGCACACCCATTCTGTCTCTATCCCTCACTCTCTCTCATCCATAAATACAAAACATTTTTAAAATTGAAAAAAAAAATTACAAAAAGAAGAAACTAGCAGGTTACACAAAATCGTCAGTATGCATATTTTTCAAAAGTAACTTTTGGTTCTCCCCAACCATGTGATGCACAAAAGGAATCTATATTGCATAATAAAGTACTGATAGATTGGCTGGAGAGATGGCTTAGCATTAAGCACTTGCATGCAAAGGCAAAGGACCAGGTTCGATTTCCCAGGACCCACATAAGCAAGATACACAAGGTGGCACATGCGTCTGGAGTTCATTTACAGCAGCTGAAGGCACTAGCACATCCATTCTCTCTATGCCCTCAAATAAATAAATAAAAATAAAGTTCTGCTAGAAAGAACAGAACCTAGGAAACTTCCAGAGAAATTTTATGCTAAAATTCTGAGGAATTGGTGAGCAACTGACTCAATAACCATTTCATCAAAGTAGAAATATTTTTACTTTAAGAACATCAATGTACCATTTATATATTTTAAATACATTTAAATAGATTTTAAAATATATAAATGGTACATTGATGTTCTTAAAGTTTATTTACTTGTCATATTAACTTAGGTAAAATAAAATTGTGGTCCCTCATCCCTGATACTGAAAACGTACAACAGGGGTAGTCATGAGCCCTAAGAGTGTAATGTCTGCTGGTGTCTCACTAAATGTATATACTATGCTCACCAAACTACCCAGTAAGCACTTCTCTTAATGTCCACACCCATATATTGATGCTACTCTCAATTTGGTTAGAGAAGCTTCTCTTTTCAGATGGTGGCAACCTTGGGATGACTCAGAAGGCATCATGGTGCTGAGAAGAAGGGACAGAGGAGTGCTCAGCACTGAAACATCTCAAACCTACCTTCCAAGGCTCATGGTCCATTGCGGAAGAGGAGGCGGAAAGAATGTAAGAACCAAAGACAGAGTAGGACTCCTTACAACGTGCTCCTCCAGACACAAAATGGCCTAGATATCCATGACCTCACAGTGCCTGACACTACCTACATAAGACCATCATAAAAGGAGGAAAAGATCATGACATCAAACTGAAAAGAGAGACTGATTGAGAGGGTAGGGGATATGATGGAGAATGAAATTTCAAAGGGGAAAGTGTGGGGAAGGAGGGAAATAACATGGGATATTGTCTACAATTAAAGAAGTTGTCAATTAAAAAATAATAAAAGTAAAAAGAAAAAAGAAAAACAAAACAAAACAAAAAACAACAACAAAAATTAAAAATAAATGGCAGGCTTAATAAATCATTATTAAAAAAAAAAATAAAGAAGCCAGCTTTTCCCACCATTTGATGGAACTTCGCCTGGATCTGTAAGCTTGAAATAAAGTCTTCCTTCCATTTACAATAAAAGAAAGAAAGAAAGAAAGAAAATTGTGTTCCCTCATAACAGACTTTCTGTTATGGTTTATGCTGTGTCATGGGTTTTTGGAGTTCAGTCCTGTTTCTGCTTAATGCTCTTTCTAAAGGCATTCTGCCATTCAGCACTTCCAAAGCAGCCAACTTCTATAGCATGACTGAAGCATCTGAGCACATGTGGAGCGCAGCTTGCAAAGGCTTGATAAGAGATGCTTTCAGTAAGTTTAAATAATATATGCAAAAGATTTTACTTCCTGATTAGACTGGGAATTTCCCAGTAAGAGAGTGATATGATAGCAGCTAAACAGGGATATCAGTTAAAATCTCAATGAAGTAATCCTAATTCAAAATAGGAAAATTTGAGAAGGGATAATTTTTCAATTGGTATGGATTACAAAGGCATGATTGAACTGCATCTCAAAAAGTGAAGACAAGCAGAAGAACCCAAAATTAGTAATGAAAATCAGTCCTCAGCCCAAAGGATACATGAGAGGGATTTGTACAGCTTAATAGGAAAAGACAATGTGCATTAAGTTGCCTAAGAAAAGCATCACTTTTCTCAGAAGAACTTATAGGAAGACAGAAAATAATAACCTTTATTTCACTCTCCTGGTTCCTTCTGAATCATGCCAGTGACCCCAAACAGCAGACTTAATCAGACTTTAAAAGGCAAATTTCTGAAGGCTTATGTTTGACAAGTCATTCAGCCTAACTGTCCCCAAGATACTCCATCTGTAAAATACTAATATGAATGGTAACTATCTTATAGGTAGAAAGAGGTGAAAAAACATTTAAACAATAAGTAAAAAACATTTTAACAGCTTATGAGATGTTGTAAGATATATATAAATAAACATTACTTCAGGTCTGGGGTTTAGAAATGAGGTTCTTTGTCAGAGTGTACACACATTGCAAGTGAAAAAGCCACAAAAGAGTTTGTCCCTAGGTTAAATAATAATACACTCAGTAAAGTATTCTGTATTAAAAGACCAGGAAAATGTACTCAAGTTCTTGTTCCTATGAACAAAAGACTTACATCTATAACCAAATGTTTCCAAAACTGTATAAAAAGATAATAGTGAATTTAAAGTTCAAACAGAGTTCAATAATGAAGGCTTTATACCAAATGGCTTTCCTGGGAAATAGATCCATTTTAAACATGAGCAGAACAGATTAAAGAAGATTTAGGAATCAACATCACAAATAGTATGGCTACCTAGCAAATAATGAAGGAACTGGGCATCTATAAATCAACAAAATAAAAATTTTGGTTGTCAAAAGTTAACAGTTTTATCAAACCAAGAAAGTGATCCTTGCCCCAGATTTTCATGCACTCTATATGGAATGCTATATCCTATTTTTTGGGGGGTGGGGGGAGCATGGCTGGATTGTAAGCAACCTTAAATTTTGACTTCACCTATTATTTCATGGTATGGTTAATAGTTTAGTCATGTAGATATATATATACACACACACACACACACACACACACACACACACACACACACACATTCTGTATTTGCCACTCAAAAATATTAGCTTACATCATTCTCTTTTATATCTCTACTACTGAGCTCTAAGTTCAATAGATTCTTGGATTAAATTTGCTTAATTTACATCAATAAACTGATCTAATATATAATCAGTGTATAAGAAAAATATTAAAAATGAGGCACAATTACAGATTTAATTTTTTCCTCTTATTTTCTGTCAGTTAATTTCTCATTCAATACTTAAGATTTAGGTTATTTCTAAACAAAGGAAGTATAAACTAGAGATTCAGTCTTTCTGCTCACATGGAGTGCACCTATGAATTATGAATAAACTGAAGGTTGATGGCATGACATACAACTTGACCTTTTATACTTTGGCAGACATAAAAATAAAGTTTAATGCTGCACCTTGCAAAATAAGAATCAATATTTTAAGCAGGACCTAATGGTGTATATGATGAAGTTAATTTCTATCTCTATGCAGATGCAAACACAGACATGCTGTATACACACACACAAACACACACACATAAACACACATATATGCATCTGCATATACTTTAGCATCGGACAAATGATGTATAAAGTACAAGTTGTCTAATGTGGACACACAAGTATGTGTACAAATATGAAAAATACAATGTACAGTGAGTGTGGTAGTTCAAATGTTTGTCCCCCAATAGATTCAGAAGTTTATTAAAGCTTGTAACTCTCAAGCCCCCTGGCTGAAGTACTTGTCACTTTGGGTGGATCCCGAGGTTCAGCCATAAGCTGTTACTTGGGACCAGATCTGAATTTCATGCAAAGCTATGCAGAGTGCTTGAGCTCTTCCTGGGGTTCCTGGAGTGTGCTTGCTTGTGGTGCTGGTATTGGTCTTTCTCTGTGCATGGATTTGGTAAAGAAATCCAGCTTCTTTGGCCGCTATGGAACTTCCCCTGGATCTGTAAGCTTCAAATAAATCCCTTCCTCTCATAAACTGTGCATGGTTTGTAAGTTCATCCTAGCAACTTGATGATGACTACAACAGAAATTGGTAATAGAGAGGGAATTGCTACTACATAATGAATCTGACCATGTGCATTGGGGACTTTTGTAACTTTTGTTTTGGAGGAGTGGACATGGACTTGGTACTTGCAGTTGAAGATGCCTTCCAGAGTGGCAAGACAAGTTTTATGAACTATTCTGGTGAGAATTTGGAAATTTTAAATGAAGAGATTATGTTGGCTGTGGAATTTTCAAAGAGGAAGGAAAGACCACAGAGAACATTGCTGGAACTGAACTACTGTCATCACGGCCAGCTGTGTTCTTCTGCCTATGCCCAGAAAGTTTGATAAAGGTTAAAGCTTGGCTAAAGTTATGTAACTTAGAGGTAAAATATTTAAACTTGGAAAAATTCAAGGCTGGAGATATGGCTTAGTAGTAAAGGCATTTGCCTGCAAAGCCTAAGGATCCCAGTTCGATTCTCCAGGACCCACACAAGCCAGATGCACAAGGGGGCGCATGCAGTAGCTAGAGGCCCTGGTGTGCCACTTTCTCCCTCTCTCTCTCTCTGCCTCTTTTTCTCGCTCAAATAAAATAAATAAATAAATATTGATAAAATTAGAGAAATTCAAACGTTTAAAATTACAGGCACAGAGACTCCTTTTAGATCACTGAAGCTGCTATTGTCAAATATATTAGCATTTGGAAGGAAGATGGCCCCAAGTACTTTACATTAAAACAATGGAAAGAATGCCTGAGGAAAGACTGATTGATAGAAATGCAAACTGTTTTGAAAGGAATTAAGTCATAAGATGGAACCTGCTCTTCAAGGTTAAGTTTTATTGCATCCCTGAATTAACAACATGGCTGTGTCCTGCACATTTGGTATTGGTTGCCAAAGCATGGAAAATGTGTGGAGTGGATCATGAAGTGCAAACATGTTGAAAGCTTGGTTCCCAATACAGTAATATTCCAAGTTGGAGCTTTTGGAAGACTGGATGATGAGGGCTCTGACTTCATCAATTGATAACTGGAGGAGGTAAGTCACAGTAGGTATTCCATGCGACCGCATACCTGGCATCATCTGGATATCTCTCCTTCTCTTCACTTCCTCTTCTTTTTCCTCTTTTCTTCTTCTTCCTCCTCCTCCCACTCCTCCTTTCCCATCCTATTTCTCATTCTCTCTCCCTTCCTCACACATCATCCCTTTCTTCTCTACTATCCTCCCCTCCTATCCTCCCTTCCTCTGTCCTATCTTCTCTTCTCCTCTCCCCTCTTCTCTTCTCTCTTTCTCTCTTTCTCTCATTTTCTCTGCCATTCTGTGTCTCCCTCTCTCTTTTTCTCTCTTCCCTGCTTTGGCTGTGATGTTCTATCTCTTCTCAGTTCCAAAACAACTAGGCAAAATGGTCATGGACTAAAATGAAACATATAAATATGTGAACTAATATAAACATAATGATTTTCTCCTTTAAGTTGTTTTAATCAGGTATTTTGTCACACCAGTGGAAAACTATGGCAAATATTAAGTATGTAGAATTCAAAAGTACAAAAAGTAAAACTATTAAAATATTCTCTGAACAATTTTTTTTCTGACCTTGATTTGTATAATAGTTCTTTTAAAAAAAAAAAGTCATATACATTTTCTGAGAAGAGATACTTCTTTTCTATTCTGGATTACATTTCATATATATGATGATATCTCTAAGTCTTTTACACTTGAAAATATTGGTAAGTTTAGCCAATCGTACTGTCATGTTATTACTGTTCTAAGAATCAAAAGCAAAAGAGATATGATTTCATCAGAAAATAATATTTCCATATATATTTGAAAAAGATATAACTGAGAATTCAAAGAAACCAGTGACATGTTTTAGAGATAATATTTCCCCAAGTAGGGTCAGAAGAAAAATGTGCAAGTATGAAAAGATAACCTTTTAAACAATCATAGCTGAAATGAAGTCAAATACCGGGGATAATGCACCCCCCCATCAAAAAATGTTCCTTGGATTCATTTCTACACTTGACTTTCATATGCAATATCCTCTTCAGTATGATTCTCTACAACTCAATCCCATTCAGTTATGACTCAGTGCATTAGTTACTTCTCTGATTGTATTAAGTCTACACAAATCATTGGAAAGCTTTAATTTGGTCTCCACGGACTGTCAGAACTTCCCAGAAATGGTAACATGGTGTTTTAAATCTTACCAGACCCTAAGTACACATGTTGCAACATCACTATTTGTCAAATAAATTACAATACAAATATAATTCTCATCTTTCTGTACTAACTCTTAGAACTAGCTCTGGAAATGAGAAAAGAAAAAGGCAAGAGCATTTTGTTCTGTAATAATTTTATAACCACAGAATTCAGAATCAAGCTTTATCTTTCCAGCAGAGGAAAAAAACACATTTAATGGTAACTAGGAATATAATAAATTCAGATTCAGAGCTGCCTGTAGGAAACAATACAAGTTGTGGATGAATGTTTGGGGAAAAAAAGCATCAGAGAGTACAATCATAAAAATACAGTTAAGGTGTTTGCCTGCAAGGACAAAGGATCCCAGTTGATTCTCCAGGACCCATGTAAGCCAGATGCAAAAGGTGACACATGCATCTGGAGTTTGTTTTTAGTGGCTGGAGGCCCTGGTGCACATTCTCTATTTCTCTCTCTATCCTCCTCTTTCTTGAATAAATAAATAAAAACAAAAGCATAAATTAATAAATAAAATACTTTCCACTCATTTTGACAAACCAAAGATGACCTTACTAAACCGCACTATATCTAATACTGTTGATATCCAAGCCCATACAGATTGAGTTTTCTTCCCTAATCTGTGAGCAAAGAAAAACCTATTACATCATCCACTCCACTATTATTAATATATATTGAGATTAGTAAAAGAACAGAATCATAGTAATTAAAACCCCATATAATTTTAATATAACACTCACTGTAAAACCTTATTGGCTACATTTTATATATATATATCTCCATTTCACATTTGAATAAAGTGAGGCTAAGAGTCATGAGTGACCACAATTTATAATCCACAACCCCATGGTGAATAGCAGCAAGCCCACTGAGGAGGGTCCTCAGTGGAATCTGGGCAGGGAGGAGGGAAACAATGGTGACAACATATAATGATGTATCCATACAAAGATTCTTCTTAATAAAAAAAATGTGTAGACAATCATAGACTATGCTCTTATTAAATTCATACATATAGGCAACCATCTATTTTCATGGTCCATGAGGTGAATTCCAAGCAAAATATATGGAATCATCGTTAAGCCTTACATAAGAAACCAATTGCAGAGAAAATATATAAAATGGAGATTCAAAGTTTAAAAGAGTGTCAAAGGCAGTTTTAAAAAGCACTGCATCAAGCCGGGCGTAGTGTCGCACGCTTTTAATCCCAGCACTCGGGAGACAGAGGTAGGAGGATCACAGAGAGTTCGAGGCCACCCTGAGACTACATAGTTAATTCCAGGTCAGCCTGGACCAGAGTGAGACCCTACCTCGCAAAACCAAAAAGAAAAAGAAAAAAAAAAAAAAAAAAGAAAAAAGCACTGCATGGGGGAATTACAAGGAGGAACACACAGAAGCCAGACCCAACATAATAGTAGAATTTAGAACAAACTAATCAGCATAGAACACAGGGCAGTCAGCAGGATGTGCAGCCTTGTGCAGAGTAGTTAGTTCAAGGCTGAAGGCTCTTGAAAAGTTCTAGCCGATGCATTTCCTTTTACATCCAAAATATGCAATCTCCTCTTGTACACTGAGTATTGCCATGATAATTCTTTCTTTATTGTTGCCATTTTAATAGATATATTCAATAAAATTTGATACCACTGTTCCCAATTGTCCTTTAACCCTCCCACTCTTCTTCTATTCAATCATTATCATACTATACATAAAAAGCATTGATTTTTGTGGGTTTTTTGTGACTCTATGAATTAAATTTAGGGTACAAGATCATGAGTGAAAGGTTATTTACATGAAAATGGGCAACCACCAGTAGCTACACAACTAAAAGGCATGACTCCTCCTCTAGAAGTAATCACTTGTTATTATTATTTATTCTGGGATGTGTGGGGTCTCATGGATCCATTCCTTTTACATAATAACATGTTTACAGACTCAGTATCATGCAGGAAACCACCTCTGCTATGAGTACTTGAGTGTACCAGTAGGTTGGCACCTAGAAGATAATATGCTGCCTCCTACTTAATAAACCAATGCTCTTGCATCATTTCTAACCCTCTTCCCTGAATTTCCCTGTGCCTTGGAGGCTATGGTTTTGAAAATTATAACATAATTGAACAAAAGGCCATATGACCTCTCAAATTAATCAAGTAAACTATATCATTAGAAACTTGGAGATTAATATGTTGATAATTTGAGAAAGTAAAGTCATCTTTGGTTTGTCATGTGAATTTCTATGTATATGACTATTACCCACAGGACTCTCACTACAACAACAAACTGAAGGTAAATGTGCTTTGTCATCAATTATACCCAATATACCCTTTCAGAGGGAAGACATATAAGCCAGGCATGATGGCATAGCTTACCTAGACCACAAGTTTTACCTAATGTATGGCTAGTTTGTCTATGTGCAGTGGTATGTGGATGAGGGTATGGAGAAGGTAGAGTTTTCTGAGGCCCATGAAGACACAGCCACCCTGTGGTTGGAGCTGACAGTGCTGACGCAGAAGATGAGGGTGAACAGTATTAGCCCATGTGCTTCAGGTGACACTTCACTGTCTTCTCTTTTATTCAGTTTGGTGGAGCTAGAACCATCCATAAAGATGAAATGTCCATTTTAAATGGCAAAAAAGACATGTAGAAGAGTCTTTTACAAAGTCAATTTCATAAAAAGCAGATTCAAATCTGAATTATACCATCTGTAGCAGACAGCTTTAGGTTTGTTGAGTTGAACTTTTAGGCCAGGCATGGTTATGGAGGAAGGGATATTTATTGAAGCTTATAGATCTAGGGGAAGTTTTACATTGGCAGAAGAATTTGGCCTGTGTTTATAGGTCCAAGCAGAGAGAAAGAAAAAGTCAAAAGCCGAAAGGAAAACCACACAGCATACTTTAGGAACCCAAATTAGGTATATCTTGTATATTTTGTATATTTTTAGATTGGAATTTTAAGCCCACTACCACACTTTAAGATCTGTCCAGTGACAACATTTTTAAGGAGGTAGCTGTAGATGTAAACTATAAACTAATGAAAGATTGAATATATTGGGGGCCATCTATTTAAACTACCACCTTATCATAATCATGCACTTTATATCTACATGCAGAAAGAGAAGGAAGTGGCAAGCTACTATTATGGTGGCATTGGTGAGAGAAATAACATATCACTGATAACAGAAGAACAGATCTTTACTTCTAGTATATGCGACACATGACTAAAATATGTATTTCATGACTGAACTTATATAAGTCACAATGGTAAATAGTGAAGTAAATGATTCTAAGGAAAAGGTCTATAACCTTGTGAGACAGTGGAATATAAACATGTTTACTTCAATCTATACATGACATTCCCATCACTTTTATAATACGGTGTTGAATGTGAGAAGGAAAGACATAATTTTCGGATCACAGGAGCAGTAGAGACACTTGCCTACAAAGCCAAAAGTTCCAGGTTCCATTACCCAGGACCTACATAAGCCAGATGCACAAGGTGTTTGTAGTCTGGAGTTTGTTTGTAGCAGCTGGAAGCCCTGGCATGCCCATTCTCTCTCTCTCATCCTCTGCCTCTTTCTCTCTCTCAAATAATTAATAAATATAAAATAAAAATTCAAATGATAAACCATGTGTTTTTATCTACATTAATAATTTGTTAAAGTATAAGAAATGAATTTAAGATTAAATTACTTTTTTTCTCCTGAAAAGTAAATTCCCAAGATAAAACAATTTGTTTAATTGTACTATACAAATGCTTGTAAAGCCAACCTATATTCAAGGCAACAATTTCTTTTTATGGTTTATAATCCATAGTTTTTCTCAAGTACATTTTAATTTTTCCAAATCATATGTTGTACCCTCCATTTCTTTGATTTCTCTATCTCCCAATGTATTTGCTTCTATATTGGAGTTGGCAATATATATTGGAATAAGGCAACTAATACTATTGTATACAAATATCTCTTTGATCTATCTAACAAGTATTTCTCCAATGCAATGTATTTCTGTGGAAAGCTTATAGAAGTAAAGGTGAATGTTGTCTCTAATTGCTATAGAATCAAATTACATCTGAATGCTACATTGATAAGTAGTGCTGACATCACATTTTAGGAATATATGCACTTTGTTTCCCAGACCTTGAAATGTGGCTGGCAGGAAGGAAAAGTGATAGAAGACTTTGAATCAGGAGAAATGACCCAAGTAAATATCACAGACCCATGGAGAAAAACCCCTCAGTATCATTGCTAAAGAGACATGCTTGGATAAGGCGAGTTATGGAAATGACTTACTGCTCACCGCATTTCATACATGCAGACAAGAGAGATGTACTACATTGTACTGCATACTACATTGACAGTAGAAGCTAGTGGTCAAGGTCCAACTGCCTTTGCTGTGGAAAAGCAAGATGAATCAATAAATGTGTGAATGGACAAATCAGTAAGTAAATGACTAAAACTAAGTCTACATGTTTTATTTTATTTTCTAGATCCCTGGCACTACCAAATGTTTAGGTTTCCAAGCTCCAGCAATTCAGAGTACAAGCTGGGATTTGTCTTATCATTTTTTTTTTTTAAGTAAAATATAGTCTGATGAGGGAGACACTATGGTTCTATGCTAGGAATGCTATGGAAACCACCTACACATGTTGGAATTATCACAGAAAGCATATCCTATTTAATACAGAGAGTTATAAAGTATGAGGCTAAGCTTAGAGAAATGTATCTAATAGCATAGCCACATAAATCATTGCTTTGTACTTACATCTGCTGTCAACTAGACTCTTTGTTAGCCAGTAACATAGAAATATCCACAATAGACTGTGGAATGGTTGGCTAATATTCCTTTTCACTTATATTTCCTGTCTTTCACTGGTCATATCGTCTACTACAACCCTATACACTCCCATAGAAGAGTCCTTAACCAGGGTGGGTGGGATTTTGCATAATGCAGCTCTTTTGACTTATGCATTTTACTTCCTATTGCCCATTTTAAAAAAACCTGTCACCTATGTCATGGAAACCACACCAATAAGCTCACTTGTACACCAAGCTAGACCTGAGTGGGATCATTTCTTTAGTCTGTTATGGGTATCCTATCTGGAGTGAACAGGCGTTCAGCAACACTTAAAATAACAAATGGATATGTGAATTTCTCACAAGATTAAAAACCAAGGAGAAAGGCTGGAGGGATGGCATAGAAGATGCTTGCCTGCAAAGCCAAAGGACCCAGGTTTGATTCCCCAGAACCCACATAAGCCACAAGGTGGTGGTGCATGCATCTCGAGTGCATTTGCAGTGGCTGGAGGCCCTGGGGTGCCCATTCTCTCTCTCAAATAAATAAATAAATGAATAAATAAAAATTTCAAAAATAGAAAATAAAAAAAAAAAAAACTAAAGAGAAGATGTCACTAACCAAAATCAAAATCAATCCCCTTGTTTCACAAATTTTCTGCATATACTTCTAATCATTGCCTCTTAGAAGATTCCGGAGGCCAAGCACAGTGATAATGAACATCAACAATGAACTTTTCAATCAAGAAATTTTGTTTCCCTGATTCTTATATCTAAACAGAATCAAAGTATTTTTCATCAACCTGATTTTGACTCATTATAATTATAGTTTTACAGTGTTTTGAAACAGATCAAACATATAATTATGACATTTCTTTATTTTCTTTAAAAAGAATCACTTGTGACTGTAGCATAATTGAGCCCAAATGCTCATTAAGCTTTACAGTACATGAACTGGCTCCATGCCTATGCCTTTATGCAATCCCCACTGTGATGAAATCTAACCCATCCCCCTTAAACTGTAAGCTTAACATTAAACCATTTCCATCCTAAAGTTGTTGCTGATCAGATGTTTGTTCACAGCAATGAGAAAATAACATAATATTGATAACAAGAAGTGGAACAATTGCTGTAATAAACATGATCAATTTGTTAGTAGGCTTTTTGAAATGGTTTGTAGGGAAAATGTGGGGAAAGAGTTTGAGAAGAAGAAAGAGAAGCATCACAATATTGTAAGTAGAGCTCAGTGGGTTATTCTGGTGTGCATTTGGAGGGACAGGATGATAAGGTGATTAGTGGAGGCTCAGCTCATGAAGTTACAGAGGGGAACAAGGACTCTATTAGGAACCAAGGTAGAGATAGTTTATGATATTCTAGCAAAGAAATTGGCTGTAATTTGTCTGTCTCCAGTATTTGAATATATCTGAATTTAAAAATAATGGGCTACTGTGCTTGATTGAGGAAATTTCAAAGAAGAGTAGCACTGAGTCTGTGATTTTTTAAAAACAATTTTATAATGCTATTACTAAGAGCTAAGATGAAAGAGCAAATTTCAGAATACAAAGATGAAAAAAGTTGTTTGTTGAGCAAAGGAATGTCCACAAATTTAAAGTTCTGAACACTACAGCAAGCAAAGCAGCTGAAATTGCTAGAGATTTGCAGCTTTAACAGGAACTGTGCTGCTTTACACTGGGACAATAAGTTTCTTGGAAGGAATGAGCCACTGGAGGTGGACCTTGAAGTTTGTTTTTTTTTTTTTTTTTTTTTTTTTTTTTTTTTTTTAAGAGAGAGACAGAGAGAGAGAGAGAAGAAGAAGACAGATAGAGAATGGGCATGCCAGCAGCCTCTCAGCCGCTGTGAACAAACTCCAGATGTGTGTGCCCCCTTATGGGCAAGTGCAGCATTGCACCATTGTGTTATCTTGCATCTGGCTAAACATGGGGACCTAGAGATTGGAACCGGTGTTCTTAGGCTTAGCAGGCAGGGGCCTAAACCACTAAGCCATCTCTCCAGCCCAACCTTGAAGTTTTATGTCCTATTCTCACTTCCTTTTCATTTTTTTGTTCCTGCCTGCAATTGATATAAGGCCATTTACAACTCTTTCCACCATGATGGACTTTACCCTCGGAAACTGAGCTGAACCTTAACTCTTTCCTTCTTTAACCTGTTTCTGGTCAGGTGTTTGTTCACAGCAATTAGGACATTAATGATTATTATTTTTATTTGTTTTCTATTAATTATGAACTGTATGAACAAATCATGTGTTGGTCACATTTCCACCAGGTTATACTCTTATAACCCCTCTCCCCTGCCCCTTTCCACTGAGTGCCCTCTTCAGTGGGGATACCTCTGCATTTCTGCTTGGAAGAGTTTCAAGTCTCAATGGTGTCTATTGCCATGTCTTGGAGCTGGCTTTCAGGATAGCAGTGAGGGCAGCACTCAGATCTAAATGACTACTTTATCTATAAAGTCTCCTAGGCTTGAAAATGTTTTAGCTTAACGTTTCCATTGTGCATCAAATCACAATGCTTTACATCCTTACTGACAAGTTCAGTGCATGTAAGAAGTATATTACTGTCAAATTTCTACATTCTCCTTCAGATGGAATATTTTTACATTTTCTCATTACTTGTCTAGGCATACTTCCCTTGCAAATTCTCCCCTTTCACAGATCGTAGTGTTTTAGTATTAGCTAAGAATTAACAAAGTAAACAGTTGCTACCATCTTTAGTAGCACTAGAAGTTTCTTTTACAGCATATATTTTTATACTATTATTATTTAAATCCAGAAGGTTACCAACTTATATTTTAAATATTCTGTCCTGTTTTGTGCTTTTGTTTTGAATTATATGGTGGCCTTTTATTTACTAGGACCTGATTCTAACTGTGTACTGCTATTTCTCTGCTGCCTTAAAATAACCTCCCATCACCTGGAGAGACCCTTTACTTTTTAAAAAGATTTTATTTTATTTTATTTTATTTTATTTTATTTTATTTTATTTTATTTTATTTTATTTTATTTTATTTGAGGAGAGAGAGAGAGAGAGAGAGAGAGAGAGAGTGAGTGAGAATGGGCATGCCAGGACCTTTACCTACTACTTCAAACGAACTCCAAATGTGTATGCCACTATGTGCATCTGGCTTACATGGGACCTGGAAAATTGAACTGGGGTCCTTAGGCTTTGCAGGATATGCCTTAACCAATAAGCCATCTCTACAGCCCTAGAGAGACACTTTTCTGAAGCCATGCCCTTCACAGAATAAATACAAAAGTGTCTGAAACCATGAGCCAGAATAAACCTTCCATTCATTAAATTGTTTCTGTCAGGTATTTTAGACAGAGATGTGAAAACCATGAATATTTCTATGCATTCATACACAGATGGAACAATGTCTAAAAGAAGAGGAAAATGGACATCTATCGTGGCTACTTGATGCAAGTCTACTGAAGCAGCAAAAGGAATTTTCAGGAAACTGGTGATGGTAACGAATTTAAAAAGATAGATAAATAGGTGGGGGGAGAATGGGTACATAGCTATGGATGTCATATAAGTTATTAGGAATAATAAAGTATAAGTATGCAGAATTAAATTATTGGATTATTTGTCTTTCCTTAAAATAAGTTAGGTCTAGTCTCTCATTTTACTGATTTTTAAAGCATGATGATGAAGAAATGATCTCAAAAATGGTCATTATTCATTCATCTATTTATGTATTTATTTATTATTTATGAGACTGAAAGAGAGTGTGTATGGGTGTTGAAGGGCCTCCTGTGACTACAAACAAACTTCAGATATATGTGCCACTTTATGTATTTACTCCTTAGGGAATTGAACCCAGGCCATAACGTTTTGCAAGCACATGCCTTTATCAGCCCTCACCTCAAAGTGGCCATATTTCATGATACAACTAAGGTTGTGTTTTCTTCCCCATAATTATTACCTCATATCATCTACTAAAATAGTTCAAAATTGTCTCTTGTCTTATGTTAATTTGATTGTTTCTTTTACTCCAACCAATAGGCTATAAAAGTGCATGAAGTAGCTTTAAAAAATTAAATTAATTCTTTTATTTTTATTTGAGACAGAGAGAGAGAGAGAGAGAGAGAGAAATAAGGTGCTCCAGGGCCTCTAGCCACTGCAAATGAACTCCAGCCACATGTGCCACCTTGTGCATCTGGCTTACATGGGTTTAAGAGATTCAAAGCTGGGTCTTTATGCTTCACAGGCAAGCACCTTAACCTCTAAGCCATCTCTCCACCCTTGAAGTAATTATTTTTATTGGTAACATAATCCCTGGTTCTTACTATGTGGCTGACCAGGACTATCTCCAGAGTCTCTTAGAACTTGTCTTAGAACTTCTCAAAGTAGACCATTAGAATAATTGGGTCCGAACAGCCTACAGGTATCAGAAATCATCAGGCAACCATCCCAGCTTTCTTCCTCTTGACAGATGTCTAAGGTTTCCATCCAGAAAGCTCATTTCCTCTCTTAATTTTCTTTCTGTGTCATACCTTCTTGCAAGGTCCTACAATTCAGTCAAAAGATTTTTTTTTTCTATGCTTCTACAATTTAACTGGTAGGAGGATGACTACACAAAGCACCACCTAGAATAAAATCATTGTAGTCTTCGGAAAATATTGTCTTCCTTTTCAAGTGTATTCTTTTAT
The DNA here is from genome assembly GCA_036365145.1 of Orientallactaga sibirica. Taxonomy (NCBI): domain Eukaryota; kingdom Metazoa; phylum Chordata; class Mammalia; order Rodentia; family Dipodidae; genus Orientallactaga; species Orientallactaga sibirica. Next base: position 21,777,452 of record JAEOAD010000033.1, read on the forward strand.
AACTATGTAGCAGATATATTTATTCTCACCTTGGATTTTTCTTCAACCAATTGCATTGCCTACATTTCCTTACCTCTGACTAAAGTTTTCAGTCAAGGTGAATGCCTTCATAGTTAGAGACAAACTAAAATGGATATACAGTACCTTACAGGAGAATCATAATATAAATGGTACTTCATTTATTGTTATGTTATTATTTGGCTGATTAAAATTATGTGTTGAGCCGGGCATGGTGGTGCACGCCTTTAATCCCAGCACTTGGGAGGCAGAGGTAGGAGGATCGCCAAGAGTTCGAGGCCACCCTGGTCAGCCTGGACTAGAGTGAAACCCTACCTTGAAAAACCAAAAAAAAAAAAAAAAAAAAAAAAAAAATATATATATATATATATATATATATATATATTGAAAGAAATCATAAGCTCATTGATAAAATTATTCTTAAATAATATATCATTAAAATACATAATAACTTTATATTTTCCATATTCCCCCATGAATTCTAACATTAAACAAGTTTTTTATCATTTATGCTTGTGTTTGTATGAGTACACAATGAGTCTAAACTAGCCAGACAAGACAGCAAGTTCAAGGGATTGTCCTCTCTCTGATTACAAGCACTACAATTTCAGGCATGTGCCAACACCACATCTGCTATTTCACATTGGTTCTTGGCATGTTTATAAGCTGAGTTTTTTACTGGCTGAGCTCTATCCCTTTAATCTAGACAGGTTTTAGATAGTTCTATGGAAAGTTTTTCAATATAAACATTATTTGAAGCACCAAATTCCCTAGATAATTATGATTTTAACATGCAAATAATTGGATATGCATTTTAATCTGACTTTTGTATGGATGTTTAGTTATTAAAAATTAAAGACATCATATAATTTAAAGTAAGTTTTTCTATTATTTGTAAGAATGGCTTCTTCTTTAGACAGTTTTGTTCATTTCATTTTAAAAAATAATGGTTTTATTCTAACAAATTACTAAGATATTTTCATTATACCATCACTTATCATATCCACTCTGACAAAAGTAAATAAATTTCCAAAGTCACTAGTGTTAACAATCAAAAATGTATTCCAATAAAAGGGACATATTTCAAACATGTAATATAGGTAAAAGTGATAGAATTTTCAGACACTTACATTTATTTTTCATATATATTCACTGCTGGTCTTTTAAAACTATTTCATACAAAAATAATTGACAACCCTAATGTGGTGTCTGATTTTTCTTCTTCTAAATCAAATTCAAATGTTCAATGAAACGAAATTATTTAACCACGTTACTTTTGCCTTCATTATTATTAGCCTAAACATATCATCAAAATAAAATATAAAATAGATCTTTGTGCTCTTGTAACAAACAAAACCAAACTTTTCAGTGGGTGAATAAAGAATGTTCAGAGTTTTGACTTCCAGGAAGTGAAAGTTCAAAGGGTAGAGCCTTTGTTAATGACAGTTTCTTTGTCTCCCAGAGACAATGTCTTCAGAAAGTAATGGGGCTACATACTAACTCTGATTTATAAGGATGTTAATCCTATTCAAGAAAGCAGAGACTTAAGCATGACCTTATCATCCATCCTCATCTCTTAATATCACCAACTAAGTTTCAACACTGCAATGTAACAACAACATAAAAAAAACAAACAAACAAACAAACAAACAAAAAAAAAAAAACAGCAACTAGTTTCCTGAAGAACAAGTACTTTACTAAAGAAGGGTCTTCACATTTAATCACATTAACGTCATCAAACATAGATTTCCACTAATCAACCAAAATCTGTACTTATTGAAATGAACATTCGTGTATAGTCAAAATAATACTTATTACATTTTATCAATGAAAACTTTCAAATTGTTCTTGAGTAGAGAGAATGGAAGGAAGTGTTTTACAATTGGGAAATTTGTAGAGGTAAAAAAAAAACAAAAAAAAAAAAAACCTTATAACTTATTCAACAAAGCTGCTGATTTATATGTAGTGTCTTACAGTGTTTTTTTTTTGTGTGTGTGTGTGTGTGTGTTTTTTTTTTTTTGCAGTGACACATTCATCTTGTGTTCACTTGAAGTCATTGAAAGCTGTAACAACACTCAAGGTAGCACTTATCAGAAAGAAGTCCACACTAAAATCCATGGTATACAGTCATATTTTAAAAGAATGCTCACTTTATGTGATATTCACAAAATATCATAAACCATTTCAATGTAAACATAGTCAGTTTCATATTATATTTCAACTAACGTAATAATTATAACAATATAGGGCTTCTCAAAGTTAGGTTTTACAAAGTACACGCCTCAGCACAATCAAAGGAAAAAAAACACTCAATTAGTAGGAAAGACAAAAGTGATATCCATGCTTAATCACTGTTTTTAGAATCTAATTCAATTTTCATTTGAATTGAACAAAAACAACAAACCAATAAAAATAACTAGTGGGCTACCACTGTACCTTACCTTCTTGAACAGCTTGAAAGGGGTTGTTGCCATCAACAAATGTCACTGAAAATGTGATTTTCTCAGTTTGTAGGATTTCTTCGTTCTGGTTGAGGTCACCAACTGCTGTACGAAACACCTCATCATCCTTTTTGGCAGATTCATCAAAAATTGCTCCTGAAATGAAGAGAAGGTTACCATTAAACAATAAAATAAATATCGTCACATTCTCTAGAAATAGGCAAGGGAGACTTGTAGTCTTGAAAAAGGTACACTTTCACTTAAAGCATGTACTTTATTACAGAAACTTGTGCTACTGAAAATAGTGTGATAGTTGAATGGAAATATATAGCTGCCACTTCCAATGAGGCGATGAATCATATTTACAGTGTTATTGCAGGAAAAGCAAAGGGGAGATACTAGGAGGATGATACAATAGTTAAAGATAGACAGTGGTTAATCCACTAGAAATCTTAGAAGAACTTTTGGTATCATGATTTAGATAATATTTTAGTAATATGAGATAAAATCAGGAAAAATACTGAAAGCCCATTGATAGAAACTATAAAAATATCAGTTCTCTTATACATCAAATTTCTTATGTTTTCTGTTGTTTTTCTACCTTTCTTCTTGAACAGGGTTTTTTTGTTGTTGTTGTTGTTGTTGTTTGTTTTGTTTGTTTGGTTTTGGTTTTTTGAGGTAAAGCTTCACTCTAGCTCAGGCTGACCTGGAATTCACTATGTAGTCTCAGGGTGGCCTTAAACTCATGGCGATCCTCCTACCTCTGCCTCCAAGTGCTGGGATAAAAAGCGTGCTCCACCACACCCAGCATGAGCAGGGTTTTGATTATATTTTATAATATTAAGCGAAATAATTACAGGAAATTTACATGCATACAAATGTCTAAAATGAGGAAGTGATCTTTCCTTGAACAACATAACTACTCACACAGGTACACTAATGGCAATGAAAAGCATCATGCTTTTCTTTTACCAGGTATTTGATTGTCTACAGCACATTATGCACCCCACCCAGACCAAACAGAAAATTGCTTAGTTTGGGTGTTGATTTTGTGTCTAGTAAAGTATATGATCTTCAGCCACATACGCAGATCCTAGGCTCAAAGAATCAGAAATACCATCTCAAAAAGCAACATCTATCTGTAAGAATATGAGTATCACAAGCACGTAAGCTGTATAAACAAAATAATTAAATTCTCAATAAAGTTTTTTTCATTCTGTCTTAAAAAATAAAGAACTATAGTGTCATCACAGGAATGACTCTTGATGATATCATACTAATTAAGTAAGACAGACATAGAAGAAAAGCGTTAAAACAATTTTGTTTATATGCACAATAACAAAAATCAAACTCAGAAGGAAAGAGTTGTTGGTAGGCATGAAGAAGGGGAAGGGAACAAACTTGTGTAACAGAGTAGAGAAGACTCTAGAACTATTCTGTAGTGTGAGGATTGGAGGTAGCAAGAGTTTGTACTGAAAACAATACTGAGAGAGTACACTAAGTACTGGAGTTCTGTCACACACCTTCCATGAGTGAATACGTGAGTGATTGACACAATTATTTGCTACAACACCCTCATCACTTTCCTATGCATAAAAATGTAAAACACCATCACATACTTTTAAAAAAATAATCAAACAGTGAAAGAACTCACAGAAAGGCCTGGGGTTTGGCCTCACTGCACTACCTGTGCTTTACATCCCTGGGGGTGCTCTCTTCCAGCACTGTTCCAATGTGGCTTAAAATTGTAATGTGGCCCTTGACTACTCTGATAATTTGCAGGCTCTTTCTACATGGAACACACATGGTTTATTTGTATGATCTTCACCACTCCAGTTAAATTAGGTCTTCATTTAAAATGTCTTCCTTTAAGCTATAATAATAAAGTAAAAAAAAACATGTTTGTCAGGGTAAATAAAATGATAAATAAATGACTATATATACCCATCAGTATATGTAGCCAAATGTTTATAAATATGTTTCATTTTTGTGATTGACATATTCACTGGAAATTTTTATTTCAAAAATAAAATTGTGTATACATGGAAATAGTATCTTCTTACATGTTTTAATATGATAAGGCTATTATATGCATACATATAGAAAGACTGGTCTGGTCATTCAAAAATATAAACCCACTATAAATTTGATTTTCACAGACATACTTGGCTACATAAATAAGTAAATGTAACATCAACAGTTTAATTGATTTTTACATCTGTGTTTAAATCTCTAAGTCTTCCAGTGGGGGGGGGTGATGAGGTCATTAAACAGTCCACAATGCTTGAGTCATTGCACTAATAAAGCAAGGGTGAAACTATGATAGATTTAACAAGTGCCTCAGGTTTCTTTTTGCCATTCTACTCTGAGATGAAAACCTTATTAGGAGGAGCATTATATAAGAACCCCACTTTTACTTGTCACTACTCTTTTATCCTCAAATGGGTTGTAATAATAATATGACCTGGCTTTGCTTAACAATTGCTTTGCCATTTTCTGTATATGTTGACCCCCTTGTCTATTGCTAAGTATATATATGAGAGAAAATAGTGAACAGTTTTAACTCAAATATAAATAGGGCACTTCCTAATTAGGCTTTTCTATATTATCCAGGATATTAACCCTTTCTTGATATAACTGTGGTGGTATGAATGTAAAATTTCCCCACATACTCTCATGTGTTTTGACTATTTGATCCCAGCTGGTGGTGATTTTAGGAGGTTACTGGGCCTCTGATAGTGGAGCATTTATGGAGGACCAGTGTTGCTGGGGGTAAGTTTGCAATGTTATAGTCCAGCTCCTTTTTTGTCAGTATGAGTTCACCTGGTGCTACCTCCAGCTGATGTGACAAGGAAGGATGCCCAGCCTTTGTTCTGCCATGTTTTCCATGCCATGATGAAATTTCCCCTAAAGACTGTACCCTTTCCTCTCATATACTGCTTTTAGTCACATGATTTGCCCCACTAATGAGATATTAACAGACATAATAACCAAATGGTGGAAGCAGACATGATAATGTCACTTCTGAAATGTATAGGATGATACTTTGAGTGAGGATTTTGTACAAATATTTAAACTATGTTAGATTTGTTTTTCATATTTTAATGCGGATCTATTTTACCATAAGGAAATTTTGATATATCAACATATTAACCAATGTTTTAGGAAGTAGGATTTCCTATATTGGTCCTAATAATCTAAATGTTTTTTTTTTTTTTTTTTTCACACAGTAATGATGTGATGTATATTTAGAGAGAGATGTTCCTGTTTGTCATGGATTTCCAATGTGCCTTTTAAAAGAAGGGTTACAAAGGCTGAAGAGTTAAGTTGCTAAGTGGTTTAAGGCACTTGTTTACAAAGCCTGAAAGCCCAGGTTGAATTTCCTAGAACAAATGGAAAGCCAGCTGTACAAAGTTGCAACTACATGTGGAGTTTGTTTGCAGTGGCAAGAGACACTGGCATGCCCATATTTGCTCACTCACTTTACCTACCAATCTATCTATCTTGTTACCTATCTATCTTATTTATCTACATATATATTTCTAAAAAATAAATATAAAATATTCAAGATATTTTAAAATAAAAGTGTTCAAAATAAAGTTTTCTTTTATAAATATTGCATTCATTTATTTGAGAGAGGGGGAGAGGAAGGAGCAAATATAAAGAAAGAATGGGTACACCAGGGTCTCCAGCCATGCAAACAAACTCCAGACACATGTGCCACCTTGTGCATCTAGTTTACATGGGCACTGGGAATCGAACCTGGGTCCTTAGGCTTTCTGGACAAGTGCCTTAACAGCTAAGCCATCTCTCCATCCCCAAAAGAAAGTTTTCTAATTCACTTAGTTTGATAGCAGGTAAATACAACTATTGAATTTTTAGTCAAAGCATGCTTTTATTACTAGCAGAGTGCTTAATGTCACCTTAAATATTAAGCATGGCTTAATAAATAGCAGAGCTAGGTAGAAATGATAGCAAATGAGTCAGCTCACTGCTATATTAAGATATGCTGACAAGGAAGGCACAAAGAAAACAGTACATCTTTCTGCAAACAGCAAAGATGTGCACAGTAGAGGCCATTCATCTTAGTGCAAACAGCATAACCAAAGAACAGAAATCTTTTAAAGCTCAGTTATTTATTTATTGCTTATCTTTAGCTGTAAAACTTCAACTTAAACTTGGCTTTGTATCACAAGAGTGCTTGTAGAAACCCACATTTCAGAAAAGAACCTCATGAGTTTCACATAAAGACTCTTGTCACATATGTTCATTAATGTCATGCATTTGCAGTAGTCATATCAATGTTATCTATATATGTAATGTGACTGTGAACATAACTCCAGTGTAATGTCATCTATACATGTAATGTTACTGTGCACATATTACTAGTGTACTGTCATCTATACTTGTAATTTTACTGCACACATATTGCTGGTGTAAAGCAATAACAGGCATACAAAATGGTTTCTAGAGTGAAATGGTGATAACTAACTACATGCATAACATGATGACACAGCACCTGGTTCCTTCCCTGACACAAAATATTTTTCCAATACATTGTATTTGGTGTTAACTGTTAAATACACAGAATAAGAAATTACATTGGGAAAAACATACAAAAATCACTATGGGTGTGTAATGCATGATATTTTATGAGTTTTAACAAAATTTGCATGATAACTAAGGAATAGATCACCATGAGACATGAGTTTCCTTGGGTTGATAGTAATTTGGGGCAATTCAGAGATACAAGCAATTAAATAGGCAAAATTTCTTCCATACTTCTATATCAATATTAAAGTTAAGTCTTTGACTATAAGTAAGACAAATACTTAAAGGTGATTTTTACATAAAATTTTAGCATTATATTAAAAATGCCCAAAGTTGAACATGGATTGACCTCTTAGAATTTTGAATTCTGAAAATAAATAAATAAATAAATAAATAAATAAATAAATAAACTTTAAATGTCATGTCATGGGTGTTGGCTTATTTTCTCTCTTTTTTTTTATTGCAACACTTGTAAATATAATCTAGTTTAACTATTTAAAACTTTTTCTCTTTTTCTTGTTATATATTCAACTAAGTAAACATATTTCAATCATTCCATTATTGTGGAACCAAGATAGTTTATCAGATATTCAGTTGACACAGAAATCAGTATTGTAAGAATATTATAAGTTAATTTTGAATAGAGGAGAGTTATGTAGTACAGAAATATATATATTTCTTTCCTATCCCCAACAATTGCCTGTTGCTTCCACAATGCATAACCCACAACTCTATTGGGAATACTTGCAACTCTACTGAGGAGGGTCCTCAGAGGAATGGGGTAGAGATGAAGGAAACGGTGGTACCATCACATGATGTATCCATTATAAGTATGTCCAAAATAAATAAATAAATAAATAAATAAATAAATAAATAAATAAATAAATAAAGCTTGTGTGTTTTTCATGCATTCATATAGCTAACAAACTCAAAATGGCTGCATTACTGTTTTATTTATTTTTTATTTATTTATTTTATTTTTATTTATATTATTCTGATTTTACATTCATAGTATTGGTTCCATTGTCCTCCTCCCTGTCCTCCCACTTTCAAAGAGACCCTCATCAATGGGGAATGTGGATCATGCATTGTGAGGTTAGTCAAGTGTTCTGTGGGTTTTGGCCCCAGTCTCTGTGCATAATGCCCCAACTCGTGACTCCAACAATCTTTCCGCCCCCTCTTCCGTGAGTTTCCCTGAGCCACTTTGGGGTCATTTTAGTTCTGTTATAGTGATGAGGTTTTGGGAGCCTCTGTGTCTCTGGATATCTGGCTTAGTTGGAGTTGGATGTTCTCTGTGTTTATCTCCTTTAGCCTTTTTCTGGTGTTGTGATCACCATGAAGGCTGAACTCTTGCTCTTCCCCTGCGTTGTTCTATGGTTTCAGCTGGGGCCCTGGTGAGGTGTAGTTAGCTGACACAAAAGGAAAAGAAGCTATAAAAACCTTTACTCTGAATAACAGGCTAAAACATTGATCCTTCAGCAGGCCCGCAGAGGAAACACCCAAATCACAGGAATCTGGAGAGAGCACCGTGAAGGCTAACCCTAATCTTGTCCTGCTTCTCTCTCTCTCTCTCTCCCCCTCTCACTCTCTCTTCCTACCTCTCCTCTCTATACTCACTTCCTCTATAATATTATCTATCTTTTTCTTCCCTCACCTTTCTAGGTGCAGAATTGAAACTCCCAGTGCCAGCACGGGGTTAAACTCCACAATGAGCTCTTGATCCGAGACACCTACAAGGTTAACCCCCAACCTCACCCCCCCAAAAAAAAGACAGACTTCTGTCAGAGTTCTTGGTGACCCACCAAAGGTTAATGGTAAGACCCTACTGTCGAAGACAGCATACGTGTGTGAGACCAAACACAGAGAGACCTGGCCAGAACTTGGAAGAAGGTCAGTCCCCAGACAGTTAGCTAGTCTAGTACCAGAGGGTGCTACACAAGCAACTGGGGGAAAATGTCCGACATTGGTCCAAACAACTTGCAGTCTAAGATACCCAGCAGGAAACAACTTGACATAATGCTCATACAAGTGCAGTAGTGGCAAACAGCCATGGTGGGTAACCAACTGCTCTTGATTTGGCTAACAGATCCACTCAGTGGTGTGTAACTCATTGCTGGAACTGGGAAACAAGTCAAAACCAGGTACAAAAATAAGCTCAGTCTCCAAGAGCAAGATACCACCAAATGTGGGCTAGAAGAGAGCCAACGCATACAAAATTCCCTCCAAAACATAGAGGGTCATCCCTTCTACCTAGTACTAACTTTTCTCTCCGTTGGAGAATTTGCTTATCTTTTTTCAGGTGTTTTATTTTTTTTAAAGATAGCTGTCTTTATCTCCAGACCTCATGTTCAATATAAAAGTCTTGTAAACTAAAAAAAAGGCAATCTTACTCTATCAATTGAATATCAAAATGCTGATTCAGTTGCTGAGATTTCTCATTATCTACTTAGCTTTTGAAATATCAACTCTATTCTTAGAACCAACCTCCTTAGTAGCATCACTTTGAACTGTCTTTGAGTATCATATTTCTTCTTAAATTTATTAAAACTCATGCTTAACAATGAGCTTTGCATAGCAAAAGTGGTTTTATTTTTGCCCTTACCTTTAAATCTTTGTTCACCAGTTCAACAAAGAGCATACAAGTACTAAAATGTGTAGCCCAGGCTGGCCTCAAACTACTGATCCTCCTGCCTTGCCTCTTCTATAATTTCCTACTGGCATTTGCCACCACAGCTGGGTCATTTCTGAACATTGGTCATAGCCATCATGGTGCCTTTCATATAGTATTTACTTGATGTTTGTTGAATAATAGTGTTAAAATCAGAATTCTGAGACTTGATCATGTAACTCAATCATTGATGAAAATTTTAGAAATTAAATGCACCACCCTAGACACCCTGAGTCAGAATCTCAGGTTTCAAGAACAAGAATTCTGCTGAGGACTCTTTATAATCCCCTTTGTAGTTAGAATTTGCAAAAGGAATGCAAACCAAAGGGAATGCATATGACTTCTCACTACAGGGTTCAGCACTGAAGGAGGGAGAGGGCCCTTCATAGTCTTTGTCTTCTCTGTTGTCTAGATTCATATGCCACTTTGGGGACAGTAAATCCAATAATCACAAGAACAATTACCTTTATCTCAAGAAAATTTGAAAGTCACACAGGGTTATATTATTCTAAGGAGTAAGCTTTTAAAGTACAGGTAGCTACCAGAAATGAAAGTCTATTCTTAACATTTAGAAATACTAGATTTAGTTTCTCAAGGAACAGTGTCTGGAACTTCAGCATCACCTATTAACTGGGGTGGAACTTCCAGCCAGGCTTTCAACAAGTTCCCCATGTAATTATCCTAGCATGCTAAAGATAAAGAACAGCTGATACAAGAGAGTGCACTTTGTTGTGTACACACCCGTAGTTTCCCCTACCGGCTTTACAAAAGAGGGACAATGAGGAGGGCTGTTTCAATTGGTTTGGATTCTGATGTTTAATTCTGTTAATCATATTGATGTTTCTTAATTCTTCTTATCCAGTTATTGTACACCCGCCTTCAAAGAGAGTGCTATTAAAGGAGAAGTTAAAGATCTAACACCCCTTGAGAGTGATCATCATCTATTGATGGATTTAACATTCATTAAGAGCTATTCTAAAGCTGCACTCTGCTCAGGGTTAAAGAAGTTTGAGTTCTTATTTTCTCCACATATACATTCTCTTGCCTTTCGTTTCAGCTCAATATCCCATAGCACTGATTCCCACAGAGTTCATTACCTAGACTAAAGTTCTGTGGTTCCCTGAAGACTGAGCTCTGTTCCAACAGGCCAGATATTTAACACACTGATTATGAATTAATATATTTTTTTAATTGCTAAACAGATAGGTGTACTCAGTCACCTTTCTCTCTTTAAAATATGAGTGATGTCCAGTTCATTAACATCTGAGAGCTTCTATTACTGAACATAAACAATATGGGGAAAAGACCCGATTAATGACTTGATGTTTTCACATTCAGTGAATCAACATGCAGGTGAGTCATATACAGCAACGATGCACTAGTTACTTGTAAGAGCATAAGCTCCTGGAAGTCTTTTAGAAATTGTAACACAATCTGAATGACGGGGGCCCGGAGAAGGAATGATGAAAACTAACCTCAATTTTCTGTTTCTTTCTCTATCACTCCCTCTTCTCTCTTTCTCTTTCATATTATCTATATTTTTTCTTCCTTCTTTTTCCCTTGGCACTGATGTGTAACTCCCAGTACCAGCATGTGGTTAACATCAACAATGAGCTGCTGATCAATGAGACCTACAAGGTTTCCAAAAAGAAGACAGATTTCTGTCAGAGTACTTGACCCACCAAATGTTAAAGGTAAGACCCTACTGCCAAAAGACACCATATGCTGTTTGGACAGAACATGGAGAGACCTGGCTCGAATCTGGAAGAGAGTCAGTCCCCAGACAGTTACCTTATCTAGTACCAGAATGTGCTACATAAGTGACTGGGAGAAAATGTCCAGCATATGTCTAAGCAACTCGTGGTCTAAGCTACTCAGCAGCAAACAACCTGACGTGATGTTCATACAAGTGCAATAGCAGCAAACAGCCATGGTGGGTTACCAACTGCTTTTGATTTGGCTAACAGATCCACTAAGTGGAATGAAACCCATACCTGGAACAGGGAAACAAGTCAGAAACATATTCAAAAATGAGTCCATTCTCTAATGTTAAGCTCCCACCAATAGTGGGATACAAGAGGGCCTACACCTATTAAATCCTCTCTAAAATAATAATGGTTATCCATGTATCTTGCACTGACCTAACTCTCCTTTGGAGAACCTGCTTCCCTCTTTCAGATGGACATAGAACCTGAGGAGAGAATCAGCCCATCACAGCTCACCAGGACATCAGCTGAAGCCATAGAGTTATAGGGGAAATGAGCAAGAATGCTGCTTTATCAGTGAACCTGGTACCACCACAAGGGCAAAGGAGATAGACACAAGGAACACTCCACTACTACCAAATCAGATATCTAGAGACACAGAGACTCACAAAACCTTGTCACTGACATAGACCTAAAATGAACCCAACATGACCCCAGGAAATTCCCGGAAGAAGGGGAGGAAAGATTGTTACAGCCAAGAATTGGGTCATTATTCACAGAGTTGTTGCCTGTCCGTCATAACTGATGACTACCCCCATAAGTCAAGACCCACATAACCCATGGGGGGAGGACAGGGACAAGGCTAATGATGGAACCATCATGGCTGTATATATACTATATGCATAACTAATAAAATAAATAAATAAATAAATAAATAAATAAATAAATAAATAAAAAAAAATAAAAAAGAAGTTGTACCACAATCACAGAAATGCATATGTAGTGAAGTAGATGGACAGATGCTATATTCCACCTTAGTCAAAAGACTGAGAACAAGACACAGAGATAAATGATAATGAGACAGACAGATGATACATAGATAGATGATAGATAGTAACTGATTATTAACAGATGTACAGAAAGATATATATATATGTATACACATACACACACACACACATATATATATATACACATATCAGACAGATATATATGATGATATATATATATATATATATATATATATATATATATGACAGATGACAAATATAAACAGATAATATGGATCAATCTTTTGTAGACAGATTTAAAATAAACAAACATAATTGACAAATGATAGATATATGACAAACAGATGATACGTATATGGCATATATAGATGTATATAAGTAAAGAGATAGAAGATATGTAATAGAAAGCTAAGTAAATAATCAGAGCATGATTGCTACAATTAAATGTCATGTGGAATTTCTAAATCTTTAAAATATTTGTTTTATTTGACAATAACAATTTCACAACCTAAAACTATGATATCAAGTTGGAAAATATTTAACATTACCTGCTCCTGGAAGGCATGTACATTGCAGATATAGAAAAAATTTACTTTAAAAATATTCATATCCTTAATTCACTAACTTCATATATTTCTGTAGTATAAGATTTTACAAAGAAACACTACTTTCAGAGGATATCCTAATGATCACTAACAATAAGTTCCTAATAATAAGAAAATAATAATTAACACACACACACACACACACACACACACACACACACACATAGATATATGAAGTATGTTTAGGAGAATAGTTAACATATTTTATAAAAATGAAAAACTTAGGGCACAGAAAATATAAATTACTTGTTTAACCTTGCTCCTTCTCAAAATCATTGTCACAATTATTCATAGTTTAGGTCAAAATCCAAGCAAAGAAATCAATCTTTCCAAAGACAATAACCACAAGACTATGACTTGCTATGATAACAATGAAATATTCTTGTGTGTGTCATATCTTATGTTTTTGAGGATACACCCTCCACTCTACAGATTATCTAGGGAATTTTTATAGGTCTAATGAAATAGTCTGTCTCATAACTAAAAATCACATTTTATTAATATTAATATGTCATTTATTGTGTGGTGAAAATTGAAATATATATCACAGTTTGTTATCTATATCTTAAATCTATTTTCTTTTTCCATTTATGTGATGTTTATTGCTTTCTGAATGTTTGATACATTTTCTGTAATGAATTTATACTATGTAATAGGGATATATTATTTTCTGTTCTCTGATAGATGAATATCCATAATTATTACCAAGAAAGTAATATTTGGGCTGGAGATATGGCTTAGGGGTTAAGGTGCCTGCCTCCTAAACCTAAGAACACTGGTTCCAATCTCCAGCGGTTCCAATCTCCAGGTCCCACGTTTAGCCAGATGCAAAGTGACACAAGGGCACAATGCCGCACTTGACCACCAGGGGGTGCACACATCTGGATTTCGTTCACAGCAGCTGACACACTGTTGGCGCGCCCATCTCTGTCTTCATCTCCTTCTCTCTGTCTCTCTCTGTGTCTCTCTCCAAAAAAAATAATAATAATAATAATAATTTAAAAAAAAGAAAGTAATATTTAATAGAATTATATATTTGAATTATCATAGGTCAACCATGAAAAATAGGATTCAGAAATCAATTTGTATTCAAATTATGACATTGTATTATGTATGATTCTAAGTGTTTTTGAATGTATGGGTCCAAATGTCATTCCTAGTAGAATGAGCTCAAACCTCAATTTATCGCACATTCATCCAAACCAAGCATCTCAGTCTTCCTTCTCATTGCATTAAAGCTGATTATATTACTATCAATCTGTTATTTCATTTTGCCATGTACTAAGGTAATTATTGTATGCCTTTCTCCCACCAAAGGTATAATGATTGTATGTCACATTCTTCTCTGAAATACTTGCTTACTTGTTTAAAATAATTGCATCTGTAGGACCAGGCTATGTTAAATTTATATTTACTTTACATAATTATTGTTTCAGTATTAAAGAATTTTACTTTCTTCATGTAGGAAAAGAAGGGCAACTATTAGAAGATATAGACATATTTTATGATTTCACCAAGTTTATAGACTACTAGAATATATCTGGTCCATAAAATTCTAAAATACATGGGAAAGTATTATAGGAGAGATCATAAGAATTAAGTGTATAAATTCAAAGAGGCTCACAGTTCATGGACAGATGAAAGACAAATTATGTGGAATAAGGATATTGAGCTAGACTACGAAGAACAGGTAAAATCAACAATGTATAGAGTAGATAAGATTACAGTTCAAAAGGGAGTAAGATGAGATGTGATTTATGCTGGGGAGACAGTTACATGTACTCTGATCTGTGTGTGTGTGTGTGTGTGTGTGTGTGTGTGTGTGTACATTACCTACTAGGTACACTTTTTTTTTAGCAATACAAATAGAAAATTTCAGGCATGTAGATAAAAATATATATATGGTGTGCACTGATATGGAATGAGAAATTCAAAAGTGAGCTTATAAGCTGAGAAAAGATAAAACAAAATGTCTTTTTAGTTTTATATAATTTTGGTTAAGATATAAATAACTTTAAATCAAGTCTCTGAATCAAAAATATGATTAGTTAACTGTGTTGGCACAGTAGTTACTTGTTGAAAAACTGGTAAGGAAATCACCTTATAGTAATAATACAATACTTTATATAGCTAGTAA
The DNA here is from genome assembly GCA_036365145.1 of Orientallactaga sibirica. Classification (NCBI taxonomy): domain Eukaryota; kingdom Metazoa; phylum Chordata; class Mammalia; order Rodentia; family Dipodidae; genus Orientallactaga; species Orientallactaga sibirica. The sequence continues at coordinate 21,792,588 of JAEOAD010000033.1, forward strand.
AGTATATCAGAAAAGAATGATGCAAGCATACTTTTATCTGTAGATTGTTATCTTGAAGTGAGCATATCAGTGTGTCTAGTTGATTATATTCTGGGAGCAAGAATGAAATTAAGAATTATACATAATTCTCTCCTATTCTGTTTTGTAAAGGAAAATCATAGCTCTTACAGAAAAAATTCCCTCGTACTATTAGGCTTGGAAACAATTTTCACCCATTACAAGCATAAAAACAATTTTCAACCTCAAAGATTCTTCAGTTTATACAACATTCACATGCTTCTGAGGCAGAAAAGTTAATAAACATGCCCACTCCTGAAGGACACCACAAACAAATATGGGAGGAGAGCATTCTTTGAATTAATAGCATAGAGAATGTATTAAGTTTTTATCCAGCTTTTCATTTTCCTAACATTTCAAAAGCATATTTAAAGCACACAATCCAATTTAAATCATTTTCTAATTGCTACAATGAGAAAGGGGAGTATTTTTGAGAGGCTACCGTTTAATCCTCCCTAAAATCACTTTGGTATTATTTGTTTCACAAAAGACCCCAAAGTTCATCAGTGATCAATTGATTATGTCAAATTAAATGAATATTAGTTTGGTTATTTCAGAATCATAACAACTAGCCGCACACAACCTGCAACGGACATATACATCATTGTAAACTAATTCCATAGAATAATTTCACAACTTCACAGAAGAAGGTTACTACATATAGTTGAGACATATATTTATAAAGATCATGGTAGTCCAGATTCAAACCAAGGTCAGACTCCAAAATCCCATGTTTTCCCCATTGGTTTCACAGTTTATCTCTGTTCATTCATATGTCAAGTCTAGCCCAAATGGTCAAAAAAGGAGACAACACTGACCATGAGAACAGTTATAAACAATACAAGGGATTGAAATATATAAATGCAGACATGGTAAAGTGAGGGAGGTGATGAGTTCAAGGAGGGAAGGAAGCACATAATTAAAGACACTCTCAAAAGACATATAGAAATCTACTTCTGCAGCTCATGGGATATTCACCAAGGATAGAGCCATCCCTGGGCTACTACTTGGGAGGGAAAAACAGCACAAGAAAAGTTGGAAGCCTCTGTAAAACAGGGCTGAGCTCAGGGGTTATGTGCCAAAGGAAGAGTCATTGCTGGGCAACTCCTTGGGGCGGTGTGGGTACAAAACCAGGACAGCTGGAAGCAGCCATCAAACTTACATCCTACTTCTGACATTCATCTTCTCAGTTTATGTCCAAAATAATTATCTGAAGAAGGGATGAAGTAGAAGGCAACTGTGTACCAGCTTCCACCCCAGAAGAAGCTTGGGAGGGAAATATCAGGTGGGTTTTTTTGTATGTAAGTATAAAAGTTGTCAATAAAAAATAATAATTAAAAATAAAAATAATAATAATTCAAATTACAAACTAAATGCTGTCTCAATGTATTGGAAGAACAATAACAACAAAAACTTAAAGGATGGATGAAGAAAATGGAAGAAAATCAATATGAAGCCCTCAATAAATAGCCAATGGAAACCAAAGAGAATCAGGAAACAGTAATTCATAGACAGCTTAATGAAACTGAAAACAATCAAGAATAGATCAACAGAAAGCTACAGGAATTGGAGAGGAACCAACAAATAAATAAGCTTATGGGCCAATGGAACAAGGACATATCCAAATGCAAGAATGAGCTCCAAGAAACAATAAAAAGGTAAAATGAAATTGGAATTCTAGTAAGAGATGGAAAGGCTGAAGAAAAACATCAGAAAACAGAAATGCAATAACCTTTGAAGGCTCCCAAGAAATCCTCAAGAATAGAGTAGACCACATGGAAGACAGATACTCCGAAATCAATGGCATTGACCGAATAATTAGACTGGGACTCCAGAAACATTGTCAAGTTCAAAAAAAAAAAAAAATGTGTGAACAGAACATGAAGGAACTTTGGTTACCTTAAAAAAAAAAATATTTAGATCATAGGCATAGAGGAAGGGGAAAAATAAAGGCCAAATGCATAGAGAATATCTTCAACAATATTATTCAAGAAAATTTTCCCAGCCTTACAAAAGAGAGACCAATCCAAATACAGGAAAAGTGCAGAACAACAAACAGATAGGACCAAAGAAGAGACATCCCCTGCCACATAATATTAAAACACTAAACACAGAAAACAAGGAGAGAGTACTTGAAGCTGTTAAAGAAAAACAGATTACAATATACAGAAGTAAGCCCATCAGAATTACCTCAAAATTTTCAGTGGAAATTCTTAAAGCCAGAAGAGCTGGAAATAAGAGTATTTCAAAAATAAAATAGCCATTGCTGTCAATCCAAACTACTATATACAGCAACACTATCCCTCATAAGAGAAGGTGAAATAAAAATAATTCACTATATAAACCAGCTGTATGATTGCATGAGCACCAAACTAGTCCTACAGAGAACACCTCATGGAATAGTCCACACTCATGAGATAACTCAACATGCACAAGAGGGGCGAAAAAAAAAAAAAAAAAAAAAAAAAAAAAATAACAGAGCTAGATTGGTCATAAAAATATGCATAGACAAAGACTACACAAAACTCCACAAACATCAACATGACACACATCACAATTATATCTCTGAACATAAATGACTTCAATTCTCCAATCAAAAGACACAGGTTAGGTGGGTGTGGTGACATACACCTTTAATGCCAGCCCTGGGGAGGCAGAGGTAGGAAGACTGCCATGAGTTCAAGGATACCCTGAGAGTACATAGAATTCCAGGTCAGCCTGGGCTACAGCAAGACCCTACCTACCTCATAAAACAACAACAACAACAACAAAAAGATACAGGTTAACTGGCTGGATCAGAAAGCTGGATCTATCCATTTGCTGTCTCAAGAAACCCATCTTACAATTAAAGATGAACATCATCTAAGGGTGAAGGAATGAATAATTAACCATCAGGGAAATGTAAATTAAGATGACCCTGAGATTCCATCTCACTCCAGTGAGGATAACATTCAACAAAAAGTTGAATGTAACATGTCTGGACATATATCCTATAAATGCTACTGTTTACTATATAGATACTTGCTCAGCCATATTTGTGACAGCTCTATTCACAATAGCTACAGACTGCAACCAGCTCAGATACCTATCACCTGATGAGTGAATAATGAAGATGTGGTACATATACACAGTGGAAATCTACCCGGTGGTGAGGAAAAACGAAATAATAAAATTTTCAGGTAAATGGATGCATTCTGAAAAAAAAAAAATATATATATTTGTAAGTGAGTTCCCACAGACACAAAAAGACACATACTGCATGTACTCTCTCATCTACAATTCATAACTGGGATCCATTAGGAATGAATGCAAAAGGTATAAAACTAGAGTGACACCAGGGGAGAGAATAACTGGAAAGAGAGGACACATTAAGGGAGGGAAGAATATGGGGACATGTTGGAGGGGTAGATGTAAAGGAGGGTGGAAAGGGAATTAAACAAAAGTTAAGATAACATGAATAAGTTCCATTAAAATCCCAACATCATGCCCAGGGTCATTTCCTCTCCCCAATAACTGCCTGCTGCTGTCACAATGCATAACCCACAACCCCACAGTGAAAACCTACAACAAGTGGAATTTAGGCAGGGACAAGGGAAAAGATGGTACCACATATGGTGTATCCATACTAAGTGTGTCTGGAAAAAATTAATCAATTCTAATTCTGTTTATTATTCTCCAAGATATAATCACCAATAAAGGGGGAATGGGCAATATGAAAAAAAGGTGGAAACAGCTTAGCCTTCTTAAAATCATGGATTCTGGCCAGTAATTCCCAGCCCTGAGTTGGATTGCCCCACACAGTAAGCTGTTGGCCAGGGATACAAATATGGCCCCCAAAACAATGTAGGCCATTTCCAAAACATGTGGTTACCTCCCAGACCTAAAAGGTAAGACCCTATTGTAAAAGAAACTACAGGCTGTGGTCACAGGATATCAGAATACCATGCTGAAACAGAAAGAAAAACTAGCTCCACCCTGGCTAGCCATCAAAGTGATGGAAAGCACTGTAAGAGTTGCTACAAGAAAACAGTCACCAACAGCAGGAATAAACAGGGGACCCTGCAAACTAGAAGTCAACCAGACAGACAAGAAGTACACTCTTGTGCAATAATGGCACACAACCTCTGGGTAACCAACTGTTCTTTGATTGTACATGAGGCCCACTCAGGAGGAGAGAACTCATATCTGCTATTTGAAACCAAGTGAGATTCCCATAGTCAGGAAACTCATACTTCAGAGAGAAGCCCCCACTGCTGTCTAGAAATTAAGAGAGGTGTTCTTAGGGAACATTGAACGGGGGCTGAAAGATTGTAAAAGCCACAGAGTTGGTGGGAATAACCTGATGCATGGTCCTGCCACTGTCCCATTAGGAGTTACTGAGGCCTTCATGACCTCACAGTGTAACCCATAACCCCATTGAGGAGGGCCCCAGCGAAATGAGAAGAGAGGAGAGGGAATAAATTTCTATAATCTGTCAATAAATAAATATGTAAATAAAAATCTGCTTCTTTGTTAATTAATTAAAAATATGCATGTATATGTATATACATACATAATTTATTAAAAGTAAGAAGGAAAGAAAGAGAGAAAGAGAGAGAGAAAGAAAGGATGGATGATAATTGGAGCAGAGCTATCCTAAGGAGGAGAAAAGCTTATTCTATAGCCTTACATTGTTGCAAGTAAACTCCAGTGTCAGGGAAGGGTCTCTGCCTCCATGATAGCTCAAAGAGGCCCCTGAAGCCTCCAAAACAATACAGGCTTTTGTCCATGCCATTGGTGACCCTCCTGAACTAAATGGTTAGATCCCATTTCTTTTTTTTTTTTCCTGTTTGTTTTTGTTTTTGTTTTTTGTTTGTTTGTTTGTTTGTTTGTTTTTTGAGGTAGGGTCTCATTATGGCCCAGGCTGACCTGCAATTCACTATGTAGTCTCAGGGTGGCCTCGAACTCACAGCAATCCTCCTACCTCTGCCTCCTGAGTGCTGGGATTAAAGGTAGGCACCACCATGCCTAGCTCTATCAGTCCCCACTTCTGAAGACACTACATGCAGTGGTCACAAGACAGTGAGAAATAAAATGAGAACTGATCTGGGAGATATCTTCCTGTTGGCCAGCTGCTATTGTGCTGGAAAGTGTTATGTAGCCTACTGGGAAAGGAAAATCATCAACAGTGAAACAAGCAGTAGAATATGCAAGCTATAAAATCAACCAGCCAGATAATATGTACCCATGCATGCAATAGTGGCTGTTCTAGATACCTTATTTTCTGCTGACAGAAAATACCCAACTAAAAGCAGCTGATGGGAGGAAAGGGCTGATTTTGGCTTACAAACTCAAGGAAAAGCTCCATGATGACTGGAGAATACATGGCATGACCAGAGGATGGACATCACTCCCTAGCCAACATCAGGTGGACAACAGAAGCAGGAGAGTATGCCAAGCATTGTCAAGGGGACGCTGGCTAATCTACCTATATGCTTACCCCAACAACACACCCCCTCCAAGAGGCTACAATTTTCAAGTTGCTATCAGCTGGGGATCAAGCATTCAGAACATTTAAGTTTATGAGGGATACCAGAATCAAATCACAACATTGGTGCATAAATAATTGGTATAACCAACTACTCCTTGATTCAGTATGAGACCCTATCAGTGGAGGGGGTAATTCATACCTGGTACTGAGAACCAAGTCAAAAACCTGCAGCTCATAAGGACAGAGGTCCTAGTGGCCAGGTACCACTGTTCTTTGGCTAAATGGATAAATTGAGCTCATAAATATGCCTTCTACATGTATGTTTAGCTTCATTGAGTAATGGTATTCTCACTTTTAATTAGAGAAATTTTGTTTACAGATTCCAGTGGATAGTGCAGAGATACAAGATTCCTCAAGGTTACCAGAAGAAGCAAAACCCAATGAAAAGCAATGGGTGAGTCATCTCTAACATACCTGCTAGGAATCAGGGAGAATTACAGAGGAAATGGCTAGTGCTACTCTCACTGCTAACTAGAGAAGCTTCTCTATGGAAATGGCAGTAGATATGTGGAGATACAAACCTAACAAAGCTGAAAATAAGAGGCTGTTGAGAGCTAAACACTAAACAGGACATCTCTGCCAGGCCCTGACAGGCTCAGGGAAAATTGAGAAAGTAGGGGCAGAAAAAATGTTAGAGTTATAGACTAGGCAAGAGCTATTTGGAGCACTCTCCCCAGACATGAACTAACTTGTGTATTCATAATCTCACAGTGGTTGTTGTCATCAAGACCTAAACAATCCTGAACCCATCAACATTTTGAAATAGAGAATGGAGGAAGATAAAGGGAGTTAGACATCACAACATAAGAATTCTACTTGGAAAGAGGAGAGTGTTCAATAAATAGGGGTGAAAGAAGGGGACACAAAAGGGTAATAGAATGGCACATGATTAAATTGATGTGTGATCTTGTAATGAAATAAAATTCTTAACAAAATAAATTTTAAAAATCTTTCAAGAGCATTGTTTGGAACATAATGTGAAAAAAATATATTTACAGTGAAAACAATGTTCCTGACTTTAATGAAATAACTGTCATTAGTTGTAAAGTTATGGAATTTATGTCTCAAAGAGAGAGAAAAGTCAGTTTAAAAAAATGTTGTTTATTTTTATTTATTTATTTGAGAGCGACAGACAGAGAGAGAAAGAGATAGAGAGAGAGAGGGAGAGAATGGGCACGCTAGGGCCTCCAGTCACTACAAAGGAATGCCAGATGCATGCGCCACCTTGTGCATCTGTCTTACATGGGTCCTGGGGAACCGAGCCTCGAACTGGGGTGTTTAGGCTTCACAGGCAAGCGCTTAATCACTAAGCCATCTCTTCCAAAAGTCAGTTTTTTTTAACTATGCTCACTACTGTTTAGGGATCATATTAGTTAGAAGTAGAAATTACCAGGGATCTACAATATCATCTAAATGTCACAATGCCCATTAACCTAGGCAGACTTCTGAGAGATCTCCTCTATACCCTAGAGGACAGAGCACAAAATCAAATTGTTTCTGCTCTTCATTGTGATAGCCTCAGCCTAAACAAACTCAATTTGTACTTGCCAATGAGATTTCATGTTCTTACACAAGAGAGGATGTATAAATGAGGCCCTCCAGGAAGGAATGGTTCATTAGATTAAATATAACAAATTAAGAAATTGACTTACAGGCCAAAGAAATCATATACATATACATGGTGAATGAATATATGAAATGCAGTTGCTCATCCATAGCATTGCCTATGCAAGAGTCCATTGCTTATGTTATGTTATATCTCAGGATCGGCTTCTTACCCTACTAGAGAACAAAAAACCTCTTTAAGTAAGACTTTGTAACATTTTGAATCATTGAACTCCCAAAGTCACTGGAATATACGAACTTCCTATAACCTCAGTTGCTATATTTGCTATATTTTAAATAACTAGAGCTAAAGATTATATCATGTGGACAAACCCCAGCCCACCATTTATTATTATATAGATAATGAAAGACAACGGTCATGCCAAGCATTAAAAATTGGAACTAATGCACACAAGATCATTATTCTAATGGATCTAATAACTATTACATCTGCAAAAGAAAATCAAACAACATAATTACAGCGTGGAGTTTTCTTCAGGCTGAACTAGTCTATCCCACACTTACAATATTCAAGGTTGTTTTAACTTTTATAAGATGAATACAACTAAGTTCTTGTTTTTGAAATGAAAATAAACTAGGTATTATAAAAAATTGAACTGCTTGCCTCTCAGAAAACAGAATACAAAAGATTATTAACCTGCTTGGATTACTTACTTTGAATGAAATATTTCTCTTTTTGCTGAATACAAAAACAGACATATAAGGAGATTAAGTAAATATCATGAGATTGGTTATAAAGCTATTGAGGTATAGTTCAAATACTAGTTTGAACCCCAAATATTTTTTCTATCTCAAAGTATATTGGGCATTAAAACAGTACTTGTTACCTGTGACAAACAGCATGTTACAAAAAGCTCTAAGAGGGTCAGTCCCCAGACAGTTAGCTAGTCTAGTGCCAGAGGGTGCTACACGAGCAACTGGGGGAAAATGTCCGACATCGATCCAAACAACTTGCAGTCTAAGATACCCAGCAGGAAACAACCTGATGTAATGCTCAAACAAGTGCAGTACTGGCAAACAGCCATGGTGGGTAACCAACTGCTCTTGATTTGGCTAATAGATCCACTTAGTGGAATGAAACCCATTGCTGGAACTGGGATATTAGTCAAAACCAGGTATAAAAAATGAGATCAGTCTCCAAGATCAAGATACCACCAAATGTGGGCTAGAAGAGAGCCTACGCATATAAAATTCCCTCCGAAACATCTATGGTCATCCCTTCTTTCTAGTACTAACTTCTCTCTCCATTGCAGAATTTGCTTATCTTTTTTCAGATGGATAATGAATCTGAAGGGAGGATCAGCCAATCATACCTCACCAGGGCCCCAGCTTAAACCATAGAATAACACAGGGGAAGGGCAAGAATACAGCATTCATGGTGATTGTGACACCAGAAAAAGGCTGAAGGAGATAAACACGGAGAACATCCAACTCCAACTAAGCCAGATATCCAGAGACACAGAGGCTCCCAAAACCTCATCACTAAAGCAGAACTAAAATGACCCCAATGTGGCTCAGGGAAATTCATGGAAGAGGGGGCGGAAAGAATGTTAGAGCCACAAGTTGGGGTATTATACACAGAGACTGGGGCCTACCCCCCAGAACTCTTGACTACCCCCACAATGCATGACTCACATTCCCCATTGATGATGGTCCCTTTGGAAGAGAGAGTACAGGAAGGAGGACAATGGAGCCAATACTATGAATGTAAAATCAGAATAATATCAATAAGTTTAAAAAAAGCTCTAAGAAATGATATGTTGAACAAAGATGAAAAGAGTCTTTTATTCCAGGATTTTTCAAACACTAAAATTCAAACATGTACTTTAAGGTCTACACCAGTGAGATGGAATGTATAGCAGTTCCCTAAATTATCTCACTTTAGAAATATTCCAATGAGGATATTACAAAAATATTTTGGGAAATAGTGTACTATGCTCTCTATCAACTGGTACAGAAAATATTCAAAATAAGACTTCATAAATGTATATGACTTGCCTAACCTAGGTTGTAGATGATGATATTCTTTGACAATTGAAAGGACTTGGAATTTTTTCCTCTGGGTATGTCTACAAGAACATTTCCAAAAGTGTCTAACTGAGCATGGGCAATCCACCTTGAATGTGGGCAGGAATATCCCATGGACTGTGGTCTTGGACTTAATAAAAAGTGCAAAGCAAGCTGCAGACTAGCATTCATCTCTCTCCTTCCTGAATGTGTATGTAATGTGATCAGCTGCCTAATGCTCCTGCCAACATGTATTCCCTGTCGTGACTGTACCTGAATCTGTGAGCCAAAATAAATGCTTCCCTGCTTAAGTTAATACCAAAGGTTAGGTATTTTGTTACAATTGAAGAAAAGTAATTAAAAATAGATAAGAATGTTAGAAAGTTTCATGGAGAGGGTGGCTTTGAGCATGATCTGTAAAAATAAGTGCACTGGTCCACAGCTGTACATGCATGCATGAATTTATATCACAAGGGGTTAGCATAAGTGCACTGGGACATAGGTGTACATATGAATACATGAGACAATATCACAAGGGTTTAGCATTATATAGTTCATCTCTGAACCAACATTTAGTTGCATCTTTTGTGTAAATTTTAGGGTACATTCTGAAGAAAAAAAAACTAAACATGATACTGTGCACACTGTAAAAAGGAAAGCTAAAATATCACATGTTTACTTTCATGCATGTCATCTAGACTTAAAATAGAGGGGTATTTTGGAAAAGATAAGAAAACAGTGAGAGAGAAGAAGAGATACAGGTGGTAGTATAGAGAGAGTATATGCTGTCAAAATAAATGATATATGTATATAGGGATTGAAATGGCACTTTCATCTTATATAATGACATTCACGAATATAAATAGGGAAGAAATACTAAACATTTCTGCTTAACACAGTTTACAGTTTGCAGAAATTTTCAAATACTAGAACAACAAAATCATTGCTCATTAACCACACTGTCAGATCCACCTGGCACCTGTTGACCCACCACCATGTGCAGTAACAGAATGGGTGTGGAGTGGAGATAGGGACCCAATGAATGGCTCCCTTGCAGCCTGTAAGGATCAGTTGAGGGGCATGGCATTGATCCAGTTCTGAGAAGCCATGCCCCTCAATTCACTTTTCACATCTGTCCTTTATCAGTACTGGACCAATGTTGGTTACACATTTGAAAGAAACCTGATCTCAGATTTCCTAAAATGGAATTCTCCTTCAATGTTTTATTTGTTAGTAGTGATATAAAGCAATATATTCTAATGATGCAGATGTCACAGAAACCTAGGGAAAATGCTTTGTAGAGCAAATTTAGAATGATGAATTCATTCTCCATTTTTTTTTTACATTTAATGAGACTCTAAAAATTTTAATTTGGGTAAAATTTTAAAACTAATTTAGGCAATGGGGATGCTCCTACAAATTCAATTGCACTTTGTAATAGATGTGGTATCCAAGTAGGCCTCCAGGGTTCAGCAGCTGCTGATAGCTACTCTTATAATTTGTAGGATAGATCTGTCACTTCAGAAGGAATATGACAGCTACTAAAAAGGTGGAGATATATCTTAGTGGATAAGGTGCTTGCCTGTGAAGTCTAAGGACACAACTTCTATTCCCCAGTACTCAGGTAAGCCAGATGCACAAAGTTGAACATGTATCTGGAGTTCATTTTGGCTGGAGGCCCTGTCGAACCCAATCTCTCTCTCCATCTGCCTTCCCTCTTTCTCTCCCTCTCTTGCTTAAATAAATAAATGAATAAAATATTTTTAAAGAAAAGGACAAAGAGTCCATTTTAATATGTGAATTCTTCTAAATTACTTACATGAAAAGATTTGACATTTCCCCAGTTTATGATAGCAATAGTAAAAGGACTATCTCCCCTTTAATTAGGAAATTTTGTAAGAAAGCAAGAGAGAGAATGAATGGATGGATGAACAAGCCACGAAGCAGCACCTGCTGCTGCAAGTGAACTCCATACTCATGCCCCACCTTGTGTATCTGGCTTTATGAGGGTACTGAGGAACTGAATCCTGTACATCAGGCTTTGCAAGTAAGCACCTTTAAACACTGAGCCATGACTATATACCTAATTTGGAAAAATTTCTTTCAAACCTTGCATGTCTTATGGAAGACAGTGAAGGATATGGTAAAATGAATACAAATAAAATAATGAAAAAAAAGACATTTCTCCAAACTAGATATCCTATTTACTATCAATAATAAATCTAAAAAAGGATTGACATATTCACATAGAACCTCCATATGCATTAAGATCAGTGTGTGGATATATATATATATATATATATATATATATATGACATTTACAAAGCTATTGATATATAATAATGTTAAATTGAGCAAAAGAAGAATAAATTATTTTCTGGTAAAGGACCCAGGAATAAATAATAAAGCAAGCAGACTGTTACTAGGAGATATTATATAGCGAGGTCCATATAAATTATGCTGAACACTGAAATAAAATACTAAAAAGACAATGGAGAAGGTTTCTAGCCATAATAGATATTAAAGCTCTTACTCAGCTCTTATGTGATATAAAACCATTCATTGTTTTATCTTTTGTTGACCTCTGCCACAAATCAGTTCCTTGGACGGCAGCATCAGCTCTTATATTAGATTCATTATTTCCATCTCTCTTACAACAAATATTTATTAAATTTGCCCTTCATACAAAGCTTAGTCCTGGACACTAGGAACTCAAATGCCTCACAAAAAATATGATCTACTGTTTAAGATCTAGATAACCTCAGTGTCAAAAAAAAGTTGTATCTGGTATTCCTGTGATGAAAACACAATGGAAAGTCATCCTGGAGTTTTCTGAAGCTGGAGAATGGTAAAGGCAAATGGAATCAATGAATTAAATCTTTCAAGAACAAAAGGTAGGGTTGATCAACTTGCAGGTAGATTAAATGCTTCGCACATTTACTGGAGGAAAACATTCATGAAAGCTTGAATAAGAAACATGACCTAACAAAAGAAATGACCTTTTACTAACAAGAAATGGAAGGCGGTTTAAACTTTTTTTGAATATGAAACTAACATCCTCAGAATGCAAGCTTTGTTCCTGAGGTTATCTGCATGGTCCGCATCCCCACCATCTCCTTCATGGATATGGGTGGTGCACATCCTTCTAACTGACCTATCTTTGTTCTCTTTGAAGTTACACAGTTGAATATGTATAAAAATAATGGGGTTTTATACAATGTTATCTATAATGTTCTACTTCATTTCACAGGAAAATTGCTACACACTGTTAGGCATTTGAGAGGGCTAGTTAAACATGAAAAACTTTTCTGGTTCCAAAAGTAGATTGAAATAATCATATAGGTTGAAGTCATGGCTTGATATTCAAACTAACACTGAGTAATTAATATGTATAATATACATACATATGTATGAATATATGTAATGTATCTATCATATATATATATATATATATATATATATATATATATATTTATAATTAAAATCATTCTGGTCCTGACTAATGTCAATAGTTATTATAATATATTTTCAATGCTGACAAAACACCTTGTATCTAGTGTACTAAATAGAGTTATTTATTGTAAAGTTTTACAATTTCATTTTATTTCAGTTACTCATATATAGTCTTCAGTATTTCTCTGGATGCTTCTGTACCTTTGATAGTATAAATAATGATGTTGAGCCATTCCTAATGCATATTTAAGGCCATTCTATCATTTCATGACATTAAAGATAAATATATGCTTTATGTTCATTACAAAAGCAAGAATTCACTTTTGTAATTCTACCACATACATTTCTGAAATATTCAAAGCTTTAAATATGGAAAACATGAATGCAATGTTTTTCATTGCAATATAATTTCATTTTTACAATAAGAGCATATCAGTGTATTCTGATTTAAATTTTTAAGTTATGTTTTTGGCTACATTCCTGAATTTTTAATCTTATTAATATCTATATTTTGTTTCATATTTGAAAGAGTAGATGGTGTTTCTTTCCTAACAATGTGATATTAATCCATCATAAAATTAAAAGGTTGAAAGTCAACTATATTAGTTTTATATGTTAGATATGAATTTGTTGATTTTAATCTAAAGTAGAAATTATTTTTAGTCTTTTTAAGAAAACACAAATGACTTTTTAGCCAAAAAAGTAAAAGTAACATTTAATTCTGTTAACTTATTCTTTGAATACTACTCTTCACTACTGATAAGTCATTTTTTTTTTTTTTTTTTTTGCAGAAAAATACCAAGATCCAGATAAGCAACCTTGCAATTGGAGCATCAGTACCTCATGCCTAGAGATGACTTCGTTACTGTTGAGAATTTTTTTTTTTCAAGGTAGGACTCACTGGAGCCCAGGCTGACCTGGAATTCACTATGTAGTCTCAGGATGGCCTCAAACTCACAGCAATCCTCCTACCTCTGCCTCCTGAGTGCTGGGATTAAAGGCATGTGCTACCACACCCAGCCAATACTGTTGAGAATTCGATGGTAGGTTTGGATTGGTCCCAAGGAATAGTACCTATAAGAGCAAGGTCTAGTTGCCTGACCCTTGAACCCATGAGTAAATAGATACTAATTGTAGCAAGTCAAGAAGTTTTGTATGATAGATACAGTAATAGATAATTAGTATTTGTTAAAATATTGAACATACTATCTTGATATTATCTGAAATTAAATTATATTTTTTATATATTTTATTTATTTATTTGAAAGAGGGAGAGGGAGAGAGAAAGGGAGAGATACATAGAAAGAAAGAGAGAGAGAATGGGTGTGCCAGTGCAAATGAACTCCATATGCATGCACCCCCTTGTGCATCTGGCTTACATGGGTCCTGGAGAATCAAACCAGGATCCTTTGCCTTTGCAGGCAAATGACTTAACTGCTAAGCCATCTCTCAAGCTCTAAAGACTAAATTTTTAATTTTTTTTAACCTGACAAAAGGAAAGAGTTGCTAGACAATTTAAAGAAGGTTTTAAAAAGATGGGTTTTACATTTTCAAAATGTCGATGTTCCAAGACTATACTTTTCCCTACTGCTAACAGAATTTAATGACTTTTCCAGGAAATACTACGTAGGCTTCTTTCATGCTATTAGAATGGTATCTCACCACAGAATGTACACATTGTCTATAACTCAGCCTGCATCACTTTTCTTTTGTGATGACATCTCTCAGTTTAGATTTGGGGCTCTTTCAGGTTCCAGTACATGGATGAGAGAAGACAACTCCATTTTGGAAGTGATGTGAAAAAGAAGAACAAACATATCCTTATCATTCCTGAGGACCACCAAAAAAGAATTTACTGCTCATTGTGACAGCCTTTAACAAGTGAGAAGAAAATGTGAAGGGGGGGAATACACATTGGTGTAAGAAAAATGAACAGAAAATAGTAGAAAATTCCACAGATATGAGGAACATTTGTGGGCCAAAATGCAATATCATACCCCAAATATGAAGCTAGCTCCATCCAAAACAGGGCACAGAAGCCAAATCTGAGAAGACAGGAAAGATGGAAAGCTTTTTGTTTTCTCTGATTTTGGTTTTACTTGATTTTATTAAATAATGTACAAAGTTATATAATGAAATTTCTGGAACTATACTGGATCATCAGCCTTGTGACTGGGGAGCTTTGGAGAAGGAAATTTTACTGATCATTTATCTGAGTAGCCTGTACTATTATCACTACTTTTGGTATAGCTTCTTTTTGACAATCACCATATGAAATGGGTAAAAAGAAGTGAAGTGAAAAAATTTTCATTTAATTTATATTTGATTAAAAATTCCATTAGTTAGAAATGCCTCAATAATACCAACAGTCACAATGATAGGAAAATCACTTTATTAAATAATTTTTTTCATTTACTAATGTTTCTATGATATAGGCCACACCTCACATATGACTACTTCAAATATTATTTTCTTAATTTGTCTATAATTATATAGGCTGTGCTTTTATACAAATTTTCAGACAATAATGCATTCTGACAAAAACTTAGTCCTACTTAATGGTGTCAAGTTATAAGCAATCCCCTTATACTGTATTTCATAAATATGAAGAAACTTGAAGGAAAGAAATATTATCATTAATCTATTATCTATCTGCTTCCAACAAAATGAACAGAAACATATCTCAGAGATGATTTCAATTGGTTAAATAAGGTTCAACCTGCCCCACTCCCTTGCTGTCTTAATTATTTGAGAAACTCTTCCTACTGGAAATACACACTCTGACATACCTTTGACAATATTATGGGATCAAAGACAAAATAATGGAGTTAGAGGGAAAACCTGGAGTTGCTCATTTGTCCCTCACAATTGAAATGGTATAACAATTCTTTATAGCTCCAGGAAGAATAATTTAGCTTGGTTTGCTTTTCATTCTAGGTAACATTGCATGTCTTCCAACCTGACTTTTCACAGTAATGAAGCTAAAATTAATTTCTTTTTATACTACCAACTACTTTCCAAATCTTTAGTGGCTGCACTGCTATGCCAGGTCTATTCACCCACACCTTTACCCACACCTTCACCCACCCACAGCCCACCTGAATCACCAAGTAGACAGAACTTTGAAACTCACTACTTTTCCCTTCTGCAGCATACTATGGAAATTCTTCCAAGTTCAGTCTTTCATTTATTCAATATTTGATAGAATATCTGAGACTTCCTCCATTTATGTGTTATTAACTTAAGGTATATGTACTTTTCTTTCATGAGAAGTACCACTTTAAATCTTCTTTCATGTTGCATGTGCCCAGAAACCCAAAATTAAACTATCTACATCTAAAATTTCTAGTTTTCCCTCAAGTGGCTTGGCAATTAATGTGCTGGATGCCCTACCTGCCACTGTCAAACTTTAAGACCAGCTGCCTTTTCCCAACTCTAGTCTATAACTTTATTTCTTGAAAAGTATAGAAATTCATCTTTCTTCCTTAAAATGAATTACTCAAAACTGTGAAAAGTTTACCTATTGTTTTTACCACCCTACTATTATGAGCACTTCCTTCTCATTCCATGCCTAGCCTACAACAGCAGTATGCAGCCTGCAGTCTCACCAATGCATTGTTTATCAGTGCTGGTAATATTAATGGTCACATGTGTACATTCATCTTATGATTAATATATTTATTTTCATTACAATACAATCCATTAACTTATCCCCAGCATCTACACAAATGACCACACATTGTACACAGTTAATGAATGTTGTTTTTGTTGGTGGAGTGTGAATGAATGAATGAATGAATGAATGAATGAATGAAACTACTTTAAGCCTAGGAAGTACTGCACCAGAGTTGCCTGTCATTGAGATAGGTATATATTATTATTTATATTTTATAAATGAGGAAGTTAGGTGAAAAGAAGTCAATAGTAAGTCTATAGGGTACTAAGGAAAAGAAACAGGAATAGATCATATAATATATGTTTTATATACAATAAAATTATTCTACTAATATTAACTTTGAATTTTCATTTTTCATAAATAAATTTCATTTAAATAACATTTTCATTGCATTGGTAACAGGCTACAAACAGGTATTTATATTTGCATGTTATTACACCTTTATATATGTGTAGATGGGTAGATAGTACATAGGAATATAGACAAATGATGGATATATATTGCTATGTCATGCAAATATTAAACTTAGATTTCAAGCTCTCTATATTTGTTAATATCATTGCTTATATTGAATTTACAGATAAACATTTCCAATCTCTGAACATTATTATTCATAAATTAAAATTCCATACATTTTTCTTAGTTGCCAAGGGAAGAAAGTTCTGCCACATGAAGGCTTAAGATATAAAGCAGTATGAGGGGCTGGAAAGATGGCTTAGGGGTTAAGGGGCTTGCCTCAGAAGGTTAATGACTTATGTTAGACTCTCCAGATCCTACGTAAGCCAGACACACAAAATTGAGGCAAGCACAAAGTTACACATGCCCACTAGGTAGTGCAAGCATGTGGAGTTTGTTTTCAGTGGCTCTCTAAAAAATATAAATAAAATTTTAAAAAATAAGTCAGTATGACCCATGAATTGTCAATTTTTTTTTTACCATGAACTTCTTAAATTCATTCCATGAGAAATAATCAGAATCTGAAAATTATTTTGATGCATTACAGAAACTTAACTGCTATTTCAACATCTAATATTAAACTATAAGTCCATTTATTATTTTTAAATCAGTCAGATATATTTTCTATATGAATACTATGTAATCTTAATTGAATATTAGGAGCAATTAATTCAAATGGAACACTGAAGAGAACTGGACACCTTGAATCCCAGCACACCCAGCTTGCTTTGGTTTGGAGACTTTAGAGAGAGTCACTTCTTTACATCATGGCTGTGACACAAAAGAAGCCTTTCTTCCCATCAAGTTCTTCTAGTACCCCAAAGTGTCCTGAAAGTGTGAAGGTGCCCTCAATTAGAAAGACAGAGAACACAAGGATCCAAGAGCAAGCTCTTCATAGCCTCAGACAGAAATACTTGCTAAATTGTCCTGAATATTTTTAGAATAATAAATAATAAATAAATATGAGTTACATTTACACACAGTGGAAAGTCAAATCATACCAAGGCTTAAAAATATGCTGTTTCTAAACCTGTACAATCATCTAATTAAGAGATTTCATTAACTTTCAATGGTAGGTGTCTTGTGAACATCTGTGGAACAATGATACAAAGAATGAGTTGGC
The DNA here is from genome assembly GCA_036365145.1 of Orientallactaga sibirica. Taxonomy (NCBI): domain Eukaryota; kingdom Metazoa; phylum Chordata; class Mammalia; order Rodentia; family Dipodidae; genus Orientallactaga; species Orientallactaga sibirica. The sequence goes on from JAEOAD010000033.1 coordinate 21,810,516, forward strand.
AGATTTTACTATACCATCATAAACAAATGTGCTATAAAATCTCTCTTTTGTAAATGAGAATTATTCTATACTTCACAGATGGTGGTTACATATTTGTTAAATAATCCAGATATACAAAATTTAATCTATGTATTCATAACTAGAGTTGTTTATACTTAGTCAAAACATTTTTAAATATGTTGAAAGAACATAAGTCCTGATGAAATACTAGAAGTAAGCATTTTATATGCCATCTAATTTTATACATGGTAAATTCAGTTTCTCTGCATATTACATGTGTATACAGTAATGTCTTTTTCAGGAAGTTCAGGTTTAATATAAAATAATTGACTGTTTCACAATAATACATGGCTATTCTATTACATTTATAACTCTAAAAATGTTTCATTTGGGGCTGGGGAGATTACTCAGTGGTTAAAGGCACTTGCTTACAAACCCTGACAGTCCTGTTTCAATTTTCCAGAATTCATGTAAAGGAAGATGCAGAAGATGCTGTGTATGTGCCCATACTCAGTCAGTCTTTCTGTCTGTCTGTCTGTTTCTCTCTCTCTCTCTCTCTACCTCCGTGTTAAATAAATAAATAAATATTTTTAAAATCTTCTATATTACCTATAAAATAGTTTTAATACTTATTCCTTCAGCTCTTACCTAAAAAGAAGCTAAAAGAACATATGAATACAATTCTTGGTAAGAGAGAATAAATAATTATCATACCACATACGAATTTTTATCCAATATATGCATTGGATAAATATATAACTGACCATCCAGTCTTTAAGAATCATCAGAAACACTTTTAAACTCACTACATAATGAATGTATTTTTAATGTAAATTACCTGTAAACTGGAAGTCAAAGAAATCATAGAAAATTCTGAAATTATCAATTGATAGTTGGTAGTGTATATGATTTTTCTGAGTATACTCACAATTAATTAAGAAAAAGAGTGTGGCATGAGGTTTGGTAGAGAGAAGACTAAATATGAATAGAAGACGTGGCACTGCTTAGTAATATTCCAGAGTTTACTCATATCATTTATATATCATGAGGTGTAGCCTTGTTGACATTCATTTTCTCATTTGTTGAAGTTATAAGTACATTGTAAAATACTTAACAAATAATTTATATTCAACAAGTATTTATATGAGGTACATTAGGACTTAAGAGACAGAAGATGCATCAGTGGCATAAGCATAACCTTATACTTTTGATAAATCAAGTTATGATGGTAAAGTAGGACTTATAGGAGGGACTTTGCTTTAAATGACAAGAAGGGAGCATTCCTTGCTAGCTATTTCAAGGCTGAGATCTAAAGGATCAGTCCTTTAAGATTTAGTAGGATTAAGAGAAGTTGAAGAAGAGGTAGATAGAATTGGATTACTGTGCAAACTGAGCACAGTAGGAAGAAGATCTCAGTAGGAAATGCACTATCTATGCATCATATCCACATCAGGAGGCAAAGTCATGATAAACTGAAGGGTTTGATAATTGAAGTCTTTATTCAGATACATGGGCCTGAACCAAAGTGAATACACAAAAATTGAATGTGTGATAATGATGTCACTTTTTGGATCCTTTGGCAAGTAAATATTTGTTAAATTATATCTGTATAGGTAGCTACACAAAGGAACACAGAATGGGGGAAAAAGATATACATGAGAATTTAAAAATACTATCTTTGAAAATGAGGGCATGTAGACCAAAAGGGCAGCAATGAATGGAGAAAGCAAAAAGAGTGTGCAATCTTTGGATGAAGAAACCACTTAGAGAATAAGATTAGAAAATATACTTTTCTTTAATAAAATACGTAAAAAAATTATTGAGAATGAGAAGATATGAAGTAGTCATTGGGTAGGCATCAACTATCTCCTTCAAACTATATAGCTAGCTATAACATTCTACTTGAGGTGGGTTTTATTCTGGGATCTATGCAAATATTTTAGTCATCTAGAGTTGTAAGAGAAAGATTCCACTTATGGTAATACATTTGATGATATGATAAGCTGTCACAGAAGTCTATAATGCACAATGACAAGAACATAGTTCAGTGTCTATACTATAGTCCTTTCTCTTATATCAATACTCAAAATAAAGGTGGTAAACTGTTATTATACCTCACTCCTTCCTCAGTCATCATTAATCAAAAAATTAATATTTGAGTATCATTCCTCTCAAAATTCAAAAGCTCATTCTTGAATAAACTGCTTTACTTAAATGAAGATGCATTTTTATCTTTCAAAATGTTTAATATTTTTTAAATAAACAAGTATAACTAAATATAATGTCTATGAAGAATGGAAATCAAGAATTATTTTCTCAGCTTATTACTTCCAAATATCTTAATTAACAAAATCCTCATTTTTTACCAAATTAGAGTTGATACTTTTTAAAAAAATATATTTATTCACAAGAGGAGAGGGAAAGAGAAGGAAGGAAGGAAGGAAGGAAGGAAGGAAGGAAGGAAGGAAGGAAGGAAGGAAGGAAGGAAGGAAGGAGAAGGGGGAGAGAGGAAGGGAAGGAGGGAAAGAGGAAGGGAGGCAGGAAGGAAGGGAGGGAGGGTCAATGGTTATTCCAGGGCCCCCAGGCACTACAAATGAATTCCAGATACATGCACTACCTTGTGCATCTGGCTTTACATGGGTACTGAGGAATTGAACCCAAGTTGTTAAGTACCTTAACCACTGAGACGTCTCTCCAGTCCCACTTTATGTTTTAAACTATTTAACTTCAGTTTCTTCTGTGTAATCCTGGTGAGTACTAAAGTAACAGTGCTGATAAAATAACTTCTGTCAATATATGACTCCATATAAGTATAAAGCTATTTGGCCACGATATATATATTGACACATACTATGGTTTAAGTATGGTTTCTGTATCCCCAAGCATCCACTGTGATGTTTCTTCTCTAGAATGGCAGCACTGAGAGATTGTGTGGACATATAGGAGGTGAGAACTATCATGAAGTCACTAAAGCATAGCCAGACCAGGGATTGTGGGACCATGGTGCCTCCCCTCCCCCACCTCTCTCTCTCTCCCCCTCTCATTCTTCCCCTTAAGATATAATCTCTTTTACACTTCCATTAGGAAGTAATGTGACCAAAATAAAGAAAGAGAGCATACTGGAACTGAGATAATATCTAAACCTATTTACTATATAACTAGCTGAAGACATTTCATTATTGTGTTGGAAAGCTAAAATAACATAGTTCATTTTTATCTACAGTAACTCCTCTATGTCACATGGTACCAGAACTTGTTTTTCCTATTTTTATATATTTTATTTATTTTAGAGAGAGATTGGATGTTCCAGGGCCTCTAGCCACTACAAATGAAATCCGGATACATGTGCCTTCTTGTGATTTTACATGGGTACTGAGGAATCAAACTTGGGTCATTAGGTTTTATAAGCAAGTTCCTTAACCACTAAGCCATCTCTTCAGCCCTACTTTTCCTACTTATGTAAGGTAGGCACTTGATTCTGAATAGTTCCTAGTCATTATAAGAACATTGAAAGTATTTTAACACATTGTTTTCCTTGAGAGTTCAGGGAATACAGGTTTGCAAGTTAAAAAAAATAATAACAATTCTGGTTATGAGCTCCAGGAGGGTAAGGGGTATATTATGTTTAGTGCTGTGTGTTCCAGGCAGGTGAGGTGACTGCTTCTTTAAGGACTTTGTACCCACTTTATGCTGCCTGCACACTGGCAGATCACACTCCACATCCAGTGCCTCCTGCCTCAGTAGATCCTTTGGGCCTTGGCCACCTCTGATGATCCTGCCAAGCCATGCTGCTGGCTGCCTCTACTACCAATGCACATACACCCTGATAAATTTGCCAAACTGAGCTCTAGCCTGGTCCATGGTGCCTTGTGTACCACACCACACTCCCTGCCCTTACCCCACCTCACTGCTGGCATCCACCTACAGATTCCACCTTGGAAAACACTTCTGACCCATAATAGTAGCACAGGAATATTTAACAACCACCCACCAAAGGGTACCAGTGAGTCCTATCTGAGATGGTTTAGAGGACTCACTGGTACCCTGGTACCCCTCGGTGGGTGGTTGTTAAATATTCCTGTGCTACTATTATGGGTCAGAAGTGTTTTCCAATAGAAACCCGGAAGGCCAAAAGGCTTGGAATGGAGGACTTCAGTCTAAAAAGCTATGGCTTCTAATGCAAACTACTGTACCCACTGAAAATACCCTAAAACAGATGGTGAAAGGAAAACCATGTGTAGCAGACAGCTTCAGGTTCGTTGAGATGAACTTCCAGACAAGGCAGTTATGGAGGAAGGGATATTTATTGAAGCTTATAGAGCCAGGGAAAGTTCCATAATGGCAGAAGAAGCTTGCCTGCTTTCACAGGACCAAACACAGAGAGAAAAGCCACAAACCAAAAGCCACACAGCACAGCACACCTCAGGAACTCCAGCTAGGAACACTTTGCATATCTTTAGATTGAAATCTCAAACCCACCACCACACCTTAAGATCCACCCAGTGACACTGCCTCCTGCCAGGTGGCTGCAGATGCAAATTACAAACAAATAAAACACTGAATATATTGGGGGCCATCTATTCAAACTACCATACCATCCATATAAAAATCAGCTATATGATTATATGAACCCAAAGGTAAAACTACAGAGAATTATTCAGGGAATACTGCACAGAGAAAAGTCAAAAACCAACCTCAAGAGCCTTCAAAAAGATAAACACAATAACCAAAACTGGAGCAGGGACAAAACTTTTCAAAGATTGAAGAAACCACCAAATCCCATAAAGCCTCCAAACATGACAAGGATTAAACTGATCTAACATTTATAACAAATATTAATCTCCTTCAATCACCCATCAAGAGACACAATTTAACAGGGTAGATCAGAAAAACAGTCCTTTCCATTTGCTGTCTTCAAAACACCCACCTCACCACTAATGATAGATACCACCTCAGGGTGAAAGGGAATAAAATGATTTTCCAAGCAAATGGAAATAAGATACAAGTGAGTTTGTCTATATTAATGTGTGACAAAATAGTCTTCAAAGCAAAAGTAAACCAAAAGGACACTTGTTACTCACTGAAAGGAATGATCCAACAGGAGTACATCACAATGATAAACCTATAAGCAACAAACACCACAGTTGATAAAGCAAAACCTACTTGACAGCAAGCTAGAAATAAATCCCAATACCATCATACAAGGAGTGCTCAAGACCCCACTATCATGAATAGACAGATCATCCAAGCAAAAATCCACCAAGGAAATAACAGATCTAAACAACACCACAGATCAATTATACCTAACAGACATCTACAGACTATTCAATCATAATTCTACTAAATACAGATTATTCTCAGCATCCCATGGTACCTACTCCAAAATAGATCATATATATGGACATTAAGCATGACTCCATAAATTCAGGAAAATCAACATAACTTCCTGTAACCATTATCAGGCCATAATGCTTTAAAAACAAGAAAAACAGTAGAACTTGCAGCAGCTCCTGGAGGCTCAAAACTTGCTATTCAATGATGAATGAATTGTGAAAGAAATTAAAGAGGAAATTGTAAAATCTCTGAAAGTAAATGATAATGAAAACACCACATACTCAAAATTCTAGGATACAATAAAGACAGTACTAAAGTGGAAAATAATAGCATGAAATGCCATCATAACAAAGATGGAGGGATCTTAAATTAAAAACCTAACCATCAACCTAAAGGTATGGGAAAAATAAGAACAATACAATCATAAGAGTTCCAGACAAAAAGAAATAATTAAGGACCGGAGACATAGCTGAGTGATTAAAGTGTTTGCCTGCAAAGCCAAAGGTCCTTGGTTCCATTCCCTAGAACCCACATAAGCCAGATGCACAGGATGGTGCTGGCATCTGGAATTTGTTTGCAGTGGCTGGAGGCCCTAGTGCACCCATTCCCCCCCCACCCCATTTGTGTGTGTGTGTGTGTGTCTGCCTTTTCCCTCTCATAAATAAATAAATAAATAAATAAATAAATAAATAAATAAATAAATAAATAAATTTAATAAAAAAGAAATAATTGGGCAGGAGAGTTAGCTTAGTATTTAAGGCCCCTGACTGCTAAGTCTAAGAACTCCAGTTCCAATATCCAGGTCCTACGTTTAGCCAGATGCAAAGTGACGCAAGGGTGCAATGCCACACTTGCCCACAAGGGGGTGGATGCATCCGGATTTCGTTCACAGCAGTTGAGAGGCTGCTGGCACGTCCATGCTTCCATCTGTCTTCTATCAGAGGTGAAATTAATGAATCAGAAACTAAAACAAAATTACAATAATTGACAAAACCAAAAGCTCTTCTTTGAAAAATTAACCAAGATTAATAAACCCCTGGCCAATTTGATCAAATGAAAAAAAAAAAAAAAAAAAAAAAAAAACAGAAGTCTCAAATTAACAAAACTAGAAATGAAAAGGGAGAAGTTACAAAGACACCAATGAAATTGGAATACTCGTCAGGACATGTTTTCAAAACCTCTATTCCACAAAATTGAATAACCTATAAGAAATGGATGAATTCCTAGAAACACCCCCTCCCAAACATAAATCCCAAACAGATAAATCTCATAAACAACTCTATTACATCCACTGAGACTGAAAATGCAATTGATGACCTCCCCAAAATGAAAAGTCCAATACCTGATTGATTTTCTCCATTAAATTCTGCCAAACCTTCACTGAAGAACTGAAACCACTTTTTTTTTCAAACTTTTTAATATAATCAGAGAACAAAGAATGTACCTCAACTTCATCTATGAAGCTAGATACCAAAACCAGACAGAGATACAAGAAACAATAACTATAGAACTATATCCCTGATGAACTTAGATGTAAAAGTCCTTAACAAAATCCTCACAAACAAAATTTAACAACACCCCAAAAGCATTATCCACCTCCATCAAGTGGTATCATCCCAGGGATGCAGGGATGGTTTAACATACCAAAATTGATGAATATAATACACCACAGAAATAAAGTTAAACACAAGAATTATAAGACCATGCAATTGACTCAGAGAAGACCTTTGACAAAATAACACACAATGTCATGATCAAAAATCTGGAGAGACTAAACAGGAAGGAATTGTATCTTAACATAGAAAAGGCTATATACAAGTGCCCAAAGTCAAATGACACTTAACAGGGAAAGACTCAAAGAGATCCCATTAAGCTTGGGAATGAGACAGGGTTTCCCAGTCTCACTACTTCTTTTCAACATAGCATTAAAAGTCCTAGTCTAAGTAATAAGACAAAAAAAAATAATAAATAAATTAAATAAAAAGATGTAAAAGAGATACAAGTTGGAAAGGAAGAAATCAAACTATCCCTATTTTCAGTTGACATGATACCATACATAAGTGATCTGAAAAACTCTACCATAAATTTTCTAAATGTTGTAAATTCCTTCAGCAAAGTGGCAGAATATAAAATCAATGAACAGAAATTGGTAGCCCACCTATTTACAAAAGACAAAAATACAGACAAAGAAGTCAGTGAGGCTGTCCTGTTTCCAGTAGCCATAAACACTAATAAACACACACGTGCACACACACACACACACACACACACACATACACAAACACACACACAAATCAAATGCCTTGGAATAACACTAACCAAGGAAGTGAAAGACCTGTATAATAAAAATGTAAGCACACTCAAGAAAGAAATTGAAGAGGACCTGAGAATATGTAGAATTATATACAATACCAATAAAAATCCCAATATCATTCTTCACAGTGATATAAAAATTATCTTAAAAATAATATTGAGAAGCACATGCCTTTAAACCCAGCACTAGAAAGGCAGAGGTAGAGGATCACCATGAGTTAAGGCCACCCTGTGACTACATAGTGAGTTCCGGGTAAGCGTGGACTAGAGTGAAACCCTACCTTGAAAAACCAAAAAGAAAATAATAATAATAATAATTTTGAGGGTTGGGTTAAGGCATTTGCCTGCAAAGCCAAAGGACCTCGGTTCAATTCCCCAGGACCCATCTAAGTCAGATGCACAAGGTGGTGCCTGCACCTAGAGTTTGTTTGCAGTGGCTGGAAGCCCTGGCATGCCCATTCTCACACACTCTCTCTGTTTGACTCTCTCTCTCTTGCTCTCTCAAATAAATGAACAATTTTTAAAAATTAAAACAAAATTAATATTGAATGGCAGAAGGCCACAGATGTCCAAAAATATACTCAGTAAAGAAATACCCCTAGAGGAACAACCATATGCAATCTAAAGCTATACTATAATTTCATAGTAAAAAAAAAAAAAAAAAAAAAAAAAAGTATGGTAGTTGCATAAAACAGATAGATAAACCAATGCAACAAAATTGATGATCCAGCCCTTAGTTCAAGAAATTAGAGCTAGTTGATCTTTGACAAAGGAGCCACTGGACAAAAGACAGCATCTTCAACAATTGTGTTGGACATAGAGAAAGTAGATGCACTCCTCTCACGATGCACAAAAATCAACGTCTAATGGATTAAAAACTTAAACATAAGACCTGAAACTTACACTACTTGATGAAAAAAAGGGGATATAGGAGTGGAGAAAGAATTCCTGAATAACACTGCAGTAGCCCAGGAAATTAAACAGTCACTCAATCCATGAGATCCCATGAACCTAAAAAGTTTTATACAGACAGACATACCATAAACAGAGCCAATAAGCTACCCACAGAATAGGCGAAAATATTTGCCAGCTATATTATAGACCAGGGACTAATATCTAGAATCTACAAGAACAAAAAAAAAAAAAAAAAAAAAAAAAAAAACCTAAGCAATTAAAAATATCAAACAATCCACTCAAAAACTCAGAAGATAACTGAATAGGGAATTATCAGAGACAGAAATACACATGGCTAAGACTTACTTAAGAAAATGTTCAACCTTCTTAACCATCAGGGAAATGCAAATTAAAACAACTATGAGATTCCTCCTTATCCAAAACGATGACAATAATTAATTAAAATAAAATAAAGGTAGGCTATTCCTATCAAAATATCTCTAAATTAACAATGCTTATCTCCTTAAGCCTATGTTGATCTCACTCTGCATTGGATATTCTGTTTTTCTTATTCAGAAGACAGTAAGAACCAAGGACTACCAAAATCTATCAACAAGACAAGAGAAAATAGCTGACTGTCTGGCAGGAGAGGAACGGCTCCCTTCACAGTAGCTAGGGCCTAGGTGAAACCACAGAGAAACTGGCCAGATGATTAAGAGTGCTGTTTCATGGGGAGGCAGACAACCTGTGCCAGGGTAATGGAGATAGACAATGAGGATACTCAAAATGCACTGAAGCAGAATTTCAGAAGCTGCTGAGAGCTCAACACTAAAATAAACTTAAAGTACCCCCACCAAAGTTCAGGGAATTTTGCAGAAGAGGAGTCAGAAAGAATGTAAGAGCCATAGGGTGGGAGGGAATATCCTGACACACACACAATGATTGACTGCTGCTCTCACAATTCATAACCCACAACTCCATTGTCATTAGAAGCAATCCTACTAAGGAGGACCCTCAGGGGAGTGGGGGCAGGAAGGAGGAAAATGATGGTACCAACATGTGGTAGTTTGAATATGTGTCCCCCAATATATTCAGTATTTTATTAAAGTTTGCATCTGCAATCACCTTGCTAGAGGCAATGTCACTGGGGGCTGGTCTTAAGGTGTTAATGGTCTGGGTTTGAGATTCCATTGTAAAGATATGCAAAGTGTGCCTAGCAGGAGTTCCTGAAGTGTGCTCTGTGACTTTTTGGCTGTAGTTTTTGCTCTGTGTGCTGTTGGCTGGTTGGTTTTTCTCTCTTGCTTGGCCCTATGAAGGCAGGCCAGCTTCTTCTGCCATTATGGAACTTCCCCTGGATCTGTAAGCTTCAATAAATAATATCCCTTTCTCCATGACTGTGCCTGATCTGGAAGTTCATCTCAGCAAACCTGAAGCTGTCTGCTACACAACACATGATATATGCATACTTAGTTTCTACTTAATAAAAACAACAACAAATCCATGTTACTTTCATTATTCCATAACAATATATTAAGCATGTAAGACACTACTTTCTTAAGTTAATTTTAACTATATTTTAAGTAAAATCTTTTACTTTGCTCTGTACTTTACTTTTTGCTTTCAGATTCTGAATTATATAAATAGATACTTCTGGGCTGGAGAGATGGCTTAGCGGCTAAGGCGCCTGCCTGCTAAGCCTAAGAATGCTAGTTCCAATGTCCAGCGGTTCCAACCTCCAGGTCCCACGTTTAGCCAGATGCAGTGAGGCAAGTGTGCAATGTTGCACTTGCCCACAAGGGGGTGCACGCATCTGGATTTTGTTCACAGCAGCTGAGAGACTTCTGGAACGCCCATCTCTGTCTCCCTCTCCGTCTATCTCTCTGTGTCTGTCTCTCCAAATAATAATAAAAAAGTAAGTAGTTATTTCTATTGGGATTTTCCTTCATGGTGACATCTTCCACTATTTCCTCAGCACTTGGGTGATGTTTGTGACTATGAGAGAATAATGCAAGGAATGGAGGATTGAGGTTTGTGCACATATAAGAAAAACACTGAACTTCCCAAGAAAAAGAAATGAGCTTGCCCTTCAGAATCATTATTGCCTCAAATAACAACAGAAGTTAAGTGGGATCATTTCCAGTTTTTGTAAACAGAAATTTCAATTATTGTCAGTTTTTTACCATTGTCACTTTTTAATCATATGAACTAAATTATCACAAAGCCATTGACTTTCTAAGTTAACCTACATTTGATTGCCTACAAGCCGAGAACTTTTAAACATTTTTAAATCTCATCAAGCAAAAATTAATTGTTTTGGTTCTCAAATGTATTCAAAAGTATGTTGAAAATACATTTTTAGGATGATGCTGCAACCTCCCTATAGAAACACTTCTATGGAACTGTGGAAATACTACATCTGAAGGTGTGGATGCAGGCAAGTAGAATGATATTGTTATGCTTCAAAAATAATTTTTTGATTAATTAAATTATTTATTTATTTAAGAGAGAGAGACAGATAGAATGGGAATGCCAGGGCCACTAGAAACTGCAAAGTAACTCTCTCCAGCCAATTTTTTTATTCTTAATAATGATTTTATATACAAATTACACAACTATGTATATGACAATAACAATGTTTAAATAGTAGTAGTGTTATTTTCTTCCCTTTTTACATAAAAGAAACTGAGGCTTATAGCTAAATGCAATGTACCAAAATTAGAGGTGATGTTTATATATCACGGGAGCTGGATAGAAGTTATAGAAAACCTATAATTTCTTGTAGAGAAATTCTCAAATTAAACAGAATTAAAACTAGTACTAGTCTATATTGGCATATACTTTCTGTTTTCTCTGAATTTGAGAGCTCAAACCTCTACAGATAATCCTTATCACAGGTGAGAGGCATTGAAGCAGTGAAGTGAGATAGAAGTATCCTTGTTGAATGCTTTCATATTGAGCTTCAGTTTTCAAAGCTGAAAATTTGTTATTTAAACTTTCTCAAGTTGAAATCTTCACTGAACATAGTGATACCTATGACTGATGATTATTTTATTCCATAGACAAAACAGACCACAATATTAAAGATTAAGAATCAAAAACTCAGTTTTTCTATTTTTTTATTTTTATTTTGCTTTACTGGTAGTAAACACTCCACTTCAACTTAAGCAACACACATAAGAATCATGTTTGATTACTAATGTGATTTTTCAATTTTAATTAGTATAATACATTGCTTATGGACAACACACATGTACACACATGCATTCAACAAAATCATTCTAAACTTGAAATACCCTTCTTTTTACTTACTGTGACTATTAATTTCTATGTTGACTTGATTGGATCAGCAATCAAATAAGAGACAGGCTTATCTGGCAGTCTGTGAGGGCATTTCCAGGAAGGATTAACTGAGGGGGAAGGATACTCCTTAGAAGTGAGCAGCAACACTCTCTATATAAAGAGGCTCCAGGAAAAACCAGCTCTTTTGATCTGCTTGCCTTTGCTCTTAGAGTTGAGTGGATATCCCTTACCACCCTTCACAGACAATGGAATCCAGATTTTTCAGCTTTTGTGCATGGTCCATTGGCTCTCTAGAAAACTTCCAGACTTCAGCTCCAGTTCAGTTTCAGACTGCTGAGGCAAAGCTACAGATTTTTCCAGCTCTCCAGGTCATACATTTATTATTGGAACGCCCAGCCAACATATAGTAAGCCAACATAGCAAACCCTTTTTAAATTACACACACACACACACACACACACATTCCCTCACCAGAAGCAGTTTATGCAAGGATAGAGTTTATTTCCACCTTACAGTTTTAAGGGGAAGCTTCATCTTTGCCAAGAAACATAATCAAACACCTATACACCAACACATGGAAATAGATGTGGCATACATATGTGCATGCACACTACGGGTGCCAGGGTCTATGATAAGACACTCCTGTCCTCTCTAGCATTATATTATAACTAAGATATATATGCGTACTTTTTCATCCTGTTATTGACATTCCTCTAGAGAACACTGATTAATACATTTACTCAACACAAAGTCACCTGGTCAACAAAATGTACTTTTATGGAAAAATATAATAATGTCAAAGTACCAGCCTCTGTGCATAGCATTTTGAAGGGTTGCTCAGTGCAAGAACATCTGTGATACACCAAGAATAAAATATATATGAAGAAGAAGAAATAAGTTGGGAAGATTGTTAGTAATATTTTATATTTGGAGAGTCAACTTTTTGTTTATCAAGGTAGGGTCTCACTCTAACTCAGGTTGACTTGGAATTCACTCTGTAGTCTCAGGGTGGCCTTGAATTCATTCGATCCTCCTACCTCTGTCTCCTGAGTGCTGGGATTAAAGGTGTGCACCACCACACCTGGCTTTTTTTTTTTTTTTTTTTTTTTTTTTGAGATAGAGAGAAAGAGAGAATGGGTGTACCAGTGCCTCCAGCCACAACAAACAAACTCCAGACGCATGTGCCCTCTTTTGCAGCTGGCTTACGTGGGTCCTGGGTAATCAAACCAGGGTTTTTAGGTTTTGAGGGCAAATGCCTTAACCACTCTCCAGCCCGGAGAGTCATGTTTATGTTAGCACACATTCCTGTCTATGAGAAGTCTTTCTATGTGTATACATATGTGTATAAAAATAAACACACACACATATATATATATACATATATATTTATATATATGTATATATATGTGTGTGTGTGTATCATCCATACCATATATATATATATCTCCTTGTGTTTATATGTCATGTCATATATATGGTGTCCCAAGTACACCAAAGACAAAGGAAAGACTTCATGTGCCTACTCAAGAAAGGAGAAAGCTGAATTAAAGCAGAGAAAATGGACAGTGATGCCCAGTTCTGGAAAGAAAGTATCAAAGTATCATAAATGTGATTTCCTTCAACAATTAAATTCTAAAATAATGACCAAGCAAAGGAAAGTGTTTTCATAGTTTTATATTGCTTTTACATTTTTGAAAAGTTCATTATATTTCAAAACCATGTAAAAGTGAACTTCCTTTATAGGAAATGGGAGATATATCTAAGCTGAAATGTAGAGTAAATATAGAATAATGCAACTGTTGAGAATTACAGATATTATCATTTTTCAATAAAGTCCCCTAATCATGAAGAAAAATCATCGACATTCAATTTAACAATATGTGTAAACAATCAATCAATGGCCCCATATTTTTGTTGATCAATTTCCATGGTAAAATTTCTACCAAGAGCCAGGCGTGGTGGCGCACGCCTTTAATCCCAGCACTCGGGAGGCAGAGGTAGGAGGATCGCCGAGAGTTCGAGACCACCCTGAGACTACATAGTGAATTCCAGGTCAGCCTGAGCCAGAGTGAGACCCTACCTCGAAAAACCAAAAAAAAAAAAAAAAAAAAAAATTTCTACCAAAATTGCCTTGTTCAAGCTGCCAACATGAGGTTAAGCGTTCAGTGTTAGGACTGTCTTTGTAATGATCAGTTCACGAATCATAGGGGAAACCTTTTTTTTTTTTTTTTTTTTTCTGTGAAATACATGTGACATAAATTCCATCAGAAAAAACTGAAGACAATGACTATTGCTGTCTACTTTCATTCTTTATGTTAAAACTCAGAGATAATTGCAATATTGCTCTTAATTTTGAAAGACAACTTTTCTTGTCGTACTTTATTTATACACTACTAAAGCATGATCTGAAAATATTAGGACAATGATTTTGTGGTTAGACTTAATTCATCTAACCAGAACAGATCATTCCCCATGTAATGTGTTAAATTCATGCAGGACCTCTGAAAGATTCTAATTATAGTAGAAGTTTAGAACAGCCAACCCTGGCTCCTGGATTTTGCAAGGCATTGCAAACAGGAAAATATTTCTTTAAAAATGTTCTTTTAATATCAAAGTACTGGATGGAATGGAGTAAATGGTAACATGATAATTGGAAATATAAACTTTACTACAGAAAATAGGTACTCTTTAAGCATAATAATATCTATAAGTTAATTCGTAAAAGACTTTTGCTCTAAGACTTTTCTAGAAGTTGATACTTTCTACATGAAGTAAGTTATTTACGTGGAGGAATGGTATACGCTACAGCAGACATATAATGGACCTCATTATTCTATAGATTGCACTCAGCTTTGCTGCCTTATTAGCCATATGACCCTGGGCAATTCCCTGACCTGCACAGTGGAGATTATAATGAGCTTTTGTGCAGGCTTTTTAGAGAAATCGAAATAACATAGTACTGTTTGTGGCATGCAGGAACATTAGAAATGTTATTACAAAGTCCTTGCTCGACCTCCTGGACTCTATTTTCAAGGGATTCATTTTTCTTTCCCATATAATATCTGACATAATACCTTTAGAATGTTGATCTTCAAGTATTTATAGAATGGATATCTTCCACAAACAATGAGCCTAAGATGACATTTTATTATTAGATTATTGAAAAGTGACATGATACATATCAAGGAATTAATCATGTATCTGACAATATAATAATAAATAAATATAAAAAGTAACATTTGATTGGCATGGTACAAAAATGACTACTTGAATGCCACTTATACCAATGGACACTTCCTACATTATTACATTATGGTTTTTGATTTATTATCAGGGTACTATTTTAAGCCATCTTAAAAATTTCAGTGTTAACTTCATTTTCTCAACACCTCTATAAAGAAAACAAGCAAGATTATTTTTTTCAAATATCAAATAAAGTTTTTATTTCTCTAGGATACTATAGGGTATTTCAATAATAACTTTTCATTATACTTCTTTCCTTTTTTATTATTATTATTTTTTTTTCAAGGTTGGGTCTCACTGTGTAGCCCAGGCTGACCTGGAATTCACTATGTATTCTCAGGTTGGCCTCGAACTCATGGTGATCCTCCTACCTCTGCCTCCCAAGTACTGGGATTACAGGTGTGCACCACCCCTGGCTTCATTATACTTATTTCTTCATTTCTCACACACACACACACACACACACAAAACCTCTTTGTATATGAGGTCCATTTCATGAATAGCTTGATAAAAATCCAACTCATTAGTTGAGTATGGAGACACCCAACTTTAATCATAGGTCTTGGGAGGGAGAAGTAGGTGAATCACCATGAGTTTGAGGCCAGCCTGGGACTAGAGAGTGAGTGCCACATCAGCCTTCACTAGAGTGGGACCCTACCCTGAAAACAACAACCAAATTCAACTGTTAGTTTTTGTTGTACATTTTAGTTTTAAATATAAGTATGTGATTAATAAAGGAAAAGTAAAAATGACATAAAACTATTTCATTTTGGCTGGATAACGTAGTAATTTCTGTTTAAGACAGAAAAAAGTGTCAAAATCCAATCATGGCAAAGGTGAAGCTTCCTTATTTTAAGTGTGTTGTGGTTTATTGGCTCTACTAATTTATATAGAATGTATAAAAATTCACAATTCTGGTATAGAATCAAAAGCTTTTCCTTCTTCACATTTAACAAAACTTTGCACATTAAATGTGTCTTTGAAAAGATAATGGGACAAGGAAAACGACTCATTGTGTAAATTGCTTAACACTCAACCACGAGGAACTGGATTCATAATACTAAACACAAAACATTTATCCCAGTGTGTCTATAGCAAGAGATGAGACAGACACAGGAGAATCCTAAGAACTTTGTGAGCCAGCTACTCTTACATACACAACAATGAAGAACAAGACTCTCCCTCCAATAAGGTGGAAAGTAAGGACCAACACTAAAAGTTGTCTTCTCCTACACATATGAACCATGATATGGATATGCCAAAACTGACGCACACACACACACACACACACACACACACACACACACACAACTATTTTTTTTAAAGATGATGGTTGATTTTAAGCACACAGATATAGCCAGATATGGTGGCACACACCTTTAATCCCAGAAATTTAGATGTTGAGGGAGAGGATTGCTTTGAGTTCAAGGCCACGATGGGACTACAAAGTGGCTCCAAAGTGAGTGAGTTCATGGGCCAGAGTGAGATCTTACCATGAAAACATCAAAAAATAAAGAAATAAAGAGAGAACATATTAAAATAGTTTTCTAAAAACGTTTATCTACATCTCCAACTATAACCTAATCTGACAACAGGCAATAATTAAACATGCCAAAATATATTTTTATTTCTAGGTAATTTGGTCAAGTATGATAAATGGAACAGAACACATACTTCACAATATTTTTATTTATTTATTTATTTATTTATTTATTTATTTATTTTTGTTCTGGGGCACTCTTACCAACAAGTCACTCTGCAAGTTTTAACTTAAAAACTTTTATATTTCCCCTAAATAGTCAGTTTGCCTTTGGTCCAAGTATTTATGGAGTTGTAAATAGGAAGAAGTAAAAGATTTTCAACCAGACAGGAAATCACATGAAACATTTATAGGGGCCTAAAGTTACCAGAAACAATTGTAGATTCAAGACATAGGGTCTTAAAGTACTGTAACAATTACTTCAGGTAGTATAAACCATGACTCTCTTTGCACAGATGAGAAAATAAGAACTAAAAAGCAGGCATCACTTAGTGCCACAATGTTAGCAATTTAATTCAGAGTAGGCATGTCAGATTTGAGGACATAGCTCCACAGGGGAGTAAAAACTATTACTATATTGAGAGAAGGGAATAAATATACACACAATCAAACAAAATGCATAAGTATTTTAAAGATGTTTTTATTTATTTGAGATAGAGAGAGGGAGGGAGAGAAAGAAGGAAAGAGAGAGAGAGAGAGAAAGAGTGCGCACACCAGGACTTCTAGCCACTGCAAACGAACTCCAGATGTATGTGCCATGATGTGCATCTGGCTAACATGGGACCTGGAGAATCGAACCTGGGTCTTTAGGCTTCACAGGTATGAGCCTTAACTGCTAAGCTATCTCTCCAGCCCATAAGTATTTTAAAATAAACTAGAATTAAAAAATATAATTTGAAAATATCATTATGACATGCAGTTCTTTCTCATCAGCTCCTTTTCCAAAAAAAAAAAATAAAATAATAAACATTCTGAAAGTATGATAATTCTTTGTAAAGCTATTAAGAATAAGAGCAAGAGATTAGTTAAATTTACACGTAAATAAGATATTTTAAAAAGTTTTATCATTTTAGTATTATTGACACATTTACTAAAATTGGCCAAAATTATTTTACAACATAAAACTAAAATTTCTCCTTTCAATAGATGCAGAGAAAGTCTTTGACAAAATACAATACACCTTCATGATCAAAACACTGGAGAAAATAGACATGACAGGTTTATACTGTAATACAATAAGGGCTATATATAAAGTACCATAGCCCAAAGAATACTTAATGGGGAAAGACTCAAGGAGTTCCCACTGAGATTGGGAACAAGACAGGGTTGCCCACCCTCACCACTGCTCTTCAACATAGTACTAGAAGCACTATCCCAAGCAATAAGAGAGGAGAAAGGTATAAAGGGCATACAAATTGGTAAAGAAAGAAGCCAAATTAGCCCTCTTAGCAGACAACATGATCTTATAAACTAGTGATCCAAAAGACTCCACCACAAAATTTCTAAAGGTGATTAATTCCTTCAGCAAAGTGGTAGGATACAAAATCAACAGACAAAAATCAGTAGCCTTTCTATATGCACATGACAAACATGCAGAGAAAGAAATCAGTGAGGCTGTCCTATTTTCAATATCCACAAAACAATCAAATACCTTGGAATAACATTAACCAAGGATAAGAAAGACCTATATAATGAAAACATATAATGAAGACCTAGATAATGAAACCTATATAATGAAACATATATAAAGAAACCACTCAAGAAAGAATTGAGGAGCAATTAAGGAGATGGAAAGACCCACCTATGTTCATGAATAGGAAGAATTAATAATGTGAAAATGGCAATTCTGCCAAAATAAATACACAGATTTAATGTAATACCAATAACAAATCCCAGCATCACTTTTCAAAGAGATAGAAAAAAAAAAAAAAAAACTATACCAAAATTCATATGAAATGGCATCAGGCCTCAGATATCTAAATATAACCTTCAGCAAAACAAATACCTTTGGAGGTATCACTATGCCCAGTCTAAAGTTTATATTACAAATCCGTAGTAAGTAGAACAGCATGGTACTGGCATAAAAACAGACATATAGACAAATGGAACATAATTGATTACCCAGACCTTACTTCAAGTAATTACAGCTACTTGATATTTGACAGAGAATGCAACAACTCACACTGGACAAAGGATAGCATCTTCAACAAATGGTGCTAGACAAATTGGGTTAGCACATGTAGAATAGTGAAATTAGAACCACTCATCTCATCATGCACAAAAATCTGGTCCAAATAGATTGAAGACCTCAATATAAGACCTGAAATTCTTAAACAAATGGACACAACAATAAGAGTAACTTTCATAATATAGGAGTGGGGAAAGACTTATTGAACATTACCTCAATAATCCAGGAAATGAAACAATCACTCAACCAGTAGGATACCATGAAGCTAAAAAGTTTTTGCTAAAACCTACCATAAACAGAGCCAATAGACTAACCACAAAATGGGAGAAAATCTTTACCAGCTATACCACTGACAGAAGCCTAATATATAGATTCTACAAAGAACTCAAAAACATAAACAATAACTCAATTAATGGGGCAGAGAACTGAATAGGGAGTTCTCAAAGGAAGAAATACAAATGGCTAATAAACACTTAAGGAAATGTCCAACATACTTAACACTCAGGGAAATTAAAACAACGATGAGATTCCACCTTAATCCAGTCAGGATGGTAAACTTTTAAAAAAATCTAATGACAATAAATGTTGGCTAGTGTGGTGGTTTGATTCAGGTGTCCTCCATAAACTTGGGTGTTCTGAATGCTAGATTCCCAGCTGATGGAGACTTGGGAATAATGCCTCCTCGAGACAGAGTGCTGTTGGGGGTAGGCTTATGGGTGTTATAGCAAGCTCCCTCTTGCCAGTGTTTGGCAATGCGGTCTTGTGTTTTCAAAATGGCCAAGGGCAGTGTAAAGCAGGTTTGCTGGATGCCTGCATGGAGACCTGATGGAGCCATGAGGATGGACCGTGGGTTGCAGTGCACATCCAGTGGAGAAGCCGCGAACCATGAGATGGCTGCCAAGGAGAGTTTCCGGCCCTGATGAAGTTTTCCAGGACTGTGAATAGCCTAGCTGGAGGGGCGGAATTGGAATTCCAGAGACGTGTTGCTGGTTAGAATTATCAGACTTGGGGATTTGTCACTGACTAGAGTTGTTGGACTTGGAGTTACAGAGGTTGATGTTTGCCCTGTGTAGTAGTTTGGATAGATGGCCCCCAATATATTCAGTGTTTTATTAGTTTATAGATTGCAACTGCATCCACCTGGCTGGAGGCAATATCACTGGGCATTGAGATTTCAATCTAAAGATATGTAAAGTGTGCCTAGCTGGAATTCCTGAGCTGTGTTGTGCTGTGTGGATTTTGGTTTTTGGCTTCTGGCTTTTCTCACTCCCTTGCCTGGTCCTGTAAGAGCAGGCCAACTTCTTCTGCCATTATGGAACTTCCCCTGGATTTGTAAGCTTCAATAAATCCCTTCCTCCATAATTGTGCCTGGTCTGGAAGTTCATCTCAGTGAACCTGAAGCTTTCTGATACACCCTGGTTGTTTTAAATTTTGTATTGGTTAAATATTTTTTGCTATGCCCAATACCATCTTTTACAGTGTGAATGTTCATTCTGTGCCATTATGGAGTTTTTTGAGGATTTTTTTTTTTTTTTGTATTATGGCTCAGTTAAAAGATCTTGGGTTATGGGGATGTATGAACATCATTGTAATTGATAAAAACTATGGGGACTTTTAAAGTTGCATGAATTCATTGCATTTTATATCATGTATAGATAAGCAGTTTTTGAGGACCAGGGGTAGAAGGTGGTAGTTTGATTTAGGTGTCCCCATAAACTTAGGTGTTCTGAATGCTAAGTTCCCAGCTGATAGAGATTTGGGAATTAATGGCTCCTGAGGCAGACTATTGTTGGGGCAGGCTTATGGGTGTTATAGCCAGCTCTCCCTTGCCAGTGTTTGGCACACTCTCCTGTAGCTGTTGTCCACTTTATGTTGGCCAGGGGGTGATGTCCACCCTCTGCTCATGCCATCATTTTCCCTGCCATCATGGAGTTTCCCCCTTGAGCTTGTAAGCCAAAATGAACTTTTTTTCCCACAAGCTACTCTTGGTCAGGTGATTGACTGCAACAGCTAGGATGTGGGGAAAGAGGAATTCTCATTCACTGTTGGTAGGAATGTAAACTTGTACAGCCATCAGGAAAATCAATATGGAAAGAATCCTGAAAAAGAAGAAAACAGAACTACAAGGAGAGCCAGTTATTATCCTACTGGGTGTTTGCCTATAGGCTCTACACTTCACTGCAGAGATATTTGCTCAACCATGTTTATAGCTGCTCAGTTCATAATAGGTAAGAACTAGAATCAACCCAGGTGCCCATCATTTTATGAATGAATAATGAAAATGTGGTCCATTTACACAATGGAATTCTACTTAGCAGTGAGAAAAATCATACAGTGAAATTTGTAGAGAAATGGGCAGACTTGGAACAAATCATACTCGGGAATCTCACACATTCACAGAAAGACAAACCCCACCTGTTCTCACTCATCTGTGTTTCCTAACCTGGAACAGCTTGAGTTGCTGACATACTTTACAGGCAATTTGAGGCTGAAACAATAGGGTTTGAGGGCAGAGGAAGGGGAAGTTGTGGTGGGGGGGGGGGGAGGGATAAACACAAACCTAAACCCAAAATGAACTGGTACCATAGAAATTTTTCTCCTTGAAGGTAGACTAAGATTCAACCCTCAACAGGAGTATGGGGGAAGTATCTGAAAAGTAGGGCCCAAGAGAGGGTGGGATGAAGCCTAACCTTAAAACATTGGGCTCTGTCCTGTAAGTCCAAGTACCAGAAATCAGTTACTACCCACATTTGAGCTATGGATGAGAGAGATCTGTGAGGTCCCCAAAACAAGAGTGTTCTGTCAAAACACTTGATTACCCACCTGAGGTGAAAGCTAAGATCCTATTGCTGAAGATACCACATTCTACTTTCACAGAACACAAAAAGAACTGGCAGAAATGCAGAAGGGAACCAATCCCCAGATGGTTAGCCTATCTATAGCTGGAAAGGACTACAAGAGCTAATAGGGAAAAGTGGCCAACAAAGTTGTGAGCAAGCAGGGGTCAAAGCTACTCAAAAAGCAACCAGCCTGAAAAAATGTAAACAGCTGTGCAATGGTGGCACACAACCTTGTTGGATAACCAGTGGCTTTCTGATTGGCTAAGAGATACGCTCAGGGGAAAGGCACTCATAGCTGGTACTGGGAACCGAGTCAGAATCCTATGTAGACAATGATTATGGTCTACAGCCACGAGCTCTTACTAATACTTGGCCAAAAGAGGGGTTACATCTATCAAAATCTCCCTAAATTAACAATGCTTATCCCATTTAACCTGTGCCGACTTCATTATCTGTTGGAGAATCTGTTTGCCTTTGCATAAAGTAGCAAGATACAAGGAAATAAACTACTTTCACACTTCAGCCAAGGCCCAAGTGAAATCACAGAGGAATTGGGGAGATGCACCAGAGTGCTGCTTCCATGGCGAGCCTGACAATCAGTGCCAGGGTGAAGGAGTCAGACACTGAAGGTACTCAACACACACCAAAGCAGAAATCCAGAATCTCCTGAGAACTTATTACTTAAGTACACTTCAAATACACCCACCAAGGCTCAGGGAATCTTTTGAAAGAGGGGGCAATAATATTATAAGAGACACAGGTTGAGCATGCATACCCAGAGGCAATGTCCACCCCAATGACTGACTGCTGCCCTGACAATGCATAACCCACAACTCCATAGTGAATACAAACAACACCACTGAGGAGGACCCTCAGTGGAACACAGGCACAGAGAAAGGAAACAATGCTACCAACACATGATTTGTCCATACAAAGTATATTCTTAATTAAAACCCCTAAATTTTCTAAAATGTTGCAAATACTTTTTAATGTTTTAATATATAAGTAGCTTATGCTTCAAATTACATAGTTACAAATATAATTTAATTACATTTCTCTAGCTCTTCAAGTATTCCTATCATAGGTTTAGAGGTGAACATTATAAGTCTAATTAAAGAAGGCAAAATTTTAATTATATTTAAGATATCTACTTGAGGATTTCATTGAGTCAATGTTAAATGTTTTCTTTGGCTGATTTCCCCAAACAGTAAGTCCATCTATGAATTTTAATAATTATTCCTCATACGTTTTCTATTGTACTATAGCTGGTCAAATTTATTTTTAATATTTTAGTGCATACTACACTTAATAATTTGGATAAGAAAGTATATTTGTATATGTTCTATTATTATTTATTTCAAGATTTTATATAAAAATTAAAAGACAGTTATACAGTTATTCTACAGAAACTACCATAATCTAAAGTCCCTATAGTTTTAACATATTGATAAAAATAGAATATTGGAAAGTTTTGATCAAAGTTCAAATTGCAGATTTGAAAATAATGGGAAGTTAATCTATAATCTGAAGTATCTGAATTGGTAAAGCTAGGACAGGAAATAGACATGTAACTTATTAACTCTGAGTTTATAAACTAAACAGTGAATTACAGAAAAATGTGATAACATCAGTAGTAGTTAGAATCACAACAATCAAAAGACTGGTTGAATATGTCTCGGACCAGAGCTCTGTCCCTCTGGACATGTCCCATTCATAGTTTGTGCACTGGTTAAGTCATGGTTAACCAGACTAGAAGACAGATCATTTGGAAAGAATAAACAATTTTTGAGTATCAAGTCCATAGTTCTTATGGAAGGCTCTGACCACAATCATTGTGTAAATCTCATTAATTGTAACGGAAAGTAGGCTAAATTACTTGCAAAAAGTAAATGTTCTAGTAATTATCAAATTGTTAGCAATTAAAATCATCAAATTGGCCAGGCGTGGTGGCATATGCCTTTAATCCCAGTACTTGGGAGGCAGAGGTAGGAGGATCACTGTGAGTTTGAGGCCCCCCTGAGATTACATAGTGAATTCCAGGTCAGCCTGAAATAAAGTGAGACCCTGCCTCGAAAAACAAAAAAAAAAAAAAAAAAAAAAAATCATCAAATTGTTACTAATTGTCAAAATTATAAGCACAGTATTTCAAGTAAAAGTTTATTTTCCTGCCATTCAAATAATCAGAGATTAAAACTATGAGTTATTTTTTATTATTATTGTTTTTTATTGACTTTTATACTCACATACAAAGAAAAAACCCACGTGATATTTCCCTTCCCTCCCCCCATTCCCCTTTAGAACTCAAGTCTCCATCATATCCCCTCCCTCTCTCCATTAGTCTCTCTTTTAATTTGATGTCATCGTCTTTTTCTTCTATTTTGAGGGTTTTGCAAAGGTATTGCTAGGCACTGCAAGGTCATGGATATCGAGGCCAATTTCTGTCTGGACAGTTGCATTGTAAGAGGTTATACCCTTCCTTTGGCTCTCCCATTCTATCCGGAGTTATTTATGATTATAATTATAAATTATCAACCTATAAATACACAAAGTTTGAATGAACATTTTGAATAGATTATCTGAGGAAGGTTAGAACAATATGATATTAACACATATGATTTAATATGAATATGTTATAATTTTACTCTCTGCTTATTTCCATTCATCATTAATACATAAAAATACCATTATTTTGGGCTGGAGATATGGCTTCTTGGTTAAAGTGCTTGCCTACAAAGATTAATGACTGAGGTTCAATTTCCC
This sequence comes from Orientallactaga sibirica, assembly GCA_036365145.1. Classification (NCBI taxonomy): domain Eukaryota; kingdom Metazoa; phylum Chordata; class Mammalia; order Rodentia; family Dipodidae; genus Orientallactaga; species Orientallactaga sibirica. The sequence continues at coordinate 21,834,928 of JAEOAD010000033.1, forward strand.
AGTACCCATGTAAGCCAGATACACAAGGTGCTGTATGTGTTTCAAGCTTGTTTGCTTTGGCTGGAGGTCCTAGTATGCCAATTCTCTCTTTTTCTCTAACTGCCACTTTATCTCTCTCCAATAAATAAGTAAAAAACAAAATATATAAAAAAGCAGCACTATTTCATGCTAATTATACTTATTGTATATAAAATTAAGAAAGGTAAATACTTATTAGAGTCAAATATGTAGGAAAATATGTAAACACTATAGTGGATCCTAGACATCACAGAGTGCTCTGATAGCTATGTTAAACAACAGCTCTTTTGCATATTGAATGAAATGAAAAGGTAGTCCTCTACTTTGAAATAAATTTCATAGTACAAATCACTCATATAATATTTTTAAGGATCCCCTCAAAAGTCATTCTCTACTGAGTACTAACCACACCTTTACTTCTTATATTCCAACATTGTTCAATAATTAATATATTATGCAACATAAAACTTTAAGAACTTCTCACTTACTAGTATCCTTATTAAATATTGGGGTTAAATAATTGACAATTTAACAGTTGTAAATTCATAGAACCTATAGAGTAACAGCAACTTACAGAGTTTCACTATGCCAAATATTTGGTTTATATTACTTCAACTTCAAAATGGCTGGGCTAGATTAGTTTTCTCTAATGAATTTTATCTTTTATATTTTTTTTCACACTCCAAGCCATGCATTCTTTTGAGAAGAAATTCTGAACTTCATTGTTTATGTTTTTCTCTTTCTAAAGAACTAATCCAAGCAGTGTTAACACTATTCAATGATGCATATTGTTGAATTACAACCTCACATGGAAACAAAAAGAATCATCCCAGAATATCCAAATTATATTTCACACTTAGTAGACAGTGAGGAAGTTCAGTACACCAAAAATGATAAATATTTGAATCTTGACCAGAGTTTAGAGGAATGAGAATATAGGAGTATTCAATGAGGAATCACATGGGTTAAGATTCAAGGTATATTCTGCATCTCAAGAGAGCTTTTGCAGAACAATGAGAAATGGCACACAAATTATTAATTCTGAAGTTAGCATTTAATAAATGCTCACAATTATCTGCTATTATTTGAGTACTTGAGATATGTTCTTGGTTATATATAATCACTATAAAGTGAATTAATTATGACTATGTGCTATAGTTATAGCAAATTTTGAGTAAAGAATTAGAAGAACCAGGGCTAAATCATAATAAGAAGTAAGTTTAAACATGATGAAGGTAGGATGGACAGAAAGATTTTTTTCTTTTTCCTAACAGAAATGGTTGCTAATCCATTGAATTACGTATAGAGATTGGGTAAGAAAGAAATTTTTTTTTTTTTTTTCATATATATTTATTAGTGCAAATTTTTGTGCAATTTTGCCAAATAAACACATATATATGCATATGAATACCATATACACAAAAACCTCCATAGTTTTCAGGAAGCAGGTTATTCATCAAGTTAATTATATCCCAGGAAGGTCTCTGGGAAGGCTGACAGGCTGTTTGCAAACAAAAACCATGCTCAGTGCTCACCAGGTAGGCATTATTTAGATGTTTCCTGACAAGCCTCCTAAAGTGTAATTACTCACATAATAAGACGGATTGGCTCTGGGGAAATTCAAGCAGGAAAAGATGTCAGGAGAATATTTTCATAGAAACCTTGAAATCTAAGTAACCCATCCTTTCAATCATTATTTTAAAATGTTTATTTATATGCTACGTTCTACAGCATGACCAAGGGTTGGTGATAACAAGTCCATTTTTCCACTGGGATTGAGCATGTTTTCTTTACAGCCAGTAATGTATCATTACCCTGATCTAATCCAAAAATCTGTTCTTCCATTTCTACAATAATGATTTTTTGGTTTACATGGAAGCCAAGGCTACTAATACAGATATACATTGTTCAGTCATTCTATGACAACTTTCAATAAGATTTTTGGGTCAAATAACTAAAGTAAATTCTCCCTCTCCAAAATACAATGGATGAACAATGGCAAATCTGACATTCAAAAAAATATAAACTGTTTTAAAACAGGACATTATGACTGTGCAGTGAGTTTTGTGCAGAGAAATATACAGGAGGGACCAGAGTCATGTTTGATTAAGCTCCAGGGCATGAAATTGAGGCCTGTTTTTAAATGGAAGACTGGCTGTATTTTTCACTGAGCTCTCACAAATACACTGTCCTGGCAGCTACTGGATCCTGAATGTTCTGTTATATAAACCACTGGCTGAAAAACACATAGTAACTACTCATCTAGACTATTCATATGGAAACAAACAGAAAAGAAACATTTTTCCAGGTCTAATTTTGAAAATGACATCTTAACAGCTGCTTATCACACTTAGTCATTTGGGAGGACATTTACTCAGAACATAAATTTGGAATGAAAGACTGGAGGGTAAAGAAAAAAATGAATTTGACAAAAACTGGTTTTTAAGAAAAGAACAACAGTGGCAAAAATTAATGTTTCCATTTCCCATCATGCATTTTTACATAAATGAGCTTTGAAGAAATAATAGTAAAGTGAAGAAAAACAATTCTTTTTAGAGGTGAATGGGAAGCAACATTTCAACATATTTAAATTCTCTACTTTTATAGTTTGAGTGGAAAACTACAAATACTTTTCATCATTTCTAGGCTGTTGCTTTTAATTCTTCTGTAGTTCTGGAGCACATCCTGATTTTAGGGCAGTCTCTCACTTTCCTTATTAATAATGTAGTTTAATTGGAAGTCTTCTTCAAGAATTTTTTCAGTTTGACTCTTAGTCATTTTACTGTGGTTGTAATTGCTACACTTCTGGCTTTTTCTGATTCTATCTTGTATAGAACTGATTTGATTCCCTCCTTCCTACATCGTTGCAGCTATACAGCTATAGAGAGTTTTTGACATACAATTCCAAAGACAGAAGTATGGGATTTATATACTCAAATCTCCAAAATCATTAAATAAGAATGATTGTGGGGATGAAGAGATGGTAAACTGCTTAAAGCGCTTGTCTGCAAAGCCTAACAATGCAGTATCAATTTCCCATTACCCATTTAAAGCCAGGAGCACAAAGTGGTACATGCATCTGGAATTCATTTGCAGTGGATAGAGGCACTAGTTTGCCTATTCATATTCATTCTCTCACTGTCTCTCTCTCTCTTTCTCCCCTAAACCCCATGGTTCTTCCAGACACTTTAGTTTTAGATTTTTTTTTATCATTAGAAATGAAAAAAATCTCAATAAAAGAATGATTATGTTGTTTTATTTTCCTCCTGTAAGCTATCTCATAATCATAGCACTTCAAACAGAAAGTACTGCAACACAAATACATGCTCACAAAATGGGTAAAATACTTTAATAGTTTTACCTTGAATTATGATATATCCAAGGTAAAACAATTATTCTCATTTTCAAAATTCTTGTTGGACCTGGGATGTAATTTAGTGGTGAGCATGTCTCTAGCATGAAGGAAACACTGGGTTCAAATTCCAGTATTACAAAGGAAGTGTTGTGATTTAACTACATTCTTGTAAAAATGCTATATTTTAATACATTGTAGAAAGGTATTTCAGTAAAATAAACATCACAGGACATGAGATAATTGAACACATATTTAAAATGGAATGGAAGATATTTTATTGTTTCTAATTATTTTCTTCTTTTGGAATATTAAATTCTCAATGTGAAGTACAGAATTCATTATAATACCCAAGCCTAAATAAGAAATTTTACCTTTCAAAGAGGCAATTTTTTATGGAGGCCCCTAAATATAATTTAACTGAAACCTATATATATAGCTTAGATTTCATTAAGAATGTTGCATCCATCTGTGGAGGGACATCTAGGCTGGTTCCATTTCCTAGCTATTATGAATAGAGCAGCAATAAACATGGTTGTGCAAGTATCTCTAAGGTAGTGAGAAGAGTCCTTCGGATATATGCCTTAGAAGTGCTATAGCTGGGTCATATGGTAAATCTATTTTTAGCTGTCTCAAGAACCTCCACACTGATTTCCACAAAGGTTGGACCAGATTACATTCCCACCAACAGTGTAGAAGTGTTCTTCTTTTTCTGCAACCACGCCAACACTTACTGTCATTTGTTTTCTTGATGGTAACCATTCTGAAAGGAATGAAATGGAATCTCAAAGTGGTTTTACATTTGCATTTCCCTGATGGCTAAGGAATAAAGATGAGGTACAGTTACACAATGGAGTTCTATTCAATGAAATCATGAAAAGAAAAATGAAATCATGAAATTTGCAGGGAAATGGATGGATCTGGAAAGGATTATACTAAGTGAGGTAACCCAGGCTCAGAAAGCCAGAGGTCACATGTTCTCTCTCATATGTGGATCCTAGCTACAAATGTATAGACTTGTGTGTGAACTGAAACCAAAAATCGGTACCAGAAGCCAGTAAGGTGGTAAAAGGCTATAAGGAAGGGAGGAAAGGAAAAGACTTAAGTGGATGGTATTGTACATATGTAAGTAGAAGAACAGATTACAGGGAGGGGAATGGCCTAAGCAAGGCCATGAGAAGATAATGCGTAAAAGAAGGGCAGGGGAGGGGGTCAATCAAAATTCAAGATAGTCTGAATAAGACTTATGTAAGCCTACTGGTTTGAATAATGGCATATCCAGAAGCTATAGACTGTTACTAGAAAATTTTCAGTGCCTGGGATGGGATACCTTCCAGTGAGTTGTTGGCCAAGGAGGACCCGGTAGCCTCCAAAACATTAAAGGCTATTGCCAAAGCCCTTGGTTTCCCTTGAGACATCTCTTGCCTGAGAGGCAAGGTCACTGAGAAAGCAAGCTGGTGGTGAGCAAAAAACCTTCTCCCCATAGGCCAGCCAACTGAAAGCTGGAAAAAGCTGCACTACATGCAGCCGTATGGGAGACAGAAGTCATCAGCAATGAAAACAGTGGACACAGGAAAACTCAAGTTTTGCCAGACAGGCCCAGTGACTGAACGGGTGCAATAGTGGCATATCTGCTCTTGGGGAAACCAACTGCTCCTTAATTGGACTGAAGGCCCTCTCTATGGGAGGGAATACATACCTGGTACTGAAAAAACTAAGCAAAAGTCTATGGCAAGGGAGGTCATTAGCCTTATGGGTATAAAGCCTGATATTGTCTGGCTAAATGTATATATTATTCCCATCAAGCTGCCCTGAAAGCACTACATTTAATGTTCATATTCACATATTAGTGCTATTCTCACTTCTGGTTAGAGAAGCTTCTCTTTTCAGATGGCAATGACCACTAGGATGACCCAAAAGGCAACACAGTGCTGAGAAGAAGGGATGGAGGAGTGCCCAGCACTGAAACATCTCTGTCACACCCTCCAAGGCTCAGGGTGCATTGTGGAAGAGGGGCAAAAAGAATGTAAGAGCCAAAGGAAGGGTATGACTCCTTACAATGTAACTCTCCAGACAGAAATTGGCCTGGATATCCATGACCTTGCAGTGCCTAGCAATACCTTTGCAAGAGCCTCATAATAGAAGAAAAAGATGATGACATCAAATTAAAAGAGAGACTAATGGAGAGAGGGAGGGAATGTGATGGAGAATAGAGTTCTGAAGAGGATTGGGGAAGGGGAGGGAAATATCGTGGTTTTTTTTTTTTTTTTTTTTCTATGTAACTATAGAAGCTGTCAATAAAAAATTTAGAAAAGACAGAGAACATAAAAAAAAAAGAATGATGCATCCATTTGGGATCAAGATATGAAGTCTACTATTCTATCATTTTATTCTGAATTAGTTTATTCTTCCCCAAGTTCAAATATACTCCTTACATTGAATTTGCTCGCTAAATAAAATAAATAACTTTTAACAAAAAAGGTTTGAAAACATTCATACTAAAAATAAAAGTATGGATTCAATGATACATTCAGCCTCAATCAGTTTCCAGCCCCAGCACACCTATGCAGAGTTGTGATAGAAGTACTAGGATACCTAGGGCAAAGAACACTTCCCTTACAGTCTTAGAAGAAGGAACGAAAAAGGTGTTCCTATTAATGTGAGAACACACAAAAGCATTCAAATAATTAGCATTGTGATGGTAGATATTGTCAACATGGCATGGGCTGGAAGTACCTCTGGGGCATTATCATTAGGTTAATTGAGGTGGGAAGAACCACTTTAACTATGGATAGCACCATTTTATCAGCCAGGGTCCTGAACTGTATAAAAAGCAAAGAGCTGGCTGGGCTCAGCATTCATCACTATGCTTTCTCACTGTAGACTGAATGAGACCAACTGACTCAAGCTCCTGGTCTCATGCCATGCTGGACAGTAACCTGGAATTGTAAGTTGAAATAAACTCTTTCTCTTTTAAACTGGTGTTTGTCAGGTATTTTCTTCTAGCAATGAGAAATTAACTAAGAAAATTATTCTCTGTAACTGACAATACTGTCTCATCCACAGAGAATGAGAAATACGTAAATAATATAGGATCTAAACTCAGAACTACAACAAAATTCCTAGACAGTTGCCATAATTGTACTACCTTCCATAATGTGTCTTATGTTATAATAAGAAAAAGTAAGAATTGCCAATTACATTTTCACAGAACTGTGCTTCAAAATTGCATAATCTGGAGAATGGATTACTTAAAATCTGGATGTTTGCTACAGTAATGGAAATACTAGTCAAAACTTTTGCAAGTGGTTCTATATTAATATTGAGAGGTGAATGAAAGATCAGGGTGCAGACTGTCTTCAACACAAAAGCCATACTGGTAGTCCAATAAATGTCCTTAATTCAAATTTTTTTAAAAGCAATATATCCAATACAATTTGTGAATAGTTACTTAAAAAAGATTTAAATAAACTTCTTTTCCTTGAAAGGACATCTACACCACGATAACAAGTATATTTTCACATGAACAATTAAATGTAATAATTACAGCCTTCTACATGTAATTGTAACTATTACAGCCTTCTAAATATAATTGTAAAAATTACAGTCTTCTAAATGTATTTCTACATTTCTTCTAAACGTAGTAATTCTAAAAGAATTACATCCTCCTAAATGTAGTTCTTATCAATTTTTTAAGTAATGTATGTTTCTTTAAAACATTAAATTGCATCTATTTCAAAATTAGTTTTTCTTATTGAATCCAGTTACATGATTATTGTGTAATATTATATTAGTCAATCACTGTCATGCCTTAGTATTCTTTGTCAAGTACAACGTACTTAAATATGTGACTTTATAGCTTTTGTAAAAGATAGAGTAAGTTTGTTTCTTCAAACTTCATAATGTGGCAAGTTTTCCACATTGATTTTATCTTTGCTTTAAAAAATATATATATTTTTTTCAGTTGGGCATGGTGGCACATGCCTTTAATTCCAGCACTGAGGAGCCAGAGGTAGGAGGATCACCATGAGTTTGAGGTCACACTGAGACTATATAGTGAATTTAGGTCAGCCTGGGCTATAGTGAGACCATACCTCAAAAAAAACTAATAATAATAATAATAATAATAATAGTTATTATTATTATTATTTTTCATCAGATGTAGTGTTTCTGTTAACTCTTCACCACTGGCTAAAAAATAAAAAATTCCCCCAAAAGAAGTAAAAGGGATGAACTGTGTTTCTGTATTCCTCTTATGCAAGTGAAAAAGAGAAAATAATCATTAGACTTGAATGAAGCACAATTTATTGTTATCAAGAGCTAAGCAACTCTATGTATGTGTACTATTACTTTGAGCCTTTATACACAATATTTGTAGCCATATATATATATATATATATATATATATATATATATATATATTCATTATTCTCTGGCTTCTATCCAAATTTTATGAACATTTATTTGGGAAACATAAAACATTATGAAAACACTATTGATGTGTTAGTGAATATTCATGTACATTGAATAAGAATGAATTGTTTAAAATTAGAAATTTAAAATTTAAATATGTAAAATATCATAAACATCATAAAATATAGAAAGCACCTTTTATGAATTAACTGCATAACTTATCCCTATGATAATATTTGCCCTATTTTGGGTGGGGACTTCAGACTCTAAAATAATTTCTTTCTTTTTTTTAAGATACAGAACTTTTTCTTTTATTTTCTTTTAACTCACCCCCCCCCCCAGGGCCTCTTACTACTGCAAACCAATGCCCATCTGGATTTATGTGAGTGAATGGGGAATGGAACTTGGAATGGCAGGCTTTGCAAATAAGCACTTTCAACTGTTGAACCATGATCTCCAGTCCCTTTTGTTTCTTTATTTCTTCATTTTCTCTCTCTCTATTCTCACATTCTCTCTCCCTCTTCCTCTCTTTTTCCCTTCTCCCCAACTCTTGTTTTTCCTACCTTCCTTCCTTCCTTCCTTCCTTCCTTCCTTCCTTCCTTCCTTCCTTCCTTCCTTCCTTCCCTCCTCCCCTCTTCTCGCCTCCCCTCCCTAACCCTCCCCTCTTCTGTCTTCCCTTTCCCCTTGCGTTTCTTTCTTCCCTTCCTTCTTTCTGCGTTTCTTTCTTCCCTTCTTTCTGCATTTCTTTCTTCCCTTCTTTCTGCGTTTCTTTCTTCCCTTCCTTCTTTCTGCGTTTCTTTCTTCCCTTCCTTCTTTCTGCGTTTCTTTCTTCCCTTCCTTCTTTCTGCGTTTCTTTCTTCCCTTCCTTCTTTCTGCGTTTCTTTCTTCCCTTCCTTCTTTCTGCTTTTCTTTCTTCCCTTCCTTCTTTCTGCTTTTCTTTCTTCCCTTCCTTCTTTGTGCTTTTCTTTCTTCTTTTCTTTCCTCCTTTCCTTCTTCTTTTCTTTCTTCTTTTCTCTTTCCTTCTTTCTAGACAAGGTCTCATGTAGTAGGCTATCCCTTGGAAATTCATATCTAGTTAAAGTGTCCGTTGAACTTCTGGATCCTCCTGCCTCCACCTCTGAAGCAGGAGTATTGCCACAGATCCAGACCAGGCTATACTATATAGCAAGTCCCAGACCAGACTAGGCTACATAAAGAGATCCTATTTTTTATATATTTTAATTTTATTTTTTAATATGTATTTTTGCGTTTTTAAATTTTTTAATTGACAACTTCTATAATTATAGACAATAAATCATGATATTCCCTCCCCTCCCCCACTTTCCCCTTCACAACTCCACTCTCCATCATATCCCCCCTCTCTCCATTAGTCTCTCTCTTATTTTGATGTCAGTCTTTTCAGAATTCAGACTCTATAATAATTTCCTAATATGACAAAACTCTTTACATAGTCCTGTAATTACATAGTCTAAATTTTGGAAAACAGGTAAAATTATTTTACATGTGTGTATTCATAAATAGTAGGTCAGTTCATAATGCTCAAATACTGCTTGCTTTGTATGGAGGTGACCTGATTAATCACATTTTGCATGATTATAAGTGACTCAAGGGTGCAATGCTGCACTTGCGTATAAGGGGGTGGATGCATCTGGATTTCATTCACAGTGGCTGAGTGCTGCTGGTGTGCCCATTCTCTATCTCTCTTTCTCTCTCTCTCTCTCTCTCTCTCTCTCTCTCTCTCTCTAAAAAAAAAAAAGAAAGAAGACCTTATGGTCCATGTACTGTTAAAAATGTTGCACCATGGGCTGGAGAGATGGCTTAGCGGTTAAGGCGCATGCCTCCTAAGCCTAAGAACACTGGTTCCAATCTCCAGCGGTTCCAATCTCCAGGTCCCACGTTTAGCCAGATGCAAAGTGATGCAAGGATGCAATGCCGCACTTGCCCACAAGGGGGCGAACATATCTGGATTTCCTTCACAGCAGCTGAGAGGCTGCTGGCGCACCCATTCTCTGTCTTCCTCTCCCTCTCTCTATGTCTCTTTCTGTGCTCTCTCCAAAATGAAAAAATGTTTTAAAAAAATGTTCCACCATTTTGTATAGTCCTAAACTGTCAGTTTTGTTGCTATTGATGATAATGATAACTAAACCCCGTAGATGCCACTACCTGGTTGTTGACATGGGTGGAGCCTGAATTTTCCACTTATCCCTCTGAGTTCTTTCTCTTACAATTGGTGTTGATGTTTCATCCCTATTGTGAGGTGTTAAGTTGTTGAGTACTTTCTTGCTTTTTATTCTTTGCATAAATTTCTCCTGCATACATCATTGTTAAGTAATCTAAAAAGTATGTTAACACTATGTTTGTTCTACTCAAATCAAACTTCTAAAGTTAAACCATTTCTTATAGGGAAAACTGTAAATATTATAGGGCAGAGAACATTATAGCGAACATTCATCAGTCATATCTAGTATGCCTAATACTAAATTATAACAAACACATGTTAACACTGTTGGTCTATGTATCCTTCTACAGGGTTTTTTTTTTTTTAATATTTTTTTACTTACTTGAGAGAGAGAGGCAGATAGAGAAAATGGGCACATCAAGGACTCTAGCTACTTTAAATGAACTCCAGTTGCATATTCTACCTGTGAATCTGGCCTTACATGGGTACTAGGAAATCAAAACTAGGTTCTTTGGGTTTGCAGTAAAGTGGCGTAATTGCTAAGCTCTCTCTCTAGCTCCAAATTTTTGTAGTCTCAGGGTGGCCTCTAGCTCACAGCGATCGTCCTACCTCTGCCTTCCGAGTGCTGGGATTAAAGGCATGTGCCGCCACGCCCAGCTCTAGCTCCAAACTTTTATATTATTTTGTTTAGTCTGACTTTACATAATGTCAAAGGTATTATATATTTTCATTCATAAGTACTTTGGTATACACCTTTAATTATTAAGGAATTCTTAGATAATATACCCAATAAAAATAATAATAATCCCCAAGGTCCAAAATTAAGTTTCTTCTGTTTTCCCTGATTGTTTTAAAGAGCATGTTACACAGATTCCACAAATGTCTGTTGACCACTGTAGCTCTGGACTCTAGTCATCTGTCTCCATTTTTTTTCTTTGCAAGAACATTGAATTGATTGATTGGGGCTAGTGGTGATGGTGCTGAAGGTTTTTTTTTTCCAATAGTATCATTATTTTCCACTTATTTCCAATTGGATTTGAAGTACATAAATTAGAAGGTCATTACAGCAGAATAACCCACTTGTAACACTGTATGATTACAATTTTTTCACATCAGGAGATATTACTTTTAATATTGCTGACAGTTACATTTAGATTCACATGACAAAAGCCCGATGACTATCTATAAAAAATTCCATCAATATCCATCTTATTACACCATTTGTTGATGATCATGTCCTAGGTGTATCATTGATAACCAGTTGTGTTATGGTAACATGGTAATTCTCTCATTTCTTTTGAATTTCCTGAAATGAACTTTTCATAAATATTTCCTCCCACATTAAAAAAGACATTCATAGAGCAACGGCAGTATAAATACCTGATCATCTATTTTGAATATTTATTAAATTCCTGGTGTCTTTCTTCACCATACTTCTTTTTAAAATATTGTATATAATTTATACAAAGCATGACTCAAAGCTATGAATGTAGTATACTTTACCACCATTAAATCATAAAAGAAGGTTATAAATTCATATAACTCTCTACTGATCTGTGATTATCACAATGACCAAAGAAGGACAGGATCAAAATTTCTTCTTAATGGTCATCAAAAAGAGACTAGAATGCTAGTCTTGTAACTTAACTTCTATGAAACTGCTGAAAATGATGGTTCAAAGTACAGAATTGTATAATATCATTTGCCAATCCCTCAACATCTCCAGGCAAAAATCCAAGCAAGGAACAGCACAACCTTGTCTCTTACTACCTGCCAACATGACCTTCTCTCTGTTCCCATGAAGTTGCATCTTTTCAAGGTTCTGTGTGTTGTGCTTTTTCTTCACCTTGAATCCTAGTCCCATTTCTGTCAACTTTTGGAATGAATATTCATTCTTTCAGACTCAAAAGTCAATTCATCTTCCAAGAGGGAAGGGGGCTTTTTTTTTTTTTTTTTTTTTTTTTTTTTTTTTTCCTGTTTCTGTTTCTGGCCTAACAGCCTTATGCTGACTCTGAGACTGGCCTATTATGTGGCCAAGTGATTTGTGTGGATGCTTTTCCTTCTTTAGTCAGAAAGCTCTGCAAGAGTGAGGGCACTCTGATCATTACAAGCCATGCCTATGGCAGTCCTTTCTGTATTTGATATGTGCATGACAAAATGAGTTAGAATTAGCCCTGTAAAACATGTTTTATTTACTTTCCAACTAAATAGTTTTTCCTTGGGCTCAGCTTTGGCTTCTGTTGGCATTCTTCATTCTTCTAACACACAGGGATTGCTCACCTGCTCTGCTTTCTCATCGCTATTTAGGTTCCTATCTTCTGTTGCCTAGGGTGTAAAACCACTTAGAAGTTCTACTAAGTGGTCTCTCTGTTGTGTATAAATGGAATTCTTTCCAGCTCCAAAAACTTGCTTATTATTGCTTGTGTCTTTAGTTTTGCTGTTTATTTCTATGAGATTTTTGTTTTATAAGATTTTCTGTTATAACCTAAAAGCGACTTAAGTCGATCATTTTCAGAGGCTGTGAACAATATATATCATCCTTTCCTTCTCTCATTTACTCTGCAAAAGTTGAGTACAGCTATTTTTATCATATAGTTTTGTCTTTACCATTATGTGTATTTACTTTGCTTTCTGAAAGGAATTATCTTTTCATGACTACACTCAAAGATTTCCTCCCTAATACATGATGATAATGTTGCAAATTATAGTGCATGTTTAAAACATTATATAAATAAACTACTTTTAATATTACATCATATTACATCATAGATGTAATCATCTTGAAAGTTATTTTAAGTATCATCTTCCATTTTAAAATATTATATTCTTGTGCTATAAGGGAAAAATAAATATTAGAACAAAGAATATAAATATCAACTCCAAATAATGATCTTTATATGGGATACCTAAATGAGTAATTAGTATTCATGTATAACCCCATTGACAAGGGTTTAATTACACAGATGAAGGATGTTTGTGGTATTGTATGAAAGGAGATAAAGTTAGCACCCCCTTAACAAGAATGGAAGAGGTCCTTGGGCCTTTCAACCTGCATACTGTTAAGGTATTACCACCTACTCTGTGGCATCTACCACTGATTTTGCTAACCCCACAATGCACTATCCACATTCCCCAACGAGGAGAGTCCCTTCAGAGGAAAGAGGACAGGGAAGAGGCTAATGATGGTATCAACATGACTGTATACACACTATCTACATAACTAATAAAAATAATATTATAAAATAAAAAACAAACAAGCAAACAAATAAAAAAGGTGCTTCTGAATATTTTTTTAAAATCATTTCCCGTCTCCAGATCAGTGTCTCCACCAGTTAACAGAAATCAGGAAGAGTGCCATTATGCGTTTTAAGCCATTTTGGTGATTCAGTTTTTCTTTCCTCTGTCTCATATACCATAAAAACAAACAATTTAGTCAATCTCTCAACATATTTTAAATATGTTAAATAAATTAAATTATATCTCATATATTTGATTTATGGGACAAAAATGTTGTTTGCTTTGTCATTAACATGATCCACCCCTCTAGGCTAAGATATAGGCAACAGAGTTAGAAATAGTCACTGCAACTAGGTTCCTACAAGGAATCAAGACAATAGAAAATTGCTGTGAGGGAAGCCAGTATTGCCATTTTCATGTAAAATGGAAGAATGATTGACTATGTATAAAATCTGTTACACCTTCACGTTCAATTCGCCAAAATTATGCTAAAGAAATGTGCTTAAATGAATACATATTTTATAGCCTTGTCATATACTACTAAGAGAGTTGACTTTTTATTTTCATTTTTATTTGTTTAGTTATTTATTGTTGTATTTTGAGAGAGAGAGACACAGAGACAGAAAGAGAGGGAGAGGAAGACAGAGATGGGTGCGCCAGCAGCCTCTCAGCTGCTGCGAAAAAAATCCAGATGGGTGCGCCCCCTTGGAATCAAGTACAGCATTGCGCCCTTGCATCACTTTGCATCTGGCTAAACATGGGACATGGAGATTGGAACCAGCTTTCTTAGGCTTAGGAGGCAGGCGCCTTAACCACTAAGCCATCTCTCCAACCCTATTTATTGTTTTTTTTTGAGGTAGGGTCTCTAGCCCAGGCTGACCTGGAATTAATTCACTATGTAGTATCAGGGTGGGCTTGAACTCACAGCAACCCTCCTACCTCTGCCTCCTGAGGGCTGGGTTTAAAGGTGTGCAGCACCACACCCAGCTAACTTTTTTATATATTATTACCCTGGGCACAGTAACCTTGATGGATTTTTGTTGTGGTGGTGGTTGTTGTGTTTTTTTGGTTTTTTTGTAATTTTTGGCATGTTAGTTGTAGTTGGAAATATTCATTTATTGCTTCTACTATTTTAGTATTACAAATAACTATATCTTGTAATAATTTATAGTAGTATATTTATATTTTTCTAATATTCTGATAGGGTTGAAATATTTTAATATTTCTAAACTCTTGAATTGTATGTATGTGCAACATACTTAATGGCCTAAAATTATTTTATTAAAATACCCACTGATTCTAAATCAATTCAAATTTACTTTTAAAATTTACTTTTAAAAATTGTGCTGCAGAGATGGCTTAATAGTTAAGATGATTGCCTGCAAATCCTAAGAACCAAAGTTCAGTTCCCTAGTACCAACATAAACCAAGATGCACAAGATAGCACATGCATCTGGAGGTTGTTTGCAGTGGCTAGTGACCCTGATATACTTTCTCTCTCTCCCCCTGCCTGTCTCTGATTCTTTCTCTCCCTCTCTCAAATAATTACACAAGTGAAACTTATTTTTAAATTGTTTTAAAATTATAGCTATCTCACCACATTTTTTTAGAGTACCAACGTGTCTGAATCATGTACAATTCATTTTTTTACACTGTAAGGGTTTGTAAATGCTACCCCCCCTTGCTCTAACTGAACAAACTCTGTCTGAAATGAGACTATACCACAGGGAGGTTTACATGCCTTTTCTGCATGTCAGAATTCATGGTTCTTCATGATATCATGTGTGATCACATTTTTTCAAGGAAACTCAAAATTGCCTCTTAATAAAATTTCATGTAGAAAAACAAAAAAACAGAAGAAAGTGACAATCATAACAATTTCCAAATCTCTAATAATTTCTAAAGATAGAAACATTCAGAAACACACATACCTACATAGGTACACAAACTAAGTTAGGTAGATTGTTAAATGCCAGATTAATACAACACCTTCTTAAAGGTTACAATTTAATATTTTACAAACAACTAAAAAAGACTTTTGGCTTTAAAGCCCTCCTGATAAAAATGATTAGATTAAGGCATCTTTAGCAAAGCATATCAATTCTATCCTTATCTGACCCTTAAAATTGAAGTATATTTAAACCTTTTAACTCTTCTTGTGTTTGCAACAGCCTGCACATTGCTCTGTAATTATGCTCTCTCTAGCATTGAAGTACCACCCTTCGCTGGAATGTTTCATTATGCCCATTCCAATACTATTCCCCAGAAATCAGGAGACTTCAGTCACTTACATATAGTATCTTCATTCCTCTGTGTTTAACCAAATCCTGACACAACTCATCTCTCTGTTGGTACTTCACCTTTTACTAGGAAATAAACTCAGTTTCTTTTATATTTCTGTGCCAACATGAATTACTGCAAAATTTTTCTTCTGAAATCTTAAGCTCTTTCTAGAACATTTATTTCAAATGTTAAAGTGCATTCAAGTATACTCACCTCTGTTTCTTTGCTCCTCCTGCACTCAGAATTCATGACAAGTACCTCTATATGATACTACTTTTTCTGATTGAAGAATCACTACCAGACCCCTAGGGTTTCTTTCCAGTATGCAATAGGTTATCACATGACTAACTTCACAGAACCTATAACTAGTTTATGATGAGCATGTCTGTGCTAATGTCCATTATTCCAAATTTTCTCTAACTTGTTCTTATGATGTCACCATATGTGCTCCTTATTTTTATCTGGCCTTGGGATTGTATTCAAAAATCTTACTCTTGGGCTGGAGAGATGGCTTAGTGGTTAAGGCGCCTGCCTCCTAAGCCTAAGAATGCTGATTCCAATCTCCAGGTCCCATGTTTAGCCACATGCAAAGTGACACAAGGGTGCAATGCTGCACTTGACCACAAGGGGGGTGGACTCATCTGGATTTCATTCGCAGCAGCTGAGACACTGATGGCACGCCCATCTCTATCTGTCTTCCTCTCTCTGTCTCTCAAAAAAAAAAAAAAAAAAAAAAAAAAAAAAAAAAGAAAAGAAAAAAGAAAAAAAAAAGAAAAAAAAAAGAAAAGAAAATCTTACTCTTGGGCTAGAAAGATGGCTTAGCAGTTAAGGTGTTTACCTGTGAATTTTAAGAGCCCAGATTTGATTCCCCAGGATCCATCCAGGTAAGCCAGAATCAAAAAGGGGTGCATGCATCTGGTATTTGTATGCAGTGGTTAGAGGCCCTGTTTTCCACATACTCTCTCTATATCTGCCTCTTTCTCCCTAGGTATCTCATTCTCTGTCAAAATAAAAAGTTAAAATAACATAAATACTTTAAAAAAATCTTACTCTTCTCTCCCTTTTATTTCCTTAAATACATCATTGTTATTTTTTCATGTAATTGATTCCACCAGTTCTTTGCTCCTTTTTCACAAGTCATGCTTCCCTCACACACAACCCTTTCAGCCTTTTATTAAATCAATGTTATCTCCTAAGAAGCAGGGTCACCATAATTCCATATGGAAAATTCTACTTGCCACCTCATTCTCCTTTTTTTTTTTTTTTTTTTTTACCACCAAATCCAGAATTTCAACACTGAGTCCATACTGAATCAGGTTTGTCTAGTTCTTTACTATTGTATGTTCAATTTACTATCTCACTCAAAATCCATGTCAACACTCAGCATCAGTGGCTATATGTAATATATAACATATTAATTCTACCAAAGGAGTTCACTTACTAATACCTAAATGTGCAAATATATAAAGCTGCATAAAAAAGGGAAAAGCAGATGGATTTAAGGTTGTTAACCTTGAACTTTATGACAGGGAAATTATCCTTGACTTGTCAGATGGGTTCTTGGTAATCACCAGGTAATTTTCAATGTGGAAGAGTACAGCAGAGTCATTGTTAGCATGGTATAATATTAGAACAACTCATCTGGTCATTGCAGCCTTTGAAAACAAAAGGCAGCATAAGCCACAAAATGTAGGCAGCCTTTGAATTCCAGAAAATCAAAAATGCCAATGGAAAATAGTAACATCATGTTGTGATACCTTAAATTTGTTAGACCCACTATTAAATTTCCGACCTACAGATCTATTAAGGAAAAAAATGTGATTTGAAAATTACTAATTTTTTACATTAACATATTACAACAGCAAAAGGAAATACATTTACATGTTGATTTAAATGCTTCACAACTATAGGGTCTATATAAGTTTTCTTTTCAGGTATTCTACATGTGTGCTCAATCCCTGGCTGCCAACATAAGAAACTCTGGGTACTTCACTGAGAAGTCAGTGGTCCAGATGAAGAGGTTTCTTTACATGTTCTCTGTGAATTATAGTTTATAGGAAATAGTTCCACCTACTTCAAATATCCTGCCATAATATTCATTGATTGAAATTTCAATGTAGAGAGTATACTGTGCCATTCTATAGCCATATTTCCTTGGCTATCTTGGCTCCTAGCCAACTAATCATTGTGCCTGACATAACCTTTGATGATTAACTAAATCCTTTTGGAATGTACTAACAGACCACTGGCTTTCCCCAACCTAAAGGCTGAAAATGTCATAAGATAGCATCTAAAGTCTAAGGTAGAGATTTTCCTGCTCTGTTCGAACCTACCTACCTGATGTTTCCAGCAATGATTTGAAAAGTGACTTGGTTTATGAGCTTGTTTTATAACTATAAAAACTTTAAACAAATTGGAGAGTGTAATTTGGAGTAAACTGAATCTATCTTCCTGGACCATAGTACTCATATTTGGCTCCAGAATGAAATATCCCCTGTTTCCTTTGAGGTCAGAGCCATATATTTTGCATTGATACCTCTTTGTAAACTACAAATTTATGTTCATATTCTTCAACTCCTTCTTTAAACACATTTTCAGTGGAGTCCTTTTGTATGAGTTCTTGTTTCAATAACCTGCTTCACTTTACCTGTCCCTTCCAAGTGGAGGGCTTTTGAAACTATTAGGTAATAAAAGAGTTTTCCCTGTGTCCCCCAATCTATGATCCAACTCCATCTCATATAGCCACTTATTCAAACTTCTCCCTCCTCTGAAAATTCATTTCCATGATTCTCTCTGATATTTACCCAACTCACTCTGCTGTGTTTCTAATTCACCCTGCAAAGCGTACTGATGTGCTGTATGGGCCCACAGAAAAACAGGGCATGAGCATCAACTGCCATGTTCCTGGCATGCAACTTCCCATTCCCAAGGCTCTGATCAAACCAAGGTACTATGGAAGTTGCCATATGGATAAAAACCTAAATGTGCAGTGTCCATCACAAGAACATGAGTGACTGGATTTATATAGAATAAAGTCCCTACATTTTCCTGATCAAAACACAAGGAACCAATCATTAACTACTCACTTTTTTTTTTTCTTTTCTGAATGGACATCTAGCTCATTGACTCTTCCATTGGACTCTGTTTATAATCCTATTCACTACATTCACTGTCAACTATATTTCTCGAGCCAATATTGGGAAGAACTGATAAAAGCAATAGCTACACTTAGACTCTTCCACTTCTACCCTTGCTCTGCACATAGAGTCACATCTAAGAAGTTGAAATGACAATATGAAAGCCTGTCAGATCTTACATCTTGTGTTTTCTGTCTGAAACTCTTTAGTAAACAATAAAAATCCTCACAAAGGCCTATAAGACTATATAAATTTGCCTTTTATTAAATTTCTGTACTTTTCTATATTTACCATCACTGTTCTACTTCTTATTCTTCCTCAAAACCTGGCACTTCCAAGAGTAATTCAGCCTATAGGTATGGGTTAGGTGTCATCCCTGTCTAGAAGACTCTTCTCCCAAAAGTCCTCTTGGCTGTCTCTGCTGTGTATTTCACAATTACCTTCCTGTACCCCCTTCTCAAGGAACCCTGTCAAGATTGATAACAGCCTATGCCCCTTTTGTTGCACAGCTTATCTTCCAGGTTTCCTGTGCCTCTGAATTGCTGGCACAGAAAACTGAGGGATGTGCTCGCGAGGGTGGATAATCCTAACCGTCTAAGGGAAATTGGGCTGTTGCTTCACAGTGAGGGAGGGTGGAGTATCTGAGAGCCTTCAGTACATGTTAGCACTGCTCACCATCTGACAATGAATGAAAAACTATAAAATCCAATGGAAACAGGACTGGCTGGAACAGTTGATCTTGGTTGTGGGCTCCACTGGACTTATAAATACTTTCTATATTGGTGTGATGGTGTTTCTAGAGAACATTAACTAAGGTGGGAAGACTCATCCATAGAACAAGGACCTGGATTTAATTACAAAAGGATATAAAAAACATTATGACACACATTCAAGCCTAGGCTCACCTGGAATTCACTATGTATTCTCAGGGTGGCCTTGAAGTCATGGTGATCCTCCTACCTCTGCCTCCCAGGTGCTGGGATTAAAGGCATGTGCAACCATGCCCGGCTATAGTTCTATTTTTATTTATTTGAGAGAAAGAGGAAGAGAGAGAATATGGGCGATCCAGGTCCTCCAGCTACTGCAAACAAACTCCAGATGCATGTGCCCCCTTGTGCATCTGGCTAACGTGGGTTCTGGAGAATCAAACCAAAGTCCTTTGGCTTTGTAGGCAAGTGCCTTAACCACTAAGCAAACTCTCCAACACCTCCCCCTCTCTTGCTCTTTCCTGACTGCTATAATGTCAGGTGTTTTCTTTGACATGCCATTCAAGAAATGATGGAGTCCAAACCCTAAAACAATTATCTTTTAATCCCCTTCATTATTATTTTATTAATTTTGTCCCTGAGGTGAAAACATACTGCAAAAGTTTCTACCAGGAATGCAGATACTGCCACAACTACCTATCTGCCTAAGTGATTCACAAATGTATGCTAATGGTTTATGAGAAGAACTTGGGAGTATTTTACATGTGCTTTCAAAAACAGGAAAATATTGTAGAATAATCTGAGCAAGCTAAATAGGTAGCTCTGAGGAACCTAAGAAAAACAGGATGATAATAGAAATTTAAATAGAAAAAGGGGGGAATTCATGAGGCTTTATATGGCAATAAGGACTGTCCTGGGAATTAGATTAGAGGACATTCTTGTTATATTACACAAAAAGTATCTTAATTTTGTCTATGGTCATGAGTTTGCTGTGTCAGAAATGTAGGCAAACACATTTGAATCTTTTCAAGATGTAATAAATAAATAAATAACAATACATTTGCAAGATATATTGATCATTGGTAGCAATTTGCCTAGTAGATCAGATTTCTCAAAAGTGTAACAGAGTGAACACTGGTGTTTTTATTAGAATACTGATCCTGAGATTGCATATCACCCAGTAAATATAGCTATCTAAATGTGCATCATTGTTAAAGAATGGTTAGAATGGGTTTAACAGTCTACAGCAGAGTGGATGGTGTTCCAAGCCAAAGGCTGACAGGGAACAGGTATATAGCCCTGCTGGAAGTCTTCTGGGACATTGGTGCTGTCACTGTAGAATAGGCCACAGAGTAATAGATGAGCTGAGCTTTATGCTTCAGTCAAATATAGAAGCAAGGTGCTAGACAACACAGGGAAGGACCAAGTCTAGGTGCATGAATGGGTAGATGAATGAATGGCATGTGCAGCCAGATAAATAGGTAGAGAGGAATTTAAGTAGGCCATATCAACAGTGCAAACTGCTCTTTAGTTCCAACACACACTTGTGCACACACACACACACACACACACACACACACACACACACGGTGGTCAGAAAACAGGTGGGTGCAGGACATTGACATGAGAGGAGTAAATGTTCTGTTTAAGGAGGAAAAGAGAGGATATTTCCCATTTCCTTAGTCTGGTGTGCTCATTAAATTTTCAGGCCTGGTGTTCTGATATAACTTTAATAAGTGCATGTGCTCATCTGGTCTCATATTACTTTGATAAATTTATAGGGTAGCACCCTTATAAATAATGACATCAGCCTGTGCCTGTGAATGGTGCCAGACAGATGGTATTGTTTATGTATGTGCCAAAATGCACAATCAGGCTGCCTCTGCATTTGCACTCAAAATGGAGCCATCATTGCTTATAAAACAGAAACTATGAGGGCAAGACTCAGCCTTAAAAAAAAAAAAAAAAAAAAAAAAAAACACTGTTTTACACATATGCAATAAGTTAAGGACAGGGCACACCGTGATTTCAACATCTATGTCCTAAAGTTTTATGGAAATTTGAAATCAATGGTGACAGATTAATTTATCTGCAAGAGAATGTTTCAAAGATTGTTCAGTTGTTGTAGTGCTTGCCTTCAAACCCCAATGACCTGGGTTCGATTAGTCAGTACTCATGTGAAGCCAGATGCACAAAGTGGCAAAAGCATCTGCAGTTCATTTACAGCAGGAAGAGCCTCCGGGGTGTCCATTCTCACTCTCTCACTCTCTCTCCCCTTGCAATATAAATAAATCAAAATTTTAAATGTAGGGCAGAAAGTCTTGGAAAACTTGAAATACATCCCAAATGAAGCACTTGTAAAGTTGGTGATATTAAAGTTTCAGCTTCTGAAGCAGACAGGGACATTACAGGAACAAGACAAGAATTTTGAATCAGGTGATAGGAAAGATGCCTTGAAGGCATCTCAGTAGGTGACTGGATTCAATCCATCACAGGCATAAGTGTGAAACTTTTTAATACTTTGGAAAGTGTTATGTATGGGTTCCTCTCACATAGGAACACCTAGGGATTTTTTTCTCCATGTCCAGCAATCCAGGATGTTGCAGCCATGGCTGGAGGAGGTCCACCTACTGCCCTCTAACTGTTAGTAGACCTTGGTATCACTCATTTGATACTTGTTTGGTGAGCATTCAAAATTCAAGAGACATAGGGTTATGAAGGTTTTCAATTAGTTTTCAAAGAAATGACTGAGAGGCCAAACAACTTATGGAAGATACCTGTAGGCAACCTTTAAGAGGTTTTGGTATAAAACTATGAAGGGGAAACAGTCCAACATGTGATGGAAACCTCAGGAAATTAAAGATATCAGGAACATGGAGTATTTGTTATGGAAATCTGTTTGCACCAAGCAGAGGTAACCATAAGCCCTGCCCCTCCAAACATGCTGTTGGACCTGTACACTAATTAACATGGCAACAGGGAGACTCACAGAGACCGTTTGGAGTTCACAGCCCTGAAAACTGAGCAAGAGATATATAAGACAATGTTTTATTGGCTAGTTTTGGTGTTGTGTAGGTCCAATTTCTCCTTTTATGTGTTCCCATGTCCCTTCTTGAAACAGCAATGTTTACTCTCTGCCATGATATCATAAAAATATGTAGTATATGTTTGAGTCATAGAGAATTATAGCTGTACATTTACCAAGAGGCAAAGAAGCACATTACCTTTGAAATTTTGAGAATTTTTGAAATTTAAAAATGAGGATATTTACAAAGTTGATGAATGAAGAAAGACAGTTATATTTGGACACACATATATAAAGAGTTAGAGAAACACGACTCATAATATTCATGTAAATTCCTCATATATATAGTTTCCTTCTTTTTACCACCATCATGTTATGTGAGATGCATTTATTTATGTCATGGTATTTCTGTAGTATTTATTTCTCATCAAGAAGAGTAAACTCAGTTTAGAACTTCCTCTTCTATGTAAAGTTAGTAGATATATACTTAAATTTTTAATATAATACATTTATTTCATGAATAATTATTGAAATATGAATTGAAGTATCTTAAAAATAATATATGTGTGTAACACCAAAAAGATGTGGGCTTGTGATGGTTCATTTTATGTGTGCCACTGATTAACTGTGGGGTTATTTGTTATTTGTGTAACTATTACTTGTGCAGGATCTATGAGATTCTTTCTAGATGAGGTTAACTTTTGAATCAGTAAGCTGACTCAAACAGCCTTCCATAATGTTGATGTGCCTCATATCAACTGTGGAAAAATGACCAACCCAAAGGAACAGAACTAACTCACTCTCTCTCTCTCTCTGTTTCTGCTGTGTTCTTTGAGCTGGAATGTACTCTCTGCATTTAGTCTTTGGCTTGGGCTACAATTTCCACCATTCGTTCTTCTAGTTCACATGGCTTGTGACTCGAAAAGTACCCACAGCATCATGGATTTTCCTTGATCTCCAGGCTACAAAATGTGAATCGTGAAATTTCATAGATTTGCTAACTCCCCAAGTCAATTATTACAATAAAAAAAGTCTCAGGCTGGAGAGATGGCTTAGTGGTTAAGGCGCCTGCCTGCTAAGCCTAAGAACCCAGTTCCAATCTCCAGGTCCCACGTTTAGCCAGATGCAAAGTGACGCAAGGGCACAATGCCGCACTTGCCCACAAGGGGGCACACACATCTGGATTTTGTTCACAGCAGCCGAGAGACAGCTGGCGCGCCCACTCTCTGTTTTCCTCTCCCTCTCTCTCTCTCTCTCCAAAAATAAAAAAAAATTAAAAAATTTAAAAAAAACTCTCATATGCATGCATATTACTAGCGTCACACACACACACACACACATTATATATATATATATAAAATGACAGGTCCTAGTAAAATTATATACCATATATAAGTACATGACATATATAACATATAGAGAATACATGTGAATCAATAAATAAACTACTATAAAATATATGTAGTATATAAATATATCTATATGCTACACATATAACATTCACTACTGCTTTTGTTTAACTGGAGGACACAGGCTAATACCAAACACTGTTTAATGGGAGTTAATGGCACTTCTGTATGCTTTGTGTATTGAAGATTTATTTATAGTTACTATTCTTTGTTACAAATAATTTGAATGATAAAGATAATTATTTTTAGGATTTAAAGTTTTCTAACTTTGAAGACCCAAAAGTACTAATGAGATGAATGAGTTGTAAATACCCTGTTGTGACTTGATTCAAGTGTCCCCCATTAGCTTATGTGTTTTGAATACTAGATTCCCAGCTGGTGGCAAGGTAGGAATTGGATCCTCCTGGAAGTTATATACTGTTGGATGTGGACGTATGAGTGTTACAGCTATCTTCCTCTTGCCATTGTTTGGCACACTCTTCTGCTGCTGGTGTCCACCTGATGTTGGCCAGGAGGTGAAGTCCACCCTCTGCTTATGACATCATTTTTTCTTGCCATCAAGGAGCTTCCATGCAAGTCTGTGAGCCAAAATAAATTCTTTCCTCTCACAAGCTGCTTTTGGTCATGAATTTTCTGCCAGCAGTGTGACGCTAACAGCAACACATTCCAACCAGGGGACACTTGTTCCTACAATAAAATCCATTACCTCATTCATCCTTCACAACAATTCTTGTGAAGAATTATCCCCTTTTGGGCTGGAGAGATGGCTTAGTGGTTAAGGTGCCTGCGTCCTAAGCCTAAGAACGCTGATTCCAATCTCCAGCAGTTCCAGTCTCCAGGTCCCACGTTTAGCCAGATGCAAAGTGATGCAAGGGCCCAAATGCCACACTTGACCACAAGGGAGAGCACACATCTGGATTTCATTCACAGCGCCTGAGAGGCTGTTGGCATGCCCATCTCTATCTGTCTTCCTCTCCTTCTCTTTCTGTCTCTCTCTGTGTCTCTCTCCAAAATATATATATATATATATATATGTAATATGTATCCCCTTTCTATATATCAGTTTATGTGATATTTTTTTCACTGGTACCTTATAGTCCAATGTTTTTCAACATTGTGTTTGACCATTTTTGGAACCATGAAACCCTTGATGAAAAATGCAGGTAGCTTAAGAAATTGTAACAATATTTCAATAAATGATTTTTAAAAATAAACTAGTTCTTAAAGGTCAATGCCATGCATTTGCTTTTTATTTAATTTTACCCATATTCTTAATTGTAGTAACTAATACATAATATCATCTCAATTCTTTTAAAGTCTATAGCACAATAGCATTAAGTTTATTCACATCATCAGGCAACCAAACCTGAGAATGTTCTCATCATGCAAAACTGAAATTCTGTAACCCTCTATTACCTTACATGAACTTGCTTATTTTAGATATGTCAGATAGGTAGAACAATGTTTTAAAACTTCTTTAAATTTTCATCAATAATCAGATTTATTATTTAACCAAATGCATTGTGTTAAAACCTTTCCTTATAAAGTTTAGTCTAACCACAATATATTGACTCTTGGTACAAAGATAGTTAGTACTCCAGGATTTGGCATGGTGTTTGAATTTAAAATGTAGTTAAATATTTTTAAAATATGTATTTATTTATTTACCTATTTATTTACTTATTTATTTAAGAGAGAGACACAGACAAAGAAAGAGGCAGATAGAGAGTGAGTATGGATGTGTCATGGCCTCCTGCCACTGAAACCAAACTAAATATGCATGCACCACTTTGTGCATCTAGTTTTAAGTGAGCGCTAGGGAATCAAAGCCAGGGTGGTGGGATTTGCAAGCAAGCACCTTTACCACTGAACCATCTCCATATGCCCACTTAAAACTTCTGTATCCATCTTTTCCATAACTTCTAACTTGAAGAATTACTTGAAAACGAATCCTCCAAAGAACCAAAATCTTTTCAAAAGAATTAAAAGAATTTTAAAAGGTAGTGGTGGAAGATTCAAGGAAAGGAAAGGAGAGGGTTGGGCAATGGGCAACTAATTATGAGATGTAGAGCTGAAAGTGTTGGCACAAGGAAATACTGCTTGTATACTTGATATAAGCATACAAAATGGATTTCACAGGTTGTGCAACACAGGCTAATCTCCAGAAGTGTTTCTTAAAATGCTGGTGTTGCTATGTTTTTTCTGCCTGAAAGCATTCATGGTTGATATTCTTGAGTGGCAGATAAACTGATGTACAGACAACATAAAGTTTGGCCTCCTAGTGGCACTAAATGATGGAAATGTAACAAAATTGATTTGGACTACTTCCCTGAAAGAATTGTGCATATATTCCAGATTTCCACATTCTATAACAAATCTAATATTATAACTGTGCAAAATGTGACATTAAAACCTACTACATTTTATAGCAGACTTACGGCAGATTTCTTTGAATAAAACCCAAGTATTCTCCATTTCTACTTTGACTACTTTCTTTTCCATATTCATTATAAAGAAGTAACAGATATGAGACTAATGTAATTGAAAGGTAGTATACCTATTAATAGCACAAACACACATTTATGCACACAAAAATTAACAGAAGGATATCTTAAGTATAAAAATCTAGGGATTACGCGGAGAAAAGCACTGTGAGGATAAAGGTATAAGTACACCCAACAAATACAATAAACTATAAATATTATCCTGAGATGAATCACTGTTTGAATATAGCAAACAAACAAATGACTCAAGGAATCTGAAGGAGTTGAGGCATGTACCTTTAATCCAAACACTCCAGTGACAGAGGCTGGAGGATCATGACTTTGAGGTCAGCTTGGGATATACAGCAAATACCAGGTCAGTTTGGCTGCACTGTGACATTCATTAAGAAAACTGAAGACCATAATTCCCTTCCTGTATTTCACTGCAAATTTATGCTATGAGCAGGACAAGTCACGTTACTGAGTGACTCAATTAGAGCAAGGTGTGAGAACTGAACTGTACTCTTGAAAATAAGGAAAGCCTGAGAAGCCATCTACTAGGTATCAAACTGCTAAACAAAGAACAGTAGTATACTTAGGAGAAACATAAATCATAAATTCTTTATAATAATGTTATTCACAGAGACATGTTTATCATTAGCAATCTTCCTTTTAAGCCCCTAAACAATTACATGCTCCCAAGCTATAGTGCCTAATAGACACAGTATTAAAATGAAATCTATGATTCTATTTTTATGAGGAGAAGGAAGGGAGGGTTCACTGCAAACCTGACCAAGTAAGAAGAGAAAACAATATTTATAGAAGATGGGGACAGTGAGCCAGGAAAGACAGACTTGAAACTGCAGGAAGGCTGTGGGAGAACGGTCACATGGCCATGTTCAACCCATCACCTGCTGGCACAGCATCTCCTCTGAGGACGGGTGTGGCTCCCTGCCACCATGACTGATGGCAGAATCACAGACTTGTCACAGTACTAAGGAACTTCATGACAAAAAGACATACTGCTTTAATGTGAGCATTAACTAAGCTTAAATATAGAGCACAGCTGTCAAACCACACAGACACTTCTGATCTGATATCATTCAGATGTTTTTTTTTTTTTTTTTCACTGATTGCACTTTGAAATAATCTTAATACTGTCAATAGAAGAAATGGGTCAACTCTGGGTCAAAGCTGAAAATCACTGATTTTCTACCTTTAAAATGTTTTACTTTAGCCAGGCTTGGTGGTTTATGCCCTTAATTCCAGCCTTGTGAGACTGAGGTAGGAGGATCACTATGAGTTTGAGGACAGCCTAGAGCTACAGAGTGAGTTTCAGATCAGCCTGGGTAAGAATGAGACACTGCCTGGAAAACTCAAAATAAATAAATAATGTTTTATTTAATGTCTTTTTAGTAACAATTCTGTTGACTAGTGGAAATATTAGAATTTTAATTATTTTAGAATGCTAAGAATTATTAAAGAACATATAATAAAACATTGGATGGATTTGTAAACTAAAAGATCAAAGCATATCAAGGAAACGAGACCTTATTTTCAGTGTAACTGAGCAGACTAAAATATAAGAATCAGTCATTCCCTGAAGGACAAGTTGATTCTCCACAGAATATGTGGAGAATTGTACCTATGTAAATTCACAATAAAATGGCTGCATTGCAAAGGACAGAACGATGAAGACAACAAGACTTCAATGACATTTTTTAATCTACAAGAAGGAGAAGAAGACAGTGTTATAACAAAAACACAATGGAACATTCTTAAGGGACTGCAATACTCTCATGTGTGAGACTTACTGAACATTATAAAATACATTTTCCATGTAAAAATCAATAATCCTGACACATAAAGTGAAAATTTTGATAACAATTCTCAGAACAATTTTCTTTCTTTGGAGGTTACCAATAGGGGATGGACAGTATTAATTTGAGTCTTAATTAAGGATGCATCTGAATATTAAAAATAATGTGTGATACTTAGTAGACATTCAATAATGTCAGCATAGTTGACAGGATTGTAATAGCCACATATTTGTTAGATAATCCCTATAATACTCAAAGTAGATTTGATGTACAAGTGATGTGAAACTATGATTTATTAGCTAAAGGAAACTAGGCACATGGGATCATCTCACTGTTAGTAAACTTGTTAAAATTCATTTTTATTATAAATATCAGGATCTGAGATTGCTCTGAACTGAAAAAAGCAATGCAGTGATTTAGCATTGCCCACTTTTTATCTTTAATGCAAATAATTTACTATGTTTTATGTTGTTTATTATAGTTGGACAATTTAATTGAAGATCAATCTGGGAGAAATGTTAAGAATCACTATAGTGAATACAATTTTGTAGAGATTGAAGCTAATTGCATTGGAGTAGTGAGTTGTATGCGGAAACAGTAAACAAAATAGTGAAGAAAATAATGAACAATCCAAATTCAACATAGCTCAGCAATATTTCTTAAATCTCACCATGGCATTTGAATTGAAATTAATATATATTTGAAATATAATATATATAATTGAAATTAGAATATATATGTATATAATGGTCATAATAACACTATATATAATTTGTAAAAATGATGTCATATACTAACCATGAACTCATGCGTTGCTATTAGGTGGTTACTTCTGCACATCCAGGGCTTGATGGAGAAGCACTAATCTATGCTATTGCTGGATGAAGACCTGTTATGTAGCAGTTGTGATAATGTGAGAAGAAGAAGAAGAAAACATTTTACACGCAGGCTGAACCACAACCTTTAATTCCACACCTTATGAAGAAAGGAAGCCAGCAGACCAACTTTGAGCACAGCTGCAAGCATGGGGTGAATGTAGTCCACAGAGTCTGGCAGACTGTTTGACTAAAGGGCAAAGATTCACGCAGAGCCAGGTTTCACAAATAATGGTAGTAGAGCCCGCAGTGCAAGGCATAGTTTTAACATGGGTACAATGCAGCCAATGGACACTTCTGCCTTTTTTCCACACTGTCTATGTGAATAGCCAGTGCTTCAAAAGTGGCATTTGTCACAGAAAGATCTAAAGTTTAATATGGCCATTCTTCCCTGAGAAAACCTGTCAGGTCAGCTGGCAGTATCAGATGAAGTGGTAGCAATGATAAATCTATTTAAACTGACTGGCTCTAGGAGCATTAGGTTTCACACTATGACCCTAGCAGACTATGTTTAGTTCAAACAATATACAAAACACGTTAAAATTTAATATTACCTATAACTTACATTGGTCAGTGCCTGGGGTCCAGCAACACTCAATTGTTCAACTTGCAAATAACAGGAAGAAAATACATATAACCCAAATACCCATGAAGTAAATTATACTGTAAAATTACAGTAGTTCATATGGACTAACTCTATGAGAGTCAAACATAATAACTTGTGAAAAATTATAAATTAAAATAAAATAAAATAAAATAAAATAATATAGCACTAGCTATATGGAATTTAGGCTGTGTTAGTGAGCATTAGCTAGCCCATATAAGTAAGAAGTTTAGTAATAAAACAGCAATTATCTTCCTACAATGTGTACTTTTATCCATCCCCTGAGAAAGGTCTGCCCATTCCTGATTTTCCCACATTCCACATTTCCATATTTCAATTAAAAATGATGACACAGACAAAAAAAAAAACCCTATTACCAGCTATGAAGGTCTTATTGTTCAAACTCCTTATAAAAATAACTCCTAAGTTATAAATGCAATTTATATTTTCTACACAACTATATTTACACAGCAAATTCACACAAATATTTCTAATAAATGCCCTATATGTTTATATCAATTATTCATTTACTCTTGCATCTGTCAAAATATTAAGCAAATATATTTGGGTACCTACTGTAGCACAATACATGGTGTAGTGCTGACCAAGTATCTTGTGTATCATACAGTATACAAGGAAGCAGGGACAGAGCTGAGAGAAGCTGGGAAAATCATTATTTAGAATGTGTGGATTGTTTTGAAGTTGAAATAGACTATGCTCATATAATCACACAACAATATAAAATGCAGCAATAATAATTACTGGGAATGTGTGACACATTGTGTTATGCAATAATACATGTTTTAGGGATGGGTTCCTTTGTGAAATTAATGTTTCTCCCAGCAACAAAGAGGGAGAATACTTTGTGAGTAAAGGTGGCTCTGTGTGCAAAGATGGGAATAAGATTCTGAGATGACTGAGGCACTGAAACTTTCACCTGTCAATATGAATCATATTCCAAGAAATATGTACAGTATGGTGCATAGCAGGGACAAAACTTGACTTTGTTTTATTTTATTTCATTTTTTTTCCTTTCTACTGTATAGCCTTGTCCTCCTGAACAATTTCAGGAAGTCAGAATTCTCTAATAAACTATTCTTTTTAAAAAAATTTGTAATAAACTATTCTTGATCTGAGCCATAATGCTCCAGTGTAACTGATGGTGTTGGTAGAAAGAGAAAATAGCTATCTAAAAGTAAGCTTGTCATGAAAATAGAAAGATTCTAACAATGATACACATTTATATACTCATATACAAATGCATTCAACATGCCATTGTCACAAAATGCTACAAACACTCTACAGTATTTGCTAAAGTGTACTCTAGGAGTCATTCAGTATAATTCCACTCACTCTTGACAATATATTAACAAATGTACATCTAATATTGTCGCACAACTCTAAAGTTATGATTGTGAAACATATTATCTACACACGGGAAGAAATTTTATTTTTCAAAAAGATAACTCAGAGCAAAGACCAACAATAAATTAATGCAATATTGATGTTTTCAAGACCAATATTCATTAATGTATACAATAAAAATACCCCCATTCCTATTTCTAACATAATGTAATTTCCTAGTTGTGAGGTCATCTAAAATAATGGTTAATATAATAATGATAGATATAGCGAATTAAGGGGGAAGCTGTTCTCTGGAACCACAATGAAGATCCTTTATTATCAAAAGTAAAGGATGATGACAATCTGTCTATTGACGATGACTCTTAAAGCACCTGTACAGTTAACCTCATTGCTATACATTTGTGATTTTGTTTTGGAATTAGATCAGAAGCTATTTGTTGTGCTTTTTTGAGATTGCATGCTTGCTACTACAAAAAGAAAATATAAGTATGATAGAACTTCTTGCCTTTTTAAAAACTAGTATGTGTCAAATAAGAATAAAAATTAGGAGCTAGATCAAATAATTTTGTTCATGGTCAAAGCAAACAAAGTGTTTATAAACCCATGGACAGGAAACAAACTGCAGTATGTATCCACAGCAAACACAGAGATAAAGGGTAAGGAACTTCTAATACATGGTGCTATTACAAACTTGGTTTTTGTTAGAACAATCATCTTTGGCATAATCATTGACTAATGTACCCTCCTGGCCACAGTGTATTGAGTGGACTTTCCACAGGATGTATATTCATAGAGGATGGCAGCTATGACATAGCTATTTGTTTACTGTGTTATAAGGATGGTCACTTTTATTAAAAGCTTATGCTCTTTAACACCATATTAAAGATATCAAAAATAAGCTCAGGGTTCTACTATCATTGGTTTCCAATTTTAAAGGAGATAAGGACAGGGTAAATTAATGGGTTGTTTTCTTCTGTTTCCTAAGTTTTGTCTTTTTCTAAAAAATATCACTATTTATACTACTATTTATACATAAATTTGTAAGTATCTTTATTTTCCTTTAATATTTATCTTCAAATCTGTTGCATCAGTTATTTATATTTTTTAAACTTTGAAAATATATCTTGGCTCCAACCACTTCCTGTCAACTCCATAGCTACCTCACTGATGAAAAACCACAGTTACTTCAACTGGAGAGTTTACTAAACTCTTACTTTAGCTCCATCTCCTGTTCACAAGCACAGGAAAGGGATGAGAATTGTCAATCCTTGCCCCAAAATTTCAACAGTTGTTTCATTATCTTTTTAAATAAATCTACTTTCTTTTTTTCAGGGTGGACAGCTGGGTCAGTATTGCCTATCACCTTCCACAGCTTTGTACTTGGTTCTTTTCCAGGTGTTTGATCATCTCGATCCTATGGCAAGAGAACTCATTCTCCCAAAGATATTTGTGTTAGCTCACTGCATCTTCCCCTCTACCTTCTGCTGTTTTGATACTGTATGTCTCATGCAATCTTTTGTCCTTGGTGAGGCCTAAAAGACACTTCATTTTCAGTCCTCCTTTGCTCTATCAGTCATTATATGCAACATTCTTTTATTTACTTCATAACACCCAAGTACTATGTGAAGCTGGATTATTCACTTACCCCCATGTCCTCCTCTGGAATTCATGATAGGACTATCAATTATTTCCTGCTGTGTCTTATGAAATGCAATATTGAGTTCTATATAAAAGAGATTTATAATTTGATGTGCAGCTAATAAATGCAACTCAGTAAAAGCTACAACAAAAGTTAAGTATTGAATAACTACTGCTCTATCCCTATTATGAGTGAAACACTTTTCCATAGACAGGGATTACAAAAGGAGTAAGACATACAAACTGCTTACGAAAATAAGAGTATGAGTGTCCAATCAATATCTGTCAATAATGTATGACATTGTAAGAAAAATGTTATCTGCAATGAATAAAAAAGAATGTTTCTGACAAAGACAGGAATGATTTATGAGAGAATAGGACTTTGGTCTTTGTGCTGTGAACGAATTCACAATGTACAAAATCCAGGGCAAGAAACACTAATAATAGAAGCCACAGTATTCAAAGAGTATGGAAAGATTTTTGTCTAAAGAATGACACAAGTCCAGTATGCACTAAGCACAGTATGACGACTTGAGAGTATTTATAAGAAACACTTATAATGAAGGAGCATATGATCAGATCATATTTAAATAGTGTTAAGTGTTTCTTGTTAAATCTGATAATGTAAGGATAAGTGAGTGCTCTTGGAAAATTGAACCATACAGAGCAGGATTCAATGAGGAACTTCATATGAGACATGAGAAATATAAAACATATGAAGCTTTACCATACATAGGACCAAGTGAAGAGTGCCACCATTCACTCACACATGTGCAAAAATGCATTGTGGGTAAAAAGCAAAAAGCACCCATTATAAGCAGTGCAATAGACAATGGGAAATAACTTTTTTTTGGAGAGAGACAGAGAGAGAGAGGGAGAGGAAGACAGATAGAGATGGGCGTGCCACCAGCCTCTCAGCTGCTGCCAACGAAATCCAGTTGTGTGCGCCCCCTTGTGGTCAAGTGCAGCATTGTGCCCTTGCGTCACTTTGCCTTGGGCTAAACGTGGGACCTGGAGATTGGAACCCCTGGAGATTGGAACCAGCGTTCTTAGGCTTAGGAGGCAGGCACTTTAACCACTAAGCCATCTCTCCAGCCCAACATTTTTTTTATATCATTTATTTCATGTTTTGTCAATTTTGATTTTATATATACATATACATAAGCCTGGTTCATATTGATGCAAAAAAATACCTGATCAAGAGCAGCTTGAGGAGGCCAGGCGTGGTGGCTCTCCCCTTTAATCCCAGCACTCGGGAGGCAGAGGTAGGAGGATCGCCATGAGTTCGAGGCCACCCTGAGAATACAGAGTGAATTCCAGGTCAGCCTGGGCTAGAGTGAGACCCTACCTCGAAAAACCAAAAAAAAAAAAAAACAATTAAAAAAGCAGCTTGAGGGAAAAAGGTTTATTTTGGCTTACAGATTCAAGAGGAAGCTCAGTGATGGCAGGGGAAAAAGATGGCATGAGCAGAGGGTGGATATCACCTCCTCACCAAAATCATGTGGACAATATCAGCAGGAGAGTGTGCCAAACACTGGCAAGGGGAACCTGGATATAATACCCATAAGCCCACACCTTCAAAAGAGTCTATGTTTTCCTGTTGCCCCAATTCAGGCCAGCTGCTCAAATCTCTAAGGTTGTAATCTCTCATATAAATGCAGCTGAATGGGCAGAGGTTTCAGTCGAAAGATTTCATTTCCATGCCATATCCCTCTGCTTACACCAGTATGTTTCTACACAATGCAACCCTGAATAAGTTCTCAGGACACAGGCATAACAGCAGGCCTCTCACACAAACTGCTTCTAGCACAGCCAAGGCAAAGTTCTTTCTCACCCTCATAAGCCAAACTTCACAGTCCTTGGTTCTTTCTGAATTCAGGTCTTTCAACTCTGAATAGTCCATCAAGTTGTACTTACAGCACTGCAAAGCATCTCTTAGTCCAAGGTTTCAAATTCTTCCAAATTCATCTTGTAAATCATCTCCAAAAGGCCAAAAAGCCACACAGTCAGGTGTCTAGCATCAATGACACACACCACTTATTGGTACAAACTTTACTGTTGTAGTGTGGTTCACATTTCTGCCAGAAAATACCTGATCAAGAGCAGCTTGTGAGAAGAAAAGTTTATTTTGGCTTACAGACTCAAGGGGAAGTTCCATGATTTCAGGGGGAAAAGATGGCATGAGCAGAGGGCGGACATCACCTCCTTGCCAACATCTGGTGAATAATTTCAGCAGAAGAGTGTGGCAAACACTGGCAAGGGGAAACTGACTATAGTACCCATAAGCCCACCCCCAACATACACTGCCTCCAGGAGGCATTAGTTCCCAAATCTCTATCAGTTGGGGATCCTAACATTCAGAATACCTAACTTTATGGGGGATACCTGAATCAAACCACACACACACACACACACACACAGTGTGTATATAATGTTTTGAACATATTCACTCCATTTCACTCTTTTATCTCCCTTAACCCCCTTCCTCTTTCCAACTAGACCCTTCCTACTTTCATGCCATATGTGTATGTGTGTGTGTGTGTGTGAGAGAGAGAGAGAGAGATATAGAGAGAGTGTGTGTGTTCTTATGACTTTAATTGGGTTCACTCGCATAAGGATGTGTGGCAGGTTATTAACTGGTGCTTGGGAAACCTACTGGTAGATACACTACTGAAGAACATGTCTCCCCAATCCAATGAAGCCATTAAATGCTTATAGCTCCTTTGTGAAGACTGGATATCTGAGATATGGAGATAGCCTCCCTAAATTCAGAAAAATATCCACTGAGATAATATATAACATTTTTCAAAGACTAGTAAAGTAAAACAATCTATGTGGTAAGAGCCAGGGTGGCAGCATCACATGATCCCAGGAGATATAAAGACGAGAAAAAGAAATGTTACCGTAACAGATTGCTTCAACTATGACAGGAAAGAACCAAGAAAGAGAAAGTAGCAGACTGCTTTTTTCAAGGTTTCTAAAGAAATTAAGGAGGAAAATGATAGTAGCTTGAGAAGGCAGAAATGAGAAATTAAGGTAGAAAAACCAAATATCCATAAGTGTGGGTGTCTCACAAGAGCTCATGAAACACAATAAAAAAAAATGGACAAGAAAGATGAGCTATGTACTTTGTGATGGTTTCTACTGATGTACAACTTGAAATGAACTAAAGAAGCCTCTGGGCATACCTCTGAGGGATTGCCTTCGTTATTTAGCTGATGTGGGAAGAACTGCCTTACCTGTGAGCATCACAATTCCTAACTGAATAAAAATTCCTGACTGAATAAAAAGAAAAAGTGAAAGGAGGAACAGCATTCATATTCTTTCCTTCTGAGCTCTGGACAGTGTGACCAGCTGCAGTTTCCATACCTTCAGTGCTATGATGGACAATACCCTTGATCTATAAGATTGATTAATCCCTTCTGTTCTTAAACAGATATGTGTCAGGTATTTTGTCCCATCAAAGAGAAATATAGCTAACACACAAAGAATGATTATTTATTTACATGTAGAAAACAGTTACTGTACCATTTTCTGCCACTATAATAAGGTACCACACATATTTTAAAAAAAGGACTGGGACTCAGGGAAATCCAAAAGAATGAAGTCTGTGTCATATTAACTTATTGCGAGGGCTGTTTTTTTCAGCTCCACAACTTATTCAAGGTAAGAGTATGATTAGAGAGAGAAAAACATTTTTAATGACATAAGAAATAAACTACTCTTTCCAGAAGAGGATTAATTGATTTATGGAAACAGAGCCCTAATGGCCTAGAAGTTCCCATTATTCTCTATATTCCAAGACTGACACATTGAGAATTGGGGTTTTAAAACAAACTTTTGGAGAGACACACCCAAGCCATAATACAGGGATTCCAATCTTTCTGGCCAGGTATTTCTTTTCTTTTCAATTAATATATCCAATGTACAAGCTACTTTGTTTCATGAGGATAATTTTGATTACATTATATACTTTATGTTTAGCATATGTCCCTCTATACTTCCTTCCCACAACTTTCAAATTACCACGTTTAGCATCTTTGTTTCCCAGATTGTTTCACTTCTGCTTTACAATTAATATCCATACATCTATATAAAATCTATGAAGAACATACAAGAGAAAATATGATATTTATCTTTCTGATACTGACTTAATTGGCGTGAATGTTATTGGCTCAGATTTTGTTTCAGTTATACATGCTGTTAAAACATGAAGACATGCTATACAGTTTTAAAGAAAATTACTTAGCAGTTCCTAAGGGTTGTGTCCTATACAATTATAAATAGCAACCATTATCAAAGGAAAAAAAAAAAAAAACAGAAACTAAACTCTACCAACCAACACTATAATCAGTGATTCTCTGTAAACTAAATAAAAAAAGAACTGTAATGCAGAAGAAAATACTACAGATGAGCAAAACAAGAACTACTGATATATCTGTGGCAATAATCACTAAGAATAACCCTTTACAGTTAGGTCCTATTTGCTGGGAGAAAACACTCTACCAGCAGCAGCATGCGAGAGGAAAGGATGTATTTTGGCTTACAGACGCAAAGGAAAGATCCATGATGGCAGGGAAAACAATGGCAAGAGCAGAGGGTGGACACCACCTCCTGACCAACATATGGTGGACAAAGGCAGAAGGAGAATGTGCCAAACATTGGCAAGAGGAAGCTGGCTATAACACACATAAGCCCCCACCCCCAAATATATATTGTGTCTATGAAGCTCTAATTCCCATACCGTCATTATCTAGGTAAGTAGCATTAAGATTAAATAAGATTATGAGGGACACCTGAATCAAACTACCACATTCTACCCCTAACTCCCATAAACTAACAACCATCCATGATATAAAAATGCAATGTATTTAGTCCAATTTTAAAAATCCCCATAGTTTTTACCAATCCCTATGTTGTTCAAACATCACCACAGTCCAAGGTCTTTAACTGAGTTATAATACCAAAAAAAAAAAAAAAAGCCCATTCTCCAATATCAAGCTCCACCAATTGTGTGCTATAAGGTCTATGCATATAATAGTCTCTCTAAAATAATAGTGATCATCCCATCTATCTGGTACTGACTTCTCTCTCTGAGGGAGAATTTGCTTCTCTTTTTCAGATGGATGTTGAACCTGAGGGGAGGATCAGCCGATCACACCTCAAGAGGGCCCCAGCTGAAACCATAGAGTAATGGGGGAAATGGGCAAGAGTGGAGCTTTCTCGGTAAAACTGACACCAGCACAAGGCTCAAGGAGATAAACACAGAGAACATTCAACTCCTACTAAGCCAGATATCCAGAGACACAGAGCCTCCCAAGACCTCATCACTGAAGTAGAACTAAAATGAACCCAACATGGCTCAGGGAAATTTGTGGAAGAGGGGGCAGAAAGAGTGTTATAGCCCCAAGTTGGGTCATTATGGACAGAAATATTGCCCCTTCCCCATAACTGTTGGCTACCCCCATAATGCATGGCCTACATTCCCCAATGAGGAGGGTACATGCAGAAGGGGGAGGACAGAGAAGAGGCTATCAAAGGCATCAACATGAATGTAAAATTAAAATAAACAAATTTTTAAAAACCCCATAGTTGCAAAGAATAAACATTTACATTGCAAAATATTAGGAAATAGTAAGCCACTTTCTACACCCATGCTAGTGGAAATGACCTCAATTCACCAACAAAAGGTTGGATAAATAGGAATCCTCATTCACTGTTGGTGGGAATGTAACCACTATGGAAAGCAATATGGAGACTCCTAAAAGGATGACTATAGAGACTAACAGACCCAGTTATTGCCTTATTAGGCATTTACCCTAAAAGCTCCAAGCCTCAGATATTTGCTGAACCATGTTTATAGATGCAAAGAGCTGGAATCAACCCAGATGTCCAACATTAGATGAATGGATAACTAAAATGGAATTCTACATAGCAATAAGGAAAAAAGACACAATGCAATTTGAAGAAAAATGGTCAAACTTGGAACAGATAATTCTCAGTGAATTTACCCAACCACAGAAAGATAAGTGTCACATGGTCTCACTCCTGTGTGGCTCCTAACCTGAATTTCCTCAAGATGTTGACACACCTAATAAATATTTCTAGGACTGGACAATATGAATGGTGGGGCAGGAAGGGGACGTCAGGGTGGGGGGGCAAAAGCTGGACCCAATTGGAAATGGTACCACAAAATCCTATATCCTGAAAGACATACTGAAAGGCTAAACCTTCATCAGGTACTTAGAACACCTGAATCACAGGAGCCTGGAGAGGGTATGATGAAGACTAACCTCAACCCTTCTTGTTACCCTCTGACTCCCTCTTCTTTGTCTTCTCTCTCTCTCTCCTGCTCTTTCATTTTACCTATATTTTTCTTCCTTCTTTTCACTTGGTACTGCCCTGTAACTCCCAGTACCAGCATATGGTTAACATCCACAAAGAACTGTTGATCAGAGAGACCTCCAAGATTTCCCAAAAGAAGACATATTTCTGTCAGAGTACTTGATTACCCACCAAAGGTTAATGGTAAGACCCTACTGCCAAAGACACCATATGCTGTTGGGACAGAACATGGAGTGACCTGGCTGGAATCTGGAAGAGAGTCAGTCCCCAGACAGTTAGCTTGTCTAGTGCCAGAAGGTGTTACATGAGTGGGGAAAAATGACCAACATATAAGCAACTCATGGTCTGAACTACTCAGCAGCAATCAATCTGATGTGAAGCTGACACAAGTGCAAAAGTGGCAAAAAGCCATGGTGGGTTACCAACTGCTCTTGACTTAGCTAACAGATCTGCTCAGTGGAATAGAACCCATACCTGGAACTTGGAAACAAGTCAGAACCATATCCAAAAAATGAGTTTGCACTCCAATATCAAGGTCCCACCAATAGTGGGATACAAGAGGGCCTACACCTATTAAATTCTCTCTAAAACAATGATGGTTATCCATGTATCTTGCACTGACCTCACTCTCCTTTGGAGAATTTGCTTCTCTTTTTCAGATGGACACAGAACCTGAGGAGAGAATCAGTACATCACACCTCACCAGGGCACCAGTTGAAGCCATAAGATAATTGGGGAAATGAGCAAGAGTGCTGCTTTCTCAGTGAACCTGGTGTCAGCACAAAGGTGAAGGAGATAGACACAGAGAACACTCAACTCCTACAAATCAAATATCCAGAGACACAGAGACTCCCATGAGCTCATCACTGAAATAGACCTAAAATGAACCCAACGTGGCTTAGGGAAATTTGCAGAAGAGGGTCAGAACGATTGTTAGAGCCATAAGTTGGGTCATTATGTCCAGAGTCATAACCTCATCCCCATAACTGATGTCTATCACCACAATGCAACACCCACAATCTCCGAGGGTGGAGGACAGGTAGAAGGCTAATAATGATACCATCATAGCTGTATACACATTATATAGATAACTAATAAAAAATAAAATAAATAAAAAATAAATAAAAACGGCTGGATGACTGCATTTAAAAATAAGATCCAACTATCTACTATCAACAATGAACATACATAGTTATTAAAAATACCAAAATCCTGTCAAAGAAAGGAAAACAGACTCTGAAGAGAGTGAAAGCTAAAGCAAACAGGCATGACTATGCTGAAACTTCAAACTAAAATGAATCAGAGTGGACAAAAAGGGGGACTACATATTAACAAAGGGAACAATTCATCAAGAAGACGTAACAATTATACTTATGCTCCATTTTTATTATACAAACACTAAAAGACAAAAAGATCACATCAACCAAACCACAACAATAATAGCAGCTACAATATCCTATTCTAGCACTTAGATTATCTGGACTGAAAATCATCAAAGAAATTTCAATAAAAACTAAACCACAGATGATTTGAACTTAAAAGATATATACAGACTATTCTACTCAACAAACAGGGAATGTGGCATATTTTTATTGACACAGAACCTTCTGAAAAACTGCCTTTATAATAAGTCACAAAATAAACCTTGAAAAATATTTTTAATGGATGGAATCACTTGCATCTGATCAGACCACAGCAGAATAAAAATAAATAATCAATAGCAGGAGAGAATACAGAAACTAGGCAAATTCTTGGAGACTGAAATAAAACGCTTTTTGAATTAATAATGGGTTAATGAATAAATCCAGGATACAGGATAAAAATTTATATATATATATATATATATATATATATATAAATTTTTATTTATAAATATAATTATATTTATTTATAAATATATATATATATATATATTTATTTATTTGAGCTGGAGAGATGACTTAGCAGTTAAGGCATTTGCCTGCAAAGCCAAAGGACTCAGTTTCAATTCCCCAGGACCCACGTAAGCCAGATGCACAAGGTAGTGAATGTGTCTGGAGTTTGTTTGCAATGGCTGGACACCCTGGCTTGCCCATTCTCAATATTTCTCTCTCTTTCACTCTCTCTTTCTTCCTCCCTTGCTTCCTTATTTCCTCCCTCCCTCCTTCCCTCTCAATATATATATATATATATACATAATGATTATATAAATCATCCGGGATATAGTCAAGACAGTCATAAATGGAATTTTAGGATCATAAGTGCCCATATGAAGAAATTGGAGTGATTTCAAATTAAAAAAAAAAAAAAAAAACCTCTAATGATCCACATCAAGGTTTTAGAAAACAACATTAAACCAAGTAGAGAGCAATAAATGATAAAGATTAGAGCAAAGTTTAATGAAACACACACTGAAAGAACAATACTCAGGATCAAACAGTTGGCTTTTCAGACAGTTAATAACTAAATAAACCTTCAGCCAAATAAACAAATAGAAGGAGAGAGAAGAGCTAAACAAAATCAGACACAAAGGCAGTTGTTATAACAGACACCAATGAAATCCAAAATATCATTAGAGAATACTGTGAAAACTTACATTCCAAAAAGCTGCAAAGAATAGAAGAAATGGACAAATTTCTAAATATGTAAGTCTTTTCAAAGTTAAAATGAAAAGCTATCAACAACTTAAACACATCATTACCAGCAATGAGTTTAACTCTATAATGAAATTTCTCCTCACAAACAAAAGCCCAGGTCCACATGAATTCACTGCCAAATTCTATCAAACTTTTATGAAAAATCGAACACCAGGTCTTCTCAAATAGTTCCTTAAAATAGGAATAGAAGGAACCCTTCCAAATTCATTCTACAAAACCAGTATGAATCTGATTCCTGAAATGGGAAAATGTGCAAAATAAAATTAAAAATCAACTTCCCTGAAGAACATAAATGCAAAAAATTCTCTGGAAAAATATCTCAGTGGTTCAGGCACTTGCTCACAAAGCATAATTATCTTAGTTCAGTTCCTTAGTACACACATAAAGCCAGATTTAAAAAAAAAAAAAAAAGTGATGTATGCATCTAGTTTGTTTAATGTGACTGGAGGCCCTGTCCCACCCATTCTTTCTCTCTTTCTCTCTCTTTTTCTCTCTCTTTCTTGGACATGGTGGGCCATGTCTTTAATCCCAGCATGGAGGAGGCAGAGGTTGGAGGATCACAGTGAGTTTGAGATCAGCCTGAGATCCAGGTCAGCCTGGGTTAGAACAAGAACCTACCTCAAAAAATCAGAGTTGATGGTCATATTAACAAAATGATCCATGATTACCAAGTAGATTTCACACTAGTGATGTAATGTTGGATAAAATTATGCAAATAAGGGACAATAACACACCATATACTATAATTAATGACAGAAATCAAATGCATGACATCTAAATCACATCCTTGAGTGGGGGGTAATGTAATTTGTTGAAGACAGGGAGGAAAATATATGAGCACAAGAAAATGAGAAGTGAGGATATGAATTGCT
The DNA here is from genome assembly GCA_036365145.1 of Orientallactaga sibirica. Lineage (NCBI taxonomy): Eukaryota > Metazoa > Chordata > Mammalia > Rodentia > Dipodidae > Orientallactaga > Orientallactaga sibirica. The sequence goes on from JAEOAD010000033.1 coordinate 21,877,326, forward strand.
AACTTCTAGGTATGACAATCCAATATACTCATGTTCTTAAAGTAGGTATGATTTCCTGTATATGATTGAATATATCAATATCTTATCATAGATAAAGGAGGAGTGCATGAGAAACCATACCTTCCAAGGTAAATAATGGAAAATGATGGCTGCTGGAAGAGGGATGTCAAGTCCTATCATGGTCTGGCCCATGGAAGATTGATTATTTTCTAGTAAATAACTGCTAACCCAGGGTTATGTATGTTCTTCTAACTTAAGAGTGAATAAAAAATTAAAAATAATACGTACAAGGCATGAAAGTCAAATAAGTATTTAATGAGAGGAAGAAGAGTCTTAGTAGTAGGGGAAACAAGAAGACAGGGGATCAAAACATATTGTATACATATATGAAATTGTCAAAAAATAAATAATAAAGAAAACACATGTTCATATCAGTGGATGCAGAAAATTCAAGAAATTACAGCATATCTTCATGCAAACCATCCTGGAAAAAATAGAAATAATTAAGACAAACTTCAAAATAATATGATACATGGCTAATATTATACTAAATTGAGAAAAACTGAGATTAATTCATCTACAATCAGGAATGAAGCAACAATGCACACTTTTACCACAACTATTCAGTATAGTAAGTGAACTCTTAGCAAGGACAATAAGACAAGAAGAACCCATAACAGGAAGATAAGAAGTAAAGGAAGTCAAAATATTCCTATTTATTGATGGCATGATTCTTTACTAAATGATCTTATAGTATTTACAAGAAAATTCTGAAATCCAATCAGTAAATTTTCAGGATAAAAACATCAGGGGAAGGAGGGTAGGGAGGAGGAAATCAATGGTACCAACACATGATGTTTCCATGCAATGTTTCTTACTTAATAAATAAAAATGATAACAAAAAGAAAATGTGGAGCTGGAAAAAAACAATAGTCAAAATTCAGTAGCTATTATATACATCAATAATGAAAACACAGAGAAGAAATAAGGAATGTATCCATTTCATTATAGTTTCAAAAATTAAGTATTTAGGAATAATCCTAACTGAAACCATAAAAGACCTCTACAACAAAAAATTAAAAACATTTTTTAAAAAAGGAATCAAGATACTATACAATGGAAAGAATTTCCATGCTTCTGGATTGTCATAATTAATATTGTAAAAATGGCTATATTAGCAAAAGTCATCTAAAGATAGCAATGCACTCCTCACAAAATTACAATGACAATCTTCACTGAACTAGCAAAAAACAATCCATGAATTCTTGTAGAATAACAAATGACCACAAATAGCTAAATCATTCCAGAGGAGAAAGAAAAGAAGCAGTGTGTGTTTTTAGGGTGGTCTGGAAATCACCAAAACTGCCAATGTTGACCTCAAACTTGGGCAGCCCTCAAGATTGAGACTTCAAGTGTTGGCATTACAAGAGTGGCCATACAACCATGCTTGAATGATGTGTTTCAGTATGCTCATTTGACTTGAGTGCTTCAATCATCCTAATACTTTATCTGCCAAAGAAAATATATTCTGGAAGCAGAATGAAATGAGATACTATGAGGTTATTTACAAAGCACCTGTGGTTTACACAATGTAAAATGTTACCTTTATTTTTTTTATTTTATTTATTGTTTTTTTACTAATAATATACCTGAATGTCATCTTAGCATTGTACAGGCCAGACATCAATGCCATGTCTCCTAGAATCATTTTCTTATTTTTTGAGACAGAGTTTTGGGGTTTGGATGAAGTTGCCCTGGGAGAGAAACTTGTGGAGCCTCTGGGAGGTAAAACCTTGCTGGAAGAGTTGTGTGCAATGCTCTTGCCATTTCTAGCTAGATCACTCTTGGTGCTTCCTCTCACCTTTGGAAGAAGTGATGGTCAGCTGTCTGTGTTTTTCTCACCATAATGGAAATTTCCCTTGCAATTGTAAAGCGAAATAAACCCTCTCCTTCCTGAGGCTACTTTTGATTAGGTGTTTTGTCCTCGCAATGAGAAGTTAACTGTAAAACGGGGTGTCTTACTGAACCTTGAGCTTGCCAATTTGGTTAGACTAGCTTGACATACAGCCTCCAGAATCCTCTTGTCTCTGCCTCCCCAGTGCAGAGATTACAGGTACTCCATGTTTATGATTGTGCTGTGTGTGGTTTACCAACTGAGCCATCCCCTCCTCATCTAGCATGATGCTTTTCTTTTTTAGTCACTAACTAGACTATTATTTTCTTGAAATCAGGAAGGGTATGTTTTTGCTTACCCTACCCCTGCAGTTCTTATCTCTATACTTTCTGTCTCAATAAATATTTATGACTGCTTTGTAATAGATCTTTCAGAAAAGGGATTCCTAGACCTTTTATAAAGTACCACAGATCTTCATGCTTATCCTAATTTGATTATGTTGATAAAATATTTTACCATTAAATTATGCAGTGCTACATAGGTTGAAAGGAAATGACATCCCTGAGTTCAGCTAAGCTTTAGCATTGAAGCTGACTGTTGAATAATGTACTGTTAAGAAATTCAATACAGGGCTGGAGAGATGGCTTAGCGGTTAAGGCGCCTGACTCCTAAGCCTAAGAACTCTGGTTCCAACCTCCAGCGGTTCCATTCTCCAGGTCCCACCTTTAGCCAGATGCAAAGGGAGCACAATGTCACACTTGACCACAAGGGGGTGAACACATCTGGATTTCGTTTGCAGCAGCTGAGAGTCTGCTGGAGCACCCATCTCTATCTGTCCTCCTCTCCCTCTCTCTCTCTGTCTCTCTTTGTGTCTCTCTCCCACCCCCCCCAAAAAAAATTCAATACAGTGAACATGGAAGTATACTTGTAATATGTTATTAGATATTTCAGATAAGACTAGAAATACTATTTAACCCTGAGGTGCTTGCATCTAGATAGGACAATAAATTCTCACTTAACTTGAAAGACTTGGCCTATTCCTCTTTGCGATGGCAGAGTTTCCAATGCAAAGGTAGTTCCATAATTTTAATTACTTAATACCTAATTCTAAAATTATAAAATTTATTATAAATGAGATGCAAAAAGCAAAAAAATCTCAACTTTATTTAAAATTACAACCATTGTACCATAAGCATATTTTTAGAATCTTGTACTTATAAATATACCAAATATAAAATATGTCTACTCTTATAGTTCAGCTGTTATGGAGTATTTACATATGTAATATAAGGACTTTTGTATTGTTAGAGGAGAAAGTATTTAAATACAATTTGGATATAAGCACCCACACTTCAAATGACCCATTTGATATCAATCTATAATAAGCAGTAATAATGATTTCTTTCATTTGCTCTTAAAAGTTAAAGGATATTAAATCCTTCTTAATATTCCTAAAACAAAAATTCCAGGTTTGCTAAATAATTTCCAAGAGTCTTGGGTAGATAACATATGTCTTTTTATCAAAAGGCAAATCTCCCTTAAAATATTTATTTATTTAGTATACATTTGAAGTTCCCAACCAGTTTCTTACATTTTGGGCTGGAAAGATGACTTAGTGGTTAGAGTGTTTGTCTGCAAAGCCAAAGGACCTAGGTTTGATTCCCCAGAACCCATGTAAGCCAGATGCACAAGGAGCACATGCGTTTGTAGTTTGTTTACAGTGGCTACAGGCTATGGCATGCCCATTCTCTCTTTCTCTTTCTCTCACTCCCTCTCCCTCTCTCTCATTTCAAATAAATAAAAATAAAAACTGCTTTAAAAAGACATTTCCTTTTAATATACCATACACACACACACACACACACACACACACACACACACGCGCGCGCACACACACACACACACACACACACACACATATATATATATAGAAAATTTACTGATTCTATCTTAAAATATCAAAACAATGTTTTGCTTTGTACTAATTCATATTTATCACTTTGATTTCTCCGTGGCAACATCATGTCTACAATGGAAGTCACTTGCAGCTTTCAAGCTAATCTACATGGTGAGCTCCAATAAACATGGAGCGTATTTAGCTCTAATTAATAATATGTTTTAATATAGGTTTAGGTTAAATTTGACTTCTCAATATCATTCTGTCATCCTGTATAACACTGAATGAATTTAATTTATAAAACAACATGTTTTAAAACAGAATCATATTTCTGAAAACAATTAAAACACTTTCTCGGGTCATAATAATTGTATTATCACTTGATTCTTACATAAAGAATTTGTTTAAAGAAACAATATTTTTTAAATTTATGTGCGGCAGAACAGCCAGTTTCCAATGGCAATACAAAAATATTGGACCTATATTGTTTGTTTAAACTATTCTGCATAGAAGTCATATAAAGGAAGAAAATAACAATTGTATTATTATCTGAGAAGTAACTTCTAACATGAAAGCCTGGGAAATGTCTTATGTCTAAATCTTAAAGTCAATACACTGTTGGATATATTAAGATTATTTTATCTTCACTGACACATTAATCTCAATCTTGAAGATGTATTAACAATTTTCCTAGGATCAAATTTGTAAGGAATAAGCTTTGAAAGTGGTTGACAATGGCAGGATGCAAGGGGTAATTCTGAATGAGAAAAAATGGATTCCAATCTAGCAGAAGTTGATTTTCAGAGTTGAGCAACCAGAAGAGCACACATGTGCAGGGGTTAGGAGTGGGCAGGAGTCTTCTGGCATGTGTTCACACATACTTGTGATACTGGTATAGGAGAGTGTCAAAGTGCATGCAGGCTTGTGGTACAAGAGAACGATGTGGGGAAATGCTGCTTGTGTGACAGTGCCCTTGTACCCTGTCTTCCTTTCTGTCTGCGAAGACTACATAGATGGGACTTGCTTGATTTGACCTGCTCATCATTGTGCCCAAGACTATTGTGCCAAATGTTGTTTTATGTGTACATTCAAATAAAATATTTGTTTTCTCTATCATATCATCACCTAGTCCAGGTTGACACAGTGCCTAGAACATAAGTTTAAGTGTCCAATATGTATCAGATTGAATTTATGGTACAATGTGTCCACTGGCATCATTTCCAATCTCTCAGACACTCTGGCCAACATACACTCCATCCCTTGCCACATTATAATTGGCTATATCTGCATCAATCAATTACTGCTACAGATACTAATTACTGTCAATTAAAATAAAGTTCTAAAAACAAAACATTGGGATTTTTTGAATGCATTCCTGCTGTCATTTTTTGATCACCTAATTCAATTAACCAGCATCCCTTACAGGAGAAGGAACTTTAGGGCTGGTGACAGGAATAAAGTTTGCTTTGATATTTAGAAAAATTGTAGGGAAACAATTTTTATAATGAAACAATGAAAATCCAAACTGAAAAGCAAATGATACAGGAGAAAATGTGAATGGATCTGAGGAAAGAAACATAATCCTGATGGCATGAACAATATTGCCAAGCATGAATGGATTGGAAGAAATACTCATCTGAGAAAGACTCAAAAAAAAGACCTGGTGGGTATTATGTTCCAGAGGAACATAGAATGCTGACTTTCCCATATTCCTGAGGCTGGAAAAACTCTCACTGTGTACATAAAGAACCTGGGGTTTGGGCAAAACCTTCCCAGGTTCTAGAAGAAAGAGGATTTCATGCCAGTAGGTTACCCATCAATGTCAGAAGTGTCTGACATTGATTCCAGGATTTAGCTGCCTAGAGCATCTAATAACAAGACATAGGGATGGTAGAAGAAGCCATAACAGTAAGAACAGGAATGATAAAATGCACAGTAAACAAAGCTGCAAGAAAATTTACATGATAGTGTGAATTTAAAAAAATAAGATAGCTGAGAGAACTTTTGTTAAAGTCTGCCTAAAAAGAGAACATTTTAAAAATGATTACTCCTATACATGCATCCAAATATTATCTACCGGAAAATCATTCAATTTTACTATATAAACTGAAAATGCATACCATGAACACCCTTATTATACTAGATTATAAAATGGAAAAAAAATAATTATTATATGAAACACACAACACAAAAATAGAAATTATGAATGAAATAACTAAAAACTGTGAACCACTAAACTTGTTAGCTTTATGGAATCAACCCAGATGTCCAGCATTAGATGAATAAATAACAAAGATGTGGTATATCTACACTATGGAACTCTACATAGTAGCAACGAAAGATGAAATAATGAATTTCGAAAAAAAAATGGTTGAACATGGAACAGATCGTCCTCAGTGAGCCCACCCTATCACAAAAAGATAATTGTTGCATGGCTTCATTCATTTGGGGCTCCTAACCTGAATCCGCCTGAGATGCTGACAAACCTAATAAGTACCCTGAGGACCAGACAATAGGGAGGGTGTGATGGGGGGAGGGTAAAGCTGGGAGTGAGTGAGAGGGTGGGAGGAAGAGAGAGGGTGGGAGGAAGAGAGAGGGTGGGAGGAAGAGAGAGGGTAGGAGGAAGTGAGAGGGTGGGAGGGAGGGTAAGGGGGAATACAAATAGGGACCTAAAAGGAAATGGTACTATAAAACCCTATATTCTGAACAACAGGCTAAAACATTAGTCCTTCAGCTGGTCCACAGAGGGAACACCTGAACCACAGGGAACTGGAGAGAACATCATGAAGACCAACCTTAATATTGTCCTGTTTCTCTCTCTCTTTCTCTCCCTCTCTCTCTCTCTTTCTCTCCCTCTCCTCTCTATACTCACTTTCTCTTTTATATCACCTATCTTTTTCTTCCTCCACCTTCCTTGGCACTGACTTATAACTCCCAGTACCAGCACGGGGTTAACTTTCACGATAAGATATTGATCCGAGAGACCTACAAGGTTTCCCAAAAAAGACAGATTTCTGTCAGAGTTCTTAATGACCCACAAATGGTTAATGGTAAGACCCTACTGTTGAAGACAGCATACACAGATAAGATAAAACATGGAGATACCTGGTCAGAATCTGGAAGAGGGTCAGTCCCCAAACAGTTAGCTAGTCTAGGGCCAGAGGGAACTATACAAGCGACTGCGGGAAAATGACCAACATCTGTCCAAACAACTTGCAGTTTAAGCTACCCAGCAGGAAACAACGTGACACAATGCTCAAACAAGTACAGTAGTGGCAAACAGCCATGGTAGGTAACCAACTGCTCTTGATTTGGCTAGTAGATCCACTGAGTAGAATGGAACTCATTGATGGAATTGGGAAATAAGTCAAAATCATGTACAAAAAAAATGAGCCCAGTCTCCAAGATCAAGCTCCCACCAAATGTGGGCTAGAAGAGGGCCTACACATATAAAATTCTCTCTAAGATAACTATGGCCATCCCATCTATCTAGTACAAACTTCTCTCTCCCTTGGATAATTTGCTTATCTGTTTCAAATGGATGACAAACCTGTAGGAAGGATCAGCCAATCACACCTCACCAGGCCCCAGCTGAAACCATAGAGTAATGCAGGGAAAGGGCAAGAATGCAGCTCTCTTGGTGAACACGACACCACAAAAGGGCTGAAGGAGATAAACAGAACATCCAACTTCAACTAAGCCATATATCCAGAGACACAGAGGCTGCCTAAACCTCACCACTGAAGTAGAACTAAAATGATCACAATGTGGCTCAGGGAAATTTGTGGAAGAGGGGGCAGAAAGAGTGTTAGAGCAACAAGTTGGGTCATTATGCAGAGAGACTTGGTCTATCCCCCATAATTCTTGACTACCCCCATAATGCATGACCCACATTCCCCATTGATGAGGGTCTCTTTGGAGGGGGGAGGACAGGGAGGAGGATAATGGAGTCACCAAAATGAATGTAAAATTAGAATAATATAAACAAAATAATAAGTTATATAAAAAAGAAAAAACTCATTAGCTTTAAAAGGGAAACTAATTGGCTATCAAGAGCATTAAAAATAGAAAAAAATGAACTACAAAAACCCTAGTACTATAAAACAGAAATTTACAATTAGAAAAAGAGAAATATCAGAATAAAAAAGGACAGAAAGTGGGAGCTGGGAAGGGATAGTAATGTGGGCCTATACAAATATCCAAATATTTTTATTACTTAAATATCTCATGTTTAATATATAAGACTATCTTCCAAAAGTAACTGAATTTGTGTTGTGTAATAAGTCATGGACAGTTAGACACTGTGAAATAAAAACTACTGATAACCTTAAATAAAAGGATGACTTAGTTAGCAAAAAAAAAAAAAAAAAAAAAAAAAGCTGGGGGGAGAAAATGGAAAAAGAATTCAAAAGTGCTCAGTTGCTATGATGGGGAAAGAGTGGATAACAGAAAGAAAATAAGAAATGTGAAAGTATTTTAAAGATTTGAAAGTACTCTTATCACACACACATAAGATACAAACTATGGGAAAAATCAACACTTTGGAGGAGTAGGGAGTAGTTTCTAGCTTCTTCCCAAAGATTAGAACAGATTTAATTTTGAACAGGATTCAAGAAAGGAACAATGAATGTAAAATTCCAAAATGTAATGAATAGCAACTTAAAAATTGAAAGTAGTGAAAAGGGGAAAGTATAAAGAAAATATCTAGTACATATAGTCATATGTTTTCTTAGCTTACCAAACTAGACATTTGTAGAATAAAGCAATCTTATAGAGTTATCCCCTAGATTTGATTTCAAAGGATATTCTCTGCTAGCCCAGCCTGAGAATTGGACCACACTATGGTCACAGTTGTCAACTGTCATAGCTCCTACTTTATGTAAAATAAATAAGAGAATATTATGATTAAGGCACTTGCCTGCAAACCCTAAGGACCTCGATTCAATTCCCTAGAACCCATGAAAGCCAGCTGGAATGCTTATTCTCTCTTTATATATCTGTATCTTCTCTCTCTCTCTCTCTCTCTCTCTCTCTCTCTGTGTGTGTGTCTTTCCCTGCATTTCTCTCAAATAAATAAAATATTTAAAAGTAAATATAGATTTTGCAAATCAAACAAACTTTTAATTTACTAATCTTAAACTTTCTGTGTGTTTATAAATGTTTATTTATATAATCCATGTTTCACTCTTTGTTTTCATAAACATTTCTCTTAAGCTACATATACCCTTAATGTTCCAATGCTTCTTACTGACAAACCTCAACTTCTGCTATATATCTCATTTTATTTTGAATCATAAGGTATCTGACACTTTACGTTAGCTTTTGATTTTCATTGAGCTCATGATATTATGAAGTCTTTTTAACTTGAAGTATGCAGTAAATGTTTATAGTTGTATTTATCACTTATGCAGATTTTGGAAACGGTTCTAAAAAGCAAAGAGTATTTTTCATTTCCTAAAAGGAAGAAAAACGTAACATATCATAATCCTGTTCCTTAATTTTATATATGTGCTAAATTTATATACTAAATTTAAAAACTGCAATATAAGTGGAAAAAATACTTAAATTATCTGAGCAGTATAACAGAAGCTTGGGAAAGATCTAAATATGAACCAGAACTAGCAAGAAACAGAAATGGTGTGAAGTGGCTATGGTAATTTCCAGTAAATAGAGAATTTATCAGTGAAAAGATATCTGCATTTTTCTGATTCTTCAAATATCCTTTTAACATTTTTCATTAAAAAAATTCCAGCTCAACTTTAAGATGACTTATATTCAAAAATGTTTGCTAAGTTATGCTTAGAAAGACAATTTAAAGAAAATTGTAAGATAATACATTAATACTTATAGTGCCTTATTTTCATCTCTTACTCTCTGGTGCATATATATATATATATATATATATATATATATATATATATATATATGTGTGTGTGTGTGTGTGTGTGTGTGTGTGTGTGTGTGTGTGTTTATATGTATGTATATGGTATTTGAAATGCTTTCAGGTAGTTAAGGTTGATGTTGAACAACATCTAGCTCTTTGTTTCATAGACCTTCTTTTAGATTTCTGGAACCTGGATCGCTAAATAGGATATATACAGATGGCAAAACCTTATGGTATCCTAGTCTGAAAGATTAACTTCATTAAAATGAGAATTATCTCCCACCTGCCAAGTATGGCTCAGCACATACTAAATGGCATCCCAAATAGGGGGAATCACAAAGCATTTTCAAATCCTACAAATTATTTGGAAGCATGACGGTAGTCAACAAAGACACACAGAAATTGCTTTTCTTTGTTTAAAAAAAAAAAACTATCTCATTTTCTTTAATGGTTTTATTGTAAAAGATTAAGATTAAGGAGGGAACAAATTCCTATAAAATGATTTAATATTAACTCTTCGATAGCCAATTTATCAAAAAGACAAATATTAAAAGTTAAAACAAAAGTGAATTAAAAAAAAAACTCAATGAATATCTGTGAACATACACCTTGTTTCCAGATAAGGGGACAACATGTCCTAATTAATAAGCCCCACTTAGTCTCAGTTAATGTGTTCAGTCATAATTATTGATAACATTCTACTTCTTTCTCAAAATAAATATGTTTCAATGTCAATTTATATTATTGCCTATAGAGTTATATACTTCATGCAATAAGGATTTGTAAAGCCAGCTTCAATAATTTTGCTTTATGTAAGTGAATATATTGGGGAATTTATAATAGTGACAAAAAGTCATATGAAATATCTCCAGAAAAACAAATTATTCACCAAAATTTTAAAAAATTCAACTTTCATTCTAGTATTTTGATTTCCTGTATCATCTTAAGGTTCATTTTTCACTTTCTAAATGAATTCAGATACATACACCGAAGCAGCTGAGATAGTCTCTCAAGACTTCTCACAAGAACCCAGGCAAAGTATCCCAGATCCTTTTGACTGCTCATTTATACAAGATCTAACTTTAGCTACTTTCAAATTCTGGTAGACTAGAACCTTCAAAGTTAAGATATAACTAAAAGAGGGTCATGATTTACCATAAGATGGGACAACTAGTATATACAGGAAAGATAAATCTAAAAGTTATGGGAACATATGCATAAATTCAGAATGAATTAGTTTTGAAATTAAAATTAATAATTGTTGAGAAAATTGTGAAATACGTTTTAAAATTGTATTCTCAGAATATTAAGCATCAAAGCATAGAATGCTTATATGTTAAAATTTAGATATCTGAAAATTCATTCAGTACAGTATAATATTTTTATATAGCTTTTCCTCAGTCTTGATTAAGTGACAAATTCATTTCACGCACATTAATTTCAATGTCTCTCTTTAGTTCATTTAAGAATAATGTTGAAATACAAATATATCAGAAAATGTGGGGCTAGAGAGATGGCTTAGCAGTTAAGTCACTTGCCTGTGAATCCTAAACCCAGTTAGATTCCCCATTATCCATGTAAGCCAGATGTACAAAGTGGTGCATACATCTGGAGTTCATTTGCAGCAGCCCTGGCATGCCCATTCTCTCTCTCTCTTTCTCTCTCTCTCTCTCTCTCTCTTCTCTCTCTCTCTCTCTCTCTCTCTCTTCTGTATATCTATCTGCCTCTCTCTACATCAAATAAATAGATACATTAAATAATTTTTAAAAAATTTATTATGCCTTGGTGTAATTACACACTGTTGCTGAGTGCTCTCCCTCATTTTTCACTGAACAGAAATGTAAGAATGTGCTATATTCTTTCCTTTCCATAGCTTACAACCCAGCAGAAATGTTCTGAGGGTAAATAGTAATCACTTGATAGAAACTTTTCACAGTTGTATAGAATTTATGCATTTTACATAAGTTAGTGTGTTACATACAATATCATATATATATGGCACTAATTTTATAAACAATAGTACTAATTTTTAAACAGTGGGTAAACTTGATGTAATCCTCACACAGATACCATGATTCTTATGGATGTGGAACCCACAGTTTACTTATTATCTACACAACTTCTATCATTCTCTCATGCTAAAAACTTCAAATATGGTATTCCTAATTATATCTTTGTATCCTAATGATATTTGTGTTAATCATTCACTCTTTAGTAATTCCCTTTGGCCAAACATTCTTTCCTGATACCTATTTCTATAACAAGATTCCCATTCCCTGTCTTAACTGTATAGCATAGAAAGTATTTTGCTATAACAAGGCAGAAATATTCATTAATAAATACTAACTATATGCCCCAAGGAGGAATTTCATGCACGATAACAATATCACATACCCAGAGTTAATATAAGCCACTTGGGTTGTTTATATAGACATAAGGAAGAAGAAATGCATTTGAAATATTTTTGTGATTTAAGAAACTGAAGTTAGAAATAGTTTGTTCAACCTAGACACTCTCTCAAGGGGAGGATTCAGGCGTTGCTTGACTAGGAGCACATTCTAAAATGAAATAGATTCCACATCAATGCTCATATTGCTCTCCCACCACAAGAGTGACTTTTAAAGACTTCCCACACTTTCTGTAGATATTTGTTACCTGTATTTTCTGATTTTTTTATATTGTGTTTGTGAATCAACCCAAGGAGACAATAGTTACTAAAATGTTACTGGATTGGATTTTAGGCAATTCACCTCCAACACAAAAAATTTAAGACTGAACTATTTTAAATACTTATATATGAACACTTTCTAATAAAATTGCATATGCTACCGATATGTTTCAAAATGAAATGTACAAATGTAAAAAAGTGTACAGCTGAAATATATACACTGTTTACCCATGTACCATGAGTGTATAAACTATCAGGCAGATGACAGTGAAGACTGAATATCAGAACCCATTGCATGAGGCCAGGCATGTGGCTTTATTGTGGTCATCTCTCTCTCTCTCTCTCTCTCTCTCTCTCTCTCTCTCTGTTTGCACGCGTGTGTGTGTTAATATTTTTATTGCTTTATTTTTTTGAGAGAGAAAGAGGGAGGCATAAAAAGGGTGAATATGGGAATGCTAAGGTCTCCAGCCACTAAAAGGAATTCCAAATGCAAGCACCATTTTGTGCAACTAGGCTTTTCATGGGTAATGCGGAGTTGAACTCTGGTTAGACAAGCTTTGCAAACAAATCTGTCTAGCGCCCTATTTGTTTGTTTATAATGTTAGCAAATATATTTTTCATGTGACATGCAAGAGGAAGATCACATTTAAACAACTCTATACCTACACCCTATGAGTTAATTCTAAATCAAATGAGATTTTTAATCTGATTAGCTATGAATAAAACAACTTCCATATGCACATAGGAATGAATAAAAATTAAACATTTTCATTAGGAAATATAAATCAAACTTTGCTAGCATTAAAGAAAGGAAATTTTTATTTAATAATATGTTTTAAAATTCTTCCCTCAGAAAGCAAACAAAAATCAACTCCATATCAATAGTTTCACCTCAAAGTAAAATCTTCATGATATATGCAAAAACAAAATAAATGTTCGCAGTAGCACTTAATCAATTGTTGCATAAATTGGATCATATTGTGAATATATCACAGCTACTATTTATAAAACAAATGTATCAAAAATAGAAGTAAAAAAACAAATACTATGTTTTATTTTCAGTAGCAGAAGTACAGGAAGGTTTTTATTTACTAGGTGTCTATTTTAATTTTTTTAATTGAGTTTTGTTTTATATGTAAATTGAACACATATGTTCAGTCAGTATGTGATATTATTTAACAAATCACTTTTCGTGAGTAATTCTCAAATGATTCTTTGATTCTGAGGTTATCTCAGAAATATTACATATGAGTCTAAAAATGCTCAAATTATTTTAAAAATCCCTAATAATTTAAGGAATAACAAGTCAATTGAATAGTTATGTTTAAATAAAAAAGAGAGATAGGAGTGTCATGAATTCTAGGCTAGCCTCAACGACAGTTAGAAATCCTGTCTTAAGATAAAAAGATTTCACAACATAGTGGGAATGAAAATTAAAATGCAATTTACAATAAAAGATAATTGCATAATTGCACTTAAAAATTAGTTAGAAATAAAATAAATGTGGTGTCACGTTAAGATGACCACACTCAACTTTATGGTCAATGAAGTCTCCCTGGCAGGGAGATGAAATACATAGAGTTACAGTTCTATGTTTGAAATTGATTAGCATCAACACATGGGAGGAAAGGGAAAAAAGCAGCCACAGGAATTCAAGAAGCCCCTCTAAGCATATAAATGTGAGTATTGAACAACTGACAAATTCAGTCATTTACTGAGTTTGTCAAGAAAAGTGCTAATAATAGGTATGCTGATAGAGCTTCAGAACACTGGGTTCTGACAGAAAAAAAAGTCATAGAAGTAAACACAGTATATATTAAGAGGCATCTGGGTTCAGCGCATTCCTAAAATAAAGGCTTTGCTTCTTAGACATTGATTAGGATAGTATCAGAATATTTTATTTTATAGTAGTTTTTAGGATACAAACCATTTTTTTGCCACCAATAAGGAACAATGATGTTAATCCTTTAATATATATTCAATGTGGATCCAAACACTATAGACTAATGTATTTATGCAATCTGTTTAACAACAATAGCCATATCTGATTTAACTTATAGTTTCTACATCTATTATTTGTTATATCATTTAAGATCCTGTTGGTTCAAAAGAGTCATAGAGCATCATACTTTATTTACCAAGAGGTATGAGTTATGTACTTAACATAGTTACATGGTGTTTTTGAATTTCAGATCACATAAGAAAATGAAAAGACACTACAGTCGATATAAAAACTTGGTCATGTTATCCAAATATAAGTATAAATGGGCAGGTTGATTTTTGTTTATTTCTTAACCCATCAATTCAAACATGAAGACAGAAATTTTTAAAAGCATGATCCTGTTACCTTAATGTTAACAGGGATAATAGAATTCTAAATTCTAAGATCCAAATTATTAGCAAATTCACAGCAAATTAAACCATTTATAAAAGTGGCTCTACTGACTAATTTTATAGGAATGTGCTTACACTTGTACTATTTGTAACATTTTTGATACCAAGAAGTAGCTCCTACATTATAAAGAATTCTTTAATGGTGAAAGTTAAATGAGTTTATTGAATAATATTGTTTCTGACATAGAAATTTCATATACTCAATGTTGAACAAATTAAATGTATTATTTCATCAGTGTTGAATCAAGGTCAATTTCATTATTCCAATAATGTATTTCTATTTTTGTTCTAACAAAAGAGACCACTCTATATTCATAAAAATTTCCAAAGCACAAATAAAACGTTTAAAAATTAGATTTTGACAATGTCTTATTTATTTGATCATAATTTCAATATATCTAACATAATTTTAGATGAATAATGAAAAATATGTGAAGAGATCACTATTTTCAGCTTTAGAATTGAAAGTATAGCTCATTAGTAGTATCTTTGCCTAAGGAAAGAAAAGGAGAGATTTTCTTTTAATTAATGAAAAGCAAAGATTTTATCAAGCACTGGAGAGATGGCTCAGCTGTTAAGGCATTTGCCTAAAAAGCCTAAAGACCTAGGTTCCATTCTCCAGTACAAACATAAATCCAGGTGCACAAAATACTGCATGCATCTGCACTCTATTAGTAGCAGCTGGAAGCCATAGTATGCCTTATTTCTGTCTCTCTTCTATCTCTGTCTTTTTGCAAATAAATAAATAAAAGATAAATATATAAATATTTTTTTAAAAAATTCCAATGAAGGGCTGGAGAGATGGCTTAGCGGTTAAGGCTCCTGCCTGCTAAGCCTAAGAACTCTGGTTCCAATCTCCAGCGGTTCCAATCTCCAGGTCCCACGTTTAGCCAGATGCAAAGTTACGCAAGGGCGCAATGCCGCACTTGCCCACAAGGGGGCGAAAACATCTGGATTTCGTTCACAGCAGCTGAGAGACTGCTGGTGTGCCCATCTCTATCTGTCTCCCTCTCCCTCTCTCTCTGTCTGTCTCTCTCTCTCTGTCTCTCTCCAAAAATAAATAAAAAATAATAAAAATAAAATTAAAAAAAAATTCCAATGAAGAATATGATACACTTGTTTGATTACTTAGCACTGCAAAAAAATATTAAACATCTTAAAGAAGCTACAGAAAGAAAAACACAATAATAATGTTTGAAGCATTGTTAAGCAAAATAAAGATAAAAAAAACAATAATCTGCACAAAATAACAAACATGACAGTGAATAATTCACATATATCAATTATAACTATTAACTCTGAATATGCATGGACTTAACTCCCCTATCAAAAGACACAAGGTGACAGCCTGGTCAGAAAATAAATAAATAAATACAAAAAATAATCTATTCATTTCTTGTCTTCAAAAACTTCATTTTGAAAGGCTGAAAGAAGATATTCCAAGCAGATAGGAAACAAGCAGGTGTGACTATACCAATATCTGACAAAATAGAATTTAAATTAAAATAATCAAAACAGATTACAGTCCAATTTATACTCATCCAGGAAGTAATTCAACAAGATGATATTACAATACTAAGGATACATGCACTAATCACAGCTCCACCAAATTTTATAAAGCAAAATCTGCTAGACATAAAGTCAAGCATAGATCCAAACACATTAATAAAGAGGAGAGGGGAGAGGCGCCAAAAGAAGATAACCTGATGGGAATATGACCAATTTACATTATGATCACACATTAAAGTTCCCAATAAAGTTTTAGAAAATAGGCTGGGTAGATAGTTCAGGTATAAGTGACTTATACACATGCACGATGACCAAAACCAGATCCCCAGAAATGACAAAAAGCTTCAAGCATCTACCATCCTAGCCAAGAGAAATCCCAGACTCTAACACTCCCATTAGAATGTCACATGCTGTACTAGAATGAACAAGGGACTCTGCTTCAAGCAAGATTGAAGATGAAGACCAAGACCAATATTGTCTTCTAAGTTCTATATGTGTACTATGGCGTGTGCATATACACACACACACGCACACAAGCACTGAAGAAATAAAATTGATATAACACAGTTTATTTGGAGAAAAATAAACAAAAAACTATACTAAAATGAAAAGCATGAAATAATTTACGGAAAGCACCAGCTGAAAATTAAAAAGAGGGAAGAAACCAATAAGCTGGTGATAAAGTAACCATTGGAATAAGGATTGCACACACACACACACACACACACACACACACACACATGATAAAGATTATACAGATGGATTATTAGACAAGACCATGTATCCCCAAAATACTTGAATAATTAAATAATTTTCATCCCAGAGTTTGATGCTAGTTGAGATATGTTAAGAAAGGAGAATAAATGAAGATATTTTCTGGCAAATTCTGAGATTTAACTTCCTGAAGATCTGCTGTATTAGTGAATGTAAGAGAAAAAATCCACATTACAATGTGTATAATATTAAATAGAAACTTGAAAATACACAAAAGGTAATCTGAATCAAAAAGTAAACTGTGAAATGCATCACATTAGATGTTCAACTTTTAGTACAAGATTCAGTATTAAGTTTACTTCTAAAAATAGAAAAAATTAGAGTACAGCAACAAAATTAAATTAAGCTTTCTGATTGAATCAAGTTTAAATTAAGAATAATAATATACAATAATAAAAGGTAAGAAATGTAAGTGAAAATTAAAAATTAATTAAATAAAATTAAAATTAATGAAAATAAGTTACGAAGATAGACGAATAATAATGATATGCCTTGGGCTGGAGAGATGGCTTAGCAGTTAAGACACTTGCCTGAGAAGCCAAAGGACCAAGGATCAGTTCCCCAGTACCCATGTAAGCCAGATGCACAAGGCACAACACGCACCTAGAATTCAATTACAGTGGCTGAAGGCCCTGGTGTGCCCATTCTCAAGCCCCCCCCCCGGTCTCTCTCTCTCTCTCTCTCTCTCTCTTTCTCTCTCTCTCTCTGAACTAAATAAAGTTAATAAAAATTGTATACTTAAAAAAAATCTATTGTAGAATAGAATATAAGAATCAAGAGTAAAAGAGAATATAACAAGTCAAAAAAGAATAAATGACAGGATAGTACAACAGATCCTAGAGAATATCCTGTTTTATTTCATGTGAATTATAGTACTATTTTCTCTTTATATAAAAATCTGTGATTTTAATAAGATATAATCATTAAGTCAATACAAATCAAGACCACAATAAATGTCACTTCTTGATTTAGATGATATTTATTATGAAAAGAATGCAAGCAAAAAATTAAAACAAAGCTGGGCATGGTGGCACACGCCTTTAATTCCAGCACTTGGGAGGCAGAGGTAAGAGGATTGCCACGAGTTTGAGGCCATCCTGAGACTACACAGTGAATTCCAGGTCAGCCTTAACTAGAGCAAGACACTACCTCAGAAAAACAAAAATAAATAAATAAATAAAAAATTAAAAAAACAACAACAAATTTTCATAAGGATGTGAGAAAAAAATGGAATATTCATGACTATTAGTGGAATTACATATTTTAAAGAGAGAACATATGTAATTCATTATAGAATTTTCTCAAAAAATAACATATTCAGTTATTCAACTTCTGGTATCTGCTCAAGAGACTAAATCAGGAGTTTCATGACATTTATTTTTTTCATGGCCAAGTATAATGATAATTAAGAAGTGAAAATTAAAACCTAACTTTCCATAGTTAAATGATTGCAAAAGAATATGTGATGTGGGCTGGACAGATGGTTTAGTGGTTAAGGGGCCTGCCTGCGAAGCCTAAGAACGATTGTTCAAATCTCTAGGTCCCACATATAGCCAGACGCAAAAGTGACACAAGCATGCAATGTCGTACATACACACTAGGGGGCGCACATGTCTGGAGTTCATTCACAGCATCTGAAAGGGCCCATTCTCTGTCTTTGTCTCTCGCTCACTCTCTCAATTAAAAAAAAAAAAAAAAAAAAAAAAGAATATGTGATGTTTGGTGTGGAAAAATGGCTTAGCAGTTAAGGTGCTTGCCTGTGAAGCCCAAGGACCCAAGTTTGATTCCCCAGTACCCATGTAAGCCAGATACACAAGGTGGCATATGCATCTGAAGTTCGTTTGCAGTGGCTGGAGACCCTTGCATACCCATTCATTCTCTCTCCCTCTCTCTCTTTTTCTCCCACAAATTAAAAAAAAAAATTAAAAAGAAAATGTGGTATTCATATACAATGAACTATTATTCAGCCAAAATTAAGTCAAAAATCCTATTAAAACAGCATGAGACATTATGTTAAAGAAAGTAGTCTAGTCACAGAAAAAATAAATACTGCTTGAATCCCATTTATATGAGAGTCTAAACTATTCAAATTCATTGCAACAAAAGTAAATCCACGGATCTAGAGCAAGGCAAAACAGGGCAGTATAATCTAGTGGAAATAAAGTCACTTTATGTAATCTCCAAGAATGTAATGTAAATAACCTTAGAAAATATAAATATTGATTTTATTTTATATCAGCTTGAGATAATGTTATTTTAAAGCTGAAAGTTTTAGCATACTTCCTTTTATGGGCAGTATAGCAAAAGAAAAGTACAATTAAACTCAATTTATGTGAAATAGAGTTGTGAGACATGTACTCTTTTGTATAGCATCTATATTGAAAGATTGGCTACATTATCTTCCACTGTGTCAATCTAGTCTGCTTGTTATTGACATCCTTGGGGATAATTTTCAGGCTTCCTGCATGATTACCACTTCTGCTTTCTATAATCAGTCTTCATAAAACCCTTTATTTCTGCAACTCTAAATCTCCTCTGCAGGCCGTTCAGTGTTTATCCTGTCATTATTCGGACAAAACACCCAACCAGAAGTCACTTAGGGAAGGAAAGGGTTTATTTCAGACTTACAGGTTTGAGAGAAAGCTTCACTGTGGCAGGAAAGGCAGCATGGCAGGAAGCAGTGTGAGTGTGCTAGCTTTGAACAGCCACTTGACTAGATAACCAACCCAAAGGTCCGCCCCGGCAACACACTTCCTTCAACAAATATCTGCTTTCCAAAAGGCTGCACCAGCTGAGTACTAAGCAGGAGGCTTAATTACAAACACTTGAGACTTAGGGGCGAGCCTTTCCATTAAAACCTCCACAGTGCAATTAGAGAAATCCTCACAGATGAAGTTGTGTGGAACAGATGATCCACTGAAGTGGATACACTGTCAGGTCCACGCATACATTCATGCTTCTTCATCAAAATATTGCTGTAAACAAGTTTTCCTCCTTTTAGTTTAAATATCTGCCTCATATTGAAGAAATCCCACTATAAATCTTACAAATAAATCATGTAAATAAACTTTCATTTAATTATAAAGATTTGAGTATTTCTACTGTCAAGTCCTACCAAAACAATTTTCTAGTTGGTTCCTTTATTTCCTTTATCTCTTTTTGATTCATTCTATATATGTTTTCCATAAATATACTCAAGTTATTATATTAGCAATGCCATGACAATAGTAATAATAAAAAAATAATAATAATGTTAGAATGACATGCTTAAGGCAGTCCTTCTAGGTTTGTTTACTCAATGGGTAGTTCCTAAGTATGTGTTACTTCTTTAGTTACACCTCTGCATGAAGTTCATCATGTAACCCTCATACCAATGTAATGAAGCAAGTATTTTCACTATGTTTAGTTTATATAAATCAAAGCAAAGCTAAGAAAGCTCTACCAAGTGCACAAATACGTAGTAGACAAGGAATTTCCATCAAAGATGTAAGCTTCCTTGTCTTGTGAGCCAAACCAGGACTCCAGCTCTTCATATGCGGCTTAAAACCACCTACTGTTTCAACAAAGACTGAACTTCATTTAGTAAATTAAGCTTGAAGAAAAATTATTCCATATTAAATTAATTCCATGCCTAATTCTACTTTATTCATCAAGGTTTTTTTTTTTTTTTCCACCTATGTCTTTCCTTAAAATAATGACTTTTTTCTTTCCGCCTTCTGAAACCTTTATTATATACAATCAAATTGGAGTCCTCAGGGTTTCAAGTCTTCCTTGCACATCCTACATACATGTTGTCCTAAGAACTCAGAAGCCATTCTTTATTTTTCTCCTATGTGGTACATGATTAAAAAAGCACTGCTGTTGGGATTCTACAGGTCAGAATGGTGTTTTATATACAATGTGTTCTTACCACTGCTTTCATGCACACTAATGAAGGGGCACTGTGCCACCTGTGTAAGTGCCGCAGGGCCTCATTGCAGCAGGACTCCTCTAGTATATGCTCCATGTCAGGTTAAACACTAGTTGTGACTGTTAATATCATTGTGACTTCAGGTAAGTTGCAAAGCCCCTCTACCGATTGGAACTATGCCCTTTGTAACTACAGATAACAGCATCTTATGTTAAAAGACAGCCAAGCAGGTTGAATGCAGGAAATCTGTATAAAGCATTTAAAAAATTGAGAACAAACAAATATCATTTACAACTACTCTAAATGAATGAAAACATTGACTGACAAATACTGTCAGTTGACATATTCTCTAGCAGTTTGTAAATTTTCCCTCATACATTTAACAAGTTCAGTCACAGTGTGAATAAAAACACAAAGTTGGGGCTGGAGAGATGGCTTAGGGTTTAAGGTGCCTGCCTGCTAAGCCTAAGAATGCTGGTTCCAATGTCCAGCAGTTCCAATCTCCAGGTCACACATTTAGCCAGATGCAAAAAGTGAGGCAAGGGCGCAATGCCACACTTGCCCACAAGGGGGCGCACGCATCTGGATTTTGTTCACAGCAGCTGAGAGACTGCTGGCGCGCCCATTTCTGTCTCCCTCTCCCTCTCCATCTCTCTCTCTCTCTCTCCAAAAAATAAATAAATAAATAAAAAACCACAAAGTTGTGGGTACTCAGTGTATTTTATGGGCTAGCTCAAACAGAGAGAATCTTACTTATTCATCCCCAGTTTAACCATCTGCCATATACCAAACCTAAAGAGTTTATAAAACAAAATTGGGATTCAACAATTACTATTACACATATTTTTTTTTCATTTTTTAGAACTTTTCAAAAATAAAAAGGTAATTTGCAGCAGTTCTAGGGACTCCAAGAAACATAAAAAAGGGGATCCCAGTCCTGAACATCACGAAGTGTTGTTTCGTCAGGGCACACCATTGAGTAGACTTGGTGTCCATATTGAAGAGAAAGGGAAAAAAGGATGAAGTCCCTTACCATGATTCCTGGTAGTCATAAGGGAGCTGCTTCTTCATCTACACAGATATTGTGGAGGAAGGGCAACTGGGAGACTAGAGTGGACTAGTTTAGAGCATCTTCATAAGCATGGTCCAGGCATCCTAAGCTAGTAGGCACATGCTGTGGTAACCTGACCTCCCAAGACTCTCTAGGACCAAAGACTTGAATCAGGATGAAATTTGACCAACCAGCAGTACTCTTACTTGTGTGACACTATCTGCTTAGCAGAAATTGCACAACTAGAAATTAGGTGTACCACATTTTACCTTAACCTTCCAATCTGGACTGACTTCCTTAGAATCACATGACAGAAAACTTCACACAGAAATGCTCCACCTTGGGCTGGAGAGATGGCTTAGTGGTTAAGACACTTGTCTAAGAAGTCTAAAGACCCAGGTTTGATTCCCCAGTACCCAAGTAAGCCAGATGTACAAGGTGGTACAAGAGGATTGAGTTGGTTTGCAATGGCTACAGGCCCTGATGCACCCATTTTCTCTCCTCTCTCTCTCTCTGTAAAACTCATTGCAATGAGTCTCAGATGTTATTGACAGTAAGTTTATTTTTTTTTTTACTTTTTATTTATTTATTTATTTAAGAAAGAGAAAGTGGGTCCAGGGGAATCAAACCTATATTATTTGGCTTTGCAGGCAAGTGCCTTAACCACTAAGACATCCCTCCAGCCCAGCAGTAAGTTTATATGCAGTTTCTTAATTTTACTATTTAGTCTATTTGATCAACAAATGTTTATTCAGTATGTTGTTTTCAAAGTATAACTAATAAGACTACACATTATAACATATGCATGTATGAGTGTACACTGTATATACAAGTATCAATATGGACATATATATTGTATTTTATATAAATTTCAATGGATTAAATTTTGAATAAAATAATATTTCTTTTATAAATAGAATTTACAAGTTTTTTTTAAAAAAAATAATATATAGTAAAACTAGATATATAGCCCAAGGAGTTAATAGCACTTAAAAAACAGTTAAAATGGGTATGTGTATTGGTGTTCATCTGCCCTGGAGGGACACAGTGATAAATGGCAAGCAGGATGCATGGTTTCACATATTAAATGCATTCAACTATAAAAGGACAAAATCAGGCTTACTGTCTCCACCTCAGTAAGCACCGAAACAAAGTTTGGGAAACCAAATGAGAACCAGGGAAGCGATATGTCAAAAACTGGGTCACTGAAAGCCAAACCTTTACATTCCAAAGATGTATCTGTCCATTTACTTAGAATGAAATGACTTGATTTAAATTCAGATTACTACTTTCTAGGAAGTAATACTAAGATAAGATTCAACATTGAAACCTTAAGTATCTTTGCATTTGTCAAAGTAAATGCTATGTTAGCAAGTAAAAACAATCAGCTTAACAAATCTATTGTGATAGAATTATTTTTAGAGGACTTGAGATATTTATGACAAACATTTTTTTATGACAAACATTTTTACCATGCCTAAAAGTTATAATTAAATCTTTATAGGTTAAATAATTCTGTACACACACACACACATACACACACATACACAGAGTGATAAATCAAATGGCTTATTATTTCTTTTATGTAAGTGCTTCCCACACAATGACATAGCTTAAGTGACTGCCTTTCATTCAAAATAACATGTCATTCCTCCAACATACATATTATATTAACTTCAATAGCTTTATAAATTAGAAGTAAAAATGTTTTATTTCCAAATAAGTTTCATTAAGGTTTTCTAAATCTCTACATTATGGTTCATATTTAAATATCTATATTTGACCAAAGGCTATGCCACATTAAGTAAAACCATTTAATTTACCTGTAGCTAAATTATTTAAAGCTATTAAAATAGTACCATATCATCCATTGAAAAATACAATTTTAGGTCCTAACTGTGGTGGCATAGAGCTGTAATTCCAGAACTTTGCAAGTAGAGATCAGAGGATGCAGAGTTCAAGTCCAGTCTTAATGACCTCATGAATTTGAGGCCATACAAATATGAAATTTAGGAAAATAGAGTGATGTTTTCCTTTGCCTGTGAGTTACAAGTAAATAATGCATATATTCATATGCAATTAGTAAAATAATTTTTAATATAGACCATTTTAACCAGATACATTAGACAGTTTCATGATGCTAGAGAAAATATGCAACTAGACACAGTTTATAGTAAGAATGGGATTTATTTCAGCTTACAGATCCAACGGAAGTTCCATCAATGGTGGAAGAAGTTGGCTACCTTTTACAGGTGCAACTGAAAGGAAATAAGCAAACAGCCAGCAAACACAAAACAGCAGCAAGCACTATGACTCCAGATTCAAAACTCTTTGTACACTTTTGGGCTGGAATCAGATCCACTCCCAAACATACCTTTAGGCTGGATCCCAGGATCCACCCCAGTGACACCTGGAAACCCAAGTGATATGTTCAGTACAACATATGAATATCTGGGGGACATGCATTTACATTCAAACCACCACAGCAGATAAACAGATTATATCAGTAATGCAATAGCCTTTTGAAGCTATCTACTCATCTACATCTTTATTTCAAAATATTATAATGTTTTAACAGCTGTGTGTTCTTAAGTGAAGTTTCATAATCCTTGGTCGTCCACAATCCTTTCCTCCAGAGTATAAATCTCCAACACATTGTGTTGTTTGGGTATTTAAATGAGCATATTTATAAATCTCTTATAATAATCATACCTTTAGTATAGAAAGGCACTTAGTGTTTTCAATCTGGGGCATTTCTATTTACTAGATCCTTGAAAATCAATCAAGAAAACATTTCTACCTTCAATAGCTACAAAAATAAATAAAACTTTTAGGATTAAAAAGATCTGCACACTAAAAGTACAAACATATATAAAGAAATCAAAGATGATGAAAAAGAAAAGGTAAGAGATTCATTTTTAGAAGAATTAGTATTTTATACAGATCCATACTCCCCAAAGTTATGTACAGATTCAATGCAATCTCTATATTAGCTCCTATGATTTTTTTTTCATGAAACTGAAAAAAAATTATAAAATTTCAATGAAAGAGCATAAAGTCCCAAAGAGCCTATAGCAGACAGCTTCAGGTTCGCTAAGATGAACTTCCAGACCAGGTACAGTTATGGAGGAAGGGATATTATTTATTGAAGCTTACAGATCCAGGGGAAGTTCCATAATGGCAAAAGAACCTGGCCTGCCTTCACAGGGCCAAGCAGAGAGAAAAATCAACCAGCCACACAGCACACAGAGCAAAGCTACAACCAAAAGCCAAAGTACACTTCAGAAACTCCCCTAGGCACACTTTGCATATCTTTACAATAGAAACCCACCATCACACCTTAATGCCCAGTGATATTGCCTCTAGCAAGGTGATTGCAGATGCAAACTATAAACTAATTAAACACTGAATATATTGGGAGCCATATATTCAATCTACCACAGAGCTCAAAGCAATCTTGATAAAAGAGAAAGCAAAAGACAACATTAATTTCTTTGAAAATCTATATTACTTGATTTCAAAATACTGATCACAAATATATTGCAATCCAAACAGCATGATTTTGAGTTTAAAATAGATAAGGTCTACAGTGATAATTTATTAAATATTTTCACTTTGTTCAGAGTTGACCTCAAGAGCTATGGCCCCTGTCCTCACACATACAGAGGTGAGCCTGATATGTTGCTTTGCCTGGAGGAGGTAATCATTTCAAAGTGTATTAAGATAGGAAACCTTGATGACCCACCCTGAGACCAGAGACCTGGCTGGAATCTGGAAGAGAGTCAGTCCCCAGATAGTTAGCTTGTCTAGTGCCAGAAGGTGCTACATAAGTGACTGAGGGAAAACGACCAACATCTGTCTAAGCAACTTGTGGTCTAAGCTAGTCAGCGGCAAACAACCTGACATGATGCTCACACAAGTGCAGTAGAGGCACACGGCCATGATGGGTTACCAACTGCTCTACATTTGGCTAAGGGATCTGCTCAGTAGAATGGGACCCATACCTGCAATGGAGAAACAAGTCAGAATCATATCCCAAAGTGAGCCTGCTCTGCAATATCAAGCGCCCATTAATAGTGGGATACAAGAGGGCCTACACCTATTAAATTCTCTCTAAAATAATAATGGTTATCCATTATTGCACTGACCTCACTCTCTGTTGGAGAATCTGCTTCTCTCTTTCAGATGGACACAGAATCTGAGGAGAGAATCAGCCCATCACACCTCACCAGGGCACAAGCTGAAGCCATAGAGTTATAGGGGAAATGGGCAAGAGTGCTGCTTTATCGGTGAACCTGGTACCAGCTCAAGTGCGAAGGAGATAGATACAAAGAATGCTCAACCTCTACCAAATCAGATATCCAGAGACAAAGAGACTCCCAAAACCTCATCACTCAAATAGACCTAAAATGAACCCAACATAGCTCAGGGAAATTCACGGAAGAGGGGACAGAAAGATTGTTAGAGCCATGATATGGATCATTATACACAAAATCATTGCCTCTCCCACATAACTGATAGCTACCCCCATAAGGCAGACCCACATTACCCATGGGGGGAGGACAGAGAGAAGACTAAGGATGGTACCCATCATGGCTGTATATGTACATATCTAATAAAATATATTAAAAAAACACATGAAACCACCATACTGGACACCTTAAATATATGCAATTTGTATTTGTCAGTTATACCTCAATAAGTCTGGGGCAATAACCATAAACATCACCTGCAATAAAGCTTCTGAAGGAAAATTCTACAATCTCAATAACTGACAGAACTAGTATGTACAAACGCTAAATGTATAAATGTATTATCATTCAAACTGAAAGTATTCATATGAATGTTCATATTAGATAACAAATTCAGAGTAGTAAAATGCCTAAAATAGAAGTAAAATCCTGGTGAAGACTGAACACTTTCTCTTTATGATAAATAACAACTAGCAATTTAAGAGTCTCATCACACAGCTCTATTCAATATTGTCATGGAAGTGGTTTCTATAATACTTGAAGAAAAATAAATTAACTGGATTAAAAAAATCCTTGTTGGTAGATTATCTCAATATGCATGAAAATTATCAACAAACAATCCATATACAAAAACTACTAGATGGTAAAGGATACACTTCCATAAGGCCCTATATATGATCCACGGCACTTGGGATGAAATCTAAAGGGAATCTGTAAATTATTATGACACAAAATCAAATACATGACATACACAAGTACTTCGATTAAATAAATTGGGGAAGCAACACACATAAAAAGAGAAACTCATGATCAATTTATCTTTGATGAATTTCCATGGAATTTCAAAGAAAAAAGGTTCCTCTTTCCAACAAACTACTGGGTATACACGTGCAAAGACCTTAACTGTGATCCAGACCTTGTGCAACTCAAAACTCTTCAAAGGACTGATATGATACCCAAAATTTAAAAAGTAAAATAAAATCTTTGTGTGTTCAAGAAAGACAAAAATTCATAAGTTAAACATCAGAATAAAAGCAAAGCTATTAAAATAGGTCTCATCAGAACTAAGAATTCTGTTGTTGTAAAGACTTCATTAGGCTACAAATTGTGAGAAAAATATCAGTAAAATACATGCTTCATTATTGGACCTGCACCGAATAAGAAATGAAAGCTCTAATCTCAATAGTAAATAACAAAATAATTTCAAAAAGGAAAAACACATCTCTCATAGGTATGTCCTCCTGGATCATACCTATCACTGCAGATTTTCTCCTCATGGATTCCTGTTGTTCAAGAAGGAGATGTTTTTTGTAAAATAAAAAAATTAGTCCTTGCTGGGTGTGGTGGCATGCACCCTTAATCCCAGCACTCGAGAGGCAGAGGTAAGAGGATCACTGAGAGTTCAAGGCCACCCTGAGACTACATAGTGAGTTCCAGGTAGGCCTAAGCTTGAGTAAGACCCTACCTCAGAAAACAAACAAACAAAAAATATTAGTACTCCATAATTGTTTTTTAAAAAAAACAGAATGCAGAATTTCATTAAAGAAAATATTTTCAGTAGCAGACTTTCTTTTATAAGGACTATTCCCAATGAGCTAATAAACATTAATATACGTGATCAAAGATTTATAATGTCCATGTCTCTCAAGTGCATTGTATATCTTTACGGAATAACAGGAATAAGGTCATTAAAATGTCTTTGAGAAGTCAGGCACTGTAGGAATGAAGATGGAACCGAGCAGATTCCACTCAGAACTGTCCAATGATGGTGTGAAACATAAACTTGCCTATGAGTTTATGGAAATTAGGATCAAAGAAAACCAATTATATGGAGCTGTAAGAGAGAGTGTCGTAAACTCATTCTATGTTATTTTTATAAAAATGTGTGGGTGGGTGTGTGTGTGCATGTACGCACACATGAATATGTGTGCAAACTTGTCTGTAGGCAAGGCATCCTTTAAAATTTAATGCAGGAACATTTTTGGCTTTTAGCTAATCAACATTGTTCTTTTAATATGATCATTCCATGGTACTTATTTTCAAAGCATCCTATTCTTAAAGAGTTTAAAATATAATATTTATTCTACAGCGAAAATATTGAGTAAATTTTGTCTATATTTGTTTTTAGCTCTTCACTTTGTATTAATTTCTGATTTCATGCCTGGGCTCTCATCCATTACTTTTTTCTTTTCTCTAATGCACTCACACATTTTTTTTTTTTTTTAATGTGAGTGCTCAAGTTATAGCACTTACTTTGAGGAAAGAGAATTAAAGAGAGGTTTTTCATTCTTGGATAAATATCTGTCCTTCTCTACCCAAACAATATACCTACTGTCGCTTTGCCTCAGAAGATATAAATCAGAGAAAGAGAAAGCAGTATGTGTAATGCACTCTGATATATATATATATATAAAGGTAAGACTGAGATTTAAGGCATTAATATACAATCTCATTGGCAGTAGTCCATTTACATGTACATAGTATTATATATTGTTACTTTCTTTCTAAATAGATGGCAATGTTTTAAGTGGAAATCTAATAACTTATCTTATTAATGAAGTATCATGTTATGAAAAGCATTTAAGTCTCTCAAAATTATAATGCTTTTTTAATAAACTACAGATCATTATGTACTTTTAGGATATATAAATTAATTCCAAGTAAAACTTGAGTTTAAATAATGTTTAAATAATTTTGAAATAATAAAATTTGATGGGCTATATTTTGGTGAAGAGTAATTTTAATTTAAAGCCCTTAGTTTGATTCATAGCATTGCACATTTAAAAAAGAAAGAAAGGACAGGAGAGATGGCTTAGGAGTTAAGGCACTTGTGTGAAAGGCCAAAGGACCAAGGTTCAATTCCCCAGAACCTACGTAACCAAATGCACAAGGTAGTACATGCATCTGGAGTTCATTATCAGGTACTGGAGGCCCAGACATGCCCATTCTGTCTCTTTCACTCTCTCACTCTCTCTTTGTTCCTCTCCCCCCAAATAAATAAATAAACAAATAAATATTTTAAAAGGAAAAAAATTGCAAGGTACACATGAGACAAGAGGCCTAATTTCTAAAATCTACAAAGAACTCAAAAACCTAAACAATCAAATGTCAAACAACCCACTCACAAAATGGGGCAGAGAACTGCACAGGGAGATCTCAGAGGAAGAAATACAAATGGCAAACACACACTTATGAAAATGTTCAACATCCCTAATCATCAGGGAAATGCAAATTAAGATGACTATGATAGTCCACCTTACTTCAGTAAGGATAGCAAACATTAAAAAATTTAATGACAACAAATGCTGGTGAGGGTGTGGAGAAATAGGAACCCTTATTCACTGTTGGTGGGAATGTAAGATGGCACAATCACTATGGAAAGCAATATGGAGACTTCTAAAAAGGATGACTATCGAGTTACCAACAGATCCAGTTATTCCCTTACTGGGCATTTACCCTAAATCTCCAAGCTTCAGTCCAGAGATATTTGCTCAACCATGTTTATATCTGCTCAATTCATAATATCTAAGAATTGGAATCAACCCAGATGTCCATCATTATATGAATGGATAACTAAGATGTGGCATATCTACATGATGGAATTCTACAAAGCAGTAAGGAAAAATGACACAATGCAATTTGAAGAAAAATGGTCAAACTTGGAATAGAGCATTCTCAGTGAGCTCACCCAATCACAGAAAGATAAGTGTCGCATGGTCTCACTCATCTGTGGCTTCTAACCTTATTTTCCCGAGATGCTGACACACCTAATAAACATCTCAAGGACTGGACGATAGGGATGGTGGGGTGGAAGGTGAGTGAAAGGATGGAGGGGGGGACAAGTAAAAAAAAGAAACAAACAAAAAAAAAAACTGGACCCAAATGGAAATGGTACCATAAAATCCTATATCCTGAAAGACATACTAAAAGGTCAATCCTTCATCAGGTGCTTAGAGAAAACACCTGAATCACAGGAGCCTGGAGAGGGTAGGATAAAGACTAACCTCAATCTTCTCCTGTCTTCTCTCCCTCTTCTTTCTCTTCTTTTCTTTCTTTTTCATATCACCTATATTTTTCTTCCTTCTTTTCCCTTGGCATTGACTGGTATCTCCCACTAATAGCATGTGGTTAACATCCAAAATGAGGTGTTGATCATAGACACCTACAAGAATTCTCAAAAGAAGACAGATTTCTGTCAGAGTACTTGATGACCCACCAAAGGTTAATGGTAAGACCCTACTGCCAAAGACACCATATGCTGTTGGGACTGAACATGGAGTGACCTGGCTGGAATCTGGAAGAGAGTCAGTCCCCAGACAGTTAGCTGGTGCCAGAAGGTGTTACATGAGTGACTGGGGGAAAATGACCAGCATTTGTCTAAGCACCTTGTGATCTAAGCTACTCTGCAGCAATAAACCTGACATGATGCTCATACAAGGGCAATAGTGACACACAGCCATGGTAGGTTACCAATTGCTCTAGATTTGGCTAATGGATCCACTCAGTGGAATGGAACCCATACCTGGAATGGGGAAACAAGTCAGAACCATATCCAAAAACGAGCCCACTCTCCAATATCAAGGTCCCACCAATAGTGGGATACAAGAGGGCCTACTCCTATTAAATTCTCTCTAAAATAATAATGGTTATCCATGTATCATGCACTGACCTCACTCTCTGTTGGAGAATTTGCTTCTCTTTTTCAGATGGACGCAGAACCTGAGGAGAGAATCAGCCCATCGCATATCATCAGGGCACCAGCTAAACCATACAGTTATAGAGGAAAGGAACAAGAGTGCTGCTTTCTCAGTGAACCTGGAATCAGCACAAGGGTGAAGGAGATAAACACAAAGAACACTCAACTCCTACCAAATCAGATATCCAGAGACACAGAGACTCCCTAGACCTCATCACTGAAATAGACCTAAAATGAACCCAACATGGCTCAGGGAAATTCACGGAAGAGGGGATGGAAACATTGTTAGAGCCATCAGTTGTATCACTATGCACAGAGACATTGCCTCTCCCCCATAACTGATGGCTACCCCCACAAAGCAAGACCTACGGTCTCCATGGGGGTAGGACACGGAGAAGGATAATGATGGTACCGTCATTGCTGTATACACACTATATACATAATGTAGCAGACAGCTTCAGGTTCGCTGAGATGAACTTCCAGACCAGGCACAGTTATGGAGGAAGGGATATTATTTATTGAAGCTTACAGATCCAGGGGAAGTTCCATAAAGGCAGGAGAAGCAGCCTGCTTTCACATGGCCAAACAGAGAGAGAGAAACCAACCAGGCACACAGCACACTGAGCAAAACTACAGCTAAGAAGTCACACAGCACACTTCAGGAACTCCTGCTAGGCACACTTTGCATATCTTTACAATGGAATCTCAAACCCACCTCCACACCAGCCCCCAGTGAGATTGCCTCTAGGAAGGTGATTGCAGATGCAAACTATAAAGTAATGAAACATTGAATATATTGGGGGCCATATATTCAAACTACCACACATAACTAATAAAAAGGGTTAAAAAATTAAATAGAAAGAAAAGTATAAAATTAACAAATTCTCATAACTATATATTTGTTTGAAAAATTTTACTAATGAATAAATTATAACAAAAACTGATTTATGTTCTACATGGTCAGTTCTAAAATATGACAACTACTTTCCCATCCATCATATAACATAATGAAATTTCACAGTAATCGTTCTATATGATTCATTCTTCATTGATGTGTTATATGTATAGGTATACATTTACTACATGGCCGTTTGATATCATCCTCTAAATAGATCACACTAATACACTCTGAAAATAAAAGGACAAAATAAATCAATGGATCATTGATACAAACAATTTTCATAATAGAGACTGAATTAAAGAATCTGAATAGTCTAAATGCTGTACCAAGAAAATTATGATTAACAGAAAATAAAAGATGCTGCTGGAGGCAGTGTCTTTGGCAGCATCTTAAGGTGTGGTGGAGGGTTTAAATTTCAAGCTAAAGATATGCAAAGTGTGCCTAGCTGGTTAGGTATGCTGTGCTATGTGGCTTTTTGCTTATGGCTTTTCTCTCTGTGTTTGGTCCTGTGAAGGCTGACCAGCTTCTTTGGCCATTATGCAGCTTCCCCTGGACCTCTAAGCTTCAACAAATCCTTTCCTCCATAATTGTGCCTGGTCTGGAAGTTCATCTCAGGAACCTGAAGCTGTCTGCTACAATTTATTTGCAAGAAAGAGGGAATAAGAGAGACAGAGAGAGAGAGACGGGCGGGGTGCGGGGAGGAAGAGAGAATGGGCACAGCAGCTACTGTAAACAAACTCCAGACACATGTACCATTTGGGAATCTGGCTTTATATGGGTACAATGGAATCAAAGCTGGGCTGTCCTGCTTTGCAAACACATTTCTTTCCTAGGGCTTTGCGAACACACTCCTTTAATCACTGAATCACTTCCCAAGCCCTCTTTCTCTCCTTCCTTCTTTCTCCTTTTCTTCCTACCTTCATTCTTTTGTTCTTTCATTTCTTTCTTTCTTTGACTTCTTGCTTGACACCTTCAATTTTGAATGAATCTGTGGCAGATATTAAATGACATAATAGCACAGGAAGAGATGCTTGAAAGGAGAGAAAGTATGTATATTCTAAAATATGAAACAGATATTATGTGACTGCTTAAGAATGAAATGATATTTCTAGGTCCCTTAAAGTGGTTTTTCATATTAGCAAGGAGAGAAATGCAGCATTATCAATGGGAAAAAAGTTGCAGAAAGGCAAAATACAATTTGAAATATACAAAATAAAATAATGAGCTGATGTAACAGGATGAGACTCTCAGCTGGGGACTCTTAATAGTACTCTCTATATATTAATAGCTCTACTTTCTGGCATGTGCCACAACTCTCACTTCTAAGACAGTTATGATTTAAAAGCCCCTTATAATATTAGTTGCAAAGGGAAGTTTCAATGTCCATATTGATTGCTTTTGGAAATAAATTTGTTTACACAAAAAAGTGTGTGTAAAATGGCAAAAGAAAAAATAATCAACAAAGAGAATAAATGAATTTTCTCCTTAACGTTGACAGTCATTGCCGACGCTGTGTGCTGCATGTGCAGATGCAAGCATGAAGATGTGGATTTGTCTACTCTTATAATTATTCTTTTGACCTGAGATTTGAACCAACTGTTCTCAAGTTTAGAAAGACAGAAATTGTATAAAAAGGTTTGTTTATTTTTTTCAAAAATATATCCTTTGGATGAAAACAGAACCCAATATGTTAATATTGTAACAAATGCTGGATACAAAAATATAAGACAAAATGTTAATTGTTGGTGAACTTTCTCTGTGCAATACATTGAGTGAGAATGCATCTAGGTTTGCCCTTAAATATGCACTTTCAATTAAACTGCTATTAGAGTTCAAATGTCTTGGATTCCATGAGCCTTTCCATTACTCTATGAAATTGGATTTTATTTATAATTATAAATAAATGTTAAAATTGCCATTTTCTTAATTTCAAAATAATGACAAAAAATGGAAATGTTTTTAAAAGAGAACAATGCAGAAGCCCCTTCCCAAATGTTGCCCCAGTCCATGATAGGTAGAGAACATTCTCTAGGGTGCACTGGTGAACAACAGCTTGTCTTGAAGGACAGACCATGTCTCAAGGAAATACCCAGAAGAGTGATCAAAGGCTGTCCATTAATCTCCTTTGGCCTCAATATGAAAGTGCATGGATGTTCACATATACACATACATGTGCAGTCATCACATTTCATGCACCCTACATATACCAAAGCACATACTTGTAGAAAAAATGAAATAAAGAACATGTGTGTGTGTGTGTGTGTGTGTGTGTGTTTGTGTGTGTATGTGTATGGATTATAATTGTAGGTACATCCAAATTGTGTGAATATGCCTTCAAAATTAAATTGAAGACAAAATTATATCTTTATATTTATATAGTAGACAACAATGTTTGAAAGTTATTGAACACAAATACTGCATTAAATACCTTTAATTTGAAAAGAATGATGTATGTACTTCTAATAGATAAGATGATAATACAGAAATTGATTTTACTAGTTACAGGGTTCTAACAAGCAACATATAGGAAGTGAGAAATGAAACCCATATTATGTATGAAAAAAGTAGTTAAACATATTGCTGGAATTCACTTATTGCATGTTATTCCACACATGGCATAATTGTACGCACAAGACATGGATCCCAGAAGACACAATTAGATTTATTTATTTATTTATTTATTTTTTTTTGGTTGGAGCCACATTGAACACATTTCTTGCTCATTCTGTAGGCTGACATTGAGATCTATGACTCTGGCATGAGTCTTGCATCTCTACATTATCTAAAATATTCATAGGACACCAACACTGTAGTTTGAATTTAGTCTGGAGGAGAGGAGCTCTCCTATCATCAAACTTCACTACTCTCACTTATCAGCTCTCACATTTCAAATAGATTTCAAGCTGTTATGTAAGGCCAGTCAAGATCTTTGAAATGCAGAATGGGATATCAATGGCAAATTTCTCCTGGGATTTCATTTCTTATTCTGACAGAACCACAGAATCCTGGCAGTATTAAAGAAGAAAATGCATTTTTCAATACAAATTGCATAACATCTCATATAAACTACTAGTGTGAGATTTAGATTATTTATAATTTTTCCCCATTCACCTCCAAAAATGCTAAAAGAATAATTTTCTGTTCTGGGAAAAATGCCAAAAAGTTCATATTATTATTTCCATGGAGAAATATCATTAGCACATAAGAAAGAAAACTTTCCACTACAATGTAGTTTATAATCTTAGACAGAGGAAAGTTCTTAACATTTGATGTGTCATTTTCCAACACATGTAACTTTTCCCCACATAAATGAAATCTATTAAATATCATAATCTAAACCTAATAGGTTTTATTAATACATTAATACATGTGTCTAATACACCAAGTGCTGGTGATTCATACTTGGTTAAAAAGAAAATTCTCTATGACTTAATCAGACAATAGGCAAAGAACAAGCTCACACAATCTGTTATTGCATACTGGTATCAAACCATGATCTAAAGTGAAGATAATCATTGCATGGTCTCATTCATCTGTGGCTCCTAACATGAATCTACCTGAGATGCTGCCAAACTTAATAAGCACCCTGAGGACCAGACAATAGGAAGGGTGGGATGGGGGGAGGGTAAGAGTCGGAGGGAGTGAAAGGATGGGAGGGAGGGTAAGGAGGGGGCACAAATAGGAACCCAAAAATAAATGGTACTACAAAACCCTATATTCTGAACAACAGGCTAAAACATTGGTCCTTCAGCAGGCCTACAGAAGGAACAACTGAACCATAGGGAACTGGAGAGCACATCATGAAGACCAACCTTAATCTTTTCTTCCTGATTTTTTTTTTCTCTCTCTCCCTCTCCTCTCTATACTCACTTTCTCTTTTATATTACCTATCTTTTTCTTCCTTCACCTACCTTGGCACTGATTTATAACTCCCAGTACCAGCATGGGGATAACTTTCACAATGAGCTATTGATCTAAGAGACCTACAAGGTTTTCCAAAAAAGACAGATTTCTGTCAAGAGTTCTTGATGACCCACCAAAGGTAAATGGTAAGACCCTACTGTCAAAGACAGCATACACAGGTGAGAGAAAATATGGAGAAAACTAGTTGGAATCTGGAAGAGGTTCAGTCCCCAGACAGTTTGTCTAGTGCCAGAGGGTGCTACACAAGCGACTGGGGAAAAATGACCAGCATCAGCCTAAGCATCTCGTGGTCTAAGCTATCCAGCAGGAAACAACCTGACATAATGCTCAAAGAAGTGCAGTAGTGGCACACAGCCATGGTGGGTAACCAACTGCTCTTGATTTGGCTAATAGATCCACTCAGTAGAATGGAACTCATTGATGGAACTGGGAAATAAGTCAAAACCATGTACAAAAAATGAGCCCAGTCTCCAAGATCAAGCTCCCACCAAATTTAGGCTAGAAGAGGGCCTGCACATAAAAAATTCTAAGATGACTATGGCTATCCCATCTATCTAGTACAAACTTCTCTCTCCCTTGGATAATTTGTTTAGCTTTTTCAAATGGACAACAAACCTGTAGGAAGGATCAGCCTATAACACCTCACCAGGGCCCCTGCTGAAACCATAGAGTAATGTGGGGAAAGGGCAAGAATGCAGCTTTCTTGGTGATCATGATACCAGAAAAAGGCTGAAGGAGATAAACAGAGAGAACATCCAACTCCAACTAAGCCAGATATCCAGAGACAGACTCCCAAAACCTCATCACTGAAGTAGAACTGAAATGACCCCAATGTGGCTCAGGGAAATTTGTGGAAGAGGGGGCAGAAAGAGTGTTAGAGCCACAAGTTGGGTCATTATGCAAAGAGACTTAGGTTATCCCCCATAACTCTTGACTACCCCACAATGCATGACCCACATTCCCCATTGATGAGGAACCCTTTGGAGGGGGGAGGACAGGGAGGTGGATAATGGAGTCACCAATATGAATGTAAAATTAGAATAATATAAACAAAAAAATTATTAAAAAATAAAGTGAATTAAGCCACCCAAGTAGAAGACAAATTCACCTGAAGATGAGTATTGATGCAGTCTCATGGGTTACCCCCCATCTTCAGCCTCACCTCTTTAGTACTATTTACAAAGCCACACTACCCTCTTCCATCTCCTCCTCTTGTCAGGGTGCTCCTCCCTGTGCCTGTTCCTTCTAATGTTTGCCTTCTGCTTTCTACTGGTTCTTCAGATCTTAATTACAGAATCACCCCTTTAAACATCTACCGTAGCCCAATACGAAGCCTAGATGGCTACCTGATGTCATAATCCTTCATAAATTCTTTTCAGTTGATGCCCAGTTAAGTTGCTTAAAGGAAATAAGAAACAAAAGGTTTTTCTGAGGATGAGAATGCAGGAATTTCAGTTTTTCAATGGCAGGGATATCTCTATTTTTTTCCCTAGAATTTGCTATGTGTGCAGTACTTTGTCCATTATTTTCAATGAATCCTTATTCAACATAACATTTAAATATTGCTTCAAGTAATAAAATGAAATTAGAGTTATTATTTTTATATTGTGCATAAATTCCAGAGCCTATCAAAGAAATGAGCTATATTCTACTCATTCTTCTGAATATAATTAAGAAATAATTTCATTTAAATTGCTTTAATTAATAGATATTTAAAGTAGTACTAATTTTCATTGCTTAAACATGTAGTTGTAAAACATTGAAGATTAGAAAAACAACAGAATCTCAATCAGTTAGGAAAATCATGGATGTTACTCATAAGTCAATCTTCTAGAAAGGACTTACTTGTTTATACTCTAGCATTGTTTTCTCAAGTCCTTAGATAAAAAATGTTATTCATCAAGCTTATGGTTCACTCTGTCAGTACAGGAGAATATATATAACAAGAACCAAGGTTCAAAAAGTTTAAAAAATGAAATCAAGAATGTGCAAGGTACTAGCCAAATTTATCCTTATGTTTGTAGCCAAATTTCCCTTATATAAGGAGTATTCTTTTCATTTTTTGTTGGAAAATTAGCAAGTAAATAGAATTAGAAGCCCAATTACCAATTATGTGGAAAAAAAACAAATAAATGCATTTGTTATTGTTTTGATGTACAAAAAAAGAACATTTGTATGGTCCAATTAAGTAAGGGCTTCTTAATGATTTTCATGAAATTTTTGCGCCTAATGTATATAGGTAAATTAAATATGCATACAAATCATTTACTGATAATTATTATTTTTAAATTTATTGTAAAACAATTATATAGTATACATATACCCTGAGAAGATTGATGTGCTTGATGATTTTTAAATCACTGTATGTCTTGGCTGAATGTAACAGACTATAGGGAAAAGAACATCTTTAATATATTCCAGGTTTAACTGGCATTTTTATTTCATAGCTGTTAGTACTGAGAATGTCACTTTGCATAAATATGTAGCATAAAATGCCAGAAATGTTAGGAAAATTAGGAAAATGTTCTAATTGAAATGAAAATTTCTTGAACTTTTTTTAAAATGTATCAAATAGAATAGTATGTTCTATTAAACATGCTACCATACTCTAATGATGTACTAATCTGTTATTTAAGTGCTGAGAAATGAGGTGTCTTTTTTCCTCAACCACAAATGTTTAAACCATGATGTCTCTATAAGGGCAAAACGTGCAGATGCAGTGCAATTCAGAAGATGGGATATTCTCAGATTTCAACCAATGTGCCTTTCAAAGGGAGGACTTTTTTTTTGGCAGGGGGGCAGTGTATGATGTGATAGCATGCTCTATGCAAAGTGCACATGTTGTATGTTAAGAAACAAGGCTGCAGTTAACTCACACAATGTAAAATGGGCAAGCACTGCTAGAAATACCTCTGATTCATTATTCATTTAATAATAAATTAACTTTGCTTATTTCCCATTATGAAACATTTACTGTTGTCATTTTTCATGAGACCCATATACAGTTATATAACTCCATAGTAGATATTACAACTTTAAGAAGTGGTAGAATAAGTCAATTTTCATAAAACTTGGGAAACAAATATGTCAGTTTTAGCATTCATATTATTCTGCAATATAATTATTTTTATACCAAGAGGCATTTAGGAGAAATTTGATTATGGTTTAGTCGTTGTTAAGTATGCATGCTGGAGGTAGTGTACACCTATTTTAGATTATATTCAGTTTTAAAGCCTTTGAGTAACTGCTATTATTATATTTCATTAATATATTCACTGGTTGAAGTTTTAAGGTACATATAATTTAGTATTTGTGAGTAATGCACTATATAAATGAGTTAAATGTTTTATACTTGTAACAAGTGAATTAGACTTTGAAAAATAAAGTAGAAAACTTAAAATTCATTTCTTGTTGTTAAAAGTCCAACAATGTACAACATAATTGTGTTAGTAAAGGCTTTATATTCTCTAATTAAGGAAGAGATAGCACATGAACTTTACACATATAATTTAAAGAAAAAAAAAACATGGCTTTACTTATGATATATATGGTGTCACTAGAATAAATATTTCTGAACATGTATGAATAATTCTCTTGGGGAGATTGATAGATGATAGATAGATCGATAGATAATAGATAGATGATAGATACATACATACATAGATGCATACATACATAGATACATAGATTCCTCTGCATTCTAATACTTCTATATAGCTGTGCATGTAAAGGAACCTCTGAAACTTCCTGTTACAATGCTTATGACAGGGATGCTGCCAGGTGATGTGATTTGGAATTTATCATTGTACAGAGCAGGGGTTATTTCATAATTGGATTATTCTTAGTTAATGCCTACAGGAGGCATTATGGATTGTGCTGGTCCATTACAGGTAAATGCATGATCACTCTGACATATTTGCTACAAAGATTCCTTGTTGATCATGCCCAAATTTTCAAAGTTTTATTCTGTGTCAAAAAGTCTGCCAATTCAAACCACATTTTGTTCATCCCTCCTTTTCATGAATCAGTGGTGAATCACCATGTGATAGGTCTTCCCTTTCTTTCTCCCTCACAAGCATTTCCCTAGCTAATATCTAACATGAGTGAGTCTGACATAATGCTTTTCAGATGTTATAATCTAATGTGTACACACATACACTAACTATATTTTTAAGTAGAAAACAATGACAGATAATAGATGGATAGATAGTATAATGATTAATCTTTATTGTCAGGGTTAGAGAGATGGCTTAGCAGTAGTTAAGGCATTTGCCTGCAAAGCCAAAGGATCCCAGTTTGATTCTCCAGGACCCACTTAAGACAGATGCAAAAGGGGGCGCATGTATCAGGAGTTCATTTGCAATGGCTGGAGGCCATGGTGAACCCATTCTCTCCCTCTCTCTTTCTCTCTCTCTCTCTGTTTCTTTCTTTCTCTCTCTTTCTCAAATAAATAAATAAAATATATAATCTTTATTGTCATCATTACAAGATTTAGAATCACCTAGGAAACATTTCTGGGCTTGTTTATTAGGATGTTTCCAGAAAGGTTTAGCGGAGGCAAGATCCATCCTGAATGTGGGGAGAAGAGTCCTATGGTGCAAAAATGAAAAAGAAAAGAAAAACTTAGCCTGAGAACCAGCATTTTCATTCCAATCCCTGATTCTGAATGCATTGTGAACAGCCAACTGATGCTCTAAGTACTGCAGTTAAGTTAATGTCACCCTCAATGTCATGTATTCACCAAGCAATGATGGAATGTACCCACAAACTGTGAGCCAAAGTAAATCCTCCTTTCTTAAGTCAATTTTGTCAGGTATTTTTCACAGTGATGAGAAAAGGACCTAATATAGATAGAAGACATGAAATGATAGAGTGATGTGTACATATATAACCATGGACATGTAGATGGCAATTATCAAAATATAATATGACTAGTTCTTTAGTGGTCTGAATCAGATATCCCCACATAAACTCTTGTGTTCTGAATGCCTGCTCCCCAGTTGGTGGGAATTTGGGAGATAAAGAGCAGCTAAAGGCGGTATGTTGTTAGAGGCAGGCATAGAGGTGTTATACTTAGCTCCCTCTTTATACTACATAGCTCACTCTCCTGCTACTATTTTCCACTTGCTGTGGCAAGGTTGTGATGTCCAGCCTCTGCTACTGTCAAGATTTCTCTGCCATCATGAAGCTTCCCATTGAGACTGTAACCCCAAATGAAACCTTTCCTCCAATCAGCTGCTTTTGGTTGGGTGCTTTGTCTCAGAAATGAGAAGGGAATTGAAAGATGCGTGTGCGTGTGTTTCTATATATGTACAAAACATTTATGTATGTATGTATGTATATATATATGTGTGTGTATGTGTGTGTGTGTGTGTGTGTGTGTGTGTGTGTGTGTTTTCTCAGACATTCATATGTGTCTTATTTTTGCAGTTGCTTTCACATTATTGGACAGCCAACTGACCAGAAGTATCTTATTGGAGTAAAAATTTTATTTCACTCTGTTAGAAGAAGCTGGCTCACTTCCATAGATGAACATTGAGAGACCCTACTAAGCAGCCAAAAACCAGGACCAGTGAGATCTCAAAACTACTCATTTACACTCTTTATGGAAGGACAGCAAGGTTTGTTCCCAGTAACACCTCTTTCAAAAAGGCTTTATTTGCTTGGGACTCAAGTTGCAAGCTTAATAAAAAAATATATCAGAGCCATTTATGGTGGTGAACACCTTTAATCCCAGCAGATGTATGAGGCAGATATAGGAGGATTGAAGTGAGTTTGAAGCCACCCTGAGACTACATAGTGAATTCCAGGTCAGTCTGAAACACCAGTGTGTATGTATGCATGTATGTATGTATGTATGCGTATATATATCTGATTGACATATCACAAAAAATGAAAATCACATTTATGAGACTCTTCCAAATAACATTTAAAATGTTGAAAAAGAAAGGATGTCATCCCAGTAGAAAAATAAAGTAAGTAAAATGGCCTCACTGAGCTAAAATTCTGCCATAAACATTTTTTTATCAAAATAAGAAAAGCACAAACTCAAAAATGAAGATGGAAAGACCAAGAATAGAGAAAAACCAGAGAGAGAGAGAGAGAGAGAGAGAGAGAGAGAGAATGTAACAATGAGCACTGAAAATCAATGAAGCAAAAATCAACCATTTTCTCCTCCTTAATTTCAGAGATCGGCCAGTTTTGCTTCATTGATTTTCAGTGCCCACTGAGTGGTGTGCATCTGTTATATTTGAGCATATATATATATATATATATATATATATATATATATATATATTTTTTTTCTTTGTATCACTTAAGCAAGCCTGTGTAAGAACATATGTGTCATAAGGGGCATCTTTAGTGACTGTCCATATTATCTAGCAGGTAGTTCACAAAAGCAATGTATAAAAGATCAAAAGGATATTGTTCAGCTATAATGCTTTGATTGATTTTTAATGGGCTCTGAAATTATTTTCTGAGAAAAACAAAACTTTTGTTTCTAATAAACAGTTCTAAGCTTAGGACAGCTGAAAACAAAATCAGTTTGCATGGGTGACATATTTGATACTCAGTGATGGGATATTACAAACTCTGAATCAAGATGAATTAAGTATTACATGATCTTCCTTTGAACCAACATTCCAGTATTCTTTTAATTCTAATTGCTTTCTCTAAGATTCAAAGCCAGCTTTGATCCAATTGCTTTGATAAAGGTGCATTCCCACAAGAAGCCAGGTTTTCTTCTCACTGACTAAATTATTCCTCTTAATTTTGGAACTCTGAAGCCATGACACATAATTAATATATTGGAAAGAAAGAGTTAATAAGGCATCAGAAACTGTTGACTGG
This sequence comes from Orientallactaga sibirica, assembly GCA_036365145.1. NCBI lineage: Eukaryota > Metazoa > Chordata > Mammalia > Rodentia > Dipodidae > Orientallactaga > Orientallactaga sibirica. Next base: position 21,920,152 of record JAEOAD010000033.1, read on the forward strand.
GATGAGATCTAAATGAACTTGGAGTGATTTATATACAACAACAATAAACAGGGATTATATCACACTGTGCATAAAAACTTGCATATAATCCTGCAATATAAATAGGACAGTTTTAAGTTATGATAGACAAGTGGCTATTATTTTATTACTATTTCAAAAAATGTATTCATTTGTATGTGTCTGTGTGAGTATTTGTGTATGGACAGGCCAGGGCCCTTGCTACAGGTTTATGGGAAAGGCTTGGGAATTGAACTTGGACTGGAATGCTTTGTAAGCAAGTGCCTTTAACTGCTGAGCCATTTCTCAAAACCCAAAGTGGCTATTATTTTACAAAGACCTGATATAAACTTCTACAAAGTACTAACTTTCCTACTATGAAAAGGGAAAATCATATCCCAATATTGTTTGTCAAAGACATGCAACTGCAGTTTTCATATATTTAAAAGATGTTCAACTAATTTCCATTAATCCACTAATATGTCCCTTACATAAATGTGAGGAATAATGAAATAACATTTTCCTGTATTTTGTAAGATTAAAAAAGATGAGCATCGAGCCAGGTGTGGTGGCACACGCCTTTAATCCCAGCACTCAGGAGGCAGAGGTAGGAGGATCATCATGAGTTTGAGGCCATCCTGAGACTACATAGCAAATTCCAGGTCAGCCTCAGCTAGAGTGAGACCCTACCTCAAAAAACCAAAAAATAAATAAATAAAAATAAAAAAAATGAGTATCAAATAATAAAAATACTGTGAGCTACATATTTTCCTGTGTGGTAGCATCAATTTATTTAAAAACCAATTTCCTATTTTAAAATACAAAACAGAAAAATGTTAAGCTTTATCAAAGTGATAACTCACTTTTGGTAATATATCCTAAGAAGATGTATAAAACATGGCAAAACTGTATGAAAATAGATGTTCAAACCATCCTATATATAGTAAGACATCAGAGCAATCCATATATAATATACCTATGAGGTAGTATTTCTGATATTTAAGGTAAATAGATTAAAGGTAAAAAATGTTCATGATAGTATACCAAATTTTGAAAATAGTATATATTATATGAGAAATATTACTGCAATAATCCCATTGTCATAGGACATAGAAAGGTATGGAAATGAAAGCTCCAGAACATTTGCTGTCACTGTGACTAAATAATAAAAATAATTTTATTTATTCTGCATCATGGCACACACCTTCAATCCCAACACTCACAGTGCTGCTACAGGAAGGCAGCAAGTTGGAGGCCAACCTGGACTACATATGTCATGAACCTATTTCAAAAGAAAACAAAACTAGCCAGGTGTGGTGGCGCACACCTTTAATCCAGCACTCTCTGGAGGCAGAGGTAGGAGAATCACCATGAGTTCAAGGCCACTCTGAGACGCCATAGTGAATTCCAGGTCAGCCTGAGCTAGAGTGAGAGCTTACCAAAAAAAAAAAAAAAAAAAAAAAAAAAAAAAAAAAAAAAAAAAAAGAGAAAGAGAGAGAGAGAGAAAGAAAGAAAACAAAACCACAAAACCAGCAAAAATGTTACCTAATTTTCGAATTGCAGAAATGTTATGTGATATCAGTTTAAATGCTATAAAATATTTACAGTTTGATAGTTTTCATTAAACTTCACCTAATATTTTTGTTACTACATTTGTTTAATTTTAATACTTCTGCTTCTTAGGATCTTTTGGGCCTTATTCTTCTTTGTGTATATATTACACTTTTAGTTTTTAGATGTTGACTTTTAGGTGTTGGATTACTAATGACTCTTTTCTTATGTGGTAAAGCAACCATCTTCTACATTATTTTACTAGATATTAAATTGAATGTTGCTATTCCTCAAAGAAATCTTCTCAACACCTTTGGGTACATATAATTAATTGGTCATGTGGGAGCAAATGTGATACATCCCTTATCATCTGACAGTTTTTCTATGGCGATTTCTCTTACCTGAATGCCTCTGTTCCTGCATCCATCCTCCTGCTCATACATTAAATTCTTAATGCCCATGAAAATGGTCTTGGGAAGAGAGGCCTTTGGGAGGTAATTGTATCACTAGCATGCAGTTCATATGCTGAGTTAATACCTTTAGAAAAGAAGCCCTGGGGGAAAAATTGTTCCTTCTGAACTGTCCATAAATGTAGATGCAGGCCATTAGCAGACACCACATCTTCAGGTACTTGAAACTTGGGCTTCCCAGCATCCACAGCATACTTCTACTATGTATAATCTACCTAGAGAATGACATTTCTATAGCAGCCAAATCTACTAGAAGTAAAAGCGAAGTGCTCTGAGAACCAGCTATTTAGAAAGTAGACATGGAAAAATGATAAAACTGCGTGCAACTACTACTTGATTTGGGAAATAAGTATAAAGGGGCTCTAGTCTGACTCTGAAGGGTACTTGACATCCTCCAGCTGATTTCCACTCACACAGATGCCAACAGTGTGCGCTGACATGATCTGCCAACAGTTTGCCTTGGGAGGTGTTACTGCCATTTTCAAAGATGATCTTATTATCTTTCCTTGCCTCTAAGGGGTCTTAACCCTCTATTTCATTGGACTAGTTTCCTTCAGTAGTAGAAAGTAACCACTCCAATAAAGCACACTCAGGTTTGAAGGTTTGAAGCAACCTATCACCAAATGAACACAAACTTCAAGTTTTTATGTGAAGTTATTTTTGCACACTAAAAACAATGATATTCATTTGTTCTACTTACAATTGCTATAAACTATTAAGTATAATACCATGATTATTAGAGTGTCTATTTTAAAGTGTATTAACTAAATAAAACTTTGGGATTCTAAGTAAGGTAATCTAATCCTAGCTGAAATCCTTGAGGTGCCTTAAAATAAAAACAAGCTAAAGCTTTACTTTGGGTCTTCTAAAAGGAATAGAATAAAAGGGACTACACATACAAAAATATGAAGATTCTGTCTTACTTAGAAATTCTCTAGGCTCTAGTCTCTCAGGTAGAAGTAGGCACTCTAAACATTTCTTCCAAGCGGTCCTCAGTGGAGGAGCCTAACTTAGCTGTTATCCAGAAGTTTTTTATGAGTCAAACCAATGTACAAATTGTAGTTAGGCTAGAGCTACTCAGTGTGGAGACTTCAAAAGCATGAACTCATACAGGGGAAAGCATATATTTCTCTCTTATGAGAATAATTTGAGTTGAAATAGGTTTCCCAAAGCAGAGATATATACAATGGGCTCTCCAAAAAGTTCACAAAGAAACCCCATGAGATTGGTACACTAAAGTCAAAGAAGCAGCAGACAGAAATAAAGAGGAATACTTATAAATAGACATAATGCACCTTCTGCTCTTTTGTCTGGAGTAACACTGTATAGCAGTTATAACCAGGAAGGAAAGGTGGGGAAGTTTCTGTTACTGTCTTTATCAGTAATAAAAAAGAGATCACCATACAAATTTAAGGTCAAGGTTTTTACTGAATTTTAATAGCAATAGATTGCAAAGAAGTTTTAAAGTCTTTAACAAGAACATTAAAGCATGGAAATGATTACATAAGCATGGATGAAATTATTAATCAGGAAGTAATTCAGAATCACCTACCTAAGGTAAGATTACTCAATAAATCAGGTAGGACATATTATTATGACCTACCTAAGACCGAATTTGCTTTAGGGCACCACTTGCATAGAGCTAGTCTCTATTATAATCCTGGATAATTTTTTTTTCATGCTGTTCTAACACAGCTCTGTCCTGAGCAGCACTAGTTTCAAGGTTCACTGGATTCAAGGGCACCATCTAACCTTTATAAATGATGTATTAATTATAGGATGTATTCTATTGTTCCTTTTCATACCATAGTATGTCACTTAAGATGACTTGGATTTTTCAGTGTTTCTCACTTATATAATCTTTACATTTGAGGAAACTCCCAAAATATTTTCAATGGTTCATAAAATTTTCACAAGTTAGATTTTTGGGGGAGAATTCCTAAAGCACAGCATATGAGGAGCTATCTTTTCCTTTTATGCGGTTAAAGGATAAACTTCAAGACTACCTGGGAAGTCCCTTCCTTCTAATGACTAGCAGCCTAACCTTGGGAATAAAACTCTGGATTCCAGGTGTGGGAAGGCTAGGATTTGAAATATCTACCTACAAATTTCTAGCCTCAAGTTTGTAATCCATATAAATAAAAACAAAAACAGTATCATGTAAAGTATACAGTGATTTATAAAATAAAATGTTGAAATATGAAATAATAGAATGGGGTGTAGTACTTAATACTAACTATTATATGAGATGAGGAATCATATCTTGCTAAGACCAAAATCTATAAAGTTTTCTACATTAAACAAATATAGAATTATGATATACCTTTTGATTTGATAAACTGATAATTGATCATAGATATTTCTAAAAACTACTATCACCATTATTAAGAAACTACCTATTTGTTTAAACAATAAAACTTACAAAAGCTCCATCAATTAAAATATATTAAAAATATAAATATCTAAATGAATCAACTGTCTCAAGGTACTAAGATTATATGATATATTCAGGTATTAAGAATTCAATGTAAAGGCTGAAGGGATGGATCAGTGGCTAAGGCTCTTGCCTGCAATGCCTAATAACAGGATTCAATTCCCTAGTAACCATGTGTTGTAGACAGCTTTAGGTTCATTGAGATGAACTTCCAGACCAGGCAAAGTTATGGAGGAAGGGATATTTATTGAAGCTCACAGATCACAGTTCCATAATGGCAGAAGAAGCTGGCCTGCTTTCAAAGGACCAAACACAGAGAGAAAAGCCACAATCCAAAAGCCACACAGCACAGCACACTTCAGGAAATACAGCTAGGCACACTTTGCATATCCTTAGAATGGAATCTCAAACCCACCACCACACCTTAGGGCTGGGCCCTCAGTCCCCCCAGTGACACTGCCTCTAGCCAGGTGGCTGCAGATGCAAACTACAAACTAATAAAATACTGAATATATTGGGGGACATATATACAAACAACCACACCATGTAAAGCCAGATTCACAAATGGGTATATGTATCTGGAATTCAGTTTTCAGCAGTTAAAGGCCTCTCTCTCTCTCTCTCATTGCAAATATATATATATTTGGTGATTCAATGTGCTGTAACAGAGAAGTTTGTGAAAATCATTCAACTACAAACTGTTTCTATGTAATTTTTCAGAAATAATATACCACTCAAGGAATATTAAAAACAAGGAAAATCAGGACAAAAATGGCATATGACATCTTTCCTATTTGAGAGGTGGAAAAATGTACTGTGAAACCACCAAAATCATGAATAGGAACATCAAGCACAATACTACAGGTTGGTATTGCATGATGACTTTCTACATGAAAAATACATGGAAAAGAATCCAGTCAAGAGGCAAAGATACCATGAATGGACATTTAATAATAAAACATTATTTTGTATACTAAGTGCAAAACTCATTTAAAAATTGTTACTAGAGCAAGACTTTATGAGTACAGATTTTTTTCCATGTTTGTTATATCTGAGAAAATAAGTGAATTCTTAAAATAACATCCATTGAACAATGCAGGAACTTTGAAATTAAAGAAAGACATTGGCTAAATGGATGGTATGATGGTTAATAGTGGGTGGAGGCAAATCATGAGTATGTGCATCCTGGGAACAAATTAAAGATGCATACTGTTGCAGTCAGGTTGGCATTGCTGGCAGAAATCACCCGACTAAAAGCAGCTTGTGGGAAAAAAGAGGTTTATTTTGGCTTACAGGCTCAAGGGGGAAGCTCCATGATGGCAGGAAAAACGATGGCATGAGCAAAGGGTGGACATTAACCTCTGGTCAACATAAGGTGGACAACAGAAAGCGGAGAATGTGGCAAAAACTGACAAGGGGAAGCTGGCTATAATTAACCATAAGCCCACCCCCAACAATGCTCTACCTCCAGGAGGATTTAATTTCCAATTGCCGTCAGCTGGGGAGGCTAGCATTCAGAACACTTAAGTTTATAGAGGACACCTGAATCAAACCACCACATTCCGCCGCTTGCCCCCATGAACTGATAACCATACATTATGTAAAATGCAATGCATTCATCCAACTTTAAAAGTCCCCATATTGATTATCAATCCTAACGATGTTCAAACAATCCCCATACTCCAAGGTCTTTTAACTGAGACTTAATACCAAAAATAATCCCCCCCAAAACCCATAATGACACAAAATAAACACTAACACTGCAAAGGATGGCATCGAACAAAGCCAAAGCAATATTCAAGTAATACAAGATTTAAAACAACCAGGGCAAACATCAACCTCCATAACTCCAAGTCCAACAACTCTAGTCAGTGACAAATCCCCAAGTCTGATAATTCTAACCAGCAACAAGTCTCTGGAGTTCCAATTCTGCCCCTCCAGTTAGGCTACTTACAGTCCTGGAAAACTTCATCCAGGGCCGGCAGCTCTCCTCAGAAGCCATCTCGTGGTCCTGGAATAAGTCAAACTTTGAAGAACAGGACACTCCTTCAACATTCAGGCCTATTCAAAAGAGTCTGCATTCTTCCTGTTGCCCCAGTGCAGGTCAGCTGGCCCAATCTCACAGGTTGTAATCTCTCAACAGCAGTTGAACGGGTAGAGTTCACCCAAAGATTTCATTTTTTCTGTGCCTTATCCCTCTGCTCACACCAGTTCATTTCTACACAAAGCAACCTTGCACATCTTCTCAGGACACTGGCATAACAGTAAGCTTCTCATAAAAACTGCTAACCCAGTCCAAGTAAAGCTCTTTCTCACCTTCATAAGCCAAACCTCAAAGTCCATAGTTCTTACTGCATTCAGGTCTTTCAGCTCTGACCAGAATAGTCCATCAAGCTGTACTTACAGCACTGAAAGGCATCTCTTAGGCCAAGATTTCAAATCCTTCCACATTCCTCTTGAAAATCAGCTCCAAAACGCCAAAGCCACAGTCAGGTGTCTAGCAGCAATCCCACTCCTCGGTACCACTTTACTGTTGCAGTCAGGTTCGCATTGCTGGCAGAAATCACCCGACTAAAAGCAGCTTGTGGGAAAAAAGAGGTTTATTTTGGCTTACAGGCTCAAGGGGGAAGCTCCATGATGGCAGCAAAAACGATGACATGAGCAGAGGGTGGACATCACCCTCTGATCAACATAAGGTGGACAACAGCAACGGGAGAGTGTGCCAAACACTGACAAGGGGAAGCTGGCTATAATACCCATAAGCCCGCCCCCAACAATGCCCTACCTCCAGGAGGCTTTAATTTCCAATTGCTGTCAGCTGGGGAGACTAGCATTCAGAACACTTAAGTTTATAGGGAACACGTGAATCAAACCACCTTTAGCAGACAGCTTCAGGTTCGCTGAGATGAACTTTCAGACCAGGCACAGTTATGGTGGAAGGGATATTATTTATTGAAGCTTACAGATCCAGGGGAAGTTCCATAAAGGCAGGAGAAACAGCCTGCTCTTCACAGGACCAGGCAAGAGAGAGAGAAAGCCAAACAGCCACACAGCTCACAGAGCAAAAACTACTGCCAAAAGGTCACACAGCACACTTCAGGAACTCCTGCTAGGCACATTTGCATATCTTTACAATGGAATCTCAAACCATCACCACACCTTAAGACCGGGCCCCCAGTGACCTTGCCTCTAGCAAGGTGATTGCAGATACAAACTATAACTAATAAAACATTGAATATATTGGGGGACATATATTCAAACTACCACACCACCACACATACATAAATACATAATGTGGACAATCACACAAATACTAGGTTCTTTTATCTATGAAATTATTTCACACTAGAATCCTACCAGGATAACATTAAAGTTGATTTGAGTTGGTACTCTGCCATTTGTATATATTTGGGTTTATGCACATATGTATGTATGTGTGTATATATATATATATATATATATATATATATATATATATATATATATATTTAAAAACAATGGAAAAGACAATGAATATCACATACCTACATTAAGATTCAAGGAAGCTGGACACACATAAATGTACAGTAAGGTAACCATCAGTCTGTGCTTTGGCTCTAAGTGTGAAACTTAACATATCAGAGCAAATTTACTATGGCACTATCTCATAGAGTGAGCTTACTTTATTTTTTTTTTTTTTTTTTTTTTTTTTTTTGATTTTTGAGCCCAGGCTGACCTGGAATTTACTCTTTCACTCTGGAATCTCAGGGTGGCCTCGAACTCGTGGCAATCCTCCTACATGTGCCTCCCAAGTGCTGGAATTAAAGGCATACACCACCATTCCCAGATATTTTACTTTTAATTTAGGATAACTGGCCTGTGTCACATAGCTCATTGTTGGCTTTGAGTTTATCTCTAGGAAAAAAAAAACTGACATTCATTTGGCTATGGTTATATTGATTTTGGCTATGGTTATATTGATTTTAAAATAAAAAACTCAAATAAATGAGATATCTCAAATCTGTTAGCATGTTTTTGGGATGGCATTCACTACATATGCACATATAACATAAACACAGTAAAAAGATGGAAAAAAAAAGAATGATCACCATTTATATGTTATTACACTTTAAGTCCAACCAAAATCTAATAAATCAAGTTGAAAACTGAGTTTCAGACTTTATTGCCCTAGTAAGAAGAGTTAAAAGACTCCAAGGCATTAAAATTCTTACTGAGTTACAAATTGTGTTAAAAAACAATAAAGCATATAAGCTATTTTGCTTTCCTTGTGGGTTAGTTTAAAATTAAGGTGGTGACTTGATTTGCGCCCAAGGAATTTAATTTAAGGGATCCTAAGCTGCCACAATATAACAAAACATACAAATTTTTATGAAGACAAAAAGGAGAATAATTTATTGCATTTGTTTTAATGTTCATCCAGTGCATTATTAACATTGATTATTTTGGCAAATGTTTAAAGTAAAGTATAAATAAATATATGAACAAAAGGGACAAGAGAAAATAAAAGGAACAACTACATTAGTGAGAAAGATCCTCAGATTATGAGAGCAGGAGAAAGGGGACAAACAAAAAGATAGAATAATAGGTACATGATTAACTAAGTTTATGTTCATATATTAAAACTCTCAGCAAACAAAAATCGCGCCCAATACCTCATCACTGAAGTAGAACTAAAATGACCCCAATGTGGCTCAGGGAAATTTGCAGAAGAGGGGGTGGAAAGAATGTGAAAGCCACAAGTTGGGGCATTATGCACAGAGACTTGGCCTATCCCCCATTAACTCTTGACTATTCCCACAATGCATGATCCACATTCCCCATTTATGAGGGTCCCTTTGTAAGAGGGAGGACAGGCAGGAGGATAATGGAGTCACCATGATGAATGTAAAATTAGAATAACATAAATAAATAAAAAAGAATTGCTCAAAAAAAGAAAGTAAAATAAAATATCAGTAATGTGAAGTCTTTCAGTTCTAAAATAATCAAATACTAATGATATTTGAAAGGTTCCCTGAGAAATATCACTGCATCAACTTTTAAAATCATTTAAAAAATCAGTGGAGAGTTAGTTATTGTAAAATGCTGTAAAATCTCAGGGCAATAACCCTTTTATATATTATGAACTAAAGTCTATAAATAACCTTTTAATATCAGTGGTCAATTTTATAGGATTTAGATTCACAATCTGTGAGCTTATCTGTGAGGGATTTTCTAGGTTAAGCTAATGGTGGTGGGTGGACCCACTCTAAGCCCCCCCCCCCCATTCCATAGCTATGTGCTAGGTCACAGAAACAGGAGAGATCAGTTTACCTCTCTCTGCTTTCAGGTTGTGGGACACCATGTGACCAGCTGCTTCAGATCTCTGCCACCATGCTATCATCATCATGATGGCTTTGCCTGGAAATGTAGGCCAATAGAAACCTCTCCTCCCTTGAATTGCTTCTTGTTGGGTATTTGGTCAAAACAATGAGAAAAGCAATTAATGTATACCTTATAGAAAATGTCTCTTGAAAGCTACATGATTTAATTAGAAAAGATAATTCTCAATCATAGGGGTATAAATGGCAAATAAAAATGAAATACCATACCTAAGTTTAATCACATTGTAAGAACATGTGCTCGCCAATGAATAGTCTACATATTTATAATAGACATAGCTATAGCCAAGCTTAACTTCTTGATATATTTTTGTACTATATATAAAGAGTATCAGATTGGCCTTTAATATGTAAAATTTTCAATGCCTTTTCTTCAAGAAAATAAATATCCATATACATTGTTGAATAAAATTTCTATTTATTGCTTCAATACAGTATGCATGCATAATATATTTGTAGTAACAAATTATCAAATATCAGATATTTGGAATACTTTTGCTTTTAAATAACAATATATGTAGAAATGTTTAAAATATCTATTATATCCATAAGATATAAATATCTGCCTGTATATATATAAATATATATATATATATATATTTAATTATTATCTAATATACTATTTTCAAGTACACTGCAATTGTTCAGGAGTGTACACAGCAGTTATAAAATAGAGCTGGGAACTGGGGAGATGGCTCAGCATTTAAAGGCACTTGCTTTCCTAGCTTGATTATCCAGGTTTAATTCCCAAGTACTCACATAAAACAAGAAGCACAAAATAGTGCATATGTCTAGAGCTTGTGTACAGTAGCACAAGGCCCTGGCACACCCATTCTTACTCTCTCTACATTCCTCTTTCTCTCTATCTTTCTCTGTCTCAAATAAATAAAAACATTTAAGAAATAGTACTAGTATCAGGTAAAGCAATGATTAACAAGCCAAATACATCAAGGAAATGTTTAATTGCAGAGATATTTCAAAAATAATGTAAAATCAGATATACAAGAAATGTACACAAATACTAAATTCTTATAATATCAATTAGAACAAAAATTTTATTGAGGCTCCCATGGAACTTACCAAATTTTTGTTGTTGTATGGGACAGTGGTATATTTTCAAGGAACTCAGGGATCAGTAGAGGAAATAGTAATAATCAGAACATATATCATTAAACCTACAATTTCTTTAAAATGCATATTTCTAGAGGATAAATGTGAGAAATCATCAATATGCAAAATTGTTTTTCTTTCTTGTGCTCAAAGATAGGCAAATATATATGTTATAAATATATAAATAATAATAAATATAATAAATTATATATTTGGTATTGCAGTCAGCTCCACATTTCTAGGATGAACATCCAACCCAACACAGTTTCTAGGAGAAACAGATTTATTTGATTTATTTTAGGCTCACAAACACAGGGGAAGTTCTAATAACTGTGGAAGAAGCTAGTTTCCCGTCTGTTTTTTTTTTTAAATAAATTTTATTTATTTATTTATTTGAGAGAAAGAGGCAGAGAGAGGAAGAAAGAGAGAGAGAGAATTGGCATGCCAGTGCCTCCAGCCCCTGCAAACAAGTTCCATATGCATCATATCCATGTGTCCCTTGTGCATCTGGCTTACATGGGTCCTGGAAAATCAAACCGGGATCCTTTGGCCTTGCAGGCAAACGCCTTAACCTCTAGTTCCCTTTCTTAAATACAATCAGAGAGAATACCAGTCTTCACTACAAGCAAGCACAATCCTCTAGAGCTCAAAATACTCTCCACACACCTTTGAGCTGGAATGAGAATATGCTCCCAATGACACACTCCCTCTAGCAGAATCTGCCTGATAGTGGCTCAAGTAAGGAGTTTAATCAAATATTACTGAGATGATTGGATCAAAGATTCAAACTATCACATTCCAACCCTGACCTCCATAGAGTCATGATCAACTTACCCTGAAAATTTTGTTCAGTGCAAATTCAAAAGTCCCTATAGGCTTTGCCAACTTTAAGACTGTCCAAAGGCCCAAGTCTCATCTTAACTATAAGTACTATAAAATCAAAACAAGTAATATACTTTCAACACATAATGGAACAGAATAAACATTTCCATTGCAAAAAAAAGCATAACAAGTAGAGACTCTACCAATGCAAAATCAGTATCCATCAGGTAAGCACCAAACATCTGCAGTTTAAGACTTACTTTTACAACCAGTGTTGAAAGTTTCTTGGAATTTCTATTTTTGCCCTTCAAGCTCAGCTGAGTAGCTAGATGAAAATTTTCATCCTGAGCCACCAGCTTTTCATGGTACCTATTGAACAGTCGTGGTACATACAAACATCTTAGGGAACCCACTGGAAACCACAATCCCCTCCTACAATGGCCCTTTTGGTCTCCATAACAGGGTTCATTTCAACCCTGTTTCCCATTCAGCATATCAGTAATGGGTTCTGGAACATCAGACAATGGCCTTACCAGTCTCAACCCAGGGGCATGAACCTGCTTCACATGCCACATCTCAACAATGCTCTGAGAACCATGTGCACTTCATGACACACTTCTATACATTTTTCAAGCTTCCAAAACCCATATAAGTTGTGCAATAACATAGCCATTTTTATCCCAGGGGGAAATAACTCTTAACCTTGAGTTTTAAGAATTCTTTCTTACACTCATCTCCTTTCAAAGTTTGCATTTCTATTCATTCAGCCTTTACTGGGTGGACATCACCCTCAGGTATCTTTTCCATTTTTTTTTTCAACATAAAGTTGGCCCATCATTAACGGTATTGATCTGTTTAACAACAGCAGCTTTAGATATGTAAAGTCAGTCTCTGTACCCTTACCTTTAACTTGCACAAATTTTCCTGTGATAAACTGTACATCTTTCAGTACCATACCTTCAGCCAAGAACACCAGTCCATTAGTTTTAAATTCAACTTAGCTCACATTGTTAAGGCTTGGACAGCAGAACACAGCCAGCATTTATGCCATTAGCCCAGTTCTAACAAAGTTATCTGCTATCTTTAAAGTTTATAAGACAACACAATTCTCTCTGCAATTAGTATTTTCAAACTCTCACCAGAACAGCCCATAACATCTTGCTTATCACACTATAAGGATTCTGTAGTCCTAAGTACCAAGTCCATCCAAATTCCTACAGCACCCAAGTTGTAAAACACCAAAATCCACGTGGTCAGATTCATTTCAGCAACAACACCCACTTATTTGGTACCAAATTACATGATGTAGTCAGCTCCACATCACTAAGATGAACATCCAACCATCCACAGTTTATGGGCCCAAGGGGTTTACTTCAGATGTACAGATTCAGGGAAAGTTCCTTGAATGGCAGGAAAAGCTAGCACCCTTTCATACATCCAAGCAGGGATAACCACCAAAGATCCAGCATGACAAGCAACCACAAACTTCAGAGCTGAAACTACTCTCCACAAACCTTTGGACTTAAATCAGATCCACCTCCCCCCCCAAGTGGCATGTCATCTTTAGAAAAAATCTTCCTGCTATGGGCTCAAGTAGGAAGGTTAATTAAAAATGACTGATTCTGTGGGATCAAACATTCAAACTTCCATAGTATTTATAGATTATATGTAAATATATATGACACGAACATTGTTGTGAATAAAAAAAATCTTGCAATCTTCCTATAGAACTAAAATAAAAATATCTATAATTTCCAAAGGAATCCAGAGATAAAAGCAAATAATTTTCAGGCTTTTATAATTTAACCACCCTTTGAAAGAGTCCTAAATCTTTTCAATTTACCCTACCCATATCTGATTTATTTGGTTGATCCCGCAAGTGAAGTTAGCAGTTCATCATAGTAAACTGAGCATGTGGCTAGGCTTTATTTCATCTAAGTATATCATGAATTGCCTTTTCAATTTTGCAGAGCTGATTTAAAACTGACATTTTAACTGATAGGCACAAAGCAGTTGGCACAATCTCAAAAGTACTGTTACTGACCCCTTAGCAGAGATGTCCTCAATTTACCCATACTCAACGAATCAGTCAGCTCCTCAGTTTCATCCTAGAATTCCAATAATCTTACCTCTGATCACTGAAGTCTGGTGATGAAGCTCTGAGCAGTTATATGAGAAATAGTTTATAAAATGTTTGGTAGAAACTCCTGACAGGATGATGTTGAGAATGCATGACAACGTACAGGCTTGAGAGAGCCACTTACCTTGAAAAAGATTAGTCAGATGCAACAACCTAGGAGAGACTTTATCTCTAACAATAATTTGTTATAAATTTAGGACATCAAAATTTGATAGAAGACTAGACTTCTTTTACGAATCACACAGCAATAAAACTAATAGCACATCTATGATGCATGCTAGCCACACATCTCAAATGACATGCATAATTAGACTCATTCCAGGCTCCACATACAGTTCAATTTTTATGCCTAAGTTGCTTACTATCACTAATAATAACATTGTTTAAATACTTGTAATTTACCCTATAAAGAGAAATTATCATGATGAAAATAAAATTGTATTTTAACCAGCCAGCTGTGCTTTAATCACAGCATCAGGAGACAGAAGTAGGGGGATCACTATGAGTTTGAGGTAACCCTGAGACTACATAGTGAATTCCAGGTCAGCCTCATATAGATCAAGACCCTACCTAGAAAAAAAAAAAAAAAAGAAAAAGAAAACAGAAAAGGAAAATAATATTTTAACTGTTAGAGAAACATCATAGCAAAAGAAACTTTATAAAGGCCGGGAAAAAAGGGACTGAGCTTTATATAACATCTCTGAAATACATACTATTTGCTTCTAAAACATAGCAAATAATCCCTAACATAGATTACTCATGTGTTATTGCAAATAAGATAATGGGTATAATATATAAATAAAAAGGTTCAGAAGGAAGACAATCATTATAAATATTATTATTTTGTTATTGTCATGGAAAAGGAATATGAGAATATACCAGTGATACAGAAGAGAAGCAAATTGATTATACTTTGACTTGCCTCTTTTGTTCCACTTGCTAACATTTATTAACTTTAATAAAAAGGATTATCAAAGGGAAATGTCAGAAGTTAAGAGAATGAGGAGAAAACAAGACAATAAGAATTAAATATCATTTTCTTCCATTGACCGAAGTAAATTGTTTAGAAAATTGGAAAATAAATGCCATTCAAAATGCCAAAACTACTCTCTTTTATTAGCACTAATCAAATACTCAAGATAAAATAATAATTCTAATCTATAAGAAAGCACAAAGCTCACAGATTCCCTAGCAATGGCTTGATTTTTGATAAGCCTTGAAAATATTTATTTTCCCATCATAGCAGAAAACAAACAAGAAATTTGCATTCATTAAGATAACAAAACATGTGAAACAAAATTATATACTGTCTAAAGCTTTATACTTCTGTGGGTACATTGTATTCATTTAATTAAACTCAAATGAAATGAAGATCTCTTCAGGCCCTTCATTATCTTTAGAGAGTATGAGAAAAAATGTTATTTTCTTAAAATTCATCTCACTTCGAAGATCCTCTCATTTATATTTTTTTAAAATCAAATTGTGCATGATTCACTAATTAAATAGACAATGTTTTCTGCAAATAAAATGTACTATGAGTGGATGTGTATTTCAGGAAATTCATGCACACTCTGTATCCTATAGACATTGTTATAAAGATGTTTCTCCCAGCACATGCACTTCTCTATTAATTCATGAAAATATGTTTGTGGAATGTTGTGAGACAAAACTTATCAATATATTATGGAATGTAGGATATGTAAGACACTAAGAAGATAAAACATACATGAAAGAAAATAACTAAATACAAGGATAAAAAATATTATTTGGGGCAATATTGTAATATTTGATCCACAGGAGAATTAAATAGTTTAGTATGTCATTACATTGAAATCAAGATCATCAATCAGTAATTCATCATACACTGAATATTTTTGCCCGTGAAATTAAAAGGGAAATGTCATTAACTCAGTGAGTAAAATATTACATAGTAAACATATAATATGTGACATGATAAAACACACTAAACATATGTGGTAACAATTATCATTTATATTTCTTTGCAATTTCTTCATTTATAAACACATGTGTCATTAAATAGGTTACCTACGTCAGATTTTCTCAGAAATCTCTGTTTTCTGTGTATGTACACAATTCATATAGGGAAAAAATGGGTCAGATGAAGAGGGACAGAGGAAAGGTGGGTAGAAGGATAGTTAATCAAAACTGAAAATGCGCCGGGCGTTGTGGTGCATGCCTTTAATCCCAGAACTCAGGAGGCAGAGGTAGGAGGATCACTGAGAGTTCGAGGCCACCCTGAGACTACATAGTGAATTCCAGGTCAGCCTGAGCCAGAGTGAGACCCTAACTTGAAAAACCAAAAAAAAAAAAAAAAAAAAAAAACTGAAAATGCTATGAATAAGCCCTGTTGAAACCTATTTCATATATATATCTAGATCTAGATCTAGATCTAGATAGATAGAGAGAGAGAGAGAGAGAGAGATAGATAGTAATGATAGCTCCATTAAATCATTAAATCTGACATTAATCTTGAATATATAAATAGATAAAATGTGTCAAGAAAATACAGGCAAAATATATCCAGTACACATTCTTTGAAAGGCTGAGCTATGTGTTTTTACCCTAAAGTATTTAGTATATCTTTCACCTTTGACAAAGTGTGGAAAATAATAGCTAAAAAAAGAGAGAGAGTGAGGTTGGGCCACATCTCAAAGTAATGATGATAAAACAATAAAAAGTTAGAGAAGGCAGAGTGTGACACACTCTTTATGCTAATTATACAAGATAAAATGACAGCAATATTTCATTTTATACCCATAAGCCCTTCTACATATTGAATATGTGCCCTGAATTTTCACAAGAACCTCATAAGTGAGGTGATATTGTTAGTCGTTTGTAATTATGAAATGAAACACAGAAAAGTGTACTACTTTGTTTTAAATTTCACACAGCTCTGTGTATGTGGGACAGTGGGCAGCTTCATACAGAATAAACTACACAAACATGTCAAAGGAACATTAGTAATGATGGAAACACCATACACTTTGTTACTGCATATCTTGAAAGAGCCTTCTTTTACAAGTTTGAGAAGAAAACACTGATTCATTAAATGTCCAGAAAAGAAATAAGCAATCTAGTAGTTCAGAAAATTGGAGGCAAGTTAAAATATCATTTTATGATTATCACTCCCCAGCGAATACATTTTTTTACATAATTGTGGTTTTTGTGCTCATGTTTGACATTTTTGGCAGTCTTGTTAATTAAGCAGACATTATTCCTGATGAATGTAGTATGAGCTGTTTCTATATTATAAATAATACAGTGATTAATTGATGCATCTAAACCAGTCACTCTTTAGCACACTTAAAAGATGGATTTCCTTGGATGAATTGTTGTCACTAAATATTCATAGTCATGTGAAAAATCATTGTACTTCAGTTTTCTACAGAATGTTATATTTAAACTACTTGACGTAAGATGCTTTTTGTTGGCTGGATAGTCAATTAGTAATATAAAAACAAAAAATCCTGCTGAAATCAGCACAACTAAACATTTAAATCCTTACAAAATGTTTAATAACAATTTAAAACTTTATTTTATCATTTAAATATAATTTAAATAGTCATGGGAGGTGTGTTTTGTTGTCATTCATTAAATCCCTTTATTCTCAGTAAGTGCTTAATGATAGTTATTAGTTCTTATTCATACAGGAAGCCGAAGAATCATGGCTTACTGGTGGGAGTATAAGCGACAAGTTCTTTGTTGCTAGAACTGGTGCTGTGAATGGACAATTTTGCTTGAAACACTAACAGGGGCAAGAGCATATATTTGTCTTTTGTTTGAGTTCAAAAGAAGATGGTATAGCTGAGCAGGAGTGAGAGAATGAGATGTGCAGCTGACTCCCACACTGATGCTGAAAGTCTCTCATATTCATTAAGCTGAGATTCTTTTTATTTATAAAAGAATTAATTCCCAAATTATCATTCTGCTTGCTATCATGTACATGTTTATTCAGTAGGAAAACATTTCTTAGGAAAGTGTGGTGGTGCACACTTGTGATCACAGCACTGTGAATGCTGTGGCAGAAGTGGGCAGTTTGAGATCAGACTATGCAATGTAATAAAACACTTTTAAAGAA
This sequence comes from Orientallactaga sibirica, assembly GCA_036365145.1. NCBI lineage: Eukaryota > Metazoa > Chordata > Mammalia > Rodentia > Dipodidae > Orientallactaga > Orientallactaga sibirica. The sequence continues at coordinate 21,938,153 of JAEOAD010000033.1, forward strand.
AGAAAAAAAAAAGAGAGAAGAAAAGAGAAGTATGAGGAAGAAGAGAGTTAAAAAGGAAAGGGAACAGGATAAACAGAGAAAGGGAATCAAAGTTTAAAATTAATTTTAAAAGTTATTTTATTCCATTCCAAGATACTGCATCACACTTGTCTAATACAGTATTTGGCATATTGTCAAGGTATCCATTAATTATCCCAAATATTTTTTAAAAATGCAATGTATTGTGCCATACCTATAAAAAGTGTTGGTAAGAGAAACAGAAAAAAAGTTAGTGGCAATTTACAGATAGAATAACTTTGAACCCTTTCTTCTTGAATTATTGTCATATCCTGGTTTGAGAGAAGATAATAGAAAATTACATAAAATATATGAAGGTCATCTTGAATCAAGACAGACCTTTAAAGATTAATGAACTTACATCAAAGTGCTTGGGGCCCTGTAAAACTGCCTTAACTGACTTTACATTCAGTAATGGTATGCCCTAAGGAAGTCAAATGCCCCTGCCATGTTCAGTAATCCTGCCCTGAGCAACTGAATCCAAGTGGAGTAGGCTTTGTATCACAGCAAGGGTGCTGCCCATGTCCTCAGCATTCCCAGAGTGACTCTTCCTGTTGCATTTTCACTTTTGAATGCTGTAGAGCTTCTGTTATGCTTTAGTTAATTTTTCCATTCTTGTTTTTAAAATCAGCAGTTCATCTTTATCAAAATTTTATTCAACACATGTGAGTAACTAATTTTGCTGCACAATTTAACCACCCTGATTTATTCTAAAACCCAATGGTTCTGTAGTAAAATTTCATTCTAGAATGCTGAATGTGTTCTTAAAAATTAGCTCAAATAGCTGGGTATGGTGGTGCATACCTTTAATCCCAATACTGCAGAGGCAGTGGTAGGAGAATTGCTGTGACTTCAAAACCACCCTGAGACTGCATACTGAATTTCAGGTCAGCCCGTGCTAGAGTGAAACCCTACCTTGAAAAACATAGCTCAAATATTTTGTAAGTTAAGAGAAGACATATATAAGATTATGGGTAAGAACTATTGTCCACTGTTTTAGTATGACACCAAAATGTAACACCTCTTCCTTTTTTAAAACTCTATTCTATCTGTCCCTCCAGACTATATTAACCCTCCCCTCTTTGTTCTGAACAGTTATTTCCCCCATGACCCTAGAATGACAGAACTCCTTTGGATGAAGTAAAATATCCCATTAAATTAATTCTAACATTTGTTCCCTTCCCTCCCTTCTTCTCTTTCTCCTCCACCTCCTGCTTTTCTCACCCTCTCTCTCTCCCCCTTCCTCTACCCCACTCTCGGGATTTTACAGAAATGACAACCCTACTCTTGACAATTTTATAATGTAACCCTACCAGGTAGCATATGCAGATGGCAATAGACATCAAAGAGCTAAATTCTAACAGATTTCTAACAGGCCCTCCAAGGCTCAGCATGGAACACCACAGAAGAGAGGGTGGAAAGAATGTAGGTGCCATAGGACAGGAAGGCATTTTGTAGGGCACTGTCCTCCTGACATGAACTCATACTCATTATTTGAAACATGATCAAATTACAGTGCATTCATATCTTATAGTTCTCAAAGTTGTTTTCTTTTAATTACTAAAAAAAATCTTTGATACTTTACAATGAAGACTAAGACACTGATGAAATTCTCCTTTAATATTTTTAGGGAAATAAAACAGTATGATGTATGGATTACTTAAATAATTAACATAGCCATATGATTCAAACTTAAGAATATATGTTCTGAAGAATTCTACTGTTTAACATATAAATAATCCTTATGATGGGCACCCTAAATGGTTTGGGACCGAATTTTGAAAATTGGTGCTAAATTCTTCTTGGAAATGTTGGCTTATTCTATTTACTTTCCAAACTTTTACTCAAATTTAAGAAGGAGCTTAGGAAGTATTTCTTACAAAAAGCATTTCTTCTTGACACTGTCACCGTCAGCAGACAAGCCTAGGCCAATTTTACCACCTTCAATCAGGCTTCCAGCCCTTACAGTCTTTGTGCAAATCACAATTATAATACCCATGTTGTTTAAATCAGAATTTTGTATGCAAGCCCTCAATTTAATTTATGATGACTGCCAGTGAATTGCGATTAGATGTTCAGTCATAAATACTCAATTCCTTCTTGGTTCTTCCAAGGATCTCTCATCCATATCTATAGCCTCAACTACTCCAAGGAGATTACTCATATTTTGAGCTACCTATAATTGTGTTAGGCTGTCTAAATCACATCATAATTTAAAAGCTAATTAAGAGGAACCTGGGGATACACTCAGTGGTTAAAGGCATTTCCTAGGTAAAGCCAGATGCAAAGAGGGCTGTCAGCATCTGTCATTTACTTGCAATGTCAAAAGACCCTGACATGCCTACACATGTGTACACACACACACACACACACACACACACACACACACACAAACACACATGCAAGACAATGTTAAAAGCTATTTAAGAGATAGCCACAGAAAAATAACAAATGGAAGACTAAAACATTGATTTATTAATGGGAGACTGACTAGACTGTAGTTTATGGCTAGAACCAAAATGTGTTTGCAACACACTACAGGAAAAGGAAATGACAGACAATATATGTCCCATACTGCAACAAGCAGGGAGGAAAAGTCCAAGCCTACACCATTGTTGTAGATACTAAGCTCTGAAGCTCTCTACAATTAAGTATAGGAAGAGTAGTGAGAGGAGAGGAGAGGAGAGGAGAGGAGAGGAGAGGAGAGGAGAGGAGAGGAGAGGAGAGGAGAGGAGAGGAGAGGAGAGGAGAGGAGAGGAGAGGAGAGGAGAGGAGAGGAGAGGAGAGGAGAGGAGAGGAAAGGAGAGGAAAGGAGAGGAAAGGAGAGGAAAGGAGAGGAAAGGAGAGGAAAGGAGAGGAAAGGAGAGGAAAGGAGAGGAAAGGAGAGCAGAGGGGCAGAGCGAACAGAGGAGAGGAGAGAGAAGAGTGTTTTGGGGAATGGGAGAAGTAGACAGACATTGCATTAGTTTCTACTTATAAATTATTAAAGTAGATAAGCTTCCAGGTAAGGTGGAATAGACATCATGTAGATTTGTAGAAGCTATTTTCTGTACTAATATGAGATATGGTAAATGTTAGTTTCTCACTGGAAGCACATAGTTGACAGATGTCACAACAAAATAACTTAGTGTCCTTTAGGGTAGAGTACCTGAATATTACCACATCAAACAGTTAGACACCTGCATATTACCTTGACATCTGTTCTCTTATTCTCTTTACTCAGTCATTAGCAATTCATATCTAACTTGTCTAATATATAATTTTTTTTTTGGGGGGGTTCAAGGTAGGGTCTCAGTATAGTCCAGGCTGACCTGGAATTCACTCTGTATTCTCAAGTAGCCTCTAAGTCATGGAAATACTCTTACGTCTGCCTCCTGAGTGCTGGGATTAAAGGCATGCACCACTATGCCAGGCTTTAATATATAATTTTTGAATTGGCCCCCACTGCTTCTTTTAGTCTCTGACCTATACATGTCTATTGCAATCATCAACTAATATTACCATTGCCTACCCTGATTTTTCTCTATATTACACTCATAGACATTTCAAAAAGCCAATATAATCAGTTCCCAACCCATAATTCCACCCCTGCCTGTCCTGTCCCCTAGTTTTAAGGGATCCCTACTAAAGATTCCAAGGTCTACCAGCTCTGCCTCTCAGCTTGCTATTTATCTCTGTAACTCAATTATTCTAAAAACCATCTTATCCTTCCTTAATGTAACCAAGCTTACTAAACTCGGTCTGCTCTACTGTTCAAAGAACAACTAATACTATCACATCTGTACCTATACTTGAGATGCCAGCTCAGACTCGTTTCGTAAAAGAAGCATTCCACTCCTACCATCAAATCCACGCAGTAGCTTTAATCACATAACATAGTAGATAAATGCACTGATTTTTTAAAAGTATGTTTGTTTGTTTACTTTTTTATTTATTTGACAGAGAGTGAGAAAGAGGCATGAGAAAGAGGCAGATAAAGAGAATGGGCATGCCAGAGCTTCTAGCTACTGAAAACAATCTCTAGACATATGTGCCACCTTGTGCATCTGTCTAATGTGGGTACTGGGGAAAAAAACCTGGGTCCTCAGGCTTCAAAGGAAAGTACTTTAACCAATAAGCAGTTGCTCCAGTCCTGTACTGATTCTTTGTATCATATATATCTATTTTAATTGTATAATTTGTTTTAATTATTCTGACAAAAGATATTTACTGGGACTGGAGAAATGTCTTAGCAATTAAGGCACTTGCCTGCAAAGCCTAAGGACCCATGTTTGACTCTCTAGATCCCATGTAAGCCAGACACACAAAGGTAAGGCAATACAAGTTCACACATGCCCACTGGGAGGCACATGTGTCTGGAGTTTGATTGCAGTGGCTGGGGCCCTGGCACACCAATTCATTCTCTCTCTCAAAAAAAAAAAAAAAAAAAAAAAGTAAAATGTTTAAGAAAGACATTTCCTACCATTAGAATATAGGCTAAATAATACTGTAAGCAAGAATTTCTGAATAAATTCAATTCAAATCAATAAGATTGTAGAGCCATATTTTATGAGTGTACTTATGGAAGGTGTTGTAATATGTGATGAATGCACATGTGTATGCAGATGCACATGCCCTGGAGACCAGACAACAAAGTTAGTATCCTTCTCAAGCTCTCATGTTTGTACATTAAGTGTTCTTACCTACTGAGCCAATTGTACACATACAATTAGCTTTTCTAAAATATTTCATTTCAATTTTTGATTTGTGAGGTAGGAACTCAGTCTAGCCACACTGAGCTGGTTTTGAAGTGGACCTAAGGCTTTGTCTTCAGCATTATATTTCAGGATATTTCAATTTAATAATGCAATAATAATTTTTTTCTTTATTTTTTATTAGTTATATAGATAGTGTGTATACAGTTATTCTGGTACCATCATTAGCCTCCTCCCTGTCCTCCCCCTCCGAAGGGACTCTCCTCATTGGGGAATTTTGGTTGTGCATTGTGGGGGTAGCCATCAGTTATGGGGAAAAGGCAATGTCTTTATGAATAATATCCCAAGTTGTGGCTCTAACAATCTTTCCGGCCCCTCTTATGCTAATTTCCCTGAGCCATGTTGGGATCATTTCAGGTCTACTTCAATGATGAGGTCTAAGGAGCCTCTGTGTCTCTGGATATCTGGCTTAGTAGGAGTTGAGTGTTCTCTGTGTTTATCTCCTTCAACCTTGTTCTAGTGTCAGGTTCACCAAGAAAGCAGCACTCTTGCCCATTTCCCCGTTACTCTATGGTTTCAGCTGGGGTCTTGGTCAGGTGCGATGGGCTGATTCTTACGTTCTGAGCCCATCTGAAAAAGAGAAGCAAATTCTCCAACAGAGAGAGAGGTTAGCACCAGTTAATGGGATAAGCACTATTATTTTAGAGAGAATTTTATAGGTGTAGGCCCTCTTGTAGTCCATGATTGGTGCAAGCTTGGTATTTGAGAGCTGGCTCATTTTTTGGATATTGTTCTGACTTGTTTCCCAGTTCCAGCTATGGGTTCCATTCCACTGAGCAGATCTATTAGCCAAATCAAGAGCAGATGGATACTCCCCATAGCAGTATGCCACTTTTGCCCTTTTGCATCAGGTCAGGTTGTTTGCTGCTGAGAAGCTTAGATCATATGTTGCTTGGACAGTTGTTGGTCACTTTCCCCCAGTCTCTCATGTAGCACCTTCTGGCACTAGACAAGCTGTCCAGGGACTGGCTTTCTTCCAGATTCCAGCCAGGACACTCCATGTTCCATACCAACAGCATATGATGTATTTGGCAGTAGGGTCTTACCATTAATCTTTGGTGGGTCATCAAATACTCTGACAGAAATCTGTCTTCTTTTGAGAAACCTTGTAGGTCTCTGATAAAAAGCTCATTGTGGATATTAACCACATGCTGGTACTGTGAGTTACAGGTCAGTGACAAGGGAAAAGAAGGAATAAAAATATAGGTAATATAAAAGAGAATGAGAGAAGATAAAGAAGAGGTACAGAGAGAAAGAGAGAGAGAGAGAGAGAGAGAGAGAGAGAGAGAGAGAGAGAAGGAAAAGCTTAAGGCTAGTTTTCATCATACCCTCTCCAGTGCCCTGTGAATCAGGTGTGTACTCTAAGAACTTGATGAAAGTTCAACCTTTTATTGTGTCTTTCAGGATATCGGATGTTATGGTGCCATTTCCATTTGGGTTCAGTTTTTTGCCCCCTGCCACCCTTACCTTCCTGTCCAGCCCCCACCCTCCATATTGTCCAGTCCTCGAGATGCTTATTAGGTATGTCAGCATCTCAGGCAGATTCATGTTAGGAGCCATAGATGAGTGAGATCATGTGACAATTATCTTTCTGTGATCGGGTGAGTTCACTGAGAATGATCTGTTTCAGGTGCGACCATTTTTCTTCAAATTTCATTGTGTAATTTTTCCTTACTGCCGTGTAGAATTCCATTGTGTAGATATACTACATCTAAGTTATTCATTCACCCAATGATTAATTCCAGTTCTTAGCTCTTATGATTCCAGTTCGTAGCCATTGTGAATTGAGCAGCTATAAACATGGTTGAGCAAATCTCCCTGAACTGAGGCATGGAGCTTTTAATGTAAATGCTCACTAAGGGAATAACTGGGTCTGTTGGTAACTAACTCTAAAGACAACATTTTTAGGAGGCTACATATTTCTTTCCGTCGTGGTTGTACCATCTTGCATTCCTACCAACAGTGAATGGGAGGAGGATTTGAGAAAATTGAAAGACCTCCCATGCTCCTGGATAGACATAATTAACATTGTGAAAATGGCAATCTTACCAAAAGCAATATACAGACTTAATGCCATACCAATAAAAATCCCTCAATTTTTCTTCACAGAGATAAAAAAAAATGATCTCAAAATTCATATGGAATGTCACAAGGCCTCAGATATCCAAGTATATCCTCAGCAAAAGAATCATCTCTGGAAGCATCACCATACCTGATCTAAAGTTATATTACAAAGCCATAGTAATAAAAACAACATGATTCTGGCATACAAACAGTATTATAGACTAATGGAACAGAATTGAAGACCCAGACATTGGGTCAAGTAACTACAGCTACTTGACATTTGACAAAGGCCCTAACAATGTAGAGTGGAAAAAAGACAGAATCTCAAACAAATGGTGCTGGACAAACTGGATAACCATATGCAGGAAAATGAAACTCAATCCACACATCTCACCATGCACAAAAATCAAGTCCAGGTGAATCAAAGACCTCAATATAAGACCGGAAACTCTGCTACTACTGTAAGAAAAAATAGGAGGAACTTTCCATGATGTATGAGTGGGAAAAGACTTCCTGAACAAAACCCCAGTAGCTCCGGAAATTAACCACTCAACCATTGTGATCTCATGAAGCTGAAAAGATTTTTTCACAGACAAACATACAATAAGCAGAGCCAATAGATTACCCACAGAAGGGAAGAGATTTTTTTTGTTGGTTATACAACTGAAAGAGGCCTAACTTCTAGAATTTATGAAGAACTCAAAAACCTAAACAATAAAAAGTCAAACAACCCACTCACAAAATGGGGCAGAGAACTGTACAGGGAGTTCTCAGAGGAAGAAATACAAATGGCAAACACACACTTAAGAAAATGTTCAACATCCCTAATCATCAGGGAAATGCAAATTAAAACAATTATGAGATTCCACCTTATCCCCTTAAGGATGACAATCATTAAAAATTCTAATGAAAACAAATACAGGCATGGTTGTGGAGAAATAGGAACCATCATTCATTGTTGGTGGGAATAATTCCCTTTAATAGAGCTTCTAAATTCTTTGTTATATGTTTTTATACTTAACATTTATAAAGGGAAATTTGGAATGTATTAGTAATGATAGTATAATCATTGTTTATTACTTTCCTCTTGCCAAAAAGCAAAATTGGTTTTCATAAAAATTATATAGTCAATAAAAACATCCAGAAAATTATTTGATCCACTCTTTTGAGCAATAAATAGTATTTCTCTGTTTTAGAGGTTAATGCAATTTAACACACATGAGATAATTTCACATGGAAGTGATTCGTTAAGAGTAAAATGTTGTTGGAATGTGAACTATTGCTAACACCGTCGACTATATCTGTGAAGACACAAAAATATATATATATATATATATATATATATATATATATATATATATATATATATAAAACATTAGAAGGAGAAGTTCACCAGTCAGATCTTGTTTTCAATTGTCAGAAGTTATGAAAGAGCTTAATATCATGGGTTAAGGATGATCAATTTCATTTATCATATTGTTCTTCATAAAAATATAGCAGGAGGTATAAAGCATGCTATGGCTACCCTGAATCTCTCCTCTGGGATATCTAGATACAAACACAAACAGCCCTTTTCCTACAAAACTGGGAAAGCTGAAGCTGGTTTCCATGGCAATACAATCAACTCCTGAGATTTTAAACTAGCATTTTAATTTTCATTGTAAACTTTGGCATTTACTGGGGTTTGCTACACATATCAATTGTTAAAAATGGAAATGAATGCTAGACTAACACACTAAGAAAAACTAAGTTTGTAGAAAAAGCAATTCATGTAGTACAGAGGTGCCATACTATATAATTAGTGATCGGCATGAAGGTTGCAATACCAAGGTGCATGCAAAGAGCTCACTTGCTAGGCAGGCTCCCTGTGCCAGCATGGGGAAGGGGGATGCTCACAGCTGCCCATGGCTACAGGTGAATGTGCCATCAATGCTCGACCTTGTGTCTCTCCTCAGCCTGGAGTTCTATCTCCTGAGATATGTGAGCAATATATTAATTCTCCTGTTTTTGCTTTGCCTTTGTTAAGGAAGCATTCATCTGAAAATCCCCACAGCTACATTAAAATGGCCATGATCGTGTTACTTCCTATGGTAGTTTGAATATATGGTCCCCAATATATTCAATGTTTTATTACTTTATATTTTGCATCTACAATCACCTTCCTAGAGGCAAGGTCACTGGGGGCTGGTCTTAAGGTGTTAATGGTGGGTTTGAGATTCCATTGTAAAGATATGCAAAGTGTGCCCAGTAGGAGTTCCTGAAGTGTGCTGGGCTTTTGGGCTGTAGTTTTGCTCCGTGTGCTGTGGTGGCTGGTTGGCCTTTGCTCTCTCTGCTTGGCCCTGTGAGAGCAGGCCACTTCTTCTGCCATTATGGAACTTCCCCTAGATCTGTAAGCTTCAATAAATAATATCCCTTCCTCCATAACTGTGCCTGGTCTGGAAGTTCATCTCAGCGAACCTGAAGCTATCTGCTACACTTCCATATCCAGGTTACTAAGAGTTACTGCAGGAAAAAAAAAAAAAAAAAAAAAAAAAAAAAAAAAAAAAAGAGGTTTGGTATAGTTTTGCCCCACAGATTCAATATATGCAGCTGAAATTTTGAATCTTCAAACATGACAATCCATTTCTAGTATCTCTAGTCAGTTTCATTTTCTTACCCACAGAGCAGTTGTTTTAACATTTATCTTTCTGACAAAATCTTACCTTCCCATTAGGAACTGTCATGGGCAGGAACATTACATTATGCCTTGTTTAAAAAAAAAAATAGGTAACATGCCATGTGATGATTTAAAAATAATGGTTCTTCAGTCTACAGACTTACTTATCATGCCAACATGGTACAAATCACTGGTCCTTAGGCAAAATTATCTTTTCTACCTATAAAATGATCTCTTGCTGCCATTATGTCACATACTTCCAATCACTCTTGAATGTATTTGATATTCACTTTATCATAACCTATTTTATCTAAACAAGCATTCTTTAAGTTTTTTAATATATAAAGCCATCTGACAACCTGGCTGTCTCCTATCATCCAATGCTGTGTGCTTCTCTTCACAATCTATACATGCCATCTCGCTCTTCTTGAATTTATTATTATTGAAAGCACTAAAATATAGGTCGCTTCTATATAACTGGAATAAAATTTATATCACCAGCATCACCAATGTCTCACAGTGTCTCAGGGATTCCTTTACTTAATAAAATAAACAGTTTCTTTTGTCTGAGACTCTTAAATTTTCTATTTCCAGGATAATAATCTCTCCAATACTTTCCCAGCTACATTTCTCACCCTATCAGTTTAGAATCCACAATCACTTTCTACATGTCAATTTTTAAAGGCAACATTTCTCATGATAGTTTCTCTTGCAATTCTTTTCTACTTATCAGCTCAGTGCACTTTTCCTGCTTTACTTACAACTTCTTCTGAAGCCCACATCCATAACTTTACCACTCAACAGAAGATTGGCACTGGTATTGCAAACTCAAGGTCAAATCTGAACTTCTTCTGGCTCCTCTATCATTCAAATTACCAGCAGGTCTCATTGTGGCATTGAAGTCATTCTTTGAACTGTGTCACTCTACCTTACACATATTGCTGACTTCAATAGTTTAAACTAATGCAGTCAATAAGAATAGGGAGTAGTAGTTCAGAAGCACAAAGGCAATTAAAACACACCCCTCCTACCAAAATATTCACAGAATTTTAGTACAAAATTTGTTAGACAAATAATGTATATGTTTATAATAAAAATAAAATACACAAAACATCAGAAGCAATGCAAAGAAATATTCATCCGTGTCACTGTCGAAAGTGTCTGAAAGTAATGACTTAGGTAGAAAGCTCACCTAAGACGTTTTTCTATTGATCAAAGAAGACCAGAACATTTATTGCAAGCACGGGGAATAGAAGTGCTAAGAGACAAAAGTCTGAAATGCAAGGGTATGTGCGGTAACCTATAAGCAATTCAGTGTTTCTACTTTGCAAAATGCAACAGGGTGTGTGGATAGGCTCAAGTTGTTGCTAAATTGGATAACAGGAATAAATACTTGTTAAAAATCCTCATTCAATGATGTAAGAAATTAACAGGAAAGAGAAAGGGTGTAATGTATAAAATCATAAAAAATAAGTTATTCCTAAATTCAAAGATATTTTACATAATCAGGTACTTCAGTTTAAAAGAGGAAGCAGATAAAGAATTTTTTAAAAGAAGCAGAAATATAAAAATTATAAATCAATATTTTTGAAAATTCTGGTAAAAATGGATGCTATTATATTTTGTTCTCATTGCTTCTGCTTTTTGAGGATTAGTAGATATAAAAGAGTAGATTCAGAAAAAAAGCATGGTGGCACACATCTTTAATCCCAGCACTTCAGAGTCAGAAGTGGGAGGATCACTGTGAGTTTGAGGCCACCCTGAGACTACATAGTGAATTCCAGGTCAGCCTGGGCTACACTGAGACCCTACCTTGAAAAAAAAAATCTAATTTATTTTACAAGAAACATTCTGCCTTTCTGGTGGAAAACCAATGTACTTTTAAAGTATGGAATAGATCAACCAGCACTTGACTTCATCCTCAATTTATAAGCACTTTTTATACAATATTGAACTGTAAACTGTAAACAGAAAAAAACTACAATGAAAGAAACCAGAAGGCTGCTTATGAGGCTAACTCACAAAATCCAATTTAACCTGTGTGCAAACACATGCACATGCACACACACAAACACATTACATCTATGGAAAGTTAAGATAGTACAGATTTATATTAAAAGAAGATGATAGTCCAATAATCTTTCTAGTTAGTAAATAACAGTTATGAATCTTGAATTTCAAAATGTGAAGTGAGAAGAAGAAAAAACATACAAATAAGCATACACAAAGAACACCTCATCATTATGCAGGCACCTTGCTAGAGTGATGCTTTAAGAATGCATATAAGGTACAATAAGAAAGAAGCTATGTTTCAAAGACAATGCTTAAAATAAAGAAAACAGGGAAATATGGTGGGAATGAAAAGTAACACTAAGAATAGAATAGCACAGAGGTCGCAAGGTGACATATTCTGAGAGCTGTCATTCAATTTCAAATTTCTCAGTACTTCAGCAGTTATTGCAGGTGGAACATGAAACACATAACATGAATGTGAATGTAAAATAAATACTTCACATAGTTTCTCAAGCATGTGCTTCATATTTTCACAGTGAACCTGAATTGAAAAGAATCATCACTGTAAGGACCATCTGTGATGAAGCATGGTGTCAAGTGAAAAGAGCTGAAGTATATGATTTGCTCCAGGCAGGTCTGAGTCAATAATAAGTATTTTACCTTCTAAAGAAACGGGCAGAGTAATTCTGATATTAATAATAGATAGGCACTCACCATTTCACTAGATCTGTGCTGAAAAGTCATAAACTGTGTCCTCATAACAATCCTGAGTAGCAGGAATTACAGTTCCATAAACTTACAGCTATAATTCTGACATCTGAACACTCAATAAATATTGTATGCTGGTTTTCCATTGTTGTTGCTACAGTTTCTTTATCCATAAGCTTGACACAAAAACCCTTTTGATGGTAAATATTGACCTGAACAGAAGTGAGTGCATTCGTTTATTCCAGTGAAAGTGACTAATAATGTCTTTCACTGCAAAATTTATAGAGTACTTCTGTAACTATACAAAGTTCTTACATACTATATACAAACATACCTTCTTCCTTCCAAAAAAATCTAATACTTATGGCTTCATCAACTCAACTTCCTCAAGCTATTGAGATACAGAAGATATGACATAAATTTCTATATGCATCGTATCAATGATGCATGAGAAGGCCAAGGTCACATGTCTAAAATGGGCTAGAGATAAAATTTGAATTCAAGTGTAACTTCAGATAAGTTATAAGCACTCAAAAATGTGCCAGACTATGATAAGACATAAATTGGTTGTGCTCTGAATCACTTATGAATATGTGCCTATATTCCCAAAAACATTGTCTTCAGTAGAATGCCAGTTCTATAAAATCAGAAATCTTATCTCTGGTTTAATTCTCAGCCAACAATACCTAGATTTGTGTCTATTTGATTTACTGCACACCAAATATTTGTATAGTCATTGTTTCAAGATGCATGAAAATTATCTCTCTCAGTTGAGCTTTTGGTAGATACTGACATACAGTGAAAGTGAATTTAAAATACAGCTCTTCACATAGATACCTCTCCATGTTGCTAGTTAAGCATACCATCATACTTTAATATTTACAAAGGCTGAACACATTTTTGGTAAGTGAAAAAGCCAAAATAATCACATGGAAATCTATTTTCCTCATACAAAAATAACAGAAAAATTATCAGGGGTCAATAAGAATGATTTCCAGAAAGATATTTTGTGTCTCTTCCACACATTTTAAGGGTCTTGAGAAGGAGAAGTCACCACTACTGACATGTGGAAAATGTTAAAGATCAGCATGGGGCTTGGATACATCATTTATACTTCATAAGATGATTCAGAGGAGATTTGAAAAGGTGGTGGTGTATCCAAAGCCAAGATGAGACATACATGTTTCCAAAAAATGAAAAGAAAAATAACAGCACTCATTGTGACCAGGCCACACCTCTTTGAACATATTCTAAGAATGCCTCTTCTGTCTCTACAATCTTTTCAAGTATCTCCATAGTGTTTCAGAGCGTGAATATGAAGAAGGGAACTTCATATCTACTTAAATAAAGCACTGGATAAATTTCATATAATCTATAGTATAGACACATGTGAAATATATTCTATGCATTTCAATTTATTTTCAACATTACATTTAATTTTAACTACTGTTAGCTATATCAGTGGAGGACATGTGTTTAAAATCTAAATTTCAAAATATTCTTCAGTTAGTTTTAGGAAGATATTTCACTATATATATGTCAGATGTCTTGGATTTTAAATAAGGGGGCAGAGTGTATCAGATAATGCACATCAAGAAATGAAATGTGCTCCCCTCAAGAGTATGCTATTGCTCTCTGATGAATGAATGTACAGATCTGCAGTATCCCAACTCTGTTGTACCCCATATTGGGTCAATGAATCTCCATAAATACAAACTGAAGAGTATAGCAATAGTAGAGTGTGAACTCATTCCTAAAGGTTTCATGATATCCAATTCCTTCTGCACCTGCCTTGGATCAGTACCATGGATAGGGGCAACCCATGTTTTCTAGTACAGCATTCTCCCAGGTTACTGTAATTTAGAACCCAAACTGCTGCCTTCCCTGTCTCCTTTCCTTGTCCTCCAGCATCTTTTTATCTGATCTTCTTTCCATTATCAGCTTGTCTCTCAAATCTAGAACACCAAAGCATGACAGAAATCACATTCGTACATGTGAGTGAAGAGCGATAACTATAAGAAAGAGAGAGAACTCAATCATAGAAGCACTGAGGTAAAGTGGTCACATTAGAAGCTAAGCACAGTTTCCTCAGTTCTTTTCTCAGTTGCATACCTGAAAACTCCACTATTTATGTGAAATCCCTTTTAGTCAAACCAAAATGTGGATAAGTTGTCTATGTTAGGTACCTACAGTATTCTTGATCCAAGGGATGGCAATAGCTCAGGTGAGAATGTTGGCTGTGGGTTTAGGGAGGGAAAAAAGACAAAACTATTCTCTTAGTAATATTCAAGAGAAAACATCAACATTTAGTTGGAGATACAACTCTACTTTTTAAAATAAAATCTTAATATTCTCCCTCTGTGTATGTTGGGTGATAGCTGAGATCATCTTGGAGCTTTCAACATTTGCCATTTGCCTTGCAATTTATCTAGACTTTACCTTTTTTATTTTTTTATTTTTATTTATTTATTTTTGATTTTTTGAGGTAGGGTCTCACTCTGGTCCAGGCTGACCTGGAATTCACTATGTAGTCTCAGGGTGGCCTCGAACTCATGGCAATCCTCCTACCTCTGCCTCCCAAGTGCTGGGATTAAAGGCGTGCGCCACCACGCCCGGTTTAGACTTTACCTTTAACTGTTCACAAGCAAATAGAATCTATTTACAGAGTCACTGGTCATGCTCTTTGGAATATTCTCCTTATTACCCTTTAGAGAGAGAGAGAGAGAGAGAGAGAGAGACCCCATTGAATTCAAAAATGTTTAGGATTGGATTAGAGGGCAGAGATATTTCAACTGTTCTATTGTGTGAATCATAAACGAGTCCCTGGCTTTGCTTAGCTTTCATTGTTTCTATTTATAAAATTTCATTCCAGGGCTGGAGGGATGGCTTAGTGGTTAAGGCATTTGCCCACAAAGCTAAACAACCCAGGTTCAATTCCCCAGGACCCACGTTAGCCAGATGCACAAGGGGGTGCATGCATCTGGAGTTCATTTGTAGTGGCTGGAGGCCCTGGCACGCCCATTCTCTCTCTCTCTCTCTCTTCCTCTTTCTCTGTCAAATAAATAAATAAATTATTTAAAAATTATTCCTAATTATTATATCCCTATCAAACCACTAAACTTCTATTCTTACAGTTAACAATGTATCAATTCTGTTTGTGTGTGCAAAAAAAAAAAAAAAAAAAAACAGTTGTCTTATTAAAAAATCTGTAAGAAAAAGTAATTTCACAATAATTAATATTTACCACTGTACTATATATGGTATGAAGATGGTTGTTTTGCTAATTTATGTGATAAAAACTACTTAATTATGAAAGCACAGTTGTGTTTTCATTTGTTTCCCAGCGTCAAAGTTGAAATCAGGACTGCTTGGTAGGGAAAAGTCAAGCATGCAGTCTGAAGACTCTGAAGAAAGAAGAGCACCTTCTCCAGTCACAGTCCCCCGTGTTTCTTGTCTTTTTTTATATGCCAAGAAGTGCTGAGCACATTATTTTTTTAAATACATTAACTTCATAATACTAACAGTTTGAAATTAATACTTATTAGAACCTTGATTTTTGATCAATTTAAAGAAAGGTCTGAAATGTATAGGACTACATGAGCTATTGTTATGTACAAAATACTTAACTTATTTACTTTATAGTATGCATCATGTATAATTCATTTATTCTAAAATAAATGTAAGATGGTAATCCTGAATGTAGTTTGCATGACCTCATGAAATATTTTTATATGCTTATCTTTTTTGTACTTCTGAATAAAGACTTTGACCTATTTTTAAGTTGAGAGTAAGGATATTTTTATCCTGAGCAAAAGGTTTCTCCATATGTATGTGGAAACTCAACAAATATTAAAACATGCAGTATTGTCCATTATCACAGCTATGGCAGCAAATATAGAAGGAAATTAACCTCCAAAGAACACAAAAAGAAATGTTTAAATATCTCGATGTGTTTGGTCACTTTTTGCATGAATATTTAAGTTCATAAATGTGTAAGTGCAGTTACATGTAGATTTATGCACACATCAGTGCACATGTGTATGCAGGCTACAGCTTAACATAAGGTGTCTTCATGGATAGCTCTCCATTTTATTCACTAAGGCAAGTCTCTTGTTTGAACCCAGAGCTAGTCTGAGGATTAAAGGTAAGTAGCCATGTACTCCTGGCATTTCTCTGTGGGCTGGAGGCACAAACTGAGGTCGACATATTTGTGTGGCAAGCATATTAACCACTGAACAATTTCCACAACCCCTAAAATCTCTGCAAGCCTGTGAGCTTACTGGGGAAGTAGGACCCTTGCTCCACCTTCCTGATTGAATAGCTCCTGGCTCCCTAATTCCCAGATCCCCAGCTCCAGAGGGTACAAGCAGAGTGAATAGGCCAGAGCTCCTAATTGGTTACCCACCTCCCATTTGCCTGGTCATGGTAGCTCTGCTGCTGCCTTGGGGAGGCCTGGTCACTGCCTGTGGCTGAGGAATCAGGTCTTTTGATCTGGTTTGCTGATTGACTGCCCCCTGAGAACCTATTCCCCTGAGTCAGGAGTGCAAGGGTCAATTGAGGAGCTAGTGTCTTGTCCCTGGCTCTCCACCTTCCCAACTCTTGGTTCCCCAACCCCTGTTCCCTCAGTGCTGAAAAGTACATGCACGTGAAGTGGGTAGGCCAGAGCTCCCAGTTCCCCAGGACCTTTGATGTACTTACAATGTACAGTCTGCGCATCTGTGGTTATAACCCCATCATACACCAATCCAGTTTACATTTAAAATAGACTAACCACTGAAGAGCCTACAAATACAAATACAAATACAAATACAAATACAAATACAAATACAAATACAAATACAAATACAAATACAAATACTTGTTCCCCCTTCAGTAGAGTAAAACAGTTCCTCAAGATGGGTAGATGATAAGGCAAAAAAAAAAAAAAAAAAAAAAAAACAAAAACAGCAAAATTCAGAAAACTGAGAGATTGCTACCAAAGATGCCTGGTTCCACAATGGAAGCCTCCAATGAAACCATAGAAAACAACAGAAGTTGAATCACAAAATGAAAACACAACAACTAATGTGACCCTCATCAAAAGAACTGCTGAACTGGAAGCAAGCCATCAAAACAGCAACAATCATATAAAAGAAATTTAGCAGAAGTGTCTCTTAGAGCACTCAGCTTTTGACATTTGGCTTAACTTGCAGAAAATGTTAGAAGCCTCAAAAGAGATAAAAATTAATTGAAGGTGAGTCAACAATTGGAAGATCTCAACAACCAGATGATTAAGCTTAATGAAGACTTGATCAGAAACAAGAATGAATTCCAGGAAACATCAAGAAAACCAGAACTCAAAATGAAATTATACCTCAAAAAAGATAGGTGTACATGATGCAAAATAACACAACAGAAAACAAAAATCAAACAGAGCTTTAAAAATACCTTTCTAGAACTCCTCACTAACAGAGTTACTCATGTGAAAGGCAGATATCTGACACGGAAGACAAACAGAAGAAATTGACTGGGAGAAAAAAACTTTGCTAGGGTTCAAAAAAATCGTGTGAATATAATACAAGGGAATTGTGACATACCCTAAAATGACCAAACATGCAGATCATGGGTATACTAGAAGGAGAGGAAATGCAGGCCAGAAGCATAGAGAACATATTCAACAAAATTATTAAAGAAAATGTTCCCAATCTCTCAAAAGAGATGCCCCATCCAGATACAAGAAGCTCTCTCTCTCCCTCTCTCTCTTTCTTCTCTCTCTCTCTCTCTCTCTCTCTCTCTCTCTCACACACACACACACACACACACACACAAAAAAAAAAAAAAAAAAAAACACAGAACCAAAGAAGAAACTCTCTAAGGTGAATCATAGTTAAAACTCTCTAAACAATGAAAAGAAGGAGAGAATGCTAAAAGCAGCAAGAGAGTAAAAACTCACTATATGCAAAGGCAATCCCATCAGAATTACCTCAGATTTCCCAATGGAAACCATGAAAACCAGAAGGTCCTGGAATGAAAAACTTCAAAACCTAAAAAACTATGGCCTCCAACTCCCAAGATACTGAACCCAGCAAATATATCCCTTAAATAGATGAATGGTGAAAGGAAAACTTTCCATGAAAAAAAAGTCATTACTATGATTACATAAACATAGAGACAAACCTACAAAAAATATTTCAGGGGATACTCCATACAGAAGACGAACCAAACAAGATCAAGAGCCTACAGTAAGAAGATCACAATAACCAAAACTAGAGAAGGCACAAAAAGTGCAAAACAGAAGAAAGCACAAAACCCCATAAAGCACCCCATCATGGCAGAGATTAAATTGAACCTC
The DNA here is from genome assembly GCA_036365145.1 of Orientallactaga sibirica. Taxonomy (NCBI): domain Eukaryota; kingdom Metazoa; phylum Chordata; class Mammalia; order Rodentia; family Dipodidae; genus Orientallactaga; species Orientallactaga sibirica. Next base: position 21,956,736 of record JAEOAD010000033.1, read on the forward strand.
ACAGTTATAACATCAAACATCAAACATTAACAGTCAACTCATGCATCAAAAGGCAAAAGGATGGATTAAAAATATGGACCCTTCTATCTGCTGTCTTTAAGAAACCTACCTCAGCACTAAAGAGAGACACCTCCTCAGTGTGAAAAGATGTGAAATGATATTCCAAGCAAATGGAAATAAGAAACAAGCAGTTGTTGTTATATTAATGTCAGATAAAACAGACTTCAAAACAAAATCAATCAACAAGGATAGAGAAGGCCAAGTATTATCCATCAAGGGAATGGTTCAACATGAGGACATCACAACCAAATTCACAGAAAGACAAATGCCACATGGTCTCACTTATCTGTAGTTCTTAACTTCGGCCAGCTCGGGTTGCTGATATACCTAATAGGCAACTTAAATCCCAGACAACAGAATAGAAAGGTTTGGGGTGAGGCAAACGGGAGGGTAGAGAAGAACAAACACAAAACTAAATTCAAAATGAACCTGTGTCATAGAAATATTTATCCCTGGAGGCAGAATAAAAGCTGTAACCCTCAAAAGAAGTAAGTGGGGAGAACCTGAAAAGAAGGGCCCTGGAGAGTGTGGGATGAAGCCTAAGCTTATTGTTTTTGTCTGTTGTCTGTAATCTCCAGTAGCTGAAATCAGTTACTATCCACAATTAGATGTTGATTGGAAAGATCTCTAAGGTCCCCAACACAAGGCAAGTTTCTATAAAAGCTCTTGATTACCTGCCTGAGGTGAAAGGAAAGACCCTATTGTTGAAAGACACCATATGCTGCTGACACAGGGCATGGAGAGACCTGGATGGAACCCAGAAGGGAACTAGTGCCCAGTCAATTAACCCATCTAGTGCTGGAAAGTTCTACATGCGCTACTGGGAGAAAGTGGCCAACAAGGTTTGAGCAACCAGAGGTCTAAGCTACTCAGAAGCAAACACCCTGGCAGGATGTACACGCCAATGCAATACTGGCACACAGCCTCAGTGGGTAAACAATAGTTTTCTGATTGGCTAAGACATCCGCTCCCTGTAAAGGAACCCATATCTGGAATTGGGAACCAGATCAGAATCCTATGGAGGAAAAGATTATGCTCTGCAGTGTTAAGCTTTCACTAGTCTTTGGCTAAAAGAGGGGTTACATACATCAAATTCTCCCTACATTAATACTGCTTATCCCATTCAAACTATGCTGACTTCTCTCTCCATTGGAGAATCTGTTCTTCTTTTTCAGAAGTTATCAAGACCCTAACTAACCCTCAGACTTCAGCCAAGCCCCAGCTGAAACCACAGAAATTGGGGAGACAAGCAAGAGTGCTGCTTTCATGCTGAACCTTATAATTATTGCCAGGGTGAATGAGACAGACCTTGAGGATACACAACACTCACCAAAGCAGAGATCCAGAGGCTCCTAAGAGCTCATCACTGAAATAGACTTAAAACTCACCCACTATGGCTCAGGGATTTTCCAAAAGAAGAGGCGGAAAGATTTTTAAAAGCCCCAAGTTGAGATATCATATCCAGACATATTCTCCCCCCACAAAAAATTAAGTGACTGCTGCTCCCACAACGCATAACCCACAAATCCATAGGGAATACCTGTAATCCCACTGCATAGGGTCCCCAGCAGAATAGGGACAGGGAAAAGAGGATACCAAAACATGATGTATCCATACAAAAAAATGCTTAATAATAATAATGATAATAATAAGAAGAATTATTTACAGATAATTGTTGATAAAATTGAATCACTAGATACAAACACCTATGGCCTAAAACCCCATGTCTTCAATTGTAAGTATCCAATAAATAATTGTTGAACAAATGAAGATAAAATTACTATAGCACTTATGTAGTGAAACCTCATTTCTTTATTGTTTCCAACTTGTGTATTATCTACTTTGTGGAAACATGAAAATGTAAGTCAGCTCTAAGAAGTAGACATGGAAATTTGATTTGGCAACCTCCATTAGGCAAAAGTTTACTTACATATGACTACAAAAAATACAAAAATTGAACTCCATTAAATTAGAAATCTTTTATGCAAAAAAATATAGAAGGTGAAAAGGAAAGCTGGGAAAATGGCTCAGTGTGTGTTTGCTGCACAAGTGTGAGGACCAGAGTTTGAGTAGCCAGAACCCATACAAAATGCCAAGTGTGCCTGGTGGCCTGTCTGAATTCTCAGCGTGTAGCAGGCACCTGCCTCAATGAAAGAAAGTGAACAACAATCAACAGAGACCCAATGCACTCATACATGTGGATATACATATACCCACATGCATACACACTACACACACATACCTATACCATGAAAAAAAAGTTGAGAGGACAGCCCACACAATTGGAGAAGTTTCTTAAAGAAATAATCTCTGATTTTAACTTAGAAGAACCATGGATTAACAGTAAAAAGACAATAATCAAATCTAAACACTTGCCAAGGATTTAAGTAGGTATTTCTCAAAGTAGAAACAGTTTCTTACTCATGGATGGTTCACAATAAAATGTGTGGGAGAAAGTTTGTTACTGAAGATGTAGAAAAACATGAGCCTCTAAAAAGCAATGAAGATATGCAAAATGGTGCAGATATTTTGTATAACATTTTGTCAGGTCCTTAAGACATTAAATATTGATCTTACATGTTATCACATACTTAACCATTTCATTATGGAAGGGGGGAGGGAGAGAGAGAGAAAATGGGCATGCCAGGGCCTCTAGCCATTGCAAATGAACTCCAGACGAATGAGCTACTCTGTGCATCTGGCTTATATGGCTTCTGGGGAGTCAAACCTGGGTTCTGAGGGTTCTCACTCAAGTGCCTTAACTGCTAAGCCATCTCTCCAGCCCCATTCCTAGGTTTTATTCTTTGGCAATGAAAAGAAATAAAAGTATACACTAACTGGAAGAACCCAGTTGCAAATGGCTGCATCTTGCCTGATCCTATTTTTGTTAAATGCTCAGAATAAGCAAGTCCCTTGCAACAAAAAAGTAGATTTGTGGTTTCCTGGGATTTCAGAGTTGAGTAAATGGGAAGTGATTATAGCTGATGGGAATAGATTTTCCTCTGAGAATCATACTTTCCTAAAATTCGACAGTAGTGATAGTTCCATAAGTGAGAGTATTCTGAGAACTACTAAACTGCACTCTGTGCAGTGAGTTTCACAGTGTGGGCACTGTATCTACAGATCTGCTATTAAAAATGTAAGTGAGCCAAGTTGTTACTCTTTAACCATATATTCATTCTGATTTTCAATTTCCACTATTATAAAATGAACAGTTAATAGTTATTTAAAATCACATCTAGGTTTGTAAAACTGATCACGGTGTAATCATATGCATTGTATAACCAGGAAATTATATAGTTATACACATGTACACTAATGCACATACAATTTTCTTGAGATAGAGTCTCACTCTGGCCATTCTGCCCTGTGACTCTCTACATAGCCTAGGTGGGCTTGTAACTAATGAGTGATTCTCCTGTCTCAGATTGCTGAGTTCCAGAACTAAAGACATGAGCCGCCATGCCTAGGCAGTAGATCATTTTTGATTGTTCTTATGTTTGTCATATGGGGGTTGGACCCAGAGTTCCATGTTTATAAGAAATGACCTTACCATTGAGAACCAGTCTGCAATACAGTTGTATTTCTTGTGTGTTTGTGTTTGTGTGTGTGTGTATAAGTTATAAACTGAATTAGTAGCTTTTATTCTAGTCAGTAGTGTTACATTGTAAAATAGGTAAGTATAAATTTCTTAAATTCATATCTATATAAAATTCCTCAACCAAACTAATTACCAGATGACAAGTGTGTCCTTATTAAGACAGTGAGAGTGCTAACACCAAGTAATGGTTTTTACTATGTGATCATCATCATCTCATTATGATCTCAGGTCGAACAGACAATATCTCATCATTAAACAGAAGGCTCAGTGGTGGGTCCATCACATAGAAAGGCTGTGATTACAGACAACACTGGGGGACCTGAGGATACCTGAGGGGTTTGGAATGATAAAGTCAGTGTGAGCCTTCCCACAGAGTAACTGAGAGGCATCAAAAGGCAATGAAGCTAGCTTCACAGCTTTGAAGAGAGCAAACTATGCTCAGCATTATCATGGAACAGTTCTCTGATGCTACAGGATGCAGACAAGGGTTAAATCACAGAGTTCTCAATGACATACCCCGAGGGTCTGCTCCTTAGTGGCATGTTTACTTACTTTCTGATCTCTCATGAAAGAATAATGCAGATAGCATACAGAAACTAGATGGACTATAGATTTTTTTTAAAAAAACCTAGATATAATTCTAGTTTCAAATGTAAAAAAAATATATATATTAGTGAATAAAGTACCAATGTAAGAAACAAATGCTTGAGTTATAACAGACTTTATGGTTATATCTGATTGTTTTACTACATTCAAGTAGTTATTTATATTAAGTGTATGAGACAATTTAAGCTACTGGTAGTGATAAAAATTGATAAAATAGCATGTATTTTTTAAATAATGTGGTTCTAAATCTTGAAAGCACCCAGTCCTTACTTCCTATCTAACCAATTCCTATCCAGATACCCCATAAGAGGTTACTATTCTTCCTTTCTGAAATGTAACACTAAAATTTATATACATGAACAAAAAAACCAAATACACATTATCATCCTGTGACAGGATTCACTCATGTTGCAGTCAAACTTACACATAGCATTGTATTAAAATGTTAATTAATTTTTAACAAATGCATATTATTCTATTCTCACTATGAATTAATGTACTTCATCTTCTAGGTACATTTGAATTTTTAACCTTTCAAAAACACTATAAATCAATGTTTGAGCATATATTATTTATGTGTTTCTCATATGTGAAGAATAATTTCCCAAAGACCAAATCATTATATTTGTTTAGATGCATCCCTACTTTTTTGAATGCCTATATTAAATCATGACATGAATGTGGGAGTCCTGTAACCATAGGCAATGCAGGCTTAGAAAGGGCTCTGTGATGATAACCCTTACCAGATTCTCTGATCCATTCTTCACTCAAATCTGTGCATAAATCAAAATCTCTTCTGATTTGTGCCTAATCACTGAGGTGTTCTCTTGGCTATCCATGTGTCTTCTGTTACTTTTTATATTCAATGTAAAGGACTGGAGAGATGGTTTAGTGGTTAATTTGCTTTCCTTCAAAGCCTATAGACCCAAGTTCAATTCCTCAGTTCAATTCCTCAGTATCTACTTAAAGCAGATGCACAAGGTGGCACATGCTTCTGGAGTTGATTTGCCATGGCTGGAGGCCCTGGTGCACTCGTTCTCTCTCTCCCTCTCTCTATCTGCCTCTCTATCACTCTTTCTCTCTCCATCATTCAAATAAGTAAGTAAATAAACAATATTAAAATCAGTGTACAGTCTGCTATTACTTTTGTGACATGTTGTGTGTTTTATCCTGATGTTCACTGTGATTTAATGGCTATGTTCTCCTCCAGTGCTGACTTTGACTCACATAATCCCTTCATTTCACATCTACCAGTCTTGGCCTAATTATCACACATTGTGGTAGCTTACCAAAATCCACACAAGCAAATTATATGTTTAATTTATGTTCTCTCTCTTGATCCTGAGGTTTTCAACTGGCAAACATTACCTTAGATTATAATACTTCATAAATTATATTCTGTGACCTGACTGATTCCATTGCTTGCTTGGAAGCAATCTACCTTCTGAAACAGTGCTTCCACATTGTGGTAGTTTGAATATATGGCCCCCAATATATTCAGTGTTTTATTAGTTTATAGTTTGCACCTGAAGCCACCTTGCTACAGGCAATGTCACTGGGCGGTTCTTATGGAGTAGTGGTGGGTTTGAGATTCCATTGTAAAGATATGCAAAGTGTGCCTAGTAGGAGTTCCTGAAGTGTGCTATGCTGTGTCTGGTTGGCTTTTCTCTCTCTGCTTGCCCCTGTGAAGGCAGGCCAGCATTTTCTGCCATTATGGAACTTCCCCTGGATCTGTAAGCTTCAATAAATAATATCCCTTCCTCCGTAACTGTGCCTGGTCTGGAAGTTCATCTCAGCGGACCTGAAGCTGTCTGCTACAGAAAGTGGTACCAAGGAGTGTGGCGTGAGATGAACCTGACCAAGATGATGTTCGTGTTTTGGAGGAATGGACATGGACTTGGTGCTTACAACTGACGATGCCTTCTGGAGTAGTAAGCCAAATATTATGGGCTATTCTGAGGAGAGTTTGAGAATGCTAAGTGCAAATGGTATTAAACTTCAAGGCTTGGCTTATGAGCTTTCTCAGGGGAAGGAAAGACTGCAGAGGACTTTGTTGGAAGTGGGCTACTGGTATAAGGGATGACTGTGTTCCGCTATCTAGGCCCAGAAAGTTTGGTCAAGGTTAAATTTGTAACGGACTGATATGCTTGGCTAAAGATACTGGACTGAGAGATTTAAGATTTTAAGTTGGAAAACCTGAAGCAAGTTAAAATTAGAGGCACTGAGTCAGGTTTTAGGTTACTGGAGCTGCTATTGTCAAACACATTAGCAATCTTAAAGAAGGTGGACTGACTGCTTTACATTAAAACAATAGAGAGGATGCCTGAGGAAAGACTGTTAGAAATGCAAACTCTTTTGGAAAGAGTCCACTGGAAAAGGAACCTGCTTTTCAAGGCTATGATTTATTTTGTCCCTGGATTAAGAATATGTCTGTGCCCTGCACACCTGGTATTAGTTTTGGAAGCATGAAAAATACATGGAGTTGTCATGAATTGCACACAGTTCTAGGAGCTGCTGCTAAGATGCGGAATGAGGTAGGGCATGAGGCCCTTATAGGCTGGAAGAGCCTTTGGAAGGTGGACCGTGGTTTGCATGGAGACCTGAAGATGTTTTGGATACACCAGGACTATGCAAGGGCTCCCATGGAGTACAGTGTTGCACTGGGATCGAAGTTTTCCCTGGCAACTCTGCCCAGCTGGAGGGGTGGAATTGGAAAACCTGGACACTGTCAGTCTCTGGTTATATTGAACTTGAACTGCAGAAGTTTGATGACTGCTGATGGTGATTGAGTTTACATTATTCTAGTCTCTCCTTGCTATGCCTTATACCAGTTAAAAAATGTTTACTCTGTGCCTTTACATGTTGAAAGTATTTAACTTTGTTTTATTTTACAAGACTCACTATCTTAAATTGGTCAAGACTGTGAGAACCTTTGAAATTGGACTGAATACAATGTACAATGTGTGATAGTTATAAATCTATTGGAGCCAAGAGCTAAATATACTGGGGGCCAGGTGTGGAATGTGGTAGTTTGAATATATGGCCCCAAATATATTCAGTGTTTTATTAGTTTATAGTTTGTATCTGCAGCCACCTTCCTGGAGGCAATGTCACTGGGTGGTTGTTAAGGAGTGGTGGTGGGTTTGAGATTCCATTGTAAAGATATGCAAAGTGTGCCTAGTAGGAGTTCCTGAAGTGTGCTGTGCTATGTCTGGTTGGCTTTTCTCTCTCTGCTTGGCCCTGTGAAGGCAGGCCAGCATCTTCTGCCATTATGGAACTTCCCCTGGATCTGTAAGCTTCAATAAATAATATCCCTTCCTCCTTAACTGTGCCTGGTCTGGAAGTTCATCTCAGCGTTCCTGAAGCTGTCTGCTACACACATGGAAAGCAGAAGTGCATATATGGACAACACATAGTTTCAAGTTAATTTCATTCTAAATGTCCTGAAATGATTTTCCTCTTTTCAGTTTAAAGAGAGCTATTACATAGAACTTGTGAATTTCATGAGCCTTTAAAAAATTTAAAAGTATAATACTTTATAAAAGACAGCACTACTTCTTTTATGCATAGTATCTATAAAATATGTAATCCTCTTATTATAGATAGTAATTATAATAGTGTTATGGATTTTATAAGATTTGCATAGATATTTTAAAGAACTTAAATGTACTAATTTAATGTGTGTATTTTGCTTAGTGCTGGGACCTTACTGCTTTCAATAAACAAAATAAAAATAGTGTAGTTTTTAATCTTTGATTACAAAGTGATTATAAGTAATTAATATTTGATTTTTATTCTATTTCAAATAACATGTTGGAACTTCAAAATTTCAATCTTTGTAATTTCAATTTCAATTACACAAATACGTAACAGCTTGTTATCCTGTTATCCACTGGATAAAAAAATAACCACTGGATTAAAAAAAGTAAAGATATGGTGAAATAATCTTACTGGTGATAGGTAAACATAATTATCCCAGAGGTTTTATATAAAATTCATCAAGATTTGGATAAAAACAATGTATTTTGCTTAACATTTCTACAGCTTGAGTATTGAGTTCTTGTAAATAAAAATAATTATAATGGGTTATAAAAATTTCATAATAATTAAGTCTTGCTTGGACCATCAATAATTAGCATTAACTATATGTTTCCTTTTCCTTTTTCATGCTGTCTTTATTTATAGTTACACATATAGTTAAATCTCATCAACATAAATAAGCTCACACTACAGGCCATATCTGACATAGTCTTCCCTGTATTGTGCTGTATTTCACAGACATGTATCTCTTTCTCAGTAGATGCTAAAATGCCATATATTTAGAATTTGATTATGTGTAATGATAATACAAAAAATGTAGTTATAAAAAAATGTAGTTATAAATTGTATAAGATCATCAGACTATGCCTATAAAGCAATTAGCACACAGCCTGTACATTGAAATCAAATATTAGTACGTGATCCACTATATTTATTAAATATTATTTTATATTTCTTGACCTCTTAGTAAATATAATGTTGGACAAGCTCTCCACTATACCATTTTTATCTAATTCTATTTTATATAACAAAATATAGGCTAAATTTTTCTCATGTCATACATAAAATAAAGCTTTAAGTTAAAATACAAATTTTCCCAAAATATTTCATGAATGAGACAAACACTTCAAAAATATGTGATTACATTTAAAGAAACATTTTAAGTCAATTTAGCTTTAATTAGTGAAGTCAATAATATGTCTATATTTCTATATTTCTATATTTTCTGTTAATAAAAACTAATAAAGTATTTAATGTATATTTTAAAACATGCTTTAATAAAATACCAGGTATACCTTAATTTTATAAATAAAAATTCCCATAATAGTAAAAAGATGCAGAAGGAGTTTGGATTTCAGTTACATCTGATTTAAAAACAATAACTATTTCTTACTTTTCAAATTTTCTGTTGTTCCTTGCAAAATAAGAATGATACCATTTAAATATAAGTATTTAACTTGTTGTGGGGAATGGAACCATTTAAAAACACGAAGCATACAATGCACACTATAGGTATTACCTATATTTTTACAACTATACCTAGAATCTTAAGAGCTATTTGCTTATCAAGCTGTGAAACACATTTCTAGTATCAAGAAGTGAAACAAGTACAGCAAGAGATCAAACTACTACAAGAATTAAAACTGAGCTGGAATTTTGAACTTGAACAGCGGTTCTGATTAATTAGTATTTTATAGCCTTAGTGGTTTATCTTTTTTGCCAGATTACCTGGCAATGAATCATCATGGAAAAACATCCCTGAGTGTGAATTTCTAGCGAGGTTTAGCTGAAGAAGGAAGACACATCCTGAATGTGGATGGCATCATTCCAGGAGCCTGGGTCCCAGACTGAATACAAAGGAAAGAAGGAAGAGGCCAATTGAGCATCAGCATTCCTCCATCTCTCTGTGTCCTAACTGTGGACACAATGTGAAGGCTGCTTCACACTCCCAAAGCCATAGCTTCCCCATCATGCTGGATAAATCCCTCCAAACCAAGAACCAAAATATGTCCTTCCTTTCTCTAAATTACTTTTCTTAGTTTGTCAAAGCAACAAGAAAAGTAACTAGTATATTCTTCTATAACAAAATATTTCACTTGATTATTTTTAAAACAAATCTATTAAACTGTATTCTCTACACATGGATAAATTATTCAGTGCTTATCTCCTCTGTTTGGAAGATTCAAAGTAGCAGGAATCATACTACCTCCCTATCCTTTCATGCATCTTCCAAGGATGATTTCAATTCTATTTTTGTAATAAAAATCCTTATTAGTGAATATATATATATATATATATATATATATATATATATATGTATATATGTAAATGGAAAAATCTTCAATAATTATCGAAAAATACTGTATACAATCACATTTTAAAGAGAATATTTTCCTTAGTCCTTGTTCATTTAATTTACAAGTTATAATTACTTTTTAATTGTAACATTGGCATATTCTCCACGTTGGCACAATATTCCACTGAGAATAATAAAATCAGTTATAGATTTCTTTTTAACTTTGCTAAAGAATGAAAAACCATTACAAGCATGGTGGTGCATGCCAGCATTCAGGAAGCACTGGCAGGACGACTGATTTCCCAAGACCCCAGACAGGCACATTATATCCAGACTGTAGATGATAAATTATCTAAAACGTAAGTTATGGCACATGCATGTAGAATTTGCTTGCAATGGCTGGAGGCCCTGGTGCAAAGATTTTCTATCTGCCTCTTTCCCCTTCTGTATTAAATAAATAAAATAAAAATGATCCATATGCAAAAAATTGCTTTTAAAACTGGTTCCAAAGTTTTTACATCCTTCCTGTTTAAATATTGAAATCTACTGAAGAAGCTTCACATGTTTTACAGGCAGTGAACTACAAAACCCCAATCCAAACACAACCCCATCAGGACACTTGGCCTCAGAAAACCTTTCTGTAGAATTTGCACATAATGGACAATAATTGTTCTTGGGATTTGTCAACCGTATGGTACTGAGCACAATTTGAGATTCATCAGCCTCTGTCCTGTTCAGCACAGTTTTCACTAAAATCACAGCACTTGGTACACCATCAATACAGAGCCATTGCTTAAACTGAATTATGGAATATCACCATTTCTTAGCTTCTGAGCAAAATTCAAGTACAAATAACACAAAGTAAAATTAATTAAGAAATTATAATAATATGAAGAAATATGGAACTGCTGATATTTTCTAATGTTTCCATAAATTCAAATATTCTTTGTTGAAACCATAAATACTAGGTATTATGGTGTTATAAAAACAAAAATGTGAGAAGATGCAATAAAGGATGCTTGGAGGTCTGAGCCTCTAATTTAAGAGCCCTGTATAAATCAATCATCTTTTGTACCATAGCTTCTAATATTTGAGTGTATGGTTGCAGAAGCAGATACACTCAGGTTTCTTTTAGGTCCAAGTGGTTACCATTGACAATGTAATGGGGTCCAGTGTCGCACAAGTAAGACCATTAACTCACAGAATATGAGGCAAAGTTTTATTGGGTAAAAAATAAAAAAAAAATAAATAAAAAGAAGAAGAGCTGGTGCACACCTGGTCTATCCCCCAAAGTTCCGGGTCTTGGGGTGCAGCCTTGTACTATTTAGAGTGTCCGCTTTTATTGGAAATAACCACATGATGTTCATAGAAAAACAGGATGGGTGTTAAACCATAAAGTTACTGTTAAACCGCAGGGAGAGGAGCTATTACAAGAAGTCACAAGGTATTCATTACATAGATCACAGAGGCAGAACAGAGGCAAGAAACATTCTATGTTATGTAATCACAAAGATATTTAGAAACAAAGATACAGGAAGGTCATCATACATTTGCACAGAGGGGTCCTTAGGTAACAGTAAACACCTGCATTTTGCAATAAGGCCTATGTTAACGATTCCTAGAGCTTCTCCTTTATCTGTCAGGAAGATCAACTTTGGATGTGGCCTCCATTATGTGTGCCTAAAGGCAAGGGCTGCACATGAGGATGCTTGACCAGGTCTACTGTGTCCTTTCACATTCCATTTTCCAGACAAGTATTTCTACATTGTTGTTCAGGAAAGTGACAGTCCATCCTAACACCAAGGAATAATCTGACAGAAATAGATCTGACTAAACCAGCATTTTTCTCTATCACTATGCTTTAACTTAAGAAGGAATACCCAGTTAGCTTCACTATCATGTACATTCACTCGTAAGACCAATTCTTATGAAATTCAGTGCTTCCCAGACTACCTTTATCTCCTTTGAGGTTTTCATAGATTTCTAATTATGAAGTTAATTATCAATTTAATTTTTTTTTGCCTTCAAATACTAAAGAAACAGATGAGTATGCACTACCAAGTGGCAGATGCACACTGAAGTGATAAAAACCCAAGTGCCACTGCCATGTTGAGCATAAAGAGTATGTGAACCTTTACTGAACCTCATTGCTATCATTGAGGCAATATAAATAAATATAGAGGGAGATGTGTTTATCTTGAGTTCCAAAGAATTCCCCAAGGGAGAAAGTAACATGAATCTTCAAACATAAACTATACATTACTAGTTAGTAATCCATTACAGAACTTAATCCACATTGGCTTCCAGGCAACATTTACATAAAACAAAATTGCTTAGTGTAAAGGACTAAATCAAGAACTAAAATGAAAGTAAAGTAGAAACATGTAGAGCAAATACTTCCTCATATGATCAACTTGCCTGTAGAAGATTGTTCTAGACTTTCAAATTTAAAAATATTCAAATTCAGTCTAAGTATGTTAAGTGCAGTGAATTTTAGGAAATAAAAAAAAATCAGAGTGAATTTCTTTATTTTTCTTTTCTTCTTTCTTTCTTTCTCTCTTTCTTTCTTTCTTTCTTTCTTTCTTTTTTTTTTTTTTTGAAGGGAGGGAAACTAAGGCTTACAGCTCAGGAACTTATGTTATGCCTGAGTCTGGGGCATCAGCATCACCCCCTCTCACTCTTTGCCCTGTGCCTTGAAGTGTTAGGGGTCTCTCCCTTCCTCCTTATCCTCTGTTGTCCCCCTCCCTCCCTCCTCTTTCATTTTCTCAGCCAATCCAGAGCTGTCTCCCTCTGGCCCGCCCTCTCTGCTACTGATGTCTTCATCTTCGCCTTATTAAACTGCTGGAATCTCTTTTCCTGGTCTTTTAATCAACTATAAAGTTTTGTTATTTTATAGTTTTGATTCATTGCTTACATACAAGTGCCATCTCTCTACCTTTTTTCTGTTATAAATTTTGTTTCTTCTTCATTCTCACTCACTCATTCACATTTAGTCATCACCTCGTATTTCATTTACACACTTCCATTGTTGGTTCCTATTTACTCTGTTGCTCACATGATGACAGCTTGGCATTTCCATTTTTCTTTCTCCTCATATTGTATTTTTAGCCAAGACCCTATCCACCTACCTCAGTGGTATGTGTGTTTCTGGGTATGTGTTTTTGTGTCTATGTGTATGTTGACTGTGTGTATGTGTTCATGAGTGTTTGTATGTGCGAGTTAAATCGTTGTACATTTGCAGATATGAAATTGTATCACATGAATAGTAGAACATGCTCAGTAGTGGAAAGCATGGTGATTCATAACAATAATAATTAGGGCTGGAGAAATGGCTCAACAGTTAAGGCACTTCAATGACTCAGGTTTGATTCCCCAGTACCCACTTGCAAACTGATGCACAAAGTGGTGCATGCATCTGGAGTTTGTTCTCAGTGTCAAGAGGCCCTGGGCATGCCCATTCTCTCTCACTCTCTCTCTCTCTTTCTTTCCTTGCAAATAAATAAAATGTTTAAAAAAAGTTGAAAAAAGAATAATAATATCCAGTGTCGACAAGTTAGATTTTAATTTCCTCAACAAATTGTCTATAGAAATGTTCTGGGAACTAACTTCATTAAATAATTTTTTGCCTTGCACCAATTATACTAACATCCTACTAGTCTATTAAGACTACTTAAAATAAGATGTTTGTATAATATCTGGTCCTTCAAATCAATAATTTCTACTCTTTCTTTAATTTTTATTTTAATTTATTTTTATTGATAATTTTCTATATGTGCATATCTGGTTTTCAAATTTCAATGGAGTCTTCTGCTTTATCCTTTAACTGAGCTGTATCTGAAGAACTTGGGTGTAATTACACACTGCATTTCAGGCCAATGGGGCTTGAAAGGAGATGTGTGCAGTTGGCATGGAAAGAATTAAGAACTACAGCATCCCTAGTTTTTCACAGAGCCATGTAAATAGAACCATCCATCAAAGGAAATATAAAACTGAAAAACATAATGACAGCACTTTCAATGATCTGAACATGTTTAGTAAATGAAAGGTGCCATGCTAAGAATTTTTAACAATAATCATTTTCATCAGTGATAAAACACAACAAACAAGACATCATTTACAATATATGACTGGGACAGTCATCAACTATTAGTACACTACTTGAAAATATGTAGCATAAAATATTTTATTTAAATTAAATGTATTAATATAATAATATGTGCATTTTATTTTAAGATTGATCTTGGGCTGGGGAAATGGCTCAGCAGGTAAGTTTGCTTGCTTGCAAAGCCTGATGGTTCAGATTCAATTCCCAGTGCCTGTGAAAAGGCAAATGCTCAACAAGATACATGCACCTGCAGTTCATGTGCAATAGCAAGAGGCCCTAGTGTGTCCATTCTCATTCTCTCTCTCTTGTTTCTCTTTTCTTTTTTTTTTTTTTTTTGAAAAGTTAAAAATTCCTTATTTTTTTATTCCTGGCTCCACTACCACAATTTACATGGCAATATACCTGATGCCTTTAATCCCAGCAGTGGGGAGGCATACTCATGAGTTCCAGGCCACTCTGAGACTACATAGTGAACTCCAGGTCAGCCTGAGCCAGAATGACACCCTACTTCGAAAAACAAAAACAAAACAAAAAAATGCAATGTAATGTAAATTAGATGTATATTCCTGAGGTCTTTCATCTGTTGTGTCTTTGTGTTTCTTTTTCTTTCATTACATCAGGTATATTGCCATGTAAATTGTGGTAGTGGAACCAGGAGTAAAGACAAAGACACCAGGACAGAGCTTCCATGGCCTAAAGGAGGGTCGTTTTTTTAAAGGGGGACTTTCAGAATTGATTCAGTAGCAGACAATAGAGTGGGAGAAGTCACAAAAGGAAAGCAAACTACTGTGGGAGATGGAGCTAGTCCTTTCTAACACAGCTGCCAGTGGCCACTCAACCTGCTCTTATGCTTCAACTCTTCAGGAGAAATGAAGAAAGGGAGCAAGGAGGTCGCTTCTGAGGAGACCTTCTTACAAGGATCAAGGAGGTTAAGGAAACATATTCTGTTCATTAAGGATGAATTTTTTTAATCTCAAAAATTCCAGAGTCTGCTGGGTGTGATGACTCACACCTTTAATCCCATCACTCAGGAGGCAGAGGTAGGATATTCACCATGAGTTCAAGACAACCCTGAAAGGACATAGTGAATTCCAGGTTAGCCTGAGCTATATAACCAGACTCTACCCTAAAAAACAAAACACAAACAAACAACAACAACAAAAAAAAAAAACAACCCAGAGTTCACTCTTTATTCAGTTTTCAAACATTTAGCTTAACTATGTGAATGAGAGAATAATCATGGAATCATGAGTTGTTTGTGACAAAGACTCTGGGAATACAGTGTTAAAAGATCTTCGTTACACACCTCAGCATTTTCAAGGTAAATATTATTAGTAGTGAGGAGCTATATAATAAGAGCAGTTACACTATTTACTAATCCAGATAATTTCATTTAGCACGTATAAGCCCTCAGTGCCTGGGCAGTGTTAAATATTATTTATGGCTTTTAATCTTTAAAACTGTGGTGGAATATGCACTGATATTTCCAGGAAAAAGCAGCAGCTGTTAAACTGGAAAACAGCTCTAGAAACTAGAAACGGTACACCATCATGGAGTGGCAAGCACAAGAATTTGCACTGAAGAACACAGACCTCTGTGAAACGTGAATTTTTAACAGCACAACAAATAAAACATCCCATGGCTTACCCCATATAGATGTTGAATAATTAACCAATCACTGTGGGCCTCTGTTTCTCAAATGACATTTTAAGAATTCAGTCTTCTTTTGAATTTAAGTTATATTAATTTTTCATAGATTTTGAATTCTCAAATGAGATGGGTCTTACTTGGATTGTTTGTGTTGAACATACTAATCTCTAGAAATGGCAATATTTTTGCTAGGGTCAAAGTTGAATTTTAATGTTATATTTGATTTTATTCATATAGCAAATTTTTTTTTTTTACATTGCTGTCTTATCCTAGGTAGTGTTTTCACTACCAAGTATGTCCTGATTAAGCAGATATAAATCCTGACATTATGGGACTATTTTTTTTTAATTTATTTGAGAGAGAGAAAGAGGCTGGAGGTGGGGGGACAGAGAGAACCAATGCCCAAGGACTTCTAACTACTGCATACAAATTCCAGATGCATGTGCCACCTTGTGCATATAGCTTTTTGTTGGTACTGGGGAATCAAACCTGGGTCTTTTGGCATTTCTGGCAATTACCTTAACCACTAAACAATCTCTCCAGCTTTTATTTATCCTTTTTTTATAAGTAACATGTAGTATTAGTAGAAAATACCATAGGATCTCTCCCAACAACAGAACAAATCACACAGGATATTAGAGTCTTATACTTTTCCATATTAGTTTTTGTTTCATTTTAATAAACAATTGTTCACTTGAGCTAGATTTATAATGGGAGAAGGAAACTATGAAACTCATACCCACGTGTTTTAAATTCAGTTAATGTGATTGACAAATGAAAAGGTATGTTGAACTGTGAAGTCATGGAGGAGATATGTTTATATTACAGACCTTAAAATGTCTAACAATTGTAAGACAGTGTTTTTTTCACACTGATAAATCCCTTATGTTAGGTAATGTATAATCTCAAAATTATCCCAATTATTTCAGCATTAGGAAAAAATATTCAGAGACAAATTATTCTAAAGATTCCACATTAATATGGATAATACTCAATAGGGGCAGCTTTACAAGGCCACTTACTTCCTCCCTTTCTTTTTTTTCTCCGTCAAGTGCACCCTGACTCACATTTCTGTTTCTGGGTACAGCTCCCCCCAACACAGATGACTCTACATCTCTTCTGGTCAAATACTCCATTCAGTCTACCAGTCATCCACAATAATCAGGCTTCACAATTGCTCATTAAAAGATTGACCAATGGGCTGGAGAGATGGCTTAGCGGTTAAACGCTTGCCTATGAAGCCTAAGGACCCCAGTTCGAGGCTCGATTCTCCAGGACCCATGTAAGCCAGACGCAAAAGGGGGTGCATGCATCTGGAGTTCATTTGCAGTGGCTGGAGGCCCTGGCGCACCCATTCTCTCTCTCTCTCTCTACGTGCCTATTTTCTGTATCTCTCTCTCTCAAATAAATAAATAAATAAATAAATAAATAAATAAATAAATAAATAAAGTAAAATAAAAATAAAAAAAAAAAAAAAAAGATTGACCAAAGTGTGAGATTAGGCATCATCAAAATGAACCTGGTATAAAACCTCATTGTCCACAGTATTTTCATCTCTTTTTTTTTTTTTCAGCATACACCCAATATTTTTAAATGTTATTAAAGAATTCAATTTAACTACAGAGTGTGATGTGAAGCAAACTTCAAACAAAAATAATCATAAATTCAGAATGACAGTGTACATCATTCATATATTACATTATAGAAGAAATGGTCATCTCTTTTTAATACACAAACAATTTTAATGTTCTGAAGTTAACACTTCAGGTAAATGAAATGAAAGATCAGGTAAATAAAATGACATGTAAAGATAAAAGAACTATCAAAACGTGTTATATTTTGACTTCACTACTTAACATCTTCTAATCTCTATAGCATCTTTATTCCTAGAAATGAAATGTGCCTACAACAGTCAAAAAAATCTGATTTTGTCTGTCTAAATTTTGCATTATATACTTTAGTTTGTAATTGTACGCAGATGAAATTATGAGATAATTATCTTACTTGTGTTCTCTGAGGTTGAATATTTTCAACGAAAAATGTTTGTTGTATGCAGTCCCTCAAGCATATTGTATGCACAATTGAGAAACAGGATAAACCCGAGCAAGCACTGTGCATTCCACCTTAGCCTAGGAACCAAGTAAGTGACTGACATATCATATCAGTTCTCAATAAATTTTTAATAGAAGACTATGTATCTGAAGTTTAATAATGCTTTCTAACTTTCCATCTTTTGGTTCTTTTTCTTGCCTGCCTATAGTAGCTTAGTTATAATATTTTATATAAGTATAAACTTATTCAATAAATTATGATTATGAAAATAGAAGCTTGTCTATATAAATTGTCTTGTGAACATTTTATTACATATTTTATACAGGGTGAAGCACAACATGCTTGGACAATTATTGTTATATTCAAAGTTTTTATACATAACAATGGCTTAACCTAATACAATTGTCTTGTTTTTATCTTTCTTTAAGTACAACACTCTGATTTCCCCCCTATTTTTTCATATTTACAATGTCCTAAGCACACAACTCTAAAATTAATTTTAATTTTTGAATAACTTATCCTTGTCACTACTTTGCCACTAGTACAAATGGAAATGTTAATAGCCTAATTATTAATAATTTTTTGTTAGGACTTTAGCATCATAGCTCTTTCCCATAAGGAATATGCAGCAGCATATATCATACATTTCACTATAATGATCACATGAGAGTTCCATCATTATAGATAAACTGAAAGGGAATATATTGTTTATCTCCAGCTCAAAGGTATGAAGAGGCTCACTGAAAAGTAGAAAAATGGTATATTTGTTTCCTAGGCAGCACGAAAGACTTGGGAAATCATAACAAGAAGAATATGTAGAGTGGCATTGCCATGATGAAAGGCGTGCTCTGTTCCTGTAGAGTTTTGCCTCTAGGGTGTCACTGAGTAAAATAGGATATGAAAAACAGCTATAGAAAAGTGATTTTAATTGCCAACTCACAAAACAAGGTATTAATTATCTATGATGAGGAGATAACATTACAGAGGTCATATTTTATCAACTGAAGGACTTAAGAGGTGAATTAGCTTCTTATTTCATATATTTTATATGTATATTATATATGTATATATATTCCTCTCCTTAACATCAAAAATTAAATATTTTTATGTTGAAATTAAAGCCTAAAAGAGAAAACTTGTATATATAAAACTATATATGCAAACATATTTATATATTCTTACCCAATTATTCTTAAACAAACTTAGAGCCATCTACTCATTGAGAGGCTCTAAATCCTGTCATGTGCAGGCCTGTAAAAGTAAGTATTACTTTCAATTTTAAGGCATAGCTAAAAATCTTTTGCATAAATTAGTATACTTTACAAGTTCCATTCCTGCTTCAGGAATTGCAACGTTGACTTTGAGGGCTTTATAGCCTCAGCAGAGACGTAAAGGAGTTTTAATTCCTACTTGATGTGATGTAATTGTGTTTCAATTTTTCATAATGGTGGATGATAATCTATGTTACTCAAATACTTTAAAGATAAAATGCAAAAATAAACCTTTAAGTGTTTTCTTCTCAAAATAGCCAAATGCAAAACAATACTAACAACCAGTATTAATGGAAGATAGAATATACTTAGATAGAGTGTCATGGCCAAAAGTAGGCAATTTTTGAATTGCAGTTAAAAAAATTATATTAAACAGTAGCCTAACTATGTATGTCCTAAATGCTAATGAAAATGAATCAAGTCACAAATATTGTTTAAAAGGAGGAAGTTAATGATAATGTGATCATGCATTATTTTTTTCAACACATATATTTTCATGTTTTCAAAAAGCATATGAGAGTCACCACATTTCTCAAGAGATGAGGGAGCATTCAGATGTGAAAAATTGTGTTATATCATGGGGAACCAGGCTTTTCTCCTGGCACCTGATCCATAATCATTTTGCTTTGGATACCTTTATTATTATTTTTTGTTTGGTTGGTTTTTCCAAGTATGGTCTCACTCTAGCTCAGGCTGACCAGGAATTCACTATGTTATCTCAGGGTGACCTCTAATTCAGGCAATTCTACTACCTCTACCTCCCGAGTGCTGGGATTAAAGGTGTGCACCACTACGCCTGGCCTACTTTGGATACCTTTAAGGCCATTTCTTGAAAGCTTATTACACACTATGAATCTGTGCACACAATATCACCTAAAAAATCTTAACCAAGAACTAGATTCTGGAACAGATCACTGTTTGCACCTCTTACCTCATCCCCCTAGTAACTAGCAACCATAGGTGAATTTATTAATTGGTGCCTTAGTTTTTCTCATCTGTCTATAGTAATAATAATAATTGCTCATCTTTTTAGCTTGTCAACACGCTGAGTACTGGGCGTTGAATGTTCAGCCCAAGACAGTACATCTATATCACCTCCTATAAGACTTAGGAAATCCAACAGAAAGAAAGAGAGAATGTAAGAGCCTGTGGATTGGAGTGATGTGTAATGCCAAATTCTGGGCATGGCACATTCACTGCACTCATGAACTCAAAGAAGCTATGGTTAACTGCATAAGGTCTGCACAAGTTGGATCCATCTGCTTTCCATCATGGATGGCAGCTCTACCCCTCCATGAGGCTCTACCTCATTTGTCAAATGTTGATGGAAGGCGTAGCCACAGGTAAGGTGCCAGGATCTTGTGAAAAAAGAAAAAGTCCTTGCTCCTGCATCTGTAAATAACCCTAAAGAAATTCACTGAATCATCTAAAAATACAGGGGGGGCCAGGCATAGTGGCACATGCCTTTAATTCCAGTACTCAGGAGATAGAAAGAAGAGGATTTCCATGAGTTTGAGGCCATGCTAAGTTTACAGACTGAATTCCAGGTCAGTCTCAAGCTATAGCAAGACCCTACCTCAAACCTCCCCCCACAAAATATATATATAGGAATCTGTGCTTGGTAACTCTTGCTTTTAATCCCAGAACTCTGGAGGCTGAGGTAAGAGGATCATTGACCAGCCTGGGCTGCAGAGTGAGTTCTAGGTCAGCCTGGGATAGAGTTAGACCATGCCTCACAAAAGAGTGGAGGGGAAAAGTGATGACAAGGAAGATGATTAGTGGACTGAGATAGGGCAAGATGGGGTAACTTGGGTGAACAGGAAGAAAATACATTATATATGAAATTAATAATGTCCTAATAAAATGTGAAAATGAGATTAGGTATCATTAATAAATGCTAATGAAATATTTTTTTTTTATTTTTATGCTACAAAGGACTTATGGATAAAGTAAATTGTTGGATCTACCACTTTTTCCATGAACTTAGGAAACACAAAAAAAAATATATAAATGTTAGGTAAACAGTGGCTAAACTATATGTTTAAGAAATAATAAAAGGAAATATTCCTTACATCTGAACTACAGGCATAAATATCATAGGCTTAACAAATTTTAAACATGTGGTTGGCTGAAAATTTTAGATGCAGAATCCATGGCTACAGAGAACTGGTTGAATAATTCAACTAATCAAAGTAGGAACTGACAAAGCTGAATTTTAGAGAGAAAACTGTACTCTGAAAAACAACCACTGTTAAACAAGAAATGCCTCTACCTCAATTCCACATCTTGAACAAGTTTACAAAGTTTTCATTTTGTAATACAAAAATCAGTTTTTGGGCTGAAGAGATGGCTTAGTGGTTAAGGTGCTTAAGGACCCAGGTTTGACTCCCCAGAACTTATGTAAGCCAAGATGCACATGTTTCTGGAGTTCCTTTGCAATGGCTAGAGGCCCTGTTGTGCCCATTTTCCCTCACACTCTCTCTGCCTGTCTCAGTTAAAGTAATTGATTATAAAATGAAATATTTTTTAAAAATATAATATTGTAAATAACAAATTTTATTAATTACAAATATAAAACTATCTTGTCCATAAATACTTAGGGCAGCTAACAAATATACATGCAACATAAGTCAACTAATTGTGTTGAAAATATGAGAGAAAGTACAATAAAAGTTTTAGCCAAATCAAATATCTAGAAGTGGAACTGGAGAAGAAAGTTTCCTGTTATGAATATATAGATAGATAGATAGATAGATAGATAGATAGATAGATAGATAGATAGATAGATATAGATAGATATAGATATAGATATAGATATAGATATAGATATAGATATAGATATTATCATTAACTCTTTTTATAAAACAACTGGTACAAGTTCCCTAAATAAATTTGAGCATAATTAAATCTACAGAACTTTCCATTTGCACCTATAAGCTTTTTTTTTTCAAGGAATAAATCAGCTAAGATATTATACATATTATTTTCTGACATGACATTTTGTGCTTAAAATACAAATACTTAATTTTGTAATCTCTCACAGATGTCTTGGCAGGATATATATATATATATATATATATACATATACATATATACACTTTCTACTACTGAAGTAACAAAGTAAGACAGAGATTTTAAAAAGGTTTTGTGAGCACCATTTTCAGCCTTGTGTGTGGATAGGAAGCTAATTTGTGACAGGGTAATCTTTGCACAAGCTAAGCCTGAGAAAATGGAAGGCTGTACACCTTCAGTGGAGCTTCTTGAAGGCAGGAACTCACAGCTCCTACAAAGATTTTATGATGTAATAAACATAAACAACTCAGATCTGATCTGATGCAAACTCCTGATGTGTCCTGTGCTCAGACTCCCCATAGCTTTGACACTGAAAGTGAATAAAAGTTGCGAGAGCAGTCAGGTTGGGGAGCACTAGCGTGCATCCCCTGACCCTTCATTAAATCATATTTTAGCATGTTGTGTGTTCATTTCATATTTCTCCAAACACTGCTGTAAGGTGTACACAAGTGGCATACAGAACAGGGACATTATAACTGCAGGAGGCGTGAAAGGCTGAGAAAACTGAGAAGAAAATAAAAGAAAAGAAAGGGGAGTTTCACAATGGAACCGGAAGTAATAGGGAATTTCCACTCATCCTTGGGAATGATTCACTCAGGGTAACACGGGGCAATCATTACCATAGGTCAGAAAGGATATATTAAGGTGTTTCTGCACTTGTTAAAATCCTCATGGGCTCAAGTGTCAAAGGAACAACTCTTGAAGGTGTTACCAACAGTGGTTGATACTAATTCAGAGTTTCATGACAATGGCACAGAGGGTTGGCATTGTGGGCTCTGGTGGAGACATAGTCTAGTAAGGGCCTATGAGAAGGGAGACCTCCAATGTCGTCCCCCTCGGTCAGTTCTGCTCTTATACCTTCCCCTGGGGGAACAACATTCTCTCTTTCCCATTAAACAGTTACTATAACCATGGTCACCCCTTGCCTAGGCCCAAGTAGGTGACCCTGCCCTCTTTCACTGTGACATAGCAAATAACAATTTCTCTTTTTCTTTCAAACATGTGTGCATAGTTTTGCTTACCTCTTTCTATAGTGCATGCATGGCTTTTCTGGTGGGATATCATATAAGGACTAATTCCCCAGATATTCTAAGCACTTTCCTACCCTCAAAGAGAGCAACTGCAAACATTGTGAGATAGCTACTCTTAAAACAGACAGTACATTCTGGATTCAAAATATTTTAAAAAATTGACTTCCTTCTGACTTCTCCCTTCCTGTTATGAACCTGATAAGTCTTTAGCTCTGGATTCTCACTAGGTATTTTAAAGAGTTTCCCTAGTTTTCAAGGACAAAATATAGAGACTGAATAAAAAGAAATAGAAAGTTTTGACCTAAAATGTTTTAAAAATATACTTATATCTGTAAGGACTTCTCCCTCTGCTGTTTAGCTCTCAAAAATAAATGGGTAATTATCTTCTATGAATCAACATAAGTAACTTAACCAGTGATCTTTTATGTCATTGAGTTTTACAAGTCAGAAAATATAAAGTTTCATCTTATTTTCTTAAAGTGCACCTAAGATTTATGTATCATATCATGTGTGTCCATGTTTTAATGTTTGTTTTTTGTATGATGTCTGTCAAAAAAAGAGAATAACACATAAATTTCAAAATATATAAAACTTGTGGTCACTTCAAATTTTATTATTCTTAATTATGCTTTTAATATATTTTTATATTAATATTAAATATTTAATATATATATAAAATGTGACTGTGTGTGAATTTGAATGTTTGATGACCTATCAAAAGGCCTTAGAAGTACTTATTATTAAACTTAAGTAATCTTCTTAAATCTATTAAATGTTATTTTTAGATTTACTAAATGTTTCATGAAATTTTAGTTGCTACTTGTTTGGATGATGTAATAGTCACTGGAATCTTAAAACAAAAGTTTAATTACACTATAGAGGTTAACATTGAATACATACATTTTGATAATGATTTATTTCCAAAACAGGTTTTACAATAATCCTATTCCATTTTTCAATGAGCATACATAATAAAAATAAAATATTCAAATTCCTCTAAATATATACTGAGGGTTCTTTAATTAGATTGATTACAATGGATTTCTTTTTCAGGATGATATTCATGTACTAAATGTAAAATTATATTATATGTGCTTGTTAGGGATTTTTTATATTAAATTTGCTTTCCATAGTGGAGAATATAAGAGATGCCACCCCAAGAATCATGACATTCAAAATCTGGGTAAGCCTATTGGTATATTAAAAAGATAACTTTGTTGTTAAGTCTTAAGCTATGTCTTATATTTTTAGATCAAATTTAACTTACAGTGTAATATTAACATAAAGATCATTGTCTGTTTATCCATGCCCTCCTCCTTCAAAACAGTTTTTCTTAAGGTTTAAATTTTCTGTTTTACATTACTATCTCAATTGTAATTTGACAAAAAGTCATTATTGCTTAGACTAGCCCTCAGAACATGATGGTGTCTACTTCAAGATTTTATTCACTCCCTCACAGACAATTGTCCTCACCTGGGGGTTGTTATATGACTTCTTATTTTTCCTCACTAGACATATCATAACACCATCTTGAGATTAAAAAACTATATCTTCTCCAGGTAACTAGTATGACTTTGAAACAACAATACAATGATACAAGTTCTATAATAATTGTAACAGAGCTATTGACAACAAATGACAAATTAAACTCTACAGAATTTATTTAGCATTTACAATGGTCTTTGTGGCTAAAGGCGATGTATAGTGTCTATACTAGTGATATAGTAAAATTGACTCCTAAGTGAATACTCATATAAATTGAATATCAGTTAGGTTCTTTATCATCAACCACTTGTTATGCTGTTCTGTGTTTGTTTCATGTAGTGTGTCTTTATGTGTAACAAAATTTATGTCCATTAAATGTTCAAAAGTACATGGATAAACATTAAAAATAATACTAAATTGCTAAAATCATGCTTACAATATATTTAAAATAACTCATCTCTAAGCTTTTGGCTTTATGCATGTTCATGCTTACTACAATTGTAAAGTTACTTTCTAAATATATATCATGACTTAAATTTTTAACAAATTAATTAATTTAGATTTATTAACAAATCACAAGACAATATATTTATATTGTCTGTATTTATAATTGTCATACTTTCGATAATGTACAGTTTCTGAATTTTCATTTTATTTTCTAAATTATAACAAAATAATGAAAATAAAAATAAATTAAAAAGAAGCCATCCAATGTAGTGGTATAAAATGACAAATATAAAGTATTTTTTCATTTATTTAAAAAATCCTATTTCTATATCAAAAAGGACATATGATATATTTTTTTTTAAAGTATGTTATGTGCTGGAAAGATGGCTTAGTGATTAGCTTGCCTGCTAAGCCTAAGGATCCAGGTTCGATTCTCCAGGTCCCATATAAGCCAGATGCACATGGTGGTACATGCATCTGGAGTTTCTTTGCAGTGGCTAGAAGCCCTGGCATGTCCATTCTCTCTTTCTCTTTCTCTCTCTCTAATAAATAAATAAAAATAAATAGTTAAAAAAGCTATGTTTTTTTTTTTTTTTTAAAGAAAGGGGAATAAAGGATAAGGTCAAAGGCATCCATAACTAAAGTATATGCTGTGAACATTGTTTTTAATATTTTCAACATTCAACAATACGGTCTCATGGTTTCTCTGACTTGAAGCAACCCAAATCAGTCTGGCCAGCCAACCACTCCTGCCACAAACCTGACAGAAACAGAAGAAACTTTCCTATTAGATGAGGTGGTTCTGTATGTCAGGGCAACCAAAATCTTACTACTCTGTTTGTGGATAGGATGGAAGTCATCTCCTGTATGGCAATGTACGCATCTGGAGTAAAAGGGAATACATACTGGGCTTTTCTTGTTGACCTCCCTTTGTGGAAACCCTTTACATGGATGGATCCACCTTTCCCCGTTTTCAGTAATGTCACTTCTTGGCTAGGAGGAATACAGCCTCCTGAAATAAACAGCCAATTTAATCTCACACACATTTCACCTTCAGAAATCAATTACTGTCCATTCACTGGTCAATATGCATGGGTTCTAATAATTTATGCCTGTATCACCCAAGTTATAGGCTTGGCTGTGCTTAAAAACCAACCAAGCTGAATTTTTGCTTGAAGGTAATTATACACATAGCAAAGAAACAATTTGTTTCAGCCTCCCATAACCCCATTGCTCTGTTCATCAAGAAATCCCATGGGAAATGTGTTTGGGTGCTATAGGATATGTTGCCAAACTGGCAAATTATTCTATTATTGATTGGGGCCATAAAAGTTGGATTCATGATAAACATAACCATTCCTTATCTGTCTATACATGCATCAATGGCTCAATAGTATATAACAATGATTATATTATATGGGGAGAAGGAGCTATCCATCCCCAATGCTTTTTAGAAAAAGGACCACTACAAATCTCTGTATGGCAATCAGTAGGGGAAAGAAATTTACAAAAGTAAATAAAGTTTCTTCAATTATATTTGATTGCTACCACAGTGGATCAATTCACCTTTGTACTCCTCATTCATAGGACTTTCTTATTGGTCCTTTGAATATTACACAAAAGGAAAATTGATTTCATTTTATATGCTCTTCCAGCGGCTACTATGCTGTCTGTATTATCTGCTTATTTTTTAATAAAAGTATAATTACGTGATGCGAGGCATATACCTTATCCAAGTAAGTTACACCGAATCTTAAAAAGAAGCCAGGGCTATTACTAGTATTAACAAAGTTGTTTAATACTTCAAAATATCTAAATGG
Organism: Orientallactaga sibirica; assembly: GCA_036365145.1. Taxonomy (NCBI): domain Eukaryota; kingdom Metazoa; phylum Chordata; class Mammalia; order Rodentia; family Dipodidae; genus Orientallactaga; species Orientallactaga sibirica. The sequence goes on from JAEOAD010000033.1 coordinate 21,983,772, forward strand.
TTTTTGGTATGCTCATAGCTATTACAATCACTGCTATTTTTATCCTAGCTGCTCTGTCATGGCAATGACAAAAGTCACCTAATCTACTCTTACAACACACATTGTATATCAATCTGGTGTATAATATAATGAATGCCATTAGTATACAATATGAGATAGACAAAAAACTGCTAAACTGAGCACAACTACTAGAATAAACTATAACATATGCTTTGGATCAAATTCAAGCCACTCAGCTCCCGAATGCCTTTTTAAACATTATATATGTGTGTGTGTGTGTGTGTGTGTGTGTGTGAGAGAGAGAGAGAGAGAGAGAGAGAGAGAGAGAGAGAGAGAGAGAATGGGCATGCTGGGGCCTTCAGTCACTGCAAACGAACTCCAGATACATGTGCCACATTGTACATCTGGCTTAACTTGGGTACTGGGAATCAAACCTGAGTCATTTAGCTTTGCAGGCAAGCACCTTAACTGCTAAAGCACCTCACCAGCTCTCCAGACTGCTTTAAGCTATTATTAGAGACAGAAGTCCATATGTATGACCGCATATCTTTAAAATAAATCTAACTATGGGTGGGAGAGATGGCTTAGTGGATAAGGTGCTTGTCTGCAAAACCTAAGGACCTAGTTTCAATTCTCCACATCCCATGTAAGCCAGATGCACATGGTGGCACATGCATCTGGAGTTCATTTTCAATGGCTAGAGGTCATGGTGTGCCCATCCCCCTCTCTCTCTCTCTCTCTCTCTCTCTCTCATTCCCTCTATGATAAAAATATGAAATATTAAAAAATAAATAAACCTAACTGTACATTGGACAAAATTTTTAAATAATCAAGGATACCTAGTTATAATACCATAAATATTAATCAGTTACATGACCAAATTAGTGAAAAAGTGTTCCTCACTCTTCCTACAACACAATATTAAAAAGATATCATGCTTCCAGGATTTCACCAACATTTTTTTCTTGGCTTAATCCGTCTTCTGTGTTTTCAAACACTTGGCCTTCCACTTGGGTGGCCCCTGGATTAATTATACGTAATTCTTTTGCTCTGTGTACAGTTGGAGGGATCAACCTAAAAATACTTAGTCACCAACAACAATGATATAACTGGCTCTTCAGATGGCTTTTAAAAGAAAGGGGAGATGCGGATATCAAGCTAATTTGTAACAGGGTAATCTTTGCACAAGCTAAGCCTGAGAACATGGAAGGCTGTGCACCTTGGGTGGAGCTTCCTGAAGGCAGGAACTTACAGCTTCTCCAAAGATATCCTGATGTAATAAACATAACCAAACAACTGGTCATCTGATGCAAACTCCTGATCTGTCTTAACCACTATGCAATCTCTCCAGACCTCTAGACAGTTTTCAGTTGCTCAGACTTCCCATAGCTTGGACCGCCTGAAATTGAATAAAAGCTGCCAGAACAGTCAGATGAAGGAGCACTCCAGTGCATTCCCTGACCCAACTTTAAATCATATTTTGCATGTTGTGTGTTCATGTCACATTTATCCAAACACGTCAGGACAGTGTTTACACTTGTGCTTTTTTTCTGACACCAACAAAAGAAAGACACATCATGCCACATTAAAAATTATCATCTTTAATATATGCTAGAGATTGATACTTTCTGAAATAATAAGTTTTGTTAGCATAATATTTCCTCCTCATAGCAATACATGTAGTACTTCTGAAGTATGGTACTTTTTGAGGCTGTGACAATAAACTTTTGCATTTTTGCAGCCTTCTCCAGGAATATATGCTGTCAGTGGTAAAAGGATAGAAACCAGCATTCTAAGAGTCCTCATGAAGTAGTGCAACATTCTTTCTGTGTTTGTCTGAGGTTTGTGTTATTAAGTGTCATTAACAATAGTTCAAATCACTGAGAAGACACAATTTATGAGCAGTCTGAGAGAGTTTCCAGCAAGGTGGTATGGAGGATGGAAAACTCACTCTGAATGGGAGGGTACCATCTTATGTAATGTAGTTATTTTTTTGTCTTGTTTCGTTGTTGTTGTTTTGTTTTGTTTCAAGGTAAGGTCTTGCTCTGCCCAGGCTGACCTGGAATTCACTCTGTAGTCTCAGAGTAGTGGCCTTGAACTCTCAGTGATTTCCTACTTTGGCCTCCCAAGTGCTGGGATTAAAACATGGACCACCATGCCCTACTGCGCTGTAGTTTTGAACTTAAGAAAAAGGAAAGGGAAAGTCCAAGCTGAACACCAGCATTCATTTTCCCTCCACTCCCTGACCATCAATACAATATGACCACTCACCTTACACCCTTGTCAACATACCTTCACCTTCAAGATAGCCTGCATCCTCAGTGAGCCCAAATAAACCTATGCTTCATTAACTTGTCTCTGTCATGTATTTTGACACAGCACTTGGAAAAATAAGTCAGAAAGTTGGTACCATAGAGTGTGGTCAATGTTGTAATATAGCATACTATGTGGTTTATAGACGTTTGGAAACCATTGGTGGGAGGAAAAGGAAAGAATTTGGAGATGAAACCTAAAACATATATAGGATGCTGTAGCACAGTTCAGTGACTCATTCTGACTGGTGTTGAGAAGACCAGGATGCCAACAGAAAGGCAGACATTAAGTACAGCCCCCATAAGATACCAAGGGGAGCAAAGACACTACTGGGAGCTAGGCTAGAAGGCATCTGTGTTATAGTGTAGGAAAATAAAAACAGAAAGCATTCTGCCTTTGTGATGAGAATTTGAATGAGGTAAATTTAAAAGTAATGAGCTAATTTGTTTGAAGATGGAACTTTCAAGATAGCCTGGTATTCAGGCTACCTGATGGCTATGGTTCACTGCTGTCATTCAGTTTCATAGTGAGACAGTGAAGAAAGTACAGCAGAATGATACTAAAAATAAGTAGCTTGTCAAGGGAAAGAGCAAATGCATGTTTAAAGATGAGAACCAAGAGTACACAGAGAAAATAACTTTAAATATTTAAATATTTTATTTTTATTTCTTTATTTTTGGAGAGAGACACAGAGAGAGACAGAGAGAGAGAGGGAGACAGATAGAGATGGGCGCACCAGCAGTCTCTCAGCCGCTGTGAACAAAATCCAGATGTGTGTGCCCCCTTGTGGGAAAGTGTGGCATTGCACCCTTGAGTCACATTGCATCTGGCTAAATGTGGGACCTGGAGATTGGAACCGGGTTCTTAGGCTTAGCACGCAGGTGCTTTAACTGCTAAGCCATTTCTCCAGCCCAAACTTTAAATATTTAAAATAATGATCACATGTTTACCACACCCACTGAGGACCAAGTAATACTGTGGAAGATCTGACAGAAAGAATTAAAAGACAGGGAATGGGGAGGAGTGCTTTGTAATGCTCTCTTCTAATGAAGTGGCCATGTTCTCACAAAAGCTGTTATTACCTGCTCAATATTGGTTCCATAAATGTGGTGTGATGGATAACGGAAAAAATCAAAATACTAATACTACTACTAAAAACAATAAATAGCTTAAAATACAAGACAGCAAACTAGAAGAAGAACTGATTGCAAAAGAAGGGGTTATGTAGAAAATCTGTGGGGCAGGAGGGCTGGACAGATGGCTTAGCCATTAAAGCATTTGCCTGCAAAGCCTAAGAACCAAGGTTCAATTCCCCAAGTACCCATGTAAGCCAGATGCACAGGTGTCATATGCACCTGGAGTTTGTTTGCAGTGGCTGGAGGCCCTGGTGTGCCCATTCTCATTCTCTCTCTCTCTCTCTCTACCTCTTTTCTCTCTATCAAATAAATAAAAATATTTTAAAAAAAGAAAGGTTGTGGAGTAAGGAGGACTAATGAAAATAATTAAAGGGTATTATGTTTCTCTGGGAAAACAGGAGGCATAGACCCCACTCATCAAAGGTTATAACCACAGATTCATTGTTGAAAGAAGAATTCAGCTGAAAAAATTCCCCAGTCAAAAAATGACTGCTATAAGGCACACAGAGGCCACTACCACTATGGTAGAGAGGCTATACGTGATCAGCACTTCGTATCATTGTTTTCCCTGCTGATTTTGAGTGTTGTTCAGGTCTTTCTTTGCTACCCTCCTATTCTTCCATTTTGGAAGGGAATGTTCATTCTGTCCTATTGTGTATGCAAGCATATAATTTAATGTTTTGTTTCATAGGACACACATTTCAGAGATTACCTTGATTATCAGAAGAGATTCTGGATTTGAAATTCAGGAAACAGAACTGCTGAGATTTGGGTGGCTTACAGAGATGAGTCCATGATGCACATTGAGATAGCTATGAACAATTCAAGATCAATGGTGCATGATTTAAATTCAAACTGATGTGTTAAGTGTCAACTTGGCTGTGTGTCAGGGAGTTTCCAAAAAGCTTTAAGAAAGAAAGGAAGATCCACTCTAAATGTAGGTTGCACAAAGCCATGGCCTGCTGTTATGAACTGAAGAAAAGGAAAAAAGAAAAGAAAGAAAAGAAAAGAAAAGGAAAGGAAAGGAAAGGAAAGGAAAGGAAAGGAAAGGAAAGGAAAGGAAAGGAAAGGAAAAAAAAAAAAAAAGAAAAGAAAAGAAAAGAAAAGAAAAGAAAAGAAAAGAAAAAAAAAAAAGAGAGTTGAGTACCAACATTCATTCATCTCTCGACTTCCTTATTGTAGGCACAATGTAACCAGGTACCTCATCTTCTCATTAACGTGCCTTCCCTACCATGAGTTGTTCAACCATGAGCCAAAATAAACATGTCCTTCTTAAGCTGCTTTTGTCAAATAACTTGTCACAGCAACAGAAAAGAGTAACTTAAACTACTAGCATGTTTTTGCTTTCTCTCAGAGCCAATAAGGAACATAAATTGCAAGTGTTCATGGTTTTTCTTTTAACATTACAAATACAGAATATATTGCCCAAGCAACAAATCTTCCCAGCAGTCATATTTGTTAATTATGATTTATCTAGTACAGGAGTTTAAGAATTTAAAACTCCTTTAAAAAATTTTAGGGCTATGGACATGGCTCAGCAGTTAAGGCATTTGCCTGCAAAACCTAATAACCCAGTTTGATTACCCAGTACCCACATAAAGCCACATGCACAAAGTGGAGCTTGCATGTTGAATTCATTTGCAGCGGCTAGGGGTCGTGCAAGGTGCTCATTCTCTCTGTCTGCCTCTCTTCTGTATCTCTCTCTCTCTCTCTCTCTCTCTCTCTCCTCACAAATAAATAAATATTTTTTTAAATATTAGAAGAATTAAAAATAACACAATTAACACTATTTCAAGGTTATCCTCAGCTACATAGTAAGTCCAAGGCTAGCCTGGGATACATGAGGACTTTTCTCAACAGGAAATCTATATGCATGTGTATATATGTTTATATATATTTATATATGTTACATATATATCATATATGACACAAAATATAACTATACTTATATATGTAAAGAAATGGCTCATAATCTAAAAATTGTATTTCAAGTGCTAATTACAACATATGTTGAAAGGATGAGTAAAGATTAGGGTGATTATTTATAACCTAAAATATCTGTCTTTAAGAAAGTATTTGACTTACTGCATTTAAGGTATAACCTAATTTATAACATTTTAATATGCATACACCTTCTTTGGATTATAATTTAAATAGTTTCTTATACATTTGAGAAAAATAGTGACCAAGAGCAGGGGGACTAAATCAAAGATTTCAATAAAGTTCAGAGAAGGTTCTAGATTCTATCAATACTGTTTTTGCAATTTGGTATTTAGTTCATGAAACACAATTGAATGTTTTTAATTAAGAAAACTCAATGGTAGTGTTACGATGTTGATATTAAAATTACATTTGTTACATGAGAAAGTTCAGCCTTGAGTATATTGATTTTCTTATTAATTTGTCATTACAAAAACTAAAATCACACTACTAGTAATTTTAGTGAAGGAATCTGAAAGTCAACATTTTCTCTTTACTCACATAAATAAAAAGACAGCACAGCTAAAAGTAGTGAATATGTTATTTATTTATAATATTTAAAGTAGTGGGTTGGATAGATTGCTCAGTGGTTAAGGTGCTTGCCTTCAAAGTCTAATGACTTGGCTTCAATTCCCCAATACCTATGTAAAGCCAGATGTACAATGTGTCACATAAATCTGGAGATCATTTGCAGTAACTGGAGGCCCTGGCATGTCTATTTTCTTTCTCTCTCTCCCTCTCTCTTCTATCTCACTTTTGTCTCTGATTGCAAATAAATAAATAAACATTTTAAAGTATTTTTTAAAATGTACAAGCTAAGGATGAAACTAATTTGAAAGCTTAATTAAGAGGTGAGGCATGAAGAAATGGAGTGTTGGAAGGGACAGCCAAAATTTAGGATATATGAAAAAATGCATAAGGCAATCTACTACTTAGTAAATTTATTAAGAAATTCATAAGTAAAAAAACAAAAGAATGAGCAAAGCTACCTTACACAGATGACACTATTCCTAGTAGCCTTGGCTTTAAAAAAAATCATTTGAAAGCACAAAAAAACCTACAATATCTTAAACATTTTTGAACAACAAAAATAAGGCTGGTGGTATTACCATACCTAATTTTAACCTATATTACAGAGCCATAGTAACAAAAACAGCATGGTACTGGCACAAAAACAGACATGTAGAGGACCCAGATGTAAGTCCAGGTAGCTACAGCCACCTGATCTTCAACAAAAAATGTCAAAAATACTCGCTCGAGAAAAGACAGCCTCTTCAGCATATGGTGCTGGGAAAACTGGATATGTATGTGTAGAAGGCTGAAAATAGAGCCTTATCTCTCTCCATGCACAAAAGTTAAGTCCAAATGGATCAAAGACCTTAATATCAGACCGGAAACTGAAACTGCTACAGGAAAAAAGTAGGGGAAGCCCTTCAACATATTGGTCTTGGCAAAGACTTTCTGAATATAACCACAATTGCTCAGGAAATAAAACCACAGATCAATGGCTAGGACCTCATGAAATTACAAAGCTTTTCTACAGCAAAGGACACTGTGAACAGAGCAAAGAGGCAACCTACAGAATGGGAGAAAATCTTTGCCAGCTACACATCTGACAGAGGATTAATATGTAGGATATATAAAGCCTTGGCTTTTCAAACAATCATATCAATGCTAGACATGGGATGCCTGCTAATGAGTTGTTGCCCAGGAAAGCCCCTGAGGTCTCTTAGCCCTGGAGGGGTCACCTCTCTCATACCTGCCATGGCTCAGGGAACATAACAAAGGGAGTGGAAGAATGAATATACTAAGCTGCTAAGCAGAGAACTGTCTCTTAGGAATGCCATCCACATTCCATATTTGTGACACTGTTTCATACTGGCTTGGAGCTTGCCCAGAAGCTTCAACTGGATGGCCAGTGAGCCTTAGGGATCCTACTACCTCCGCTTATAAGTGCAGGTGTCACCATGCCCATATTTTTGCATGTGGATTCTAGGGTCAAACTTGGGTCCTCATGTATATAGGGCAAGAATTATGGACCGTTCTATCTCCTCAGCCTAGTTTATTTTTTACAAAATGCATTTATTTTGTTACCCATGTATAATGCTATGGTCAACACCTAACATGGATCCCTTAACATTTACTTCCTATTATATGTTTATAGGTAAAGTTTATTCATTGGTCCATGTATGATAAGTTTCACTTGTTAAGAAAAAGTAATTTATCCCCTGGTTCTTAAATTGAGAACATTTTCATTACTCATGACGAGTTAGGTTGGACTCTATTCCAAAGATCCTTCAGCTCTACATAATCCTGTGTGAGAACCCACAGCATTCCAGGATTTTAAGTACCCTTCCCCATCTAAACTTTCATTTAAGACTTGATAGACCATTTTCTATGATTAACTTATGTTTCAACATATAAGATTAATAGATGTTGATCTTGGTGGTTATAAAATGAAACAACTTCTCAATATGATCATACTGCTTAGGCACAAACTGATAGTACAGTTCAGAAAGCTTATGATTAAGTCAGCTACTTAAGAGGATCTGATTGAATTGTTTGAAAAATTATAAACATGTAAAGAGTAAATGGCCTGTATGTGTTTTGTTAAAATATTTAGCACTTAAATTAGTTATGACCTCAGATAAAGTACCTTCATATCCTTTTTTTTTTTTTTAACACCATTAGTCAACCATTAGGGGAACCACTGTGAAGAGAACAGAGAAGGGATGAGAAATACTTTGCAATTATCAAAAACTCAGTACTCTTTCTGTTAGTCACGGGAGATGATTTAATTTCCAGAAAAATATATCTTGGTTAATATTGGTTAGATTTTCATGAGGTAAATGACTGGTTCATTATGTCAATTATTAAGATATGATAAATGCTAATAAGTTGGTCAAATTTTATGACAATTTCATAAGATACTGATTTAGTAGAATTTAAAAGGGAGGATTTAGCTCTCACATGATCTTTTAAAACCCAGACACGAAATGTTTTTGTAGTTTGAGTTAGATACCCCCTCGCATAAACTCATGTATTCTGAATGCTTGATCCCCAGCTGATGGGAATTTGTGAGGGAGAGCCTTGTTAGAAGATGTGTGTCACTGGGTGTTGGACAGTGAGGGTTTTTAACCCCCAGTCTGCCAGTGTAAGTCAAAACACTTTCATGCTACGGTATGGCCCCTGGCATAGCAGATGTCCAATCTCTTCTCATGCCATCCTTGGCCCTGTCATCATGAAATTTCCTCTCAATCTGTAAGCAAAAAGGAACCTTTTTCTACCATAAGTTACTTTTCTGCCAGGTGCTTTGTGCCAGTAATGAGAAGGTAACAGCAACATGCATTATTTTATTTTTTAGAATTAATCATCCAATTGAAGCACACCTTCATTTTGTACCCACACAAGCATCAGTTCTGCTGGGTGGTTAAGAACTTGACAAGTATTGACATTTTATGTATCTTCAGTAGAGTTCTTGATTTTTGCTACAGGTCACTTTTAACACTTTCCACTTTTTTGGATTGCCCTTTGATAAAAAATAAAACTAGAATCAGGGATGGATAGATGGCTTATGTGGTTAAGGTGCTTGCCTGCAAAACCTAAGGACTCAGGTTCAATTCCCTAAGACACACATAAGCCATATGCACAAGGTAGCATATGCGTCTGGAGTTCATTTGCAGTGGCTAGAGGCGCTAGTGAGCCCATTCTCCCTCCCTCTCTCTCCCTTTCTCTCCTCTCTCTCTCTCTCTCTCTCTCTCTCTCTCTCTCTCAAATAAGTAAATAAAGAAAGCAAATATTCTAAAAAACTGGAATCATTAAATCAAGGACTCTGAGTAGAAGAGTGTTTTAGAAGTCATCTAATAAACTTCTAATCAAATGTACCAATTTCTTGCACACTGTCTCTTCTCACACTTATAATTAGAATATAAACTCTTCTATGAGTTTAGATTTCCCAAAAATCAAAGAACTTTAAAAACTAATCCACAGTGAATTTAAACCAAGCTCTAGGAAAATAATAAATAATATAAAAGTGAGTAATATGTTTCTCAGCAGAGTACAATTATTAAAAATCTAATGTATTGCCTTTGTGTTGTTGGAATTAAGTGCTAATATTGTGACATGAGTCATTTCAAGTAGTCATCAGCAAAAGTCCCCCTTTAGCTAGAAATAAAAATTTCCAAGTGTTGGCAAAGTTTCAGTCAAAAGTCTCTCCAATCTCTTCTTTCTTTAAGTCCCTCGCAAATCCACTGTGGTCCCCATGCCTTAAAGAGCAGCTCTCAGGACCAGAGACTAGACTGCTGGGCTGCAATCTTAGAAGACATAATAACTCTTCCCACCATGCTCTCCTGCAAAGTGGCTAGAACAAATGCCTCTCTGTCATGTGGCATCACTCAGACTCTCGGGCCCAGACTGACTGATTCATGCAATAGTCTCCCACACCTACACACTTCTTGTTCTAACATTTCATCCTTCTAAGTCTTCTTGTTTAGTGTTGCTGCTATCAGGCCATTACCAACCTCTCTGCTACCAAGCACAATACATTGGTGGTGCTAGACATTAAGGCAACTCAAGAAGACAGACATATTTTAAGCCATTCTTCACAAAGAAGAAAATTTTTAAAAGCTATATTATGTCATTCATATACTTTAATCCTGAAATGATATCCAAATGCACATAGTAGAGAACTAAAAAAAAAAAAGAAAAAAGAAATCAAGTTATTTCCATATCGTCCTCCGTGTAAGTGATCAGAGCTCTGTATCTACGTTCAGTCACATCTGGTGTTCTGTTCAATGTCCACTGTATGCTGGTATACAAAGGGTTCTACTCACTTTACACAGTCCTGGCTCTGTCTCTGTCCAAAGCCATCCTTTCTCTTTGCTTCCTCTTATTCTAAAGAACAGGCTAAGTCTGATTCTTAAATCCTCAGCTTAAATACCACTTGTTTTTCTGAGGAGACTATTAACTCAATTACCCCTAAATCATTCTTAACCTTAGTTGACTGATGTCTTCCCTTGCAGCCATTTGCATTAAGCTATTTCATGTATGCACATAAAAATTATTTCATTGTTGCTTTTCTCTACCAAAAAATACAGATGCAGCAATAATGGCACCATTAGAAAATTGCCATTTTAAAGTCATCTTAATGTTAACTAATTCAAGCAAAAATCACATATAGAAACTAACATTGATGAAAATTTGAAGAATAATGGAAAATTATACAGTTCCAAAAGTGTATACCTCAAATTAAGGTACAAGGAAATAGACAAAAATGTAAAGGACATTCTAAAATTACCATCAAAACACCAGACAAGGTAATATTCAATAATGGATAAAGACTAAATATGACCTTTAAGAATCCCATAGGCTAATAAAATAAATGGGAAAACAGAGTTTAAAAGTGAGCCTTGAAGCCAGGCGTGGTGGGGCATGCCTTTAATCCCAGCACTTGGGAGGCAGAGGTAGGAGTATCACCGTGAGTTCGAGGCCACCCTGAGAATCCAGAGTAAATTCCAGGTCGGCCTGAGCTAGAATGAGACCCTACCTCGGAAAAAAAAAAAAAAAGTGAGCCTTGGGGGCTAGAGAGATGGCTTAGCAGTTAAGGTGCCTGCCTCCTAAGCCAAAGAACACTGGTTCCAATCTCCAGGTCCCATGTTTAGCCAGATGCAAAGTGATGCAAGGGTGCAATGCCTCACTTGACCACAAAGGGGCGCACACATCTGGATTTCGTTCACAGCAGCTGAGACACTGCTGGCCCACCCATTCTCTATCTTCCTTCCTCTCCCTCTTTCTCTGTCTGTCTCTGTCTGTATCTCTCTCAAAAAAAAAAAAAAATAAGTGAGCCTTGGGCTGGAGAGATGGCTTAATGGTTAAAGCACTTGCTTGCGAAGCCCAAGGACCCAGGTTCGATTCCCCAGGACCCACATGAGCCAGATGCACAAATTGGCACATGCATCTGGAGTTCATTTACAGAGGCTGAAGGCCCTGGTATGCCCATCATTCTCTCTCTCTCTACCTGCCTATGTCTCTCTCTGTCAAATAAATAAAATTAGATTTTAAAAAAGTGAGCCTCCTTGTATCTCCTCCCTTTGTTATGGGAGCTTGGGAGAATATTACTGGGAGGAAACAAGGTATAGTAAGTTATTGGTGGGAATTTATAGAGCCTTTGGTCCTGGATAAAAGATCCTTATTAATATTTCTCTATGCAATGATGACTAGTGAGTTTAATCACACAAAGCCTTTGAAATCCATGCTCCAGTGCATGGATGCAGAATGGTGCCAGTATGCCTACTAATTCTGAAAAGATCACAAAAGAAAAGAAGAGAGCTCAACAGCAGATGAACAACAATGAGAGTGGACACAGATAAGACTGGCCACAAACATTTGTGAGGCTAAACATTATTATACATATATAGATAGATAGATCTTTATAAGAAGGTAAACATTATTTAAATATAATTCCATGAATACAAAGTAATAAGTTATTTTTAAATTTTAATAAATGATTGCAAGATTTCAAATACATTTTTAATATAGTATGGCTAATGAAGATTATGCTAAATACTTTCAATATTGTTATATTTTTAAAACAAGTATGTTGTATTAGTTCAGAATAAAAGAGAAATCAAAGTGACCAAAACAAAGTTAAAAAAAGGAAGAATCACAGATAAATATACAGAAAATGAATAGAACAGTTACAAATGGCGTGTTCCATATTGTGTTGACTGTCTTTGTAGCATGACATTTCGCATGCTATCTTGAATGGTCAGCTGCTATGATTACCTGGAGACCTCCCCAAAATTGATCCCATATATATTTTAAGGTCACACCCGTCCCTGAAGTTCTTGAAGCAGTTAATGGTTGCTACTAAAAGGCTCACAAGACCTCATCCCTTTCTGAGGATATGTAAACAGTTAATCATGCTGGGAAAGAGATATTTTTACTTTATTATAAAGAGCCTCATAATTTGTCCATGCTCCTATAAGTAAAGGCAACTAAACACATTGGTCCACCAAGTTACATTTGGTTTTGTTTCTGTTCTCGGTGCCCTCTCTAGAGGGAGTACATATTTATCCCTGCCTCCTCAATACAAGTTCAGAAAACATAAATTGTTTGGTCTGGATAGGCTTAGCACTGTGTGGAGTGGTTGAGAATTAATGTGAGATGAGGACTGCTTGCGCAGTACGTACTCCTTCTCTTCCTTTTCCCACTAACAAGCAGTTTATCTCCAGTAGTTCCACTAGGCACAGATGTATCTACAACTCTGTATCACTCATCTGCTACAAAGTTAATGCTGGCTTTGCAAGTCTGCTGGCCACACTTTTAATAGCAAGTTTTTCAGTGGAAGGCCCTCAGAGATGCAATCAGAAAGTGTGAAATGGAGGAATAACTACACTCAAAATTGTTTCTTCCTGTTCTTACTCATTCTTCCTCTGTCTTTTGAAAAGCAAATATTCCAAGTATACCATTAGAGTTGAACAAAAATTCTGGGAAACTTGAATGCTACCTGAAAACTTGGGTAGCAAACCACAAATTGAAACAATATTTACAATATATTGCTTTGATGAGAATCTTAAAAAAGTATAATTGTACAACATTCAAAAAGTATTAGTTTACCTCCTCAAATAATCTCAAATTAGTTTTCATAGTAATCTGAATTTATTTAAGTTGGAAATAAATGTTTTAAATTCTGTCTTAAGTTCAACTTGATTGGTTTCAAAAATTATCCTCTTTACTTCTCACAATATTTCTCATTGCTTAGGAAATAATTTGTTTTGGGGTTTGTTTAAAATTTCTAAATGATGAGGCTGGGAGGATTGTTCAGTGGTTAAAGGTGCTTCCCTGCAAACATTACTGGCCTAGGCTCAATGCCCCAGCCACCAGCCTTAAAAGCAGATGAGCAGTGGCAAGAGACCCTGGTTTGAAAAGCATCTAAACAACAGAACCTGAAATGAGCCCAGCTTGGTGGTGCACACGTTTAATCTCAGCACTTGGGGAGTAGAGGTAGGACAATTGCTGTGAGTTCAAGGCCACCCTGAAACTACATAGTGAATTCCAGGTCAGCCTGGGCTTGAGTGAGACCCTATTAGAAAAACAAAAAACAAACAACACTACCAAAAACCCTACAATGTTGGATGTGACTATATTTAAAATTGAATCTTAAGATTCAAGTACATTTATCAGAGTCAGTTTACTCAATTAAGTGCGTGGTGTGTGGAAAATATATTATACAGATATATTGTACTTATTCAAACTTTAAAAAAAAAAATTATTTATTTATTTTTAGAGAGAGAAAGAGAAGAGAGAGAGAGAATGGCACACCAGGGCCTCAGCCACTGCAAGAAGTGATTTGGAATACGAAAGAGTTTGTTTATAAGCCACATTAAGAAAAAAAAAAAGATCTTATTGTGTAATGTACTTTGGTTGTGGCAAGAAAACATACTTCCCAATTTGATCACCCGCTTTATTTACTAAATGTAACATAGAGTAGCACTGCTCATGGCAAAAACAGAACCAATTATTTGTCTGACAATTGACTACTATTGATAATTATTCAAAAGACATCCCATGGACTCCAAAGATAACACCAACAAAGGAACCCAAACACTGTGAGCCGGGGCAATATTATCGCATTGCTTGATTCCAGGCCTGACAGCTGAAAGGTTGTGTATGCCAACAGACCAGTTTTGGTATGCTGTCCAATCTCTCTCATTTGCTAAGTGTCTCACCTCATATGGTTTTATGTGAGTTTTAATGAGAAAAGGAAATATTTGGATGTTTTCTCTTCTCACCCTATTTCCAGGGTACTCTCTATATAGATAAAAGGATTCAGCTTCATTGGCCTGCATTTTAACCCCTGCAACTTTTCTACTTAACTGTACTGATGATCAGAGCATTCAAAGGTAGATGCTTCCCAGTGCACATCAGTGCTGCATAATCACTGGGCAGGTGGGATCCAGTACAGGTAATAGGGATTGTGAATCCTGGATGCTGCCTTACGCATGCCAGTTCACTGGCAATGAAGTATTTTGGAAACCTGAAAAAACCACAAGGGGTTGGCAAACTCTTTACACTCAAAAGCATTTCCAACCCTCCCCATCACACCTGTTTCCTCTGGGATTATACCCAGGCTGATTTAACCACAGTAGTCCTGTTGCCTAGAAATGAAATTAAAATGCCACAAAACACCTTCAAATACAAACATGTAGGTCCTTAACAAGAGACCTAGTAATACTAGGTTAAATCATATTGAAATATATATATTATTAAGAATATGGTTTGGTTTAATATTTCTATTACATAAAGGTATTCTAGAGTGGCCAGGATGGTGTTATTTCTGATTTTTAAATATATATTATCATATACTGATACATTTTCTCCACTTAATTTCATTAATTCAATTTTTATTTCAAGAGTTTCTTGAAATTTCATTTAAATCAATTAAATTCATGTGGACTATTTTATATAGTGATAGAATAATGTTCTCAATAAGATATAGCTCTGAATCCATGTCTTTTAATTTAAATTTGCATATTTGGAAAGTCATTTAACCAATTATCCCAGGTTTACTTAATTATGAGTGAATGAAATGACAGCATTGAGCTTCAAAAGATGATAATTAGAGGTTAAAATATATGGATATCCATGTTACACAGTACTTTGCACAAGGTAATTAATAAATAAACATAAATAGAAAGTATGGCTATGGCTGGTTTAAAAGAAAAAAAGCTTAAAAATAATACTATTTTGTTACTGTGGAGAAACATACCACTCATGTGGAGTGAAAAATTGAAAAATTCTCCTAATCTACCTCATTAGCTGAGTATTAAAATTAGACATCAGTAATGTAAATAAAGTAACAAACTACAAAAAGAAAATGAAGTTTTCAGTGGTGATCACTTATCAATTAGTAGTCAGGAGATGTTTCTGAAAATGTAAGCTCTATCCCAGGAGTGCCCTATTAACAATGTGGCTTCCCACATCTTTTCCTCTCCCTAGCTGCCCCTCTCTCTGTCAAGCAAACTCCTCCCATGATTGAAGAGTATCAGTGTTCATATGGAGCCTTCTCTTTAGATGAACAATATCATACAATTGCTGATCATGTCTCTGTCCTCATACTCCTCTCTCTGAATTAGATTTCTTGGTACATATGCAGTTGCTCTCATTAGATTGTGATTTTTTTTTTTTTTCAGGAAAAGATCTACACTTACTATTCTATGCCCATAATCTGATAAGAAGCCCTCGGTAATGTTTGGGTTTTCTTTGCCTATGTTTTATTTAAACTTATGAATATATCAATTACTAAAGATAGCATATTAGTTGGGTCATAGAAGGAAAAAAACCAAATTTTATAGGAACAGCATGGGGAAGTAGAGTGGATTTAAGCTAAAGGGCAACAATGAAAAACAGATGAATAAAGCCTATCTATCTACCATACACTTTCTTATAATAGTATGAGATTAAAAAGGGAAACAGAAGCAGGGTGAAGTTCTGGAACTGTATAGGTACAAATCCAGAGGGAACCAATTGCTTATAAACAACAGTAGAGGAAAACCAGCTAAAGCTCTGTGCTTAATTAAATCTTTCTTCTTTCTCCCCTTCCTGTCTTAGAAAAAATACTTGCTGTGTTCATAGAATTTCTTTCTTATCTCTAGAGGAAGATTAGCCTGCCCAAACCAAACCATTAAAGGTAGTTTACAAAGAAATACAATTCAGATGGATGAGAATTCTCTGCTCAGTAAGGGATTTAGAATCACAGAATTGCTGCCTCTGGTAGCCTTCTATAAAGATTTTTCTCCAGAAACAGTCAATATCAAAGGTCACACTTTTAAAAAGTCACTTGCAATTAGAAGCCTCAGGGAAAATGCCTGGGAGAAAATGTTTTGGCAAGCATTTAAGGCCTTTCATTGAGTTGGCAACTAGACAGACCATGCTGGCCTCCCAGGCAAGCAGAGCAGGTGTGTCATTTCAGAGATGTGGGAAGGCTTCCTTTCCCTTAGCTTCACTCTGACTTGCCTTCCAGTACTCTGACTTTTCAAGAGCTCAACTACATTTCACAGTGGTAAAGAGCTATGATCTGTTGAAGCACCTGAATCTCTGAATGGTTGGATAAAAGGAAGAAATGTATGAAGTATTAATGACTATAACTGCCTGGCATTGTGCTAGGTTTTTAATAGACATGCTGTTTTCATATCCTGACCATCGATCCATAAAAGTAACTCTAAAAATGTGATTTATTGAAGGAAATGTTCTACCTCAAGGAGGTTAAGTAATTTGACAAAAGGCATGCAGTCAGTGTATACCACTTCTGAGTAGCTAAGTTATAAAGTTTCTTCTTCTAATTTTCAACTAACCATTATACAGAAGGATAATCAGAAAAGAGAATGTAAAAGTACTGTCTGTACACAACATTTTTAGAGGAAAAGTGAAAAAAAAAAGAATACAACTTACCAAATTGGTAATAATTTAAAACAAATGCCCTAGAACAATCACCTTTTTCTATCACAAAGAATTTGACTATTTTACCTACATATTTTAAGTATCTTAGCCATATTTCCAATATGGAAAACATCATCTATGTTGGTTTTCTACTCTACACATATAGGTAATTTGTTGAGGCACATGTGCATAAAAATCAAAATACATATGTAAGACAGAATATATTCTAATATGTATAACTTAAAATTTTGAAATTAAAAAGGTTTATCCTTATAAGGCATAC
Source organism: Orientallactaga sibirica (assembly GCA_036365145.1). Taxonomy (NCBI): domain Eukaryota; kingdom Metazoa; phylum Chordata; class Mammalia; order Rodentia; family Dipodidae; genus Orientallactaga; species Orientallactaga sibirica. The sequence continues at coordinate 22,000,923 of JAEOAD010000033.1, forward strand.
CATCATTTTGTTTGTTAAAATAAAAATACATTATTTGGTAAAAGAGAAAATAATGATAAGGACTGCTTAAAATTCTTTTAGTTCTTTTAGTATGATTCAATCATAAAACTTTCAAAATTTAGTCAATTAAATATGAGCTAAGTATTATTAAAAAGTACATTGAGTGACCAAATCAGTATTTCTAAGCTTTCTCTTCATTTTTCTCTAGTTCCTGTTCTTTTGAGACTTGCTAAAATATCAACATTGCCCAAGGTTTCTATGTTCAATTCATTCTTCTCTCGAGAATAATCATTCATTCCCAAGACTACAACAAACACACATCTGACCTTTCCTCAACTCTTCTCAATTTTCTGCATATTTAATCTCTCCTTCCTTAAGTTAATCATTCATAACATGCTCATGCTCAACACAGTATGTCCAACCAACTACAGGCAATGCATATGCAATAATGTCATGGATCTCCAATGAACACATAAACATGAAATTTTGCTGTTGTCAATGTCTTGCACAAGATTGTTTTGTTCAATGTGTCTCCTGTGTTCTTAAGTATCCTGGACAGACCTACTCATCTCCTGAATGTCATGCCTCTTTTCACTTGTACTGAGCCCTTTTTCTCTCTTCTTTACATCACATCCCCTTCTTAGACATTATGTCCATTCTTTTAATTTTTTAATTTATTTTTTATTGAAAACTTCTATACTTACAGACAAAAAACCATGATATTTCCCTCCCCTCTCCCCATTCTCCTTCAGAACTCTATTTTCCATCATATCCCCTTCCTCTCTCCATTAGTCTCTCTTTTAATTTGATGTCATCATCTTTTTCTCCTATTTATGAGGGTCTTGTGAAGGTATTGCGAGGCACTGCAAGGTCACGGATATCGAGGTCAATTTCTGTCTAGACAGTTGCATTGTAAGGAGTCGTACCCTTCCTTTGGCTCTTACATTCTTTCTGCCCCCTCTTCTACAATGGACCCTGAGCCTTGGAGGATGTGACAGAGAAGTTTCAGTGCTGGACACTCCTCTATCCCTTCTTCTCAGCACTATGTTGCCTTTTGGGTCATCCCAGTGATCATTGCCATCTGAAAAGAGAAACTTCTCTAACCAGAAGTGAGAGTAGCATTAATATGTGAATATGAACATTAAGTGTAATGCTTTCAGGGTAGCTTGGTGGGAATTATATATACATTTAACCAGACAAGAGCAGGCTTTATACTCCTAAGGCTCTTGACCTCCCCTGCCATAGACTTTTGCTTAGTTTTTTTTTTTTTTTTTTTTTTTTTTTTTTTTTTTTCAGTACCAGGTATGTATTCCCTCTGATAGAGAAGGCCTTCAGTCCAATTATGGAGCAGTTGGTTTCCCCAAGAGCAGACATGCCACTATTGCAACCGTTCAGTCATTGGGCCTGTCTGGCCAAACTTAAATGTCACCTTTTCCATGATTCAAACAAAATGCTATAGACTAAGTGGAAGTTTTTTCTAATTGTACCAGACTGTAAAATTCATATGGAAGAGCAGAAGACCTCAGATATCCAAACATATCGTCAACAAAAGAAACACTTCTGGAAGTATCACTATATCCAATCTGAAGCTATATTACAAAGCCATGTTAACTAAAACATCATAGAACTAGCATAAAAACAACAACATAGATCAACTGAACAGAATGACGACCCAGCCCTCAGGTCAAGTAACTACAGATACTTGATCTTTGACAAAGGTGCCATTAAAGTACATTGGAGAAAAGACAGCATCTTCAGCAAATGGTTCTGGACAAACTGGATAACCATATGTACAAAAAGGAAACTAGACCCACTCATCTGACCATACACAAAATCAAGTCCAAATTGATTAAAGACCTCAATATGAGACCTGAAACTCTTCTCCTGCTGGAAAAAAAAAAAAAAATGGGAGGAACTCTTCAAATATAGGAGTGGGGAAAGACTCCCAGAATAAAATCCCAGTAGCCAAGGAAATTATACAATCACTCAATCAATGGGATCTCATGAAGCAAAAAGATTTTGCACCAACATACCTTCATCTCTACCATTATATCATAAAACTGGTCAAGTCATATCATTACTTTTGATATCTTGAGGTCTATCTTAAAAAACCTATTATATCTACATAGAAACTGAAAAAAGCTTTCTATTATAAGTTGTTCAATATACTTATTCAATAAATATTACATAACAAATGAGACATATTAAATATATTATTTGCCAATATATTGTATCCCACAGATTTAATATGAAAACAAATGTTAATTGCTTAAATTATTTTTATTACAGACGTGCCTTGTTTTTACTTTAGGAAAAATTCCTAATTTTGTCTATAGTATCAAGGACAAGGAGCTTCAAATCTACATTTATTTAGCTAAGAATTAGATAAATGTATAAAACGCAAACCAACTTATGTTAATAAGTTGACCTCTAATAAAGTGACTATTATTATGAAATGATATATAAAGGGATAGCTCTTTCTGGTGCAAAGAAATATAAAATAAAATGGTTTCAAAAATTAATATTTACTAATTTATTTTATTTTTACTATATGTTTTAAGTTTTCAGAATTAAAATCATACCAAAATGACTGCCAATTGACTTGAAATATGGCATTTAACATTTTATGAGGAATGTCAGCCCAGCAACACAGCCTTATTCACTTACACATGAGACATGGGGTGCACATGAATGTGGATCTGGAAACGTGTGCTCCTTAAAGCCACACTGACTGGCAATGTGTTCATTGAAGATAAGCATATACTATTTTAGCTCTGTTAGATCATACAGAGTAATGATTCATTTTTACTTTATCCACTTATAAATTGTGTGACCCCCAAATACTTTACCTGCTCATGATTAGGATTGTGCTTTCATTGGCTTTTCATACAATTCCAACCCTTTCAGCTTTGACTTTCGCAGTGCATTAGTTACTATAGAAACAATGTCACTGAAATAGGAAAAAGCACAGTGACATAGAAAACTACAGTAGATAATGCATTTTATATATCCATGCAGATATACGTAGGTTTAATTATACAGTCAGCTCTCAGCACCCATTGGCTATTGGTTCCAGGATACCCAAAGGATGCCAAAAGCTGCAGATTGTTCAGTCTTTTACCTAAAATTGTTTAGTATTTACACATAAACTGCAGATATTCTCCCATAATCTTCAAATCAATTCTAGCTTATTTATAATATCCAATTCAATGCCAAGGCTAGGTAGATATTATCTACAGAACAAGCATAAGAAATAATGTGTGAGTATGGAGATACAATCCTCACAGGCATGGCGACATTTTCCACAAAACTCTGCTGGAATCCACTAGCGCAAATCCTGAGGATAGGGTGGCCAACAGTTCTTGTATGTCATTTGCTTACATATATGTACATATCTGTTAATGTATATAAACACATGTGACATGTATACACAGATATACAGCTCTTATCTGTATCTTACTGATTAATAAATTTAGCATATTTGCACAGTTTGCATATTCACATTTTAGGTAGAGAATCTCATAAGTAAGACAGTGTGATGAATAGTTTCTATTGCCAAACTTACTGAATCAATAATCAAATAAAACTGACACCTCTTGGTATGTCTATAAGGGCATTTCCCAGAAGGATAACTGAGTGGGCAAAATCTTCCCTCACAGTGGGCAGCCTTTCAGGTGACAGGCTATATACAAAGAGGTCCCAGGAACAAGCAGTCTTTCCCTGGCTGACTTTGCTCCCACATGGTGAGTGCATTTACCATGCTGATATCAGAACCCAGCTTCTTCAACTTTTCAATGTAGTCTAAATTTATAACAAATATAAAGAATATTTTGTTGTGCATTAACAATGGTGGTTTCTAATATAACAAAATCATAAAATATATCTATAAAGCAGAATTTAGAATTTGTGTCAAATACTTAAAATTGCCATTTCAGAAGAAAAATAAGAAACTGGCAAAAATGAGAGTAAATCTTCACTCACATGTTTCAAAAAAATTTGATAGTTAACAAATGACTTGACTTAAAACAAAAATCCTCAGTCAATAAAGAAAACATTATGACCAAATATAAACATCAGATCTATAGTTTAAAATATTTTAATTAGTTTTCCATGCCATTTTAATTTTTGTAAAATTATAGCCAATCTTTCTTTCCTCTATCTTAGGAAGCTAGAGATCGGTTTTTGCATATAGTGGTATAATTTTGATTCTGTAAAGGCAGAAATCAGAATAGATAACTATTAGAAAAAGTTAAAGTACAATTGTGAATCACATTTAATATTCGGTAAACAGAATGAATACAATAGACGTTGGAGAACATAATCTTCACAGTGTTTAGGTACACTGTAAAGTTTCTGGAAAGTCCCCTATAGCTTAGAAATACTTTTAAATATTACCCCTGATATTATTAGGATATCATTAAATGTTCTACTTCAACTACTTTTGCTGTTTTCTTATCATGAAAACATTCTTTGCTTTAAAAGAAGTTTTATAAGTTGGAGAGCACTGGCTTATTGTGATGTAAAGTTAAGCAATGTATTAGAGTAAGGCAATTCTTTTGCACATTTGGGCTTTATTCCTTTTCTTCTTCATAACATGAAAGTTACTCTGAAAGAAATTTAAAATTCACTTGCTGTCTAAAGCGAGTTATAGAAACATTGGGACTATTACCTCACTAAAACATGTATTTGAAATGGAGCACAAAAGCAATCTCTTGTTGAATACACAAATATTATTTTTCAATGACTAGGGAACTATTAAATATAAGCTGTCCCAAAAGTACAAGCATTATTAAATATGGTAAGTGTAGAGAAGAGAAGCATAGAGAGAGGCACACTGCATCTTCTTAGTCTGGACAATCGCTGGTCACAAATGAACTGATCTCTGACTTTCCTAGAGAAGAAAAGCAAACCTCCAACCTGCAAGCTATACATTTCGAGTCAAAGTACACCATGTACTACGATGATTAGGACAGCCTGAGAGCACAATCAAGGAAGGGTGTCAAGAGTGATATTTGCGCTGATTCTTGAGAGGGAAGAATGAGGCAACATGTAACAACTATAAAAAGTGAGACATATAAGAAGACAGAATCAAATCCTGAGAGATTACATCTGCACAGAACTTTGCAAATAGTTATCTTAAACTCAAGCCTGAACAAAAGGGAGGTCTAACTACAGTAAAAAGATTTCATTGTCCTGTAAGTCCCCTTATGATTTCCTCTATCCATGTTGTCTGTTTATATTGCATGGTCACCATGGCAATATCTACTCATTCTACCTAGTCTCTACATGTCCTGGGTAGTATTAATCATAAATAAATGAACAAAGTTTGCCATATTGCAAGCTATGTAACTGGCATATAATGAGACACACCAACTTCTGATTGACTTGCTGACACAATGCATATAAAGTATGAAAATATTTATTGCATAAAACAGGCTCATATTTATTACTTAAGTAATTCCCTGATTAGAATAATATAATCTTTCAAAAAAACTGGTTAAAAAATGAATAAAAGATGCAATTCACCAAAAACACTGAATTCTGATAGAAGCATATATATATATATATATATATATATATATATATATATATATGAATGATATAATTTCAATAGGAAAAACAGAATATGCATATTGAAAATAGGGGTTACAATGTTCACTGTAGCATGTTGTAGAAGTGACAAAAAATAGAAAGAGTCAGGTATAGTGGCACACTCCTTTAATCTCAGCGCTGGGGAGGCAGAGGTGGGAGACTCACCATGAGATCAAGGCCACCCAAGCCTACATAGTGAATTCCAGGTCAGCCTGGGCTAGAGTGAGACCCTACCTTGACCCTCCCCCCATAAAAAGTAGAAAGAAACCTAATGTCCATCAATAGATTAACAGATAATCACAAAGTTTAATATGTTTGTGTGTACAAAAATAACAGCCAGAAAAAAATAATCTTTTAAAAGAATTCCTACAGAAATAACAACATGGATGAGCTTTGAATGCAGCATCCTAAAGGAACAAGACAGCAAATGTCAAATATTGTACTATTAGATTTATAAGAAATATCTAGAATAATCAAATTTGTAGAGCTAGAAAATAAAGATTAGCAGTAAATAATAAAGTAATACTAGGGAGTTTTAATTGGTGAAAATAGTCTATTAGTAGTGATAGAAAAAGTATTCAAAAACAGTGATGGTTGCACATCATGAACATGTTTATGTCACTGATTTTCATAATAAAATGTGGCAAAATGGTATATTTTGTGGATTTCTCACAATTTAGCAGTTAGGGCACTTTCCTGCAAAGCCTAAGGACTCAGGTTCAGTTCCCCAGTAATCCCATGTAATTCAGGATTATGTGTCTGGAGTTTGTTTGCAATGGCTAGAGGTCCTAGTGCACCTATATTCATATTCTCTCTCTCTCAATCTTTCTATCTCTCTCTCATAAATAAATGAAAACCAAAAAACAAATCTATTAAAATATTTTGGATGTGTGTGTGTGTGTGTGTGTGTGTGTGTGTGTGTGTGTGTGATGTGTGTGTATGTATGTGTGTTCATGAGTGTGAGTGCAGATGCACACCTGCACATGTGTGAAGGAAAAGTACAACCTTGTGTGCTGGAGAGATGGCTTAGCAGTTAAGGCGCCTGCCTCCTAAGCCTAAGAACGCTGGTTCCAATCTCCAGGTCCCACGTTTAGCCAGATGCAAAGTGACACAAGAGTGCAATGCTGCACTTGACCACAAGGGGGTGCACACATCTGGATTTTGTTCGCAGCACCTGAAAGACTGCTGGCACTCGCATCTCTGTCTTCCTCTCCCCCTCTCTCTGTCTCTGTCCAAAAAAAAAAAAAAAAAAAGTACAACCTTGCAACCTTCATATGTCAGTCCTTCTACCTCATTTGAGGTAGGGTCTCTCTGTGTTCACTGCTGCATATGCCAGGCTAGAGAGACTTCAGCCACCTGGGAAATTACCCCCATCTCTGCATGATGTACAAAATGTTCCTGTTTATAAATTGGTTCAAGAGACAAAAAAATCATAACATTTACTTTTTGTATTACTTATAGACAATGATTTCTTGTCTATAATTCTTGTCCAATTGGATATCATGACAAAACTTCAATATAGTTCCCAGGCACCTGCTACAGTATAAATATGATAATAACTAAATTGTTGAATACACCTATATTTTTGACAAATATAGAAAATATAAAATGACTATCCATCTAAGGATAACTATATTAACTGTAATATAGTTTCTTCATATTAAGGAATCAAGTTTACAAGAAATCTACTTATCTCAAAATAATGTGTCTTCCATTCCACAATATGGAAACAAACACCCACACACTCACACACACATAACATTGTGCAATCTTCACACCAAACCATCCCAACCTTAGCATTTTTTGTCAAATGGCATACTTATATAAAGTGAATGAACTCACTACTAAATCACAATTTGGTTTTTGTCTCAGTGCTAAAAACTACGTACCAGCTTGGCAAATCAATTCTCCCTCATAAATTAAAAACCTGATGTATGTTACTGCAATATCAAGCTCTGGGATCTCCAGAATGATAAGAAGCAAAACTAAAGCTGGTTATTTTCCTCTTCTACACATTGAGAAAAATCAGGGTTGGCTGGAAAGATAGCTCAGTCAGTAAAGTGCTTGTCTTGAAAGCACAGGAACTTGAGTTCAATCACCAGAAGAATGTAAACATGCTGGGTGTGATGGTGCATGCTTAGAATCCAGGGCCTGGGAAACAGGGACAGGGGAATCCTTTCAACTTACTGGACAGCCCATCTAGCCTACTTGATGAGTTCCATTCACTAGAGACCATGTCTCAAAAAGAGATGGATGAAGTGCAACAGGCTAATTCTCTCCTCAGGTCCTGTGAGGGTATCTTCAGAAGTGGGGGGACAGGGATGAGGGTAAGGATGGTACCAACATGTGGGGTACATACTAAGAATGTAACTAATAAAAAAATAGATGGATGATATTATTGAGGAACAATACTTCATGTTTTCCTCTGGTGTTTACATGCCAACATGCATATGTGTACACCCATTCACACTTGCACAAATGCACCTTTTTCATACACAGATATGCACACACATACATGAAAAAGGAGGGAAATTTCATGAGGAAAAAACAACAAAAATGACAGATAAAAGGTAAGAGATACATATAGAATTGATGATAGAAGATAGATAGATGATAGATAGATAGATAGATAGATAGATAGATAGATAGATAGATAGATGATAGATAGATGACCACACAGGCCCATCTCCTCCCATATGACTCATTGAACAGAAAGAACACACATACATGTCTCCAATGGGTGAGTGTTACATTTCCAGATTAGACCTAAGAAAAAGTAGAACATTAATGTAGCAACTGGCATTATAATGCTAGGAAGCAGCTGTCACTTTGCAACAATTTGAAGACATCTATCAATGAACAGATTGCCTGAAAATATGTATACTTTTTTTATAGTAACAATGAATATATTTACTTTATTGTATTACTACAAACTCCTACAAAAACTTGGGGTAAATCCATGAATGAAATCTCACAATAGAATCACTGCTGAGTTATCAGCTTTTGTTTAATGAATTTATTTTCAAGAAGCCCTTCCTATTGACCTTTATTGACTGCAAGTTAGTCCACTTATACAAGTCATGTACTACGGTAAATCTGCTGAATCCACATGTTTAAATTCAAAAGATCCATTGATGAGGTCACTTACCTCTAAACATATAGCTTTTTCAGGCTCCAATCTTATTTATTTCAATAAACCTGTCTAGATGCAGTGACCATACCCTCTGAATTCATAGTCCCACTTTTAAAACATGTATACAACATAAATCCATTTTCTCTTAGGGTTTTTCATTATTTTTATGTTTAGATGCATTATTTATTTACTTTGTTTTACATTTTAATATTCTATTATTTCTCAATCTAATGCTGAGTTCTTTGATGATCAGTGCTTAGTTATATAATTTTACATAGATATAGTAGGTAAATATGTAGATAGATTGCACAAATGTACATTAATAGAGATATTTATGTGGAAATATGATAGATAGGTATGCATAGATATATGCATACACAAGAGAATGGATGTATATGAATACACAAGCACATATACATTTGTTTATATTTCTAGCACCCATGTACAATGAATATTCTCTAAAGTTCTTGATAGTTTACTTTGCTTATTTTTTTTATTTTTTGAGTATATGTTTATTTATTTATTTGAGAGAGAGGGCGATAGAGAGAGAAAGAGGCAGATAGAGAGAGATAGAGAGAAGGGGAATAGTCATGCCAGGGCCACTAGTCACTGTGTGCATGTGCCACCGTGTGCATCTGGCTTACATGGGTCCTGGGGAATCAAATCTGAGCCCTTTGGTTTTGCAAGCAAGTGCTTTAATCCCTAAGCTATCTCTCCAGCCCTATTTTGCTCATTTTCAAATTCCCTCCACACAGCATCAAATTGCAAAATTAGAAGATATATGTTTTACATGAAAACATAGTTATTATTCATTAAAATACTTGAAAGGCTATTTTTATATTCTTGATGCAATGTTACAAAATCAAATTTAAACATTCCCCAATTATTCTTTTATCTATGGGTATCTAAGGAACAAGCCAAAATTTTTACATGTGATAGCAGGTGTGAATAATTGTGTGTGGCTCTTTTTGTCACCCAGTAACAACCAAATCACTTCAGAGGCAGAGATCCTTACAGTGATTTGTCAGCACACAGGATACTAGACTACCTTTACTTGACTGTAAATACTGTCAATTACTTAGGATTGGAAATTTTCCCTTTTTTATTTACTCAAGGGATTTCTAGTGGAATATAACTCAAATGGTTTCAGTAAGATGCTTCCAATTGCAAGCATCCCTAGAAAACCTGGAAAGTCACCAATGAGACACTTTTGTCACTGTGTAAATGTAGCTGGTATCCACCCTCTGCAATTGAGAGAGGATATTACTGGCTTGCACTGCAGTGACTATAGAAGACTGGCCTTTACACAATTCATATGTGTAAAAAATGATCTCGGGGCTTACCAGATAAGGCACTTGTATGCGAAGCCAAAGGACCTAGGTTCAATTCCCCAGGACCGATGTAAGCCAGATACACAAAGTGATGCATGCATCTGGTGTTCGTTTACTGTGGCTAAAGACCTTGGCATGACCATGCTCTCTCTTTGGCTCTCTCTCTTGCTCTCTCACTCTCTCTATCTACCTCTTTCTTTCTCTGTCTCTCTGTAGCAGAAGCCAGTAAGCTAGAAAGGGGATATAAAGGGAACACAAACGGAGGGAGGGAGGTACTTAATAAGAAGGTATTGTATATATGTAAGTAGAAGAACAGATTAATGGGGGTGAAAAGGCCTAAGTGAGGTCAGGGGACAATGGAACACTGATGGAAGACATAGATTGTTACTAGAAAATTTTCAGTGCCAGGGATGGGATACCTTCCAGTGATTTATTGGCCAGGGATGTCACAGATACCCCAAAACATTATAGGCCATTGTCAAGGCCCTTGGTTTCCCACCAGGAATAGATGGTAAGACCCTATTGCTGAAGACTCCACATACTTGGGCGGCAAAGTCACTGAGAAAACCTGCTGCAGCTGAGTTGAAAGCCTCCTCCATGTGGACCAGCTGATAGAAAGTTGGAAAGAGCTATACTGTTCGATGGGAGAGAGAAAACACCAGTGAAGGTACTCAACATTGAACACTGCAAGCTTTAAATTTGGCCAGCCAGGCCAAATGAGCCAATGGGTGCAATAGTGGCATGTCTGTTATGGCGTAAACCAACTGCTCTCTAATTGGACTGCAGGCCTGCTCCGTGGGAGGGAATATATCCCTGATACTGAAAACCTACAAAGGGGTAGTCATGAGCCCAAGGGGTGTAATATCTGCTGGTGTCTCACTAAATGTGTATACTATGCTCACCAAACTGCCCAGTAAGCATTTCTCTTAATGCTCACACCCATATATTAATGCTACTCTCACTTTTGTTTAGAGAAGCTTCTCTTTTCAGATAGTAGCAACCTTGGGATGACGTAAAAGGCACCATGGTGCTGAGAAGAAGGGACAGAGGAGTGCTCATCCCTGAAACATCTCAAACCCACCTTCCAAGGCTCAGGGTCCATTGCAGAAGAGGGGGAGGAAAGAATGTAAGAGCCAAAGGAAGAGTAGGACTCCTTACAAAGTGCTCCTCCAGACACAAAAAGGCCTGGATATCCATGACCTCGCAGTGCCTGACACTACCTATGCAAGACCATCATAATTGGAGGAAAAGATCATGACATCAAACAGAAAAGAGAGACTGATTGAGAGGGGGAAGGGATATGATGGAGAGTGATGTTACAAAGGGGAAAATGGGGGGAGGGAGGGAAGTACCACGGGATATTTTCTACAATAAAAGAAGTTGTCAATAAAAATAATAAAAATAAAAATCAAATAAAATTAAGTTTTAAAAAGTTTTAAAAAATGATCCCAGGGTGTTGGGCCCTACCCGGTGTGAGGCCTAGTGGTTCTGGGCCCAGCCAGAGTTTATCTGTACTTGGCTCCCGGTGAGGCCTAGTCGAGCTTCCGGAGCCTGAGTAGAGTTTCGCGACCTGTCCTTGGAGTGACTCAGCACCTAGGCTGAAACTGCCTCCGCCCAGCTGCTGCTGACGTGGTGAAATAATATTGGCCCTTATACCTTTCTCTCATCCTTTTTCCCACCCTCTCTCAAAATATATAAATACCTTCCCATGACAATAAAGAGAGAGATTTCTGCCAGACGGACTTCCGGCTCAATGTGGTTTTCTTTTCCCCGGTGGCTTGGGGAGGTTTTTTGAGTCGCCAACACCCACCTTCCCGCTCAGCCCCGAGAGAGAAGCGGCGGGCCCGGCTCTCTCTTCCGCTCTACCTGCCAGTGGTGGAGGAAAACAAAAACCGACAACAGGTGCCCAACGTGGGGCGCAACACCAGGGGAAAAAAAGAAAAGTTTTACAGAATCAAAGAACATAATCCTTAAATCTAAGGCTGGAAACACTTAAAGTTGAATATTGTTATAAGCTATGGAATTGAGTTTTAAAATGTTTCTAAATTATGTGATCCAGTCTGAGGCCTAACAGTTGACAAGAGTTGCAAGGTCCACAAGACAGTCAGACTTGACCCTGTGAGTGGCCTTGGAAAGCTGGGTGGTAGCACAGGTTGTGGATGGGTATAGCACACTTCTAGATTGAGTAGAAGCATCATTTTTCAAAAAAAAATGACTGAGCATATGAAAAAACCTGGAGAAATAACTGAAGCCTAGAAAGTCAACTGTGAAGTGCTCTCCCTTCTGAGTGGGAATCAAAGCTAGCAAGTGAGCCACAGTACACAGAACACATTGGACCATATGGGACTCAATTTCAATAGTGACATAATGTGGCAGTAACAGAAGCAATGAGAGCTGGGATCTGAAATGTACTAAGGGATTTAGGAGTCTTTCCAATCCGATTCTAAAGAATAAATCCAACAAATGCATAAGCTTCCATGTTACACAAAGTACGGAAAAAGGACAGAGCTTACAACAAAGTCTATTAGAAGTTAACTTACAGGCTAAGGACATAGTTCAGTCACTGCAGAGCTTGAGGACTAGAGCTTGATTCTAGCTCTCATGTAAATGCCAGGCATGGTGGCACACACCTATAATCCCATCAATGGGGGACACAGGCAGATCCATGGAGCTTATGGTCAGCCAGTCTGGAGTAATCAGTGAGCTCCATGCCAGTTAAGGAACTTGTATCCAAAATAAGAGGACAGCACACCTGAGGAATCATGGGCCACCACATGTACACACATGCTCCTACTCCTCTGCTCCTCACACACATATGGACCCACACCCCTATGCAGCAACACACATACATGCAAACAAAAAAGAAATTTACTTAACATACATAGTTAAAATTTATCACAATTGTGTGCTACTTTTCAGAACCCTATTAATAAGCTTGTATAAACAGCTTCAAATGCAGAAATTCCTGACATAATTGTCTCCTTTGTGGCTTCAGTAAAACCTCTGAAACACACAAATTCCTTCTTTATTTTTTTGTGCATTACCCTGCACTGTGCCAGTCATGGTGAACAAGGTAAAGTAAGTTACACATGTAAAGGGGTCATCCACACAGTAAATAAGAAACTGCAATGCAATAAACTGAACAAAAATTTACAATGCAAAATAGTATATAAGAAGCAGGGCATGAATATAGAAATTAAGCAGGTGCTAAATTAAGAAGGGCTTTGTGCATAGAGAAAAGAGCTTGGATGTTGTTTTGATACATCTGAGTACTCGTAAATTATATCAGACACATCTGTTTAAGCCGTTCATGTGGGAAAATGTGGTGATTCAAGTGGAGAAAGTAAGTATAAGAAGACCTTGATTTAGGTTCAGAAAATTGATTTAGGAGTGGTTACCTGGCATGTGTATGGGTGAGAAGATAGGGAAGACAAAATAGAGAGAGTAAGGAGAAAAGTGATACAATTCTTAATTGTTTCTCCATTTTTCCACAAGAACTACAAGGATATTATTTTCCTTAAAGAATGCATTACTTTCATTGCTCATTTAGATGTACATTCCAAAGAGCTTTTTACTTACTTGAAGGATGCATATAAAGAACTTGATTACAAGATTTAAGTCAGAGCCAGACACTTCCATTCATATACTAAGTGATGCTCTTGCCATGACCCAACAGACATGAGCTATCCTGGATCCTTCTTGTTTAAATGTCCGTATTTATGCTTAGTGATTTGTACACAAGATAAGTAACTCATTTATAAAACTTTGTCAAAAAGAACACTGCTCCTTTTTAAGTTTACTACAATGTTCATTTCATTACTAAAATTATCTTATCCAATTTTCATTCAGGAGATCCGTAACAATGAAATATACATAATACATATGGGGAAGGTAACTTTTTGTAGAATAGTACAGTACAAAGGCTAGAGTCACACTGCTTAGGTGTAAATCCTCTGTAACCTTGAGCTAGTTAAGTTTCTGCTTTTTTTTGCCTCTCTATTCTGGGAGTTTGAATTTCAGAGTTACCTCTCATTTTAATATGGCTATTATGAGAAGAAAAATATGATCAGCTCCAAGTCCAATGAGTGTAAAAATCAATAAATGGTACCACTATCATAAAAATACAGGATTATTACTGAAATGACTACTTTCTTCCTTTGCTTCCTTAAGATAGCTAATGAATTTCTAATTGGTCTACTGTTAAAACCAAGGCAATGAGTGCAATGATCACTCTTTCATCCTCTTTAAAAATCTTCTAATTTTCTCTTTATTACTTTCTCTCAAAAATAATTGAGGTAGTTGTATAATAACTAAAAAATCATATTAACAAGTGGCCTTAATGTTTGTTATATAAATAAATAAGTATGGGTAAGTGTTAAGATGTCAAATATGTAGATATAGCCCACATATTCAAGCCACTTTTGACACATGGTAATAGTCAGAATTATAGCGGCTCACCAAAAATCATCATGTCTCATATAACAATTATGCCAGGGATTTCAGAGGAAGGTGTAAATCTCCTGTAATGTCCCTTTGGCAATAGGAAGTAATTAGAGCATTTCACACTTAAAGAAGAATATTTTAGATTTATCCTTTAGCCTTTATCTAAAGGCTCAAAATCTTCCATAAATAGTAAGTCACTGTCCTTCCTCACCTCCCATAAGGTATAGGTACCCAACTTCATTTAGCAAGTGGAGAAAATTAACTTAATAATTAAATATTATATTTATAATTTAGGAATAATAATATAGTTTAAGAATTTTTTAAGGATGTTTGTTTATTTATGAGGGGGAATTCATGACATGGCATGCATGTAGAGGTCAGAACACAACCTCAAGATTTCTGTGCCTCACCTATTTGAGATAGGGCCCCTTGCCATTGCAAATGAACTACAGATTGCACATGAATGTTAGACAGGCTGGCCCTAAGCTTATGATGCTACTTACTCCATGTTCTCTTGGCCCCATGTCCCACTGCTATAAAAGCACTGTTATCACAGTTGCATGTGCCACTTTGCATCTAGCTTTAAGTATATGGCTGGGTAATTGAACTCAGTGTGGTGGGCTTTGCAAGCAGGTACCTTTAATTGTTCAGCCATGTCTCCAGCCCAATGTTTTAAAATAATTTTATAAACTTAGATTTTTCAACATGGGAAAAGTGCTTATATGACTTATATTCTGCACTTTTTCTTATATTTTCTTTTAAGTATACTTTTCAATACTTTTTAAAAATTTTATATTTATTTATTTATTTGAGAGAGGAAAAAAGAGGCAGATATACATATGTGTGTGTATATATATATATATATATATATATATATATATATATATATATATATAGAGAGAGAGAGAGAGAGAGAGAGAGAGAGAGAGAGAGACAGTGGGCATGCCAGGGACTCTAACCACTGTATACCAACTCCAGACACATGCATCACCTTGTGCAGATGACTTACAAGGGTACTGGGGAATTGAACCTGGGTCCTTAGGCTTCACAGGCAAGAGCCGTAACTGCTAAGCAATCTTTCCAGATCCTCAAATCTTTTTATAACATCAAAACACAAGACTTACAGATTTTCTACATGTGATGTATTAGATGTTAGAAATATTTTAGAACAACCCTTCTGTGAACTAAAAGATTAATAAAACTGACAGAAATAGGATTTGTGTAGGTGGGAATATGAATGCTCATATTTTATAAGCTTCATATTACCAAGGATAATTTCCCATCATTTTGTACTTCCCAAGTTAAGAAAGACGGGTTGGGCTTCTAGCACAGTGAAAGAGCACTTGCATAGTAAGCACAAGGTCTTGAGTTCAAGTCCTCAGGAAGGGAAAAATAGAATCAAAAATTTAAGATAGCAAAGTTAAAGATTCTATGCCTTACTTGTAAAGATCTTCATGTTTGCAGATCATCAGATCTTTAAAACCAGTGTTATACAAAGACACTTTATCTCTTCAGTTAATGACAACTCTATAAAAACTTACAATTTAGGTTCTTTATGCCATATAGTTATAATTCATTTTATAACCCAGTCTCCAAGTACTTAGTTTTTTTTTAAATCACAAATCATTCACTTCCCCCCCCAAAAAAGATTAGAAAATTACCTCATTGCCTTTGTTGCTTCTTGCATCGTGCTTTCTTAATGAATCTTACCTCAAAATCCTTCCATGTTCTATGGCTTAATACTTAATACTCCATGTCTGAGGATGTGGGTGCTTCAAAGACCCAGTACACTGTAGCCTCCCTTCCTCACCTCTATGCAAAAATCTCCCTCTCTCCCTCTCTCTCTCTCTCTCTCACACACACACACACACATACACACAAACACATGGAATTAATTGTGAATGGTTTCACAGTCCAGAAATCTTGTCTTTTTAAAATGTAACAACTGTGGTGGTGTATCTCCTCTGTAGACTGGAGGCATGCCTTTTCTAGAACCATTTTTTATCCCCTCCAGTTTCCCCACACTCTTCTGAGTTATGCTCTTTCTACACACCCCTTTCAGTTCTATTCCGGGAGGGAGTATACTTCAATAAACCACTTGCATCACTTGCACAAGAATCCCCAGCTTAGCTGCTTCTTCTTCTGGAATACACAAAATATAGGACCTCCATTCACAGAATCCCTAAATTTTATGTAACAGAATAGTAGACAAAAGACAATGTGGTTTATTTACTAATTTAATATTTCAGGTATCTAGTTTTCCCATATGGCAAATTGTGGTACCTGTCATTAAGATAGATACAGTTATGAAGCTATGGAGGCAGAGTGTGAGAAAGAATTTCACTTTTCCCAATGAGAAGTTATGGTGATGTTCTGACATCAAAGAATCATCAAGAACTCCAAGGTAATCATGAATTAATGAGTAGAGATGTACATACAATTACAGGCATTGCCACAATTGTGCATGCATATATATACATGTTTAATAAAAAGACCAAACATTATACTGCTAATATTACTTATCATTGAATAATAGAATTGTAAAGTCTGTTTTATCAGTCATTGTTTTTAGTGTACTCACATGAATTTGGTCTTCATAAAACAGGTTTTAAAGTTTGATCTTTGTCCAGTGTTCTGGTCCAGCTTTCTGAACATTACTTTAGCATTCCAAATGCACTAAGAGAACAAGCTTTTGGAACTAGTCACTCAGAACATGTCTGAAAATGATTTCTACATACAAAGGTGCCATTTGACCTCTTTAAAATATTTCATTTACTTATTTGAGAGAGAGACACTGATACAGAGAGAAAGAATGGGCATGCCAGTACCTCTAGCCACTGCAAATGAACTCCAGATGCATGTGCCACCTTGTGCATCTGGCTTTCATGGGTACTGGAGTATCAAACCTGGGTCCTTAGGCTTCATTGGCAAATGCCTTTACCTCAATGCCATCTCTCCAACCATTTATTTAACATATTTTATTTATTTGTTTGAGAGAGAGAGACAGATACAGACAGAGGCATTTGATTTTTTTTATTAATATCCAAGCCTAGATACTTTATTACCTCATCTTCCATTTTCCAGAAAACATTCCCCAGATATTATAAATCCCTGAAAATACAAACCCCATTTCATGAAACACCACAAATTTCTTTTCATAACAAAAAAATGGTTTAAATCAATTCAGAAATGAATTGAATTACTCATAACATGATTCCTTTGTTTTTAAACTAAAAGCCTTAATTGAAGTTAAATTACTCCCTAACATTACCCTCTTCAAAATCAAACTGAAAGCAAAATTAATAATAATGATGAGTAATGATTTAAGATTATTCATTTGTGCCATTTAAAGCTCATAATGCTTTGTGGGGATTATTCATCTTATTTAATAATAATGAATATGAGTGTAGAACCTATGTCATATTCCTCTAGGTAGTGAGAAAACAAATCTATGGATATTGAGTGAATCCCTAAACCTGACACAGTGGGGAGTTGACTGAGCCCTGTATCAGAAGCCTTATGTCCACCTCACAGTGGTCTACTCTCAGGTTACAAAGGATAGCGTGGTGTCAATTCTGAAACTAAAATTTGAGACATATTTTTTCTAGGCTTCAGTTCCTTCGAACAAGATGATTAAAAATCTACAAAAAATATACCCTTCTTAGCACAGTAACCAGCATTTCAAGAGGTCCTGAGGCAGCAATGTATAGATTAGCTTTTGTATCCATAGCAATGCTTAAAAGTAGAATAAAACAGAAAAACCAAATCAACCTTAAACAGGAAGTCATTGACTACATAATAAAAACTCCATACGGAGGGCAGGCTGTAGGCATAATGTAATACAAAGGTTCTCAATACCATCAAGGCTTGGCTCTTTTTCTCTGTGATTCTCTTGGCCTAGCTCTACTCACTCTCTGTGTTGGCTTTGCATCCAGGCTGCATGCCAAGACAGCCTCCACAAGTCTAGCTTTCTCATCCTCAAACGGTACTCTTGCAGAGTGGGAAAACCTTTGTTCACATTTCCCAATTCCAGCTTAAGTTGTGAGACTTTCTAATTAGGCCACTTTAGCCCAGAGAGCAACCCCTCACAAAATCAGGAGATCCTGGGAAGTGGAAGGGCAAAGGCCTACCATACTGTCTGGTACCTTACAGCTGTAGATATTTCAAATTAAACCTGAAATCCGAGTGAAATATAAACTAATGCTCTTGTGTAAATTAAAATAAAATTATAAATAAATAAATAAAATACATATTTTTAAAAAAGAAGGGGCTGGAGAGATGGCTTAGCCGTTAAAGCATTTGCCTGCAAAGCCAAAGGATCCCAGTTCAAGTCTCCAGAACCCATGTAAGCCAGATGTACAAGGGGGAGGATGCATCTGGAGTTTGTTTATAGTGCTGGAGGCCCTAGCACACCCATTCTCTCATTCTCTCTCTCTCTCTCTCTCTCTCTCTCTCTCAAATAAGTAAATAAAATATAAAAAATAAAATAAAATTATAGTTTTATAGAAAACAGGATTTAGAAAATACTATATATATTAGTGTGGCAGTTTGATTCAGGTGTCCCCCATAAACTTGTGTGTTCTGAAAGCTAGGTTACCAGCTGATGGCAATTTGGGAATTAACACCTCCTGGAGGCAGAGTATTGTTGGGGGCAGGCTTATGGGTATTATAGCCAGATTCCCCTTGTCAGCGTTTGGCACACTCTCCTGTTGCTGTTGTCCACCTTATGTTGACCAGAGGGTGATGTCCACCCTCTGCTCATGCCATTGTTTTTCCTGCCATCATGGAGCTTCCCCCTTGAGCCTGTAAGCCAAAACAAACCTCTTTTTTTTCCCCACAAGCTGCTTTTAGTCATGTGATTTTTACCAGCAATGCGAACCTGACTGCAACAGTTAGTAAAGTCTATTTTCTCTAACCAAGAAATGAAAAAAAAAATGATGATCTTTTATGGAAATCTTGTAAATTATCAAGTTGTTTGCATTTCCTGAGTTTTGATGAAATAACAAAGAAAAATTCTATAGATATTTTTCATATGTCTTCTCTTCCTTCCTCTCTTCTTTACTGTAAAAATATGATTTAACAAGTATTTATTGGCCTTCAGTAGGAAAAAAAATAAGGGGAAAAATAAAAGTACAAACCATCATTGGAACAAAGGATTATCAAAGGTAAAGCCTTTTATCTCTGAAGTTGTAAGGGAAGAAAGATAGGTTGAGCAATTGTTCAAACATGAGGTCCTCCTCTAAGGTGTATTTTCCAGATTGCTATTTAAATGACACCCTGTGTGGTTGGCACATGTTTCTTGCTTCTCAATTTAAAAAGCAAATAACAGTGGAGCTTCATTAACTTTAACAGAAATAAAATCCATTTAAAGACTTAAAATATTTATTCATAAAAGTGAAAGGTAAATCTGACACATTATTTGGGATTATTAATTACCCAAACTGCAAGAATGATATCACCAAATAACTTTGTTCATATATATTATGTTTCTTTGTACTACATATAGAACAACACTCAAATCTAATTTTGGGTAATACCAGAATTGTGAGTAATATTGGCCTGGAATAGAATTATTCTTGTTCAGAGCTGGAGAGATGGCTTGGTGGTTAAGCTTTATTCTTGTTCAGGAAAGATTTGCTAAGTGAATTGTACTGAGTGAAGGGAATTTCCATCCATATTGTTAAGGTACACTTCTTTTTCTTATAAATGTAAATACCATGAGAGTAATACAAGCATATATATATATATGGAGAGAGAGAGAGAGAGAGAGGTGATAAAGTTGAAAAATATTCAGAACTTCTCATAATCTCATATCTGTTTAGTTAGCAACTAGCACTATTTTTTTTTTTTTTTTTTTTTGCCTTTAGCGGAACTGTGACTTCCACTGGCTAAGTATAGAAGCTCAGATGACTTCAATACAACACAGCCATAAGTCTGCAATTTAAGCTAAAAGTAGAGCTACTTCTACTGTAATGTGTATATGTAGCTTTGTAACATTTCTGCTCCATTTTTATTCACACTCATTTCCATTGCATATCCAAGAGTTTCTTGGATATCTTCTCAATGCTTTCCACTATGTAAATATTACCCTTAGCAAGCTTTCCTTCCATATTCCTACATTTCACTCTAAATTTGCCATAACATTATTCTAATGGAATATATATATGTGTGTGTGTTTGTGTGTGTGTATATGTGAGTTTATCTGTATTAACAGACACATCCTTCTTGGAATCAGTCAGAAAGTACAGACTAAGATTTTTCTCTAAATGGTGTCTCTATGAATACTGAGTGCATATATATATATATATATATATATATATATATATATATATTCTCTTAGAGAACAGAGAGGAAAATAAATCTTGAAGTCCTACCATATATAACTATGAGTATTTCCAAAAATAGTATGGTATATCCGTATATATATATATATATATTCTCTCTTAGACTCTTAGAGAACAAAGAGGGAAATAAATCTTGAAGTCCTACCATATATAACTATGAGTATTTCCAAAAATAGTATGGTATATCCAGCTAAAAAAAGAGGCAATATAAAGCATATGCCTTGTGAATATTCCTCTTCAAGTGGCGCACACATGTAGAGCAGTTACCACTACTGAAACCATCTATTTACATCATCACAGGTTCCACTGTCACTACAGGAAGCCCTTGAAGTAGTATGATGTGCTAGAAGATGACCTTGTACTTATTTCCTCCAATCTGGCCTCAAGCCAATCCCTGGCACCCATCAAACCTGGAACACTCCATTCTTCACACTGTATCACAAAAGAAAGTTCTCACCCACAAATCAAGTCCCTTTGATCAAACAATGTTAAGACAACAACAATCCTAGGACAAGTCAGCACTCTATAGATAGTAAAGTATAACTATTGTAGCAGAAATGAAGAAAGGATCCCCTATCCTACTGCCAGGATGGCCAAGGAAAAGATACTGAGTGTAAAGTGGAGTGTGCAGGTATCTGCCCATTAAAACATTTCAGTATTTTTGTGACAGTGAGAAGTCTATGCACTGTTATCATAGTGCAGTGTGACTCCCAATGGGTTAAAAAAATTGTTTTGTTTTCCTTCTTGAAATAGTCATATACCATGTTCACTATGGTTTGCTTTATTATAGCTAAACTAACATGTCTGTTGGTCCTGAGAAAGTCAAATATTTCTCTTTTCTTTGCCCTCTCTCACCATTCTATCTTTCCCATCATTCCAACTTTCTCCCTTTCTTCCTCTCCTTTCCTCTCGCATCTTCACTCTTGGACATATCAAATTTTCCATGGCACTTTTTCCTTGTCATCTTCCTAGAGTAAATTACAGGGACCCTCTCACATCATTTCTTTACTCTGTGTCTTGTTCTTCTACTCTCTTTTTCTTCATAGACTTTCATAATTTCATTTCCTTATTGTCTCTCTCTTTTTAGAAGCTGCAAGAACCTATTAATTTTGAATATATCTCTTGCATTGTTTGTCATACAAAGAATATTTGATATGTTTAGATACATTTCATAAACACATGCTACCTCTGAAAAGAAATATATAACTGTGCCTTGCAATTTATCATTTGAACCTCCTAGAAACTCTATGGAATAGATGGTGTGGTAGTTTGAATATATGTCCCCCAATATATTCAGTGTTTTTTTTTTTTAGTTATAGTTTGCATCTGCAATCACCTTGCTAGAGGCAAGGTCACTGGGGGCCCAGGTCTTAAGGTGTGGTGATGGTTTGAGATTCCATTGTAAAGATATGCAAATGTGCCTAGCAGGAGTTCCTGAAGTGTGCTGTGTGACCTTTTGGCTGTAGTTTTTGCTCTTTGTGCTGTGGTGGCTGGTTGGCTTTTGCTCTCTCTGTTTGGCCCTGTGGAAAGCAGGCCGTTTCTCCTGCCTTTATGGAACTTCCCCTGGATCTGTAAGCTTCAATAAATAATATCCCTTCCTCCATAACTGTGCCTGGTCTGAAAGTTCATCTCAGCGAACCTGAAGCTGTCTGCAACAGATGGTATAAAATTTAAGAAGAAAAAAGACAATAATATGATAATATATAAGTAACTACCATTTTTACCTTTCAGATGTCCAAGGTGACACTAAGTCAATTAATTCATAAAGCAGACAAGCCAAACAGGAAGAAAAGTGAATAGGAAAACATGAAGGGTGAAAGACAATGTGTATGTACCATGTTTGGCATTTTCTTTTTCTTTCTCAAAACTCAAAAATCCTTATTGAGATGATATATCAAGTAGTCAGAAAGCAACATTCTTCTGTCAGCTTTGCAGAGAATCCAGGCCCCAGAAACCAGGCACAGCATTTAAGAGTAGGTTCTAATCCACTTATGATACTAGATTGATCTTAATTCACGGAAAATAAATTACTCAGTGCTAACAATTTAAGGTAAGAAAGCTATACCTGGAAAAGGTGACTTTTCCCAATGTAATTAGAACCCATAATTTTTTATATTTATGGATATTCAAAGGAGATTCTTTGATTTCCACCAGCTCTCTTCTGCTTGAAACACAAATGTCTATATAATAGTTTCCAGGATCATAAATTAGAAACATGAGAACCACAATTAATACTTTCCAGTATTAACATTTTCAGACATTAACTACCTAACCTCTAGATATTTTAGAGAAGTTCATCCCTAAAATATCCATTTTATATACACTGTTTCCTTTGAACTTTCTCTGAACATCCAATAAAAACAATTACAAAATTATCTGACTATATTTTATTATGTTCTTTGTGATCACTAGTATCAAATTACATTTCAAAACAAGAAAGTTCAAGATCAAAGAGGGAAAATGCAGGTTTAATGCAACAGAACACTCCGTCTCAATTCATCTTTCCAGAAAGATACCAATATCTTCAGCATGACTGCTTAAGATGCTAGCAAGGGTGGGTAACATGTAGAAGGGTCACTGCCACACAGGCAGACATTATCAGCATTGGCCTAATGAGCATTTAGATTCAACCATGGTGACAAAACTTAAAAATCTTTTTATTCCCTAAATCTTTTCACTGACTAATATTTACAGGTCTGGCATAGTGTTATTTAGTGCTAACTGAAAAGAGCTATGTACCACTCTTCTACTCCTGTTCTTGTCTAGTGTTCATTCAGGGAAGAATATTTACATGGACAGACTTTGTCCTGGTCCTGTTCCAGCAGAGGCCTCTGACCTATGCAGTTGTATGTCAAACAAAACATTATTCTTTCATTTGAAATTGTGGATTGCATTTCTTGTTTTATATTGGATGTTTTTGTCTCTTTCCTTACTCAGACCTTCATCCAGTGGATAAATAAATACTTTATACATGCATGCATACACTCACTGGACACGTAACTTTACCTTACCTAAACACAAGATATCATCCCATCAAATATAAAAATAAATTATTATAAATAACACACTCTGTCCCTCCATGCTCATCTTGGATATTATTCAATTTATATATAATTCCAACCATTATAATTTAGTTTTAATTCATTCTATCCCATACTGAGAAAGAAGCAACAAAAAAATTACTTGTTCAGAAATATTTGACTGTCTACTAGCTTAAAGGAAAACAAAACTTCAGGAAGGAACACATTGAAATGTGTTCACTTTTTCCATTCTGCTTTTCTGTCTGTCTGTCTCTCTCTCTTTCTCTCTCTCATTGCTTTCTGTGTTTTTGTTTTGTTTTGTTGATATGTACCCTAGACGCACCCATAGTTATGTTCCTCTAACATCCTGAGTACATCTGGCTGAAGTTTTCATTTTTAAACCCATAAAACTAAAAAAAAGTATAATAACTTGAATTTAAATTAGTGAATTATAATTTTTCATAATGAGGGAAGAATGTTAGACTCATATAAATATTTTGCAAAATTTCTACGAGACTAGTAATCATCCCTAACTAACAATTCCCATTTTCAGTGTGAAGGGAAAACACTGAATAGAATACAAGGTTTCCCAAAAGAAGACAGATGTCTGTCAGAGCTCTTGATGACCCACCAAAGGTTAATGGTAAGGCCCTACTGCTGAAGACACCATACACCTTTGGGACAGAATATGGAGTGACCTGGCTGGAATCTGGAAGAGGGCCAGTTCCCAGACAGTTAGCTTGTCCAGTGCCAGAAGCTGCTACAAGAGTGACTGGGGAAAATGACCGACATCTGTCCAAGCAACTCCTAGTCTAAGCTACTCAGCAGCAAACAACCTGACATGATGCTCAAACAAGTGCAATAGTGGAACACAGCCATGATGGGTAACCAACTGCTCTTGATTTGGCTAACAGATCTGCTCAGTGGAATGGAATTCATAGCTCAAACTGGGAAACAAGTCAAAAGTATGTCCAAAAAATGAGCCTGCTCTCCAGTATCAAGCTCCCACCAATAATGGGCCACAAGAGGGCCTACACATACAAAATTTTCTCTAAAATAATAATGGCCATCCCATCTATCCGGTTCTGACTTCTCTCCCCGTTGGAGAATTTTCCCATCACACCTCACCAGGGCCCCAGCTAAAACCATAGAGTAATGGAGGAAATGGGCAAGAGTGCAGCCTTCTCGGTGAAGCTAACACCAGCATTGAGGCTGAAGGAGATAAACACAGAGAACACTCAACTCATACTAAACCAGATACCCAGAGATACAGAGGCTCCCAAGACTCTATCACTGAAGTAGACCTAAAACAAACACAATATGGCTGATGGAAATTCACAGGAGAGGGGCAGGGAAGATTGTTAGAGCCACAAGTTCAGTCATTATGCACAGAGACATTGCCTCTTCCCCATAACTGATTTCTTCCCCCACAATGCACGAAACACATTCCCCAATGAGGAGAGTCCCTTCAAAGGGGAAAGGACAGGAAGGAGGCTAAGGAAGGCACCAACATGAATATATTCACATTATGTGCATAATTAATAAAATAAATATTATATTTTAAAAAAAACATAGAATAAGTGTAATCTGCTGATCAGAAACAAAGAATTTTGTCACTGTAGATGACAAACTGTGAGGGCATAAACATTTCCATTTAGGATTGTAAGTAGAATCACTGTTAAACACAGGCATTTATCTCTAAAGGATAATGTGAAATAAAGACATGCTAAGATCAGAGAGAATCCCTTTGGGGGGGGAGAGGACAGGGAGAAGGCTACCAGAGTCACCAACATAAATGTAAAATTAGAATAATATAAATAAAAATATATTTATACCATTCTCTTGAAAACTCAAAGAGAGAAAGCCAAAGTAAAATTTTTCATTTACTCCTAGAATAATTTTAAAAAATGCTAAGTTCGGGTATTTGTAATAATTTACTTATTACCAACTGGAGACAAGTGACTACATTCTGGTCCATGACTGTATAACTAGTATTTATCACTCACCATTCATGAAGCAGAAGAAAACTTAAGTAAAGTGATTTTGGAAGCACCAAGCAGCTAGGATTGATTTACTTTAGACAACTCACTAGAAGTGTTTCAGCTATTTATTTTTCTCTCAATTTGGTGGCAGATAAACAGGCTTCAATAATGTTACAGATATGGGTTCCTTTCCACTGAACAGATATCTCAGCAAATCAGAAAGCTATTGGTTACGCACCAAGGCTATGAACCACCATTGCACTGGTGTGTATGTCTTGTGTGTTTGCTTCCAAGTAGCTTATACCCCTGGTTGCTCAGGCCGTTATTGGCCACTTTCCCCAATAGCTCATGTAGCATGTTCCAGCACTACATGGGCTGTCTGGGGGACTGGTTCTCTTCTGGATTCCAGCCAGGTCTCTCCATGCTCTGTGTCACAAGCATATTGTGTCTTTAGAAAGAGGATCTTACCTTTTACCTCAGGCCAGTAATCAAGTTCTTGGACAGAAGCCTGTCTTGTTTTGGGGACCTCTCTGATCACCAGCTCATTGTGGGTAGCACCTATTTCTATTACTGAGAGTTACAGGTCAGAGACAAAAAAAATTGAAGGTTAGCCTTCATGTCACCCTCTCCAGTGCCCTTCTTTACAGGTGCTCCCTCCCATACTCCTGTTGAGGGTTAAATCTTTTAGTCTACCTTCAAGATTAAAGTTTTCTATTGTACCAGTTCATTTTGGATTTAATTTTGTGTTTGTTTCCACCTACCCTACCATTCCACCTCCCCCAAACCCTTCCATAGCAGACAGCTTCAGATTCTCTGAGATGAACTTCCAGACCAGGCATAGTTATTGAGTAAGGGGTATTTATTGAAGCTTACAGATCTAGGGGAGGTTCCGTAATGGCATAAGAAGCTGGCCTGCCAGGTTCAAACACACAGAGAGAAGCCAAAAGTCAAAAGCCACACAGCACAGCAAACCTCAGGAACTCCAGCTAGGCACACTTTGCATATCTTTAGATAGAAATCTCAAACCCACCACCACACCTTAAAATCCGCCCAGTGACATTGCCTCCAGCCAGGTGGGTGCAAATGTGAACAACAAACTAATAAAGCACTGAATATATTAGGGGCCATATATTCAAACTACCACACCTTCCATCCCTATTGTATGAGCCTAGAGTTGCCTATCCTATGGAGATAAAGATTATGCTCTCCAATGTCAAGCTCTCACTAGTCTTTAGCTAAAAGAGGGGCTACATTAAAATCTCCCTAAATTAATAACACTTATCTTACTTAACCTATGCTGACGTCACTCTCTTTTGGAGATAAACTACCCGTCACACTTCAGCCAAGCTCCAGCTGAAACTACAGAGGATTTAGGGAGATGAGAAAGAGTGCTGCTTCCATGATGAGCCAGACAATCAGCACCAGGGTGAAAGAGACAGACCCTGAGGGTACTTAACACTTACCAAAGCAGAGATCCAGAGGCTCCTAAGAACTCATCACTTAAGTAGACTTTAAACACATCCACCATGGCTCAAAGAATTTAAGAGGGGGTGGAAAGATTGTAAGAGCCACAGGTTGGGACATCATGCTCAGAGGCATTACCTTCCCCCAACAACTGACTGCTGATTCCACAATGCATGACCCACAAACCCATGAGAAGTACCAGAAATTCCACTAAGGAGGGCCCCCAGCGGAATGGGGACAGAGATGAGGATAGGATGGTACCAACACATTCTGCATCCATACTAAGTATGTCCATAAAAATATTTTTTTAAATCTAGACAAAAATATAATAATATTACAGTATGGAAATGTAGTAGGAAGTTCATGGAGGCTGAATCACAGTGGTCAAAATCCCGAGGGTTATCTTTACATTATTGTTTACTAGTTGTACAAAATAATGAGCTTCTTATGACATTTTCATACTGTATGTAATGTACTGAGATCATATTCACCCTCTCTCATTACCACATCTTGTTCCCTTTTTTACCTGTCCCTTTATTGTCCCAAACAGTACTCAAAAATGCTGGGGAAAGGGGCTGGAGAGATGGCTCAGCGGTTAGGTGCTTGCCTATGAAGCCTAAGGAGCCTAGTTCAAGGCTCAATTCCCCAGTACCAATGTAAGGTAGATAGACAAGGTGGTGCATGCGTCGGGAGTTCATTTGCAGTGGCTAGAGGCCTTGGTGTGCTCTCTCTCTCTCTCTCTCTCTCTCTCTCTCTCTCTCTCTCCCTCCCTCCCTCTCTCTCTCTCTCTCTCCCTCTCTCTCTCTCCCTGTTTCTCTGTCTGTTGCAAATAAATAAATAAATAAATAAATAAATAAATAAATAAATAAATAAATAAAATGCTGGGGAGAGATGGCTCTGGAGGATGTGTGTGAAACTATGGTTTGAGGAATGAACTCAGGGCCCCACACATGCTAGACAAGCATTCTCCAGAAAGAGTATGTGGAGTGAGGTTGACAAGGTGACTCTGAGGAAAGAGGTAAGGTGGGATGCATGAGTAGCAGCAAACCCAAGGAAAATATTCTCTATGAACTATTATTAAGGGAAGAAATCAAAACAAGGACCAGACAGTATCATTCATCTTCTAGGTACAAGTGCAATTAGACAAATTCAATAATGCTGAAACTTCCTCAACTCTTCTGCAAAATGGGCTGATTATCATAAACATCACAAGGTTATTGGTGTGACAAGGCCTGGAAAGTACTTATAACACTAACATCCATATTGTGAGTGCTTAATAAATATTACTCCAATCATTATTATTAATGGATAATTATTAATTACACATTGCATATTATTTCCACTACAGAGAATGGATTTATTCATTATTACTACATCCTTTTATAATCTTGTATAAAATCCCAGGACATATTTTAAAAAGAGATCAAACAGCACTAAGTGGGACACACCTATTTATTACATTTTAGCAATGATGTCAAAGGGGGGCAAACTAATTCAATGACCCCTTTGCACACCATCAAAGTACTTTGCTGTGCTTCATTTTAATAATAGCACTTCAAAGTACACAATACAGTCACTTCATTAATGTGTCTTTAAATTAAAATTAAATACCACCATTTACATTAAGGCAACTATACAAATTGTACTGATTTGCCTTTGAATGTTTCTACAATTCACTGACCTTTAACAGTTATAAACCTGTGGAGCTGGCAGTGCTGATTATAACCACAATAATAGCTTAATTCTGAAAAACTCATCTAGTTTAGGTTTTAGGTTTGTTTTTGAAGAACATTGTGTAAATCGGTGCTAGTATATACAATTGCTAAGGGAATGAAATGCTTACTACGATTTCTCTCTCCTTCTATTTTATAAATGAATACAAACTTCTCCCCTGTGGAATTTTCTTTCACTAACATGAAGAGAGGAGAAATAAATATTCCATTATAGAATATAATAGGAGCTTTAAACAAAAGAATAGACACAGGGGTTTAGGAGCCATTTTAAACAGAATTGAATGGAAACTAACTAGTGTAGTATGGACATTAAAATTTAAAAATAATTGGATGAAGAGGTTATCACTCTAAAGTTATTTTAAAAAGTACGGAGTTAGATGGTTTTGAAGGAATACTTGAAAATAATTGTCTTCAAATGGCTCCAAAATGGAGAAAGATTGTGGATTTATTAGGAACTGAAAAAATTCTGTCTCATGAAAGGTCTAAAACAAATATGAAACATCAAAAAGAGAATCCTTGCAGTTGTTCTAGGTATTTTTTGGCATGATAAAAAATAGAAAAATCTCTTTGCATATGAAAATGGGAATATAAATGAGCCATATATTTATAAACACTTTCCACTTCACTTGACATAATTACAAAAAGAATCAATTAAATCTAGCCTTGAGGTATTTGGCAAATGTTCACAAAACAATCAGAAATAAAATGTAAAATTATTTAAATAAAATCAATTACATGTAGGAAATTTGGGGGAAGGCAGAGAAGAAAGGGAAAGGAAATCTAATGCTAATATTGAAACCCATTCTGTAACAGTCACGTTTGTCTTAAATTTGTCTACCACACTTTTCATGGAGTTTCCTTCATGACAAGTGGTTATATCTACAAATTGCTTATGAAAAGATGTATGTTATAAAATGAACCTAAAACTAGACAATTAAAAGCTTGATCAAAGAAGCCCCATTGACAAATGCATATCCATGCAGATATTTTCATTTTTAGTTTTTAGTTTATTTATTTATTATTTATTTATTGGCACATTGCCAGGGCCTCTCCCCACTGCAACCAACCTCCCGGTTTATATGCCATGCTGTGAATCTAGTTTTATTTGGGTACTGGGGAATTGAACCTGGGCAGTCAGGCTTTTTAAGCAAGTACTATAACTTCTGAGACATTTCTGAAGCCTGCATCTTCATTTCTAAATATTTAAAATATTATGTAACCTTATGTGTGGGATTACATCTTTAAGCCCAGTGCTGGAGAGGCAGAGACAAGAGTATCTCTGGAGCTCACTGGCGAAATAGCCTGGCCTAAATGATGAGCTTCAGGACAATGAGAGACTCTGTCTCAAAAAGAAGTGTATGGCAAACCTGAAACTAACATTTAAGTGTCCTCTGGTCTCACAAGTACACACACATAATTGTTCATCAGCTCACACACCTGTGCACACACACACACACACACACATGAATACATACACACCCACACAATAATTGAAAATACCACATAAATCCTTCTAAATTAGAGAATTACAAAACAAAATCTTTAAGTAGCAATGTAAACTATTTTAAAGTATATCTATAGTGGTGTGTTTCAATAACCCCAGTGAACTTAATATCAGAAAACTGTCCCAATCTGAGTTAAAATATCAGAAGAGCAGTCCCTATTTGAGCTTAAATATTAGAAAGG
Source organism: Orientallactaga sibirica (assembly GCA_036365145.1). Classification (NCBI taxonomy): domain Eukaryota; kingdom Metazoa; phylum Chordata; class Mammalia; order Rodentia; family Dipodidae; genus Orientallactaga; species Orientallactaga sibirica. The sequence goes on from JAEOAD010000033.1 coordinate 22,031,651, forward strand.
CAGTCCTAATCTGAGTTTAGGGAGAAAGGAAAGGGATTGAGCAGAAAGAGAAAGGGGCAGGAAAAGGCAAGGGTGTAGACTGAGAAACAAGGTCTGGATCTCTATAAAGAAGGAAAATATGATCTATGCTACACTCTCCTAGTTGGTCAGGGAGACATGTACAGGGAAGTTTTGATGGTATAGGCCCCTGTCCCAGCAGTGAGCATCCAATAGTGGGCTAGCTATCAATAAGGTGATTTTTATAGGTTCAAAGGTATTAGTCATAATACTCTAAAGCAGTATAGTAGACCACAGGTAAAAAGGACACTACATTAATAAAAACAATTATCCAATTCTACATAATTGGACTTTCTCTCTCACCTGGCACACATAATTTTTGATGATACAAATATAATTATTTTGTTGAAAAATCATGTTTAATGGATGATTTTGAAAAGTTCCAAACCACACACCATTTAAGACGCTTAACCTCTCCATTTGCTCCTGAACCATAGGAGAACTTGGATCTCAGAAATGTTTTGATGTCATCACCTATGAGACTCTATGATTACCCAATTTTGCAGCAAAAGTGACATGAGGATCTGGGTCTCAGAAGTCCTTGGCATCACCATGGCTAAGGAAGATTATGATTTTCCTTGACAAATAGGATGAAGGAAACTCTCAAATCAGGGTCTGGATATGTAGAGTCAAGACCTCCCTTCCTCCCAGAAGCTTGTGCCACAGGGAAAGGGGTAAAGCTCATCTGAATCAATCAGGACATCTGAGAAAGAACAGGCGTGCGGGGTAGGAAAGCAAGGCAAATTATCTCAGAGAACAGAACAGAAGGTGTCTAATGATCTAAACATGTTTATTGAGACTGAAAACCAGAAATGTATAGAGGTTGAATACATTAAATAATATAGTAGCTAAAGAAATTTGTGATTTAAATCACAAAAAAGTATTTATATTTGTCTCTTACAATAAAAATTTAATATGAATTTATGAAACTCTCTGTTAAAACTATTCTCTTGTTTTGACCAACTAACAGGGCATAATATAAACCTCTAATTTTTTAAATGTCAAAGTTTTTGGTTACATAATGATTTTTCACCTTAGGATTCAAACTAAAGTAAACAAATACTTGTATGAACTATTTTTCCATTTCTTTGAGAGAGTCCACATGATAATGACCTTTAGTTTCAGAGGTGTGGATCCTGAGACTAGGCAATAATTAATGGCACTACCAATAGCTAACCAGTTCTGCAAGAGCTGGGGCTGATATCAGACCTAGAAAATGTGTTGACAAAATGAAAAGAAGCACTTAAAGGCACTACTTTCTTTTCTAAAAATATTTTATTTATTTTTTCGCAAGCAGCGAGATAGACACACAGAGAGAGAGAGAGAAAGAGAGAGAGAGAGAGAGAGAGAGAGAGAGAGAGAGAGAAGTATGGGCATGTCTGTCAGGACCTCTAGCCATTGCAAACAACTCCAGATGTATGTGCCACTTTGTGAACCTGGCTTTATGCATGTGCCAATTTGCTCATTTCCCCTATTCCTCTATGTCTCAGGGAATTTCACGGAAGAGGGGGTGGAAAGATTTTTGTACCTGGCTTTATATGGGTACTGGGGAATCAAACCAAGGTTATTGAGCTTTGTAGGTGTAGCTGACAGCTTCAAGTTCACTGAGATGAACTTCCAGACCAGTCACGGTTATGGATGAAGGGCTATTATTTACTGAAGCTTACAGATCCAGGGGAAGTTCCATAATGGCAGAAAAAGCTGACCTGTTTTCATAGGACCAGAACAGAGAGCCAAAAGCCACAAACAAAAACTACCCAGCACAGCATACCTCAGGAACTCTAGCTAAGCACACATTGCATATCTTTACAATGGAATCTCAAACCCACCACCACACCTTAAGATCCGCCCAGTGACACTGCCTCCAGCCAATGGCTGCAGATGCAAACTATAAACTAATAAAACACTGAATATATTGGGGGCCATCAATTCAAACTACCACAGTAGTAGCCTTCACCACTTAGCCATCTCTCTAGCCCACTACTTTCTAAATCTAAAAAATCAGTTAAGTATATTTTAAGGGAGACAACTGCTTTTCCTCATTTCTATTGTCAGTGAAGAAAAGGGGAAAACAATTATAAATAAAGCAAAATAATTCCACTTTTTAAATCAGTATAAAACACTTGAGCAAGAGGAAGGAGGGTTCGTTTTAAGTCTACTTCAGTGACAGGCTCTTAGGAGCCTCTGGATCTCGGGTTTCGTAGGTGTTCAGTGTCCTCAGTGTCTACCTCCTTCACCCTTGTGCTAATATCAGGTTCACCAAGAAAGCAGCACTCTTGCTCATTTCCCCTATTCCTCTATGTCTCAGGGAATTTCACAGAAGGGGTGGAAAGATGGTTAAAGCCACAAGCTGGGACAATATGCACAGAGACATTGTCTCTTCCCCATAGTTGATGGAAGCCCCCACAATACATGACCCACAATGCCCAGAGGGATGACTTGCATCCTCAACAAGGAGGATCCCTTTGGAAGGGGGGGCAGGGAAGAGGGTAAGGATGGTATCGCCAACTGCTGTTTACATACTGAATATGTCCATAATTAATAAAAAAATGTTTAACAGAAGAAGAAGAAGGAATGTGCTGCTTAGAGAAATCTTCTAGCTATTGCTGGAAAGTATACCAAGGGACACTCTCAGCCAAGGCACGGACAAAACTCATCTCATGTCCATGAGGAGGACTGGGGCCTTGCAATTCTGCCTTGTCACAATCATTTCCAGCCTGACTCTGTCACCCCAGTAGAAATCCTAACTTTTTTTTTTTTTCACTCTAATAGCCTTGAACTGAATAATAAAACTGTGAGTCCATATTTTATTCTATTTCAGATCAAAACTAACCCAATGGGCATGGCCACAAAGGCAGAAGTACTGACCAGAAACAGTTCTAACACATCTCTGTGTAAGAATATAGTTCATATAAATTCATAGCAGTTTATCTTTAAAGGACAAGTTAATTTATACACCAACATTTCTTATCCTTAACAAACATCACTTTTTAATTTATTTTTTATTTATTTATTTATTTTTCCTGAGAGAGAGTGAGAGAGAGCGCACTGGCACACCAGGGCCTTCAGCTACTGCAAACAAACTCCAGATACATGAACCATACAGTGCATCTGTCTTATGTGTGTCCTGGGAATCGAACCAGGGTCCTTTGGCTCTTGAGGCAAGCGCCTTAACTGCTAAGCCATTTCTCCAACCTGACAACACAGTTTTTTAATGACCCAACTCAAGAAAACTAGAGTCCACTTATTTTACATTTCTGATCTTTTATTCAGATGTTAATAAGACAGCTGGAAAAGAAGGCTGAGAATAGTGAAGATCCTGCTCCCCACTACAGCTTCATAACAACAAAACAAAATAAATAAATAAATAAATAAATAAATAAATAAATAAATAAATAAATCGGCTTGTAAGTATTAAGTTTATATAATTTTAAAAGCAGGTTTGATATCTCAAACAGATCCCACAGTGTAGTCCTAAATTGAAAGCATCCCATTTCAGATATCCTCTTGCATACTTGGTACTAAACGTTCCTCTTCTGGAGCTTATTATGTTTGAATATAGCATGTAACTAAAATACACAAAATTTTATGAAAAGGGCTTTTACTTCCATTAAATATAGTAATTCACATAAAGGAAATCTTGCAATATGAAAAAAAGAAGCAATCACTCACAGGAAATGAAAATGACTGTTTTTTTACTGTACATTTAATAAACTAAGATTCTGTCCAAGAGCATTCTGCTTCAAAATTCTGTTGACTTGAAATAGGAACAACAACAACAAAAAAGCACTCTCTTAATAGTAGACCCAGTCTTTGATTTAAATACATGCACACTCATGCACACACATGTGCATGTGCGAAAACACACACACATGCACACACAGAGTTATAGATAATGAAACATGCTCTAAACACCATTGATATCATTTAGAATGAAAAAAAAAAAACTCAACTGACAAATAAGTTCAGACAGGAATAACTATTGACTAATGGCTTGTATTGGAAGTAGAAAATTATACCATCATGCATTGTAGCTGAGGAAAGTTTAAGAAAGAATGGCTAAAGAAACATTTTTTCTTTTTCCTTTTTCTTTGTTAAAGCCACATTGCCTTCTCTGAAGAAGAGGCGATTACTGGGAAGTGTTCTTCATGGTTACGCTATTTTCATGCTGAATTAAATACTAGCTCCACTTCTCTCTACCTCAAACAGCTCATCTTTGGATGACAAATTGGAAAATGGCATTAGCCACTATTATAAATGCTGACAGTTTATAATGATCTTGGGCTTTTTTAATTCCCTCTTTCACTCTTCCATCAGTAAGACAGACTCATTGGCTACAATTTTCCTGGATGTCTCCTAGGCACATTATCATTTCCACTTACATTTGTGGCTGTGTGGCCCAGACCTTCATCAACACACAACTGCCAAGGTCTCTATTTGGTTTCATGTAGTACCACAATGCCACAATAAAGGTCATATAACACAAAAGCAAACATCTCATAGTGTAAATCACTTAGAGAAGTCCCACTGGGTCTCACTGAGATCTCCCTAACTTCTATCCTCTTTTCTCGTTATGTCCTCCATTGTACCTGCATGCTTTTTCCAAGTGGAATTACATTCTTACTTCTACTCAACTGTAATAAAAATGTCATACAAGCAATAAGCCATGGTTTGCAAAATTTATTTTCAAAAAAGTTAAAAAATACTAAAATCGGCAACCACAGAGTTTAATGAAAAACAACTCTCTACACTTTGGAGGTACAGATAGGGGAAATATGAGTTTAAAGCCCACTTGGATGTCAGAAAAAGACTTCATCCCAAAAGTGAACAAACATCCTTTATGTTGAAGCCATGTTCCTTTCCTTGGCCATGGCATCTTCCTCACTCCTTGTTCTTTCCCCTAATTCAATATTGACTAGAGTCTTCATTCACCATTGTATTGTAACTTATAGTTCCTTTCAAAGGGGCAATATCCAACTTGTTCCTTACAGTCAGCACAGCAGAAACTGCATACCAAGTGGGAATATACAATGTAGCTACTCAGTAGAGTATTGATTAACAGAGTCATCAAACGAATACAGTTTATGTATAGTTCCTAAACTTCCTAAGACGTGTAGCAGAAATCTATATTTTTCCTATTTAAAAATAATGCCATAGTTATGACAGAGGGAATTGAGCTTATCACAGGCCCCGGCTGTCAGTAGCATTTCCACTAATGAACATGTTTTCTCAGGGAGAATATCCCCAGTCTGTCCCCAGTCTTTGTCATCCAGCTTCTTCCTCTTTGGTGGCCTAAAAGCTGCAGCCATCTATCCAGTTCAGCAGTCAAAAGCCAATTCTATCTTCAGAAGCTGGGCAATATTTTGAGAAAATAAAAGTGTTTTCTTCTCAGCAAGCCTGTGCACATGAGCATTCAGCGGCGGATTTTCCGGTTTATAGATTATCCAAAATCCTTTGCCCCCTTTTCCTTGCTTTTGGCCATTTCACTGCTCATTTGCATTGCCACTGAAGGGTAGACAGGAAGTATAAAAAGCAAGAAGCAAAGTAGTTCTGCTGTGTGTTAACTGTTTGTCAACCACCAGCAGCACACCGCCAAACCTCATGTGGAGAAAAGTATAAATATGGCCAGTTACTTGCTGTTTGTTTGTTACTATTTGTTTTCAATGTTTGTACTATCTTCAATTCCAACTACATAATTAAATGTCAGTATCCATTTCCCTATTAAAACCATGCCACTTGTAATTTATGTTTGCTGTGGGCAAATTTCCTCCTTCTCTTGCTGAACTGTTGAGGAAAGTACAGATTAGTCATATGACTAACTTTTGTTCTATTGTAATCTGTACTATACACTTCAAAAATGAGAAGGGGAAGAAATTGCAATTTATTTACACTCAGAAACCATGATTAGGGAAATATCTGATATATGGCTTTCAATTCAGAAAAGATGTCATTAGTTTTATCAGTGATAGAGTTATCAGATAGCCAAACCTCCTCTGCTCCTTTACAACTGCTGACATCTATGGTGGTGGTGATAAGAGGAAAAGAGGCAAACGGTTCACATTTTGCCTTGGCTCAGCCTTTGTCATGACTGTGTTTGCACTAAATCTATACTATAGTGAAATATTAACCATCAGAAGCAGGGAGAAAAGATTTAAAGTATAAATGATGACCATCTGTAAGGGATAACCTCCTCCTACTAGTGCATGGATTTTTGCTGAAATACATATTTGTTGTACGGCACTGTCAGGCTCCATAAACATGACATGTATTGAACTATCCCAGTCTCCAGTGCTATGGTAGACCACAGTCATTCTTAACTGCTCTAATTTCAGTGTCACAATAAAAAAATGTTTTCTGCAGAAGGTGCATACCCCCAAATTTTTAAAGAATGAGAAATGTATCTCATTTGTATTCCAAGGGGAAATATTATATGTCTATATATTTAGACAGTAGAAGTCTAAACAAACATTTGTTGTAGCCATACCCTAAATGTACTATGTTATGTTTCATATGTGATCCTAAAAAAATATGTCCATAAAATATCTGCAACCCGTATGACAACACTGCCAGATAACTGAAGAGTAACTGAACTGAAGTCTGTGCATGAAGTATCACAAAGACAAATGAAGCATTAAGTGTTGAAAACTAGGCGCTGGGGAGATGAAGCAGTGTGTAAAGTGCTGGCCACAAAAGCATGAACATCTGAGGGCAGATCCCCCAGCACCCATGTAAAACACTAGGCATGATGGTACACACTTGTATTCTCACTACTGAGAGACAGTGACAGCTGACTCCCTGGAACAAGTTAGCTGGCTGCAATGGTGAGCTCTGGGTTCAAAGAAATATTCTATCTCATTAAATAGGATGGGGAATGATTAATGAAGATATCAGATGTTGAACACACATGTGTTTACTCACCCACACATGTGTAGACATGCATACACACATCCTGTAGCAGGCAGCTTCAGGTTCACTGAGATGAACTTCCAGACCAGGCACAGTTATGGAGGAAGGGATATTTATTTGGAGCTTACAGATTCGGGGGAAGTTCCATAATGGCAGAAAAAGCTGACCTGCTCTTCACAGGACCAAACAGAGAGAGCAAAGCCACAGCCAAAAGCCACAGCATACCTCAGGAACTCCAGCAAGGCATTTTTGGCATATCTTTAGATTGAAATCCTAAACCCACCACCACACCTTAAGATCCGCCCAGTGACACTGCTTCCAGCAAGGTGGCTGCAGATGCAAACTATAAAATAATAAAACACTGAATATATTGGGGGACATCTATTCAAACTACCACACATACCACACACAAAAATGAAAAATGATGTCATTTAGAAAAAAAAAAACATATAGTGGTCTTCTACTGATCCTGCTGACTTTGATCTATGCAGAGTATTGCTGGTATATCTCAAATAAAGAACTAAACATTCTCCTGTTCTTGCCATTCGCAGAAGCAATAAAGAGGTTCTGGTCTCTGACTTCCAAGAGTCATTATCACCACCAACAACAGAATTTATATGCTGTGAAAGTGGCAATATTATCAAGAGAAAAAACCAGTTTTCTCATTTTTAATTCACCTTAAACTACATGCAATAGCATAGCTGGACTGCTTCTCTTATCTCAGATTAGCTTCAATATTATGTTACATGCCTTTGGCCTTAAAGAGGACATATCAATCTGAAATGTGGTGCCAATGGAGTACAGAATTTCACTGATGTTCATAGTAACTATATTAAAGGACTAACAAATTTTAAGTACCCATTCCAGCTTATATTAAGAATTAACTCTACTTAGAAATTCCTTTAAATGATTGCCTCTCCCCATCCCTAGAAGGCATGGACTAGTAAGTTAAAATATCTTTCGTGCCTATATTTTATTAATTATGCTCCCCAGCTGCAGCCATATCACAGCTGTCTTTTTACCATTCATCTCTGATCCCAGTCACAAGACAGCTCTCCTCTTACTGCTCCTTTCATGATCACACAACAATTAATAGATATAACCAAGCAAAACTGTCCATGAAACATTTACAGTTTCCACAAAGCAATTGTTTGTCAATAGGAGATAGTACTGCAGGTAACAAAGTACACAGAAAAACATAATTCTACTGCTGTGGGAATTATACCATCAAAGCAGGTACTCTTCTTGGAGGTATAGCATCTTTCTGATATACCCATTGGTAGCAGTATTAGTACACCTATGAAAAAGGTAAGATCCAGTCTAAATAAGCTGAAGTCTTAGAATATTTCCTTGCCTCATGTTCAGCTATGACTGAAAATCTGTGACTGGTACAAAGAGAAGGGAAAGATCCATTCAAGACAATATTCAAATTTGTTACTGGAAATTAATATAGTGATGTTTTGCATCTATTTAAGTTTATGCTATGATGAAAGGATATCTATGTATAATAATTATCTTCTTTTTTAAACAAAATCTTTCTAAGTAATTTTAAGAACATCAAATAGATGACAGAATATACGTAGTGGAAATTTACTTAGTAGAAAGTTCAGATGTTTCTATTACAACAAGAGAATTTTATGCTCTTTGAATAAAATAATCTAAGAATACTGATTTTCTTTAAAAATTACCAAAAAAAAAAACACCCTTTTCCTTCTTTTAATGGTCTATCAATGCACTTAAAAATGTAATCCATTCACAATTTCAAGTAAGAAAAAATTTATAAAAGTTGAGTGGTAACCTAGAAAACTAAATGAAATAAAAATGCAGCAGAATTAATATAGTATGTTTTTGAGAGTATATATAAGCTTCTCTTTCAGGAGAGGTGCAGTAGGTTAGACCTAGTATCATATGACCAAACACTACAATTAAAAAGGAAAAAAAAAAATCAACTCTTCAAATACTTCCTACTCAACCTCAAAAAAACAAATAAATTTAAAGGGAAAGAGAAATCTTAAAATCCTCTGATAACTCTCTTGTGATTCTTTTTTACTAAAAAAAAAAAAAAATCTCATAATGAAAATAATTGTCTATTCAAATTCCTCAGTTAAGAAAGTCTTATCTCCCTTTATTTTATTGTTATCACTGTCAACATCCCTATTGCTCCCTCATGGCAAAACTTCCAGAAACCACTGCAATTTTTTCTCAGTTGTAGCTCACTGAAAACAGTTTCTTCAAAGATCATTTCTGTTCTTAATATTTCTCAACCCTGTCACCAAGTTTAAATTTTTGTGTATACACCCTGGTACTTTCTCACATCCTATTTAAAAAATATATATACTTTTTTTGCTTTTTTCCTAGAATACCACATGCTGCTGTCTTTCCTTTGTCTCTCTTTTCCTGGGTCCCTTTCTTTTCCTTTACCTTGCTATCTGGGATTATTCTTGCTTAGAGTTCTTCTAAACACACTGCTTCTCCCCTACCCATCGATTAGTGACCAATGATGAAGTACAAGTGAAGAACTCAAATCTCCAAATCATCCCTACAGTATAGACTCATACCATCAACTGTGAAATTATGGGCTACAATTTAGTGTTAAACAGAAATATAAAATATATTGAGTAACATTTTTATATTGACCTAAAATATTCTCACTTCCCTCATTTTCCAAAGTTTTATTACCGGTAACATATTTTAGCCTCCAGCTCACAGAAAATATTTTGGAAGTCTTTTTACCCCCTTAATTTTTCACACGATGAACACACACACACACACACACACACACACACACACACACACACACACACCACCCATCTTGCTTCTACTATCTTGAAATAATATAACTTGTCTAACAACAGCTCTTCTACTTCAGATACCAGTGGAATTCACTTTACCACAGTCAAACATCAGTTCTGTTCTATCCATTCCTTCCAAACAAAGAAAATTATAAAAACATGTCCTTATTGAATTTGCCATAGTTGCCAGTCAGACTTGCCAGTCAGACTTCCATTTTTACTTCTCATTTTGCTTGTTAAACTATACCCAAATCGGTATTCCTATGGTCCCTTTTACAAATGAAACTGATTTAATGTCTTGCTTCACAGTCATTTTGCCCCTGCAATGTCCTCTGCCTAAAACTCTGTATCAAATCTCTATATGCCTCATGTCCTTTCCTTGAGCCATCTCAGAGAATTTTTTTATGCCCACAGGGAGACTGTGTGCTCAGATTCAGATACCTCTGAGCTTCCCTCCTTCCATGAGACACTTTCAGCCCAACCTCAGCTTCACACCATGACTACTCAATAAAATGCAGCAGGGTAAAAGCTGAACAGCTGGAATGGGAATCCAGCAACTTGAAGAACTATGAATTCGCTATTTCTTTACATTCTTCAGCCCAGTGTGTTCTGGTGTACAAACTGTACAGTCCAGTGTAGGTGGAGCTTATTAGAACATGACAACTCCCCCTCCCCTCCCAAAGAAGTACAAGGAACACTTGCTTGTGATGCACTGTGAGTGACACTTTATTTGACACCTTTGTATTAACATATGACAAATGACAGACACAATCTTTAAGAAAAAAGTAAAGGGCTAGAGATATGGCTCAGAAATTAAAGGTACTTGTTTGTAAAGCCTGACTTCCCAGATTCAGTTCCCCAGTACACACGTAAAGCCAGATGACTAAGTGGTGTATGTATCTGGAGTTCTTTAGCAGTGGCAGGAGGCCTAGTGTGTCCATTTATTCTATTTTATCTTTCTCTTCTTAATAAATAAATAAATATTAATTTTTTAAAAAGGAAAGGAAGTATAATCCAGCTCTCACAAACTGAGAGGAAAGCTATACAGAAAATCTGATGAACAAATATAGTTCTTATTTGCACCAAAAAAATAGGTAAATATTTATTCTCAGGAATTTCAAAGTTGAGTGATTATGGTTTTATTTATGTTTCTTATTCCATCTTGTATTTTAATTCAGTCCAAAACTAGCCATTAATTACAATTCTATGAATAATATTTGACTGTGTCTCTTCTTGCAATTTCTTTTTTACATTCTTCAAATGCAGAATTCTGTCTACATTTTAGTTCATATAATTTTACAGTTTAAATGAGATTAAGTTGAATTTTAAAAAGGACTCAAGAAATTAGATCAATATTCAATATTGCTCACTGAGATTTAGTTACAATCATAGAAAACTGGAATTCACAGTATTTCTTTATTATCTCATAATAGTACTTTCATACTGTGGTAGTTTGAATATATGGCCCCCAATATATTCAGTGTTTGATTAGTTTATAGTTTGCAGCTGCAATCACCTTGCTAGAGGCAATGTCACTGGGGGCTGGTCTTAAGGTGTGATGGTGAGTTTGAGATTCCATTGTAAAGATATGCAAAGTGTGCCTAGGGGGAGTTCCTGAAGTGTGCTGTGGCTTTTGGTTGTAGTTTTGCTCTGTTTGTGCTGTGTGCCTGGTTGGTTTTTCTCTCTCTTGCCTGGTCCTGTGAGAGCAGGCCCCTTCTCCTGCCATTATGGAACTTCCCCTGGATCTGTAAGCTTCAATAAATAATATCCCTTCCTCCATAACTGTGCCTGGTCTGGAAGTTTACTCAGCAAACCTGAAGCTGTCTGCTACACATGCTTTGAATGGTTACATGAGATTTGTGTTTATACAAGAAGCCTAATTTCATCAGTGTAAGTATCTAGAACCCACAGATATCATAATATTCAAGCCCAGAAATATTTTAGTATTTTTCTGTATTCTTTAGATATCTATCTGGTTGCTTAATTTTACTCTGGATTTTTATAATGATTTTTTTTCTAATAGTTAATTGATTATAAATGTGGGCATGAGGCAAAGTCTAAAAGAATGAGAAACTTTTGTTTCACTTAATGTCATATTCTCTGTAATGACTCAATTTTATCAATGTTCATAGTAAATTATTAGATTTATAATTTGACTTAAATTTCATCTTCCATTATTCTTTTTGTTTGTTTGTTTGTTTGAGGTAGGGTCTCACTCTGGCCCAGGCTGACCTGGAATTCACTACGTAGTGTCAAGCTAACCTCGAACTCAAGGTGATCCTCCTACCACTCTGTCTCCTGAGTGCTGGGATTAAAGGCGTGTGCCACCATGCCTGGATATCTTCCATTATTCTTATAATGGGTCATGGTAGGAGAAAAATTATAATCCTGCAAAAGCAATTAAAGAAAAAGAGAAATTATTAAATGAGAATAGATTTTGTTTTATATGGTCAACTAATTTCTGTGGTTGTATCTGTGGTATATGCTGGCCATATATCTGTGTAGAGTTGATAAAATACATAGAATTTAATATTATCCAGACAAAAATATATGAAACCTAAATCATTCAAAAGGCACATTGTGGGACTGGAGAGATGGCTTAGCAGTTAAGGTGCTTGCCAGCAAAGCCAAAGGACCCAGGTTCAATTCCCCAGTACCCAAGTAAAGACATATGCACAAAGAGCACATTGTGGACAGTCAGATCTGCATCTCTGTTACTGTGTTCTTCTAAAATGTATGTTTCATGTCTCTTTCTATGTGTGTCAAGTCACAAACACCAATAACTGGAACCTCCATAGTTAAGAAGAACTTTCCAGATAGGCACTGCCTTGAAAATTATTTCATTCACTAATATAACCAGATAAAAGATTTAAAAATTATCAGGAGTGGATAAAATATATAATAAAATCCATATATATGGATAAGAGAGAATGATAATACATACATTTCTGCTTTGAAAATAAAAACCACCTTTTCATACTGCATCACAAATCTCGTTAAATCTTTTTTTCTGAGAAAGTAAAACAATATTCTATATGTTTTTTTCAGCTCAGAGTACAAAGAAACAGCTTAGAATACACTGATAACTAATGGCAACGATGTCTTTAAAGGATACAAATGTATTTTCTAATAAACATTATGTATTTGGTGATACAAAGTATTGCTACTAACATTGTCATATGGAATGTGAAACATGATGAAGCAACACCAAGTGTGAATGTCTCATTCTTAGAGAAATATAATCAGAAGAAGAAAAAAAAAAAAAACCCTCTGGCTTAAAATGTAGGGTTTTAAAATTATAATATCCCATTAAGATAAATTTATAGTATAATAAAATAATCCTTAGAGGTCAGACCTGAAGGAAAATAGTCTTCCACTGCTCCTCACAATTCTGATTCATGTGTATGTTTCTCTAGATCAAAAGTTAATCACTTTGGGCTGGAGGGATGGCTCAGCGGTTAAGGTGCTAGCCTGCAAAGCTAAAAAACCCAGGTTCGAGTCACCAGAATCCAGGTAAGCCAGATGCACAAAGTGGCACATGCTTCTGGAGTTAGCTGGCAGCAGCTGAGGGCCCTAGGGTGCCCATGATCTCTCTCTATCTCCCTTATTCTCCCTCTCTCTCACAAATAAATAAAATAAATAATAAAAGGTAATCACTTTGGTTTATTCATATTTGAATTATAATTTATAGGATAATTTAGCAGATATACATTTCACCTGGAGTAGAAAGCAAATGACTTTGTTGCAAAGTTTATTAGTCATGTTTGAAATCTTTGATTAATAAGAACAATGCCTCTATTCACATCTGTATTGTTCTTCAAAGAACTGTGTTTCTACAGAAGAATAACAATAAGGAATTCATCCTAACATGTTCCAAAAGTTCACACAATTTATGCAGAACTCACGAACAAATAGTGACTGTAACAAAAGGATAAAAACTCATTGAGATATACAACAGAGAGTTCCTGATGAACCTACATATTCTTGGGGTTTCCAGTGCAAATCTTGTAACAAAAAGGAAAGATTTTGGAAAAAAGCATAGTACACTTTCTGAAAGTGCTTTTTTATTCTTTTTGTATTTAATAAAACTGACCTCAGCTCAAAAGCAAGGAAAATTTATGCTTTAAATTTAATTTAGGTCTGGAGAGATGGCTTAGTGGTTAAACGCTTGCCTGTGAAGCCTAAGGATCCTGGTTCGAGGTTTGATTCTCCAGGACCCACGTAAGCCAGATGCATAAGGGGGCGCATGCATCTGGAGTTCGTTTGCAGGGGCTAGAGGCCCTGGCGTGCCCATTCTCTCTCTCTCTCTACCTGCCTATTTCTGTATCTCTCTCTCTCTCTCTCTCTCTCTCAAATTAATAAATAAATAAAAATAAAATATTTTTTTAAATTAATTTGATTAAAATTAAATTTAAATTTAAATCTATTCTTATTCTGATGTGTTGACCCATTTCACTCACTCGTATTTGTACCTTCAACATTCTCATGATTGAAATATTCCATGAATTGTCTAAGGCTTCTCATAATGTGAGAGTTGATGATTAGGATCTCAGAAGGTGAAGAGTACTAAGTGCTTAGAAGATGCACACTTCTTTCTCCTCTTTGTTGACATAGGTAGTTTGTTATGATTGATAAAAGTCAAAATATGCTAGTGATGTATGTAATGTATGATTAAGTACAGTAATTGAATGTTCTCTTGGAGATGTACATAATGGGGGATAGCCAATTTACAATCATTTCTGAGCTAGACAGAGAAATGAGCATACATTAAATCATTAAAACATGAGATCCGCCATATTAGATATGAAGCAAAACACAAATTGTGTGGTTGACTGGAAGTGCCACCTAATCCCTACTTAATTAAAGCAGTACTCTAAACTCCTGTTGTGTTGAGGGAGTAAAGAGTGTGGGACGACTGATGTATGAAGAAAATAGCAGTCAGCGTGGCTAATCTCAAAGACTTGGGAGCTTTCTAGCTACATAAATCAGAGCGACTTCTGAATGGCCTCATAAAACACCATGTCTTTGGTATTCCACTCACGAATTTCTGGTTCTTCCTACAGCATGCAGATCATTAGGAAACTTCTAAGCAATCAAGTAATGTGGGTATGATGAAATTACTCAATCAATGCACAAGCTCAAAGTAGAAGCAGAATTCAAACTTGTATAGTTTTTATATGTCAAAAGACCTTTCTTTTTTGGAGCCAAAAATGATCACATTGGAAGTGATTCATTTTAAAACACTCTGTATATATGTGTCTGCATATGGACTGAGCAAATAAATATATGCTACTATGAAATGCTTCTAAAATATGATTAACAGAAGCTCAAAGTAATTATACTATCATGCTTTTCCTAGTGGAATACATATATTTTCATGTCAATCACTATGGTTCAACCATTTTATCTCTTGATTATGGTGACTTAATGTATTTAATAGAACGTGAAATTTTATGTGTAACTGACTTTTATAAATTGCATGCATGAAGGAGAAACAAACAGAAAAAGGTGAGAATTTCCATACACATAACATGGTTCAATACTGAAAGTACTATTTAAGAAAACTGTTATAGCAATGAGTTTTTAAAAATCTTTCTACTGTGCCTAAATGATCTATTGCATCCACTTTCTTCTGGAACACATCACATGAGGCTGTGAAAAACCTTTCGGTTTTGCATACTTACAGCTCTAGACTTGAAATACTACCATTCCCTACAGTTTCAGCACTTTCATCTCTTTAGTCCTGAGCTAATACATCTACCCATAATCATATTTCTCACATTACTTAAATGAAAGAAATCTTGTTTTACAGAAAATTCATTTTGTCCCTCTTCAACCAAGAAGGCAAACTGATCCTTTGCATATTAACTGGTGCCTTACAATTTTAACATGGTCATATCAGTTTTGATTTTATCATACTTTTGCTAAGAGTGGAGTGAAAGAAAAGGGATATTTGATCTCAGAAATACACACAAATTAGCCATCTTTCAGCATATTATAAAATATATTTGGCTTTTAAAACTGCTAGCTTTATTACATAGTATTGGGCAGTCTATAAAAGAAGCTAATTCTCTTGTCTAAAGTACTAATTACATTCATGTCAAATTAATTGAGTAAGAAGTTTTTCTTTTAGTGGATTATTCACAGTAGATTCATACAACTAGATTTCTAAAGAGATCTGTGATTTGTGCACAGGTGCTTTTCAAAAGTCTGGCTATAAATAAGTAAGCCATGTCACACTGGTAGACAATAGTATGCAAAAGAAAAAAGAATACAACAGTTGTGTTCTATTTTGAACCAAATGCTCAAGCTACATTTCAAAATAGTATTCTCTATTAAGGAACAGCAAGCTATAGTGTTTGTACATAAAGTTCTCATCATCACACAGACCACAGAATTAATACTAAAATTAGGTTTTATTTACACGCCCCCCCACCCCCAGTTTGAGAAAGCATAAGTCAGAAAGCCCTAATCATAAAATGAGTAGAAAGGAAGCATGATTGTACCTGGACATCCCTGTTCCAGTCATTTACAACCAGACATAAATGCATGTCACCTCCGTAAGAGGAACATAGTTCATTTCCGAACTCTTATCAGGACATTACTGAACCCCCTCAATGAGATCATAATTTCTCCCTGAAAAGTTCTGAGCCTGCAGGCACTGTTAGCCTCCAGGCAAAATGGGATCCAGCAGGCAAGCTATCTAATGCTTAATTTACTTAATGCACAAGTGCAGGGCTTTCTGCATCCTGACCTCATTACCCCTTGCACAGAGCACACAGTTCCATTGATATAAATGATAGAGAATCGCAGACATGTTTACAAGGATAACCAAGAGGGGGAGGCCCCTGGAGTAGAAGGTCTGCCCACTGTGGACACTCACACCAGACTGAGCCCTTTGCCTGGAAGGGAGCAACGACCACCTGCAGCTGGTTCACCTAACAGATGTGTGTGTGTGTGTGTGTGTGTGTGTGTGTGTGTGTGTGTGTGTGCGCGTGCGCGCGCGCGCGCTCGTTGGAAGGGCAGAAAGGGGAAAAGCTGTGACCCATCTGTCGCCTAGATTTGCAGAACAAGAATCCGTGTGGACAGATAAATGACCAAATCCAATACCCACAAAAATTCCCCAAGATGCATCTCATTGCAGCCAAGCAAAGGAACCTGGCTTGCCCTAGGAGGTGATTTTTCGAAAAGAAAATAGTCGCATTAACGCAGAAAAAGCTGCAAGCCCGTGTCAGCTCAGCTCTCACGGCTTAGCAAGTGAGAAGAGCAGTGCCTGAAACCGCGAGCCCCTAGCATGACAATGACGCGCAGCGCAGCCCCCAGCCCCGCCCGCGTCCACGCCCGCGCCGCCAGCCCCCGCCGGCCGTCGGGTGCCCAGAGGAGGGGCCCCGAGGCTCCAGGCGCGGCCGGGCCGAGCCTCGCGGAGCCGCGCTACCCGCGCCCGCCAGAGCCCAGGCTTCCGCCTCCCGCCGCTGCTCCGAGCTGATGCGCGGCGAAGCCCACGGTGTCCGCGAGCGGCCCCGACAGCGGCCTGGAGCGGCGGCTCCCGGGTGCCCAGGGGCCGGGGAGCGAGCGTGGGCCCGGCGGCGAGGTTCCGGCTTCAGTCCGCTCCCCCGCCGCCACCCGCGCGCGCCACCGTTGTCAGCGTCGCGGCAGGAGGACCGGGCGAGGAGAGCAAGGCTAGGGGCGCCGGGCACCCCGCACCTTCGCACCGCCCTGGGCTACGGAGCCTCGGCCCGCTCACGTTGCAAAACCACCTGTTCGATCCGAGGGGAGCTCCCCACCCCCACCCCAGCTCAACCCTCCTCGCAGGTGCCTTCTGCGTTCCCCAATTCAGAATTATTATTTTGTTGTTGTTGTTGTTTTTTAACGGCTCAAATATACATCCCGGAAGGACAGGGAAGGTACAGTCGATTAAACTTCCTTTCCCCACGCGCACAGTCGCGGAAGCCCGCACTCCCGGCACACACGCACCCTGTGGCCCACGCGAGCCCCCGCGCGCCCAGCACACGCGCCGCAAGCAGCCGCTCGGGCCGCCTCATCCCTGCAGATAGCTGAGCGAGTGAGGAGCTCTGGGTAGCGGGAAGGGGTGAGGAGAGAAACCACCTCCAACCCGCCACCCCGAGGGAGGGCTGCCGGCCGGGGGGAAGCTGAGGGGAAACGTCTGCGAACGAACACGAACTGTAAAAGGAGCTGCAAAGAGAAGCAGCGGTCCCGTCTTACCGATGTGGATGATCGAATCCGCAGTCGCCGAGTACCAGGTTCGAGACCACCAGATGGACAAAACCAAGAACAAGGGGAAAACTTCCATCGCCTCCTATGCTGATCCTCTTTGACGATGGACTGTCGTTCCACGACCGATATATTTTCTTATTTTAACCAGTCCAAAGAGTTTAATGTGGCGGTAGAGTTGAGCGCAGCTTTTTCCTCCAAATTCCTACCGTCAGAGCGAAGCCTCGTATCTTCGGCCAGGAAGACAGAGGGCGATGCGCCTCACGCGGGAACCCAACCTCTGGAAACCTCCTTCGCAAAGCCTTGTCACTTGGAAGGGAATTTTGGCATCGCCAGAGTTGTTTGCAGTTTGGCTTTTGAAAAAGAAAAAAAAAAAAATTGTATCCAGCCTTGGCTGCTCTCTGGCAGGGGGCGAGGCCGGAGCTCAGACGATCCCCATGGCTGCGCGGGGGCCGCGGTCTCGGGTCCCAGCTCCGCCGCAACTTCCAGCAACCCCTCGCGCCGGATGTGCCCCCTCCCCCCTCCCCCACCCAGAGAGCCCCCACACACACCGCCCCTGTGGCCCCGGAGAGTCACTGCTCCTCGCTGCCAAAATCTAAGTGGAAGGGAAGATTAGGATTCCAACAGGAGCAGCCAGATTCCAGCAGGGAGGGGGAAGGAAAAAAAAAAAAAAAAAAAACCTCTCCTGGAGGGTTAAAAAAAAAAAAAAAAAGTGAACTTCAAGGTAATGCAGATGGTAATGCAGAGAAAATTCCCTTTCTGCACCAGGCGGGCAGCAGACTCGGCGAGGCGGGCCCGGAGCCGTCCGCGGTCTGGCGGGCTGGCGGGCGGGCGCGGTGGCAGGGGAGTTGCGCCAGGCGCGAGCAGCGGGCCAGGCCGGCTGAGGGAAGCCGCCGCGGGCTGCAGGATGCTCCGGAGGAGGCTCGCCTGGCGGGATGCTGGGAGCGAGGAGCTAGCCTGGCAGCTTCAGCACCAGCCCCACGTTGCCTAGAAATGGATCACCTAGGAGAAGGAGCGAGTCCGCTAGAGCGCGGTGCTGTCAGGCGGAGAGAGGGGGAAACCGAGAGAGGAAGAGCTTCTCTCTAATAACCACCTCCTCCCCCTATCTGCAATACAAGGGAGAAACAAAATAGTGCTCTCATTTCCCTTGGAATCTTCAACAGGACTGAGAAAGGCAGGATTGTAAGAGCACAAGCGTTTAAGCCTTTTTTTTTTTTTTACCCGTTTTTTTTTTCTTTTCTTTTACGAGGTTAAAAGCAACCTAAAAAAGCCACCCCACTTATTTAACCTTGCTATCCTCCAACAGGTATCAGATTTTTTTTTCCTAGTCTTTGCCTGGGATTAGTCACATTGGTTGAGAACAAATTAGGGACACCTGGTCACTTAGGGAAAAGGAGACCTAGAAAGCTTTTAATGAGATTTCAATTATAAAGTTATAAAAAGGAGAGGGTGTGCTAATTACCTTTTATACAACGATTTCTTTCTTTCCTTTTTTCCGGTTTTTTTTTTTTTTTTTTGTCTCCAGTGTATTTTATTAAGGCAATCAGGATACAGAAATAATTCTGAAATCCTATCTGTGAATCTGTGGATAAAAATCTATTAGAAAAGGGATCTTGATTTTCTTTAAACAAAAAATATAATTTAATAAAACAAAATAAATATTTCAATGACCAAACTATTGTACTGAGCGACTTAATAAACTATGCAGATAAGTCAGAGCGGGGAAGTTCTTTTCTTCTTGGGGAGAAGCTGAGAAAGCACTGAGTGACTGGCTCCCAGCTTCCAGTGAAGTGATGGTCTATAAACTTATTCCCAGTACAAAGTCCTGATAATTGTGACTTCCTTTCTTGCAGAGATTAGCTTATATCATCCTGACATTCCTGCAGAAGGGAGGATGCAAACTGTTTAGCTGAGGTCAGCTCTTATGGGTGCTTATGTTACTTCAATTACAACTGTAGTCCTTCGGGGATATTGTGGCTTTGGATTTTGGGTATTGCTCTTCAACCTGTCAGAACACACCCATACTTCTGAGACTGGCAAAAGTCTTCTAATTTCCTTCTTTGAACCCTGTTATCTAGCATCAGTGGGTTGAATCATTATTGGCAAAATACTATCTTTCATTCATTTTGCATTTCTCCCTGGATGTTGTTTGATAAATGCTGTGTTCTTGTATTGTTCCTCATGTTAACAGTTCTTTCTGCTTGGAATACACAGACTCATCCTCCCAGCCACTCTCCATCACCGTGTTAAGGGATAAGACAAGTTCCCTTGGGTCATGAAGTAGTGTCCTATCCTTTAATATGGAACAAATCCCTATGTTTTCTATTATTATAGGACAATCAACCTTTCTGCCAGTGTCTTCGGTGAAGGCCATGGCGTATGTACATTTATTCAATACAGGCTTTTACAGAGACCGATTTCTTTAATTTCAGTGTAGCTGGGGCCTGGAGGTCCCACTACTTATCAAGTCCACCAAAACAAATCAGTCTTGCAGACAAAGATTCTTGGAGGAGGAAGTTTTATTCCAGTCTGGGCTTGAGAAAATGTGGCAGTAATTATGTGATCAATGAAAATCAATTCTCTGTTGGGTGTGGTCTTACAACTGTTTCCAACACTCTAGAGGCTGAGATAGGAGGATCTAGCCTGGACTAGAGTGAGACCCAACATCAAGAAAGAAAGAAAGAAAGAAAGAAAGAAAGAAAGAAAGAAAGAAAGAAAGAAAGAAAGAAAGAAAGAAAGAAAGAAGGAAGGAAGGAAGGAAGGAAGGAAGGAAGGAAGGAAGGAAGGAAGGAAGGAAGGAAGGAAGGAAGGGAAAGAAAGAAAGGAAGGAAGAAGAGAAAGAAGAAAGAAAGAGGGAAGGAGGGAGGGAGGAAAGAAAACCATTCTCCATTCTCAAAAAGGGGGAATGTTCTCAGAGGCTCTTAAGGGGCAGTGGTGGAAGAAGTGCTTGGAAAACATCTTTGTTCTCTGAGTTCCATAAAAAGTGGAGACTTGGGCTGGAGAAATGGCTTAGGGGTTAAGGTGTTTGCCTGCGAAGCCAAAGGATCCTGGTTCTATTCCCCAGGACCCACGTAAGCCAGATGCACAAGAGGCACGTGCATTTGGAGTTCATTTGCAGTGGCTGGAGGCCCTGACGTGCCCATTCTCTCTCTCTTTCTGACAGCCTCTCTTCTATCTCTCTCTCTCTCTCTGCTTGCAAATAAATTAATAATAAAATTTTATTTTTTAAAAAGAGTGAAGACTTGTTCTCATGGACTGTGTTTTCCCCTCAGTTTTCACTATTTCTTCATTTCCTCCCATTGCTATATACAAACTCAATATTGATTATAGTTGTGTTGTTGATGTCATTCTCAAGGGTCCTAATGCACCTTCATAAAATCTGCTTTATTGATTCAGATGATGAACTGATAAAATGGATACAACCCCACAGAATGCAAAGATTTCTAAATGTTGATGATGCATGCATTGATTATATAAAGAATATATATATGATATTGATATAAATAGACATTTAGTATGGGAAGAAAATTATATCTTACAATCAGAGAAGTAGGTGAGTCTTCGAAGCAATAGTTCGAACAATCTCAGTTTAACAAATATTCTTGGAAATGTCCAAGTATAGTCACCTTCATATCATCTCTCGCAGAAATCTGATTTTATGTACTAAAAGACACTTTCATTGTCCCCAAATATTCCAGTTTTGTAGTTTTCAATCATAAGTTCATTTTGCATTAACCTGGGAGCCCTTGCAAAGGTATGATATAAGCTTTTGCTTGTTTTTTAAAATCATATATATATATATATATATATATATATATATATATATATATATATATATTATTTTTGGAGAGAGACACAGAGAGAGACAGACATAGAGAGAGGGAGAGGGTGACAGATAGAGAATGGGCGTGACAGCAGTCTCTTAGCTGCTGTGAACGAAATCCAGATGTGTGCACCCCCTTGTGGGCAAGTGCGGCATTGTGCCCTTGTGTCACTTTGCATCTGGCTAAATGTGGGACCTGGAGATTGGAACCCGGTTCTTAGGCTTAGCAGGCAGGCACCTTAACCGCTAAGCCATCTCTCCAGCCCTGCTTGTTTGTTTGTTTGTTTGTTTGTTTGTTTGTTTGTTTGTTTGTTTGTTTGAAGATGTATTAAATCAAACACTTAAGGGCTTGGGACCAGATCTATAAGGAACATATTTCAAATTTCAACCTGTAAATCTAGCACACATCTATAGCTAAGAACCTCCATTCTACTGATCAGACATTTTAAAGAACCTTGGTGGACATCACAAAAGCCCATGGACATATACCATTCATGCTCGTCAATCAAAAGAGGTACTTGAATAATGAGTTAAAGTTTTAGAAAAGTAAAACAAAGTACAAAATTAAAATGTAACTTTGGCTTACTAATTTAAAACTTACAAATAGTTACCAATCTTTTCACTGTCAAAACAATTTCTCCCCAGTGATTCCTATTAAATGAGCTGTGTTTGGACTATAGTCCTAACTACAGATTTAAACAATGCATTACTTTATTTTCTATTTTAGAAAATTGCATAAATTGTGATAAAATGCTAAGTTCAAAAATAAGATTCATAATGCATAAATTGGATGCTTGTTTTCAGGCATAAAATATTAGAACTGGTATTTTTCAATTATTGTGTACTTATTTACTGCTGTACTGGGGATTGAGCATGGACACTTACATACTCGGTAAGCAAGCTTTCTACTACTTAGCTCTATCCCACCAACACCCTTTTTTGAGAGAGATTCTCACTAAGTTACCCAGGTTGTCTTTGAATTTGTAATTCTGCCTCACCCTCCTGAACAGCTAAGATTACAGGCATGTGACACTAAACCTAACTTTATTTTATTTTTTCTCTTTAGAGTAGGGGTGGCAATTGGAATGATATTTTTTAGAAAACTTGAATTTAAAAAACTATTTTTTAATTTTAGTAAGTTAGTGAGTTTTTCAAAAAAAATCAACAAATGACATTCATATTGGATATATCTTCTCATATTTTTACTCAGATCAACTTCCTATTTTGATAAATACATTGTTGATATTTGTATATTAGTACAAAATTATTAAATGATACCTCCCTCTTTCTTTCATTTATTCCTTTATTTTTTCTTTTAATTGGAGTTCTCAATGCTTTTTTTGTCTTTAAGAGCTTTCCATAAATCTGAGACTGCCTTATCACAGAAATCTCTTCTAACTCAATGGAATAAGAATTTGGACCAAATTTTATCACTACAGTGATTAGTGCCATCCAGTTCATCTGCTATTAAATATAATTTAGGTGAAACATGAATTTCAAAGTCTTTCACTGTCCCCAGATGAGGCATGATGCTGAAAATCTAAACATAGGGACTTAGTTTATATATTTTTGGTAGATCACTTCTAGTTGTCTCTTTTCTTATGCATTACAGCTGATGTGTAATATTAATTTACATAGAATATTAATAAATATAAAGTTGGCTAAAGGAAATGTAGTGACTTGTAGGCCAAAAGGGGTGCTTAGATTGGCCCCTCACTATATTCTATCTTGTCCCCACAAGATGGCAGCCATGCTTGATGGAGATACAATCACCCTGCTTTTTGAATATCTGAACATTAATGTGTTTTCCATAGTACTATTAACTCATACTAATCAAATAGTTACATTGAAGTAAACTGAATATTTCAAGTATTTTTTTCTACATTATTTGATTGTACCAAGTTTTATTTATTCTGAAACTTTTAAACTGAAGTAATAAATTTCAGTTATTACTCTCATAGGGACCATTTTTCACTTACATTTTGTCAGATTTCTTCAGCTAGGGATTAATGCCCAAAGTGTAATCATGTGCAAATTACCAAGCACCCTTGTACCAAAGGATAATCAGAGTACAGAGCATTATTACATGATTAAAATACATGGTATATATTAAAGCTCTAAAAGCAGGGGTAATTTAAATATTTGCTCTTTTTAAAACAAATATTTTTCACATGTTAAAGTGAGGACCCATGCTTTGTCATGGGATGGAAGGTGTCTGTCATTTATATGATTGACTGCTGTAGTGTGATATATCAGTAGAGTGAAATATCTGATGTCAAAAGAAAAATGAAAGCCATGTGTGGTGGCACATGCCTTTAATCCCAGCACATGGGAGGCAGAGGTAGGAGGATTGCCTTGAGTTCAAGGTCAATCTGAGACTACATAGTGAATTCCAGGTCAGCCTGGGTTGGAGCAGGACACCAAAAAAAGAAAAAGAAAGAAAACAAGAATGCATGATGTCAGGCTACAGTGACTGTCAATTATCTCTGTAGTTCCTAAAATGGAACTCAAATTTCATTATGTTCCTTTAATAAATATTTAAACTAAAAAATTAAAAAATAGAAATACTTTTAATGGACAAATCAGTGGCATGAATTCAAAATGTGCCTGTGAAGTATGCTTCAAATAATAAACTATACCTCTTTGTTTAGCATATATTGTATTTTTAGCAACAAATAGCCTGAGGAAACTCTAAGTCAATAAACAAAATCATGATCTGTTCAATATTTAGTCCTTTATGATAGACCTCTATGTGACTATACTATCCATTTTCTCAAAATACATGAACAAAACCAATTTAAGGTAGAAATGGTTTATTTTGGCATACAGTTCCAGAGGACAGAGTCCATCCTGGCAGAAAAGCTTGGCAGTAGCAAGAAGCAAATATCACATTGTCCCATTACAACGGAGGAAGAAGGGATAGATGAATATTGGATACTCAGCTTGCTTTCTACATTGTATACAGTCCAGGGACGCAGCCCATGGAGAGGTGCCACTCACAGTTAGGATTAGTCCTCCCATATCAACTAACCTTATCTAGAAAATTGCTCCAACACATGAGCAGACATTTGATTCCATGGTGTTTCTAAATCCTACCAATTTGACAAACAATGAGTACAATAACAATAACTTTAGAGATGTCTTAGAAGTCATAAAATTTTTCTTCATTATTCCCGCAAATTGGTTGTTGACTTAAGTCTTTAACTATGAAATCAATGAATGAATACATGAGGGATGTAACATTTAAATGGGAATATTTAGATATAGTAGAGTATTACATGTGTAATATGAGATAACATCATATTAACTCACTCAAAACTGGGCGGATTACTGAGTTAACTAAGAGACTGAATCAAAAGATCTATTCTCCTATTTATCATTCTCACTGTTTAAAACATAAAGAAATGTTATATACTTGATCTAAGAAAAGGCAAAATATATCATCAACGGTATCTTTGAAAGATGTCAACAGAAATAATCTCACAATAGATATCTAAATATGATTCTCTGCCTAAATTTAACTTGACCTATTTGCAATATGGCTTATATGACTGTAGCAGACAGCTTCAGTTTCTCTGAGATGAACTTCCAGACCAGGCACAGTTATGGAGGAAGGGATATTATTTTTTGAAGCTTACAGATCCAGGGGAAGTTCCATAATGGCCGGAGAAGCAGCCTCCTCTCACACAACCAGGCAAGAGAGAAAAAAAGCCACCAGCCACAGAGCACACAGAGCAAAACTACAGCCAAAAGCCACAGCACACTTCAGGAACTCCAGCTGGGCACACTTTGCATATCTTTACAATGGAATCTCAAACCCACCATCACACCTTAAGATCCACCCAATGACATTGCCTCCAGCAAGGTGGCTGCAGATGCAAACTATAAACTAATAAAACACTGAATATATTTGGGGGCCATATATTCAAACTACCACAATGACTAAAGAGAACGTAGGGGAAAACATTTTATTTTAGGTTAGTTCTCGTAGCATCTGAGCTTGCTGATAGAAAATTCAGGTTAAAAAAACAAACAAACAAACAACAACAACAACAACAAAACAGTGTAAGCCTTCGTTTCCAATCATGTTTTCTTGTTTGTTTTGCTAACTTGTTGTATCACATTTTCCATTTTGTGCAGGAAGACAACAAGCATAAAGAATTTATTATAGGGCTGGAGACATGGCTTAGCAGTTAAATCACTTGCGTGAGAAGCCTAAGTACCCATGTTCTACTGTCCAGATCCCACATAAGCCAGATGCACAAGGTGATGCAAGTGTCCAAGGTTTCACATGCGCACAAGGTGGTGAATGGGTCTGTAGCTCAATTACAGTGGCTAAAGACCCTGGCATGCCAATTCTCTCTTATGCTCTCACTCGCTCTCACTAAAGAAAGGCCAATGTGTTGGGCTTGCCTCAATTAAAAAAAAAAAAAAAAAAAAAAAAGAATATGTTTTTAAAATAAGAAAATTTAAAATATTTTTCAATTAAGCATTTTAGAAAAAAATGGAGACAGCCTTTCCCACATTGGGATTTGCTGATTTTGAATATGGGTCATGGCCCTCAAAAGTTCATATGTTAAGTACTGAAATAACTGAAAACTGATGGAGAGTATAAGAGGTGTGGTGAAGTAAGAAATCTTCAAATGCGCTTGTGGGACATCTGTCTCTCTTTGCTTATGAACCGAGGAAGTCAAGTGCTGCCAAATATTCAGGCTGCAGCCTGCTACCTTCTCCAAAAGCCAAGAATAACAGAGGTCCAGAAGCTAAAATAGATGTTTTCTCTGTGAGTCCAGTCCTTCAGATATTTCATTATAGTGTTCAAAACCCAACAATTTAATGCTGTAGAGAAACTTTGCTTCTGGAAAAAAAAATCTTGAAAGAGGTTTTACGTATGTAAGAGATTTCAAAATAATATACTTTTTTCCCTCAAATATTCTTACTGCATGCATGTGTGTGTGTGCACGTGCACACACACGCACACACACACACACACACACACACACAGGTACACAGGCACACAGGCACACATTTATATTTAAAATTGTGGAGTAAATTATTGCCATTCATTTACAAGGCAAATCATGAATTTAATTTAGCCTAGACTATAATTCTCAGTTTTCCTTTTTTTAAAAATTTAATTAATTTATTATTTTTTTCAAGGTAGGGTCTCACTCAAGCCCAGGCTGACCTGGAATTCACTATGTAGTCTCACAGTGGCCTTGAACTCACAGTGATCTTCCTACCTCTGCCTCCCAAGTGCTGGGATTAAAGACGTGTGCCACCATGACCGGCTCTAGTTTTCTTGTTCATATTACAAAATATATGTACTTTGTGACTTTTCCAACTTTCAAATATAAAACAATTTTTGTTTTGTTTTTGTTTATCTATCTTCTGTTTATGTATGCCACTAATGACAGGATTACAAATCTGGAGGCTGACATATATCTGAGGTGACAGTCTGTTTTGAGTGGTATCAGGAATTTCCTATCTGTGTTTTGAACTTTTATGATGGAATAAAAACATATCACTCAGCAATAAACATGTTTTCATTTTAGAAAGCTTTATATATTTCTGCTTCTGCTTAGGATGAAGAAAGACCAAAAGGAAGAACATTATTTTTACTTTAACAATGTGAAAATACTGAATGATCCAGAAAACATAAATTTCCTTGAATCCATCAGAGAGCTGAGTGGCAAAACAACAAAATAAATTGAGATCTGTGTAGCAAGTGTAAGGCAGGACATAACAGAGTGGAGAAGGAAAGAGGTTTCTATAGAAGCAGAAAAGAAAAATAATCATCCAGAACTTGAATGAATGTGGACTAGCATGAGTTTACAAAACCCAAGGATGCATACAATAGTATTTGTAGTCATTACTGAGTCTTCTTTGCATTTTTACTATGCAGTCATAGGATAAAATGAGAGTAGAGGACACTATAGTATTGAAAGTATGGTTGAGAGGAAAAAGTATCAAAATATACATTTTAAAGAAAGAATCTTTAAGCTGCAATAGCTGAGATAGCAAATCATCTTACTTCAAAAATGAGTCAGAAATCTACTACTTTGTGTAAAAGCAAAACTTATCAGCCCCATAGAAGGTTAATAAATAGTGCCTCCTGAACAAGTTCCAAAGAAAGATTGGGTTTCAGGAAGAAGGAATGTGTCAGGTGTCTGCTTATGGAGGAATAGCATAGGATGTATGTTACTGCCAGGTTCAGTAACAATGAAAATTGTATCTCCTCTGCTAAATATCCTTCAGCAAGGTAAGTGAGAACATGGCTGTTGTGGGTAGGAGAGGGGATGATAATAGGCTTCACCTAGGCTGTATTTCTTGTCCAAGGTCGAGGGCATACCTGAAAAGCCAAATTTCCATCCCTGCCCCATGATGACCTGACTAGTGACTTAGAAGTTCAAGCAGTGTGCCACAAAGAGTGTGAAAAGAGGCTTCACTGGGCACACCCATATACAAGGCCTGAAAGCTGAGTATGGAATAGAAAAACTGAAGAAATCCTCTAGTGTAGTTATTTAATACAGGCTTCACAGAGTCCTCACTGAAGGACATGCTCCAATAGAGAGCTAGGATCACAAACAATGGAAAGGAAGAACGTTCACTGAATGCTGCTGAGAAAGTTGGATATACACATCATAAATGATTGACCTAGAGACTTACACTATTCACAAAAATGTAAAAGTGAGTTAAAGACCTAAACAAGACTGAAAATCATAAAAGCTGAATAATACATAATAGAAATGATGCTTGGTATTGGATTTGACAATGATCTTTGGATATCAGTCTAAAAGTTCACATAGAATGAACAAATGGGTCTTACCGATTGTTCTTAAAACACTCAAAAAAAAAAAAAAACCCAAATACTAATAAATAGAGCTATACCAAAAACAAAGTTTCCTGCATATCAAATATAACAGCATACAAAATATTACAGTGACCTATGAATTTGGAGATGATATTTTAAGCTATATATTTAATTGGAGGATAGTAGCCAATGCATTAACCTATATAGTACAATGCTGAAAAAAAAAAAAAACAAATATACCAAAAGTGGTTTAAAATAGGGACTAGACCTGAATAAATATTGTCTAAAGAAGATACATAACTGCCCAAGAGACACACTTAAAGGTACTCAGCATCATTCATTCTATGGATAATTTAAGACCAGAATAAAAATGATGTATATATCAGCTCACACTCTTCAGGAAATATTTTAAAAGAAGAAATATGCCAGGAGTGGTGGTGTATGCCTTTAATGCCAGCACTCCAGAGGCAGAGGTAGGAGGATTGGTGTGTTTGAGGCCACCCTGATACTACATAGGGAATTTCAGGTCCGCCTGAGCAAGATGAGACCCTGCCTCAAAAAACCAAAAAAAAAAAAAAAAAAAAAAAAAAAAAAGAAGAAAGAAAGAAAGAAAGAAAGAAAACAGTAGTATACTGATATACTGAGAAAGTGAGAGAGAGAGAAGATAGTTCCCAAAAGGGAAGGCTCATTTATTTCTGACAGGAATATACATTAGTAAAACCAGTATACAAAACAATACAAAGGATCTTTAAAAATTTAAAAATATGGGCTGGAGAGATGGCTTATCAATTAAGCACTTGCCTGTGAAGCCTAAGGACCCCGGTTCAAGGCTCGATTCTCCAGGACCCACGTAAGCCAGATGGACAAGGGGGCGCATGCATCTGGAGTTCGTTTGCAGTGGCTGGAGGCCCTGGAGCGCCTATCTCTCTCTCTCTCTCTCTCTCTCTCTCTCTCTCTCTCTCTACCTGCCTATTTCTGTCTCTCTCTGTCTCTCAAATAAATAAATAAAATATTTTAAAAAATTTAAAAAAAGCATTTACCTAAAATTTTATTAGTAGATTTTATACCTCAAGGAAATGAATTCAGCATATTATAAAAATATATTTTAAGGGCTGGAGAGATGGCTTAGTGGCTAAGGTGCTTGCCTGTCTAGCATAAGGACCCATGTTCAACTCTCATGTAAGCCAAATGCACAAAAGTGAGGCATGTGCAAGGTCACACATGTCCAATAGGTGGCACAAGTGTCTGGAGTTTGGGTGCAGTGGCTGAGACCCTGGTATGCCAGTTCTCTCTCTGTGTGTCTGTCTCTCTCTCTCTAAGTCTCTCTGTCTCTATCTATCTCTCTCTCTCTCTCTCTCTCTCTCTCTCTCTCTATATATATATATATATATATACACACACACACACATATATAGTTTTAGCAACATTGTCCCAAATAGCAAAGATACAGAAGCATAAGTGTTCATTGTCACATTAACAGTATAATATTAACACAAATTATGGAGAACAAAGAAAGTTTATAGAAATACAATATATGTGTTTGTGTGTAGCCTACATGAATGTTATCCAACCTTTAAAATAATGTCATAGTGCCACTTGATACAACATAAGTGGGCCTGAGGGACACTATACCACAAGACATAAGAGAGCTCCTATGGTTCCCTTGCTGCTAAATATAGACAATAAATTTAGAGAATACAGAAAGTCTTTTGAAACCTACAAGTCACATGTAAGGGCAGGTCCCTGCTTTATCAACAGAACTTTTAAAAGCCAGTTATATTGGGCTGGAGAGATGGTTTAGCATTAAGTTGCCTGCTTGCTAAGCCTAAGAACGCCTGTTTTATTCTCCAGGTCCCACATTTAGCCAGACACAAAGTGATGGAAGGGAGCAATGCTGCACTTGCCCACAAGGGGTCGCAAGTGTCTGGAGTTTGTTCACAGTGGCTGAGAGGCTGCTGGTATACCCATTCTCTACTCTCTCTCTCTCTGACTCTTTCCAAAAAAATAAATAAATAAAAAGGAAAAGGAAAAAGCCAGTTATATTAATGATGACATATTTCAAGTTCTAGGCACTAGGGCAAATTCAGAATATTAAATCCAGGAAAACTATATGTCACAATTGAAGGAAAAGTGAAAACTTTCCATGACAAAGCAGGCTGAAGGAATTCATGACTACTAATTCAGGTCTCCATAAAGTACTGAAAAAGTCCTTTACAATGAGTAGAAATAAAAAATACATTCAAGGGACTAAAAGACACACTAAGGACAGTAATTAAGAAAAGAAGGATTAGGCAAACACCACACACTACAAAATATCAGGATTAATAGACCACTTTCATTAAGAACTTTGAATATAATTGGCCTCAATTCACCAATTCAAACAATGGGGGAAAAGCAGATTTGATTAATTTGTAGCTTCCAAGAAACACATTTCACCAGCAAAGTCCTACCTTAGAGTGAAAAAATGGAAAGTAAGTATTCAAAGTAAATGGAACTAGGAAACATACAGGTGTCACTGTAAAAAAAAAAATGCTTAAAAATCTATGAGTCAGAAATATGCAGAATGTTACATCATACAGATAAAAAGAATAATGCATCAAGAAGTCACTACAATTCTAAGCATATATGCACTCAATACAGGAATACAGGTTCACTCAACCACAAAATACTATTTTACATAAAGTTAAAAATTAACCCTGCAAAATAACAGTGAATAACTTCAATTCCAAACCCTCATCAATAATTAATCCATACAAAATTTAGCAGAGAAACAGCTCAGTTAAATATTTAAGTAATATAAACCCAGAGTAAAAAAGTAAAGAAAATGGTAAATTGGTCTCCCTAATAAATATAAATTCAAAATTTATTTTTTAAAGATTTGTTTTTATTTATTAGAGACAGAGAGGGAGAAAGAGTGAGAAAGGGTGTGCCAGGGCCCCTAGCCACTGCAAAGAAACTCCAGAAGCATGCACCACCATGTGCATCTGGCTTGTGTGGGACCTGGAGAATTGAACCTGGGTTCTTAGGCTTTGCAGGCATGTGCCTTAACTGCTAAGCCATCTCTCCAGCCCCATAATTTCTTTTTTCTCTTTTCTTTTCTTTTCTTTTCTTTTTTTAGAGAGTCAGAGATTTTTAAAGGATGCTAAAAGTATACACTGGAGAAACTACAAAAATGGGATTTTTACATGTTAAAAGAATGAACCTATATCCCTATGTATTTCCCTGCATAAAAGTCAACACAGAATGGGTCAAAAATGATAACATAAGACCTAAATATCTAAAACTGTTAGGCCAAATAGTAGGGGACACATTTCAAAAGATAGGCATAGGTAAGGCCTTTCTCAATAGAATTCTGGTCTCTCCATAAGTAAAACCAATGACTGACCAATAGAACCCCATGAAATTTGAAAGCTTCTTTACAACAAAGGAAATAGATAATCAAGTGAAGAGACACTACAGGATGGGAGAAAATCTTCATCAGCTATATTTGTATAGGATAATTTCTAGAGTATACAAAGAACTCAATAACAAGAAATGAAACAGTGTAACTGAGAAGAAAGACTACTGTAGACCCATGCAAATATAACTGACTAGTCTTTGGTAAAGCAGCAAAAGAAGACAATGGTAAAATTTAAATTTCTCACAATCTATTTTGATGCAACTGTACCACAGGTACAAATAATCTAGGCATAGCTCTACTACCCTTCAAATCAACTTAAAGTAAATCATTGATGTACATACAAATCCCCAAACACTAATACTAATAGACCATAATGTTAGAGAAAATGTGAATGATTTGGGTAACTTATAGACATTTTTTGTGTAAACTAAATGGTTTGATGCCAGGCTACAATAACTCATGGGTGGACCTTCCTTAAAATTTAAATTTCTGCTTTACAAAAATATTGTGAAGAGAATTTGAGGTTAAACCAGAACCTTGGAGAGAATAGTTAAAGATGATGGAGCTGATAAGCAACT
This sequence comes from Orientallactaga sibirica, assembly GCA_036365145.1. Classification (NCBI taxonomy): domain Eukaryota; kingdom Metazoa; phylum Chordata; class Mammalia; order Rodentia; family Dipodidae; genus Orientallactaga; species Orientallactaga sibirica. The sequence goes on from JAEOAD010000033.1 coordinate 22,064,253, forward strand.
TGTGTCAGAAATACACAAAACATCAAATATAGTAATGTCTATTTGAAAATGGTCAAAAATTCTGAACAGATGCTTCAACAAAGAAGATATAAACATGAAAATTTGGAAATTAACCAAAATGTGATCTAATTATAGACTTATTTAAATGGATCACTATAAACCAATGAAAATAAACAATGCCAGTAAGGATCTAAAGCCACAGAAAATATCATTCATTGCAGATGGGCATATAAAATGATAATATGTATCCACTCTGAAAGACAGTTTGATAATTTCCTATAAAATAAATAATCTCTCATGTGTGATCCAGCATGTGTGTTCCTTGGTGGTTACATAAATGAGTTGAAAATTTGTTTCTGCAGGACAATGTGCACACTAATCTTTCTAAAACTTTATTCTTTATTGTCAAAGCATTCAAGACACAAAGATGAATGGATAAATAATTCTGGTCCATCAGACAATGTGATGTTATTCAGTGCTAAAAATACATGAGACATCAACACCCAAAATGTAGAAAACCCAGATGCATATTTTAAGTAAAATAAGTGAATCTGAAAAGGCTACTTCCAAGAGCTAAATGTTTGGTACTCTAGAAAAGGTAAAACTATGCTGACAGTAGCAAGAGACATGTTTACCAGGTAGTAGGGGAAGACAGAATGGACAGGTATAGACAGTGAAGTGATTCTATACTCAATTACAAATTGCTTATGTCTCTAATTATACATTTATCCAAACCAATTGAATGCACAAGACCAATTCTGAACCCTGTGGTCTTTGATGACACGGATGGGGATCAACACAGTTTCATCAGCTTAAGCAAAGGTGTGGATCACACTGTGAGGTCAGAGTTTGAGAGTGAGGTGGGTTGCTACTATGGGTGCCTGGAATGGGTAGCAAATCTTTATGTTTGACTCAATTTTGCTATGAACATAAATCTTCTCTGAAAATGAAGTGGGTTAAATTAAGAAATTGGGCAAAGTAATTAAAGTGAGACTTTACCAGAGAGATGAAGGCAAAATGAGCACTTGTAAAAATAAATTTCACAGTCATCAAGGAAATGCAAATTAAACCAACAATCAGACATTTGTACACTTCCAAGGGAAAGACATTTCAAAACGTTTTTTGAAACAGACCATATGAATTTCTGATGAGGATGAGGGTGTTGCAGTCAGCTTCTCATTGCTGGACAAACACCCGTCCAGAAACATTTTATGGGAGGGAAGGGCTTATTCCAGTGGAATACCATCAGTGGCTTAAAAAGATGACTTTCTTCCATAAATCCATGCAATGACACATCACTAACACCCAGCTTCATGAAAACCACCAGAGCTCAGGCTGGAGAGATGGCTTAGCGGTTAAGTGCTTGACTGTGAAGCCTAAGGACCCCAGTTTGAGGCTCTATTCCCTAGTACCCTCATAAGCCAGATGCACAAGGTGGTGCATGCATCTGTTTTTTTTTTTTTTTTTTTTTTTTTTTTTTTTTACAGTGGCTAATGTATCCATTCTCTCTCTCTCTCTCTCTCTCCCTCCCTCCCTCCCTCCCTTCCTCCCTCCCTCTTTCTCTCTCTGTCTGTTGCTAATAAAAACAAACAAACAAACAAACAAACAAACAAACAAACAAACAAAACCGCCAGAGCTCAAACTGCTCTCTTAAACTCTTAGTAGGCCTGGACTGAAGAACCTCCTCCATGACACTCCCTCCCCACCCCCACTTCTAAGCAGGGATCTGCTTGCTAGGGACTCAAGATACAAGCTCAATCTTAATAATACACCTGAGTCTATAGGGCCATACATTCAAAATACCAAAGAGGGGTACCAGGAAATAGCATTTACTGATAATGTAAAGGGAAAATGGGCCAGCCACTTTTCAAGTGTAGCAGTTTCTGACAAACACACACTTGTCAGAGCACACCGAAGCTCCACCAGATCATTCTACCCAAGAAGTAAAAATGCCTGGGTAACATCAGATCCATGAATAAATAGTCAGAGTTATTTTATTTGTAATGACCAAACGTTATGTGCTGGCAAATCTCTGTTGTCAATTTGAATGAGTCAGGAATCAAGTAAAGCATTTTTTCTTGGACAGCTGTCTAAGGGCATTTCCAAGAATTACTTCAGAGTGAGTAGCCCTTCCAGTGGCAACCTATGTAAAAAGAGATTCCAAGAAAATGTGGCCCCTTTTGACAGGCTACCTTTGCTATTTGCAGGTAAATAAATCTACACAGTTGCTACCATCTTTTATGGGCCTTGGAACCCAGCGTCTTTGGTCTTCCAGCATCTCTTAAGCAATCCTCCAGACTTTCAGGGCCAGATTGGGACTGCTGAGACACAGAGCCTTGGGGACTGAGCACGTACTGGGTTTTCAGCCTCTCCAGCCTGCAAATAATAATAATAATAATAATAACCAATCTGATAAACCTTCTTTGTAATACACTATATCTATCAGTCCTGTACCCTAACTAAATATACCAGACAAGGACACACACATCCATGAAGAGCACACCATACTAGTTAACATTATCTGACAATAAAAGGGAACACAGATATCCTCATTTTAACAGCATGATGGAATCTCAAAGCTCATGCAAAGAGAAAGAAACATGATAAAGAATACTTTCTATCACATAATCTAATGTAAATACAAAAGTCAAAACCAGAGGAAAAAAAAGAGATCAGCGATTTTCAAAGATAAGAAATTATAAGAGAATAATTGCTCCAAGGGCCTTGAATATCTTGTTAAGGGTAATTCTCATGTGCTTTATTTTATTTTATTGTTTTGTTTTCTTTTCTTTTGGTTTTACAATGTAGAGTCTCACTCAGCCCAGGCTAACCTGGAATTCACTATGTAGGCTCAAGGTGGCCTTGAACTCACAGTGATCCTTCTACCTCTGCCTTCCAAATGTTGGGATTAAAGGCTTGTACTACAAAGCCCAGCCACATTTGCATTCTTAATGTGCCACACTCACTAAATTACACACAGAAGAAGCATATATGAGCTATTAAGTTTTATGTGTGTTGAATATATGATTTTTCAATATGTGAATTATATTGAAATTTACCTAAATTTAAACAAAAAACAAACCATATGAAAACTCAGGCCTTATTTATCAGTGCAAAATTCGAAAAACTCGAGTTATAAAATGACATGTGAATTCACACACAGGCATATTCCAGAGAGGTCAATGAATACTACTTGTAATGTATGTTTGATTTATGGCATTTCCTTTTCCTTTCATTAATATTGACTGTAATGTGTGTCCCATATTTAAGTATTTAATTTTATCTAATTTTCTGCTTTGAACATAGAAAGCATAGCATTTTATACATGTTATTGAACTCTAAATATGTAGAAACAACTACCCACTTCTATCATCAATATGAAGTCACAGAATAAAAATTATTTAACAATACAACTCAGTAAATCCCTTCACTAAATAAACTTAAAAACTATAACCAATTAGCTATTTTAATGTGTTCTTGATAAATGAATCCTTTCATTTCTTTTTCTACTTTAGCACCAATCCCAAGAGTCACATGGAAAAAAAAAAAAAACAGAAATTAGTGTTAGCCATCTTCTAGAAGGTTTGCTGCCTATTTGTGCTCCACATATATTTTGTGCTCCACCTATATTTTGAAAAAAAAAAAAAAAAAAAAAAACTTTACTGGGAAATGTTAGGCCTATTGACATACATGTTGGTTAAAGTACTACTTTATACTCAAATTAAATTTTTAACACAGTAATTACTGAAAGGAAAACTGGGAAATGACATATGATATATCACACATTTTTCGTAAACAACATCATGTATATATACACTGTGAACATGCAATAACTTCTTCATATATAGTAAGGTATAATTTAATTAATGCCTCAACCCAAAAACTCCCTTCCCTTGATGAATATTACAAATATAGTGGTATGTCCTGCCTGAGACATCATGCTTTGATGCATTAAACATCATTTCTCAGAATTTGAATACATATTTTCCCATGACAAATAGCATCATTATAGCTGACATTTTCCTTATTGCACACTATTTCTAACATAAATTATGACAGAATCATTAGTTCATATGATATGATGATGAGGAAACAACTAATAACATGATAAATTATTTGAAATAGTTTAAAAATAAATTTGATATGAGAGATGCTATTTATGTAGTTTATTTCCCTGTTAAATTTCCAAGCTAGCATTTCTGAAATCTTAGAAAAATGTCCTGACACTTTTATAAAATAGTGTATTTTAATCACTGTTAGGGATTCTTCCAGAATAAGCTAAGTGAATTTTTAAATATAGGTTTAAAATAACAAACACTATCCTGTCTGAATAATGATCTTCTTAAATGATACTGTGATGGTTAACTTAATGACTACTTTAACGTTTTTCACTTGGGAAACTTGAATATGATCTATTTTGACTCAAACTAGTTTCAAGTAGAAGTATTTTTTGAACAAGAAAGGAATATTTTTTTTAAGTATCTGGAAATGTGGCAATTTAGTGTGCAATATTTGTGGTTTCTTCATGTCCTTTCAAGCCAATGAATAGTAAGTATCAAACACTACAGGAAGAAATCATCTGATTCTTACAGTTGCTGTGGAACAATAGAAGAGCATCCATTATTAGGCAAATAATCAGGGTAAGATGTTTTCATATATATTGAAAAGATTACTTATTATGGATGGTAATTTTTTTCTTTTCTCCCTTCTGTTAATACAAGGCACTACTATTTAACTATTCTTAGCATATAAAGGGTCCAACTGAAAACATTCACTAACAAATCTAAAAAAGAAATAAACTTACAGGGCCTGGAGAGATGGCTCAGTGTTTAAGGTTCATGTCTGTGAAGCCTGACCAACTCGGTTAAATTCCCTAGCACCCACATATAGCCAGATGCACAAAGTCGCATATAAATCTGGGGTTTGATTGCAGTGGCTAGAGGTCTTGGCACATCCATTCTCTTTGTCAGTTTCTACTTGAAAATTAATAAATGAGAATATTAATAAAAATAAAAGTAGAGGGCTGGAGAGACATTAATGGTTAAGGCACCTGCCTGCCAAGCCTAAAAATGCCTATTCAACCTGCAGGTCCTACGTTTAGCCAGACTCAAAAGTGAAGCAAGCACGTAATGCTGCTCTTGCCCACAAGGGGGCATATGCATCTGGAGTTCATTCACAGTGGCTGAGAGGCCCTTGGCAAGTCCATTGTCTGTCTCTTCCTCTCTGCCTCTGTCTCTCTCTCTCTCTCTCTCTCTGTGTGTCTCTCTCAAATATAAAATTAATTAATTAAGTAGAAATAAAAAATGAAAATCCATTAATTAAATATTCCCTTTCAAAATAAAAATATGAAACAAGATGTTAATGAGTAATTCCATTATTTACTATTGTTTGATTACCAAGAATCAAGAAGTATAATGATAAACTTCTAAACACAAATTAAAATGTTGTTATCCACCTGGAAAATTGAAACATATTCAAAATATGGATACATTAGTATGCTTACAAATGTAAGAAAATAGTTTAGGACAATAAATTATCTGAAATTTGTTGAATTCATCTGTTAAAGTAATGCATTAAGGAAATGAAGGAGATTGGGTGAACCTCATACTTTCACCATTTCCATCCTGGCCATGATGTGAATGGTTTTCTGTTAGGTGTTCCCACCATCATATGCCTCAGGCTCAACAATGACACAATTAATAATTGACTGTAACTTCTAAAGGTATGAATACAAGTAAGTATTATGTATAAATAAAGTGTTGTGAGTTACTTGTTTTTTTCTTTATAGTATTGGGAAACTGACTAGCATAATTAATTTGTATCTATCAAGCTTGTTCATATTTTCTTCATTGTCATGATTATTCTAAATTTTTAATATTCATTCCATTGTGTATTTCAGAGGACATTTGTCAATGACGATAAAAAGGATGTCAGTGTTAATTATGTGGTAAGTTTTAAATTAGTTTGTGGGATATAATCAATAGCTAGTTTTTAAACTATGAATATAATCTATCACTCCTTTCATTTTGTTTTCTCTTTAGCTGGGAAACAAGAAGCAATGGGAACATGCCTATAGATTTCTTTATAAAATTTATCTCTCCACACTTCATAAAGGATCTAAATTATATTGAAGCTTAATTATTACATTTCATTAATGTCGCAACATGAGTCAGTGACATTAACTTTTCCTGCCTATTCCATGTTTAGTTTTTAACATTTTAAAAGTAGGACATGGGAAGCCAAGTTTACCATTGTTGGAGAAGAGAGGAAATTGCAAATATTGCATGAGTTACCTTACATTGTTGTATTCTAAATATTTGACAGATGCAACTTATGGGAAGAGAAACTTATCATGGCTTCAGCTCATCATGGTAGGGAAGACATAGAGGATGAGCTCATTTCATGGTGGCAGAAGCAGGAGATAAAGATTGTTGGCAGAAAGTTGGTCCCTGAACCAGAAGTTGCATGAACCAGGAGCAAGTCTATAACTAACCTTCAAAGGTCTGATTCTTGTGCCTTACTCCTGCCTGCTATGCTCCACTTGTTAAGGGTTCCACAGTCTCCAACAATACTACCACCAACCATGGAACAAGTAATCAGAAAGTGGAGATATCTCAGATTCAAACCATAACAAAGATTGATAAGAAGAAGGTTAAAATGTATTTTGTAGTATTCTATATGGGTGTGGTCAGTACAAACATTTTTTAAATAAAATTATAGATGGATTCATATAGAAAAAAATATATATGCATGCATACACATTCTAGCTCTGTTCACTGAAAGAACATAAAATCAATGACACATTAATAAAATTAATATCTTGCTTTCTAATTATTGATCATTTTTAAATTGATTCAGTGTTTGTTGATCTCTGAAGGGGTAGGAAAATGTAACCTGGTAGATGTAGGTTACGGAGTCCTGTACATTCCCAGGAAAGACTTTTCTTCAGGACTGCTCATGGTCTTACTCCTGCCAGATACTCTGTATGAGTCCTTGGAAGATTCTGCCTATAATAATTTGAACCTCAAAATAAATAATGATCCTAATGGGTTAAGCCCTAATGACTAAATTTAAACTACACGAGTTCATATGTATATAAAGAAATTAATAAATATATAAAGAAACATATTGGTTAGGTCAACTATCATTATAAAAACATAATGTTAGAAAAACCATCAATGCATGATAAGCTAATAGGTCAAATTTTGATGACTTTCTTTGCAGTGATGGCTATTGAGCTCAGTACTTTGTGCATGCTGAGCAAACACTCTACAAATGTGCTATATCCCAGCCCTTATAATATTTCATTTTGAGACAGGCTCTCCCTAAGTTACTAGCCTGGCCTGAAACTCAGGAGGAAACCCAGGCTAGCCTTGAATTGGTAATTCTCCTCCTTCAGTCTCCCGAGTAGATGTGATTACAGCTTTGTTCCACCATTCCTGGCATCTATATAAATTTAAGTGGATCTCTATATTATCCAGAAAGAGAAGTAGCAAATTTTGATGGTTTGACTGTATAGTGTCCCTCATAGCCTCAAATGTTTGTGATTAATCCTCACACTTAGTTCCCAGCTGGTGGAGTCTTTGTGAGGTAGAACCTTGCTGGAAGATATGTGTTGTTGGGGTGAGCCTTGAAGTTTATTATTATTTAGTTCAGCTCATTAGGGTTCAGGGCTATCTCATTAAGGTAAGTTTCTTCCTGCATTGTGTGGAAATGTGATGCCCAAGATGCCTACTCTGCCATGCTTTCACGTCCATGTTGAAACTTCCCCCTAAAAAGGCTCCTGTGTGGAATTTAATATATTTGTAATAGTGGAGGAGATATGATATTATTTCTGAAGCTTTCTGTAAAAGTCCTTAAAACATTGAAAGCCAGGTAGAAGTTCTTAAGCACTTTATCTTATTTTTGTGGGAAGCTTGCTCTTGAAAACCAAGCAGTTTTTAGAAGTGCCAAAGTGGAGGTAATTGAACTCTCTGCCTGTAACTTGAGTTAAGTTCTCAGATGACAGCATCAACTGTCTAAGTATGTGAGACAGCCATTCTTTTTTTTTAAATATTTTATTATTTATTTATTTATTTGAGAGAGAGATACAGAAATAGGCAGGTAGAGAGAATGGGTGCGCCAGGGCCTCCAGCCACTGCAAACGAACTCCAGATGCATGCACGCCCTTGTGCATCTGGCTTATGTGGGTCCTGGAGAATCAAGCCTCGAACCGTGGTCCTTAGGCTCCATAAGCAAGCATTTAACCACTAATCCATCTCTCCAGCCCCGAGACAGCCATTCTTAAATCTTGTATCCCATACAAGTTAAGCTGTTAAGCTGAACTACCTGATGTTGCTTGGTTCAAAACTCAATGAGTGAATTGCTGATGTTTGAAAACAAAATCATTTTAGCCATTAATTTGCAATGTTTTTGTGTGTGGAGATGTATGCAGCAATAATGTTTGGAAAAACTCCTGGTATGGAACAATGACTGAATCAGTAAAATGTAAAATATGTGGCTTTGGCTTGGAACTTGGGACAAGATAAATGGAAGCCCTTGAAAGACAGTGTTTGGGAAGAACTAAAGCACACGAGACTGAGGGGAAGACTTACCGGAACTAAGAGAGGATTTTTTTTTTTGGGGGAGACAGAGAGAGAGAGAGAGAGAGAAAGACAGATAGAAGAATGGGCGTGCCAGCAGTCTCTCAGCTGCTGTGAACAAAATCCAGATGTGTGCACCCCCTTGTGGTAAAGTGCAGCATTGCGCCCTTGCATCACTTTGCATCTGGCTAAACGTGGGACCTGGAGATTGGAACCGGCTTCTTAGGCTTAGCAGGCAGGCGCCTTAACCGCTAAGCCATCTCTCCAGCCCCTAAGAGAGGATTTCTTATGGTGTAGTTGGATTTTTGGCCCCACTGTGTCATTTGATAACACATGTGACAAGGGTGATTTATCTGATTGTCTCAAAGGATACTATTGAAATTTCATATGAAAACATAAGTGGGGCCCTTTGGGACAGAAGAGTGTAGTGGGGAAAGGAGTGAAAATTTCATAGTGAAACTCATTAGTTTACATGCTCACTTAATAAATTAATAAAAAACTTATGGTAACGCAAAATGGAAATTTGCCACGTGGCTTCTAATTTCCTATGATTAACACATTTGGAGAGTTGAACTAAGAAAAAAAATATTAAATGTAAAAAAAAATCCAAGTCTTTCTGTGTATCAGACTAAAGCTTTTATTCTACTTGTGGTGTGTCCAGAATACAGACAAACCTCTCTCTGAATTTATAAAATAGAGGAAAGCCAGAGGGTGTTTTGTGAGTTTCAATTGTGTAGTCCCATAACAGTCTCAAAAAGAACTAAGATATATTAATATACATATGTAAGAGAATGCTGGTGTTGATATTGCTCAACTGAATATAGTTTTAATCTGGTCCATAAAAAAACCCACAATTTTTTTTTCAAAAGAATTGTAATAACAGGTAGTGCCAGGAAGAGAGGCAGCATAAAATTTAAACATATCTTTGGATTCAAATTGATCAGGAAGCAGTCTGAGAAGCCTGTTCAGTTGCAAGCATGGAACATTAATTATGGAAAGGGGTGATGTCTCAGAAGGAAAAACCAAGCACTTAAAAAGAGGCAGGATCCAAGAAGAAAAATAACTAGGAATGTGACAAAAGTTTAAGCTAATGGCAACATGTGCATGGCAAGGTTGGTAAATTGGTGTGGCAAAAAAGTGACTGTTGTGAGCCTCCTGTTCCTTCTTTTGAACTGTCAGGGATTATGGCAATTAATCTCTACCGTCTCTCTGTTGAGGTCATATAAATATCGATTTAGTTTAGAAACTTTCCTATTGAAAGAAATGGATTTCAAGAAGGTATAATAAAGTGAGAGAGAAGGTAGAAGTCAAGAAGGAGACAGATGCAAATGTAAGTAATTCAATATTAAGAGTAAAATATAAGAACTTTTCAGCAATTATCAAATTTATACGTAAAATGTAAACATATTAAAATAAGCAGACATTTATTTATTATGGATTCAATAACACTTTGATTATCTCCAAAGATTCTGATTTCTCATTGCCCAACTCAAATTCTAGTTCCCCACAGGCTCCCACTTGTCCTAGCTCTAATTCTTCTACATTTTTCTCTCTAAACAACAAATGTAATTCAAAGTATTCAGTGTTAAAGGATAAATTGCGTCTCAGCATTCAATGCAATAATATCTTCCCAGGGAGTAGGAATAACACAGTGTTTTACTAGTAAGAGAATGGTTTACCCCATCTCTTTCTCCTAATAGTTTTATGTATCTGGTAGATTTGTATTCCTTAAGTCTTTTAGTTTCCATATCTATCATATGGAGTTAATCCTGAAAAATTTATCTTCTTCACTAGATAGTTATAAGTATTCAATAAGATGCAGAAGTTTTAGGATCATTATGATTGCTCAATGACATTAGCTATTACCACCATTTCATTAACTAGTTTTTGTGTTCTTGATAATCAAGATAGTTTTGTAGACTATGAATTTAGCAGGGAAATGAGTACTTACCAAGTAATTGTATCACATTAATACCTGGGTCAATTAAAGATGCTTTACCTTCCAAACCTAAAGAATATACAAAGAATAGCATATCAGATGATATTTATGTGAAACACTTTTGTATAATTTCTTTTCAAGTAAAGCAGTTATGTAGAGAACTTATTTAAAAAAATAATTAAATAATGATTTCAATAGGTTTCCTACATAGACATCATGGTACCTATTATGTAAAGTATAGACAATAAGATTTTTATCTAGTCATAAAAAATGTCTTACATGAGTGTGATAGTTTACATTGTAAATTTGATAGGACTTAGACACACATGTTATGTATCATCTAGATTAGTTTAACCTCTGGGAATGGCTGTGAGAAGTTATAATTATTAGGTTAATTGTAATGGGAGGACTCACCCTAATTTTGGGCAGCGTCAATCTATGGACTGGGCTCTTGGACTGTATAGAAAGGAGAGAGCTCACTGAGCACTAGCTTTAGTCTCCATCTGATCTGGCCACACTGCACAGACACAAAGGCTTCTGCCTCCCCATCCCTGATGGACCATAACATTGAAGTATAAAATGAAATAAACCTTTCCTTTTTGAGTTACATTTGTCAGGGATTTTGTCACAGCAATGTGTAAAGTAACTGATATGATAAGTAAATACATTTTAAAACATGGTGAAAAACTTTAACCACAAAACTGTCTTTAAATGAAAAAAAATTTTTTTGTTCTAACAAATACATTTTATGCTTTTTTCTATAAGCCTTTCCTGTTCTACATTAATATTTTCAAATTTGGAAATGCAAAGTCATTCATTAACCCTGCTAAAACCTTTCAAAGCAATTATACAGCTTTCTTTTTGTTATCAAGATGTCTCAGATACTATCTGCATTTCTTTCCTATTCATTCTTTACTATACCATCTCTATACTGCCTCGTGTGCCAAAGAAACTAGCAAGAATGCATTTTAAAATATATGTAGGCTTTTGCTTTGACATTTTTATCTTAACTTTTAAGCTATGAAAATTTTAAATATAGAATTTGAGTCTAAGGCTTGTCATACTGTTTCTTTGACTTCAACATGCCTCAGAATAGCTTGGGGAGTTAATTAAAATTTTTGAATTATCAGATCTTAACCCCAGAAATTTTGATCCTCTTATCCTGGAGTGGAACAATTGTAATTAATTGCAAATTCCTCAATGCTATCTATTTTTCCCTTTTATTTCCTGTGTCTATCCCTTACTTACTTTTTTATAGTCTAATTTTAAGACATCTTAAATTCCTTATGACCTGTTGACTTAGACATTTTTCACATCCACAAATTAATATAATAGCTATATTATATAATATAACTTTATATATAAACTATAATATTTATACAGAATTTTTCAAAAATCACCTGCATCTCTTATCTATTTCTCTTTTACTGCCCTTCCACATCTTCAGCATCTCATTAGCTAGTTACACATTCTAGTTAATTAAACCAGTTCATGGGTCAAAATGTTATTAGATTTTTACATTTCCTCATCTTTATTCTTGGTCTTTCATATTTGATCACCAAATATTGTTAATGTTCCTCTTTAAAAAATATTACTTTTCTTTGTGGGTCCATGCATGGCAGGGCCTCATGCAGCTTCAAACCAATGCCAGATGCTTGTGCCATTCTTTGCTTGTTGATTACCTAGGTGACTTATGAACTGAATTCAGCACAGAAGGCTTTGCAAACACTTTTAATTTCTTGGCCATCTTCCTGGTCCCAATATTTCTTTAGAAATAGCATTGTTAAGCTGTGAGTTTTACATGCTGCAGGATGATAGTGGTAGTGTGTGGCCATAGGTCTAACAAAGAGTCCAAAAATAATATGAGTGATGTCAAGAAATCCAAGGACAAGAATTAAATTGATCATCAGCTTCTGGCTTCTTGTCAGGGATTTGAACAACAAAGGGCTGTGTATTCAAGGTCTAGAACTTGAAAGGCCAGGGCAGCTCCTGTGGATGAAAGTTTCTAGAAAGCACCTATATCTACTTCAGACAAGACCGATTGACTGTTAGAACTTCAGTGGATTGAGGAGGAATCGAATGCTACAGGAGCAAAGCCAATTTATCTATGACTATCTATCTTTAGCCCTTATTAGTTATTTATTACCTTATTCTGTGTTTGACCTAACTTTTCTGTGACTATCAAGTGATTGTGTTAAATCTTTGTGGAATGTATTAACAGACAACTATCTTCCACCAATGCAAAGGCTAAACCTGTCATCAGATAACATCTGAAGCCTGTAGCAGCGAAAGAACTAAACTTTAGCAATTAGAATAATTTTGTATTAGCATTGAGAAGATAATAGAAGGTGGTGTGTTTTAAAGAAATTAAGTTTGGAGAATGAGGGGGAAAAATATAGGGATACCTTATGCCAGATATCTAGGGAAAGGGCTTCTCTCAATGGCATGTATAAAGCTGTTAGGATTGTCAAAGTATTTCCAACTACGGATATTTTGAGAAAGGTACAGGCCACAGAGGCAAGGGGAGAAGAAAATGTAAAAGAAGACATTGAATAAATAAAGTTGAGGAATATGAGGAATCTAGAAAAGACTAGCTGTTATAGACAGAACCTGATGAGAAGTGGTAAAGAGAAGACAGGAAGCAGTGGCAGACTAGTCATTGGAAGACATATTGGATTGCTTTGCAGACAATATGGGGTTTTGAATTTCTTTCATTGCCATGAAAACCATTAAAAATGTGAAAATTTTATTTCTAAGAGATTACTAGATTTTATGTGGTGAAAGAACCATGTAAGTGGAAGAGTAAATGCAAGCAAATAAGGGAGAAAAATTATCAAGTCTAATGGAGCCATAATTATGATTTGGGTGATAGCAATAGTGAGGACAGACAAGTGATAATTTTGGTAGATTAGGTTGAAGATTGGTTTAGCTTGAGAAAATAATTAGGAAACATACTAGATTTTAAGATAAGTGAATAGTGGTACAATGCACCAAAGTTCTATAGAGCATTACATAAACATATTCAGAGGGAAATAAATGTCTGTGCTTTGTCTTTGTTGATAACAGGAAGCTCAATAAGCAGCCCGGTGGGAAATAGCAGAAGTGGGATTTATAGAATAGGCAAGATCAGTATGTGGAAATCCTCTATTAATAAAGGCCTATCACGTGAGGAATGTACTGAGTCAGGGACATGGGGTGATATCAAGCAAAAGAAAACAGCGCTTTAGGGAAAAGCTAGTGAAATAATAGACTTAAAAATGGCTTTTACTTCCAGGAACATGGGGACAGAGAAGAAACAGAGTTTACAAAGAGAGAGGTTAAGAATTTGACAAGCATTGTTTCTGAAGTTTAGGGAAATGAAGGAAAAATAGCTATTTTTATAGATAAGAGAAGCCAAATGCAGATATCAATTTTGGAAACTTAAATTAATGAAAACTAAAATATAACAGTGTACGTGACACAGCCATTACAGCTGAAGGAACAAGTTCATGATTTTATTTCTCAATGCTAATCCCAAGATCACTGAGTCTGGACTGAGATTATGAGTCCAAGTGCAGGTGAAAAGACTCCCACTAGAACAGTTGCAAGCTAAAGATACAAATCATAGGACATAAAATTAGTTTCCTTATTGTGAATCTCAGACCTGAAATACTGATCTATCTGCTTTCAAATTTCTTTCTAAACCTGTTTTGCATAGAACTCCTGAATGAATCTTCATAAACTATGAGTTTCCATATAATGATTCCCTGCTATTAAAATCATAATCTCAACTGGGCATGATGGCGCACTCCTTTAATCTTAGCACTGGGAGGCAGAGGTAGGAGTATTGCCATGAGTTCAAGGCCACCCTGAGACTACATAGTGAATTTCAGGTCAACCTGAGTTAGAATGAGACCTACCTTGACCCCCCCCCCCGCAAAGAAAATCATAATCTCTGCCAGGTATGGTGGTGCACACCTTTAATCCTAGCACTCAGGAGGCAGAGGTAGGATATCACTATGAGTCTGAGGCCAGCCTGGGACTACAAAGTATGATGCCAGCCTGGGCTAAAGCAAGACCCTACCTCAAAAGAAAAGTAGTATTGTTCTGGACTGGAGAGATAGCTCAGTGTTTAAGGGACTCACTTGCAGAATCTAATGACTCAGGTTTTATTCCTCAGTACCCACATAAAACTAGATGCAAAACATGACATATGCATCTGGAGTTCATTTGCAGCAGCTAGAGGTTCTCTTCCCCCTTCTATCTCTCTGTGCTTGCAAATAAAAAATATATATTTAGATAAAATGATAATTTTTTTGTTTGTTTTTGTTTTTCAAAGTAGGGTCTCACTCTAGCTCAGGCTGACCTGGAATTCACTATGTATTCTCAGGCTGGCCTCAAACTTCTGGTGATCCTATTACCTCTGCCTCCCGAGTACTGGGATTAAAGGAGTCTGCCACCATGCCCTGCTAAAATGATAATTTTTTTTATCTTCCATAATCCAACTATAAAATAGCCCTACTCCTCTATGCAGCTTGATTCTACAATATTTATAACTTTGTTTCCAGAACCATAGTCTTTACTGTCAACTTCACAGGATGGCAAATCAACAGGTATGGCTCAGGGTGGGTATTTTCTCAAACAATTAGGCAAGGGGAGAAGACCCTGCCCCAGAAATCTACCAAGCATCTCATGCCAGATTGCAGCTGCTGAAGTTTCTAGCTTTGTGGGCTCAGTGGCTACCACATCCTCAACCTCCCCAGCCTACAGAGAGCCATGTTGGACTATCCAGCCCCTGTCATGTAAATACCCTTTTATAGTATATAGACATTCTACAGCTCTGTTCCTCTATAGAACCCTGCATAATACACCCCATGGATGCCTTACAAATAGCTAAGTAGCCAATAGCTTTCTAGAAGGAATGAGCTGTGATTAGCAACACAACTTATAGAGCAGGCCACCTTGCAGCAGCCTGTCAGTGTGATTTTGTACACATTTAATTATTTTAGATTTGTGTTTTCTTGCACACAATATCAGTAGATTGTTCATGAATCGTTGAAAGAAATAAATATCTGAGTTGTGCCTAAAACTGCTTATCCATGGTAGTAATTATTATTCATCCCTGGAAGGTTCTCATCTATCGTCCTCAGGATCACTTTTTATAAAACAATCCAACTAGAGGTGATGCTATCGAGAGGTGATGGACGCTTACAGAGCACTGGAACAACTTATCACAGGCTAGAATTTCTCACATACTGAGTAAATATAAAACTTTTCTTTTTAGAAGTTGCTTATCTAAAGTAAATTATTACAGGTGAGGAAAGGTAACTAATATAATAATAAACTTAAAGCTGATGCTGCTATAATTTTAGTTTTAGTTTAATAAAATGAATTAAGTATGTTAATTCCTATTATTTATATTATGTAATCTGTTGGGAAAGTGGTCATACACAGTTATATAAATCTGGATTTGTTATCTTACTAATAAATATTATGCCCTCTTCTCATGATGTAAAAATATATTTTTTTTTGGTTTTTTTAACATCATAATGGATAAGCTATGTTGTCAAATTTGTATGATTAGGAATCAAGTATGATCCACATCTCTTGGGCTGGTCTGTGAAGATGTTTCCAGGGTAGATAAGCTGTGGGAGGGTATTCTTCCTCCATAGTAGGTATATCTCCTGGTTGTGGACTACATCTAAAATCCCTTTAGCAAATACAGCCCCTTTGCCTGGCTGCATTTGCTACTTGCTGGTATGTGCTTGGTACTAGGCTGTCCTTCACACCTCTGTAACACATTGGGACTGCTGAGGCATCCAGTCTTAGGGACCAAGCAGCTACCAGGTACCTTGATAGTCAAGCCTATAGACAGCAATTATTGGACCACCCAGCTCATATCCTATACGCTAATCCAATATCACATTTGTATTATATATTCATTCCATTGGTTCTGTACCTATAGAGAACCCTGACTAGTATCAACATTTTCTAGTAATCCTTAAAACAGATCATAGAAAACAAAGTAGGCATTGATTCACTGAATGGACAAGAAAGACACAATGTCTCTAGAAAGAGATTCTTTTTTAAAAATATTTTTGTTGCTTATTTATTTGAGAGCAACAGACACACAGAGAGAGGCAGATAGGTAGAGAAGGGACACTCCAGGGCCTCCAGCCACTTCAAATGAACTCCAGGTGCATACACCCCCTTGTGCATATGGCTTATGTGAGTCCTGGGGAATTGAGCCTTGAGCCAGGGTCCTTAGGCTTCACAGGCAAGCGTTTAACTGCTAAGTCATCTCTCCAGGCCCCTAGAAAGAGATTCTATTTCAGAAAAACTAGAAATGGAAGAATGCTATCAAGAAGCAAGAAATGTGAGAGAGACAATGAACAATTAAGAATTGCAAATAACAAGAAATTCAGAGAAAAATACAAGTGACTATATGAACAGTTTAGACATAGTAAGCACAGCAAAATAGAAATACAGAAAACAAGAGGCAGGTACTCCTGGTCTCATTCCAACACTAATTCACATGCAATATCACTATGATATTGAAATAAGGCTAATAGAGTACAGGATAACTGAATGTTTATCAATCCACAATTAGGGAGAGTATCAGTCTCAGAAATGCTATATAAAGCAATAGAAAAAATGCATAGCTTTAATTCTGAAGCACACCCCTAATCAAATAATAGACAGCAAGAATAACAACAGCTGGCATGTAAACATTTGTTCTAATGTTTAGCATCATTTGTAGTTGAATACTATACAAAGGAAAGTGTCAACTTTAACATATCAAATTTTCTTAGGTTTATGTGAATGAGACTATAACACACACATGCCAAGTACTGTTAAAATCCAAGTTCCTATTTTGCCATTAAGGTGTAAATAACCATCTGTTGCATCCTTTTAAGGAAAATTTAAAGAAATAAATACCAAGACTTTAAAAAGTATAAGAAGCTTTGAATGTCTAATTGCAGATTTAGGAATCTCTTAATAGAAAATAACAAATTAAAGAAAACTTTATTGCAAAATAAACATATGTGCTTATTGACTGCATATGGTTTTCTAATGTCTCTATATTTAGTACTAAAACACCACTTATTGCTTACAGTATCTCTATGGAGTTAATACTCTTAATAGCCTTATCTTCCAGTTGATATAAATGAGATCCATAGGTCTTATTGCCTTGGTCAGTCATGGAACTATTAGAAATCAAGACTGGAGACCAAATCCTGGAAATTAAAATCTTGAATATATATGTCTAATCACATGAATGAAGGAGAATATTTATTGTAATATTATTTCTACTATAATGTCTTTTAGATATTTCATCTAAATTGAAACATTCACTTGTAGTGGACTGGAAAGTCTCTTTCCCAAGAATATATCAATAGTAATACATGCTAGGAAAGGAGACTTTTTGTTGAATCTGCCTGGAAGATAGGCAGGGCTTTCAAGGTTGCAGCTCTCCTGAGATGTCATCTAGTATTGTGGGCTTTTCAGTGATGTAGCTGCCTTTGAGCTGCTCATGGTCTTGTAAATAATCCCAATAAATTATTGGTTCAACAATCTAGACTTGGATGGCCTCATTCCTTTGGTCAGTCATCAGTGTCCTATGTGGGGCAAATAGACATTTGTTCACATGCCCCCAGGAAAAGTCACATAGCAGAATGAAATTTTAAATCAATCTGTGTTTCCTCCATGAGTGACTATAGTACATATACTCAAGGGACTTCTCAGTGATTAAAAGTGATCTACACAAATTTGAGGTAATAATAGGTGATACCACATTGGATGTAACAGATAGTGTACCACCGTATTTACATGCATACTCACACACACAAGGACACAGTAACAGAGAAAGAAGACAGAAAACAAGAAAAATGTGCTTCTTACAATGTTTATATAATTATGTGATCACCATATTTTATGTTTTCATATTTCTTAACTTTTACTTAATTCACCATTATCTTACTACAAACATATAGTAACTTATGACAAGATCACTTAACATTTTAAGAATTTTAAAAATGGACACATAATAGGAACAAAGGATCAAATATAATAAAAGATGTATTTTCATTTAAAATTTTATAGCTATTGTACAGTGAATGAGATCATAATGACACTTATTATCCCTTAAACAAGCTGATGAGTAAAACCTCCATGAGAATCTGCTAACTGACGAGTAATAGTAAAGATAAGAACAGAAATTAATGAAATAGACAATAAAAGAATGACATACAAATATTAATCAAACAAATAATTGGTACATTGAGAAAGGAAATATGGTTTATAAATCCTTAGCCAAAGTAATAAAGAGAGAAGATCAAATTAACAAAATCAGACAATAAAAGGGAGTTGTTACAATAGAGCTCAAGGAAATACAAAATATCATGCAGAACACTTTGACAACATAATCCAAAGGCTAGAAAACCCAGAAGAAGCGGAAAAATTTATTAGTATATAAAACCCCAGAAAGTTAAATTACAAAGATATCTATAACTTAAAAAGAGTCATTACAAGCCATGAGTTTGAAGGTGTAATTGAAATTGTGACCACAAAGAAAAGCCTTGGACCAACAGAATTCACTGAGGAATTCTCTTAGACTGTTTTAAAACTATTTTTATTTATTTATTTATTTGAGAGAGATAATGGACACACTAGGGCCTCTTGCCACTGTGAATGAACTTCAAATGTATGCCTCATTTTGTGTTCCTTCCTATATGTGAGTACTAGGGAATCAAATCTGGGATGTCAAGCTTTGCAAACAATTGCCTCGACATATAAAGACTACATAATGTCAACTTTTCTGAAGTTGTTTCACAAAATAGAAAGACAAAAGACAAATCCAAATTCATTCTACAAAGCAAGTATTTCCTTTATCCCTTAACCAGACATACCAACAAGAAAAAAAACAAACAAACAAACACACACACACACAAAAACTACAAACAAATAAATATTCCTGATGAGTATAGGTGTAAAAGCTATCAAGACAATTCTCTCAAACTGAACTCAAGAATACTTTAAGAAGATTATCAGCCATGACCAAACTGGCTTCATATCAGGGATGCAAGGTTGGTAGATCATAAGCAAACCAATAAATATAATATACCATATAAATAATTTTAAATGATAGAAATCACAAGATGATCTCAACTGATAAAGAAAAGGCATTCAAAAAAACCCAACATGACAAAAATCCTAGAGAAGGGAAGAACAGATGGAACATACTTCAGAATAATAAAGGCCATATGTGGAAAAAAAAACATAGCCAACATTATACTAAATTAGAAAACCCTAGATCATTTCCTCTAAAATCAGGAATGAGACAAAAATGCCCACTCTCACCACTTCTGTTAAATCTTGTGCTTGATGTCCTAGCTGCAGCAATAAGACAAGAAGATACCAAAGGGATAAATATAGAAAATAAAGAAATCAAAGTACTCATATTTGCAGAGGACATAAGGTCTTATAGAATCTACAAGAAAACTCCCAAATCTAAAATACTTTCAGTAACATTGCAGAATACAAAATTAACACAAAATCAGTAGCTTTAATATACACCAATAAAGAACTTGCAGAGAAAGAAATCAAGCAATACATGTTATTCACAATTTGCTACAACAATTTAAATAGAGATAAACATAATCAAAATGTGAAACACCTTTTAAAATCAAATCTTTGACATGAAAAGAAAGAATCAAAGATGAAACTAGATGATGGAAACACCTTCAATGCCCATGGATTAGCAGAGTTAATATTGTGAAAATGGCTACATTGCTGAATGGTATGTACACATTCAATGCAATACCCATGGAAATTCCAATGACATTTTAAAATGTGGTGGAAAAAAACTAATTCAGGAATTCATATGGAAGCAATCTTAGAGAAAGAGTATAGCTGGAGGTATCGCGATACCTGATCTCAAATTAAACTACTGGGCAATAGTGAAAAAGACAGTGTGGTACTGATATAAAAACATCCATACAGAGCATGGCTTGGTGGCACAGACCTTTAGTCCAGCACTCTGGAGGCAGAGGTAAAAGGATTGCCATGAGTTCAAGGCCATCCTGAGACTATGTACGGAATTCCAGTTTAGCCTGGGCTAGAGTGAGACTCTACCTCACCCCCCCCCCAAAAAAAAAAAACAATCCATATAGATTAATGGGACAGACAGAGGAGCCAGAAGTAAAACACTGCTTTGACAATCTTTGAAAAAGAAGCCAAACATGTTCAATGAGAAAAATACAGATTATTCAACATACAATGTTGTTAAGACTGGATATCAATCTGAAGAAAAATTAAATTACAGTCTGTGATACTTTGAATAGATTGCCTCCAATATATTCAATGTTTTATTAGTTTGTAGTTTGGGTCTGCAGCCACCTGGCTAGAGGAGGTATCACTGGGCATAGCTTATAGTCCAGCCCTAAGGTGTGGAGGTATATTTGCAATTCCAGTCTAAAGATATATAAAGTTCCTGGAATTCCTGAAGTGTGTTTGTTTGTGGAGTGGCTTTGGGGGTTTTTGGCTTGTGGTTTTTCTGTCTCCACTTGAACCTGTGGAAGAAAGCCAGCTTCTTCTGTAATTATGGAACTTCCCCTGTACATGTAAGCTTCAATAAATATATTTTCCTTCATAACTGTGCCTGGTTTGGCAGTTCATCTCACCAAACCTGTGGCTGTCTATTGCACAAATTGGTATCAGGAGTGGGGTGAGTGAATCTGACCATGTGGATTTTGGTCTTTTGGAACTTTTGTTTTGGAGGAATGGGCATGGACTTGGTACTTGCAGCTGAAGATGCCCTCTGGAGTGGTAAGGCAAGTATTATGGACTATCCTTGTGAGAGTTTGAAAATGCTAAATGCAGAGAGAATTGAACTTGGATGCTTTGCATATGAACTTTCTAGGGGGGAGGGAATGACTGCAGAAGACTTTGTTGGAACTGGTATACTGGCATAAAGGCTGGCTTCATTCTGCTGCCCAGGCCCAGAGAGTTTGATCAAGGTCATTTTTTTTTTTATTTGAGAGAGAGAGAGAGAGAGAGAGAAAGAGAGAGAGAGAGAGAGAGAGAGAGAGAGAATGGTAGCACCAGTGGCCTCTCAGCCACTGTGAACCAACTCCAGACACTTGGGCCCCCTTGTGGGCAAGTGCGACATTGCGCCCTTGAGTCACTTTTTTGTCTGGCTAAATGTGTGACCTGGAGATTGGAACCAGTGTTCTTAGGATTGGCAGGCAGGTGCCTTAACCATCAAGCCAACTCTCCAGCCCCAAGGTTTAATTTTTAATGGACTATTATGCTTGGCTAAAGATATTGGACTGAGATATTTTAGATTTTAAATTGGAAAACCACAGGCAAGTTAAAATTACAGGTGCTGAAACTGGTTTTAGGTTACTGAAGCTGCTATTGTCAAACACATGAGCAATCTTAAGGAAGATGGTCCTATTTCTTTACATTAAAACAATGGAAAGGATGCCTGAGGAAAGACTACGATAGACATGCAAACTGTTTAGGAAAGAGCTGACTGAAGAAGGAACCTGCTTTTCAAGGTCATGACTTATTTCATCCCTGAATTAAGAATATGACCTTACCTGCACAGCTGGTATTGGTTTTGGAAGCATGAAAAATGCATGGAGTAGGTCAAGTAGTGCACACATGTTCCCAGAAGCTGCTGATGGGATGCAGCATACAAGCATGGTATGATGACACACATGAGTAGGCTGGAAGAACCTTTGGAAGATGGACCATTATTTGCATGTATACCTGAAGATGTTTTTGATATAGCAGGACTGTACACAGGTTACTACGGAGGCTGTTGGCTAGGGATGAAAATTTTCACTGGCTACTCAGCACAGCTGGCAGGGCCGAATTGAAAAATCTGGATACTTATCAGTCACTGGTTGTGATATAGGTCTGGAACTGCAGAAGTTTGATGTTTCCTTGATGTTTGTTGAGTTTTTATTGTTCTAGTATGTCCCTAGTATGCCTTATACCAGTTGAAAATGTTTACTCTGGGCTGGTATATGTTGAAAGTATATAAATTACTTGATTTTACAGGATTCACAGCTAATATACAATTTCAAATATCAGAGGAAAGTTGGTACTTTGGGACTACCCAAGTTGATAAAGACTGTGGAGACTTTTGAAACTGGACTGAATACAATTCACAATGTGAGATGGTTATGAATCTATTGCAGACAAGGGGTGGAATGTGGTATTTTGAATAAATGTCCCCCAATATATTCAGTGTTTAATTACTTTTTAATTTGGATCTGTAGCCACCTGGTTGGAGGAGGTGTCACTGGGGAGTTTTTAGGGTCCAGCCCTAAGATGTGGAGGTGGATTTAAAAGATAAAGATATTCAAAGTGCCTGGAATTTCTGCAGTTTGTTTGTGATGTGGCTTTTGTGATATATATATATATTTGGTTTGTTGTTTTTCTCTGTCTCTGCTTGGACCTGTCGAAGCTTCTTCTGCCACTATGGAACTTCCCCTAGATCTGTAGGCTTCAATACATACCCCATCCTCCATAACTGTGCCTGGTTTGAAAGTTCATCTCAGCAAACCTGAAGCTGTGTGCTATACACCCACTCTTTTATGCGTACAAATATCAATTCAAAGTGTTTTCAAGACCTTAATCTAAAACTCTAAACACTGAAAGTGCTAGAGGAAAAAAAATAGGGAATAAATTTCAAGATATAGGCACAGGCAATAATATTCTGAACAGGACTTCAATCCACAGGAAACAACCCAAATAAATGACAAATGAGATTAAAATTTTTCTGCACAGCAAAAGAAACAATAAGCAAAGCAAAAAGAAAGCATACAAAATGGGAGAAGATCTCAAATGGAACTAATATCCAAAATTTACAAAGACCTGCCAATCACCAAATGGCATAATCAAACAATTCATAAAAGAAAAAAAATCAAATGACTAACAACTGCTTTAAAAAGATGTTCAATATCCCTGTTGATCTAGGAAATTCAAATTAAAACCACTTTGAGTTGTCAAGTTAATCCAGCCAGAACTGTTGTCATCAAGAAAACCAAAAAAATGCTGGCAAGGATCAGGAAAGACAAACTCATACTCACTACTAGAGAGAGTATAAATTTGTATACTTGTGGAAATCAGTATGGAGCTTCTCAGAAACTTCAAAACAAACCACTCATACAAGCCTGCAGAAACATTTCTGAGTATATACCCTAAGGACACCACACTTACTACAAAGATACTTCACATCCATGTCCATTGATGCTATATTTATACCAGTTAAAATTGCAATCAGCCTAGATGCTCGGAAGAACCTTTGGAAGATGGACCATTATTTGCATGTATACCTGAAGATGTTTTTGATATAGCAGGACTGTACACAGGTTACTACGGAGGCTGTTGGCTAGGGATGAAAATTTTCACTGGCTACTCAGCACAGCTGGCAGGGCCGAATTGAAAAATCTGGATACTTATCAGTCACTGGTTGTGATATAGGTCTGGAACTGCAGAAGTTTGATGTTTCCTTGATGTTTGTTGAGTTTTTATTGTTCTAGTATGTCCCTAGTATGCCTTATACCAGTTGAAAATGTTTACTCTGGGCTGGTATATGTTGAAAGTATATAAATTACTTGATTTTACAGGATTCACAGCTAATATACAATTTCAAATATCAGAGGAAAGTTGGTACTTTGGGACTACCCAAGTTGATAAAGACTGTGGAGACTTTTGAAACTGGACTGAATACAATTCACAATGTGAGATGGTTATGAATCTATTGCAGACAAGGGGTGGAATGTGGTATTTTGAATAAATGTCCCCCAATATATTCAGTGTTTAATTACTTTTAATTTGGATCTGTAGCCACCTGGTTGGAGGAGGTGTCACTGGGGAGTTTTTAGGGTCCAGCCCTAAGATGTGGAGGTGGATTTAAAAGATAAAGATATTCAAAGTGCCTGGAATTTCTGCAGTTTGTTTGTGATGTGGCTTTTGTGATATATATATATATATATATTTGGTTTGTTGTTTTTCTCTGTCTCTGCTTGGACCTGTCGAAGCTTCTTCTGCCACTATGGAACTTCCCCTAGATCTGTAGGCTTCAATACATACCCCATCCTCCATAACTGTGCCTGGTTTGAAAGTTCATATCAGCAACCCTGAAGCTGTGTGCTATACACCCACTCTTTTATGCGTACAAATATCAATTCAAAGTGTTTTCAAGACCTTAATCTAAAACTCTAAACACTGAAAGTGCTAGAGGAAAAAAAATAGGGAATAAATTTCAAGATATAGGCACAGGCAATAATATTCTGAACAGGACTTCAATCCACAGGAAACAACCCAAATAAATGACAAATGAGATTAAAATTTTTCTGCACAGCAAAAGAAACAATAAGCAAAGCAAAAAGAAAGCATACAAAATGGGAGAAGATCTCAAATGGAACTAATATCCAAAATTTACAAAGACCTGCCAATCACCAAATGGCATAATCAAACAATTCATAAAAGAAAAAAAATCAAATGACTAACAACTGCTTTAAAAAGATGTTCAATATCCCTGTTGATCTAGGAAATTCAAATTAAAACAACTTTGAGTTGTCAAGTTAATCCAGCCAGAACTGTTGTCATCAAGAAAACCTACAAAAAATGCTGGCAAGGATCCAGGGAAAGACAAACTCATACTCACTACTAGAGAGAGTATAAATTTGTATACTTGTGGAAATCAGTATGGAGCTTCTCAGAAACTTCAAAACAAACCACTCATACAAGCCTGCAGAAACATTTCTGAGTATATACCCTAAGGACACCACACTTACTACAAAGATACTTCACATCCATGTCCATTGATGCTATATTTATACCAGTTAAAATTGCAATCAGCCTAGATGCTCATAAACAGATTAATAGAAAATGAAAGTGTGGGACATATACACAATGGCATTCTATTCAGCAGTACAGAAAAATAAAATTATGAAATTTTCAAGAAAATAAATGGATCTGGATAGAATTATATTAAGGGAAGTGACCCAAACTCATAAATTCAGAAACACCAATACATTATGACCTTTTTGAGATGGAGATCCTAGTTTGTACTGTTTATCTATCTAGCTATCATCTATCATCTATTTATCCATCATCTGTCATCTATGTATCTATTTATCCTCTATCTAATCTATATCCATAATATAGACTGGTTTTAAGTTAATTAAGCTACAATTGTTAGGAGATTACCACCAAGAGGGGGTCTACTAATGTCCATTTGGACCATGGACTTGGTGTCCTGAAAATGAGCCATGGAAGGCTCAAGCTAGTAGGAATGCAAATTATTGTGCAAGCAGGAGGATTGAGGAAGAATTATAAAGGAATATCTACTCCCCATGGAAAAGCTTTATTTGCTATGCCACCCACCTGGTATTGGTTTTGGAAGGACAAAAACGTAGGGAAGTGGGTCATAAAGTGTACATAGTTCAAGAAGCCACTGAAATGCCACATTGTGAAGCAGGGTTAAAAATCCCTGTATGGAGACCCAGTAAGTCCATTGTTTGGAGCTATGAAGATGAACTGGTTTTAGGAGCCGCTGAGATGTAGCAATGTGAAGCAGTGTTGAAATGCCTGTATGGAACCCATGGAAATCGCTTGTTTGGAGGTATAAAGAAGAACTATTATTTGCATACAGAACTGAGTATTTTTTGGGTACTCTGGTACTTTGGAATGGATTCCACATAGAACTGCTGGTTCAGGATGGGGTTTTCTCTGGGCTTTGAGCATCCAAGCTGGAGGAGGGATTTCATCTCTACTTATAGACATTGGACTGGAACTTCAGTTGTTTGATGTTTACCAGCCGTTTATCTAGTATACATTGGTAAAGGCTCTCCTTTTGCAGTTGGAATGTTTACTCCGTGCCATTATGTGTTGACAGTATGTCAATTGTGTTGTGATTTTACAGGTCTCATAGTTAAGAGACACTCTTGAATCTCAGATGAGACTTTGGACTTTGCAACGATGGTAAAGTTGGTAAAGACTATGGGGACTTTTGAAGATGTAATTAGTATATTTTGCTTTGTGAGATATCATGAGTATGTAGGAGCTAGGGGTATAATGTGGTGGTGTGAATGTAAGTCTTTGCCCCCATCACCTTGTGTATTTTTGTTTAAGGTTAAGCTTCCTACTTAGTTTTGGAACAGGTGGAGCCCTGCTAGAGTCGATGTGGTACTGGGGGCAAATCTTGAGTCTAGCCCTACTTCGTGTATAGAGAGGCAGCTTGAACTATAGATTTTGGTTCTGCTTCTCTTGCTATTCATGCTTACGGGTGTTGATTTTTTTTTAAATCTCTACTATGGATGTATGCTGAAGGGAATCATCTTTTTCCACCACCATGAAGCTTCCCCTGGTATCTATAAACCCAAAATAAACATTTTCCTCCCATAATCTGCTTCTAGTTTGCTGTATCAACATGAAGCTAAATGCAGCATATCTGTTATTGATGTATTATTATGCATTAGCACATATTACTATTTTACCACATAATTTAGTATGTTATAGAAGAGAGATTTGGAGATTGACCTTTAAATTATATTAGTCAAATTATAAAATCCAGACATTTCAGTAAGTAAATTATGAAAGTAATGATTTTTCTATAAACAATATACAAGCCAAGAAAGATACTTATCAGGGGCTGTGAGAACTTGTTTTACTAAGGAACAGTTCTTCTTCAAGGATAAGAATTTCCCTGGCTTCTAATGGCATAGTGTAATGACTAGTGTGATTTCTTTGGGAACATTTATAAATAAACACGGTTTTCCTTTGGGACTAGCTTCATCTGTTTTATATTTGTAAGGTTTATTGATGTTGGTATATATAGGAATGACTCATTCATTTTCATTGTTGAATTCTACTCAACTGTATATACAAACTACTATTAGCTTAATTTACTCTTATTATTCTGGTTATATTGGGTGAATCTGTTAAACCGATGCTTATTACACATGCTAATTGTGGGCATACCTCTGTTCTATCTAATTTGTCAATACTTCACTAATTCATTATAACGTACTATTCGTTTTGAGATTATAAAGTTGTTCTGTAATAACGTCCTTTAATTCTTACTTTCTAGGTATTTTTCTTTCCATGCATACATATTGAGTGCTTTACTGATTTTGTTGATCATATGCTTTTTTTTTTCCTGTCAATGTGATGGATTCTGTTACCATGTAATTATGTATAAAATGAAAACATCCTTTCCTCTGTAAAGATAATAGTTATTCACAATAAACAGCAGTAGAGTCAAACCTTGACAATAACCCCACAAAAAGATTATTTACACAAATTTTTAAAAAACCATGATAAAAGTTAATCTACTTATTAATAATCTCTGCCTCAGTGGAGGAATACCTCCAAATAGGATAGAAAAATGGTTGTTAATTTTGTGAGAAAAACATAAAATCATGGGTCCCATCCATAAACAAAAAGAATTGGTCTATAAGGTACCTAAAACATTAATTTTCCTGATCTGAGACCAAGTATACCACAAAAGGAATGTATATACTACCTATAAAATACCTAGTTCTAAGCAATAATTTAAAGACAGTTTTATTATGGCCATCTAAATTCTGAATTCAATAGGATATTAAATTTCTGCTTTGGGATTATGAAAGCAGGAACAAATCCTTGATCAGGAGAAAAAGGGTAAGAAAACGATATTACTGAGACTTCTTTGGAAAAACAAATGCTTATGAAAAACTGATAGAATTTAAATTTCTTCTATAATGTCAACATTGTTTTTATATGTGATGTTTCTTCCCCTGGGCTTAGCATTCCACAATCCTGCTTCCTTCTACCTCAGATTTACCTACCAACACCAGTTTTACCCTTACGCTTCATGCCAATGTCACTTTTTCAGTGGTAAATTCTTCACACTATACATGTTATTCATTTTGCTTTGAGCCAGTGTTCAGTATTTAGATATAGGCAAAAGTCTCCTGTCCTGTCTTGAGGAACTTTCATTCTAGGGTGTGCATAACTTAGTGCTCAAAATTAATGTTTCTTGCAGAAAACATTTTTTTTCCTAGGTAGGGTTTCACTCTAGCTCAGGCTGACCTGAATTCTTTATGTAGTCTCAGGGTGGCCTCAAAAAGATTTTTTTTTGATGTACAGTCTTCTCCTAGCCAAGGCTGACCTGAAATTCACTATGTAGACTCAGGATTGCCTCAAACTCATGGCAACTTCCTATCTCTGTCTCCTGAGTGCTGGGATTAAAGGTGTGCAGCATCATGCCTAGCTAAAAACAATTTTTAAAGAGAATTATATTACTATTATCAATAGAAAATATCAATTTGAAACCGTAAGATTTATTTTTAAAAGCTGGTTAATTGGTTTTTATAGTTCTTGCTTTAAAAATATGAAGGGTAGAACAGATAAAAATCTTATAGAGTAGTGAAGTATAGAATCTGAAGTGATGTTATGAAACTTGTGGTAGGAATAAATCTGGTGACAGCTTACCAAGACTGACGACTCAGATCTTCTAAAAATAAGAAACTAATGCTTTCTAGCTTCATACCTGGTGATGAAAGTCCTAGCATGCTTACACATATTGACAGACAAAAGTCAAGTAGACAATGAGTTCTAATGCCTAATGAGAAATACACATCATTCCCCTCCAGGTTCAGAGAACATCACGGAAGACTTGACAAAAAGATAGTAAGAGCTAGAAAATGGAGAGGAGTGTTGAGTAACACTGTCATCCAGACATGACAAGGCATTTGCACTCATGAACTCATAGAAGCTGTTGTCATTGTTATAAGATGTGCACAGTAGAGCCAGTCAACATTCTTTCATAGATAGGGGAGGGTCCTGAATGAGAACTCCCCACCCTGATGACAGTTAAAGCTTGCCTGGGAGTTGGAGTCTTCTCTTCTAAAGCATATTCACTAATAAAAGATGAGAAGAAGTAGAGTGAGTTTAAGGAGGATGAGGGAGGGCAAGGTAGGGTACATATGATCAAAATGAAATGAAACTAAAATAAATCAAAAGAAAATATATATATATATACAGTCATGCTCAAGAAAATTTAGCAGTTCATATTACAGAGGTAATTAATAGTCATCTGTGAATAAAATTATATAAACCTTTTACTCATTTAACTATATTATATAGGTTCTTTTAGTAATTCATATTTGCATCAAAAATTTAATATCTTCAGTCTTTATTATTTTTAAAATATATTGGCAAAGAAATATATTGTGGTCTGACTTGGAATATTGTTTTAAGATAGTGCATCAAATATATGATTCCAAGATTTATGCAATTTTGACTAGTTTTTTTATTTTTTATTAGATTTTTTTCTTTATTATGTATAATACAGAATCAAAAAAATAAATCTTCCTAAGCCTCAATAGAATGTGTTCATAAGCTATGCTTTTCTGGAGCTCAAAATGTCTAGAAATATTTCAGTTTAAAACAACCACTCACTTATGACAGAGATGCTTTTGAAAGGTAGCTATTTTAATGTTAGACTGCCTTGAATCTTGTTTTGCCTAGATTTCCCTGAAGTGAGTGGGCCTCGTCTGTGTAAGATTTCTTAGATGGCTTCAATTTATACTCTAGCATTGGGAACATTGCCTGCTTTAACAAGGCACTCAACTAGCCTTGCAAAAGTGGTGGAGAGAGATTTGTTTTTTCTTTGAATATTCATTTCACATAGTTGCTGATTCTCAAGAATGTGGCATGCATACAATTTCTTGAATGCTGTGTCTAGAAAAGAATCTGCTTTTGAACAATATTCAGACTTGTGTTTATGAAAGAAAACATAAAGGAGATATATCAACATTTTTCCTTAGCCCTACCATGGAATTGAATAAATATCAAATTTTGATTAATAAATACTAATATTAATAAGAAATAATTAGTGTGTCATTTTACTAATATGTACATTTATTTAAAATAATCAAATAACCTACTTTGGCTGCATAGAAAAAGTCAGCAGATATTTCAACTTTGAATCTATTTACTATGGAGATACTGAAACTGGATTTTTCTGAAGCAAAGCTGGAATTAGAAGGTATCTCTTCTCCAGTTAGCTTCACACAGTGGCTCTTATCTCCAATGTGTCTTCTGATGATAATACCTTTTAAATTCAATAGACTGTAAATAGTGCCTGTATTC
The DNA here is from genome assembly GCA_036365145.1 of Orientallactaga sibirica. Classification (NCBI taxonomy): domain Eukaryota; kingdom Metazoa; phylum Chordata; class Mammalia; order Rodentia; family Dipodidae; genus Orientallactaga; species Orientallactaga sibirica. The sequence goes on from JAEOAD010000033.1 coordinate 22,094,913, forward strand.
AGGTCTGCTCAGTTGAGTGTCACAGATGAGCACCTTCTACTTACAGGTAAAAATGAAATTCATGTAAAAAATGATATTCTTTCATTAATGATATAGAGCTATCTCAGTGAAAAAAAAATTATCAAGATTTCTGGCAATTCTGACCATAGAAAAGCTCTATGTTTATGTGATGTAATGTGGGGCCTTGAGTTTCACAGTGGATACAATTGTGATTCAGCAATACCAGGAGTCAATCATGCTTCTGATAATATCCCTTCAACACAATGGAGAAGTTTGGGGTGATGATTCAAAAAACAAAATATTAGTTCAATAAAAGGAATATAATCAAAGATTTATTTGTATATATCATGGTGACTCTAGTTAACAAAAATGATAACATCTAAGGGAATGCACATATAAATTAGCTAAATATATTAACTGAACAATGTACATATATGCTTTAAAACATGTTGGGTGGCTGGAGAGATGGCTCAGCATTTAGTGCTCTTCTCTGCAAAGCCTAAGGAACATAATTGAGTCCTCAGTACTAATATAAAGCTAGATGCACAAGGTGGCACATATATCTGAAGTTGGTTTACAGTAACTAGAGGTTCTGTTGCTCTTATTCATTCTCTCTCTCTCTTTCTCTCTTTGCTTCTTTCTCTTTCTTATTCTCTCTCAAATAAATAATTAAAAAACATGTTGTACATGATAAATTTATACAGTTATATATTCAAATTTACAAAACAAAATAAAACTGGCTATTGTGTTTAACAGATATAGAATTATATTAGCCCCATTATTTCTTTCCAAACTCATACTGTAAGTAGGTCTTTTCCTCACTCACCACACTTCTCACTAAAACTTTTCTATGTAGTGAATAACATTATAGTTCTCACTTCTTAATTCTTCTACTTTAGACTATGATTAGAAACTAGAAGCAATGTCTTACTTTTCTTCTCCTTCACTTAAGACTTTGTGACACCTACCTTCTACTTAGCATGTGAATAACTGAATAATCTACTGAAACAATTCTTCTTAAAAGTTATGCATTTTTAAATTTTATCTAGTGTCATAAATATACTTAATATATTTCTTACTAAAACTCTTTTAAAACTAAAGACCCAAACTAACATGTTCTTTGAATCTTGTTTTGATCAAAGAGAATAGATTAAAATAGTGTGTGTGTTGGTTTGCATGTGGCTGTGTGTATATGCCAATTCTCTTCTCAACTAACAAGATCAATATTGGCTTAAAGATAAAAAATAATAATTTTATCATTTTACAACTATGACAAAATTATGAGGTTAAGAGCTGGAGATATGGCTTAGCAGTTAAGGTGCTTGCCTGTGAAGCCTAAGGACCCATGGTCAACTCTCCAAGTCCCAGGAAAGCCAGATGCACAAGGTGACCCAAGTGCACAAGGTCACACATACTCACAAGGGGGCACATGCGTCTGGAGTTTCATTGCATTTTGGAGGTTCTCTTTCTCTCTCTGTTGTTCTCTCACATGAAAAAAGGGGCCATTCTGTTGGACTGGCCTCAAAAAACATTATGAGGTTAAAATGTTTCCTCTTGCTCAGAGATGGTTCTGTTAGTAGTATCATGAGGCCATTAGAACATGGAAAAACTACAGTTTTATAGGTATTTTCCAGAAAGGTTATAAAGACTCTTGGCCTGGGACCAAATAGCAAATACTGGTTAAGGAACTTCCTGATGACTAAGAACAAACACCACTTCCCAATTGTCTTGGTTTAGAGTCTTTTCAAAAGGACCATGAAATTAAACCCTGAGATGGGGATACTTTAGTAATGGCTCAAAGAAGCAGATGTGAAGGAATAGAGAGGAGATTGACATACAATATATGCCCTCCACAGCAAGGAGGCAAGTCAAGGGATTTGCTTTCTTTATCCATAGCACAACTTGTCTTTATTACTGGCATTTTGAAATGGCAGTTGTACTCAATATAGCAAATAGTAGAATTGAAGTAGAAGGGTAGTTACCATGGATAAAGAGTATGAATAGCATTCAAAAGCATTCTCTACCTCCCACTTTACAGACACCTCATCTAAGTGGGTGTTTCTACTGTTTACATCCATTGCTAGTGGGAATCATTCTTCAATCTTGAAGGTTTAAGCTGTTTTATGGCTATGATTACTAAAAATGTGTATGTATGCTAAGTAGAAATGTAAGAGCACAGGGAGATAGTCCAGGGAATCTTTCATATTCCACACATATTATTCTGTGCTCTTAATTTCTAGTTGCTTCCCTGGAACCTCATGATGGCAATATTGAGCATATGAGAAGTCTCAGGAATCTTGGTCTGCAGAATCCTAGACAGGCCACTGTCCAAGCTCTGTAATTAAGTTCATGTTTGCTTTTGTCTGTTCTTTGCTAGGTAAGCAAGCAGGGGATACAAAGGCAGACTTATTCTTTGTAGACATACAACTGCTCTGATAAGAAACTGGATTATGGGCTGCTAAGCAGAATGTGTATTGGCCCAGGTGAAACTACAGAGGAAATGGCAAGATAAGCTAGTGCTGCTTCCATGGCAAGCCTGACAAACTGTGCCTGGGTGATGGAGACATACACTGAGGATAGTCAAAATGCACTAATGAAGAAATGCAGAAGTTGCTGAGAGTTCAACACTAAAGTAGACTTAAAGCACACCCACCAAGGTTCAAAGAATTTTGTAGAAAAGGGGTCAGAGAGAATGTAAGAGCCACAGGTTGGAAGGGAATATCCAGAGGCATTGTCCCCACCCCCAGAATGACTGACTGATGCTCTCACAACTCATAAATCCATGGTGAATACCAGCAATCCCACTAAAAAGGACCCTCGGCGGAGTGGGGACAGGGAAGAGGGGAATGATGATACAAATTCATTCTGCATCCATACCAAATTTCTACTTAATTAAACAAAATAAAAGAAAAATAAAGAAACTGGGAGTCAAAGGTTTTCCCCATACTGTGGTATATAATTACACTGTGTGAGATTCTTCTCTCAATCTTTCTTCTTCTCTTTCTTTCATGTGGGACTAGAACTTCATTATAAGCCAGGCATGGGAGCTCATGCTGCTGATTTCAACAGAGGGAAGGCTGAAGCAGGAGGATTGCCCACTAGTTAAAGGCTAACCTAAGCTGTATAGTGAGTTCCAGACCAGCCTGGGTTACAACCAGAGGATTCTGTGAAAATTTAAACTAAAATTTGGAAAGGCAAGAACTTCTTCATAGTGCAGTAGACTTTGGGCATGCCTAACATCCTTCTACCTCCTTCTAATTTCCCCTCAGGTATACTATATTAAATGTGTTCCATGTCTGAATATGTCTTCCTGTCTATTTTAAGGACTTGATATCATACAAATGATTCCATGATATTGAGCCTTACAGAAAAATCTAGGTCTTCTGGGTAAGATGGTGGTATAACAGTCACACCAACCAGCCTAGGGAGGGATTTAAGCAAAACCGCAGCAAAATACACTCTTCTTCCAAAGGTGAAGTTCTATAGATTATTATCAGCCACAGCAGAGAAGCAGGAGAGACTAAGATCTACCAGAAAGGAGGAAAACAGCCAGAATCCCGCTGAGGAGCTTGTGGCCTCAATCCACGTGGATCTTGGCCCCTCCAACACCCCCCGAGCCTGGGGCCAAGCTGCAGGAGCAGAGACCAAACAAAGGGATTTTCCAACCACATCAGTTTCCTTGAAAAGTCAAGAAACCTGAAGGGGAGACAGCAGAAACCAGCTGAGGAGCTGCTGAAGGGGATACAGGTGGGACCAGCTGAGCAGTTCCAGTACAACTCCAGGCTTACTGCACTCTCCCATCCCCCAACCATCAGAACCAAAACCTCTGGAGAACTCATTCATCCCCCAGGATGCTCTATACCCTTAACCCTGCTGATCAGAACACCAGATCCATGGCACAACATGAAGGGTTCAAGGTGGGTACTCAGAAATGGTGAGAGTGGAAGCCACCCCACATGGTAACAAGGCTGACTGACAAAAAATTAGGTACATAGGTCTGCACTGGAAATGTTAATATCTCCTTCCATGTCAGGGCAGGTTATGGGTTACATATTCTTAGTTAGCTTTACCATTCTCAATTAAGCTGTATTTGGGGGTTGACTAATGTTGACTTTGATGCTTTCAGATTTATAGGGCCTTTGTCTTTCTCTTATCATTAATGGGGACAGAGTGATTCAGGCTTTGGAACAAAAAAAAAGGCTAACCAAAAATCAGTAGATGGGAAGACGCGATAAAAATTAAGGCAGAAATTGATGACATAGAAACAAACAAAAAATCCAAAGAGTCAATGAAACAAAGAGTTGGTTCTTTGAAAGGATAAACAAGATTGATAAACGCTTATAAAATCTGACCAGAAGAGAGAGAGGAAATCTTTGCCAGCTACACATCTGACAGAGGATGAATATCTAGAATATACAAAAAAAAAAAAAATAATAAGAAATCAAACAACCCAATTAAAATGCTTCATGGAGCAAAATAGAGAATACTCAAAAGATGAAATACAGATGGCATATCAACATCTTAAAAAGTGTTCTACTTCCTTAACCATCAGGAAAATGCAAATTAAAACTACTTGGAGGGCTGGAGAGATGGCTTAGTGGTGAAGCGCTTGCCTGTGAAGCCTAAGGCCCCCTGTTCGAGGCTCGATTCCCCAGGACCCATGTAAGCCAGAGGCACAAAGTGGCGCATGCATCTGGAGTTTGTTTGCAGTGCCTGGAGGCCCTGACTGCTCCCATTCTCTCTCTATCCTTCTGCCTCTTTCTCTCTCTGTCTGTAGCTCTCAAATAAATAAACAAACAAACAAAAATGAAAAAAAAAAAAAAAACTTGGAGATTCCATCTCACTCCTGTCAGAATGGCTATCATCAAGAAAACAAATGACAATAAATGTTGGAGAGGGCGCAGAAAAAAGGGAACCCTTCTACACTCTTGGTTGGAATGCAGTCTTGTACAGCTTTTGTGGAAATCAGTGTGAAGGTTCCTGAGACTGCCAAAAACAGATTTACCATATAACCTAGCTATAGCACTCATAGGCATATATCCTAAGGACTCTTTTCACTACCTTAGAGATACTTGCACAACAATGTTTATTGCCCACTCTATTCACAATAGCTAGGAAATGGAACCAGCCTAGATATTCCTCAACAGATGAGTGTGTAATAAATATGTAGTACATTTACACAATGGCATTCTATTAATTAGTAATGAAAAATGAAATTATGAAATTTGCAGGGAAATGAATGGATATTGAAAGAATTATACTAAGTGAGGTAACCCAGTCCCAGAAAGCAAAATGTCTCATGTTTTCTCTCATATGTGGATCCTAGGTACAAATGTTCAGACTGGTGTGTGAGTTGGAGTAAAAGTCAGTAGCAGAGGCCAGTAAGATAGAAAAGGGCTACAAGGGAAGGAGGAGAGGGGTGGACTTAAGGGGATGGTGTTGTATATATGTAAGTAGATGGAAAGATTACTGCAAGTGGAATGGCCTAAAAGAGGTCAGAGAAGAGACTGAGTAAAAGGAGTGTGGGGACAGGGTTAATCAAAATTCAGGATATTGCCAATAAGCCACATGATAACCTACTTTATTGGATAATGGCACCCCAGAAGCCATAGACTGTTTCTAGAAAAATTTCAGTGCCAGGGATAGGATATCTTCCAGTGAGTTGTTGGCCAGGGAGGTCCCTGATACCCCCAAAACATTACAGGTTATTGCCAAGGCTCTGGGTTTCCCACCAGGAATAGATGATAAGACCCTATTGCTGAAGACTCCACATGCCTGGGCTGCAAGGTCATTTAGAAATCAAACTAGAGATGAGCTGAAAATCTTCTTCCAGTAGACCAGCCTAGAGAAAGCTTGAAAAAGCTGCACTACATGCAGCCTTATGAAAGACAGAAGCCATCAGTTGTGAAAACAGTGGACACTGTAAGCCTCAAGTTTGGACAGCCAGGCCAAATGAGCCAACAGGTGCAATAGTGGCATGTCTGTTATGGGGGGAACCAACTGCTCTCTAATCAGACTGGAAGCCCACTCTACAGGAGGGAACACATATCTGGTACTCAAAGCCTGGCCAAAAGCCTATGGTAGGGGAGAACATGGGCATTAGGAATATAATACCTGCTCTTGTCTGGCTAAGTGCATATATTATGCTCACCAAACTGCCCTGTGAGCACTTTACTTAATGTTCATACCCCAATAGTAGTGCTATTCTCACTTTTGGTTAGAGAAACTTCTCTTTTCAGATGGTGGTGACCACTGAGATGACCCAAAAGGTACCATTGTGCTGAGAAGACATGACAGAGAACTATTCAACACTGAAACATCTCTATCACACCTTCCAAGCCCCAGGGTCCATTGCACAAGAGGTGGCAGACACAGTGTAAGAGGCAAAGGAATGGTAGGACTAATTACAATGCAATTGAACAGACACAAATTAGCCTTGAGATCTATGACCTACAATGCCTAGCACTATCTTCACAAGACCCTCATAATAGGAGGAAAAGATGATAACATCAAAATAAAAGAGAATCTAATGTAGAGAGGGAGGCGATACCATGAAGTATAGATTTGTGAAGGGGAAAGTGGGGGAGGGCAGGGAATTATCATGGTTTATTGTCTGTAAGTATCGAAGCTGACAATAAAAAGGAAAAAAAAAAGAAAGATCTAATTTCAGAAATAATACAGGGTGACTATTTAAGGCAGGATAAAGTAACTTGCTTTAATAATGATGGTCCATGCCTGTTCCTGCAGCATTCAGGAGGTTGAGGAAGCAGGATCAGCATGAGTTTGTAGCTAGCATGGGCTACACAGTGATTGCTAGATTAGCCTGGGATACAGAGAGAGACTTTTTCTCAGGATACTTATACTAAAAGTAACCATAAACATCTCCAAAGAACCATCTCAACTTCAGAAGTATGAGTTGCTTGACTTCTGTTTTACAACATAACCAAAATAATTCTCCAACTTGCAATTTGTCACTGAGTTTCCAATAAACGTTTTCTTGGAAATCCCAATTTTGGGAAGTTCAACTTGACTGAAATGTAAATGTTCTCTATAATTGCCATAGAATTTCTACAAAGTCTACATTCTTCACTAACCCTTTTGTGTAAGGTTATTATTTTTATAGAACTTGAATCATGTAATTATAAAGTCATGTAATTATAAAATATCTCCTAAGAAAAAGAGATTTTTGGAGAATGAATTTTTATAAATTTCACAAAAAAAATTGATGAAAAGTATTTTCCCCAGTCACAGGCTGGAAAAGAGGTTCAGAACATCAAGGTCAGGGAAACCCTCAACAGATGTTACAGTATGAATTGAATTTGGTGGCAACTGAGATTGATAAATTGGTATGCATAAATTGTTAGTGATTTGGAAACAAACCATCAGTGGAAATAAAATGAAGACTGAAGTTTAGAGTTATATGTATTTAACTTGGCATAAGAATTGAGACCATAAAATGTAAATGTGTTTGGAAAGGAAACAATTTGATCCAAATTTCTGAGAACCATCTCTAAAATTGCAAGCCTAAGCTCAAATCACTCAGACTTACTATCTTTCATCATTGCTTTGCCATGATTCTGAGCACTTTCCTTTAAACTACTTCTATTTTAGTCATTAATATTCGTATTTCCTTATCTCATCTATATTGCAGTTCCCGTGAGTGTGAGCTTTACCCCTCTATGCCCTGAACTTACCAGAATCTAGAACAATGCCTCATATGATGTTCTTAATAATTACAGGATAGTAAGTAAATCTGAATGTATAAATAAATGAGTGGATTTCAAATGAACCTAGCTAAGCAAGTTACACTACTAAGACCTGATTATTCACTCCTTTTACTTATCCAGATACATGAATGATATACCTGGAATTGGAGTAAAGAAAGATTACTTTTACCCATACTCATATAGGACATGTACTATAACAGTGCTTTCTAAACTATATTTACTTTGCAAATCATCTTCAATCTTTAAAACTTTTCATTTGTTCTAGATTGTGATGTGAGATAGAACTTTTGTTTTGACGACAGAGAATCTGAGAGCCAAGGTTGTATTTAGACAATGGGCAAATACTGTGGGCCATACTGGACAACTTGGGGTTCAAAAGACAGGATAAGGTTCTGAGACTAAGCAGCTTTGTGGAGTACTGTCACACCTTTGAGTGACCATAGTTTTCATTTGAATTAAGTATTTCAGTTTTTGCAGGCAAATACAATTGGGATGATATCCAATAGTATAACACACAAAGGGAAACAAATTCCTGATCAGCATGTCAAGTTCAATAAAATTAGTCAAAGTCTCAGAATCTAGTTTCAAAGTTACTTTTTTTTTTTTTTGGTTTTCTGAGGTAGGGTCTCACTCTAGCCTAGCTCAGGCTGACCTGGAATTCACAGCCTTGAACTCTTGGTGATCCTCCTACCTCTGCCTCCCCAATGCTGGGATTAAAGGCATGTGCCACTTTGCCCGGCTTCAAAGTTACTTTTTGATCAACTGCCATCCTTTAAAAATTTGCATTTGTCAGGATTGGGAAGCCAAACCAGATGAAGTACAGTTAAGCTATGGAAATTAAGAAAGATGAAAAAGAAGGTAGTGTGTAGGGGTTGAACAGCTGACTTTCATTCATGATTTCAAAGTTAAGCTCAGGAATTTATTGTTCATGTTAGAAGACAAATGATGACATCATAATAAAGAGAGCATAATGAAAGCACTCCTGAGCATTGATGAGATTAACTTTGTGGTGGGAGAACTAGTTATGTAAAAAGAAACTGTGAGGTATGGACAAAATGACTTATAAAATAGAGAAGACTTTTGATATTTAGTTTGTTTATGAGAGAGAGGGAGAAAAAGCATGGGCAATACCAGGGCCCAGATGCATGTGCCGCTTTCTGCATATGGCTTATGTGAGTACTGTGGAATTGAACCAAGTTTGGCAGGCTTTGCAAGCAAGCACCTTTATCAACCACACCATCTCCCTAGCGAAAGAAAACTTTTTACTTCTCTCCCCTGCCCCACATTTTCTTTTTCTCTCTGAATATTGCTATTCTCATTTCAGGTACATTACATAGCCATTGTTGATTTAATGCTAGAAGTATTACTTTTCTAAGTGTCAAGAGACTATTTCCTGCATCCTTGTAGTATATCTACAGGTTCATAATTAACTTGGAGTATTAAAATATGAACTTTTTTGAATTATTCAAAATTTATTATATATGCAACTTATTTTTCCAATTTTTATTTTACTTTTTATTTAGCAAATAGCATTTTTGTTATGGTTACAGTATTTTCAAGCTCAATTTCTTTTAGTTGATTGTCCTAACCCATCTCCCCAATCCACTATCTCTCCCTGAATATTGCTTCCTTCTTTCTGTTTACATGTTACATGTGTCCTTTTGCCCTTCTTTTACCCCTTCCTTGTCATCTCTTTTTACATTCTTTTGTCACATTTCTAGCTCTTTATATTTTGTTCAACTTTTCCATTTCATATACAAAAATATTAAAATGTAGGATATGCATATAAGAGAGCACATATGATTCTGGGTCATCTCACTTAATATAATTCCTTTCAGGTCCACCCACTTTCCACATTCTCTCTTTCTCTTTCTGACTCTTTGTTCTTCTCTCTCTTTTCCAAATAAATTAAATTAAATTAATATTTTTTTAAAAAGAATTGATGGACTGGAGATATGACTTAGTAGTTAAAGTGCTTGCCTACAAAGTGAAAGGACCCAAGTTTGATTCCCTAGGATCCATTTAAGCCAGCTGCACAAGGTGATGCATGCATCTGTACTTCATTTGCAGTGGGTGCAAGCTCTGGTGGATCCATCCTCTCTCTCTCTCTTTCTCTCTGCCTAGTCTCTCTCTCAAATAAAAATAAAAAAAAAAATGACTCTTCTGCCTCTCCCAAATAAATAAATAAAAAGAAAAGAAACAGAAAAAATATTTAAAAATTGAGGGCTGGAGCAAGGACTCAGTGGTTAAGGTGATTATACTTTTTGATATTGCTGTTCTCACTTTTGGTTGGAGATCCTTCATTTTACATTGGGTAGCAAATGCCAGAGAGAACCAAAACTCATAAAAATGACAAAAACAAAAAAGCCTAATGCTTAGTGCCAGATTAGTCATGTCTTTTACACCTATCTAGAGAAGATTGCAGAAGTGGCTAATAGATTATAAGTGCTGCACTCACTGCTAGCCAGAAAAAACTTCTGTAGGGAGAAGGCTGTAGACATAGATACAGGGGAGAGTGAAAAGTCATCAAAGAAGAAGACAAGAGGCTGTTGAGAGCTCAACACTAAATGAGATATATATCATGCCCTCTAAGGCTCAGGGAAAATTGTAAAAGATGGAAAGGAAAGAATGCAAGAGCCACAGGGCAGAAAGGAGTACTTTGGAACACTATTATCTTCACATAAACTTACTGGTACACTCCTGTCCCCACAGTGATTACCAGTATGCTTACAGGATTTGTACTGTTCTGAGTCCATCAACATTTTGACATGGAGGACAGAAGAGGCAAAAGGAAAGAGACAACAAACGGAGGCAGGACTACCTAAAAAGAGAACAGTCCTCCCTAGGTTGGGAGCAGGAAAGAGGATAGAGGATAATGGGACAGGAATATGATCTACTTACAGTACATGTAAATATTAAACATCAATAACAATTAAAATAAATTAAAACAAACAAGAAAAACAAGAACCATCTTTCTTTTCTGTCTAAAGAAATGTACTAAGCTACTAATGACATCTAAAAGCTGAGTATCAAAGGATGGAAATCAAATTACCAACATATTAAGATCTTTATCTTTAATATATTTTAGTATTTATCAGAAAGCAGGTTCCAGTTTAACTCTCTTAAGTTGTTGGAATTTTGACATGTTTGGAAGATATCTTCATTTGTAAAATGATACTCTATCATTTTAAAAAGAAAAATCACTAATATAATCAAGTTATCAATTACAGTTTTCACTTAAAATTATTTCTTATAGCCAGGCATGGTGGTGCATGCCTTCAATACCTGCACTCAGTAGGCAGAGGTAGGAAGGCCACCATGAGTTTGACACCACCCTGAGACTGCATAGTGAATTCCAGGTCAGTCTAGGCTAAAGTGAGACTCTACTTCAAAAAAATTTATTTCTCCTTACCTTACTATGTTAGTCTTATTTACTAAGGAAGAAAACAAATGTACTTTCTATGAAATACACATATCTAGTATCAGTTTTTGTCTGTGGCTTAGAATTTTGAGATATTATCAAAATTGGAAATTAAGTTTTCTTAATCCAGAACAAAACAAAGTGTTGCAGGCAGAAAACAATGACTAAGAGTAGCTTGTGGGAGGAAAAGGTTTATTTTGGCTTACAGACTTAGTGGAAGCTCCATGATGGCAGGGGAAGACAATGGCACAGGCAGAAAGTGGACATCACCTCCTGGCCAACATCAATTGGATAACAGCAGCAGGAGAGTGTGCCAAATACTGGCAACAGGAAGCTGGCTATAACACCCATATGCCCACCCCCAACAATTCACTGCCTCCAGGACGCTAAAATTCCAAAATGTCCACTATCTAGGGTCCTAGCATTCAGAACACATAAGTTTATGGGACACACCCCATTCCACCCCTAGCACCCATAAATTGATTATTATCCATGATGTAAAATGTAATGCATTCAGTCCAACTTTAAAAGTTCCCATAGGTTTTATCAGTTCCCAATGATGTTCAAACATCCCCATAGTCTAAGGTCTTTACTGAGCCACAATACCAAAATAATAACAATAATAATAATAGTATAGAATAAATATTCACACACTGTTTGATTCAGGTCTCCCCATATACTTACGTGTTCTGAATGCTTAAGTCCCCAGCTCGTGGGCAGTTTGACAATAGAAGCCTCCTAGAGGCTGGGGGCAGGCTTATAGCTGAGATAGCCAGCTTCCTCTTGCCAGTGTTTAGCATACTCTCCTGCTGCTATTGTCTACCTGATTTTGGCCAGGAGGTTATGTCCACCTCTGTTCATGCCATTGTTTTCCCCGGCCATCATGGCTTTCCCCCTAATGTCTGTAAGCCCAAATAAATCCTTTCCTTCCAAAAGCTGTTCTTGGTCAGGTGTTTTCTGCCAGCAATGTGAACCTACTGAAAGAGTAAAATGGGTACCAAGAAGTGCTGTTTGTTGTAGTTAGAAACCTGACTGTATGGCTTTTGGCCTTTTGGGACTGATTTGAGGGAAGAATGAGAAAGGATTAGAAACTTTGGCCTAGGAGACACCTTGAGGGTATGTAAGTACAACTTGATGGAATATTCTGGACAGAGTTGAAAAACCTGAATGTAGTAAGAACTATGGACTGTGAGGCTTGGCTTATGAAGGTGAGAAAGAGCTTTGCCTGGACTGCACTAGAAGCAATTTGTATGAGAGGCTTGCTTTCATGCCTGTGTCCTGAAAACTTGTGCAGGGTTGCATTGCTTGGAAATGGACCAGTGGGAGCAGAGGGATATGGCACAGAAGAAATGAAATCTTTGGGCCAAAACTGTTGCCCATTCATCTGCAATTGTTTGAGAAATTAAAACCTTTGATATTGGGCCAGCTGATCTGCATTGGGACAAGTGGAAGACTGCAGGGTCTTTTGAAGGGGCCTGAACACTGAAGGAGTGTCCTATTTTTAAAACTCTGCTTTATTCTCCCCTGGATTAATAAGTTGGTAGCTCACCAGGTACTATGGAGTATAATAAATACAGGAAAGAGAGAGTCATTGAATTTGTAATGCAGTTATGTATTTTTGAAATGCCCAAGGTCAGTGTGAAGCAGGCTTGGTGATTTACCTGCATGGGGCAATGTGGATGGTCCATGGGTTGCAGTGGAGATTCAGTGGAAAGATCAGGGCTATGGGATAGCTGCCAAGGAGAGCTGCCAGCACCAGATGAAACTTTCCAGGAATGTGAGAGACACCTGGATAGAATTATCGGACTTAACAACTTGTCAATGACTAGAGTTGTTGGACTTGGAACTACAGAGTTTGATGTTTTCCCTGTTCCTTTTAATTTTGTATTGGTTCATTTTCTTTGCTATACCCAATGTCATCTTTTGCAGTTTAATATTTATTATGTGCAATTAAGTTTTTTTCCCCCTTTAGTATTATGGCTCACTTAAAAGACCTTGGACAATGGGGATATTTGAATAACAATGAGATTGATAAAAACGTTGGGGACTTTTAAATTTGGACTGAATGCATTGATGTAGTAGTTTGAATCGATGACCCCCAATATATTCAGTGTTTTATTAGTCTGTAGTTTGTATCTCCAGCCACCTGGCTGAAGGCAGTGTCACTTGGCAGATATTAAGTTGTGGTGGTGGGTTTGAGATTTCAGTCTAAAGATATGCAAAGTGTGCCTAGCTGGAATTCCTGAAGTGTGCTGTGTGGTGTGGCTTTTGGCTTTTCTCTCTCTCTGTGTTTGGTCCTGTAAGAGCAGGCCAGCTTCTTCTGCCTTTATGGAACTTCCTCTGGATCTGTAAGCTTCAATAAATCCCTTCCTCCATAACTGTACCTGGTCTGGAAGTTCATCTTAGTGAACCTGAAGCTATGGGCTACAGAAGTTGGTACTAGGAGTTGGATGAGAAGAACCTGACCATGTGGATTTTGGTCTTTTAGAACCTTTGTTTTAGAGGAATAGGCATGAACTTGGTTCTTGCAACTGAAGACTCCTTCTGGAGTGCTAAGCCAATTATTATGGACTATTCTGATGAGAGTTTGAGAATAGTAAGTGCAGACGATATTGAACTTCAAGGCTTGGCTTATGAGCTTTCTTGGAACTGGGCTTCTGGCCTAAGGGCTGACTATGTTCTGCTGCCCAGGCCCAGGGTTTGATCATGGTTAAATCTGTAATGGACTGGTGTGCTTGGCTAAAGGTATTAGACAGAGAAAAAAAAAAATTTTTTTTTTTTTTTTTGGTTTATCGAGTTAGGGTTTCACTCTAGTCCAGGCTGACCTGGAATTAACTATGTAGTCTCAGGGTGGCCTTGAACTCACAGCAATTCTCCTACCTCTGCCTCCCAAGTGCTGGGATTAAAGGCGTGCACCACCATGCCCAGATTGGACAGAGAAATTTAAGATCTTAAGTTGGAAAACCTCAAGCAAGTTAAAAATTATAGTCACTGAGACTGGTTTTAGGTTGTTGATGCTGCTATTGTGAAACATATTAGCAATCTTAAGTATGGTGGCCCAACTGCTTTACATTAAAACAGTGGAGAAGATGCCTGAGGAAAGACTGTTAGAAATGCAAACTTTTTTAGGAAGGAGTTGAAGGGAGAAGGAACCTGCATTTCAAGGCTATTTGTTTTCTCCTTTACCAGTGTAAAATACTGTGTGGCTACATGGGTCACACCTGAGTTTGCACGTAAGCTCATCTACATGTTGAGTGATTCTAAAGATTTAGAGCATATGACAGTTAGTAATCATTACCAGTCCTTGTTGGAAACATGACCTTTAGGTTATGACCACATTTCAAAGATGTTTTTTTAACATAAGTGAGGGGACCAGGGAGATGAAAATTTTGATCCAATGTGATCTGATCAATCTGATCTGAGTGTGAGAACACAAAGACGTAGTATAGAATTGAAATATGTTCACAGAGATAATTTCCTTTAAAGCAATGAAGATATAACCTTTGGGGTAATTAATACTAGGGATAAACATTTCTACCAGAGAAAATATATAAATTAGAATATAATTTCAATAAGTCTGTACTCTTAATTTCACAGTAAATGACAAGGTAAAGGAATACTGTATTCCTTGGAAAAATAAAGCTATTTCATGTGACCACTGATGATTGGTACAATATTGAACTACTCTCATGAAGTCTATAATGCCATTTTCAAGGTTTAGATAATTTTTCTTAGCACTATTTCATTATCCAATATTTTAAAAGTGAATAAAAGCAGGGCTGGAAAGATGGCTTAGCAGTTATGGCACTTGCCTGGGAAACCAAATGACCCAGGTTCCCCATAACTCATGTAAGCCAGATGTACAAGGTGGCACATGCATCTGGAATTCATTTGCAGTGACTTGAGACCCTGCTGTACCCATTCTAATTCTTTCTGTCTGTCTCTTTTCGATCTCTCTCTGTTTGTAAATAAATAAGTAAAATATATTAAAAATTTAAAAAGGGAATAAAACAATTTAAATGTATGTTTTATATTTACATGAGAAGATAATAAAATACATATTTTCAGTATTTGATTTTGAAAGAAATGGAGATTTTGTTATATGTATCTCTTAGAAAATTAGAGTGTGGGACTAAAGAGATGACTCAATGGTTAAAGTTCTTGCTGTGCAGCTCTGAGTTCTTGAGTTAGGGTCTGAAGACCAGCTGTAAAAGCCAGAAGCTGTGGTTGGCTTCTGCAAACCCAGTGCACTTAGGCGGAAAAGGGAAGAGGAGTCAGATGAATTTCCTGGAATGAACAGTGATCAACAATGAGAAACCCTATCTCTTGGATTAAAGTCATGGCTCAGCACTTGATTGCAAAGCCTGATGGATTGGGTTTGATTTCTCAGTATCCATGTAAAGCACAGAGTGTTGCATGAGTCTGTAGTTCATTTATATAAGTAGGAAGCACTGACATGCCCACTCTTTCTCCTTCCCTCCTCTCTCTCTCTTTCTCTTTTATTGTTTTTCTCTCAAATAATACATAAACAAATGTGTTTAAAAAGAGATAAACTTTATCTCTAACAAGATGGAAGGCAAGGACTGACCCAAAAGTTATTTTTAACCTCTTCTTGTATGGCATGGTATGTATAAATACACAACACACACACACACACACACACACACACACCATAAATAAATATTTTTTAAAGACCAGGTTAAAATAAATTAATGTGGCTATATATCCTTTGGTAAAATATTTCTTCAATTTAAACAAATTTTGAAAGTGAAAGATGAAAAAAATATTGAAATGCTATTTAAATACAAGGTAAGTACAATTATATGACTAGGTCAGACTTTAATAATCGCTTTTTCTCATTCCTGCTTTTTCCTTGCCCAAAATTTATAATTACTTTGAGGACTTTAAAGGTGTATTTTTCATAGAATTTCACTCCCTTTCTAAGCCTAAGTCAAGAATTACAGTGGGTCCAAACCATGAATATTTATTTCTACCTCTTTTGCTAATCGTTGTTGTAGAAATGGCCAGTGAGATATAGGATCAGAATTGTTTGTAAAGCTGTTCCAAAATTTAAAGCAATGTCTCTCTGTACTTGACGTGACTTGATCTGTGATGTTGGCCATAGGGCAAAAAGCTCAAATACAATTCCTCAGAGGATGCATTGAGGACATAAGTTTTAGTGAATTCATGTTGCTGACCTCCAGATGTGAAAATAATGCCTTCTGTTAGGTCAGTTTAGTATTCTGCTAGTTGTTCAGACTATATTCAAATCATAACAAGAATATTTTTTGCAATTTAAAATGTATGCTTACAGATTAACACATGACAATTTAATTTAAAATAGAATTTTGTCTACACTACTTTTTTTTCACTGAAGGCAGGTATTTGTCCATGCCTGCTGGCATAATTTAATGTCTAATTCACCATCATATCATATAATGCAATCATGTAAGTACCTCACATTAATTATTTTATTAAATATAGATATATTATTATTGTTCCATGAACCAGATCATTTTTCAGTATTTTCTTGACTTCAGTTGTTTCTGCTAATTAGTTGAGAGACTAGAGACCTAGACCTGTGTTTTAGAATTTTAATGCTTTTTATTAAATGGGAATGTGATCTTACCATCTGATTCTAGATTCAATATTCTTTTTCTTCCAGTGGATTCTGATCATGGCTTTATTTGGTAGAAGAAAATGCAACCATAGGAGAAAATGGAAAAGCAAAACTGAAGCTGAATAAATTGCAGACCATTGACATTAAGTGCTAGTGCCAGAATTGGTCATCATCAACATGAATTCCTGTGGTTTCCTATAGTATTACTTTGTAGTATTGCATCAAAAGAATGATTGTATGCTTAGAGATGCATCACATAGTCCCACTCTCAACTATTCCCCCCACTCACTTCCAAATACTTTACCATCTCGAAGTTCACTTGCAGAAGGAAGGGCAGGAGAGAATAATGGCTGGAAGGCGAGGTGAGGGTCCTGCGATACTCTCCTCATTCCTCCATTACCATTATCTTGGACCTGGCTTCACTTTATTGTTCTGCTCAACTAGTAGGCTTGGCTACCTGACAAGTGCATTTTCTTCTCCAAAATGACCATGGGGTGATCATGTCATGCTTAGAGGGGTGTGGGGAGTGAATTACAGTACACATAATCTGCTTCTTAAATACCAGTTTTATCAGGCCAGGCATGGTGGTGCACGCTGTTAATCTCAGCACTTGGGAGGCAGAGGTAGGAGGATCTCAGTGAGTTTGAGGCCACCCTGCGACTACATAGTGAATTTCAGGTCAGCATGGGCCAGAGTGAGATCCTACCAGAAAAAAAAATCAGTTTTATTATTTGGTTTTCCTTTATTTTTATTCATTCATTAGAGAGGGGGAAGGAGGGCCAGAGAGATGGCTCAGCAGTTAAATTGCTTGCCTACAAATCCACAGGACCCAGGTGTGATTCCCCAGGACCCACATAAGCCAGGTGCACAAGGTGGTGCATGTGTCTGGAGCTCCTTTGCAGCTGCTTTAGACCCTGATGCACCCATTGTCATTCTCTGCCTGCCTGTCTGTCTCTCTCACTCTGTCTGTACCTCATTCATTCTCTCTCTCAAATAAATAAATAAAAATAAAATATTTTTAGAGAGAGAGAGAGAGGGAAGGAGAATATGAGTGTGCCAAGGCCTCTTGCTACTGCAAATGAACTCCAGATGTATGTACTGCTTTTTTGTATCTGACTTCATATAGGTACTGAGAAACCAAACCCTAACTGTCAGGTTTTAAAAGCAAGACCCTTTGACCACTGCATAATTTCCACAGCCCTATTTTTATTTCTAAAGCATTTTTTCTAATATTTCTCTCTCTAAAGAAGCAAAATTCATTTTTTCCATTATGTAAAATACATTTCAATTCATATTTAGTAGAAAGTAGCTATGGAAATATTAACTTTAGATATGTTTTGTTGTAAATTATAAAGTGATGTAGTAATGTAGACAAACTCCAAGTTCTAATGTGAATAGATTTGCTATTTTTTTTTATCTTAGTGTGTGCAATTTCTACTACAGGAAAAAACTTGAAAGTGGGAGGCTGTAATACATTTATCCGCATGTATCTTCTTGTTAGCTGTGAGGAAATATTAGAACAAAAAGAGCAATATAATTATTTAAATGTAAGATCATAAATCATTGTGAACAGAGAAGCGCCCAGCAGGTTTAGCATCAAGTGAGAGATTATTTGTATTTGGGAGTGATTCATTTTAAAAAGAGACTAAATTGGAAGTCACTTCAGGAAACAGTAGGGTCATCTGCTCAGCTATAGACGAATCTAGTATTCTCTCAGAAAAAGCTCTAAGGTAAAAATTTTATGAGTCCAATATAAACATATTTTGTGACTCTAGGTTTTCATTGCTAATTAATAATTAAGTCATGTCAGTCATTTTAAATGTTGTATTATAAAAGTTAATATTGTTCTTAATATTAATTGAATTTATGGTGGCAAATTTTGAATGAATAGTAAAATCATATAGAAATCATTTTTAGCTTGTAAATAGTATGTAATCCTTAGTAATTCTCAACTTCCTCAGCAAAAGGCTGTTACCTAGAGAGCATCTACTACTTAGAAAGTAGAGAGTATTATGTCATGCAGGTGCAGTGGTATGGACTGATCTCTTAGGTGACAGACTAGTGTCCTACTCTCAACTCTGGCACATTTTTCTACCCAATGCGTTTAAACTGTAGCCCCACTAAGAAATTTCAGGAAGTTTATCACTATTGTGTGTGTGTGTGTTATTCTAGGTTTTTTTTTTTTTTTTTTTTTGGTTTTCTGAAATGTTAGGCCAAACAAAATTCCTCCCTCTGTGTGTTGACATTGTTAAAATAAATAAATTATTTTAAAATGTGTCATATATGTGATACTTAACTACAGAAAATATTATATCTGATAGACTTTGTTACTATTCAAATTAATGAGTTCAGAAACAATTTGTAACTTCCGTGCTATCATATGAAGAACATTCAAGAGAAGCTAAGAGCCTATGTCCTTACTTTATATTGGTAAAGCAATATTTCTGCCTTTAAATCTTGTATATTATTGTTTGGTAAGAGGCCCCTTTTTTTCTCTGTCTCTAGAGTGAGAATCAGTTGCATTGCCCTGAAGCAATTGTGTGGCAGTGTCTAGGAAGAAGAGAACAATTCATGGTGCTGCACTCTTCCCCTTGGCATCTGCAGAGGCAGAGGAGAAAAGTGATGAAGGATAAGAAGATGATCAGTCACGGCTGGAGCCCAAGAAGCCTCTGAAATTGCTGGCTGTGTGCATGTGTGTTTTGATTTGCAAGAGTGTGAGAGTCATTTTGACGATGGTAGACACTGAATCATACTTTAAAACTAGCATGGGTGAGAGAAGAAATGTCTTGATATTTTAATGTGGCTAACTTCAGTAGTGATATTGGGACATTCATTGCAAATTTACCTAATTTTGAAGTGATTTTTTTAAACCTAGCAGTATTGTACTAGACAGCTAATGCTATATGACTACCAACTTAATCATTTATAATGCAGAAATAAAACTACCCCACAAGGAGTTCCTGACAGAGCATTTTTTTCATAGTTACTTTTGTTGTTGTTATTTTATATAGTTTTTGTTTATTCATGAGAGAGAGAGAATGGCTGTGCCAGGGCCTTCAGCCACTGCAAATGAACACCAGATGTGTGTGTCCTCTTGTTTGCCTGTGTGACATTGTGTGCTTGCATCACTGTGTGTCTGGCTTATGTGAGACCTGGAGATTCAAACATGAGTACTTAGGCTTCTCAGGTAAGCACCTTAAGTGCTCAGCCATCTCGCCAGCCTTGTTAGTTTGCTTGTTTCTTGAGACAAGGTCTCACTCTATAGCCCAAGGAGATCTGGAACTTACTGTGTATGAGAGGGAGTCAGGTAACTTTGTTAGGGAGTTATGGTGACTGGGCTTCTGAATGTAAGAAGCAGGACTATCTCTGGGCCTATCCTTGCAGTTTCCACTTTGCTAGAGATCATAGTATGATCTAACTTCTTTTCCCTAGATCTGATTTTCTACAAACAACCTGGGACCCTCCTAGGAGGGAGGTCTTTCTGAGGATTTAAATCTAATCCTGACATTGTGGTTGGTCAAGTTTATCCCCCAAAACTTGGTGTCATGGTTAGCATCTTTCTGAGAGAGCCCCCTCAACTGAGCTGGAAGGTGGGGCCTACCACCATAAGGTTATAAATAGATGCATGTGAGGGGACAAGCTTATTTCCTTGGTCACCCATTCATCACTTCTGGTGAGGATCCCCCTCATCTTGGCCCAGTCAGGCTGAGACAAAGAGAAAACGCCCTCCTACTTTCCATAAGGACTCTTTACCCCCTCTTGCCCTCCATGTGGCAAGAGCTTTTGGTACCTTCTTTTCTGTCAGCCCTATGGTTTTTCTAGGCCTACCACAAGGGCTCTCAGGCCACATGGGTATATTCATTTTCCTTCTCTTGGTTCTGTACTTTGCTCAATAAATATAATAATTTAGTAATCATCCTTCTCAGTCATATTTTATTCAATTTTTGGTTTAAAGTGGACACAAACCTAGGATTTGGGGTTAAAGAACTTTCCTGAACCCCTAACATCCCATTTCATATTAGTGGCTCTGGTGGGACTAAAGAAGGATAATTCTTATATTTTGAGAGGGAAATGGGATGATTTGGACACGTTCCATTTTTTACCTGCCTTTATTTTAAATTCCAATTCCACTGAACCCCTAACCCCCTGATTCATATCCCAGGCTGGATTTGAACTCATGAAAATACTCCTGCTTATATATCCCTAATGATGGTGATGTGGGGAGAAAGAGTTCTGAGGAATTAGAACTTCCATGCCAGAAAAACTCAAGTCTCCAGTTCTTGTCCACATGAGCAAACAATTGAAAAGGGCAGATTCAAGGGAAGGGTAAGCCATGAGATTTATTTTAGGGAGAGTTCAGATGAGGGAAAGCAAAGCAGAAGAGGCTGAGGAAATATCCCTTGTATCTCTCTGAGGGAAAGAAACCTCTGAGGAAGTACCCGAGGAACAAAGAGGCTCTGGGATGGAGAGGTGGTTCAGTGGTAAAAGAAAGAGGGTCCCATACACAGTTCAGGTCCAGCGGTATGAGGCTCACATCCAATTAGAAGGCACCTCGTGACCAGGCTCAGGTGTGTAAGGGAAGGAACTGACTGGTTGGTGAGTTCAAGAGGCTGACTCATGCAGGGCCAGCCCACATGCAGTGAACCTGAGAATAATTGGAAAGAAGCAGGAAGCTCATGTGGGTTTTGTAGCTTGAGATGTCTTGGATGAGATGTAAGTTCTAGTTTTTTTTTTTTTTTAATATATATATATTTTTTATTTATATTATTTTGATTTTACATTCATAGTAAAGGATCCATTGTCCTCCTCCCTGTCCTCCCTCTTTCAAAGGGACCCTTGTCAATGACAAGGCAGGCAAAGTCCCTACTTAACTACCCAGCTCCCAATCCTCATCACTAAGATAAAGGATGTGAACTGCCACACCTAGCTAGAGTTTTTAACTGTAAATAATTATTAGGCTGGAAGGACTTGTTTTTCTATTGGAGTGATAGCTAACATTTGTCAATCAGAAAGATATTTGAAGTGGAAAATGATATTATCCAAAGGCACAGAAGAGAAAATACACTCTAGATTGAAGTAGATAGCTCATAAAGGAAGCATATGTATTAAAAGTGAGCTTTCTGGCAGAGTGTGGAATGCTTCATGACCAATGAGATAAATAGCAGCCTAACTGGTTCTGAAAGTTGCTGAGACATGGAGTGACTGATTTAACTGGAAGTAATTTGTCTGGAAGAAAATCCTAAGGGAGATCCAATTAGGAAGTTATTGCCAAAGTGAGTGGAATACTGGACTGGAGGTGTTAGTAATCAATGTCTTTTGGGCAGAGATTGTCATTTCAAGGTTTTAGCCTCTTTCAAATGAATTCTTTAATTCTATATGATTTCTTAGTCCACCAAGAGGGTAACTTGTACTGCCTTGGTGTTTGAATGTGCACAGTGATTAATAAGAATGGAAGACAACAATGAAAAAAGGAAGCCGAAAGAACAACAACCAAACAAAAACTAGGCCATTGTAACAAGACTGCCAAACTTAGTTAGTGGGCACATATTTTCATCGTTTCACAAATTGTCATCGAGAAAGTACTCACATACTAAATTATTCTAATCACCAAGTATATTTCTATTATTTTCCCTTCTTATTACCTTTTCTTTTTAAGTAACATGTTCCTTCTCAGATCCTTGTCTCTATAATCCAATTTTGGAAAAATCTAAAACTTTGCCTTTGGGCTGCAACAAGTAATACAGAAGAATTTTCAGAAGCTTATGAAAAGTAAAAATGAGGGAGAAAGGAAAAAGGAAACAAACCTTACAACTTTACCTAGGGATTT
The DNA here is from genome assembly GCA_036365145.1 of Orientallactaga sibirica. Taxonomy (NCBI): domain Eukaryota; kingdom Metazoa; phylum Chordata; class Mammalia; order Rodentia; family Dipodidae; genus Orientallactaga; species Orientallactaga sibirica. The sequence continues at coordinate 22,117,508 of JAEOAD010000033.1, forward strand.
CAAGCAATATAAAATAGCTTTATAAAAGAAAAGCACAGGCAGTATTTATGTAAGTTATAAGATGTTGGTTTTTTTTAAGGAAGAATGATTCATAATCTTGGTAAAGGTCCTTTATTTCAAATGGGCTCTATTTTTCAGAACCGGTGTAACCTACACATGATTCCCTGCTTTTAAGCAGCAGTTTTCAATGTGAGCTCAGCTAAGGAGTTCACATATATTTTACACAGATGTGGCACTCATATTTACAAAATTTCTTGTTGATAATGGAAAAAATAACCACAGCTCTCCTTAAATGGGAATTGATATATTATTCTGAATCCAAATATGAGTATCCCAGAAATACAGATTTAAGTTACCCCAAAATTAATGTTGTTGGGATAAAACATGGAGTGATCTGGTTGGAATCTGGAAGAGGGTCAGTCCCCAGACGGTTAGCTTGTCTAGTGCCAGAGGGTGCTACACAAGCAAATGACTGACATCTTATCCAAACAACTCTCAGTCTAAGCTACTCAGCTGTAAAAAACCTGACATGATGCTCAAACAAGTGCAGTAGTGGCACACAGCCATGGGGGGTAACTAACTGCTCTTGATTTGGCTAACAGATCCACTCAGTGGAATGGAACTCATAGCTGGAACTGGGATACAAGTCAAAAACATGTCCAAAAAATGAGCCCATTCTCCAATATAAAGCTCCCACCAAATGTGGGCTAGAAGAGGACCTATGCATATAAGAGACTCTCTAAAATAACAATGCCCATCCCATCTATCTGGTACCGACTAAACTCTCCATTGGAGAGTTTGTTTCTCTTTTTCAGATGGATGCCAAACCTGAAGGGAGGATCAGCCTATCACACCTCACCAGGGCCCCAGCTGAAACCATAATGTAACAGGGGAAATGGGCAAGAATGCAGCTTTCTTGGTGAACCTGACACCAGAACAAGGCTGAAGGAGATAAACACAGAGAACATTCAACTCTTACTAAGCCAGATATCCAGAGACACAGAGGCTCCCGAGACCTCACCACTGAAGTAGAACTAAAATGAACCCAACGTGGCTCAGGGAAATTCACAGAGGAGGGGGTGGAAACTGTTAGGAGCCACAAGTTGGGTCATTATGCACAGAGACATTGCCTTTCCCCATAATTGTTGGCTACCCCCATAATGCATGACCCACATTCCCCAATGAGGAGGGTCCTTTCGGAGGGGGAGGACAGGGAGGAGGCTACCAGAGGCACCAACATGAATGTAAAATTAAAAGAAATTAAAAAAATCCATGTTCCAAAATGTTAACAATTTCATGAAGTTTTTTATAACTACAGAACAATAGAAAGCCATTAATCAAGGTCCACTTCAAATACTTTTGTCAAAGCATCAAGTGGGTGGATAACAGCAAGCAGGGAAACACATGCTATAGGCCATGGATGCTCACTGATGACATTCTTAGCCTTTTGGTTGGTTGAAGCTAGGAGTCTGTTCATAGATTCCACATGATTTACTTGACAATAATCAAAGGATGTTAGGACACACACACACAGGCAATAGGTAGCCATTAATGGAACTAAGATAGACCAAGGTGCAGGAAGATTGTAGATGAATTGGAAATATTGGCCTAAGAGACACCTTGCAATATTTCTCTATGTACAGCTTGATAGACTATTCTGGTCAGAGTTAAAAGACCTGAATTCAGTAAGAACTAAGGACTGTGAGGTTTGGCTTATGAGGGTGAGAAAGAACCTGGACTGGGGTAGAAGCAGTTTTTCTGAGAGGCTTGGTATTATGTCTGTGCCCTGAGAATTTGTGTAGGGTTGCATTGTGTAAAAATGGACTGGTGTGAGCAAAGGGATATGACACAGAAAAAAATGAAATCTTTGGGACAAAACTGCTGCCCATTCATCTGCAATTGTTTGAGAAATTACAACCATTTATATTGGGCCAGCTGATCTGCATTGGGATAATTTGAAGACTGCAGAGTTTTTTGAAGGGGCCTGAACGCTGAAGGAGTGTCCAGTTCTTCAAAGTCTCCTTTATTCCCTCCTGCATTAAAAAATTGGTAGCCTACTTGGTGTCATGGAGCATAAGAAGTGCAGGAAAGAGAGGATCATTGAATTTGCAACACAGTTTTGTTTTCTGGAAATGGCTATGGGCAGTGTGAAGCAGACTTATTACCTGCATGGATGCTCAATGAAGCCATAAAGATGGGTTGCAGGTGGAGTCCCAGTGGAGCTATCAGGACTATGGGTTGGCTGCCAAGGACAGCTGCCTGGACTGGATGAAGTTTTCCAGGACTGTGAGTAGCCTAGCTGGAGGGGTGGAATTGGAACTCCAGAGTATCATCACTCGTTAGAATGATCAGAATTGGAGACTTATCATTGGTGAGAGTTGTTGTACTTGGAGTTACAGAGTTTGAAGTTTTCCCTGTTTAAGTCTTGAATTTGTTGGGTATTTATTTTCTATTCCCAAATGCAATCTTTTGTAGTGTGAATGTTTATTCTGAGCCATTATGGGTTTTAGAGTATTTATTTATTTTGGTAGTGTGACTCAATTAAAAGACCTTGGACTATGGGGATGTTTGAACATCATTGAGACTGATTAAAAACTATGATGACTTTTAAATTTGGTTGAATGCATTGCATTTTACATCATATATGGTTATCAGTTTATGGGGGCTAGGGTCCTAATGTGGTGGTTTGATTTGGTGTGCCCCATAAACTTAGGAGTTCTGAATGCTTAGGTCCCCAGATGGTGGCAATTTGACAAACAAAGCCTCCTAGAGGTAGTGAAGTACTGGAGGCAGTCTTATTGGTGTTATCACCAGCTTCCCCTTGCCAGTGTTTGGCACAGTTTCCTGTTGCTATTGTCCATCTTATGTTGGCCAGAAGGTGATGTCCACCCTTTGCTCATGCCATTGTTTTCCCCTGCCATCATGGAGCTTACTCTCAAGTCAGGAAGCCAAAATAAACCATTTTCTCCCATAATCTGTTCTTGGTGGGGTGTTTTCTGCCAGCAGTGTGAACCTGACTACAACACCCTCTATCTCTTATCTTTCTTCTCCATATCTTTCCCTATTCCTCTCTCCCATCCTACCAACTTTTCTTCTTTCTTCTCTTCTCCATCCTATCTATTCTCAAAATGTATCTTCTAGTTAGTGGAGGAAACAGAATTTAGCTGCACATATTATAAGACACAGAAAAATCATTTTATGCATACATAATAAAAACTGAATGAAAAAAATAGTATAATGGACAAATTTAAACAGAAAATAAAGGATACAGGAAACTGTTTAGCTTTCCTGTTTCTTTTTACTTTCACTACCTCTCTGCTGCTATTTCCCTCCTCTTTTATTCTGGAGATAAAGTAAACTATATTTCATACAAGTTCATATTGAATTAATGTGTATAGCTGAATTCTTATTGTATTTTTATAAACATATTGAATAATCATTGAATTCAATATTATAACCATACACAATTCTGAGCAAATGACAATTACTTGGTCTTAGATGACATTGTCTTCTTTCCCTATCATATCACTACAAATAGTTCTGTATGTTATATTTTTTATGTTCTACTAATCTTTGATATAGAGTGTTTATCTTACACTTAACAGAACTCAATTTTTACTAATCAATTTCAAATATTAATCTATGAATAACTAGGACTTTAAAAAGGAACTATTTCCAGGATCTCATGATATTCAAATAGTCTTTCAATAATACATTGTATAGATTTTGAACAAAGACATTACTTTAAATCAAAGATCTTTTATTAAGAAGACTAGTAATTTAGAAAAGCCCCAAAGTGGTAGATGTTGTGACCTTTATTTAATCAGATGTAGCAATGCTGTACCTTATTTTATGCACACTGATGTCATAGTTCTTCCACCTTGACAGTTTATTTATTTATTTGTTTACTAGAGAGAGAAACAAAGAGAGAGAGAGAGAGAGAGGAGTACAGAGAGAACTGGCACACCCGGACCTCTAGGAATTGCAAACTAACTGCAAATGCATGCACCACCATGTTCATCTGGCTTATATGGCTACTAGGGAATTGAACTTGCGTCCTTAGGCTTTATAGGCAAGTCCCTCAACTGCTAAGCCATTTCTCAAGCCCAACCTTGACTTTTTAAAATTTTTATTTTTTATTTATGTTTTAGGCAGGCCTGACAAACTGAGCAAAAGAAAAAGTGTCATGCCAGAGCCTCCAGGCACTGTAATCAAACTCAAGACACATGTGCCACCATGTGCAACCTCCTGTACTTGCATCACCTGGTGTGTCTGTCTTACGTGGGACTTGGAGAATCGAACATGGTTCCTTAGACTTCACAGTCAAGTGCCTTAACTATCCCTGCAGTCTCAGCCTTGACATTCTTAACCTCATCAAGTCCTTGGTGATAGTGGGCTATCCTGTTTGCTGGTGGATAATTAGCAACATTCCCTGTAGCTGTTAATTGGTTGTTCATGGCAATCCTCCATTTGAAACAAACAAAAATTCCTTACACATTGCTAAGTATCTCTTTGGGTAAACTCATTCACAGTTGAGAGACACTGATATATGAAGCATCACACAAATCAACAACAACAACAAAAAAATGACAGGCACCTTTCAATGGAAGACATATAGAAAAATGTTTGCAAAGTTGAAAGAAAATCTCTCTTCATCTTAAATAATTAGCAGCTCCTCCCATCAGTAATGTATTTAGTTGCTTTCTTTAAACTTCAATGTCACCCTTTAAAGTGACAAGCCTGATAATCTACAAATACTTTATCATACATTAGTACTCATTTCAGCAGTCTGCACCCAAAACAATGAAGCATAAACACCAGCATGCATGTAACATGTTATGATTTGCTGGATAATACCCCTAATGGATTACTGCATGGTGTAGCTGTTTGCAGTTTTAAGAATTTTCAAGTTTATTTTATTTTATTAACCATCCTATGCAGTGACAGGATTATTGGTTCTGATTTTTAGACAATGACACAAAGAGGATAGGAGAAACTTGATGATTTTTTTTCCAGTTTATTTCCAAAAATAACTCCTGGCAAAACCAGCATTAGGAATTGGTCTATGGATTTCTAGTCTAAGGTTTTAATTATTTTCTTAATATATCATCAAATATCTATTTTCATGATATAGTAGGAGGCTAATGATTTTATGTCACTTTAAAAGAATTCCAATTTATCTGTCTGCAGTGGCATTCAAATGAGTGATAATATACACGTGATCCAAATATGAACGGTGAAGACATTATCTAGTAGAAAAGGGGAGATCTACATTGAAACTATGGAACTGATTACTTAGAGTTAATAAATTTTAAAAGGCTCAACATTTACACAAATTATTAGCCTACTGGGGATCCATGGTGAAAGTCTATCAATTGGCTGGGAACAAATAAGGCATGTTAACTTTTTATGTTTACTGTTAGTGACAAAAAAAAGGAAGATGCTGCAAAGAATCAATTTGTTAGAGGCATCAGATGGCCCTTTAAGCACATTTCAGTAGTTGGAGTCATGATAATCCATGTTCACTTGTGGGTATGTGTGGTGTATACATATGTATGTGCTGATGCTGCACTTGCTTGTGGCACCCCCATGTGCTCACATGTGGGGACCAGAACCAAACAAAAGATATTCCTCTCCTTTAGTCATTGGCCTGCTTTTCCTGGCAACCAGGCCTCTCACTGATTCTGGCAATTGTCTTTCATGAGCACCACTGATTTGCCAGTCTCCATTTCCCAATAGGACAGGGGTTACAGAAGAGCATGGCAATGGCCAGCTGTGTACATCTGTTTACATGGGTTCTGAAGATTTAAACTTGGGCTATCTCAGATACCCTCATACTTGCACAGGCAACACACTTAACTGCTTAGTTATTTCTTCATCTCTTATTGACCTAGTTTTTTTTTTTTTTTTAAGAATAAAATTTATTTCAAAGTAAGAGGTAAAGAAAACACAGAGAACATAGACTCTTTGGGGAGAAACACATTACAAAGCTGGAAAACTTTCCTTTTTAGTGTTCAGGCAGTCTTTTCCCAGTCCTATATCATGGAGAGTACCTCCTATTTTTTCTTCCAGTAGGAGAAGAGTTTCAGGTATTATATTAAGGTCTTTAATCCATTTGGACTTGATTTTTGTGTATGGTGAAATGAATGGGTCTAATTTCATTTTTCTACATATGGTCATCCAGTTTGTCCAACACCATTTGTTGAAGATGTGTCTTTTCTCCAATCTAAATTATTGGCACCTTTGTCAAAGATCAAGCAGCTGTAGTTGCTTGCCCTAAGGTATGGGTCTTCAATTCTGTTCCATTGGTCTATGCTTCTGTTTTCATTCCAGTACCATGCTGTTTTTGTCACTATATACCTTTAAATCAGGTTTAATGATACCACCAGAGGTGTTTTATTGCTGAGGATATGTTTGGCTACCTGAGGCATTCTGGTATTCCATATAAATTTTGAGATTATTTTTTTTTCAATCTCTGTGAAGAATGATTCTGGTATTTTTATTGATATTGCATTAAACCTGTATATTGCTTTTGGTAGAATTGCCATTTTCACAATATTAATTATACCTATCCTGGAGCATGGGAGGTCTTTTCATCTTCTCAAGACCTCCTCTATTTCTTTCTTGAGTGTTTTTATGTTTTCATTATATAGGACTCTCACATCCTTGGTAGGGTTATTTCAAGGTATATATTTTTATTTATTGCTATTGAAAATGGGACAGCCTCACTGATTTCTTTCTCTGTATATTTGTTCTTTACATATAGAAAAGCTACTGATTGTGCACTGATTTTTTTATTCTGCCACTTTGCTGAAGGAGTTTATCACCTTTAGAAGTTTTGAGATGGAGACTTTTGGGTCACATATATATATATATATATATATAATTATGTCACCTGCAAATAGAGCTAACTTGACATCTTCTTTTCCAATTTGAATACCTTTTATTTCTTTCTCCCATCTTTTTGCCTGGGCTAGTACTTCTAGTACTATGTTGAAGAGCAGTGGTGACAGTGAGCACCCTTCCTTGTTCCCAATCTCAGTTTTTCCCCATTAAGTATTATTTGGGCTTTCGGAGCTTTATGTCACCTTATTGTGTTGAGATATAAATTCTCCATGGCTATTCTTTCCAGTGTTTTGATCATGAAGTGGTGTTGTATTTTGTCAAAGGCCTTCTCTGCATCAGTTGAGATGATCATATGGTTCTTATGGTTCAGTTTATTTATGTGGTGAATTACTTTGACCAATTTACATATGTTAAACCATTCCTGCATCCCTGGGATGAAGCCTACTTGATCAAGATGGATAATGCTTTTTGTGTGTTGTTGAATTCAGTTTGCAAGGATTTTGTTCAAGATCTTTGCATCTTAACTTCATTAGGGATATAGGCCTATAATTTTCTTTCCTTGTTGCATCTCTGCCTGGATTTGGTATTATGGTGATTCTAGATTCATAAAAGGAGTTGGGGAAGATTATGTGAAACAGTTTGAGAAAAACAGGTTTCCATTCTTTATGAAGTTTTGATAGAATTCAGCTGAGAAGCCATCTGGTCCTGAACTTTTCTTTTGGGGAAGGTTTTTGATTACCTTTTCAATCTCCATGGATGTGATAGGTTTTTTTAGGAGATTAATCTGCTCAGAGTTAAGTTTTGGTAGGTGGTTTGTGTCTAGGAATTAATCCATTTCTTCCAGATTATTTAATTTTGTGGAATAGAGGTTTTGGAAATATGCCCAGATAATTTTTCCAATTTCATTGATGCCTGTTGTGATCTGTCATTTTTCATTTCTGATTTTGTTAAATTGAGACTTCTTTTTTTTTTTTTTTTGCTTGATAAATTTGGCTAGGTGTTTGTCAATCTTGTTTATTTTTTCAAAGAATCAGGTCTTTCATTGATTTTTTAAAATTGTTTTCTTAGTTTCCAGTTCATTAGTTTCTGTTCTATTCTTGATTATTTCTTTCCATCTGGAGCTCTTTGGTTTGGATTCTTCTTGTTTTTTCAGTGCCTTTAGGTGGAACATCAGGTTATTGATTTGGGATCGCTCTGTCTTTGTAATGAAGGCATTTAGGGCTATGAATCTTCCCCTTATGACCGCCTTCCTTGTGTCCCATAAGTTTCAGTAGGTTGTATTTTCACTATCATTCAATTCTAGGAATTTTACAATTTCTTCTTTGATTTCTTCCATGACCCATTCATTGTTTAAAAGTGTGTTGTTTAGTATCCAGGAGCCGATAGAGTTTTTGATGTGTCTCTTGTTTTTAAATTCTAGTTTTAAAGCATTGTGATCTGACATGATGCAGGAAGTGACTTCAATTTTTCTGACTTTATGAAGGCATGCTTTATGGCCTTAATATATGGTTAATTTTGGAGAAGGTTCCATTGGCTGCTGAGAAGAATGTGTATTCTGTAGAGTTGTTGTGGAAAGTTCTGTAGATATCTGTTAGATCTAGTTGATCTATGATGTTGTTGAGCTCTATTGTTTCCCTATTGATTTTCTGCTTGGATGATCTGTCTATTGATGATAGTGGAATATTGAAGTCTCCGACCATGCCATATGGTGTTGGTATTTATTTCTGTTTTATTGTCAAGTAGATTTTGTTTTATAATCTGTGGTGTTCCTGTGTTTTCCGCATATATATTTATGCTTGTGATGTGCTCATGTTGGATCATTCACTTGATTAGTAAGAAGTGGCCTCTTTGTCCTTTTTGATTACTTTTGGTTTGAAGAGTATTTAATCAGATATTAATATAGCAACACTGACTTATTTTTTTTTTATTTCTATTTGCTTGGAATATCATTTTCCAACCTTTCACCCTGAGGTTGTGCCTATCTTTAGTGGTGAAGTGGGTTTCTTGAAACAACAGATAGAAGGGTCCAGCTTTTTGATCCATCCTGATAAAGACATCCTGTGTCTTTTGATGGGTGAGTTAATACCATTAATATTTAAGGTTATTATTGTGAGGTTTGAATTAATCCCTGCCACAATGAAGTGTTTTATTGGGTTTGATGATTTCTTATCTTATGTACTGTTTTGAGCCTGGTTTACTTTGGTTATTGTGATCTTGTTGGCTCTTGAGATTGGTTGTTTGACTCTTCTGTGTAGAGTATTCCCTAAAGTATTCTCTGTAGGTTTGGTTTTGTGTTCATATAATCATAGAGTTGACTTTTTTCATGGAAAAAGTTTTTTTCATCTTTATTATAAGGGATACTTTTGCTGGGTAATATAGCTTGGGTTGGAAGCCATAGTTTTTCCAGACTTTGAAGTGTTCCATTCCAGGCCCTTCTGGCTTTCAGGTTCTCCACTGAGAAATCTAATGGGATTGCCTTGTATAATTTATGAATTCCATTTCTCTTGCTACTTTTAATACTCTCTCTTTTTTTGTTGTTAAAAGTTTTAACTATGACATGTCTTGAAGAGTTTCTTCTTTGGACTGTCTGTTGTTCTGTGAGCTTCTTATATCTGGATGGGCCTCTCTTTTTGTGAGATTTGGAAAATGTTCTTCAATAATTTTGTTGAATATGCTCTCTATACCTCTGGTCTGGATTTCCTCTCCTTCTAGTATACCCATAATCCAGATGTTTGGTTGTTTTAGGGTGTCCCACAGTTCCCTCATATTCTGTTCACCTGATTTTTTTGTTCTGTATTATCTTCCAGGTCAGAGGTTCTGTCTTCCACATGAGTAACTCTGTTGATGAGTGGTTCTAGAGAGGATTTTTATAATTTCTGTTTGTTTTTTGTTTTCTGTTGTATTGTTTTGCATCATGTCCATCCATCTTTTTTTTTTTAGGTATGATTTCAATTCAAGTTCTGACTTTCTTCATGCTTCCTGTAGTTGATTCTTGCATTTGATCAAGTCTTCATGAAGGTTAATCAACCAGTTCTTGAGGTCTTCCATTTCCTGACTTAACTTCAAATTATTCATTTCTTTGGAGCATTCTAACATTTTCTTCAATCAATTTAAGCCTACTGTCAAAAGCTGAACACTCTAGGACATGATTCTGTTCAATTTCATTGATTCGATTGTTGGTTTTTGATAGTTTGCTTCAAGTTCAGCAATTTTTTAATTCAGGGTCTCATTGGTTGTTGTGTTTTCATTTTGGAAATGAATTTCTGTTGATTTCTCTATGATTTCATTGGCATTTCCATTCTAGGACTAGGTATCCTTGGTGGAGATCTGTCAGTTTTCTGCTTTTGTTGGGTTTTTGCCTTGTTGCCTACCCATTTTAGGGAGACCCTTTATTTTATTGAGGAGGAAACAAGTTGGCCTGCTCACCCTCTGACTCAGGTGGATACAGATGCTGGTACCTAGTGGCCAGTCAGGATACCAGAGCAAAAGGCCTGATTCCATGGCTCACACAGGGACTAGGCCACCCCAAGCAAGGCAGAATGGGACCTACTAGTACCAGGGTACTGGGAGGAGCAAGGGAACAGGGTTCTGGCCTACTTTGTACAGTGCCCTCCAGCACACAGACCAGCACTGGCCACCCAGACAGGGGATGTTGGAAGAGCCTAGATACAGGGGTCTGGCATATTTGTTCCAGACTTCAACACCAGCCCACACACTGTCTGTGCAAGGAACTCACTTGATATGGATTTTAAGTGTATGTTATGGATCAGAAACCTGATCCAGTGCTAGGACACACACACACTGTATATTGTGACCCTTAGTTTTCCCAATATTTCCAGGTGGAAACAAAGATGCAAAGTCCAAAACTTAATCAGGATATCTATTCTGAAAAGGGTTTAAATTTCCAAATGAATAGTGGAGATGTGTGAGATTTTATAAGTAGATTACAGTGAAACACCCTGTAAGATTGAAAACATTTTTAGGCACAGAAGACAAACAGGGCTTTTGTCGACTGAGAGATTATCTTATACACTGGGGTGTTTCTGGAAAGAATATGAAGCTACATTTGCCCTGTGATCAGCAAATGCCCTTGAGATAATTGTACAATATGGACCTGGGGAGGGTTACAGATTACTATAAAAATCCATATAAGTAATTCTGGAGGATGAAGACTTTAAGTTAGGTAAAGGGGCCATTAAGAAATTTTGGAAGGGATTCTGGATAATAGCTATGTTTTAGGAAAAAAAAAACTAGGGGCAAAATGGAAGATGTACTGAAAGTAAGATGGAGTCATATTGTTAACGTGTGCCACACTATGGGATATGAAGAAAAAAAATATCTAAATGCTTTTAAAATTTGTACCAAAAATAAAGTGATGATCCTTCTCAAGACCAGCAAGAGCTTTAAGGGTTGATAGAAATGTGTACACCAGTACAGCATCCTAGCATAACAAGGGAATAATGTGGAAAATAACATTTATCCCAGATGACATCTATTCCTAGAGCTACCTCTTCCTTATTTGTGAGAGTTATGTGAGTTAAATTCCCCAGGCATGGATACATATATGGTAAATGGCACAGAAAGTAGAATCCTTTCACATGCTCTTTTGTAGACTGCACACTTACTACAAATGAAGTGCATAGATATTCACCTAGCTCTGGGCAAATGATTGATAGCTTTCTGTATCTGTGACCAAACTACATGAGAACATGGCTTCCAGCAAGGAATTACTTATTTTGGCTCACAGTTTTAGATATTTCAGTCCATTGTGTTGCCTCAGTTGAGTCTGGGACCTAGGTGAGGTCAAACATCATGGTGGTAGGGGCATATGAGAAGGAGCTTGCTCACACTGTGGTGACAGGAGAAACTAAAGTAGAAAGGCATCTTTTCCTAATGAATTATTGGCATACAATTTTGGTCAATTATCTTGGAAACAATAAGCTGATTCCTTGAATAATGTTAAATCCAGATGTGATACTGGGCACACCATACAGTCCCTAACACAGTGACTATCCACAGTATTTTGAAGAAACTAACAGATTGTTTTTATATGGAAGTTTCTCAATGTACCCCAGGAATTGAACTTGCCTCATAGCTAACAGCAAAACCTCAGGTTAGAGGACATCTAGGAAGATGATATTCAGATAAATACAGAACTATTACTTCAAACTTCTCCTTAGCATCTCTAACACCAGGCAATGACACCCAGCTACTTCCTTAATAATTACAAAGTGCATACACACACACACACACACCGTCATGTACTTGGCATATTTGGTTCCCCCAGATGACCAGCACTTACAGATGCTTGCTTTCTGTCCTAAGCCTCACTAAAATGCATGTGATAGACAGATGAAGGAGTCACCTGAGGAATCTTGGAAATTATAATTTAAATTACTTCAGTGGGGATCCAGTCTAATCCTTTGGTCTTCCATTATAGACAGGAGCAAGCCCTTGTTCCATTAATACTTATTTAGTATCCTAAATGAAGGGTGTTCTTTAGCTTAGGAACTAACTTTCATTCAGTAAGTGTATGAGCTTATGCTTGTTCTGCCTAAATCTTTTAACTTTTATTAATGGAATGGGCAGCTTTAGTAATTTATTTCATAGCACACTTTGTAGTTAACTGATTGAGCACATCTTTTAGATTAAACTTCTGAATTTCCTTTTCACTCAGATGCAGGGGAAGTTCATTGCAGAAGAGAGCAATGTGTAGGTTCAATTGTGGTCCTCAAGAAAGATATGCTAGCACAGTAATACCAATGCTTGAGAATGTGATATTATTTGGAAAGAGGAGTTTTATAGAACTAGTCCAGTAAAATGATATAGTTAAGCTATAGTCTAAATAAGTATAACTGGTGCACTTATAAAAATGTGAACTGTGGATTCAATGATAGACTTGTACAGAGGGGAGACAATAAGTAAACTCACAGCGAGAAGATGGCCACGGGGCTAAAATCATTCAATTACCAGACAGTTGTGAATGAGGCTATTCCCTGCTCAAAGTTACTCCTTATTGGGTACAATAGCTACTTTCAGGCAGATAACACCCGATCAAAAGTAGCTTGTAGGAGGAAAGGGTTTATTTTGGTTTACAGACTTGAGGAGAAACTCCATAATGGCTGGTGAAAACATGGCATGAGCAGAGGCAGGATATAACCTCCTTGCCAACATTAGGTGGATAACAGAAGCAGGACAGTGTGCTGAACACTGGCAAAGGGAACCTGGCTATAACACTCATAAGCCTACTTCCAACAATACACTGCCTCAGAAGGCTCCAATTCCTAAATTGCCACCAGATGAGGACCTAGCATTCATAACAGATAAGATTATGGGGAACACCTAAATCAAGCCATCATACAATGTTTTACTCCATTTTGAGGGTGGAGGGTGACTTTCTACCTTGGTGAACATGCAAATCATACCACCTGGCCTCAGCCATAGGAGTATACTAATAAAAAAGTTAGTTCTAAAATATAAAAGGTGACACCCCAGAAGCTTATCAAAGAAATTTGGGAACATATGAGCTTATAGGCATGTGAAAATCATGTCATGCCCAAGGGCTTTTTGGATACATCAGACCTAGAAAAGTGCAACGTGCTCACCTGTACCCCATCAGGGGGAGGACACTTAACACTGCCATTGCAATAATTGATGAGAGAGCACCAAGTATCTGGCAGGCACTGACTGAGCAACTCTCTCAGATACTTCAGATTACCTTGGTCCCCACTACTGGCACAGTTTATTAAAATTGCCATCTCTCCATCTGCCCATTCATACATTGGAACCTGCCATCAATTTGTTTGTCTGTGTATACTTCATTCTGTCCTTCATCTTTATGGCTTCCATGATCCTGCAATTCCCCTTTGCAGTTCAACCAACTTTGAGGTTGGGCTCAAACCTCTTACTCTGTAGACCAATGGATGTTGAAGTAGCAGTGGCTCCCAGAGACCTCCATCATGTTTGTTTATCTTTTCCCCATAGAGACTCTTTTTGCAGCTGTATCAGCTCCTGCCTTTCAGACCTCTTCAAAACTCCTGGGACTCAGCCACGGAATCATCAACACTTTATTTCCATTATGTTACCTACACAGACAACCCCCACATACACCGCTCTCTCTCTTTCTGTGATATGTAATGTGTGATCTGAGAGTCAATATTAACAGATAAGATTGGAACAAAAGATCCTTTATTTGCCTTAGTTATGAAGAGAATGGGAGTACTTGCAAATTTCTGCCCACAAAATCACAATATCTTGCAAAAGTATTGTTATTCAATAAATTCTGACATTATAGAAAGACACATATGCATTCATGTGGATTCTGGCCCAGAAAATTCATGGCACTCAAGAACACCAAGGATTAACTAAACCCTGGATGCAGAAGGCATGAGGAAGAAGACAGATACTCATCTAGAATGACTAGAAAGATTGTGATGCTGTTAACAGCTCCTTTTGACATTTCTGGTCTTCAGTGCTATCATACAGTACATTTCTGTTGATTTAAGCTCCCTAGTTTTGGATTGTTTGTGAAAGCCACCAGAGAGAATCAATACAGCCTTTTCCCCTCAGACTCCAAGTCCACAGAATCCGTGGAGCTGATAATCAAGGGAATGCAGAGGATTTCTTGGAAACCTGTCAGGGTGGTTGACTACATAGTGTTTAGGAAGTGAAAGGAAGTACATAAAGACCAATCTTGTCCTTGTTTGTAGCCGTGTGTGTGTGTGTGTGTGTGTGTGTGTGTGTGTGTGTGTGTGTGTGCATCTGTTTCTGTCAGGAATTATCACTATAATGCCCAGCCTTGCCTGGGATTCCTGGACTCCAGTGATCCTCCTTCCTCAAGTCCTCAAGTAGCTTGGACTACCTGTATATGCCACTGTTACTGCCGTGAAATTACTTTGGAAAAGCATGTACCCTATGCTCAATACTTATACTGTATTAAAAAAGGAAGATATTGGAAAAAAAAGAAGATGCTAAGTTGCAAATTTTAATTTTAGAAATCATTGAAAATTGAGCAAGTGTATCCATAAAATAAAGAAGCCATTCAGAAAAAGGGATTGTTGAAGAAATGTAAAGTATGATTTAAACAAATGTAGCTAAACACAAAATCCAGTCAGATCAGTTAGCTTCATAAATGTGTCAGGATATATCTTCTGCCACCTGAGAGAATGGAGGATGAACAAGTGAAATACTGATATTATTCTGGAGGGGGAAATGTGGAGATTAGTAAAGTTCACACAGGTTGCCTTTTAATTTCCTGGTAAAGTAGAAGCTGGAATCCTTCCAAGAATGAGTATGCAGGGAGAAGATAGATTTACAATAATCACTAAAGAAAATGGAGCAGGTTGTTGTTTGGCATTAATCAAAAGGATTTCCAGACAGACTTTAGGGGCTGGCTGATGTTAAAATTAAATTTATAATGCAGATGTTTGGCTCAGTCACATGATTTTCCCAAGCAGCATTTAAAAACCTGGGAGCAGAAGCTGAGAAAGTGAATGTTGAAGTTGGAGACTGTTGAGAGGTGAAGCACATGGTCAGCACTGTGATACTTGGTGTGGTGGTTTGATTCAGGTGTCCTCCATAAACTTAGGTATTCTGAGTGCTAGGTTCCTAGCTGATGATGATTTGGGAATTAATGCCTCCTGGATGTATTGTTGTGGGTGGGCTTATGGGTATTACAGCCAGTGTCCCCTTGCCAGTATTTGGCACACTCTCCTGTTGCTGTTGTCCATCTGATGTTCGCCAGGAGGTGATGTCCACCCCCTGCCCATGCTGTCATTTCCCCCTGCCATCATGGATATTCCCCTCAAGTCTATAAGCCAAAATAAACCTTCTTTTCCCATAAGCTGCTCTTGCTTGGGTGATTTATGCTGTCAGTGTGAACCTGACTGCAACAATTGGGAAGGTGCTTCTGAGGGTTTACTTTTACTGCTGAATTAAGGGTCCAAGTGTGTGTAAGGAGGGAAGGTGTACTAGGAAGGACTGATGAAGGTAAATCAAAGGGGTTGAGTGACGACAGGTCTAAATGAGGTGATACAATGATTTTATTGGAAGGATGTGACTGAGAGAGCAGAGACTTAGTAGCTAGTGGAGAATTCCAAGGCTCTTGTTTCTTAGGTAGAGCATTCATCAACTTCAGTAAGGAAATGAACACATATCCCCCATTTCTAAGTCAGAGATCCTGCACTTGTTTCTTTCCTCTTGAAGAAAAAGCAGTGGGTATGATTTGGTGTAGGAAAAATCATAGTTTATTAAATAAGATACAAAATTAGTTAGTACTGGAAACAGGATTTAAACCTAGCTTTCTCTAATTCCAAACTCACTTTCAGCACTATATTCTCTTTTAAATTTTCCTCAGCATTTTTCCTAACTAATTTACCACCCTGTATTCCCATGCTTTCTTTGTAAAATGAAGATACATGAGCTACACTTATTGTGACTAGTAATTCCATAATATTTGTATGAAAATTTCTTTGTGTAGTCACTGATAGCCTTTAATGAATTGTTATCATTAGAATGAGTGTTCTGAGAAATGGGAGTTAGAGGAAAATGAACCATGAGCAGAAAACACACATGTTATCAGCTACCAGAGCATGTACCCTGTCCTTCCTAGCTCTTCTCACTTCCTCTTCCCTCAGTAGTTCATTTGCATTGTGAAGACAAATTGAATTATTACATGAGAGTCATTTTCTGGGTAAAAAAAAAAAAATACCTCTCAGTGGCAATATCCATAAGAATCACCATCACAATTTTTCCACTAAGTAGGGAAAAAATCAAGACTTCACTTACAAGAATACAAGAAAAATTAAATTACATTTAATTTTTATAATATGTGTCTAAATGTTCTCTAGTAATACCAATGTTCAGGTTATAAATCACTGAATTAGGCACAGCCAGCCATGAGTTTTAAATTTGTAAACACAGGACAATGGGAAGGTATCACAATAACTATCACATAAAGCAAAGTTAGTGAGGTGTCCATCTGAGACCAGCATCAAGCAGTCTCTTAGTCCATAGTGATCCTTTCATTTGGTCATTTTTCCTCTTCACTATTATTTCACCCTTCTTTGCCAAACCAAACTCCAATGGTCAAAGAATAAATTGCTTTGAAATTTTTTGAAATTGATTACTCCCAATTAAAAGGCTTTTGCCCTAAAATATCTATTCAATAGACACACATAAAAATATATAAATCTATCCTTTAAAGTATATATTTATGAAGTAAATAAATTTCAGAAATTAACTATCTAAAAGTTTGGCAATTAAATAAAATATCTGATCTTAATTCTAAACACCTCTCTGCAAATATATAAGGTAGAAAATAGCTAAGAAAGATTTAAATAAAATAATAGAAAAATACATGGATATATATTCAGAAATATGTCATAGGAAAATAATTTTTTTAAAGTTTTTATTTTTATTTATTTATTTATTAGACACAGAGAAAGGGAGCAAGAGAGAATGGGTGTGCCTCTAGCCACTGCAAATGAACTCCATATGCATGTGCCACCTTGTGCAATTGGCTTACATGGGTTCTGGAGAACTGAGCCTCGAACCAGGGTCCTTACACAAGGAAGCACTTAACTGCTAAGCCATCTCTCAAGCCCTGGAAGATACATTTTTATTTTATCTTTAAATTTTTATTTATTTGAGAGAGACACACAGAGAGAGACAAAGAGAATGAGCGCACCAGGGCCTCTAGCCACTGCAAATGAGCTCCAGACACATGTGCCACCTTGTGCATCTGGCTTATGTGTGTCCTGGGGAATTGAACCTGGATCCTTTGGCTGTCCAGGCAAGTGCCTTAATTGTTAAGCTATATCTCCAGCTCAAAAAATATTTAAACTAGATTCTAGAGGCACACATCATATGAAGAAAGGTAATAAAATTATTGTAAGAATATCAATAGTTTATATATTTTTTCTTGTTATTTTGCACAGTCATATCACATTCCCAGGCTTAGATGATCCTCCTGTCTCCACTTCATCCACTTCATAAGTAGCTGAAATTACATATGCATGCCACTGTTCCAAGTTTAGTAGTTGTATTTAACAAAAAAGGAACAAACTATCCACAGAATCTATAAAACCAGATCAGAAACACTGCAAAATTCCATGTATAATATGACAAATCATCTGCAAACTAGGGAACAACATAATTAATAATTATAGAAAAAGCTCCTGAAAATTAAAATGACCAAGAAATATCACTTATACTTAGCAAAGTGGATAATAATGTATGGGTATAGTCTGGGCTTATCAAAGAGGTTGACAATTCAGATTATGAGACTCTAGGGTGGAACACTCAGTGTACAGCTCTCTGGTGGCTCTCTGCTTTATAAAATACAGTAAATAAATATTAATCCTTTGAAATTGTATGTTTAAGTCCACTTTATGAAAAATATCCTAAAGATTTCCTGAGATAAAAGTATCAGAGGATGATCATGAAAACTCCTCAGAGCTTTGTGTGATTGGCATGCAATTCTATATAGTTGTATGTTTCAAAGGGATTGCTATATAAGCTTATAAATAAATGTTTAAATATCAGGCAAATCAATGTCATAAAATCATAGTGCTAAGGAATAATATAACAAAAGAAATAGATCAAAATCTATAAGCACAATATTCTCAGGCCAAAAACATCTGCATAGCTTACACTTGTACCGTAGAACAGACAACTTATTTATGGCAAATTAAGTTATTATTCTGTGGGAAATAGGAAGCAGAAAAGGATGAGGAAAAAGAGACAAAATCAATGCACAAACAGATAAGAACTCAAATGGTCAAGTGACAGCTATGCTCATGAAATGAGGGAATTACTAACTCTAGCTTCAGCATCTGAATTTGGCACAATAAAAATGCAAACACATAAAAGAAAAAAGTAAGAAGAAATGTGAGGAAAAGTATAAACAATTTTCACTAAAATTTTTATTGCCACCTAACAGTCATTCAATATAGAGTTTCATATAAATGCATTAATGCCCTGTGCATGATGACGAACCTGTCAATAAATCAAGACAATGGAAATTACATGAAATGGAAGCAATGTCAAGCAAGTTTGGATTTCTTGCTGATTCCTAATGGCATCTTTTCTGGGATGCCTGTTACCTCTCTGCCCAGCTTCTGTTTCTCAGTAACTGGGGAAACAGTCTGGCATCTCTTGTGACTCAGGGAGCTGAGATCTAGGGAACAAGGAAGATTTTTCAGTTGTTATGAAAGCTAAGGCTTTGTTCATGGTACTTAATTCACAAGTGCTATTTATTAAGAGAAGTAACTCCAGATGTTGATCCCCTTTTGCTTGTTCTAGGATACAATGTTGGCAGGGTTGGAGAAGAGAAGTAGGACAAACTCATCCTGCCATTGGTCACTTGCTTCAGGTGGTGCTGAAGTCATCTGCAAAGACCATCACTGATCATATTTTCTTGAGCAAGCTGGAGTTGGTCAGTATGGTAGAGACTTTCTTGAGCATACCATAGTAGTTTATTCAACATTGTCATAGCTAACTCTACAACTCTAATGTTCTGGTCTTGACCTGATTGATGCTTTCGATTTCCATAGTACTTTTCCTGTAGCACAGATTTTTCACTTAGGTGACAGGAAACAAAGCATATTGTTTTGTCCGCGGAGGACAAAAACAAAGTCAAGAAAATCTATTGGATCAAACATAATGGAAGTCTAAGAGTAGGTTTGTGGATTTAGGAACAGCGGATCTGAGTACTAAGTTATCTCAGGAACAGGGCAGACTCTTTGCAGTGAGGTCTGATTCCCTGTGTATTCCTGTGTATATCTCTGAATGAGATTTTGGTAACAGACAGCAGGGGTAAGCACACGAATGTACTGTGAGAGAGTGCAAACAACAGGTGCCTCTTTCATAATCACCTGCTACTTCCTCATGGAGATAATCTTGTCAGTGGAACCAAATGTAGTGTCCTAGACTGGCTGGCCAGGGTTGATGAAAAACATATTGAATTAGAGGGGAGGAGTGATTTCTTTAAGAAAAATCAGAATGTGTTACCAAAAGGACAATTGTTGCTAGAAAAAGCATTCTAAACTATCATTTTATCTCTCACCTAATATTATCATAATGTAACATTGAAAATAACTTCTTTCAATCATCAGAAAAAGAAAACTCAACTGCAACCACATGACACCAAGGTATTTACATCATACCATGTGAGTAGGTCAAGGAAAAGAAAACAAAACAACTTTGGGATTTTAGTGGCAGTTGTTTATTTAACATTTCATTGATGATATATATATCCATGATTATAATGCCCTCCCACTACCCTCCTTTGTCTCCTCTCACTTCTGAATCACTTCTTCTTTCCAACTAGTATCTCCTCTTTTTTTTTTTTTTTGAGAGAGACAGAAAGACAGACAGAGACAGAGAGAGAATGGGCATGCCAGCAGCCTCTCAGCTGCTGTGAAAGAACTCAAGATGTGTGCGCCCCCTTGTGGGCATGTGAGGCATTGTGAATTTGCATCACTTTTGTGTCTGGCTAAATGTCGGACCTGGAGAATCAAACAGGTGTTCTTGGCTTTGCAGGCATGCGCCTTAACCACCAAGCCATCTTTCCAGCTCCTCTCTTCTAGTTTGACATCATTTTTCCTTCTGATTATGAAGGTTTTGTGTAGGTAGTTTCAGCTACTGTGAAGCCATGAATACTACATCTATAAGACAATATTATAAGCACTCTTTCCCTTCCTTTGGATCTTACATACTTTTGTCATCTTTTTCATAATAGTCCCTGAGTTTTGGAGGGTGTGATAGAGATACTCAGTGCTAAATACTACACTGTAATTTCTTCTCAGAACTTTGATGAGTTTGAGTCTTCCTAGTGGTGAACACTATCTGAAGAGAAGTTTCTCTAACCAAAAGTGAGAGTAGCAGTATTATGTGGGTGTAAACATACATATTTAAAGGGCAGTTTTGTAAGCATAATATATTCATTTAGAATTATTTAGCTGGTTTTCCACCTAGAGCTTATAAACTCCGAAGCCATATGCTTTCAATTAGGTTTTCAGTGCCAGTCATGAATTCCCTCCCATGGAATAGGCCTCAAATCTAACCAGAAACAGTAGGTATCCCCCATAACAGACATGCCACCATTGCACCAGTTTTCATATTTGGCCTTGCTGTCCAGGCATGGTCTATTGCTAGTTAAGACTGTTGACTTTTATAGTCAACAGAGAGGTTTCCAACTCCGCTCCAACTTGATTTTTCAGTGACCTGCAGCCCAAGCATGTCTTCAGAATTACAATCTTACCATCTAGTTCTTGTGGGAAACCAGTCACCTAGGCAATAATCTGTATTGTTTGAGGGGCATAAGTTTTCTCCTTAACCAAGAACTCACAGGGTGGTACTCCACCATGGCACTGATGTTTTCTTAAAATCATTTATGTCTTCTGGGCCAGTATTAACCACCTTCACAGGATACTTCTGTGGTATTTATTCTCAATATTTCCAGGAACTATTGAGAAAATAAAACCTTTTAAACTGCACCCATTATGTTGGACTCTTCAGCTGTTATTGTTTCTATATTAACCATTTAAAAGGCCTTGCAGAAAGAAGTGATTAACTTTGTTCTTCTATTAAGTACAACATTTTTTAGGGCCAATGTGGGTTTTAACATTCTTTTTTTGTTATCTTTCTTTCTTTTTATTAAGTATAAACTTTGCATGGATATATCATATGTTGGTACCATCATTTTTCCCCTCCATGCCCCCACTCCCCTGAGGGCCCTCCTCAATGGGATTGCTGGTATTCACATGGGTTTGTGGGTTATGAGATGTTCCCTCTTCATCCACACCCTAGTTCGTTCATTTTCTTTCCTTCTTTCTTTCTTTTTTTCTTTCTTTTTATTTATTTCTTTCTTGCCATTTCTTTCTTTCTTTCTGCTGATCTTTGACTTGTTGAGTAGCATACATATATACATACATACATACCATAGAATCTGCTCAACTAAGGAAATAAAAAGTATCCAATGAAAACAAAAAATGTTTGAAGAAAGAACTGAAAGAATTAATATTGTTTAAATGGTCATAATACCAAAATCATTATACAGATCCAATGCAATTCCAACCAAAATCCCAGTAATGTTCATCAGAGTGGTAAAAAAAAAAAAAAAAAAAAAAAAAAAAAAAAAACAGTCTCCAAATTCATGTGAAGGCACAAAAGGCCTTAGATAGACAAAAATAAAAAATGTACTCAGCAAAAGAAATAGCTCTGGTGGTATTGCCTTACCTGATTCCAAGTTATACTACGAGGCCATAGTAATAAAAAGAACATTGTGCTATCATAGAAACAGACACATTAATCAGTGGAATAGAATTGAAGTCCCATGTATGAGTTCAAGTAACTATAGCTACCTATAAGACCAGACATTCTAAATTGACTAGAAGAAAAGTAGTGATAACCCTGCAAGATATAGGCATAGGGAAAGACTTTCTGAATAAGACTCCAGTATCTCAGGGAATTAGGCAAACACTCAACAACTTGGCATTTGTTAAAATAAAAAGCCATTGTACAGATAATCAAATCAATAGAATCAATAGACAACTAACTGAATGAAAGAAAATCTTCACCAGCTATACTCCTGACAAAACCTAGAATCTACAAACAACTCAAAATCTATGCAATAAAAAATCAAGCACCCACTAAAAATGGGGCAGGAAATTGAACAAAAAGTTCTTAGTCTTGGCAGGCAGGTGCCTTAACCGCCAAGCCATCTCTCCAGCCCTAAGGTATTTTTTTGAGTAAGGAAGGTTAAGTGTCATGATTATGTCTCTTGTATCCTGGTGGAAAGATCATGTCACTGGAGACATATCAGATTCTTGCCAAAAGATGTTGAGAGAAGAGTTGGAGTTCTGGAGGGTCTGCTTGTTTGCTGTGTGTGTGTGGGGGGGGGTATTGGTGGTTTCTCTCTGCTTGGATCTGTTAAAGGGATCCAGTTTCTTCTGCCATTGATGGAATTTCCCTGGGTCTGTAAGCTTGAAATAAACCTGTTTCTCCTCTATACTGTGTCTGTGTGGCAGGTCTTTCCAGCCATATGGAGCTGACTACAACAGATATTATTAGGTTCGTGGGCCAGGGAGATGGCTTAGTAGTTAAAGTTACTTAGCTATAAATCCTGAAAGCCCAGGTAGATTCCCCAGTACCCACATATAGCCACATGCACAAAGTGACCCACGTGTCTAGCACTCACCCATGAACTCTCTCTCTCTCTCCATATCTCTGTTACACTCTTTCTCAAATAAATAAATAAAATATTAGACTAGTATTTAACACTCACAAAATATATATTTATAATTTAAATCCAAAAATAATTGAAAGTTTCCAAAATTTGAGTCAAAATTCAATCTATTGGGACCTACCTATTTGTAATGTTGATGACTGTTTTAAACAATGTAAATTGAAATGGTTTGCTTTGCCACTTGCCAATTAGTTTTTATTTTGTAGGTTTTTATTCTGATTTTTAAAAAATGAAGTTTTTTTTTTTTGTCTGCTGAACTTACTTTTGTTCAGTGATCACCTATACTTTTCATAATTATAAGGAATAAGGAAAATGATATTATACCATTTAAACACACAAAGTGTTTTGAATTAAATGTGTATCGATTTGGTTAGGCATTTAAAAAACCCTTTCAGGAAAGTAAATGTCTTCTTGACTTCATATCAGTATAGTAACAAAGTGCTTAATGTAAAATTCATAATTTTCTCTGACATTTTTGAAAAGGGAGATGCAGAAAGGATGCAAACATATTTGTACACTGTCCTCCTATGGGTTCACTGCCACATCTGTGAGAAAGCTGCATGCAAGATCAAGTAACATATTGCACCTGAGAGTCTAAATAAAATAAAATTTCATTTTCAAAGGAAATATGCTCACATTTGATTACTTTTGGCCTTGAATAACTGCATAATATTGGTAATTTACTATATTTTTAAACACTTGAACACTTGAGGAGTTCTTTCCTTTCTTGTAACCTTACTAGCCACAAGTAAACAGCAGAAGTGTAAAGTGTGGTCATACATAAGTCTTTTCACTTGTGGGTAAAGAGCAGATGGGTACACAAGACATACACATACATGTACAGTGTCATCATGTACAAATCCTTGTTGACATCTTTGGAGATTTTGTTTCATGTGATTTCCTGAAATATTTTGACATTATTTCCTCTATATGCTTTCTATATCCTTATTTCATCTTATACTACCATTATACAAATTTTTGAATTTTTTTCCATCATATGGTATATTTTAGAAAAGTTCTACAAATCAATCTTTTCTAGCAACTTGTAATTCTTGTGGGTGAGTCACTCAACACATAAATTTAGAGCACTCACCAATAAATAAATAAACATTTTGAAGAAATAAATCTACTATATTAGTCAAGGTTGTATAGAGGAATAGAATATATATATATATATATATTAGAGAGTTGAAGAAGCTGCTGTCTGTTCAGTCCATGCAGCTGGATATGGGCTGTAAAGTCAGAGAACCTGCCAGCTGCTTATTCCATGAGGCTGGAGGCTTAGCAGCCTCAGTGTGGCAATGAAGGCCTGCATGAGTCCTGGAAAGCTGCTACTCTTCAGTCCACAAGGGAAAACAGATGACGTTTGGTTCTGATGTGTGAGGTTGGCTGTAACATGGTGGATATACATGCTCACCAGTGACTAGCAAGTGCAGCCAAGCAAAAGGCTTGGTGTTCTCTCAGGGTTTCTCATATGTATAGTACAAAACCAGAAGTGACAAACATCTTGGGAGTTCTAGATAATTCATCCTGCAAAAGCACTCACAGACCTGCCCAAGAGGTTTGTCTCTTACTGGATACTTAATCTGACCAAGTTGACAATAACTGGACTACCAGACCCCTGAGATGGGGTCCCAACATCCTCTTGACTCTCACACCCCTGAGAAGGGATCACAACATCCTTTTTATTACTCCTGGTTATAAATGTCTCTTTACTTAGCATGTTTTGTTTACAGTTGATATCAATGTGTAGGCTCTGCAGTCACCAGAATGGTAAAAAAATTAAATTTCTGTTTTAATTGTGATTTCATTATTTCTCATCCCACACATTTCACTTTACTATTCTGGTTTGGAAAGACATTTGCTACCTTCAAAGAACCAAAGTAAAACCTGCCCTGTGTTAGTTTTATACCAACACAAACTTCCCAAAGGTAGACAGAAAATAGGACCATCTAATCTTGAGCAGGTACTAAGCGTGCTTCCTGTCACATAGAAGAACTTGTTATCTTTGTGGTTTTTTAGTGACTGTGTTAATGAGCAATGAATAAACACATCTATGTCTAGTCATCACAACCATATAACATTCATGAAGACAGTATGAAAATATCCCAGATACATACCCTGTTTCACAAATTGGAGTTAGATCTGAATATATATCCATAGAAAATCTTGGGATTATTAAGGCTTGGATAGTTTTCTACCTGTCCTACAGATATTTCAGCTACTGAGTTCAAAATTAATGTTCTATTTTCAAAATTCATGCTATTAGGGGCTGTAGAGATGGCTTACTGGTTAAGCACTCGCCTGTAAAGCATAAGGACCTGAGTTTGACTCCCCAGTTCTATGTAAAGCCAGCTGCACAAGGTGGCACATACATCTGGAGTTCGTTTGAAGCACCGGGAGGTCCTGATGCACCCATTCTATCTCTCTTTTTTCTCAGCTGGACTAGATGGTACATGCCTTTAATCCCAGTACTCAGGAGGTAACGGTAGGAGAATCAGTGTAATTCTGAGCCAGCCTGAGATGACATAGTGAATTGTAGGTCAGCCTGGGCTACAGCAAAATCCTACCTCAAAAAAAAAAAAAATCATGTTATTAAACTAGCAATAGAAAACCCTATGTTAAAAACCATAAAACAACACAGGCTATTGCAATTGCTTTGGGGGACTGAAAGGACTAGATGGTAAGACCTGTTGCCAAAGATGTTTCAACACAGTGGTTGCCCACAGCACATAGAGAAGTCAAGCTGGAAGTGAACTGGTTGCTTTATCTCTATGCGCTAGTGTTCACAGTACCAGAAGGTGCTATATGCAGGCTGCTGAGGGAGAAAAGTCATCAACTCTCTTATCCAGCTTTGGACTCTGCATGCTCCAATATTGTCCTCTCAGGCAAGATGTGTCAACCGGTAGAATAGTGGCATGACATGTTATGGAGATAAACAATTGCTGTCCTATTGTATTGAGGTCTGCTCCAGAGGAAGGGATTCTTGTGAGCCATGTCAAAAATTTATGGCTGGGTAGGTCAGAGGCCCAATGACTACTTTTGTTTTGATGAATGGACAAGCTATCAAAATGCCTTCTAACTATTTATGTTTGTACCCATAGATTAAAGGGCCCTCAGCCCTGGTCAAAGAGGCTTCTTTTTCTCAAGGGACAGCAGTTAATAAAGAGATTCACAATTAGTCAAAGTGTTGAGCATAAGTGACTTTAGAGTGCTCAACCATAAGTGGGTCACTTATTTTATGCACTTCATGGCTCAGCATCGCAGAAGGGTTTGGAGAGAACAAAAGACACAAGATAGAGAGCTGTGCTGGGTAATACTCTATGTAATATAGGTAGTACATGACTTCTGCATTAATGAATTCACAGCAGATGTGGTTACCTTACTAAGTTCTGAACAAGACTGATCTATTCAAAATTCTGTCATGAGTGAGGGTGTGGCTCATGAGACTCCTACTCTCCCCGAGGAATTAATGGTGGTTAATATCTGAGAAGAGGGAGACATTTTCTTCAGAATTGTAGCCACAGGTAAGTTGCCCACAGCCAAGTAAACAATCACCCCTCACTCTTGCTCATGCAAGAACCCTAATTAGCTTGTCTCTCTCTTTGTTGGACTGTATTAGGTCTGCCACCTGGTCTTCTAGGGTAGATATTCTGTTCTCTCCTTCGTCCATTGTACTAGTGAGACTTCCGTAGGGTTTTTTATTTGACTGATTGTGTTCTTCAGAGCTAGAATTTCAGCCTTGTTTTTCTTCAGTATTTCCATTTCCTTACTCATGTCTTGTAATGACTTGCTTATTTCATTGAGTTGGATTCCTGTGTTCTCTTTCAGGAGTTTGTTTTCTTCCTTAATTCCTTTGTTATCTTCTTTGATTCCTTTGATTTCTTCTTTGATTTGAGTTTAAATAAAATCACTTTTTTGAAATCTTTGTCAGGCATTTCTTCTAAAACAGTCAGTGGAGATCATTTTTGCTGGATTTATAACTTTTGGTGGGATTGTACTTTCCTGTTTCTTGGTGTTTCGTGTATTATAATGTAGTAACTTTTGCATCTGGAATTGATTTGATTCTTGGGTTTTCTACTTATCTACAGTGTTCTTAGTTGAGGCAATCCACCTTTATATACTTTCAGGATATGAGTTTAAAGTGCCAAATATAGTTCTTGTATCCCAATCCAACCACAGAAGTAATCCTAGGTCTTAATTTTGCCTGCTAAGCAAATATTCTAGTGGACTGGGTGGAACAATTTACTGGCAAATTCTAAACTTCAACTGAGCAATATACACATTCAATAAAAACCAGCACAGAGTATACAAGTGTGGGGATTAAAACCAACAGGTAATCTTATAAAGCCAAAATCCCTAAGGGTGTGTAATGATCTACATCTTTAATCCTGTCAGCTGGGAGGTAGAGAATTCTGTTCTGAATGGGGTTCCAGGTCATCCTGGATCTGAATCAGACCCTGCCCCCAATAATGACAAACAAAGGCCCTATAAATCTGAAAGCATTAAAGGCAATAATACTCAACCCCCAGTACAGCTTAATTGAAAATGGTAAAGCCAACCAAGAATATGTAACCCATAAACTGCACTGACATGGAAAGAGAAATTTAGCATTTCCAATGCAGCCCTATGTACCTGTTTTTTATTTAAATTTTATTGTTATTTTATTTTATTTTTGTCAGTCGGCCTCATTACCTTTTGGTGTGGCTTCCAATCTCACCAATGCTGAATGACCACGTTGATCCCTCTATGTTGTGTTAAGGAGCTGGAGTTCTGTTCAGCTGTGCTGGATGCCCTGCCACCAGGGGCTGAAGGCTGGAGGTTCGCAGTTCTGATGGTTGGGGGATGGGAGAGTGAAGAGGGCCTGGAGTTTCTCATGCAGTCCCACCTGTATCTCTTCAAGTAGCTCCTTAGCTGATCTCAGCTGTCATTCCTTCAGATTTCTTGACTTTGCAAGGAGGCTGATGAGGCTAGAAAATCCCTTTGTTTGGTCTCTGCTGCTGCTGCTGCTCTGTGCCAGGTGGGCCGCAAGCTCCTCTGTGGGATGCTGGCCATTTTGCTCCTTTCTGGTGGATCTTGGTCTCTCCTGCTTCTCCACTGTGTCTAAGAAGAGCCTATACAACTTCACTTTTCAGAAGCGTGTATGATGCTGTGGTTTTGCTTAAATCCCTCCCTAGGCTGGTTTGGTATGGCTCCTATGCTGCAGTCTTACCCAAAGTCTCAAGTTTGTCCATAGCCCAGTAAACCATAACTCCTCACTCATGCAAGAACCCTGATTAAACTCAGTAGGTCACACAAATAAAAATTTGTATGTATAAAGGGCACTAGTTAGGAAAAGAAAGAATATAGTGGGAGTAGAAGGGGAAGAGAAGGATGTTGGATGAATATGGTCAAGATATATACATGTATTAAATTGTCAAATATATATATACTTATAAGTATGTTAATATAAAATAGCAAATAAATAAAAATTCTTTAAATGCTGCTAATCATTTTGTTTGCAAATTCACTTGATCCACAATGTAAGAGTTTCAGATATTTGAATAATATTGACAAGTTAAATACTTTTTTGTAACATTCCTGAATCACTAAAATTGACATATATTCAGAAGTAAGAGGTTTTTCATTTTTAAGTGGAAATTTAAGAGTTTAAAAATTTTAATTTAATATTTTAAATTTTTATTTATTAGAGACAAAGAGAGGGAGAAGGAGAAAGAGTGAGAATGAGCACACCATGGCCTCTAGCCACTGCAAAAGAACTCCAGATGCATGCACCACCATGTGCATCTGGATAACATAGGACCTGGAGATTTAAACTGGGGTCCTTAGGCTTCACAGGCATGTGCCTTAACTGCTAAGTCATCTCTCCAGACCAATTTAATTTTTAATTAGCAAAAGAGTAAAAGTTTCCATATGGTATGTTATGAACACTTTATTTGGTTGATTTCACTATCCACTTTTCTCTCTGATCTCCCTTTCCTCACATGTATCCTTCTGCCCTCTGGTATTCCCTTTCTACTTTAATAATGCATGCATTCTACTACTCTGTCTAGAGCTTGTATTTAAAGATTCTTTCTTTCTCTTTTTGCCTTTCATGGATCCCTTCTAGGTTTCTGACCTCTACACTCACTCTTTTACATATAAACACAAATATAAATATATACTTGGACTAGAGAGATGCTTAACAGTTAAGATGCTTGCCTGTGAGGCCTAACTACCCACGTTCAGTTCCCCAATACCCATATAAGCCAGATACACAAGGTGGTACATGTGTTTGGAGTTCATTTGCAGTGATGACAGGCCCTGGCATACCCATTGTCTCTGTCTCTCTATATGCCTCTTTCTCTCAAATAAATGAATAAAATATTAAATAAAATAAGGGCTGTAGGGATGGCTTAGTGGTTAAGGTGCTTGACTGCAAAGCCAAAGGATCCAAGTTCGATTCTCCAGGACCCAAGTAAGCCAGATGCACAAGGAGGTGCATGCATCTGGAGTTCATTTGCAGCGGCTGGAGGCCATGACATGCCCAACCTCTCTGCCTCTCTCTCTCTCTCTGCCTCTTTCTCTCTCTCAAATAAACAAATAAAATATATCTTTTAAATTTTAAAAATAGATACTAAGATCCATATATGAGGGAGAACATGTAGTGTTTGTCTTTTGGAAAATGGGTTGCCACATTTAAGATAATATTTTCCAGTATTGGCATTTTCTTGAAATTTTAATAATTTAATTTTTCCTTATGG
This sequence comes from Orientallactaga sibirica, assembly GCA_036365145.1. Classification (NCBI taxonomy): domain Eukaryota; kingdom Metazoa; phylum Chordata; class Mammalia; order Rodentia; family Dipodidae; genus Orientallactaga; species Orientallactaga sibirica. Next base: position 22,147,346 of record JAEOAD010000033.1, read on the forward strand.
CTCAATAAAATTCCATTGTGTATATGTACCAAATTTTAATTTTACATTTATCTGTTGATAGACACCTAGGCTGATTTCATTTTCTTATTTTCTTATTTCATTTTCAATAAACATGATGTGTAAGCATCGCTGTGGTAGGAGACAGAGCATCTGTTCCTCCTATTATGATGGTCTTATGTAGGTTGTTTCAGGCACTGCAAGGTCATGGATATCCAGGCCATTCTGTGGCTGGAGGAGCACGTTATAAGGAGTCCTATCCTTCCTTTGACTCTTACACTCTTTCTACCACCTCTTCCACAAGGGACCCTGAGCCTTGGAAGGTGTGTTAGAGATGTTTCAGTGCTGAGCAGTCCTCTGGGACCTAGGGAATCAAACCTTTGCCTTTCAGGCAAACACCTTAACCACTCAGCCATCCCTCCAGCCCAGATCCTGCTTTTTAATCCAATCAGCAAACAATTTTTCTTGTTTTGTAGTTCTTCCTGTTTTACCTTTGCTTTCTTGCATTAACTAGTATTTGAGTATGGTTTATTTTTTCCAGTTTCCTTATATGTGTGTTTTTCATTCTCTTCAGCATGGAGGATTTATTCAGGTATTTTCTGTAAAGCTGGTTTTGTCTTCAAATATTCCTATAGCCTGCTTTTGTTGTGGAATGTCCTTATTTCTGAATTCTATCTTAATGGATAGCTTTGCAGGATAAAGTAACCTTGAATGACAGTTGTTCTCCTTCAGAACTTGGAATACATTACTCTAAGCCCTTCTGGCTTTTAACTTTTCTGCTGAGTAATCTGCTGTGATCCTAGTAGATTTGACTTTTTAGGTGATTTGATTTTTCTTTATAACTGCTTTCAATATATTTTCTTTGGTTTGTATGTTTGGTAGTTTAATCATAATATGGATAGGAGAGTTTCTTTCCAGGTTTTGTCTGTTTGGTGTGTTAAAACCTTCCTGTATCTGCATTGGCATCTCTTTTCCAATTTGGGGCAAGTTTTCTTCAATGATTTTGTTGAAAATGCTTATTATGCCTTTTCAGTGAAATTCTTCTCCTTCTACTATACCCTGAACTCTTATGTTTGATCTTTCCATTGTGTCCTAAATATCTTGAAATTCCCATTCATATTTTACTATTAGTTTGTCTTTCTCTTTGTTGGACTGTATTATATCTTCCACCTTGTTTTATATTTTAGATATTCTGTTCTTTCCTTCATCTATTCCACTGGAGAGACTTTCTACAGCGTTTTTTTTTTTTTTTTTTTTTTTTTTCCACTGACTGTGTTCTTCATTGCTAGTATTTCTAACTGTTTTTTCTTTATTATTTCTATATCTTTATTTATGTCTTATATTGACCTGTTTATTTCATTAAATTGGTTTCATGTGTGTTCTTTGATTCCTTTGATTTCCTCTTTGAGTTCTTTGAACATGTTTATAATCATTCTTTTGAAATATTTCTCAAGAATTTCCTCTAAATCAGTCTCACTGAAGGTCATTTCTGATGTGGCTCTTAAGATTCTCAGTGTAACCACACTTTCACCCTAGGTGTTGCATTTGCCTGCTATGAGAGTATTCAAGTATGTTGAGTGGAAGAAAATACAATCTCTAAAAATTTAATTAAACAGTGTACCCATTCAAAAAAATAGCACAGAGTAATTATGAAAGAGTAGGTATGATAACAAACAGATCCTCTAACAATGTCACAGTCCCTAAGGCTGTGTGTTACCCCACACCTTTAATCCTGTCAACTGGGAGGCTAAGATTTCTGTCTGTATATGGTTCCAAGGTCAGCTTATAACAGAGTGAGACCCTTTCCCAATGAACACCAGAAAAGGAAACAAAGGCACTATATATCAGAAAGCAACAGACAACAAGCCCAAAATATAGTTTATTTAATAATGTCAAATCTGACCATCCAACAAATTTAACATATAATTTACCCTGACATGGATGGTGCAATTAGCACTTCTGCTGCAACATATACTAGGCTTATCTGATGGATACTGACCTCATGAGATCCCAGTTACCTTTTGGGATGGCTTTGGTCTCTGTTATGCTATACAGCCATTTGGGTCCCTCCTTGCTCTGCAGTGGGCTCAGGTAGGCTGGCTGGGTCTATGGGTTGCTGCTCTGATCACCTGTACAGGGTGCTGTGTAGGTGAGTTCCCTTCCCCAGGTCTCTGGTGTTTGGAGACTCTTTCTCTGGTCATGGGGGAGGGGAGGCTGTGGATGGTGGCTGAAGTCCTCCCATTGGTCTTCACAATCCTGTTCCTCACAAGCTGCTCTGCTGGTCTCTGCCATCCTCCTTCCACATTTCTTGAGTTTTTGAGGAGGCTGATGTCAGTGGAAAATCTCCTCACCTGGCTTTAAAATCCTGAGGCTCAGACTGAGCCTGGTTTTTGTGACTGCGTGGAACTGGTGCTGATGATGCCTGCTTCTGTGGGCTCTAGATGCTCTGGATCTCTCCTACTTCTCTGCTGCAGTTGATAATTTATTATACACCTTGCTTTTTAGTAGAAGAGTGTATTTTGCTGTTTTTCCCCCCTTTTCTCCCCTAGGCTGTTTTGGCTTGGTTCCTATGCTGCCACCTTATCTGTAAAAGACTGGATTGTTCTTGGTCCCATCTATCAACATTTTTATGTCAAGACTCAACTTTAATTTGCAAAGTATACTTCTTGTTATATATTTTATAAAGTGAAAGATATTAAGTAAACATAGTGTTTACCACAATTCTTGTTTAACTCTAAATCTTATTTGTAACTTTATAAAATATATTTTTTAAAATTAGTTTGGATAGCTCCATTTATTGTAGGTAGATTCAATGTCAAATAGCATACTATTGAATATAAAATTTATGGTCCAATTATTATGTGAACTTTAAGATCAGATCAACTGAGACATGCAATAAAAATATCACATTATATTACTTTTAACTGCATAAGAAATTGGCCAAGATGAGTACTAATTGCTCATCAATATCAATTGCTGAGTGTTTGAAAGAAAATGAGATAGAGGACAGATTTTAGATTATATAAATTTTAAACTTTGGGTTGGAAATAGAGACAGGGTTTTAAATAGGTGAAGTTCTACCTACATGATTTATTATGGCAAGTATGATGCTGATGCATAAGGTCATATACAGCAGTTACATGACATCTGGCTTCTCACATTCATCATATAGAAAAACTGCTGATCATGTTTTCGTTTTTCACTCATGCACAGATACAAATACTTGACTGTCAGAGAGACCAGCATCTTTGAAAAGCTAGGTCACCAATTTTCCCTAAGGAAAGATATGAAAATATTTATTTTAAACTCTTATTTTGGACTCTATTTTGAAATAACTGTCCTACCAAGTTTGAATCAAAAGTTTTTTTTTTTTTTATGTTTACCATGTTGACTTCTGTCTGACATACTGATGTATTTTATACATTTCAATCACTTAACAGAGACACAGAATCTTCAGGAATTAAATAGTATTAATAAACTAAATATGATAGATGCATAAGTGGAATAAATATAACTGTTTATGAAAGTTCGCAAGTAGTACTTCTACATGTATCTGTTCAAATATTTTAAGGTCAATATGTTAGTATGTTACATGAGTCAGTAATAATTATCTTTTGAATTTTTGTTTCCTGGGTTTGAAAGAGGTCTTTCTTAAGGAACACTATACATATGAGTTCAAGACAAACACAACAAATGATGAATTGTAATACTATTAAAATAGACATTAATAATAATAATTATGTGATATACTATCATTGCACAAGATTAATCAATAATATATGGGACATTTTTCATCATTAAGAGTTGAGATTTGGCATATAAACATCTAAAAATGTCCTCTACATCCTTAGCCATCAGTGAAATTCAAATTAAAACTACTGTAAGATTCCATCTCACTCCTATCAGAGTGGCTACCATCAAGAAAGCAAAAGACAATAAATGTTGGTGAGGATGTGTGAAAAGAGGAACCCTTCTACACTGTTGGCGGGAATGTAAACTGGTCCAGCCATTGTGGAAATCAGTGTGGAGGTTCTTGAGAGAGCTAAAAATAGATTTACCATATGATCTAGCTATAGCACTCCTAGGCATATATCCAAAGGACTCTTCTCAGTACCTTAGAGACACTTTCATAACCATGTTTATTGGTGCTCTATTCACAATAGCTAGGAAATGGAACCAGCCTAGATTTCCCTATGCAGATGAATGGATAATAAAAGTGTGGTACATTTACACAATGGAGTTCTATTCAGCAGTAAAGAAAAATGAAATTCTGAGAAATGGATGGATCTGGAAAAGATTATTCTAAGTGAGGTAACCCAGGTTCAGAAAGCCAAATGTCACATGTTCTGTCTCATATATGGATCCTAGTTACAAATGTATAGACTTATGTGGGAGCTGGAACAAAAAATTGGTAGCAGAGGCCAGTAAGCTAGAAAAAGGCTATAAGGGAGGGAGGAGAGGGGAGGACTTAAGGGGATGGTATTGTATATATGCAAATAGAAGAGCAGATTACAGCCAGGGGAATGCTAAGTGAGGCTAGGGGAAGAGAATCTGTAAAAGTAGTGTGGGGGAGGGTCAATCAAAAATCAACATATTCTGAATAAGACTTATGTAAACCTACTTTTTTGAATAATGGCACATCCAAAAGCTATAGATTGTTACTAGAATATTTTCAGTGTCAGGGATGAGATGCCTTCCAGTGAGTAGCTGGCCTCCAAAACTTTATAGGCTATTGCCAATGCCCATGGTTTCCCTTGAGAAACAGATGGTAAGACTCTATTGCTGATGACTTCTCTTGCCTGAGTGGCAAGGTCACTGAGAAATCATGCTGGTGCTGAGCAGAAAAACTTCTCCCTGTAGACCAGCCAACTGAAAGCTGGAAAACTCTGCATGTATTCAGCTGTATGGGAGACAAAAATCATCAGCGGTAAAAACAGTGGACACTGGAAACTTCAAGTTTGACCAGATAGGCCAAATGACTGAACAGGTGCAATAGTGGCATTTCTGCTCTGGGGTAAACCAACTGCTCTCTAATTGGACTGAAGCCCTGCTTTACATGAGGGAATACATGCCTAGTACTGAAAAACCTAATCAAAAGACTATTGCAGGGGAGGTCATGAGTCTTAGGGCTATAAAGCCTGCTCTTGTCTGGCTAAAGTATATATTATTCCCACCAAACTGCCCCGAAAGCACTACACTTAATGTTCATATTCAGATATTAATGCTACTTTCACTTCTGTTTAGAGAAGCTTCTCTTTTTAGATGGTGATGACCACTGGGATGATCCAAAAAGCAACATAGTGCTGAGAAGAAGGGACAGAGTAGTGTCTAGCACTGAAACATCTCTATCACACCCTCCAAGGCTCAGGGTTCATTGAAGAAGAGGTGGCAGAAAGAATTTAAGAGCCAAAGGAAGGATATGACTCCTTACAATGCAAATGTCCAGACAGAAATTGGCCTCAGTATACACAACTTTAGAGTGCCTAGCAATATCTTTACAAGACCCTCATAATAGGAGAAAAAGATTATGACATCAAATTAAAAGACAGACTAATGGAGAGAAGGAAGTGATGGAAAGTGGAGTTCTAAAGGGGAATCTGGGAGAGGGGAGCAAAATATCAAGGTTTATTGTCTGTAATTATAGAAGTTTTCTATTTAAAACAGGGAAAATGAAATGGAATATATCAATAACCAATTGATTAAGCTTAATAACAATTTAATCAAATGCAAGAATGAATTCCAGAAAGCATCAGTAAAATCAGAACTTTAACTGAAATCATTTTTCAAAAAGAGATGGATATGATGCAAATAACACAACAGAAAACAAAAATCAAATTGAGCTTATGAAAATCCCTCTAGCCCCCTCATTGGGTTACTCATGTGGAAGACAAGGCAAAAGAAATTTATTCCTATATCCTGAAGGACAGACTAAAAGGTTGACCCTTCATCAGGTCCTTAGAGGGAACACCTTGGTGCTGACATTTTACTCCCAGTACCAGCATGTGGTTAACTTCCACAATGAGCTGTTGATCAGAGAGATCTACAAGGTTTCCCAAAAGAAGACAGATTTCTGTCAGAGTACTTGATGACTTACAAAAGAACCTGATACCAACCCAAGGGTGAAGGAGATAGACACAGAGAACACTCAACTCCTACTAAACCAGATATCCAGAGACACAGAGGCTCCCAAGTCCTCATTACCAAAGCAGAACTAAAATGAAACCAACATGGCTCAGGGAAATTTGCAGAAGAGGGGACAGAAAGATTTTTAGAGCCTTATTTGTGTCATTATGCACAGAAACATCACCTCTTCCACATAACTGGTGGCTACCCCCATAATGCATGACCCACATTCCCCAATGAGGAGGGTCCCTTTTGGCGGGGAGAAGGCTATCAATGACACCAATAAGAATGTATTCACATTATGTGTATAACTAATATAAAAAGAACGAACCTCCTATCTGCTGTCTTCAAGAAACCCACCACATCACTAAAGACAGACTCCTTTCATGGTGAAAGGATGAAAAATGATATTCCAAGCAAATGGAAGTAAGAAACAAGCAGGTGTTGCTATATTAATATCTGATAAAATAGACTTAGAAATAAATGTAATCAAAAAGGAGAAAGAAGGCCACTTCTTACTCATCTAGGGAGTGATCCAACATGAGCACATCATAATCATAAATATATATGTGTCCAAAACAGGTGTACCACAGTTTTTAAAAAAAAACTTACTTGACAACAAAACAGAAATAAACACCAACACCATCATAGTTGGAGACATCAATTCTCCAATATCATCAATAGAGAGATCATCTAAGCATAAAATCAACAGGGAAATAGTAGAGCTCAGCAACACCACAGATCAACAAGACCCAACAGACATCTACAGAACTTTCCATCCCAATTCTAAAGAATACACATTCTTGTTGGAAGCCCACAAAACCTTCTCAAAAAATAGACCATATATTAGGCCAGAAAGCAGGTCATAAATTCAGGAAAATTGAAATAACTTCCTGTATCATATCAAATCACAATGCTTTAAAGCTAGAAATTAACAATAAGATACACATCAGGAAATCACCAGCTCCTGGAGACTGAACAAAACACTTAATCAATGAATGGGTTATAGAAGAAATCAAAGAGGAAATTTTAAAATGTCTAGAATTGAATGATAATGAAAACCAAATTTACCAAAACTTATGGGACACAATGAAAGCTGTCATAAGGGGAAAATTCATGCACTAAATGCCTTCATAACAAAGATAAGACTGGTCCCAAATTAATAACCTAAATTTCCACCTAAAGGCATTGGTAAAACAAGAAGAATCCAACCCTAGAGCTCTAAATGGAAAGAAATAATCATGATCAGATCAGGAATTAATGAATTGGAAACTAAGTAAACAGTTTAAAAAAATCAATGAATTGAAGAGTTGGGTCTTTGAAAAAATAAACAAGATTGATAAAACCTGGGCAATTTGATCAAAAAAGAAACAAAGAAGTCTCAAGTTATAAAACTCAGAAATGAACAGGGAGAGGTCACAACAGACATCAATAAAATTGGAAGAATTATCAGGACATACTTCCAAAACCTCTAATCCACAAAATTGGATAATATATACATGTATGTATGTATGTATGTATGTATGTATGTATGTATGTATGTATACATACACACATACATCTTTGGAGTATCACCACATCTGATCTAAAGCTATTTTACAAAGCTGTAGTAAGAAAAACAGCATGGTACTGGAATAAAAATATAAACATTGACCAATGAAATAAAATTGAAGACCCAGACCTTTTGACAAAGGTTCCTATAATGTAGACTGGAAAAAAGTCAACATCTTCAAAGAAAAATGGTATTGGATAAATTTGATGACCATATGTAGAAAAATGAAACTAGACCCACTCATCTCACAATACACAAAAATCAAGTCCAAATGGATTAAAGACCTCAACATCAGACCTGAAACTCTGCTCCTATTGGAATAAAAAAATCTCGATTATTATTAGGAGTGGGGAAAGACTTTCAGAACAAAACCCAAGTAGCCCAGGAAATTAAACAAGCACTCAATGAATGGGATCTCATGGAGCTGAAAACATTTTGCACAAATATATCATAAGCAGAGTCAAGAGTTTAACTAGTAGATGGGAGAAAATCTTCACTATACCACTGACAGAAGCCTAATATCTAGAATCTACAAAGAAATCAAAAAACTAAACAATAAAAAAAAAAAAAAAAACCTCCAAAAATGGGGCAGAGAACTGAATAGGAAGTTATCAGAGGAAGAAATACAAATGGTAACACATACTTAAGAAAATGTTCAACATCCTTAATCATCAGGGAAATGAAAATTAAACCAACCACGAGATTCCTCCTTACTCCAGTTAAGGACTGAAATCATTAACAAATGATAAAAACAACAAAGTGTTGGTGAGGATGTGGGGAAAGAGGAACTCCCATCCAATTTTGGTGGAAATGTAAACTTGTATAACCACTATAGAAATCAATATGGAGATTCCTGAAAAGGATGAACATAGAACTACCAATAGACCCAGTTATTCCCTTACTTGACATTTATCCTAAATGCTCCATGCATCACTGCACTGATATTTGCTCAACCATTTTATATCTTCTCAATTCATTATAGCTAAGAACTGGAAAGAAGCCAGATGCTCATCACTGGATGAATGGATAAAAAAGTTGTGTTGGATTTACACAGTGGAATTATACTTAGCAGTAAGAAAAAAAATACAATGACACTTGTGGAAAAATGGAGAGACTTGGAAAAGATAATACTTGGCCACTTCACACAATCACAGAAATATAAACATTGCATAGTGTCACTTATTTGTGGTTCCTAACCTGGACCTGCTGGAGTTGCTGACATACCCAATAGGCAACTCAAAGCCCAGACAATAGCGATGGGAGGATTGGGGGATGTGGAAGAGGAGGAGGGAAAAACAAACACAAAACTAAATCCAAAATGAGCTGGTACCATAGAAACCTTTATTCTTGGAGATATAGCCCTCAAAAGGAGTAAGGGAGAGCTCCTGAAAAGTAGGGCCTTGGAGAGGGTGGGGTGAAGGCTAAGATTGAAAGAAAATATTTTTCTGTCTCTAGCCTGTCACTCCCAGTACCCGAGATTGGTTGCTACTCACATTGAGCTGTTGATCAGGGAGTTCTAAGAGGTCCCCAAATCAAGACAGTTTTTTGTCAAAGCACTTGATTACCCACCTGATGTCAAAGGTAAGACCCTCTTGCTGAAGACACCATATGCTGCTGACACAGAGGATAGAGAAACCTGGCTGGAATTCAGAAGAAATCCAGTCTCCAGACAGTTAGCCTGCCTAGTGCTAGAAAGTGTTACATGAGATACTGGGGCAAAAGTGACCAACAACAATCTGAGCAACTCAGAAGGAAACACCCTGACAGGATGTACAAACCAGTGCAATAGTGGCATACAGCCTCAGTAGGTAACCAATAGCTTTCTGATTGGCAAAGAGATTAATTCAGTGTACCCATATCTGGAATTGGGAACCATATCAGAATCCTATGGAGACAAAGATTATAGTCTCTAAGTGTCAAGCTCTCATTACACTTTGGCTAAAAGAGAGATTATATACACCAAATTCTGCCTAAATTAATAATGCTTATCCCATTTAAACTATGTGGACTTCACTCTCTGTTGGAGAATCTGTTCTTTTTCAGAAGGTAGTGAGAAGTGAGGAGATATATTACTCCTTGCACTTCAGCCAATCCACAGCTGAAAACAGAGGAATTGGGGAGATGAGCATGAATGCTTATTCTATGCTGATCCTAATAATCATCACCAGGATGAAGGAGATGGACCATGAGGATACTAAACATCTACCAAAGCAGAGATCAGAGGCTCCTTAGAGCTCATCACTGAAGTAGACTTAAAACTCACCCACCACAACTCAGGGAATTTTGCAGAAGAAGGGGAGGAAAATATTGCAGGAGCAACAGGTTCTGACACCATGCTCAGAGGCATTTCCTTCCCCCCACAATAACTGACTGCTGCTCTCAAAATACAAAAACTACAACCCCATGGGAAATACCAGCAACCCCTTGAGGAGCATCCCCAATGGAATGGGGGCAGGGAAAAGGGAAAAGAGGGTACAAACTCATGATGTATCCATACAAAATATGCTGTTAAACATAATAATAATAAAGAAAAATATGTAAGTTTAAAAAGGGTGAGGGAGATTCAGAAGAAACACTCAGTCTGGTACAACTCAAAAAACCATTGCTTAATTCAGAAAAATTTTATTGCCAGCATTTATATTCCTCCAGTGAATTGTTGTCCCAGGAGTGCCTTGAAGTCCCAAAACAATTCAAGCTCTTGCTAAGTTCCTTGGTTGCCCACCAGAGGTAGATGGAGAGACCCTATTTCAGAAGACACAACATGTTTTGTTTGCAGAACACTGAGCATTCAAGGTAGAACAGAGCTATAAGGCTCCTCCCTTCTGACTAGCTGTCATATAGCTGGACAGTGCTATGCAGCTTTCTGGGTGGGGGGAAGTCATCAAAATGTTTCATACATCTAATTACTTAAAAATGCATTTTAAAATTTAAGAAAAAAAATTATTAGAAATATAATTTTATTCTGACTTGTTTCCAAGTTCCAGCTATGGATTCCATTCCACTGAGTGGATCTGTTAGCCAATCCAAGAGCACTTGGTTACCCACTATGTCTGTGTGCCACTATTGCACTTGGGTGAGCATCATTTCAGGTTGTTTGCTTCTGAGTAACTTAGACCTTGAGTTGTTCTGACAGATATTGGCCACTTTCCCCTATGGAGCACCTTCCAGCACTAGACAGGCTGTTTGTGGACTGGCTCCTTTCCATATTCCAGCCAGGTCTCTTCATGCTCCGTGCTGACAGCATATGGTGTCTTCAACAGTAGGGTCTATCCATTAACCTCTGGTGAGTAATCAAGTGCTCTGATAGGAGTTTTGTTTTGGGAGACCTTTTAGGTCTCTGATCAAAAGCTCATTTGCCTGTGAAGCCAAAGGACCTAGGTTTGATTTCCCAAGACCCATGTATGCCAGAGGCACAAGGTGACACATGCATCCATCTGGAGTTTGTTTACAGTGGCTGAAGACCCTGGCATACCCATTCTCTCTCTCTTTGTTCTCTCTCTATCCAATAAATAAAATTAAATTAAAATCAAAAAGAAATTTAATATTAACATTATAGAATAATTTTTAAATATATGCTATTGTGGTATGTTAGAAATATTAAATGTATTTTCCATGACATTACCTTAGTTGCAACATAGTCTTTTTATATTTACAATGATTTATTCATCATTTTAAAAATAGCTCTTTACATATTAATAAGGGAATTGAGAATATGATGAATGAGACAAACAAGAATAGAATAGAAATTCAGATTTGTGAGTCCAATTCTAAAGAAAAAATATAATTATATCACAATGGAAATTATATATTGTTCAATTAAAATATCTAAAAAAAGAAACAGTTACAGTTCAGTTTATATCTTTATGTATACAAACATAAAATATATGTGTAGATGTTTTGTAGTAAGAATAATAATCTTAAAAATTCAAAGAAAACTTGTTATTATGTACAGCAGTATAAATTCCATAACTTTCTTGCACATAAAAATTCATTTGGGGTAAGCACTTGCTTGCAAAGCCTGAGGACCCTTGTTCAATTCCCCAGTACCCATGTAAGCCAGATGCACAAGGTGGCACATGTGTCTGAAGTTTTCAGTGGCTAGAGGCCCTGGCATTCCCATTCTCTGATATCTGCCTCTCTCTCCTTCTCTCTCTCTTTCAAATAAATAAATCCCTTTTTTAAAAAGATTACTTTATATGTGATGTTTGAAATATTGTGATGATTTGCAACTGATTTTTGTTTTTGTTTGTCCTGGTTTTTGTTTTTCTTGTCTTCTGACATATGAATTCATTTTGAATTCATTCTTTAGATAGTTCTAAGACATATGTCTTTTCTGAGTTAAGGGAGTAATTGTGCACACTGGGTTCCCTGGCCTGCTATGGAGGTTGGGAAAAGAAACCTTGCAGATAAACCTCCTTTAATCAGGCTTTGGTTTCTAATCGATTTGGGAATAAGAACAAAAACACTTTCATTTGCCATTTCATGTCCTTAAATGGTCTTTTGGGAGGAAATCATCAAAGTGTGTTCTGTAAATGTGGAATTAACAAGGCAAAACTAAAGACACTTAGGTTTGCATCATAAATTGTGACTATTGACTAAATTATCTAGAGAAAGGTCTAATCTATTTTTCTAGTTATCTATTTTTTTTTAAATTTCCCAGTTGGAAAATATTGGTTTAACTTTGTCAACATATCTAATGTCAATCAAATGAAAGTGTTAGCTAACTTCAGTTTAAAAATGAATATTTTGGCAGAAATTTTTCCCATTTGCATCAAAACTAGAATCCCAAATGAATGACATTTTAATTTAAAATAAATCTGTTTGAGTATGTCAACTTTGTCTACACAGAGACCTACTTTTCTATGTAAAAATAAAGTGATTATGGAAAAATTGTACTACTTTGGAGACATAAGAATTTTGGGAAAATAATTATGTGGCAAATTTTCTGCATAAGATAGCATGTCAAAAAGCATCAAAGACTCAACGATTCTTTATTTTTATTTAAATAAGGGTAGCTCAGATCATTTGATGAGATTTATGCAACTTGTACCTTTATGTAACTTTACTCGTTTCCTGCATGTGATTAACTTTTATGTTCTGAAATGTTTTGACTATGATGGTTATAAATACCAGGCATTAACGATCAACTGGCACTTTGATTCATAATCTAATTGATAATATTCTTAATTTACCTGCTATATGACAAAAAATCCTTTTACACTTTTTTATTACAGCAAAAAACATTCACATCCTTACCTGTCTATAAAGTTAATAGTATAGGCAAATTTATTTATATATGCATATGATATATTCTTACTTTATAGGTTCACAGAATTAAAATTATGTTAAAATCTCACATGAGGGCTGGAGAGATGGCTTAGCAGTTAGCCTGCCTCCTAAGCCTAAGAATGCTGGTTCCAATCTCCAGGTCCCACATTTAGCCAGATGCAAAGTGACACAAAGGCGCAATGCTGCACTTGACCACATGGGGGCAAACACATCAGGATTTTGTTCGCAGCAGCTGAGAGGCTGCTGGCACGGCCATCTCTATTTGTCTTCCTCTCCCTCTCTCTCCCTCTCTCTCCCTCTCTCTCTGTCTCTCTGTGTCTCTCTCCAAAAAAAAAAAAATCTCACATGAATTTTGGAAAATTTATTATTGAAAGTATATTTAATATTTTTTATTAATTAATTTATTTAATTTTGAGACAGAGCCAGGGAGAGAGGCAGATATAGAGGGAGAATGGGCATGCAAGGGCCTCTAGCCACTGAAAATCAACTCTAGATGCATGCACCACCTTGTACATCTGGCTTATGTGGGTACTGGGGAATTGAACCTGGATCCTTAGGCTTCTCAAGCAAGTGCCTTAACCACCAAGCCATTTCTCCAGGCCCTGAAAGTACTTTAATACATTTTCCCCTTAAATCTAGTTCAAGACTAGGCACAAAAGACAGTTTACTCATTGTATAAGTAGAATAATTTTCAATATGGCATGAGTACATCGTTTTAAAAATAAAAAACTGGGTAAAAGCATGGAATAGAGTATGATTTTGTGTTTTGCTGTGTGTAAATATATAAGCTCTCTAGGTCTAGAGGACTGTCTGTGGCCTTTCATATTTGGAATTGGACTTAAGATTATTGGAGTATGCCAATGTACCTAACTCAGTGCTAAAATACAACATATTAACAACTTCAGGAGAATATTCTTTATAATCTGTAATTTTCCTATATTTAATAGGATTGTGGCAATAAACAGTGCAAACGTTTGAAACCCATCCAAGATTATGGAGGTTTATTGATAAGATTTGGATCTTAAATTCACCTCCAAGTGCCCATGGCAAAGCCTTGCTTACCAGTCTATGGCCCTTTTAGAAGGTGGTTTAAGCTTTGGGAGATGGGCCTGGAATAAGGAAGTTAGGTCCCTGGGAGTGTGCCCTTGGGGAGGTGACTAGATATCCTCTGCTAAATGTCTCTGCTATGAAGTATCTTGACATGAGGTCCAAAGTAATGGGGTCATGTGACTGTATCTTGAAACCTGCAAAACCATGAGGTTAAATAAGCCCTTTTCCATTTAATTAAATTAATTAATTGATATAGATTAATTGTAGTTATTTTTATATTAACAGAAACCCAAGTAACACAGTTAAAACTGACATATAAAAGTTCCATATTGGTTAAGATGACAGCATATGAACCACACCAAAGCAGCCTAGAGGAAAAAAAGAAAAAAATAAAATAAAATAAAAAAACCAAAACAAAACAAAACAACAAAAACAAAAAAAAACCCAGCAAAATACACTTTTCTACTAAAAAGGGAGGTGTATAGTAAATTATCACCCACAGCAGAGAAATAGGAGAGATCCAGAGCTTCTAGAGCCCACAGAAGCAGGCAGAAGTGGCTCCAGCAGAGGCAGTGAGTTCCACACAGCTGCAGCCACCAGGCTCTACCTGAGCTACAGGGAACAAAAACAGCAGCAATAGCAACAACAGCAGCAACCAAAAAAAAAAAAAAAAAAAAAGGGATAGGGGATTTTCCACTCACACCAGCCTCCTTGCAAATTATTCAAACTCAAGAAATGTGGAAGGAGGATGGCAGTGACCAATGGAGCAGCTTGTGAAGGAGAAGATCATGAGGACCAGCAGGAATATTTCAGCTTCCCCTCCCCACCACCAGCACAAGCACCAGAGACTTGAGGAAGGGAGTTTATCTACACAGCATTCAGCACAATCAGAACAGCAACTCACAGACCCAGCCAGCCTACCTGAGTCCACAGCACAGCAAAGACGTGCAGCATAGCTGAGACCAAAACCATTCCAAAAGGTAACTGGGATTATACCAGGTCAGTACTCACCAAATAAGCCTAGTATATAGGCTTGCACCAGAAGGGCTAATTGCACCATCCATGTCACTGTAAATTATATGTTAAATGTGATGGATGGTCAGATTTGACATTCTTAAATAAGCTATATTTTGGGCTGCTCATTTGTTGCTTCCTGATTTATATTGCCTTTGTTTTGTCTTCTGTCATTCATTGGGGAAGGGGCACACTTGGTAACAAGCTGACCTTGGAACCATCTACAGACTAGAAATCTTAGCCTCCCAGTTGACAGGATTAGGGGTGTGGGACAACACATATCCTTAGGGACTGTGGCTTTGTTAGAGGATCTGTTTGTCATAATACCTACTTTTGCATAAATACCCTGAGCTGTTTTTCATTGAATGTGTACATTGTTCAGTTAAGTTTTTAGAATTTGTCTGTATTTTGTTCCAGTCAGGCTACTTGAATACTCTCATAGCAGGCAAACCCAACATCTAGGGTCACCTTGGAGAGTCTTAAGAGCCACACCTAACACCTTAAGCTACTACCCCGATATCATATTGATTGATACATCTAATATTACTGCAGATAATTAGAAAATCCAAACATTAAATTAATCCAAGATGCAAAAATCTCTACATTATAATACAAGAAATACAGTATATCAAGACAAGATAAATCCACCAAAAGTATTAATGCATCAGAAATGACATTCAGTGAGACTGATTTAGAAGAAATGACTGAAAAAAGATTTCAAAAAAAAGTGATTATAAATATGTGCAAAGAACTCAAGGTAAATCAATGGAATCAAAGAACACACAGGAAATCACTTTAATGAAATAAGGAGGTCAATATAAGACATAAATAGGGAAATAGAAATAATTTTTTAAAAAGTCAGAAATACTAGCAATGAGGAACACAGTCAGTGAAATACAAAACTCTGTACAAAATCTCTCCAGTGGAATGGATGAAGGAGAGAACAGAATATCTAAATTAGAAGTCCAGGTGGCAGATCTAATACAGTCCAACAAAGAGAAAGACAAACTAATAGGAGGGTATGAAGGGGAATTTCAAGATACTTGGGACTATGAAAAGATCAAACATAAGAATTCAGGGTATAGTAGAAAGAGAAGAATTTCACTCCAAAGGCATAGTAGGTGTTTTCAACAAAATCATAGAAGAAAACTTCCCCCAAGTTGAGAAAGGGATGCAAATGCAGATACAGGAAGCCTTTAGATCATCAAGCAGCCAAACCTGGAAAGAACCTCTCCTCACCATAATATAATTAAACTACCCAACATAAAAACCAAAGAAAATATATTGAAAGGAGCTAGAGATAAAAAGCAAGTCACTTACAAAGGCAAGCCCATAAGGTTCACAACAGATTACTCTACACATATGTTAAAAGCCAGAAGGGCTGGGAGTTATGTATTCCAAGTTCTAAAACATAACAACTGTCAACCAATGTTACTTTATCCTGCAAAGCTATCCATTCAAATAGATGGAGAAATAAGGATATTCCACAACAGCAGGCTAAAGGAATACTTAAAGCCAAAACCAGCTCTACAGAAAATACTTGAAAGTATCCTCCATGCTGAAGAGACAGAAAAGCACACATATAAGGAACCTGGAAAAAATCAAACCATACTCCAATACTAGTTAATACAAGAGAGAAGAGGTAAAACCAGAAAAACAACAACACAAGAAAAATGGCAAAAATAAATAAGCACCTTTCAATAATAACTCATAATATCAATGGCTTGAATGCCACAACCAAAAGACATAGGTTTGCAGACTGGGTTAAAAACCAGGATCCTTAAAATAAAATCAGGTATGGTAATGCCAGTAGCCTGATTTTTGTTGCGCAAAATTGTTTTGGCTATTCGAGGTTTTTAGTGTTTCCAGGTGAATTTTAGGATTGTTTTTTATATTTCTGTGAAGAATGCTATTGGGATTTTAATGGGGATTGCATTAAATGTGTAGATTGCTTTCAGTAAGATTGACATTTTCACAATATTGATTCTTCCAATACAAGAGCATGGGATGTCTTTCCATTTCCTTGTGTCTCCTGCAATTTTTTGCTCAAGTTTTTTAAAGTTCTCATTCTAGAGATCCTTCACTTCCTTGGTTAAGTTTATTCCAAGGGTTGTTTTTTTTTTTTTTTTTTTTTTTTTTGAGGCAATTGTGAATGGGATTTCATCCTCTGCATGTTTGTTGTTAGTGTATAGAAAAGCTACTGATTTCTGTGTGTTTATTTTGCATCTTGATACATTGTTAAAAGTGTTTATCAGCTCTAACAGTTTGCTGGTAGAATCTTTAGGGTCCTTTGTTTATAGAATCATCTACAAATAATGATAATTTGATCCCTTCCCTTCCAATTTGTATCCCTTTTATGAGTGTCTCTTGCCTTATTTCTATGCCTAAGACTTCCAGTACTATATTAAATAGAAGTGGGGAAAGTGGACACCCTTCCCTTGTTTCTGAATTTAGTGGGAAAGCTTCAAGCTTTTCCCTATTTAGTATTATGTTGGCTGTAGGTTTGTCATAAATAGCTTTTATTATGTTGAGATATGTGCCTTCTATTCCCAGTTTCTGTAATATCTTTACCATTGCAGGGAGGAGAATGACCTAAGTGAGGCCATGGGAAGAGAATGTGTAAAAGAAGGGCAGGGGGAGGGTCAATCAAAATTCAGGATAGTGTGAATAAGACTTATGTAAACTTATTTTTTTGAATAATGGCACATCTGGAAGATATAGACTGTTACTAGAAAATTTTCAGTGTCTGGGAAGGGATACCTTCCAATGAGTTGTTGGCCAAGGAGATCCCGGTAGCCTCCAAAACATTAAAGGCTATTGCCAAAGCCCTTGGTTTCCCATGGAAAACAGATGGTAAGACCATATTGCTGAAGACATC
Organism: Orientallactaga sibirica; assembly: GCA_036365145.1. Lineage (NCBI taxonomy): Eukaryota > Metazoa > Chordata > Mammalia > Rodentia > Dipodidae > Orientallactaga > Orientallactaga sibirica. Next base: position 22,165,249 of record JAEOAD010000033.1, read on the forward strand.
TCTTGCCTGAGAGGCAAGGTCACTGAGAAAGCAAGCTGGTGCTGAGCAGAAAACCTTCTCCCTATAGACCAGCCAACTGAAACCTAGAAAAATCTGTACTGCATGCAGCCACATGGGAGACAGAAGTCATCAGCAGTGAAAACAGTGGACACTTGAAAATTCAAGTTTGGCCACACAGGCCCAATGACTGAACAGGTGCAATAGTGGCATGTCTTCTCTTGGGGTAACCAACTGCCCCATAATTGGACTGGAGGCCCTCTCTATGGGAGGGAATACATGCCTGGTACTGAAAATACTAAGCAAAAGTCTATGGCAGGGGAGGTCATGAGCCTTAGGGGTATAAAGCCTGCTCTTGTCTGGCTAAATGTATATATTATTCCCACCAAGCAGCCCTGAAAGCACTACACTTAATGTTCATATTCACATATTAATGCTACTCTCACTTCTGGTTAGAGAAGCTTCTCTTTTCAGATGGTGATGACCACTGGGATGATAAAAGTCCTGAAGAGATTGGAAATAGAACATATCTCAACATAATAAAGGCTATTTATTACAAACCCACAGCCAACATAATACCAAATGGAGAAAAACTTGAAACTCTCCCACTAAAATCAGGCACAAGACAAGGGTGTCCACTATCCCCACTTTTATTTAATATAGTACTGGAAGTCTTAGCAATAGCAATAAGGCAAGAGACAAACATAAAAGGGATACAAATTGGAAAGGAAGAGGTCAAGTTATAATTATTTGCAGATGATATAATTCTATACATAAAGGACCCTAAAGACTCTACAAGCAAACTGTTAGAGTTGATAAACACCTATAGCCATGTAGCAGGATACAAAATAAACACACAGAAATCAGTAGCCTTTCTATTTACCAACAACAAACACACAGACGATGAAATAAGAGAATCACTCCCATTCACGATTGCATCAAGGTAAAATAAAATAAAAGAAAGTACCTTGCGATAAACCTAACCAAGGAATGAAGGATCTCTACAATGAAAACTTCAAAACACTCAAGCAAGAAATTGCAGAAGACATGAGGAAATGGGAAGACATTCCTTGTTCTTGGATTGGAAGAATCAATATTGTGAAAATGAAAATCAAACCAAAAACAATCTATACATTTAATGCAATCCCCATTAAAATTCCAATGGCATTCTTCATGGAAATAGAAAAATACAATCCAAAAATTCATTTGGAAGCACAAAAAACCTCAAATATCTAAAACAATCTTGAGCAACAAAAATAAGGCTGGTGGTATCACCGTATCTGATTTTAATCTATATTACAGAGCCAGAGTAACAAAAACAGCATTGTACTGGCATAAAACAGACATGTAGATCAATGGAATAGAATAGAGGACCTCGATGTAAGTATGGGTAGCTATAGCCACCTGATCTTTGGCAAAAATGACAATAATACTTATTGGAGAAAAGACAACCTCTTCAGCAAATGGTGCTGGGGAAACTGGATATGTATGTGTAGAAGGATGAAAATATATCCTTATGTCTCTCCGTGCACAAGAATTAAGACTAAATGGATCAAAGTCCTTAATATGAGACCTGAAGTGCTGAAATTGCTGGAGGAAAAAGTAGGGAAAAACCTTCAACATATTGGTCTTGGCAAAGACTTTCTTAATATAACCCCATTGCTCAGGATATAAAGCTACAGATCAACTCCTGGGACCTCAAGAAATTACAAAGTTTTTGTACAGCTAAGGACACTGTGAATAGAGCAAAGAAGCAACCTACAGGATGGGAGAAAATCTTTGCCAGCTATACATCTGACAGAGGGTTAATATCTAGGATATACAAAGAACTAAAAAAATTAAATAATAAGAAATCAAACAATCCAATTAAAAATGGAACTAAATTAGAGAGTTCTCAGAAGAAGAAATACAGATGACATATAAATATCTTTAAAAAGTTCTACATCCCTAGTCATCAGGGAAATGCAAATTAAAACTACATTAAGGTTCCATCTCACTCCTGTCAGATTGGCTACCATCATGAAAACAAATGACCATAAATGCTGGTGAGGATGCAGAAAAAGAGGAACCCTTCTACACTGTTGGTGGGAATGCAATCTTGTCCTTCCATTGTGTAAATCAGTGTGGAGGTTCCTGAGACAGCAAAAGTAAATCTACCATATGACTCAGCTATACCACTCCTAGGTATATATCCTAAGTACTCATCTCACTACCTTAGAGATCCTTGCTCGACCATGTTTATTGCCGCTCTATTCACAATAGCTAGGAAATTTAACCAGCCTAGATGTCCCTCAACTGATGAGTGGATAATGGAGATGTGGCATATTTACACAATAGAGTTTTATACAGCAGTAAAGAAAAATGAAGTTATAAAATTTGGTGGAAATGGATGAATCTGGAAAAGATTATACTTAGTGAGGGAACCCAGACCCATAAAAACATCACATGTTCTCTCTCATATGTGGATCCTAGCTAGGAGTGATTAGACTTCAATGTGAGTAAAAATAAAACTCAGTAGCAGAAGCCAGTAAGCTAGAACGGGGATATAAAGGGAATAGAAAGTGAGGGAGGGGGGACTTAATAGGATAGTATTGTATATATGTAAGTAGAAGAGCAGACTAATGGGGGTGAAAAGGACTAAGTGAAGTCAGGGAAAGAGACTGAGTAAAGGAAAAGTGGAGGGAGGGCTAATCAAAATCTAAGAGGATATAAATAAGTCATATGGAAACCTATTTTTCTGGACAATGGAACACTCAGAAGACATAGATTGTTACTAAAAATTTTTCAGTGCCAGAGATGGGATACCTTCCAGGGAGTTGTTGGCCATGGAGGTCACAGATACCTCAAAAAACATTATAGGCCATTGATGAGGCCCTTGATTTCCCACCAGGACTAGATGGTAAAACCCTATTGCTGAAGACTCCACATACTTGGGCTGCAAGGTCACTGAGAAATCCTGCTGGAGCTGAGCGGAAAGCCTCCTCCATGAGGACCAGCTGACAGAAAGCTGGAAAAAGCTACGCTGCATGCAGTTCAGTGGGAGATAGAGAAAACACCAGGGAAGATACTCAACAGTGAACACTGCAAGCTTTAATTTGGCCAGCCAGACCAAATGAACCAATGGTTACAATAGCGACATGTCTGTTATGGGGGAAAACAACAGCTCTCTAATTACACTGGAGGCCCACTCCATGGGAGGGAATACATCCCTGATACTTAAAACCTATGACATTGGTAGTCATGAGCCTTAGGGGTGTCTCACTAAATGTACATACTATGCTCACCAAACTGCCCAGTAAGCTCTTCTCTTAATGTCCACACCCATATATTGATGCTACTCTCAATTTTGGTTAGAGAAGTTTCTCTTTTCAGATGGTGTAGACCTTGACCTTGGGATGACTCAGAAGGCACCATGGTGCTGAGAAGAAGGGACAGAGGAGTGCTCAGCACGGAAACATCTCAAACACACCTTCAAGGTTCAGGGTCCATTGTGGAAGAGGGAGCAGAAAGAATGTAGGAGCCAAAGGAAGAGTAGGACTCTCTACAACATGCTCTTCCAGACACAAAATGGACTGGATATCCATGACCTCACATTGCCTGACACTACCTACACAAGACCATCATAGTAGGAGGAAAAGATCATGACATCAAAATGAAAAGAGAGACTGATTGGGAGGGGGGAATATGATGGAGAGTGGAATTTCAAAGGGGACAGTGGTGGGAGGGAGGGAAGTACCATGGGATATTGTCTACAATTAAGGAAGTTGTCAATAAAACAGATGCATATATTTAAAGTATATAACAGTATACAACTTATCCAGTGATATCACAATCAAGTGAATTTATATTCCTATCATGTTATACAGCTACAATTTATCTATGAGGTAAAAATATGTACAAAGCTCTCTTGGTAAGCATTAGATTTCAATAACTCATTCTAAATAATGCAACTTTAAATCAAGTGATGTTAGTTGAAGCTACAGGGTTTCAGATATGCATACATTTCTAATGGGATTATGAGCGATCACTATACAAGGTGTTTACTTCAGCAGGCAGCATATGAAAAAAGCTCAGTTCAAGTTATTTAATTTTAGTAATAATTCTGACATTTAGCATTGTGAAAAAATGTGAACTTGTTGTGAATTGTGTATTGGTAGGTGTCTTAGCCTACTGGTGGTCATATAGCAAAATAAACTCAAATGGGAGAATCTATTAAGTTTTTGTTTTAAACTTTTAATTTTAGAGGCTGTGAATACCTTCAGAATGGCTATCAGGGTCAACAAATGACTTTTTACTATTTTTGTTTTTTGCTTTTTATAAATAGAAACTTTGTATGGACACATGATGTGTTGGTACCACAATTTCCTTCCTCCCTGTCCCCTTTCCACTGAGGGCCCTCCTTAGTGGTATTGCTGGTATTCACCATGCAATTTTGGGTTATGAGTTGTGAGAGCAGCAGTCAGTCATTGTGGGAAGAGGGGGCAATGCCTCTGTATATTATCTCCCACCCTGTGGCTCTTACATTCTTTCCAACCCCTTTTCCACAAAATTCCCTGAACTTGATGGGTTTGCTTTAAGTCTACATTTGTGTTGCACTCTAAGGAGCTTCTGGGTTTTTGCTTTGGTGCACTTTGAGTATCCTCAGTGTCTGTGTCACCCTGACACAGGTTGTCAAGCTGTCTTGTTCATCTTGCCAGTTCCTCTCTGTGATTTCACATAGGCCCTAACTGCTTTGCAAGAGGTGGTTCTTCTCCTGCTAGGAAGTCAGCTATTCTTATCTTGTTGATACATTTTGTTTGTGCTTGGTTCTCAGTACTTTTTGAAAATGAAAAGCAAGATCAGATTCTCCAACAGAGAATGAGATCAGGATAGGTTAAAGGGGGATAAGCATTATTAATTTAGTGAGATTTTCATGGAGATAGCCTCCAATTTGTAGAAAAATTGTTGAGAGTTTCTCATTGGAGTACATAATCTTGGTTTTCCTAGGATGCTAACTTGGTTCCCAGTTCCAGTTATGAGTTCCTTTCCAGTGAGTGGATCTCATAGCCAATTGGAAAACTATTGGTTAACCATCTAGGTAGTATGCCACTGTTGCTCAGGTGTGTACATATTGTCAGGCAGGTTGCTTTCATATAGCAGTATTCTCTGTTTGCTCACAACATTGTTGGCCATTTCTCCCCAGAAGCTTTTCAGCAATATATGGGCAGACCATCTGGGAATTGACTTCCTCCCAGATTGAGTCAGATCTCTGTATGTTCTGCATTGGCAGCACTTGCTGTCTTCAGCAATAGGGTCTTACCTTTTACCTCATGTGGGTAATCAAATGCTCTGATAGAAGTCTGTCTTGTTTTGGGGACCTTGTAGGTCTCTACGATCAACAGCTCAAGATGTATTTTAACCAATTTCTGGTACTAGGAATTATAAGCCAGAGCCTAATGTTTAGAGTTCGGCTTCATCTCACCCTCTCCAAAGCCCTAATTTCCTGAAAATTCCTCCATATTTCTATTGAGGGTTATAAGTCTTCTATCCAGAAGGAAGGTTTCTATGATACCAATTTGTTTTGGATTTAGTTTTGTGTATATCTCCCCTCATCCTCCCATTCCCCTGGCCCCAAATTCTTCCATCCCTTTTATCTGTCCCTTGTCTGGTATTGAAAGGACATATTCAGACCATGGAAATCATAGTTTTGTTTTTGCTGGTATATCTACAGCATTTTCATTTTGTTTAACATTGTGTTAAATCTATGGTTCTCAGTTTACTGATGTTTATGTAGAAATACACTTTCTTTTTCATTATAAACTCAGGTTGCTTTCAACTTAAGATAGTTTACTCATTTTTTTTCCTCAGTACTCTTGTTTGGAAAGTACTTTCAAACTTATCAGAACATTCATAAAATTTCACTTGCACTTTGTTATTTCCCACATTTATTGTGGTTATGCAATACTTTCACATTCTTTTTTTCAGTAGTATAGTTTATAGCTACTTTCTTTCTCTACCATTCCTTATCTTATGTCCCTCTTCTCTTGCTTTTAGCAATGTGATTTCTTCAAGTGGACTTTCAGTTTCTGAGTAGCAATAATAGTAGTTAGGGATAACTGCTTTCTGAGAAGATATAGTAACATAAGGGGGAAATAAAACTAGAACTGAGCTGTAACCTCCTTCCTTTTGACTGTCTGTCATAATGCTATAAAGTTCTATATAGTCTGCTGGGGGAGAAAGACATTAGCGGTCTTAACATTAGACCCAGTAAGGTACATAGCTGACCAGCAAGCAAGGTATGCCTACTGGTGCGATAGTGACATGTCAGTTATGGGAGAAACCAGCTGCTCTCTGATTGGATTTGAGGACACTCCACAGGAGAGAATTCATGTCTGATACTGAAAGCTAATCAAAAGCCTGTGGCCAGTAAGGTCAGAGTCCTGAAGGGGGAAGTTACTACTGTTGTTTTGCTTAATGGATTTGTTGGGCCCTTCAAATTTTCCTCTACATATTTAAGTTTCTGACCATAGATTGGTGCTACTCTCATTTTTGTTCAGTGATGCTTCTTTGGAGATGGTAGGGACTATTATCAAACCTTAAAGTTCATCAATGGGCTGAAAAGTAGTGACTTTTGAGTGTTTAGTGCTAAATAAAACATCTGAGTCACCACCTTGAAGGCTCTTGGAACATAGTGAAAAAGCAGAATGTAATATACAGAGGATGGGAAGGAGTGCTTTGCGAGGCTTTCTTCCAGGTACAAATAAATTATTGCATTCATGGCCTGCACAAGACCTGACCTATCAACACTGGGCCTATCAACATTCTACCATTGGTGATGTTTTCCATAAAAAAAAAAATGGACTTCAAAATAGAAGATTTAGTTGGAGAGAAGATGGGTATCAATGATAGGGGTTGAGGGATGGGGACAAAGGAAGGCAGTGGAAGAGAATTATGATCAGAATACATTATGGATATGTATGAAATTGAAAATAATTTTACATGTGTTTATGAAAGATCCTGAAACTTGCTGAGAAGAAAATTGCTGCTTTTATTAAGAATAATATATCTTGTTCTTACCAATGAAAATAAGAAATAGATGGGTGAAACAGTTATAGACTGAGCTTATAGCTATAAACATTTTATATTTAATTTAATTATGAGATACTTTGGGAGTGCTGATGTGGTAAGAAAATGAGGATTTGGAGAGGGTAGAATCTGGATGAACATATGAAAGTAGGTGAAGGAAAGGAAAACCTGGACACCTTCCCAATGTTGGGTGCTTGTGACAGAGCATGAGTGAGAATTTCCTTGAGGTGCAAATGCCTGAGAGGTGGGTGCTATGTAAGTGGCCTATAATGGGCCCTGAGACTCCATCCACCTTCTCTTTCAGCCACAAGAATGAACCTATTTTGTTGGAAGTAAGGGAAATTTTCTGAAGAGCCTTCTATGCTCTCTACCAGGATGGGGGAAATTTCTACAAAGAAAGAAACAAAATGAGGGAACTCAGTTCTGTGGGACACACAAAAAAGTAAAGGTTCGTGTCATCCATCCACTCCCATAAGTACAGCCATCCTAAGAAAACATCAAGGTCCTCATGGTCAATTAGAGTACAGGTTCATTTCTCTATCATGGACCCTAAGAAATATAAGAAAAGGCTGGAAAGCTCCCCTGAGGATATCTAAAACATGACTGAGAAACCAATTATAACTCTGTCTCCTGTTTTGATTTCATCTTGGCTCATAGGGACTTCCAATAACCTGAATTCTCTGGTCCCCGGGTACAGCAAGTTCTAGTATTCTTGCTATTCCATATGGGCTAAAATTTCTCATGTTAGGCCTGCTTCTATTTTTCTTTTACTTCCAAAATACTATTTCCAAAACTTACAAAAACTAAAAAACTATGTAAGAACAAGAACTTTAATAACAAGAGAAACTTAGGCCTTCTCAAGACTCAGCAATAAATCTGAAGTACTCTCCATGAGATAGCAGCAGGGAAAGACTTCTTGACTATTACTTCAATGCTCCAGGGGCACCTAGAGCTCAAAGAAAGTAACAACAGTTGTGAACCATTGCATTGCTTTATTCATTTTATCATCCTTTAATATTTATTATATTATTTATGGCTTTTCAAGATAGTGTCTCTTTCTAGCCCTGGCTGACTTGGAGTTCAATCTGTTGCCCCAGGCTGGTCTCAAACTCATGTCGATTCTCCCACCTCTGCCTTCCAAGTGCTGGGATTAAAGGCAAGCACCATCAGGCTTTAACATTATTTTTGATTACATGTCATGACAATTTAAAATGTAAAATTTGGAGGACCTATGGTAAAGATGGTGGACTTGGAACCATAGTCCAGCTCGAGGATGAAATTAGGGAAGAATTGTAAGGCTCTAGTACTAGTAGGTCTAAGTGAAATGTTACTGGGAGGGGGCACAGAGGTGCACATTTGGGAACCTACCAACTCCTACACTCTCAGGTGGTCTACTAACCCTCATGCTGGGGCAGTCTGTTGTCTATCCAACTAAGGCAGTCTGAGGTCTGCCAGACAAGGCAACCCCTTGGTAAGTCTTCCCCACACCCTTTACACTCAGGGTATGAACCCACTTATCAGTATACACAGTGTGGGAGTCAGGACTCAAACTTCTACCCCACACATGCCCTGCAGCCCTTGTGAGTTCCCATCTGGTCCCTGAAACTCCACACAGCCACACAGCACGGGCATACCCATAGACCACCCATACCTGCACAGCCAGCCCACTTACCCCTTCAAGTTGCCCACCACACGCATACCCATGGGTCACATATACAGCCCCACACATGCACTCCCCTGTGAGAACACCACATTATGTATCTCCTGTATGTGTCCTTGGGTCACACACACCCTATGTAGCCTGCAGGCACTTGCCCCTGAGAGTCTATTACACCCTGAACCTTCCACATGCTCAGGTTCCCCACACCTGGGGCAGTCCTCACGCCATTGGGTCCCATACACCTCATGTAGCCTGCATACTAGCTCCTGTGAGTCTGCCATACCCTATGTCACCTTTGTTCAATGCTCCTGCCAGTTCCTTGCAATGGGCCCTTAAAGCCCTACTGTGATGCTATCCCCACCCAGCCTCAGCCACTCCTTCTGACCTTGGTCACATCCTGTGATTGCTGGCTGCCACCAACCATACACCAGTCAACCCCACAGATCAGGTCCAGCCGCATCCTCTCCACACCTACCCCCCCCCAGCAATTACTTGGGGCATCACTTCTGCCCCTGAAGGAGAGCACAGGAATATATGGCAATTACCTGCTATGGGGAACCAGTGAGCCCTTCCCAACCTGCTCAGATGTGTAAAGCAGGGGAGCAGGGGCAAGAGCTACTACCTGTGACTAACACAGGCAAGGCAGGCTGTGATCAGGATGCATAACAGATTCCAGACCTCCAACCACAACCTTTGTATCAGCCACTAGTCCAGAGATACTTGTGCACCTGTAACCTCTAGAGAATACTTCAGAGAATCCTCCCCAAAGAGTGTAAAAACCAACATTATAAACCTATACAAGGTTAATCACAATAACCAAAACTGGAGTAGGCTAGAAAATGTACAAAGCCCAAGAAACCATCAAACCTCATACCATCAAACCCCAAAAAGCCTCCAACATGGAAGGGGTTAAGTCAAACCTCACAGTTATAGTATTAAATAACTCACCCATCAAAAGAAACAAGTTAAGTGGGTGGATAAGAAAAATGGACCCTTCTATCTCCTGTCTCAAGAAACTCACCTCATTTCTAAGGATAGACACCTCCTCAAGAGTAAAGGATATAAAAGAGTTTTCAAGAAAATGGAAATAAGAAACAAGCAGGTGTGACTATATTAATATCTGACAAGATGGAGTTCAAACCAAATGTAATAAAAAAGGACAAATAAGGCCACTCTTCAAAGGAATGATCACACAAGGGCATCATATTTATAAATCTATATGCCCCAAAGTTCATATTTTATAAAACACAACATACTTGACAACAAATCAGAAGCAATTACCAATACCCCCAAACCACACTATTGTCAATAGACAGACCATCCAAGCAGAAAATCAACAGGGAAATAATAGAACTTAACAACATAGATCAACTAGACCTAATAGACATCTACAGAACATTCCACCCCAGTACTACGTAAAGAATACACATTCTTCTCAGTAGCCCGTGGAATCTTCTCCAAAAATAGATCATATATTATGGAATAAAGCATGCATCCATAAATTCAGGAAAACTGACATAACTTCTGCATTATATCAGACCACAATGCATTAAAGCTGTAAATTAACAAGAAAAACAACAGAAATTACACCAGCCACTGACAGATCTCAAATTAATAACCTAACCATCTACCTATAGATCTTGCAAAAACAACAACCCAACCCTAAGAAGTCCAGATGGAAAGAAATAATTAAGATCAGAGCTGAAATTAATGAATTGGAAACAAAGAAAACAATTAAAATTCACAATCCAAGAATTAGTTCTTTGAAAAAATAAACAAGATTGATAATCACTGGTCAGTTTGATCAAACAAAAAGGAGAAGTCTCAAATTAACCAAATTAGAAATTAAAAGGGAGAGGTCAAACATATACCAATGATATTGGAAGAATTATCAGTATATATTTCCAAAGCCTCTACTCCACAAAATTGGATTATCTGGAAGAAACAAATGAATGAATTCCTAGACACATGTCACCTACCCAAACTAAATTCAGAACAGATAAATCTCCTAAAGAATATCCATTGAGATTAAAAATGCAATTAAAAAACCTTCCCTAAAGGAAATGTCCAAGACCTGATTGATTTGTGGCTGAATTCTACCAAACCATCAACAAAGAACTGAAATCACTTTTGCTCAAACTGTTTCACAAAGTTGGACAGTAAGGAATCCTCCCATACCAAAACCAGAGATACAACAACTACAGAAATCTATAGGCAAATATCTATGATGAACTTAGATGAAAAATTCGTGAACAAAATGCTTGCAAACCCAATTCAAGAACATAGCAAAAGCAGTATCCACCTTGATCATGCAGGCTTCATTCAGGATACAGGGATGGTTCAACATAAGAAAATCAGTTATGTAATACACTACATAAATAAACTTAAACACAAGAATCACATAATTTTTTCAATAGATGCAGAGAAGAACTTTGACAAAATACAACATCACTGCTTGAACAAAACACTGGAGAGACCAGGCATGAAGGGTTTATATCTCAACAAAATATAGTCTATATACAAAGCACCTAAAGCCAAAATAGTAGTGAATGGGGAAAAACTAATGGAGTTCCTATTATGATGGATAACAAAATAGCCACCACTTTGGCTCTCCAACATAGTGCTAAATGTCCCAGCCCAAGTAATGTGAGAGGAGAAAGATATAAAAAGGATACAAATTGGAAATGAAGCGTCAAACTAGCCCTTTTTGCAGATGACATGATCCTGTACATAAATGAATGAAAAGACTATATCATAGTGCTTTTAAAGGTGACATATTACTTCAGCCAATTGGCAGGATGCACAATCAATATAGAAAAATCAGTAGCCTTCATATATGCAAAAAAAAAAAAAAATATATATATATATATACAGAGAAAGAAATCATCAAGGCTACCCTGTTTTCAATAGCCACAAAAAGATAAATACCTTGGAAGAACACTAAGGATATGAATTATCTATATAAAGAAAACACAAAAAATTGCACAAGAAAGAAATTAAGGAGGACATGAGAAGAAAGACCTCCTATGTTCCTGGACAAGTAGAATTAATGTGAAATATGAAATTCTACCAAAAGCAATATATAGAGAGTTCAACACAATACCAATAAAAATTTCAATATCATTCTTCACAGAAAGAGATAAAACATTCTCAAAATTCATATAACATGGAAGAAGGCCTCAGATATCCAAAAATATACCCATGACAAGAAAGACTTCTGGAAGTATTACCATACCCAACCTAAAACTGTACTACAAAGCCATAGCAACAAAAACAGTCTGTTAGTGGCATAAAAACAGATATAGACCAATGGAACAGAATTGAAGATGCAGCCCTTAGTTCAAGTAATTACAGTTACTTGACCTTTAACAACATCTAGGAGTAAACAACATATACTTGTGAAAAGACACCACTTTCAAGAAATGGAGCTGGACAAATTGAATAACCACATGTAAAAAAATGAAACTAGATCTACTCATCTCACTTTGCACAAAAATCAACCTCAAATGTATTAAAGATGTCATTATAAGATGTAAAACTCTTAAATGACCTAAAGAAAAAATAGGGTGGAATCTCCATGATATAGGAGTAGAAGAAGACTTCTTGAACATTAGCCCAGTCACCCAGGAAATTAAACAATTATTCAACCTGTGGGATTTCATGAAGCTAAAAAGCTTTTGTACAGACAAAGATACCATAAACAGAGTCTATGGACTATACAAAGAATGGGATAAAATGTTCACCATCTACACCACAGACAGAGGCCTAATATCCAGAATTTATAAAGAACTCAGAAACCTAAGCAACAAAAAAATCAAACAAAGCATTAAAAAATGGGGCAAAGAATGGAATATGGAATTTTTAAGGAAGAAATACAAATAGCTAATACTTAACAAAATGGTCAACATCCTCAACCATAAGGTGAATGCAAATTAAAACAACTATGAGATTCGAATGTACTCCAGTCATGATGGAAGTCACCAAAAAATCAAAAGACAATAAATGTTGGTGAGGATGTGGAGAAAGAGGAACCCCAATTCAATGTTTATGGAAGTGCAAACTTGGACAACCATTATAGAAATAAATATAAACACTCTTGAAAAAGATGAAAATATAGCTACCCACTGACTCCTTTACTCCTCTACTGATATTTTGCCCTAAAAGGTCCACTCTTAACTGCAGAGATATTTGCTTAACCATGTTTTATAGGTGCTCAATTCACAATGGCTAAGAACTAGAATCAACTCAGATGACCATCATTTGATAAATGGACAATGAAGATGTGGTACATATGTACCATGGAATTCAACTCAGCAGTAAGAAAAAATGCTATGATGAGATTTGTAGGAAAATGGACAGAGTTGGAGCAGATAATACTCAGCAAACTCACACAAGCACAGAAAGAAAAATACCACATGTTCTCCTTCATCTGTAGTTCCTAACATGGAACAGGTTGAGTTGCTGGCATAACTGATTGGCAACTGAAAGGGCAAATAATAGGAATAGAAGGGTTTAGTTGGAGGGTGGGAGGAGCTATACACAAAACTTACTTAATCCAAGATGAATTACTACCATAGAAATCTTCCTCCTGGATAGTATACTAAAAATATAACCCTCAATATGAGTACAGGGGGTTCATCTGATAAGAAGAGCCCTAGGGTGGCTGGGATGAAGCCTAACCCTGAAACATTTGGCTCTAGCTTGTAACTCCCAGTATCAGAAATTGTTTAGACCTCACATTGAGCTGTCAGTTGTAGATATATACGAGTCCCCAAACAATACAGGTTTCTGTCAAAGCAATTGATTACCTGCCTGATGTAAAAGTTAAGAGCTTACTGCTGAAAACACCACATATACCAACACAGAAAATTGAGAGATACAGCTGGAATCTGGAATGAAGCCATTTCCTGGATGGTTATCCTGTATAATCCTAGAAAGTTCTACATGAGCTGCTGGGGGAAAATGGCCAAAAACACTGTGAGCAAGCAGGAGACACTGCTATATGAAAGCAATCAGCCTGACAAGATGTACACACTTTTGCAATAGTGGCACCCAGCCTAGGTGGGTAACCAATGGCTTTCTGTTTGGATAAGAGGTCTGTTCAGCGGAAAAGAACCCCCAAGCTGGAATTGGAGTCAGAATCATATGGAAAGGAAGAATATGGGCTCCAGCAACAAGCACCCACTAGTTTTTGGGCAAAAGGGAGCTACTTCCATTAAAATCTCTCTAAATTAACAATGTTTAGCTGATCTCACACTCTACTGGAGAGTCTATTTTTCTTTCTCAGAAGGTAGCAAGAAGTTAGGACAAACAAAATCTATCAGCAAGACAAGAAAAAAATAGCTGATTTCATGTGAGGAGATGAACCACCCCTCACACATCAGCTAAGGCCCAGGTGAAACCACAGAGGAATTGGCTAGATGAGTAAGAGTGCTGCTTCCATGGACAGCCTGACAACCTGTGTCAAGGTTTCTCAGTGACAGACACTGAGGATACCCAAAGGGTACTAAAGCAGAAATCCAGAAGCAGAGAGCTCAACACTAGAGTACACTTAAAACATGCCCACCTGGCTCAGGGAATTTTGTGGAATAGGGAGTAGAAAGATTTTAAGAGCCACAGTGTGGGAGGGAATATCCAGAGCCATTACCCTGCCTCTCCCACAATGGCTGGCTACTGCTTCCACAACTCATAAACCACAACCCCATTGTAAATATCAGCAATCCCACTGGAGGGGGTCCTCACTGGAATGGGGACAGCTAGGAGGGAAATAATAGTACCAACACATGATGTATACATACAAAGTTATACTTAATAAATAAAATGTAAAATTGTGTATATAAGAGTGCTGAGGATATATTAAAAATTCAGATAAGTACATACTTATAAAATTAGGTACACCTCACCTCTTAAAGCCTATTACTTGACTACGCCCACAATTCATGACCCACATTCCTCATTGATGAGGGTCCCTTTGGAAGAGGGAGGACAGGGAGGAGGATAATGGAGTCACCATTATGAATGTAAAATTAGAATAATATAAATTTAAAAAAATGTTAAAAAACCTATTACATGGTTTATTTCAGTGTCCTGTTTCATGAAACTTTATCATCCTAATTATTTTTTTAATTGACAACTTCCATAATTATAACACAATAATTCATGGTAATCCCCGCCCTCCTCCACTTTCCCCTTTGCAACTCCACTCTCCACCATATGTTTTCCCCTCTCAATCAGTCTCTTTCATTTTGATGTCATAATCTTTTCCACCTTTTATGATAGTCGTGTATAGGTGGTGCCAGGCACTGTGAGGTCATGGATATCCAGGCCATTTTGTGTCTGGAGGAGCACGTTGTAAGGAGTTCTTCGCTTCCTCTGGCTCTTACATTCTTTCCTCCACCTCTTCTTCAAAGGACCCTGAGCCTTGGAAGGGGTGATAGAGATGTTTCAGTGCTGAACATACCTCTATCACTTCTTCTCAGCACCATAGTGACTTCGGAGTCATCCCAAGGTCACTGTCATCTGAAAAGAGAAGCGTCTCTAACCAAAAGCATTAAAATATAGGATGAACATTAACAGAAGTGCTTACCACACAGTTTGGTGAGCATAGTATATACATTTAGCCAGATACCAGCAGATGTGACCCCCCTAGGGCTCATGACAACCCCTGAATTTAAGGCTTGCTGTGTCCGTTGTTGAATATCTCCTCTGGTAATTTCTCTTTCTTCCATTGTACTGTATGCTGCATAGGTTTGTTCAGCTTTCTGTCTGCTGGTCTACACTGAGGAGGGTTTTTATTTTATTTTATTTTATTTATCTATCTATTTATTTATTTATTTGGTTTTTTGAGGTAGGGTCTCACTCTGGCCCAGGCTGACATGGAATTAACTATGTAGTCTCAGGGTGGCCTTGAACTCACGGCAATCCTCCTACCTCTGCATCCCGAGTCCTGGGATTAAAGGCGTGCGCCACCACGCCCGGCTACTGAGGAGGTTTTAAGCTCAGCTCTATCAGGGTTTCTGAGTGACCTTGCAGCCCAAGTATGTGGAGTCTTCAGCAATAGTGTCTTACCATCTATTCCTGGTGGGAAACCAAGATCTTCAGCAATGGCTTATGTTTTACCTATACTTACAAAAATTAAATATATAATCATAAGATATACATGCTGTCTATGTTTTAGATATGACTTACAATGTTACTAGACAACTTAAGCTAGATGTTAAATGACTCACTTTAAGCTTTTATCTTTAACTAGATCTGTTGTGCCAAAGACAAAAATAATCATAGGTGCTCCATATAAATCCATTTATTTAAGACTCATGTAACTATTCTTCTGGGTATACAACAATTATATGTAAAAGCCAAAGTCAATGAGGATATTGGAGATAAAAGGACAATAAAAAATTTGACTCCTGATCTCAGGACCAGGAGGCCTTGGGAGATGAGAGACATTAATATGTCCTACAACTCTTGTAAGTTACCTACCTTCTTGACTAGTGAGGTCATTGTGAGCCAGAAGGTAGATATCAATTAGTGTTCAGTCTTCAAAAAGAAGGCCACAGATGAAAAAGGTTCTCAATGCTTAAAAAAAAAGAAAAAATACCCCACAAGGCCAACATGGTCATCCCAGAAGATGACAACAATGCTAAGAAAGCCATGAGGCTTCTCCCAGATCCCTAAAATCTGGGAGTAACACATGACCTTAAAAAATACATATGTAACTGGGCATGGTGGTGTATACCATTAATCCCAGGTCTTGGGAGGCAGAGATAGGAGGATTGCTGTGAGTTTAAGGCCACCCTGAGACTACATCATGAATTCCAGGTCAGCCTGGGCTAGAATGAGACCCTACCTCCAAAACAAAACAAAGCAAAAAAATAAATACATATGTAAGCTGCATATGGTGGTGAACACCTTTAATCCCAGCACTCAGGAGGCCGTGAGTTCAAGGTGACCCTTAGACTATATAGTGAATTCCAGGTCAGCTTGGGCTAGAGTGAAACCCACCTTGAAACCACCCCCTCAAAAATGCATATGTAATTAATTTTTTAATAATTAATTTTATTTTTATTGATTTGAGAGTGAGAGAGGCAGATAGAGAATGGGCAAACCAGGGCCTTCGGCTACTGTAAACAAACTCTAGACGCCATGTGCCACCTTATGCATCTGGCTTATGTGAATCCTGAGAAATTGAACCTGGTTTCATTGCTTTTGTAAGCAAGCGGCTTAACCACCAAACCATATCTCCAGCCCATATGTAATTAAGTTTTGGCTACCTACTTAGTCTTAAACAACCAGCAAGATAGTATACTCAGAAATTAATAATGTGAACAAAGGTTTGGGCTTAGAGGCTTTTATGTTTAACTCTTAATTTAGATATATATTTCTTTTTTTTTTCTTTTTATTTTTTGGTTTTCTGAGGTAGAGTCTCACTCTAGCTCAAGCTGACTTGAAATTCACGATGTAGTCTCAGGGTTGCCTCGAACTCATGGCAATCGTCCTACTTCTGCCTCCTGAGTGATGGGATTAAAGGCATTTGCCACCTGCCCAACTTTAGATATATATTTCTGTTGGTCATAGGTTTAGTGCTCATAACATGAAGTTCTTACATAAACTTATGACAGCTCCCAACAGGATAACATTCTTTTCTACTGTCTTGATAACAAATGAAGTTAGTATTTATCTTTCATTGATGTACTTCAGGTTCCACATAAAAAAAAAAAAAAAAAAAAATAGTAGTACGCAGAGATGGTGATGAGACATTAGATACAAGTGTAGGGGTTTGATTCTGGTATCCTTCATAGACTCATGCTTCCTGAATGTTTGGTCCCCAGCTGGTGGCAATTTGGGAGGTACAGCTTTTCTGGAGGAGGTGATTTGTTGGGGGAAGCTCAGGGTGTTATGGGTAGCTCCCCTTTTCCAGAGTTCAGCTCATTCTCCTGCTACTATTTTCAAGCTGCTGTGGCAGAGGTGATGTCCAATTTCTGCTCATGCCATGCTTTTTCCTGCCATAAGGAATCTTCCTCTAGAGCCTGTAAGCCAAATGAAACTGTTTTCTACCTATCAGCTCCTTTTGGTCCTTTTGGTCAGGTCCAAGTAACTAGAAGATAACTGCAACAACAAGACAAAGCAAAAATGGTGTCCATCTTGGGACTTTATTCAGCTTTCCTCTGAAAGAAATTTACTTGCCACACCCTGTCACTTTATTCAATTTTAAAAAGTGAATGTAGACCTTAACCACTTCTCTAAGAGCAGTTAGTGTTAACTCTTTGGAGCTGGGCAAGGTAATTTTCATTTAAATGAGGTCCATTAGACACACAGGATCAAAATAACATACATACCAAGTTGACCTACAAGGTTCAAGTGGGGATTATAGAAGATGCAGGCTCAAACCCCCTCTATGCTTCACTCTAAAGTGAAGAAGCAAGATATCTTTGCCACCCATCTCGTACATGATTTTCAGTTCTTAACTCTTCAGAGGGGAATGTTGTGGGTAGGTAGACATTAGGCTAAGAGGCTATTGCAGGGAATAGTGCCACCTCCTGGTATCAGTGTAAAGGGAAGAGAAATCACCTCCCCACCTGAAACAAGGTCTCTCGTCCTAGAAGACTCTAGGTCACTCATCTTGTCATCACACTACCCCAACCTATAGATAGGCTAAGGAGATGGGAGGAACAGTTGTCTATTTCATGAAATTATGTGTAGCACTCCTCCCAACAAGTCCTTCCTTTGCTTCAGATGCTCACAGATGCTTTTCTGAATTCTAACTCCAAAAGGTATATTTTTCTTTTGTTTTCCTTTCATTTTCTTCTTTGAATGCCAGCAAAAAACCTAAGCATGTTTTCCCTGAGATTTTGGAACTTTTTCAACCTTGTATTTACAGCCCCAATCCCTAATGTAGCTATGCCCCTACTTTCTTATGGGAAGTGCTCCCACTTTTGGAAGTCTTTCTATGTTTTCCTTAATAAAGTCTACTTTTAAATTTCATTGCCTCTTTGTCAACATTCCTTAATTCCTCTTTGTAATTTTCCATTAAATTGAGAGAGAAGCCCCATCACTCTCAAGATTCTGCAACAGAACTGTAAGCCACAACAAACTCTTTCCTTCCCTGGTTGTGTATATTGTCACAGTATTGTGACAACTACTGATATACTGAGGGTAATTCACTGATACAAGGTTATTATAGGAATGTGAAAGGAAGTTTTTTTATTCTAGTAGAGAAAGATATTAATGACTAGCATAACAATTTCTAAAAGCTTAATACTCACCTTTTAAAGTATAAATACAGTGGGATTTTAAACACTAGATGATTTTATAAATGTGGTTTGTATCCAACTTAGACTTCAGGATAAATATTAAAGATGGCATACAACTTTAATCTCAGCACTCAAGAGGCTGAGGTAGGAGTATCACCATGAGTTTAAGGCAATCCTGAGCTACAGAGTGAGTTTCAAGTCAGTCTGGGCTAGAGGGAGACCCTCCTTCAAAAACAAAAGACTATATAATAAATACAAAATTAGTTAATGATATGTAATATTAAAATTATAAATCATAACCTTGTTGCATATTTTCTTACCACTGTGTCCCTTTTCAATACAACCATAAAAAATAAGCACATGAGCAGTGAAGAATTAGTCAAATAGAGGGGACTTATTGAGATAAAAGACCCAGAGTGTCAGAACAAACATTTAGGATTTTGACTGGCATCCAAATAAGGGATAAAAGGGGTAAAGGTTATTCTTTGTGAATGTTCACTCAGAAAAGTAGGCAGACTTACAATTTGGAGCTATAAACAACTAATCTGAGAGAAGGGCTTCTATGTGTCACAGATATGTTTTCCTATTAAGGGGATAACAAGTTTCTCCCACCTGACATGTCAGTGAGGGGTCGTCACTTGTCTAGATGACTAACAGGCTTTTTGGGTTAAGGAAGATAGCTTATTCTTTACCCAGGGCCAAAAGGTTGTAGCCTCTGACCAGGATGTAGTTACTTTTCTTTTTCTATTTTAATTTTTTAAATTATTTTTATTTTGTGTAGTTACTTTAGTATTAATAGGACAAAAATCTCTGTCATCTCTATCTGACTCTCTTTCTTAAGGTATTTTAAAACCCATGGAGGGATAATGTGTTGTTTCCTTTTTTAATAATACTAGGAAAACAGGAGCTGGAGGCTTTCTTTCCATGATCTCCAAACCTTTTAATGTCTGCCTACTACAATGATAAGGTATATACAAAATGGTAGAGGTGTCTGAAAGTGGGAACAGGAGGGTGTGTAGGCATGTGATAGACCTTACATTTAGGAGTTTAAAATAACTTGATATGTATTTGTAATCCTCATAGTAACCACAAAAATAACCATAAAATATATAATTAAAATATAAAAAGCAAAGAACTGGCAGGGAATATGTCTCAGTAGTTAAAGGCACTTGGTTGCAAATCCTGCTTGTCCCAGGTTTAATACAAAAGCCACCCTCCTAAACTGGATGCAAAAAGTGGTACAAAAACTGCCACTTGCTTGAAGTGGCAAGAGACCCTGGAACTCCCATATAACCCCCACTCTTAAAAAACTAACACAAATAACTAAATTTTAAAATGGAAGTAAGGAATTATATCATACTATTAACACTACTCAATCACATGGAAAAATTGATAAGAATACTGGAAGAAAAGTATAAGGTTTCAAGAGAAATGTTTCTTCTCTCGTCTCCAAAAATAATATGCAAATGATCTTCAAAGTTTGAGAGTTTTAAAAATATAAACAAATCAATAAATATTTATCTGAAAAATTAACGAATAAGACAAAATAAGATGAATTTAGAGATAAAAAGTTGATAATACAACTGATACCAATGAAATAGCAGTGAGCATTACAAGATATTAACACCAATAATTAAAACAGAATATTATGAACAATTATACACCAAAAATTCTAAAACCTGTAAGATGGATCAACTCCTAGAATTAAACAATTTACTAAGATTGAATTATGAAATTTTAGAAATAATATACTGTAAGTAATAAGATAAAAACAACAAAAACCCAATGTTCAATCAAAAGAAAAGTTCAAGACCTGATGGCTTCATTGTTGAATTCTACAAAACACCCAAAGAACTAAGACTGATGTTGTTGTTAAACTAAAAAAGTTGAAGGGGGGGGTATTCCTTTAAATCCTTTGTAGGTAGTCAACATGACTCTGATACCAAAACCAAAACATGACCCAACCCAAAGTGACAACTTGATGAACACACTTGCAAAATCCCCAACAAATAAGACCAACCCAAATTTATAGAACATTGAACAATCACACACCTTTCTCAGGTGGCATTTGTCCTAAGATTCTGTCATTATCATCATATGCAAAATAAATCAGCATAATAAAACACAGTGGAAAAAGAAGGGAGGAATCATATAAATCTTTGAATTGGCAGAGGAAAAATATCACCAGGCAAATTTCCATATGGCCTCATGACCAAATTTTCCATAAGTTAGCTATAGAACATAAACACAAACAATAGAGAAAAGTGGAAAGATCTTTTTGTGTCTGTTTCCAAACAAGACATGTATGCCTACAGGTGGAAACCTCATCCATAGTAGCTAGGCAACAAGGTGCTGAGCATTGACAAGACAGAGGAAAGGACTACAGGTTTTCTGATGTCAGATGACATGCTCTTAGACATAGAATGTCCCAAAGATTCTAAAACAAACTGCTAAAGTGAACAAAGAAATTCTACAACATTTCAGGAAATGTGACTGTGTAAATGGCTCCATGGTTAAGGATGATGCTTTACATTATAGGAGGATAAAAAAATCATGTGTGTGCGTGTGCACACACACACACACAATCTGCACACAGACTCGCACAATCCAAGGTATACAATGTGCTGATAATGAACAATCTTATAAAGGAATTAAGGAAACAACTTTATTTATAATAGACAAAATGTTCAGGAGTAAATTTAACTAAAGATGTAACAAATTTCTGAAACGAAGACAAAAATACCTTGAGGAAAGAAAATGAACATACAAATAAATGGGAAGAAGCCATATGGTTATGGATTCTAACAATAAGTATTCTTAAAATATTAAAATATCTAAGATGATATACAGACCTAGTACATTTCCTTCCAAAATCAATAGCATTCTCCATATAAGTACAAAAACATCTTCAGGCTGAAGAGATTGCTCAGTAATGAAAGGCACTTACAAAGCATGCTGACCCAGGCTCAATTTCCAAAAGCCCATATAAAGCCAGATGCACAAAGTGGTACATGCATCTAGAGTTAATTTCCAGTGACAAGAAGCCCTGGAGCTCCTATTCTCCCCCTCTTTCTCTTTCTCTCTCACTCCTCTTGAAAATATGTAAACAAAAATGTTTTTAAGGGCTGGAGAGATGGCGTAGGGGTTAAGGCGCCTGCCTCCTAAGCCTAAGAACACTGGTTCCAATCTCCAGCGGTTCCAATCTCCAGGTCCCATGTTTAACCAGACGCAAAGTTACGCAAGGGCGCAATGCCGCACTTGACCACAAGGGGGCGCACACATCTGGATTTCGTTCGCAGCAGCTGAGACACTGCTGGCGCGCCCATTTCTCTCTCTCTCGCTCTGTCTGTCTCTCTCTACAAAAAATAATAACAAATAAAAAATAAAAAGTTTAAAAAATGTTTTTAATAAACACCTAAAATTTCTATTGAATTGCAGAAAACTTGAATAACCAAAGCAATATTGATCAAAAAGAAAAGCTAAAGACATCACAGTACCTATTCTCAAGTTATTATACTAAGTTACTGTCACGAAAACATCATGAAACTGCCATTAAAATAGGCATATATAGAGACTAATGAAAAAATTAAATTAAGAGACTATATAAATTCATATATTCATGATCCATTAAATTTTTGTTGTGACAAATTTGTCAATATTATAGCATGAAATAAAGTTTCTTCAATAAATACTTGGTGGAAATTGGGTATCCATATATAGAGAATGCAGTTGTACTCATTACTCTCACTATAGGCAAGAATCAGCTCATGATAGAATAAAATTTAAACGTAAGAGTAGAAAATAAAAATACTGCAAGAAAATTTCAAATATATCATGGTGTTGCAACTTTTAAAATGAAATTTGAAATGGAAGTGGAAAAATAAGGCATAAACACATAAAATTTCATCAAACAAACATTTTCTGGACAGCAAAAGAAGCTATTGACAGAATGAAAATCTTTATAAAGTGGGAAGACTTATTTTCAAGCTAAACATCTGACCATGTTTTATATTTCAAATATATGGATAATCTAGCAATTAGAAAATAAAAAGCAACTAAGTTAAAAGTTGTGCAGAAGATTTTCTTCTCAAAAAAAGACATAAAGGGCTAGAGCAATGGCTCAGTAGTTATGCATACTTCCGGTGCTAGCAGGAGGACCTGTGAAGACTAGAGTCACCGCTGACATTGGATCCCCAGGAATCATTTAAACAGTTGGGCATGGACACAAGTGTCTGTAGGGTAAAAGAGACTTGATTATACCTGGAGCTTATGAAAAATATCAAGGTCTAGATTCAGTATGAGACTCCAGCTTAAGTAAGAATGGGCAGAAGAGCAAAGGAGGGGACATCAGATATTCTTCTCTTGCTGGGACAGGTGAATGAATGCACCCCACCACAACCAAGTGCATGAGATGACACATGGGTACATACACATGCATACTCTACCACACCCTCACACACACATGCAAAAATAAATACTGACATATAAAATGCCAGGAGGTCAATTAGAATTTAAAATCAATCCACAATTAGTCAGAATGACAGTAACTAAATACAAAAAGGGGAATGAGGATTAAATTAATACACTCTTGGTGATATTATGGTTATTATGGAAACTGATTGCTGGGTGTGTTTGCAGACACCTGAAATGCCAAGAGTCTAAGCTAGGGGGATCATGAGGTTGAAATCAGTCTATGCTAAATGGCAAGATGTTGTGTCAAAACAAAGACATGGAGAGAGGAAGGCAAGTGATAAAACCAATTGTAACAAAGAAAATCGTATGAAGAGTCCCCAAACCATTTTGTGTAGTTTTAATGTGAAATATCCCCCATACACCTCATGTGATTGTTATTAAGTCTCGTAATATCAGCTGGTGGCCATTTGGGGCCAGGGAGCCTTGCTAGAGGAGGTGTGCTCCTAGGAGAGGACTTTGAGTTTTTTTTTTTTTTTAAGCTGAACTTGCCACCTCACTCTTGCTGCCTCTCCCTTCTACTTATATGATCTGTCATTTTCTCCACCATGATGAGCTTCCCCTTGAAATTGTAGTACTGAAATAAACCCTTTCCTCCAAGAAACTGACTCTGGTTGAGCATTTTGTCCTTGCAATGAGAAGACCACTGCAACATCATTAATCCAGGAAACTAGAACTAACATATAAGCAAATAATCCCAACAAGGTATGGAAATCAATATAATAAAAAGACATGTACTGCTATTCATTTGGCAGTGGTGCTCATAATAGCCAAGAAATGGAGACAACCTGAGTTCATCAATAGATGAACAAAAAAACTAAAGTTTCAGGAATTTGCTTGTATTTGGTATCTAAACAAGTTCATCTCATACAGGTAGAGAATAGAATAGTGTTTACTAGAAGCTGGCGAGGGTGGGTGGAGTATCTGGTAAGATACTGACCATGTGTTAGATGTGTCTAGTGATCTAGAAGGAGGAAATGCAAGAGATCTGTTGGGCATCATTGAAACTATGGTCAGCTATAGCTTGAGGAAATGTCATGAGAGTGGTGGTAAGTATTCTCAAAACAAAAATTATGTCTGTAAGGCCATTCACTTGTTGATTAGCTACGGTTAACCATTCTATTCTCTACATGTGTCACTACATATTACATATGGTATATGTTCTATAGAATGATAAATATGTGCCAATAAATGCAATCCTATGAAAGAAAAACATACATGATTATGAGCATCTGTTAGTTAAATTTAAATTTAGTAATTTTGTATTCTGTATCAATGGTTCTAATTTTTGGGTTAAAACATATAAATCTCATTCATTACAAGGATATTTGATTTTTTTTATTTTTATTTATTTGAGAGAGAGAGAGAGAGAGAGAGAGAGAGAGAATAAAAGAAAGAGGTGGAGAGAGAGGGAGGGAGAGAGAATGGGCATGCTAGGGCATTCGGCCACTGCAAATTAACTCCAGATGCATGTGCCACCTTGGACATCTGACTTATGTGGGTCCTGGGGAATCAAATCTGGATCCTTTGCCTTTAGGCAGGCACCTTAACCAGTAAGCCATCTCCCAAGCCCTTTTTATTTTCATTTATTTGAGAGAGAGAGAGAGAGGCAGGCAGAGAGAGATATTTGATTTTTCAATTAGTCTTTTAAAGTTACTTTTTCTTATATTTCTATTAAAGTATAAAATTTGATCATGTTCCCTGAGGAGTCACTCCTTGGTCTCACCGATTGTAACCAGGGAACGGTACCCAGGATGAGGTACAAGATCATTACTGAACAAATCTCGCATCCTAACCTATGTGCCTCAAGCAAAAACATGGATAATATTTGTCAGGTCCTCACTTCTAAATTGTCAGCTTCTAGCTACCAAAGAACTTGCTGAAAATTTACTGGGTAATGGGAAAAGAATCTTAACCATAAAAGGGCAACACATAGCAGTAACTCTAGTTAAGTTACTGATGATTCTCCTCAAGTTTTCCATTTTATGTTTGTTTCTTTCTTTGTTCTGAATAAAAAAGGAGCTAAAATTTATATGGTTACTCTGAATTTGTTTTTAATGAAAAAGATAATGCATAAGATACAATGTTTTATGTTAAATATGCAATTTTCCTTAAGCACAATTTATTCTATTCAAAATCATGCATCTTCAAAATATATGAAACTTAGATTAATTTTTTGTGGTATGGAATTGTAATAAACCAGATGACTTTAGAAAGCCTTTAGTTCATTTGAGTTTCAATGACATAATACAAAGGTGTTATTGTGAGCCTTTTTTTCTGTTTCTTTATGAACATATGAGCTCAGTAATTTGTTAAGCAAATTATTTCATTTATATTAACAAAAATATGCTAAAGGAAGAACATACCAAGATAATATTTAAGTTGGATTTGAAAAGCAGCCTATTACTTAATAGCATTTTAAAATTATTTTAACCCTGTTAATATGGAATTGCATTTTCAAGGCTTTACTTAGATAATTAATTTTTAAGAGTTTTAATTTAGAATTCAAAACATTGGCTTCATTATGAACTAGAAGTCAGTATAATCATTATGACTGTCAATGCAAGATAACACTTATATATTCAATTTGTTTTTATATCTGCAGTACCTTTCATATAATTTACTGTTTGGCTTTTATTTTATTTTTTAATTTAAATTTATTTTTATTTATATTATTCTAATTTTAGATTCATAATGGTGACTCCATTATCCTCCTCCCTGTTCTCCCTCTTCCGAAGGGACCCTCATCAATGGGGAATGTGGATCATGCATTGTGGGGCTAGTCAAGAGTTATGGGGGATAGGCCCCAGTCTCTGCGCATAATCCCCCAACTTGTGGTTCCAACATTCTTTCCGCCCCCTCTTCCACAAATTTCCCTGAGCCACATTGGGCTGATTTTGGCATAGATAACTTTTCCTTAAGCGCAGAAGGGTTAGAGACAAGCACAAGAGCAAGGAACCATAACAAAAATAAATACAATAAGTAAATTCAGTTAAGGTTCATATAGTGAACTGATAAAATGACAAAAATGAGAGAAATGGCTTTGCTTTGTTGCACAAAACAGAAGAAAACAGCATTTCCATGGCAACTAGACAAGGCATGATTAACTGATGTTTAACCACAAATCCAATTCAGCTGTGTTAGGAAGATAAGGTGTAGGAGAATTCTGAGTAAGACATGAAACAGTCAAATCATTAACTTGAGAGCTTTGGAAGTAGGAAGTTCATGGATACTTGTTAGGATAAAACAATCAAAATATAGTAGTAAGAGAATTTGTCACTTACATTAAAACATTTATAACACACTTAGAGAGCTTTGATTTGAAAGATAAAGACAAAAGAGGAAAATGTCCATTATTTCACTTCAAGCAGATTACTTTGAGATTATTTTATTCATGTATAATTCTGTAAAATGTAAAAACGAAGCACCAGTAAAATTTGAAGCCATAGCTACTGTTTAGATATTTCTTCAGTACACTTTAGTTGAAGGTGCAAATAAATCTGGTAAAACAGTAGACCCCAAGGTTTTACAAATTTTGCATATCAAGAGTGAATAAGTAAAAAAGAGTGATAAAAGTAAAATTTTAAACTTAGATATGTTTTTTTTTTTAAATAATCTATTGGGCTGGAGAGATGGTTTAAGGTGCTTGCTTGCAAAGCCTGCCAAACCAGGTTTGATTCCCCAGTACCCATGTAGGTCAAGTCAGATGCACAGAGACACATGCCTGTAGTTCATGTGCAGTGGGAGGAGACCCTGGAGTGCTCATATTCTCTCTCTTTCTCTCATCTCTCTTTATCTTACTCACTCTCTAATAAATGAAAAATATTTAAAAATATTCTTTATAATAAGAAAGTAATTTAAGATAATTAGGTTCAATTAAAAATAATTCATTGAGCCGGGCGTGGTAGTGCACGCCTTTAATCCCAGCACTCGGGAGGCAGAGGTAGGAGGATCGCCAAGAGTTCGAGGCCACCCTGAGACTACATAGTTAATTCCAGGTCAGCCTGGGCCAGAGTGAGACCCTACCTTGCAAAACCAAAATAATAATAATAATAATAATAATAATAATAATAATAGTAATGATAATTCATTGCTTTGGTTGCTAATGAAAAATTTCATGGTCTATAAAAATGTAACTTCTGATTAAATATGTACATGTTGAGGATTTCAGACCTTCAACATTTATTTTATATGATAGTTTCCTTTTTTCACCTAAGTTACCATGTAAAAGATAAATTCTATAGACGCAAGTATTTCTAGGTCATAGTAATAAGCAGATGAAACACATGTGGTACAGGATGGTCTTCCCAGCATTATGGGTCAGAGTGAACAGGCTGCAGCCAGGTCTGCCAGGATGATTTATCCACTTAGATAAAAGAGCGAATGGGGTGACCTGCCTCAAATCCATCTTCATGTCAAGCCCTTCCCATCATGGTAATGAAACATTAAAATAACATACTGCATGTGAGCATATGTGACCTCTAACCTTCACATTATTATCTCAGGTTAAATTATAATTACCATTACCCTTCTACTTGCCTGTAATCCTCTCTTGTAATGATTCCTTAAGCTCTCTTATCCTTTGCTGCCAAACCTTTTATCAAACGTGTTCTTTAGTCAGCATCTTTACAGCGTTCAATGTTCTGCTTCCTCTCGTTACTGCTATCAATGTGTAATGTCTGCTCTGATACAGATGGAGCCTAGGAAGTAAATATGCACAAAAAACAGTTTGCTCTTTTCTTTCATTGGGATCTCTCAAGAAGTATTTTAGGGCAATAGATATCTCCCTGCAAATTCTTCTTACACCTTGTATGTCTTTCATATTTAGAAACTTTCTGATTTACTTTTAAATTCATTATCCTATTTTTTAAATGCAAATGCACTTTAAGGGTTATAAGTAATTAACTTTTTCTAAGCATGGTTATTTAGCATTTAAAATGCTGCTAGTCTATATAACTTTGTGTATAGAATATGTTTTTGTCCTCAAATTTATTTTCTAGTTTATGTTACTTAGCAGGACATTATTTATGCTAGATAAAACTACCATGGCAATATAGTAAACAATGAGGCAAAAGAATATTTGTATATCAAAGTTTTGTTGTTTGATGGGGTATGGGTTTAGGTTAATATTAGAGTACTTGCCTAGCATGCATGTGATAAGGAATCTCATATCCATCAACACAGAAAGCAAATAAACAAATAAATACATTAATTTATAACTGTTGCAGTCAGGTTCGCATTGCTGGCAGAAATCACCCGACTAAGAGCAGCTTGTGAAAAAAAAAAAAAAAAAAAAGGTTTATTTTGGCTTATAGGCTCGAGGGGGAAGCTCCATGATGGCAGGAAAAACGATGGCATGAGCAGAGGGTGGACATCACTCTCTGGTCAACATAAGGTGGACAACAGTGACCGGAGAGTGTGCCAAACACTGGCAAGGGGAAGCTGGCTATAACACCCATAAGCCCGCCCCCAACAATACACGGCCTCCAGGAGGTTTTAATTCCCAATTGCCATCAGCTGGGAAGACTAGCATTCAGAACACTTAAGTTTATGGGGGACACCTGAATCAAACCACCACATTCTGCCCCTGGCCCTCATAAACTGATAACCGTACATGATGTAAAATGCAATGCATTCATGCAACTTTAAAAGTCCCCATAGTTTTTATCAATTCCAATGATGTTCATATGTCCCCATAATCCAAGGTCTTTAATTGAGCCATAATACCAAAAATACCACCCCCCCCAAACCCACAATGACACAGAATAAACATTCACACTGCAAAGGATGGCATTAGGCAAAGCAAAGAAATATTCAACCAATACAAGATTGAAAACAACCAGGGCAAACATCATACTCTGTAATTCCAACCCAACAACTAGTCAATGACAAATCTCCAAGTCTGATAATTCTGACCACCAACAAGTCTCTGAAGTTCCAATTCTGCCCCTCCAGCTAGGCTACTCACAGTCCTGGAAAACTTCATCTGGGGCTGGCAGCTTTCCTCAGAAGCCGGCATCTCCACTGGGTCTCCACTGCAACCCACAGTCCATCCTCATGGGATCTCCATGCAGGCAACCAGCAAACCTGCTTCACACTGCCCATGGCCATTTCCAAAACACAAGACCGCATTGCAAACTCAATGACCCTCTCTTTCCTGCATTTCTTATACTCCACAGTACCAGGTGGAGTGCCAATTTGTTAATCTAGGAGGGAATAAATCAGACTTTGAAGAACAGGACACTCCTTCAGCATTCAGGCCCCTTCAAAAGAGTCTGCATTCTTCCTGTTGCCCCAGTGCAGGTCAGCTGGCCCAGTCTCAAAGGTTGTAATCTCTCAACTGCAGCTGAACGGGTAGAGTTCACCCAAAGATTTCATTTTTTCTGTGCCATATCCTTCTGCTCACACCAGTTCATTTCTACGCAAAGCAACCCTGCACAACTTCTCAGGACACGTGCATAACAGCAAACTTGTCACGCAAACTGCTAGCCCAGTCCAAATAAAGCTCTTTCTCACCCTCATAAGCCAAACCTCACAGTCCTTAGTTCTTACTGCATTCATGTCTTTCAACTCTGACCAGAATAGTCCATCAAGCTGTACTTACAGCACTGCAAGGAATCTCTTAGGCCAAGATTTCAAATCCTTCCACATTCCTCTTGACAATCACTCCAAAAGGCCAAAGCCACACAATCAGGTGTCTAGCAGCAATCCCACTCCTCGGTACCACTTTACTGTTGCAGTCAGGTTCACATTACTGGCAGAAATTACCCGACTAGAGCAGCTTGTGGGGAAAAAAAAAAAAAGGTTTATTTTGGCTTACAGGCTCGAGGGGGAAGCTCGCTGATGGCAGGGAAAATGATGGCATGAGCAGAGGGTGGACATCACTCTCTGGTCAACCTAAGGTGAACAAGAGCAACAGGAGAGTGTACCAAACACTGGCAAGGGGAAGCTGGCTATAATACCCATAAGCCCGCCCCCAACAATACACCACCTCCAGGAGGCTTTAATTTCGAATTGCCATCAGCTGGTAAGGCTAGAATTCAGAACACTTAAGTTTATGGAGGACACCTGAATCAAACCACCACAATACCAATCAATGAACAAAAATATTTGAAGGTTTTCAAGGTATTTTAATTCTCAATTCTTCACTATATTACAGGAGCAAGATGTAAAAATTATTATTACCTTAATACTTAAGTTATAGGGGCTGATGGGATGGCTATGTGGATAGTAACCTTGCCTCAATTAGTCAGGTGGCCCTCCCTGGATTCCCTCAGCCCAGCTCTATCCAGACCGGTTCCTGGAAGAATGAAGTTCGTGTACAAAGAGGAACATCTGCTTGAGAAGTGTTGCTCTGAAGGCGAAAAGATCAGAAAGAAATACCTGACCAGGTCCCGGTGTTAGTAGAAAAGGCTCCCAAACGCTGGATAGGAGACATGGACAAAAAGAAATACCTGGTGCCTTCTGATCTCACAGTTAGTTCCACTTGATTTGGAAGTGAATTCACCTATGAGCTAAGGATGCCTTGTTTTTGTTAACAATGTCATTCCACTCTCCAGTGTCAAGATGTGTTAGCTGCACCATGAACACCATCTGATTGTACAAAGAAAAGCAGTGCACTTCCATGACCTCCACCTCCTTTGCTCTCAGCTCAAGCACCATCTCCCTTTTTCAGGACCCTTACTGAGGCTTTTTCTCCTGCCACTCTTAGCAAGATGGGTAATGGTAGACATAGCCTCTTGTATCTCTCCTTCTTTTCCTTTTCTTCCTCCTCTGCCCTCCATTCTCACTCTGCTTTAGACTTATTGGTTGTATTTCTCTGTCACATCTGATGATCTTTTTGGTTTCTATTCCCTTTCTAACTGCCCACCCAGTTCAGAGCCCCAACAGTCCATTCCTTTAATTATCTTCTTTTTGAAGGGTAGAAGAAAGCGACTGAAATTATGGGGGGGAATGTAGGAGGCATATCAATAAAGAGAAAATCATTAAAAAATTAAAAGGTGGAGAGCAATTAAGCAAGACTTGTGATGACAAACTCTAGTCTCCGCATGCACATGCATATCATTGCACCCGTACACATATAGATATGAACACACCAATATGGACACCACAAACATGCATATGCAAAGATCAAGTAAGTCATAGGTCACAGAAATATTAAGAAATTTTCAAACGCTCTGATCCTCCTAGTAGCATTTATATTCAGGAATTTATGTTCTTTCTTGAAAAAGCAGAGCACCAATTAGTTTTGGAAATAGTAAGAAAAATATTATAAACTAGATTTATAAATTATCATTGTATCACAAAGTAAAAACTATTTGTGTCTAACTAGTGTTAAAACTCCATCAGAACCACGCAGAATACACATCTCTACCAGTAGCCTACAAGCACCCTATGAGCACCAATGGGAAATGTTGAAAGCTATATGAGGAAATTAAAAAGTCTGCCAACTCAATCCTCAGGCAAAGTAATAATAATAATTTGGATTATGATAATTAAAATTACAAATATGATCACAAAAATCCCTAAAGAAATGTATAGCCTGTTACATTCTGAAACTAAACATATAAACAAAAAACTTAGAGCCCAGCACTGAAGGTATGGCACTAAGAAAGACACACCATCACAAATCACGAAAATTATTTGTCAAAATAGGTTGGATACTTGAATATTGCCTTATGTGCAGGCCATCAAGTCTGCCATAGTTTATGAATACTGTGAGAAGTGATAATCCAGAGAATCAGGATAATCTGTGACTTATGGTGCTGCAATAATTGAACATCCTTATGAAAACAAAGCAATACCTCTGAATATATGTAAAACTTTCTTTCAAAAGTAACATCCAATGGTTTTCAAATTTAATTTTTCAAAAAAAGATATATAGGCTATAAATAATAAGAAAATGAAACATGAAATATCTGCATGATCTTTGGTTTCATAAACATACTCACATATGATAACAAGAGAAAACTCCATAATAAAACAAGACACAGTGAACTACATACAAATCAGAACTATTTCCTCTGTCAAAGATATTCATGAAATAATGACAATTAATATAAGCCACAAATATATAAGTGTACAATATAAGTATAAGTGAAAGTATTTTTGAATCACATATCTTGCAAGGGAGTTCTATTCAAAGGTATGTGTATATATTTGTACATATATACAGTAGCTCTCTGCAAGAAAAGAAACAACACATCCAAATATGAAATTTTGGTAAACAATTCAACATTTTACCAATTAAACTTTAAATATGATATGTAATTTGAAAATATAGAGTTGGAGAGATAGCTTAGCTTTTAAAGCTTTTGCCTGCAAAGCCAAACAACGTCGGTTTGATTCCCCAGGACCCATGTAAGCCAGATACACAAGGTGGAGCGTGCATCTGGAATTCATTTTCAGTGGCTGGAGGACCTGGCATGCCCATTCTTCTCTCTCTCTCTCTCTCTCTCTCTCTGTGTGTGTGTCTCCCTCTTTCCCTATCTCACTCTCTCAATAATAAATAAGTAAAATTTAAATCATTAAAAAATATATACATTGTACCATAATGAGACATCACATAGGAATTTATATGGCTAAACAAGACATGAGGACAGAACATACTGAAATACCAAGAGCTGGTAAATGTGCAGAGCATATAGAACTACAAAGCAGAAAAGATGCTGTCGTAGTTAGCTTCATACAGATGGAATGAACCTCCAAATCACATATGGTATATGGGAGGATCAGGATTGATCTGAAGCTTACAGGTCCAGGGGAAGTTCCATAATGGCAGAAGAAGCTGGCTCCCTTTGCATGGATGGATCCATGCAAAGAGAAAACACCCACCAACAACACTATCAAAAGCACACTCTGGGAGCTCCAGGAAGAGCTCAAATACTCTGCATACCTTTGTCTGGAATTAAGATCCACCCCAGGGCTGGAGAGATGGCTTAGCGGTTAAGGTGCCTGCCTCCTAAGCCTAAGAAGCTGGTTCCAATCTCCAGTGGTTCCAATCTCCAGGTCCCACATTTAGCCAGATGCAAAGTGACGCAAGGGCGCAATGCCACACTTGGCCACAAGGGGGGGGCACATGCATCTGGATTTTGTTTGCAGCAGCTAAGAGGCTTCTGGTGCACCCATCTCTATCTGTCTTCCTCTCCCTCTCTGTCTCTCTCTGTCTCTATCCAAAAAAATAAAAATAAAAATAAAAATAAAAATAAAAATAAAAATAAAAATAAAAATAAAAAAAGATCCACTCCAGTAACTAGGTGTAGCAGACAGCTTCAGGTTGCTGAGATGAACTTCCAGACCAGGCACAGTTATGGAGGAAGGGATATTTATTGTAACTCACAGATCCAGGGGAAGTTCCATAATGGCTGAAGCTGGCCTGCCCTTACAGGACCAGGCAAGGGAGAGAAAAGCCATCAGCCACACAGCACAGCACACTTCAGGAACTCCTGCTAGGCACACTTTGCATATCTTTACTTTGAAATCCTAAACCCACCACATCTTAAGATCTGCCCAGTGACATTGCCTCCAGCCAAGTGGCTGCAGATGTAAACTATAAACTAATAAAACACTGAATATATTGGGGGCCATAAATTCAAACTACCTTAGGAATACCTTAGGTCTGGACTGCGCCCACAGTGAACCATCTTTCCATCCAGAGAAGACTAAAATTTAAAGTGGCTAATTTAATTGTGATATTTTACTCTTCTATAGATGTTAAGTGAGACATAAATTTACCTTAAGCTGTTTCAAATTTCTACCAGGTTTCAAATGATATATAAATTGGTAGTCATGAAGTTGCATTTCTTGGTCAAAATTTTATATATTTATAAACTAATTTTTTTTTTTTATAAAACATACTTCATGTGGATACATCATGGGTTGGTACTCTTTTCCCTCCTCCCTGTCCCCATGTCCCTGGAGGCCCTCCCCAGTAGGGTTGCTGGTATTTTTTTAATAATTGTGATTTGACATTTCTGAAACCATGCTTTGACAAGATACTTGATATGAACAAATCAGAAAAGACTCATTCAGTTCAGTTGCAGAAGTTTCAGTCTTCTCCATGTTCAGATGTCTCCAATGTGGGAGGCAGGCCTTCACCATGGATGAGTGTGGTACAAGAAAGATGTCACCTTGTGCATGGCAGCCAGGAGACAGTGAGAGGAGAGAGGATATGGACAAGGTATCCATGGATGAGTGTGGTGCAAGAAAGCTGTCACATCGTTCATGGCAGCCAGGAGCCACTGAGAGGAGAGAGATATGGACAAAGTATCCTTCAGAGCCCACCTTCCAGAAGTAATCCTCAGTATTGAGTTTGCTTACTGTGATGGTTAAATTTGTGTCAACTTGATCTGTTTAGGAATCCATAGACATTCATCATAAGTGTGTCTCTGAGTTTGCCTCTAGGAAGGATTAACTAAAGGAAGACTCCTTCCCCCAGGGTGAGCCCTTCCCCCAGAGTGAGTGGCCCCTCTGGGAGGAAGGGGCTGGTTTATCTAAAGAAGCTCTGGGAAGGAAAGTATCCCTTCCTCCCACCTGGCTGCCAGTGCTGCTTGCTCTTCTCTGCTTGGTGCTTGTTGCTTACCAGCATGGACTGAAGAGCAGCATGTCTCCAGGACCTGTCCAGGACCTCAGTGCTGGATTGGGACTGCTGAGGCATCTAGCCTCGTGGACTGAGCAGCTACCAGGTTCCTTGAATCTTGGTCCTGCTACCTGCTATTGCTGGACTGTTGCAAGATAATCCAATGAATTCCCTTTTAATACAATTCATTCTATCAATTCTGTTCCTCTAGAGAACCCTGATTAATACACTTGCTAAGCAGGTATTCTAGTGGACTGGGCGGAACAATTTACTGGCAAATTCTAAACTTCAACTGAGAAATATGCACATTCAACAAAGACCAGTACAGAGTATACAAGTGTGGGTATTAAGACAAAAGATAGTCTTTTTTTTTTTTTTTTTTTGGGGTTCAAGTTAGGGTCTCACTCTGGTCCAGGCTGACCTGGAATTCACTATGTAGTCTCAGGGTGGCCTCAAACTCATGGTCATCCTCCTACCTCTGTCTCCCTAGTGCTGAGATTAAAGGCATGTGCCACCATGCCCAGCTTCAAAGGATAGTTTTATAAAGCCAAAATCCCTAAGAGTGTGTGTTGCTCTACACCCTTAATCCTTTCAGCTAGGAAGTAGAGAATTCTCTTCTGAATTGGGTTCCAGGTCAGCCTGAATCTGGATCAAACCCTGCCCCCAATAATGACAGATGCAAAAGACAAAGGTCCTATAAATCTGAAAACACTAAAGGCAGCAATATTCAACCCCCAAATACAGCTTATTTCAAAATGGTAAAGCTGACCAAAAATATGTAACATATAACCTGTCCTGACTTGGAAAGAGAGATTAGCACTTCCAATGCAGGCCTATGTATCTGTTTTGTTATTGTTGTTGTTGTTGTTGTTTGGTTTTTTTTTTTGGCAGTCGGCCTTGTTACCTTTTGGTGTGGCTTCCAATCTCATCAATGCTGAATGCCCACCTCGATCCCTTCATGTTGTGCTGTGGAGATGGAGTTCTGTTCAACTGTGCAGATGCAACGCTGCAGGGGGCTGAATGCCAGAGGCTGAATGCTGGAGGTTCATGGTTCTGATGGTTGGGGGGTGGGAGGGTGCAGGAAGCCTGGGGTTGCTCACCCAGTCCTACCTGTATCCCTTTCAGTAGCTGTTCTCAGCTCTGTTTCCTTCAGATTTTTTGACTTTGCAAAGAAGCTGATGAGGTTGGAAAGTCCCCTTCTTTGGTCTCTGCTGCTGCTGCATGGTGTGCCTGGTGGGGCAGTGAGGGGCATGCCAGTGCATGGAGTCAGGCCACAAGTGCCTCAGTAGGATTCTGGCTGTGTTCCTCCTTTCTGGTGAATATTGGTCTCTCCTGCTTCTCCACTGTGTATAACAAAAACCTATACTCCTGCAATTTTCAGAAGAGTTTATTTTGCTGTGGTTTTGCTTAAATCCTTCCCTAGGCTGGTTTTGTGTGTTTGCTATGCCTCCACCTTACCCACAAGTCTTATGTTCTTGATATACAATTTTACTTGGATTTTATTAAACGTTTAAATATTTTCCAGAAAAAAAAATCTACTATATGTATATTTGGAACTTTACTGTTTGTTTCAATTTCTAATACTGAAGTATTGTTACAATTTTTAGGAAAACTCAAGTCTCCTTCTGAATCCCAGGCTGGTCTCAAACTTACAGTTCTCCTACCTTGGTCTCCAAATGCTAGCATTACAGATGAGAGCCACCACATTCAATTTTGAGGTTCATTTTTGTTTTTAGTATTATATATAAAATTTACTTAGTTTTTGTTTCCAAACATGTAACTATTTCATGAAACTCAATCCTCTCCTCATTGATTTGATATGCCACCTTTATTACATACTAAATTCCCAGGTACACATATTCTCTGCGCTTTCCATTGATCTATGTCCCTATTCCTCTAACAACACCATACTTTTCATTATTAAAGATTTATGGTGAAATTCTCCCACCCTTCTTCTTTTTCCTCATTATTTCCCTGTCTATTTCACACATATAATCTCAGAGTTGAAATTTCCAATCCAGATGTCAAGATATAAAGTAACAAGAATCACAATAAAGCAAACAAATCAAAGAGAGTTTGTGCATGGGTTTTCATTGAATTTATGGATTAATTTGAGAAGAATTGGCATCTTTACAGTATTGAGCCTTTTCTTTCCAGAGCATGACATTCATTTTATTTGCTGAGGTCTTCTTTTGTATAGTTATGGAATTTTTTCACTGATTTGGTTTACGTTTAATCACGGGTTTTAAAAAAAGTAGAATGCAGTATGTGCACAAGGCAATTTTAGAAGAAGGTTGTGTTACGACAACTAAGGACATACTGCATTTTAAAATTGTTGTGAAGAATTTGCCTACTTTAAGTTTTGGTTACACAACTTTTTTTCTTTGCAAAGATTAATAATTTTAGTATGCTACTATTTTTAATATTCTTATATGAAACTGTTATATATACTTTATGATTTTAGAAGATAGTGTATCACAATAACTACCTAATAGCTAGTATAAAAACTGTATTAAAATATGTTACAAATGACTTTGTAGATACTAGACTGTGATGTGGATAGCCAGATTTTGATGGCCAATTCCTGAAGAAGAAACAATCTGTGGAGACCATATTTCATGTTCTCTTTAGGGTACTTGCTCATTAACACTAATGGACATAAAGATCCAATAACAAGAAACTTTCTGTGGTCTCTGGCAGTCTCTGTACACTTTGTAGACAAAACTTGGAAGTCAACACAGCCAAAGCAATCAAAACCTACAGAGAAAAAAAAAAAAAACTACAGAGATAAGAAATTATATTCCTGAAGTTGCACTTTGAAGCAGTTGCTGATTAGAGAATGGCACATGTTCAACGAAAGCTGAGATTTCAGACAGACAATATTTAATTAGAGAAGAAAAACCTAAGTAAAGAGTGCAAAGGATTAATTTGGCATAAGAGATAAGCTCTGAGGTCAGAACTAAGCAAGTAGTACTATGACTGTTTGAGCTTCTGAAACCTTCAGGTTAATTCTTTCTTTAGTTTTGCCTTAAAGAAGAGAATCCTGAAATGTCTTCTCTTCAAAATAAGAAATTTAACTAGAGCTGAGGTATGGTCATCTATCCACATTCTGTTAATTTTTTTTTGGAAGGAAAACTTATCCCAAGCCAATGCTTAAGAAGAAAAAGATCATGAGATTATTAAATCAACCAGATGTTTATGCATAACTGTCTAAGAAAAGTAACCAATAAGCAACTTTCTTTAGGAAGCATGGAAGCTAGGAAGCACAGTGTCATTTTTAAAATATTTAAGGAATGCACAGACTACAATCTTATATTTACTAAAATGATACTTTGAAAATGAAGTGAAAAGCCAGATAAGATGACATATGCCTCTAACCTAGCACTGGGCAGGCAGTGGCAGAAGGATGGCAAACTTGAAGAAGCAAAGAAGTGAAATAAGGACACTTTCTGAGAAAACAAAATGACAAAATGTAAAACAGGTTATATGCTTATATATGTTCAAGCTACCCTGAGGACCCTCTTCAGTGGGGTTATGATATTCACTGAGGCATCATGAATGCCTTTGGCAGTCCTTGTGGGGTAGTATGTCTCAGGGTATTCCTATGTCTTCTGTAGCTCTTAGAATCTTTCTACCCCCTCTTCCCTGCAAAGCCTGTGGTCAGTCTGATTTAGTGTTGAGTTCTTTGAAGCTCCTGGATTTTGGTTTTGATACGTTTGATTGACCACCATGTCTGTCACCATCACCCTGGAGCTGGTTGTCAAGCTAGCATTCATGCCACCGCTTCCTCTATAGTTTCTTCTGGTCCCTGGCAGATGTGGTAGAGGTGACATGCCTCATAGGAGTAGTCAGCTGTCTTCTTGTCTTATAGATGGATCTTTTTTCACCTCCATTTTCTATGACATCAATGAAATAAAAGAGATTCCCCAACCAAGAATGAGAGCAGCTTGGTCTAATGGGAGCAAAGTTACTTCAGAGATTTTTGGTGGGCTTCTGTCTGAAGTGGGGGCTTCCTTCTGAAGTCTGAATTTCCAGACCATGGATTCCAACTTTCTATCCAGTACCAGAAAGAAGCTCTCTCCCACTGAGCAGGCCTCATGTTCAATCAGAGAACAGTTGGTTACCTTCAGAAAGTGCATACTATGATTGTACAAGTGTGTACTTCTTGTCTCGCTGGTTGATTTTGTAGTCTGCAGGGTCCCCTGCTTATTCATGCTGTTGGTGACTATTGTCCTCCAGTGGCTCCCAGATAAACCCCCATTCTGACTAATATTCTACAAGATATAACCACCAATAAAATGGAAAAGGGCAGTCTGGACAGGAGGTGGAAATAACTTAATCTTAAAACCATGAACTCCAGCTGTTAAATCCCAAGCCCCAAATTAGGTTGCCCCCACAGTGAGCTCTTGGCCAGGGAGTCCCATGAGGTCCCCAAACAATGTAGTCTATTGCCAAAACACTTTATTATCTGCCAGAACTAAAAGATATGATCCTATTGCAGAAGACACCAGAGGCTGTGGTTACAGGACATCGGAATACCATGATAAAACTGACAGTGAAATTGGCTCCCACCAGACTAACCGTCATAGTTCTGAAATTCCTTCATATGATACACCCTAGAAAATATTTTTAGGAAAAAATTGATTTTGAATTAATGTGGATTATAAGTGTTACTAAAATTTTTACCTTCCCATCCATGTAATATTAAACATTTCTAATTGAAGATTTTCTCCATCAGTGTTTATCATTGAGTTGACTGTATCATAAATTGAAAGTGCTTGACAGCTTATTATGGAGTGAATGGTATACTCTCTACATTCATAAGCTGAAATCTTAACCACCAGCATCTCAGAGTTTGTACTTTTTTGGAATTAGGGTTTTTATACAATGTACATGGTCAAGTTGCAGCAAGGAGACCACTAGGTCTTAATATAAAATCGTCAATGTCCTTATAGAGAGGAGTGATATGGACACAAAGACAAATTTATTATAGGAAAATAGTATGAAAAGACTTTATGTTCATCTGCAGGCTAAAGAGTGTTCTGAAATAGATTCTTCTTTTATTGCGCTGAGAAAAAAAACAAACCTTAGAAACAACTTGGCTTTGCCATTCTAGCCTAAAGTGTAGAGCATGTATTTCTGTTGTTTAAGTCAGCCAGTTTGCGATACTGATATCTTTTATGGCAGTCCTAGGAAATTAATTCACAGCTGTACTGGTTTAGACATGGAAACTGTCAAACAGGACACAATCAGAATCTTGATAAGGCTTAGTGCTACTTTGTCACTCTTTGGGACCCTAAAATAAACATGTTAAAAATGGTGAGCTAACTTTGCAGAGCATAAAATACCACATGGAATAGAGTCTCATGATTTTCCACCCAATATATACGTTAGACTAATGAGCCTTTGAGGTGAAAAATATGTCAAGAAGAATAATATTCAAAACTATACAAAAACTGATTTTAAATAAAATTAAAGTACTGTAACTTTGAATTTGTTTCAGTATGTATGAAGTTTTTCCCTAAAATAACACAAATGTTTGTTATATGGTCCATTAATACCCATGATGATGGAGAACTGGCATGTGTAAACCAAAGGTGGAAGATTTTCAAGACTTACAAAAAAAAGTGCCTCAGTATTTGCCTATAACTTACTATTGCCTCATATGCATGCACAATTGTTTCTAGATTACTCAGGTTGGTGTTTTGAATTTAAAATACCCTCCATAACCTATGTGTTTGTGATTAAACCTACTTTATCCCCAGCAGGTAGAGCCTTTGGAATTGGAGTGGTGCTGGAGGAAATGTGTCAATGAGGGTAGGCTTTCAGGTAATACACCCCAATTCCAAGCCTGCTTCTTAGACTACTTTCTTCTTATTGCTGTGGGGATGTGACTATTGGCTGGCTGGCTGTTCCTGCTATGCTTTCCCTGTGAACGACTAAACTGCTGCTCAAAACTGTGAGTCAAAGCCAGGCATGGTGGCACATGCCTTTAATTCTAGCACTTGGGATGCAGAGGTAGGAGGATTGCTGTCAGTTTGAGGCCACCCTGAGACTACATAGTAAATTCCAAGAACTGTAAGTCAGAAAAATACCCTTTCCTTCCATAAACTGATTCTGTTTTTTTTTTTTTTTTTTTTTTGTCCAAGCAACAAGAAGGTAACCACGACACTCTTAGTAGCAAATATAAGCGAAATACTATGTAAATCATTGCTAACTTGCATTGTTCAGAAAATAATGACAAAACATCGTTTATATTCAGCAAGACACAAGTTTTTTAGCATAATTTTTGTTGATGGTTTATGGAGTTGGTGACATAAGCTGCTGATTAAAAGGAGGAAATTTACACGTAGGCATATCTCATTTTTTTCTCTGTTGTGCTTTGCAGGTGATGATTTTGGATGACCTTCTCACAGCAATGCTCTCTAATGCACTGTAGCTCACACAGGTAATTCAAACATAGTTAAAATTTCTCATTAGTATTCTGGCTGTTAAAAGGATCTGTCATCATTGAACTTTGATATTACAATTGTAAATTTAGGACAACACTAATTGGATCTATATTAGATGGTAAACTTAATATATGGTCAAACTTCACCACTGGCCATTGCTTCATTGTGCCTTATTCCCACAGGGAAAAATAAGTATCAAATGTAAGCCAGGTAATACCCCTATAGAAGCTATCTGTATTTAATGTGGAAGGAAATGATGACCATGCTTCTCAGTTTAAATCAAAATCTAGAAATGCCCAAGTGTGTTGAAGAAAATATGTTGAAAATAGAAATAGTCCAAGACCTCATCACTGAAGTAGACCTCAAACGAACCCAACATGGCTCAGGGAAATTTGCAGAAGAGGGAGCAGAAAGATTGTTAGAGCCACAAATTGGGATATAATGCACAGAGACATTGCCTCTTCCCCATATCTGATGGCTACCCCTACAGTGCACTACCCACATTCCCCAACTAGAGGGGTCCCTTCGGAGGGGGGAGGACAGAGAGGAGGCTAACGATGGTACTAATGTACTATGTACATAACTGACAAAAAAAAAAAAACTCATCAAAGTGCTGAGAATACGTGACTGTGCTGAATGAGACATCTGTGTCACACCTTCCAAGGCTCAAGGAACATTGCAGACAATGGGGAAGAAAGAATGAAAGAGCAGGAGGATGCATAGGAATGCTTTGGAA
Source organism: Orientallactaga sibirica (assembly GCA_036365145.1). NCBI lineage: Eukaryota > Metazoa > Chordata > Mammalia > Rodentia > Dipodidae > Orientallactaga > Orientallactaga sibirica. Next base: position 22,207,460 of record JAEOAD010000033.1, read on the forward strand.
CACTCTTCTAGACACAAAATGCCAGCTGTATTCATGACCTCATAGTGACCGTCATTACCTGCACATTGGGCCCACCAACATTCTGTCTGGACGGTGGAGGAAGGCAAAAAAAAAAAATCAAAGTTGAAATGGGACTAGTTTGAAAGAAGAAGTTCAGTGGAAGAGGAGAGATTAAAAAACGTAGCAGGAGAGAATTTTGATCAAAATACAATATGTACATGTATAGAAATTGTCAATAAAAATGAGTCAAAAGCAAAAAGAGAAAAGAAAAAAAAATAGTTCAAGCATAGATGTATTGTGCCAAGTTATAATTACAAAGGGAAACTGCTTAAAGGAAACTAGAAGGGATAGCTAATTAAACATGCAAGTGATGAGAAAGTAAAACAGACCTATTTCTGATATGTCGAAAGTTTCAGTGGTTTGGATTGAGCTAACCATAGTACTCCCTTCAACCCAAACATATTGCAGAGCAGAGCTTTGCCTTTGCTGAACTTCATGAAGGTAGACAGTGAGAAAGCTCCAGAAGAAAAGTCTGAATCTAGCAGAGATGGCTAATGAGGTTTGAGGTAAGAAGTCACTCCAAAGATATCCACATCCCAGATGATGCAGGAGGTGCTTGTGTAGAAGCACCAACAAACCAGAAGTTTCAGAAAGTCTACATTGGCTGACAGGTTTTCAGAGTGTAGGAAACAGCATTCTACTGGAAGAATCTGTCATCTGCAACATGGTATAAAAGTGCTAAGCATGTTGATGAAGGAAAAAACTCATCAGTGGTTTTAACCAACAATGGATCCATCAAGCTGCGTGGCTAGTGGATTACTCCAAATGTGTCAAATGGTGCAATGGTAGCATGTCAGTCTTGAGGCCTGTGCTGCATGAGGGAATTTCTGCCTGGTGCTGAAAACCTAGTAAAAGCCTGTGGCTAGGGAGTTCATAAGCCCTATGGTTAAATGGCTGCATGATGCCCACAAAATTGCCATTTTAACATTTGGTTACATCCATATATGAATATTATTTTCATTCTGATTAGAGAAGCTTCTCTTTTCAGATGGCAGTGACTATGGGGAGACTGAATACTCATCAAAATGCTGAGAAGTGACAATGAAGTCTTTAGCACTAAGTGAACATCTCTATCACACCCCCTAAGGGTGATCAGAGAAGCTTCTTTATGCAGTTCGTAGTGAATACCAGAGAAACTTAAAACTCATTAATGGTGCTGTTCAGGGCACATCACTAAGTTGGACATCCCTACTATGACCTCCAAGACTGAAGAAACACTGGATAAGAGGGTAGAGGGAAGATGATAAGATCCAGAGGTTGGGAGGAGTACTTGGAAATAGCACCCTCAGGTTTTTGAAGTAACTGCTACATGCATGGTCTTATAGAGGTTGTCTTTACCTTTGCAAGGCCTGCACAAATTGAGCCCATCAACACTTTGTCATGGATGATAGAGGAGGGCAAAACGAGTGATAAAGAAAGAAAAGAAAGAGAGAGAGAGGAAGAAATGAAGGAAAGAAAGAAAGAAAAAAGAAATACATAAAAAAGGGAGGGAGTAGTTGGAAAAATGGGGTTCAATAGTAGCAGTTGGAGCAGGTAGGACAAAGAAGGTAATGAGAGACCATGATCAAATTACTATGTATTCATGTATGATAATATAGTTTATTTTTAATTCTACTGTGAGTAAACTGCTAGCAAACTGGATAGCAATCTACCAATGAATCTTTCTGAAAGGTATAGTCAGTTGATGCAACACCCTTCATGGTCTTCAAATATGAAGAAGCTGCTACAGCCCCAGTTTTTCAGCAACTACACTGGGACCAGTCAAAGTCATTAATAGTAAGTTCAGCCCCTCCACCAGCAAAAAAAAAAAAAAAAAAAGTTATTTTCATTAAAAACTCTGCATTTTTAGCTATAAGTATTGTTAAATTATTATTATATATATATATATATATATATATAGATAGATAGATAGATAGATAGATAGATAGATATATAGATATATAGATATATAGATATATATAGATATAGTACCATTACATCCTTAATAGTCCAAACATGTTATACATGCATCAGGAAACTAAAAATTCATATTATTTGATTCATCCCAATATTTATTATTGTGGCCTAGGACTGAATCAACAATGTCTCAGATATGCATGTACATATATACAAATATATGTGTATAAAACTATATAACTGTATCCATCTCTATCTATCATCTATCCATCTCTCTATCATCTATCTATCTCTGTCTATCTATGTATCTACCTAGATATACATATGTGTGTTGACTAATAATTTCTTTTAATACACCTATTTGATGTATTTGTTTTTAATTTTAAAATTCGGGCTTATGAGATTTCTCAGTGGTTAAGGAACTTGCCTGCAAAGCCTCAGGATCCAGATTTGATTCCCCAGTATCCCCATAAAGCCATATGCACAGACACATGTGGCAGTGGCTAGAGGTTCTGGAACACCTATTCTCTCTTTCTTTACTAGCTTCCTTCTCTCTCTCAAATAAATAAATAAATAAATAATAAAATATTTAAAAATTCAATCCTTTCCTGGGCTGGAGAGATGGCTTAGTGGTTAAGGCACCTGCCTTAAGAATGCTAGTTCCATCTCCAGTGGTTCCAATCTCCAGGTCCCACGTTTAGCCAGATGCAAAGTGACACAAGGGCGCAATGCTGCACTTGACCACAAGGGGCGCACACATCTGGATTTCGTTCACAGCAGCTGAGAGGCTGCTGGAGCGCCCATCTCTATCTGTCTTCCTCTCCCTCTCTCTCTGTTTCTCTCTGTGTCTCTCTCCAAAAAAAAAAAAAAAAAGGAAAAAAATTCAATCCTTTTCTATATAAATTCACATATATTATCTTGGAGGCTATTATAGATACAGATATAAGTTCTTATTTTCAAAGAGTTAGATAATTGCCCTAATCCTGTTAAGCATACATTTTTGGGTTAATGCATTTAAGATGCCCCTTTCTCATATATCAAGTTTACATGTACGAATGATGTCATTTAATCTCTTTCTTTTCTTTCATTTACCAAAGTTAAATCATTAGGTTCTATTAGGAATATTGAGAATTTGCATTGAAATACTGAAAATTCAATTTCCATTGGATTTGTCCATGAACTTTAATCTTACATTGACATCATTTGAGTACAGCTCTTAACATTTCATATTCTATACTTTATAACTGATTAGCATAATGCTAAAATAAAACAGTTCTCCCTTTTTGTATGCCTACTCTTAGCATAAAATTTTAACTTGTTTGATCATTAATTAGGCCTACATTTCAAAAACCTTGAAGGGCCTGCATGAATTTTTCTTAGCTTTGCTATTAGAGAAACATTTTCTTAGGTCTTTTTGAGTCCAGTATGTTCTAAGCAGAATTTCCTATTTCATTCCCTACTTAGATTTTAAAAGATATTTTATTGTGAAACATCTTGAAAAGTAAAGTCTATCCTACCTCCTGGAGCAAAGAAGATAGTTAGTGGCCCAGGATAACAATGATACTATCTGGCTCTATAGCAATGTTGGGCAGGTTGATCACTGGCTTCCATTAGAATTTTAGAGTTCTCAGGTTCAAAGTTCCTCAGTTTTGAAGCAAACTCTACATCTGCCTGAGCCATTCTGTAGTGTTTCAGTGAAATTTGAAGGCCAGGAGATACAAAGAAAATGTGATGCTCAAACTGTCTTAAATGTCATAGGAAGTCTCATTGACTCTGAGTAGGGAGACAGTCTTTAGCTAGTATCTAGAAGTCAGCCTATAATCACCCTCAAATGTTATAAAATATTGGCTTCTGAGTGACACTACCTTGCACAATCTTGAAATTAATTAGCCTGACCACATGGGTGTAATTTCTCTTATAGTGATACTGCTAGGATTCATGTACATGGGTGTGTTTCTTGTGTTCTCAGAGACTCCTATTTGGGACAATTAAAGTATATAACATTTATTATATAAAACCAGTAATATCATACTAAAATTATTGATGTGTACATTATAATTCATTACTATAATATCAACATAAGATTTTATTTTTTATTAAAGAAACAAGAAACTGAAGTATTATGTGGCTTTGATTCAGGTTGCAAATTTCCAATCTAAGAGTTAAATGCAGCCTTGACTTATACTCATTGCTTTTCAGTGAACATTGCACATAAGCTCTGGCAAGCAAAGATGAACAGGATCCATCCCTTCATGGTAATAATATTGGAGAGAATACACATTCTCAGTTCACATCTATATATTTACTGTAATGCCAAACTTTCCTTCACCAAGGCTCAGCGCTTGGCATTTTTATCTAGTTAGTATCCTCTATGCTTCACACTGAGTCAGGAACATCAAGAGTTCAAGAGCAGCCTAGGACCTCATCTCAAAAAAATCAAGAAGAATAACCCATACCTTCAGCTGTGGATTTTGCTTAGTGCTAGAGCACTTGCCTGTCATACACACGGCTCTGGAATTTTTCTTGCAGGACAAAGGAAACAACCAAACTAACCAACTACATACATACATACATACATACATACATACATACTCTATTATCTACTACAGAAGGCATTTCTTGAGCTGTGAAAATTTAGTCACCCTTCATGGATCTGGTTATAGATGACTTACCTGACAAATATGTGGTCTTAATTAAAGTCATTGTTGGGCCCTGCCCGGTGTGAATCCGAGTGGTTAGCCCAGCCAATCTTGGCCTACTCCCGGTAAGGCCTAGTCGAGCCTGAGTAGAGTTTCGTGACCTGCCCTTGACTCAGCACCTAAGCTGAAACTGCCTCCACCCAGCTGCTGCTGACGTGATGAAATACTATTGGCCCTTATACCTTTCTCTCATCCCCTCTTCCCGCCCCCTTCCTCAAAGTATATTGGCCCTTATACCTTTCTCTCATCCCCTCTTCCCGCCCCCTTCCTCAAAGCACATAAATATCTCTCCCCTGACAATAAACGATGAGTTCCGCCTTAGACGGTCTCCGCGACTCAATGTGGTTTTTCTCCCCGGTGTTTTAGTGGGGGGAGGGGTTTGAGTCGTCGACACCCACCTTCTCGCTCAGCCTCAAGAGAAGCGGCTGGCCCGGCTCTCTCTCTCTTCTGCTCTACCTGCCGGTTGTGGAGGAAAAAAAACCCCGGCAGTCATAACATTTCTGTGGATTTTAATAAAAAATCACATTCTCGAACAAGATATGACTTGAAGCTGAGACTACTTCTTGCCTTAACATTTTGATTTGGTCTGCTTGTCCCTTGCATTAGAATGCTTTATTTGCAGAACCATAGGAGCAAGGTTCACTCCACTATGTTCAGGTCTTGTGAAATGTCCTCATCTCCTTAAAAATGACAGTTAAACAGCCCTTATACCCACATATTGTCACTAAAAATTCCTTACCACGTTTCTCACTAGACATTGTATTGTGTCAATTTTCTAATTGTGCTTTCTAGACTGTAAACAGTAGGATGCTTAGCACTTTTTCTCAATTGACTAATTATACCTCCTTCCTAGAACAATGGTTGTCATACACGAGACACTCAGAATCAATTTAATGAAAAAATGAATATATATATATATATATATATATATATATATGAAGAAATAAATAGATAACTAAAAGTGAGACATTTTCATGACGTGTTATTTTTATAAAACTTACACCTCATATTTACTCAGTATATGTTCCCTGATAGGATTTCAGTGTGCTTATATGTTATTTAATTAAATTAACTGGAAAATTAGCCCAGTCAATGATGATCTGTAAGGCCCATGAAATAATGAAAGATTTTGTGCGCAGTTTCTCCTGAAAAAAAATATATATTTGTATACATCTTTCAATAATAACAGCAATAAAGGTAGAAGAAAGAGATTGTGCACACTTGGAGTAGAGAATTTGTGACAGAGGGTAGAAATTGTTTTATTTGTTACAGTGGAAGATGTGATGACTGCTTGTGATGATCCAAAAATTAAAATGAGAATATGTTTTTCATTCTATAATTTAGGGTGCCCTGTTGGCAAACTGGGAAGCTTCTAACAATAGCTAGAATTGAAGACCTGGCATAGAAAAAGGCTGGAATTGCTATGTTATTGCATGTGTCCAAGTCTACTGAGGTTTGAAAGACAAAGGTATTATATTCTTAGCCCCATGAACAATAGGGGTAGACTTATAACATGTTTAGGAAGAAATTTTCCTTTGCCATGTAGAAATAGCTAGATGATAGATAATAGATAGATAGACAGATAGATAAATAGATGATAGATAGATAGATTAGAAATCTTTTAAGGCTTGCCATTGCCAGGGAAACAAGTAATTTTATATTCTTTTACATAGATGATAAACTCAGAGTCACAAAATAAGAACCATGATGTCTACTTATTGCAAATTGTTTCACTGATGTTCATTTATGAGATTTACTGAGTAAACTATTTTTACAAGTAAAATGTTTGTCTACTTTCAATGTAATTTAAAATAATTAGATTTGTTTAGCCTGTGAGGATTATAGCTATTTGCCATGAGCAAGTAAAGCAAACAGAGAAACAGACCACAGAACTAGGCTTGATTCCCAACATTGTCAACTGATGAGAACCCCTTGGATTCTCACGTATAGAAAATAAAGCTTAAACACACTACAGCAGGGATATAAGCAAGATCCTGGAAGGAATATTTGTTAGCTATCATCCTCCTTGTTCATGTCTATGGTCTCTTTGGTGAGGAAGAACCTATTTTTCAGTAGTTCTTTGTCATGGGCCATGGGCCTATATCTCATTCAATCTCTTCTGTCCAGTTTAGAGGGGAACAAAAGATTATAAGAGCCACATAGTAGGTAGGAGTACCCTGAGGCATGGTTCTGCACTACCCCACAGGGGCTGACTGAGGCCTTCATGATTCCACAGTGAATACTATAACCACACTCACTGAGGAGGGCCCCAGGGAAACAGGAGCAGGAGTGAAGGGATAAAAGAATATATATATATATATATATATATATATATATATATATATATATATATGGCTTATCCAGTGTTCACTTATGAATTGAATCTGAGAAATAATGATCATCAGAAGAAATTTGGTCTATACTTAACAAAAGAATGGAGGAAATGTAGAAGACTAGGAAAAACTTCACATATTCACATACTGCCTGATAACTGTCCTGTGATTGGGCACGTTATTCAACTCTGTTTGCATAGGATTCTCTAATTACAAAATAAGAATAATAGTATCGCTCTATCAGAGTTTTGTGACTATTAAAATTACATATATCCTATGTATTTTGTCATACTGACAAAATTATCAGCAAATAATATATATCTCTTTTTGTCTATATGTTCACAAACTACCTGCTTTCAATACCAAATGTTCAGTAAAATTGTGTTTTATCCAAATTTTCTCTAAGATCTACCTTAATATTTTATTATTTCTCGTCTCTGCACTACTCATTAATATTTTCAAGAAGGATGAAACATAAATATGACCTCAATTTTTCTGTTTACTTAATAGAGGATAAATATAGAGTTCAGAAATTATAATTGTAGGGAAGCATATTTAGACAAACCACAATAACTTGAATAGCAATAATACTTTCCTAATGAATGATTTCTTATTTTAAAACATTATTTGTACTTATTCTATGTCAAACTATGGTATTTTACACATTATACTTAGCTGAGAAGTAACCTGAATTAAGTCACTAATTCTTTTTGTGTCACTGCTCTTAGATTCAATTACTAGAAGACACAGAATTAATAGAAGGGCTAACAATAGTCACTTATATAACATAATATCTTAATGAGGTTGAAGTGTTAACATTGGCTAGCGAGAGTTATACCATGAAAGTAGTACACATTAATTGAAAAGCTATGTTATAATCACAACCCAAATTGAATAGTCCAGACTCCTTGACAAGGACATCATTCAAAAGTGAAGCTCTGTGGCATCAATGGAAAGCACTAAGGGGAACTTTGACAGTTTTCATAAAGTACTTCATTCTTTAAAACTTTGCTGTGGACATTAGTTTTAAATTTCCATAAAATTCATTAACATATTGTCTATGTCCATATTAAGCCTATAATTGAGAGAAACATAATGAAGGAACACTTATAAGCAAAATTTCAGAAACATAACCTTTGCTCAGCACAGTTAAACTGGCTTAATTACAGAAAGTAATGTAACCAGACTTGGAACATAGAATACATGTATTAAGTATCTCTTGTTCTCTAAACATTTATTTATATCTTAAAAAATTGTTTCTACAAATTATCTGTATGTTTTATAAAAACAGTTGCATTACAAAAGACACAGTTCTTAAATGCGGTGTTATCTTATTTTCCATATGACTGTAAAACTTAAAACCTCAGATGTCTTAAAACCTTTATTCCATATCAAATACAAGAGATAAATTTGCTTGACTCTATCCTTATGAGATTAAAGAAAACTACTTCAAGCCCTGTGTACAATCTCAACTATCTGGAAAAGTAATTTGAGTGGTGGTAGTGTTAGTAGTGACTGATAACAGTGTAGACGGAAGTGAAGTGTGAATTAGAAGTGAGGCTTTTTAAAAGGTTCATTGAAATGGTATTGACTGCCAAGTGCTTCTACTGTGTATTTTTTGCATAAAAATTGAATTTTTGGAATTTCTACCATCTTATTAATACACAGTATCACTTCTGCTATCTTTTACTTTACTTCTAATTTTTAAAGCAAATTTCCTTGCTTTTATTGTCTAAGTGTCTAAGTGATTTTGAAATTGTTTTGTAAATTTACTATAATGGTAATGTGTGTGGTACCAACATTAGAACAACCTACCAATTCAATACTCAATGTCCAACATGAGAGAGAGAGAGAGAGAGAGAGAGAGAGAGAGAGAGAGAAATATTGAAATTCTATTTACACCTGGTCACTTGACTTACGATGAAGGTATCACTTAAAAAGAACAACATTCTTTTTTCCTTCCTCTCCTTTTTGTTAAGTGTTACTAAAATATTAGATACTCATGTGAAAATATCTTTGTCCTACCATGAACTACTTAACAATCAGTTATAGATATATGTCAAATTAGAATATGACAAATTATATTTCTATAAGTACACATTCCTAGGGGTCTACATGACTGGAAACATTTGTAAAATAATTTGTCAGTATCTATTAATATTGACATATCAGTTAATGCTAATGATTTGAAGCATCAGATACCACAGGCATAAATATACCAGAAACATATACCTGTCCACCTGGAAAACACATAAAGTGATGACTGCAGCATCATTTTCATAATAGCTGTGGTGGTTAATCTTTGTAGTCAATTTGGTGGGATTTAGAATCATCTAGTGGACTCAGGCACAACTCTGGTGTGCCTGTGTAGATATTTCTAGAGGATTAAATAAGGAATTCTCAACCTTTAGTGGTTAGCCTAAAGAGGAAAAAGGAAAAAGTAAGGGATGAACTTGTATTGCCTCTTTCTGCTTCCTGGCCTGCCTTGAGGTGAACTGTTCTGAACACCATGCAAACACTCCATTATGGTCTGACACCACTGAAACTATGAGCTAAAATAAATCCTCTACATTTAAAACTTTCTAGTCAGACATTTTTGACACAGTAACATGAAAAGTAGCAAACATAGTGTCCTAAAGGAACAAAGGTAGAACTAATAAATATAAGTGAAGGACAAGATCAGTTCTGACTCAGCAATGGAAGCCAGTGTCACTGAATAGCATAGCATGGATGGTCATACTCAGTGTTAGAAAAAAAAAAAAGCAATCACAAAAGAATTCCTATTGTGTAAATACATAAGAGATACTAAAAATTAAGCAGAACAAAATAGTAATTTAGTGACTTTATTTGCCTGCTGGAAAGAAGTACGGCTATTGGAAGTGTAAGAGTCGGTAACTTCTAGGACATTGATTTCAGTTTTACCACTCTTAATCCATACCTCATAACTTTGTAGATTTTTTGCAGTTGCCTTTATACTTCTTTATATATTTGCTAAAGATGATGTTAAATACATAATTACTATTTAACATTAATTGGTGGAAGCATATTTAGAGAACTTTTTAATGTTCTCTATATAGAGGATAAATGCACCTTCGAACACTGGACTGGGGCAAGTGAACAGCCTCTTGCCATTGTATTTTAATTCCCCTAAATAACACAATTAGGAATGCATTCACATGGTCTATTCTCTTTCTCCTAAGTAAATCATTGGATCGATTTGAAAGTAACTATTTTCATTACTGTGTTTGTTGTCCAAGATCAAAGTTTAAGTACTGACTGTTTCTAGGTACAGGATCATGAGCCTTAGAGCATGTCTCATTGCGGAAAACATAGGCAGGAGATGCTCAAATAACATTGAAATGAAATCTCCAATGATTACCCTTGCAATTTGGGTTACATCCTCATCCATACTCCATCATTGATCATTCCCAGAACACTTGAAAGAAGAGAAATTCCTTCCTTCAATGAAACCTCTGATAATTCTTGTGAAACCTTTACTTTCCTTCTTTGGTCATTAAGGTTTTCCCCAAAATATGGAAATATTTAATGTTTTGATAACTTGTCTGTTATTATCTCTGCTGCTATGGGTTTATACTGTTAAAATCTACTGATTTTTATCTTAACAGTATGTTTGCAAAACAGTCTATTAATGTGTCACTTTAATTACTAATTGAATCACAAGGCATACAGATATATTCTAGGATGTGATTGTTTCTGTACTACAAATGACAAAAAGAACTATAATTAGACTCAATATCTATACCTGAACTTGAGTTGCACTATAGCCACAGGTTTAGTAATTGCCTTAGGCTAAATACCTGGTAGTTCAGTTAAATCTAGAATCCATCAAATGCAGCATGTAAACTTGGAAATACTGTACAGTTGAGGATGACTTATTATTTCTGCCCTAATTGAAAATCATGACAATCATCATCTCATCACAGGGAAAGTATATAACATACACATAAAACTTTTTTAAAAAATTGATTCTCAATTAATGTAATTTAATTATTGTGTCACGAAGATTTTATTCTTGTTAATCTATATTTCAAACCATAATAATGAAGTTATCCTACCTTACTACAATATTTTCCTAAAGCAATCCATTAAATATAAGTTATAGTCACCCTATTTCTGTTCATCTTCCTCAACTATCTTTGACTATTTCATAGCACTTAAGGTTATAGTTAATATACTCTTATAAATCCTATATTTATCATTATTAGAACAAAAATATGTTATAAGAGTAATTTGGTGACGTCCCATTATATTCAGGGAGCTAAACTAGAAATATGTTTTCTAGATGCCTGTTTGAAGTGTGATTCCATGTTAGGATTACCCTAAACAGAATTCTGTGCAACATACAAGAGGCAGGAGTGAACCAGCAGCCATTTGTGACAGCATGGGTGACAGAAACTCCTGTGACAAGTTTAATTTTGTACTAGTTGTTCACCCACATCTTTGGGGTTCTTTGCTTATCATTGTTCTCCCCACTTCCCAAGTTTCTCTTATTCCTACTCTTTGCCCCAGTGATTTGAAAGCAGAGTCAGGTAGACTGCTTCACCTCCTCTTTCCATTAAGGTAAGTTCAATGTCCCGCAACCTCCACTCAGCATATTCACAGTAGCTCTACTTGTCTGATTGAAATAAAACTGATGAGAGGTAATATGATGCAATAATCAGTTACACAAGAAGTTGTGTGCTTGGTAAGAAGTAAAGTATTGCACATGGTCTAGACAAAGATGTATCAGGAGATTAAAGTGAAAGGGAGAACACAGAAAGGAATGTGAAAGCACTTGGGTATTCTGTCTCATTGAACCTGACAATGGAGGTGAAGGGAGTTACTGCTTACTTAGGCTGCAAAAGAGTGAATTTTGTAATTCTTACAATTAACCACATTGATAAGTTGATGCATAGCATATGATGAAAGGGTACACAGTGATATATGTGCGTAGAAATAAACTATTAAATATGCCCATTGTTGTTTCAGTAAATACAGCTTGTTAAAATGTTATTTTTAGGACCAGATAAATGTCTCAACATTTAAGGTGCTTCCTGCAAAACTGAACAACCCGTGTTCAGTTCTCCAGTACCCACATAAATCCAGATGCACAAAGCAGCACATGCATCTGATGTTCATTTGCAATGTCTGAAGACCCTAGCATACCCATTTTCTCTGTTAGTTTTCTTTCTACCCCTCTCTGCTTGCGAATAAATAAAAAAAATTTGTAAAATGTTATTTTATAAAATAAAATATGATATGCCATTTTATTATCAGTTATGAAAATATTATTAAAATATACCTATTTTGAACACAAACCTTATTCAAGAGTACAATTCCTGAAAAAATGTCTAATTTTATTTTCCATAAACCAATGTTTTTAGTAGTTGGTGATCTCAAATCAGTTTATTGTTTTTGCAAAACCATACCCCAAAATTTCCTTTGTGACTTCCTAACAAAACTCAGAATCCAGAGATGACTCCATGGCTATAGTTGCACAATATAGTTTATGGCTCCCAAGCCTTTTTTAATTTAAAATTTGAATCAGTATTTCCACTCTACTTGGAAAGTAAATATATTGCCAATGACAATGGTATAATTTATAACTTACAATTAATAGTTTAAATTTGCAAACTTTTTCAAAGTGCTGCTTTATAATAGTGACAAACGTATATTTGTCAATGAAAATAATCATGAATATATTGAAAATCAAATGAGAAAAATTCTTGTAAATACTATTATCTTTTCTCACATTAACAATTTGTAGTCTATTAAAGCCTCATGTAGTATAATGCACATGATTATCCATTTGATAATTACTGCCTCATTAATTAGGATCATTGTCAAGGTATTGAACCAGGACAATGAATTTCAATGATTACACAACAGATAGAGTTGTTCAACCTTTAATTATGACCCACTCAAGGGAAGTAGTAAATGAAGGTCATTATTTGCCTGCCAGTGAAGAGAGTATAAGGGGACCTAATTGATGGGGATTATATACACAGAATGCATTTGATAAGCAATTTTGCTATCAAAATAGATGTGGTTTAGAAATGCGTTGAAACAGTGACTCTCCTGTAATATGCTAATAGCAGTTGGTATTCCAGAACTGCTATGAGGAAGATATGACTTCATATGTATCATTGCAGTTCAGTCAATTTATATGTTTTAAGCAAATACCATTTGTGAGGCACTATTCTGAACCCTGGAAAAAGTAAGGTTGAATAAAGAAGATGCTTTCAATCTAATAACATAAGGGTAGAAATGATAAAAATAATTGTAAGAAAATTGAAAGAATAAAATATAGATAAGAGAAAATATAGTTTCTTTTTTATTTTATTTTTATTTGTTTATTTGAGAGACAGATACAGAACTAGGCAGGTAGCGAGAAAGATGGGGGGGGGAGAAGAATGGGCATACCAGGGCCTCCAGCCACTGCAAACAAACTCCAGATGCTTGTGCCCCCTTGTGCATCTGGCTTACGTGGGTCCTAGGAAGTCAAATCTAGGTCCTTTGGCTTTGCAGGCAAGTGCCTTAACCACTAAGCCAGCTCTCCAGCCCAAAAATGTAGTTTCTTGAAGATGGTGGTAAAATCTCCTGAATGTTTCATAGTGGGCTTCTCATAATGCTATATTTTGCTTCAGTTTTAATGCATTGTATTATTGTAATACACTGAAATGTAATTGCTTTAAAAAATTACAGACATGCTTAGTATGGATATATCATGTTTAGGTACCATCCTTTCCCTTGTCCCTTCCCCCATTCCACTGGGGGGTTGGTGGTATTCCCCATGGGGTTGTGGGTTATGCCTTGTGAGAGCAGCAGTCAGATACTGCGGTGGGGGGGGGCAGGGCCTCTGGGATTGATATCCTAACATGTCTTACAATCTTTCTGCTCCCTCTTCTGGAAAATTCTCTTAGACTTAGTGTGTGTATTTTAAATCTACTTCGGTGATGAACTCTTGGGATCTCTGCTTTGGTATGTGTTGAGTACCCCCAGCATCTGTCTCCTTCACCCTGGAACTGATTGTCACTATCGCCATGGAAGCAGTACCTTGTCCATCTCCCAAATTCCTCTGTGGTCTCAGCTGGGCCTTGGCTGAAGTGTGAGGAGTTTTACATCTCCTCATGTCTCGCTACCTTCTCAAACAAAACAAAACAAAACAAAACAAAACAAAACAAAACAAAACAAAACAAAACAAAACAAAACAAAACAAAACAGATTATCCAAAGGAGAGTGAAGTCAGCATAGGTTAAATGGGATAACCGTTATTAATTTAGGGAGAATTTGATGGATGTAGGCCCACTTTTATCCAAAGACTAGTGGGAACTTGTCATTTGAGAGCAAATTCTTTGTCTCCATAGGATTCTGACCTGGTTCCTAGTTCCAGATATGGGATGCTTTCCACTGAGTAGATCTTTTAGCCAATCAGAAAGTTACTGGTTATCCACCCAGGCTGTGTGCCACAATTTCACTGATGCATATGTCTTGTCAGAGGTTTTGCTTATTAGTAGCTTAGACATCTAGTTACTCACACTTTTGTTGGCCACTTCCCCCCAGTAGTCCAGGCAGAATTTTCCAGCATTAGATGGGCTAACTGTCTAGGTTCTGGCTCTCTTCTCTCTTCCAACTGGTCCTTTCAGTGTTCTATATTGGCAATATATGGTGTCTTCAGCTGTAGGGAGTTATCTTTTACCTAAGGTGGGTAATAAATGCTTTGATGGAAGCCTATATGGTTTAGAGAACTTCATAGATCTTTCTAATCAACAGCTCATGGGTAGCAACTGAAATCTGTTACTGGGAGTTAGAGCCCCCCCAAATTTTTAAGATTAGGCTTCATTCCACCCTCTCCAGGGCCCTTCTTTTCAGGGGCTCCCCCATACTGCTGTTGACAGTTAAATCTTTCAGTCTACCTTAAAGGATAAAAGTTCCTATGGTACCAGTTCATTTTAGGTTTAGTTTTGTAAGGCATGGAACATGTAGGTTAAATGGCCAGTAAGGGAATAACTGGGTCTATTAGTCACTCTATAGTCATCATTTTCAGGAATCTCCATATTGATTTCCGTAGTGGTTATACAAGTTTTCATTCCCACCAACGGTGAATGAGGGTTCCTCTTTGCCCCACATCCTCACCAACATTTGTTATTTGATTTTTTAATGATTGCTATCTGGAGTAAGGTAGAATCTCATAGTTTTTTTTTTTTTTTTTTTTTTTTTAATTTGCAGTTCTCTGATGATTAGCGATGTTGAACATTTTCTTGAGTGTGTGTTAGCTACTTATATTTCTTTCTCTGAGAACTCCCTGTTTTGTTCTCTGCCTTTTTGAATGGGTTATTTGATTTTTTTAATGTTTTGTTTTTTGAATTCTTTGTAGATTCTAGATATTAGGCCTCTGTCAGTGATATAGCTGGAGAAAATTTTCTCCCATTCTGTGGGTAATCTATTGGTTCTGACTATGGTAATTTGTCTGTGCAAAACCATGTTGGCTTAATGAGATCCTATTGGTTGAATGTTTGTTTAATTTCCTGGGCTACTGGGGTTTTGTTAATGAATTCTTTCCCCTCTCTTATATTGCAGAGAGTTACTCCTAATTTTTCTTCCATTAGAATAGTTTCAGGTCTCATATTGAGGTATTTAATCCATTTGGAGATTATTTTTGTGTATGGTGAGGAGTGGGTCTAATTTCATTTTTCTACATGTGGTCATCCAAATTTCCAACACTATTTGTTGAAGATGCTCTCTTTTCTCCAGTCTACATCATTGCCACCTTTGTCAAAGATCAAGTAGCTGTAGTTACTTGATATAAGTTATGGGTTTTCAGTTCTGTTCCATTGGTCTATATTTCTGGTTTTATGCCAGTATCATGCTGTTTTTGTTACTATGGCCTTGTAATATAGCTTTAAATTGGGTATGGTGATACCTCCAGAGGTGATTCTTTTGCTGAGTATATATGAGGCCTGTTGCATTCCAAATTAATTTTGATATCATTCTTTCCATCTCTGTGAAGAATGATGCTGTAATTTTATTGGTGCTACATTGTCAGTATACTGCTTTTGGTAGAATTGCCATTTTCACAATAACAATTCTACCTGTCCAGGTGTGTGGGAAGTCTTTCCATCTTCTCAAGTCTTCCTTAATATTTTTCTTGTGTTTTTTTTTTATGTTTTTGTTACATATGTCTTTCACACCCTTGGTTAGTGTTATCCCAAGGTATTTAATTTTTCTGTGGCCTTTGAAATTGGGACACCTCCCTGATTTATTTCTCTGTATATTTGTATATTATGCCCAATTCTATATTTTGCAGTGTGAATATTTATTCTGTGCCATTATCTTTTCTTCTTCTTCTTCTTCTTCTTCTTTTTTTTTTTTTTTGGATCAGTTAAAAGACCTTGGACTATGAGGTTATTTGATCATCACTGAGAGTGACAAAAACTATGAGGACTTTTAAAGTTGGATGAATGCACTGCATCATGCATGGTTATAAGTTTATTAAAGACAAGGGCAGAATGTAGTGGCTTGACTCAGGTGTCCCCCATAAACTTATGTGTTCGTAATGCTAGGTACCCAGCTGATGGCAATTTGGGAACTGAAGCCTCCTGGAGGCAGAGTATTATTGGGGGTGGGCTTCTCTATTTTATAGCCAGCTTCCTCTTGCTACTGTTTGGCACACACACTTGATGCTGTTGCCCACCTGATGTTAGCCAGGAGGTGATGTCCACCCTCTGCTCATTCCACAGTTTTCTCCTGCCATCATAGACCATCCCCCTTGAGACTTTAAGCCAAAATAAACTCTTTTCTCTTACAAACTGTTATTGATTGGGTTTTTCTGTCAGCAACAAGAAGCTAACTGCAACAATGAGAAAGTAGTTTATGTATATACTTGTATTCAATGTAAATATTTTTGGTTTTCAAATAAGGAAATGTATTTTAAAACAAATTCTGTATTAATACAATATACACCAAGAAAAATGAGAAAATAATATGATTAAAACCTTTCTTCTTAAATTGAATATATGTTTGGGGTTCACAATAATTTAGCAATACTAAAAAGATTTCTGAACATGCAATCAAAAAATTAATTCAAATGTGTAATAAATACAATGGTTTCTGTTAGCATTGTCTCCAATTGCATTATATAACATCACTGGAGCCTTGGTTCTAGAACAACATGAACACTGAATAGTGAAATGCCCTGGGGCCTTGGTGGAAATAAGAGATGCCTGACACACTTCAGTACAGAGCTGAGGATAATATCTGGGTTGAATTGCAGTGCTCTTACTCTACAGGTAGGCTTTTCTCTTCTTACAGAAACCCAGTTGTTTAGGTGTAGAAAACAAACATATTTAATATTTTCCTACATTCCTAAGCATGAACATATCAAGGAAGTTTAACTTTGATTTAGATTGTGTTCACTTATTTTTAATAATTTCGCCTTCAATTGATGTTTTGAGGTTTTTAAAATCATTAAAATGAATTTTGTCATGACTTTAGGAAAAATTTCCACCAATTTTACTGTTTGTTGCAGACAGCTTCAGGTTCGCTGAGATGAACTTCCAGACCAGGCACAGTTATGGAGGAAGGGATATTATTTATTGAAGCTTACAGATCCAGGGGAAGTTCCATAATGGCAGAAGAAGCGGCCTGCTCTCCACAGGGCCAAGCAGAGAGAGCAAAAGCCAACCAGCCACCACAGCACACAGAGCAAAACTACAGCCAAAAGGTCACACAGCACACTTCAGGAACTCCTGCTAGGCACATTTGCATATCTTTACAATGGACTCTCAAACCATCACCACACCTTAAGACCGGGCCCCCAGTGACCTTGCCTCTAGCAAGGTGATTGCAGATGCAAACTATAAAATAATAAAACACTGAATATATTAGGGGACATATATTCAAACTACCACACTATTCAACATACTTTTGCCATATCTATACAAAGTGTCACATGCATACAAAGTACTGCATATCTATATGTAGGAATTCTCAGCACTGACGATTACGTAATGAAAATATTAACTGAAAAATATATGTCCTGTAATATTCATTTAAATAAACACATCTATGTATGTTAATATATAAATTTGTTTTAATTTTAATAAATGTTAAAAGTATATATATATATATATATATATATATATATATATATATATATGAACTGTTTTAAAATAAATTTATTATAACTTATTATTAGTAAATATTCTTATTTGTATACCTGTTTTACATATCTATCTACCTAGGGTCATGTAAAATCTCTGGAGAAAAGGGCTTGAGAAAAACTTAAAACTAATTTTTTTCACAGTTCTTCAAATGTTTTTAAATTATTTTCAAGCAGAAGAAAAACTTTAAGAATCCCTGATATATTCATTTAATGATGGACATCTGGGTTGATTCCACCAGGTCCAAATGAATCAAAGACCTCAATATAAGACCAGAAAGGCTGCTATTACTGGAAGAAAAAATAAGAGGAACTTTCCATGATATAGGAGTGTGAAGAGATTTCCTGAACAAAACTCCAGTAGCTCAGGAAATTAAACAATCACTCAAACAGTGGGATCTCATGAATCTCCTGAAACATTTTTCACAGACAAACCTACAATCACCAGAGCCAACAGATTACCCACAGAGTGGGAGAAAATTTTTGCTAGCTATATAACAGAGGCCTAATTTTTAGAATCTACAAAGAACCCCAAAACCTAAACAACAAAAAGTCAAACAACCCACTCACAAAATGCGGCAGAGAACTGTACAGGGAGTTCTCAGGGAAAAAATACAAATGGCAAACACACACTTAAGAAAATGTTCAACATCCATAATCATCAGGGAAATGCAAATTAAAACAACTATGAGATTACACCTTACTCCAGTAAGGATACTTAACATTAAAAAAACTAATGAAAACAAATGCGGGCGAGGCTGGGGAGAAATAGGAACCCTCTTTCACTGTTGGTGGGAATGTAAGATGGTACAACCACTATGGAAAGCAATATTGAGACTCCTAAAAAGGATGACTATAGACCTACCAACAGATCCAATTTTTCCCTTACTGGGCATTTACCCCAAAAGCTCCAAGCCTCAGATCAGAGATATTTGCTCAACCATGTTTATAGCTGCTCAATTTATAATAGCTAAGGGCTGGAATCAATCCAGATATCCATAATTAGATGAATGGATAACAATGATGTGGTATATCTCCATAGCAATAAAGAAAAATGACACAATGAAATTTGAAGAAAAATGGCTGAACTTGGAAAAGATCATTCTCAGTGAGCTCACCCAATCACCAAAATATAATCATTGAATGGTGTCACTCATCTGTGGCTCCTAACCTGAATCGGCACGAGATGCTGACATACCTACTAAGCATCTTGAAGACTGGACAATAGGGAGGGTGAGGTGGAGTGGGAGGGGAGGGTAAGGCTGGGGGTGGACACAAATTGGGACCTAAATGGAAATGGTACCATAAAATCCTATATCCTGAAAGACAAACTAAAAGGTTTAACCTTCAGCAGATCCTTAGAAGGAACACCTGAACCACAGGTCCCTGGAGAGGACATCATGAAGACTAACCTTAATATTCTCCTGTTTCTCTCTTCTTCTGTGCTTTCTTTCTCTTTTATATTACCAATCTTTTTCTTCCTTCTTCTTTGTTGGCACTGACCTGAAATATTCAGTACCAGAATGAGATTAACTTCCACAATGAGCTGTTGATCAGAGAGGCCTACAGGGTTCCCCAAAGAAGACAGATTTCTGTCAGAGTACTTGATGACCCACCAAAGGTTAATGGTAAGACTCTACTCCTGAAGACACCATATGCTATTGGTACATAATATGTAGTGACCTGGCTGGAGTCTGGGAGAGAGTCAGTCCCCAAACAGTTATCTTGTCTAGTGCCATAAGGTGGTACATGAGTGACTGGGGGAAAATGACTGACATCTGTCCAATCAACTTGTAGTTAAACTATTCAGCAGCAAACAACCTGACGTGATGCTCACACATGTGCAATAGTGGCACACAGGCACGATGGGTAACCAACTGCTCTTGATTTGGCTAATAGATCCACTCAGGGGAATGGAACTCATAGCTGGAACTGGGAAATAAGTCAAAACCATTTCCAAAAAATGAGCCCGCTCTCCACTATTAAGCTCCCACCAATCATGGGCTACAAGAGTACCTATAGATAAAAAATTTCTCTCTAAAATGATAATGGTTATCCCATTTATCTGGTGCTGACTTCTCTCTCTTTTGGAGAATTTGCTCCTCTTTTTCAGATGGACACTGAACCTGAGGAGAGGATCAGCCTATCACACCTCACCAGTGCCATAGCTGAAACCATAGAGTAACAGGGGAAATAAGCAAGAGTGCAGCTTTCTCAGTGAACCTGACACCAGGCAGAAGGAGACAGCCACAGAGAACACTCAACTCCTACTAAACCAGATATACAGAGACACAGAGGCTCCCAAGACCTCATCACTGAAGTAGACCTAAAATGAACCCAACATGGCTCAGGGAAATTCGCAGAAGAGGGTGTGGAAAGATTGTTAGAACCACATGTTGGTTCATTATGCACAGAAACATTGCCTCTTCCCCATAACTGATGGCTACTCCCACAATGCATGACCCACATTCCCCAATGAGAAGGGTCCCTTCGGAGTGGGGAGCACAGGGAGGAGGCTATTGAATGCATCAACATGAATGTATTCACATTATGAGCATAACTAATAAAATAACCTGGGGAAAAAAAAGAATCCCTGATGTAAATGAATTTTCACAAGATGACTAAAAATCCCACTATGACCAGAACCTTTACACACTTCTCAGTCAGGATATTTCTCTTATTAGAAGGGCAACTTTTATTGACTTCATATTCCATAGAGTTTCTCTGCTTGAGCTCACATTACTTGGAATGAAGTTCTACATCATATATGGACTCTCTGTCACAAAACACTTGCCTGTGGTCATTCATAGTTTCATTTCCATATAATGAATTTAAGGTTTCTGTGTAGAGTTCTGTGTATAGTCTAGAGTTTATGGACATTTAAATGATTTCCAGTTTGAAACTGTGTCAGTGTGTCCTACTAAGCTGTCAGTACAAAGAACCTCAGGCAAGATGGACAAAAACAGCCTTGTTCTTCTTCATAGCCCCAGGGGCTAAAAGTCCAAGAACGAGGTGCTCCTCAGCTGGCACCTTTCAAGTACTGTGAGGTTAAACCTGCGGTAAGTCTAGTACAAGACTATTGTTGCCAGTAGATGTTGATCTCCCAGGTCCTTATGTGGTCTTCCCTTTGCACATGTCTCTCACTGTTCATGGGGTCGTCTTTTTATAAGGCCACCTTGCTACAGTATGACTGCATCTTACCTAATCTATCTGGAAATACCTGTATTTCCAAATAAATCCAATGTCTGAGGTACTTAAATTAATACTTTAACATAGGTATTCTGAAGATGAGGAAAAGAAGGTATACCATAGGGGTTATTATGGAGATAGCTATAATTAATATTCTTTTATAATCTGCACCTTTTCCAGTGAAGAATTAAATCAGGATAATTTCAGTTCAAGCTAGATTGAATAAATTGGCTAAAATATTGCCAACAGATTCCCCTTTCTCTTAACATTGTTTCATCCATTAAAACTTTCGGTACCTGCCCTAGGGCTTCACTTTGGCTGCATTTGAAGTTCAATACTTTTGTATTCCCGGTGTTTCTCATCCTCTAGGCAGATGTTGGCAAATGACAAATATCTCAAAGAGGAAAATGATATTTATTATTCGACTCACATCTTTTCATTTAATGTCTTTCCAGTCTTTGATTTGCAAAAGAACAATGTGCTTTCATCAATCTCTAGCAACTTCAAATTGATTTGAGAAGTATTGTACTCAGTATTGTGATAGCATATGATATATTAAACTATTATCTTCAGAAAGTAAATTGACCTGTATCAATGCTTGTAATAAACAAGAGATTCAGGTCAGTAATAGTGCAGCAACATATTTAGGAGTTTTTTTTTAATTTGATTTTAATTTTTTTTTTTATTTGAGAGAGAAAGAGAGAGAGAGAAAGAGAGAGAGAGAGAGAGAGAGAGAGAGAGAACTGGCACACCCAGGCCTCAACCTCTGCAATAGAACTATAGAAGCTTCTGCCACCTAGTGGGCATGTGCAACCTTGGGCTTGCCTCACCTTTGTGCATCTGGCTTTTGTGTGATCTAGAGAGTTGTACATAGGTCCTTAGGCTTCACAGGCAAGCACCTTAACCACTAAGCCATCTCTCCAGTCCTTAATCAGTATGAAAGAAACTTCTATAGTGTTACCTTGTAAAGACCCATTAGTTAAGAAAGCTATAATTATCTCTTAATATAATTTTTACCATTCATTTATTTTCTTTTATTATTATTATTATTATTATTATTATTAGTAGTAGTAGTAGTAGTAGTAGTAGTAGTAACAACATCTTTCATAGGAATAAACCATGTGATGGTACCCTCTTTTCCTTTGTCCCTGCTCCCATTCCATTAGGGACCCTCCTCAGTGGAGTTGCAGGCATATTCTAAACTAAAATGTGGAAGTGCTCAGAAATTTGACATTACTTTTTTTTAATGATTCCTTTTTTGTTGAATGTGTGTATGTGTGTGTGTGTATAGGCAAACAGAGAATAGAAGAAGAAAGCAAGTGCCCTCCTCTATTGCTTTTCTGCCTTATTTTCTCCTGATACAGAGTCTCTTACCAAACCTTGAAATTTCATTTATTTATTCAATTTATTTTGGTCATATTTACCAATATTACACAGCTATGCACCTATATCCACCTGTTCCACTCCTCACATGTTCTCACCCTACACTAGTGTTATAGACATGTACAAAGATGCTGGACATTTTTTTCATGGGTGCTGGGGATTGAACATAGGTCCTTATACAGCAATTGTCCCTACCTGCTGAGCCATTTCCCCAACCCCTGATTTAACTTTTAAAATTTCTCTTTTAACTTGCATTCACAAACTTTGCTAGATAAAGGATCTATTAAAAGATAACCTTTTGAACATAAAGTTAAACAATACTCCTACATATGATTCTGCTCTATTCGTCAAATGAAAAGCTAGAAGGGAAGAGTGCTACAGCTAACATTCTTCCCACGTCATAACTAGAATAAGGATCTGGAAGAGTAAGTTTTACCTTTCTGATCTAGTATGGAGAAGTGAAGGTGTCTAGTGAAGAGTAACTAATTGTACCTAATTTTATGAGTAGTGCCTTTTAAAGTTATCTACAGTTGCAAGGACCTCCATCCACACACATGTGAAAATCTTCAGTATACAAAGTGAGTGAAGACATTTGCACAGTAGTTTGAATGTCATCAGTTTTCAATCTATAATTTATTTCACTTAAAATGGTGAACTATGGTGCAAAGTCATTTTGCTTAAGAGGAAACCGAGGTTAATGTTAATATCTTAAAGCTGACTGATACAGAGGAGGGATACTTGCTGGACACTGAATACCACAACAGTGCTTCCCTGCTCAGGTGTTCCACAGAACCACACATGGCACGTTGAGACAATGTACTTGAGCAAGTGCACCTGAGCACATGATTTTAACCCTATATACCATTTTAATAGTGATCTTTGAAAAGCTTTAAATAGAATATTTTTAATCATATTCTCAAATTCACTTCAGTTTTTATTTACCAAGACAACACAATCAAAGCTTCTGGAGGTTATAGACATTTCAAGTGGTTTTCTCATATCTTAGATGAAACAAAATTATCAAAACATGCTTGGCAATAACGCAGCTTAAACAGAAGCTAAAATGTGTAGCATTTTCCCTGACACTATCACCTATCTCAAGAAATTCTTCACAAGTCTGAGTCAGTACAGGAAATTAAATATTTTTAAAAATATTTTTATTTTTTTGTATTTATTTATTTATTTATTTTTATTATATATATTTTTATTTATATTATTCTGATTTTACATTCATAGTATTGGTTCTATTGTCCTCCTCCCTGTCCTCCCTCTTTCAAAGGGACCCTCATCAATGGGGAATGTTGGTCATGCATTGTGAGGTTAGTCAAGAGTTCTGGGGGGTAGGCCCCAGTCTCTGTGCATAATGCCTCAACGTGTGACTCTAACAATCTTTCTGTCCCCTCTTCCGCGAATTTCCCTGGGCCACATTGGGGTCATTTTAGTTCTGCTTCAGTGATGAGGTTTTGGGAGCCTCTGTGTCTCTGGATACCTGGCTTAGTTGGAGTTGGATGTTCTCTGTGTTTATCTCCTTCAGCATTTTTCTGGTGGTGTGATTGCCATGAAGGCTGTATTCTTGCCCTTCCCCTGCATTGTTCTATGGTTTCAGCTGGGGCCCTGAAGAGGTGTGGTTAGCTGATCCTCCATTCAGAGCCTGGGGCGACCTGCCTGGAGGCATGGCGGACCCTGCCGGTCTAAGTGACCGCTCGGACGCCCGCCATTACCGGCCAGAGCCCAGGGAGATTCACCCGGAGGTGTGGAGGACCCTGCCAGTCTGAGTGACCGGTCAGATCCCTCCCTCACCTGGCCAATCCTGGGGAGGCCCTCCTGAGCCACATCAGATCCCAGAGGGCCTGCCTGACCGTCATCACTAGTCAGACCCCTCCCTCACTGGCCAGATCCCCATCACTGGTCAGGCACCCTCCTAGCCTTCCTGACCCCCATCAGTCAGGTGCCACTACTCCCCCTCCTGGGGCAGATCAGGGATCCAGGGAACTAGGCCAGTGTTCCCGCCCTACCCTGCCTGAGCTCAATTAGGGTGGTTGTGTTCCCTTACCCCTACCAACTCCATAAGGAACACACACCAGCAGACCAGTGTCCCCCACCCCAGCCTATCAGAACTCCAGGGACCACTGCCCTGACAATCACCACTGGGCCCCACCCCACCCCAGGGCAGCAGGCTAGCATTTCATACACAAGGTTTCTGAACCATTGCGATGGGCAGACTACAGCAAAAAAGGAATAGCATGAAAAACCAGATGCAAGTGAATCCAGCTAGACTACCCAGTCCTACAAAGGATGTCTCAAATCAAAGCACAGAAGAGACAATAGAATCACAACCCCAAAATGAAGAGACAAGCTATGCAACCCTGGCCAAGCAAATAGCACAACTCTCAGAAACTCAAGAAAGAGCTAACAATTGTATGAATGTTATCCTTGCTAGATTAGACCTAATAGAAAGGAACCAGGAAGGGCTCCAAAAACAGTTAAATGCTCTGAAGGAAAATGAAAAAAAAGAGGTCCTCAATAACCAGCTGGCTAAGTTTAATGAAGACATAAAGAAATGCAAAGATGAACTCCAAGAAGCATTAAGAAAGTTAGAAAAATGACACAAAAAGGGAACTAGACAGAGGGATGGAAACTATACATAAAAAAACGTAGAAAATATGAACCAAATTGAACAAGCCGAAAACTCTATAGAAGCTCTTAAGAACAGAGTAAGTCAAGTGGAAGATTGAAACTCAGAACTGGAAGACAAAACAGAAGAAACAGTTTGTGAGTCCAAAAATTTCAACAAGTTCAAAAATTTCTGTGAACAGAACATGAGGTAAATGTGGGACACCCTTAAGCATCCAAACATTAGGATCATGGGTATACCACAGGGGGAAGAAACACAGACCAAAGGAATGGAAAGCTTATTCAATAAAATAATTGAAGAAAATTTTCCTGCTCTCTCAAAAGAAAATCCCATCGAATTACAAGAAGCTAGCAGAACTCCAAACATGCTGAACCAAAAGAGAAATTCTCCAAGACACATTATCATTAAGACTCTAAACATCAAGCACAAAGAGAAAATCCTAAAAGCAGCCAGGGAAAAACAACACATTACATATTTTTAATTTTTATTTTATTTTATTTATTTATTTGAGAAATAAAGAAGCAGAGAGAGAGAGAGAAAGACAGAAAAAGAGAAAGAGAAAATGTTCATGCCAGGGCCTCCAGCCACTGCAGACAAACTCCAGACCCATATGCCACCTCGTGCATCTGGCTCATGTGGGTGCTGGGGAATCAAACCTTAGTCCTTAGGCTTTTCAGGCAAATACCTTAGCCACTAAACTACAATCCAGTTCAAGAATTTAAATATTTAATGCTTGAATTCTTTATGAAAATTAATGATTATGTTTTGTAAGGTTTTGTTTTGCTCAATTTTAACATATATAGAACATGTATGGAAAATAAAAATTATAAATATGAATGGGGTAGCATGTAATGCCTCTATACATGTATATCGATCTCCTCAAACACCTTTTCTTTAGATTGAAACATTTAAAATCTTATATTCTAGCTTCTTGAACTTCACAATACAAACAGCTGTCAGCCATCATGTCACTCTGCAATGGCACAGTTCCTTGTTCATATGTCACGGTGACTTAGCTCCATTACCAGTCTTTCCTGTTTCTCTCTCTACTCTCTTCAACCTGGGGAGTCCCCACTCTTTCAACATACCTGCGTTTGGTAATTTATATTCCACATATGGTTATGATTGCAGAGTACTTATCTTTCTCTGGCTAACTCTTCCTCCCTTCAAACAGAATGTGGTCTATTTGGATCCATACTGTGACACATGACAGGATTTCAGATATTTTATGGCTGAACTGTGTTACACTGTGCTTAACTTTTGAGGCACCTCCATACTATTTTCTGTAGTGACTATAACAAATTATACTACTAGGAGGGTACACCCCCCTTTTTCCTCAAATACTCTTAATTTGCTCACATTAAATAATCCTTGCTGCTAAAGTGAATCCCATATGATTATGTACCAGTGTGGAGTGTGCTTAGAAATGGAACATAGAAAGTCACATGTGCTAGCCAAGTACTAGTAGCCCAAGTTATATTAACAATAATCTTTTAAAGCAATCTTTTCAATATAATTTTGATATTTGTTTCAATAATCTTTTTTTAAAGATTTTTATTTTTGTTTATTTATTAGAGACAGACAGAGGGAGAGAGGGAAAAAAGAGAGAGAGAGAGAGAGAGAGAGTGGGAACGCCAGAGCCTCTAGCCACTTCAAACAAACTCCAGACGCATGTGCCACCATGTGCATCTGGCTTACATGGGACCTGGAGAATTGAACCAGGGTCCTTAAGCTTCACAGGCATGTGCCATAACCACTAAGCGATCTCTCCAGCTCTCAGTAATCTTTTGAATATGTTATTGTGTTCTATTTTGTTGAGGATTTTTATATTTATTTTCCTTACAGATGTTAACTAGGAGTTCTGATTTTGTTTTTATTTCCTAATCTGGTTTTTAATATGAGTAAGTTTATAAAATTTGACTAGGATAGGGCTGGAGGGATGGCTTAGCAGTTAAGGTGTTTTCCTGCAGAGCCAAAGGATCTAGATTCGATTCCCCAGGACCCATGTTAACCAGATACACGTGTCTGGAGTTCTTTTGCAGTGGCTGGAGGCCCTGGTGTGCCCATTCTCTCTCCCTTTCTCTCCTTTTTCCTCTGTCAAATAAACAAATAAATAAAAATAAAATATTAAAAATATTTTAAAAATGACTAGGATAAGTACTGTTTTACCATTAAGTTTAGAATAATTAAAAATTGCTTTTTTTCCTTTAAATATTTGGTAGAATTAATCACTAAAGCCTGGAAAACATTTTTAAATCACTGATTAAATTTTTCTATTTATTATTGGCCTTTTCAGCTTTCCATAACTTCATCATCCAGTCACAGTGATATATAAGTTTCTAAGCATTTTTATTTTATTTTTGTTTATTTATGAGAAAGAAAGACACACACACACACACACACAGAATGGTAATGCCAGCATCTCTAGCCAGCCACAGCAAACAAACTCCAGATGCATGGCTACTATGTGCATCTGGTTTTACATGAGTTCTGGAGAATTGAACCTAGATCCTTAGGCTTTGCAGGCAAGTGCCTTAACCACTAAGCTATGTTTCCAGTCCTCTAAGGATTTTTCTATTTCTCTTAGGAATGAAATTTTACTACACTCATATTAACTTTTTTTCAAATGTTTTATTTATCTTGTTGTTCTACTTAGAGAATTGGGTTATGTGTTGACATCATCTTAGGTAGAAAAGAATCAGAAAGCCTATACCTGTAGTCATGCCTTTTTAAAGAATCTATAAGCTCTTGTTTAGGATGGCTTTGCTCTGTCCCTACAGCTTTTCTGGACTAGAGTTCCTTGTTCCCAGCATCTCTAATCCTGGGTATTCATGGCAACTTGTGATTCACCTTTAAAGCATCATATATAACTTACTTAAGAGAATCCTTGGAGGGAATTTAACCTGGCCATGGAATGTGTCGCTTTTGGACCCTTAGTATAAAACTACATGACCCTATGACTCTTACATTCTACATGAAGGCATCTACCTACCTGTGGCTAATACCAGTTTCTGTTGCTCCTTGAGATGTGAGAAGGCCCCTCTGTAATATGGTTGCAAAAGTGTCTAATTCTGTGGGTGGCTGAAGTTGGGAAAATATTTCTCCACACAATGTTTGTAGTAGGGTATCCTTTCAATTCTGTCCTCATAAATGTCCTTTTAGATCCTGAGGTTCTTTATGATGGGCCTTACTTTAAAGATATCTTCTCTATTATCTGTGCAAAGTAAAGCTTCTCTTTAATTGTACCAATCTTTTTTCTCTATTTGTTTTATCCATAAAATACAATTTTCTGAGGCCTAGTATTCATTCTGCACATCTTCTTTCTGTACTTCTTTTTACCTTTATATATGAATGTTTGTGTAAAGTATGTGTGTGTGTGTGTGTGTGTGTTATATGCATGTGTGTGAGTGCAGATATCTGGCTCCAGGGGCATACATGCAGAAGCTGAAGGAGAATGTTAGATGACCTTTTCTCTTTTATTTGGACTTAATTGAAATTTATTGAATTTGAATTATACTCAATAACTCAGTCTATTAGATTTAATTCATTCTAATTGATATTAAATTTAAACAGTGTTTAGTGATAATAGACCATTCTAAAGGATTCCTACTGCTACTGGATATTCTTCTCTTATTGCTCTCACACATATTTCCTTGAGATGAGTTTTCTCCTTCAACCCAGAGCTGCTGTCAGAACCCCACTATGATTCTCTAATTCCATCTCTCTCTCTCTCTCAACACACACACACACACACACACACACACACACACACACACACACAGTGCAAAATTTCATGGACAAGCCCAGCAATATGTTTATAATAAAGTCCAGGGTTTGTCATCATAACATGAGATGCAGTAATCAAAAACTTGGGCATCATATAATAAATATATAATATAATATAATAATCATATAATAAATGACAGGTAAAAGAAGCAATGAAGATGATGCAGGCATGTTTCAGAAGCATGGCCCAAAGTAGGTGAGACTGTGAGGCCAGTGACTAGGCTGATCATGTAGGTGACATTCCCAAAACAGGGAAGGCTAATCCAACAGGTCACTAGGTAACCTCTATGGTTCTACTTTTGAGAAAATTACAAAACTTTTTCAAAGATTAATAACTAATCATCTCTCATATTTCCAAATAGGAAAAGATAGATTGAGTTTATAATTATGTAAAAGCTGTGTTTTGTTCTTGAATCTGTAGATTATCTACTGACCTTGGGCCACTAGCTATTGTCCAGGAAGTCCTTCCCCACTCTTATATCTTGCAGAATTCCTCCTATTTTTCCAGTAGTTGAAGAATGTCAGGTCTTGTATTGAG
Source organism: Orientallactaga sibirica (assembly GCA_036365145.1). Lineage (NCBI taxonomy): Eukaryota > Metazoa > Chordata > Mammalia > Rodentia > Dipodidae > Orientallactaga > Orientallactaga sibirica. The sequence goes on from JAEOAD010000033.1 coordinate 22,237,140, forward strand.
GGCTTTTGTCCACTTGGAGTTGACTTTTGTGTATGATCAGATGAGTGGGTCTAGTTTCATTTTGTACATGTTCATTTTGTCCAATTTGACAAGCACCATTTCTTCAAGATGTTTTCTTTTCTCCATCTATGTTATTGGTGCTTTTATCAAAGATCAAGTAGCTGTAGCTACTTGACATAAGGTCTTGTTCTTCAATTCTCTTCCATTTGCCTTTGTTTTTATGTGAGTACCATGCTGTTTTTGCTAATATGGCTTAGAAATATAGGTTTAGATCAGGTATGCTGATACCTCCAGAGGTGTTTCTTTTACTGAAGATATGTTTGGATATCTGAGGCTTGTTGCCATTCCATATGAATTTTGACATCTTTTTCTCTGTCTCTGTGAAGAATGGTGCTAGAATTTTCATTGGTATTTCATTGAATCTGTATATTGCTTTTGGCAAATAACCAATTTCCAAATATTAATTCTACCTATTCAGGATCATAGGAGGTCTTTCCATCTTCTCAACTCCTCCTCAATTTTTTCTTGAGTGTTTTTATGTTTTAATTATATAGATCTTTCACATCCTGGGTTAGTGTTATTCCAAAGTATTTAATCCTTTTTGTGGCTATTGAAAATTAGACCACTGCTGGGCATAGTGGCTCACACCTTTAATCCCAGCACTTGGGAGGCAGAGGTAGGAGGATCGCTGAGAGTTCGAGGCCACCCTGAGATTACATAGTGAATTCCAGGTCAGCCTGAGCCAGAGTGAGACCCTACCTCGAAAAACAAAAAAAAAAAAAAAAAAAAAAAAAAAAAAAAAAAAAAAAAAGGACCACCTTGATTATTTCTTTCTCTGTGTATTTGTCCTTTCATACTGATCTTTGTGTGTTGATTTTTTATCCTGCCACTTTGCTGAATTAATCAATCACTTTTAGAAGTCTTACGGTTGAAACTTGCCAGTCAATTATATATAGTATCATGTCATCTGCAAATAGGGTTAATTTGGATACTTCCTTTCCAATTTGTATCATTTTTATTTCTTTTAAAATATTATATTCATTTATTTACTGGAGAGAGACAGAGGGTATGCCAGGGCATCTAGCCACTGCAAAAAAACTCTAGATGCATGTACCACCTTGTATATCTGGGTTACCTGGTTACTGGGGAATCAAATCTGGGTCTTTAGCCCTCACAGACAAGCACTTTAATTGCTAAGCCAAATTGCCAGCCCCATTTTATTTCTTTCACACATCTTACTGCTTAGACTAGAACTTCTATTACTATGTTGAAGAGCAGTGGTGAGAGTGGGCAGCCCTCTCTTTTTACTCATCTCAGTGGGCCTTGAGTATTTCTCTATTAAGTATTATTTGGTCATTAGGTGATATATATGTAGCATTTATTTTGTTGAGATATAAACTATCCATTCTTATTCTCTCCAGCATTTTGTCAAGAAGTGATACATTTTGTCAAAGGCCTTTTCTGCATCTAATAAGATTCTCATGTGGTTCTTGTGATTAAGTTTATTTATGTGGTATAGTATGTTGACCCACTTCCCTATGTGGAACCATCCCTGCATCCCTGGCATGAATCCTGCTTGATAAAGGTGGCTAATGTTTTTGATGTGTGTTGAATTTGGTTTGAAAGTTCAACAGGGATATAGGCCTATAGTTTTCATTTTTTGTTGGTTCTCTGTCTGGTATTGGTATTAGGGTGATGCTTGCTTCATAAAAGGAGTTGAGGAGGATTTCATGTTCTCTGATTATGTGAAACATTTTGAGAAAAAATGGTTTCATTTCTTCAATGAAAGTTTGATAGAATTTGACCAAGAAGCCATCTTTTTCTGGGCTTTTCTTTTAGGGGACCTTTTCGATGAATGTGATAGTGTTGTTTAACAGATTAATTTGCTATAAGTTTAGTTTGGGTAGGTGGTATGTGTTTAGGAATTCACCCATTTCTTACAGATTATACAATATTTGGAGTATAGGTTTTGGAAGTATGTACTGATGTTTCATCTAATTTCATTGATTACTGTTGTAACCTCTCTTTTTTTCATTTCTAATAGTGTTAATTTGGGAATTTTTTTTTTTACTTTAATCAAGTTGTCCAAGGGTTTATCAATCTTGTTTTTTTTTTAACATTTCTTCATTCCATCAGTTTTCTTAGTTTCCAATTCATTAATTTATGCTCTGATCTTGATTATTTATTTCCATCTGGAGATCTTAGAGTTGTATTGTTCTTATTTTTCCAATGCCTTTAGGTGGATGATTAGGTTATTAATCTGAGATACTGCTGTCTTTGTTATTAAGGTGTTTATTGCTATGGATTTCCCCCTTAAAACTGCCTTTTTGTGCTCCAAGTTTTCATAAGTTGTATTTTCAATACAATTCTAGAAAATTTACAAGTTTGTTTTTTATATCTTACAAAGATCATTTTTTGATTAAAAGTGTGTTGTTCAGTCTCCAGGATCTGGTGGAGATCCTGATGTGTTTCTTCATATGAGTTTCTTGCTTTAAAGCATTGTGTTCTGATATGATTCAGGAAGTTACATAAATTTTCCTGAATTTATGGAGGCATGCTTTATGGTCTAATATATGATCTATTTTGGAATGTTCTGTAAATGTTCATTAGGTCTAATTGATATATGGTTTTGATGAGCTCTCTTATTTGCCTGTTTATTTTCTGCTTGAATGATCTGTCTATTGACAATAGTGCAATGTTGAATTCTCCAACTATAATGATTTTGGTGTTTATATCTGTTTCGTTGTCAAGTAGGTTTGATTCATAAACTGTGGTGCACCTGTACTTGGTGCATGTAAATTTATAATTGCAATGTCCTCAAGCTGGGTTGTTCCCTTGATGAGTAAGAAGTGGCCCTTGTCCTTTTGGATTAGTTTTGTTTGAATTGTATTTTATCAGATATTACTATCATAATACCTGCTTGTTTCTTATTTCCATTTGCTTGAAAGAACCTTTTACATCCTTTCACCCCAAGGATATGTCTGTCTTTACTAGTAAGTTGGAGATAGTAGGGTCCATTTTTCTGGTCCACTTGTTAACTTGTGTCTTTTGATGGGGGTTAAAACCATTATATTTAAAGGTTATTACTGTGAGGTTTGATTTAATTCCTGCCGTGATGGGGTGTTTTATGGGGCTTGGTGCTTTCTTGTGCTTTATACTTTTTTGACCGTGCCCTACTTTGGTTATTGTGATCTCCTTGTAGGCTCTTGAGATTGGTTGTTTGACTCTCCTCTGTGGATTATTCTCTAAAGTATTTTCTGTAGGTTTGGCTTTGTGTTCATATAATAATATAGGTGACTTTTTTCATGGAAAGTAGTCTTTTCTCCATCTATTATGAGGGATATTTTCTCTGGCTCAATTATTCTATATTTATGGAGACTTACTTGTGTTCCATTATGCTATCAATTTTAGAGAAGGTTCCAATTGCTGCTATGAGGAATATGTATTCTGGATGAAATGGTCTGTATATGTGCATTAAATCCATTTGATGCATCATGTCATTTCATTCCATTGTTTCTCTATTTTCTTATCAGATAATAAATTGAAGATAATTGGGGGTACTGAAGTCGCCCATTATTATTGTATTGAAATTTATGTCTGAATTGATATCTAGTAGATTTTCCTTAGAATATAATATCCTCTTTGTAAATTGCTCCCATATTCAGTGAAATGGCTTTATCTATTTCTTTTGGTTGCATTTGGTTTAAAGTTTATTTTGTCAGACATTAATATAACCATATTATTTACTTTTTATATTCATTTGCTTGGAATAACTTTTTCCATACTTTCACCCTACAGTGTTGTCTGTCTTTGATGGTTGAGTGGGTTCCTTGAAGTCATCAAATGGGTTGATCCTGTTTTCTAATCCAGCCTTTGATTGAAGAGTTAAGTCCATTGATATTCACAGATTTTACTGAAATATATGAGTTAATTGCTTCACAGGCAGGTGCCTTCATTGCTAAGCCATCTCTCCAGTCCTCATTTTGTTTTTATCTTTAGTGGGCAGTATTCTCTGTTGTTGGCTTAATGTTAATGTATTCATATAGCTGCTATTTATCTTTGCTATTTAAAGGGATAATTTTGCTAGGTATATCATTTTGGGTTGGCAACTATAGTCTTTCAACATTTGAAGTATGCAGTGACTCCATATGTGGTGTAAGGGAAATGAAATTGCAATTGTTAATATGGCCTTGACCAGAAAACACATTGTACAGCCTGGAATTTTGGTCCACTTAGCCTTCAAAGGACTGCTCTTTTACATATTGAAGATTCAAACTGCAATAGGGTCTTACAACTTTAAAAACGTGCACATGCTTGAGGTGCACCCTGGATCATAATGCAATGACTGGTGACATAGACTGAAACAAATCTCTTTCACCAGGTTATAAGTCTCTGCCTGATGACAGAGCAAGTCTTTGTCATCTATCTATGAGCAGTAGCCGGGAGATAGATGATAGATATATGGCTTGCATTTGGGAGCATGTGTTGTCAAAACGTTACTTTTCTGCCCATAAAAATGCAAGTTGCATCTGAGTTTTATAATAATTACACAGTACATAAAGGTTGCCCTAGGATGACCTCAAGGATGATGGCACTTAAACAGATGAAACTTAAGTCTGTTTTGTCAGTAAGCTGTTCTCCACCTGGTATCAGAAAAAGTCTAGAGATTATACATGCAAGTTCTTGCTTATTTCTTGAGCCATTAGTTTCTGCCTGATATTGGGTCTCACCATAGCAGGCCAATCACTCAACTCCAAGACAGAGTACTAAACTAGCTAGCATTTATGCACTGTTTGACATGTGTGTATGGATAGGTAACAATGTTGGAGGCAGAAATCTGGAAAATTCAGTTCCAGTTGCTCAGTCTTTGAATATTAGTCTGGGTAGGGATTGTAGGGGTTTCTGGTGACAGGACTGGTATTTGTTTCAGGCTTAGGTTCTGTATTTAATTCCCTTTTCCTTTTTTGTTAAAGTTTTAAGAATATATATTTAATTTAACTTATTTATTTGAGAGACAGAAAGAGGCAGACAGAGAAAGAGAGAATGGGCATGCCAAGGCCTCTAGCAACTGCAAATGAACTCCAGATACATGTGCCCCCTTGTTCATCTGGCTTATGTGGATCCTGGAGAATCAAAATGGGATCCTTTGGCTTTGTAGGCAAACACTTTAACCGCTAAGCCATCTCTCCAGCCCTAATTCCCCTTTTCTTACGATATCAGGAGTTGTTTGTCTCTGTTCCACTAGTAGTTGGGATGGAGTGATCTTGACAATTCTTTCCTTTGTGCTGTCTTCAGTGCATCTTCTATTATACTCAAGCAGTCCAATGTCACCTAGCTTTCTCAGACCTTGTTGCTGATGGCTTGGTGAATAAATATCTGTTTAATCTGGCATATCTGTGGGAGACAGATGATCACAGGAAAAACTTACTCAGCTACCACTGAGTTATTAAAGCAAATTCTGCAGATATATTTAAGCAAATTTGTAAGAATTACTGAATTAGTGTATGATCATTTATAAAGTATTTATAAAAATATATCCATAGTCAATAATGAATGCATAAGTAGGGAACAATAAAAAGCATCTCTGTTATGAGAATTAAGGATTAAGCTTTATGAAAAGGGTTGTGTGCATATCTGTATGATCATGGACCATAATATCTACAAGTGGCATTCCAAATAGACATAATATGTGGTGGTGATTGTCTCATTGTTGGCTCATCACCACTATTTCAGGTTTTTGAGATGATAACTCAGGCATGTACAGGTAATTATTCAAGCCTGCTCTTGTTTTATGCTCTGCATTGACTGCCTATATGGCTTGAATTGAAATAGAGAGAGACAACAAACACGGGGATATTTGCCTGACTGTTTGAAAGATTCAGATTAGATGCTTCAGCAGGAGCACTCTAGCAAGAGTAAACGCTGGGTCACTAGTCTTAAATGCAAACACAAAGACTCTTTCTGCATAAGACAAGGGTCAAAGAGAAAAGAGCAGGCATAGAATTTTCCAGAAAATATCTAGTATACTACATTTCATACAAAAATAGTTTGTGTCTTAAAAATGAACAATAACTTAGAACACATTTATCCATATTAAATAAATATTCTCAAGTGTTTCAAGGCTATTTGCACTTCCTCCTTCCTAGCACTCTCATCTTTCTTTTTCCTCCTAGTTTAAGGATAAGCCTGAGTTATAAAGGATTGTAACACTGTCATTCAAGGTATGTTCACATCTAAAAACCATTGCATCTCACTGTTGATGTTAGGCATACCCACAAGTGTACACAGCATTTTCCATTGTCTGAAAAAGCCCAAGTGACCATATCAGTTACATAACCAGATCAGTTCTGGCTAAAAGCATAGAAATCTCTTTCAACTATAATATTTCCTGTAGTGGTGTTTATATGGCAGTCTACTTGTCTGAAGAACTCTCATTGTTTGCATCCTTATCCACTGGACTATTTTCTTTTCTACACACATATAGTATTATAGTAGAATCATAGATGCCTTAAGAGCTATACAGAAATCTCTAGGGTAACTATTTTTGGAGAAAAATATTTCAATGACCTGTTTCAAATCTGTTGTTTTACTATGCAGGCTTCTGTAAATAGAGTGTCTCCAAGAAGATGAAGCATCATAAGATTTGGCAGGGCAAACACTGTAATGTACTTGTAGGAGGAATGATATTTGGGAGGTGAAATAGCAATGTGCTCACACATTGATGGAGCTGTACTTGGGAATGCAAGGTGGACTCAAAGACTCAGTGGGTCTATCTCTCTCCTTATGGGGCATACAATAAGTGGTGCTTGTGATTGATTACAAGTCACAGTTCCTTGCATGACTGTCATTCCTGTTTCAAACATCTCAGTCCTATTGTGCTCCAACAAGCCTTCTTTCAAATCCAAATTAATAAATGTCAGTTTACAATGGAGTGTTTTCTTAGTGTTGAGGTTTTTAATGTTTTAGGTATATTGGGTATTTATTATTTATAAGAAAGATAAACTAGTTTTTATTTTATTACAATAATATTTCAAATATTATAATTATATTTTATAAATTATTTACCAACTCTACCATAGCCCTGTTCATCTGAAATTGCTTTTATTTGAAGTACAGAGTCACACTATGAGATAAGTGTAATTACACCTGTATATCACATGTGATGAAATTAACCTCTAGGAGGTTAAGAAATATTTCTAAAGTTACAAATTGTAACTATAGGCAAGTTCCTCATAAGAATATCAAGCAATCTATAATTAGTTTGGCTTCTCTGGAGAAAAAGATCCAAAAGCAGTCGGACAGTTAGAAGTCCCAATATCTGTAGCCAGAAATATAAGAATCAGGAAAGAATTTTCTACAGGGTAAGTGCAGGTCTGATGGAAAGAACAAAACAATACCCCAGCTCACAGATACAGGCTGAGAAAGAAAGGGAACTCTCTTTAACCTTAAGTTCCACCCATAATTCCAATGTATTGGATAGGGAGCCAATATGATAGAGGCAATTGGCTGGACACTACACCAATTTCTGTGTTGGTCCCATCCAGGAAAATTGTCACAGAGTCACCTAGAATAATGTTTAACTTGATGGTTGGACAGCACACATTCCAGTTATTTGGAACACACAATTAGTCATCCCTTGTCTAGCTCTCATGCACTTTTACATCCTTAAAACATGTTTAATTTCTGAGTTAAAGCAATTCAAATGCCATGTCTGTACAGCATGACACAAATATCCTGCATACAAGCAAAATTCACACTAACAGCTGGGTATTGTAGCACTTAAATGTAATTGCACATGATATAATCCCAGTACTGTGAAGCTCAGGGTTGGAAATTTGAGGCCAGCCTTGCTACATAACAGAACTTTCACAAATAAAAATAAACAGCAATATATAACAAGAGCAATAGTGTTGATAAATGACACATCCTTCCCCAGAGGAGTAGAAAAAGTGCTTGAATGATAGGGCATATCATCCAGGTCATTTTTCCAAGACTATAAACTTGTTTGTACAGCAGGTTGCTGAGTAAATACAGTAGGTAATTGTAAAACAAAGGTAGGTATTTGTTCATCTAAACATGTTAATATAGAAAAAAAGTGTGGCACAAGAAACTGCAATTGGGAAATGCCCTTATCATTAATTGAGTCTACAATCATATTTGCTGTTCTGGGTGCAGGAAGGACTGCCTACTGAGGGAATATGACTGTGGGGCATTACTGTGCAATGCTGTGACTTTATAAACACGACACAGAGAGACTGCACTTGATTTATGCAATTCTTTATTCAGTAACACATTTCCTTTAGCTTACTCTTTATGATTAATAAAGGCCTAAATTTATTTTAACTTGCCTTTGTTCATAATGCAATGCACAAATAGATCACATAACTGTAAAAAAAAAAACCATTTTCTTCATTTGTATCCTTTTTCTATATGTTTTAACATCTTTATTAAATACAGCATATTATTTTACCTTTTTGTTTTAAGTGTTTTGTTAAAAAAGAAGAAATGAACACATTCATTAGCTTAGACCTTCAAAAGGCCATGATTAACATGATCACTGTCCTCCACATCTAAATCTTGGCCTCATGGAAAAGTATTGGGGGCTATAACATATTTGGAGATTTCATTTGTTGTATTTTAGAATGCCTTTTGCAAGTCACTAATGATTTTGCTTTATAGCTAACTTTCTTTTGCATATATAGAATAAAACAAAATTATCATAAAAGTGGAGCATATCCATGCATAAATCATTAGCTTAGTTATTATGTACTCTATACTATATAAAATTGAATGTTTGTGCTTTCATATAAATGATAATGTGGTAGGGTTTCTATACTGCCATCACAACAAATAAATAAGGCATGGCACTAGGACATCATAATGGCTCATTAAACAACAGAAAATTTTAGCTCTAAAAATAAGAGGTCATTTTGTAGTAAAGATCTGTTATTGGCTGGAAAAGCATCACATGCTTCATAGCTTTAGTATAAGACAAAGTCTGAACATCATGCTAAATAATGAGATTAGAAGAAAAATGATAATGATTTTTAACATACATACATACCCATAATATTTAATGAAACATCATACAGGGAATTTTATATTTTCATGATAATTATACTTCTAATTTTTAGAATTTGTCACGTACTCATAGCTAATATTTATAATGAAGTTTTTCATTACCCATTTCATATTATTTTTCTTCAACAAATTCATTAGTTGGCCATGATCTTTGCCTGTAAATAGGACCCACATATTAATTTGAAGTAATTAATTTTGTCTGACCTAGTTTTAGTTGTTATGTTCCAGGAACCATGATCATAGGACAGGGTAATGCTAACTGCATGCCTATAATTGAATAGCAGCTTAATTCCCCCTTGGTCAAACACAGCCACCAGAGCCAACATAGTTATGCTCCTCTTTGGTGTTAGTTTAGATATAGCATGAAGAGTCCAAAGTGGCAGGGAGGCTACAAAATATGATTGCCTTACTTGTCCTTCTAGCCATGATCAAGTAGAGCTTACTTGATGTAGGAAGTACTTGCTCTGGAAAATGTTGGAATGTGAGAAGAATTTAGGCCCTTATATGCTGGGGAATGTTTACAAATTGTGCTTATAGGGGAGGAAAGAAGATGAAGGCCGTAAGCTCTGCTCTGTGGTGTTTGCTCATTTCTGTAGTGTAAATAATCTCATTCTGACTAATTTTAATGACCAAGCATATATGACTGAATAAAAAGTTGGGAAAGTATTAGTGTTGTGCCCTATGAAATAAAATGTTTTTATCCCATGGGACATATTGACATAAGTAATGTCAAAATAATAAAATAGATATGTACAGTTAAAAGCAGATACCAATAAATGTCTTACTATCAATAGGAATGTGTTTCTTTTAGATACTTTATTTCTATGATTCTGGTATGATTTCTTTTATTATGAGTTCAAATAGTTTATTTTATAGAAATTACTCCCTTTAATAACTAGTTCATACAATTCTTGAGAGTTTAACAATTTGCTCACTCAGATATAAACCAACTTTTGAGCTTGTCCTGGGGGCCAAGACCCTCCCAACAAATGTCCTGGATCTAGTAAAGCAATTTGGGCATAATGATACTTGAATACTCAGTTGCTATATATGTTTTTTATAATAATCTCCTTCTTGGTTAATGATGAACACATTCCCCTCTATTTCCCTAATGATCTGTGCAGGATTTTGATGTAATACAGGTTTGGGAAGCACATCTGATTGAATCTCAAGTTACAATGCATTTCCTTAAGCTGCAGGTGGTCACTAACATTACAGAAATATAACATACCACACCTGTTCATTTCATCTTAGCAAATACTACAGTGAATCCTTAGTAAATTCCACCAGTGTTTAAGCAAACAAGAAGGAAATGTGTTTCTTAAATCATGACTGGCATAGCCCTGAAATATCTCATTAGTTTTGAAAATATTCTTTTAAGATTGAATTTCTTAATATTTATACTCAAATAAATCTTACAAAGATTATTTTGTCAACAATGAATTAATGTCATCCAAATAGATGCAGCCAAAAATAGCCAAAGAACACAGGAGGAAGAACAGCATAAATGCTCTCTTGTTTCTATAAATGGTTGTTAACAATAACACTTGGAATGAAAATGACTCATCATATTCACTGTAGTTCACTCATGGACAATTGTTCATTTGTAAAGCAGGATAATCTCAAAACCCTTGTTCTTCACAGAGCTACAAAAGGAAACAGTAGGGCTAGAAGGATGGCTTAGTGATTAAGGCACTTGCCTTTGACACCAGATGCACAGGCTTGCACATGCATCCGGAGTTTGTTTGCAGTCGCTAGAGGCCTTAGCCCACCCAACTCTTTCTTTTCTTTTTAATTTTTAAAATTTTTATTTTTATTTATTTGAGAGAGAAAGCGAGAGAAGGAGAAAGAAAGAGGCAGACAGAGAATGGGCCTCATGGCGCTCAGGGCCTCTAGCTACTGCGAACGAACTCCAGATACATGTACCCTCTTTTGCATCTGGCCTACATGGGTCCTGGGGAGTTGAACCTGGGTCCTTTGGCTTTGCAGGCAAATGCCTTAACTGCTAAGCCATCGCTCTAGCCCCAAATCTCTTTCTCTCTGCCCCTCCCCGCCTGAAATATATATATATATTTTTAAAGGAAACAGTAAACAAGAAGACAGCTCCATTGCTTTCCTGGGAACACTGTACCATGCCTTACTACAGAAAACAAAAAACAACAACAAAAAAAAAAAACCAAAAAAACCCCAAAAAACTGAAGTTACTGTTTGTACTTGTTTATTCAATTTGTTACCTTTAATTATCTCCTAAGCCACTACTTTGGGCATGGTGCTTCAGAAAATACAAAGCTTCTCTTTAGGTGTCTCTCTGTCCAGAGAAATAACCTGGCCAAAGAGAGCAAACTAGATAGCAATTTATTACCCAGAGGATCTGCACAAACATCAGACATAGAAACTTTCCATCCCTCAGAAGAGGTTAAGATAATATTGACATTATCTCCTTGATGTGAGAACTAAATTGGAAAATAAGCAAACTACTTTGAACAGCTCATGGGGTATTGTAAATTTCAAGTGTTCTTAACTTAGTCATGTATATGGATATACATATTTTTTGCAAAATATAAAGATCAGACTATAAACTGATGATATGCAATTAAGAGTATCTCTAGAAAATGCTGTTGTTTAAGCTTGTACGGACTGGAGTCATATTTTTATTAGTTATGTACATACTCATTATGTAAGCAGCACATGTTGGAACCATCCTTACCCTCATCCCTGCCCTCCTTTGAAGGGATCCCCCATGAGGATTGTGGATCCTGCATTACGGAAATAGACATCAGTTATGTGGAAGAGGCAATGTTTCTGTACGTAATGTCCCAACTTGTGGCTCTAGGAATCATCCCAACTCCTCCTTGGCAAATTTCCCTGAGCCATGTTGGGTTCATTTTAGGTCTACATCAGTGATGGCCTCTTGGGAGCTTCTGTGTCTCTGGATCTCTGATTTGGTAGGAGTTGAGTGTCCTCTGTGTCTACCTCCTTCCCCCTTGTGCTGATATCAGGTTCACCAAGAAAGCAGCACTCTTGTTTATTTCCCTAATTACTCTATGGTTTCAGCTGGGGCCCTGGTGAAGTGTCATGGGCTAATTCTCTCCTCAGGTACTGCACCCATCTGAAAAGGAAGAACAGATTCTCCAAAGTAGAATGAAGTGCACAGGTTAAATGGTGTAACCACTGTTAGCTTAGAGAGAATTTAATTGGTGTAGGCCCTCTTGTACTCCAAGATTGGCTGGAGCTTGATATTGGGGAGTGAACTTGTTATCTGGATATTATTCTGACTTGTTTCCCAGTTCTAGATATTGGTTCCTTTCCACTGAGCAAATCTGTTATCCAGTCCAAGAACAGTTGGTTACCGCTGATGGCTGTGGGCCACTATTGTACTTGGGTGAGCATCATGTGAGGTTGTTTGCTTCTGAGTAGCTTAGATCTCAAGTTGCTCCAACATATGTTGGCCATTTTCCCCCAGTAACTCATGTAGTACCTTCTGGCACTAGATGGGCTAACTATCTGGGGACTGCCTCTCGTCCAGGTTCCAGCCAGGTCTCTCCATGTTTCTTACCAACTGCATATGGCGTCTTTGGAAGTAGGGTCTTACCATTAATCTCTGGTGTGTAATCAAGTGCTCTGACATAAGTCTGTCTTCTTTTTGGAAACCTGTGGGTCTCTCTGATCAACAGCTCATTGTGGGTGTTAAGACTGGAGTCACTTTAACAAGTGGCTATATTGTCATGAATGAGGTAGTGGAGAAGAATTTTGAATATATTTGGGAATGGAATAACCAAATTTTAATGGTGCTTATGGTTTTTATTCATATATAAATCAAAAAACCAGAAAGGTAATTTAAGTTTACATGGCAAAGGACAACAATAATGAGCAAAACTATTGCAAGTGGTTTATTTTAGAAATCTATGGTAATATTCCAAGAAGGGGTCAAAATACATTATATACATATATGAAGTTGTCATTCTGAAACCTATTATTTTGTACATATAGTATTTGCTAAGAAAACATGAATGAACCGATTAATGAAAAATAAAGAGAGGAAACAACATAGGAACAGACCAATGGGGGCTGGGTGTGGTGACGCACACCTTTAATCCCAGCACTCAAGAGGCAGAGGTAGGATCACCATGAGTTTGAGGCAACCTGAGACTACATAGTGAATTTCAGGTCTGCCTGGGCTAGTGTGAGGCCCTATCTCAACAAACCAAAACATAAGGGCAGACCAATGGGAAAGGTGGCATTCAGAACTATAATCTCAGAGCAACAAGATGTACATCTGGAAAGAATTCAGTGTATGTTTAAAATATTGTTCAGAAGTTGTCCCATTTCCCTAAAATAGTCATAAGAAGTTGCTAGTTTATAATTAGGGATGATAATGAGATTGAATTTGCAATATCAAGTTTCCTGGCAATTTCCAGAATTTATCCTGTATCATGCTTCCTCTCACTGAGCTTGCTACTTTAACACCCAGAGGTCTGTCTGAGAAAACCAGCTTTGTTCCCTTTGCTTTGGCCACAGTAGAAGGGGTGTCTCATCCAAATGCTTTCTTTCAGGGTATGTGAAACTTCTGTGAATCCTTTCTAGGAAGCTTTGGCACCAGAGCAGAATACATGGAGAACCAGGACAGAAAGAACCAAGAAAGAGCACTCTCCAGAAATGATGACCTACCTAGTGTGTGATAGAAAAATGTGAAAAAAGAAACAGATACATTGCTTCTGAATTCCTATCTCTAATCTTAGCCCCAGACAAAGGAACTGTTTTCTTTTTACACACTTTGTCTTCCTTAGGTCTGCTAAGACAGTGTTGCTTATTTATAACTCAAAAGCTCATAGAGTCTTCACAGTGAACAAAGGGACCATGGCTTGTTCAGCTTCAAACAGCACATTTCTTCTGAATAGGACTTTCAGTTGTGGTAGAGTGATTTCACAATGGCCATAGTAGCTCTGCAAATGATGTAAGACATACCTTCAGAGGATATTAATGATAAGATGTATGTGGAGAACAACCTCTGGAGGTGTCCATTCAGGCAGCCATTATAAGTGGACTTATTCCCTACAGCAGGAAATCTTTACTCCAATAAAATCTGTGAAACTGTGATTTCTTTCTGGAAATAGGGGATTTAAATGTAAAAAGGGAAATAGATGATTATTCCACAAGCATAGTGTATTAGTTCCTGTATGAAAAGAATGGCATAAGTATTTATGATAGTGTCTAGCCTCAATTTACACTGTAATTCTATTTTTAAAAATGCAAAGGTAATGTAAAAAAAGGAAATGAGTGGAGCATTATTGATAGCATGATTTTAAATGCTTAGGACCATCTAAAAATTTTTTTTAAAAACATGGAAGAATCAAAGGTGATTTGGGGGCTGTGATTCTATTGTGATGCCCACTCAGGAACAGGACCGAGGACTGCACATTCAAAATTCACTTTTTATATTTTGTCTGCATACAGTCTTCATTAATAACATTTTATTCTCTATCCTTTCATTAGATGACAAAATATTTGACTTGATTTTTCTTATTAAAATGTTTTGTAACTTTTTCCAGTTTTGATATTTTCGTACATGAATATTTTGATCTTATACCCCCAAATTGTCCTCTCTTTTCCCCTACCTATCCATTACTACCCATTAATCCCCATCTAACTTGGATGCCTTTTAACTCTTTGAATTAAATAAATGTTGCTTGCATGATCATGGGTAGAAGGTTATTTAGTATGGGTAACTTACTAGTGTCTACACTGCTGATGAAACTGGCATCCCAACTATTAATATCATCTCCTACATGGGGAAGTCTGGGTCTCATTTATGCTTCCCCCATACATGGTGAAATCTTGATAGGCTCAATCTTGTGCCACATACCACAGCTCCTCTGAGTTCATGAGTTTAATAGCCTGGTAGTATCAAGATGACAGCATTTTGCAGCCCTCCTCCCCATATTGCTGATCTTACATTCTTCCATCCTCCTGTCTGCAAGATTTGTGAAGCCTTGGATAGGGTAGTTTAGATGTCCTGTTTGAAGCTGAGCACATAATGGTCACTTATTCTCAGCAGTTGGCCAGCTGTTCATCTGTGCATTAACCATTGCCCATTGTTGTAAGAATATTCTGGGATCAAGGCTTCAACAGAACTAATCTCTGAAGACAAATATAGACATTAATTATAATTATCTGTTTAATATGTAATTATCATATAAGGCAGTTTCACACACTCTTCTTTTAGTATAATCACATTTGGAGGTTTCTCCCTATCACTTATGTCCCCAGGCAAATGCTTTTCACCAAGTTTATAGTACCAGGTATGAAATCCCTTCTGTGAAGTGGGTTTCAGATCTACTGAGAAAGCCACTGTTGTCCAGTGTGCATATCCTGCCTGGTGCATCAGTTGTGGAATACATAGAGTCCATAGCTGGGTTAGGACAGCTGATGGATTTTCTCTCCCAGAAGCTTGCATATTCCCTGCTATGAACAAAGCTTTCTGGCAGGGAGGAAGCTTCCAGCTCAATTCCAGCTTAATTTCCCTATGTCCTGCAAGAGAACCATGTGGTATCTTCAGCAATAGGGACATAACATCAAGTTTTCATTAACAATCAAGAGTAATGACAATAGTCTAAATTGTTTTAGCCTCTATAGCCTCCATAACTAATGAATCATTAGGAGGTATCTCATTGCTGGCAAAGGAATTTATTAATAACCTATGGATTCTGGGCATAGCATCATTTACCCACATAGGAGACCTTAGCACTTTTTACAATAAAAATGTTAACTTTGATTTAATTTCTTCAGCAACAGGTTTCCATATGGCTTACCCATATCTCTTTTGTTTAATTCATTCTCCTACCAATTCTGTTCTCCCTCACTGACACCAACCCCATCAACCCAGCTTAAACTTTTCCTTTCCACTATTGCCCACCTATACATGCACACCCTATGTGTTCCACTATCACCCCCAAAACCTCACTCCATGGCTGCTTTCTAGTTTCTTCTTCTGTATAGATAATCTAACTTATCAGCACCAATCTAAAAATTCAAATCTAGGATCCACATATTAGAGAACATGAAGCTTTTGTCTTTCTAGCCTAAGTTACCGCACCCAGTATGAACTTTTCCTTTTTCTTTCATTTCCTTATAAATTTCTTAATTTGATTTTTCTTTACAGTAGATAAAACTCCATTATGTATGTGTACCATATCTTCATTGTCCATTCGTCAGCTCATGAGCATATAGTCTGGTTCCATTTCCTAGATATTGTGAATAGAGAAGGAATACACATGGCTCAGAATCAGTATAGTTGGGTCATAAGTAATTCCATTTTCAGCTTTTTGAGAAACTTCCACCTTGATTTCCATACTGGCTGCACCAGCTTGTACTCTCACCAACAGTGAATATGGCTGCATCCTTCCCCACATTCTTTCCAACAATTTTCCTTTGATATTTTAATGAAAACTATTATGAAAAAAAACAAGATGAAGTCTCAAACTAGTTTTAGTTTGCATTTCCTGGATGGCTAACAATACTGTGCACATTTAAAAATCTTTATTAGCCATGTTTGAGAACTGTTAGGTTTCATTGTCTATTTTTCTTTGAGAGAGAGAGAGAGAGAGAGAAACAGAGAATGGGCATGCTAGCAGCCTTTCAGCCACTGTGAATGAATTCCAGATGCATGTGCCCCCTTGTGGGAAAGTGCAACAATGCGCCCTTGTGTCATTTACATCTGGCTAAACGTAGGAAATGGAGAATTGAACAGGCATTCTTAGGCTTGGAAGGCAGCAGCCTTAACCACCAAGCCATCTCTCCAGACCTAATTGCCTATTTTTGATTGGCTTTTATTTTCTTCATGTTTAGCTTTTTATAAAAAAATATAAATATAAATATTTAAAAATAAAAATATTTATTTACAAGCAGAGAAAGTCAGAAGAGAAATAGAAAGAATGGGTGCACCAGGGGCTCCAGCCACTGCAAATGAACTCCAGATGCATGTGCCTCCCTGTGCATCTGGCTTCATGTGAGCACTGGGGAATAGAACCCAGGTCATTAGCCTTTTCTGGTAAGTGCCTTAGCCTCTGAACCATCTCTCCAGCCTGATGTTTAGCTTTTTCAGTTATTTGTATATTTTATATATTAGTCCTCAGTCATGTCTTAGCTGGCAGAACGTTCCTCACATTCTGTGGGCCACCTCTTCTCTCAGTTGGCAATTTCTTGTGCTGTACTGAAGATTTTCTGAATGGGATTCAAGCTGCTCCTGAAATAAGGTCACAATTGCTATATTTTATGTGTCTGTTTTTGTGTACTACCCCACTGTTTTTATTACTATGCTTCTGTACTATAGTTTGAAATCAAATAATATAATGCCTCCATCTGTATTCATTTTTGGTCAGAATTATTCTGGCTTTCATGGGTATTTAGTTTTACCTTGTGAAGTATAGGATTGTTGTTAATGTGTCCTCTTTCTGTGCAGAAATGATCTTTATGAATGGGATTACAATGAATTTATAAATAGTTTTGGTAGGATGTAGTGTTCATGATCTCAATTCTTTCGATGCATAAGCATGGTATATTTTCCCATTTTATGATGTGATGTCTTCCTCATTTTTTTTTCTTTCAGCATTTTAAAGTTTTCACTGGGGCTGGAGAGATGGCTTAGCAGTTAAGGCACATGCCTGTGAAGCCTAAGGACCCCGGTTCAATTCTTCAGGTCCTATGTAAGCCAGATTCACATGGTGGCTCATGTGTCTGGAGTTGGTTTGCAGTGGCTAGAGGCTCTGGTGTGCCCATTATCACCATCTCTCTCCCTGTTTCTCTCTCTCTCTCTCTTTCTCTCTCTCTCTCCCTCTATGTCTTTAATAAATAAATAAAATAAAGTTTTCATTGCAGAGATCTTTCACTTCCTTGGTTATGTTTATTCTACAATATTTTATTTTGTTTGATACTATTTTCTATGGGATTATTTCCCTGAATTTTTTCTCTGTCACTTTGTCATTGGTATATGAGAAAGTTACTCACTTTTGCATGTTAATTATGTATCCTGCCACTTTGCTAAATGAGTCTATCAACTCCTGATTTTTCTGATGGTTTTCATAGTCTCTTTTATATAGAATCATATCATATGAAAATAAGGCTACTTTAACTTCAAACTTTCCTATTTGTATCCCCTTTTTTCTCCTCTCTTTTTTTATTAAGTAGAAAATTTGTATGGACACATCATGTGTTAGGACCATCATTTCCCTCCTCCCTGCCTCCATTGCACTGAGGGCCCACTTCAGTGGGATTGCTGGTATTTTGTGTCACTTACTTGCTTCTCTCATCTATTGATATAGCCGAGACTTCAAACACTATGCTGAATAGGAGTGGAGTCAGTGAACACCCTTATCTTCCTTATATCATTGAGGTTGTTTCCAGTATTCTCCATTTAGCATGGTGTTTTCTTCCTGATTTTAGAGGAAATGGTGGAAATTTTTCTTATTTTAACATAACATTCACTGTGAGTGTGCCATATATAGTTTTTATTTGAATAGTGTTCCATACTTTCCTACTTTTCCCAGGACTTTCCTCATTATGGCATACTGGACTTGTTGACCTTTGCTGCATCAATGGAGATGATCATGTGATTTTTTTTATCTTTAATTTTTTTTTATATAGTGTGTTAAATTTTGCATGTTGAACTAACCTTGCATCCCTGGTATGAAGTCCATTTGGTCAGGATGGATATTCTTTTAGTGTGTTATTGAATTTAGGTTACACAAATCTTGTTGAGAGTTTTAATGTCTATGTTCATTGGGGAAATTTGTCTGTATTTTTCATTTTCATTGTGTCTTTATCTGTATTAGGCATCAATATAATACTGTTTTTTAAGAAGAATGTGGAAGTGTTTCTTCTCTTTCCATTTTGTGGAACAACTTTGGAAGTGTTAATACTAGGTTAGATATCAAATTTTGATAGCATTGGACAGTGAATCCATCTGGTTCTGAAATTTTTTTTGAGGTGAAAATTTTAATTCTCATTGTTTGTAAAGGATATGTATAAGTTACTGAGACATTTAAGATTTATATTTGTGTGGTTATCTGTCTTTAGAAGTTTTTCAATTTCTTCTAGGTTTTCTAGCTTTATGGAATGTAAGTATTCAAAATATTCTCTAATGCTGTTATGGATTTTATTTGCATCTGTTATAACAACTCCCTCTTTGTTTCTTATTTTGTTAATTTGGATATTCTCTCTGATTTTTATTAGCTTGACTAAGGGTTTATCAATCTTATTTACTTTTGCCAAAGAAATAATTCTTTATTTAATTAACATTAATTAATTTTTGTCTTGATTGGCTTCCTGTTGTTTTTCTTAAGCCTTGGATTGGATAATTAGGTTGATTGGGGATCCTAAATTCTTTACATGAATAC
Organism: Orientallactaga sibirica; assembly: GCA_036365145.1. NCBI lineage: Eukaryota > Metazoa > Chordata > Mammalia > Rodentia > Dipodidae > Orientallactaga > Orientallactaga sibirica. The sequence goes on from JAEOAD010000033.1 coordinate 22,256,612, forward strand.
TTATTGCTATCACCTTTCCTCTTAGAAATGCCTTAGATATATCCAGGAAGACCTTGTAGGTGATGGTGTCATTTTCCATTGTTTCTATGAATTTTTAAATTTACTCCTTGATTCCTTCAATAATCCATTGTTGATTCAAATGTGTGTTGTTTAAGCTCCTAGAATTTGTTTTCTTTTTTAAATTCTTTCTTTATTTCTAATTTTATTCTGCTGTGTTCTGATAGGAAATAGGGTATTATTTCAACATGTTTGTATTTGTCATGGTTTGTTTTGTGGTCTATAACGTGGCCTATTTTAGAGAAAGTTTCATAAACGAACAAAGATTAATATTAATTACCTTTTAGTGAAACACACTGTACATATCTGAAGTACATTTGATCTGTAAGGTAGTTTAGCTTTGAAGTTCCTTTCCTGATTCTGACTGAGTCTGTACGATCTAAGTATGAGAATGGAGTATTGAAGTCACCCATTACTATTGTGTCTGGAGTTATCTAGTTATATCTAGTATAGTTTTTGGTGACCACGAACCAGAAAAAGGATGAAGGAGATAAACACAGAGAACAGAGAACAACTCCTACTAAGCCAGATATCCAGAGACACAGAGGCTCCCAAAACCTCATCACTGAAGTAGAACTAAAATGATCCCAGTGTGGCTCAGGGAAATTCATGGAAGAAGGGGCGGAAAGAATGTTAGAGCCACACACAAGTTGGGGCATTATGCACAGAGACTTGGGCTATCCCCCTTAACTCTTGACTACCCCCCAATGCATGACCCTCATTCCCCATTGATGAGGGTCCCTTTGGAAGAGCTTAAAATGGAAAAAAAAAATCACAAATGTCTATATTCTACAGAGATAAACATTTAACCAAAGAAATATAAAGATAATTAGTGATGGCTTTAATCAGATGTTCCCATAAACTCGTATGTTCTGAATTCTTTGTCCCCAGCAATTTTAGGTATGTTTCTGGAGGCCAGCTTAGGGATATTATAGCAAGTTCCCCCTGGCTAGAATTTGGCTCACTTTCCTGCTGTTATTTCCACCTACATGGCAAGAAGGTGATATCCATCCTTTGCTCATGCCATACTTTCCCCTGTTATCACGAGGCTTCCCCTTGAGACTCTAAACCAAAATAAAAGTTTCCTCCTATCAGCTACTTCTGTTTGGATGCTTTTTCTCAGCAGTCAGAAGCTAACTATAATAAATCTCTTTTTGTTGAATTCCATGAGAACCTCACATTTCCACAGTATAAGCTATCAAAATAAAAACATGATGTAATATATTTAAAATGAAAACTTTTAAAATTTATTTTGTTATATAGGAGAGGATTGAGAATATCAGAAGAAAAGGTAAATTACAGGAAAGGATGACTGTTATTGGCTTTAATGGCATCTTAATTTTAGTAGCTACATCTGTAAGGAAGAAAGATGTATATAGTAAACATTATTTTCTTTCTGCCTTAATTAGTATTTGGATCCTGACTTTTCCTGTGAAGGATTAAAATAAGGGATCTGACTATATTTGTGAATAGAAGGACCAGACTTCTTTTTTTCAATGAAAAGAATGAAAAGAATATGATATTATGAAATTGTCTTTTTATATTTTTATAAAACATTCCTCATAAACACTTATTTTTAAAATAGTTTTATTCTGTTCCATTGTTCATTTTAAAACAACAAAATAAGTGAAAAATATGTATTCATTCTTTGGACTGTGTCCTGTGGTTGACAGTGAATAGTTAGCAATAGTAAAAGCCATGGGTTCTGTGAAAATGTACATAATATTTTTGCCATGACACTAAAATTGTTCATGATCACTCCTAAATGTGTCTCTATCTAAAATATGTGAAGCAACTCTTCTAATATTTAAAATATGTATATATTGTATATGCAGACTATTACTACTTACAAATAATAGAATAATCAATTGGGGAGTCAAAGGTATTTTCTAAAAGGAAATGAGGAATGTTGTGTAATTTACAGTGTTACAAATCTACAGTTGGTGATCCTTGTTCCTGGGAACTGAAATGTAGCCAAAATAATTCATTAGCAAACATCTGCATCACATCTCTCCCCTGCCTGTGACTGTTTCATCACTAATCTCTGAACCAAAAAACATTTATTTCTAAATCTTAGCAATTGGCAAAATGTCTGGCATAGTTTGTACTTACCATTTCCCCTTGTATTGTAATCAAAGGAAATTAAGTTTGGCAATGGGTTTCCTTACTTATGATGTAGTTACTACCATGGGATTCAGGCTTTAAAATATTGTTATATTTATATACTTTATTTTAATATTAGAACTTTACTTTTTTGGCCTAGCATAAATAAGCTTTTGCTATATAGCAATTAGCACCAAACTTTGTGATTTTAAACAGCCGTCATATTTCTCATAATTCTGTGTGCATATTGGACAGTCCTTCCTGTATGGACTAGCTTGGATGAGGGGGCTCTGGTTGGCAATATCTTTGATCTGGGGGGTCTCACCTGCACATTCTGTTCCAAGTGGCTTCTTATCCTTTACTAGGCCAGCTGGACTTCTGCACATCATTATCCCAAATTTATAAAAATGTCAAGGAAAGTTAGCCATAGTATTAAAGACCTTTAAAACCTTTGTCCTGCCATCATATTTCTGTGTCCAATGCCAATTGCATGGCCAAATGAGATTCACTTTCAGAAATTCATTGTCAAGGACACAGGCACAGGTGACTATGAACCACAAGGTTGAGATAACTTCATCAATCCCATACTTTAATAAATTCATGCTTCAGGTTTGACATTGGAACCTTGCATCAAAACACACAGAATTCTGATATCCACACCAATTTTATTGTTACTATTGATTTCATTATACAATTACAAATTGCCTCCAAGTTGGCACTGTGTTTTATACTTTTAACTCTTTTAGCTCTTCATTTCCTGTTCATACTTTACTGGTGTTCAAGGATCATGATTTCTTTTCTTCTATCTAAGCATCTTGCTGATGTTCTGTTTTCATATTTATTGCCAATTATTTGAGAATTTATAATTTATTACTCTAATCTTAGTTTATTTAAAATTACATAGCTTTAGTGGTGTACAAATATCCTTGATTGTTCTCTCAATGCTTTTTAAGATATCTTTCCTTCCTGCCATCTAGATTTCAATTAAAAGACCAAATCAGAGCCAGGCGTGGTGGCACACACCTTTAATCCCAGCACTAGGAAGGCAGGAGGTTCACTGTGACTTCGAGGCCACCCTGAGACTACATAGTTAATTCCAGGTCAGCCTGGACCAGAGTGAAACCCTACCTCGAAAAACCAAAATAAAATAAAATAAAATAAATAAAAAATAAAAGACCAAATCAGAGAGACTCAAAGATATAGTCGCATGTGATGATTCTCTCTTATGCCATTTTTTATTCTTTTATAGCAATATGTAAATATATTCATTTATGTTATGTTTCTTATTTCCTTACTTTAAATGGTATACAATAGTATTTCTAACCAGTTGATAAAATAATTAAATCTATCTAGTTTGGTAGTCTCTAGTCTGAAATGCCCAATACCATAGGCACACAAACAATCAGTTAGTATCCAGAAAACAAACCATCAGGTAACCATCCAGAAAGCAAAAGGTTAATTAACAGGGTCCTCTAAGATGGCCCCTGATCTATGGCCCATGTTTACTCTGAGTAAGTACAGCCTGTGCTATAAGAACCCTTACAGGTTTTCAGATATCAGTGCCATGTAATAATGCTGTATCTGTCTCTGCCACTGAAGAGCCTATTTAATTTATTTGCTATTAGCAACAAATGAGCATTTTTTTTTTCTAAAAGAACTCTCTGAAACAGATCATTTAGGCTTGTACTGTGGCAAGCTAAGAGGCTAGATAGATGGTGGTTAGTAATTTATTTCTTAGGATAACATTCTATTTTCTTACCTCAAGATCCTGTTTTTATATTTCACAAGTGAAATATTACCTCATGTTTCTCTGTTCTTTCATTCTGAAGCAATTTGTAATCTCCCTCCAGAGAGATTAATATATAAAAGTTCTTAGATACAAGTAAAATAAAAAGTTAGGGAGGGAGGAAGAAAGGAAAGGAGGGAGAAAAAGATGCTACACAGATTTTCAGAATATTTCTGCATTAAAACTATTGAATAATAATTTAGGATATGATCATTAATATGGTATGAAAAGATACCCTTGGTTCAGGGTTATAATAAAATGGGGATTAGACACTTAAACTATGACAATAAATACCAAGATATATGATACCTAATGTATGATACCTATATACATATTGCATTAAGAATGATTAAACATTTTAATGTTTTTTCATAACTAGGATTTATGGAATTTTATGGCATGCTACATGGACATAGTATTGATAGAAATCAGGAGCAAGGCAGTCTTCATTTTGCATGATGTTAGCAAGGTCACATGCCCAAGCAAAGAAAACAAAATACCTATATGCCCAGGCAAACCCTAGTAACATCTTGTGGGCACAACCTACAGGGATGTCCTAACAGAGACCCAGGATTCACAACTGATAGGGAGGCCTTGGGAGCACCAATTGGCAGTCCCAATGAGGAAAATACTCATTATTTCAGGCAAGAAGGCTGAGCTACTTCCTCCTTTCTAGTGTGATGTCTAAAAGGAAAAAGGGAACAAGAAGACCCCAGACCTAATTGAGTGACCTAATCAGACAAGTAGACTTTTCTTCAGATCAATCAAAGTACTTTTTTCTTTGTTCTCCAATCTAAAAAAAAAAAAAAATCTTTAATAAGGGGCTGGAGAAATAGCTTAGTGATTAAGGTGCTCATCTGTGAAGCCTAAGGATCCAGGTTTGATCCTCCAGAACCATATAAACCAGATCTACAAGGTGAGGCATGCATCTGGAGTTCATTTGCAGTGGCTAGAAGTCCATGCCCAGTTTCTGTTTATCTACCTCTTTCTCTCTCAAATAAATAAGTAAAGATAAAAATTTAAAAAAAAACTTAAATAATGTTTTCATCTTGTCAATCCACTTTGAATCCCCTCTCTGCTTAAAGAACTGTTACTTTTCATTCCTCAATAAAACTTTGATTCCCACCCCATGCCCCCTTTTCTGCCTGTGTTTGACATGGACACAGAATTGGTAACCATACTCACTAGACTTCTGTAAATACTAAGGGAGATGATACACATGAAGGTACTTGGCCAGTGTCCATGTAGGATTTGTATTACTAATTTTTAACAAAGGTACACTTACTTCACCAAATAGGGACGTATTTTATTCCTTTTACTATCCAAATTACTTGGTGCATTTAGGTAGTCAGTATTTTGTTTAAGTAAACCAGTGAAGACCAAAAGTACCTAAATTCTCCCTTCATAATTTGTTGCTTTCCCCACTGTCTAACAACTTGAACTTCCACATATATTTTATACAATCAATTTTATTGTTTTATATTTTATTTTTTTAAGATTTTATTTTATTTATTTTAGAGAGAGAGAAAAACAGAGAGAGAGAGAGAGAGAGAGAGAGAGAATGGGTGCACCAAGTCCTCCAACCACTGCAAACAACCTCCAGATGCATGCGTCCACTTGTGCATCTGGCTTACCTGGATCCTGGAGAACTGAACCAGGATCCTTTGGCTTTGCAGGCAAACACCTTAACAGCTAAGCCATCTATCCAGCCTTTGTTTTATATTTTATTAGAGGTAAATTTACTTTTTAAACCGGCTGAAAGAACAGACAAACATCCGAGAAGATTTTATTGTGGTATATCTATACTATGGAACTCTATGTAGCAGCAAGGAAAGATGAAATAATGAAATTTGAAAAAAAAAAATGGTCTAACATGGAACAGATCATCCTCAGTGAGCTCACTGAATCACAAAAAGATAATCGTCACATGGTCTCATTCATTTGTGGCTCCTAACCTGAATCCGCCTGAGATGCTGACAAACCTAATAAGTACCCTGAGGACCAGACAATAGGGATGGTGGGATGGGGGGAAGGGTAAGAGTGGGAGGGAGTGAGAAGGTGGGAGGGGTAAGGGGGGGACACAAATACGGACCCAAAAGGAAATGGTACTATAAAATGCTATATGCTGAACAACAGGCTAAAACATTGGTCCTTCAGCAGGCCCACAGAGGGAACACCTGAACCACAGGAAACTGGAGAGAACATCATGAAGACCAAACTTTTCCTGCTTCTCTTTCTCTTCTCTATCCCTCTCTCTCCTCATTCTCTCCCTCTCCTCTCTATACTCACTTTATCTTTTATATTATCTATCTTTTTCTTTCCTCACCTTCCTTGGCACTGACTTATAACTCCCAGTACCAGCACAGGGTTAACTTTCACAATGAGCTGTTGATCCAAGACACCTACAAGGTTTCTCAAAAAGACAGATTTCTGTCAGAGTTCTTGATGACCCACCAAAGGTTAATGGTAAGACCCTACTGTTGAAGACAGCATACGCATGAGACAAAATATGTAGAGACCTGGTTGGAATCTGGAAGAGGGTCAATCCCCAGACAGTTAGCTAGTCTGTTGCCAGAGGGTGCTACACGAGTGACTGGGGGAAAATGACCAACTTCTGTCCAAACAACTCGCAGTTTAAGCTACCCAGCAGGAAACAACATGACACAATGCTCAAACAAGTGCAGTAGTGGCACACAGCCATGGCGGGTAACTAACCGCTCTTGATTTGGCTAATAGATCTATTCAGTGGAATGGAACTCATAGCTGGAACTGGGAAATAGGTCAAAACTATGTACAAAAAATGAGCCCAATCTCCAAGATCAAGCTCCCACCAAATGCGGACTAGAAGAGGGCCTACATATGTAAAATTCTCTCTAAAATAACTATGTCTATTCCATCTATCTAGTACTAACTTCTCTCTCCGTTGGAGAATTTGCTTATCTTTTACAGATGGATGACTAACCTGAAGGAAGGACCAGCCTATCACACCTCACCAGGGCACCAGCTGAAACCATAGAGTAATGCAGGGGAAGGGCAAGAGTACAGCTTTCTTGGTGAACACAACACCAGAAAAAGGCTGAAGGAGATAAACACAGAGAATATCCAACTCCTACTAAGCCAGATATCCAGAGACACAGAGGCTCCCAAAACCTTATCACTTAAGTAGAACTAAAATGATCCCAACATGGCTCAGGAAAATTCTCAGAAGAGGGGTTGGAAAGAATGTTAGAGCCACAAGTTGGGTCATTATGCACAAAGACTTGGCCTATCCCCCATAATTTTTGTCTACCCCCACAGTGCGTGACCCGCATTCCCCACTGATGAGGGTCCCTTTGGAGGGGGGAGGACAGGGAGGAGGATAATGGAGTCACCAATATGAATGTAAAATTAAAACATAATAAACAAAATAATAAATTATTTTTAAAAAAACCATTAATCTAAGCAGTCGGTATCTCAATTAAATGTATTTGTAGTTTTAAAAATGTCATATTTGCAGTGCAAATCATAAAGACACAAAGTGCCTTCTCAAGATATGGGTAAAAGTTTCTATGTGTTTTATCTGAGAATGTCCTAGTTGGGCAAAGCTTCACCAAGTAAGCTACCACAGGACTGCCAGCCACTGGCAGTCATTGTCCTGTAACCTCAGTTCTTCCAGAGCTCATTAAGTAGTTACCTTCTCCACATCTTAAGGGACAGCCCATAGTGCTATAGTCTTACAAGATGCTCATCTCATTATCAGACTACACAGTTTCTAATGAAGTTCTTACTGTCTGACTGCAGATTCTGACACGGTGAAGAGATTTTGAGTCTGATTTGGCCATATTGTCTGAGAGAAGTAGCACTTCACTTTGAATAACTTGTATTTTATTATAGTTACCTGAATATTAATGATAAATATGTCTGACTCTTGTAACAATCTGGTGCAGAAAATAGATGGGTGGGGTTCTCTTTTATGGAGGATCAGTTTTGAGGATAAAAATCACATACAGAAAATGGTCACTTTCCAGGGTTTAACCTAATGAAAGGTATAAACAGCCCTTGAAGGTATACCTGAGTTGCTTCGGGCCCTTTTTGGATGGGGTTCTTTTTTAAAAGGAGAAATAGAAAGGAGACCCACATGTTCTCTGTTGGCTGTTCAGTTATGTAGTTGCCAAAATATTAAGGATAATTTTTCAAAAAATATTGTAGAATTTGCTTTATCTATATCATTTTTTATATCATAACAACTCAGAAAGACCCTATGTCTTCGTCACAAAGGATGGCAAGAAATCTAGTCTCAGCTTTAGTAAACATAGTTGTCATCTATCATGTTCTTGACCACTCTTTCCTGTCTGTCCTTGTGTGCTTCCATCATCTCTGTCCAAACCCATCTCCCTCCAAACAGACAGCTGTGGTCACATTCATGGTGGCTGGCAGCCTAACACCCAGATACCAAGCTCGTGAGCAGAATTTCTAAGAGCAGACTTCAACTCTATGATGGCTATCCATAGCCTGCTCATGCTTCCTGGGTTCTTGGCAAGTTCTTTGATTCATTTGATTTTTGGCAGAGCTACTCCCCCGCTGACTGCAAAGTCTCTGAGTGGGTCAAATGTATTAGTCAGATGGAATATTTATTCAACTACTCCTTCCTACTATGTCTGAAGATTAAAGTTTTCCAAGATCTGTGTTTAATGTCATGCAGGGCTAAATAAAAAGTGGTTCTGCACAGTTGAGTTGTATTGACATGAAGAATGAAAGTAAACTTTAGCCTGAGGGCCAAATTTCCATTGATTCTAGCCTCTTTCCAAGGAGACATTTGTAACACAACACTGACCATTTCTTGGCAGAGCCTGCTCTTTGTACCTTATGGGGTGGCAAGTTACCAACACTTTCAAAGCAAACACTTGGCTCAGACACAAGACACTCTTTTCCTCAACGGTGACAATCTGGTAAATTATTTCTCTTTAAATGCTCTATGACTAAGGCTGTTGGATAAAAGTTAGAAATTTCTGCTTTGGGTACAACTTGAAACTAGCTGCTGTTGCTCATAGACCCTTGTTCTGATATGACTAAAAGTCAAGACTGCCACCTGATTTATTCTTTCAATTTGAAAAATAATATAGGCTGACATCATTCATTTACAGGTATGCAATGTTTAAACAGATATATTTGGTAACATTTTTATTTACTAGAAAAAAATTTATTTTAAAACAACTCTTATCATCATGCTCTACAATAATTCACCAAGATCAAAAGGACAGACAATACATTTAAAATAACAGTAGTTACTATTGGTATGGCTCCTCAGGTTGAATAGATGTGGACTTATTTCCAGCTTTGAGAAATGGAATATCCACAGAATGCCATTCTTTCTTTTTCTGTGAGAGAAGGTATACCCACAATATCCATGCTAATGAAAACCTCTTATTCACACATACTCTGTTATCATTACATGCTCAATTCATTGTTTTAGCCTACTCCTTTACATTTACTATGGCATGATGTAACAAAAAAATCATTTTGTCCCCAATTTATTCTGAATGTATAGTATTTACTATGTGATTTTAGACAAAATGTTTTGAGCAACACATACTAAGTTTCCAGCAACACAAAGATATTTGAAGGCATCTTCTTCTCTATTCATCAGTTTAAGTGTTAATTTAAAATGTATCCTAGATATTGTATGTGCTTTGTCTATCAATATGAACTCCATTGCTTTCATATATGGAATAAGAGTTTTGTAATTTCAGTTCTACAAAATATTTGTATACCAAGCACAGAGTACAAATACATGTCTTCATATGACTTCATTCATAAAATATTTAGACAATGAACATGCTAATTACATTTGCTAATTTACTATTAAGTCAGACACATCTACTCCTGTATATCATATGAAGATAACAACATGCATATGCATCACTCCAAAGTAAAAGGCTTTAGTTTTGTAATTCTAAAACTTTTTCATACTTTTTAGACATTCAAAGAGCTTAGCTGAAACCTCAACAAAGTGTAGTGTTCAAGAAGAGAATAGTGTTTTATTTCTTTTTATAGGACACTATTTAGTAAATAAAAGATTTTAAAATATAAAATAATATCTTATCATTTCTTGCTGATTCCTGTAAGATGAGCTACATTTCTATGACCAGCTTCAGTGGAATGCACTTAACAAGTTGTTGGGTGGAAGAGCTAATGTAAATGTAGACAAGTAAATTTTCAGTTGTATAGGCATCTAGAACACACACACACACGCACATATACGTATATGAAAAATACTTATGATGTAATGCGTACAAAAATGCTCCAGGGTATTCAGCAAGCAATGATTCATTTTCAGCAGGTAGTCATAAAAATCAATACATGTTTCTTCAGTATAAAATGTAGAAGGCATATAATTGGAATTAGCACATTTCAGCTAGCAAGGAATTAATCATTTTGTATATTTGGTTAAGCTTTCTGAGTCTTTTCATCTCAAAACATTTAAAACTGCTAAATCAAGAGTTGGCTCAAAGTTGATGAAAAGATAAATTTATCTTTTTTAATGTTCTGAAGTTTAAAAAGACAGCTGGATTGATATACAGATAACTCCATTCATGCAACATAAAGTACACACTACCAAGGGATCCTAAGTAACTAGAAATTGACAGACCATGTCTATATTATAATCAGTCAATTTCAGTACAAAATGGAGTACATAGCTTTCATGCAAACATTTCTGAGCCAAGTAACACCATTACTATGATTTCTAGACCATTAAATGGCCCTTTAGAAGAGCATTGATTGCTTAAGGTCAGTGGCTTCGAATACTCATAGATTTGTGCCAGGATTAACATAGAGAATTGACCCCTAAAACCTTTAGAGTGAAGCCAGAAAATAGGAAGTAAGAGAATATCAAACTATCATTATGGTATGGAGACATTTATTGTCAGACATTTAACAAAATACTTTGCACTTCTTAGGTGATTTAAGTAATGCCAAGGGCCATTACAGAAATGTAAATTTGGATTTTCTTCTGGGTGTCAGGGATTTTTTTCTTGGGTAAGGGAGCAGAAGGTACATGGCATCTCTACATTTTCTGCCCAGCATAGCAGCTACTGCTTCCAATCCATCAGCCAAATCACTTAGTCAGACAAAGAGGTTCCTCCATTCACACCTCCCAAGATAAACAGCAATCACCTTCAGGGAAATCTTCCATGCGCTGCTTGCTTTTCTATGTACATCCATCAAGCAAATGAGCAATCTGTTCATGCCATGCTACACTGCCACATCAATGAATCCCTAGATACCCACGGCTGTCAATTTGAACATCAGCAGGCAAATCCACAAATAAGCTCAATTTGCCCAATTTTGGTAAGGGGGATTTTCAAGTAATGTCCTATATTACTGTTTAGTTGACTGTGAGGAAATGACTTCATTTTGAAGGTGCTTGAGAATAAGCAATTTAGCACCTACTATATCCCCAAAGGATTTATGAGGCTCCCTAGGACCATTTCATGGGGTCTGAATCACCACACTAGCTCACTAATTCACTAAGTAAAGAATAAAGGTACAGGCAAGGAATTATAATAAATGTTAAATTTACCTTTCCTAGGTAGTAGTACCTATGTATTGTTCACAAATAATCATGGTAAAAAAAAATAGTATCTGAAAATTAAGATTTGTATTTATGTATCATATCATACTGAAAAAGTGACATTAGCTAAAACATTCAATTTGACAAAAGTACTAATGATTAAGATAAAATAATCTTGTGTATCTTGATGTTGGTATTTTAATATGAATCTAATAAATTAACTAAATAACTCACAGCATTAATACAAGTTTACCTATATATCTAAATTAAGGTAATGAATACAAACTAATGTCTAAAAGAATTTCTGGGTGTAGAAATATTATTAATGTAGGATATAGTTTTAAAAATATGTAAAATATATATGAAAAGATTTAAAATCTACTACTGTTGTGGTATAAATATGAAATGTCTCCTATAGTGTCATGTGTTTGATCTGCTGGTTGTACTGTTTGGGAAGGTTGTAGAAATGTTAGAAGGGAGCTAGAAAGATGGCTTAGGAGATAAGGTGTTTGCCTGCAAAGACAACAGATCCCCATTGGACTCTTCAGAACCCACATAAACCAGATTCACAAGGGGGTGCATGTGTCTGGAGTTCCTTTGCAGTGGCTGAAGCCCCTGATGTGTCCATTCTCTCTCTCTCCTCCCTCTTTCTCTTTCTCTCTCTCTCCCTTTCCCCTTTTCTGTCTTCCTCAAAATAAAATAAAATAAAATAAAATATTTTTTTAAAAAAAGAAATCTTAGAAGCTAGAAAGTCACTGGAGGTGTGAGTCATTGGGGAGGACCTTGAGTATTTAGAGCCAGTTCCACTCCCTATGCAGTCCCCTGCTCCTGACTATGGATACAGTATGACCAGCTGTCTGCTGCTGCTGCTACTGCTACCATGCCTGCCCAGCTAGGGGGAACTGTATTCCTTGTAATGGTAAACTGAAAAAAATAAAATCCCACTTAAGCTGCTTCTTGTCAGGAACTATTTTGTATATTGTAGAATTATAGTTTAATACTTTTTTGATGTGTGTATAGTATGTGGTGTGTGTGTGTGTGTGTTTATTTTCTACCACTCTTCTACTTTATCTTCCTGGAACCAAGTCTCTCACTGAACCTGGAGCTCATCAGCTTCTGTTAGACTGGTTGACCAGCAAGCTCCAATAATCCTCTGCCCCCTGAGTGCTTAGAATAAAGATGTGTATCACCACACCTGGAAATTTTAAATTTATAATACTTTTATAGCACTTTGTTTCTCAGTGGTAAGTATCAAACTTATTATGGTAGACAAATGTACTTTCTCTGGGTGAAACCTCCAGATAAAACATCAGTGCAATTGCAGTTATGGGAAAATATCAGCCTATTATATTTGAGTATTTTAATTTTAAAAATCTAAAGTTTTATATATATATATATATATATATATATATATATATATATATATGGTATTGTTTATTGTAGTAATATTGCTTTAGCTAAGACTAGGCAAAAACTGTTTTTATACTACTGCTAGAAAGCTGTAGAACATGCATAGTTTTTGGATGGAGTGGGCAAATCTGTGTGGTTTTTACATTTGTATTTTTTTTTGGAATTGTAGTTAAAACTGAGATAATGTTACTAGTAAGCTTTTCTAGTGTAATCCTACTGTAAACTATAAAAAACAATGTAAAATTTGCAAAATAAAAATAGATAAATGAACATGAAAAGCCAGTATATATTTATATGAACCCAATATGTGCATGCCTATTTACTGAAAGATACATTTAACTTTGGTTTGAAAATTGGAAGTAATAAATGTTTTGTTAATATGTGGAAGCCTAGGGTGCCAATTAAGTCTATATACCAACATGAATTTGGATAAAGACTTAAACTTTAAAAGTAGAATTATTTCATGATAAGAACCACACATATAATTGGTTTTTGGCAGTGTTAGAGATTTGACACAGAACATTTTATATGGGGAGAAAAATCTCTTTTTCTTTTTCTCTCAACTAAATTTTTGATTGAGAATCTTAATATATATATCTACTGTAAATTGATCATAATCCTCTGCCATCACCCTCTTGAACTTTGGTCCTTCCTGGTAGTGATATTGAGAAAATCTTTCCAGTATTTCAAAGTGAAAATATAACAGAAAATATTGACAGATTTGAGTGTAAAGTGCTTTCAACCTCAGAAATCACAAAATAACAGAAGGAAAATCAACTTAAGAGATAAAGAGATATAGGGAAGTAAAAAGCTCCTTAATAAAAGAGACCTTCTGAACTGATGAATTGATAAGCAAGGTCCTTAAATGTCTACCAAAATTTGTATTTGTGAGTATAAATTTATTTCAGCATTTGTCATACAAGGAGAAAATCATTAATAATGAGATAGCTTAATTTTATAATTCATCATGTGTACTTAGCTAGTAATGCAATATTGAGAAATGTATATATTCTAGTGCCTTGGCATCTGAATTGCATATTACTTTTGGAATTAATATGTAATACTAAACATTTTATAAAAACAACATAAATAAAAACTGCAATCAATTGGAGATGAGTTCAAATAGTAGCAAGCACCAGAAATGTGAGCATAAACTAGAATGAGACCAGGAGGGAGAAGAAATAAGGAAAAAGGAGATGAGGGGTTACCTGATAAGGTAGTGGAGGGGTATGCTATCTGTAGTGTGGGGGGCTTGGAAGGGTATGGGGTAGGGAGGATAGAGAGGGAAGTACACAAAAGTTAAGACAACATGAATTTCCAAAGAAATCCTCATTCTGACTAGCATTCTACAAGATATAACCATGAACAAATGGGGAGTGTGTGGGGGGGAGTCCAGAGAGAAGGTGGGAAAAGCTTAACCTTAAAATCTTGAACTCTGGTGAATGACTAACATTACAAAAAAATAATAGTAAAAAAAAAACTAATGAAAACAAATGCTGGCGAGGCTAGGCAGAAATAGAAACACTTCCTTTCACTGTTGGTGGGAATGTAAAATGGTACAACCATTATGAAAAGCTATATGCAGACTGCTGAAAAGGATGACTATAGACCTGCCAACAGATCCAGTTATTCCCTTACTGGACATTTACCCTAAAAGTTCCAAGCCTCAGATCAGAGAGATTTGCTCAACCATGTTTATAGCTGCTCAATTCATAATAGCTAAGAGCTGGAATCAACCCAGATATCCATCATTAGATGAATTTATAACAAAGATGTGTTATATCTGCACTATGGAATCTATGCACCATTAAGGAAAAATGAAACAATGAAATATGAAAAAAAAATGATTGAACATTGAACAGTGAGCTCTCCCAATCACAAAAAGATAATCGCTGCATGGTCTCATTCATCTGTGGCTCCTAACCTGAATCCGCCCAAGATGCAGTCATACCTAATAAGTCCCTGAGGACCAGACAAGAGGGAGGGTGGGAAGGGTAAGGGTGGGGGGGAGGGTAAGCATGGGGAGGGGACAGAAATAGGGACCCAAATGGAAATGGTTCTATAAAATCCTATATTCTTAACAGTAGGCTAAAACATTGATCCTTCAGCAGGCCTGCAGAGGGAACACCTGAACCACAGGGACCTGGAGAGAACATCATGAAGACCAACATTAATCCTTTCCTGTTTCTTTCTTTCCCTCTCTCTCTCTCTCTCTGCTCTCTTTCTCTTTTATAGTACCTTTATTTTTCTTCCTTCACCTTCCTTGGAGCTAACTTGTAACTCCCAGTACCAGCATGGGGTTAATTTTCACAATGAGCTGTTTATCAGAGAGACCTACAAGGTTCCCCCCCAAAAAAAAAGACAGATTTCTGTCAGAATTCTCGATGACCCACCAAAGGTTAATGGTAAGACCCTACTGCCGAAGACATCGTATGCTATTGGGATGAAACATGGAGTGAAGTTGTCAGAATATGGAAGAGGGTCAGTCCCCAGACAGTTAGCTAGTCTAGTGCCAAAGGATGCTACAGGAGCCACTGGGGGAAAAATGACATACATCTGTCCAAACAACTCACAGTCTAAGCTACCCAGCAGTAAACAACATGACACTATGCTAAAACAGGTGTGATAGTGGCACACAGCTATGGTGGGAAACCAACTGTTCTTCATTTGGCTAACAGATCCACTGAGTGGAATGGAACACATAGCTGGAACTGGAAATAAGTCAAAAACATGTACAAAAAATGAGCCCATTCTCCAATATCAAGCTCCCACCGAATGTGGGCTAGAAGGGGGCCTACACATATAAAATTCTCTGTAAAATAACTATGGTCATTCCATCTATATAGTACTAACTTCTTTCTTCATTGGAGAATTTGCTTCTCTTCTTCAGATGGACGACAAACCTGAAGGGAGGATCAGCCTATCATACCTCACCAGAGCCCCAGCTGAAACCATAGAGTAATGGGGGAGATGGGAAACAGTGCAGCTTTCTTGGTGAATTGAAACCTGAATAAGACTGAAGGAGATAAACATAGAAAACATTCAACTCCTACTAAGCCAGATACCAAGAGACACAGAGGCTCCCAAGACCTCATCACTGAAGTAGAACTCAAATGAACCCAACGTGGCTCAGGGAAATTTGTGGAAGAGGGGGCGTAAAGAGTGTAAGAGCTACAAGTTGGGTCATTATGCACAGAGAGTTTGCTGCTCCCCCATAACTGTTGGCTACCCCCATAACTCACAACCCACATTCTCCAATGAGGAGGGTCCCTTCTGAGGGGGGAGGACAGGGAGGAGGTTACCAGACTCAGCAACATGAATGTGAAATTATAATAAATTTTAAATTTTTAAAAAAAGTAATGCAGGAGGGTTGGAGACATGGCTCAGCATTTGACGCATTTGCCTGCAAAGCCTAACAACCCAGGTTTGATTCCCCAGTACCCACATAAAGCCAGATGCATAGTAATACATGCATCTGGAGTTTGTTTGCAGCATCTAGAGGCCCTTGCATGCCCATTTTTTTCTCTCTCTCCCTCTCTTTTTCTCTCTCTGTACATCTACTTGTAAATAAATAAAAAGTATAAAAAAAAAAAAAAAGAATTGGGTTGTCCCTGACAGTGAGCTTTTGGCTAGGGAGACCTATGAGGTCCCTGAAACAATATAGGCTATTGCCAAAACAGTTGATTACCTGCCAAAGCTAAAAGGTAAGACACTATTGCTGAGGTCATGGAAATCCCATGCTGGAACCAAAAACAAAATTAGCTCCAATGTGGCTAGCCAACACAGTGCTGGAAATTCCTATGGGATTCATTGGAAAACAATAGTCACCAACAGTATGAATAAGCAGGGGACCCTACACACTTCCAAATCAACCAGCTGGACAAGAACTACACACTTGTGTAGTACTGGAATGCAGCCCCTACAGGTAACCAACTTTCTCTGATTGGACATAAAACCCACTCAGTGGAAGAGAACTCATATCTGGTACTGGAAATCAAGTCAGAATCCTATGGTCAGGAACCTCATACTAGACAGAACACCCACTGCTCTCTGGAGAAGAGTGGACTTGCGCACCAAAAAAAATTCTTAAATAACTTTGCATACTCCCTTTAATCCAAGCTGCTCTCACTCTTGTTTGGAAAATCTGCTTTATTTTACAGATGGCAGAGAAAACAAAGGACAACCAAGACCCATAGATTTGATAAGAAGATAGATATCTGCCCACCTTGAGACATGCCACCTCTATGACATCTGGCAGGGCCCAGAAGAAATTTCAGTGGAAGTGATGACATAAGTACTGACCTGCTAGCCTACAACCAGTTCCAGGGAGATGCTGACAGACACAGTATTAAAACAAAATGTACTAAAGCAGGAATCCAGAGGCTACAGAGAACTCATCTCTAAATCAGACTGCCAACTAGGCCTGCCATGACTCAGGGAACATTGAAGAAGAGGAGTCAGAAGGATTATAAGAGCCACAGAGTGGGTAGGAATACTCTAAGGTATGGTCCCTCCACTACCCCCAGGGACTAATTGAGGCCTTTATGATTGCACAGTGAATACCATAACCCAACAGAGAAGGGCCCCCAGGGTAATAGGATCAGGGGCAAGGAGATAAAATAGTATAACCTATGTATGTATGTATGTATGTATGTATGTATGTATGTATGCATGCATGCATGCATGCATGCATATATATATATATATATCACAAAATTTTTAAAAGAAAATGTTTATTATAGGAACTCAGCACATGAGTCACTTAGTAAAGTACTCAACTCACATGCATGAGGACCTGAGTTTGATCCCTAGGAATCTGAACACACATAAATATGGCAACTGTTAGTACACATTTTTAACTCCAGTAGTGGAGATATAGACACAAGAGGATCCCTGATAACTTCTGACAAGGCAGTCTAGCCTAATATGTGAGTGCAAGCTAATGAGAGACATGTCTCTAAAAACAAATAAAGAAACAGGTGGTCAGCATTCCTGAGGGACAGTATGCTAGATTGTCTCCTGGCCTCGACATTTATACACCTGAACATGCACATGCATATGCATACATGTATGCCTAAAAATCATTTGCTCTATTTTACAAGAATAAAAATGCTTTATAAAATAATCACATGGTGAACTTGGCAGAAGAGACTAGGAAAATGACAAAGTCTATTTTTTGTTTAGTCAAGGGAAATAACTAAACTCTGATGTGAAAAATAGGTACATCATTAATCCATGGAATAGAAAACCATGAGATTTCCTTTAAAACATCAACTAGCCTGTGTCATCTGAGAGGTAGAGTGTGAGCACAAAAAAAAAAAAAAAAAAAAAGGAAAGAAAAAAAGAAAAAGGGACAAACTTAGAGTAAACCTAGAACTAAGGGCTTGAAATATGGCTTAGTGATTAAGGCATTTGCCTGCAAAGCCAGAGGATCCCAGTTCTAATCTCCAAGACCCACTTAAGCCAGATTCACAAGGGGCACATGCATCTGGAGTTAATTTGCAGTGTCTGGAGGCCCTAGCATGCCCATTCTCTCTCTCTATCTCTCAAATAAATAAATCAAATATTAAAAAAAAAATAGAACTGAGGCATGAGAGGAATTATGGGAAAAAATCCCATGGGCAAATCTTGCACTTTGGAAGTGGAGAGTGCAAAAGGAAATTAACCAACTATAGGTCATACTAACACAGTGGAGTCAATTGATGGCAGAGTACACATTCATTTTTATTATTATTATGAATATACTTTGTGTGGATGCATCATATGTTGGTACCATCATTTCCCTGCTTCTATTTTACTGAGGGCCCTCCTTAGTGGGGTTGTTGATGTTTCCCATGGGATTGTGAGTTATGAGTTTTCAGAGCAGCAGTCAGTCATTGGGGAGGGGCTTAGTAGGAGTTGGATGTTCTCTGTGTTTATCTCCTTCAGCCTTTTTCTGGTGTCCTGATCCCGAAGAACACTGCACTCTTGCCCTCCCCCCCCCATTACTCCATGGTTTCAGATGGGGCCCTGGTGAGGTGTGATTGGCTAATCCTCCCTTCAGGTTGGAAGCAGCACTCATTCATCTCCCCAATTCCTCTGTGGTTTCACCTAGGCCTTGGCACATTTCTTTGATAGTAAAAGTTTGGGACCAGAACAAGTATCCTCTGATACTCTGAGGTTATACGAATTTGATGAGCATCAAGTGAAGAACCCTCTGCAGGGACTCATGAAAATAAAACAACTGAATAATGTGGAGAAAGGCCAAAAGCAGGTGTGGGTAGAACAAATAGGGAGAGTTTATGTAAAGAGTATGGCATCATTCCTATCTATATGATATTTAAAATATATTAATGATGAGGGCTGGAAGGATGGTTTAGCAGTTAAGGCTTTGCCTGCAAAGCCAAAGGACCCAGTTTCAATTCCCCAGGACCTACATTATCTAGATGCACAAGGGGGCCCATGCATCTGGAGTTTGTTTGCAGTGGCTGGAGGCCCTGGGGCACCCATTCTCTCTCCCTGTCTGTCCCTCATTCTCTGTCAAATAAAAATAAAATATTTAAAAATATATTAGTGATGAGGAAATAGAGGTTCAGAAAATGCCAAGAAAATGCTGTCACGTAGAGCACACACCTATACACACACACATAGCAGAAAATGAAGGAGCTAACTTTGGCACACAAGCCTGTGACACTAAACTTTAGTATTTTTTTTTTTGCATACCTGTGTACCCAGAACAGTGTTAAAGTCCCAGCGTTGTTCATCCAAACTCATTGCAATACTAACAAACAGGTGGCACCTAAAGGATGGTAGCACAGTTTGGCACTGATCAGGCCTCAGCTAAAAATGAATGACATTCTTTGGCAATGATATTTATGATTTTTATTACACAGAATATATAGTAGTGAATGGTATATTTAGCTATGAGCAGATTGAGAGGCATTCAAAACTGTTTATTGGAATAGATTTGTAAGATAAAAAGATGAAGATTAAATCCAGTTTTATTCCTGAGATTGTAGTCCAAAATTCAGTAGTGATTCATACTCAAAATTAATGAAAGTATGATTTTGAAGGTGATTCTTTTCTGTTTAAAAGGCTACTAAACAGTATTTTTACTCCTTTCTTACTGATATTTTTTTTAAGAAAAATATATCAGGCATCTGAAAACCATTTGTGCAACATTTATCAAACAAACGTGTAACACTGTTCTATTTCCATACTTAATTGGAGCTCAAATCATACATATTAGTCATTCTAAAATTTTTAATTGACTCTATTTACACCCTTTAAAAGAAAATTGTACCTCTGTGAGAGTCACTCAGGCTATGCAAAATGAGAAATTTATTTTTCAAAGTGCTCTTCCAAAGTAAACACTGAGCAAATCTGGAGACTTGTGCAGAATAAAGTGACCATTAAATAAGTGAGCCACAATTATTAGTACTGGCAGCATAAATATACCCATTAATATTAAGTGCTGATTTTATATGTCAATGACAAAAATCCCTTGAAAATTTTATTACCAAAATAAATGTTAGTTGCTGTTATAATAGTTATGGAACACATGTCAACTAAATTATGGTATAAGTTCCTTTATTTTCCTGTCTGGATATTAATTCTTCACACTGCTTGACAAAAGATAAAACTTGGGCTGAAGTAATAGCTTAGTGGTTAAGGTGCTTGCCTATGAAGCCCAAGGACCCCGGTTCTATTCTCCAGTACCCACTTAAGCAGGATACCCAAGGTATTGCATGCTTCTGAATTTCATTTGCAGTGGCTGGAAGCCCTTCTGTGCTCTTTCTCATTCTCTCTCTCTCTCGCTCTGTCTGATAAATGGATAAATAAAGTAAAAGGTAAAACCTGAAACTCAATGTTATCAAATCTAGGATATTAGTTACTATCTTTTCCTTCTTTCTTTCCTTCTCCCTCTCTTATAATTGTCTTTATATATCTGTCAATCTCTAATTTTTACCTTTATCTTTTTTTTTTCTCTCTGTAACCAGCAATTTTCCACAATCTTTCTAGAAAGAATAGTTTACATGATCACAAGCAGATATGTTCATGAGCCTCTGTGGAGAAGAAGTAGAAGCTATATTGATTATTATAATGGAAGTTATCCTTCTTCAGTCTCAATCCTCTAGTAGTATTATTGTAACTGTGCTAAGTCCAGTGTCTATATTCTTAGCTAGCCATGAAGAGCAGGCAGACTATTTTAGCATTTCATGTAGTCAGGTACTATTCAAATGTCATAAAAAAGATGTGCAAGACTCAAGAAAATATCCAGAAACTTTTTCTGTGTGGCCAATGAGTACTCCAAAGCCATTCCAGTTATATTTCATTGTAAGAGAGAGACTTGAAAACACTGTAGAATCATTGTAAATTTAACTCCCAGAAAGAAGAGCATGAAAAATCATGTATTTGACACAGAAAAGTTTTAAAATGAAATACATTCTAAGTCATATTCTTCACGAATATGCTCAAAAATTGTATGAGTGACTTGTATAACAGCAATATGCAAACACAGAGTTAGTTTCTTTAGCAATTCTTTTAATGAAAACTAATTTAAATCTCATCACGCATTGTTTGCTATAGTCTTCCCCAAATCCCACTTATTCTCTTTTTACTCTGCATGGCAACAAGAGTAAAGTTTCTGTCTTGGTCTCTTTTTAAGGACAACTGACAGTAGACTTCCAAATCCTAGAGGCCCATTTCCTAGGGAGTAACACATTTAGTGCACACCCTTGGCTTTGGGATTTCTTTTTTCTCTCAACTGATTGTTTTTCTAATTGAGAAATTTAACACACAAACCTGCTGTAATTGGATCATAATCCCTTCCCATCACCTTGCAGGTTAGTCCTCAGCTAGTGGTTCTATTGAGAGGTGTGTGGATCATGAGGGTGTTAACTCCATCAGTAGATTGATGAGTTCATGACTGCATGGGTCATTAGGGGCTGACATTGAATAAGATATCTTGTCCCTGGACCTTTTCTGTCCCTCTACCTGTACTCTACCATGAGATGACTCACTTTGCTCCAGCTCTCCACACTATATTCTGCCTCACCATGCATGGGTGGGCCTAGAAGTAGCACAGTGAAGTAATAATCATGGACTTAAACCTCTGAAATTGTCAACCAAAATACATCTAATGTGTCAAGATTTTTTCCTCAGGTGTTGCTCACAATGACCAAATGTAATAACCCAACATTATAGGATTTGAGTACACATCCTGAATTCTAAATATGGAAATTAAAATGCAAAGTTGAAAAATGTTAAGCTCTTTTATACTGAGGCATTAATAAAAGAATCATGGAATCCATCCCTAGAGGAGTAGCAGAAGATAAATGAGTTCTTTAACCTATTTAAAATTTTCTGTGTATGGTGTATTTTCTCTCTCTGGCATGTTCTCTCTCTGCCTCTCTCTTATTTTCTCTTACTCTCTCTCTCTCTCTCTTTTGCTCTCTGTCTGTCTCACTCTCTCTTTACATACTGATGAAGAGGAGGACAAAAGAATGAGTCATAAAAATATTAGGATGACTTGGAAAGAGGAGGGGGGTTCTATGGAATGTAATAGAAGCGTTTGAGGGAGACAAAAGAGGAAAATGGGAGAAGACTATGATCAAATTACAGCATGTTTATGTGTAAAATTCTCCATTAAAAAGTTCAGTAGTGATGAAAAAAGCAATCCCTAGACAAATGTCACATGCATTAAATGTCTTTCCCCAGAAGGAGGTTGGGCCTCGAGAATGTGGAAGTCTTCTGTCAGAAATAGAACTGGTCTTGTGAAAGGAATCACAGCCAGGCATTTCACTCTTGTTGCCATGTGATGCTGTACTAAACCGAGAGGAATCAAGGGAGCTAGACTTCACTAGATACCTATTCAGCAACTGCCATGACCTTAGACTTACCAGACTCCTGCACCATCAGAAATATTTTTTTTTTCTTTATTTATTTACTTGAGAAAGCAGGAGAGAAAGAAGCAGATAGAGAGAGAGAGAGAGAGAGAGAGAGAGAGGGGAAAAAAAGAGAGAGAATGGGTGCACCAGGACCTCCAACCATTGCAAACAAACTCCAGATGCATGCGTCCCCTTGTGCATCTGGCTTATGTGAGCCTTGTAGAGTCAAACCAGGATCCTTTGGCTTTGTAGGCAAACACCTTAACCACTAAGCCATCTCTCCAGCCCCAGAAATATGTTTCTGTTTTTCACATGTCACCCAAACTATGGTCTCTTGTGTAGCAGTCTAAACAGACTAAGAGGGGTAATGTGCAATGTTTCAGTGTGTACGTTTTCAAAGAAAGATGTCAAACTGAATTAAAATAAGCAGAATCACAATACAGGCTTCTATTATCAGGTTTATTAGGTAATACTTTTTCCCTTAACATTACATATAATCATGTGTCAAAAACTCTCATTAAGGGACTGAAGAGATGGCTTAGCAGTTAAGCACTGGCCTGTGAAGCCTAAGGACCCCGGTTCGAGGCTTGATTCTCCAGGACCCACGTAAGCCAGATGCACAAGGGGAACATGCATGTGGAGTTTATTTGCAGAGGCTGGATGCCCTGGTACACCCATTCTCTCCCTCTTCCCTCTCTGTCTCTAATAAATAAATATTTTAAAAAACTCTCATTAAACATGCCCAAGTTATACTTGAGTACACATATGCATATCATATAGGTGTCTAAGGATCCAGTTTTCTCAAATCACTTCATAATTCGTTCTTATTGTTTTAGTATTTTTTTTCCTTTTGTGTATGTAATGTAGTGTGTGTTGTGTAGTGTGGTTTATACATGTGTATGGACCTTTGTGGTGTTCCATAAACTCACCTACAGTGGATAGCAGTCACCTATGGTGGACAGACCTGACCATCAGGTGCCCTACCTCTTTGTTTTCCCACTGATCTTTTTTAAACCAGAGTCTCTTTACTGATTCTAGAACTTGCTGTTTTGTTTGAAAGCCCAGGTGATTCCCTGGTCTCTGCTCTGCTTGGGCGGACTGGAGGTAGAGGTATCTCTGGCAACAACCAGGTGTGTACATGGAATCTAGAGATTCACACTTGGGGAATTTCAGTCCTCCTCAAATCCTCATGCTTGCACTGGAACTACATGTAACTGCTAAGCCACTGCTCCAACCTGCTACTTCATTTATAAAGGACACATTTTCTAGACAGGTATTCATTAAATTGAATAAACATAATGCACAATTAAATGTCTTAAACACCTTTCTTTTTTTTTTTTTTTTTTTTTTTTTTTTTTTTTTTTTTGCTTTTTGAGGTAGGGTGTCACTCTAGCTCAGAGCTCAGGTGGACCTAATTCACTCCGTAGTCTCAGGGTGGCCTCGAACTCATGGCGATCCTCCTACCTCTGCCTCCCGAGTGTCGGGATTAAAGGTGTGCGCCACCACGCCCGACTTAAACACCCTTTTTATCATGTTGGCTTAGAGAATGCTATATATACATATGATCCAGAAACTCATCAACTATCATTTTCATGGAACTAGAAATATGTTAAATGAAGCACTTCCCATTGAGAAGCAGCAACTTGAATCTTTATTTTCAATAAGCACATTATCTATGTTCTTTTACAAAGAAATAACTTAACATTATTGCCTTAGTGCTGATAAAAGTCCACATAAATTATTATCTAAATCACCAAATCAGGTCACCTTGAATAAGATGGTGTGGCCATAACATTTAAGATGACCTAAGGGATCATGTTTTATTGATGACAAAGCTAATATAAAGCTTAAAAGAATATAAGGAATATGATCCTGCCTCCTGTGTACTTACTCAGCATGTTATCTTGGCAATAACATAAACTTCTTAGTGTTGCTTTTAGTGTTATCTGTATTATCCCACAATGATATATTAACATTTCTTACAAGATGAAGATATTTTATAAATTTTTGTTTTTTATTTTTAGTTATTTATTTATTTGAGAGAGAGAGAGAGAGAGAGAGAGAGAGAGAGAATGGGCATGTCAGGGCTTCCAGCCACTGCAAATGAACTCCAGATGCATGTGCCACCTTGTGCATCTGGCTAATGTAGGTTCTGGGGAATCAAACCGAGTTCTTTTTGCTTTGCAGGCAAGCGCCTTAACTGCTAAGCCATCTCTCCAGCCCAGGATGAAGATATTTTAAAGAGGTGTTTATGTCTCTTCTTTTAGTGTCAGATTTTTGAAATAATGATCCCAAACAACTTGAAATTTCCCCAGGAGTCTCTTGCTGGTGTTCTGTCATTGGAGCTCTGGGATGGATTAGATCTTTATAATAATGCAGGTAACCCACTGGCTCCAATTACGATGAGACTCATTGCCAAGATCAGGTAGAAGTAAAGACCATGATTGGCCAATGGGTGAAAAATATTGATTCAGTGAGGGCCCACCCATGGGGGTTATGTCTTCTAGAAATTGAGAGAGAAGGAAAAATCTGCTGCTTCTGATACTTCTGAAGAACAGGAAGCTGCTGCTGCTGCTCTCAGCCATCTTGAATGACACTGGGTCACACTGGCGTTCTAATCCTACCAGGGCATAGTTACATCTCTGTTTCTGTGGTCCAGGTTGTAGCTGATTGCCTCCCAGAAAAAGCTACATTGTTCTTAATCATATCTATCACTGGGAAAACAAAAGCCTGGAGCCCAGGAACCCAGAAGCCCTAAAGCTAGCCAGAGTAGGAACTTATTTTTGGAAAACAGTTTCCATACATTTTAGATAACTTGTTAGATCACCTTGCAGGAAAAAGTGGAACAAAGGTAATGATGATTGTTTGGATATGGGTGACACTGTACCTTGACAAGATTATATATATATATATATATATATATATATATATATATATATATATATATATATGCTATCTTTCCCTGTATTTAAATCTTAAGCTCATCTTCAGGACCCAAAGATAAACATGGAGTAAGTCAGAAGACATCTTCTTTCCTTTTCCCAATGTAGACTTATTTAATACATCTTTGATTAATTGACTTATTGAAGGTGGGTATATTTTTTTTTTTTTTTTTTTTTTGTTAAGTAGAATCATTGTAGAGTTACATCATGTGTTGGAAACATCATTTCCTTCCTCCCTGCCCCCATTCCACTGAGGAGAATCCTCAGTGGAATTTCTCATATTCAACATGGGGTTGTCAGTTATGAATTGTGGAAGCAGCAGTCAGCCATTGGTGGGGCACTGCCTCTGGATATTCCCTTCCACCCTGTGTCTCTTACCGTCTTTCCATCCCATCTTCCACAAAATTCCCTGAGCTGTGATCGGTGTGTTTTAAGTCCACTTTAGCGTTGAGCTCTCAGCAGCTTCTGGATTTCTGCTTTGGTATATTGTGATTTTCCTCAGTGTCTGTTTCCATCATCCTGGTGCAGGTTTTCAGGCTCATCATGGAAGCAACATTCTTGCTTGTCTTGTCAATACCTCTGTGGTTTCGCCTTGGCCCTAGCTGATGTTCAAGGGGTGGTTCATCTGCCAGGGAGTCAGCTATCTTTTCTTGTCTTGTTGGTAGATTTTGTTTGCCAGCAGTTCTTTCGGCCTTCTGAAAAAGAAAAACAGATTCCCCAATGGAGAGTGAGATCAGCATAGGTTAAAGGGGATAAGCATTTTTAATATAGATATATTTTGATGGGTGTAGTCTCTCTTTTGGTCCAAACCTAGTGGGAGCTTCTTGTTGGAGACCCTTGTCATGGTCTCCATAGGATTCATACTCAGTTCCCAATTTGAACTAGGGTTGCTTTTAACTAAGTGAACCTCCTAGTCAATCAAAAAGTCATTGGTTGTCTACCTAGGCTAGGTGCCAACATTGCACAGGTGTGTAGGTCTTGTCAGATTGGTTGCTTTCATAGAAAAGTGACCTTGCTTGCTCACAATGTTGTTGGACATCCTGCTTGCTCACAATCTTATTGGACATCTTCCCCTGATGATTTTTTAAATTTCATTGACTTCAATCTTTTCATTTCTATTTTTGTTAATTTGAGACTTCTCTCTCTCTCTAAACTCTCTCTCTCTCTCTCTTTTGTTTTTGTTTTTGTTTTTGAAGGTAGGGTCTCTCTCACTAGCTCAAGCTGACCTGGAATTCTCAGCGAGGCCTCAAACTCATGGCAATACTCCTACCTGTGCTTCAGAGTGCTAGGATTAAAGGTGTGCACCACCATATCCAGCTTTCTCTGTTTTTTGTTTTTTTGTTGTTTGTTTGTTTGTTTGATCAAATTGGCCAGGGGTTTATCAGTCTTATTTATTTTTTCAAAGAATCAGCTTTTTATTTTGTCAATTATCATAATTGTTTCCTCAGTTTCCTCTTCATTAATTTTTCTGTTTTTAATATTTTCTTTACATATGAAACTCTTAGGGTTGGATTGTTCTTGTTTTCCCAATGCCTTTAAGTGTGTTGGTAGGTTATTAACTGGTGATCTCTCTGTCTTTGTTATCAAGCTTTTTAGTGCTATGAATTTTACCCTTATGACTGCCTTCATTGTGTCCATTAAGTTTTGTTATGTTGTATTTTCATTATCATTTAGTTCTAGAAATTTGACATTTTCCATCTGGATTTCTTCTAAGGCCATTAATTATTTCATAGCATGTGGATCAATTTCCAGGAGTTAGTGTAATTTATATTGTTTCTCTTGTTAATTTCTACCTTTAATAAATTATGATCTGATATAATACAGGAAGTTATGTCAATTTTGCTGAATTTATGAAGGCATGTTTTATGCTCTAATATATGATCTAAGGTTCCTTGGCCTTCTGAGAAGATTGTGTAGAATTGGGTTGAAATTTTCCATAGATCTCTGTTAGGTCTAGTTGATCTAAGGGTTGTTAAGATTTATTATTTCCCTGTTGATTTCCTGCTTGGATGATCTGTCTCTGGATGATAGTGTGCTGATGAAGATTCCTACTATAGTGGTAATGGGTTTATTTCTGGTTTGTTGCCAAGTAGATTTTGTTTTATGAAATGGGGTGTACCTATGTTTGGTGCCCATGGATTTGTGATTGTTTCATTAATGAGTAAAAAATGGACCTCCTTGTCTTTTTATTACTTTTGGTTTGAAGTCTACTTTTTCAGATATCAATATAGTCACACCTACTTGTTTATCATTTCTATTTGCTTAGAATATCATCTTTCCATCCTTTCACTATGAGGAAGTGTCTACCCTTAGTGGTGAAGTTGGGTTCTTGAAGATAACAGGTAGAAGATACCCTTTTTCTGATCCACACTGTTAACTTATGTATTTTGATGGGTAAGTTAAGACCATTAATATTTAAGGTTATAACTATGAGGTTCTATTTAATCCCTGCCATGTTGGAGGTTTTATGGAGTTTGGTGTTCTCTTGGGCTTTCTATATTTTTGTGCCTGCTGTAGTTTAGATTATTGCATTCTTCCTCCTGAAGGCTCTTGAAGTTGGCTGTTCAACTCTTCTGTGTGGACTGTTCCCTGAAGTACTGTCTGTAAGTTTGGCTTTGCATTCATATAATCATAGAGCTTTCTTATAACATGGAAAGTTTTCCTTTCACCATCTCTTTTGAGGGTACTTTTTTCTGGGTACAGTAGTTTGGATTGGAAGCCATAGATTTTTTATTATTATTACTATTTTTGGATTTGAAATGCTCCATTCCAAGCCTTTCTGGCTTTCAGGGGTTATACTGAAATATTTAAGGTAACTCCAATGTGATTGCCTTTGTATGTAATGAGTTGTTTCTCTCTTGCTGCTTTTATCATTCTTTCTTTGTTCTCAGTATTAATATTTTTATCTATAACATGCCTTGGAGAATTTTTTTTTTTCCCTTGGTCCTATCTGTTTGGTATATTGTGAGCTTCTGGTATCTGGATGTGTGGTAGTTTGAATAGATGTCCCCAATAGATCCAGGAGCTTATTAAAGCTTGTAATTTAGATTTACAGCTGCCTGATTGAGTGATGTCACTGTGGAAAGATTCTTGGCTCCAGTCCTAAGGTGTTACTGGGAGTAGATCTGAATTCTAGCCTAAGATATACAGAAAGCAGTCTGATTTCTGCATGGGTTCCCTGCTGTTTGGCTGCTTTCTAATTTTAACCATTTTTGAACTTCCCTTGTATCTTCAAAGAAACCCCAATCCTCCCACAAACTGTCTGGTTTTGAGATACATCCCAGCAACATGGAGCTGTCTGTCATAGGATGTTTCTCTCTCTCTCTCTTTTTTTGGAGAGAGACACACACACAGAGAGACAGAGAGAGAGGGAGAGGAAGACAGATAGAGATGTGTGCCCCAGCAGCCTCTCAGCTGCTGCAAACGAAATCCAGATGCGTTCACCCTCTTGTGGTCAAGTGCGGCATTGCGCCCTTGCATCACTTTGCATCTGGCTAAAGTGGGACCTGGAGATTGGAATCAGCGTTCTTTGACTTAGGAGGCAGGCGCCTTAACCCCTAAGCCATCTGTCCAGCACGGATATCTCTCTTTTGAGAGGGTGAAAATTTTTCCCCAAATTTTGTTGAGTTATGTTCTTCATAACATTGGCCTGAATGTCTTCCCCTCCTGGTATACCCATGATCCAGATGCTTGGTTGTTTTAAGGTATCCTACAATTCCCTCATATTCTCTTTGTATGATTTATGGAACTTATCAAAATTTTTGGAGTGTTGGGCAGTTTATTCTTTCTTGACTTCCAGATCTGTCCTCCACATAATTAACTCTGCTACTGAGGACGTTGAGAAAGGCTTTGAAAAGTTCTATTGTATTTTTGTTTTCTGACACATTTTTCTGTATCTTTCCATTGTTTGTTGACCTCCAATTTCTTGATGTTTCATGCCTTGTCTGTGGGGCCAAGGGCAGTAGCCCTTGCCCATGATCCACTACTGTGCCCAGCTGAGCAGGTTGTAGAGGACTCACTGGTTCCCCATGGGCAGTTGTTGCCAGATATTCCAGTGCTCCCTGTCTCAGGCAGAAGAGATGCTCCAAGTAGTTACTGGGAGGGTGGCAGGGTAGTGGGGGTGTTGGGGGTTGTTTGGCTCCACATACCAGGCCTACCCAGGTCCCACACCTGGGGACCAGGGAACTCACAGGAGTTGTGGTTGTGGTTGTGGTTGTGGTTGTGGCCTGGGATTGAGGATATTCAGGGGGCATCAGGGTGGGATTGGGAGCACCTACAGGGGCTGCACAGAATGGGGCAGAAGTGTGGCCCTGGCTCTGGCACTCTGTGTCCCCTTTTAATAGGTTGGTCCCCTATCTAAGTGTAGGGCATGTGAGGAAAGATGGATCATGGGATTTTCCTGCCTGCCTAACTTCAGAAGGCCCAAGTTAGGTAGACAACAGACCACTTCAAAGTGAGAGGATTGTAGAGTTTCTTCTTGAATGTACATCCTGCTGAGTATGTAATATGTGGAACTGTGAATCCCCATTTTCTCAGAATGTTACCTGTTTGGAAACAGGCTTGTTACAGATATAATTAATCAAGATGATGCTATTTTAGAATATGACGATTTGTCCAATACATTTGGTCACTTATGAGATATAGGAGATCTGGACACAGATGTGCATATTGTGCTCTTGGAAGATCTGAAGACAGACAACAAAACAAAAATGGCCATGAGTATATCGAGGTGAATACAGAAATAATGCAGTCACAAAACAAGGAGTCTCTCAGGTCCAAGAAGCTGGAAAAGAGGAGGAAGGAGCCTTTCATAAATATTTTGAGGGTATATGGTCTTGCCAGAATGTTAGTTTCAAACTTACACTTTGAAAAATTATAAGAGAATGAATTTCTGTAGTTTTAAGTTATCTACTTTGATGCAAATTACTACAGCAACCCTAAAAATAGATTACATTGTTTAAAAAATATTTCATTAATTAATTTATTTGACAGATGGAGGGAGAGAGAGAGAAAGGGAGATGAAAATAGAATGGTTGCATCAGGACCTCCAGTCACTGCAAACAAACTCCATATGCTTACACTATCTTGTTCTTCTGGCTTATGTGGGAACAGGGGAATTAAACCTGGGTTCTTAGGCTTCTCAGGTAAGTGCCATAATGGCTAAGCCATCTCTCCAGCCCCAGAGCACAATATTTAAACCACTATGGTTGCTCTGTGGTTTAAAAGTGAACATCACCTGAAATAGAAGGAAAAGAGAGGTCTGATCCACTGGAAATTTTCAAAATGGTTATTATCTACATTATAAGTGCAGAAGCCTAGAATCCAGAGCAGGAGTCACAATGGGACAAAATCAATTCTCCATTTCCATAAGTGGATTATTTCTGCTTGTCTTTACTTGCTTTTAAGTGTTTTAAAGACAAGAATGATTTTATTGTTTTCTTTCTGAATCACCAACTTGAAAAAGAAAAGAAATTATTCAACAAGTCACAGGACTGGATAGTCTTTCTCTTTCAATGCATGTAAAAGGTCTTGTTTAGCAACTATTTATGCTTAAATGAAAAATAAAAATATAAAAAAACTTAGCTGGGTATGGTGGCACATACCTTAATCTCAGGTCTTGGGAGGCTGTGGCAAGAGGACGCTCATGAGTTCAAGGACAGATTGAGTACATAGTGAGATTAGGGCCAGCCTGATCTACATAATAAAATTCAATCCTTAATCAAATAATAAAAACAACCAAATTTATATATGAGTATTTCTAATTATTTTTAAATCTCTTTGTCCTCTTAACTATCAAAAATAACAACAACAATAACAAAAATTAAGCAAGCTTCAAAAACTGGGCACTTACTTCCCTGTACAAAGTCTTACCTGTGCAAATCGCAGCCTCTTCCTGCTACAATTCCCATGCCTAGCCAATATTCTCTCAAGGAACAAATCCCGTCTGTCTCAAAAATTCTAAAAATGACATTAGTTTTTTAAAAGAGCTAAGTTACGCATCTTTTCAGGAAAAAAAGGGGTCACAGATGTATTTGCATAGCAATCCAAAAAGAGTGGATACATTTAAAACAATAGGCTGTGAACTGTTGACTAAAAAGATTGCAGCTGGAATGGGTATGCATTGTCATGTAAAAAGATCCAGATCTGTAAGATTAAATTTTGGAAAGTAGTAGAAAGGACAAAATGTGGAGCATCAGGGCCATATTTATTTAGCATGTGGTCAGGAGCAATGCATCAGCCATAACTGAATATCTGACATATGTAGCCACAACCCATAATACTTGTGTTTATTTACCAATGGGACAAACCAAAAACATCTGTGGCATACTAAGTGAACCATCAGCCACAAGAAGCAGCAACAGCAATAACAAATCCTTGAGAAAGGCAGGACAGAATCTGATTGCCATGCAGGGACTATGTGAGTGGTAATATCTGATGTGGAGGCTTGAGCTCCCCTAGACTGCACTCAGGAGCTGCTAGCACATGGCAACAACTAGCAAATGCTCTGCCAGCTTCCTGCCAGAGCAACATGCCTTATCCACAGGCTTTAGAATAAACACAGATGCAGCAAAATGAGTCACCAGAGGAGAACAAAAATCTAAATTGAAGGTAAATGAAGCTTTGTGCACATGCATGACAAGAAATCCATTCAGCAAAACTAACTATATCTATGCCAGAATAGCTGTCTTAGATGTTGGAAATAGGAAACAGGAGGGAATGGAAATTTTCACCTAAATAGCAGACATTGAAGTGTACTAAAATAGAGAGTAACTCCTGTATTGGATATATATATTTCTATCTGTATATATTTCTATCTGTATATATACATTAGACAGATATATTAGATAGATAGATAGATAGATAGATAGATAGATAGATAGATAGATAGATAGATATCTAGAGAGGGGGAGAGAATTCACCCTTCTATGAAAATGGAATAAATAAATACTAATATATGGGAGAAAGAAATGATGTATAAAAGAAGAAAATACTGACTAAGAAACATGTTTAGTGGAAGATGCAAGTAAAGGAGGAAATTCACTTCCAGTATAAAGTGTATGAAATGATGAATGATAGGAATCATTCATCTCCAGCAATCCATTTTTTTGTAAAATTTTTGTATAATTGTTTACTTTTAACAAAATTTCAACATGCATTTTTTTTTTAAACAAAACTTTTTATTTTATCTTATTTTTTTGGAGAGAGACACAGAGAGAGACAGAGAGAGAGAGAATGGGGGGGAGGAAGACTGTGATGGGCTCGTGAGCAGTGTCTCAGCTGCTGCAAACGAAATCCAGATGCGTGCGCCCCCTTGTGGTCAAGTGTGGCAATTTGCCACTTTGCATCTGGCTAAACGTGGGACCTGGAGATTGGAACTGCTGAGATTGGAACCAGTGTTCTATTGTTAATCTCTTCAACATGCATTTTTAATTTCATTGGAATCAATTAATAGCACAAGGGTAAGCTGAATTTGTCTATTGTTAATTAACAGTTTAGTATCATTCAAACTTAAAGTCCTTGACTCCTAGTATTAACTATTCAAAGGCAATGTGCATGGAGGACAGCTATACTGCTTTGATATATTTCTTGGAGCAGTGAAGGCTTCAAAATAAAGAAAGTTAGCCCCTTGGGAAAAAGTTGTAGTTTATAACAATTTTCACTTAATTTTAGCCTTTTAGTTGCCCAAATTCCTTATTAGAGAAAAAAATGGAGTTTTCATGTCTCTTTCTGAACTAAGTTAATATCTTTGCTGTGAATTCACCTCTGCTGCCCTGTCTTTAAATAAAGTTATTGAATGAATTTTACATATTCAAAATTCCTTTTCCAAGTGTGTCAATTGCATGAAGTAGCCTTGGGCAAAGTTTCTGTTCCCACATTAAGTAATTTGGGAGAAAGCCATTTGGCCTTACTGGGAGCCATGGGTCTGCTCTTCCTCCTCATTTGGCACAGACACGTTGCTCACTCAACCACTGTCGCATGTAGCTCCAATTGCTGGCTTCATAAGAAGAGAAGGAAAATCTTTTCATATTGATTCCTTCTGAGATAAATCTGTCTTTGTTTCATTTGTTTAGAAGTTTGCAGGTTAAAGCAAATTTAATCCATGAAGTAATCTAAATTGGAGTTTGGTAAAACAGAAAACTTGCAGTATAGATAATATTGGAAATTAGGAAGGGATGAGAATGCTTTGTAAATGTTGTCAGTTTCTTTATAAAAGGAGAAAAATTTGAATCCATGAAAGAAACATATGATACATGAAGGCTAAACTACTGCAAGAATATGGTTGAATGTCTGTATAGGTTTTCTTAATTCATCTTTTCTTTGTGGAAGGAAATAAAAAAATTAGACTTCATGAGGAATACATTCTTTACAAAGAATAAATGATAATTCAAGTATTCTTCAAAAGCAATTTTACTGTTTTTTTATTATTTTGTTTTGTTTTAGTTTTTTTAGTTGTTGCTGTTTGTTTGTTTTTTGAGGTAGGGTATCACTCTAGTCCAGGCTGACCTGCAATTCATTATGTAATATCAGGGTGGCCTCAAACTCACAGTAATCCACTTACCTCTACCTCTTGAGTGGTAGTAATAAAGGCATATGCCACCATGCCCATCTTTTTTTTTTATTGTTTTTTTTTTTTTTTTGTTTTGTTTTGTTTTCCGAGGTAGGGTCTCACTCTAGCCCAGGCTGATCTGGAATTCACTCTGTATTCTCAGGGTGGCCTCGAACTCATGGCAATTCTCCTACCTCTGCCTCCTGCTTGCTGGGATTAAAGGTGTGGGCCACCACGCCCAGCCTTTTTTTTTTTTTTTAATTCTTATTCAAGTATTTTTATTAAGTTTCACTCAGAGAATTAGGCACTTGTCAACAGTACAGTGATTTACCTTATTAATTCTACCAAGATGCAGTTAACATCTACAATGAGCTATTGATCAGACAGACCTACAAGGTTTCCCATAAGAAGACAGACTTCTGTCACAGCACTTGATTACCCACCAAAGGTTAATGGTAAGACCCTACTGCTGCAGGCACCATATGCTGTTGGTACAGAACATGGAGAGACCTGGCTGGAATCTGGAAGAGAGGCAGTTCCCAGGCAGTTAGCTTGTCTAGTGTCACAAGGTGCTACATGAGCTATTGGGGGAAAATGGCCAACATCTGTCCAAGCAACTCATGGACTAAGCTACTGAGCAGTAAACAACCTGACATGATGCTCACACAAGTGCAATAGTGGCACACAGCCATGCTGGGTAACCAACTGCTCTTATATTGGCCAATGGATCTACTCAGTGGAATGGAACCTATAGCTGAAAGTGGGAAACAAGTCAGAATCATATCCAAGAAACTAGTTTGCTCTCCAATATCAAGCTCCCACCAATCTTGTGCTACAGGAGAGCCTACACCTGTTAAATTTTCTCTAAACTAAGAATGGTTATCTCATTAATCCTGTGCTAACTTCTCTCTCCATTGGATAATTTGTTCTCTTTTTCAGATGGATGCTGAACCTGAGGAGATAATCAGCCCATTGAACCTCACCAGGGCCCCAGCTGAAACCAGTAATTGGGGAAATGTGCAAGAGTTCTGCTTTCTTGGTGAATCTGGTATCAGCACAAGGGTGAAGGAGATAGACACAAAGAACACACAACTCCTACAAAACCAGAGATCCAGAGACACAGAGGATCCTAAGACCTCATTACTGAAGTAGACCTAAAACAAAACCAACATGGCTCAGGGAAATTCATAGAAGAAGGCGTAGAAGATTATTAGAGCCACAAGTTGGGGCATTATGCACAGATACATTGCCTCTTACCAACAACTGGTCACTACCCCCACAATGCATGGTCCACAATCCCAATGGGGATAACTGGCATCCCCAATGAGGAGGATCCTTTCAGAGGGGGAATTCAGGGAGGAGGCTAAAGATGGTACCAACATATGCTGTTTACACACTAAGTATGTACATAACTAATAAAGAAAAAAATAATTCTAGAAAAAATATGGGATTTATTAATAATATTCATTAGAATATCTTGGATAAAATATAACAAAGTTGTGCCACTTAAAATATGTGTAGGCTAGTAATTTATAATATATTTGATTTAAAGTGATAACTTAATTTGTATTTCTTTCCCAATTCAGTTCTTTTAAACTTCAGTTTCAATTAACTAATGATAGTTTTTTATTTAAATTGTATTAAATACAACAGAACTCTGACAATTTTTAAACTAATGCTCCCTTCTTGCATCAAAAATTTCTTGCTTATATTTGATCCAATGGGAGAGTATGCATAAATAGTTGAATATTATTTTGTATTTCAATTCCAGATTTCCTTAGTTGCTTATAAAAATTCTAGAAGGTGTTTGAGGAAGCTAAGTAGTTTCTCAAGATAACAGCTGATGCTATTTAACAAGTGAATTAGGCAGTTTGTCATATTTGAAAGAAATTTCAAGTGGAAAATAAATGCTAACAAAGAGTAAATTGTAAACAGTGTGTAATTTATGGGCAATAGTAATAAACACAAATGACTAGCATTAAATTTCTTGTCTTCATTCTGAAATAAGAAGATATTCACTGCTGGTAATCAGTATTGTGTTGAATATTACTAAGTAAGGTTAAAGAGCAAAATAATAATAATAATAAAACTGTCCGTATATGATTAATTTTTAACACACAGTTTAATTCAGAAGGTTCTGGACCTAGCATTAGCCCAGCTGGTTTCTTATGTATTAGCTACATATAAAAATACATTAGAGGTTAAAGTCTAATTTTATCATTTTTATTAGCATATGCAGTTAGCTTATTTATATATCTTTCAGGTGCATTTCCTTTCAATGTATTTATGGATATTTATTTCTTTATTCAATGCTTGTGAAAATGTAGATGGATGTATATCTAAAACTGGCAGTATGTTACTGTCCCTCACTTTGGTGATTATATAATGCAGTAGTGGATTATAAAAAATACATAAATGTTTTAGAAAATATTTGCATTGAATTTTGTTAATCTTAGTCATTTTGAAATGATTCTCATTTAAGTTGTTTGCAGAGAGAATTAGTCACTTAGAAAAATTGCTTTTGGAATACCAGCAATGCTAGTAGTGATTATCACTTTTCAAATATATAGCTGTATAAGGCATTTTCTCTTTCCTCTATGCATGCCATTATAGATTTTATGGAATATCTATTAGGAAAATTAAAAGGAGATCCCTCCACAATTACAGATCTGATAGTATAGGCTCATGACCTTCAAAAGATGAGTTTTAATGACCATGCAGTGTCCTTTCATGAATTGAAATATATCAGCATGCATAGGAACCAGGGATAAAACTAAACAGAGAGGAATGCAGAACAGATGGAAGAAGCGCCTTGTATTTTTTTTTTTTTTAATTTCTCTAGGAGACAGCTTCATGCCAACTGGTTACGTGGACATAAAGAAGGTACTATGAATTTGATTTTCTTCAGCTTAGCTGTGTTGTACTCCAGTGAACTCCCAAAACTCCAAGTGAGCCAGAGTCACTGTGCCTACATTGATCCTGGGACTCAATGCTGGCAGCCTGCCACCAGGGGAACCACAAGCAGCAACATTGTCTTGGGGAACTCTCTACCATATATAGAAAACTGGGCTTTAGTCATCACACACTACTTATGTGTGTTATAGTGTCAGTAATCCCATAGGTTGATATTTAACATTGTTTATGTTATATAAAATTCTAGTGCCAACATAAGACCCAATTTATCTCCATAGCTCCTCCTTTTCTGTTTCAATGGCAGAATTATGTCCTCCTTAACTGTATGGCTAGGTACTCTAATTCCAGCACACCTCTAACACTGGGACTATTCAGAAAATATCACACAGATCAAGACAGAATGCTCTTACAGTATTATCCAGCAGGCATTTTTAATTTCAGAGACATTTTTAATGCATAAAAAGACATTTTAGGATGACATAAAAGTAGATGGAATATGATATACTGTTCAGAATTTGCATATGGGAAGGTAGTAAGTGAAAAACCCTGAATGGAGAGAAAGCCCAGTTATTGGGGTATCTTTTTCAGGGTTGTGTGTCTGAATAATTTACAAAAGATGAAGAAGTTGCCTCTAGTTAAACCAATAATGGAAGTTCAGGAGGAAGAACTATCACTGATTTATATATTTTTCATATTCTATTGCATGTGACAATTTAATTATGTAAAACAAGACCCATGAAAACAAATAGCCAAGAAAAACTTCTATCCCAGGCCAACAGTGCTTTCCATGGTAGCCCTTGTACAGTCCTGGTATACCCAAAACATCTTCAGGTCTCCATACAAACCACAGTCCATCTTCCAAAGCCTCTTCTAGCCTATCAGGGCATCACACCCTGCCTCATTCTGCATTTCAGCACCGGCTCCTGGAACCGTGTGCAATTCATGACCACTTCATGCATTTTTTCATGCTTCCCAAACTAATACCAGGTGTGCAGGACACAGCCATATTCTTAATTCAGGGATGAAAATCATAACCTTGAAAAGTAGGTTCTTTCTCCAGTTAACCCTTTCCAAAAGAGTTTGCATTTTTATCATAGTATTTCCTCAGGCATCCTGTTGGCCTGGGATGGAAGTTTTCCCTGGCTACTCTGCCCAACTGAAGAGGTAGAATTGGAAAATCTGGAGACTCACTCTCAGGTTATATTGAACTTGAACTGCAGAAGTTTGATGATTGCTGATGGTGGTTAAGTTTGCATTGTTCTAGTCTCTCCTTGCTATGCCTTTTACCAGTTTAAAATGTATAATCTGTGCCTTATGTGTTGAAAGTATTTAACTTGTTTGATTTTCCAGGACTCACTATCTTAAGTTGGTCAAGACTGTGGGGACCTTTGAAACTGGACTGAATACAATTTACAATGTGTGATAGTTTTAAATCTATTGGGGGCCAGGGACAGAATGTAGTAGTTTGAATAGATGGCCCCCAATATATTCAGTGTTTTATTAGTTTGTAGTTTGCATCTTCAGCCACCTGGCTGGAGGCAGTGTCACTGGGGGATATTAAGGTGTGGTGATGGGTTTATGATTTCAATCTAAAGATATGCAAAGTGTGCCTAGTTGGAGTTTCTAAAGTGTGCTCTGCTATGTGGATTTTGGCTTGTGGCTTCTCTCTGTTTGGTCCTATGAAAGCAGGCCAGCTTCTTCTGCTATTATGGAACTTCCCCTGGATCTGTAAGCTATAATAAAACCCTTCCTCTTTAAAAAAAATAGAAAACTCTCTCTTGACCTCATGATTAAATAACGAGACTCACAGAATCTGAGTTGAGGATTGTTTTTTTTTTTTTTTCTCCATAATGTAGAATTCATGTAAGAAATATTGAGCCAGGTATATGGTTCCTCATACAGAGCTTGTCTAACATGTGTGAATACTTTAGTTCAATCTTTCAGTGATCCAAAAACTAATTTATATGTTAGTCTGCTCTTAATGAATCAGAATCCTTGCCTTCCACTATGGGCAAAGGAATAAGGGAACAGAAAATAAATAAATTGATTGTTTTTCAAATTTATCAAGTGCATTTATGATGTGGAGTAAAAGAGAAAAGAAAAAAATGGCAGAAGAAAGATATATCAACTTTTAATATATTTCTGAGAAAAGACTCTACAGAGAAGGTGATGTGTAAACAAAGATTTGAAGGAAATAAGAGGGAAGGAGGTGCATGTCCATGATTAAAACAGTCAGTAATCAAGTACAAGACTGGAGGGCTGTAATATTCTCTGGGTATTTGTGAAAGTTACATTGCTGGAGTGAGCAAAGATGAGCATATGAATAATGAATAACCACATGTAAATGACCCTGAAGTTATTTAAGGAACAGAATGTGAACAGAAGAAAGATATGATCTGTCACACAACTTAAATGTTTACTGTACTATTCCATTGAAAATGATTTGTAGGAAGCAGGGGAGAAATAACAAGAACCATTAACAATAATGAATTATTGATTTAGATAAGAGATGATACCACATGTGTGCTCGAGGTTAGAGGGGGTAGTGAGACATGATATTTGAATAATTAAATTTAAAAAAACTGTTGAAGTGGATGTGAGATATAAAATAATAAAGGAGGTGTGAACAACCCTACACATTAGCCTAAGCATCTGGAAATATGAAGTTCTATTTAGTGGCATAGTAACAACTTCAGGAAAACAAATTGAAGGCAGATTTGCATATGAAAATTACAATGATAGCTTCTTGTTACTACGACAAACATCAAAACAGAAACACCCTTCTTAGAGTAAAGAGTTTAGTTCAGGCTTGCACATTCAAGAGGAACATTATCAAAAATATGCAGAAGAATATGGTCCACTTTCATAGAACCAAACAAAGAAATATTACAAAATAGCTATCAGACACCCAGAGCCAGCACCAAGAACAGGAAGAACTCAAAACTGACTCTGAACACATCTTAGGGCTAGACTCAAAGATCCACCCCAGTGACATGTCCTCCAAGTTACAAAGTCAATATGAGACTATGGGGCCATGCATTCAAACAACCAAATGACAATAAAATGTCATTGCAGATATTTAGTAGTTAATAGAATATATAAGTCAAGAGTTGAAGGGAGCTGTTTGTGTGAATGGAACAGAGTGGGTATCTTGCAGAGAGATAATTTAGAAAGTAATAAGACTTAAGCAAATTAAAAACTAACACTTTTCCTTTACTCTGATTCTGTGAAAATTAAGCACTTTACATACCATAGCTGGAAAGATAATAAAAATAGATGTGAACAACTAACCTTCATGTCTTGTGATTCAAGCTAAACTAATATGGTTCCCTTAATTGGTCCTTATGCACAAAATAACACAACTTTGAGTATTTCTCATAAACTTGGACTCCATATCTAGAAGACGGTATCTTACTATCTGAATATATATATCATGAATTCTGTGAATAAAATGATTGTGATGATTAATCTTGACTTAGAATCCCTTGGGAAACGAACCTCTGTGCACATCTTTGAGGAGATTTTTAGATTGGATAAGATGAAGTGAAATACCCACCCTGAATATGGATATACTAATATGGATATACTGGCTGGCCAGGTTGCTGAGATTACATTTTCATGCCACCATCCTTGGCATTTTTACTTAGGTTCTAAGAACCCAAACTTCATGCTTGGAGGCAAGCATGTCACTGACTGAGCTATTACCCCAGACCCAATCATTATTGGTGACTAGAAAAGTTTCTCCACTTCCCAAAATGACATCTGGAATGACATGAGAAGATATTTATACTGACACTGCACAGAACCTGTCAACCTGGGATGCATGTTAGAAACAGCAACTATGGCCCAGATTCCATGCCAAAACAAATAGGCTAGGCTTGGAGACAACACTTAGGGTTCTGTGTTTGTTTCTTTTAATTCTCTGGTATTTTTTATTGCTTAGAATCACTGATCAAGAGGTTGTGGAGATGGAAAAAGAAAGGAAGACAGAAGAAGGGAAGAGAAATGGAGGAGAGAAAATATGAATCCCAGATGGAAGAAATAA
This sequence comes from Orientallactaga sibirica, assembly GCA_036365145.1. Lineage (NCBI taxonomy): Eukaryota > Metazoa > Chordata > Mammalia > Rodentia > Dipodidae > Orientallactaga > Orientallactaga sibirica. Next base: position 22,297,837 of record JAEOAD010000033.1, read on the forward strand.
AATACTTGATTCAAGAAAGGGTGATCTGTCATGTATAGATAGTCTACTGACAGGCCATAAAAATGAGTAATAAACCTTGGTCATTGAATTTAACAATGTCATTGTCTTTGTAAATTTATACAAAATGATTCAAACATGTCACAGTGAAGGAGGTTCAGGAGAAAGTTAGCTTCTTCTAGGCAGTTTCAGTTAGGGATAGGAGCCCAACGAGAATGGAAAGAAACCATGCCACCTTAGCAGGAATGAAACTCATGTCTGATCCAGTTTCATGCACAACATCTGCTTCTTCCACTCTTATACACTAACTAGGTGAACAGACAAACCAATTGGGTCTTCCCCTTACATGCCTGAATCTGATGGAAGAATCCATTTTCAATGGATTACAATGGCTTTCCTTGCTGTTTCCACATCTCTCTGCCATGTGTTCTCTACCTGGACACACATAAATCTGTCTTACCTCTGCCCACCTCCAGCCAGGCTGTGTGTGGGAGAACAGAGCACTGTTCTTGGCTTACATAATTTTCTGTTTGTTTCTGCTTTATCCTTTGAGGTAACTTCTCACTCTAATTACATGCATGATTTTCCTCTGATCACTGAGTTTACCCCATGTGTATTTCCTTTACACTCTAGTTCTATTATATGGCTATTTCTTCTAAACTGTGGGCCTGTTACTTGTGTAATATTTCTAAACCAGGGGCAGCCATGATATAACTGTCTTTACTACCCATTTCTCACTGCCATTGTTCCTTCCACCCCACCTCCCCACTCTTTCCTATTCTTAAACCATCCCTACTTACTCTGAACTTTCTTCCATGGGCGGATAGGAACCAGTTAGCTGAAGGATTAATTTGTTTTTTCAAATGAGATAAATGATCTTATTTTTATTATAAATTGAAAGACATCACACTTTGATTTCGTTTCAGATCATATAAATATTTCACCTTAGATTAAAAGATAATCCTGAATGTATAGTTAACAATGAAACCATTAGAAACCCTTAGTTACTCTCCTTTTATGGCCATTTTCTGTTCAAATATTTTCATAGATCTATCAAAGATCAGAATCTGGGGCATCTGAACTCAACTGGTTTTGAATGCATGCCTAGTAAGGCAAACTGTGTTCTCTAAGTGAACCTTGAGGGAGAATCCCTTATTTACTATCTTATGTCTATCCATAGCTGGTTGCACATAGAATTAAAACCAAATGCATCATGATCAGGAATGTGTGAAGTAGTTAGGAATTTATGTAACTCAAGCCAGTTAATCAAAATAGAGTGTCATTCAACCTCTGCCCCTTGGCAACTAACCCCTCATTTTGTGGACTCATTAAAAAGAAGCTTGGGACAATATTCTTGGGCCCTTATGTACTTCCCCACTCATGTGGCCCACTCTTTATTTGAGCAGTGTATTTCAACTTTTACTATTGCTTGTTTGTACTATTACTTATTGTATTAGTATTTCTTATTGTAGCATTTATTGCTTCATTGAAGTTTGTGTGTGTTTTACAATTCTTTCAATAAGGCACCAAGGACTTGGAAACACCCAGTCAGAGACCACTGGTAATGAGACCTGTAGGATATTCATCCACTGTCATCCAGACTTTATTCTCTGAATAAAGTGCAGCTCTAAGATTCAATCCTTGTCTCTGATTATTGGCTTCTATAAATGATAGTCAGCACAGATGGAATTCTGTTTTTAATCAGAACGGTAAAGGAGAACTTGATTGGGGATGTAACTTAGTAGCACAGCATATGCCTTGAATGTGTGAGACCATGGGTGTATACCTAGTACTAAGAAACAATGAAAGAAACCAACTAAAAGGTGGTGTAACAAGAATTTGTGTAATTTCAAGGTAGTAATAATTATGAAAATTGAGGGAATTTTAAATAAGTAATGTAAGAAATGAGAGCAAGAGGGTTGTGAGGAAGAGCAAAACATGAGGGTCAGGCTCTGTTGTCTTAAGTCCTGGAGGAAGAAAATACTTTAAGGGAAATAATATACTTTAGGATGGGCTGGAAAGATGTCTCAGTAGTTAAAGCACTTAATTGCAATGCCTTCCTACTTGGGTTTAATTGTCCAGCCACCCATATAAAGTCAGATGGGCTTATTTTTGCAGAGGCAAGTGATTCTCACTCACCTATAACACACACACACACACACACACACACACACACACACTACTAAATAAAAAAAAAATTGAAAGAAAAGAAAAATACTTTAGGAGTTGGGTTACTAATTCAGTGAACTGGAAAATCTTGCCTCATTTCTAGATAATTATCTTTGCTCAGGATGACATTGTGCATTGCTTTGTTTTTTAATATTATTCCTGGTGGAGAATGCATTACTTATTTTCCTATCACATTGAGCATCCCCTCCCCCTTTTGGAGTAGGTTCAATCTCAAGGCATTTTCTCTCCTTGTCACTCCCTGGCTTTCCTTGTGGAATAGGGCTGTTCCTCTAACAATTATAACAGGGATATTTCTATCAGAAAGCAGCAACTCAAAAGAAGTGGCCAGAGAGAGAACTGGCATGTATACCTGAAGAAATGATGCTTAGTTTCCTGAAGGCACCTCACATATTGATAATATTGCTAAGAGCAAATGAGGAAAAGAAGTGACCACTCAGAACAGAGAAGGTTTGAGGAAAGGGCTTTAGCTAAAAGTAACATCTGTCAGGAAGACTGCATTAGCTTTAAGAATTGTCTCTGATTTTCATCCAGGCAAGGCCATTAGCTGCCAACTACAACACTTACAGAAGACAGTGACTGAAAAAAAAAACCTGGGTATCCTGTCAAAGAAAATTGCAGTGGCCAATGTAAACAATGAGGGGCATGTGATTTAAGTTTATTGTGACTGATGTCAAGGGGATTTCAACAAAGGGAAGAGAGGGACTTCTGACAAAACCAAAGCAATGTAATCTTTAGCACAGGGTGAGCTGTTGGAAAAGAACTGGAGGATGTACGGAGACTTGGGTCTAGTTATTAGACCATCTGTTTGCTCATTAGTGGTCACTGAAATTATGGTCCTATTTTCTGACAGAGATGCTACTGTTTACACTAGGGATGCTACAAAGGGATGTTACCCATGTCCTCAAAAAGACATTCCTTGGGTCTGGTGTGAGACCTGGTGAAAATAAATATCTTAAAGGAGAAGAGAAATGATTTATAATTGCATGTGTCCTAAGCAAAAGAAAATCACAAGCCTGGAATTAAAAAGGAAGCTGCTTACAGGATTATAAAGCAGAGGAGAGGGGCATCAAGGCCATTTTTGTTTTTTGGGTTTTTTTTTTTTTTATTTATATTATCCTGATTTTACATTCATAGTATTGGATCCATTGTCCTCCTCCCTGTCCTCCCACTTTCAAAGGGACCCTCATCAATGGAGAATGTGGGTTGTGCATTGTGAGGTTAGTCAAGAGTTCTGGGGTGTAGGCCCCAGTCTCTGTGCATAATGCCCCAACTTGTGACTCTAATAATCTTTCCACCCCCTCTTCCGCAAGTTTCCCTGAGCCACATTGGGGTCATTTTATTTAAGGCCATTTTGGTCCAACACTTCCTTTCAAAGCTCACTCTATAAATGATCCACCTCATGGCACTAAGCAGTCATACAAACCAAGGACTTTGAGAATCTTGAATGTTGCTGATCTAAAAAGAAGGACTTCTGTCTGGATTACAGGTAGACTAAACCGTTGGTACTTGCTGAAAAACCTAGCGCTAGCCACAGTTTCACATTAGTCTCTACTTTTCATTATAATGTATACATTCCTGCCCCTGTTCCACACTGGAGTGAGAACAGAGCTGGTAAATTCCCATCATCCCATAAAGTGGAATACCTGAGCACAGAGAAGTACTCATCAAAAAACATTTATTGAATGTAGGTGTAGAATTTTTCAAGCATCCTATGGGAAAAATAAAATTTGTTGTCAGAATCAAAAGTTATGATTCTTATAAATTAAATGTGTGCAGTAGGGTTCTATGTGTCCTTAAATTATAACAGAACACATTTGATGATTTCCAGAACTTTATCTTTGTAACTTTTTACTCCTTGATTTGGATCAGGTTAATTTTTTATTTTATTTTACTCTGTTGTTTTGTTTACTTTTTAGTTTTCTTACTTGCCAGGAAAGACTATGAAACTGTAAATGTCTAATTATTTTTGGTATTTCTCTGAATAGTCTTAAAGTTTTTTAAAGACATTTGGATTTAGAAAATTCTTTCTCTCACATTGTTATTCCTTCTTATATTTTCCTTTTACTACTTTACATTCCTGTCACTTTCCTACCTTTTTCCTTAATAGGAGTTTAGGTGTTACTACCTGAACCACTTAGAAGGATAGCTGCCATGTGTCATATGCTTAATTTGACGAGTTTCTCAAAGTGCTTTTTTTAATTGCTCATTAAAATTGAAAGTGATCTTTCAACTATACGTTTTCGCTCCATCAGGCTAGTGAAGACATGGCAGATCACTGAATTCCTGTAAAAGACACAAGCATGTGGCTAGGTGTGATTAGAACATCAATACCCATGGGCATTTCATCTTACAGATATGTCTCATGGTCAAAGAATATAGACAGAAACTTGCTGTACAGGGTGAGACTTAACTCCAGAGTGCTCTGGAAAAGTACCCATGACAGGTTGCAAACTAATTGTTAGTGAACTCTTCAAGCCTGCACATGAGAATCTTACTGCATACTTAGATAATAAAATTCACTCCAAGTCTTTACTACTTAGTTGTTACTGTCATTTTCACAGAAGTTATTTTTAGATGGAAATACCAAAATACAATGACATTTTTCCAGCAGAAAGTTTTAAAAACTGCTAGAAATACAACTTATACCTATTTATTTGGCTGCAAGTCTGTTATCATCATTGCACTTTAAAATATTTTCCTTAACCTCAGAAATCCCAATTCTTTATCATCTTTGGTATGGGTTGATTAAATTAGTATGTGGATATTCTAATGCCAAAGTATGAAATGACAGAGACAGGAAATAAGTGGAAAGGAATGAAATAACTGAACTCAAAATCAAGGTCATTATATACTGCTTACCTCCTGTGATATAAATTATCCAATTCCAATACAAAGATTGACATTGAGAAAAATGCCTTTTGTAATCCTGAAGATCATCTTGTTACTGAAAGGTGTCTCTATGTGATCCATTGTTAATAGTGGGCAGGATTGTCCTAATCCATTATTCCCTCTTTCAGCAGCTTGAGGAGTTCCTTTTTCAGAGAATTCCACCCTGTCAGAAAAAAAAAAGACAGAATGAATCCTACTGGGAGCTAGCTAGCAAATAAAAGTTGGAAACTTTAATTAACAAATAGAAACAAAGATACTCCAGGAAAAAGAACAAGAGACATACACACCTGCTAGAACAGATGTGGGGTTTTCCTGAGTTAGAGTCACCAAGGGAAAGCCTAAGATGTCTCTTATTGTGGGAAAAGGCTTATCAAAGGAGGTTCCACTTATGTGTCATTGTAATTAGTACATATAGGGGTTCTGGTGGCTCTTCTTGCAGCCCAAAAGGCTGCTCAGAAACCATCCCTCCCTTCTCTCTAACAGTGTTCAAGTAGTGTTTGTAACAAGGTTAAAAATTAAAGAATTTCTATCAGTAAACAAAGTTGATGAAGATATTGTCCCAGAACTAGGAAAGAGAATGGTGGATGCTAAAGGTTTATGGTAATATCTTAGTGGGCCCTTTGGCCTCCCATCAGCAGTGTTTGTCATCTGAAGTTGTTTGAAGTCTGTAGATTTGTGTCTCTTTTCAGTGGTGTTACTTGCTTTCTAGGAAGACTGTGCTCATTGTCTTATCATCCGGAAGAATAACCAACACAGGCATACAAATAGCAACAAAATACAGTTTTATTAAGAAGTAAAAGTGAAAAGCTCTCTGAAGTAGAGAGGGGGTCTCAAAGGGATTGCCAGTGTGGCTCTTTGGACCAGGGCTTTTATGCACTGAGCATGAGTTCATCCTGGGCAATATGGAAATTAGACATTAGGTTAGGATGAATATTAGGGGTTAAGTATATATACGTTTAGAGGAAAAACACAGCCTCAACAAAAGCCCTCTGAAATGTTCCAAGATAGAGAATATCCAGGAAGTGAAGAGGACAGAGGACTGGTGTCCAGCAGTCTCGATGACTCAGGGCTCATTGGAGTTTAGCTGCTAGACTGCAGTTTCCTTCTGTCTCATCATGGGAGGCTGTATCCATAACCAGCTACCTGCAAAATGAGATTACCTTCTCATAATCTTCTATTCTTTATCAAAAGTAGATCAGAATTCAAGGAAAGAGTCTGGGCCTCTCTTCCCATGTCATTATCATTTTTCCCCTATCTTTCTGTCTTCCCTTAGTATGGCACACTAGTCTAGGTTTTCTGTGTCTCCAACAAAGAATTGAGCAAGACATTTCTTTTCTTTTCTTTTATTTATTAGAGAAAGGGAGAGTGAGAGAGAATGTGAATGGGTGTGCCAGGGGCACTAGCCACTGCAAACAAACTCTAGATGCATGCGCCACCATGTGCATCTTGCTTATGTGGAACTTGGAGAATCAAATCAGGGTCCTTAGGCTTTGCAGGCAAATGTCTTAACCACTAAGCCATCTCCCCAGTCTGAGTCCATTCCCTTTTGGAGGTTCTTAATCTTGATGAAATAATTTAAGAAAAAAACTCAAAAGGAAGGTTGAGGACCATTTTGCTAGAGTTTGAGAGAAAAACTCAAAGGGCTAGCAAGCTGTAAATCTCAGCATCTTCCAGAAGGAGGTAGACAGAAAAGAGAAAGACAGAAAGTCATGTATTTGAGTTACAGCAGCAATGAAGTTGGGCAAACAGTTGCAGATGCTATTCTTCAGAGAAAGAGTGAAAATGTGCAACTTGTCATGGTAAACAGGCTTAGGATTTTCATAGGTGTGATGGTTTGGATGTGTATGTGTGTCCCCATAGACTCAAGAATTTTATTTTATTTTTTGGTTTTTCAAGGTAGGGTCTCACTCTGGCCCTGGCTGATCTGGAATTAACTGTGTATTCTCAGGGTGGCCTTGAACTCACGGTGATCCTCCTACCTCTGCCTCCCGAGTGCTGGGATTAAAGGCGTGTGCCACCATGCCCTGCTCAAGAATTTTTGATTAAGGTTAAACTTTCTATTTATTTCTTCAGCACACTATTGGAGGAGGTGTCACTGGGGGTGCATCTTCTAGCCCAGTCCTAAAGTTGTGTAAAGATGCAGTTTGAGCTCTGACTGTTCATGTTTGCTGGCTGTTTTGCTGTGTCTCTTTGCTATGCACCTATGGATGTAAGCCAGCTTCTTCTGCCTGAATTTTGTAAGCATGAAATTCATCTTTTCCTCCCATAAGCTAATTCTGGTTGGGTGTTTGTCCCCGCAACAAGAAAGTAGTTGTAACAGTAGGTTTCAAAAGCAGAGAGAAAGGAGAAAAGGAAAACTTATAGTATAAGGTTAGAACTCAGAAAAAGCAGGAAGGCTTACAGTGAAGATTTGTAAGCAATTGCCTTGGTATTAGGGGATCCTGGGATGTGTAAGTGCATTACTGCATTAAGGATATGCACTATAGTTCCCTGAAAAGCATTTACTTTGGACAAACCTGGATGGGGTGAAAGAGCACTGGTGATCACAGAGAGATGGAATATTGAAGTCAGAGCCAAATTACGTTGGGCTACCATTACCCTCTTAAAACCATTTATTGTCCCTTGGTGTCTGACCTAATATCCCTGTGACTATCAGTTATTCAGGTCAAAACTTTGTGGACTATATTAACAGACCATCAGCTTCTACCAACCGAAAGGCTAAGAATGTCATCAGATAATATCTGAAACTATAGCAGAAATTTCCCCATTTTGCTGTTCAGGCCATCCTCATGTTTCCACCAATGTATTTGAAAAGTGCCTTGGTTTATGAGACTTTTGTTCTGTAACTATAAAACCTTCATGAAATTATTAATACACTGGAATGTGGAATTTTAGATAACCCAAATCTTTGCTCCAGGCCATGGTCTCTCATATTTGGTTCCAGAATAAGCTGTCTCTCTCTTGTTTTCTTTGAGGTGAGGGATGCATGTTTTTGTCAACAGGGGATAATTACTCCATTGCCTTAGAATATCCTCATATGAATAGGTTCTCTGGAGGGGTGATCTCCTGTTTGGATGACTGATAGGCCCAGTTGTATTAACTCTTAAGGACATTACTTAATAATATATAATATTCTAATCTTTGGGGTAGATTAGAATGTCAGGTCATCACCATGGGTCAGAAGAAGAATTCAGATTCTTATTCTGACCAAAGGAGGTAGCTTTCCCTTAATAGACCTCACCTACTTTCTCCCTTTTCATATGGTATTTTAAATATTAAGGAGGTAGAATCCTGATACATTTTGACCAGAAACAGGAGGTGATGTCCAAAGCTGATCATGAGGGTGGGTTCTATTTTCAATAGCCTTTAGCTTGCCTGTCTAACTACCTGTCTCTGTTTAAATTATTATTATTATTTTTAATGAAAAGCAGTTTCAGTGAGGGCTTATATGGAAACTACCAGGAAAAGTCAGTAGCTGGAAAAGTCTGACTGAGATGAATGTTATTAAGAAGCAAAGCTGCTTGTCAAGATCAGTTAGAAACAAAACTGTTTTTTGAGCACATGCCAACATTATTGAAAGTCCAGGCACATATAATTCTGTTGCAATTGTAATGATACCACTTTGAAGCAAAATTGCTAATTTCTAAGTGTTTGAAGTCTAATATGTACTAAAAGATTACTACTAAATTAAAAGGAATCCAATAATTGAGAGCCAGTTCAAGATTAAAAACGTATATAGATGCAGAGTAAAATGAAAGTAACACCCAAAAGCACCTGGATTTGTTAGATCACTTCTACCTGCAGAAGTTATTCAGATAATTGACATTTATTCAGTTAAGTGAGCTATCTTCCATTTTGACAATTTTAATGGATATCATTCAAAAGTGAATTACATACAAAGAAGTGCCTTATTAAATAAAGGAAGTGAGTATCACCACAATGTCCTTTGATGACCTTGGGTCAGGCAGTAGCACAGTGGAAAAAGTAAGATCTTGATGTTTAGATGGATTTAAGAGCAGGTTCATGTAGTCACCTACATTAAATAAGTTACTCTCTCCTCTTCCTATAACTGGAAACAAAAATATGCCTTTTAATATTATCACTAATATAAAATAATGAGATATGTATAAATAATTAGCACCTATTAAGTATTCAAAATGATAATAACCAGATTAGGTGATAGAATATCATCAGCAGGCTCCTGAAACATTGAGGATGAAGCCCTCTCCTTATCAGTTCTAGACTCCTTCATTTCCCTGGTCCACTAATTTTAACAAAGGGAAACATCATAATTTCCCCTTCCTAACATTAATGTAACATATGATAGGAAGGAAGGTGGCTCTTTTTAGGCCCATTAGGGGAAATCTACTTCTTATTGGATAGATCATGTCTGGCCCTGTGTAGGCTTGAAATTTTAAATGATGTAAAGCATAATATTCCAGGATGAGGATTTAGCTCAGTTGGCAAAGTACTTGTCTAGCACACATAAGGTCCCAAGTACCATTTCTAGAAATGCATAAAACTGAAATTGAATCATACACTGGCAATCTCAACAATTGGGAGTAGGTGGGAGAATTTGAAGTTCAAGGTTATCCTCAGATACTCAGAAAATTTGAGGCCAGACTGGGATACAAATAAAACATAACAGCAATTACAACAAAATCTAAGATCCCAAAGACATATTACAATGGTTTATATTGATTGTCAACTTGGCAGGACCTAGAATCACATATGACAGATAAGATTAGGTTAATTGAGCCTGGCATGGTGGTGCATGCCTTTGATCCCAGCACTTGGGAGGCAGAGGTAGGAGGATTGCCATGAGTTCACGGCCACCCCGAGACTATATAGTAAATTCCAAGTCAGCCTGGGCTAGTGTGAAACCCTACCTTGAAAAAGAAAAAAAAAAAAAAAAAAGATTAGGTTAATTGATGTTGAAAGACCCACTTTAACTGTAGGTGGGACAATTTCATATGCTGGTGTTCTGGACTGTATAACAAGGACATAACTGGTTGGACTCTAACCCAGGAGTTAGGGTGTTAGACTACAGTGGTCACATAAAATTTCCCTGGAGCCAGTAGCCTCCAGGTTCTTGTCTTATAAATTCAAAGAAATGAAATCCATATACCCATGGTTAAAATTTTGAGATTTTATTATATTGCAGGTAGAACTTAAGAAAAGGAAGGAAGGCAAAGCTCCCATAAGGCAGAAGGTGTTTCAGAATATGGAAAAGCCCATCTAGAGACATAATCTAGGTTCTAAATAGAGGCAGAATTGACCAGCCCTTAAGCCAAAACTCTTTTTATGAAAAAACTAGAAGAAGACACACATGAATGGATGAATGAAATCCTGAATAAATTCAAAGTGGACACACACACACACACACACACACACACACACACAAAAGGAAGATGTGTAACAAGGAATTAAAGAATAACTCAATAAAGATGTAGAAATCCTGAAGAAAAACTGAACTGAAATAAAGCTGGAATACAGAAAGTCAAATAAAAAGCTCTGCAGAGAACTTCAAAACTTCAACAATAGAATGGGTGAAGTGGAAAACAGAATGCCCAACCCTGAAGACAAAGAAGAATAGGATCAATTGGCTAAAACCAATGAAAAGTTAAAGTAAAATAACAAGAACATGAGAGAAATGTACAAAATCTTGACAAGACCAAATTTACTAAATATGGACAAAACAAGGAGAATAACAAGACCAATGCCATAGAAAATACATTTAATAAAAATAAAATAAATTTTCTCAACTCTAGCATAAGAAATACATCCATGTACAAAAGGCAAATACAGATACAAGTATATATGAGCAGAAAAGAAATTCTCTACTTCATATTATGCTCAAAACCATAAACACAGAGAAAAATAAAGTGAACTTAAAGCTGTAAGAGACAAACAGCTTATCACATATAAAATATACCCATCAGAATCAGAGCCATTTTTTTTTTTTTCAGCAGAAATGCTAAAAGCCAGGAGGGCTAGGAATGACATATTTCAAGTATTGAAATTCCACAGCTGAATTCCTCAGGTCCTCCCCTTCTCCTGCTTTGCCTTTGTATCTCTCTGGATTCCTAGCTCAGCCATGCTGGTAGTGAATTCATAATTCACAAGGTTATGTATATTCTGCCACTTGTCTGGGTTGTTAGCCTAGCTGTGCTGGAGCCAGTTGTTAGGGAGTGAGTTCCACACAGACAACATAGATTCTAAGCAAAAAGTAATCAAAAGAGATAAAGAAGGACACTTCATATTTATCAAGGTAACAATTAAACAAGATGATATTACAACCTGAAACACAATATACATGAAACACAATGATAATGAATTTTATAAAGCAAAATCTGCTAGACATTAAATAAGAAATAAATACCAACATGATAATGTCCAGCCTTAAGGTGTGTCTGGGGTAGTATCTGATTTCCAGCACAAAGCTATACATAGAGGTTTGAGTTCTGACTTTGTCCTACCTGCTGTTTTCTATACATATATGTGTGCTTGTTACTTTCTGTGTTTGCTGGCTAGTGGTGGCTTGTGTTTGCTGGGATGTATGGAAGCATCTTTTTATGCCACTGATGGAACTTCCCCTTGGTTCTGTAAGCTTGAAATAAATCCTTTCCTTTCCTCCTCAAAACTGTGCCTGACTTGGATGTTCATCCTAGAAATGTGAAGCTAACTACAACAATAGCCAAAAACTTTCCTCACTGCTGGTGGTATCACAATAACTGATTTCAAAATATCCTACAAATTCATAGTATATATGACAACAATATGGTATTGGCACAAAGAATAGAAACCTAGATCCTTGGAGTGTTGCTAAAGACTCCACATACTTGTGCTGCAAGGACACTGAGAAATCCTGCTAGAGCTGAGCTGAAAACCTCCTCCATGTAGACCAGCCGACAGAGAGCTAGAAAAAGTTATGCTACATGCAATTCAATGGGAGAGAGACAAATCACCAGTGCAGATACTCAACAGTGGTCACTGCAAGCCTTAAATTTGGTCAGCCAGGCCAAATGAGCCAACAGGTGCAATAGTGGCATGTCTTTTATGGGAGAAAACAACCACTCTCTAATTGGGCTTGAAGCCTGCTCCACAGGAGGGAAATGCATTCCAGATACTGAAAACCTATGACAGGGGTAATCATAAGCCCTAGGGGTGTAATGTCTCTGGGGTCTGACTAAATGTATATACTATATTCTCCAAACTGTGTGGTAAGCACTTCTCTTAATGTTCACACTAATATATTAATGCTACTCTCACTTTTGGTTAGAGAAGCTTCTCTTTTCTGACAGTGATGACCTTGGGATGACTCAGAAGGCACCATGGTGCTGAGAAGAAGTGACAGAGGTGTGCTCGACAGTGAAATATCTCTATCACACCTTCCAAGGCTCAGGTCCATTGAGGAAAAGGTGGCAGAATGGAAGACCAAAGGAAGGGTAATTCTTGTTACAATGTATTCCTCCAGAAACACAGTGGCCTGGATATCCATGACTTTGCAGTGCCTGAAACTACCTACAGATGACCATCATAATAGAAGAAAAAGATGATGACATCCAAGTAAAAGAGAGACTGATTGAAAGGAAGAAGGGGTATGATGGAGAGTGGAGTTTCAAAGAGGAAAGTGGGGAGGGTGAGAATTACCATGGGTTATTGTCAATAAATATGGAAGTTGTTAATAAAAAATTAAAAAACAACTACTTTGCGATTCCATCTCACTGTAGTCAGAATGGCCATCATTAAAAAAAAAAAAAAATCAAGTGATAACAAAGGCTGGTGAGGGAGTGGGAAAGATGAAGCCTCATTTCCTGTTGATGGGAGTGCAAACTTGTACAACCACTGTGTAAATCAGTATGGATTTTCTAAAATATTGAAAAATAGATTTACCAAATAAACTAGCTATACCACTATAGGGTACATGATTTAAAGATCACACCTACTGATTATGGGTGGACAAAGGAGCTTCAGTGACCAGACAGATCCCTATAAGACAACAGGCACTGATAATTGAAAGTCATCTTGACATCTACATTCATCAATATTGAGGATAGGGGCAGGGCACTAATAGCAGTTGCTATATTCCTTTAAGCCAAAATGATAATTAGCACTGGTGATGCCTAGAGTAAATATTAATGTTTTCCCTAATGTCACAATTTCAATTTGTTCTACAAGATGATGAATGCATCTCCTAAAGTCCTGGAGAATTGGTATATGTCAAACAACACATGCTCTCTAATATATCATGTTCAGAAACTTATATTCCAATTTGCTGATTTGCTTTGTATATGATTTCACTCTGGCTATAGTAGCTAGACCATCATCAAAACATGCCAAATGTAATTAATTTTCCTTGTATAAATCTAAATCTATTTTCCTTGTGGAATGACACCATAGGCATATAGATTGAAAGTAAACATTATCTTGATAGAGACTGCTTTAGCTTGTCCTCTAAATAAAAATCTAGAAATTAAAAAAAGATCCTACTCTTTACTACAGAGTTACTTGCTCAACCATGTTTGTTGCTGCTCTATTCATAACAGCCAGGAAATATAATCAACCCAGATGTCCATCAACTGATGGATGGATAATGAAGATGTGGTACATATACACAAAGAGTTCCACCCAGTGGTCAGGAAAAAATGAAATTATGAAATGTGCAAGAAAATAGACGGACTTGGAATAAATCCACACTAAGCAAGGTTGCACAAGTTCAGAAAGACAAATGCTGTATGTTCTCTCTCATATGAGGATCCTAACATGTAATAGTTAACTTGTTTGTAAATTGGAATAAGTATTGGTAATATTGGTAAGGAAGCTTGGCAATAGGAGAAGCAAGGAGGGATGAGAGGAGGAGATACTTGACAGGCAAGTAGAGGGACAGAATACAAGGGATAGAAGGAGTAAGGAGAAGAGGCATATACACAAAACTTATGATGGCACAAATCAATACAATAAAACTTTCCTCTTCATTAACTAATTAAAAGATATAACTATTAATAAGAGAAGAGTGGAAACTTTGGTCAGAAATACATTGTAGAGGTAGAGAACTCTTTGCCCTAAAACTGTAGACTGTTGCTGGTAAATTCTCATGCCTGAATTGGTCAGGAAGGCCCTTGAGGCACCTAAAACAATGTAGGCCATTGCCAAAGCATTTGGTTACCCACCAGGTCTAAATGTTAAGAACTTATTGCCAAGAACACCACAGGCTTCACTTGTAGGATGTTGAGAGATCATGCTGGAGCTGAAACAGAAGCCTGCTTGCTGCTGACTAGCCCTCATAGTGATGAACAGTGGTTTGAAAACTTCTGGAGGATAATGGTCACCAACAGTGTGAAGAATCAGTGTATCCTACAAGCTACAAAGTCATCCAGGCATGTAAGATGAACACATCAGTCAGTAGTGGACTCAGGCTATGAAGGTAATAAAATGCTCTCTAATTGTGTTTAAGGCCTGATGAGCAGGAGAGAACTTATACTTGGTACTTAGAACCATGGCTTGGAAAGTCATAGATCCTAGAGGAAATCATCCAATGCTTTTTGGCTAAAAGGGAAGGCTATGACCATCAAAATTCTACTAAATGTGTGTGTTTATTCCCTTTCATCCATGCTGCTCTTACTTTTGGCCAGGGAATCAGCTTTTATATAGATGGCAGTTAATACAGAGAGACCTAAAACTCATCAGTAAGGCAAGAAAAGAAAGCTGACTGCCTAGAATGACATGAGTCATCTCTACAACATCTGTCATGACCAAGGAAATATAACAGAGGGGTAGGGTAATAAAATATGAGGGTTATATCTGCTTTACTGAGAACTTCATCAAATGAAAGGAGACATTGAGGAAACTCAAAACTCATCCAAGAAAACCAGATGCTGCTGAGAGCTCAACACTAACGGAGACCTTACAACACACCGTCGAGGTTCAGGGAATTGTCTAGATGAAGATGTGTAAAGAATGTAAGATTCTTCCACGTATGGGGCACATGCCTTTAATCCTAGCACTCAGGAGCAGAAGTAGGAGGATCCCTGTGACTACAGACTGAATTCTGGGTCAGTCTGGGTAGACTGAGACACTGCTTCAAAAAATAAATAAATAAATAAATAAATAAATAAATAAATAAATAAAATATTTAAAAGGGATAAATAAAATATTAAAAATGAATACCAATAATCCCACTGAAGAGGGTCCTTAGAGAAATGGTAGGAACATAAGAGTATAACCAAATGAGACTACAATAAATATGCAATATATTCATACAATCAAATTTTCAATTTAAAAATATAAAGAAAATGTAGGTCTTATGTTTAATATTGATTTTAAAAAACTAAAATTTGACAAACTAATAAACATAAGATAAATTGGAGAAAATAATTTTAAGAGAATGAATGACCTTCTTTTTATGTATAAGTTTCTTTTTTTTTTTTTTTTTTGTCTTGGCTGATTTTAAAGAAAAGTGAAAGAATTTAGATACATCTTATTAAGTGGCTAAATCCATTGAGAATGAAGTTAATGACATTTTAAGTTTTCACAATTACTTTAAATTATGTCCTCAATGAAGCACAAAGTAATCAGGATGTATCCTAACTGGATAGAAAAGAATGAGTGCAACACTTTTTAATAACCAATATAGAAATTAAAGTATATTCAAAATCTAAGATGCTTTTAAAAAGTATTCTTTTAGCAGGGTGTTGTGATGCATGCCTTTAATCTTGGCACTCAGGTGGCAAGGGTAGGAGGATTGCTGTGAGTTTGAGGACAGCCTGAGACTACATAGTGAATTCCAGGTCAGCCTGAGCTAGAGTGAGACACTACTTCAAAAAAAAAGGAGGGTGGCTGGAGATGTAGCATAGCATTTAAGGTGCTTGCCTATGAAACCTAAGGACCCATGTTTGATTCCCTAATATCCATGTAAATCCAGATGCACAAGGTGACACATGGGTCTACAGTTCATTTTCAGTGGCTAGAAGCTTGGTGCACCTATTCTTTCTCTTCTTCTCTCTCTCTGTTTCATTCTTTCTCTCTCTCAAATTAATAAATAATTTAAAACTTCTTTTTATTTTTTATTTGTTTAATATTTAATTTATTTGAGAAAGACAGAGAGAGAAAGAGGCAGGTAAAAGGGGAGAGAATGGGAGTACCAAGACATCTAGCCACTGCAATCAAACTTCAGACATATGTGCCACCTTGTGCATCTGGCTTTACGTGGGTACTGGTGATTCAAACCTGGGTCCCGAGGCTTGGCAGGCAAGCACCTTAACTGCTAAGACAGCTCTCCAGAGACATGGCTGCAATCTAGAAGACAGCCAGTCCCCAGACAGTTAACTCATCTAGTGCCAGAAGGTGTTACATGAGCTATTGGGGGAAAGTGGCCAACATCTGTCCTAGCAACTTGAGGTCTAAGGTACTCATAAGAAAACAACCTGAGTTGATGCTCACACTAGTCCAACAGTGGCACACAGCCATGGTGGGTAACCAACTGCTCTTGAATTGGCTAATAGATCCCCTCAGTGGAAAGGAACCCACAGGTGGAACTGGGAAATAAGTCAGAATCATATCCAGATAATGAGTTCACTCTCCAATATCAAGTTCCCACCAATCTTGGACTACAAGAGGGCTACACCTATTAAATTCTCTCTAAACTAACAATGGTTATTCTATTTATCTGGTCCTGACTTCACTCTCCATTGGAGAATCTGCTTCTCTTTCTCAGATGGGCATAGAGCCTGAGGAGAGTTTCAGCCCCTTGCACTTCCACCAGGGCCCCAGCTGAAACCATAGAGGAACTGGGGAAATAAGCAAGAGTGCTGCTTTCTTGGTGAACCTGGTATCAGCACAAGGGTGGAGGAGATAGACACAGGGGCCACTCAATTACTACCAAACCAGACATCCAAAAATCTAGATGATCCCAAGATCCCATCAATGAAGTAAATCTAAAATGAATTCTACATGGCTCAGGGAAATTTGTGGAAGAGGTGGCACAAATGGTATATATTTCAGGTGTATGTCATGCTGTTTTTATATGATTGTGAAAGTGTTATCAACTTCTAGAACAGTGGATTTCCTGTTTCAGCTCTCAATGGATTTAACTTAGGGGGCTGAAGTACTAGAAATATTAAGAGTCACCAAATATACTCCTTCAAGTCAGTGGTTCTTGATCTCATGTCACATGCTTTTGAGGCAGTGAAGAGTGCAAACAAGGGAGTGAGCAAGTGAGAGTAGATTTATTAAGGACACATTTAGATGTTCTCCCAACTGAGGGGACAACTGGAAACAGAGATGGGTAAGGGAAGGAGAGAGAGAGAGGGAGAGAGAGAGAGATCACCAATGACCTGCTCTGTTTGCCTGCCTACGATGGGATGAACCAGGGAGAAGTCTTCAGGTCTTGTGCATACTCCTTTATCCCAACTATGAGAATGATCCCTGGGATGGTTTGATGTCAAATGGACCACATAGCCTCAAGTTTTGGGGTTTAAGTTTCCTACTTAGTCCCCATCTGGTGGAGCCCTTGAGAGTGGGGTCTGGAGTAGGTGTGCTGAAAGTCACCTAATCAAGCCCATTGGAAATTCAGAGCTAGCTTGCTCTTGCTGCTCTCTCTCATCATTCTCCTGGTGTATGAAGTTGAGAACCAGTTGCATGCTGTCTCTACTATGAGGAAAGTTCCCATCAAAACTGCAAGCCTGAAATAATCCCCTTTCTCCAAGGAACTGGTTCTAGCTAAGTGCTTTGTCTGGAACCAAGAAGATAACTGCTACAATCACACATCAGAGTCATCCTGTCAATTCCCTCCTTTGTCTGCTTATACTCTTTCTGAAGGCTATTGCCTCAGTCTTTTTTTCTTTTTTGTCCTTGAACTACCTGTGAGTTGTAACAAGTTATTTGTCTGGCTTGTAATTCACCATGGACCTTGCCAGAACTGTATAGAGGAGCTAACTCCCGTCACATTCCTGCCTACAGAGAGGTACCCCAACTTCCATTAGAGGACAGGAGTGATTACTTCTTGCTACTGATTATGAGCATTATAGAGGATCAGTAGTCAGGAATATACCCTTGAGAGTCAGTCTAGGGGTTCCATCATAGAAATCAGACAGTATTTACATAGTGGGTTTTACTTGTAAAACCATCTTGTGTTTAATCTGTTTCAGTCTATAAGAGATAAAGAGGGTTATCTGTTTGACTAGGTATGGGGAAGAGGAGTACAGATTAATATCCACCAGAGCTCTGAGAAAGGGAGGAGCCACATCAGGTTAGGATTCTTTAGAGATTGTTTGTGCCAGAGTCTTACCCTGTCATTGATTTTCCCATAAATCAAGAAGAGAGGGATCTCACTATTAGAAGTGGCCAGGATGTCATATGAAATGAATAGGTTAGTCATCCACACACAATTACAATATAACTTAAGGCTCTTAGTGAAGGATACCTACGCTTGTTTCCATTTGAAATAAATATTGACATTGGTCAAGTACAGGATCTAGGATGGAGCAGGTAAGTCATTAAAGGGAGCAGGGATAAGAGAATCAAAAGAAAAGTAATTTCTCCAAATAAGGTGTTTTGTGTCTATTATTTAGAAGACAAGCCTTTATCTGTCTTTTGGAAGATCAATTTTCCTTCCTCAATAGCCTCAAACATATAGCACATATATGGATGATGACTCTTGTCTGCCTGGTTCAGTGACTCTAGGTCCGGGACTCCCTGCTTGATTATGGAGTGTAGGATACAGGGGCTTTTATCATCAGTGGAGTTGACAGGATTAAAGGCTGTGGTCATTTCTAACTAAATGCTAAAGATGGGGATGATGATAGTAATGACCCTACCAATATCATGTCTCCTTGAACTTGAATGACTGTGCTTCCAACAGTTTTTGGAGGGCCTGTTGAAAGTTACCCAGCAAGTTCACATGTTTATCAGAACTAAAGTTTCTATATCAAACAAAAGTCATTAATTAGAAAAGGTCTTCCATATAGCCCCTCATGGAGGGATTATTTCTAACCTAGCCACAGCTCTGGGTAGCAAGGTAGTCTACAATAAGTGAACCTTCTGAGTAAGCCTTTGGAGATAGGTATCTTTTACAGGGGCCATGAATATATTTTACGCCCAGATTATTGAGGTCTTTAGGAACAATGCAGTGGTACTTAAGATATATTTGAAATAGTGTTTTGGTCTTAGCTCTACCTACTTGGCCTCGTGTTACCCACAACTTGGTTTGCCTGTCAGCTCCTGAAGAAAAGGCACCAGTAGAGTTGAGAAGAGAATGTGTTGAGCAAGTACTTCATCCAGTATGTAGGACTTCATAAAAGGAGTAGCATTAATAGCCATGATCAAGAATGAGTGTGAAAGTTCCCCAACAGCAGAAGAGGGCCTTGAGAGTGCTGGGATTAAACACGTGCACCACTACACCCATTCTTTTTTCATTTTTGAAAAATCAGACACTTTACCTTGGCAAAAAATCATATCACCCAAAAATTCATCCTTACCAATCATATATCCTTATGTCATATCCTTCTGAACATTTTACTCACTTATTTACTTGTTCCTTTCCATTCCTTTAAAATAATTACTGCAAAATTTTATAGTCCATCCAGCATTTACCAGTTCTTATGCTTAATACTCTATAAGTCCTTTTATAACAAGCATTTAGAAACTGCTTTTTTAAAAAGAGGATAGACTTTTCACTTAAGCCTGTAAGGCAATAATAGCAAGATAAAACTCTGAAATTTTAGTCTTTCTTTAATGTATCTATTTTCTCTCTTTTGAGTTATTGGCTTGCCTTTGTAGGCAAGCACACAGATAAGTCACCGTCCCAGTCTTTGGATTGCAGAATAGTATAGCCTAGATAAGGACAATTATTCTTGAAGTAAAGGCTCCATTTTTTAAATCAGGAGTAATACCTATTCCCACAGGCCATGCAGACTTCTAGGACCATCTTTTAGTGCCAGACTTGAGACAATGATGAAGGAAATAGCATCCTGACTAGAACTGTTCAATTATGCATAGTGTGTATCCTCTGGGTTAATATACATTTTGTCAATTTAAATTAACAGCTCATGTTAGTACCTCAAGGATGACTTTATGGCCATCACATCTCTCTATTTGTTTTCCAGTGTGACAACACTGATTAGAACCAGGTAAACAAGCTTGTTTAACCAGTTAGAGCTGTGGAGTTTCTTCATTTGTTTGTTTTGTAATACTACAGTTAATTATGAGCTGAAGGACATTTTTAATAATTTTAATAAATTTTATTTATTTCCACAGAGAAAGAGAGAGAGAGAGAGAGAGAACATGGGTGTTCAGGTCCTCCATCCACTGTAGACAAACTCCAAATACATGTGCCAATTTGTACATCTGGATTTACATGATTACTGAGGAATTGAACCAAAGATTTTAGGCTTTTCAGGCAAGCACCTTAACTTCTAAGCCTTCTCTCTTACCCCATTTTTAATAATTTTAATGTGTATCTCTTTTTTCAGTCCATGAAATGTGAGACATAAAAAGATTTACCTGACACACACATGCATTTTGCATGAAGTGGAGACCCAGAGAGGTCACAGCATTGGGAGAGCCCCCTGCTGAAGTCTATGTGGGTTTTTATTAGAGATAGATAAAGAACAGGAGTCAGAAGAGGAAGGGGTCTAAGATCATTCTCTATAGCCAGAAAAGGACCACTGTGCCAGTATCAGTTAATTTTTTTTTTAAATTTGAACCTTTACTGTACCCCAATCCAGTCCTTTCTGCCCAGCAAAATCTCCTGATAAATGTTTTACACCTACTATTGTTGAAGATTCTTGCATATGATGTTTTACTCTTTTCCTTGTAGTTTCAAAAATCTCTTGTTTTATGTTAGCTTGAAAATTTCTATTAACTTTGCCTCAGAAAGTCCTTTTTGAGTTGACACTGTTAGGGAAATTTTGAGTCTGATGGAATAATATATGTATTGTTATCTCTCTCCCATACTCACAGAATGTTTAGATATTATTTTCAAGTAGTTTTTTGATTGTTTGTTTGTTTGTTTGTTTGTTTTGGAGAGAGTCAGAGAGAAAAGAGAGAGAGAGGATGGGTGCACCAGCGGCCTCTCAGCGGCTGTGAATAAACTCCAGATATGTGCGCCCCCTTGTGGGAAAGTGTGGCATTGTGTGCTTGTATCAGTTTTTGCATCTGGCTAAACATGGGACCTGGAGAATCGAATGGGCATTCTTACGCTTAGCAGGTAGGTAGGTGCCTTAACTGCTAAGCCATCTCTCCAGCCCTCAAGTAGTTTTTAATCTCATTTCCTTTTTCCTTCTTATATCCCTATAATAAGTTATTATCTTGATCATACCTCATAGATCCTCTGTGTATATCTTATTATCTTATTCACTTATATTCTTTCTCCTTTAGTCTCCTCTGAACAAATACAAATTATCTTTCTTCAAGCTCACAATTCTTCTAGCTGATGAAGTTTTCTTCCTGCTCTGCACTGCTTTGTTTCACTTCATGCATCATATGTATCTACTCTAGACCTTTTTTTTGTTTGTTTGTTTTGTTTTGTTTTGTTTTGTTTTGTTTTGTTTTGCGAGGTAGGGTCTCACTCTAGCTCAGGCTGACCTGGAATTCACTATGTAGTCTCAGGGTGGCCTCGAACTCTTGGCGATCCTCCTAACTCTGCCTCCCGAGTGCTGGGATTAAAGGTGTGCACCACCATGCCCGGCTGCTGGAATACTTTTTATGGTTGGCTCATGGGTGTTTTTAGCTTAAGCCAAAAGATATTTTATGCTATGTTAAAACTTTGTAAATATTAAGTTGTAAATACTAGCTTTGCTTATTCTCTAGACAAAACAAATCTTTTCATCAAATCTGAGCATAATTTTGAAAGAAGCATATATTCTTATACAAAAATATTTAGTATATTTCTATATCTGGAACCCACCCTTTTTAGAAATCACACTCAAATTCAATCAGAAAAGTTTCCTCTTTCTCACTGTGTCCACCTAGCAGTGACATATTTGCCAGGGCAGACTAATATATTTCACTCTGAAAGATCAAAGGTGTTTAACAACGGGATAGCAATGAGACTTAAAGTAGAATTACAGTTTTTCCTATGGGTAACTCTGCCTATAATCATTCTTACTAGGACAGTATTAATTTTTGTGTATGTTCTGGACTTAGGAATTATGTTAGCTTCTATAATTGTAGTTCTTACTTTCTAGCATTCATTGAATTCTGTGTTTCAAATATTCTTCCCAAAGTGTCCATTTTGTTTGATTACTATAGAATTAGTTTATTGTTCATAATCAAGCAAACTTAACAGACAAACATCACAGGAGAAGCTGCTTTATGTCTTGTTTCATTATAAATTGTTGGGTCCATTTTCCATTTCTGTCATAAGGTTTTGATTCCTCACAATAAAATTTACATTTGCATATATTGACTTCATCCTTACAGCTTGGTTTTAGAGAGCAAACTGTAAGGAATTAAAAAAAAAATCTCTGAAATATTCAGTCCTGGACACAATCAGCGGGGGTGTCTGAACTGGGGCAGGTGTTTCCGCAGCTCAGCCAAATGTATAGTTGGGTGAAATAGAACAATCATCTAAGTTAACTGTGAGAGTTAGATCCACATCAGCTGTTGTTACCTTTCCCTGTAGGAGTTCTCCTACTTGTTTAATATGTCCTAGATATTTTACTCTATAAGCAATGAAAATCTCAAGGGTATCACTGATGACACACAAAAGATCTGATTACAATTGCTCAAGTATGATGAGGGTGAATATTTAAAGGAGAGGCAGAGACAATATCCTATGGTAAATAGTTCTCATTATTTTGTATGTAATATTTTCATATAAGAAAATGCAATTTATGAGACATCTAAACAACTGTTTGTATTGAAGAATATGTAGCTTACTAAAATGTAAAAATTAAAAAGAAAAGGAAAGAAGCAAACTTGTGACTAATTGGATAACAACAAAATCTAGTAATATTTATATAGTTAATTAAAATACAACATAACTTTTTCAATAGAATAAATCTCCTCAGTTGATCATGTATGTTTTGAACATAGTAATGCCTTTTACATTTTCATTCTTAGCACCTACCAGTAAGTGTGGTATGCAACTTAATAGCATATTTTTAAAAACATATCAGAATAATATTATCAAGTGAAGACTAAGTACTGAACTCACTTCTGCTATTAAACTTTATGTTTATAATATTTTTAAGTTTATTTGCAAAACAGAGAAAGAGAGAGAAGGAGGGAGTTATGCCAAGGCCTCTTTTCACTGCATACAAAATCCAGATAAACAGGCCACTTTCGTGTGTCTGGCTGTTTCATGGATACTAGGGAATTGAACCGGGGCTAGCAGGCTTTGCTAGAAAGTGTTTTTAACCACTGAAAAATCTCCCCAGCTCATGCTTTATGTTTAAAACAGAAAAATGTGTTATTGGTACAAAGCATTAAAAGTGAGAGACATTGAAATATTGCCTAATTTTATTTTTCTTTCCTATTTCATCTGTGTTTTAGGATGGCATGTTCTAAGATAAAAGAAACACAAAGAGAATGGTATCCTGACAATTTAGTTTAAATAGAATGTTGGCTAAATTAGTTCATTTAAATGCAGCTTTGAATTTGTGTAATGGCAATCAAAAATGCCTATGTCCTAATATGATGTCTAATGTGACAAAAGGAATGTACTAATCAGCTTTGCAAAGAACAAGGAAATATGTCAGGCAACTTACTTTACAAAGAGAAAAGCTCATTTGTCTCTGAGTTTGGGACATTTAAGGGCATGGTATCTCTGTCCCAGCTCTGTTCTCATGAAGCCCTCCTGGAGGATGGTGGATGATAATGGCTGGTGCATGAGTCAGAGCAAGTTGTAATAAACTGAGTGAGGAAGCAGAGAGAACTTGGCAGGGCCAAGCCTAGACTTTTAGAACAAGCCTATAAGAAGATCTGTCAAGAAATCCCAAAAGAACTACTGTCTGAGTGTAGGCCTCCAGTGTCCTGCATCCTATTGGTCACCACCTTCCAAAAGGCCACTCTAGGGACCAACCGCATGGACCTTTGAGGAATACAGGTTTCATTCAAATAATAGAAAATTGCTTTCAGACATGTCAGTTTATGGACTTTCAAGCAAGGAATTACCTGGATGACATTGATGGGCCTAATGTCAAGAGAGAAGTAACCTCATCACTGAAGTAGAACTAAAATGATCCGAGCGTGGCTCAGGGAAATTCATGGAAGAGGGGGTCAAAAGAATGTTAGAGCCACAAGTTGGGGCATTATGCACAGAGACTTTGCCTATCCCCCATAACTCTTGATTACCCCCACAATGCATGACCCACATTCCCCATTGATGAGGGTCTCTTTGGAAGGGGAAGGACAGGGTGGAGTATATTAGAGTCACCAGTATGAATGTAAAATTAGAATAATATAAATAGAAAATAAATTGTATATAAAAAAGATAGAAGTAAGAAAGTTGAAGAAAAGGGAAGTAAAAAGGTTGAAGGGACATAAGTGATGAAAGAAGCAAAGTCTGGAAACAGATTCTTCACTGGAAAGAAGGAAGCCTTTATGACACTTATATTTGCACTAGGTAATATTCATTCTTCAGACATCTGACTTCAAGCACTTTAAGATAGCATATATGGTCTGTCTTAAGCAGGTGTACCCATAGTAATATGTAATAGAGAGATGCACACTAATAGTTAAATAATCTGGGATGACATCCAACAGGTTTTTATAGTTCAAGTGTGAAATCCATTACTGTCTAAAACTATCATTTTTTTTCTCTTTCAGGATGTTTAAGTGATGAATCTAGGGACATAGCTCAGCAGTAAAGTGATTGTCTATAGTACATATGGCCCTAAGTATGATTTTAAATACCACAAAAATAATATAATCATTGTATTATTTTTTTTTTTTGCAATAGTGGAAATATCATTTTTCCCCTGAGGTAGGGTCTTGCTCTAGCCCTGGCTGACCTGGAATTCGCTATGTAGTCTCAGGCTGGCCTCAAACTCATGGTGATCTTCCTGCCTCTGCCTCCCAACTGCTGGGATTAAAGGCGTGTGTCAACATGCCCAGCAGAAATATCTTTTTTTTTTTTTTAATTTTTGGAGAGAGACACACAGAGAGAGAGATAGACAGAGAGGGAGAGGGAGACAGATAGAGAATGGGCGAGCCAGCAGCCTCTCAGCTGCTGTGAACAAAATCCAGATGTGTGCGCCCCCTTCTGGGCAAGTGCAGCATTGCACTCTTGCGTTTTTGCATCTGGCTAAATGTGGAACCTGGAGATTGGAACCGGGTTCTTAGGCTTAGCAGGCATGTGCCTTAACCACTAAGCCATCTGTCCAACTCAGAAATATGATTTTTTAACTTACTATTTTAGATTGGTAGAATAAGGACTAGCTCCCAAATATTTCTCAAGGAAGTACTTCCTATGGGATTCAAATAAATTGTATATTGATTAACCTATAATGAATTAGGTTGTTTCCGTTGTAACTCTGTAATTTACATCAGTGCTTTGTGGGAGAATTCAATTTTTCAAAAGCATTTTGAAACATGAGAACTACAAAAAGTCTATTCTCAGAAGAAAACCTGAACTTAATCATATGTAAACAATTATATCATATGACCTTTTCTTTGACTGATGTGTAAATAAATAAAATAGGAGGAGGAAAATGTATCTGCTTAGGAAGACCAGGAAGATAGTGGTGTTCATGACCCTCTATTAAGCAGGATTGTCTATATGTCTTCAATTCATATTTTTTCTCTTGCCTTTTCATCTGATATTTAGATTGTCCCAAAGGCTTTCAACTTCTCCTTGGATAATGAAACATTCATTTGAAAGAAAGATGTGCCTCTATAGCACTGTCTCTCCATGAATAATGGCTACATTCACTCAATCTCCCAAGACAAATGTAAGAATCCCACTGGTGTATAGTACAAAATTTTCTCTGTTTATAGCCCCCAAATCAACATTTGAATCTAGAGATTTTAATCCGAATTTCAGATATCTATCATCTATGATCTGAATTATAGCATTAGCAGGGGCCAATCATTCACCCCAGTAAGGAAGCTATCACATCTATAATGCTTGATGCCTTTTTGTTGTTATTGAATTGTAATGTTAAGACTTTTAAAAGTTATTTAAAGATAATAATATCAGATGCTGAGAATGTACAATGAAATTATTTTTACCAGTTTTCACTATCTTAGTAGTCACAAACAAAGAATAGAAGAATAACTGAAATTTAAGACTATACTATAAATAAGAGAATGTACAATAAAAGCTCCAATAGAGACCATGACTCACTATTCATACTCATTAGCCTCTTTCTATAGTAATATTACTTTGCTTTCCTTTAGATGCCTAAACTTACTGTCTTGGGTAGATTCTGCCTGTTTGGCAAGCTTGACACATACAAAGAATCTAGTAGGTTCTGGCCTGTAGCAGGTTTGTTATTAGTTTTTAAGGAAACATCAAACATGATAGAGAGATAACAAAATAAATCATAAACAGTAGACCTTTGGTGGAAATTCAATGCAGAAGGGAGAAAGTATTTTTAAAATTAATGAAGAAAAAGAAAACATAGATCATCTATCTCAGCAAAAAGAATAGAATATTATAAAAGGATATTTTGAAGAGTAAATGAAATGTGTAGGTCATGAAAATAATATAGGAGAAACAAAAACATAGAGTTCAATATTCATTGAAAAATGTGCAACAAGCACTTTTTGGGCTCCAGTTGTGGCACAGATGTTATTTTCATCAATTGAGATAGATTAGTAAAATAATTAAATGAATATCTCTAACTTCATGGAACATTTATTTAGACAAAGTGTGTTAGACTATGAAATACAGTGGAAGAGATATCATGGAAAGAATAACAACAACAAAATATATTAGGAGATGGTAAAGAAGGACAAAAATGAGAGGGTCAACCTACAACTTTCACTAAATGCTCAATTGAAATTCTAGGATATAAAAGCCAAATGGCAGGGAAGGAAGAAAATATCAAATCAGTAAAACTAGAAATTTCCTGGAATTAAAGGAAATATATTTTTAAATTGGAAAGCCCATTGTGTTTTGATATGGAGAATTTAAAAAAAAGATAAAACACAAATACAAAACATGATATAGTGCCAATACAGTAACAAGGGGAAAATGTGACTTCTGCTCAGAAACACACTAGATGCTCAGCATTTCTTGGGTATACATGAAAGAAGTCTAAGATATTGTTGAGATGGGTGCAGCAGAACAAAGGAAAGTTTCTAAATTCAGAATGCCATTCTGAATTGTAACAGAAATTGTAACACAATTGTAACAGAAAAAATTGAAACCTGGAAACTGAACAAATACTTTAAAAGATCTAAATGGATCAAAACCTGCAGTTTTGTGTTTAGCTTTGGCAAATACTAATTTGCTACTGGTTAGTTTCAAATATTCTCTTTAATACATTCCCTATGATAAACATTGATATTGTTTTCTGCAATTTTTCAGTGAGTATGAGTATGATTTTAGCTTTTCCTGTTGAAGGCATTGGAAGGAAACTGAATGAAGACTCTTGCTATTTTTCCATGTTTGATAGGGGTCTGAGGTGTAGCTACATGTAATATCTGGGTATTTCAATGAGATTATACATGTTAATTTATAATGAATGTAGAAATTTGAATGTAAAAGGTGCCACCATAGCCTCACTTTTTTTGTGCTTAAGCCTCATACTTTACCCTCCTCTGGTGAAGCCTTTGAGAGGAAAAGACTTACTGGAGGAGGTATGCCGCTGGGGGCAGACATGAGATTTTATAATACCACCCATCTTGCCAATACAAGCTAACCCATTTTTGTTCCTTTCTCCCAGCTTGTGTGACAAGATGTAACACATGACAGGCTTTTCCCATCATGAAAAACATTCTCTTACATTTCATTCTTTAAGCTTCTTATCATTGGCTATTTGTACCAGCAACAAGAAGGTAAGTGCTACAAAATGTATATTGTATGTGTTGCATAGCATGGTATATGTAGTTTTATGCTTGATGAAATCTGGTGGGGCTCTACTCTGTACCCAGGTCTGGGGCAACATAGCAGCCTCAGGTGACTATAACATTTTGTAGCCCTGTGAACATGGAAAGTTGTGCCTGGCTCATCCACCAGCCTCTATATGTTCTAACTACAGTGTGGGAGTGTTTCCATCCCTTCTGAGCTTAGTCTATGCCCTGGCCACATGCTGCTAATCACTGGTACCTGCCTGCCCTGAGCACAGTCATCCATTGCTTTCCAGGTGACCACAGGCCAGGACTAGCCTGAAAAAAAATCCAGCAATTGCTCCACTGTTAATTTGACTGAACTGAAATTTCTTCAAGGGAGTCTAAAACAGCTTGAAACAAGTCCTTTATTGACATTTCCCTTAATTCCTAGGACATCATATAGATTCCCCTAATTACTATCTAAATAAGTTATTCTACATATTTAATCAATAGTTGTAAGGGAAAATCTTCTAGCCAATTTATTATAACAAATTCAAACATAACCACTCTAAATTTCAATTTTTTTTTTTCTTTTTTTTTTTTTTTTTTTTTTTTGGTTTTCAAGGTAGGATCTCACCATAGCTCAGGCTGACCGGGAATTCACTACAAAGTGTCAGGGTGGCCTCCAGCTCATGTCGACCCTCCTACCTCTGCCTCCTGAGTGCTGGGATTAAAAGCATGTGCACCATGCCCAGAAACCACTCTAAATTTTAATGGCAAATGGATCTTAAAGGTATATGGAGGCAGAGGTAGGAGGACTGCTGTGAGTTTGAGACCACCCTGAAATTACATAGTGAACTCCAGGTCAGCCTGAGCTACAGTGAGCAGTTAGACCCTACCTCAAAATACCTATATATACATACATACATACATACATACATACATACATACATACATAAATACATACATACACATATCCTGGCAAAAACAATGACAAATCATGGTTCATGATTCACTGATAAAAATTTCTGTTACAGTTTAGTGCTAGGGATAAAGTAAAAATGAAAATCAGAAATTCAGAATATTAAAGAAGAGAGAAATTATTAACTTTTGGGAAAATTAAAAGTAAAGAAACATTATGTAGCAGACAACTTCTGGTTCACTGAGATGAACTTCCAGAACTTACAGATGCAGGGGAAGTTCCATAATCGCAGAAGAAGCTGGCCTGCTTTCACAGGACCAAACACAGAGAGCAAAGCCACAGCCAAAAAGCCACAGCATACCTCAAGAACCCCAGCTAGGCACACTTTGCATATCTTTAGATTGAAATCCTAAACCTACCACCATCCTTAAGATCCTCCCAGTGACTCTGCCTCCAGCCAGGTGGCTGAAGGTGCAAACTACAAACTAATAAAACACTGAATATATTGGGGGCCATCTATTCAAACTACCAGGCATGATGAAAGCATACTTTAGATGAACTAAAATATTTATTTTTATTTATGAAGATAGCACCAAAGATTGATTTAGTAAAAATGTAGTTGGGGGCTGCAGAGATAGCTCAGTTATTAAGATGCTTGCCTGAAAAGCCTAACAACCTGGGTTTGATTCACCAGTACTCATGTAAAGACAAATGCACAAAGTGGTGCCTGAATCTGGAGTTCATTTGTAGTGGCTAGAGCACCTGGTGAACCCTCTCTCTCTCTCTTTCTGATTGCAAATAAATAAATTAATTTAATATATCATGTGGCTTCATAGGGAGATAGGAACTGTGAATCAACCAGAGTTAGAGATATTTTAGGACAAAACTAAATATTCTTACATAGTAAATATTGGCTCTGGTATAGAAATGAAGAGATACCACTAAAAGTATGATATTTAGAAGAAAAATAAATAAATAAAAGGTATTTACAGTACTGGACTTGGGTAAGGTTAGACAGTGAAAGATTATTTTGAATTATCCACTCTATCTTTTACGCTAGATACATAAGTTGCTTAATTCAGTTTTAAAATGATTTAATGTTAAAGAAACAATTTGGATATTAGACTCCCAGGTTAAAGAAACCCTAGTAGAGGCAATTTCCAATTACCATCAATCAATCATAATCACTTAAACATTAAGTACCTTCCATTTGTATATAGTACATTATGGATAGTATATATAGTACATGTATTATCTAATATTTTTCTGATAATAAGCTCATGAAATATTGATGGTAACGATGAAAGATATGTAAATATATATAGAGATACAGAGATTTTAATCTCTGCTTTCTAAAGAATATTTTCATTAAAACCCTCAAGGTTTTAGGAATAACAAACCTAGCAAGTCATTAAATGAGTAATAAGAGGTAGGACATGTCACAGGGTGTGGTAGTTTGAACAGATGTCCCCCAGTATATTCAGTGTTTCATTAGTTTGTAGTTTGCATCTGCAGCCACCTGGCTGGAGCAGTGTCACTGGGCGGATCTTAAGGTGTGGTGGTGGGTTTGAGATTTCAATCTAAAAATACGCAAAGTGTGCCCAGCTGGAGTTCCTGAGGTGTGCTGTGCTGTGTTGCTTTTGGCTTGTGGCTTTGCTATCTGTGTTTGGTCCTGTGAAGACAGGCCAGCTTCTTCTATCATTATGGAACTTCCCCTGGATCTGTAAGCTTCAATAAATACCCATTCCTCCATAACTTTGCCTGGTCTGGAAGTTCATCTCAGCAAACCTAAATCTCTCTGCTATAGAAGTTGATACTGAGGAGTGGGGCAAGATGAACCTGACCATGTGGATTTTGGTCTTTTGGAACCTTTGTTTTGGAAGAATGGGCATAGACTTGGTGCTTGCAAGTGAAGATGCTTTCTGGAGTGGTAAGCCAAGTTTTATGGATTATTCTGATGAGAATTTGAGAATGCTAAATGCAAACAGTATTAAACTTCGAGGCTTGGCTTATGAACATTCTAAGGGGAAGTAAAGACTGCAGAGGACTTTGTTGGAACTGGGCTACTGGCATAAGGGCTGGCTGTGTTCCGCTTCCCAAGCACATAGAGTTTGGTCAAAGTTAAATTTGTAATGGACTGATGTGCTTGGCTAAAGATATTGGACTGGGAGATTTAAGATTTTAAGTTGGAAAACCTTGAGCAACTTAAAATTAGAGACACTGAAACTTGTTTCAGGTTACTGAAGCTGCTACTGTCAACACATGAGCAATCTTAAGAAAGATGGCCCAACTGTTTTACATTAAAACATTGGAGAATATGCCCCAGGAACAACTATTAGAAATACAAACTCTTTGGGAAACAGTTGACTGGAGAAGAAACCTGCTTTTCAAGGTTACAATTTATTTCATCCCTGAACTAAGAATATGGCTGCATCCTGCACACCTAGTATTAGTTTTGGAAGAATGAAAAATGTGTGGAGTGGTCATGAATTGCACACAGTTCCAGGAGCTGCTGTTGCGATGTGGCATGAGGCAAGGTGTGATGCCCTGATAGGCTGAAAGCCTGTGGAAGATGGACCGTGGTTTTCATGGAGACCTGAAGACATTTTGGATATACCAGGACTGTGCAAGGGCTTCCATGGAGTGCTCTGTTGGCCTGGGATGGAAGTTTTCCCTGGCTACTCTTCCCAGCTGGAGGGGCAGAATTGGAAAACCTGAAGACTGCCAGTCTCTGGTTATATTGAACTTGAACTGCAGAAGTTTGATGATTGCTGATGGTGGTAGAGTTTGCATTATTCTAGTTTCTCCTTGCTATGCCTTATACCAGTTAAAAATGTTTAATCTTTGCCTTTATATGAAAGTATTTAACTTTTTTTCATTTTACAGGACTCACTATCTTAAATTGGTCAAGAATGTTGGGACCTTTAAATTGGACTGAATACAATTTACAATGTGTGATAGTTATGAATCTATTGGAGGCCAGGGGTGGAATGTGGTAGTTTGAATAGATGGCCCCCAATATATTCAGTGTTTTATTAATTTGTAATTTGCATCTGCAGCCATCTGGCTGGGGGAAGTGTCACTGGACAAATCTTAAGGTGTAGTGGTGGGTTTGAGATTTCAATCTGAAGATGTACAAAGAGTGCCTAGCTAGAGTTCCTGTGCCATGTGGGTTTTAGCTTGTGGCTTTGCTCTCTGTGTTTGGTCCTATGAAAGCAGGCCAGCTTCTTATGCCATTATGGCACTTCCCGTGGATCTATAAGCTTCCATAAATATCCCTTCCTCCATAACTTTGCTTGGTCAGGAAGTTCATCTCAGTGAACCTAAAGCTGTTTGCTACACAGGGATATGTAAATGTGCTGGACAATAGTAGACAAATATAATGCTGAAATATAATTACAAATAAATTGACTCTTCTATCAGTCAAGTTGGGTCAGAGGAAGAGATTGAGTAAAGGAAGGGGGGGGTAATCAAAATTTAAGATGTTGTGATAACGCCATATGGAAACCTACATTTTTAGACATTGGCACACCCAGAAACCATAGATTATTTCTAGAAAATTTCAGTGCCAAGTATGGTGTGCCTTTGGGTAAGTTTTTGGCCAGAGAGGTCCATGATGCCCCAAACATTACAGGCCATTGCCAAGGCTCTTGGTTTCCCACCAGAAATATGTGGTATGAATCTATTGCTACAGATTCCACATGCTTTGGCTGCAAGGTCACTACAAAATCAAGATGCGGCTGAGCTGAAAACCTTCTTTCTGTAGACCAGCTGACAGAAAGCTGGAAAAAGCTACAATGCATGAAGCCCTATGGGAGTGAGACGTCATCAACAGAGACACACAACAGTGGGCATTACAAGCCTTAAGTTTGGCCAGCCAGGCCAAATGAGCCAATGTGTGCAACAGCAGCATGTCTGTTATGGGGAAAACCAACCATTCTTTAGTCGGACTCCATGAGAGGGAACATACATGCCTGGTACTGAAAACCTAGTCAAAAGGCTATGAAGGGAAAGGTCATGAGCCTAGGGGTGTAATGTCTGCTGGTTTCTGAATAAATGCTTATATTATGTTCACTGAACTGCCCATATATTAAGGCTACTCTCACTTTTGGTTAGAGATGCTTGTCTTTTCATATGGCAATGACCTCTGGGATGACTCCAAAGGCACCATAGTGCTGAGAATAAATGACATAGGAATCTTCAGCACTGAAACATCTCTATAACATCTTCCAAGGCTCAACATCCATTGCCAAAAAGGTGGCAGAAATAATGTAAAAGCCAACAGAAAGGTAGGACTGCTTACAATGCAATTTGCCATACACAAAATTGCCTGTTTATCCATGATCTTGATTTGCCTGGTACTACCTACTCAAGACCCTCATAATAGGAGTAAAAGACGATGACATCAAAATAAAAGAGAGACTAATTGAGAAGGGATTTGTGAAGGGAAAGTATGGGAGAGGAAGGAATTATCATGGTTTATTGTCTATAATTATGGAAAGTGGTTGATCAAAATTTTAAAAAACAAAAGAAATATGAAAAAATAAAAAATAAAATTCACTTGAGCTTTGCAAAACAGACATAAGTTATTTGGGTACTTTAAAAATATAGTAAAATTAATTTGTCTTAAAAGTGGCATATAAGCTTGGCGTGGTGGTGCACAACTTTAATCACAGTACTTGGGAGGAAGAACAAGGAAGATCGCTGTAAGTTCAAGGCCACTCGCAGAATACATAGTGAGTTCCAGGACATCCTGAGCTAGAGTGAGACCCTACTTAAAAAAAAAAAAAAAAAAAAAAAAAAAAAATCTTTGTCTAAGAGATTCTCAATTGTACCTGGAATTGGGAACCTGACCAGAATCCTATGGAGACAAAGAATATGCTCTCCAGTGTCAAGCTCTCACTAGTCTTTGGCTAAAAGAGGTGTAATATACATCAAGTTCTTCCTAAATTAATAATATTCATCCCATTTGTACTATGATGACTTCACTCTCTGTTTGAGAATCTTTTCCTCTTTTTCAGAAGGTAGTGAGACCTGAGGAGATAAACTACCCCTGGCACTTCAGTCAAGCCACAGCTGAAACCACAGAGGAACTGGGGAGATGAGCAAGAGTGCTGTTTCCATGATAAACCTGACAATCAGCACCAGGGTGAAGGAGACAGACCCTGAGGGTACTCAACACCTACCAAAGCAGATGTTCCTAAGAGCTCATCACTGACTTAAAATTCACCCACTGGGGCTCAGGGAATTTTTGAGAAGAGGAGGCAGAAAAATTGTAAGGCCACAGGTTGAGACATCATGTCCAGAGGTATTCCTTGCCACCCACACCCAAACTACTGTCTGCTGCTCCTACAATGCATAACCCACAACCCCATGTAGAATACCTACAACCCCATTGAGGAGATTCTCTAGCTGAATGGGGCAGGGATTGAGGAAAGGAAGGTACCAACACATGATATATCCATACAAAATATGTTCTTAATCATCATCATAAAATAAAAATAGAACTTTTTCTGCTAGGTTTAATTTCCTATTACCCATGGAATGCCAGAGGCATAAATTAGTGAATGCTTCTAGAGTTCATTTGCAATGGCAAGAAGCCCTGATGTTCTCATACTCTCTTTTCTGTCTGCCTCTTTTTCTCTCTATGTCTCTCTCTCTAATATAAATAAAAGAAAGAAAGAAAGAAAGAAAGAAAGAAAGAAAGAAAGAAAGAAAGGAAGGAAGGAAGGAAGAAATTTGAGGGTAGCCTACGTTATATGGCACCACATCTAAAAACAGCCACAACCCAAATATAATGATGAAAATACAAAGGAAAATAGATAATCCTAGTTTGTTTCAAGAAACTCTTTTTTTTTCTGTTATAAACAGTTACAATGAGTAGAATATATAATACAAATGTTTTGGAGCATATTCAGAAAAGAAGAATGAGCATATATTCAGAATGTAGAACCATATATAGGAATGATCTAGATGAAGAAAGTTGTATTGACATAAGTACTAGGGGCACAGAGCATGGAAATAGCTTGTGTTTGATATCTGTGTTTACAGTTTTCAAGATCTATTATATATAGGTTAGTTATCATAAACATTTGTTGTGTAATTTTTTCAACCAGTTGATGGAGAAATTAAACTTTATAGACATAGTAACCAATTCTTACTACATATAACATACTGAGAATAGAAAACGAGCACAATTGTCATCTCCATCATGAGAAAAAGAGCATCATCAACATAATCCCTGTCTGTGGACTGAAATGCCCTTCCCGCTCACAAGATTATGGCCAAACTAAGGGGACAAAAAACTGGGCCCAATCAGAAAGTTCAAATAAGGGCTCGCTGAAGGTCCACATGCATTATGGAAAATGAGGCCAACAATATGAGAACTGACATCCTGCAGGCCTACTGAGTGAGTTGTTCCTTAAATAGCTAGTCATACAAAGCATAGTGAGCTAAGCTCATCTGGTTGTAGTCTAACCTTTAAAGCCTCTATCCCTAAGGCAATGGGGTAAAGTGAAGGAACACTTCAGAGAGGATTAGTGCTCCTGGTCTAACATGCACCACTGGATCAGCAGGGTGATACTGTTGAGAGTTCAAGTGTCATCGATAAGAGATATGGTACTATTGGTCCAGCTGTTACATTACAGCTTTGCTGTGCTGTGAAGGTGTGGACTGCCTAAATCTTTCTTCCTGCAGCCTCCATGATTAGAAGTTTGAATAAGCTAGCCCTGTTTGCTTTCTTTGAGCTCTCAGCAACCTTTTCCCAGTGCTCTAAACACAGCCAGACTGTGGGTAAGGCAGTCACCACCATCATTATCATATTTATGATTGTGTTTATACATTCTACTGGGAAAAAAGGTCTACTGTGAAGAATTTAAACTAAGATGGACAAAGTGCAGCAGAGGAGTAATGAGATGATGTGCTCAGACTGTAGTCATGGAGGGAGTATTCTCTCATGAGGATTTTCTAGAAGGAAGGAGGTACATTGATTTATGGAGGCAGGTAAATATGTGAGTCACCTGTGCGTCTTATGGGATCACAACAACAGCATTGTTATTTCCCACTTTAGTGTAAGATAAATGTTCATTGCTAAACAACTCAACTTGATCATTAGCCTTCTGAGTGAGGCAAAGAAATATGTGAGGAATGGTCTCTGCAGGATTCTTGTTGATATTTTTCTGTGAAATTAACTGAACTATCCATCGAGTGGTTCAAAATTGAGAACCTTTGGTGTGATAAAGGTTTGTTTTCCTTGAGATCAGGACTCCTCAAAGAATATCTCTGAAATGAAAAGAGAAATATTAATACGAAAGGCTGAATTAAAATAGTCTGGGGTTATACACTGAGACTAGACAGCTGAGTGGATGGCAGGAGGTTGCTAGCAGGTCTGCGGCACTTTTGGATGAGTTCTTAAAGTTCAGAAGGCAGGAAATTGATGTCCTAACTGCTGCTCATTGCAATCTTGGTCTCTTCTTATCTGCACAAAATGCATGTTTTTCTGAACTTCCTTAATAGAGCCTTTTGTCCAAGAAGAATCCTTTCTTATGTGTGGTCTGTTACAGTGGGTATTCCTTCAGAATTCATATTGAATAATCAGATATCAACGTGCAAAAGTTCAGGTCCAAGGACAAGGAGCCAGCCTCAAAAAAACAAAACAAAACAAAACAAAACAGATTTAGTGTAAAGGGCAGGGTTTACATCCTAGTGACACTGAGAGTGTAAACCTTTTGAAAGAAAAAAATACCCTGGATAATTTTAGACAGATATTAAAGAAAATTTGGGACCTAAAACTTGAAGGGGCATTTGCTATTTGGGTAGGACAATGTAACCTATTTCAATCTTATGTTAGGTAGGAAATACTCCTAGGAGTGGAAGGTCTATGGATATTCACTCAAGCAGACCAGGGTTCCACCATCCACCAAGTACAAAATATCTCAAAATGTGAGTTCAAGAATGATCACAAAGAGGGCTGGAGAGATGGATTAGCAGTTAAGGTGCTTGCCTGTGAAGACTGAGGATCCAGGTTTGGTTCCACAGTACCCACATTAGCCAGATGCACAATGTGGCACAGGTACCTGGAGTTTGGTTCCAGTGACTAGAGGCATTAGTGGACCCATTCTCTTTCTCTATCAGCCTCTCAAATAAATTTTAAAAAATGAAATATTTAAAAAACAGATTGATCACAATGAAAAGTGCTAGAATCCCAAAACCCCAAAATATATACAATATTTGCTAGAAAAAAACAAATTTTGCCCCAGAGTAAGCAGTAGTCGTTAATAAAAAGTAATTTTAACAGAGACTACTTTTGGTCACTTATTAAGGGTATTTTCATAAGACTGCCCTTGGTTATTTATCTAAAAGGGCAGCAAGAGTAGAAACTCACCATAGTGACCTTGACATTGCTTTGATCAAAGATTTCATTTATAAATCCAAGTTTAGAGTTTTTCTTTAAATTTTATTTATTTATTTGCAAACAGAGATAGATAGAAGAGAGGCAGACAGAGAAAGAATGGGCACACTAGGGTTTCTAACCACTGTAAATGAACTTCAGATGCATGTGCCCAATGTGCATCTGGCTTACATGGGTCCTGGGGAATCGAACCTGGGACCTTTGGCTTCATAGGCAAACACCTTAACCACTAAGCCATTTCTCCAGCCTCAAGTTAAGAGCTTTTAAAGGCTAATAAAACTGTAAGTCAAAACAAGCCTGACATGATAAAGTAGCAGAACAATGAGGTATAGGTAGATTATATCTTAATCTCTGTAACCTATGGATACATGAGAATTTCATATGAAATTAAATTACTGATAAACTGATGATAAAAGGGGAAATTGATCTGGACTATGCAAATGTGCTCAATACAATTCTGGAAGATTTTAAATAGGAAAAGGTGAGACGGAAAAACACTAAATCATAAGACATCAACCTATTCCTGTTGATTTTGAAGATGGAGAAAGGGAGCTATAAACATGACTGGAAGAATGTACATGCATTCTATAAATAAGAAGAGACAAGACAGAAACTTTCCGAAAGGCTTCAGAAACATCCATTTTGGACTTTTAGGGAAAAATGTTATGGCATACTAAAACTGTGTTGGTTTAAGCCTTAAAATGCTAGTAATCAGTGGAAATGCTTATAAATTTAGGTGGCACTTAACTAATGTCCTCAGAGTCTCCTATTTTTTCTGCTTTTGATAGAATGGCAAGAGTTGGTAGCATGAGCCTATCATACATGTGCTGAGGATGGGGAATCAAGAGGAAGGCCAGGGCTTGCTGGCTAGCTTGTCTAGCCAAACTGTGGAGATCTAGGTTCAGTGGAAACCCTTTCAAAACAAGGTAGAGAGTGAGTGAGAACATCTAATGCCATCCTCTGGCTTCCATATGCATATGAATGCATTTGTACACACACACACACACACACACACACACACACACACACACACACACACACACACACTCGTCCCCACATGCACATGAACATGCACATATTTGTACGTGAAAACAAAATGATTAAGATATAATCTACTTGTTCCCCATTGTTCTGACATTTTATCTCATGTCATTCTTGTTTTGACTTCTTGCTTTATTAGCCTTTAAAAAGTCTAACATTAGAGCCGGGAGTGGTGGTGCACACCTTTAATCCCAGCACTCAGGAGACAGAGCTAGGAGGATCGCCATGAGTTCAAGGCCACCCTGAGACTACATAGTGAATTCCAGGTCAGCCTGGGCCAGAGTGAGACCCTACCTCGAAAAACCAAAAAAAAAAAAAAAAAGTATATGAACACTGAAAGTATTTGAACACTTTTTTTTTTTTTCCTGAGGGCTGGAGATATGGTTTAAAGTTTAAAAGCACCAGCATGAGGGCCTGAAGACCTAAGATCACAGAGTTCAATTCCCAGAATGCACATAAATAGATGGCCATGACCACACATATCTGTAGTCTCAGTCCTGTGGGGAGCAGAGACCTGAAAATTGTTGTGAATTGCAAATCAGCTAAAGCTCTAGAATCAGTGAAGTGACTCTATCTCAGAAGAAAGAAGAAAGAAAGAAAAAGAAAGAAAGAAGAAAAAAGAAGAAAGAAAGAAGAAAAAAGAAGAAATGAAAGAAAGAAAGAAAGAAAGAAAGAAAGAAGAAAGAAAGAAGAAAAAAGAAGAAAGAAATGAAAGAAAGAAAGAAGAAAGAAAGAAAGAAAGAAAGAAAGAAAGAAAGAAAGAAAGAAAGAAAGAAGAAAGGGAGAGAGGGAAGGAGGAAGGAAGGAAAGAAAGAAGGAAGGAAGGAAGGAAGGAAGGAGAAAGAGAAACAAGGGAAAATGAAGAAAAACATCCAATAAGGTGACAGTGGAGGAGGACAGCCAATGTTCTCTTCTAGCCTACCCATGTGCACAGGCAAAGCATCTAAATGTCATACACACACACACACACACACACACACACACACACACACACACATCCATACCACACATAGCACATCACATCTACAACTATACACAGATATTTTTTTTCTGAATTACAGAATGGTCAGACAAGGAAAAAAGTGCAAATGTATAATTTATGTTTACAAAAGCAGTTTACTAAGTTATTATGATTTTAGATGGTTTAAACAAAATAATAAGGATAACAAGAAAAAGTTAAAATTTGGAGCTGAGGCAAAGACTCAGTGCATAATGAGCTTGCCATACAAGCATGAAGACCTGAGTTTGGATCCCTACCACCCATGTAAAAGCTGGGCATAGCAGTGCATATCTATAATCTCAGCTCTGGGGAATCTGAGGCAGGGGAACAGCAGAGTTTTCTGACTACCTAGTCTAGCCGAATTACTGAGCTCCAACTTCAGAGAGATGCTCTGTCAGAAAATAAAGTGACAAATAACTGATAAAGACTCTCAAGGTCAACTTCTGGCTTCCATATGCACCTGTACACACATGAGCACAGGTATTTTCATGCATCTGTGGATCCATACACATATGAACATGCAAGCACATGTGCTAGTACACTACATGTACAAACATCTGAACAAATCTGAAATGACATCTACAAGTCTTTCTCAATTAAATATTTTTTTGTGACCATATAGTAAACACCTTAAGGGATCATCAGTATTTTTATTGAGACATATAGAACTGCAACGGGATACTTCTGAAGCCCTTCAAGTCTATATTTCCGAGCAGTGCATGAAAGGAATCATGCCGAGTGCTTTTCTCAGGGTCTCTGATGCAGTCCTTCACCTTTACATAGAAGCATTTTGGCTCCTCACAAGTCCTTTCAGGGAAGCTTCAGAGAAGATGAAAACTGTCTGTACATGATGGTGAGCTTCAAAGGCTATGGATAATTTAATGCTGATAAGTTGTAAAATCAAAATATCTGGTAGGCCAAGAAGATAAAAATATTACAAAATAGTCTATCTATGGGCTGGAGAGAGGCTTAGCTGTTAAGGTGCTTGCCTGCAAACCCAAAGGACCCAAGTTCGATTCCCCAGGACCCATATAAGCCAGATGCACAAAGTGGTGCATATATCTGGAGTTTGTTTACAGCAACTGAAGGCCCTGATGTATCCATTCTCTATACCTTCTCCCTCCCCCCTCAAATAAATGAATAAAAAATAAAAAAAACTATTATAATAGTCTAATTATACACATAACTCAGTCCATAGTTATAACTTATAAATATCTAATTAACTATGTTATGAGTATTCCAAGCATTCCCAATAATATAAATGGAATCTAAGAATAGAAAGCAGAGATTTAAAGTCTTGATTTCATAATAAAAATATATTTTAATAGAACTGCATCCCTATGTAAAACATATGAGTCCACAGGTGAAAACCAATGTCCAGGAGATGCTGTAATTAATTTACAGAAATAAAGTGACAAAGAAGTTGACATTTTTATGACAAATGTTTTTATGACAAACAAGTTCATGTTTTTATAAGAAATGAATTATGGCTGGAAATGCTGTACTATTATCTGATCATCAAAAGCAGACACAGGACTATGATAATTGTAATATTTCACAGACTGCAAGGCCAATGACACATCTCTAGCAAACCTGTACAGCATACATTTTCATATGTAATGTAATAGCAACATTTTTTATATTTTATTTTATTTATTAGAGAGAGCGAGAGAAAGACAGATAGAGAAGGGTGCACCAGGCCCTCTAGCCACTGCAAACAAACTCCTGACACATGTTGCCATCTTGTGATCTGGCTTACATGGGTACTGGGAAATCTAATCTGGGTTCCTAGTCTTTGCAGATAAACAACTTAACTAATAAGCCATCTCTCTAGGCCCACTAGTAGCATTTTATCCACATAAATTTAACCCTGGGCCCTCTAAGTGTCTCTTATGACTTGAATATTCTTCCCATGTAATTCACCAACAGTACCATATGACATAACCTGTGTATATTTCCTCTGTGTTTGTGTGTAATCATATCATTTACCCATTTTACATTGGTTCACTTACTTTTTACCCTTTATTTGGAATGTTTTTCTATACTTTGGATACAAGCCCTTTGGCTTTTATCAGATATACATTCTGAAAAGTAAATTTTTAGGTCTTTGGATTGTATTTTTATCCTCTTACCAGTAATTTGCACAAAGTCTGGTTTTCATTTTAATAATTTCTAATTTATTTTTCTGTCATACAACCAGTTTTAGATATTAGTGTATAAAAACTAATTTTCAAATCTATCTTTACTTAGATTCTCTCAGATGTATTTAAAAGTTCTATGATTTTCTATTTCATGTTTATTTAATTTTGAAATGGGAAGTATCTACTTGGATATGTTAGAACTAGTCACCTCATGAGTTTTGCACTAGTTTCTGAAAATGCCATCTTCTTTCTTTCTTTCTTTTTTGTCTCTTTTGTTTTCTTTTCTTTTTTTTCTTTTCTTTTCTTTACTTGAGGTAGGACCTGAAATTCACTATGTAGTCTGAGGTTGGAATTGAACTCTCAGTGACTGCCTTATCTTTGCTCCCTCCCAAATGCTGGCATTAAATTCATGTGCTATCATGACTGGCTTATTCTTTATTGATTGTCTTTGCAACTTAGTGGAAAATCAGAAGACCAAACATTTGTTTGTGTCTATTTATGGGTGTTCATTATTATTCTTTCTTAATCTCAACACTTGTATGATTATTATTAGAGTAAGGTGAATAACATTAATTCTCTGAGTATCCTTAAATTTTGGGCTCAGAATTCTGGATCTTCTAACATTTTTACATAAATTCTAGAATCCATTTGTTGATATCCAAAATCAGCTTTCTCTTTTATATTACCTATATTTTTCTTCCTTCTTTTCCCTTGATGCTGGCCTGTAACTCTTAGTACCAGCATGCGGTTAACATCTACAATGAACTGTTGATCAGTGAGACTTACAAGTTTTCCCAA
This sequence comes from Orientallactaga sibirica, assembly GCA_036365145.1. Classification (NCBI taxonomy): domain Eukaryota; kingdom Metazoa; phylum Chordata; class Mammalia; order Rodentia; family Dipodidae; genus Orientallactaga; species Orientallactaga sibirica. The sequence goes on from JAEOAD010000033.1 coordinate 22,340,166, forward strand.
AAGAAGACAGATTTCTGTCAGAGTACTTGATGACTCACCAAAGGTTAATGGTAAGACCCTACTGCAGAAGATACCATATGCTGTTGATACAGAACATGAACATGGAGTGACCTTGCTGGAATGTGGAAGAGAGTCAGTCCCCAGCCAGTTAGCTTGTCTTGTGCCAGAAGGTGTTACATGAGTGACTGGGGGAAAATGACCAACATCTGTCCAAGCAAATCATGGTCTAAGCTACCCAGCAGTAAACAACATATGTGATGCTCACACAAGTGCAGTAGTGGCACACAGCCAGGGTGGGTAACCAACTGCTCTTGATTTGGCTAATGGATCCATTCAGTAGAATGGAACCCATACCTGGAAATGGGAAACAAATCAGAACCATATCCAAAAAACAAGTCCACTCTCCAATATCAAGCACCCAGCAATCTTGGGCTACAAGAGAGCCTAAACATTTAAATTCTCTCTAAAATAATAATGGTTATCCCATTTATCCCATGCTGACTTCACTCTTCATTCTGCTTCTCTTTTTCAGATGGACGCAGAACCTGAGGAGAGAATAAGCCCATCACACCTCACCAGGGCCTCAGCTAAAACCATAGAGTAATTGGGGAAATGAGCAAGAGTGCTGCTTTCTAGGTGAACCTGGTACCAGCACAATGGTGAAGGAGATAGACACAGAGAACACTCAACTAATACCAAACTAGAGATCCAGAGATCCAGAGACTCCCAAGACCTCATCACAGAAGTAGACCTAAAATGAACCCAAAATGGCTCAGGGAAATTCACTGAATAGGGGGGCAGAAAGATTGTTAGAGCCACGAGTTGGAACATGATGCACAGTGCATGACCTACATTCCCCAATGAGGAGGGTTCCTTTGGAGGGGGAGGACAGGGTGTAGGCTAATGATGGTACTAACATGACTGTATTCACACTATTGCATAAGCAATAAAAAAAGAACTGTTCAGTTCCATAGCCCATTTTTATTGTATTGTTTGTTTTCTTAATATTCATTTCTGAGTTCTTTGCCTATTCTAGACATTAATTATCTGTTAAATGTATAGCTAGCACATATTTTCTCACATTCTGAAGGCTGCCTCCTCACTCAATTGACTATTCCCTGTGCTGTACAAAAGCTTTTAAATTTCATGTTGTCCCATTTGTCATTTGTTATTATTCCTCATATCTGTCAATTTTTATCCAACAGGGGAAAAAGTCACTATAGCAATTTGTTTACAGGGATAATGAAGTATCCTTCTAACACCATTTGAAATGTAGTAAGTACTCAAAAAGAAGTAAAGTCAAATCACAAACATTCTAACAATGGAAGTAGTTTTCTAGCACCAGGTATTAGGCCAATCCTAAAAGCTCTGGTTTGGTCCCCAGGAACAGAGCTCCAAGGTATACTCCAAATGTTTTTAAGCTTGACACCAAGACACCTTGAACAAGTGAGATGGTTTTCTTTATGCTAAAATAGAGAAATAATGTCTTTAATGAGGAAAGCAAAGGAACTTTGTCAAAGCAGATAAATGATCAGGGTTTGCTAAGGTCATTAGGAAAAATTGTGGGGGTCTGTCATGGACTATGAGAGGGGAAAGTCGTCCTTTAAATAGACTTGTTTCTTAGAGCACAAGATAATGGCAGAGGTATTTGGTGGGTGCTTTAGTTCTGCTACCTGTATAAGAAAACAAGCAAAATTCAATGTCATCAAGTGAGTTGGCATTCTGTATCATACTATGTTTTAAAAGCTAAAATATGCTCTTCAAACATATTAAAACATAGATAATACATGAGGCCTCCTATGCCAATCCCCATGCCACAACAAAAGAGAGGTTGTACAGATAATGGACTATTATTTCTCTAAAAGTAAAAGGATATATAATCTCATCTCAGAAAGTAAACCCAGAAGTCAAAATGATACTGTTTGTTGTAAAATGTATTATGTGGCAAAAACAAATGAGGTTTAAAGATCTGGGTGGAAACTTTGTTCAAATGATAGAGAGAATGTATCCATTGTGCAATCATACAGGAGCAACTCAAGTTTATTCCAAAATTTTTTCAAAAATACCAACACTAGTTAATAATGGTTTATTAGTTAATAACAATTAATAACATAGGCTTATCATTCATGTTCACACTTATGGAATCTAAAATATTAATTTAGTGTTTTTCATGGAAACATATTTGTAGGTATTAAATATTTTCACAACATATTCCAGGGGCTGGAGAGATTGCTTAGTGGTTAAGGCACTTACTTGCAAAGCCAAAGGACTTCAGTTCAATTCCCCAGTACCCACGTAAGCCAGATGCACAAGATAGTGCATGTATCTGGAGTTCGTTTATAGTGCCTTGAAGCCCTGGAACACCCATTCTCTCTCTCTCTCACTCTGCCTCTTTCCCTCTCTCAAATAAATAAATTAAAATAAAATATTTAAAAAACATCTTCCAGGAAAATGGACTTGGAGAGAATTTAATGAGCCAAGTGAGATGAAGAATGATGGGGGCATACATGAGTTCTATTTACATGGGTGTTGGATTTGCCCATATTCTTGTGTCCTCACTACAGATTGTCGTGACAATGCTGTCTTTACTGTGCTAAATCTATTTGTCATAGCTAAAGAAGTCTTACCCAGACAATCAAAAATAACATGTATGTTGTACATCGAATCCACATTGCTGGAATCATTATCTATCCAGATACAGTTATGGGAGGAAAAGGTTTATTTTAAACTTACAGATCCAGGGGAAGTTCTGTCAATGGGAGAAGAAGCTGCTTACTTCCATATGTCCAAGGGGAAAACCACCAGCAGCCAGCACACACCAGAAAGCAAGCAAGCACCACTAGCCAGAACACAAACTCTTCTCTCCACACCTTTTTACTGGAATCAGATCCACCCCTAGTGACATGTACCCTCCAGCAGGTTGTGGAAAGTTAAGCAGGCAGCTTAACCTTAATCAAAAAATACATGAGGGGACTAGAAAGATTGCTTAGTCTTTAAGACACTTGCCTGAAAAGCCAAAGGACCCAGGTTCAATTTCCCAGTACTCAAGTAAGCCAGATGCACTGGGCCAGGGGTTGTTTGCAGTGGCTAGAAGACTTGGTGCAACCATTTGCCCTCTGTCTGTCTCCTCTCTCTCTATTTCTAACTCTCTCTGCTTGAAAATAAATAAAATTAAACAATTTAAAAAAGAAGTACATGAGGATATATGGGACATACATTCACATTCAAGCCACCACAATGTATGTGATGTCTTGGATATATTTAGGGACAGCAAATTCTTCCCTAAAAATTGACTGTGCAGAGATGCTGTTGTGTTGGAATGAGAAATGTGCCCAAAGGCCTATGTGTTTGACAACTTGGTCCACAGCTGGGGGTGGGCCTTGAGGTAAAGCCTAGCTGGAAGAAGTGGGTCACTTAGGGTCTTGAGGCTTCTTAGTTAGGCCTCCCTTTCTGTCCTGTCTTTGATACTTGGATGCTGGAAGTGATGTGACCAGCTATCACATGAACTTGCTGCTATGTCTTGCCCAGCATAATCCAACGTTGGCTTGTCAAACTGTCAGCCAAAACAAACCTTCCCTCACTTAAATTGCATCTTGCCAGGTATATGATCACAGCAATGAGAAAAGTAACTAAAAAGATGGCTCTCTAAAAATGGCAAAATAATGACCAACAGAATAAATTTCATTCTACATCAATGTTAATAAATAATGACTTCCAAAGAAGTCACCCCATATGAGTTTTTCAGAACGTTTGAAATTCTGCTTTCTGTAATGAGTGTGAAGAGCCAAGAAATGAATGTTCAACCTAATTAAGTAGCTAGACAAATTTAAAAAATTCAATTCATAGAAAATTGGATCAATACATTATATTAACAAATACTCCTCAAATGAAAATTACTTTTAAAATCTGTACTATAAAATGGCAATATAAAACTACCATTCACATCTAAAATGAATTTAAAAGAAAACTATGGAGCCGGGCGTGGTGGCGCATGCCTTTAATCCCAGCTCTCGGGAGGCAGAGGTAGGAGGATCGCCGAGAGTTCAAGGCCACCCTGAGACTACATAGTGAATTCCAAGTCAGCCTGAGCCAGAGTGAGACCCTACCTCGAAAAAAAAAAAAAAGAAAAAAGAAAACTATGATATCTGCACCTTAATCTTTCATGTTAATGCTCCTCAGAAGTGGGCTCAAGTCATGAATATGCCTCCCACTTTCCACTCCCCCATTTAAACATCCTAATAATGTTATATTTGTGAAAAGGACACCTGTATATAATCCTCTATTTTGTATTTCAAAATTATTTTAAAACTTGATAGTGAAATAATTCAGTATTTAAAATTCCACCTTTATTAATGATATATTTTATTGAGACTGACTATTTCTGTGTAGTTATGAAGGACACACTGATGTTTTTATTCCTGAATACATTTTGTAGTGATCTGAGGAATTAGCATGGTTGTATATCACCTTACTGTTTTGTTATTTCTTTTCATTCAAATAATGCCCTGAAAGAGAGAGAGAAAGAGGGGGGAGAGGGAATGAGAGAATGGGAATGTCAGGATCTTCAGCCACTGCAGATGCACTCCATATGCATGCACCATCTTGTGCATCAGGCTTATATGGGTACTGGTGACTAGAACATGGATCCTTAGGTTTTGCAGGCAAACAGGTTAACCACTAAGCCTTCTCTCTAGCTCTGCCCTGAGTGTTTGAAATTTTTGTATTCTTACCTCATGTTGGAAGGAAGAAAGTGCTAGTCTCACAGAAACAGATTGGGAGAATCTACCCCACTTTAGCACTTTTGAACAGTTTGAGAGAAGTTTGGTTATTGGAATCCCATTGAACAACAGTATAGATTCTGTCTTCCATTTAGCTTTTAGTGTTCATGTGAGCATGGCTGGCTCTTGTGAGAATGACTGAAGAATTTCTGTCTAAAGCTTTGCAATGATGTCTTGTCAATGGCCCATTCTATCTTTGGTGCAGTGAGCTTCCGATCATAATATCATTCTTGAATAATTCATACTGGTGTTTCCATTAATAAGACTGGACTTTGTATTCTGCAAAATAAAATAAATTACTGCATGGATGACAGGGTGGTCTGTGGAGTTACTAAGGGAGGCACATGTGTCATTGGACTCTAGCTGTTTACTTACAGTGAAAAGAACTCCATTTTGTAGCACTACAGATACATGCTTAAATATTTAGGGTTATATTTTTCACAAAGATGATTTAGGATGGGCAGAGCAAGCAAATTATCCATGTCAGTTATAGTAGAACTTTTACATAAAAGGTATAAACCATAGGGGCTAAATAAAACTATTCTTTCTCTTGTTTCTAATAACAACAGTGTCAATCAATCTATACATAGCTTGTGATGGCAGTGATAAAAATGAACAAACACATTCTTCCAAATAAAAGCACATCACCAGTGCATAAAACAATGCCCAATGGGCCATGTTACAAATTGAGAACAAAAGCCCAACCATTATATTCTCTTTCCCTTGATTTTGTCAAACATAACATAAATAATGTGTCGATTAGAGAGCTTCAGGTCACTGAGATGAACTTCCACACCAGGCAGTTATGGAGGAAGGGATTTATTGAAGCTTACAGATCCAGGGGAAGATCCATAATAGCAGAAGAAGCTGTCCTTCTTTCACAGAAGAGAGAGAGAAGCAACAAGCCCAAAAGCCAAAAAGCAAAAGCCACACTGCAAAAGCAAACACACTTCAGGAACTCCAGGCACTTTGCTTGTCTTTGTATTAGAATGCCAAGCCTACCACCAAACCATAGGGCAGGACCTTAAGATCCACCCAGTGACATCTCCTCCACTCAGGTGGCTGCAGATCTAAATTACAAACTTTAAAGACCTGATTATATTGGGGCCATCCATTCAAACTACCACAGTGTGGTACTAATATTTACAGAGAACAGGTAGCTGATAAGAACATTTTGAAATGAGTTTTGTACATCCAGACAAGGCTCAAATGACTGTAAGCTGTCCAAGGAATAATAGTCAATGTGCCTCCTTTTAAGAAATCCTTTATGCTTTCCTCAGAAACCATAGAATGATTTGAGGTTTGTACACAAGATCCCAAGTGTTATAGGTATATATATAACATATATATCATGCTAATCATTGTTGCAAGCTAGCAGCAGATTATATTCTTCTCTGAGAAACATGGATTTCTTTAGACTGCTACCAAGTCAAAATAAAATCAGTACTTATTTTTGCTTTCATAAAATTCCTCTTAATTACCAGTTTTGGTTTTAGAAAAAAGAAAAATACCAGATATTGAATTTGTAGTAGTCTTTGTTTCTATTCAAGTCTTTTGACTAGTTCAGCATTCAAAGATGCTTATTTAACTTTATAAAATAAATATTATTGTCTGGAGAATAAATGTAGAGGTCCCAAAGCTATCAACTCTAATAAATCTGTATGAATTTTTTCTGAGTATATCTTGATGTATTGAATCATTTGAGGTATTTGTGACACATTGCATGTTTCATTTTTACTCCCATTGTAAGCTGGAAAACAGCCTGGCCAGAGACCAGACGTTTATTTATGCATACCTTTCCATAAGCCCTGTAAGGCCAAGTACACAGCCATTGCTAACAAATGTTCATTTAGCAATATTGGTGAAAATGTTTCATTAAACAAATGAGACAGACAGTAGCATTTGTGGGGAATAGTTGGAATAGTTGGATATATATATATATATATATATATATATATATATATACATATATACACACACACACACACACACATATACATACACACACACACACACACACACACACACATATATACACATAAAATTTACTATAGCTTAAAGTTATTATGAGAAAAGATATTCTGCCTTAAAACTTTTGCTGAGGGCTGAGAGATGGCTGAGCAGTTAAGGCGCCTGCCTGCTAAGCCTAAGAATGCTGGTTTCAATGTCCAGTGGTTCCAATCTCCAGGTCCCACGTTTAGCCAGATGCAAAGTGAGGCAAGGGCGGATTGCCACACTTGCCCACAAGGGGACGCATGCATCTGGATTTCATTCACAGCAGCTGAGAGATTGCTGGCGCGCCCATTTCTGTCTCCCTCTCCCTCTCTGTCTATCTCTCTCTCCAAAAATAAATAAAAAATAATTTAAAAATTAAAAAAAACTTTCGTTGATAAGTGTACTATCTGGATATATAACTTTTGGGCAATAATTTCTTTGAATAAATATTTTTATCTTGTAGTTCTGAAGTTTCCTATTTATCACACTTTTACTGGGAACCAACTTCTGCTTTTGTATATTATTGATTCATATTTTGTAGTATTGTACTTTCATTTCCTCTTCTTCTTTGTCATATTGAGTTGTCCCTTCCTGTTCTGCTGTGGTATTTAACAACATCTCTGCCCATTTAAAGTACTTGCTTATCTTTTGCTGACTAATCATTTTAATTGGCTTGAATGTCAGCATTTAATTTGAAAAATCACATCTTTACTGGAGAGTGGTGATATTTTAGCAGCTTGAATTGTCTAAAAATAGCATTCTGTTTTTCCTTAGTAAATCTTTCTTACTTAAAAATTTTAGTTCACTTTTTTGGGTGTTTCTATGATCACTCAGTCTATAAAGTGAATAGGATACTTAGTATATGTATAGCCCTTTAGATTAGACTGCCTGGAGTTAAATGCTTGCTCTTCCATTTACTAGTCATGTGAATTTTGGTAAATTGCCAAATTTCCTTTGCTCATTTAGCTCTAAAATGTACAATGGGAGCTGGAGAGATGGCTTAGTGATTAATGCACCTGCCTGCTAAGGGTAAAAACTCCCCATTGATTCTCCAGTCCTACAATTAGCCTGAGGCAAAGTGATGCAAGGGCATAATGCAGCACTTGCCATCAAGGGGCACATGCATCTGGTTTTCCTCCACAGTGGCTGAGAGGCCTCTGGCACACCCATCCCCCCCCCCTCCCTCTCTCTCTCCTCCCTCTCTGACTCTCTCTCAAAAAAAAAGTACAATGATCTGTTGATCAAACAAGTAGCCAAGAATGTCCAAATTTAGGAAAGTAAGGCAATTTAATTACAGGAGACAGCATATTGAAAAGAATTTGGCCATGGAGAGATGGCTTAGCAATTAAGGCACTTGCCTGAAAAGTCTAAGGACTGATGTCTGACTCTCCCGATCACATGTTAAAGTGGCTGAGGGCCTGGTGCCAATACTGTATTTCTCCTGTCTATCTGTTTCTCTCTCTCCCTATCCCTCTCTCTAAAAAGACAGCATTTGGGGGCAGGAGGGATGGCTTAGTGGTTAAGGCGTTTGCCTGCAAAGCCAGAGCACACAGGTTTTATTCCCCAGGACCCACGTTAGCCAGATGCACAAGGGGGCATACGTGTCTGGAGTTCATTTGCAGTGGCTAGAGACCCTGCTGTGCCCTTTCTCTCTCTCTCTCCCTCCCTCCCTCTTTCTCTGTTCAATAAATAAATTAATTAATTAAAACAAAATATTTAAAAATTAAGACAGCATTTGGGTAAGTGCACTTTAATTCTCTGGAAATCACTGTCAACCTGAAATGCCACTGATTCATTATTAAAAGTTAAAGTTGCCCTTATCAGAATAAACCAATTAATTTGGGTTAAATTTAGTCTATAACATTCATTTTTTTGTGCTTAGTAGGTTAAATGTGAATTTTCTGCATGGCAAATTGAAAATTTTCATCATATTCTTCATAAAACTGTTTTCTTGAGAAACAGACTATTGATTTTTAAAAATATTTTATTTATGAGAAACAGACTTTAAATAATAAAATTTGAAAGTTTAAGCTAATTATTCCCAAAATATCTTGCTTCAAATGTTGTCATCAGAAATATCTATTGTGTTTCTAAATAGCAGATCCCTGAAGTCAAGTTTACAAACTTTAGCAAATGGATAGAAAGTTTATTTCAAATACAAATTTTTGGTGATCCTTGGGCCCCCATAATAATATTAGAAAAATATAAGCTTCCTAATGTAAATTTATGCAAATGACATTTATATTCATGTGTAATGGCCTCTATTTCATCTAAAGAATGGCAAATTAGCAATGTTCTTGGTTAAACCTTACTTCACCATGAGTGATAACATTTTGACTGAGGAAGACATCCTCTGTATTCTATTGCAGAGGCACCTCTATGGGTTTGCTGTGTTGCTTCTTCAATAGTATAAGAGTAGCTATGTGCCTTGGAACAATGGTGGTAATAGCAAGGGCTGGAAGATACTCTTAGATTGCAATGATAAGTTTTCCTAGGGGAGCCCAGAGGTATCAAAGGACTTGAAATGAGTACACTGTCTCACACACTTATAGGAGTGGTCAGGAGTCACTCAGATTTAGGCACATAATAACCTTTATTTTATTCACAGACTTCAAAGTTCAATACCATAACAAGGAAATGTTTGACATTTTCATAGTTGTTTAATTAGTTGTTTCAAGTACACACAAAAATGGGGGCAGCATGTATCAGAGACATCTCATGGTGATATCAGGAATGTTTTAAGTTTTAGAATTTATAAGACACCAGAACTAATAATTTCAGCTCCCTATATAACCTAATTAATAAATTTATAAGGTAGTATCTGAAAGACAGTCTAACTTTATTGTTTTGGCTAATTTCAATTTGTATGCTCAGTATTGTTGGGGGTAAAATATAACTTCTCCTCCATCTCCAAAACCTTGTATATTTGCCTCTCTTTGATTGAATATAAACAAAAACTGGAGAAGCCACACCAATATGGTTTCCAGGATTTTTTGCCCCATAGATTGGTACTGAATACAGTAAATCATTGTCTAAGTTATCTAAGCCATTAATGTATATGATTTCCTTCTTCCCTTCTCAAAGGTTGTGATGCTGGGGTGTTGGAAACATTGTATATTCCTAGTGAATTTCATTAGGAACCAAAGTACTGAGTTAGGATTTCAAGGATTCCTACTGTTAAGAATAATAAACACCCTCCAATGGCTCAGGGACCATTGAGGAAGAGGGGGCGGATAGAATGGAAGAGCCAAAGGAAGGATATGACCTCTTACAATGCAACTGCCCAGACAGAAATTGGCCTCGATATCCATGATCTTGTAGTGCCTAGCAATACCTTTGCAAGACCCTCAAAATAGAAGAGAAAGATGATGTCATCAAATTAGGAGAGAGACTAATGGAGAGAGGGAGGGGATATGATGGAGACTGGAGTTCTAAAGTGGAATGGGGGAGGGGAGGGAAATATCAGGTGTGTTTTTTTGGTATGTAAGATTAAAAGTCAATAAAAAATAATAATTTTAAAAAAAGAATAATAATCATCTTCACTGACAGTGAAATTTAAGAAACACTGCCCTAAGAAAATCAAATTATTGCAAGTTATGAACAGGAAAATTCATGCAAATAAAATCTTTAAGTAAAGGTTTCTTTTACTATATATGATCACAATGTATACTTGAGAATGTATTATTTATCAAATTTAATAAGGTTATACTTCTGTTTAAATATAATAATCTCAAAAATATGAAAGAAAATTAGATAAAGGTTTTGGCATAGAGTCTATAATAATTTTGTCAGTTATATCTCTACTTTAAACAGTTGTGATTCCTTCTATGTAGAATAATTAAGAATCTCTACATGGGTAATTTAATGGCTACAGATTTTTTTGAAATTTTTTTATTATTTTATTTATTTTTGGAAAGAGACACAGAGAGAGATAGACAGAGAGAGGGAGAGGGAGACAGAGATGGGCATGCCAGCAGGCTCAGCTGCTGTGAAAGAAATCCAGATGTGTGCGCCCCCTTTTGGCCAAGTGTGGCATTGTGGCCTTGCGTCACTTTGCATCTGGCTAAACGTGGGACCTGGAGATTGGAACCGCTGGAGATTGGAACCAGCATTCTTAGGCTTAGGAGGCAGGCGCCTTAACTGCTAAGCCATCTCTCCAGCCCCAGAAAAAATTTTAAATCTCTATTTCTTGTGTGCGTGTGCATGTGTGTGTGTTAGTATGTGTGAGTATGGGCTCATGTATGTCATGACAAACATGTGGTAGTGAGAGGATAATGAAGGTCAGTGCTTGCTTGTCTGAGGCATGGTCTCTCATCTTTCACCCCTCCATGAGTTCCATGAGTTCCCATGAAATTCTCCTTTCAACTTTTCATCTCACTGTAGGCATGATGGGATTATAGAAGCCTCTCCAATGCTTCTAGCTTTTACATGAGGTCTGAGGATCTGAACTCAGGTACTTATGCTTCTACAACAAAAGCTTTATCCCCTGAGCCATCACCCACACCTATCCCTTTTTGTATTTCTAAGGGAGGTTGGTATAATTTCACATAAAATATAAATGGAATTCACCTTATAATATATTCCATAAAATGCATATTATATGAAACATAATGTGTGAAATGTGGAGAGATCAATATTCTCAAAATCTGTTACTATTCTGAAAGTTGTGAGCTTCTAATAATTTCGGTTGATTCAGGAAAAAGATGCAGACAAGAAGCAGTTAAATCCTCTTAATATTCATGTTACTTCATTTCAGGTAAGATTTGCCCTGGAAGAACTATGTCTCCAAGGAAACTTAACCTTATTCTCTTTCTAAATCTAAAAATAATTTCTGAGCATTGCCTCCCTTACTCTCAGAGGCTTCTCATGACTTTTTAGCAACTGGTGGAAAACTTAACAAAAACACTTTAGTTCATTTCTCTTTAGTCTCCTACTTGCAATACACAATGAACTTTTTAAGGAGTTTTTTTTTTTTTTTTTTTTCTATTAAGCCCTGAACAAAACACATAACACCATTCGTCTGACGATTTCTTATTCAGTCTGCACTAGCCTATAATCAGAAGCTTAGGGCTCCAGCCACTTTTGGGTCAATGCCATCTTAGCAGACACAAATGTAGTCTTCCTAAATTCACTATATGCACAAGCAATGGGACAAACTTTTCCTATTTAGGGCAGAGCTATAGAACTGAGAACCTGACAAAGCAATTACAGTAAAGCTCCATTATAAAGCACTTCACTATTTCACAGATTCGATTACACTTTGGGTCAAATCATGACCACAATGTGCATTGGGCATCTCTCTTAATATACCATGAAAAGAGCCTACAAGGTAAGTGTTACCTTATCTTCTAACATCAGCATTATTACAGTTCTCTTTTATTGCACTGATTCATGTTGCTAGGTGGAAAAACAATAGTTTCTATGCAGTTTTCAAGGACTAGTACATAAACAATGTTGTCAAAAATAATATAAGGTATCATTTTCTTTTTGTAATATAACCATAACATTACATATCATCCCAGTTACAAGGAGTATTTGGTGGTATATATTCAAATATTTAAGAAATGCTTTTCTATGAAGGATGTTATAAGAAGATATTAGACTTGAGTAAAAATATTTATTTATATAATTGGTTCAAAAGATGTCTTTGATATCCCCACCACATCTCTTCAGTTCACACAGTGTACTGAGTCTCCCAGTCTGTGTAGTAATCTCATGTCTTCAGGATGGACTTATCCATTAAACATGGTGGCAACTCTACTGTAGGGAATCATGACAATTTTTACTATTTTTTAATTAAAAGAAACTATTGTGAGCAGTTGAATGTTTTTGATAATAATAATAATCATCTTTATATGACTGTAGTCATAAAATGAATTTTAAGCATGCTTTTACACAGTAGGAATCTGTATAAAATAGAACTGTCACGACTCACACTCTACACAGCTACCTGCATGGCCACTTATAAACACAACCAGAAACCAAAGGAGAGGTAATGACCTTTGAGGAATTAATATGAGAACAGGAACTAGGTGACAGATTCTAGGAGATACTTTCATAAAATCTTGAAATAACCAAGTCCATGTGTTTCCTCTGTTGCAGTTACATACAATTTACATAACCTTTCACATTCCTTCAAATTCAAAGGCAATTGTGTATGTTCCAGAGAAGACACTTTATTAAAAGTTGCAACATATGGGCCTGGAGAGATAGCTTAGCAGTTAAGTTCCTGCCTATGAAGCCTAAGGACCCTGGCTCGATTCCCCAGGACCCACGTAAGCCAGATGCACAAGTTGGAGCATGCATCTGGAGTTTGTTTGCAATGGCTAAAGGCCCTGGTGTGTCCATTCTCTCTATCTATCTGCCTCTTTATTTCTCTGTCTATCTAGCTCTTTGCTCTATTCACAGTGTCTTCTGCTGTACAAAAGCTTTGTAATTTCGCAAGTACCCAGAGGTTGATTATTGGTTTTATTTCCTGCACAATTGGGGTTATATTCAGAAAGTCATTGCCTGTGCCAATATGTTAAAGGGTTCCCCTACCTTTTCCTCTAGCAGTTTCAGAGTTTCAGGTCTGATATTAAGGTCCCTGATCCACTTGGACTTGATTCTGTTTAATGGAGAGACACATGGATCTATTTTCATCCTTCTATGTACAGATATCCAGTTTTCCCAGCACCACTTGTTGAACAGGCTCTTTTCTCCAATGAATATTTTTGGCCTTTTTGTCAAAACTCCAATGGCTGTAGCTGTTTGGATTAAAAAATTTCTCAGAACTTAAAGGAATGTAAAAAGTTATGTAAGGGCTGGAGAGATGGCTTAGGGGTTACAGCACCTGCCTCCTAAGACTAAGAACCCTGGTTCCAATCTCCAGGTCCCACGTTTAGCCAGATGCAAAGTGACACAAGGGAGCAATGCCACACTTGACCACAAGGGGGCGCACACATCTGGATTTCGTTCGCAGCAGCTGAGACAGTGCTGGCACACCCATCTCTGTCTTCCTCTCTCTCTCTGTCTCTCTCTGTCTCTCTCTGTGTCTCTCTCCAAAAAAAAAAAATTTTTTTAAAGTTAGGTAAATGTTCATCATATAGTACATGAAGCTGCAATAGAGGAGAGATATGGTACTTTTAGAAAATTATAAACTTTTATACAGCAGATAAATGTTACAAAATGCATTCAATTTAAAATATTTGTATTTGTCAATGCAATAATGCTCTTTACTTCTTCATATTTCCCTTTTTGCATGTAAATTTGTGGTATGTGTATACAAGTGTGTATGCATATTTGTATGTATATGGGCACATATGTGTGTGCAGGTATACATGCACATGTATGTAGATGTTATGTGTGGATGTTGGGCATCTTCAAAAGTGGCTCCCCATTTCATTTTCTTAAATTATATTATTTATTTACTTGTGTGTAGTAGAGAAAGCATGATGTTCCAGGGAGTCTTGCTGCTGCAAGTGAACTCCAGACACATGTGCTACTTTGTGAATCTGGCTTTAGGTGAGTGGCTAGAGAATGGAACTCTAGCTGGCAGTCTTTGCAATCAAGTGCCTTTAACTACTGAGCCAACTCCCCAGACCTCCCCATCTAATTTTGAGACATTTGCTCACACTGAACCTATGTCACACAGATTCAATTAGACTAGCCACCCAATAAGCCACAGGGATCTTTCTGACTCTGTGTACCAGGGCTGGGCTTACATGTATTTTCCACCATGCCTACCTTGTATGTGGGTCTTGGGGTGTGAACTCTTGTACTTATTTGTGTAGCTTCACCTTACTGTCAGAGCCATTTTCCCATGTCCATTTTCTTCTTCTTATAAGGCAAGTTTTCTGTTTGTGTTTTCTAGGCTTATCTTACTCTTGCCTCTAATTGTGAGCTATCATGTTTCATAACAGAATTCTTGGTTGAATTTTATTCTTTTTCATTACTTCTATCCCACTGTCATCTTGCCTCCATTATCTCATGAAGAATCAGGAGTTAATTTTTTTCAAAAATTATTCTTACATAATGAGTTGCTCTTCTTTTGCTACCTTAAAGATACATTTGTCTTTTATCAGTTTTACTACTTTGATGTAACTGGACACCAAAGATGCAGGTTTATCTTTCTGGAGTAAAGTGTGTCTCAATAACATTTAAATTGTTTATATCAAATTACAAAAGTCTCCCCCCTTTCTTACTCTCCCGTATTACTTTTTTCTCCTTTTGCATGCAAGAGGCAGCAAAAATAAATGTACTCATATGCTGGCTTTCATATAACTCTCCATCTGTTCATTTCTCTTCATTCTTTTCTCTTTCTATTCCTCAAGTTCATTTTAATTTGTCTTTGCCTAATTCACTGAGTCTTTTGTGTATAAATGAAATTATTTTGCTTATAGTCTCATGATTTTATTTCCATTCCTATTTTAATATATCTCATTTTTATTGGTTTCTCCTGTATTATTACCCATTCTCTACAAAGTTAGTACTTTCTTAGTACTCTTTCTTTCTTTTATCATATATTTAAAAGTGATTTTTGGTTGATTCCTCTGTGGGTTATATTTACACATGTTTGCATATATGATTTATGAACAACTATCTAATGATTCATATTCCCTATTTGGTAAAACAGATATTTTCAATTCCTTACCCAGAATTCCCTTTTCTCTATTAGCATATCTATAGCATTGCCTTAATTCTGACTACTAAGACAAATGTATTTTCTCAAGAAGAGTTCTATCTGACTGTTCCTTTTATTTTCCCCAATGATTATAATTAATATATTGTAATGAATATGGAAATATGATTCTTCTCTTCCTGGAGATTTGATATTACTGTTGTATTGCTTGTTTTTATTGTTGTTGTATTTTATTTTTTAAACATTTTATAAGATTCTTTGTCTCATTTAATCAGTGAAATCTTTTTTTGCTTCATTATCAAGTCATGACTGAAAAGAAATTCTGTAAATGTGAGAAGAGTCAGGCATGGTGGTGTATGTCTTTCATCAAAGTACCTGGCAGGCTGAGGTAGGAAGATCACCAAGAGTTCAAGGCCACCCTGAAATAACCTAGTGAGTTCCAGATCAGCCCGGGGCTAGAGTGAGACCCTACCTCAAAAAATCAATCAATCAATCAATCAATCAATCAATAAGTAAATAAATACATGTCCCAAAAGGTATTCCTTGGTAAGGGAGTTTGCTTTCAGTGTCTTGACAAGGATTTGGCAACTCTCTTCAGCTTTTGCCTCCCCTTAGTCAGAGCTTCACTGTCACATCAGAGAGTGTAGGCCTCTTCTGGTGTTTAATTCGTAGCTACACAACCATAAACATAGACTTTAGGTTTTTGACCCCAGGAATACATAGATTCCAAAAGGCTACAATAATCTCTTCCTTAGTGCTTTTTGTTAGCCTGCTCTATGATATGACTATTGCTTCAGACAGGTGAGATATTAAATAACTGCCTGAAAATGTTTCAGACAAAGTTTGGTAAGGGCTATGTCCTGTAAATAAGCACTGAGTCACACAAGTAACAGCTTACCTCCCATCTTGATAATTTAGCTCTTGGGGATTAATTTCAATATGTAAGTGGTGACAGTCTCTGACATTAAAGTTTTCTTTTTATGAAAAGAAGGGATTTATTTGAAGCTTACAGATTCCTGGGAAATTCCATTAATGGCACAAAAGGAGCTGGTCTACTTTCCCAGATCCAAACAGACAGACACAACTACACACTAGCACCACAAACAAGCAAGCACAAAAACCAGCAGCAAAGAGCAGAGAGGGAAGACAGAACCCTTTAGGCATAGCTTAGGCTAGAATTCAGATCCACGCCCAGTGTGCCCCTCACAGCAGGAGCCTGCCTGCTCTGGATAGAAGCTGTAAACTCAATTTTAATAACACCTGAGTCTGTTGGGGAACAAACATTCAAACTGCCACACCTGGTGACTGTGCTTTCCTAGCCAGTCACACTCAACTTTCTTTTTTGTTTATTTTATTAGTTATGGACATAGTTATCAAAGGGGCACTCCTCAATGAGGATGCAGGTCATCCCCATGGGATTGTGGGTCATGCATTCTGGGGGCAGCAGTCAGTTATGGGGGAGAGGTAGTGTCTCTGTGCATAATGTCCCAACTAGTGACTCTAACAATCCTTCCACCACTTTTTCATAAAATTCCCTGAGCCATGTTGGGTATGTTTTAAGTCTACTTCAGTGATGGGCTCATTAGGGGCCTCTGGATCTCTGCTTTGATAGGTGTTGAGCATCCTCAGTATCTATCTCCTTCACCCTTGTGCTGATATCAGGTTCACCAAGTGTAGCAGACAGCTTCAGGTTCACTGAGATGAACTTCCAGATCAGGCACAGTTATGGAGAGAGGGATATTATTTATTGAAGCTTACAGATCCAGGGGAAGTTCCAATAATGGCAGAAGAAGCTGGCCTGCCTTCACAGGGCCAAGCAGAGAGAGAAAAAGCCAACCAGGCACACAGCACACTGAGCAAAACTACAGCCAAAAAGCCACGTAGCACACTTCAGGAACTCCTGCTAGGCACACTTTGCATATCTTTACAATGGAATCTCAAACCCACCACCAACACCTTAATACCAGCCCCCAGTGACATTGCCTCTAGCAAGGTGATTGCAGATGCAAACTATAACTAATAAAATACTGAACATATTGGGGGACATATATTCAAACTACCATACCAAGAAAGCATCACTTTTTTTAATATATATTTTTTATTTATATTATTCTGATTTTACATTCATATTATTGGTTCCATTGTCCTCCTCCCTGTCCTCCCACTTTCAAAGGGACCCTCATCAATTGGGAATGTGGGTCATACATTGTGAGGTTAGTCAAGAGTTCTGGGGGATAGGCCCCAGTCTCTCTGCATAATGTCCCAACTTGTGACTCTAACAATCTTTCTGCCCCCTTTTCCATGAGTTTCCCTGAGCCACATTGGGGTCATTTTAGTTCTGCTTCAGTGATGAGGTTTTGGGAGCCTCTGTGTCTCTGGATATCTGGCTTAGTTGGACTTGGATGTTCTCTGTGTTTATCTCCTTCAGCCTTTTTCTGTTCTCGTGATCGCCATGAATGCTGTATTCCCCTACATTGTTCTATGGGGTTAACTTCCACAATGAACTGTTGATCTGAAACACCTACAAGGTTTCCCTAAAAAGACAGACTTCTGTCAGAGTTCTTAGTGACCCACCAAAGGTTAATGGTAAGACCCTACTGTCGAAGACAGCATACGTGTGTGAGACCAAACACAGAGAATCCTGGCCAGAATCTGGAAGAAGGTCAGTCCCCAGACAGTTAGCTAGTCTAGTACCAGAGGGTGCTACATGAGCAACTGGGGGAAAATGTCCGACATTGGTCCAAACAACTTGCAGTCTAAGATACCCAGCAAGAAACAACTTGACATAATGCTCATACAAGTGCAGTAGTGGCAAACAGCCATGGAGGGTAACCAACTGCTCTTGATTTGGCTAATAGATTCACTCAGTGGAATGGAACTCATTGCTGGAGCTGGGAAATAAGTCAAAACCAGGTACAAAAAATGAGCTCAGTCCCCAAAATCAAGATACCACCATATGTGGGCTAGAAGAGTGCCAACGCATATAAAATTCCCTCCAAAACATATATGGTCATTCCTTCTGTCTAGTACTAACTTCTCTCTCTGTTGGAGAATTTGCTTATCTTTTTTCAGATGGACAACGAACCTGAAGGGAGGATCAGCTAACCACACCTCACCAGGGCCCCAGCTGAAACCATAGAAAGCATCACTCTTGCTCATTTCCCCAGTTCCTCTGTGGTTTCAGCTGGGACTGGCATGAAGTGCAAAGGCATGTTTATCTCCTCAGGTCCCACTTCCATGTGAAAAAGATAAGAAGATTATCCAACAGAGAGTGAAGTCAGGACAGGTTAAATGGAATTAAACATTATTAATTCAGAGAAAATTTGATGGGTGTTGTCCCTCTTATAGCCCAAGATTAGTGGAAGATTGATATTGGAAAGCAAAATCATTATATGGATATGATTCTCACTTGTTTGTTTCCCAGTTCCAGCTATGGATTACTTTCTACTGAGCATATGTTAGCCAATCCAAAATCAATTCATTACCTGCCATGGCTATGTGCCACTATTGCACTTATGTGACCATCACATCAGGTTGTTTGCTTCTGAGTAGCTTAGACCTCATGTTGCTCAGACAGTTATTGGACACTTTTTCCTGGTAGCTTATGTAATAACTTCCAGCATTAGATGGGCTAACTGTATGGGGACTGGCTCTCTTCCCAATTCCAACCAAGTCTCTCCATGGTCTGTGCCAACAGCATATGGTGTCTTCAGCAGTAGGATTTTACCATTAACCTCTGGTGGGTAATCAAGTGCTCTGGCAGAAGTTCTCAGAGAAATAACTACAAATGGCTAATACACACTTAAGAAAATGTTAAACATCCCTAACCATCCGGGAAATGCAAATTAAAACAGCTATGAGATTCCACTTTACCCCAGAAAAGAAAGCAAACACTAAAAATTCAAATGAAAACAAATCTTGACAAGGATGTGGAGAAATAGGAGCACTCATTCACTGTTGGTGGGAATGTAAGCTGGAACAACCACTATGGAAATCAATATGGAGTCTCCTGAAAAGGATGAATAAAACAAAGATAAATAAATAAGTAAATAAATAAATAAATAAATAAATAAAATAGAGTTACCAACAGACCCAGTTATTCCCTTACTGAACATTTACCCTAAAATATCCATGCCTCAGTCTAGAGATATTTGCTCAACCATGTGTATAGCTGCTCAATTCCTAATAGCTAATAACTGGAATCAAGCCAGGTGCCCATCACTGGCCAAATGGATAACCAAGATGTGATATATCTGTATGATGGAATGCTACTCACCAGTAGGAAAAAAATGGCACAATGAAATCTATAGAAAAATGATTAAACTCTGACATAAAACTTTTTGGGTGTCTTTTAAACATATTCTTCCTCTTCCAAGGGCAGCTTAGCTGTTGGTCTGCTGAGCATCTTTAATTGGCTAGGTTGTTTCTCAGGATCTGAGTTTAGTCCTATTATAACATTCAGACCTCACTCTTCATACTTGGGGTTATTCTTCGTATCTTGGATCCTGTCTTGGATAATAAACCATGCCTTTAATTTTCAGAGTTCTGTATATGTTGATATTTGGCATTTTTGCCTGCATTCTTATTGCTTTTATTGAGAAGTAGCTGTTCATTCCATTCCAAAAGTCTTTCTTCAATTATATTTTCAGACTGCTTGTCTGACACTTACCTTTTAATAATCAGTTTCCTAAGTATATAAACAACTAAAGATACAGGAATTCAAATTAAATATGCTATGTTGTCCTGGATTACAAAGTTTGAGGATGATTTACAATGAATTAAACCTTATAGGAAGCTTTTATAGTTTGTTCATTCTGGAGTTAAGTGTGTACCACATATATTGAAAGTAAAGCAAACAGCTTACTATTTAATGTGACTTGTACCTTAAATTTAATTCTGGACCTGGAAATGGTTTATAACATTTCTTCACAGTTTGATTTCCATTTTTTTCAATAAAATATAATATGTCTGAATATAATAGTAAACAAATATCATATATCAATTCTTGCATGTAAACCAATTTTCAACACTGTGGATCATACATTTCCTTCATATAGCTTCCAAATTACAGAATATCCAGATGCTCTCACTTATAAACATGTCTTTACCACAACTTTATTGGCATAACTTATGTAGAGGAAAAGGAACCCATTTGTTCAATAAAAGCAAACTTTCACAATGTATCATAACTAAGGGGTTATTGCTATATAATTTTCCACCATATTTTATCTTAAATTTTCCTCGTACAAAATTAAGAAAAGAATACTCCCACATGGTTTATCAAGAAGAACACAAAAATGTAATTTAAATTTATATTTTAAATTTGTAATTAGAGAGTAGAAATATTATTAAAGATGTTTTCAAGGCAGATATATAATCATTTCGAAGTGAAGACTGCCTGCTTCCCCTGTTATCTATGACATTCCTTTTCTCTGTCATTATTTTATTTGCTCAGGCCCTTCCACTAATTGATACCCATTGGCCATAACCTCATTATCTCATACCACAACCAGATATGAGTTGTAAGCTCTTTAAAAGGAGGGACAAGGTCACATTCATCTTTGATCACCTAGTTTATATCACATGGTCTATATCTGAATACATATAAAAACAGAAAATTAAATAAGATGTCATTTGTTTTGGAAACTGAATTTGGTAATTATTATCTTCAAGTATTAGATAATTATCTTTTACTATCTAAACTGAAATGCAGTATTGATGATCTACAAGCTTAGCCCTTAACCAATTTAAATTTGTTCATTTGATAAGTGTGTTAGCTTCCCATGAAGTTCAGGAAATGGACAAGGGAACAGAGTTTACATCAGGTATATTCAATCAAGTCATCAGCATGAATTCCTGGGCAGGAAATTAAACTTTTCCAAGATATGATAGTTGCTATTAAAATGATCAACTCAGAGGAAACAAATGTACTTAGCTATCAAAACAAGATTGGATGTGTAGCAAAAGTACTATACAGTTTCCACTGGAAGTTTAGATTTTTAATAGTGGTTTCTAGGACTTTATGTAGCTGCATTGTGGTATAGATTAAACAATTTGTGTAGCCAGTAATGTGTATCATGTATTCTGCTGATCTTGGAATAACTTTGTCAATATAATTTTCACTTTCATGTCAAACGTTTCTCTTGGTAAAACTTTTTAATCTTTCCATTATGCTAGTAAATTTTCTTTTTAAAATATTATCATAATGGTATTGAATAGTGAATATGGTGAAAAATAAAATAATTTTATCTGTATTTCAAGTAATTTAAATTTTATGTTTACTCACTCATTGGACTAAATGGGACATACCAATTTTGGTTTTGGTTGTAGTTACAATGTTTATTAATAGAATTTCAGCATTGTGATAACATTTTAATATTAGGGTGAAAATTCTATATTCCTGTTTAATTTTACTGCTTTTATTAGAAATTAATGTCTTTTGTTTTTATCACCCCATATTAAACATTTTATTTATTTATTTATTTATTTATTTATTTATTTATTTATTTATTTATGTATTTATGTGTTTTATTTTCTAGGTAGGGTCTTGCTCTAGCTCAGGCTGACCTGGAATCCACTATATAGTCTCAGGGTGGCCTTGAACTCATGGCAATCCACCTACCTGTGCCTCCAAACTGATGGGGTTAAAGGTGTGTGTCACCACTACCAGCCTAAAATGTTTTTAATTTCTCCAAAATAGTCTTAAGTTTCTCTTGTCAAATTTATTACAAGCTTCATAATTTTCATTATATTTTAAATAGAAATTAATATTATTTTTATTCATATTAGAATATTTTATTGTTAGGTAAACACATGTTTTCACACATATATTTACATGTGTATGTATATATAATCTTGTAAAAATTATATCTCCAAAATTTATAAGTTAAAAAGATACCACATGAGGCATTTTGTGTGGTGCTTGGATCCTGAGGGCCAAATCATCATTGACAGCATTAGTGTCCACATGATGTGGCTCGTAGAACTTTCATCTTTTCCAGCATGACAGCACACAGATAGCAGATGCCATGTGTGAATCAGGAAGTATGCCCTTTGGGCATACAATTTAAGACTTTGGCTAAGGTTTCCTAGCCTGTATAAGAAACCGATGTCTTTCTCCCTGCCTTCCTCTTCCTTCCTCCTTTCCTTCCTTCTTCCCTTTCTTCATCTCTCCTTCCCTTCCTTCTTTTTGTCTTTGTTTCTTCCTTTTTACTTTTTTTAGTTTTATTTGAGGCAGAGTCTGGCCTGGAACTTAATCTGTAGCCCCAGGCTGGCCTTGAACTCAGAGCAATCTTCCCTACCTTACACTCCCAAATGCTGAAACTGAAGGCATTCACTACTATGCCCCACTTGAGAAATTACATTCTATTGCTTATTATCTGCTCAAATTATTGTATTCTGTCTAGAATTTCAAACATCCTGTGGTATCATTATAACTTTGTGAACATTTGTCTTATATGTAGTAATTTTATGTAATTTTCTTGGGACCTTTATTTTCAAATAACTGTATATTCAATGTCACACACCAGTTTCTTTTATCCTGATTGATTGAACTGGATAGAACAAAGTAAAATAGAAGCAAAAGCAGCAAACACCTTTCTCCTCTTCTCTGTTCACTATTTGTTTTTTATGGAATTTTAACTTTTTTTAGGTTAGAGAAATTGTCTTTCATTGCTGTTTTTCTTATGAATGCTTTCATAAGTAACCTCCAAACCAATTGAGGTAGTTATGAATATCTCCTTTTTTCTGCTAATGTGGAAAAGCATAGTAAAGTTTATTTTGACACTGGGCAGTGATACCTAAGCAGTATAGTACAGTGATAATGAAAGACACACCATTCAAATTTCTGAGATTTTAAAACCTTTTAAACTCCTTAGTTAGAACAAATTCTCTGTACATGTTATTTCCAATGAATAAAATGATTATAATAATTTCTATTTTTGAAATGTAACAAAATTACTATATATTCAGGGCACTTAAAGTAATGTCTGAGACTATACAGATAACATGGAAAAACACATATAGTACTTTGCAAGTTGATATAGTTTTATTAATCACTTTTTATTGCTATGACAAATTACCTGAGAGAAAAAATTATTTTGTTTCACTGTTTAAAGACATGGCCAGCTGGCTCCAATGCTGTGGACCTGTGGGTAGGCAGAACACTCCATTGGCAAGAGCATGTAGCACAGCAGGTTGTTGTCCTCCTGGGAGCCAGGAGGCAATGAGAAGGAACAAAGGTGCTGGGGACAAGATATACCTTCCAAAGGTGGCGAGATGACTTTGTAGTTATGGCCCTTGCCTGAGAAGCCTAAGTATCCACGTTCCTCTTTCTATCCACCCCTTTTTCTCTCTGTCTGTCACTCTTATATAAAAAATAAACAAACAAAAAATAACATAAAAGATAGACCATTCAAAAGCATATCCCTGGCAACACATTTCCTCTATGAAGACCCTCATCTCCTAATAACCCTTTCAATTATTAATTTATCAAAATATGAATTCAGTGAGGAGGCTAGTGCCTTCATGATTCATAAATCTCAATTAGTTCATTTTCCATGCTCAGAACACCTTCAACATGTGGACCATTCATATTCAAATTACAATACTGATAGGTTAGTAAAGATTTATCAAAAATTAAAAATGTATATATTAGAATTGTATGGGGTATAGCAAATAGTATATATAATTAAAAATTCTTCCTTTAATGATGTCATTTTATTATTGTAATTTTCAAAATATTGCTAAATTTTACTTAATGCCATTTTATTAATGAATTTTATATCCATGATTATGAGCAGGATATAGGAAAAATTTCTTTCTTTAGTATTTTGTGTATTATATATACAATAATTATAATAGCCTTCCAAGCTAATTTTCTATTTCTTTGTAACAATGAATATAAAAGTACATGTTCTATTCACTGGTTGTGAAAAAATACATTTGTAGTCAACTAGAAATATAAAGAAACTCAATTTAAAATCTAAAAAACAAACAGTAGTAGAGGAAAAATAACATTTGTTATCCAGTGTATACACATAAGGAAGAGCTTTATGAACAGAACTTCAAAAGCACAAGAAATAGCTCAAAAAATCAACAAATGTGACTACATGAAATTAAAAAGTTTTGCATAGTAAAACAAATGATCAACATAGTGAGCATATAGCCTACAGAATGGCAGAAAAATATTTTCAAGCTATACTTCAGACAGGGGGCTAATAACCAGGCTTTACAAAGAGCTACAAAAATTAAACATAAAATATAATTATCATCAAATGGGCTAATGACATGAACAGTTCACAAAAGAAGACACCTAAATTTCCAGTAAGTACTTAAAAATCTAAAACAACCCTAGCCATCAGGGAACTACAAATCAAAACAATTCTGATACCATCTTATCCCTAATTTGAATGGCTATCCTCGAGAAAGCAGAAAACAAATGTTGGTCAAGTTGCAGGGAAAGGGGAACCCTCATCTGTTGTTGGTGGGAGTGAAAACTAGTATATCCATTATGGAAATCAGTATGAAGGCATCTCAAAAAGATAGACATAGAACTCCGAAATATCCCAGATATATCACTCCTGCACATATATCCTAAGGAGTCCACACACAACTCAGGAATACTTGTATATTGCATATTGCATATATATTGAAGCTCTACTTATAATAGCTAAGAATAGGAATAAACCTTGAAGTCCATCAATAGATGAATGACTGTATAATAAAAATGAAGTGCATATGCAAAATGGAATTCTCTGCAGCAGTATGCAAAAGTGAAACTTGTAGGATATTTGGAAAGTAGTAAAGTAACTCAAACTAAGAAAGACTAAAACCACATGTTCTCTCTGATATGCAGGTCTTGGCATTTAATAAGTATTTATATATGTGGGAGGGGGGCAAATGTGGATTTAAACTGTAAATATAGAACCATAATCAAAAGTGAATATAAAGATATAAGTGGGGCTGGAGAGATAGCTCAGAGTTTAAATGGACTTTCTTGTAGAACTTGTCTGCCTGGGTTTGATTCTCTAGTATCTATATCTATATCTATATCTATATCTATATCTATATCTATATCTATATCTATATCTATATCTATATCTATATCATCTATATCTATATCTATCTATCTATCTACATATATCTATATCTATCTATCTATCTATCTATCTATCTATCTATCTATCTATATATATATATATATAAAGCCGGATGCATAAAGTGGTGAATGCATCTGAAGTTTGTTTGCAGTGGCTAGAGGCCCTGGTATATCCATTCTCTCTCTCTATTTCCTTACAAATAAATAAACAAAAATGTTTAAGAGATGAAATGGAAGAGGAAGGAAGGAATGGAAAAAATATATATAGGGGAGAGGAGAATTAGAGGAAAGAGGGAGGGGGAAACAGGGGCATAGGAACAAAAGTAAATTATACTTAAAATGTCTAAATGAATATATACATATCTGTATGTCAATTTAAAAATAAATAAATGCATATTAAAGATATAGGATGAGTTTGGACAAAACTACTGAGGAATGGATGGATAATGCTGTGCCCAGAAACAATTTGTTATTACAGGTTAACCCAGTGCTGGGTGTGAAATACCTTTCAGTGACTTGTTGGTGAGTGAGTCTCCCTCCAAACAATACAGACCATGCCCAGTGCTCTTAGCTGTCCAACATAGCTAGAAGGAAAGACTCAGTTGCTGCATATATCACATGTTTCTGTCAAAGAACACTCAGAAGTCAAGCTGGAACTGAAATAGAAGCTTCATCCCTGCTGGCTAACAGTCATAGTGTTAGAAAGTGCTAAACAGTTTGCCAGGGGAGAAAAGTCATCAACAGTCTTAACCAGCAGTACTACATAGCCAAGTAAGATGTGCCCACTGGTACAATAGCAGCAAGTCACATATGGAGGTAACCAACTACTCCCAAATTGGATTTGAAGCCTGCTCCGTGTAGAAGGGTGGATCCATGTCTGGTACTAATAACCAAGTCAAAAACCTATGGCAAAAAATCTATGGCTTGGAAAGTCATACAATCACTTCTCTGCCTTTTAGAGATCAAGTGGAAGGTCATAGACCAAATCCAAAGGAGCTACCACGGTTACTTGACTAAATGGATTCATTAAAGCCATCAAATTATTCTATCAATATTATGTTTATGCCTGTAATTAGATCTGTTCTCAATTTTGGACAAAATTTCAGTGTTTGAGTGGATAATGCTGCTCCCAGAAGGCATAAATTGTTGCAGGTAAATCCCAATGTAGGGTTGAAATACCTACCAGTAAGTTGTTGATTAGGGTGACTTGTGACACACCTCCAAATAACGTAGACTGTGTACTGAAATGTATACATATGATTATATATCTGTAAATATCTTTGGCTTGAGAAACCTCTTTTTGTAGATGGTAGTGAAAACCTCAGAAATGCAAGATTTATCAGCATGATGAAGAAGAGTAGTCCAACACTTTTATCCCCATCTCAGAGGCAGGTGTCAGATAGCATTACTTAGGAGGTAGCTCAAAGAATCACAGTACTGATCTCTGTGCTTTCCATGGAAGCTTTTGTATGGTGTGCTGAAAATAAGAGTCTGTTGAGAGCTCAGTACTAAATGAGATATTTATATCACACACTCCAAGGCTCAGGGAACATTGCAAAAGGGGGGACAAACAGAATGCCAAGGTGTGGAAAAAGTACTTTGGGGCACTGTCGTCCTGACCTGACCTTTGCATTCATGACTTTACAGTGGTTGTCTTTATCCCCACAAGTTCTGCACAATATTGGGCCAGTCAACATTTTGCCATAGAGGATAGAGGAGGACAAAGAGTGAGAAATCCAAACAGAAGAAAGACTACTTAGGAAGAGGAATTGCATAGGGGTGCTGGAGGGTAGGCAAAGAGAGTAATGGGAGAGGAATATGAGCAGATTACAGTATGTTATATATTACAAATCTCAGTTGAGGGTTGGAAAGATGGTGCAGCGGTCAAGGCACTTGCCTGAAAAGCATAAGGACCCAGGTTCAATTCCCCAGTACCAATGTAAGCCAGATGCACAAGGTGGCTCAAGCATCTGGAGTTTGTTTACAGTGCCTAGAGGCTCTGGTGTGTTCATTCTCTCTTCCTCCATCTGCTTCTTTCTCTCTCTGTCTCTCAAATAAATAAAAAATTATTTAAAAACCAGTTGAAAGGCAAAATAAATAAAAAGAAAGCCATTATTTTGCTTAAATATATATATGACATGCTAGTAGTAATACAAAAAAATTAAATATTTAAATATTTCTTTTGAGATCAGACATGAGAAATGCATGCCGACACTGTCATACCTAACATCATTACTTTTAAAAATCAGTAACCCAGGGCTGGAGAGATGGCTTAGCGGTTAAGGCGCCTGCCTCTCAAGCCTAAGAACGCCAGTTCCAATCTCTAGGTCCCACGTTTAGCCAGATGCAAAGTGAGGCAAGGGCGCAATGCCGCACTTTCCCACAAGGGGGCGCATACATCTGGATTTAGTTCGCAGTGGTTGAGAGGATGCTGGCGTGCCCATCATTATCTGTCTTCCCCTCCCTATCTCTCTGTCTCTCTGTGTCTCTCTCCAAAATAAAAATAAAATATAAAAAAATTAAAAAATAAAAATAAAATAAAATAATTTTAAAAAAATCAGTAACCCAACTCTTACACTGTATAAATCTGAGGCATGCATTTTCATTTCCACAGCTTCACATAGATTCACCTTCAGGTACACTAATGTGATTTGAAAATATGCCTTTTATTATCTGTCATTACTTCTGTGTATTTCTTTCCCATTTTCTTTGTACCTTCGAAATAAATATTTCTTATTTCATCATCTACTTCCAGTGTTCTAACTCATAAATTATAAGTATGGATTTTGGATATTTGTATGTCCCTAATGTGGCAATGAGAACTCATTAACCATAGTTACATGCTGTGTATAATTCTTATGTGGTCTATTATAGCAGTGATACCTGGAGATGGGTGCAGGTGGAAGAGGAAGCAGTAGCTATGCCAGTAGGAGATAAATGATTACAATGATAATTTAAATAAAGGTACACTCAGATATTTTCTGTATAAATGAATGAGAAAATGACACTTATATTCTACCTAACTGCTAACTCAAGGCACACTCAAATGTGGAAGGATGGCTTAAAGGAATGAAAGTCACTCATTGGGTAATATTAGTCATAAACTCCAGACAGAAAATGAGAGAAAAACATGCAGCTTCTCTGGTCACTCCACAACTGTTTATATATTAGGAAATGCTTATCTTTGGTTTTAAATAGTTTGACTATGTTGTGGTATGCCATAGTTTTCTTTGTATTCACTCACATGGATGCATTTGAGATCCCTTAATTTATGATTTTATGTTTTTCACTATGCTTAAGGATATTTTTCCATTATTTAATTTACTTAAAAATAGTTGTTAACTTTTCCCAAGTTTTGAAATTTCAGTCACTGCATGATATTGTTCTTCTTGTCATTGATGTTATTTTTTTAATTTTTAAAATTGTTTCTTATGATAGCCAGATTGACCAATTTCCATTGATAAAATACCATTGTTAGACCACTTCTTATATATTTTCAATGTAATTTTAATTCCTTCTGTTTAATGTTTTCTAATGAACTTTGTGCATCAAAATTCTAGATTTTATTTTGCATTTAGTTTCCTTCTTCCTAGATTGCACATATTTCTAATACCTAGAAATTGCATGCTGTCATATGGCTTTAATCCTAGCATTTTGGAGACTGAGTGAGGTAGGAAGACAACTATGAGTTTGAGGCCAACTTGGAACTAAAAAAAGGATACTCTATAATATGTACTATCATACTGCCCGTTTTCTAGGAACATATTTTTAATTGGTGCTTTAAAGTCCTTTCCTTCTAAATCAAAATTTAAAATACCACAGAGTTCATCTTTGTTAATTACTTGTTTTATTGACTCTGGGTCATAGTTTTTCTACTCACCTTGTTTATACTCTTATTAGATATTTTTTCTTATATAATAGACATTTTGTATGACATATTACAGAGACAATTGTTAATTTTCCTTTATATTAAACATAATAACTTTGTGGTAGCAGGAAGTTAGTTGACTGAACTCTACCTTTCATCCTTATAGAGGCAGCAGATTAAATCTTCCCATTTTCCTCAACTCTCCATGTGACTCTAATTTGAGCTTCTTTGACTCTTCCTAGTCCAAAAATACTGAAATCACAAGAGAATCTTCTTGTATTTTACTCTTCACACACACACACACACACACACACACACACACACACACACACACAGAGTCCCTCTGTTCCACTTTTTAAAAATTTCATTGTTGATTTATTATTTGTACTGTCTTTTAAAAGCTTATAAATTTCCAAATGCATAGCACTTTTGCAGTAAACTAACATTGATTCCAATTTGATCCATCATAACTAGAGACTGTACTGTCCATTTTGAATATTGAAATTTGTTCATTGCTCTCATGACTTATCATAACATTTATTTTGGTGAATGTTCTTTGCACTCTAGTAAGAACACATGTTCTATAATTGTTAGAAATGGACTTCTATAATTTAAATAAATAAATAAAATGATTTTAATTGATTTTAAAACTATTACGTAGGCCTCATCATGAAGAAGAGAAAACCAATAAAATTCAGAAATATAGGGAAGGAAGGCTTATCACAATTTAGTATGGGTTGCACATTTTGGATTTCTTCTATTTTTTAAAATATATATGTTCTTTATTTATTTGAGAGAGAGAGAAAGAGGCTGAGAGAGAGAGAGAGGGAGAGAATGGCCGCTCCAGGGCCTCCAGCCAGTACAAACCAACTCCAGATGCATGCACCCCCTTGTGCATCTAGCTTATGTGGGTCCTGAAGAATTGAACCAGGATCATTTGGCTTTTCAGGCAAATTCCTTAACCGCTAAGCCATCTCTCCTGCCCAAGAATTTCTTCTTTTATCTTGGTGGTAAATTTCATCCTTAATTGCTTATTATCATTTATTAACATGAACATTAAAATGTGTTTGGCTTTAAATACTATAGCAGGTAAGCAAGGGAAATACAGGTTTATTAAAAGGAATTATGGAAACCTGGAAATTCTTGGGAAGTGCTGAAGTCAGTGCAGTAGAAAACCAAGTCATTCCTTATAGTAAAAAACAACAGTAACAACAAAACTTGGGCTAGTCTATGGTACAAATTTTGTAAACTAGAAATATATTTATGAGGTTTGAATACCAGCCTCTGGATAATGATAAGCCCAAAATGTTATCACAAAGAAAGAGTTTATTACATTAATCAAAGAGCCAAAAGTTCAGGAGTAGGCATCTCACTGCTACTGAACTGACTCACATAGACCATCAGAAACAGATTATTTCTAAATGTTTTCTGCATTCATGTTTATCATTCTAGCTCCATTGCCTCATATATGTGGAGTATTTACTATCATTTCAGATGTTTTAACCATGTTTCAGTCCAAAATTGTTTCTTTTTTATATGGATTAACTTGCCAAAAATAATATTTCTCTAGAAAATAGCACATATCTCATTAGTAACCATTGATTCAAAATCCCCTTTAATTGGTAGGCATAAGACTAGAATTCTGATTTAGAAAGTTCATGATTGAGCTCTCATAATTGCATTGTTCTTTGAGGGGGAAAAAGCTGCTAAGAGTAAACAAGTTTTGGATAAATAATGAGCACAATTTTGTTTAAAAGTTTTTTAACTGAGGCCATCTCTACAATGCTGCACTGAAATACTGAAACAATAAGCAAAATTGGTTTCATCTGGGGCTCTGGTGAGGTGTGATAGGTTGATCTTCCCTTCAGGTTCATCATCCATCTGAAAAAGATAAGCAAATTCTCCAATGGAGAGAGAAATTAGTACTAGATACATGGGATGGCCATAGATATTTTGGAGGGAATTTTTTATGCGTAGGCCCTCTTCTATCCCACAATTGGTTGGAGCTTGATCTTGGAGACTGGGGTCATTTTTGTACATGGTTTTTACTTGTTTCCCAGTTCCAACAATGAGTTCCATTCCACTGAGTGATCTATTAGCCAAATCAAGAGCAGTTGGTTACCCACCATGGCTGTGTGCCACTACTGCACTTGTTTGAGCATTGAGTCAGGTTGTTTCCTGCTGGGTAACTTAGACTGCCAGCTGAAACCATAGAGTGATGCAGGAAAAGGGCAAGAATACAGCATTCTTGGGGATCACGGCACCAGAAAAAGGATGAAGGAGATAAATACAGAGAACATCCAACTCCTACTAAGCCAGATATCCAGAGACACAGAGGCTCCCAATACCTCACCACTGAAGTAGAACTAAAATGATCCCACTGTGGCTCAGGGAAATTCATGGAAGAGGGGGAGGAAAGAGTGTTAGAGCCACAGGTTGGGTCATTATGCACAGAGACTTGGCCTATCACTCATAACTCTTGACTACCCCCACAATGCAAGACCCAC
Source organism: Orientallactaga sibirica (assembly GCA_036365145.1). Lineage (NCBI taxonomy): Eukaryota > Metazoa > Chordata > Mammalia > Rodentia > Dipodidae > Orientallactaga > Orientallactaga sibirica. Next base: position 22,372,033 of record JAEOAD010000033.1, read on the forward strand.
ATCCCCCATTGATGAGGATGGGGAGTACAGGGAGGAGGATAATAGAGTCACCAATATGAATGTAAAATTAGAATAAAATACAACATAAAAAATAAATTGAAAAAGAAAACAAAACCAAGCCTCAAAAACATCAATAATTAAAAATGAAGTTTTGTTTACATCAAAAAAAATAAGCAAAATTGTTTTTGCTTAAGTTTGTCTCCTCCAGTATTTAGTCTCATCAATGAAACTTCTGACTAATACAAAAAGTTGATGCCACAAAAATGAGGCCAATGCTGTGATTAAACCTAAACATGTAGTTTGTAAGCCATTGCCACTTGTTTGTTCTAGGAATTTTGAAGTATTTTGAGATGTAGGTTAGAGGAACTCCACAAACTATAATCATAGCTCACTGGGTGATCCTGGTTGGAGCTCAAAGGTTTACAACACCAGCAAAAATACCCACGATGAGGGTCAAGCTCACGAGGTTTCAGAATGAGGTCCTCATTGGGAAATCATTTATGTTACAGACTGACATAGATTGTATACATTTTGTTCAAACCCTCAGAAAATATACTAAGATACTTTTCATTCTTATCAAAGATATTGGCATCATTCATCATCTGGCCTTTCAAGTGCACAGATCACAAGAGTTACTGATTCATGAAGGCTTCTAATCACATTTCAAAAGAAGGCCTGGAGAGCCAGGTAATATGTGGCCGAATCAAGATTCATACAGGCAGTGCAGATAGGGTATTGTTCAATCTTCTGAGGATAAGGTGAAATTGTGATGTAACTATAGGTTTGTGGAGATCCTGATAATAGGAAACCCTGCAAGGAAAGCTGCAGAACTTCAGTGGAGCCAGCTCAAGGGTGAGAGTACGTGGCTGGTTGAAAACAACAAGGAAATAAGGTATGCCTAATGGAGGTTATGATTTGAATCTAGGTTTCTCCTACATTTTTGCTACATGCTCATGTGTTGAACAAATGAACCTTAGCTGGTAGCACTCTTTGGGGTGGTTCTAGAAACTTTAATAGATTTACTTAGATAATAGGTGCCTTGGGGCAGGACTTGAAGATTACACTTGAGTCCTAACCTCCACACTCTGCTTCTTGTCCATCACAAGGTGAATAGCATAGTTTTCTATGTGATCTCAGTGCCATGATATTCTGCCCAAGGAGATGGAACCAAGAAACTAAATACTAAACCCAAAATGCAGAAACCCAAATAAATTCTTCACTATTTTAAGTTGTTTATGTCTGACATGCTCTCATGGCAATAAAAAAGTAACCAACACATATATCTTACCATTTGAGCTAAAACCAGGACTTGGTGACTGCCATCTCAACACTACTGAGCCTATATGAAAAATTGCATTTAACACTTTTATAACCTCCACATCTCCATTTATGAAGGGAGCATTCCAACAGTGCCATTGTTGAATGGGACTATTTTATTAAATAAGATAAAATACACAAAAACTGAGTACTGTACTTGTACTCTGCAATGGAATAAATATACCCACAATACATGTTGAAACCTTGACACCCAAGGTGATAGCATTTGGAGACAATGCCTTCGGGCAGTAATTATGTTTTGAAATCAGCTTTACAAAAGATAACAAAAACTATTTTTTGTTTGTTCTTATTTTGTTTTGCTTTGGGGAATGATTGCTCATTATTCTTTCCAGCTTTTTGAGAACACAGAGAAAATATGGCCATCTATGAGTCCGGAAACAGGCTCTCTCCAGAGATTGTAGCATTTTGGACTTGGATCTTCCATAATTGAAGTAAATAAATATTTCCTGTTTGTCATCGGTGTGTGTGATCTTGTGATAGCAGGATGAGTAGACAAGACAACATATGACAAGAGCTCAAAATTTGTTCCTCTAATTCCTAGTGATAATATCATATGAAAATATCCTGTGCAGTGTGTATTATGAATTGTAGGTCAGTGGCTGATACATGCACTTTAGGAATCAATGGAAAGAAATTAAAACTGATAGTAGATTTTTGATGAACCCAGGCTCAGAAAGCGAAATGTCACATGTTCTCTCTTATATGTGTATCCTAGCTACAAATGCATAGACTTGTGTGTGAACTGGAACCAAAAATCAGTAGCAGAAGCCAGTAAGCTGGTAAAAGGCTATAAGGGAGGGAGGAGAGGGAAGGACTTAAGTGGATAGTATTGTACATATGTAAGTAGAAGAACAGATTACAGGGAGGGGAAAGGCCTAAGCCAGGCCATGGGAAGAGAATGAAAGAAGGGCAGGGGGAGGGTCATTGAAAATTCAAGATAGTTTGAATAAGACTTATGTAAACCTATTTTTTTTTTTTAATAATGGCACATCCAGAAGCTATAGATTGGTACTAGAAAATTTTCAGTGCCTGGGATGGGATACCTTCCAGTGAGTTGTTGGCCAAGGAGGTCCCGGTAGCCTCCAAAACATTAAAGGCTATTGCCAAGGCCCTTGGTTTCCCTTGAGAAACAGATTGTAAGACCCTATTGCTGAAGACTTCTCTTGCCTGACAGGCAATGTCCCTGAGAAAGCAAGCTGGTGCTCAGCAGAAAACCTTCTCCCTGTAGACCAGCCAACTGAAAGCTGGGAAAAGCAGCACTGCATGCAGCCATATGGGAGACAGAAGTCATCAGCAATGAAAACAGTGGACATTGGAAAATTCAAGTTTGGCCTGACAGGCCCAATGACCGAATGGGTGCAATAGTGACATGTCTGCTCTTGGGGAAACCAACTGCTACCTAATTTAAGGCCCTCTCTATGGGAGGGAATACATGCCTGGTACTGAAAAAACTTAAGCCAAAGTCCAGGGCAGGGGAGGTCATGAGCCTTAGGGGTATGAAGCCTGCTCTTATCTGGCTAAATGTATATATTATTCCCACCAAACTGTCCTGAAAGCACTACACTTAATGTACATATTCACATATTAATGCTAATCTCACTTCTGGTTAGGAAGCTTCTCTTTTCAGATGGTGATGACCACCGGGATGACCCAAAAGGCAAAATAGTGCTGAGAAGAAGGGATGGAGGAGTGTCCAGCACTGAAACATCTCTGTCACACTCTTCAAGGCTCAGGGTCCATTGCAGAAGAGGGGGTGGAAAGAATGTAAGGGCCAAAGGAAGGGTACTACTCCTTACAAGGCAACTGTCCAGACAGAAATGGGCATCAATATCCATGACCTTGCAGTGTCTAGCAATACCTTCACAAGATCCTCATAATAGGAGAAAAAGATGATGACATCAAATTAAAAGAGAGACTAATGGAGAGAGGGAGGGTATATGATGGAGAATGGAGTTTTGAAGGGGAATGAGGGGAGGAGAGGGAAATATCATGGTTTATTGTCTGTAAGTATAGAAGTTGTCAATAAAAAAAAAAAAAATTAAGTGACCAAACTTTAACCTTGAAAATATTCTACTCAATATTTATTAAGAAGGAGTTGATTTCAATGGTGTTTTCTGGAAGCAGAATCTGAGCCATGGAACTTATATGTGCATGGCTTACTGAGAGTGCCCCTACATAAAACTCATAGTGAAGAGAATGTGGCTAGTAATAAATGCTCTCCAATAAAGATTGTTTCAGCTGGATCTTCCATGACTTATAGTTCCAGGTCTCTATTTTGTTCCATGGCTATGACTGGTTCCCACTTTCTTCCTACTTGTCTTTTAAATTTCTTTCTCCATCTGGCTAGCACTGGTGTGTGTTTAGATATGTAACTGGTGAAGTTTAGACTCCATTCTCCAGTGATTCAGAGGTCTTATTTTCTATGCTTTTCTGACATTATACTTTCAATGCTCACCTTCTTTTATTTAGATTTCAAGATAGAAAACACAGAATACCCAACTATATAATCTAAATGCCAAATATATCCTCATGTCCTCATTGTGTTACAGAATAGCCTACATTTTCAGAATGGTCAAGATCTATTATTCCTGTTAATTAGGTCACCCTCTTCTTTCACTGCTGATCACAGAACCAAAATTTCTATTCAGTGGCTTTATATTATATTATAGTAACACACTAAAATGGGGCTTTCTTTCAGAAAATAAAAACCTCTACATACACAAAACAAAAATCACAAATTTCTTAAGTGAGTATTGTATTTTTCTTCTAATTACTGGGATAAATACCTGATCCCAAGCAGTTTATGGGAGAAAAGGGTTTATTTCAGGTCTGTAGTATCCAGAGAAAGCTTCCTTGTGGTGGGAGAAACTGGCTCACTTTATCATATAGCCATAGCAGAGAGAGAACAAATAGCTAGAGCTCAAGCTAGCTATGTACATACAGCTAGCATGAGCTGATACTGTACCCCAGTTAAGGATTGAACTCAAGATCTGCCTCTACTGACACCTCCCCCAGAAGGGATCTGCCTGTTTGAGACTTAAAGAGGAAAAATTATTATTATTATTATTATTATTATTATTATTATTATTATTGGAGAGAGACACAGAGAGAGACAGAGAAAAAGGGAGAGGAAGACAGATAGAGATGGGCACGCCAGCAGTGTCTCAGTTGCTATGAATGAAATCCAGATGTGTGCGCCCCCTTGTGGTCAAGTGCGGCATTGTGCCTTGTGTCACTTTGCATCTGGCTAAACATGGGACCTGGAGATTGGAACCACTGGAGATTGGAACCAACGTTCTTAGGCTTAGGAAGCAGGCATCTTAACCGCTAAGCCATCTCTCCAGCTCAGAAAATTATTTTTAATAAAAAACAAATACTGGAGGCTATGGGGGACATTTACAATTAACTCACCCACAGTAAGTCACAAGGAAAAACAATGAGATGGCCATACTTTTATCCCTCCATTTCATAACCTGTGTATTTTACTTAATGACAGAATATTTTGAATTAATCATAAGCATAAATTGTTCATGAATCCCAAGTTATAGTGCTGTGCATGTACGCCTTGGATGTGACTTCTAATCTTGTGTATTGATACTTCTGAAAGACTCTGCTGTATCAGGTAGCAAGCTTAAGGCTAGTGGGTTATGAGGTATTGCTTACATTGACACACTGAATTGTTACTTCCATCACAAAAAGGTACTGTCAACCAATATGAGGTTATTGGTGTGAAATCAGAGAATGACATGGGTGATAGGTGTCTTGACTCAAACCCTCTAGATTTGCTGGGACCAAATGAAAATTTGCTGTTTCAACTTTACAGTGCTTTGCTACTAGAATCACTTGGAATCATGACGAGGTAGTGCCAAGCTAGTCACAACCTTAGGTCTATATTTATTTGACATGAGAGATAGTCTGATGCTTAAGCTCAACATGGGTTCAGAAGCATACCAGAAAGTACATTAAAATATGTATTATAGAAGTTGTATATTTATAGAACATATGGAATGATAGCACAGGGACATCTTCTATAGTTCAGACCTACTTTTCTTGATTAATAAAATCCTACATTGAGGGGCTGGAGACATGACGAAGTGTTTCTTGCAGAAGAATGAGAATCCAATTTCAGATCACCAGCACCCATATAAAAATGTTTTGTTTGCACGTATATATGTTGCAAAAATGCCAGCTCTGGGGAGGTGGAGACAGGAGCATCTGTGGAACAAATAGGCATTAGTGAACTCTAGGATTAGTGAGAAACCATGTCTCAAAAATTAAGGTAAAGAGCTACTGAGGAAGCCCTCAACATTGACCTCTTGCCTTCACTTGCGTATACTCACATGTGCATATGGACACATGTACATACACCCTCATACACACATGAGCTTGCACACATACAAACATGCACACACTCCACATAGGATTACACATGCCAACATATTGTTACATTGGTTTATGTAGGTTTGTAACAATTTATGAATCATTAAAGATACATTATTACCCAAAGTCCATAATATATTCAGACTTTCTAAATATCATATGGGATATCAGCTATACTAAAATCAGATAAAATAGACTTCAGATCAAAAGTAATCAAAAAAGACAAAGAAGGCCACTTCTTATTAAGGGAACAATCCAACAAGAGGATATGGCAATCATCAGTCTTTATGAACCAAACACAGGTCCACCACAGTTCATAAAATAAAACCTACTTGACAACAAAACAGAAATAACTACCAACACCATCATAGTCTCCACTATATTTAGATAAATACTCCACTATTCTTAGATGTCATGTCCCTTTAGCCTCATAGCAACTATGACAGTTTCCCAGACATTCCACATTTTTATGGTATTAAAAGTATCCAGGGGATGGTAATATGGTTAAATGGTTAAAGATATGCATAAAGCTTGATGCCCTGGGTTCAGTTCCCCAGTACCCATGTGTGGTAGTTTGAATATATGTCCCCCAATATAGTCAGTGTTTTACTAGTTATACTTTGCATCTGCAGTCACCTTGCTAGAGGCAATGTCACTGGGGGCCGGTCTTAAGGTGTGGTGATGGGTTTGAGATTCCATTGTAAAGATATGCAAATGTGTCTAGCAGGAGTTCCTGAAGTCTGCTGTGTGACCTTTTGGCTGTAGTTAGTTTTGCTCTGTGTGCTGGGGTGGCTGGTTGGCTTTTGCTCTCTGCCTGGCCTTGTGAGAGAGCAGCCGTTATGGAACTTCCCCTGGATCTGTAAGCTTCAATAAATAATATCCCTTCCTCCATAACTGTGCCTGGTCTGGAAGTTCATCTCAGCGAACCTGAAGCTGTTGGGGTGAGATTTGGATATTATCTTTTGGAACCTTTGTTTTGGAGGAATGGGCATGGACTTGGTGCTTGCAACTGAAGATGCCTTCTGGAGTGGTAAGCCAAGTTTTATGGACTATTCTGATGAGAGTTTGAGAATGCTAAGTGCAGATAGTATTTCTTATGAGGTTTCTAGGGGAAGGAAAGACTGCAGAGGACTTTGTTGGAACTGGGCTACTGGCATAAGGGATGGCTACGTTCCCTATCCAGGCCCAGAAAGTTTGATCAAGGTTAAATTTGTAATGGACTGATGTGCTTGGCTAAAGATATCGGACTGAGATTTTAAGATTTTGAGTTGGAAAACCTGAAGCAAGCTAAAAGTAGAGGCACTGAGAGCTGCTATTGTTGACACATTAGCAATCTTAAGGAAGGTGGAAGGAAGGTGGCCTGACTGATTTACATTAAAACAATGGAGAGGATGCCTGAGGAAAGACTGTTAAGAATGCAAATTCTTGGAAAGAGCTGACTGGAGAAGGAACCTGTTTTTCAAGGCTATGGTTTATTTCATCCCTGGATTAAGAATATGGTTGTGTCTTGCACACCTGGTATTAGTTTTGGAAGCATAAAAAATGCATGGAGTGGTCATGAGTTGCACACGGTTCCAGAAGCCGCTGCTGAGATGCAGCATGAAGACAGGGCATGAAGTTCCTGAGGAATAGGCTGGAAGAGCCTTTTGGAAGATGGACCGTGGTTTGCATGGAGACCTGAAGATGTTTTGGATATACCAGGACTGTGCAAAAGGGCTACCATGGAGTGCAGTGTTGGCATGGGATGAAAGTTTTCCCTGGCGACTCTGCCCAGCTGGAGGGGCGGAATTGGAAAACTGGAGACTGTCAGTCTCTGGTTATATTGAACTTGAACTACAGAAGTTTGATGACGGCTGATGATAGTTGAGTTTGCATTATTCTAGTCTCTCTTTGCTATGCCTTTTACCAGTTAAAAATGTTTACTCTGTTTACATGTTGAAAGTATTTAACTTGTTTGATTTTACAGGACATCTTAAGTTGATCAAGACTATGAGAACCTTTGAAATTTGAGTACAATTTACAATGTGTGATAGTTATAAATCTAAACTCGGAATGTGGTAGTTTGAATATATGTCCCCAATATAGTCAGTGTTTTACTAGCTTTGCATTGCAGTCACCTTGCTAGAGGCAATCTTAAGGTGTGGTGATGGGTTTATTCCATTGTAAAGATATTGCAGGAGTTCTTAATCTGTAGTTAGTTTTGCTCTGTGTGCTGGGGTGGCTGGTTGGCTTTGCTCTCTCTGCCTGGCCTTTAGCCATTATGGAACTTTGGATCTGTAATTCAATAAATAATATCCCTTCCTCCATTGGTCTGGAATATCCTCATGAAGCTTGCAGAACCACAAATGGGTGCATAAATTTGGATGCCCTGGACTCTCTCTCTCGTTCTTGCTCTCTCTCTCTCTTTCTTTTTAGTAAGTATAGTTGTTATGTAAAATGGCTTTTAATTTTGAATTATTTGGTATTTTACTTATATATCTGCAATTTTAAGATCATCTTTTAATGTGAAATGTCATGTTCAAGTTAGTCTTGATTTGTGGGTTTCAGCAATGTTTGTCAGGAGTTTTGAATATATGCTAACATTTTCCCAAGTTTTCAAATTTCAGTCTTTGAGAATTGAGAGTTACATGGATTATTTAAATCTGTTACCATAACAGATTTGTCTTGCATCACATCTGTTCCTTATTTGTATTTGTATAAACTCATGGGTGTATATCTTATGCTTTGCATCAAAATCATTTTATTTTGTTGCTAAGCTTATTCTACCTTTAGCCATTGTTAATCCTTTAATGTGGCCCATAGATCCTTTATGGAATATCCTCATCCTTCAGTATTTCTTTCCTTTTAGTCACAACAAGATGCTTTCAGATCATCTTTCAAATTCCTAGTCTTAGTCTTGTTAAACAGCACTTTCTCAAAGAGCCTTAGTTGCTCTCACTAGACAAGGGTGTTAGAAGCTGAGATATATGCTTTGGGGCTGCATATATATGCAGTTACATGACTGTGATACCATTGCTCTGGTGCCTTTTGACCGACAGACCAATAAATATATATTCCTAACTGGTGTATGGGAAATTGTCTATAATATTTTCTAAGCATATCTCTAACTTCATTAAGACAAAGTTGTTGAGTTAATCCTGATATTTCATAGTATAATGTACTGCTACATGAGTCATTCTATCTTTCTATCCTTTCTCTAAAATGTGTACAGTTTTTTTTTTCTCCTGCAGATTGCACAAGTCTTTTCTTCAAAAAAAAAAAAAGCCATCTGATATTTTCCAGAGGACTTTCATGGTATTGTGATGTTTTTTCCTATAATATAAGCCCTTCTAGTGACATGAGCTCTGTCATATCCTATTTCCTTGTGCCATTGCTGCTTACTCAGGACTTGGACTTGATATGGGATGCCTTTTACTCCCTGCTTCTTTGGGGCCCACTAACATGTGTGGAATGGAATAATCAAATCATTTTGATGTATGCTAGACATTTAATCAGAAGGACACTACTGATCATTGCGCTTCTTATCTGGGAGAGATTATACCAGGTAATATATTTGTTCTTTTTTGTGGCACAGAATTTATTGGTGAGACCTAGCACACTAGACTCCCAAAAATGTTCATTAACTTGCTAGGTCACTGACTCTTTGTAGGGTTTACCTTCAATTCTCCGGGATATAATTAGCCACAAAAAGTTATACACGGTATTTGCCATTTTTAAATAATTTCAATCCAACTAACTTGTCATTAATAATGTGGAGCAGTGAACTATTCCTTTGGCTACCCAGATGTTAGAACAGAAGAATTAACACAGTTCCAAACCAAGAGAGTAAATACATAGTCTTGAATTTGTGAAATTGTTAATTTGAACTTTTTCTGCTCATTTTTAAGACTATAAATTAAAAATACATGGGTCAAGTCAATGATATACATTGCAGAGTTTTAGTTATTTTACTTTAGATAGGAGACAATCTTTGGACAATGATACACTATACCTGGGATAATAATTAAAATTGTTCTGTTTGGTTAATCAGCAGTGAGTGTACAATCATCACCATTACCCATCTGGATTTTTCAGGGGTTACAGTTGAGACTCAAGGTGGAAGTATTAGGTAAATTTCATAATTTAAGGTCTTGAGGCTAATAATAATCATTCTTTCCCTACAGGATGCAATATTGCTTCTCATTTACCATTTTGGGAAACAATGTAGGAATTAAGTGGTTTATAACTTGTTTTTTTATTTTTTTATGATCCTTATTCATTTTTTTAAAATTAGTTATGGACATAAACACAGTATGTAAACAGAACATGTTGGCACCATCCTTTCCCTCATCCTTGCCTCCCCAAAGGGATGCTCCTCATTGGAGATGTTGATTATCCCCATGGGGATTGTGAGTCATGCATTGTGGGGGAAGCCATCAGTTATGGAAAAGAGGCAATGTCTCTGTGCATAATGTCCCAATTTGTGGCTCTTACAATCGTTCTGCCCCCTCTTAAGCAAAATTCCCTACGCGATTTGTGTTTGTTTTGAGTCTGCTTCAGTGATGGGCTCTTAGAAGCCTCTGGTTCTCTTTTGTAGGTGTTGAGTGTCCTCAGTGTCTATCTCCTTCACCCTTGTGCTGATATCAGGTTCACCAAGAAAGCAGCACTCTTGCTCATTTCCCCATTTCCTTTATGGTTTCAGCTGGGGCCCTGGTGAAGTGGGATGGGTCATTTCTTTCCTCAGGTCCCACTTCTGTCTGAAAAAGAGAAGCAGATTCTCCAATGGAGAGTGAAGGAAGCACAGGTTAAATGGGATAACCATTATTAGTTTACAGAGAATTTAATGGGTGTAGACCTTCTTATAGCCCAAGGTTAGTGGAAGCTTAATATTGGAAAGCAAACTCACTAGCTGGATATGATTCTAACTTGTTTCTGAGTTCCAGATATGGGTTCTTTACACTGAGTGGATCTGTTAGCCTATCCAAGAGCAGTTGGTTACCCATCATGGCTGTGTGCCACTATTGCACTTGGGTGAGCATTGTGTCAGGTTGTTTGCTTCTGAGTAGCTTAGACCTCACATTACTCCAATAGATGTTGGCCACTTTCCCCCAGTAGCTCATGTAACACCTTCTAGCACTAGAAGGGCTGTCTGGGGACTGGCTCTCTTCCAGATTCTAGCCAGGTTTCTCCATGTTCCGTGCCAACACCATATGGTGTCTTCAGCAGTAGGGTCTTACCATCAGCTTCTGGTGGGTGAACAAGTGCTCTGACAGAAGTCTGTCTTATTTTGGGAAACTTTATAGGTCTCTCTGGTCAACTGCTCATTGTGGGTGTTAACCATATCCTGGAACTGAGAATTACAGACCAGCACTAAGGGAAAAGAAAAGACAAAAGGAAAAGAAAACAAAACAAAACAAAAGAAAACAAAACAAAAGAAAAATAAAGAGAGAGAGAGAGAGAAAAGAAACCAGAGAAATTTAAGGTTAGGCTTCATCTCATCCTTTCCAGGGCCCTTCGATTCAGGTGCTTCCTTTAAGGTCCTGTTAAAGGTTAAAACTTTTAGTCTGTCTTCTAAGATTTATGATTCTATGGTAGCGGTTCCATCTGAGATCAGTTTTGTGTGCCCCCCACTCTTACCATCCCCTCAAGCCCTACCCTCACTATTGTCCAGGCCTCAAGATGCCTATTAGGTATGTCAGCACCTCAGCCTGATCCAGGTTAGGAACCACAAATGAGTGAGAATATGTCACTATTGTCTCTCTGTGATTGTGTGAGTTCACTGAGTATGATCTCTTCCAAGTCATTTTTTTCTTACTGCTAAGTAGAATTCCATTGTGTAGATATACCACATCTTGGTTATCCATTTGTCCAATGATGGGCACCTGAGTTGATTCCAGTTCTTAGCTATTAGGAATTGAGCAGCTATAAACATGATTGAGAAACTATCTCTGAACTGAGGTGTGGAGTTTTGGGAGTGAATGCCTAGTGAAAGAATAACTGATGACAATTATTCTTCACCATAAGGGAGAAAAGACAGGATTCTGCTTCTTTTAGAGATATCTATTTTAATTTCATATTCAAAAAATAGGGGCAAAATCATGATGGAGACCAAGGAGACAATGAAAGGGCTTACTTTGATATTCGATCCCACTGCACTAACAGATGGCACAGAGATATTTTGTGTACTTGGATAAGTTTCCACTGACATTGTACTGCCCATTATCCTGAAGTCAAAGGCAGAGCATATATTCTATTACAAAATGACCCTTTTCAGCAAAGTGCAGTCCTCTGCAGAAAGAAATGATGTGAGCCATTTTCAATTGGAGGGTGGATTATTATCTAGGCAGAGAATCAGTGACACCTACTATGTAGGTTTAAGTAATATAAAAATCCAAGATATATCTTTTTCTTAAAAGTAATTCTAGATTTAATCTAAAAATAAAGCATGTATTAAGGCTTTAAAGTTCTACATAGTATATCATAAAGTCTTTGAAAAAAATATACCACAAAGTTACAATGTTTACCTCAAAATATTTTTAACTATTTGATTGAAAAATGCTATCAAATGCACATATATGAGATTCCACCTTACCCCAGTAAGGATAGCAAACATTAAAAAATCTAAGGACAACAAATGCTGGAGAGGGTGTGGAGAAATAGAACCCTCACTCACTGTTGGTGGGAATGTAAGCAGGTACAACCACTATGGAAAGCAATATGGAGACTCCTAGAAAAGATGACTATAGAGGTACCAACAGACCCAGTTATCCCCTTACTGGGCATTTACCCTAAAAGCTCTAAGCCTCAGTTCAGAGATATTTGTTCAACCATGTTTATAGCTGCTCAATTCATAATAACTAAGAGCTGGAATCAATCCAGATGTCCATCATTAGATGAATGGATAACTAAGATGTGGTATATCTACACAATGGAATTCCACCCAGCAGTAAGGAAAAATGACACAAAGCAATTTGAAGAAAAATGGTCAAACTTGGAACAGATCATTTTCAGCTAACTCACCCAATTACAGAAAGATAAGCTTTGCATGGTCTCACTCATCTGTGCCTCCATCCCTAGATGCTGACACATCTAATAAATATCTCAAGGCCTGGACATTAGGGATAGTGGGGTGGAAGGGCAAGGGTGGAGGGGCCAAAAAAAAAAAAAAAACTGGACCCAAATGGAAATGGTACCATAAAATCCTATATCCTGAAAGATATACTAAAAGATTGAACCTGCATCAGGTGCTTGGAGAGAACACCTGAATCACAAGGCCCTGGAGAGGGTATGATGAAGACTAACCTCAATCTTCTCCTGTTTCTATCTCTATCACTCTCTCTGCACTCTCTTCTTCTGTTCTCTTTCATATTACCTATATTTTTTCATCCTTCCCTTCCCATGACAGATTTCTGTCAGAGTACTTGATGACTCCCAAATGTTATTGGTAAGACCCTACTGCTGAAGACACCATATGCTGTTCAGAGGGAACATGAAAAAAACCTGGCTGGAATCTGGAAGAGAGTCAGTGCCCAGACAGTTAGCTTGTCTAGTGCCAGAAGGAGCTATATGAGTGACTGGGGGAAAACGACCAACATTGTCTAAGCAACTCGTGGTCTAAGCTACGCAGCAGCAAACAACCTGCCATGATGCTTACACAAGTGCAGTAGTGGCACACAGCCATGGTGGGTTACCAACTGCTCTAGATTTGGATAATGGATGGGCTCAGTGGAATGGAACCCATACCTGGAAATGGGAAACAAGTCAGATCCATACCCAAGAATGAGCCGGCTCTACAATATCAAGCTCCCACAAATAGTGGGATAAAAGAGGGCTTACACCTATTAAATTCTCTCTAAAATAATAATGGTTATCCACGTATCTTGCAAAACCTGAGGAGAGAATCAGCCCATTGCACCTCACCAGGGAAATATCTGAAGGCATAGAGTTATAGGGGAAATGAGTAAGAGTGTTGCTTTCTCAGTGAACCTGGTATCAGCACAAGGATGAAGGAGATAGGCACAAAAAACAGTCAACTCCTACCAAATCAGATTTCCAGAGACACAGAGAGTCACAAAACCATGTCAGTGAAGTAGACCTAAAATGAACCCAATATGTCTCAGGAAAATTCATGGAAGAGGGGGTAGAAAGATTGTTAGAGCCATGAGTTGGGCCATTATACACAGAGTCATTGCCTCTCCTACATAACTGATGGCTACCCTGTAAGGCAACACCCACATTACCCATGGGGGGAGGACAGGGAGAAGGCTAATGATGGTACCATCATAGCTGTATATATACTATATACATAACTAATAAAAAAACTGGCATGAAATTTCCTATACAAAAAAAATGCAACCTAGACACACACATTACTTTGAGTTTTGAAAGCATTGAACTTAGATATTTTCTTTTTAATTGTACCTTTCTAAGTTTTCATGATAATCATGTTACCATTGTGTAAGAAACTGTTCTATATATGGGAGAAATCAACAAAACATGCTAATGAAAGTTGTCATAACTGAGTTTCTTTGGAGACTAAAACTAATTCTGACAGCATCCTGAGAGAAAGCTTAGGTTATTAGACTTCATAGTAGATGACTATGTGATATGTGATGATAAGAAAACTTATTCTGACTCCTCTACTAGTTAAATGAGAATCTTTTTCATTAACATAAAACTATGCTACATATGACTGCATTACAGATAATCATGTACAATATGCCCAAAAATATGTAGCTTCAAGGCATTGAAATGATCATGCAAAATCTAGTTAGTATGTGTCTTTGAAACTTATGTTTCTGCTATCATTACATGGTGTAAATTAGTTCTAAAAACTAGCTACCTCCAGGATTTTGCTTTCTTTCTAAGAAGTATACCAAACAATATATGAGGATGCCCAAACCATCTTCTTTTACGGTTTGTCTAATTTTCAATTCTTGTGAAAAATTGTCAACCAGAATGAATTGTCTAAACGAATCCTCACACTTCCTCAATTTCTTGTGTATTTGCACCCTGTCTGTATGAACGTTTATATTTAGAATTCTCAAATATGCCCAGGGAGTAAGAAATACACAACAAAAACATCTGTTCCTCTTAGAAAAACTTGGTCATGTTTTTTTTAAGTTTTGTAGGGTCAAGGAAAATACCTAGGAATGTTTTAACATTTCTTTTTTGTTGTTATGTTAGCCCAAGTACAGACATTTAAGCCTTCTCATACCATCCAAAGACATGTACATGTGCACCCCCCTCCCACCTACACCACACATGAGACAGAACAATGGTAACATCCACAGCAACAATTCCTTTTATTTCTTTACAACATGTGCTTTTCCTTACTTTTCCTGGTATAATGAGGCTGAGTAGATTTGATCTGATCTGTGCACTGATAAGTTGCCCCAGTACTACCCCCCAACCCTGGGACTGTCTTCAGATTTTATAAGCATCAAAGAAATGTTTTAAAAACATAAAATCAAATTTGTTTGATTCTACCATATCTGGACACACACCAGTCGGCCAAGGTCAAGACTATAAAGCTTATTTATACCTTCTGGCAAGGCTGGAGGTAGAATTCTTGTTCAGAAGCTCACCATAAGGTCACAGCTTAGACTGGTGTGGCTCCTGTGAACAAGTGCTAGCCAGGCTTTCAGCACACATTTCCCATTCTGAGCAGCTTTTCAAGAGGTTGCCTTAGGGACAGAAATGAGGATTCTAACATCTCTTCTCTTCTGAAATTTAAAAACTATCTAAGCCTGTGGGGCCAATTAAATTTTTTGAAGGTTAATGATAGCTCAAGTCAAGATATTGTCTTTAATGTTATTTATTTTACAGAGACTATGTCTAACATATTATTGTCTTTTGTTTAATAGGAATAAAATTATTGTCAACTGTGCTGGGAAATCATAAAGGTCTTGCTAATGGGAAGTGGCTTTAAAAGGCCAGGGACATTAATATGAAGATAATTATGATTTGATCAGGGACTTTAACTGACTAGATTTGGGCCTGTATGTTCAGAAGAATCAATCCAGGGATGATCATAGATTTGTGACATTGCACAATACAAGACTGTCAGATTGAACTGGGTCTGTCATAAAAGACCCTTAAGAAAACCATTTTTAGAATATATCTTGTTGAAAAACCTTTGTAAATCATCTTATATGATTTTTTCACGTAGTAAATATTGACTAAATAATAATTTTTAAAATTACTGTAGGGTCCCAAAGAAGCAGACCATAGATTTTTTTGTATATGAAATTTTACATTTTAAGATTAAATTTAATTTTAAGTTTAAACCTTTGTCTCCTAAATGCTAAAAAATTAAATTTTATCCAATTGGTCTTTGATTCATAAGGTTGATCCCCTTGGGGACTTACAAAAGGCTAAGATCAGGGCTGGAGAGATGGCTTAGCAGTTAAGGCATTTGTCTACAAAGCCAAAGGATCCCATTCGATTCTTCAGGATCCATACAAGCCAGATGAACAAGGGGGTGCATGCATCTGGAGTTCATTTGCAGTGGCTAGAGGCCCTGGGGCACCCGTTCTCTCCCTCCCTCTCTCTCACTCCCTCTTTCTCTCTCTCAAATAAATAAATAAATAAAATAAAAAAAGGCTAAGAACGAGACTGATTCTTGGGAGGTGAGATGTGTGTAAGGATCATTGGCATGTGTTCTTAATGGGTTTTAACATGAAATCTTATTTCTGGTCAGCTCATAAAAGTCCATTGCTTCATTTCGTCACAAGACCTTTCTGAGAACACATTGTAGTGCCACACTTGAGTTGGTCTGGAAGAAGACAAAGTTACATTTGGGCTATCTGACTGATAGTGGATGTATATTGTGATACTAAGGTGTCCATCAAAAAATATAGGTTCTGTTAAGAACTGACTACTTACAAGAGTTCATTAAGACATTTTGTATGTTCTCACCTGATACTGATACTAAGAGAACTCTGATTCTCAATGCTTTTTGAACCTTAATTGAGTAAGTGATTCAGAGTCAGATCAGCTTTTTGTTGTTGTTGTTTGTTTGTTTTTTAAGTATTACATTTATTTATTTCTTTGAGACAGACATAGACAGAGAGAGAGAGAGAGAGAATAGGCATGACAGGGCATCTAGACCCTGCAAACAAACTCCAGATGTATGTACCATGTGCATCTGTCTTACATGGGTCCTGGGGAATTGAACCTGGGCCCTGTGACTTTGCGAACAAGTGCCTTAACCACTAATCCATCTTTCCAGGGCCAGATTAGCTCTTGATTTTACCAAATAATACTATTTCTCCCCCTTTCTCCAGGATTTGGGCAGGGAAGAAATCCTAGGACCTGAGCCCTTGTCTTAATTCTATTTAACCTTCTGGCATCAACTTCAGCTAGAGAAGATGGTGAAGGAAATGAACTAGCAGGAGCCATCATAAAAATTAATTCTGACAAAACAAAGTGTTTACTCACCTATGACATACATTTTAATTCCTAAATAATTAAGAATTTAGGCATTTAAAACATGAATATTTTTGGCTTTGGAAGTAAAAAGAATCTGTTTTCTATTATTTGTAGATACTACATAAGTAAATAAGATCTCAGAACAATAAAGGAAAGGTAAAATGCAAATCAATACTTCAAACGATTACTTTACTACATTTGAGTCATAATTATAGTGAAGTGGATTGAATGTAAAATCCTACCCCTCCCCCAGCCTCATGTGTTTGTGATTAAACTTCTTACCGGATTCCTAACTCACAGAGCCTTTGGGAAGTAGAGCTTGTAATCAAGGTATGTCACTAGGTTTGGGTCTTTGGGTGTTACAGTCCAGTCTCCCTTGCCAGTGATAGCTAGTTCACACTTGCTGCTTCCTACCAGTTCAAGTTACAAAAGGCAATGCTTTAGCTTATTGCACATGCTATTCTTTCCTCTCCATGATGAAAATTTCTTTCAAAACTGTGGGCCAAAATAAACCCTTTCCTTCCCTAAGCAACTTATGATCAGGTGTTTTATACCAACAGTGAGAAGGTAACTGCTCACCACAGTCTTTAGTGATATTTGATCACATCATTTCCACAAAACTAATACTTTAAAAATAATATTGCTAGGACTGGAGAGATGACTCAGAGGTTAAGATACTTGTCTGTAGAGCCTAACAATACAGGATTGATTCCATAGTACCCACATAAATCCAGATGCATAAAGTGGCACATACATTTGGAGTTGGTTTGTAGCAGCTAGAGGCCATAGTATGCCCACTAATTTCTTCTCTCTTTTCTCTCTCTCTCTCTCTCTCTCTCTCTCTCTCTCTTTCTTGCATCTCTCTTCTCTCTATGCTTGTAGATAAATAGATAAAATATATATTTAAGAAAATAATATTGCTACAGCAAAACTAAATTAAGATTAAAGGTAGAAATAATTATAAATATTAACTAGTTGATAAGAAAGTACAGAGAGATATGGGACAAAAGTGTCTCAAAGTAAAAATTTAAATAATAAAAATTTGCTTTCCCCTTGTGTTTTAGATGCTCAAATTAACTGAGAAAAAGCCATGGGTTTTGAGCTGGCATAACTTCATCTGAACTTGGAAAGAATATACCATAGAAAATTCTTAGAATTTTGTATTAGCCAATTATCTCTTGTATAATATAGAAGAAATATATATATATATATATATATATATATATATATATATATATTCTCCAATATAAGATATACAGCAAGCAAGTGAATATTTACTTTTTTGTAACAAAATAAAAAAAATACTTGTTAAATATCCAGTCCTCATTTCTATAATTGCATTTGTGATAGTACTATTTACTTTCATTGAGCACAGCAACTGTTTATGCTTCTCTACCTGATGGGCAACCCAAATCTTCAATACAGAAAGGTATTGGCATTAGAAGTCCTGTCAAGATTGAGGTATGATGTTATTTTGGTTTTCCTTTCTGTGAATCCAGGTCTCAGCCAAGCTCAGCCTGGCAAGGTCAGAGTGGAGGTGAGTACCTAGCTCTCCCAGAGGGTCCACACTGATGCACTTCCTTTCCTTGAGGTATGACCTTAATCACAGAACACAGTAACACTGAGAGACAGCTACACGATCTTTTTTAATACAAATCCTCTTCTTTGCCTTCCAGGCATAGGGATAGCACAATCTTATTTGTGAATCAGGTTCAATCAGCGAGCCAGCAAAGTAGCCCTCTTGTTTGTTTATTAATTCTGAGGCAAGATGGGCCCAGAGTGGCCAGTAGCAACTGTTACAATTCAATGGAAACCATGTTGTGTATCTTAATATATAATCACTTTCCCCTTTAGAACCAAGACAAGAAGACAGTCAGGCCATAAAGTTGCAAACATGGTAAGTGCAAATTTTGTTGGCCAGTCGCTACTGGCATAATCTGTAAATATTTCTGTTTCTACTCAATTTTTGGATGGGAAATGCTGTATTTCCCTGTATCTGACAGCTCTCTGAAGCAACTTGTGCAAGCACTTCACTAAATGCCATTGAGCTTGGTTGTGACAATCTTGGGAAGGGTGTTCCACCATTTTTTTTAAGCTTATGGTTCAGGATGGTTTGGATCAAGGTGATATCATTGAGTGCATGTGCATGGGCTCAGGGCTGCATTCCTTTGGTTGTGGATGGAATCCCATGAACATAATGAGTACTATGTGAAGTATCCTGATGGTGGTTAAAGTCCTCTGTAAGTTCACAGATGTTAGTGAAGGCAGAAACATCACATTCAATGGATAGAAATATTTATCCAATATAATTGCATATTACCAGGAAAACAAAACATTGGCCCTTCTGTTTTTGAAGCAATCCATTAAAATTAAACAGGCAACAGTGAGTTGATTAATCCCTCAGCCTGCAAAAGGAAGCCATATTGGAACTTAGTTTGGCTTCTTCTGTTGCCCTATTCCATTCACATTTGTGGCTGTAGAAAGGAAAGCCCTGATAACTGGATGTTCTGTTGCTAAGCACACATATTTCCTATATCTTTGGCACCTGGACCACTGGGTTACTCAATCTATTGTATAATAACAAAAATGAATGGGAAAACATGTTGACAGTATCCTTAAGACGAGGTCATCCAGGCCACTTGATTATAGCTTCCCCTATGGTAAGTTCAATATGTGGTGGACATTCCCAGGGAAAACTCATTTGTTTTCTTGTGTTCATTTAAAAAGTGCATCTACAAACCTATTGCCCACATTTCACTGTCATCCAGCATTCAGTCATGTACTTTAAAATTTTCTGACAACAATTGTCTATAGTCCATGGCTATGCATATAATATCACATGTGAACATTTCTTATTTGAAGCTGAATGAGTACCCCAGTTCTCCACACTTGGAGAATTTTTCATCTCTATGGTCCTTCATGGATGTCTCAGAAACTGTTTTAATGATGTAGTCATGCAATTTTGAGGTGGTATCTATGCATCTGTAAGCCAGGCCCCTGAATTCTTTCTCTGCTAAACATGGGCCTTCCTAATGAAGCCATATAGTCAGATTGGGATAGAGAATGGTGGTAAGAGTGTGGGCCATGATTTTTAATTCAGTTTTTCCTGTATTTTTTCTATGATTTTAAAGGCCAGTTCAGGATGAATTTCATACAAACCACTTACATTTGATGTGATAATGCTGTTATACGTGCTAAAATTTGTTGCCTGATCAAATAAAACCAAGATCAAGGTGAGCAGGTCCGGTCACATGACCCGATGTTCAGTACTAAATACCTTAATAAACAATAGGTCAAACCTTCTTTTCAAAAATGAGAGTATTGACATGAAAAGTTGCAAAAAGTGTAGTCCAAAGATCCTAGACTGTGATTCACCTATAAGGTTTGGCATTTGTTTTCATGACAAAGTCGTCTAAATTTAGCAAAATCCCCCATTTACCAATTTAATTTAAAATTTATGTCCTCAGATGACAAAAGGCAGTCACCTTCACTTTTCAATACAATAAAAACTACAGTTTTTTTTTCATAGAAAAAAATAGGACTTTGGGTACAAATTGGAATCAAACTTTTTCATAGTAATTTATAAGATAATTCTAAAAATCATTGAAAATAAAAAAAAAGGCTCTTAAATAGCCAAAATAATTTGGACAGGGATGAAAAAGTTTGGCAGAATAAAATTTTCTGATTTCAGCATTTGTTGTAAAGCTTAATTTTATCAAGCAAAATTAACTGTGATAGTGGGCAAAATACCCACATGTATAACTGCAAACAAAACAATAGAGGAAGGATACATTTTCAAAAGTTATACTGTAGAAGTTGAATGACTTATGTCCTTGACCCAATTCTTTATAATTTGCAACAAATATAAATTTAGCTGAACAGGTATCATTAATCTGAATATAGAGACTAATGACCTAAAATGTCTAGAAGAAAACTTTTTTTTTTTAAATTTTTTGGTTTTCGAGGTAGGGTTTCACTCTGGTCCAGGCTGACCTGGAATTAACTATGTAGTCTCAGGGTGGCCTTGAACTCACAGCAATCCTCCTACCTCTGCCTCCCAAGTGCTGGGATTAAAGGCGTGCACCACCACACCCGGCTTTAGAAGAAAACATTTTTAATCTTTGGTAAGGCAAAATTGTCTTAGCTATAATACAGGAAAAAAAATTCATGAGAGAAACTTGTCACTTTAAGTTAATTGGAATAAAAACACACTGTTGTTGACTAGGCCTATTGAAGTAATGAAAAGACAAGTAAAGAACTCTGACAGGTGGGCTGGAGGGATTGCTTATTGGTTAAGGCTTTAGTCTGCAAAGCCAAGGGACCCAGGTTCAATTCCCCAGGACCCACATAATCCAGATGTACAATGTGGCATACTCTCCTAAAGTTCATCTGTAGTGGCTGGAGGTGCTGCCTTGCCTATTTTCTCTCTCTCTCTCTCAATCTCCCTCTTTCTCTGTCATATAAATAAATAAATAAAAATAAAATATTTAAAAAAAAGAACTCTGACAGGTGATTTAAACACCACACAGTACATAATGGACATATACGGAATGAACTCAAATTGTAATAAGAAAACAAATAATATGAATTTTAAAAACTGGCTAATGGTTGTAATACTAGATCATCCTAAGGACTCCATGTGATGTTACTGATCATTGTAATTTATTGGACAAAGAAAATATGAATAAACTATAGAACCTTGCAAACTGATGAAGAACTAAAACCTAAAACCTGCATATCAAGCTTTAGTGAGAATGTGGGACAGTTTTAAATTTCATGCACTGTTTACAAGAAGCTAAAATGGTGAACAGTTTCAGGATTAAACTGATCCCTACTGTATCGTTCAGCTATTTCACTCATACAGATTTTCCCAAGGACATATAATCTCCTATATAAGCAGACTTGTATATGTACTTATGATAGCTTTACTTATGGTAGATCAAACCTAGAATACCTTAAATGACCATCACCAGATGAAGGAGTGCATAAGCTATGAAATTTTAGTTTTAATGATATGACAGAAATTATCCATCATTACAAAATAAGTATGCTGCATAATAGGAGTCAATCTCCCCAAAATATATCTATATATGTATACAGATATAAATTATATAAAGTTCAAGTCACTTCTTTAGTAGATGCAAAGTCCTGGTATAGATTTCTAACACCACAAAGAGAAAAAAATGGTGTCAATAAAATGATCTTTAGAGATAAATATATGGTATATAACATTTGACAAAATGAATAAATGTTTAGTGCTTCTCAAAAAATTTTAAAAATATAACAGGGACTAGGGACATGGCTCAGTGGTTGAAGGAACTTGCTTCCAATCTTGCCCACCTGGGTTCAATTCCCCAGCACTTACATAAAGGCTGGTGCAAACTTTGTTTGCAGTGGCAAGAAATGGGCATGTGCTCATACATACACACAGATATGCATACACACATATATGGTATATTATGTACTATATGTTATATAGTATATATTCTCCACAGACACCAAAATAACAGTGACTAAAATTAAGAATTAAGATACTAACATTTAGGCATGTCCTTAGCCAATAACACAGAAATTCTAAGTAAGATTCAAATCACCTAGCAAATTGCTTCACTTTTCTCACCACTTTTTTTCTAGATCCACCATTCTCGGATGTTGTCATCTCAGAATGTTTGAGAGCTTTCATGACTCTTTGATACTTCTCTTAAAGTTTTTATCAAGTTCTTCTGAGCAGTAGATGAAAGAAGACGACATGAAGGAAACCATATTGAAGTACTAGAATTATGACCAGAAATGTGAGCTCTTTGAAGATTTCAAACAGGTGGGGAAATGAATGAAAATATTCTTATAAATATATTCCCCAGTCAAAAGCAGTCAGTCAGTCTACAAAGTACCCATGAAAAGCTGTGTGATTTTTAGTACTCCTTGTGTCTGCTAATATCACTGGTAGATAGAGACAAGCAATGTTTTTTCCATAATGATGACTAGTGAATGTTGGCATGAACATAAGTTAGTAGATTAATGGACAGGTGCACATAGGAGGCATATTTTCAAGGTTATTTCACTGAAACATGTAACCAATTTATGGGCCTTTATCTGCAAAGTCCTTACTCAGTGTCCAGTAATCCCAGCATGCAAAACATCAAAAACTAGCATCAATTTTCAAATTCAGCCACTTAAAATAGCAGAGAGAAAGTGAGTAGGAAATGTATTAGCTTTTTATAAAAACAGTGATTTTTAAAAATATTTCCACATTTCTTCACTGAATTCAATGCTGCACAGTTTATTTGTGTTTTGTTTTGTTTTAAGATAGGGTCTTGCTATGTAGCCCAGGCTAGGCCTCATTTCATAATCCTTGTGCCTCAGCTTGCTGTGAGCTGAAATTATAATTATGTGTCACCCTAAATGACTATGCTATCCCATTTAAATCTTAGCTTTTTGTTTTATGTGCTGAATTAAAAGAGCATTCTCAAAAAAAACATACTGCTACAGGAAAGCATAAAGTTATACATATTAATGAAGTGATGTAGGATGATTTGGTATATATAAACACTGAATGATGCTCAAATCAGGTATATCATTCCTTCCTAAACCATCATAGTTGTCCATAGTCACCTGACCTGTGTAATTAAAGAGCATATTGTGAATACTGACTATTTCGTAAAACATGAAAATGAAGAGAAATATTGAATAACAAAATGCAAAATAAAAGTTTTCTGTAATGGAGAAAACATATGCAAAGAGAAAATACCAATAACTGAGTAATAAACATTATATTTTATAGAATTTTAGGAGTTTTGCCTTAATAACAATAATCTTTCCTGGCAAGTTCATACCAAGAATTTTAAGGGCAAAAATATCTTCAGTGCAAAAGTAATGCTAGAAATCATGAAGCACTTTTTAAGATCAGCAGAGCTATTTGTCCACAGTCATTTAAGCAGTGTCTTTTCTAGCCACAGACTCATGCTGTACTTTTATGAGGTTGATTATGTACTAGAATGTACGTTTGCTTTTATCTGTGTTCTAAATAGCCTTCTAAGATTTAATAAAATAGCCTTGCTTTTAATAACCAGACTACTTTCCTTGCTTACTTTTTGCTTTACAGAGTCTGTATTTTATTTTATTTGCCTATATGATATTTTTGTACAGGATTTATCATTTTCATCCACCTCCAAATTTTATATCCTAGTCTTATCTTCCCTAAACTCATGGGTATCAATAAGAATAGGTGACAGATACACTCATTTTTGCTTGTTCCCAATAGTATCTTATTTAACTAATTATTCAAAGGTGTCATTGGGTATGATTAAAAGAGAAAACACACTGAAATGAAATGTATTTCTGGATAATAATATGAAGGGATACATTGGCCCTCCAGTTTGGTCTTCTAAAAATATATAACTGACTGCTGCCCTCACAATGCATGACCCACAATCCCCATGGGGATCACCTGCATTCCTAATGTTGAGGGCCTCTTCAGAAAAGGGGCAGGCATGAGGAAAAGGATGGCACCAACATGTGTTGTTTACATACTAAGTATGCCCATAACTAACAAAAATAAATTTAAAAAAATATCTAAATACCTTCAAACTGATTTCAGGCCATATTGTTTGGAATATGATCTTTCACCAAGAGAGGGCCCTGACTACTATAATGAGCTGAGATATCCAAAAATATATTCAGGACAATAAACACATCTGGCTATATCACAATACTCATTCTAAAACTATACAAAACTATAGTTAAAAAAACAGCACAGTACTGTCGTAAAAACAGACATAAAAATAGGCCAATGGAACAGAATTGAAGACCCAGCTCTTAATGCAAGTAACTATACCTACTTGATCTTTGACAAAGGTACCAACAACATATACTGGATAAAAGAAAGCATCTTCAACAAATGGTGCTGGAAAAATTGGATAACTATATCTACAAAAGTAATACTAGACCCACTTCTCTCAACATGCACAAAAAATCAGCTTCAAATGGTGTATGGCACAATGCAGGCCTGGCCCTAGCCGCATGGCAGAGAAACCAGGAAGTGGGTTCTGTGAATATGGCATTCTGCCCAGGCCTGGCGTGACAACAGCTACAGTCCCATGCTCGCGAGAAACCTGGTATGAGATGATCTGTCTGGAGACAGGCTGTCATTTGTCACAAAAAGGGGACCACCCCATACAATGATTGGCCAGCCAAGCCCCTTAAAACTCCGTGTACTTCCTCAATAAAGAGTTTGCGGCAGCTCGCCCTCTGCTGCGTCCACCCAACTCCCAGAGTCTGTGTCGTGACTCTGTGCCTCTCATCCCCAACTCGGCTGCCGTCCCTCCTTGGCTGGCCCTAGGGGGCACCCCAACAAAATGGATTAAAGACCTCAATATAAGACCTGAAACTCTCAAACTACTGGATGAAAAAAATAGGGGAAACTCTCAATGATATAGGAGTGGTGAAATTCGTCATAAACAATACACCAATAGCCTAAAGCAGTGGGATCACATGAAGCCAAAAAGTTTGTGTATTGATAAATATATCATAAACAGAGCCAACAGACTACCCACCAAACAGGGGAAAATCTTCTCCAGCTATACACTGACAGAGGTCTAATATCTGAATCTACAAAGAACTCAAAAAAACCAAACAATAAAAAAAAAAAAAAAAAAACAATCCACTCAAAAAATGGGGCAGAAAAATGAATAGGGAATTCTCAAAGGAAGAAACACCAATGGCTAATGCTCTCTTAAGAAAATGTTCAAACTCCTTAACCATCAGGGAAATACAAATTAAAACAATTATGAGATTCCACCTTACTCCAATCAAAATGGCAATCATTAAAAAATATCAAATGACAATAAATGTTGGCAAGGATAAGAGGAAAGAAGAACCCTCCTTCACTGCTGGTGGGAGTGCAAATTTGTACAACTGCTATGGAAATCAATATGGAGACACTTGAAAAAGAATAAAATAGAGCTACCAACTGACACAACTATTCCCCTATTGGGCACCTACCCTAAATGCTCTACTCTTCACTTCAGAGATATTTGCCAACTATGCTACTTACTATGCTCAATTCACAATAGCTAAGAGCTGGAATCCATGCAGATGCCCATCCTTTGAGGACTGGATAATGAAGACATGGTACATATACACAGTTGACTTCTACTCAGCAGAATGGACTCGGAACTGATCATACTAAACAAACTCACAGAAGCACAGAAAGACAAAAGCCATATGTTCACCCTCATCTTTGGTTCTTAACCTGGAACATCTTGAATTTCAGGCATACCTTACAGACAACTTGAAGGACATACAATAGGGATGGAAGTGTTTGGGGGGAAGGGAATGGGAAGGCAGCTGAATCAAAAATGAATTGGTAGCAGAGGGACCTTTCTCCTGGATAGAAAAATGGAAATGGTAACCCTCAACTGCAGTATAGGGGATCCTTTGGCAGCAAGAATGGAGGATATAAACCACCTTTCATACATCAGCCAGGGCACAGATAGAACAACAGAGGAATTGGCCAGATGAGCATGAATGTTGCTTCAGTGCTGAGCCTGACACTGAGGATACTCAAAACATACAAAAATGGAAATCCAGAAGTGGCTCAAAGTACAACACTGAAGTAGACTTCAACACACACACACACACACACACACACACACACACTCACAACATCACAGCTCAGGGAATTTTGCAAAAGAGGCAACAGAAAGACTGTTAGAGCCTTAGAGTAGAAGAAAATGTCTAGAGGCATTGCACCCACCCTCCTTTACAATGACTGATTGCTGCTTTCACATCTCATATTTCACAACCTCATGGTGAATACCAGCAATCCCACAGTGGAGGGCCCCCAGCAGAATGGGGTCAGGGAGGAGGAAAGTGATGAAACCAACACATGATGTATATGTAAATATTTTTTACATAATAATAAGTAAAAAGAAACTTTTGGGGGCTGGAAAGATGTTTAAGGCACTTGTCTGTGCAATCTAAGGACCCAGGTTTAATTCCCTAATACCCAACTAAGCCAGATGCTCAAGGGACATATGTGTCCAGAGTTCATTTGTGGTGGTTGAAGGCCCTTGTGTGCCCATTCCCCTCTTTATTTGCTTCTCTCTACAATGTAGGTCATCTTATCTGAAGATATACAGGTATCTAGGCAAGTTAACAAAAACAGGGCCCAGCAAGTAACAGTACTATAGATAATAAAATTTCAGAATATCAAAATAGGAAGAATTACAATCATTTCCAAAGGAAACGTTTTACACATAATATCAAGATTTACAATAGGTTTGATAACAACACTTAAATACCCAAATTATAGCACAAAACATTTAAAAAACAAATATATTTATTGTGTACCCTAAAATAAACTGCCAATAATATTGAGTATGAAGAAGATAATTATTAGATATTAAATGATTCTCAAAATTTTTCTTCACCTAGAAAAAAAATTCAGATTATTTGGCAAAATTTGGGTAAATGGAGTGATTCAAACATATTGTAATTTAGAAATGGGATCCACCTGATGAAAGATATGAGTAATCTCATAAGAGTGTCATCAATGCAGCTGAAAATGTGAATAATTTTCAATGAGGAGGAGGGCTAATGTAGTGAGGTAGCAAAGTCAAAAGTAGATGGAACACACATAATTGGCATAAGGACACTATATTCAATAAGATAATGAGGCTCTGACAGAATTAAAGCAAAATAGACAATCTACCAAAAGGAGAGAAACAAAAAAAAATTATTGCATAAGGTGGTTTAAGTAAAAATGCAAATATTACTACAATGATTGCAATACTAAAATCATTTTATTTGACTCCCATTGGAGGGTTTGCAGGAGAAGGAGGCAAAACACAGTGAACATATTAATTTCTCACCTGCACTGGAACCTGATAATGTATAATTTACAAATGTGGAAAGAATGTAAATATAATGATCTGAAATATGGAGGTAAATATCACAGCAAATACCTTGGAAGGAGAAGAGATGTGTTTGGTGAGAAAAAGACAACTGCTTTTCACAATAATCCTTTAATTCACTTGGACTTTTAACATAGTTTAGCATCCATTTCATTAAAAGATAATAAAAGGAAGTATGACTATCTTTATTAATTTCTATCTTAATAATTTTAGAAAAAAATGGAGTGCCACTTATAACACACAAATAATTTGTTTATTTTTTAATTATTTATTTGAGAGTGACAGACAGAGAGAGAAAAACAGGCAGATAGAGAGAGAATGGGCACATGAAGACCTCCAGCCACTGCAAATGAACTCCAGATATATGTACCACTTTGTCCATCTGGGTTATATGGGTCCTGGGTAATCAAGCTTTGAACTGGGGTCCTTAGGCTTCACAGGCAAGCACTTAACCACTAAGCCATCTCTCCAGGCCAACACATAGATATTTTTATTAGATATATAGACAATGATATTAGAAATGACAGGAAACAATATACAATATTGCAGATGAAGTTTTGTGACACCATCTCTTAGTCTCCAGCTATTGTCATTACCCAGGTCTATGGTCTTAGAAAAAGAGGCAAATAAGACTTTGAAGTGATTTTCAAAATACAATAAAATGATGATTTTTGAGAAAGACTCCCCCCATCATAGAGAAACACAAGTAGTTTTTCAAGATGCACAGCAACTTTGGCTGATTCAGAGCATGCCCCCTGTGTCTACCTCCAGTAAAACAATCTGGAAAGCTGTATTACCACATGATCTCCCTACCAAGCTCTATTTCTCATCATGGAAGTTCCACATACAGGAAGACCATTACCTTAGTGAGTCTTAAAGGAATATTCTGCAGCCTGTCACTCATACAAATACTCATCCAAATCTCTGACATACTCAACTGGAACTTGAAAGTTTTTGTTATCACCTTGGAGGATAAGCTTTATGGGTTTTCTTTTTCTTTTAAGTTTTTAAAGTTTTTTAAATATTTATTTATGTATTTTAAAGAAAGTGTGTGAGATAGAGCAAGAGAGAAAGAGAGAGAGAGAATAGGTGTGTCAGGTCCTCTAGTCACAGTAAATGTACCACCATTTGCATCTGGCTTACATGGGTCCTAGGGAATCAAAAATGGCTTTGCATGAAAGTAGCTTAACCACTAAGCCATCCTTCTAGCCCGGGTTTTCTTTTTATACTCCTTAAACTTTCTTGAGTGCAGCAGAGCCTGTGTGGGAGAGTATAAGTGAGAGCAACAAAAGGAGAGTGTTTAGATAAACATTTAAAGGTACTTGCAATCCTGACATAAGTTCAATCCTCTTTGGTTCCCATAAAGACATGAGCAAAGTGGTCATGTGTCTATAACACCAACAGCCTATGGCAATTTGAGATAGAGCCAAAAGAATCCAAAAGCTAATGAATAGCAACAGTCTCAAAGGGTATAGATATGTAATTAAAGGACAGAATACTTGGGTTGTATCTCAAGGGGGGTGGTTAGAAGAGAAAGAAGGAAGTGAGGAGGGCATGAGGAATGTTTAAACAAAACTAAATATGATATTAATGTCATATGAAAACGTATTTGTTTGTTAGATAATTAAGAAATACAATTTAAGCCATAGGTTGTTGCAGGAAAATACCAGTGCCGGGTGGGAAACATCCCAATGAGTTGTTGGTCAGGGAGGCTTTTGAGCCCCCAGAACAACACAGGCTATTGCCAATATTTTTGACTACTCACCAGAACTAGAATGTAACACCCTATTGCTGAAAATGTGACATGTGGTGATTGCTAGTCTCTGAGAAATGAAACTGGTACTGAATTAGTAGCCTCTTCCCTTTTGGACAGCTGGCCAAGTCCAGGCAAGTACTATGCAGGCTGCTTAGGGAGAAAAGTCATCAATAATTGTATCAAACAGTGGACCATATGAACTAGACAACTGACCATGCAAGCAATAAGATTGACCAGTACAATAATGGCATGACTATTGTGCCCGTAACCAATGCTCTCTGACTGGATTTGAGACCTGCTCCACAGGAGGGCATTTGTGCTTGACATTAAAAACATTGTCAAAAACTATGACTTGGAAATTCATAGCCCTAGGGAGGCAAGTTACTACTGCTGTTTGTTTGGATAAATGGATATATTGTGTCCAATAAATTGCCTTCTAAATATTTATGTTTATATTCATCTAGAAGTGCTGCTCTCACTTTTGATCAGTGAAACATGTTTTACAGACAGCAGTGGCTGCTGGAGAGACTGCAAACTTAAATAAACGCTGAGAAGAAGCAACCATTAACTGCTTAGCATTAAATAAGACATCCCTGTCACATCTGCCAAAGCTCAGGGAACACTGTGAAAAATGTGGGAGGAAGATGTAAGAGCCAGAGGATGGAGAGAAGAATTTTAACATTATATTCCACAAACAAGGTGATGATTGCATTAATGACCTCATTGGAACTTATGACCTGCAAAATATTGCACCCATCAGCATGTTGTCCCAGATTATGAATAAAGGAAAAAAAAGGAAATCAATCAAAAATTGAAGAGGGGGCTGGAGAGATGGCCTAGCAGTTAAGGCCCTTGCCTGCAAAAACAAAAGACCCAGGTTCAATTAAAACCCCAGGACCCAGCATAAGCCAGATGCACAAGGTGACACATGTTTGTGGAGTTTATTTACAGCAGCTGTAAGCCCTGGCATGCCCATTTTCCTCTCTTTCTATTTGCCTCTTTTTCTTTCCCTCTTAATTAAATAAATAAGAATATTAGAACATTCTTTTAAAAAATTGAAGAGGCACTGGCTCAAGGAAGGAAAAGGTTGAGGGAAGGGAAGCAATAGATGGGGCTAGGGAGATGATGGAAGGGAATTATGATTAGACTACATTATGTACATATATAAAAATGTGTTGATATAAAAGACTTTTTAAAAGTGTAGGATGACATGAGAAACAACTTGTGTTTGTCCTCTTACCTCCACATGTAACACAAGGCATGCACGTACCAATATACAAATATCACACATGTATACACATGTAATACATATATAAATACATGTAACAATAAATAAAAAAATGAGATTTTCCAAAAAAAAAAACAAGTGTTTAAATAAGAATTAAAGATTCAAATAACTAACTCATATTTTCTATTTAGTAATTTGCATTATATAAGGGTATATTTGTTGGCATGTCTACAGTCTACAAATGTATAAAAAATAAGTAAATTTGCAAATATTGAAATATAAAAGAAATTTAAAATGACTTTGTAGTCCCCAAATGATGATTATATTGAATTCAAATATGTTCACTGTTTTCACCATAAATATTGTCTGAAGAGATAAAAAATGATTAATTTTATTTGAAAATAATACAGTTTATTTATGTATCATAACATTGCATGATTCCCCACAATTGCATATATTTTATGTCAATTTAAAATAAAAATGTAGAAAGAAATATACTACCAACTATCCATAGAAATAGATACTTTTATTTTTTTAGTTAAAATAAAATCATTAATTTTATATCTCTTAAAGAAAAATAAAATGTTCATTGCTACTTTATGGTAGAAATGTATTTGATTTATACAGATTTCTAACTAGAAACTTTAAATAAAATAATGCCATGTTATTTACATATATTTTGTTATCTTTAGATATCTACTCGATATCCTTTACATAGTTTTGATTTTAAAAATTGGAAAAATTGATGGGACTGTATAAATAAGTTGTGTCAAATGTGCTCAAAACTTTCAAAACTGTGTGTGAAGAATAAAACCTTTTAAATTTTAATATGTTCTTGCCTCTTGTTTCAAGAAAAGCATGACCAGAATGTTTCGCAATCTTTGTTCTATGGGTATTCTATGGTTCATATGGGGATTCACTGCTCTGAGTGATTTCCTTTGCTAGAAACATTAATCAAAACATTTAAAGTGAAATATTTATGTAGCCTATATTTTATATTTATAAATGGATAGTTAATAATACATACTGTGTACAATATAATAATTTGTATATATAATAATTTGTATAAAATCATCATGTAGTCATCTTTTATAAATGAGGAAAGAAGGATGAAATTAAAAATCTATATTTTCCTGAAAGAAAAAGAAGAAACACCATAGATGGATATGGTATCTTAGAAGACATTGATGAAATTGAATGGAAGAAAAACACATCCTTTCCTTTTTAGGAACTTTTAGGTAATTAAGAAGTCTGATTCAATTATGTACCATGGCTTACTTCTTGGAGCAATGTTGCATGCTGCTTTTGTGTTACAATTTCTGATGATTATCAGAGGCACAGGGAAGAACTTTAATATCATGTTTGACAAATGATATATGCCTCCAAATTACATATTAAACCTATTGAATCTGGACATTTGGCTAGCATGTGTTAGGATAAAATCAACTTTACCTTAACTATTGTACAGAATTCAATTTCTTACAACAGCTGTGAAATGAAAAAATTTCATACTTTTGACATGGGAAATTCTGATTGATTTTATATAACAATGACTCAGTGAAACAGGATATTTGAAGGATTTTAAGATTTAAATTGAGATAAGTTATATTTGTAAAAAAATAAAATTTATCTGGTTCATTTCCTCAAATGGAGTATATGACAAGAGAAAACATTTTTTTCTGAGTTTGGACCTATAATAAAAGTTCATTTTATATATCTTAATTTAAAATATTCAGTAACATTATTTGATCCATTATATTCTATATAGTTGAAAAATGGAATAGAGTATAAAGAGGTTCTATTATCTGACAGATTTGGAAAATGCTGAATTAAAAATAAGTTTAAGTTTACTTTGCAGTATGACTTTTAAGAGGTGTTAATACATGCTTGAGTATTCAAGAGGCCATCCAAATAGTAAACAGAAATTTTTACAATATGTTTGTGGTAGTTTGAATAGATGTCCCCCAATATATTCAGGGTTTTATTAGTTTGTAGTTTGCATCTACAGCCACCTGGCTGGAGGCAGTGTCACTGGTGGGATAATACGGTGTGGTGATGGGTTTAGGATTTCAATCTAAAGATACACAAAGTGTGCCTAGTTGGAGTTCCTAAAGTGTGCTGAGCTGTGTGGGTTTTGGTTTTGCTCTCTGTGTTTGGTCCTGTGAAGAGCAGGCCAGTTTCTTTTGCCATTATGGAACTTCCCCTGAGCCTGTAAGCTCCAATAAATATCCCTTCCTCCTTAACTGTGCCTGGTCTAGAAGTTCATTTCAGTGAACCTGAAGCTGTCTGCTACGTGTTTAAGCAAGAAATTTAGATAAGGGTCTGGAGAGATGGTTCAGTAGTTAAACAAATTTCCTGTGCAACAATGAGCTCCAGAGGAGGCTTGAGATCCACAGGGATCATACAACCAGCTGAGCATGGCCATGTGTGTCTGTTTCCCCTGTCTTTTGGGGTAATGGAACAAACAGCAAAATCTGGGACTCCATCTTGTATAAGAACTGCTAAAAGAGCAGTTGAGTGGGGCACCCAATGTTACATTCTGGTCATTAGAGGTGAGTCACCCTATTGTAGGAAAGAAACTCAGGGGATGGGACATAGGCACATACCCAATGTCCCTATGTCCCTTACCTGTACTCACATATACAAGCAAACAAAGTGTTTTCAGAGAGGATTCTACAGGAGTCATGCTTTCAATGTACAAGAGGTCTTTTATCTTCCTTTTCTCAATATCCATCTCTAGTCATGTGTGAGCCAAAACACATTTTCTATGTAACAATCCTAGCCATATGATGCAGAATGTAGCTTTGTGTCTGAGTCAAAGTCAATGTGACATTTGTTCCCAGTTCTGGAAAGGGAGCCTGGATTGTCCTGTCAGATATGAACATCATGAGATTGTCAATATGTAACTCTTCCCACTATCCAGTGTGGAGAAGGAGCTTTCTCTTTATCAGGGCTCTTCCAACAGTCACAGCCTGTTGTTCAGAAGCTGACTTTTCTGCAATCTTAAAGTTGGTGCCTTTTTTTTTTCATCTGGTCCCACTTATTGCTCCATTTCAGTGTAGACCTTAATAAGAGTTGTGAGTAGTAATCATGCAACAGCCTAAATGCTATCATGTCCCTAAATTTTCTCTACCAAATACATTTGTATATTATTTTTAACTTCAGCTTTACTGAAATTCTCAGATCATGGAAAAATGCAGTCAGATTCTTCATCAAAATAAAACCTAAATGGCCTCTAGCCAAGGTCCCTATATAGTCCTCTCTTCTGAACACTCATGAGCCAGGTCTCCACTGTTTGCATTTCTCTCAGTCTTCTGGTCTTCCACATTTCCACAGGAATAATCAATTAAGTTCTACTTACAGACTTATAGGGTTTTTCTGTCCCAAAAGTTTCAAACTCTTCCAGAAAACCAGTTCCAAAGGCCTATGAAACACATTGTCAGGTTTATCAAACAACAACCTTACTTCTCATTATAAATTTTCTATATTAGTTGTTTTTTCCTATTTATTTATTATTCTATTTTACATTCATATTGGTGAATCCATTATCATCCTCCCTGTCTTCTCCCCTCTGAAGGGAACCTCATTATTTGGGAATGTGGGACATGCATTATGGGGGTAGCCAAGAGTTATGGGAGATAGGCCAAGTCTCTGTGCATAATGACCCAACTTGTGGTTCTAACACTCTTTCTGCCCACTCTTCAGTGAATTTCCCTGAGCCACATTAGAATCATTTTAGTTCTACTTCAGTGATGAGGTCTTGGGAGCCTCTGTGTCTCGATATCTGGCTTAGTAGGAGTTGGATGTTCTCTGTGGTGTTTATCTCCACCAGCCTTATTCTGGCATCAGGTTCACCAAGAAAGCTGTACTCTTGCCCTTTCCCCACATTACTCTATGGTTTCAGCTGGGGCCCTGGTGAGGTGTGATAGGCTGATCCTCCCTTCAGGTTCATCGTCCATGCAGAAAAGGTCAGCAAATTCTCCCATGGAGTGAGAAGTTAGTACTAGATAGATAGAATGGCCATAGTTATTTTAGAGAGAATTTTATATGCATAGGCCCTCTTCTAGCCCACATTTGGTGGGAGCTTGATCTTGGAGACTGGCCTCATTATTTGTACATGGTTTCGAATTATTTCCCAGTTCCAGTAATGACTTCCATTCCACTGAGTGGATCTATATATTAGCCAAATAAAGAGCAGTTGGTTACCTACCATGGCTGTGTGCCACTATTGCTCTTGTTTGAGCATTACATCAGGTTGTTTCCTGCTGGGTAGCTTAGACTGCAAGTTGTTTGGACAGATATTGGTCATTTTCTCCCAGTCACTCCTGTAGTACCCTCTGGCACTAGACTAGCTAACTGTCTAGGGACTGAAACTCTTCTAGATTCCAACCAGGTCTCTCCATGTTTTGCCTCACCTATATATGATGTCTTTGGCAGTAGGGTCTTACCATTAACCTTTGGTGGGTCATCAAGAACTCTGACAGAAATCTGTCTTTGGGGGGGAAACCTTATAGGTCTCTCTGATCAACAGCTCATTGTGAAAGTTAACCCTGTGGTGGTACTGGGAGTTATAAGTCAGCACCAAGGAAGGTGAAGGAAGAAAAAGGTAGGTAATATAAAAGAGAAAAAGTATATAGAGGAGAGGGAGAGAGAGAGAAAAACAGTAAAAGATTAAGTTTGGTCTTCATGATGTTCTCTCCAGTTCTCTGTGGTTCAGGTGTTCCCTCTGCATGCCAACTGAAGGGTCAATGTTTTATCCTGTTGTTCAGAATATAGGATTTTATGGTACCATTTCCTTTTGGGTCCTTATTTGTGTCTCCCCACCCTCACCCTCCTTCTCACCCTTTTGCTCCCTCCCACCTTTACCATCCCCCCATCCCACCCTCCCTATTGTCTGGTCCTCAGGGTACTTATTACATGTGGCAGCATCTCAGGCAGATTCATGTTAGGAGCCACAGATGAATGAGACCATGTGATGATTATCTTTTTGTGATTGGGTGAGCTCACTGAGAATGATCTGTTCCATGTTCAACCATTTTTTTAAATTTCATTATTTCATCTTTCCTTCCCACTGCATAGAATTCCATAGTACAGATATACCACATCTTTGTTATCCATTCATCTAATGATGGACATCTGGGTTGATTCCAGCTCTTGGCTAAATGAATTGAGCAGCTATGAACATGGTTGAGCAAATATCTCTCAACTAAGGCTTGTAGCCTCTAGTGTAAATGCCCAGTAAGGGAATAACTGGATCTGTTGGTAGGTCTATAGTCATCCTTTTCAGGAGTCTGCATATAGGTTTCCATAATGGTTATACATTTTACATTCCCACCAACTGTGAAAGAGTGTTCCTATTTCTCCACAGCCTCACCAGCGTTTGTTTTCTTTTTCTTTTTTCTAATGTTAGCCATCCTTACTGGGGTAAGATGGAATCTCAGTTGTTTTAATTTGCATTTCCCTGATGATTAGGGATGTTGAACATTTTCTTAAGTGTGTGCTTGCCATTTGTATTTCTTCCTCTGAGAACTCCCTGTGCAGTTCTCTGCCCCATTTTATGAGTGGGTTGTTTGACTATTTATTGTTTACACTTTGGAGTTCTTTGTAAATTCTAGAAATTAGGCCTCTGTCAGTTGTATAGCTGGTGAAATTTTTCTCCCATTCTGTGGGTAATCTGCTGGCTTTGGTTATAGTATATTTGTCAAGCTTCATGAGAAACCAATGTTTGAGTGATTGCTCAATGCACAGAAATCAGTAGTATTTCTGTATGCAAAAGACAAAGATACAGAAAAAGAAATAACTAACATTGTCCCATTTTCAATAGCAACAAAGAAAATAAAATACCTTGGAATAACATTAACCAAGGAAATGAAATGAAAGACCTATACAATGAAATGAAAGACCTATGCAATGAAAACATAAAAACACTCGAGAAAGAACTTGAGGAGGTCCTATGAAAATGGAAAAACCTCCCATGCTCCTGGATAGTCAGAATTAACATTGTGAAAATGGCAATCTTAACAAAAGCACTATATAGATTTAACGCAATACCAATAAAAATCCCAACTTCTTTCTTCACTGAGATAGAAAAAAACTATCTTAAAATTCATATGGAAAGGCAGAGGCCTCAGATATCCAAACATATCCTCAGCAAAAGAAATTCCTTCTTAGAGATACAGCCAAGTCAGACCTATGAGGAAAGTTTATAGGTATAAGTACCTATATCAAAAACTTTGAGAGACCTTGAATAAACAACTTATTCAAAGTTCTAGAGAAACAAGCCAATTAAAAACTCAGTAGATGAATAAAGATTATAGCATAAATTAATTAAAAAGAGGAAAAAGGTACACTATATAGAATCAACCCAATATGTTGGTTCTTTGATTAAGGAAAAAAATTGATAACACTTGGGCAAATTAAGAAGAAGGAAAGAGAAGACCCCAGCTAATAAAATAAGGGACAAAAAAGGAGATTGTTACAACAGAGTCCAATGAAATCCACAACATAATTAGGGAATATTTTGAAAATCTATATTTCAAAAAGCTGAAAAACCTAGAAAATATAGACAAATATCTAAATATATACAACCTGTCAAAGTTAAAGCATAAAGATATAAAAGCTTGTCATTACCAGAAATAATAAGGATCATATAATTAAAATGTCCTCACATCTAAGACTAGATGGACTCACTGTCAAATTCTACCAAGTTTCTCAGGAAAATCTAATAGAAATTCTTTCCAAAGTATTCCTCAAAATATAAAGGGAAGGAAAACATTTAAGTAATTCTGTGACCCCAGTATTTACTTGTTTCCTAAACCAGATAAAGACACAAAAATAAAACTAAAATTACAGGCTAACTTCTCTGATGAACATACATGAAAAATTTATTAAGAAGATTCTTGGAAACTGACTCAAAAACATATCAATAAGATCGTCATGACCATGGATGCTACATGCCAAGGTTGCTACACTGGTACAACATACAAAAATCTATAGATATAACACACCATGCAAATAAACTTAAGAACAGAAATTATCTCACTTGATGTATAAAAGACACTAGACAAAGTACGACATGCCTTCATGATAAAAATTCCTGGATAAAGTAAGATGAGAGAGAACTTACCACAAAATTAAAAAGGCCACATATGACAAACTCTTAGCCAACATTATACTAAGTGGATAAAAACAGACCATTTTAAGCTATAGAGATGGCTTAGCAGGTCAAGAGCTTGCCTGCAAGCCAAAGGACTCAGGGAGGGTGTGGAGAAGCAAAATAGAGAATCTACTGATACCTAAGCTCTAGGGTAGCCCTCCAATCCCCAATTCCCTCAGGCAGCCATAGGAGCTGCTGGTCCTAGCCAGAAGTCCCTCTTGCACTAACTGCAGACTAAGTGGGCCCAACTATCAGGCTAAGACCTCTGACCCAGGCTTTTCCACAATCTTGCAGAGCTCCACTGGTACAATCACTGCTCCCAGCTTTTCTGACCCCTGAACGGGACCTTGGTCCCACTCAACAGTCCCGCACCTGAGTAGGATTCCAGGCCAGCAGGCCAGTGTCTCTGCCTTAGCCTTTTTGAGCCCAGTGCATGTCCCTGGTCCCACTCCGTGGTCCCGCCCCCAAGCAGGGATACAACACAGAAGGCCAGTGTCCCCACCCTAGCCTTTCTGAGCCCTGTGCGCAACCCTGGTCCCACTCTATGGTCCTGCCCCTGAGCAGGGATCCAGGCCAATGTCCCCTCCCTAGCCTTTCTGACCCATGCAAGTGTTACCCCCTGCTGACTCCTCCCACCGATTAACAGGGACCCAGATCAGCAGGCCACTCTCCCCACTCTTGCCTTTCTGAGCCCCCACACACATTCACCATTGACTCATCCCACCTCTGAACAGGGACACAGGTCCCCATCCCAGCCTCTCTGAAATCCTCAGGCAATCACCTTTACACTCACTGCCACCCCTCCACCCCAGGCCAGTAGGCTAGCATCCCACAACCTAGGCTTTCTGTACCATTGTGATAGGCAGACCATAGCAAAAAGGAATAGCATGAAAAATCAGATGCAAGCAAATCCAGCTAGAGTGCCCAGTCCCACAATGGATGTCACTAATGAAAACACAGAAGAGACAATAGGATCAGAACCCAAAAATGAGGAAATAAGCTATGCAACCCTAGCCAAGCAAACAGCAGAACTTGCATAAACTCAACAAACAACCAATAATTGTATGAATGGTGTCCTTGCTAGATTAGACATAATAGAAAAGAACCAGGAAGGGTTCCAAAGACAGTTAAATGATCTGAAAGACAGTGAAGAAAAAAAGAGGACCTCAATAACCAACTGGCAAAGCTCAATGTAGACATCAAAAAATGCAGGGATGAACTCCAAAAAGCATTAAGAAAATCAGAAAATGACGTGAAAAGGGAAATCAACAGAGGGATGGAAACTATACATTAAAAAGCAATAGAAGGGGCTGGAGAGATGGCTTAGTGGTTAAGGCGCCTGCCTGCTAAGTCTAAGAACCTGGTTCCAATTTCCAGGTCCCACATTTAGCCAGATGCAAAGTGACAAAAGGGTGCAATGCCACACTTGACCACATGGGGGCCCACACATCTGGATTTTATTCACAGCAGCTGAGAGACTGCTGGCACACCCATTCTCTACCTGTCTCCCTCTCACTCTCTCTGTCTGTCTCTCTCTGTGTCTCTCCAAAAATAAAAAATTAAAAATTAAAATAAAACAATAGAAAATACAAAAAAAAAAAAAAATGTACAAGCCCAAAACTCTTAAGAAGCTCTAAAGTCACCAAGTGGAGGATAGAAATTCAGAACTGGAAGACAAAACAGAAGAAACAGTTCATGAGTCCAAAACTTTTAATAAGTTCAAAAATTTCTGTGAACAGAACATGAGGGAAATGTGGGATACCCTTAAGTGCCTGAACATTCAACTCATGGGTATACCAGAAGGGGAAGAATTTCAGACCATAGGCATGGAAAACCTATTCAAAAAATTATCAAAGAAAAATTTCCCACTCTCCCCAAAAAAAAGTCCCATGAAGACACAGAAAGCTAGCAGAACTCCAAACAGACTGGACCAAAGGAGAAATTCTCCAAGATATATTATCATTAAGACTCTAACCTTCAAGCACAAAGAGAAAGTCCTAAAAGCAGTTAAGGAGAAACAACACATTAGCTATAAAGGAAACCCCATCAGAATTACTTCATACTTCTCAATGGAAACTCTAAAAGCCAGAAGAGCCTGAAATGGAACACTGCAAACTCTAAGAAATTATGGCTTCCAAACCAAACCACTCTAGCCAGCAAAATTATCCCTCATAAGACATGGTGAAAGAAAAACTTTCCATGATAAAATTCAGCTATACAACTATATGAACACAATGCCAAACCTACAGAAAGTACTTAAGGGAATTCTACACACAGAAAAATCAAGTAACCAACCACAAGTGCCTGTGAGAAGTACATCATAATAACCAAACAGCAAGAAGGCACAAAAACTACACAGACCAAGAAAACACCAAACCACGTAAGCCACCACAATATGACAAAACTCACAGCGATTACCCTAAGTATTAATGGCCTTAATTCACCCATCAAGAGATATAAGCTAACAGGGTGGATCAGAAAATTAGACCCCTCAACCTGCTGTCTTCAAGAAACCCACCTCACCACTAAAGATAGATACCATTGCAGAGTGAAAGGGTGGAAAATGATATTTCAAGAAAATGGAAAAGGAAACAAGCAGATGTAGCTGTAGTTATATTGGATAAAATAGACTTCAAAAAAAAAGTAATCAAAAAAGACAAAGAAAGCCACCTCTTGCTCATCAAGGGAACAATCCAACAAGAGGATATCACAATCATCAATCATTAATCACCAAACACAGGTGCACCACAATTCATAAAACAAAATATACTTGAAAACAAAACAGAAATAGCCACCAACACCATCATAGTTGGGGACATCAATACTCCACTATTGGCAATAGACAGATCATCAAAACAGAAAATTAACAGGGACATAAGAGAGCTCAACAACACCATAGATCAATTAGATCTAATGGATATTTATAGAACATTGTACCCCCAAAACCACAGATTACACATTCTTCTCAACATCCCATGCAACCTTCTCTAAAATAGATCATATACTGGGTCATAAAGCCTGCCTCCATATATTTAGGAGGATCGACATAATTTCCTGTATGATATCAGATCACAATGCTGTATTGCTAGAAATTAACAACAAAAGTTGTGCTAGGAACCCAACCAGCTCCTGGAAACTGAACAACACACTCTTAAACAATAAATGGGTAGTGGACAAAATAAAAAATGAAATTGCAAAATTTCTAGAAATGAATGAAAATGAGAACACATTGTACCAAAACGTGTGGGACACAATAAAGGCAGTCCTCAGGGGAAAATTCATTGTGCTAAATGCCTTCATAACAAAGACAGAGATATACTAAATCAATACCCTAACCATCTACCTAAAGGCATTGGAAAAACAAGAGGTATCCAACACAAAAACCTCCTAACAGAAAGAAATAATTAAGATTAGAGCAGAAATTAATGAATTGGAAACTAAGAAGACAATTAAGAGAATTGATCAAACAAAGAGCTGGTTCTTTGAAAAAATAAACAAAATTGATAAACCCCTGGCCAATTTGATCAAGTAGATAAAAGAGACAACTCAAATTAACAAAATTAGAAATGAAAAAGAAGAGATCACAACAGACAAGTAAAAATGGGAGAATCATAAGGACTTACTTCAAAAACCTCTACTCCACAAAACTGGATAATATGCAGGAAATGGATGGATTCCTGGATGCCTACCATCTACCAAAGCAAAACTCAGAGCAGATTAATGTCCTAAAACAACCTATCACAACCATTGAGATTGAAAGAGTAATCAAAAACCTCTCTAAAAAGAAGAGTCCAGGACCAGATGGCTTCTCAGCCATCATGGAAGAACTGAAACCAATTTTTCTCAAATTGTGCCACACTATCAGAGAACAGGGAAAGTTCTCCAAATTCTTCTATGAAACTAGTATCACCCTAATACCAAAACCAGGCAGAGATGCCTAAAGAAAAGAAAACTACAGGCCTATCTCCCTGATAAAGTTAGATGCAAAGATCCTGAACAAAATTCTCGCAAACTGAATTCAATAGCACATAAAAAGCATTATCCACCTGGATCAAGGTAGGATTCAACCAAGGAACACAGTGGTGGTTCAACATAAGGAAATCTGTCAATGTAATACACCACATAAATAAGCTTAAACACAAAAACTACATGACCATTTTGATAGATGCAGAAAAGGCCTTTGACAAAATACAACATCATTTCATGATCAAAACATTGGAGAGACTAGGCATGGATGGTCTATATCTCAACATAATAAAGGCAATATATAAATATCCTAAAGCCCAAATAATACTTAATTGGGAGATACTGAAGGAATTCCCATTGAGATCAGGATCAAGACAGGGGTGTCCACTCTCAACTCTGCTCTTCAACATAGTACTAGAAGTACTAGATCAAGCAATAAGACAGGATCAAGAAATGAAAGGGTTACAAATTGGAAAGGAAGAAGTTAAGTTAGCCTATTTGCAGGTGACATGATTCTATACATAAGTGACCTGGGAACCTCCATCTCAAAACCCTTAAATGTGATTAACTCCTTCAGTAAAGTAGCAG
The DNA here is from genome assembly GCA_036365145.1 of Orientallactaga sibirica. Taxonomy (NCBI): domain Eukaryota; kingdom Metazoa; phylum Chordata; class Mammalia; order Rodentia; family Dipodidae; genus Orientallactaga; species Orientallactaga sibirica. The sequence goes on from JAEOAD010000033.1 coordinate 22,414,770, forward strand.
GATACAAAGACAATGCAGAAAAACCAGTAGCCTTTCTATATGCAAAAGACAAAGTTACAGAGAAAGAAATAGCAACATTGTCCCATTTTCAATAGCATCAAAAAAGCACCTTGGAATAAAATTAACCAAGGAGGTGAAAGACCTTTACAATGAAAGCATAAAAACACTCAAGAACAAATTGAGGAGGACCTGAGAAAATGGAAAGACCTCCCATTCTCCTGCATAGGCATAACTAACATTGTGAAAATTGCAATCTTGCCCAAAGCAATATACAGATTTAATGCCATACCAATAAATATCCCAACATCTTTCTTCACAGAGATAGAAAAAATGATCTCAAAAGTCATAGGGAATGGCAGAAAGCCTTAGATATCCAAGAATACATTAAGCTAAAGAAATACCTCTGGAGACATCACCATACCTGACCTTAAGCTGCAATACAAAGGCATAGTAATAAAAACAGCAGGGTATTGGTATAAAAACAGGATTATAGACCAATGGATCAGAATTGAGGATCCAGACTTTGGGTAAAGTCACTACAGCTACTGGATATTTGACAAAGTCCTCAACAATGTAGACTGGAAAAAAAGACAGCATCATTAACAAATGATGCTGGACAAACTGTATACCCATATGCAGGAAAATGAAACTTGATCCACACATTGTGCCATTCACAAAAATCAACTCCAAATGGATCAAAGACCACAATATAAGACTGGAAACACTGCTACTATGGGAAGAAACAGTAGGAGGAACTTTATATGATATAGAAGTGTCAAAAGACTTCCTGAACAAAACCCCAGTAGCTCATGAAATTAAACATTCATTCAATCATTGGGATCTCATAAGCTAAAAAGCTTTTTTCCTGATAAACATACAAGCAGAGACAATAAATTACCCATGAAATGGGAGAAGATTTTTGCCAGATACACATCACAAAGAGGCCTAACTTCCAAAATCTGCAAAGAACTCAAAAACCTAAAGAATAAAGAATCAAACAACCCACTCACAAAATGGGGCAGAGAACTGCACAGGGAGTTCTCAGAGGAAAAAATACAAATGTCAAACACACACTTAAGAAAATGTTCAACATCCCTAATCATCAGGGAAATGCAAATCAAAACATCTATGAGATTCCACCTTACCATAGTAAGGATAGCAAACATTAAAAAAAATCTAATGATGGGCCAGATAGATGGCTTAGCAGTTAAGGCGCCTGCCTCCTAAGTCTAAGAACACCGGTTCCAATCTCCAGGTCCCACGTTTAGCCAGATGCAAAGTGACTCAAGGGCAGCTGCACTTGACCACAAGGGGGGCGCATGCATCTGGATTTCATTTGCAGCAACTGAGAGGCTGCTGGCGTGCCCATCTCTATCTGTCTTCCTCTCCCTCTCTCTCTGTCTCTGTGTCTCTCTCTCAAAAAAAAAAAAAAAAATCTAATGACAACAAATGCTGGCAAACATGTAGAAAAATAGGAACTGTCATTCACTGTTGGTGGGAATGTAAGCTATGGAAAGCAATATGGAGACTCCTAAAAAGGGTGACTATAGAGGTACAAACAGACCCACTTCTCCCCTTACTGGGCATTTATCATAAAACCTACAAGCCTCAGTTCAGAGATATTTGCTCAACCATGTTTATAGCTCCTCAATTCATAATAGCTAAGAGCTGGAATCAACCCAGATGTCCATCATTAGATGAATGAATAACTAAGATGTGGTATATCTACACAATGGAATTATACACAGCAATAGGGAAAAATAACACAAAGCAATTTGAATAAAAATGGTAAAACTTGGAACAGATCATTCTTAGCAAACTCACCCAATTACAGAACGAAAGTGTCACATGGTCTCATTCATCTGTGGTTCATAATTTGTATTTTCCCAACATGCTGACACACCTAATAAATAGCTAGAGAACGGGACAATAGGGATGGTGGAGTGGGAAGGCAGGGAAAAGGTGGGGAGACAAATAACTGGATCTCAATGAAATGGGGCCAAAAAATCTTATATCCTGAACGACATACTAAAAGGTTGAACTTGCATCAGGTGCTTAGAGAGAACACTTGAATCACAGGGACCTGGAGAGGGTATGATGAAAACTAACCTCAATCTTCTCCTGTTTCTATCTCTATCACTCCCTCTTCTCTCTCTTCTCTCTTTCTCTTTCATATTACCTATATTTTTTCTTCCTTCTTTTCCCTTGGCACTGACCTGTAACTCCCAATACCAGCATGTGGTTAACGTCCACAAGGAGCTTTTGATCAGCGAGACTTACAAGGTTTCCCAAAAGAAGACAGATTTCTGTCAGAGTACTTGATGACCCACCAAAGGTTAATGATAGGACCCTACTGCTGAAGACACCATATGCTGTTGGGATGGTACATGGAGAGACCTGGCTGGAATCTGGAAGAGAGTCAGTCCCCAGACAATTAGCTTAGCTAGTGCCAGAAGGTGCTACTAAGTGACTGGAGAAAATGACCAATATCTGTCTAAGCAACTTGTGGTCTAAGGTATTCATCAGCAAACAATCTGATGTGATGCTCACACAAGTGCAATAGTGGCACACAGCCATGGTGGATTACCAACTGCTCTAGATTTGGCTGATACATCCACTCAGTGGAACAGAAGCCATACCTGGAAACAGGAAATAAGACAGAATCATATCCAAAAATGAGCCCCCTCTCCAATATCAAGCTCCCACCAATAGTGGGATACAAAAGGGCCTACACCTATTAAATTATCTCTAAAATAATAATGGTTATCCATGTATCTTGCACTGACCTCACACTCCATTGGAGAATCTACTTCTCTCTTGAAGATGGATGCAGAACCTGGGGAGAGAATCAGCTCATCACCTCACCAGGGCACCAGCTGAAGCCATAGAGTTATACGGGAAACAAGCAAGAGTGCCGCTTCATTTGTGAACCTGGTACCAGCACAAGAGGGAAACAAATATACACAAAGAACAGTCAACTCCTACCAAATCAGATATCCAGAGACACAAAGACTCACAAAACCTCATCACTGAAATAGACCTAAAATGAACCCAAAATGGCTCATGGAAATTCATGAAGAGGCTGTGGAAAGATTGTTAGAGCCATGAGTTGAACCATTTTGCACAGAGTCATTGCCTCTCCTGCATAACTGATGGCTACCCCTATAAGGCAAGACCCACATTACCCATGGAGGAGGACAGGGAGAAGGCTAACGATGGCTAACCATCATGGCTGTATATATACTGTATACATAAATAATAAAAAAATAAAAAAGAAAAAGAAAAAAAAAAAAAAAAGAAAAACAGAAGAAATTTAAGGTTAAGCTTTATCTCACACTCTCCAGTGCCGTTTGATTCTTGTACTCCCCCTAAGGTCCTGTTGAGGGTTCAACCTTTTAATCTAACTTCCAGGATATAGATTTCTATAGTACCAGTTCAATTTGGGTTCAGCCTTCCCCTTCTCCCCAGTCCTACCTTTCCTGTTGTCCAAGCCTCATGATGCCATTCAGGTATGTCAGCAACTTGAGCTGATCCAGGTTAGGAATTGCAGATGAGTGAGATCATGCAACAGTAGTCTTTTTGTGATTGTGTGAGTTCTCTTAGTATGATCTTTTCCAAGATCAACCAGCTTTCTACATATTTCATTGTATCTTTTTTTTCCTTACTGCTGAGTAGAATTACATTGTGTAGATATACCACATCTGGGTTATCCATTCATCCAATGATGGGCACCTGGATTGATTCCAGTTCTTAGCTATTATGAATTGAGCAGCTATAAACATGGTTGAACAAATACCTCTAGACAGAGGCATGGAGATTTTAGGGTAAATGTTCAGTAAGGGAAAAACAGGATCTGTTTGTAACTCTGTAATCATTCTTTTCAAGAGTCTTTATATTGATTTCCATAGTGATTATACCAGCTTACATACCCTGCAACAATAAATGAGTGTTCTTATTTCTCAACATCCTTGCCAAAATTTGTTTTCATTTGACTTTTTAAGGCTGCTATCTTTACTGGGGTAAGGTGGAATCTAATGTTTGTTTTATTTTGCATTTCCTTAATGGTTAGGAACATTGAACATTTTCTTAAGTGTGTGTTAGCCATTTGTAATTATTCCTCTGAGAACTCCCTCTTCAGTTCTCTGCTCCACTTTTGGAGTGGGTTGTTTGATTTTTATTGCTTAACCTTTGGAGATCTTTGTAGATTCTAGATATTAGGCTTTTGCCATGGCATATATGGCAAAGATTTTCTCCCATTCAGTGGGTAATCTATTGGCTCTGCTTATAGTATGTTTGTCTATGAAAAAACTTTTTAGCTACATGAGGTCCAGTTGGTTCAGTGCTTGTTTAATTTCCTTGGCTTTTTTTTTTTTTTTTTTTTCAGGAACTCTTTTCCAAGTCCTATATTGTAAAGCATGCCTCCTATTTTTTTCTTCCAGTAGTGTAAGTGTTTCCGGTCTTATACTGAGGTCTTTAATCCATTTGGATTTTATTTTTGTTTATGGAGAAATGAATGGGTCTAGTTTCATTTTTCTACATATGCTCATCCAATTTTTCCAACACCATTTGTTGAAGATGCTATCTTTTCTCCAGTATACATTATTGATACCTTTTCCAAAAATCAAGCAGCTATCATTACTTGATCTAAGGTCTAGGTCTTTAATTCTGTTCCCTTGGTCTATTTTTTCTGTTTTTATTCCAGTACCATGCTGGTTTTGATACTATGGCTTTGTAATATAGCTTTAGATTGGGTATGGTGATACCTCCAGAGGTTGTTTTTTGGCTGAAGATATTTTTGGATATCTGAGGCCTCCTCCCATTCTATATGAATTTTGAGAACATATTTCAATGCTTCTGAAGAATGATGCTGGTATTGGTATTATGTTAAATCCATATATTGCTTTTGGTAGAACTGCCATTTTAATAATATTAATTATAATTATACAGGAGCATGGGAGGTCTTTCCATCTTCTCACATCCTCTTTCTTAATTTCTTTCTCGAGTGTTTTTATGTTTTCATCATATAGGTCTTTCACATACTTGATGAGTGTTATTCCAAGTTATTTAATTTTTTCTTGCTATTGAAAATGGGACAGTCTCACTGATTTCTTTTTAAAAATATTTATTTTTTTATTTGACAGTCAGAAGGAGAGAGAAAAGAGAGAGGGAGAAAGAATGGGTACACCAGGGTCTCAAGCCACTGGAAACAAACTCCAGATGCATACATCACCTTGAGCATCTGGCTTATGTGGGTCCTGGCGAATAAAACCTGGATCCTTTGGCTTTGGACACAAGCACCTTAACTGCTAAGCAATCCCTCCAGCTTCTGATTTCTTTCTCTGTATATTTGTCCTTTGCATATAGAAAAGATACTGATTTTTGTGCATTGGCTTTGGATACTACCACTTTACTGAAGGAATTAATCACCATTAGAAGTTTTGAGATGGAGACTTTTGGGTCACTTATGTACAGGATCATGTCATCTGTAAATAGCACTAACTTGACTTCTTTCTTTCCAATTTGAATCCCTTTTATTACTTATTGTCTTATTTCTTGGGGTAGTACTTCTAGTACAAAGTTGAAGAGCAGTGGTGAGAGTGGGCACCTTTGTCTTGATCCCAATCTCAGTGGGAACTCCTTGAGTCTTTCCCCATTAAGTATTACTTAGGCTTTAGGTGCTTTTTATATAGGCTTTACTGTATTGAGATATAAACCTATTCTTTAGTATAATATACCTATAATACCTATTTATTCCAGTGTTTTCATCATGAAGTTGTGTTGTGTTTTATAAAAGGCCTTCTCTGCCTCAATTTAGATGGTCATGTGATTCTTATGGTTAAGTTTATTTAGGTGGTCTATTATGTTAACTAATTTCCATAGTTGAACAATCCCTTCATCCCTAGGATAAAGCCTATTTGGTCAAGGGGGATAATGCTTTTGATGTGTTGTTGAATTCAGTTTGCAAGGATTTTGTTCAGGATCTTTGCATCTAAGTTCATTAGGAATTTAGGCCTATAGTTTTCTTTTCTTCTGCATCTTTGTCTGGTTTTGGTATTAGGGTGATCCCAACTTCATAACAGGAGTTGGGGAGGATTCCCTGGTCTCTGATAATGCAAAACAATGCATTCTTCAATGAAGGTTTGATAGAATTTGGCTGAGAAGCTATTCGGTCCTGGACTTTTCTTTGAGGGGAGGTTTTTGATTACTTTTTCAATCTCCATGGATGTGACAGGTTTTTTTTTTTTTTTTTTTAGGAGATTAATCTGCTCTGAGTTTAGTTTTGGTTGGTGGTATGTGTCTAGTAATTCATTCATTTCTTTCAGACTGTTCAATTTTGTGGAGAAGAGGTTTTAGAAGTATGCCCTGATGATTCCTCCAATTTCATTGATGTCCTTTTTCATTTCTGATTTTGTTAATTTGAGATTTGATTTTTTTGTTGAACTTTGTAATGTTTTTGGTCTCCCGATCAATTTCTTCTGTCTTGTCTTCCAGGTTCTATCTTCCACCTGAGTAACTTTGTTAATGAGAGTTACTAGGGAGTTTTTTATAAGTTCTCTGTGATTTTGTTTTCTGTTGTGTTATTTTTCATCATGTCCATCTCTGTTTTGAGGTACAGTTTCAGTTCAAGTTCTGATTTTCTTTTCTTTTATTAAATTATTTATTTATTTATTTATTTATTTATTTATTTATTTGAGAGACATAAAGAAGCAAAGGGAGAGAGAGAAAGGGAGAGAGAATGGGCACATCAGGTCCTCCAGCCACTTCAGATGCTTGCGCCCCCTTGTACATCTGGCTTACACAGGTCCTAGAGAATCAAATAATGGGCCAAACATGAGCCCACACTAGTTACCCTACCTAATCTTTGACAAACAACCAGAAGTATTCAGAAAATAAAGACAGCCTGTTTAATAAAACGTGCTGATAAAACTCAATATTCATTTTCAGAATAATGAAAGTACACCCACATAGTTCACTCTGTATGAATGTCAACTCAAAGTGGAAGGAAATCCTTAATCTAAAACAAGAACATTGGAAATGCTAGAGCAAAATAATACATAATGTGCTTCAAGATATACAAATGAGCAAGAATTTTTCTGAATATCACTCAAATAGCACTTGAAATAGCCATAAGAATAAACAAATAGGATTACATTAAACTTAAAAAAAAATTCTGTACACCAAAAGGAATCATCAGCAAAGCAAATAGCCAACAGACAGGATAGGAGAAAATCTTTACCTCAGACATAGGGATAGTGATTAGAATCTATGAGGAGGTGCAAAATGTTAACACCAAAAAATAAAATAATTACCAAATTGGTTAACAAAATGAACTGGAAATTTTGAAATTTTGTAAATTTACAAATGAAGAAAAAGAAATGGTATTTTAATATGTGTTCAACAGACCCATCCATTAGTTAAATGCAAAACAACTTTGAAATTCCATCTTACCCCAGACAGAATGGTTATCATAACCAAAACTTACAAGTTCTGATAAGGATATGGAGAAAGAGGAGCTCTTATTCAATGAAAACTAGTGCAGCCATTATGGAAATGAATGTTTTAACAAATTAGGTATAGAACTGTTATGTGAGCTAGCTGTACTACTCCAAGGCATATACCCTAAGGATTTCACTCTGCCTCAGGTATACTTGCACATCCATTTTATTGCTGTTCCATTTGCAACAGCTGACATATAGCATTAGCCCAGATGCCCATCAACAGTTGAATGGATTAAGAAAATGTAGTATATATACACCATGGAATTTTATTAAATAGTACAGAAAAATGAAATGATGAAATTTTCAAAGTGACTTAAGCTCAGAAAGAACAACTCTACATGTTCTTTCTGAAGTGTGGATCCTAGATTTTAATATCTATACATATGTATACAAAGGAGCACAGATATAAGTAATTCCAACAAAGGTTAATGTTGACAAGAGTGTGGGTTCAACGATATGAGTGAGAAGAGGTGTGGGAGTATCATTCTTCACAGAGATAGAAAAAAATTATCTCAAAATTCATATGGAATTACATCAGGCCCCAGATATCCAAACATATTCTCAGTAAAAGAAACACTTCTGGAGGTATCACCATACCCAATCCAAAGCTATACTACAAGGCCATAATAATAAAATCAACATAGCACTGGCATAAAAATGAAAATATAGATCAATGGAACACAATTGAAGACCCAGAACTTAGGTCAAGGAGCTACAGCTACTTGATCTTTGACAAAGATGCCAATAACATAGACTAGAAAAAAGACAGCATCTTCAACAAGTGATGCTGGACAAATTGGATAACAACATGTAGAAAAATGAAACTAGATCCATTCATTTCACCATACCCAAAAAACAAGTCCAAATGGATCAAAGTCTGCAAAATAAGGCCCGAAATTCTTCAACTACTGGGGGAAAAAAAAAAGTATATGAGAAACTCTCTACAATATGGAACTGGGGAAGGACTTCCTAGACAATTCCCCAGTGGCCCAGGAAATTAAACAGTCACTCAGCCAATGGGATGCATAAATCTAAAAAGCTTTTGCACAGAGAAACATACTATAACCAGAGTCAATAAATTACCCACAGAATGGGAGAAAAGTTTTACCTGCTATACCACTGTCAGAGGCCTAATATCTAGAATCTGCAAGGAACTAAAAAAAAAAAAAAAAAATGGTTTAAAAAAAATCAAACCTACTACAAAAATGGGTAGAGAACCAAACAGGGAGTTCTCAGAGAAAGAAATACAAATGGCTAATACACACATAAGAAAATGTTCAACATCCCTAACCATGAGGGAAATGCAAATTAAAACAATTATGAGGTTCTAATTTTAGTCCAGTAAGGATGACAATCATTAAAAAATCAAATAACAACAAATGTTGGCCAGTGTGTGGGGAAAGAGGAACCCTCATTCACTGTTGGTGGGAATGCAAACTTGTACATCCACTATAGAAATCAACACAAACTTTCCTGAAAAAGATGAATGTAGAACTATCAACAGACCCAGTTAGTCACTTACTCACTATTTACCCTAACTGCTCCATGCTTCAGTACAGAGATATCTGATCAACCATGTCATAGCTTCCCAATGCATAATAGCTAAGAACAGGAATCAACCCAGGTGCCCATCATTGGATGAAAGGATAATGAAGTTGTGGTACATTTACACAATGGAATTCTACTCAAAAATAAGAAAAGACTGATACAAGGAAATTTGAAGGAAAATGGGTGGAATTAGAACAGATCATACTCAGCAAACACACACACAATCGCAAAAAAACAAATATTGCATGTTCTCACTCATTTGCAGTTCCTAACCTGGATCAGCTTGAGTAGCCTGCATACCTGATAGGTAATTGAAGACCTGGACAGTAGGGATGGAAGGGGTTTGGGGAAGGAGAGTAGCAGAGAGGAGATGAATAAACACAAAACTAAATCCCAGATGAACTGGTGCCATAGAACATGTCTTCCTTAATGTAGACTAAAACTATAACCCTCAACAGGGGGAGCACCTGAAAATAAGGGCCCTGGAGATGGTGGGATAAAGCTTAACCTTAACAAATTTTGGTTCTGACCTATAAATCACAGTACCAGACATAGGTGCTATCCACATTGAGCTATTCCTCATAGAGACCCTACAAGGTCCCCAAGACAACACAGGCTTCTGTGAAAGCACTTGATTACCTGCCTGAGGTAAAAGGCAGACCCTATTGCTGAAGACACTATATGCTGCCTGCACAGAACATAAAGAGACCTGGTTGAAATCCAGAAGAGAACCAGTTCCCAGACAGCCTATCTAGTGCTGGAAAGTGCTAGAAGAGCTCCTGGAGGAAATTGGGCAACAATGGTATGAGTAACAGGTGTCTAAGGTATTCAGAAACAACCACCCTAACAAGATGTACACACGGGAGCAATGTTGGCACACGGGCTTGGTGGGTACAATGGCTTTCTGATTGGCTAAGAGATCTGCTCAGTGGAAAGGAAGCCATATCTGGAGCTAGGAACCAGGTCTGGATCCTATGGAAACAAAGATTATGCTCTCCAATTTCAAGCTCCCACTAGTCTTTCACTGAAAGAAGGGCTACATCCATCAAACTCCCCCTAAATTAATAATGCTTATCTTTGTAACCTATGCTGACTTTACTCTCTGTTGGAGAAAATGTTTTCTTTTTCAGAAGGTAGCAAGACCTGAGGAGATAAATCACCCAGACATCTTCGTGAAGGGCCAGAAAAACACAGCAAAAGTGGGGAGATGACCAAAAGTGCTTTGTCCTTGGTGAGCCTATCAGTGCCAATATGAAGTAGACAGATACTAAGGATACTCAACACACACTAAAGCAGAAATCCTAAGAGTTCATCACTGAAGTAGACTTAAAACACATCCACCAAGGCTCAGGGAATTTTGCAGAAGAGGGGAATGAAAGATTGTAAGAGTCACAAGTTGGAAAATAATCCCCAGAGGCACTGCCTCCCCATAACAACCGAGTTCTGTTCCCATAATTCATAAGCCACAACCTCATGCAGAATACCAGCAACCCCACTGAGGAGGGTCCTCTGCAGAATAGGGCAGAGAGGATGGAAAAGATGGTACCAACACATGATGTATCCATACAAAATGTTCTTTAATAATAATAATAATAATAATAATAATAATAATAATAAAAAAATGTATTGTTTCAGTTATACAAAAGAAGAGATATGGGGAAAGGTAGAACTGATACACTTGACATGAAAACAAAAGGGTTCAGGACCCTGAAGGGATGGTGGTTGTGCACAGACTAAACCAATTTGTATTTAAAATGTCAGAATTAATTATACCCAAATCTCTATAAGCTAACTAAAAATAAAAAAAAATACTATGCCATTGAAATAACTATGTTTGAATAAAATGTAACAGATAAGTAAAATTTTATTATTGATAAAGAATAAATTACTGAGGTATCAAATTAAAGATGTTTTCAATGTTTTGTGTGAGATAAACAAATCTATAAGCTATCAATAAAAGAATAAGTGTGAGGGCTGGAGAGATTGCTTAGCGGTTAAGGCACCTGCCTCCTAAGCCTAAGAACGTTGGTTCCAATCTCCAGGTCCCACATTTAGCCAGATGTAAAGTGACGCAAGGGAGCAATGCCGCACTTGACCACAAGGTGGCACATGCATCTGGATTTCGTTTGCAGCAGCTGAGACGCTGCTGGGGCACCCATCTCTGTCTTCCTCTCCCTCTCTCTCTGTGTCTCTCAAAAAAAAAAAAAAAAAAAAAAGAATAAGTGTGCTGTGAACAGACTTAAGAGTCATTCCTGCAGTAAAATTTATTTTCTTGTATTAATTATACAAATTAATAATAAATTTATAAAAACGAATATGACATTTTCTAGGCATATATAAACTTGATCGTATTCACTCTGGTCTTATTTTCTTCTGTCCTCTACTTACCAATTAGATTGTTCCCCTTTTACTTCCTAATTAGCTCCCTTCTACTCCCATGTATTTTTTAAAAATTCATTTATTTGCAAGCAGAGAGAGAGAAAGAGAGAAAGAAAGAGAAAGATTGGGTTCACCAGGACCTTCATTCACTGCAAACAAACTCCAGATGCATGTGCCACTTTGCACAGTCAGCTTCATGGAGGTACTGGAGAATCAAACCTTCAGTCTTTGCAAGTAAGCATTATAACCACTGAGCTATCTCTCAAGCCCTGTCAGTATCTTAAAAAAAAATTAGATTCTTTAAATGGGAAAACATTTGCAATATTTCTCTTTATGAGCTTGGATTATTTCACTTAAGACTACAATTTAGTGGTGGAATATTTTTCCTGCAAGTGACATGTTTTTGATGCTCTGTTTGGCTAAATAACCCATTGTGCTTAAATACATCCTTGTTACTTACTTCATCTCATGATGGGTGACTAAGCTGACTCCACAAGTTGACTATTGTGAAAAACCACTGATGTCTATAGTAAAATTTCTTAAAGTCAATAGCCTAGATCACAAATTGAAAGAAATTAAACAGTAATATAAAAAACACTGTTTCATTTTTTTAGATTTAATGAGTGACTGAAAGGAACAAAGGCTATATAAAATGTATATCAAGGGAATACCTAACTAAATGTTAGCACATGCATGGTAATGAAGAGTTTCAAGGAAGAATTAGAATCTCTTGGAACATGAATCTCAAAAGATTTTGTGAGTATATTCCCTTACCTAGAAATTTATATTTAAAAACACCTGACCATTATAGTGTAAAAGGCAAAATATAGACTGAGAGTCACAGACTCTTAATGTTTACTGCTAAAAGACATAATTTATGTTTTTAAATGTCACTTGGCATAAGTGAAACAAGATATAAATAACATACACAATATGAAAAAAGTAAAATTCACAGTAATTCTGAGACAGTGAAAAGGGACATAAGACTCTTTTTGAAATTTATCAATAATTTTGAAAAATAAAATTTATGATGTAAACTATAAATTATGGAATGAGCTGACACCATAGAAACCTTTATCCTTGGAGATAGCCTAAAAGATATAACCCTCAAAAGGAGTAAGAGGGGAGCACCTGAAAAGTAGGGCCCTGGACAGGGTGGGATGAAGCCAAAGCTTAAAAAAAATTTTTTTTCTGTCTCTGACCTGTAACTTCCAGTACCAGAGATTGGTTGCTGCCTACACTGAGCTGTTGATTGGAGAGACATACAAGGTCTCCAAATCAAGACAGCTTTCTGTCAAATCACATGATTACTTGTCTGAGGCAAAAGCTAAGCCCCTATAAATTTAAATTCTAGCTAATAAAAATATTTTGACTTTCTTTAAGATTGGCCTCATTCAGAATAGAAATGCTTCAGATACTGTTTATTTATGTAATAAATAGCAGCAATGTAAATGCAGGTATTTTACAGAAATATATATATATTCCCCAAAACCCTTTAGTCAAAGCAATCAATAATAATATAAACTAAATACAAGAGAAAGCACTTGAAATAATATAAAACAGTAAATGAAAGTATGCAAATTTGTCATAGCTATTTGCCATTTTAATGGTTAAAGTGCTTGCCACTGAAGCATAAGCACCTGAGATGGATCCCCAAAACTCACATAAAAAAGTTGGGTATATTTGCAGACACATCTAACCCCAGCACTCATGTTGCATAGACAAGAGCACTCTTGGAGTTGCTAGCCAGACAGGCTAGCCTAATTGTTGACATCCAGACCAATGATATACCCAGTCTCAAAAAATAATATATGGGCTAGAGAGATGGCTTAGCAGTTAAGGCTCATTCCTACAAAGCCTAAGGATCCAAGTTCGATTCTCTAGGTCCCATGTAAGCCATATGCACATGGTGGTGCATGTGTCTGGAGTTAGTTTGAGGTGGCTGGAGGCCCTGGCATGCCCATTCTCTCTTTCTCTCTCTCTCTCTCTCTTTCTCTTTTTCTTTCTCTCTCTCTGTCTCTAATAAATAAATTAAAAAAATATATATGGATAACATTTCTGAAGATGACATCTTAGATTGCCCTCTAGCCTCCACACATACACAAACATAGACATTTAAAAAGGTGGGGCTAGAGAAGTAGCCGAGCTGTTAGAGGCTCTTGCTTGCAAGTCCTGATAGCACAGGTTCAATTCCCCAGCACCCACATAAAACCAAACGCACATAGTAGTACATGTGTCTGGTGTTTATTTGCAGCTACGGAAAGAAAAATGAATAATAGAAGGAAATAGGGGAGCACTCTTATGGTAAACTATTCACTGCCTGTGAGGGACCCAATTTTATCTTAAGGACACTAAAATCAAGATCAATTGCTACATTAAGGTGTCACTGTGTCCCCTGCCATTCCTGTACCTGTGGGTTAGAAAGGAAAAGAGATATGCTAGAGACAAGCTTAGGATACATTGTTAGACCTTTTCACACACACACACAAATATATATATATATAGTAAATAAATCATAAGACATACCATTAATACCAGAGAGAAACATGAAAAAGGAGTAGAAAGAAAAATAATACTGCACCAGATAGAAAATATTGCATTGCAGGGATGGTAAATATTTTCCATTTATATGAATAATAACTCTAAATAAAAACAAATATAAAAGTTTTCAAAGCAGATTAAATTGAACAAAGCAAAACAAGGCTGAATTACATGTCTAAAAATTTTATAAGTCAATGACATGTACCAGTTCCTTGAAAGACATCAGGCTCCTCACAGAAAGAAAAATGAACAATTTAGGGCAATATCTATTTAAATAATTCAATCCCTTTAGAAAGACAAAATAGAAGAACTATAGAGAAGTTCAAAACAGATATGTCAGGAAGCACAGCTGTGCAAAGAAAGATTACTTTGGTCTTGCCTCCAGTCTGCTTTGACTGAAATCCTAGTAATTTAAGCCCTGGCAAGCCTGGAGTGTCAACTGCTTTTGTATACCAACTAAAATAATGACAAATGATTACTGTAAAGCAGCACCTTGGAAACAGGTAAGCCTGTGGCCCCAAGAATTTAAATAACTATCATTGAGAGTTATTCAGCAGGCAATAGGAAAGAGTTCAGCTGTAAAATTGAGCCTAAGGCTACTACTATCTTCGTAAGTTTTAGTTCATATTTTTTTTCTCAAGTTAACTGCTTGAATTAATGAAGGAATAGGGAACGGAAATGTTATTGTACAAAGTGAATTGAAACTTTTCCAAGGTTAAAAATGATATCTAGAGTACATATGTATCTATCCTTGCAATGGGTTAATAATATTACCCACAGAACCCAAGCATATCCTGCAAAAGCCAATGCCTGGTTGAAACTTACAGTAATTCTCAAGGCCCAGAGATGTGTCACATGAATTTTCATGTGGCAGTTTAGCCCCACAAAAGGGACATATTCTCCATATCATTATCCACAATTAAAAACAGAGAATAATAAAGCAGAACTTTCCATTGGGCAAAGGTGAGGCAGTAAACGTGATGTGTATATAAACGTGAGGTGTATATTGCATAGCAATAGAACCATAGGCTGTCAAAGGGACTCACTGGGAGTGTTCCCCACTGCTTACAGGGGCACTTGTGGTCTTTCAAAAGTGCATTTTGTAAAAAAATATGATAATTGGTTTGGATTGGTGAGTTCTACTGTAGTTTGCTTGGAATTATTTCTTATGGTTACTATTTTAATTATATCAGAACATATTGAATGAGGGTTAGGTAGAGAAGGAAAAGCATATTTTAGTGTTGGAGTTCCATTTGTATTAAAAATTATAAGTGACAAGTAAAATATAGTATATGTTCTCATTGTATAATGAAACATTTTGATAAATGTACATGCTATGTTTGAACCAAACTAATTAACATATCTTCACCTAACACCCTTATCATTTTCTGTCATAAGAACATTTGCAAGGTATTCATTTAACAATTTTCAAATACATATTACAGTATTCTTTACTGTAGTTACCATGCTGTACAGTAATTCTCTAGAACATATTTATTCTCTGTGATGGTCCATCATGATTGTCAACATGAAAGACTTTATAATCAAGAGGAAAACATGTGGGCGTGTCCATGAATATTTACAGAAATTTAATTAAGAAAGGAACACCTACTGTGAATGTGGACAGCCTCATCCCATTGGATGAATTCCTAGGGTGAATAAAAAGCAGAAAGTGAGTGGAACACCAGCAAACATCATGTTATGTTTCATGACAGTGAATGCAAAGTGACTAGATACCTCACCTTCCTGCCACTATGTCTTCCCCAACATGATGTACTATACCCTCAAACTGTGAACCGAAATAAACCCTTCATACCTAATATTGTTTTTGTCAGGTATTTTTTAAGCAATGAGAAGTAAAACAAATATGAAAGATTGTTGTCAAGGAGTGGGCTCTTGCTGTGATAACCTAATGTGATTTGGTGCCCTTTCAAACTGGTTTGTAGGAGGAATGTGAATGAGTTTGAACCTATAGGCTAGAGAAGCCCCTATTTTGGTAGGAGTTTGGAATACCAAAATATCTGTAAACTGCTAGAGTGGAAAGCTGTGCTCAGGAGGTTTCAGAGGGCAATGGAGACTCCAAAGGGAGGGAACTGGGCTACAAGCCATTCATATTACATTCTGGGAAAGCATCTGGCTGCATTCTGTCTATTCTGAGAAGTTGAGTGAAGCCAATTTCAAAAGTAATAAACTAAGTGGTTTATCAGAGAAGCACTTAAGACAACAGCATCATAATACTCTGTGTGCTCTGTGTGGCTCTGTGCACACTGCTTCATCTCATTTACTTGTAGTGAGAAATGCAAGGGGAGCAGAAAGACAGAAAAAAAAAAAATGAAATTTAAGCCAGGCGTGGTGGAAGACACCTTTAATCCCAGCACTTGGGAGGCAGAGGTAGGAGGATCGCCGTCAGTTCAAGGCCTCCCTGAGACTACATAGTTAATTCCAGGTCAGCCTAGACCAGAGTGAAACCCTACCTCGAAAAACCAAAAAAAAAAAAAAAAAAAATATATATATATATATATATATATATATATATAATTGAAATTGAGTTATGAAAGTGAGCAAGTTTCAAGGTATTAATAAGAAGGCACATAGGCAGCTGTTGCAGTTGTTAAAGAGATTAACACAATTAAGGAGAAACCTCATACTTTGCTCTGGAACAATATAAAAGTCCACTTGAAGACAAGACTCCACCAATCCAAGGAACTGGTTTCTAAACATGCAAATTCATTTGAAAGGAGAGAGATGGACTTGAGGGTGCCAATGGATGAATTCACTGCTGAAACATAATCCCCTTAGGCAAATGTTTCCCAGGGTCAGTTACTAAGGTGCACAATGGCCACCACTGCTGGCAGAAGAAGGGGCCAGATTGCATGTCAAACTTGTGCTGGATTTGGCGGCATTATTCTCATGGGGCTGGTTTTGCAATCATTTAAAGCACTAGAGCTGTGGAGAAATAGAGGCTTGTACCAGGGTTACAGAAAGATGCTGAGATCAGAACATGTGGCACAGGGTCATATTTCCTATGTGGAGAACCTGAGTGGCCACTGTGTAAGAAGTGAAGGTGAAGCCATGGAGACTCGAGGACCATGTGATGGCTGTCAAGGAAGGTTATAAAAATGGAATAGACCCGGTCCATGATAAACTCTGTAAGACAAACGTCAGTGGTAGGGCTACTCAAGTTTGTTGGAACGCTGAGATGCCCCTCCCCCCACAAAGCCCATATGCAGGACAGAGCTGCAGAGGTGGTGTTTCAATTGCTGCTGTCAGTCTTTCTTTGGCCCTTTCTTTCCTTGCTATGTACCCATTTTTCCCTTTTGGAATTGGAATGTGTACTCTGTGTCATTGTATGTTGGAAGTATGTAACTTGCATATGTAATTTTACAGGGCTCACAGTTAAGAGATTGCCATGAGTCTCAAAAGAGACTTTGGATTTGGAACTTTTGTATAATATCTGGAGTGGTAAAGAATATGCACACTTTTGAGGTTGGAATGCCTGAATTTTTTACCATGAGATGATTCTTCACCTCCCTGATACACTTATCTCTCCCTTATCCAGCTAGTCCAGCTGTCATCATGACATATGTATTTCTTTGATCATCATACTAAAACCCTTAATCATACCTTCTCAACAATCCAATGATTTGTTTCATATGTTGCATAGGCTTGTGATAGTTCATTATTTATATTTAGGATTTACATTGTGGTAGGTATTATAACTCATCTAGAAATTATTTAAAGTACTCAAGAATAATTGCCTTGGTTACCTGCAAGTATACAAGATTTGAGCATCCTGGGTTTTTGTTATGGGAAAAAGGTCCTGAAAGCAATTGTTTTGGATATGGACAGACTACTCTACTTGTGCAAATGAAACTTCATTAAAAGCAACAAGTTATTTGCAGGCTTCAAATGTAAGCATAGACATTGACTAACTTCTAAAAGTTAACAGAAGTGATGTTTTCAATGCTTATGCCTTTCCTTTATTGGGAAGAGGTCATGCCTCAGACAAGTTAGAGTACAGAGATAATCCTTTATCATATGAGAACATATACAGCACTGCATCGATGTTGTTATAAGTGTATAAGATAGCCCCATCTCATTTCCCACAGTTCTGAAGGAGTAGCTCATGATTAATTGCACTAGATTGTTACTGAAGAGTTACAAAGAGCTGTAGCTAGGTAAGCCAAAGTTTCCTTGATTTTTATATTATAATGTATGTAGAAAATGTTATTTTAATAGAATTCTGGATAAACAGATGAGGGACATCTCAGATGGCTTCAGTTATCAGAGATAAATAGGTATTCCAGGGTTCAAATTTGCCTGCCTCCATTTCTGCTGATACCATTTTTTGTTACCAGGGCTACACTTGTGGCTTAGCTAATGTAGCATCATCTACTTTGTTGGTACTTTATTCTCTTAGTATTAATTAATTCCAAATTTGATCCGTTTCATGGCACAACATTGAATTTTCAAGTCAGCAATGTATGTCCTGTTCAATATTAGGCAGTATGTATAAGTTTCTTCCAGTAACATGTTATTTCATTCGCTCCCTTACATTTTTCATACTTGAGTTCAAAAGTCATTGACAAGGAAAGCTAAACTGAACTCTTAAGTTCAGTTTTCCCAAATTAAATGTTCTTTAGTGGTGTTCCTCCATAATGATTCAATTAGTTGTTTTTTTTTTTTTTTTTAATTTGTGCAATTGAGTAATGGGTTCTGTTCCAGCTTAAATGTTCTAGAGTAAGACTGAACAGTAAAAGATTCTATTCCTTCTTGTCATCTGGTAAAAATTTGTCAAAGAAATAATAGGCAAAATAATATCTCAACTCCAAAGCTGATATTTTTAAATTAAAGAATGCCATAGTAAGATAATACATATAATTACCAGCTCAAACTGTGCCTGAGAGAATTAACAGAGTCAGTAGTTGTTATGTGTGGTCTCAGGAGGTAGCTGTCTTCATAGAGGACTAACTAGCATGCAAGAAACCCAGGGCCCAACTCCTACTATCACATAAACCAGGAATAGCTTCACACCTATAATCCCAACACTTGTGAGATAGAGGAAGGAGCATCAGAACTTCAAGATTATCCTTGGCTAGATGATTTAAAGCCACCATGGCTACTTAAGACCCTGTCTAAAAAACATAGATATGCCATTTTAATAACAATATAGTATTAATAAAACATAGCCATATCAAATTGTAGAATATATAATTAAATGAAACACAATATTTACACATGAATGATCATTAATTTATCCCTTTATGTTTTATCTTATTAAATAAATTAGTTCTAATAATTTGTCTTCTCATTATGCTTAACAATACAAATAAGTACATATTTTTATTTCATTTTCATTTTTTAAAATTAATGTAATTATATTTGTACTTAGACATAATCTTCTTATTTACAATCAGAAAATAAATACAATTTAAGAGTTTAAATTAAGATAAAATGGAAGTACTGACCTTTTAGATGTCTCCAGTGACAACTTTTAATTTTTTGGTAACAAAATAAACAATTTTGAGAATTAAAGAAAATCTGTGGAATGTAATAATTCCCCTGGAAATAGTGTTTTAGAAATAAGTATGTGTGGATCTCATTCCAGATGGTGACCTTTAATTTAAAACTTTCTGCATTTATTCAATTTGAGCTTCTGAGAATTGCTGTCTACCAGCTGGTAGAAAGACACCATTACAGAGTTAAAGGCATACTAACTTCATTTATCACAGTTTCTAGGACTATTTCACACACTTTTATTCATCCTGTCAGGCACAAGTATTTCATTTCTACACAAAGCTTTCAACACTAAATATACAAAACTGAATTATATACTGTGGTGGTTTGATTCAGGGTCCCCATAAACTTATGTGTTCTGAATGCTAGGTCCCCAGCTGGTGGCAATTTGAGAAATGGAGCTTCCTATAAGTGATGCATTGTTGGGGGTGGACTTAAGGGTGTTATAGCCCACTTTCCCTTGCAAGTTTTTGGCACAATCTCCTGCTGTTGTTGGCCAGAAGGTGATGTTAGCCTCTGCTTATACCACATTTTCTCCTGCCATCATGGAGTTTCTCCTTAAGTTTGTAAGCCAATATAAACAACTTACTCCAATAAGCTGTTTTTGGTTGGGTGTTTTCTGCCAGCAACAAGAAGCTAACTGCAACATGCACAATCCCTGTTGTCAGTTTTGTTGCAATCCATTATGGACAATATAAAACAGCAACATAAGATGAAAGGAATGTATGTCAACATCTTAATTTCTGAAAGCATTGTAGTATGGACATAAAGAAATATGACAGAGAATGAAATTGCAATAACTTTTTATAAAGTGAATACAAAATATGAAGATACTTAAAGTCCAGGTTGAATGACAAGCTAGCATATATGGATTAACATTAAATAATTGTCAACTATGTAAAGGAACATATGCATGTAAACTGCATGAAATTGATTGTACAATGTTAAAGACAGATAACATTGAACAAATTATGTTCATCAGGTTATTGCAGTATTGGGAGGCAGAGAGTGATTCAAATAACACTGGATTTTCACCTACATCTATAAAACAGGAAAACAACTATAGCTTTTTTTAAATAAGACAAGGTTTCTATGAATATAAGGAAGTTAACACAAAAACTTGCTCAGTGACAATAACACATTATTTTTAATTTTATTTTGGTTTGTTATACATATATCACTTAGTGTAAATATTGATTATTTTCCTAAGGGAAAATAATCTAAATTGAATTGCAGATTTGCTTTATACATTAAAATACCATAACAAGTTAGGAATAATAAATTGTTCCTAAAATTTGTAACAATGTATTGGCTTAGAGAGATGTGTTCTGTTTATTAAATTCTACTGTATTTTCCCAGTGGGCTTCATTTTTTTATGAGTGGTACATTTAAGTAATGATATATTGTCTTAGACAATTCATGAGAAGGACATGGGTGCATAGTTTTAAATTGGTCCCGATGGAACTAATAAGAGAGCCATTAGGGGTTTAGTTACCGCAAGCAGAAAAATATCATTATTTAGCTATCACTGTGATTTTAAATAACTATGTCCACCATGCTTATGTATATATGATTATATTTGGCATTGACAATCTGTATATAGAAAGGAACACTGGAAGTATGTGATTGTATCTATTCATAAAATATGGATATGGATCAGTAGATACATAAAAAATAGAAGAAAGGCAAATGTATTTAAGATTATCCATACAATTGAACACAGCATAAGTACAGCCAACACTACTAATTTCAATATATTAAGATGCATTTGTTCTAGAAAAAGATAAGTTAATTTTCTGTCTGTCTTCTTGGGTAAAATATAGCCCAATAGGAGATTTGTCTTATTTATCAATCTGGTTGGCATATCCTAAAATTACAGAGATCAGTGTAAAGATATTTTAGCAAAAGCAGAAAAGCAGGATCAAATAAAACTACTCTAAGGGCATAGGAATCTATATTCATGCTGAGATTTGTTGTCAATACTTTAAAAAAATCCCATGTGTAATAATGCTTTACTCACAGCAATAGCTTTTTCTTTCCTCTCCAGAGAAATTAATGATTTTTCAAAATCAGAATGGAAGAAAGTTAAAAAACAAAAACTTCCAGGCTTAGTGCTATAGCAGTGGCTTATATTGCCAGATGTTTACAGAGTAAAAGCTACAAAAATCAAACCAACAGTTCAGAAGACTAATGCCTCCCTGTGTAAAAACCATTGTACACCACATAGAAAAATGCCAGTCTGCTTATATGATCATGAGTCCTCATAAATTATACCTAACTAAATAAGTAAATCTATATAACAAAATAATTTGTTATCATTAAAGTTATAATGGTTACCTATAATGAGTTAAATATGGTAACAAAATTTTCATATATTATTTGTAAAACAAAGATATCTATGATGAACAGTACCAAGGACCTTGTATTATGATATGTTTATCATGACTCAGGATGTAGGTTTTGTTTGAAAATGCACTAGTGGAACATCAGAGGCCTGCATAGTTCATAATTATGCAGAAACTAGGTCCATCAGTACATCTACACTAATATCTACAGGGAATTAAATTATTTTTTTTTGAAAATAGTGCTATTTAAGTTAACAAATATAAATAGAAAAATAATTATAAATTTAAAGAATTGGTTTAAGACCAATATTCCCATCATGAAATAATACTAACTCATTGTTTTTGTTTTCAATGCCTTTGTGGGGTATAACTTGGGTGTATGTGTTATGGTATGTGTGTGTATGGTTTGTTGTGTGTGTTGGGGAAGTATATACGCCGATGTGGTGGCCCAAGCCTTTGCATGTAGTGGGGTTTGTTTGCCTGCAGTGGTTGGAGAAGAACATTGAGTGTCCTGTTCAATCACATTTCTACCTGTTCTTATTTCAGCTGGCATGTCTTACTCATCTCAGAATTATTTTTTAGTGAGCTCTAATAATTCATGGGTCTCTGCTCCCCTGTGGATGTGACTGGAGTTAAAGATGAACATGGCCATGGCCAGCTGTTTCTATGAATCCTAAGGGTGGAATTCAAGGAGTCTTTCAGGCCTCTTCAGGACTCCTCCAGTCCTCATACTTGCACAGGAAATGTTTTTACTACTGAGCAGTCTCTCAGGTCCTCACTGTTATTGTTAAAAACACAGATGTAGAAGCATATTCTTCCCTTTAACTAAAGAACAGAATTCAAACTCCAAATTTTATCAGAAATAGTTTTTTTTAAGGTCTTTTATAACATCCAAGGGAGACATTGCATCTACCTTTATATCATAAGCTTTCACTAAAATTAATTAAGCTGTTCAAGTACAAATGTAAAATAATTCATAAAAATATTAAGAATATGAAATTTGGGAAATAAAACAGGTTAATTAATGATAACAAAATGTCTATAGTTTCACATTATGACAGTACTGTCAGTCATGTTTTTGCCTTCTTTTTTTATTAAGTATAATCTTCGTATGGACACATCATTTGTTGGTACCATCGTTTCCCTTTCACTCCATATCCTTTCACTCCACTGAGGGCCCTTCTCAGTGGTAATCACCCTGGAGTTGTGAGTTATGAGTTATGAGAACAGCAGTCAGTCATTGTAGGGGAGGGAATTCCTCTGGATATAGATACAATTTGTTGTTTGAGGTCAAACGTAAAGCTGTAGTTAGCCAGAGACTTGCCTATGGATATGCTAACTTAGCACCAGCAGTTCCAGACAGTAGAATAACAGCAGGCGTCATGTGCCACCTAAAAAATCCATCTTCAGAATCACAATTCTTTAGCAGCTTTTGGGAATGTCATGAGCTGACAATTCCCTGTTCTCAGACCTCTTGGTAAGTCACCTGAATGAAGCAGAACAGCAGCCTAGTCCAGTGTAATGCTACCAGTCCTGAAAACAATATTTCTATTGACAAATCTAAACCAATTAATTTGCCCTAGAAATTGTCTTGACACCTGTGTTTGATAATATCTTTGATCTTGTACCTGTGTGGGTACCATTTACCTGGGGCAGGCTCAAATCAGAACAGTAGAGCTTGAGATTATTTTTTCCATTTTTTCCAACGAAGACCATTGATTGAGCATGCAGATGTATCCTGGAACAGGGCATCCCTTAAGAATTAATTGACTTATAAGCAACAAAAAGTGAGATACCTGGGCTGGAGAGATGGATTAGCAGTTAAGGTGCCTGCCTCCTAAGCCTAAGAATGCTGGTTCCAATCTCCAGTGGTTCCAATGCTGCACTTGACCATAAGGGGGCACACACATCTGGATTTCATTTGCAGCAGCTGAGTGGTTGCTGGTGTGTCCATCTCTGTCTTCCTCTCCTTCTCTCTGTCTCTCTCTGTCTCTCAAAAAAAAAAAAAAAAAGTGAGATACCATAAATGAGATAGTCATTTAACTGAAGTCTTGACTAAAACTAGTTTATTACATATAAGAATAGATCATAACCTGTTTATCAGTGCACTGAAACAGCTGAGCTTTAATGTAACCCTTGACAAATTTGTTTTGAAAGAGTAAAAATTCTTGGGAAAAACTATGCTCTTGGCTTAATCTTGGATAACAATGAATCTAATGTACATTAGAAATGTTGATTTACATAAAGCATTTTTATGTATTACCCATGACTTAAAATAGAAAAAGCTTAGGCAGGCTATCCCAACATACCTGTACTTAACAAGAGGAAAAAAGTCACACTGAGTGAAATTAAATCATTTCAACTTAAAGTGTAAAACTAATGATGACTATTTGATAGGACTGTTGAAACAAAACAGGAGCTATAGTTAAAACTACAATGTTCTTGTGTGTGAGAATCTTACTTTAGAAAATTAAGTACTAATAAGTGAACCTTTACATTAAGACTCAGTTTCCCCAATAGTTAAAGCCTTGACAAGTAGAACAGCATAGTTAACTTGGCTGACTACATTAAAACCAGTTTTTATAACTCTTAAACTATGAATAAATTGGAATCAGTGAGCTGCTATTGAATAAACCTTAATCATAAGACTCAGTTTCTCCAATAATTACAGCATTGACAAATGGAGGAACATAGTTTATTTTACTGAGAATCATGAAGCCAGTATTTATAACACTTAAAGAATGAAAACATTAACATCAGTGAGCTGCTAGATTCAGTTTCCCCACTAGTTAACACCTTGGCAAGTAGACATATTTTAGAGCCTATCCATCTAAATGTTTTATTTATTTTGCCCAATTTTAAAAACTTTTGTTTATTCCTATTTATTTATTTGAGAACAACAGAAAGAAAGAAAAAGAGGCAGAGAGAGAGAGAGAAGGAGAGAGAGATAATGGGTGCATTAAGGTCTCCAGCCACTGCATACGAACTCCAGATGCATGTGCCACCTTGTGCATCTGGCTTAGGTGGGTACTGGGAAATCGAGCCTCCAACCTGGGTCCTTAGGTTTCAAAGGCAAGCGCTTAACTGCTAAACCATCTCTCCAGCCCTATTTTGCCCAATTTTATAAAATCCTTCTTAGAGATAAATTTTGGAACAAAGAACCATTTTCATTTATGAGGTTTTTAACCAGTATAGTGGTGACTTTGGAGGTAAATTGTCCTATCTGAAAGAAATGGAGGAAAAAATAAAACAATCAAGGAACAGGCTATGTCCCATCCTTTCCTGCATCTTTTAGTTGAACCCTCTAGAACCAGGTTTGGAGGAAAAATTAGGGTTTCTCATCCCCTGCATATTGGGTCCCTGACACAAATTTACTGCCCCCCCCCAAAAAAAAATCCGGGGGATACATACTGTGGTTTTGTACCTGCTGGAGCAAAGGAGGTCTGAGCTAGAATGTCTGTGCTCATCCTACTCAGCCAGCACCCAAGTTCAAGTCCATCCCAGTCCACTCCCCCAGACCTGTAGACTGCACAGCATGACCCTTAGGTCTCCCCAAAAAGCAACTATAAGCCAAAGTTTAGAGAGTCTTTGCAATTACTCTTGTCTTGAAGTCTATATGCCCATCCAGGGGTTTATCCTAGGACCTATTTCCCATCTCCCCTCTGTGGGAGCTTGGGATTTGAGTCCCGGGGTCTGTGTTTCAGAATGCGTTTAAGTCTCTAGTGGGATTTATCTTATGTTCCAGGTGTTTTAAAAGCTTAATCAGAAAAAAAAAAAAAAAAGCTTAATCAGGGCTGGAGAGATGGCTTAGGGGTTAAAGCGCCTGCCTCCTAAGCCTAAGAACCCACGTTCCAATCTCCAGCGGTTCCAATCTCCATGTCCCACGTTTAGCCTGATTCAAAGTGACTCAAGGGTGCAATGCCGCACTTGACCACAAGAGGGCGCACACATCTGGCTGCTGGCGACCCATCTCTATCTGTCTCCCTCTCCCTCTCTGTCTGTCTCTCTCTCTGTCTCTCTCCAAAAAAAAAAAAAAAAAAAAAAAAAAAAAAAAAAAAAAAAAAAGCTTAATCATCAAATTTTCTTAGGAGGGGTTCTGTGTTAGTTTAATACCTGATAGTTGTCTGACTTAAGGAGTTTGTAATCTGATCAAATACTTTTGACTCAGTTAACCCATTTAAGCTTCCTGTCTAGTGAGAAATTCTATCGGATAGAGGTGGCTTTAGCTGCTCAGAAGAGTGGAAATATAGAGAAACAAAGCTATATGATACTTGTAACTCTTTCCTTGTCAGAGACAATTGGCCTTTTTTTTTTTTTTTTTTTTTTTTTTTTTTTTTTTTAACTGAACAAGATCTGGAGGAGATATGGCTTAAACTTGCCAGGTGTTTGAAATCAAGGGGGCAACAACCTGTTTCCCAGAGTCTAGCTTGGCATGAGTTTAAATAGCATATAATAGTCTATCAATTATAAGCAAGAACAAGCGCATTTGACAGAGTAGAGATAAGCATCTTGGCATTCCTTGTCCTGTTTTGAAATTGTCTATTTGTTTTTACCTAGGAAACAAAATGAACAAGAATTTTACCCGTTTGTAATACACAGGGTGACAGGTTCTTGCCTATGTCTAACCTGGTTAGGCTTCTCTCCAGAGAATGGAGATTACATCTGTGTTTATAACGTTGTGACATACAGGACAGAGTTTTACCTGTATCTAATTGAAGCTGAATCTTGATCAAGTCTGTCCATATATGAAAATTTTAGGGCTTGTTTAAGAGCATGTAAAAAGATAAGAACCCTTAATTTAGGCATGGTGCTTATTTTTGTTTAGCTTGAAAAGTTATCCTTTTGATTCCTATAAAAGTTGGTCTCTTTAGATTGCTCTTATAATCTTTCTATTCACCCTATAAATAGATTCTTGCACATACTTTTACTTTCTGACCTACGTACCACTCAAAAAAGTCTCTCCTTAGCAAGTATTCTAAATAGCCTATGAATACAGGTAAAACATGATAACTTCCCTGGAGATAATCCTTACCAAAAATTTTAACACACCTGAAAATGAATTTTATTAGCTGGGCATGGTGGTACACACCTTTAATCCAAGCACTTAGGAGGCAGAGGATAGAGGAAGAGGTAGGAGGATTGCCATGAGACTACATAGTGAATTCTAGTTCATCCTGGGCTAGAGTAAGACCCTACCTTGAAAAACCAAATTAAATAAATAAATAAATAAATAAATAAATAAATAAATAAATAAATAACAAGTAGCTAAAGCAGATTTTAATTGTCTTTGCCTTGAGGCAGGCTGACCTGGAACTCCAGGTCCAGTTGCCTCCTCCTTCCAAGTGACAGACCCATCACAACCAGCAGGATCCTGTTCCCCTCATAACTAGCTAAGATTCCTGGTAAAGTATGATCCACCACAACTGGTAGAATTCTGTTGCCCCCCCTCCCAAGTAATCCTCTAAGCAGATTGAAGTATTTGAACCTGGAGTATAAATTCAGTAACAATAAATCCAAACCACACTTATGCTATCATGTAACAAACGGATGACCTGTTTAGCTCACTGTAAGTCTATTTTTTTAATCTCACAGAGTTTTGAGATCTATATTTTATTAAAGCTTTAGTAACCCTGGACCAGAAGGAAAATAGAGAAAGAGAACCAAAATTACATATTGTGGTTATCTGCTATTAAGGTTTGGAGAACACTTAGCATAAGGTCTCAGTAATTTGCATGACAAAAGAAAGTCCTTGGGGCCCTCAAGATTATGTCCTGAGCCAGGTAAACCATTGTCCAATGGCAATGGAGAGGACATAGACCAGAAACACCTTACACATATAAGGCAATTTTAATTATCTGCCTGATCTTTGTCACACACTTAGCTGTTAAGCATGTTATAGCCTGAAGCAAAATTGGTAAAAAAATAAAATAAATAAAAAAGGAAAAGAAAACCTGGAAATTACATGTATTCATTCCCCAGATAAAATCTATTGGATTATTTGGATTAAGAAAGTAATACTGTAGTTTATTACACTTAAAAAAAAAAAAAAAAAGCTGTCTATAAATAACATTTTATTTCTTTATAGTCAGAAGCAAAAGAGAAAATATCAGATACAGTGAGTAACAAGTGTCTGCCTGTAACCACTAGGCAATCTGACCAGAAAGTATCAAATAAAATTATGTACTTACTTTTAGCCAAAAATTTGAAAGCTTAGTTTTTTTGACTGTATTTATTATTATTATTATTATTATTATTATTATTATTAATTTGGCTTTATTATTATACACTCTTAAACCCTCAAGTCATGTAGTTTTTTTTTTTTTTTTTTTTTTTTTTTTTTTTTTTTAACCAAAGAATTGGGACAAACAAGACTGAGAAGGATAATTTGTAAACCATTACATTTTTATTGATAATCATCAGGGATACAAAGGAATGATAGGGTTTGAAATCTGAGGAAGAGAATGTGGATACACCCAAGTGGTGCAGGCAGAGGTAGTGTAAAGATGGAAAAAGTCATAAATACTTCAAATTCCAGAATTTGGATCTCTGCCAGCAAATAGGTAGAAGGTCACCCTTCTTGCTGGTTCAGAGCCTGCTTCCTGCATGAACCTAAGTAAAAAGAACAGGCTTTTGAGTACGTGCTCTGGCTTCTGTGAACAAGCCAATCAGGAGAAACCAAGTAAATGTTTATACATACTTGTGGCCTTCCTAATATAGAAAAGTTTGCTCAAAGTGCCTCAGCAACTAAATAACCAATGAGCTTACTACATGTACATTCTTGTTAACTGTTAATCAATCATGTTATGAATTCCCCTCTCCTTTGTTTGAAGCCAATAAAAACTGCCCTGATTCTACCCTTGGGGGTCCCAGTCCTCTACCCCTGCGTGGTGTATGACTGTGGGCCCCAGCGCTGGGATAAAAGTCCTCATGCTATTTGCATCAAGACCGTTTCTCGGAGTGATTTGGGGTGTCGCCTTTCCCGAGACAGAGCCCGGGGAGTCCCCGGATTGGTTTTTCAGTAGCAGAGTTTACTAAGCAAGGAGGGAGAATGGATATGTTGTCCTAGTTCCCATGTGGGAATAGGGTTTGTGGCTTACCAGGACAGGAGTCTGGAAGTTCAGGAGAGGTGAACAGCCAACAAAAAGAGACTTTGCCCACCTGGTGAAGATCTATGTATAATCTTATTGCAGTGGGCTTTACCCTTAGACATCAGTGGGTCTGAGAGTGAGCTGATTTGTCTAGGCTGAAGGGAATGGATCAGCACCTGTGTAGGAGGTGAGAAAGCTGTTTGGATGAGACTGAGGCAGATGCAGAATTCCAGTTCTGCTGGCAGGGCTGTGTGACATAAGCAGTAGCTTGTGTTCATGCTGCCAACCAGAAGTCAATTTAAGCTGTCTCTTATAAGCCTGTTTCTAACTATCTAATTAATAATTATCTAACTAGTTCCCTGCCAATTTGAAAGGAGAGAGCCTAAATTGAGAATGTCACTGAAATTCCCCTACAAATAACTGCTGAGGGAAGTGTTTACCCAGAATCACCAAGGAGGCATACAGAGGCTTACACAACTGTGGTTTAAGGGCTGCCACTCTCTAAGATGGTAGCAGTACATGGTTGTACCATCCACATGGTATTGGTTTAATAGGAAGAGTAGTTACAAGAATGAGGGAATCTTAGAAATGAATATCAATATTCTACAGCACTACAAAGAATGTGAGATATGGTTCAATTCCCTACAAGGAGGCCGTGGACAACCATTGTATGAAACTGTGATGATGAAGCCTAAACTTCAGTGGAGATCACCATTGGAAAGCTTCATGCATGGAGTGGAGTTCAAAGGGATTGAATACATTCTTCCAGTGGTAGAGCCAAAGGAGCAGGGATCCCCAGATGTCAAACATGTAGCTTCAATATTTGTAGTTGGCTTGGTTGGATTTCTGTGTTGTTTTGATCCAATCTTTTTGTTGTATGGCCCCATTTGTCCTTTTGAGATGGAAATGCTTACTCTGTAACATTTCATGTTAAATGTATCTAAGTTGTTCTTTTTTTTATAACATAGGGGCTCACCTTTATGAGATTGTTTCAGAAGCAATTCTTCACTTACAATTTTGTAAGAGAATGGATTTTACTTTAATATTTGTAAGAGAGAGAGGGGAAAGGAAGAGAGAGAGAAAGGCAAATAAAATGGGCACCCCAGGTCCTCTAACCACTGCAAATGAACTCCAGACACATGTACCACCTTGTGAATCTGGCTTATGTGGGTCCTGAGGAATGAAACCTGGGTTCTTAGGTTTCACAGGCAAGCTCCTTAACTTCAAAGCCATCTCACTAGCCCTTCACTTATACTTTTGAATAGTGCTGGAATTGTAAAAGACTATGAGTAATTTTGAAGGTGAATTGAATGCATTTTGCAATATGAGATAGCCATGAGGCTACAGAAACAGAGTCTTGGAAGTTATGGCTCATGGGTGATATCTATGTATGTCAAATTGACAAGGGTTGACTTAGGATGGTTAGCACTGACTGTCATTATATTTGGATAATTGATATGGGAAGATCAATGTTCAATGTAGTTGGCACCATTATGTGGGTATGTTGTTCTGGACTAATAAAGATTTAAGTGAGGTGAACATTAGCATTCAACACTGTTTACTGTGGCTGTAATGTGAACAACTGCCCAACAGATCTACCACCATCCCTTGCTTTTCCTCCAGTGGTGGACTGTACCTCAAACCATGTCCCAAAATAAATCCTTTCTTGCTTAAGTGGCTTTTGTCAGGTATTTTATCACATTAGCGATATAAGCAAAGAAATGCATGTTCATTTAAAATTTTAATACATTCCCACATAGAAATCTATAGCTCCAGGATGTTTGGTAGCAGAAATAGTGAGTCATCATCTGACCAGGGTATTCTTGTGACCTGAACTCATCTCCTGTTCTAATCCCAGATTGCCATGAAATCTTTGAACTGCAAAATATTCCTTCAACCAATCTACTTTATTCTTGAATTAACCAAATTATATGCTTCTATATGCTTTTGTATTCACAAACTCTCTCTGTGTCTGCCTCTCTTCTATCTCTCTCTGCTTGCAAATAAATTTTAAAAAATTAAAAAAACACAATTAACAGACAAAAGTACATCTTAACAGAAAGCCAAATGAAAATGTATATATGTATAATAAATCAGTATATACAAAAATGTTAGAAAATGTTTAGTAGTTTACTGCAGTACTCAGATTAGTGTAGTTTATTTCAGAAGACAGTGTGTTTTATTGACATAGATTTAGATGTGCATTGTGTACTACTTATAAGACACAAATCTAAGATCAGTGATAAGAAGCCATGTGTCTGAGAGCTTCAGTTGAGTACTATAATAAATATTTATATTTTACTTTTAAAATTGAATGTCTCAGTTGGGAGATTATAGTGAAATGATAATTTGATGTAGTTTTTATTCCCACATTTGACACATATACTGCAAAGATGATTTTTAGCAAATAAATTCTCCAAACTACACTGCCTCCATTTTTATAATAAGAAATCTACAAAG
Source organism: Orientallactaga sibirica (assembly GCA_036365145.1). Taxonomy (NCBI): domain Eukaryota; kingdom Metazoa; phylum Chordata; class Mammalia; order Rodentia; family Dipodidae; genus Orientallactaga; species Orientallactaga sibirica. Next base: position 22,446,147 of record JAEOAD010000033.1, read on the forward strand.
TCAGGACAAAATACTATTTTATCGGTTTAATCATTTAGGAATAAATTAAGAAAACACTTGGAATATATTCTTTTTTATTTCTAAGAAAGATTATAAATAGTTTTCAAATTATTATTTGACAGGAAAACGTCCAGTGTGCTAGTGAAACTGTATATTCACAAATGTACAGTTAAACTATAGCTAATTAAACTGTATAGTCCATGAAGTATTTAAGTTCAGGCATGTATTCATTTCTCCAAGTTTATGTTACTTTTCTCACCGCTGTGATGGTTGGCTCAGGATGGAAGTTTTCCCTGGCTACTTAGTGTAGCTAGAGGGTCAGAACTGGAAAATCCTAAGACTCCACACTGGTCAGTTGTTATGGATTTTGGACTTGAATTGAAGATGCTTGCCTAATGGTTGTTGAGTTTCATTGGTATTGTATTTCCTGTTATGGCTTATAGCAGTGGAAATGCTTATTCTTTTCCAATGTATGTTGGAAGCGTGTAACTTGCTTGATTTTATAGCACTCACAGTTAAGTGACTGTCTTAAAGTTAACAAAGATTATGGGACATTTGGACTACACAATTTTCAATGTGAGATGGTTATGAATATATTAGTGCCCAAGAGTGGAATGTGGTAGTTTGAATCTATGTCCCTTAATAGACTCAGGTGTTATTAAAATTATGTTTGAACCATCTGCTCTTAGCAAGCAAACTCCTGCTCCTGGGAGCATACCTGAATTCCAGTCCAAGGTATACAGAGTGCTTAGCTCTGCCTGTGGATCCCAGTGTGTACTTGCTTTTGATGGTGCTGGTGGGGGTTTCTTTTCTGCATGGATCTGTGAAAGGGGGACAGGCATTTTGAAACTTCATCTGGATCTTTAAGCCTGAAATAAATCACTTATTTCCATAAACTGTGTCTAGTCTATAGGTTCATCCCAGTAATATGAAGCTTACTATGACAGCATGTTATTGCACAATTTAATTAAGATTCACAAGATTAAGATGGATAAACTATGCTAAGGTAGATCACATAGTATCTCTGTGAGTGCCAAGATATATGTAACCCACTCCAATTAATTTTCATTCTAGAAAGAAGACATATATATAGGTTTTATCCCTTGAGAATATCAGGAAAGCAAATGCATTTCAAGCAAAAATATCCATTTTTTCTAGGCTCAGTGATGTCAACTTAATGGTAAAACTGAGGAGCTATGAAATGGTCAGACTAGACCTTTACTGGGGGTGTCTGTGAACATATTTCTCAATGAGATTAGTGCCTGGGTCTGTGTATTTAATAAAACTCATTCCACCCTCAGTGTCAGAGGGCATTGTCAATCCCTTAAAGCCTTGAATAAACAGAAGAGGAAGGATGAATTTGCTCTGTCTGTTTCTTGTTAACTGCTTAAGCGGAAGAAATGTACTTCATATCAGGCTGGGATTCACCCCACATCTCCACTGGCTCTCAGTCCTTCAACAGAGAATAAACCTATCCAGTGATGTTTTCTTATATCTCTGTATTTCGACAGATGATGGGGGCTTCTGAAACTCTGTAATTGTCTAAGTCAATTCCTTTCTAACAGCCTCAGCTTTATCTCACTTCTATTCTTCATTGTTCTGTTCAAATTCACTAGTGTCCAGTATAGGACAGGTGGTCTTCTTTGTTAAAATAGGCCAGCCTTAATTTTGAAGAATTAGAACCATTCTCTAAGATGCTATACCCTGAAAAAGTTTCTAAAGGACATCCAGGAAAACTACTTTATACACATAAAATAATGTTACCTAGGTATAACTGACCATTTTTTCAGTGTGTGGGAATTACAGAATTTAGTATTCAAATCAATATTGTCATGAATGAAAGAGGATTCTATTGAAAATTATACTCCAATAACAATTGTGTTCAGTTTTTTTCCAGCAATCTGCAGTGTATTTTATTAACTAAATAAGTCATTCTAAGCCGATTGAATTATGGCTGTATAGACGAAGTGCATTCTAAGATGCAATACTCCTATAGCTTTTGGTCACTGATTTTATTTCTTGCAGAAAATGATATCTTGGGATTGGGGGACATTGAAGAAATTAGTGTGTCCTAGGATGATAGTTATAATGAGTGTAGATGATGGGGAAAAGGTTCAGTTGGTTTCATATTTCTTTCTAAAGCCTCATGGTCAACAAATGGGCTTTCTTTCTTTTTTTAAGAGAGAGAGAGATAGGCAGATAGAGAGAGTGGGTGTATCAGAGCCTTTAGCCACAGCAAAAGAACTCCAGAAACATGTGCTACTTTGTGCATCTGGCTTACGTGGGCACTGGGGAATCCAACCTGGGTTCTTTGGCTTTGCAGGCAAGTTCCTTAACCATTAAGCCATCCCTCCAGCCTGAACACTCTTATTCTTTTCACTATTTGAGTCATCTTGAGAAAGCCTTGCACATCTACAATAAAGTCATGATTTAGCCTTATGCTTTAATCTAGGTAAAGTAGGCAAAATGCTCCTGAATGCGGTAACTTTCTCAGAATCAGCAGACAACACTGAATGGGAATGGTATGAAGCAACATTGAATGTGAAACTACATAGTCATGTCAATAGTACTAGAAAGCTCATTTATTGCTAAACAAAATATTTTGCATACAAGCAATTTTGGTTTTTTTGTTTGTTTTTTTTTTTTTAACAAATAAAGGTAGTTTGTACTGATTGGCTAACCTTGACACTTAGCAATTCAGAGTTCAGTAGTCATTCTTTCTAGTCAGGAGAATTGGGAGTATAAGGATCATTAAAAAATAAAGTAGGACTGGAGAGAAGGCTTAGCAGTTAAGGCGCCTGCCTCCTAAGCCTAAGAACGCTGATTCCAATCTCCAGCGGTTCCAATCTCCAGGTCCCACGTTTAGCCAGATTCAAAATGACGCAAGGGCGCAATGCAGCACTTGCCCACAAGTGGGCACATACATCTGGATTTCACTCACAGCAGCTGAGAGACTGCTGGCGCGCCCATCTCTATCTGTCTCCCTCTCCCTCTGTCTCTCTCCAAAAATAAATAAAATTTTTAAAAAAGAAGTAGAACTACTCAAATGCGCACATGTTAATGCATGCTTCAAAGTGTATATTATGCAACCAAACCCATGTTTTCTCTTTTGCTTAAAATGTTTCAAGAAACTGTTTTCAACTTCCTTGCTAATGCTGCAGTATAATAAAAGCATACACAGGCTTGCAGAGAGGAATGCGGAAGTTAGGAGAGGTCCTTTGCTGGAGCTGTTCTGGAGAGGTTTCCCCACTCATGCGCAATGTGCTGAAATATATTGAGCCCCTTGGAGATGCACGGATGTTCCTGGAGTCTAAAGCATCCGCAGTAACCAGGAAAGTCTGTTCATTTGTAAAGTGCTCCAGCCAGAAAATGAAGCTGCAAGATGAAGATCTTGCTTCAGTGGTCCACATTCTTGACATATTCAGCCTTTCAACCTGGTGTGTTTCAAACCTCTTTATTTGAATCTCTCCAGGGAAGCCAGTCAAAGAATAAAAAATGGCCCATAAAATAGCAGACTGCCTTTTAAATTGAACAAACAGCATTCTACAGTGGTTTTCTTTACCCTTTGCTCATTGCCAGGACACTTCCAAATATAGGAAAAGCTTTTCTTCTCATTTTCAAAGCATCACATAAGACGAGCCTGAGTTCCTTCAAATAGCATTCAATTTCATACCATTTATCTGACTCTGGGAGACCCCTGAGCCAAAATGACACAAAATTCCTGGAATCCTACGGAATGCACTTTCTACGAAAAGGCATGGAGGATATACAGGACAGGAAAAATTTCTCACACAGTTAAAAATTAACACAGAAAAATAGTGAATTTAACCTCTTGTCATTAAATAAAAATTACCTGTTTTCAAAATAATTTCAAATCTGGTATTTTTATATTCATTACTATTATATTACAATACAAAGGAAACATGTCATCCAGGCTCACAACTGTGTTATTAATTGCATGCAATAGGCTACAAAGTATTTTATATTATAATTTAATATTATAGATTATATTATATATGTATGTATATGGATATATCCATTGGCTATAATATTAACAAAAAATTGAAGGAACTTCTTTTATCTCAGATTATAAGAAGTCAATATTTAACTATTTCTGCATCAATTTTGTACAATACTACAAAGGTACAATAAAATTATTGATAAAGAAGGCTTTGTTGTTATGGGGATTCTTGAAAATTAAGCATATTATCCAACAAAATTTAAGTAAGTTTATTTATTTTTTAATTAATTATTTTTTTTATTTTTGAGAGAGACACAGAGAGAGACAGACAGAGAGAGAGGGAGATGGAGACAGATAGGGAATGGGCCCACCAGCAGTCTCTCAGCTTCTGTGAACGAAATCCAGATGTATGCACCCCCTTGTGGTCAAGTGCAGCATTGCGCCCTTGCTTCACTTTGCATTTGGCTAAACATGGGACCTGGAGATTGGAACCGGGTTCTTAGGCTTAACAGGCAGGTGCCTTAACCGCTAAGCCATCTCTCCAGCCCTCAAAGTAAGTTTTGTTATGTGTGTTCCTTTGAAACTTATGACACATGTAGAGCTTTAACAATGTTAACATTACAAATTTATTGAAATAGGGGTTATATGAGATTTTTCATAAACAGAAAATGTTGCTAATGGCAACAAGCATCAGGTAGTAAGAGTTGGCTTTAGGGAATATATTTAAATCTACTGAGAAGAAAACCTGGACAGATATTAGGCTGTGGCTCAATTGCAGAAGGAAAGCAGGAGATGACTCCAAGTTTCCAGACTTTCAGTTATGTCAACAAAAGCAGGAACGACCTCTAGTAGCAAAGGGCATGTTGACTCTAACAAATGACCCTTTAGGAAGATATATGGAAAAGAGGATACAGGAGAGTTAGCCTCACAAGCTGTCCATGAGGATACTGAGGCATGCCACACTGTGTGAAACAAAAGAATATGCAATATTCTGCAATGAGAGGGCACTGTGATGGAGAATGAAGCAGTGAGATAATAGGCTAACCAACCAGAGGGTGGTAAAATAAATGAGGTATAAAAGGTCAGGTAGTTTGAAGAGAAAGGGGACATTGGGGTCAAGTTACTGAATAGGAACCCAGAATGGACTACTGAAATAGAGATGGCTCCTGGCAATGTCACCATGAGGCAGTCAGGTTCCCAGAATTGCCAAGGGTCAATGGAGAAGTGACAGCAACAAGAAGAGAGTTAGACAGTTCCTTTAAGAAATGTCCATATTTACAATGACCAAAGAAAATAACAACAATTAATCCCTCGTGTCAATACACTGTACATATATTTTACCTCGCATTTATCATACAGCGATGTAGCTGAAGGAATATTTACTCATGCTAATATTCTTGGGTACACATTCTGGGAAGAGGCAGGGAGTCAACAGCATAAATCAACACTACTGCTGTGTCCCCACTTTCAACTTATCCGTAAGGATACATGGCATGAGATTGATCAAAACACACAGTCACTTTTCAGTTAGTCTCTTCAGGGATTTGTGAGTATACAGTCAAGGGCAGAAAGAACATAACACACACAGGGTTTTGTTTTGAGAAGGCAATAATAACCAATTTTAATTTTAAAAGTTTCAAATCAATTTATAAAAACTCACAAATAGAATTAGCAATATCAAGTATGACAACTGTGGAACCTTACAGATGAACTGAATGTTATAATTTGGTTCTGGAATATGCCTCAGTTCTTAAGGGTTTAAGGTTTGAAGGTTTGGTTTCCAGCTGGTAGTGCTATAAGGAAGTGGTGGGCCTAGTTGTAGGGAAAGGTTATTGTGCCCTTCTCTTTGATGGGGATATTGGGACTCCAATCATTTCTCTATTTCTTTGCTCTGGCTGTCACACATTGCCTGTCACATTGTTCTGACACAGGCCAGCTGCTGTCCAATGACAATGAAACCATGAGCCCACATAAATCATCATTCCTTCTAAGTTGCTTATCTCAGGTATTTCATCACAACAATGGAATCTTGAGTAGCACATATTGTCTCATTAACTGGACAAGTTTTTAAAGAAAGCAGAAGTTAAAATACTAGTTTTTAAAATTTATTTAACCCAATGTATTGCTGACACCTTTATTTTGCCATAATTAAAATGACATAGGCTAGGCATAGTTGTTATGTTTTACATATGTTTACATTTGAAAACTCCTTACTACAGTTAGGATAATGCCTATATCCTCCACACCAGGGCTTCTCAGATTTTGTCCACTCATTATCCCTTTTCACTTTAAAAATTTTTTCATGACTATAGCTATACACCTATACAGAACTGGCAGAAAAATCAAGCATTTCCTGGTAACAAATCTGTAAGAAATTTATTTTAAAATGATTCTTTTTTGATTCTAGTTCAGCCTGAGATTGAGTAAAAACGTACCTCAAAATGATAAGAATTATAATTCTTTTACATATAGCAAATATACATATAATTTTATGATTTATTAAGAAGAGAAATTTGTGTAGTGGTGATGTGAGTGTGCCTATTTATTTCTACATAAAAATTAATTATTGACTGAATAGACTACAGAATTTAGGACATCTTCTACAGCTTTCAGAATCTATTGACATTTTACTTTTATCATACTCAATGATAAGAACACTGCTTTGCATGAATATACAGCACAAAATATTACAAATACTGTTAGGACAATTTCAGAAATTTTTAGAACTGTTCTCCCAGATTCAAACCAAAATTCATTCTGCAATTTTTCATGACATTCAACTCAAACATTTTTCAAAAATCAAGCATTCTAACATAATTAAAGCCAATATAAATTTGATACATGCTGAATAATGGCAGTAGAAAATATTAGCAGTCTTTGTTTTCCATAATTAAATTATTTCAATTTTTGAAGAGCAGAAAACCTTCTATATACAATAAAAGGATTGTTATTCATAGTATACAATAGCCTGAGTCCAACAGACAGCATTTATTAGAATATGACATCTACCAACATGTGTAGTTCCATGCTAGGTGTTCAAAGCCAAGGTTGCAGTGAAGTCACAAGAAATAACATGAGTAAACACTGCCATAAAAATATATAATTCAGGGCTGGAGAGATGGCTTAGCGGTTAAACGCTTGCCTATGAAGCCTAAGGACCCCAGTTCAAGGCTTGATTCTCCAGGACCCACGTAAGCCAGATGCACAAGGGGGTGCGTGCATCTGGAGTTTGTTTACAGTGGCTGGAGGCCCTGGCACACCCATTCTCTCTCTCTTTCTACCTGCCTATTTCTGTATCTCTCTCTCTCAAATAAATAAATAAATAAATAAATAATAAAATAAAATTAAAAATATGATTCATTATGCATTTCATTTGAAGTATTTTTTGGTTGTTGCATGTTCAGAAACATTTTAGTTTTGCTAATTTTTTTTCATAGCCCCACATTCAACAATCACATGATTCCCACACGGATGGTTACTCACAGGTTAAGATAGACTTTATATCAAAAGTTTCCTCAAATCTTTTTGCAACCCTTTTTCCTAATACCTCCCACCCTAGCCAAATATATCATTGATCTATTTCTTGTCACAATATGTGAATTTTTATTTCCTAGAATCTTTGTCTGTAGTGCTATTTTGGGCTGATGGTTCTGCTCAGATTCAATTTAAGCAGTACTGGATCTTCTGCTACATCAATGTGCAATATAGCTCTACTTAAAACTTTAAATATATTTTCATCATACTTTAATTTTTTGTCCTGGGTCCATGTCTTGTGTTAAGCTTTTATCACACACACACACACACACACACACACACACACACACACACGTCACTATACTAACACTATTGAAACACTATTGTTACATTATTGTTACATTTAACTTAATTCTTAATTTCTTAGTTTTTATATAGTCACTCGATTGCTGTAAACTTATTTTGTATTTTGTTATCTTGTTATAACTACTATCTTGGTATATATCTTGTATATATAGAAAAATTGTACTTGATAAATCATATAGTCTATGAATAAAGTATATTTCGTTTCTCTATTTTTACAGTGCATGTCTTTCAATAATTTGCCTTATTACCCTGGCTACCGTTCAACATTGTGTTTATCATAAGTGGTGAATGGAAACATGCTCTTTCTCTTCATGTTAGGGTGAAGTTTGCCACCTTCCACCATTATGTGTGAAGTTAACTGATGGATTTTGTGGACAGTATCCATTTAGAAAACCACTCTTATTAGTTTGCTGAAAGTTCTTTTATCAGTAATCAATAGCAGGTTTTGATTAAGTGCTTTTCCTGAGTCTATTCAATTAACTGCATTATTTTAATCATCTACTTTGTTATTGCAATGGTAAACTGTGCATTTATGTATTAATGTGGTGACAATTTCTGTTATATATATTAGGCTCTCCTCACTAACATTGTCTTTAGAATATTTACATCTATGTTTACGCGAAGTGCTAGTGTGCAGCTGTCTTTCCTTGGGATATTCTTTCTATGATAGTATAATTGGTGTGATGGCTGCTTCATGAGATGCACCAGGAAGTGCATCTACCTCTTCAATGTCCTGAAAGAATTTTTTTCAGAGTTAGGCTATTTCCTCCTTAATTTATGTGATAGAAATCACAAGAAAAATCAATTCTGAGCAAGAATTTTCTTGATTTAGGAGGGTTTGAACTACAAAATTGATTACTTTAACATACAACACCCATTTCTTTGTTTGTTATTTAATTATATCTTTGAAAATTTTGCTGTTCTTATTCAAGTGCTTGAATTTTATTAGCATATTTTTAATATTTTAAGTACCCTTTTAGATAAAGGACATAACTATTTACAGCACATACCTTCTACTTGCTAACATGAAAATTTATTTCTTTATTTTGGATCAATCTGAGTCTAGGATTATCAATTTAGTTGATTTACTTAAGTCACTGGCTTGTATTTATTAGTTTTCTCTATGTTGTCTATATCATTGATTTTTGCTCAATTTCTATTATTCCTTATTTTTCTACTAACTTGATTTATTTGTTCTTTTCATTTGCACCCAGTTTCTATTTATACCATTTAGTTCAGAATTTTCTTGGTTTATATTATAGGTTTGTAGTCCATATTTACCCCAATAACCCTTTTAATACTATTATGTAAATTCTAGTTGATTATTATTTTAGTGTCTAATTCCTTGAAAAAGTATCCTGTTTCGTTCAGGTTTCTTTGTGTGTGTGTGTGAAGGGGGGAGGGAGGGGGTGTTTTGATCTAGCCCAGGGCGACCTGGAATTCACTATATAGTTTCAGGGTGGCCTCGAACTTGTGATCCTCCTAATTCTGCCTCCTCAGTGCTGGGATTAAATACATGCACCAGGTTTCTATTTTGACTCAGTATTCATTGGTCACTTTCAAATGCATTTGTCTTTGATTTTTGGCTTATGCTACCAGTTATGAAAAGACATGATTTGTTTTCATACATGCTTTATCTTTATTGGGAATTGTTTTTTGATATAGGATGTGGTTGATCTTGATTAAAAAATAAGAATAATAAGAGCCGGGCGTGGTGGCGCATGCCTTTAATCCCAGCACTCGGGAGGCAGAGGTAGGAGGATCGCCATGAGTTTGAGGCCACCCTGAGACTACAGAGTGAATTCCAGGTCAGCCAGAGCTAGAGTGAGACCTTACCTCAAAAAACCAAAATAAATAAAAAATAAATAAATAAATAAATAAATAAATAAATAAATAAAATAAAATAAAATAAAAATAAAAATAAAATCCTGGTCTTATTGGGTGTGTAATTATTGAAGTTTTATAATTGTGGTTCAAATTCTCCATTTCTGATTATCAGTTAGAGCTATGAAGGATTTATAAGTTACACAGTCTGGTTGTGAATTCTCTTATTTACACACTTGCACTTATGAATTTTCACTTAATAGATTCTGAATTTGTACTTTTGGTATGTAATTATTTATAACCATTATGTGCCATTTATGAATTTGTCATACAGAATGTGGTGAGGAAAATGTATCTTACTATGATTGGTGTATATTTATCACTTTATCAATACTATTTTGTATCCATAAACTGTAATTCATTTTTCACTGTACACAGTAAATACCTGAGAAAGCAAGCTAAGAGAGGAAAAAATATATTTTGGCTCATGAGTTAAGAAGATTTAGTCAAGGTTTGGAGAGATGGCTCAGCTGTTAAGGTGCTTGTCTGCAAAGACTAATGACCTGGGTTTGATTCCCCAGTAATCCAGATACACAGTGGTGCATGCATCTGGAGTTTGTTTGCAGCAGCTGGATGCCCTGGAATGCCCCATCTCTCTCTATCCTTCTCTGTCTGCGTGTCTCTCTTCTATGTCTCTCTGCTTGCAATTACATAAATAAAAATGATTTTTTAAGAAGCTTTACTCATTCGTCACTTGGCCTTTGCTTCAGGTTCAGATGAGGATATGCATCATGGCAGGGAGCTTATGGCAAGAAAAAGCTCGTCTCATGGCAGACAAGAAGTAGAGACAGACAGAAAGTGTCCCAGGACAAGATTAAACCCACAAGATTGCACCTCCATTGACCTATTTTCCCCAAGTAGAATATTCCTTTGAAAATTTATTTTTTGGCCCTCTTGGTTTTTTTCTTAATTTTTTTTTATTGGCAGCATCCATAATGATAGACAATAAAACATGGTAATCCCATCCGCCCACACTTTGCCTTTGCAGCTCCACTCTCCATCATATCCCCTCCCCTTCTCAATCAGTCTCTCTTTTATTTTGATGGCATCATCTTTTCCTCATATTATGATGGTCCTGTGTAGGTAGTTTCAGGCACTGCAAGGTCATGGATATCCAGGCCATTTTGTGTGTGGAAGAGTGCAATGTAAGCAGTCCTACCATTCTTTTGGCTCTTACATTCTTTCAGCCTTGGAAGGTATGATAGAGATATTTCAGTGTTAAGCACTCCTCTGCCACTTCATCTCACCACTCTGATCACCACCATCTGCAAAGGGAAGCTTCTCTAACCAAAAGTGAGAGTAGCATTAATATATGGGCATGAACATTAAAAGAAGTGCTTACTGGGAATTTGTGAGCATAATATATACATTTAGCCAGATACCAGCAAACCTTAGATGCCTAGGGCTCATGACTTCCCCTGTTGTAGGTTTTCAGTATCAGATATGTATTCCCTCCCATGGAGTGGGCCTCCAGTCCAATTTCAGAGTGGCTGCTTTGCCCCATAACAGACATGCTACTATTGTACCTGTTGGCTCATTTGGCCTGGCTAACCAAATTAAAGGCATGCAATGTCCAGTCTTTCCTCCAAGTAAATTTTTCCTCTGAAAATTTCTAACATCTCCTAATAATTCCATCCAATTAGGAACCCATCAGTGGATTGATCCATTGGTCAGACCAGAGCCCTCATGACCAAATCAATATTCCATGATTAGATATACCAGATGGGAACTGAGCCAGTGACAGTGGTATCTTTTTATTATTATTACATTTGACAATGTATTCAATATATTATCCTACATGAACATATTATTTTATCATGTTCCCCACCTTTATTACACTCTCTTTTCTCCCCTACTCCTTCTGGGCCATTCTTCTCATTACTTGCATTTTCATGTCATTTTGTCTTGTTACCCACTGAATTTTATTAAGATTGTTTACATGAGCATGAATGGGAGTTATTTACTAGACCATGGATAATTTACCAGTGGCTATGCCACTAATGAAAATGACTTACCCTCCCCTGGCAACAATTTACTGCCAATTTAGACAATTGTAAAATGATGTCAGGAATTTCTCTTCTTGTCCTATCTCTTTGGTATTCTGTATGTCTCTTGCACCTGGATGAGCTTCTCAGTTTATATATGGGGCTTTTTACTATGATTTTATTGAACATATTTTCAATGTATTTGTTATGGAATTATATACACATAATTCATAGACGAGGTCTTTTCATGGTATCCAAAAGATACCTCTTTTGTTTTTTAAAATTCATCATTGTGTTAGACTAAAATATTGAGTTTCTCAACCATGCTTTCCATTTCTAATACTGTTCCCTCCACATGACCCATTCTATTATTGGGGTTTTCTGTTTAGCTTTCTTTATGACTTATCAGATGTTTTATTTCCTGCATTATTTCATTTTGATATTTTCACTATTTCTATATCTATATTGGACTATATTCTCATATTCTGAATTATCATTTTTTCAATAAGTTCTGTTTTATTTTTTAAAACTATATTTATTTATTTGCAAGCAAAAAGAGAGAAAGAAAGAGAGAATGAATGCACCATAGCTTCTAGACACTGCAAATGAACCCCAGGTGCATGGACTACTTTGTGCATGTGGTTTACATGGGTACTGGAGAATTGAATCTAGGTAGTTAGTTTTCCAGGCATGTTGCTTAACTGCTAAGCCATCTCTTCAGCTCTCAATCGTCCTTTGTTTTCATTCCCTTATAATTCATTCAGGAGTTTCTTCTTTGGATTTTTTAACGTATTTATAATCATTCCCTTGGTCTCTTTTCTGCAATTTTATCTAAGTCTCTCTCTTTAGGGGTAATTATTATGGAACTGATCATTTTTGAATAGATATGCTATCTTGGCTTTTTATGTAACTTGTGTTTTTGTATTGCATTGGGACATGTGCTAGAGTTAGCTGATTCATTAAGTTTTTCATCACATCTGTTGAGTGAGAATTTGGATTTATGCTTGGTGTTCCTTTCTAACTTATATTGGATCTATTGAGTTTCTGCCTGAAGCTCCACCATGGAGTCACTCAGGGATAATTCATGATTGCAATAGCTGAGGTGATCTAAGCTAATATTGTAAGGGTGGTAGTATGCTTTGTGACCTCATGATTGTGGGTCTATTTTGCATGCCAGTGGGTGTGTAGAGTAGGGTCATCCACATGGCATCTGACATCAAAAGTAAGTCCATGCAGTGTGACGTGAGTTGCTAAGCCATATGAGCCATTGTAAGGGACATTTCATATACAATCCATAACAGTCTTGTTTTCTTCCATACTAAAATAGTCATTTAATGATAAATTTTATTTGTGTTAAAAATGTTTCATTATTCTTTTTTTTTTTTTTTTTTTTAGGTATAGTCTCACTCTAGCCCAATGTTGCAGTGAGGTTCACATTGCTGTCAGAAACCACCCAACCAAGAGCAGATTGTGGGGGGCTTTATTTTGGCTTATGGAGTCTAGGGGAAGCTCCACAATGGCAGGGAAAACAATGACATGAGCAGAGGGTGGACATCATCCCTTGACCAACATAAGGTGTACAATAGGAACAGGCGAGTGTGCCAAACACTGGCAAGGGGAAACTGGCTATAATACCCATAAGCCTTCCCCCAACAACACGCTGCTTCCAGGAGGTGTTCATTCCCAAATCTCCATCAGCTGGGAACCTAGCATTCAGAACACCTAAGTTTATGGGGGCCACCTGAATCAAACAACCACAATCAGGTTGACCTGAATTTTAATATATAGAGTTAGGTTGGCCTCAAACTCATGACAGTCCTCTGACCTCTGCCTTCTGGGTACTGGGATTGAATTTGTTATTTTCTTTTTTCCTTTTTTATTATTATGGACATACTGAGCATGGATACTTCATGTTTTGGTACCATCTTTTCCCACATCTCTACCCCGTTCTGCTGGGGGCCCTCCTCAGTGGGGTTGCTTATATTCCCAATGCAGTTGTGGGTTATGAGTTGGAAGAGCAGCAGTCAGATATTGGGGGAGGAGGGGTAAGCAATGCCTCTGAGTATGATGTCTCAACCCGTGGCACTTACAATCTTTTTCCCTGAGCCGTGATGCATATGTTTTAAGTCTACTTCAGTTATGAGCTCTTAGGAGCCTGGATCCTGGATGTCTGCTTTGATATGTATTGAGTATCCTCAGCATCTGTCTCAGCATCTGATTTTTCCAGGTGGGGTCTCACTGTAGCCTAGGCTGACCTGGAATTCACTCTGTATTGTCAGGGTGGTCTCAAACTCACGGTGATCCTCTTGTTGTTTACTTTTCTTGTGGTATCTCTGTCTGGTTTTGGTATTAGGGTGATGATACCTTCATAAAAGGCATTCTTTGATTATGTGAAACACTTTGAGAAAAATTGGTTCAGTTTTTCAATGAAGGTTTGATAGAATTTGGCTGTGAAACTGTATTAGTCAGGGTTCTCTAGAGGAACAGAACCAATAGAGTGCATTGTATTAAAAGGGAATTTATTGAATTAGCTTATAGCAGTCCAACAATAGCAGGTTGCAGGCCTAAGAGTCAAGGAACTGGGTAGCTGCTCATTCTATGAGGCTGTATGCCTCAACAGTCCTAATCTGGCACTGAAGTCCTGGAGGCTTCCTGGAAAGTCACTGATCTTCAGTCCACACTGGTCTTCTGTCCACACTGGTCTTCAGTCCACATGACTGAAGCAGCAAGCAGCACCTGCAGCCAGATGGGAGGAGGGAATACTGTCCTTCCCAGAGCTTCCTTAGATAAAGCCCTCCCCCCAGGGACCACCCACTATGAGGAAAGGGCTCACCCTAGGGGAAGAATTCCTCCTTTATTTAATCCTTCCTGGAAACAACCTCAGAGACCCACTTTTGATGAATGTCTGTGGATTCCTAAACAGATTAAGTTGACACAAAACTTAACCATCACAATTCCACCCCTTGTCAACTTTACACCAAACTATATCTCCTTACATCATTCTTAATTTCCAAATAAAGATAGTAACAAGTTCATAATTCCATCTAACATGATATAACTATCCCATGTACAACCAGAAATGCACAATTTTCCCTCCAACACAAAGCAAGGTTCCTTGAGGAATGCTTAGTCTCTAATATATTAGGTCAAATATAAATTCACCAGAACTTAACTAGTGATATAATTGTAATCAGTATTAATTACCTAATAGAGAAATAGAGGAAGAACAGAAACATCTTAATATTGGTGTAGATATGTACAAATACTCTTAACAAGGTAGGACAGAAACACTCATGGCAATTACAGTCCTCATTTTTGTAACTAGTCACGTGGCCTTAGCTGGTATTTGTAACTGCCTTCTTCTACTACCCATCTGTATTTCCTCCACCTTCTGCAAGCCCCTCAGAAGGTCTTGGATCTTTACTTAGAGGGGTGACCCATACCTTCATTCCTGAAGGATCTGGGCCACATATCACACTGCCTTAATTGTATTGTCACAGTTGTCCTTGACTTTGATAACAGGGCATGATAACAACAAGAGATGCCCTAAAGGATCTCCTATAGTCCAGACATACTCTTCCTTACCTCCACTGTGATGGAGCAGTCCAATTTCCCCCTGTCAGTCTAGATCAACCACCCCTTCTACCACTATAACTATTTTTCTCAGACTGATCACTCAAGGGCATCAGGAGCCCAAAGTGGCCAGGGGAAGGCTTAGCTTCCAGTTCAATGGAATGTTCTTTGTGTCTCCTGGTGAAAGCACTCCTGCCTCTAGAACCAAGACCTCTAGGCCAGCAGAGTGTAAAGTTGTGGTAACAGGAAGCAAAAATTTGGCTAATGGGACACTTGGGCTGGTGTTAACTGGGATCATTCCCATATCTACCCCTTGATCCTGGGACCTGTGGATCTGGGCTATAGGAGAAACAGTACCATATATAGGATGTTAATTTAGAACATATACAGACTACTGGAAGGCACTCCCCCAGCCCTCCAAGCCATTGCCACCTAGTTGGCACACTAGCTGTTTCTTTTAAAAGGATATTCCACTATTCTATCAAGCCAGCTGCTTCAGGGTGATGGGGCACATGGTAAGACCAGTGAATTCCATGATCATGAGCCCAGTTCTGTACTTCCTTGATTGTGAATGGAATTCCTTGGTCAGGAGCAATGCTGTGTGGAATTCCATGATGGTGGATAAGGCATTCTGGAAGCCCATGACTGGTAGTTTTGACAGAAGCACTATGAGCAGGAAAAGTAAATGCATATCCAGAATAAGTATCTATTCCAGTAAGGGAAAATTCTTCCCTTTCCATGATGGAAGATGTCCAATGTAGTCAACCTTCCCCCAAGTTGCTGGCTGGTCACTCTGAGGAATGCTACCATATCGGGGGCTCAGAGTTGGTCTCTGCTGGTGGCAGATTTGGCACTCAGCAGCAGCCATAGCCAGTTCATCCTTGGTTAGTGGAAGTCCATGTTGTTGGCCCCATGCATAACCTGCATCTCTGTCAGCATGGCCACTTTGTTCATGGGCCCACTAGGCAATGACAGGGATGCCTGAGGAAAGAGGTTGACTACTGTCCACAGAATGGGTCAGCTTATCTATCCATTATTATTATTAAATTCCTCCTCTGATGAGGTTACCTTCTGATGAGCATTAATATGGGAGACAAATATCTTTATATCCTTCTTCCATGCAGAGAGCTCTATCCATATACATCTTCCCCAAATGTCCTTCTTACCAATTTTCCAATCATGCTCCTTCCAAGTCTCAGACCATCCAGCAAAACCAGTGACCACAGCCCATGAGTTAGTGTATAATCGCACAGCTGGCCAATTTTCCTTCCAAGCAAAATGCCATGTGCACTGCACGAAGTTTTGCCCATTGTGAAGGATTCCCTTCACCACAGTCCTTCAGAGTTTTTCCCAGAAAGAAACAGTAATGCTCAGCTATTCACTTCTGGGAGGTACCTGCATAATGTGCTGAACCATCCATAAACCATGCGTTAGTCCTCTCCTCCTTAGTCAGTTGATCATATGGCACACCCCATGATGCTACAAGTGCATGCTTGGGTACAGAAGACATTGTAATAGGAGTAGAAACCATAGGCATTTGGGCAACTTTCTCATGTAACTTACTTGTGCCTTCAGGGCTTGCTCTAGCCCCATCATGTATATACTATTCCACTTGATGATAGACTGCTGCTGTGTTCCTACAACTTTATGGCCTTGTGGGTCAGATAACACCTACTTCATAATGGGCAGCTCATGTCACATAGTAACTTGATGGTCCATTGTCAAGCATTCAGTCTCCACTAAGGCCCAATAGCAGGCCAAGAGCTTTCAAAGGGAAGAGTCTTTCAAAGGGAAAATAACTGTTTGCAGATGATGTCAGGGCCTTACTCCAGAAACCCAAGGGCCTCCGCTGTGATTCACCTATGCAGGCCTGCCAAAGGCATCCCTATCTGTCACCAACACCTCAAGTACTATTGGATCTGCTCAATCATATGGCCCAAGTGACAGAGCAGCCTGCACAGCAACTTGCTGCTAAGGGAGGGGAGGTCACATTCTCATGCAAAATAATTTATTCAGAATTTGAGAGTTCAGTGTCCCCAGATTCTTCAGGGTCTTCCTACACATCCCCATCCCAAGTCATAGGATCCCACTCTTTTCCAATCAGTGTCCTCACTTTAACTTCTGATAGCCTGTGAGGCTGAGATTTGAGCTTAAGTTGCAAGTCATCCAGTTTTACAATGAGAGATTGGATTTGGTTTTCTGCAATTTGAGCCCTGTTCTGGCTAGAGAGGAGACTCTCCTCCAGGGCACCCTTAGAAACCTTCAAATCCTGTAGGTGGTCTTAAGCTTGGAAATTTCCTTCTGAGCTTCTGTTTTTCCTTAGTAGTTTATCCAGAGATGCTAGAAGCAGCCAATCAGCATCATCATTCATCTTACTTTTCCACAAATATCCAAAAGTTTTAGATACAGAGTCACTAAATTATTCAGTCTTCAGAAGATATGACTCAGGATCACTAAATATCTCATGGAGTTCTTTAAATAGTGCACATCATGGATTATTAGTGCCCTTCTTATTACCAGTAAAAGCACTCTCCTTATTACCAGTAAAGCATTTAGTGGCACTGAAGTTGGAGAGCCAAATCCAGAGAGCACCAAGCCCACTAAGGAAATCCATTCTTAAAATTCTGTTTCTCTAGGACCATTTCTGGTACCACACTCTGTATTAGTCAGGGTTCTCTAGAGGAACAGAACTGATAGAATGAATTGTATTAAAAGGGAATTTATTGGATTAGCTTACAGCAGTCCAACAATAGTGGTTTGCAGGCCTGAGAGTCAAGAAACCTCGTAGCTGCTCAGTTCATGAGACTGGATGCCTCAGCAGTCCCAATCTGGCACTGAAGGCACATTGGGCATCAGTCCACACTGGAAAATAGTAAGCAGCAAGGAGCACCTCAATCCAGGTGGAAGGAGGGGACACTGTCCTTCCCAGAGCTTCTTTTGATAAAGTGGGCAGCCCACCCTGGGGGAAGGATTCCTCCTTTAATTAATCATCCATGCAAGCAACCTCACAGACCCACTTATGAAGAATGTCTGTGGATTCCTAAACAGGTCAAGTTGAGATAAACCTTAACCATGACAGAAGCCATCTAATATTGGGCTTTTTTTTTTTGGAGGGGGTGTTTTTGATTATCTTTTCAATCACAATGGATGTGATAGGTTTGTTTAGAAGATTAATATGCTATGAATTTAGTTTTGGTAGGTGATATATGTCTAGAAATTCATCCATTTCTTCCAGATCTCCCAATTTCCTCGAGGTTTGATTGTTCTTGTCTCCTTGATGTCTGTTGTGACCTCACCCTTTTTATTTCTTTTTTTTTTTTTTTTTAGTTTGACACTTCTCTTTTCTTCATTTGACAAATTGTCAAGGGATTTATCAACCCCCCCCCCCCAAAGAACCAGCTCTTGAGCATGGTGGAAGACGGGGGAACATGACTGGGAGTGGGCCATGGGCTCAGTTGAAGGATCCTGTGGGATCATGGGCAGGAGTCCCAGGGAGAAACAGAGGAGTGTGAGCGGGCTTTGGGCATAGTAGGAGGAGCCTGCTGGAACACAGTGGCAAACAAGGGAGTGCAGATGGGTGGGATGCAGTGGTTGGTGGGACCTCTGGGAGATAAGGAAGTCTGCACAGGCCACCAACAGATGCAGTGTGGGAGAGCCGCTGGGTAGCTCAGTTGAAGACACTGGAGCTAGAACCTTGGCCAGAAGCTGAAGTCTGGAAAAGATAGGGAAGCACAGGTCTTGGTGGCAAATCTGGTCATGTAGTCAGGGGCCTGGTGGTTAGATCGAGTGATTGAGTGGTGCCAAGTGTCTAGTGGGCTGCTCGTGAGTGGGAATCAGCAGATTCCCAACTATGTCCTTCCATGCCCACCCACTGAAGGTTTTCTAAGACCAACTCAAACTGAAGCCCCACAAATGTTGCTTTGCAAACAAGCAATTTTAACTGCTGAGGCATCTCTCCAGCCCCATATATTTCTTATATTTATATAGCACAACACACACATACACACACATTCTAATTATATATACTTGGACAATTTCATTTAGCTATTTCATTAGCTATTGATCATCCAGCCATTGGTGTATATTTGATCAACCTTTTTTTTTAATGTTTATTATTATTATTGACAACACATTTCTTATGGATACATCATGTGTTGGTACCCTCTTTTCCTCATCCCTGCTTCTATTCCACTGAGGACATTCCTCAATAGTGTATTGCCCATGGGAATGCATTGTGGGAGCAGTAGTAAGTTATTTTTGGGGGAAAGGAATGCCTCTGGGCATGATGTCTCAACCTGTGGCTCTTAAAATCTTTCCACCCCTCTTCTGCAAAATACCCTGAGCCATGGTGAGTGAGTTTTAAGTCTACTTCACTTATTAGTTCTTAGGAGTCTATGGATCTTTACTTCAGTAGGTGTTGAGTGTCCTCAGGGTCTGTCTCCTACACCCTGGTACTCATTATCAGGTTCAGCATGGAAGCAGCACTCTTGCCCATCTCACCAATTCCTCTGGGGTTTCAGCTGTGGTTTGGCTGAAGTGTGAGAGGTATTTTATCTCCTCTGGTCTTGCTACCTTCTGAAAAAAGAACAGATTTTCCAATGGAGAGTGAAATCAGCATAGATTAAATGGGACAAACAAAAATCATTAATTTAGGGAGAATTTGATGTATGTTACCCCTCTTTTAGCCAAAGACTAGTGAGAGCTTGACATTGTAGAATATAATCTTTGTCTACATAAGATTTTGATCTGGCTGAGTGGATCACGTAAGCCAATCAGAAAACTATTGGTTACCCACTGAGGCTGTGTGCCACTATTGCACTGATGTGTACATTATGTCAGGGTGTTTGCTTCTGAGTAGCTTAGACCTCTGGTTGCTCAGATTGTTGTTGGCCATTTTCCCCCAGTAGCTCACTTAGGGCCTTCCAGCACTAGAAGAGCTAGCTGTCTGGGGGCTGGCTTTTTTCTGAATTCCAGTCAGGTCTCTCCATGCTCTGTGTCAGCATATGGTGTTGTCAGCAATAGGGTATTAGCTCAGGTGCATAATCAAGTACTTTGACAGAAAGCTGTCTTGATTTGGGGACCTCGTAGGTCTTTCTAATCAACAGCTCTATGTGGGTAGCAACCATTCTGTGGTACTGGGAGTTACAATGACCAGCCTTTTTAATTCGCATTTTTTATAGATAGTAACTCAAGTATCTGACTGACCTAAAATTTGCTATGTAGCTGAGTCCTCAATATCTACCTTCTGAGTGTGAGGGTTACAGGGATATAACACCATTCTTGGTTCTGTAACCTAATTTTAAAATGTAATCATCTCTTTCTGTCTCCCTTTCCACTAATTTGAAGTTTTCTTCATGGTTTATTTTCTTTGCTTTTTTTGGATTTCTGATAAGTGCAACTGCAAGATTTTCAACTTTGTATAAAGGCATGGCTTTGTTTCTTTTGAATGCATTCCTCATTCTTTGTCATGAATTTCTACCACACACTAAATAACATTCAACAAAATATCTAAGAAGGGGTTTCTGTATGTCTTCAGATTTCACAGTTTTCCCATCTCATCTCATTGTCTTTTGAACTCTATTGATAATGTTTGTCTGAACTTTCTGCTCTCTCTTCTCAGATGAGAGCCTTTTGGAATCTACCTGAATCTCCTTAGAAACACTATCCATGCAGTAAGTTAAATTAATTGATCAGTTCTGCATGAAGGAAAAAAAAATGGCAGTCTTTTTTCTGAGTGTATTTCTCATCAATATTAAGGTCATTTAAGACAGTATGATAAATTATTTTTCTTATGCTGTGTCTGCAGGTATGAGTGGTTGTGTGTAGTATGTATATAGTGTGTATGTGTGAATTCAGTCTGAGGACCACTTCACAGTGTTTGTTCTTCCAATTTTTCTTGACACTGGGTATGGCTTGTTGTTTTATTTTTGCTGCTTTGGGTGTGACAGTCCAGCTGTTCTCTAAGATTTTGAATTCTCCTACCTCTCTCTCTCATTGTTGTAGGCATGCTAGGCTCAGAGATACATGCATCACTTTGCATCAGACTTTATATGGGTGCTGAGGAGTCAAACTCAAAGTTGGAAGGCTTGAAAGCAAACATCTTTTATCTCTGAGCTATTTCCCCATTAATTGTGGCATTGAAAATAAATAAGATGCTTCTATAATGGTTGAGTAGGGGATTGTTATAATTATAAATAGATGAGGCTCAGACATACAGTGAACACATTGAAATAATGAAGAAGAAATTGCATTTGAGGTCCATGAAGAAGTGAAAATGGTAAGATTTGGAGATTAACTGGATTTGCATATCAGGCAGAGGAAGACATGCTCAGACTTCACTAAAAGAAGGTATCCCTCAGGGATGCATACATACAAAAGGAAGCTGGGTTGGCAAGGGAGACAAACCAGTCTGATCAGGATTTTAATATACTTTCATAGAACTAAGCCTTTCTCATTTGCTGGAAAAAAAAAATCTATCTTCTTGGTAAAATATAGTAGGTTTCCAAATGTTTTTCGAGGTCTGACCTGGCATTTCTCTCCATTCTATCTAATGGGTTTCATGGGCAATCTTTCAAACACCATAAAGAATCATTTGAGGTGAAGCAATGCTCAACTTCTGGCCTTTGAATTGAAGTCATTGCACTCTCTCCCTCTCTCATGTCAGTATGCATTCTGCATCTTCATGCTGCAAAGGGCAAGACTGAAAATCAAAACTGACACTGAGATGATAGAATATAAAAAGTAAGAGCCCAGGTTTTATATAATGGTTTTGAACTATTTTGCCAATGTCAATACTATAGTTGCTGATACTTTTTTCCGGTGAAATAACACTCATGGGCATCATTTAAGTCATTTTACATGCTCTCTTGTTTCTTTGAAGCTGAAACATTGTAACTGATACTGAGACATTATACCAAATAACTCATGGCTTAAAAACATAGTGGTTTCCAGTCAACATCTGTCCTGAAGATTTCCTCCAGTTTACCTTTCTATAAGAAAGAGGCTTCAGACTTAAAAACCATGTCTCCAAGACTATTTGTATCAATTTCTAGATATGACTGAGACTTTGGTGATCAAATGCTCATGTGAAATAAATTGGAAAACATAAATATGATGGAAACCAAATGGCAACTTCTTTTGCTATTTCCCCTGGCAAATGTGAATATTAAGGTGCTTGGTGTTTTAGACAGCATTAACAGTTGTTGTGTAACTTAGAAACTGGCTCCCTAAGGGTAAAGAGACAAAGGTACCTTGTTGCTGCATGTTGTATTAGGAAACGTGTGGTTCTGGAATCAAGACCAGAAACTGATTTTGAAAACATGGTGCTGACCTGATTGTATATCTGTGTGATTAATCATGGTCAATTTTAAATCACTTGGATTTATTTTATTTACTAGAGAAATAGAGGAGGGATAGAGAAAGAGGTAGTTAGAGAACGAATGGGCACACCAGGACCTTCAGCCACTGCAGACAAACTTTAGATGCATAAGCCATCTGTCTTACATAGGTCCTGGGGAATTGAACCTGTGTCCTTTGGCTTTGCAGGCAAGCAACTTAACCTCTAAGCCATTTTTCAAGCCCTCAGGTTGTATTTTAATTTGGCATGCATTTGGACTGTAACAATGTACGTGTAGTTCTATAGATCTGCATTCCCATGCTGGTTCCTTTATGTGACTTGGGTATTACCACTGAAAAACAGCTTGATATAACATCCTTCTGCCTTCTACTAATTTCTTGCTCTCTTACAGTATCTTATCCATGGTCTTTTTAAATTCTAAATATAGGTACTTGCTCATGCTACATAATTATTTTACCACTGAGCTACATTCTTAGTCCTTTAAAATATATATATTTTAAAGAGACAGAGAGAGACAGAGAGAGAGAGAGAGAGAGAGAGAATGGGAGCTCCAGCAGTCTCTCAGCCACTGTCAATGAACTCCAGGCTTGTGGACCCCCTTGTGGGCAAGTGTGATATTGTGCCCTTACGTCACTTTTTGTGTGTAGCTAAACATGGGACCTAGAGGTTTGAATGGGTGTTCTTAGGCTTTGCAGGCAGGTGCTTTAACTGCTAAGCCATCTCTCCAACCAATAGTCCTGGATATTTTGAGAAAGGTCTTGTTATGTAGTTCAGATTGGTCTTGAACTCATTATGTAGCCCAGGCAGGCTTAGGGCTTGCTATGCTCCTTACTCTGCTTTTTGGGTTTTCAGGTTTATACCATTATCAATTACAGTGATATCAGTAAATGTCCTTAAAATTCGCTCTGTTTAAAAGATAACTGTAGTGGGACTTTACATTCTGCTGCATAACTCTGTTAAACACCAAAAACAGAATTAGCTTATCAGCCGTTACACAGCTCATATTGACTATAGATTTTCTCCATCATTTGTTCTTGTATGTAACAAAGTGGTAGACACATGCCAATAATTAACATTTCATAGAGTATATCTTTATCTATATAATGAAATATCTGATTCATATACTTTTAGTACAAATATTTCAAATAGTCCCTTCATACTGAGTGAAAAAAATATTAAAAGATTCCCTTTAAACATTTACTGTAAAAGTTGTCAAGAAAATACAAAGTGTGAATTCCTGGCACCTAAAATACTAGGTATATACAGACATTTCTTTGAAGTAGACAAAAGCTATGCAGTGTATAAGTTGTTTAATGACAGGTCGACATCATATCAAAATAACCTTCTGGCAACGAATAAATTGGTGGATATTAGCTGACCTTATGGTGTATTTGTCTATATTGCTAGAATATATTCTCCTAGTAACTTGCAAAGAGCCTTTAGCCACCGGGTGTGGTGGCACAAGCCTTTAATCCCAGCACTTGGGAAGCAGAGGTCAAAGGATCGCTGTGAGTTCAAAGCCACCCTGAGACTCCATAGTGAATTCCAGGTCAGCCTGAGGTAAAGTGAGACCCTACCTCAAAAAATCCAAAAAAAAAAAAAAAAAGCTCATAGCCCTAAGTTTTCCTATTAACTGTCAGTATTTTTGGTTAAAAGCAATTTTTCAATTTGTTATAGGCAAACCTTAAGGAATAATCTGTGCAATAAAAAGTTATAGCATATTTCACTTTTGCTTTTCAGACATTACTTTACAGGCCATAAAAATCTAGGGTAACCCTTATACTGGGCATATGTTTGCTAGATAACATGCAAACATGTTTCACCTGCAGAATGTGTCACTGTGGTTAAATTTTGTCCTCTTACTGCATAGGTATGGATAAAAAAAATCATCAGTAGTTTATTTAGCTCTCATCCAGTTAAATGTCTGTGCTGATTAAGGAATGAGTCTTCTAAATCTCTTGACATTAACAAAAGTTACATTGGGACAAACTTCATAGGAACAAAGAACAATAACATATATTTTTTCTAAGGTGTTTACCCTAGTGATGGTCATGTTTTGATAAATGTAATAAGGGCTAGATATGAAGAATATTGTAGAACATATTTGGACAATAATTCAAAACAACTCTATGGCCCTATAAATGTGTTCCATCTACAAGTTTAGCATTAGTCTGTAAAATCCATCTAAAGAAGATATGTGTTTAAATTTTATGTAGGTGTTAAATTAGAACAAATATGTTAACTGAACATTTTTCTCTAAGTGCTATGTTATAGACTATCCACCTTTTAGACAAACATGAGAACATGGTGAAGATATGTATTTTGAATGGGATAAAGAAAGGCAAGAAGACTGTATAATTCAGGATCTATATAGTTTTAGAAAGGAAGAAAAGATAGATTACTAAAAACATTCTATCTCATTCAGTCTTCTAAAGAAAGGAATATGATGCTCAAAGGATTTACTGAACTATAAAAAATGTTAACAGAAACATATGTTAAATATAATTTTAAGTCTGAACAAAACCATATTTATTATATTAACTATCAGTGGTGGCATATTTGAAATGTGTAAATGTTAAAAATAATTAATATAATTAATTAAATTTACATTACATTCTTATCCAATCTAGTGTAGGTTTACATGAGAAGGACAAAGTTATTAAAATTAGTCTTCTACATTTTTTTTTTGCATTCCTTTGGCAAGCCAATTAATTTTTAGTAACTTGCCAAGGAACATTTGTTAAGGTATAGTAGGTAGTTCAGAGGCATTGAACACATTAATTTCTTATGAAATGATTTATTAACATATTTATCCCAGCAAGAGTTTTTGAAAATTAATTAAAAACCCATAGTAAGGCAGCACACTACACATGCTTACTGTATTCACTAGGATAAGACATATAAAAAAAATCTTAAAAGAAAATTCATCATGGCTATGGAAAGTTTGTTTAACAGAACAAATATCTTTATACACCAGATAAAGGTTCATTCAAAACAAATTATTTTAGCTTCTGATATTGTTAGGGCTGTCAATTCCAGTGTGAATTTCACCATGACTATGCACTGTCATTACTGTAAATGTGTTATGCTCTGTTAATATATTTGGTAACTGTAACAGACATCTTCAGGTTCGCTGAGATGAACTTCCAGACCAGGCACAGTTATGGAGAAAGGGATTTATTGAAACTTAAATATCCAGGGAAAGTTCCATAATGGCAGAAGAAGCTGGCCTACCTCACAGGACCAAACTCAGAGAGAGAGAAGCACAAGCCAAAAACCACACACCACAGCACACGTCAGGAACTCCAGCTAGGCACACCTTGCATATCTTTAGATTGCAATCTCAAATTCACCACCACAACTTAGGGCTGGACCCTAAGATCTATCCAGTGACACTTCCTAAATATATTGGGGACTATTTATTCAAACTACCACAGTAACTATTGTTACCACATGAGGAAAATGTGCTTGAGATATGACTTAATTACTTTGCACCTCCATTTACACTTTCCTCAATATGTTCAATCATATTAGCCACACATTGGGGGCTCGAGAGATGGCTTACCAGTTAAGTGTTTGCCTGTGAAGCCTAAGGACACTGGTTGGAGGCTCAATTCACCAGTACCCATATAAGCCAGATGAACATGGTGGTGCATGTATCTGGAGTTCATTTGCAGTGGCTAGAGGCCCTGGCATGCCCATTCTCTCTCTCTCCCTTTCTCTGTCTTAAATAACTATGTAAATAAATAAATAAATAAATAAATAAATAAATAAATAAATAAATAAAATCAGATCATATTATTCACACATCATCACAATGTTACTTTAATTTCCTACTTAGAACAAAATACTATATTATATATATATATATTTTTTCCTGTCTTGTAGGGCCTCATGACATTAATACTCAAACATGATTTGAGCAGAGAAATTACTAGAAGTAAATTCTTTAAAAAATATTGTGTAAATTGATTTAGAATACATTTGCAATGGCTCATCCAAAATAGTGTGATTTTAATTCTCCATAGACAGCAGATATTCATTATGAGAATTAAGGCCTTCATTTTATAGAAGAGGATTTTCATGATATTAATGAAAGGATTTGTATTCATTTTGTTTACTTTTAAAAATATTTGCTGTTTGAAATTGGATAGTCTTCTTAATAACAGAAAATGATGTTTGCATATTATGTCTGAATGTATTATTAAAGTTACATTATAAAACAAGTAGGATAGGCTCGGGAGATGGCTCAGTGGATAAAGCACTTGCTATGCAGTGTGAGAATATGAGTTCAGATCTGTGGCAGTCACATAAATGCTAGGTATGTGTTGCTGCTCTAAACTTACAGCTCTCAGAGTGGCAGAAACAGGAGATCCTAGGGGCATACTGGCTTAGCAGCCTAGCCAAGTTAGCCAGGTCTAGGTTCAAGTGAAGAACTCTTTTCCAGAAAATAAAGTGGAAAGTGACCAATGGAAGTGCAAAGTGTGCACCTTTGGCCTCCACTGCATGTACACATATGCTGAAACTCACACAGACACATCCACATGAACCACACACACAGACACAGCAAAAAAGGAGTAAGACATGAGCACGTTTCTATTAAAAATAATTTGGACTTTGAGGATGACAGACAGGGTCTGTTAGAATCTCCAGGGAATAAATGGTAGAAAGTTGGGTAGTAGAGCTCAGAAGAGGTAGGTGATGCCCAAATGTCTTTAGTTTTAATAGAAAAGTAAAATATGGACTTTTACAAGGCTGGAAAGAAAGTCCAAAGTTCAGCTTTGTGAGACTAATAAATAGCAGAAAAAAAAAAAAAAAGGAAATCCAGACAAAGGGATCATGGCAGCTGCTTAGGCACAAAGAGGAGACATACTCAGAAGATCCCGTCTAATTTTTCTCACTCTGAATGCTGCAGGGGGTCATTTCTGAAGATTCTGCAGAAGGGGTGCACTCGCATCCCTGAATGTCCATAAACCATGATTGCAGCAAGCTCAGTCCAAGTGTTCAGGGACCATGTACCAACTCTGGCCAGCACAGCTTCTCTACACGATGAGGAAGAAATTTTGAATCACAAAAATGTAGTATTCCCTGAGGTGGACACCTCTTCAGAGCCAAAGACTCAAGTCACTTTCAATGCGCTCAACATAGGGAAGGACTTCACATGGGAAGGGCAGTCATTCACAGTCCGTGTGTGAAAATAGAAGCAGCATCTGTGACCAACCTCATTAAGGACAGCCTTAGGGTTGAGCCAGCATTGGTAACTAGACTCCTGAAGGACCACACTGAGGCATAACCAGCATCTGCAAACCGTTCTTGCAAAGAAATACCCAGGTATGTGATATGCAACTGGGAACCCTGGAAGAAAACAAGATACTTGAGCATGGAACCAGCAATCAGGCCACTCTACAATCATACCCCATTCAGCTGTCTCCCCTTCATGTGTACTCCTCTTATTTAATACCCACCCTCAATTTAGCAGTCCACCTTTGTCCGGTTTGGTTTTTGTTCTCCCTCAATATTGTTTTTGCCCCATCTTTTCTTCTTTTGTATTCCTATTAACAATCTTTCCCTAAAGACACAGGCTGGCCTAGTATGTGGATTTTCTATGATCCCACCACCTGATAGGTAGAAGGATATGTTATTTATGTCTCTAATGATATTCTATTGCTAAACCCCTCCAAACACATACTGTTCACTTTTGTTTGTTTCCCTCCTTTACTTTTTTTTTATTTTTTAAAAAGCTTTATCACAAAAGCATTATTTCCTTTTTCACTTTTTTCATTGACAACTTCTATACTTACAGACAAAACACCATGATATTTCCCTTCCCTCCCCCCACTCCCCTTCAGAACTCCATTCTCCGTCCCCTCCCTCTCTCCATTAGTCTCTCTTTTAATTTGATGTCATCATCTGTTTCCCCTATTATGAGGGTCTTGTGAAGGTATTACTAGGCACTGCAAGGTCATGGATATTGAGACCAATTTCTGTGTGGACAGTTGCATTGTAAGGAGTCATACCCTTCCTCTGGCTCTTACATTCTTTCTGCCCCCTCTTCCACAATGGATGCTGAGCCTTGGAGGGTGTGACAGAGATGTTTCAGTGCTGGACACTCCTTTGTCCCTTCTTCTCAGCACTATGTTGCCTTTTGGGTCATCCCAGTGGTCATCTCCATCTAAAAAGAGAAGCTTCTCTAACCAGAAGTGAGAGTAGCATTAATATATGAATATGAACATTAAGTGTAGTGCTTTCAGGGCAGTTTGGTGGGAATAATATATACATTTCGCCAGACTATATCAGGCTTTATACACCTAAGGCTCATGACCTCCCTTGCCATAGACTTTTGATTGTTTTTTTTCAGTACCAGGCATGTATTCCCTCCCATAGAGTGGGCCCTCAGTCCAATTAGGGAGCAGTTGGTTTCCCCAAGTGCAGACATGCCACTATTACACCTGTTCGGTCATTGGGCCTGTCTAGCCAAACTTGAGTTTTCCAGTGTCCACTGTTTTCACTGCTGATGACTTCTGTCTCCCATACAGCTGCAGTGCAGCTTTTTTCAGCTTTCAGTTGGATGGTCTACAGGGAGATTTTCTGCTCAGCACCAGCTTGCTTTCTCAGTGGCCTTGACTCTCAGAGATGTCTTCAGCAATAGGGTCTTACCATCTGTTACTCAGGGGAAACCAAGGGCCTTGGCAATAGCCTGTAATGTTTTGGAGGCTACCGGGACCTCCTTGGCCAACAATTCACTGGAAGGTATTCCATTCCAGGTACTGAAAATTTTCTAGTAACAGTCTATAGCTTCTGGATGTGCCATTATTCAAAAAAGTAGGTTTACATAAGTCTTATTTAGACTATCTTGAATTTTGATCCACCCTCCCCCTGCCCTTCTTTTACACATTCTCTTCCCATGGTCTTGCTTAGGCCTTTCCCCTCCCTGTAATCTGTTCTTCTACTTACATATGTACAATACCACCCACTTAAGTCCTTCTCTCTCTCCTCCCCCTCATAGCCTTTTACCAGCCCAGTGAAAATCACTAGTTTCATTAGCTAATATATTAGTGCACAGAAAGCTATCAGTATTTTTTTAATTTTTATTTATTTACTTATTAGAGACTGAGAGAGTGAGAGAGAAGGGGGGAGGGAGGGAGATTGGGCTTGCCAGGGCCTCTAGCCACTGCAAATG
Organism: Orientallactaga sibirica; assembly: GCA_036365145.1. Classification (NCBI taxonomy): domain Eukaryota; kingdom Metazoa; phylum Chordata; class Mammalia; order Rodentia; family Dipodidae; genus Orientallactaga; species Orientallactaga sibirica. Next base: position 22,475,927 of record JAEOAD010000033.1, read on the forward strand.
AACTCCAGATGCATGAGCCACCATGTGCCTCTGGATTACATGGGTCCTGGAGAATTGAGCTGAATAAGCAAACTTTGGGCTCAGGTAAGAAATTCTACCTATCTCAATAAATAAAGAGGAAGGTAATTGAGGAAGAAACCTGATGACCACTTCTGTCATCCACATGTTCATGCTATCAGCTGAAGCAATTTCACTATGTTAAGATTTAAATGTCCCATTGAGGTTTGCTTTTTAGTAATCAAATGAATAGTAAAGATGTGTTTTAAGGTTATATAATTTTAAAACATAAAAGTATGTATTTGCTTTCTTCTGAGCAGTAAACAAAAATGTGGTCTATCTACATGATGGAATTCTACACAACAGTAAGGAAAAATGACACAATGAAATTTGAAGAAAAATGATCAAACCTGGAATAGATCATTCTCAGTGAACTCACCTAATCACCGAAAGATAATCATCACATGGTCTCACTCATCTGTGGCTCCTAACCTGAATCTCCCTGAGATGCTGACATACCTAATAAGCATCTTGAGGACTGGATAATAGGGAGGGTGGGGTTGGAGAGGAAGGTAAGGGTGGTGGGGGAACCCAAATGGAAATGGCACAATAATATCCTATATCCTGAAGGACAGACTACAAGGTTGGACATTCATCAAGTCCTTAGAGGGAACACCTAATTCACAAAGCCCTGGAGATGGTTAGTAAGACTAACCTTAAGCTTCTCCTGCTTCTCTCTCTCTCTCTCTCTCTCTCTCTACCTCTTCTCTCTCTTCTCTCATTGTCTTCTATATTACATATCTTTTTATTCCTTCTTTTCCTTGGCATTGGCCTATAACTCCCAGTACCATCATGTGGTTAACATCCACAATGAGCTGTTGATCAGTGAAACCTACAAGGTTTCTCAAAATAAGACAGATTTCTGTCAGAGTACTTGATGAGCCACCATAGATTAATGGTAAGACCCTACTGCTGAAGACACTATATAGTGTTGTTATGGAACTTGGAGTGACCTGGTTGGAATATGGAAGAGAGTTAGTCCCCAGACACTTAGCTTATCTAGTGCCAGAAGGTGCTACATGAGTGACTGGAGGAAAGTGACCAACAATTGTCCAAGCAGTGAATGATCTAAGCTTCTCAGCACCAAACAACCTGAAGTGATGCTCACACAAGGGCAATAGTGGCACACAGCCATGGTAGGTAAACAACTGCTATTGATTTTGCTAACAGATCCACTCAGTGGAACAGAACCCATAGTTGTAACTGTGAAAAAAGTCAGAACCATATCCAAATAATGAGAACACTCTCCAATATCAAGCTCCCACCAATTGTGGGCTAAAAGAGGGCCTACATCTGTGAAATTCTTTCTAAAATAATAATGGTTATCCCATTTATCTGGTGCTGACCCTTCTCTCCATTGGAGAATTTTCTTCTCTTTTTCAGAACCTGAAGAGAGAATCAGCCCATTCACCTCACCAGGGCCCCATCTGAAACAATAGAGTAATGGGGGAAATGAGCACTAGTGTTTCTTTCTTGTGAACATGGTACCAACACAGGGTGAAGGAGATAGAAACAGAGAACATTCAACTCCTCCCAAACCAGATATCCAGAGACACAGAGGCTTCCTAGACCTCCTCACTTAAGTAGACCTAAAATAATCCCAACATGGCTCAGGGAAATTTGTGGAAGGGGAATGGAAAGATGTTAGAGCCACAAGTTGGGACATTTTGCACAGAGACATTGCCACTTCCCCATAACTAATGGCCACCCCCAAAATGCATGACCCACATTCCCCAATGAGGAGAGTCCCTTCAGAGGGGGGAGGATAGGGAGGAGGCTAATGATGGTACCATCGTGACTGTATACACACTATCTACATAACTAAAAAAAAAGGTATGAGGGGCTGGAGAGATGGCTTAGTGGTTAAGCACTTGCCTGTGAAGCCTAAGGACCCCGGTTCGAGGCTTGATTCCCCAGTACCTATGTAAGCCAGATGCACAAGGTAGCACATGCATCTGAAGTTCATTTGCAGTGGCTGGAGGCCCTGGTGCACCCATTCTCCCTCTCTCTCTCTTTCTCTTCTCTGTCACTCTCAAATAAATAAACATAAAAACCGATTTTAAAAATGGTATGAAATGTTAAGAATAACCACTAAAAGTCTATCATAGTAAAATCTTTAGCTTCTAATATAAAAAAATAAATAAAGTATTTATTTTCAAGCAGAGAGAGAGAGAATTGATGTGCCAGGGCCTCCAGCAGTGGCAGAGAAGCTGCAGATGCATGTGCTACTGTACATTTATGTGGGCACTGGTGAATCAAATTTGGCTTTGCAGACAAGCAACTGAACCCTGAGCCATCTCCCCAGCCCAACTCTTCTATTTTAAATATGACATTCTAACGGGGGTAGTAGGCTTCCCATTGGAGCAGAACACAGGTGCTAGGTCTCTTTTAATAAATCACCCTATTTCATGTTTATCCATTGGCCTTTTAACTACAAGAATGAGTCTTAATATGTTCAATAAAAATTCTGTGGGAAGTTTCTTGGCTTTCTTCTGAAAATCAGAAATTTATTAGTTGACCATAATTTCTCATCAGAAGATGGTAAAGATAGCTCTGTTTTTCTTTTTTCATAATCTTGTTGTGATAAAAACATTTTATCTTCTCCATGCTTCCTGTAGAGTAGCAGCCTGCTCCATGATGCCCCCAAATTAGAAGCATTATGGAAGAAATAAGTTAAGTAATTATAAAACGCATATCAATTACAATAGAAATAGCTCACATCTGTGTTGCATTTCACAGTTTGTGAAGTGTTTCATAAATATAATCTTACATGATCCTAATAAAAATTCTGATTTTCAAAAAAAAAAGAAAGAAAGAAAGAAAGAAAAATCTGTATTGTAGTATTTTTTCAATCTTGGTCACCAAAATTTCTGTAATTACTCCTTTCAATCATACATAATAATTTTAAGGACAGCAAGGTATAAATCAAGTCATACCTACTTATAATACAAATTATATGAGTTCAGAATATTCTGCCAATTTTAAGCTTACATGTCATCAGTGCCAGGATATAGGAGTCAGACCCTATCAAAGCAGAGATCCAGAGGCTTAGGGAAATTTGCAGAAGAGAGGGCATAAAGATTGTAAGAGCCACAGGTTGAGACATCATGCCCAGAGGCATTCCCTCCCTCCCCCCCAAGAAAAACTGACAGCTGCTCCCACAATGCATAAACAACCTTAACCACATAGGGAATACCTGCAACCCTACTGAGGTGTGTCCCCTATGGAATGGGGGCAGGGAGGAGGGAAAATAGGGTACCAACACATGATGTATCCATATGGAATATGTTGTTAATAGTAATAAATTAAATTTCTCGAACTTTTTTCATAATCAGAGAGTAGGGAATTCTCCACAAATCTTTGTATGAATTTATGATCACCCTAATACCAAAACCATGCAGAAATGCAACAAGAAAAAAAAATATGATAGGCCTATATCCCTGATGAATTTAGATGCAAAGATCCTGAACAAAATCCTCACAAACCAAATTCAACAACACATCAAAAGCATTTTCACCTTGATCAAGTAGGCTTCATCCCAGGGATGCAGAGATGGTTCAATGTATAGAAATAGGTCAACATAATACACCACATAAATAAACTTAATCATAAGGACTACATGATTATTTCAACTCAGGCAGTAAAGCCTTTGACAAAATACCATACCACTTCATGATCAAAATGCTGGAGAAAATAGGCATGGGGGTTTTATACCTCAATGCAATTAAAGCTATAAACAGCACACAAAGCCCAAATAATAATAGGGAAAGACTCAAGGAGATTCCATTGAGATCAGGAACAAAACAGGGGTGCCCAATCTCACCACTCCTCTTCAATATAGTACTGGAAGTACTAGCCTAAGCAATAAGTCAGAAAAAAGTAGTAAAAGGATTTAAATTGGAAAGGAAGAAGTTAGCACTGTTTGCAGATGGCATGATTCTATACATAAGTGACTCAAAATCTCCATTTTGAAAAATCTAAAGGTAATTAGTTCCTTCAGTAAAGTGGCAAGATACAAAATCAATGCACAAAATCAGTACCTTTTCTGTATGCAAAAGAAAAATAGACAAAGAAAGGAATCAGTGAGGAAGTCACATTTTCAATAGCAATAAATAAATAAATAAATAAATACCTTGGAATATCACTAACCAAGAATGTGAAAGACCTATGTAATGCAAACATGAAAATAATGCAAAAATTAATCAAGGAGGTTTCAGAAGATGGAAAGATCTCCCATGTCCCTGGGTAGGTAGAATTAATATTGGAAATGGCAATTCTACCAAAAGTAATATACAGATTTAATTCAATGCCAATAAAAATACCAGCATCATTCTTCACAGAGATAGAAATAATGAACTCAAAATTCATATGGAATTGCAGCAGGCTTCAGATATCCAAACATATCCACAGTGAAGGTGAAAAAAACAGAGAAAAGAAAAAAAGAAAAATTCCTCTGGTGGTACCACTATACCCAACTAAAGCTATATTACAAAACCATAGTAACAAAAACAGCATGGTACTAACATAAGAACATAAACATAGACCAATGGAATAGAATAGAAGTCTGGGACATTAGGTAAAGAAGGTACAGCTATTTGATCTTTGACAAAGGTGCCCATAATGTAGATGGGAGAAAAGATAGCATCTTCAACAAATAAAATTAGATCCATTCATCTCTCCATACACAAAAAATAAAGTCCAAATACATAGAATGAAATTTGTAGAAAAATGTTCAGACTTGGACCAGATCATACTCAGCAATATAAGACCTGAAACTCTTTTTCTACTAGAAGAAAAAATAAGAGGCACTCTCCATGATATAGGAGTGGGGATCGATATCCTGAACAAAACTGCAATAGCCCAGAAAATTAAACAATTTCTCAGCCAATGAAATCTCAAGAAACCAAAATCCTTTTGCACAGAAAGACATATCATGAGCAGAGCCAATAGATTACCCACTGAATGGGAAAAAAATCTTCACCAGCTATATCACTGACAGAAGCCTAACATCTAGAATCTACAAACACAAAAAACTAAACAATAAAAAAAATCAAACAACCCACTCCAAAAGTGGGGCAGAGAACTGAGTAGGGAGTTCTCAGAAGAAGAATTCCAAATGAGTAACACACACTTAAGAAAATGTTCAATATCCCTAACCATTAGGAAGATGCAAATTAAAACAACATTCCAATTTAAAAACATTCCACTTCATGCCAGTAAAGACGGGAATCATTAAAAATTCTAAAAATGACAAATGTTGGGGAGGATGTGGGGAAAGAGTACCCTCATCCACTGTTGGCGGGAATGTAAACTTGTACAACCACTATGGAAAACAATTGGGAGATTCCTGAAAAGAATTGACATAAAACTACAAACAGACCCAGTTATTCCATTACTGGGTATTTATCCTAAATTATCCATGCAGCATTACAGAGGAATTTGCTCAACCATGATTATAGCTGCTCACTTCATTACAGCTAAGAGCTGGAATCAACCCAGATGCCCATCATTGAATGATGGATAATGAAGCTGTGGTACAGTTTCCTAATTGAATTCTACTCACTAATAAGAAAAAAAATGATAGAATCAAATTTGTAGGAAAATGGACAGACTTGGAACAGATCCTACTCAGCAAAATTACAAAATCCGAGAAAGACAATTGTCACATGTTATCACTTATCTAGTGTTCCTAACATGGACTTGCTTGAGTTGCTTTTATACTTGATAGGAAACTTAAGGCCGAGACAATAGGGATTGAAGGGTTAGGGGAGAGGGGAAGTGGAGGGGCAGAAAACAAACAGAAAATTAAACCCCAAATGAGCTGATACCATAGAAACTTTTATCCTTGTAGATACCTTCAAAGATATAACTCTGAAAATGAATACTTGACAAGTAGGGTTCTGGTGAGGGTGGGATGAAGCCTAAGTTTAAAAGACAATTTTTTTTTTCAATTCTGACCTGTAAGTCCCAGTACCAGAGATTGGTTGCTTCCCTCATTAACCTGTTGGTCAGAGAGAGCTACAAGGTCCCCAAATCAAGACAGCTTTCTGTCAAAGCACTTGATCACCTGCTTGAGGTAAAAGCTAGGACCCTATTTCTGAAGACACTATATACTGCTGACACAGAGCATGGAGAAACCTGGCTAGAATTCAGAAGAAAGCCAGTCCCCAGAGAGATAACCTATCCAGTGTTGGAAATCACTACATGAGCTAGTGGGGAAAACTGGCCAACAACAGTCTGAGCAATCAGAGGTCTAAGCTACTTGGAAGCAAATACCTTCACACAATATACACGCCAATGAAATAGTGGCACACAGCCTTAGCAGGTAACTAATAGCTTTCTGATTGGCTAAGAGATCCACTCAGCAAGATCTAAGCAATCAATAAATGTATCATCATCTACAAAATGAAATAAACAAAATTCTCATTGCATTTTTATGGACCCAAATTCTATACAATGCCAATAATAACACCATTACATGTTCATGATATTATAAAATACATAAATCACCTAGAATAAATGGAGAAAATTTGCCATATAGCCACACAAATATGAATTTTGCCAACAATGAAGAAACTTCATATTGAATTCTTGGCCACATAAAAAAGTGCAGCCTTGCTGAAACTCTGCATAATATCTTGTGGACCAAATTGAGATAACTCAGCTAAGAGAACCCAGTGTAGTAAAAACAATCATCAATGCTAATTACTTTTTGTTTTTGTCAAAACTGTAGTTTATAAGACAGAGGTAAAATTTTTGTGAGGTTCTAGCAAGTTGACCTTTGGCTTAAAATGTGGTCTTGCCACTATTACATAAAATATGATTTCAGAAGCTTGAGTCCTCTCTCTCTTGCTCTCTCTGTCTCACTGTCTCTCTCTCTTTCCGAAAACAAGACTGACTTCTCTCAGAACACTTGATATCCACCACAGGTTAATGGTAAGACTGTACTGCTGAAGACATCATATGCTATTGGCACAGAACATGAAGAGACCTGGCTGGAAGCTGGAAGTGATCCAGCCCCCATACAGCCCATCTAGTGCTGGAAGGCACTACATAAGCTACTGTGAAAAAGTGGCCAACATCTGTCCAAGCAACTCATGGTCTAAGCTACTCAGAAGCAAACAACCTGATCTGATGCTCAAACAAGTGCAATAGTGGCACAGAGCCATGGTGGGTAACCAACTGCTCTTGGTTTGGCTAACGGATCCTTTCAGTGGAAAGGAAACTATATTTGATTCTGCAAAACAAGTCGGAATCATATCCAGATAGTGATTTTCCTTTCCAATATCAAACTCCCAATAATCTTACGCTATAAGAGGGTCTATATGCTTAAATATTCTCTAAATTAATAATTCTCATCCCATTTAACCTGTGCTGACTTCACTCTCCTTTGGAGAATCTGCTTCTCTCTTTCAGATGGGAGTGGGACTTGAGGAGATAAACAACCCATTACACTTCAGCCTGGCCCCAGCTGAAACCACAGAGGAATTGTGGAAATGAACAATGGCTCTGCTTTTTTGGTAATCCTTATATCAGCACAAGGGTGAAGGAGATAAACACTGAGGACACTCAACACCTACCAAAGCAGAGATCCAGTAGCTCCTAAGAACCAATCACTGGAGTAGACTTAAAACACACCCATGGGCCGGGTGTGGTGGTGCACGCCTTTAATCCCAACACTCGGGAGGCAGAAGTAGAAGGATCTCCAAGAGTTCAAGGCCACCCTGAGACTACATAGTTAACTCCAGGTCAGCCTGGACCAAAGTGAGACCCTACCTCACAAAACCAAAAAAAAAACAAAACAAAACAAAACAAAAAATAAACAAAAACAAAAACAAAAACAAAAAAAAAAAAAAACACCCTTGGCTCAGGGAATTTTGCAAAAGAGGGGGCAGAAAGATTGTTAGAATCACAAGTTGGGACATTATGTACAGAAACACTGACTCTCCCCCATAAATGACTGCTTACCCCACAGTGCATGGCCCACAATCCCCATGGAGATGACCTTTGGAAAAGGGGCAGGGATGAGGGAAAAGATGGTACCAACATGTGTTGTTTAGATAATAACTATGTCCCTAACTAATTAAAATAAATTTAAACAGAAAAACACTGTGCTTTGAAGGCAAAAAAAAGGAAAGAAAGAAAAGAAAGAAAGAAAGAAAAGAAAAGAAAAGAAAAGAAAAGAAAAGAAAAGAAAAGAAAAGAAAAGAAAGCAGCTTAGGGTAAAAGGATGGAGATAATTATCCAATCAAGTTCAACTAGTAAACAAGTAATTGTATGTTATGATATCTGGCAAAATAACAAGAAGAGATAAAGAAAGTCTATGCATGCTGATCAAGGGAACAATTCACCAAAAGGACCTTAAAATTCTAAACATATACATACCAAATATAGGTGCACCTAATTTTACAAAACAAAAGCTTTTTTTGGATTTAAAATCATAAATAAATCACAACACAATAATTTTGGGTGACATCAATACCCCACCATTACCACTAGACACATCATCTACACAGAAAATAAATAAACAATGAAGTTAAATGTCACCATATATCAGATGGACGTAACTGAGAACATTCTATCCAAGCACTGTACAGACATATTCTTCTCTTAAGTTCATTGAACTTTCTGCATATTAGATCACATATTAGGACACAAAACAAATCTTAATAAATTTAAGGAACCTCAAATAACACCTTGCATTACATTTTAGCACACTGCAATAAAGCTAGAAATTTACAATAACTGACATAATATGAAGTGCACAAACTTCTGGAGATTGAACCAAACACTACTGAGCAATCATTGGAGAGTGGGAAAAATCAAAAAGATAAAAAAATTGCTATAACTGGATAAAAATTAAAAGAATGCCATCTCAAAATATATGGGCACAATGAAGGTAGTTCTGAAAGGGTTTTTTATATCTCTAAATGCCTGCATTTCAAATATAGGGAGATCTAAAATAAATAACTCAATTATACTCCTGAGGGTCTTGAAAACAAGAAGAAAACAGTCCCCAATGTTCCAAATGGAATGAAATAATCAAAATTATGACAGAAATCAAGGAAAAAGAAGCAAAGAATATTAAAAGTATTGACAAAACAGAGTTGGTTCTTTAAAAAGATAAGGAAGATTAACAAACTTGTACCAAAATTGATCAAAAGAAATAGAGATTAAGCACAAACACACTAACCAACAAAATTATAGATGATGTTTCCCATAAGACTACCTTCATTGTGTCCAATAAGTTTTTGTATGATGTGTTCTCATTGTCGTTCAATTCTAGAAATTTTGCAATTTCATTTTTTATTTCATACACAACCCATTTATTGTTTAAAAGTGTGTTGTTCAGTTTCCAGGAGCTGGAGGGATTCCCAGCATACCTTTTGGTGTTAATTTCTAGCATTATAGCATTGTGGTCTGATATCATGCAGGAAATTATGTCAATTTTCCTAAAAATATGGAGGCAGGCTTGTGGCCTAATATATGATATATTTTAGAGAAGGTTTCATGGGCTTCTGAGAAGAATGTGTAATCTGTAGATTTTGGGTAGAATATTCTGGAGATGTCTGTTAGGTCTAATTTCTCTATGGTGATGTTGAGGTCTCTTCCCTATTTTCTGTTTGAATGATCTATCTAACTGCTGATAGTGGAGTATTGAAGTCTCTGTCTATGATGGTGTAGGTGGTTATTTCTGTTTTTTTGTCAAGTAGGTTTTGTTTTATGAATTGTGGTGCACCTATCTTTGGTGCATGAAGATTGATGATCATGTCCTCTTGTTGGATTGTTCCCTTCATAAGTAAGAAGTGGCCTTCTTTGTCTATTTTTTTATGACTTTTGGTTTGAAGTCTATTTTATCTGATATTAGTATAGCAATGCCTGCTTGTTTCTTATTTCCATTTTCTTGGAATAACATTTTCCACCCTTTCACCCTGAAAAGGTGTCAATCTTTAGTGGTGAGGTGGGTTTCTTGAAGACAGCAGATTGAGGGGTCTAATTTTCTGATCCATCCTGATAGCTTATGTGTCTTGATGGGTGAATTGAGGTCATTAATGTTAAGAGTAATAACTGTGAGGTTTGATTTAATCCCTGCCACGTTGTGGTGGTTTGGTGTTTTTTTTTTTTTTGGGGGGGTGTGAAGGATTGTTTTATTTAGTTTCTTCTCTGAGTTCCGTTATTGTGATCTGCTTCTTGTAGGTTCTTGAGGTTTGAACATGGAACAGATCATTCTCACTGAGCTCACCCAATCACAGAAAGATATTTGTTGCATGGTCTCACTCATCTGTGGCTCCTAATCTGAATCTGTCTGAGATGCTGTCATGTCTAATAATAAGTACCTTGAAGACCAGACAATTTGGAGGGTGGGGCAGAAGGATAGGGGAGGGTAAGGGTGAAAGGGAGAGAAAGAGTGGGAGGGAGAGTAAGGGTGGGGGAACACAAATAGGGACCCAAAAGGAAATGGTACCATAAAATCCTATATTCTGAACAACAGGCTAAAACATTGACCCTTCAGCAGGCCTGCAGAGGAAACACCTGAACCACAGGAAACTGGAGAGAACATCATGAAGACCAAACTTAATCTTTTCCTGTTTCTCTCTCTCTCTCCCCCACCTCCCTCTCCACTCTAAGCTCTCTTTCTCTTTTATATTACGTATCTTTTTCTTACTTCATCTTCCTTGGCGCTGATTTGTAACTCCCAGTACCAGCATGTGGTTAACTTTCACAATGAGCTGTTGACCAGAGAGACCTACAAGAGTCCTTGATGACCCACCAAAGGTGAATGGTAAGACCCTACATCATATGCTGTTGGGATGGAACATGGAGTGACCTGGTCAGAATCGGGAAGAGAGTCCATCCCCAGACAGTTAGCTTGTCCAGTGCCAGAGCGTGGTACATGAGTGACTGGGGTAAAATGACCAACATCTGTCCAAACAACTCACAGTCTAAGCTACTCAGCAGTAAACAACCTGACATGATGCTCAAACAAGTTCAATAGTGGCACACAGCCATGGTGGGTAACCAACTGCTCTTGATTTGGCTAACAGATCTACTCAGTGGAATGGAACCCATAGCTGGAACTAGGAAACAATTCAAAACCATGCCCAAAATTTAAGTCCATTCTCCAATATCAAGCTTCCACCAATTGTGGGCTATATGAGGGCCTATGCATATAAAATTCTCTCTAAAATAACAATGGCCATCCCATCTATCTAGTGCTGACTTCTCTCTCCATTGGAGAATTTGCTTCTCTTTTTCAGATGGACCTCAAACCTGAAAGGAGGATCTGCCTATCTCTCCTCACCAGGGCCCCAGCTGAAACCATAAAGTAATGTGGGAAATGGGCAAGAGTGCAGCTTTCCTGGTGAACCTGACACCAGAACAAGGCTGAAGGAGATAAAAACAGAGAACACTCAAATCCTACTAAGCAGATATCCAGAGACACAAGGCTCCCAAGACCTTACCACTGAAGTAGAACTAAAATGAAGCCATTGTGTCTCAGGGAAATTCACAGAAGAGGGGGCGGAAAGAGTGTTAGAGCCACAAGTTGGATCATTTTGCACAAAGACATTGCCTCTCCCCCATAACTGCAGGCTACCCCCATAATGCACAACCCACATTCCCCAATGAGGAGGGATCCTTTGGAGGGGAGAGGACAGTGAGGAGGCTATCAGAGGCACCAACATGAATGTAACATTAAAATAAATAAAAATATATAAAAATATTATAGATGAAAGGGGAAATATTATAACATACCAATGTATACTGTGTATACCAATGTAAATGTATTTCAAAAATATATATTCTATGAAACTAGAAAATCCAAAAGAAATGGAAGAAATCTACCAAATTTAAACTAAGATAGCATTAATAATTTACACAGATGTATACCATGCAATGAGATTAAAGCCATAATTAAAAGTTTCCCACTCAAAATCCAGACTCAGAAGGGTTCAGTGAAGAATTTTATCTAACCTTTATGGAAGATCTGAAAGCACTGTTTCTAAAGGTATTTCAAAGAAGCATAAAGGAGACAATGCTCATAACTCCTTCTATGAAGTCAGAGTTACATTAATAAGAACAGATAGGCACAAAAAATGTAAATAGACCAATATCCTTTCTGAATATAGACCCCAAAATTCTCAATTAATTGTAATCAAAGATTACAATTCAAAGACAGGAACATGTTTAAAATATCAATCATGTATATTTTATTCCTGGAAAGCAGGGTAAATCAATAGAAGCAATAGATCACATGACAGACTTGAGGACAAAAATAACATGAACATCTCAATAGATTCAGAAAACACCTTTGACAAAATCCAACATCTGTTTATGATAAAGAAAAAAAAAACTCTTCTGCAAGGATAAGGGTGGAGGAAATATATTTCTATATAATAAAGGCCTTATAAAACAAAATTATGGTCAATATTATATTAAATGGAGAAAAACTTGAAACATTTTCATCTAAGATCTGGAACAAGGCAAGGGTGCCCACTATCTCCAGTGTTCTTTAATAAAGTACTTGAAATCTTAGCTAGCATAAGACAAGTAAAAATAATTAAAAAATAAATATAAGAAAGGAAGTAGTTAAACTCTTCTTATTAAAAATTATAGCATTCTACATATAAAAGACCTTAATACACCACCAGAAAAGTCCTATGATCACTTTAACCAAAATGACAGGATAAGAAATTAACAATCACTAGTAACCTTTTTATAAGTCAATTACAAACATACTAAGAAAGAAATCATGCAATATATCTGAACATAACAGCTACAAAATATATTGGAATATCCCTAATTAAGAAAGTGAAAAACCTCTACAATGAAAACTAAAATATTGGAGAAAGAAATTGAGAAAGACAACAGAAGATGGAAATATCTACTATCATAATGGCTTGCAAAACTTAATATTGTGAAAAAAGTCATTCTTTCAAAAGCCATAGAGAGATTCAGTGTAATTTCAAACAAAATTCTACCTCAATTTGTCACTAAAATAGGAAAAATAATCTTTAAACTCATATGGAAACACAAAAGATCTCAGATCACCAAACCATGTCCTTAACAAGAAGAATACTTATGGAGATATAATAATGTCTGATTTGAAGCTACACTACAAAGCCATAGTAACTTTTTTTTTTTTTTAAGCACAGTTTTGGCATTGAAACAGACACATAGATCAATGTAATGGAATAGAAGGTCCAGGGATAAGTCCATGTTACTAAAGTAAGCGGAAACACAAAGCTAAAAACACATGTTGGAAAAAAAGACAGAATTTTCAACAAATATTGCTGGGAATATGGGATATATACATATAGAAGAATGAACATAGCCCCTTCTCTGTTGTACAGTGTCACAGTGTCACAGACAGAATTTGTAAGTGAGTGACCTCACAGCGCTGAAATTCACTGAATGTGAAAGGTGAATTGTATCTTTGCTTAACAAAGGTATATCTGTTCACTGTCAAGGGTATAGGTAAAAAGGTCAAGGAGTAGGTAACTAAATAAGGAACTTTGAGCACAGCAGAGGATTGTTTATAAAAGGCAGTGATTGAAAGACTTTAAGCCTGAGAGTATTCAGCTTATCCTGTCTAAAGAAAAGACAGGGAAGAGTTAGGAAGATTTTTTTTTTTTCTGATATTGCTTATAGATTTGGCTAGGAGATGCCTGGCTGGGCTAGCAGCTGACATATCAGCTTAGACAGAACAGAACAGAATGTATAAACAGACAGCACAGGAGATTAATTAACAGTTTCTTTGGTTGGAAATTAATACCATGCCAATAAGTCATGTACAGGGTGGGTTAAAAATTCAAATTCCAACACTTATTTCTCACCTTTCCCAAAAATCAACTCCAAAAGTTTCAATAACATCAATTTAGGATCTGAAACCTTGAAATGACTAGAGTAAAAATAGGGGAAATACCAATATATTTGGGAGTCAAGAAAAACTTTCTGAATTCCTTGGGTTGCCTAGTGAGTAAGGAAAACAAGCAATATATGGCACCTCATGAAAAAGCCATCATATAGCTAAATAAACTGTCAATTGAGTAAAGGAACAATCTGTAGAATGGGAAAAAAAAATATTTGTTTGCTATATATTTGACAGAGGATTAATATCTAAAATATGTAAAAAAAAAAAAAAAAAGCAAAAAAGGTAAGCAATAATAACCAAACAACCCAATTAAAAAATGGGTCATGGAACTGAACCAAGAATTCTTGAAAGAAGAATACAAATGTCAAATAAATACTCAAAAAATATTCAACATCTCTTCCATTGGGAAATGTACATTAAAACAATTTTCAGATTCCATCTCACTCCCATAAGAATGGCATCATAAAATATGTCAACAAATACTGTTGTGGGTATAGAAAAGAGGAAGAATTTTTCACTATGGGTGGGAACACAAACTTGTTTCTCAAAAGCTTAATGAATATTTACCATAGGATTCAGCTATACCATCCCTGGGCCCATTGAACCAAGCAAGTATGGCCTAAGAAGAATTGTCCAAAATTGTTTCTGTGAAGTGACAGTAGAGAGGAGATAAAAAGAGAAAAGGGGGAATAAGTTTATAGTCCCGTATCTGGCCTGAGGGGTTTGGCATCATCCTCTTAATCAAGGTCGATCCCTGAGTCAGTGGCTGGATGGATGTTTCTGGCAGGGATCCAGATCAGGATCTACGAAGTTTCTGGAAAGACACAAGCATACCCTTGGCCCTGTGTTAAAAGAGGGTGGGGTCCCTTCCAGATATTAGTAAGAGGATCCTTCCAGTGGAATAAGGGTAAGGGTGTTGTGGTTGGTTGGGATCTCCAATGTTTATAGGCTGGGGAGAGTCCTGCCTTGTCAAAGGTGAAGAGAGCTTCCACCAGGGCCAAGTGGGGATCTTTGGGTGACATAGTGGACTTTTGTTTTTAATTAGTTCCTTTAGGGTCCAGTTAGTTCTCTACACTATGGCTTGTCCTTGTGGGTTGTAGGGGATCCCAAGGGAGTGTTTGATTCCCCAAGATTCCATGAAGGATGTGAATTGGGCAGATGTGTATGCAGGGCCATTACCAGTTTTAATTGACCAGTTTACACCCATGACAAACATGGTGGCTTTTATCACCTTAATGACATAGGATGCCTTCTCCCCTGAGAGAGCAATAGCAAAGTAAGCTTAGAGTAAGTGTCCACAATGACATGGACATATTTGAGGTTACCAAAGGAAGGTATGTGGGTAATATCCATCTGCCAGATAGAATTTGGGGTAAGGCCTATAGGATTGCCTCCTTGAGGCTGTAGGGAGCCCAAGGGACCTGGGGGGGGCACATCCCTTACAGGTACAACTTAAATGTTTGCATCAGCTAAGCGAAAGCTTGGGGTATAGGGTCTGTAGGTTAGTGGGGGATATATGGAAACTTTGGTATAAACATCTAGCTTGTTCTAAAGGTGGCAAGGATGAGACAGCAATAATCTTGTCTACCTATGAATTCCCATCAGCAATAAAGCCAGGCAGACCAGAGTGTGAGTGAATGAGCTCAATAAGTCTGAAGGTGGACGGCCCATTTAAAAGGACTTTTTCAAAGTAGGAGTCAACACCAGATCTTGGGCCGCCTTGAGGATGAGAGCCAGATCAGAGAGGGGGGTGGGGTACTGGGGCCTGGGTGCTGCATCCAGCCCAATGTTACTGGGGAAGGTGGTGAAGGGTGGGGCAATGGGGCATGTCAGCAAACTGGCAGCTGCCTTGATGTGTCCAGGACTGAGCAGGCCAAGGTCCTTTCAAGAGTACAGTGGGAGAGGGATGGTTGTGAGCACTGCTGCCACAGGCGGCGGTTAGGGTGGCAGTCTTTTATCATTGAAGCGTTGGTGTTCCTCCTCATCCAAATTATAGTAAGAGGGAGCTGGGAGGGATGAGCTTTGAAGAGCCAGTTTTGGTTCCATGGATGTATTCCCACACAGTGTCTCTGGGGAAGCTCAGCCATCGGCCTCACCTTGTTCTGAAACTGGGTGTGTCAGACCCTTATGTGATTTTCCCAGGATGAACCGAGAGTGGAGGGGCAGACATGGGACCATGCAGTGATGTGTGACTTCCTGCTGGGGAAAAGGACAAGCAAAGGGGAAAAGGGGGAGGAGGGGGCTGCCCGCTCACCCTCGGGCAGCCATCAGCACACAAAACAGAAAGGGGCCTACTCACCCACGATCAAGAAGGGGGCATCTCGCCAAGGCCGCAGGGGCAGAGGGTCCCTGTTCAGGTGAAGATGTTGGGGTACCCCTAGGGCCAAGTAGGGGGTGAGAGGTGCAGAGTCATGACACAGACTCTGGGAGTTGGGTGGAAGCAGGCAGAGGGTGAGCTGCTACAAACTCATTTATTCAAGGAAGTATAGGGGGTTTAAAGGGTTTGGCTGGCCAATTTTTGTGTGGGGTGGTCCCCTTCTTGTGACCAATGACAGCCTGACTCCCAGAAGATCATCTTGCAGAAGGTTGCTCACAAGCATGGGACTGTAGCTGTTGTCACGCCAGGCCTGTGCAGGATGCCACGTCCACAGACGCCACTTCCTGGTTTCTTCTCCCAGGCAGCCTTGCTAGGGTCCTGACCAGCATTGTTCCATACAGAAGTAGAAAGAATGTAAGAATCAAAGAGTAGAGAGGAGTACTTTGGGACAGTTTCCTCAGGATATGAGGGATTGGTGCATCATGAGCTCACTGTGAAATTTTCTACCTCCATAAAGTCTGTACTATATAATGCCTATCCACATTATGACATAGATGATAGAGGAGAAAAATGAATGAGACATCAAAGTAGAAGAGATATTATGTGTAAAGAGGTAAGAGTTCACCAGACTGGGTGACTGGGTGGGAGAAAAGGGGCTAATATGGGTAAGGGGAGGGCATTATGATTAATTTACAGTATGCTCATGCATTAAAAGTCTCAATAAATATAAATGTGTATATATATATATATATATATATATATATATATATATTATACAAATGATCATGCAAATGAAGACTTTTCCTATTATTTCTCACTAAGGACACATAACACCCCAAGGATTGTACAACATGCATAAAATTACTCAGACCGTGTATAGCAGAATGCAGACTCATGGTCCAAAGGAAAATGCAGGTATACTTTCCAGGTTTTTTTTTAACCCTTGTCCAGATTAGTAATCAAAAGAGCAACAATGCAAAATCAGCAATAGGGAAAGAGTGTATTTCTTTTTTTTTTTCCATTTTAGAGATGCAGATTTAATAAGCAGAACTCCAACAGAAAATGAACAATTAATGACATTTTACAAAGGCAGAAATATTTAAAGAAATACTACAGCATTACACTTAAAATTTACAATAGAAAGTTTTACCAACCTGCACTCATACCAGGAAAATCTGAGAGGTGTCCAGGTTTCTCACAAGCATGTAGCTAGCACAGTCATCCCTCCAGGTGTTACTGAGGCTCCAGCCATGCTGACAATGAAGACTGTGTAGAAGTCTAGACTATCAGCCTCATCTGACAGCAATGACACACTATTACTTCCCTTGTCCTTGATGGAATGGTCTGCTTCTCACCAAGCCAGTAGGAACAACTTTCATCACTTGCCAGTCAAAGGAAAGCATCCATCTTCTCTTTATGTGACTTTGCACAGGCCATTGCTCCCATATACCAGTATGCCAGTGGAAGCCTGCAGAGCATTTAGGCCCCTGGCTCCCAAATCAGAACAATGAAAAGCCTCCCCTCTCAGGTGTCAGTGGAGGCTAAGTGCAGATTTTGACCTTCTGTCTAGCTCTGAAATTAGCATCTATATATGAGGAAGGACATGCTTGAGTATATACTCCAAGCTTTATTTTATTTTCACTTCCAAAATTTCCATTTGGTTTACATTCCACTTATTTTCTGATACTGTATATTTTGAATGGAGCTGGAAGTCTCCCTCCCCCTGACTAGCTAGAATGGTGCTGGAAAGTGATATGCAGGACTTTTTTTGCAGGTTAAAAAATTCATTAGTCTTACCCAAATTTTAATCAACCCTACAGGCTACATAATTACCTAGCCAGCTAAGATGGGGCCACTCATTTAATAGTGGTATGAGTGGTATAGGGGTAACCAACTACTGTCTGCTTGGATCATTCCAAGGGAGAGAATGCATGCCTGGAACTGAAAATCTATCCCAAATCCAAAATATAGTCAAGGTCATAGAGCCTAGGGGGAAGACAGCTGTTGACTTACTAAATGAATATGCTGTGACCATCAAAGTTCCCTGTAAATATTCATGTTTATCACCAAAGATGAGGGCTGGTAGCATCTTTGGTAAGAGAAGGTTCTTTTTCCTGATGGCAATGACTACCAGGGAGATTCAAAGTGCCAGGCATAAGTGAAGACTGGAAACACAGTGCTAATAGAGACATCTATAACATACCCTCCTAGGTTCAGGGAACATTGTGTGGAAGAGCTAGTAGACAGAATGTTATAGCCAGAGGATGAGGAGGAGAATTTTGGGAAGCTATCTTCTGGACATGAGCAGACTATTACATTATAATTCCATAGCAGCTCTCACAAGTGTCACAGTAAGTCTAAAAGAAACAAAGATTCTCATCAACATTCCAACCTGGAAGAGGAAGAAAAAAATAGAGAAAAAATAAATGTTATCATAATAGAAATGAGTTTTGCTGGAAATAAGGAGTTTAGTGAAGAGGATTGGGTGAGGTGGGGCAAAATCAGGTATTGGAAGGTTATTATAGTGAAATTATAAAATCTTTATATATGACAATGGCCAATAGAAAATTAAAACTAAATTATTATCAGCATAGTAATGGTATATAAACTAAATAGAAATTTTAGAAATGAAAATAGTGTTCAGAGTAGACTCAGCAGAGCAGCAGAGTGGAGGGGACACTTAAAGATCAATGCACCAAAAGACAGAACTATTGAAACTGTCTGATCTTAACAGCACCAAGTGTATTGAATTTAAAATAACCTGTGAGAAGATGAGGCTCAAAAAATAAACTGCTTGCTGAAACAGAAATAGTGACTAGAAACTTCCCAAATTTGTCAAACCAAATAAACCTAAAGATTCATCAAAGTCCAGAGCTGATAAACTCCAATAAATCCATTCCAAGTTTCATCATTAAAAGTAAAGTCTGTGAAAAAAATCTAAGTCAGTGAAGGAAAATGATTCCTGACCTGTTGGGGACATTAACGTGAATCACAATGGGTTTTCCAAAACTAAGTTATGAACAAAGTGTCTCACATTGTTTAAAACACTGCCATAAAATGCTATCTCCTGAGAATATTCTGTGCAGAAAAGAGAAGTGGGGAATGAAAAGGAAATGGATCTATTGTCCAATGAAGGAAGATTAAGAGAATACATCAGAGTGGAATGTAAGTAAAGTAAGACCATGGAATACCTCTAAGAAGAAATAAAGTGACACCAACCAAACAACAACAACAACAACAACAACAACAACAACAAAACATCTGGGTATGGTGGCGCATGCCTCTAATCCCAGCACTTGGGAGGCAGAGGTAGGAGGATTGCCATGAGTTCAAGGCCACCCTGAGACTACATAGTGAGTTCCAGGTCAGCCTGGGACAGAGTGAGACCCTACCTCAAAAAAAAAAAAAAAAACAGAAGAAAGAATGCAATATAGAAAAAACAAACAAACAAACAAAAAATGAATGAATCCACTGCTCATCTATAGAATGGCTGAAGCTCAAAAGACTAAGACCAAATTTTGAGGAGAAGATACCATAAGAGATCTAGTGTTTGCTGTTAGGCATAACAATATTATTGCTATTTTGTCCTACTGCCTGAAAAATTCTGAAAAACAGTATGCATATGATCCAAAGAAATTCACATTCTGGTTTTTACCAAAAATCATTGAAGACAGCCAAACTGTCCTTATTTCAATAGGATAATGATTATTACCTAGAGATGGAATTTGAAGCCATGAAAACCCAAGAAAATACGTAAAAGCATGTTGATAAGTTTTAAAAAAATCCAATATAAAAGACTGCATGTTTTATGATTCCAACTATTTGACATTTTGCAAAGGGAAATGTATGAAAACAGTAGAAAGATCAGTGACTGTTCTCAGAAGAGGAAGTAATGAACATGTTTAAGCATAATTTGGGGGCAGAAAAGCTATTTTTAAGAGTAATATAAACATGGTTACCTATCATTATACAACTGTCAGAACCTATAGAGTGCTCAAATTAAGGCGTAAAAACCTGGGCTGGAGAGATGGCTTAGCAGTTAAGTGCTTACTTGCAAAGCCAAAGGACCCCGGTTCAATTCCCCAGGACCCACATTGACAATGAGCTGTTGATCAGTGAGCCCTCCAAGGTTTCCCAAAATTAGACAGATTTCTGTCAGAGTACTTGATGACCCACCAAAGATTAATGATAAGACCCTATTGCCAAAGACACCATATGTTATTGGGATGGAACATGGAGTTAACTG
Source organism: Orientallactaga sibirica (assembly GCA_036365145.1). Lineage (NCBI taxonomy): Eukaryota > Metazoa > Chordata > Mammalia > Rodentia > Dipodidae > Orientallactaga > Orientallactaga sibirica. The sequence continues at coordinate 22,496,420 of JAEOAD010000033.1, forward strand.
GCTGGAATCTGGAAGAGAATCAGTCCCCAGACAGTTAGCTTGTCTAGTGACAGAAGGTACTATGTGAGCAACTGAGGGAAAATGACCAACATCTTTCTAAGCAACTCTTGGTCTAAACTATCCAGCAGCAATCAACCTGACCTGATGCTCACACAAGCACAATAGAGGCACACAGCTATGGTTGGTTACCAACTGCTCTTGATTTGGCTAACGGATCCACTCAGTGGAACAGAACCCATACCTGGAATGGGGAAACAAGTCATAACCCAATCCAAAAATGAGTTCTCTCACCAATATCAAGGTCCCATAAATAGTGGGATACAAGAGGGCTTACATGTATTTAATTCTCTCTAAAACAATAATAGTTATCCATGTATCTTGCACTGACCTCACTCTCTATTGGAGAATTTGCTTCTCTTTTTCAGAGGGATGTAGGACCTGAGGAGAGAATCAGCCTATTGCACCTCACCAGGACACAAGCTGGAGCCATAGAATAATTGGGGAAATGAGCAAGAGTGCTGCTTTCCTAGGGAAACTGGTATCAGCCCAGGGGTGAAGGAGATAGCCATAGAGAACAATCAACTACTACCCAACCAGAGATCCAGAGACACAGAGACTCCCATGACCTTGTCACTGAAATACACCTAAAATGAACCCAACATGGCTTAGGGAAATATGTGGAAGAGGGGGCGGGAAGATTGTTAGAGCCATAAGTTGCATCATTATGCACAGAGATATTGCCTCACTCCCATAACTGATGGCTATCCCCGCAATGCAAGACCCACAATCCCTGAGGGGGAGGACAGGATGAAGGCTAATGATGGTACCATTGTGGCTGTATACACATATTATAAATAATAAAAAATAAAATTTAAAAATGAAAAATAATACATAGTTAATTTTTGCTGCCTATATTGTCTTAAACACCCATAAAAATATAATTACAAGATCTACAGTATAAACCAGGATTCAGACAAAAAGTCTGTCCTGCCTGATGCTGGCTTACACTGCTAAAATATTAACTCATGCTTTCTGCCTCTGCCTGGCCCTGATTAATCAGTGACTATTTGCCTTTAAATCAAAGATTCAAAATTGTCCTTACTGATTATTTTTACCTGATAGTTATTGGTTTGTTTTAGTACAATCTCTCCTTGACATGTCTTATTAAAAGGAAGTATATCACTAAAGAAAGATCCTCGTACTGGGAGTTACAGGTCAGTGCCAAGGGAAGAGAAGGAAGAAAAATATGTGTAGTATGAAAGAGAAAGAGAGAGAGAAGAGATAGAAGAGGGAATGAGAGAAAGGAACAGGTGAAGGTTGAGGTTAATCTTCATCCTACCCTCTCCAGGCCCTGTGACTCAGATGTCCTCTCTAAGCAACTGAGGAAGGTTCAGCCTTTTAGGATGTCTTCAGGATATAGGACTTTGTGGTACCATTTCCAGTTGGGTCCAGTTTTTGGTCCCCCCACCCTTAGCCTTCTTTCCCACTCCACCATCCCTATTGTCCAGTCCTTGAGGTGTTTAGTAGGTGTGTCAGCATTTTGGGCAGATTCAGGTTAGGACTGCACCTGAGTGAGACCATACAATGCTTATCTTTCTGTGATTGAGTGAGTTCAATGAGAATTATCTGTTCCAAGTTTGACCATTTTTCTGCAAATTGCATTGTGTCTTTTTTTCTTACTGCTTTGGAGAATTCCATTGTGTAGATATACCACATCTTAGTTATCCATTCATCTAATGATGGACATCTGGGTTGATTCCAGCTCTTAGCTATTATGAATTGAGCAGCTATAAATATGGTTTAGCAAATATCTCTGAACTGAGGCTTGGAGCTTTTAGGGAAAATGCCCAGTAAGGGAATAACTGGGTCTGTTGGCACCTCCATAGTCATCCTTTGTAGGAGTCTCCATATTGCTTTCCATAGTGGTTGTAGCAGCTTACATTCCCACCAACAGTGAATGAGGGATCCTCTTTCTCCACAACCTCGCCAGCATTTGTTGTCATTAGAATTTTTAATGTTTGCTATCCTTCCTGGGATAAGGTGAAATCTCATAGATATTTTAATTTGCATTTCCCTGATGATGAGGGATGTTGTACATTTTGTGTTTGCCATTTGAATTTCTTCCTCTGAGAACTCCCTGTGCATTTCTCTGCCCCATTTTGTTAGTGTGTTGTTTGACTTTATATTGTTTAAGTTTTTGAGATCTTTGTAGATTCTAGAAACTAGGCCTCTGTCCAATGTGTACCAAGCAAAAATTTTCTCCCATTCAGAGGATAATCTATTGGTTCTCTTTATTGTATGTTTGTCTTCCTGAGACTGCAATGGTTGAGTGATTATTTAATTTCCTGAACTACTTGGGTTTTGTTCAGGAAGTCTTTCCAACTTCTATATCATGGAAAGTTCTTCCTACTTTTCTTCCAGTAGTAGCAGAGTATCCAGTCTTATATTGAGGTCTTTGATCCATTTGGACTTAATTTTTGTGCATGGTGAAATGTGTAGATCAAGTTTCATTTTCCGGTTCAGCTTGTTCAGCACCATTTGTTGAAGATGCTGTCTTTATTCCAGTCTTCATTGTGCATTTGTCAAATATCAAGTAGCTGTAGTTACTTTATCCAAATTCTAGGACTTTGATTCTGTTCCATTGGTTTATAATCCTATTTTTATGCCAGTAACATGCTGTTTTTATTACTATGCTTTTGTAGTATAGCTTAAGGTGAAGTATGGTGATGCCTCCAGAGGTATTTATTTTGCTGAGGATATGCTTGGATATCTGATGCCTTCTGCCATTCCATATGAATTTGAGATCATTTTTTCTATCTCTGTGAAGAAAGATGTTGGGATTATATTGGTATTGTATTAAATCTATACATTGCTTTTGGTAAGATTGCCATTTTTACAGTGTTAATTCTGCTTATCCAGGAGTATGGGAGGTCTTTCCAGTTTCTCAAGTCCTCCTCAATTTATTTCTTGAGTGTTTTTATGTTTTCATTTAAAGGTATTTCACCTCCTTGGTTAATGTTATTCCAAGGTATTTTTTTGATGCTATTGAAAATGGGACAATGTCCTTTGGTCAAGTGCGGCATTGCACCCTTGTGTCACTTTGCATCTGGCTAAACATGGGAACTGGAGATTGGAACCAGTGTTCTTAGGCTTAGGAGGTAGGCACCTTAACTGCTAAGCCATCTCTCCAGCCCCCCATTTTTTTTTAAGAGTGTGTTGTTCAGTTTCCAGGAGCTGGTTGGATTCCTGGTGCACCTTTTTTGTTAATTTCTAGCAATACAACATGTAATATCATGCAGGAAATTATGTCAATTCTCCTAAATATATGTAGGCAGGCTTCATGACCCAGTATATGATCTATTTTAGGGAAAGTTCCTTGTGGTTCTGAGAAGAATGTGTAATCTGTGAATTTTGGATAAAATGTTCTATAGCTGTACATTAGGTCTAATTGATTTATGATGTTGTAGAGCTCTCTGACTTCCCTGTTAATTTTCTGTTTACATGATCTATCTATTGCCAATAATGGAGTATTGAAGTCCCCAACTATGATGGTGTTGGTGGTTATTTCTGTTTTATTGTCAAGCAGGTTTTGTTTTATGAATTGTGGTGTACCTGTGTTTGGTGCATAAAGATTGATGATCTTCTTGTTGGATTGTTCCTTTGATAAATAAGAAGTGGCATTCTTTGTCTTTTTTGATTACTTTTGTCTTGAAGTCTATTTTATCTGATATAAGTATAGCTATGCCTCCTTGTTTCTTATTTGGATTTACATGGAATATCATTTTCTACCCTTTACCCCTGAGGAGGTGTCTGTCTGGAGTGGAGAGGTGGGTTTCTTGAAGACAGCAGATTGAGGGATCTAATTTTCTGATAAGCCCTGTCAGCTTATGTCTCTTGATGGGTGAATTAAGGCCATTAATATTTAGGGTAATAACTGTGAGGTTTGATTTAATTCCTGCCATAATGTGGTGGTTTATGAGCTTTGGTGTTTTCTTGGTCTTTGTAGTTTTTGTGCCTTCTTGATGTTTGGTTATTGTGATATGCTTCTTGCTAGTACTTGAGATTGGTTATTTGATTGTTCTGTGTGCAGAATTCCCTGAAGTACTGTCTGTAGGTTTGGCTTTGTGTTTATGTAGTTTTAAAGCTGAGTTTTATTGTGGAAAGTTTTTCTTTCACCATTTATTATGAGGGATCCTTTTTCTGGGTAGAATAGTATGATTTGGAAGCCATAAGTTCTTAGAGTTTGCAGTGTGCCATTCCAATCCCTCTGGCTTTTCAGGTTTCCATTGAGAAGTCTGAATTAATTCTGATGGGGTTTCCTTTATTTGTAATGTGTTGTTTCTCCCCAGCTGCTTTTAGTACTTTCTCTTTGTGATTGATGTTTAGATTCTTATTGATAATATGTCTTTAGGAAGTTCTCCTTTGGTCTAGTCTGTTTAAAGTTCTGCTAGCTTTTTGTAACTTGATGGGACTTTCTTTTGAGAAAGTAGGGAAGTTTTCTCTGATAATTTTGTTGAATAAATTTTCCATGTCTTTGGTCCATATTTGTTCCCCTTCTGGTATTCCCATGATATGAATGTTTGGGATGTTTAAGGTTATCCCATATTTCCCTCATGTTCTGTTCACAGAGAATGTTGAACTTATTGAAAGTTTTGGACTCAGGAACTGTTTCTTCTGTTTTGTCTTCAAGTTCTGAGTTTCTGTCCTCCAATGGCTGACTCTATTTGGGCTTTTTCAATTTGGTTCATATTTTCTAGTGCTTTTTTAATGTATAGTTTCCATCCCTCTGCAAGTTCCTTTTTTCACATCATTTTCTGATTTTCTTAATGCTTCTTTGAGTTCATCTTTGCATTTTTTATGTTGTCATTGAGTTAGACAGTTGGTTATTGAGGTCCTCCTTTTTATCACTCTTCTTCAGTTCATTTAAGTATCTGGAACCATCCCTGGTTCTTTTCTATTAGGTCTTTTCTATTAGGACACCATTCATACAATTATTGGCCCTTTGTTGAGTTTCTACAAGTTCTTCTATTTGTTTGGCCAGGCTTGCATAGCTTGTCTCTTCATTTTCAGGTTTTGATCCTATTTTCTCTTCTATGTTTTGATTAGAGACATCCATTGTGGGACTGGGCAAATCTAACTTAATTTTCTTGCATCTGATTTTTTATGTTACTCCTTTTTTGTTGTGGTCTGCACATCATAATGGTTCAGAAAGCCTAGGGTGTGGAATGCTGGCCTGATGGCCTGGGGTGGGAGGATGGTGGGGTGTTTCTGGTGATTGGGACTGCAGTCATGCAGGGACCTCAGAAAGGCTTGATTGGGATCAGCGACTGGGACTACAGTGATGCACAGAGCTCAAACAGGCTAAGGCGGGACTGGCGAGTGAGACCGCAATGGCGTGCAGAGATCAGAAAGACTGGGCGGAACTGGTATGGGACCATGATGGCATGAGGAGGTCAGAAAGGCTAGGGCAGGACCAATGAGTGGGACCACGATGACACTCAGAGCTCAGAAAGGCTAGGGTAGGACCAGTCTGGATCACGATGGCATGAGGAGCTCAGAAAGGCTAAGGCGGGACCAGCGAGTGGGACTGGGATGGCGCATTGAGCTCAGAAAGGCTAGAGAAAGACCAGCATGGGACCACCATGATGCACAGAGCTCTGAGAGGATAGGGAGGGACCTGCATAGGACCATAATGGTGTGGGGAGCTCAGAATGGCTAAGGCAGGACCAGCAAGTGGGACTGGGATGGTGCATTGAGCTCAGAAAGGCTAGGGCAAGACCAGCATGGGACCACAATGATGCACAGAGCTCTGAGAGGCTAGGGAGGGACCTGCATAGGACCACCATGGTGTGGGGAGCTCAGAAAGGCTAGGGCAGGACAAGTGTGTGGGACCTCATATCTCTGCATGATGGCAGGAAAGCCTGGGGCAGAGGTACTAGCTTGCTAGTTTGGGGCCACTTGGGCTGCTGTTAGTGTGGAAGGGACCTCTGGCTGGGACTGTGGCTAGGATGGCTGCTTAACAGGATTGGTGAATTGGTGGGCTACCTGAGAGCACGGGAATCAGTGGACTCCCTATTTTGCTCCTCCACACCCTCCCACTGGAAACCTACTAGAATCAACAAACCCCTTAAAAAAACCCATGAACCTTAGAGGTTTTACCTTTCATTCCTTGTGAGGTGGGATTAGGCAGATGCCATCTTGACATGGAGTCTCTCATAAGACCTTTTAATATGACCATTTAAGTGGATTTTTTTGTCCTCAAAAGGCTTTTTGAAATAATCTTTTATAAAAGAGTAGACTAGACTTGAGTTACATTATTCACTCAGAAAATACATATAGATTTTATCATTTGTTGATTTTTGGACCCTCTTTTTACCAGCTTTCTGAAACACATATTTTAAAACTATGAAAGCAGATTAGAACATTATCAGAAGTTTTAGAAATTTTCTGACAAACTCAGTATTGGTACTTTTCAATCTAACCAAAAACCTTGGGGCTGTTTTCTGTTAGCAGTTCCACAGCAGCACAGAGAGATAAAGTAAATTTAAAACAGTAACACATGTCTTATACTAAGTCCCCATCTGTCTGCAGCAATTTGGGACTCACCTATCATCATGTTGGGACCAGGACCCTGAGATTCCCTGTTCCTGAAAATCCCCCTGGCTCTACAAGGCCAGGAAGTCAAGAAAGCAGAGCCTTTAGGGATTTCCCTGGGGGTGGCATAAACCAAGAGAAGTTTGTGCCTTGCCTTCCTGCCCAATGAGACTTCTGTGTCAGGTTCCCCATCTTAATCTAGGGCCATCTGGCCATCATGCAGGTCAAGCACAGCTGGGGAAGCACAAAGTGGCAAATTGCAATTGCGGGTGCCTGCTCAAGTGTAGTCTCCATTTTGTCCTTGCCTTCAAGAGCTGTCCCAGGTGTAGCATGTGAGGCAAGACAGATGAGTTTCGCCAGATTTCTAGCACTTTCCTGGGACTGGTCCCAGAATTTAGCTATTCCTGATTGACCATTTTGCCCCTGGGGTACAGAGCAGGGCAGCATCACCCTTTTCTGTAAGGGTGGAGGGGCTTTCCTCTTCTTCTGGTAGATATGTGGTTGGGTTTAGGGTTTGAATGACTTTCATCATATTCCTTGAACTCAGAAGCATTTGTAAAACCTTGCAGTGAGACTTTTATCTTGGTTTGTCTTTTTTATCTCAGTGTCAGACCCCAGAGTGGTGGAATATCCCAGTAGCTCAAGGAACATTATCTCCCTTTACCCCCTTTTCTGTGGTCTTGGGGTTTATAAATTTTAAGTTCTGCCAGCCAGTACCTCATTACTGGAGAGTGTGTTAGGAGGCAGCTTTGTGGGGGTGATCTCTGGCCTTGGAGCTTTTGTTTTTACTCTAGTTGAACATTTTTTCCAAGGGATAGTTTTGGATTTCTTTCCAAAGAAAGGGAAAGGGCAGCTCCTTGATATTGCAATTTTATAACTTTTATGAGTAGGAGAATGTTGCATATCCTCTGTCTGTAATCTTAGTTACTGTCTGTGTTTCTTCTGGGGGCCATCAACATTAAAATCTGTTCTTTCTAATCTACAGAGGCCTTAACTTCCCTGGTGTCATCTTAGTATTGTAATTTCATGAGCATTCCCTTTTGAAGTATGGTTTGGTTTTGACCATGTACTCTAGGACAGTGAGCTTGGTGGAGAACTTCTGCTGTAATGAATTTCCCACTGAGTTGATGCTGCAGAACAGACACAAAGACAAAGCCTTTATTCAGCCTTGGGACTGTGAGCCACGTGTATACTTGTTAATACATTTATATCAAGTGTACTTTTCATATAAACACCACTTGACCATCTCCCCCTCACATATTCATTCATTCACTCATTCATTCAGATTTTAAACAATTTTCTTACCTAATTCCATTCAGAACCCTGATAGAGCTTGTTACAGAGACCAAGGAACATGAGTCTTATCTAAGTAGTTACTGAGACCGAAACCATTGGTCAACCCGATGGAAAGAAGGCCATCACCCCACAGCAGTATCAAGGCTCTGGGCTTCCTCCTTTTGCAGGAATCAGTCAGTGCTGGCTCCTCCAGACCTGACTGATCACAATTTCCAGTTTCCTCAGGAAATTCTTACCTGATCTGGACATCTGACTCAGGCTTGTCTCCTTCCACTCAGGAAATCTGGTCCAGGCTTCACAGTATCCTTGAGACACCTACAAGGGGACCCTGTAATCATGTCAGGGTTATATGCTTCCCAGTTCCAGATACCTTTGGCAGACTGGGAGGCCAAGAAGCAAAAGTCTTTTCTGACCAACCGGAGCCTTTGGGAAGGGAAATCTCTCTGGTGCCTATAGAGATGTTATAGAATTCTCTAGAAAGATCACTCCAATGCCTGAGTGAGTGAAAGTAGAGAAGTTTATGACCTGGGGGCCAAAAAGCTTGAGGTAGCCCTCCAAAGAAGCTTTGGCCCCTGTGGAGATTTTATTTCCATTTTATAATTTTCATAGGAATGGGGAGAGGTAGTGAACAAACAAGTTGTGACAATTTGCATTCAATCATTTCTGTAGTCAGGCCACCCTAACAATAAACTCCATTTTATTTGTTTTAGCCTAAACTGTCTTTCCTTCTTATCATCCCTTTGGGCTCTTTCTAGATAGTTCTTTTTTTGGGATTTCTTTCATCTGTTTACAAAAATAAGTTTTAGCTCCACAACAATTAACTCTTAAAGTAACTCAGTAAATCAGTTCATTTCTTAGCTTCTTTTCTATCACAACACTAGCAGTTGAAAAAAATGAGAGAATAATAAAATATTTTCAACAAACAAAAAAGACTCATCAATAATGTATTGAAAACTGGAACAAACCTTTGAATAGTTACTTCAAAAACTAAATTAAAATATCCAAGAAATAAATCTTAACATATACCCAAGCTCATTAATCACTATAAGAAACACATATTAAAACTAGAAATTACACTATTTTACAGGCTTAAGAGAGAAAAAAGCACAAGCAGCTAGTGTCAGCTAAAGCCATTTTCATGCTTCTTTATTTCTGGAGAAAGCCTTTGGTTGCTTATTTGCAAACTCACTTGCCTTTATGTAATGAAAGAAATGAATGACTGCCTCTGATTCTAGTACTTAGATCAAGAACAGAGCAATTGGTCTCATTTCCTCAAGGGTGACTTGGGGAGTACTGCATAGCACTTCCTCAGTGCTCTCTGGAATGGAAGTCTGTGTATTTGACCTCCAATTTCTGAGTGGGAATTCTTAATTTAAAATATCTACCCTAGATGGGCTTGCTGTGAAATGCTGTGTCACAGAACTTCTTCCATCATGAGATATATTAAAATTTCTAGTATATGTATAGATCCCTAAATAGAATCATGAAGATTCTAATTGGGATGCTGCTCTGGAATTATAGAAACTGTCTTGATTTTTTTATTCAACTATGAGCTAGCTGGTTTTTAGAGCAGAGCCTGAATAAGGAAAATTTGACCCTTGGAATCTTATTCATTTATTGTTATTTGTTTGAGAGTGAGTGAGAGTTGAGAAGAGAAGAGAAGAGAAGAGAAGAGAAGAGAAGAGAAGAGAGAGAGAGAATGGGCACTCTAGGGCCTTTAGCCACTGCAAAAAAAAAAAAAAAAAAAAACTCCAGATGCATGTGCCACTTCATGCATCTGGCTTTTATTAGGGTACTAAGGAATTGAACCTGGGTCCTTAGGCTTCTCAGGTAAGCACATTAACTGCTCAGCCATCTCTCCACCCCCTTGGAGTCTTTTAAAGCAAGGGTTAACCTGATGCATCTAGTTTCTGCTGTTCTGATGCTTCTGCAGCTGTAGTATCTAATGACAGCAATTACATCAAAAAACAGTAATATGTGAAGAATTAGTATATGGTCAAAGGACATGCAACATGTGAATGAAGACCAAGGGCTTTTAAACTCCAAAAACATTCTTTAAATATTTGTTAATGGGTTAAGGAGTATGACCTGATGGACTCTGCTAACACACACACACACACACACACACACACAACATGCACAGTTCTCAAATGCAATCACACCAAGCCCACCTGTTGCTTTTAACATTCTTGTGAGCAATACGTTACTTTTAACATGTGTTGTTTAAATGCTATGGTCAGCACACATTTTTTTCTGGGTCAGGAGTGCAACTCCTCACTGAGGAAGTAGAACAAAGAGCATAGCTTAATTTCATCAGCATCTCTTAACATTGCACGTTAATACTGGTCATATTTAAGGTTCAGCAACACTAAACTAAGGCAGAAGAAATCCAGTCACATAATTTTAAGCAAGCTAAGTATTTAGATGTAAGATTAACTTTAGGGAAAGTTACAAGACAGAAATTTAGGAGAGAAAGCATCACACGACAATATTCATAGAAAAGTTATTTGCCAGGTTCATAAGAAGTATTTGCACAGAGTTTCCCATTGGTCATTTCTATATATTTTTTAATTACATAAGAAACTTTGTATGGTCATATCATGTGTTGGTATCATTTTCCTCATCCCTGCCCCCTGCTCTCACAACTCATAACTGTACCACTTGATCAACTACACAGTACTTTGAAGTGTTTCCTTCTTGTAGGCTGAGAAAATCAACCCTTATATGTATCTTTAGTTCTCTATACACTAATTCCACTGGAAATCTAAATTCCATCCTACATATATGTACAGCAATAGATACAATTTATGAAAACCATTCATGTTACAAAAGGGGTGATTTTCAATAATCAGTGTAGTTTAATAAATAAGAAAGTGTATGGGTTCCAAATTATTTTTTAAAAAAGCAAAATATATTGAGTTTAAAAATGATGTTTTTCTCTCTTTATCTCACTCTTTTACTTTTAGGTGGAAATATGATGGTCTTTTAAAGATATGTAAGTTTATTGTTTGGATTTTCATAATCAGCCAAGATACCTACAAAATTAAAGTGATTTTGTGCTTGTTTGTGTTTTCAGTGTCCTTGAATAGGATTTTTGTCAATAGACTTGAAGAGCATGGGTTTCTGCGCAGCTTTAGATCTTGAATATTGCAGAGACATTTATTTTATAAGCCTAACAGCAAAACTGCCTAGGATCTGGTATCCCCAGGTCAGGCTTTAGTCTTCTCTGGAAAGTAAACAATGAATCTTTGGGACAAATTCTGACAGGAAAACAATTGTTTCCATCCATACAAACTGAGTATAGGAAGTGTCCGTTACAGTGTTTGTCAGAGCTCAGAAACTGGTGACTTTTGCTTCCAGCCTAAGTAGCTCAGCACTGACAGATGGTTCCGGAGAATTCTGTCTGCAGCCAACATTCTAGTGCACTATTTCTATGTGTATTCTTGTGGGAAGACTGTGTCAGTACAGTTTTTTGTTTTGTATGTGTTGAGGGCTCAACCAGATGACTCAAGGTTCACTGAATTACAACTCATCATCTACTTCCTAAAATGCAAATGGTTGTTCTACTTGAGCAGAATTTTAAAACATCAGAGATTTTTTGCATACTCAGGTCCTGATAGAAGGCTTTGTCTAGTAATATTTCTTTCAAAAACATTCACTGTATTTCACTGAATTCATTTGCCTAGATTATTAAACAACATATTAGGTTATGTTGTTTGTACATTTGAAAAAAAAACACATTATATTTATATGATAAAATAAAGTATGAGTTTTTTGTGAGTTGTTTATTCATTCTGGTATATGGAACTGGAGTAAGAAATACAGAAAAGTTCTAAGGGCTCTTTCTAGTATAGGGCAAGAAAGTACAACATTAAAGAAAAATAACACATAAGACTAGGGGAAGGAACTAGGAGCATTATAACAAACCTAGGTTAGACATCTTTCTTAGCCTAGATATGTATCATGTATTTCTTAATTTCCTTTTTTAATTACTTATGTTCATAGTGTGTATACAGCCAGGTTAGCCTCCTCCCCCTACTCCCCCCTCCTAAGGGGCCCTCCTCACTGGGGAATGTGGGTCATGCATTGTGGCAGTAGCCATGAGTTATGTGTACAAGGCAATGTCTCTGTGCATAATGTCTTTCCGCCCCCTTTTCTGTGAATTTCCCTGAGCCATGTTCATCTTAGGTCTATGTCAGTGACGAGGTCTTGGGAGCCTTTGTGTCTGTGGATATCTGGTTTGGTAGGAGTTGAGTGTTCTCTCTGTCTATGCTCTTCACCCTTGTGCTGGTGCCAGGTTCACTAAGAAGGAAGCACTTTTGTTCATTTCCCCAGTTACTCATGGTTTTAGCTGGGGCCCTGGTGAGGTGCCATGGGTTTGGCATCCATCTGAAAAAGAGAAGAAAATTCTCCAACAGAGAGCGAGGTCAGCACCAGATAAATGGGATGACCATTATTATTTTAGAGAGAATTTAATAGGTGTAGGCCCTCTTGTAGTCCAAGATTGGTGGAGGCTTGATATTAGAGAGCAGGCTGGTTTTTGGATATGGTTCTGACTTATTCCCCAGTTCCAGCTATGGGTTCTGTTCCACTGAGTGGATCCGTTAACCAAATCAAGAGCACTTGGTTACCCACCATGGCTGTGTGTCACTGTTACACTTGTGTGGGCATCATGTCAGGTTGTTTGCTGTTGTGTAGCTTAGACCTCAAGTTGCTTGGACAGATGTTGTAACTTGATGGGACTTTCTTTTGAGAATGGAAAAGTTTTCTTTGATAATTTTGTTGAATAAGTTCTCCATGCCTTTGGTCTGAATTTCTTCCCCTTCTGGTATCCCCATGATCCCAGTGTTGGGACATTTAAGGATATCCCACAGTTCCCTCATGTTCTGTTCACATACACACACACACACACAAACTGAACTTATTGAAACTTTTGGATTCAGGAAATGTTTCTTCTGTTTTGTCTTCCAGTTCTGAATTTCTATCCTCCTCATGGCTGACTCTATTCTTGAGAGTTTCTATAGAGTTTGGGCTTCTTCAATTAGGTTTGTATTCTCTATTGCTTTTTTATGTATAGTTTCCATCCCTCTATCAAGTTCCCTTTCACATCATTTTCTGATTTTCTTAATGCTTCTTGGTTTTTTTTTTTTTCTATTAGATCTAATCTAGTGAGGATAGCATTCATACAATCATAGGTCTTTTGTTGATTTTCTGGAAGTTCTGCTATTCACTTGGCCAGGGTTGCCTAGCTCGTATCTTCATTTTGGGGTTCTGATTCTATTGCTCCTTCTATGTTTTTATTAGAGATAGCCATTATGGGACTGGGAAATCTTCTTGGATTTACTTGCATTTGATTTTTCATGTTATTCCTTTTGTGCTGTGGTCTGCTCATCACAGTGTAGGGATCTTATTTAATTTAGGAGGAAGCTGCAGTTTACCCTTGAAGTGTCTTCAGTGATTATTCCCTTTTATGTTTGTTTTGATTAGGTTTCTGATGGCAATGGAGTCTGCCTGCCCAGAAGAAAGGAGACCATGAGGCTTTGGTGAGGGCCTGAGGACCTGATGAAGGTGCTTGTTGTTCGGTGGTTCAGGTTATGGGACTATGTGGTCAGGTGGTCCAAGGGGACAGGGGGCAGAGGGGAATGGAACAAAACAGACTGGTGTTGCAGCCTGGGCTGTGGAGGTGGGGAGGATGAGAATGCAAGGTGGTTGTATGATGCTGAGGGGTGAGGGGATGGGGCAGCGGGCCCATTAGGACAGTGTAGCAAGGGTGGATGGGACTGCCAGGTCCTGAGATAAGGCAGGGTGGGGACATGGGACTGCTGTGGTTCAGGTGATGCATGGGGGGGATGAGATTGGTGGTGTTCCCAGTGGGGTGGTGGGAAAAGGGAGGGAGGGGTGAAGAATAGCCTGCTGGCCTGGTTCCACACACAGGGGTGGGAGGAGGACAGCAAGTTTGACAGCATTTGCACATGGAGCTCCATGGTGATGGAAAGCCTAGGGCTGTGGGAATGCTAGCCTTCTGGTCTGGGCCTGTGCATGAGGGCTGGTGGGAGGGTGGCAAGTGGAATGGAATTGGCATGTGGAGCTCTGCAGTGGTGAAGAAGCCTAGGGTGGAGGGAAGGCTAGCCTTCTGGTCTGGTCTAGGTTTTACTCAGATGTACGTATAACTATATTAGTGGTAACCATTGAAGAAAATAAATTATTTTCCATTGAAAGTCAAACATAACTAATCCAAGATTTAATTATACAAGATTTTGAAATAGTTGGTCTCTAAATTCATTGATACATTATTACCTTATAGTTATTATAATGATTTTTAATAGGGTGATTTGTTTAAATTTTGAGAAATCAGTCTCAAGGATGTGATAAAAAGAGAAGGGAAAATATTCAACCTTGTACATAGAGTATTTCTGATGAATGATAAATAGGTGAATGAATTTAATAATATTTATGTAATTAAGTCCTAACAAATAATATTTTGGTGGCTAGCAAAATACTTTTAGCTTATTTATTATATAAACCACAGACTTAAATTATTTTAATTATATTAGTTTATGATGTTTTTGCCTACCATCATAATTTCCTAGGTTTATTTCCTATTTGGTTAGAAAATGATATACAACAAAAAATTGTGAGTTAAGACATTATACGATTTATATTGAAACCTTTACCTATCTGACCCCCCCCAAAATACTTGGTAATTTAATATTTCTATTTATTAAAATTATTCATACTTGGCTGAGAAACCTATTTATGTTACAGCTTGTCATTGCTGCCTTCTGACTTCTTAAATTCTACAGGATTCTTTTTTTTAATTATTAAAATTTAGCTTTTAATGAATAATGTTTATTGTGTATAAATAATTATACATATGAGCTAGTTTACATCTAAATCTAATAGCTATACTTTTCAAAATATTAAGGAAAGAAATGTTAAGTCAAAGCTTTAAAACTATATGTTCAACATTAAATATAACCTTGTTCCCTTTTTGTTATTAGAAGAATACTGATAATAAAGGAAATAAAAAGAAATCTTTGATAGTAAAGCATGGTTAAATTTTTCTGAGGAGAACTCACCTCCTTGTCCTCAGTCACAGAAGGAATTGGTAAAAGCTTAGAAGGATAGAAAAGTCTTGAGTAGTGACATGCTATCTGATAATAAAGTGAAATCTATAGATATCCCTCTGACAAATTATATTTTTCAGCAGTGCTGAATATTTAATAAAATTGTTAAACATAGAAAAGGAAAAAGATTTAAATTTCTTAAAAGTTCAACAAAATGAAAACATTTCATTATGTAAAGAAATGCAATAGTACATGTAAATTTTTTTACTTGTACATTAAATAAAAACGGCGTGTGACTTGTATTTCATTGCATTGCCTATGGATGACAATCAGAAATATTGTCTTAAAATTTCCCCCTGAAGTCCATAATGATAATTAATCATTCTACATGCAACTTCAGTTTCTTACAAAGAGTACCAAGAAAATAAACCATTAAAAATCCCCATGAAGCCACTATTAAAAACGGTTATTAGTAAGCTTTTTCTTGGTGCCTTTGAAAATCATCTCAGTGAATAAACCATTTTTATGCCTGGCAGTCAAGCTATTGACTGTCCATTGGCCATTGCTGCATTCAATTTCTTAAAGCAACATTCATTATTTCCAATGAATTTCTGTGCTGATCCTACAGTGCTCATGGTACCACTACCTTCCATAGGTCTCAGTGGGGCTGGCAAATGCTCTCCTCAAGTCTGAGGCCCAGTGAATGCAGAGCCATTCAGCATTGGATGGCCTCTTCCTTGCACCTGACAATTGAGAGTGCACATTAATTAGGGTGATGAGAGTGATAGGAGCATTGCTTTTCTGCAGGCAACAATCTCTCCTGAGAGACTATATTTCCACAGTGCTCTAAATGGGGAAATCCTATATCTAAAACACTCATCCAATGTCCACTGTGTCATCGTCATTGCTTTCCTGTTGGCCAAAACATACTGGATGTTCAGAGTCAGCATGGGTGCACGTCTGGAGGAAAAGGTAGACGGAAGAAGTGTATAAGGTATAGTGACCTGTGGGAAATTTCATGTTTTTAAATTGCTCTGATTTGTCCTGAAAATGGTCATGATTTCAAGGCTTTGGCAAATAACTGGACCTACCCAGCAGACAAGGAGTGTGAGGACTTATCTGTGATTACAGAGACTGAAACTGCTATGAACAATGAAGCCAGCATTACTGGGTCTTTTCCAGAGCTGGTGACAAACTGATGTTTTCCTTCAAAACTTGTTTGCATCTCCATGTTGGCTCCACTGTAAACATTTATAAGCTATTAAGTGTCTGAGTGATTTGAAGCCCAAATTGGTACAACAGGCTAGAAAATCAGTGCCAATGGGCTAAGAACTAATAACCAGCTGCTGGGATATGGCTAAGCTATGACTTCTGAATATCTGAAAGCATTTTCAAAATTGGCTTTAAAATAAAAGGAAGCATCTGTGAAGATGGCATTTACACAATTAATAATGTCATAAATTACTACTTTTTATCTTTGGAAAATGTTTACTATGATTCAATACCAATACTCAATAAAATGACATCTAGCATGGAAGAACATGTATCAAATACCACAATCACTTATAAATGTTTAATGGCTCAGATGTTTTGGATGTTTAATTATGCAATTTCTTTATATATCATTTGTATAATGGCAATATTGTAGTACCAACTTACTAGGATAATTACAAGAAATACATGAAGAATATTTATGACATTTTAAAACTGAAAATGCCACATACCTTCTGTTCCACTGGAATTAGATTGGATCCTTCTTAACAAATAATATATTATCAAGTAATATGATAATGAACTTTCTTCAATAGCCAAAATACATTAAGGACATGAAGGCATTATGAGATTTGTCACCGCTCACTGTACTAAATAATGTGTAATGCCACTCTGTATAATGTCTCTATGTGGTAAGAGACAGATTTTCTCAAAATTATGTTAAAATTTCTAGGAGATTCTAATTCTAAATTGAGTAACAACAGAAGTATGTAGCATATAAAAGTCAAGTCCATAATGAGTACATAGTGGAAGCTAAGTTTGTATTATGAAAATTATACATTCTTAAACACAAACTAGAAAGCAGGCACTTGTGGTATTTTTATTACTTACTACTATTTAACATTTCTGATGTAGTACATCAGAATATATGTTTAGCTTTAAACTTTGAAATATTTGCTCCCAAATACCTTCTGCAGAATATTGAAAGAATGTATACTTTACACTTTTCACTAAAATCTAAGTACTAGGTACACTTTATGGATAAACCTTAGGAGCTATTTGAGGGAATAATTTGTGTGCATATTAAAAGTATTGATAGACCTGAAATAAAATAGTGTCTTCAAAAAAATATTGTGTATAAGGGTGCATTTCACATCTTATTTTAGATATTCTAAAATCAACTTTTAGTGACTATAATTCTTCTTAGAGTCCCACAAATGCCCATTCAGTAAGTCCTCACAGTACATTTTTGAAGTAGAATGTTAATATTATCTTGATTTTGCAGGGGAAAATTATTTTGCCAAAAATCACAGAGTGTCTTGCTTAGTGGTTAAGGCACTTGCTTGCAAAGCCAAAAGACCCAGGCTGGATTCCAAGGACCCAAGTAAGCTAGATGCACAATATGGTGCATGTGTCTGAAGTTCATTTGCAACATCTGGAGACCCTGGCACACCCATTCTCTCTCTCTTTCTCTCTCTCCCTCTCTCAAATAGATAAAAAAATGTAAAAAGCTAACTTTGAGCTATTTATAAAAAACATTTTTAACTTGAAAATTAATTAGTTTATCTGGAAGAATGTCCATTGTTCTTGAAGTGCAAGTCTGAAATACCTTTGTAGAAACTCAGGCTATTGAGCTTAAGTTTTTTTCTATATAAGAGAATTTAAAATTGTTTTACTTTTACATAAGTTTTAATATATTAAAGAAGAACTTTTGTTTAAATTTTGTTTAAATTTTCTAGCTGTTTCAGCTAATAAGGTATGCTCAATATTTTATATATCATTTCTAGAAGTAATAAAAATATATTTAATGTTTAGGCAGATAATCTTTCTCAATCACTATTGACTCCAATGCATAAGTCTATTTTCCATATATTTGAAAATGATTAATGCTTTACATTATCTCACACCCTCCATGTTGCAGACAACAGACCAGAATTGGATTCACCACGGTTTATCCCATGGAATTCCTGTTGGGGCTTGAAGAAAGAAAGAGCAGGACCAGACAAAGAGAGACAGCCAACTTCAAGGCTAGTCTGACCATTTTTAAGGACTAGAAAGAAGAGATAATGAATAGAAAGCTTCCTATTGCTCTGACTCTCTGAAAGTATCTCTCTGTAGTCAGTAGTAATCTTAGACAGAGATAAGTCAATATAGAGCAGAGAGGGCATGTTTCAGTGTCAGGAAGCCTGCCAGACTTTGTTCTTGTTCTGAAGGCTACAAAGAATCCAGCAGGTAGAGGCAGTTGCAGGCTGTGGATTTCCTACCCTCCTTGCAGGACGGCTCTTTTGAAAGTAGATATTAGCAGTAACTGAACCCTTCCTCAGGCTTGCAGCAATTTTATCAATCTTGCTTTTACTTTTGTTTCCTATTATTTTACTTCTATTCTCTAAATAATGACATAATAAGTAGTCCATATTTTTTAAATTATGAAAATAAAAAAGATAAAATAATTAATGCATATATTATGAAACACATGAGATATTACAGATGATATTAATTAATATGTTATTCCTTGGATTAGTATCATACAACAAATATTTTATTATATTTAACCAAGTACAGAATAAACTTGAATCCTTTTAAGCTATAATCCATTTTACTATGCTAATGACATATTTCACAACATTTCTGATAGAAACAACATTATTAAATGATAAACTGTGTAAGTACATGATTAGAATTAGACATTTCTTTGTATGGATGATCAGTTCAAACTAACTTCTGACTTTAATTGGCTAGACCCTAATTAAATGACTTTATAACACTTCAAAGTAATTAATCTGAGGCTGGAGAGATGGCTCAGCAGTTAAGGTGCTAGTCTGCAAAGCCAAAGGACCCATGTTCAATCCCCCTGGTCCCATGTAAGCCAGATGCATTCATCTGGGGTGCATTCATCAGGAGTTAATTTGCAGTGGCTAGATCCCTGCTGTGCCCATTTCTCTCTCTCTCTCAAATCAATAAAAATTAAATATAAGAAAATATGTAATCAGCTTTGGATTTCTAAGAGTTAATGTGAACATAAAAATAACTCCTGTTAAATTGAACATCATTATCACAAACAGAATGGACAGAGCACAGAATTAACCATGGTTATGCTTTAAACTACTTATAACATGGAAGTGGTGCAGGCAAAATATGTCAACAAATCCTGTCTCTTTTATTTTAAAATATTTCTAGACTGATTGCATTGTTTGATGATTTGATGACCACTTTATAATTAGTATTATGATCAGTTTAATTGACATATGAATCACTATCCCTTTGTCAGTAAACATGTGATACAATCTTATGTAATGAATAACCCAGGAGGAAAAGGACTGGCTGGGTTCCTGAGGCAGGCTTGCTGAATTTAGCCCCACAAAGGTTCTCCTTCACAGACGTGAACACTTTCTCAGACTGGTTAAGATGTTTTGTTGAAGCATTTACAGTCTGTGAATGTTAATAAATGAGAAGTAAAATAAGATATTCTTTCTTTTTTTCCATCATTACACTTTTATAAACCAGCCAAAAAATTACTGTCCTTATAGACTTCTTCATGCTCTTTGAGCTTGTGATACCATTTTCGTTGTTTATTGATATATATTAATGTTTAACTCAAGATTTAAACATATATAATTGGTGAGTACTTTTCTTTTAGAATTGACTTGATGATTCTAAAAATATACATAGAATGAATTTTAGGCAATGAAAAGCAGTGTAAAATTGATATATGAGTATTATGTAATATGTAAAACTTAAAATATGTTGAGTCAAAGTATTAGCTTTTATTAAAAACACAAACTAATATCATGGATTAAAGCTGTACAAATGCTCTTTATATCATAGTATAACAATAAGCAGTTAAATTTTAAAAAATCCCAAAGCACTTCATAAAGTTAACCATTTGTAGTTCTTCCTCTGAGGACTCTGTAATCAGTTCTGTGCCCCACATTTGGACTGGGTTGTTTGATTTTATATCTTGGTATATATGATACATTAATTCAAAGGGTGTTCTCACACTGGCCGTCACTACACCTCCCTATAGTGATCATAACAAGCTGATAGGAAAGAAAAATGTACTTCTCTTTGAAAGTTCTGTACAAGATAAAATAGTTCTGAAGTCAGCTGGAATACAGATATGTAAGGAATATTCTTTTTCTGCAAGTTTGCTGATGCATAAGATGGCATAAATTTATGAAGTAAAATCTAGTGACACTCTTGGTACACACATGAACTTTTATAAGTGTTTATGCTAAAGCTCTTTGTCCTTGTTTCAATCTTGTAAGAGAAGTGAGTGATATCAAAGAAAACACACTGAGACGATTTTAAACATGCTGATGTAAAGTGAGCATGTGGCGATTTAGGAGCAAAGAAAAGCTATTGAGTAAAGATGGCATCAAAATGAGAGTAAATTTAATGTACCAGAAAGAATTGAAATTTTCTGTAACTAGTTGCTCTAAGTAACCATGTCTGAACCTAGGCCTGAACTTGTTACATAAAATCTACTTATAATTCTCAAAAATTTGGGTATAATTAGCTTTGTTGTAACACAAAAGAAACTTTCCTCCCAGTAGTGTAATACTCTGGCTTCCTATTTCAGACATGAGTTTATTGGGACAGTGGGGTATAGAGGAAATCATCTTAATGACCATTGTGTTCAACTGTCTAGGTTGCTGTAAGACTATGCACTATCCAACAACAGTGAAGTTTATATTAGGACAGGGAGTATACCAAGCCTGACCAAAAAAAAAAATAGTCAAGAAAATAATGCCATTTTTACAAGAAAAAGGTTATATTTTCTAAGCAAAAAAAAAAAAATATATATATACTGACCCATAATCAGTCTAAATTATTTTATTCTCAACTACAATTTATATAAAAATTGACCTGACTAAAATAAGTTTGTATACCATTGTTTTTAGGGTTTTCCTTTATATGGGTATTATAAAACCAAAGTTAAGATATATGTCTGAATTGGTTAAACAAGCAAATTTGATATCGATCCATATTTTCTTGTATGCTCAGTTCATTCTGACAACTAAAAACAATTTTAAGATATGAGTTATGACAGTAGCCTTTGACAGAGTAAAAGGAATTAAGTCTTTATCACCACAGATTTAAGCACTTAACCCAGAACCCTGGAGAGAAGATTACAGCTTGTGTGGGGAAACAGTAAGTGCTTGCACGACATAGATATTGCTGAGAAACAATTTTTGAGGAAGAAAGTTATACAGTATACCTTTATAACTGATACTAAAAGTCAAAATTATGGCTGCTATACTTTTGGAGCTAAAATATTGTGGACTAGGAACTGATCAATAGTACACTTCAAACAGAATAAAATGTGAGTATGGCAATATTTTACTACTACTATTTTGTAAGAACAAATTACTCTGTATATCTGGTACTTATGGAAGGAAAAAATATACAGATTGTAAAATGTCCTTTGCATGGGAATATATTCATAATCAAGTTTTTGCTTGACTTCAGATTTTACCATCTTAACTACTGGAAGTGAAGAAAACAAGTAATCAAAATGTTCTTACATTGTCCTCAAATACTTTCCTTCAACTTGATTTCTATTGACCTAAAGTGAAAATAAAGAGTACATTTGTAAAGAATGGGAAATTCACTTTCCATAGATTACTCTGATTGAATAAACATCTCTAAGCAATGTATTGCTTTACTCTGGGATCCTTTGACGAAGATGGAAAAAAATACACATTTCCGAGGGTGCATGCCCTGTTTTGTTAGTTATATAATAGAGACTTTGTACAGCAGGAGCTCCATTTTATGATTCTCTCATGAAATGGACAAACACTTCCAGAAGATCCCACTTAGAAAGAAGTGAAGAAAATTCATGAACAGCTTTAAAAAGGTATAAATCATGGTGAAATACCTAAGGATATGTCCTGTATATCATAAAAGAAGTTACAGTAATTATAAAAAGGGTAATATTTAAAATTATATAATATGTAGCAATATAAATGTTTTATAGTATGTGTATTTATCCTTTATGTGACAGATAAAGTAATTAACAGTTCTAAGTTTATATTCTGTAGAAAAGACTATACTACAAAATGTATTTTCTTAGTAGTGATCAAACTAACCATATCTGAGTTGTATTAGTACTATGCAATTTTTAAATTGAAGTGAAATAAGGATGGAGAGAAGAATGCAGTTAAGGCACTTTTCTGAGAAGCCTGAAGACCCAGGTTTGATTCCCCAGCACTGACATAGGGAGATGAACAAGAAGTGCATGCATTTGGAGTTTGTTTGCAGTGGCTGGAGGCCCTGACATGTACATTTTCTCACTCTGTGTCTCTCTTCTCTCTCCTTTCTCTCTATCTCTCAAATAAATAAATCATTTAAAAATGAGGTGAAATACATAAAGGAATGAAATAGCTTACTTTAGGTTACAGTACAGGGCAAAGCCAAAATTCTCTAAACCATAGATATATGTGTGCTTTTAAAAGTTCTATAACCATGAGCAACATCCATAACACTGTTATCAATGTCTGGGAAATAGCAGTCAAGGACTAGAAATGGATAAGATCTAAAAAGTCAATTGGTTTCTATCACAGTGTTGCACCCCTGAGAGAATGATCACAGAAAAAAAAAAATTCTCTTAGCTGAAACAGGGCTCTCCACAGCATGCTCCCAGACAAACTAATTGAGCAGTCCATATGTTGGAGAGAACTGAGTGTTTTCAGTGTCCTATCTTAATCTACACTATTTCAAGTGGGCAAGCATATTAAAAATAATGTTATGAATAAAAGCAAAGCAAATGCAAAGTTATCCAGCTTTCTGCTCTTTTCCTCTGTCCTGTCATCTTACATTCCCATTTCTGGATTTGAAGAAATTAAAAATGCTTTCAGGGTTGTAGGGGTGGCTTAGCAGTTAAGGCCTTTGTCTGCAAAGCCAAAGGACCTCAGTTAGACTCTCAGGACCCATGTAAGCCAGATGCACAAGGTGGCACATGCATCTGGTGTTTGTTTGCAGTGGCTGGAGGCCTGGCACACCCATTCTCTCTCTCCCTCTCTCTCTCTTTCTTTCTCTCTTTAATAAATAAATAAAAATAAAATACTTTTGAATATGCTTTCAGACAGAACTGAGACAGCTAAGACTAGAACACACCACACTTCACACTCATTTAAAACACTTATCCATAAATCAATTAAATAGTAGAACCACAGTGAATTAAAACAATGGACAAGCTCTAAGAAGATAATCTAACACTGTTGAATTTAAACCAGTTTTCAAATTACATCAATTCTGCAAGTCCATACAGAAAATATTGTATGAAATAAAAACAAATATCATCAACTGAGTAATTTCTTCTTAAAAATATAGTGTTTTTAATGAATAAACTAGGTTAAGTTAAAAAAAATCAAGCCAACAGAATATGAGGGAATTGTGGGCTACCCTAAGACAACGAAACATTTGGATCATTGGTATACCAGAAAAAGAGGAAATCCAGGCCAGAGGCATAGATAATATATTTAACAAAATTATTGAAGAAAATTTTTCTGAAACTCCCTAAAGAGAGGCCCATCCAAATACAAAAAGCCCCCAGAACACCAAACACACAGGACCAAAGATGCAGCTCTCCAAAGCACATCATGGCTAAAAGTCTTAACAATGAAAATGAAGAAAGAGTGCTAAAAGCAGAATGAGAAACAACTGACTACATATAAAGGCAATACCATCAGAATTACCTCAGATTTCTCAGTGGAAACCCTGATAGCCAGAAAGGCCTGGAATGGAACACTTAAAAGTCTAACAAACTATTGCTTCCAATCCAAGCTAGTCTACCCAGCAAAAGTATCCCTCATAATAGATGGTAAAACTTTCCATGAAAAAATTCAACTCAATGAATATATGAACACAAAGCCAAACCTACCGAGACTGCTTAAGGTAATACACCATACAGAAGACCAAACAACCAATCTCAAGAGCCAACAAGAAGATCACAATAACCAAAAATAGACAAGGCTCAAAAAAAAAAAAAAAAAAAAAAAAAGGTGAGGCTCTAAAAAGTATAAAACAAAAGAAGAACCAAACCTAATAAAGCACCTCATTTTGACAGGGATTAAATCAAACCTCACAGTTATAACCTTAAATATTAATGGTGTTAACTCACCCATCAAAAGACACAAGTTATCAGGGTGGAAAAAAAAATGGACCCTTTAATTTGCTATACTCAAGAAACCTAATTCAGCACTAATGATAGACACTTCTTCAAGATGAAAAGATGGAAAATGATATTCCAGGCAAATGGAGATAAAATACAAGTGGGCATTGCTATATTAATATCTGATAAAATGTACTTAAAAATCAAAAGTAATTAAAAAGGAAAAAGATGGCCAGTTGTTACTCATCAAGGAAATGATCCAACATGAGAACATCACAATCATAAATCTGTATGTGCCAAACACAGGTGCACAACAGTTTACTAAACAAAACCTACTTGACAACAAAACAGAAAACACCAGTGACTTCAATACTCCACTATTGTCAACACACAGATTATTCAAGAGAATCAACATCAACAGGGAAATAATAGAGCTCAATACCACCATAGATAAACTGGACCTAACAGATATCTGCAGAACTTTCCACCCCAACTCTACAGAATACACATTGTTCTTAGCAGCTCATGAAACTTTCTCCAAAATAGATCATATATTAGGCCATAAAGTGTGCCTCCATAATTTCAGGAAAATTGAAGTAAGTTCCTGTGTCATATCAGATCATAATGCTTTAAAGCTAGAAATCAACAACAGTCACATTATGAACTCCACCAGCTACAGGAAGACTAAACAATACACTTTCAAACAATGAATGGGTTGTGTAAGAAATCAAAATATGAATTGTAAAATTCCTAGAATTGAATGATAATAAATACACATCCTACCAAAACTTATGGAACACAATGAAGGCAGTTTTAAACAGCAAATTTGTAGCACTAAATTCTTTCATTAGAAAGACAAAGACTTTCCAAATTAATAACCTAACTATAAACCCAAAGGCATTGGAAAAACAAGAATAATCCAACCCTAAGAGCTCCAGAGAGAAAGAAATAATAATGATCAGAGCAGAAATTAATGAATTGGAAACTAAGAAAACAATTTTAAAAATCAATTAAACGAAAAGCTGATTCTTTGAAAAAAATAAACAAGATTGATAAATGCCTGGCAAATTTGATCAAGCAAAAAAATAGAAGACTTAAATTAACAAAATCAGAAATGAAAAATGAGAGGTCACAATAGACATCAATGAAATTGGAAGAACATCAGGACATACTTCCAAAGCCTCTACTCTACAAAATTGGATAATGTAGAAGAAATGGATAAATTCCTAGACATATACCACCTACCAAAACTAATCTCAGAGCAGATTAATCTCCTAAAAATCTGTCACATCCATAGAGCTTGACAAAGTAATTAAAAATCTCCCCCAAAAGAAAACTATATGACCAGGTGGCTTCTCAGTTGAAGTTTATCAAACCTGAAATTGAAGAACTGAAACCAATTTTTCTTACAGTGTTTCAGATAATCAGAGACCAGGAAATCCTCCTCACTCCTTTTATGAAGCTAACCTCACCCTGATACCAAAACCAGACAGAGATGCAACAAGAAAATAAAACTGTAGGCCTATATCACTGATGAATTTAGATACAAAGATCCTGAACAAAATCCTTGCAAACTGAATTCAACAATACCTCAAAACTATTATCAACCTTGGTCAACTAAGCTTTATCCAAGGGATGCATGGATGGTTCAATATAAGGATATGGTCAACATAATACATCAAATAAATAAACTTAACTCTAAAAACCACATGATCATCTCAGTTGATGAAGAGAAGGACTTTGACAAAATACAACACCACTTAATTATCAAAAAGGTCAAAAGAATAGGCATGGAGGGTTTCTATCTCAACAAAATAAAGGCTATATATAAAGCACCTAAAGCCTAAATAATACTTAATGGGGAAAGATTTATGGAGATACCATGGAGATTGGGAATAAGATAGGGGTGCCCACTCTTGAACATAGAACTAAAAGTATTAGCACAAGCAAAATACAGGAAAAAGAAATAAAAGGGATCCAAATTGGAAAAGAAGTCAAGTTATGTCTATTTGCAGATGACATGAACCTATACATAAGTGACCCTAGAAAGTCTCCATCTCAAAACCTCTAGAGGTGATTAATTCCTTCAGTTAAAGTGGCAGTCTACAAAATCAATGGACATTTAATATTCTCCTGTTTCTCTCTCTCTCTCTCTCTCTTTTATATTACCTATCATTTTCTTCCTTCTTTTTCCTGTAACTCCTATTACCAGCATGCAGTTAACTTTCACAATGAGCTGTTGATCAGAGAGACCAATAAGATTTCCCAAAAGAAGACAGATTTCTGCCAGGCTTGGTGGCACAAGCCTTTAATCCCAGCATTTGGGATGCAGAAGTAAGAGGACTGCAGTGAGTTTGAGGTCACCCTGAGACTACATAGTGAATTGCAGGTCAGCCTGGGCTAGAGTGAGACCCTACCTCGAAAAACTAAAAAAAAAAAAAAAAAAAAAAAGAAGACAGATTTCTGTCAGAGTACTTGGTGACCTACCAAAGGGTAATGGTAAGACCCTACTGCCAAAGGCAACACATGCTTGCTGTTGGGATGGAACATGGAGTGACCTGGCTGGAATCTGGAAGAGAGTCAATCCCCAGACAGTTCACTTGTCTAGTGCCAGAAGGTGCTACATGAGTGACTTGGGGAAAATGACCAACATTTGTCCCAGCAACTTATGGTCTAAGGTATTTAGCAAACAACCTGATATGATACTCACACAAGTGCAATAGTGGCACAAAGCCACAGTGGGTAAACAACTGGTCATTGGGGACATAACAGATTCACTTAGTGGAACAGAACTCACAGCTGGAACTGGGAAACAAGTCAGAATCATATCCAAAAAATGAGTGTGCTTGCCAGTATAGGCTCCCACAAATCATGGGCTATAAGAGAGCCTATATTTATAAAATTCTCTCTAAAATAATAATGGTTATCCCATTTATCCAGTGCTGACTTCTCTCTCCACTGGAGAATTTGCTTCTCTTTTTCAGGTGGATGCCAGACCTGAGGAAAGGATCAGCCTATCACACTCTGCCAGGGGCCCAACTGAAACCATAGAGTAAATAAGAAAATGTGCAAGAGTGCAGCTTTCTTGGTGAACCTGATACCACTACAAGGGCAAGGAGATAGACACAAAGAACACTCAACTCCTACGAAAGCAGATAGCCAGAGACACAGAGGCTTCCAAGACCTCATCACTGAAGTAGACCTAAAACAAACCCAACATGGCTCAGGGAAATTCATGGAAGAGGGGGCAGAAAGATTGTTAGAGACACTAGCTGGGTCATTATGCACAGAGACATTGCCTCTTACACATAACTGATGGCTATCCCCATAATGCATGATACACATCCCTCAATGAGGAGGGTCCCTTTGGAGGGGGGAGGACAGGGAGGAGTCTATTGATGGCACCAACATGAATGTATTCACATTATGTGCATAACTAATAAAAAATCATTAGCCTTTCTAAATGCAAAGGACAAATATACAGAGAAAGAAAACACTGAGGCTATCCCATTTTTAATAGCAACAAATAGTTTAAGTAACTTGGAATAACACTACACAAGGATGTGAAAGATCTATGTAATGAAAACATTAAAAAAATTCAAGAAATAAATAGAGGAGGACTTTAGGAGATGGAAAGACCTCCCATGCTCCTGGATAGGTACAAATAATATTGTATAAATGGCAATTCTACTGAAATATCAATAAATCACCAGAATCATTTTTCATAGATATTGAAAAAAAGATGTCAAAATTCATATGCAATGGCAGCAGGCCTCAGATATCCAAACATATCCTCAATAAAAATAAATAAATAAATGAATGAATAAATAAATATATAAATAAATAAATAAACCACCTATGGAGGTGTCACCACACATGATCTAAAACTATATTTAAAAGATAAAGTAAAACAAAAACAACAACAACAACAAAAAACCAGCATGGTACTGACATAAGAACAGAAACATAGACCAAAGGAACAGAATTGAAGACTCAAGCCATAGGTCCAGTAACTACAACTACTTGATCTTTGACAAAGGTGCCAAAAATGTAGCCTGGAGAAAATACAGCATCTTTAAAAAACTGTGTTGGTCAAATTGGATGACTGTTTGTAGAAAAATGAATCTAGATCCACTCATTTCTCCAAACACAAAAATCAAGTCCAAATGGACTAAAGACCTCAATATAAGACCTGAAACCCTTCTCCTACTGGAAGAAAAAATAGGAGGCACTATCCACAATATAGGAGTGGTGAAAGACATCCTGAACAAAACCCAGCAGACCAGGAAATTAAACAATAACTCAACCAATGGGATCTCATGGAGCTGAAAACATTTTTCAAAGACAATTATAGCATAAGCAAAGCCAATATATTACCCACTTAATGGGAGAACATCTTCCCCATTTATACCACTGATAGAAGCCTAATGTCGAGAATCTATAGAGAACTAAAAAAACAAAAAACAAAAAAAAACAAAAAAAACTAAACAATTTAAAAAAATCAAACAACCCAATCCAAATGTGGGGCACAGAACTGATTACAGAGTCCTCAGATGAAGAACTACAAATGGTTAACACACACTTAGGAAAATGTTCAATAACCCTAACCATTAGGGAAATGCAAATTACAAAAACCATGAAATTTCACCTTACTTCAGTAAGGATGGCAATCATTAGAACTGTAACAATGACAAATGTTGGTGAGGGTGAGGATGTGGGGAAAGTGGAACCCTCATCCACTGTTGGTAGGAATGTAAACTTGTACAATAACTATGGAAATCATTTTGGAAATTCCTGAACAGGAAGGACATAGAGCTACCAATAGATGCAGTTATTTCCTTATTGGGCATTTACCCAAATGCTCCATGTATCAATGCAGTGACATTTGCTCAACCATGTTTATAGCTACTCAATTCACTATAGCTAAGAACTGCAATCAACTCAGATGCCCATCATTGGAGGAATGGATAATGATGTTGTGGTAAATTTCCACAATGAAATTCTACTCAGCACTAAGAAAAAATGATACAATGAAATTTGTACAAAAATGGACAGACTTGGAGCAGATCATAGTCAGCGAACTCACACAATCACAGAAAGACAAATGCCACATGGCACTTATCTATGGTTCCTAACCTGGACCTGCTCGAGTTGCTGTCATAACTTATAGACCACTCAAGGCCCACACAACAGGGATGGACAGGTTTGGGGGGAAGGGAAGGAGTCAGGGAAATACAAACATAAAATTTAATCCAAAATGAGCTGATACCATAGAAACCTTTATCCTTGGATGTTGGGGTCGCTCCTAGGTCCAGCCCAGGAGGGACCGTAGGGTCTCTGCCAGGTAGGGGGGTGAGAAGCGCAGAGTCACACAGACTTTGGGAGTTGGGTGGAAGCAGTCAGAGGGTGAGCTGCTGCAAACTCGTTTATTCAAGGAAGTGTAGGGGTTTTAAGGGTTTTGCTGGCCAATCGTTGTATGGGGTAGTTCCCTTCTTGTGACCAATGACAGCCTGTCTCCAGGCAGATAATCTCTCAGCATGTTGCTTGCTAGCATGGGACTTCAGCTGTTGTCATGCCAGGCCTGAGCAGGATGCCACTTCTAGAGAAGCCACTTCCTGGTTTCTTTTAGCAGGCAGTCTGGCTAGGGCCTGACCTGCATTGTGCCATACACTTGGAGATAGCCTGAAAGATATAACCCTCAAAAAGAGTAAGGGGGGAGCACCTGAAAAGTAGGGTCCTGGTGAGGGTGGGATAAAGCCTAAGCTAAAACAACATTTTTTTTTCCGGTTTCTGACCTATAACTCCCAGCACCAGCGATTGGTTTCTCCCCACATTGAGTTGTTGATTGGGGAGACCTATGAGGTCCCCAAATCAAGACAGCTTTCTGTCAAAGCACTTGATTACCTGCCCAAGGCAAAAGCTAAGACCCTATTGCTGAAGACACCATATGCTGCTAACACAGAACACAGAGAGACCTGGATGGAATCCAGAAGAAAGCCAATCCCCAGATGGTTACCCTGTCTAGTCCTGAAAATGCTACATGAGCTGCTGGGGGAAAATGGTCAAAAACAGTCTGAGCAACCAGAGGTCTAAGCTACTCACATGCAAACACCCTGACATGCCAGAGCAATAGTTGCACACAGCTACAGTGGATAACCAATAGCTTCTGATTGCCTAAGAGATCTGCTCAGTGTAAAGAAACCCATATCTGAAATTGGGAATCGATAAAAATCCTATGGAGACAAAGATTATATTCTCCAGTGCCAAGAGCTCACTAGTCTTTGGCTAAAAAGAGGGGTTACATACATCAAATCCCCCCTAAATTAAGAATGCTTATCTCATTCAAACTATAATGACTTCACTTTCCACTGGAGATAAACTAACACTCACATCAGCCAAGCCACAGCTGAATTCATAGAGGAATTGGGGAGATGAGCAGGAGTGCCACTTCCATGCTGTACCTGATAATCAGCATGTGGATGTAGGAGACAGATCCTGAGGATATTCTGCACCTACCAAAGCAGAGATTCAGAGGCTCCTAAGAGCTCATCACTGAGGCTAGACTGAAAACTCACCTCAGGGAATTTTGTGGCAGAGGGGGAAGAAAGATTGTAAGTTCAATGGTTGAGACATCATGCCCCAAGGCATTCCACCCCCCAAAATAACTGATTACTGCTCCCACAATGCATAAAGTACAACCTCATGGGGAATACCTATAACCCCACTGAGGAACATCACCAAAAGAATGGGTGCAGGAATGAGCTAAAAGAGTACCAACACATGTTGTATTTATAAGAAACATCTTGTTAATAATAATAATAATTAACCTAACATAATATATGAACTGTAACCAAAAGTAAATTAATGATTTTATTTGTATTTATCTTATTGCTTGTATTTTATTTTTTAAAAACACGTATTTATTTATTTGATGAGAGATAGAGTGAATGAGAAGGAATGCCAGGGTCTCTCTCTAGCCACTGCAAATGAATTCCAGACATGTGCTACCTTGTGCATCTGGCTTTATGTGGGTACCAGAGAATCAAACTTTGGTCCTTTAGCTTTGCCTACAAGTGCCTTAACCACTAAGTCATCTCTCCAGCCCCAATTGTACTTTATTTTCGTATTTTGTTCCCTTCTTGTTATGTATTACTTCTTCACCTAGCATCTCACATGACCTCTGATACATACCCCAGATTGTTTTCCTAATATACATATATGACTTTATGTGCAGTTTGTAAGATTTTATATTCTCGTGAAATTAAAATATACTCTATACACTCTAGTATTATTGTGCTAGGTTTTTATAATATTTTAATGTAGACAGTTTCAAACCAACCCCATTTTATTTTCATCTGTCATTCTTGAATTACTTTTGATTTTATAAAATGTACCAAACTTTTTTGGTGGAATTTGGCTAGATACTTAATAGTAAACTTTATATGGAAGACTAAATCCATGAATATCCACAATCCTTTTGAAGAAGACGGGCTGAGACCGTCTCTGCACTGCAATGATCATTAGAACTGCAGGATACTATGGCACAAGATGACCACAAATATAGGCAGATTATCCAAAGACCTTCATAGACAGTGACCTGAAACATGTGACAGAGATGATGTCACAGAGTAGTGAGTTCAAGACCAGCTGTGGATTACAGAGCTAGTTCCATGTCAGTCTTGGCTAGAATGAGATCCTATGTCAAAAATAAGCAAACAAATCTATTAAAGAGGGCTGGAGAGATGGCTTAGAAGTTAAGGCACTTGCCTGCAAAGACAAAGGAACCAGGTTTCATTCCCCAGGATCCATGTAAAGTCAGATACTCAAGATGCCACATGTGTCTGGAGTTCATTTGTAGTGGCTGGAGGCCCTGGCATGATCATTCTCTTTTTTCTCTCTTTCAAATAAACAAATAAAACTAAAAATATTTTTAAAGAATCAAAAATGCAAATAAGCATCTTGATAATAACAATAAACCTAAAAATAGATGAGCTGCAACAAAAAGTTAATTGATTATTTTATTTATATTTATATTGAGTGTATTTTATTTTGTAAAAATATCCATTTATTTATCTGATGAGAGATAGAGCAAATGAGAAGGAATGCTAGGGTTTCTAGTGTCTGTAGCCATTGCAAATGAACTCCAGGCATGGTGGTTTGATTCAGGTGTCCCCCATAAACTTAGATGTTCTGAATGCTAGATTCCCAGCTAATGGAGATTTAGGAATTAATGCATCTTGGAAACAGTGTATTGTTGAGAGTGGGCTTATGGGTATTATAGCCAGTTTCCCCTTGCCAGTGTTTGGCACACTCTCCTGTTGCTGTTGTCCACCTGATGTTGGCCAGGGGGTAATGTCCATCCTCTGCTCATGCCATAGTTTTCCCCTGCCATTGTGGAGCTTCCCCTAGACTCTATAAGCCAAAATAAAGCTTCCCCCCACTGCCCAAAATCTGCTCTTGGTTGGGTGATTTATGCCAGCAATGTGAACATGACTTTAATAAAATCAGTTAGGATAATTATTTTTAACATAGATAATTCGCTAAAACAGAAAGAAATTGACATTGTTTTCAAGAATGTCTGGTATGAAGATATCTTATCAACTGATATTTATAAATGTAATTTGATAAAATTATTCTGAAAAAATCATAATTTTCTTAAGTAGAATAATCAAGTTTAAATTACATCTACTCCTAAGCATATAGTCAACTGATTCTTACTGTATAACACAATCAGTAAAAAAATATTCAAATAATAACATGTATACCAAGTAATAATCTATTCTAAATGCCACAAAGTCCATAATATGAAAATATATAAATCAGATATAAAAGGTTCACAAGCAAAACATTAGACAGTACAGAATTTAATAATAAAAACTAGAGTCATATTAATTTTAACAGTATTCACTGAAAAATTTATTTCACAAAGATTCCATACAATATGGTACATTTTTTCACAACACTGAATACAAACATAGGCACAGGCCTGTAGACAGAGCATTTTTCAAATCAGATAAAAGATACTAAATTTGGGAAGTCCCATTAGCTAGTGCATGGAGTGGCACACTCTGAACAGAGTTGTCTGTAATTCTCCAAAAGGGCGTTTTGACATCATCACATCTGCTAACTACTGGAAAAGAATTCATTTGAATCAACTTTCCTTTCCAAAATCTAGCCTATGTGGCATGCAGTGGCAACCCTGACTAGAGAGAAATGATTTTGACAGAGACCAGGCAGCCTAAGTGAAGAGCCATCAACTTCCAGGAGGTGAACACAGTAGGGGAAGAGGCCAGCCACCAGCTTTATGGGTGGTTGTGAGCCAGGAAAGAAGGGCCTTCCCTCCCCTGGATGTGGTCAAAACAAACATGCAGATCCATAGCAAAACCTCTGGAACCAACCTGCAAACCGCAAGGCTATTTACAAAGCATACATGTTGACACCTGAGTACCGATATGCATCTCTGGCTTCCCTGATAGTCCAAGAGCAAATGTCCTTTCTTTCCCTAGAAAGACTGTAGCTTGAGAACATCCAATGTTGCCCCATGGTAGAGTGTGGTAGTTTGGATATATGTCCCCCAATATATTCAGTGTTTTACTTTATAGTTTGCATCTGCAATCACCTTGCTAGAGGCAAGGTCACTGGGGGCCCCCGGTCTTAAGGTATGGTGATGGTTTGAGAGTCCATTGTAAAGATATGCAAATGTGCCTAGCAGGAGTTCCTGAAGTGTGCTGTGTGACCTTTTGGCTGTAGATTTTGCTCTGTGTGCTGTGGTGGCTGGTTGGCTTTTGCTCTCTCTGCTTGGCCCTGTGAAGGCCAGTTGCTTCTCCTGCCTTTATGGAACTTCCCCTGGATCTGTAAGCTTCAATAAATAATATCTCTTCCTCCATAACTGTGCCTGGTCTGGAAGTTCATCTCAACGAACCTGAAGCTGTCTGCAACAGTAAAGTGGTACCGAGGAGTGTGGGGTGAGATGAATCTGACCATGTGGATATTCGTCTTTTGGAACCTTTGTTTTAGAGGAATGGGCATGGACTTGGTGCTTGCAACTGAAGGTGCCTTCTGGAGTGGTAAGCCAAGTTTTATGGACTATTCTGATGAGAGTTTGATGACGGCTGATGGTGGTTGAGTTTGCATTGTTTAGTCTCTCATTGCTATTCCTTATACAGTTAAACTCTGTGCCTTTACATGTTGAAAGTATTTAACTTGTTTGATTTTACAGGACTCAGTATCTTAAGTTGATCAACAGAGAACCTTTGAAATTGGACTGAGTACAATTTACAATGTGTGATAGTTATAAATCTATTGGGGCCAGAGCTAAATATATTGGGGGCCAGGGCGGAATGTGGTAGTTTGGATATATGTCCCCAATATATTCAGTGTTTTACTTTATAGTTTGCATCTGCAATCACCTTGCTAGAGGCAAGGTCACTGGGGGCCCCCGGTCTTAAGGTATGGTGATGGTTTGAGAGTCCATTGTAAAGATATGCAAATGTGCCTAGCAGGAGTTCCTGAAGTGTGCTGTGTGACCTTTTGGCTGTAGATTTTGCTCTGTGTGCTGTGGTGGCTGGTTGGCTTTTGCTCTCTCTGCTTGGCCCTGTGAAGGCCAGTTGCTTCTCCTGCCTTTATGGAACTTCCCCTGGATCTGTAAGCTTCAATAAATAATATCCCTTCCTCCATAACTGTGCCTGGTCTGGAAGTTCATCTCAACGAACCTGAAGCTGTCTGCAACATAGAGCATTTCTTTGAAAGCTGGCTTGCATGGTGCCGGGGTTTTTTCCCTCCACCACCGGCAGGTAGAGTGGAAGAGAGAGAGAACCGGGCCAGCCGCTTCTCTCGAGGCTGAGCGAGAAGGCAGGTGTCGGCGACTCAAACCCCTCCCCCCAAAAAACACCGGGGAGAAAAACCACATTGAGTCGCAGAGACCGTCTAAGGTAGGAATCTCTCCGTTTATTGTCACATGAAGGTATTTATATATTTTGAGAGAGGGTGGGAAAAAGGATGAGGTAAAGGTGTAAGGGCCAATAGTATTTCACCATGTCAGCAGCAGCTGGGCGGAGGCAGTTTCAGCTTAGGTGCTGAGTCACTTCAAGGACAGGTCATGAAACTCTACTTAGGCTCTGGAAGCTCGACTAGGCCTCACTGGCAGTAGGCCAAGACTGGCTGGGCTAACCACTAGGCTTCACACCGGGCAGGGCCCAACAGCATGGCACCAAAGAAAAGGAATGCTTGGTAGGAACTTTTGAATATGGATGGGTTCACTGGATGTTCCGATTGGTCCCTGTGATTTCACCTTGTTTCCATGCACCTTATTTGCATGCACCAATCAGGACCCTCTTGTGTCTATATAAGCTCCTCACACAACTCCTGCCTGATCTTGCAGATCTGCTGGACTCCAAAGAGAGAAGACTTGAAGATAGGACCTGCCTTGTCTCTGGGTTACTTGGGCTGCCAGACCTGACAACACCGAGGTTGCTTGTGCTTGGTCTGCCAGACCTGATGACCCTGTGTGCTGGGCCCATCAGAAAACTTTCTTCTACCCCTGAAGTGCTGTATTTGGTTCCACCTGCTCCTATGTTTCAATGCCTAGATATATTCCTTCCTGGAAGAGAGACCGAACAGTCCTTGAGAACCTCTGGCTTCTCCTTCAAATATGACCTGCTGCTATTGTCACAGACTCTGGCCACTGATTCTGAGGAACCTTTTGTTGCTCTGGTGGTCCCAGTTCCTGCTTCAGTGCCTCTTGACTGGCCTCTCCAGCCTCTCAAGGACTCATAGTTACAGCAAATAGTAAGTCTTCTTACTTCCACTGCTACTGAGACATAGAGCTTACCCCCTGGAGTTTGCCACTATTAGCTACATGCACCCTAGTCCTAGCAAACCTATAGCTACCAGGACTCCAATTTTCTTCAAGACATTATAGTCCCATGTAAATAAATGCTTGATCATTCATTCTTTGCTGTCTGTCCATTCTCTTCTTCAGATGGCTATACAAGTATCTGAAAAGAAAAATTGAGCCTTTCAGTTGTGCATTTCTGACACCTTACAAACGCATAGCTTCTCTTCATTCTCTGCAAGACTCTTCAAAGTAGTGTTCAGTCAACATTTGTAGATATAAATG
Organism: Orientallactaga sibirica; assembly: GCA_036365145.1. Taxonomy (NCBI): domain Eukaryota; kingdom Metazoa; phylum Chordata; class Mammalia; order Rodentia; family Dipodidae; genus Orientallactaga; species Orientallactaga sibirica. The sequence continues at coordinate 22,532,820 of JAEOAD010000033.1, forward strand.
ATTTCTAATAGAACACTTAATGAGACAAGTGCATTTGCTCATGTTAGGTGTTTTTGAGGCTATATAAAGATGTACTTTCTGGCCTCTTTTTCATACAGTCAGGGACAACTTATCTTTGCTCAGAACTTTTGCTACTTCCAGCTGGTTACTGATGGAACACACAGCATCTTCAATGTATCTCAGCATCCTCATACTGTGCACTTTTATGCTTGCTGCACCTCCGAATTACTGTCTATTGATGATGGATGGGATATTAAGAGGAATCCCAGTGAATTCTCTATGTTTATAACACATTCTCTCTTTTTCTGTATTTGACAAACACTCTTATTTCCTCATGGTGAGTCAATTAATCATATCAGCCTAGGAGATGCTTTTTTCTGTCAAGCCAGCATTGTGAGAAGCACAAAGTGACATAGTCTGAGTCATAGGTTTAGGTTTATTCAAACTTTTGTATTTTCTGGTAGAAAAAACAAGCCCCAACAGTGGAAACCAAGAAGCCCAATCATTAAAAGCCCAAAGCCATAAAGGTTGCAAACATAAATTTCCTACATGTTCCCATGGGAATTACAGCAAGAAGATTAAATATGGCTTCCACCTACCTGTGCACTGCCAGTTCTGATAAAAAGACTAAGACAGATTTTGACAGATTTCCTGATAAAGATAGAAATCTGTCCTACTGCCAATAGCTACAAAAAACAAAACAGGGCTGGAGAGTGGCTTAGGGGTTAAGGCGCCTGCCTCCTAAGCCCAAGAATGCTGGTTCCAATCTCCAGCAGTTCCAATCTCCAGGTCCCACATTTAGCCAGATGCAGTGACACAAGGGTGCAATGCCACACTTGACCACAAGGCGGCGCAGGCATCTGGATTTCATTCTCAGCAGCTGAGACACTGCTGGTGCCCCCATCTCTGTCTTCCTCTCCCTCTCCCTCTCCCTCTCTCTTTCTCTTTCTCTCTCTGTGTGTCTCTCTCAAAAAAAAAAAAAAAAAAAAAAAAAAAAAAAAAAAATAACTTTAACCAAGATTGACAATCTCTATACTGAAAACTATAAAACCTAGATGAAAACACAAACTGAAAAAGACACCTGTAATGAAAGAAATTATATGCTTGTATTTAATATTACAAACCCATTTTCTATTAGATATAGGTGATAAAATGTATTTAAGCATAGTAGTTTAATTTAGGAGCTTGCTCAGAATATTCCTCCTAAAGAAACTAATCATGCTATTTTATAATAATGCTAGACTTTATAATTGAAGGTTATGATAATGTTTCTTCTAAAATATTTATTTCTAGAATGCCCCATTACCTGCTGACCATGAAGAAGAAAATCAGATGTGATGTGATCTGTGCATCAGTCAATTTCCTTCATACAGGAGGTCAAATGCCCTTTAAAGATTTATCTGAAACTAGAAAAAAGAGATTCCACAGACTTTGCTTTTCATGAAAGGAAAAAAGCTACAAGCTCATTTTCTGTATCAAAACTAACTATTTATAAATTTATTAATGACATGACCATATTTTAAATGATCTCATAGCTATAAGTTGAAAAAATTCACCCCAAGTATTTATGTGTAAGTTGATTGGTCCTTGGGCATGACCTCATTTTTCTGCTCCTCCATGTCTGTCCATGCAGTCATTAGACAACCAGTGTTTCACCCAGCACATAACTTTATTTAGCTAAGATGACAAATAGTGAGACATGGTGGCAGTAAAAACTACCAATGAGGCTGAGCAAAGTCCATGACTGTACACAGTTAGTCATGGTACTGGGTAGCATTTGGCAGTTAGGGATATTCCTACATATTTACTCCAGATAGTCATTTCAGTCGATACTTCTTCAATAGATTGAGAGGAAAATGATATAAGCTGTAGTTTAAAATAAATTATAAAAACATGAATAACAGAATTGTCTACAGACATTACAATATGATAAAATTTAAAATAGAAACAATGATATCCTTATATCATGCTTTTTGTTTTTCCCTGATAATTTTCTAAAATAAAAGCAGTTAGAGCAATTTTTCTCTGCATTTTAACTAGGTTATCTCTAAATCCTCTGGGCTAAGATTTTCACACATGCTTGATCTTGGCTATATGTCATGCTTATTAAAAATGTGGTTTCCTGTATCTTTTCTAGCAAATTGAATTTTGCTCTTCAGGAGACATTTAATAACATCTGTGTTAAAAAGGATACTGAATGTACTTTCTCACCAGGGGATGTTCAGAACATTGACTTAGACTATAGAATCCAAAAATCATACACCATTGTCCGTCCATAGACAGTGCTTAAAATGTGTATTATAATGAATGACTGCTTTTTCCACCCTGATACTGCTCAAGATTCTTTGCATTATCAATGTTCAGCATGTAACAGTTACATACAGCACAATCAAATCTAAGTTTCTACTGATGATTGTTTGATGATTATATTTTGATGTTTTCTGTATAATTCAGAATGAAGTTTTCGAGACTACTGTACAGGGATATTTTCCATGTTATCTTCCATCTTTGACCTCTCAACTAAAATAAACAAGTCATACCAAACATATAGATGCCCTGCAAATTTTTCATAATTTTTTCTCTTTCCTCAAGCTAATGAAAGAGACAGACCAAATTTTACATGTTATGATTAACCCAGTGAGACATTTTACATGGACACTATATTCTACTATTTATTATTATAATTATTCCAGTTTATCTTAGTGTGCAGTCTTGCTTCAGGACTATTTATTCATCCAACATTGTCTTTTCTGTCTTAACCTGTTTATGGAGTTTAAGTGGAAAATAACAACACCTACCTTTAATATTGGGGGTTAAGATAAAAGAAGACAAATACAGGGGTACATAACACCCAAACATCAGAGAAACAGTTTTGCATGAGAATTATTATTAACCAAGTCTATCCTCCAAGAATTGGCATTAACTATATAAAGTAACTGGAAGTGGACCATTATTTCACAACATTCTTTTAGAAATAATACCTTCTGAAACATATAAAACATACCAAAAGTATTGTGAACAGTTAAACAGTGTAGATTTCTCCAGAGTCTCTTAAGCTGAATAGATTCCAACATGCTCTAAAATAACTTCAGTGACAGAACAATATTGTCAATACCTGGTTTGGTTTTGAAAACTTGGATAATATGCCACTTAAATCTGCTATATAAACACAGATTACTACAATAAACCTAGTCTTAGTACAACACAGCATTTGCTTAGCCATCTGTTATGTTTACAAAGCCAGCATCCCTAGAGCTCTACAACTTAATCAAGCACTCTATTTACTCAGTCTGTATTCCCCAAGAGCTGCCTCCAGTGATAAATTTACATTGCTCTATCATTTAGTTCTAGCTACTAGCCAATCAGCTAATAAAACTAGAAAGCCAGGGCAGAAAGGAAAGCATAAAATATCATTGGTTTGCTTGTATATTTTAAAAATACACAGATTGACAAATTAATTCATATATCATTAATATGATTGTCACTTTCAGAATGATTTGTGACTACAATAGAGACATCTAAAACAGTACTATATAAAAACTTACAAGTTGCATTGTCTGAGAGAATTTAAAACCAATAAACCCTCTAAAAGATAGTCTGCTTTTTATTAATATTGTAGTCAGTTCCAGGTTGCCGGGATGAACATCCAACCATATACAGTTTATAGGAGGAGGGGATTTATACCAGGCTTATATAGTCCAGGAGGAACATCATCAGTGGTAGAAGAAGCTGGCTTACTTTTACAGATATAAGCAGAGAGACATCATATTAGCCAGAAAGCAACAAAACCAATAGCCAGAACTCAAACTGTTCTCTCCACTCCTTTGGGTGGAATCAAGATCTGACCCCAAATTCATCTTAAGGCTAGACTCCAGGATCTGCCCCATTGACTCCTCTTCCAGCTTGGCAGATGGAGACCCAAGTTACAGACTTAATTAAATAAGATAGCTAAGTCTAAGGAACCATACATTTACATTATCAACTTTAAACCACCACATTCTGCCTCTGGCCCCCATAGGCTCATGGCCATATTACAATGACAATTGCATTCAGTACAATTTCAAAGGCTCTCATAGATTTTACCAACTTTATGACTTTCCAAACTCCCAAGTCTCAATTTGAGATTTAAGACTATCTCTTAACTGCTAGTCTTGTAAAATCAAAATAAGTTATATCTTCCAATATATAGTCACAGAGTAAATATTTCCATTGCTATGAGGTATAACAAGAAGAGAATTGACCAATACAAAAATCAATAAACATCAAACATCTGTGGCTCAAATCCAACATCCATAATTGGTGATGACAGTCTCTAGATTTTCCAATTCAATCCCTCCAGCTGAATAGCCAGGGGAACAATTTCATCCTGAACCATCATTTCTCCATAATAGCTATTGCACAGGTATGGTGCATGCAAAAAGCTTTGGGTTTCCATTGCAAACCATGGTCCATCCTCGTACAATTGCTTTTTTGGCTTCCAATACAGGGTTTATTTCAATCTCGTTTCCCATTCATCATCTCAGCAGCAGCTTCTGGAACTTCATACACGGTCTCTCTCTGGTCTCTACACAGGGACATCATGCTGATTCAGATGCCACATCTCAGCAGTGGTTCCTGGAAACATATGTACTTGATGACTTACTTCCATGCATTTTTTTATGCTTCCAAAATCAATATCAAATGTGTGAGGACATATCTATTGTTTAATTCATGGAGGAAATAGTGACCTTGAAGAACAGATTTCTTCTTTCAAAAGAGTTTGCATTACAACAATCAGGCTTTCCTGGATAGAATTATCTCAGGCATCTTTCCATTATTCCAATGTAAAGCAGTTCATGGCCATAATCTTCTTGACAATAGAAGCTTCAGTAACCTAAAACCTGTCTCTGGGCCAGAAAATTTAAATCTGCTTTAATTTTTTCAACTTTAAATCTTAATGTTATATATCTTCCTTTAAGCACATTAATCCATTAATTTCAAATTCAATCTTGATCAAACTCTGGCAGCATGTGCAGAAGAATGCAGCCAATCTTTATGCCAATAGACCAGGTCCAATAAAGTTCTCCGCTTCTTTCCTTCCTGTTTGAAAGGTCATAATCAAAATCTCCAAATGCAACTCTCTCTACACTTAGCATTTTCAAACTCTCACCATAACAGACAATAATATTTAGCTTACCTCACTGTGAGGCTTCTTCAGCCCATCCACATTCCTCTAGCACACAAGTTCCAAAGGCCAAAATACACATGGTCAGATTCACCTTCAAGGACCAATTTGATCCATATCCCTCTGACACACAAGTTCCAAAGACTAACGTCCACATGGCCAGATTCATCTCAGCAAGACACAACTTCTCTGTTACAAAATTAAAAGTTGAACTCAGCACCACATTGCTGAGATTACTATCCAATGCCACATATTTTATTGGAGGAAGAAATTTATATCAGACTTACCATGTCCAGTGGAACACCATCAATGGCTGAAGAAGCTGGCTCCCTTTCATAGATTGGAGCAGTAAGACATCACCAACAGCTAGCAAACACCAAAAGCAACAGCCAGAACTAACACTTCTCTTCTACAACTTTTTTCTTGATTCAAGAACCACCCCCAATCACACCTTAAGGCTGGACCCCAGGATCCATGCCTAGTGACACTTCCTCCAGCAGGATGGCTGGAGACCCAAATTACAAGCTTAATTTTAATAAAGCACATGCATATATGACGATATCCATTTGTACTATCATAGTCAAACCACAAGAATTAATAACAATATTTATTAAAAACTTACTCAGTGATAAACACTCATTTACCAAAAAGCAAATACAATATAATTCAAATTTTAATTAAAGCAATTGCTTTTGAGTATTGTGTATTTATGATATTATTAATATCAATATAAAATTTCACAGCACATATTCATGTATACATGCACAATTGTAAATATTACAGCATTAATACTCATATTTCAACAAAAACTTCCATATAAATAGATAAATCATAATATTAAACAGATCTGTTACACCTCCCTTCTCATACCAAGATTTGCATATTTTTATATGGGTCACTCAAGTAGGATGTTTAAAACAAGCCCTTAGTCTAAAAACAGAGCAAAAATTGTGCAACTACAATTCTGTCATTTGATATGATTAATTTCATATTTTAAAAATTGATCCACTTCACTTTGTGGATAATTCTAGAGGGAGAGAAATTGAACAGATAAGGCACATAGTTACCAAGGGACATTTCCTTTACATCATTTCCTCCATCATTCATATCCTTCATTACAAACCCATGAGATTCATTATGCTTTCTAAAGGTAGCATAATTTCCATGAGCCTTTTCTTTTTGTGCTAAATTTTGGTGAAATTAGACAAATGTGAATGCCATCGGTCTACCATTAATGAATCTAAATAAATACTTTCCAGGATTGAAAAGTTACTGAGCTTGTCCTATTCATCCATTTCCCGCTGTCACAAACTCCTGCCAAACATTGATCTTGTCATTCTCTCTATAGTTGTAACTTCTTCAGAATTTCAGAGTTGGAATCAAAAAGAATGCAGTCTTTTCATTCAGGCTTCTTTCACCTGTCAACGAAAATTCAAGGACTGTCTTTATGTAGCTTCAGGCTCTTGTGATTTTATTGCTAGGTAATCAGTTGTACAGATGTACCACAGATTATTTTCCTCCACTAACCTCTTGAAGGAAACTTTTTTTCCCTTCCACTAATCCCTTGAAGGAAACTTATGCTGATCTAGTTTTGAGCAGTTATGTATAAAGTAGACACAAATATCTATGTGTAATCTTTTTGTAAGTGAATGTGTTTTCAACTTAGTGATATAAATATTTAGAAGCAAATGTCTACATCATATGGTTCAGCTTTGGAAGAAGCTGCTAACTTTTTATTTGATGTGGTTTTCCTATTTGGTGTTCTCATTGGCAAGCAACATGTATATCTGTGGCTTCCCATCAATCATAACCCAGTGGTTTTTCAATTAACTTTATACTTTTGTCATTCTAATTCAAGTAGAACATAGCTATAATAAATATAGCTCCTTAGTCATATAAGGTGGCATACCTTTTCTTGTATTTATTTGCCTTTTGTTTTGTTTTGTTTTTGTTTTTTGAGGTAGGGTCTTACTCTAGCTCAGGCTGACCTGGAATTTGCTATGTAGTCTCAGGTTGGCCTTGAACTCAAGGCAATCCTCCTACCTCTGCCTCCTGAGCACTGGGATTAAAGGAGTGCGCCACCACGCCTGGCTTATTTGCCATTTTTTAAGAACAGTCTTTCAGAATTTTAACTCTTGGACTGGATGATTTGAAAGGAGACTACGGATGTCAAGAAAATGTTTGATAGGTCATTTTTTCCTTTTGAAATTTTATTTATTTATGTATTTATTTATTTATTTGAGAGAGAATGGGCACAACAGGGCTTCTTGCCACTAAAAATGAACTCCAGACATATGCACCATTTGTTTGTCTGCCTTTACATGGGTACTGGGGAATCTATCCCTGGCCAGCAGGCATTGCAAGCAAACACATTTAACAGGTGAAATATCTCTCAAACCCATTGTTCTAAATATTTCTAATCATTTTGTTTTACAAAGGATGTTTTTATTGGGTTTTTTTTTTTTGGTCTTAATTCTTCTTTATTCTAACTTTTTATTTTATTTTATTGAGGCAGGGTCTCCCTTAAGTTCAAGATGACATGGAACCCACTCTATAGTTCAGACTGGCCTCAAACTTCATTCCATTTTTTTTAAATTAAGAAAATCCTTTGTATGGATACATCATGTAGTGGTACCATCTTTTCCCTCCTTCTGCCCCTATTCTGCAGGGGGCCCTCCTTAGTGGGGTTGCTGGTATTTCCTATGGGGTTGTGGGTTATGTGTTGTAGGAACAGAAGTCAGTTATTGGGGGGAGGCAATGCCTCTGGGCATGATGTCCCAACCTCTGGCTCTCACACTCTTTCTACCCCTTTTCAGCAAAATTTCCCAAGCCTTGGTGGGTGTGTTTTAAGTCTAATTCAGTGATGAGCTCTCAGAAGCCTCTGGATTTCTGCTTTGGATGATTTGAGTCTTCTCAGCATCTTTCTCCTTTAGACTGGTGCTGATTATTGGGATCACCATGGAAGCAGCACTCTTGCTTGTCTCCCCAGTTCCACTGTGGTTTCACCTGGGCCCTAGATGAGATGTGAGGGGTGGTTTATCTGCTTCTGAAAACAAAATAAAACAAACAAACATACAAAAAAAAAAACACATTCTCCAATGGAGAGTAAAGTCATCATAGGTTAAATTGGATAAATGTTGTTAACTTAGGGAGATTATGATAGATGTAGACCCTCTTTTATTTTTTTTTTTATTTAGCCAAAGACTACTGAAAGCTTGGCCCAGGCTGACCTGGAATAATTTTTGTAGTCTCATGATTCAGGTGATCCTTACCTCTTTCCAGATATGGGTTCCTTTCGTACACCAGCTGGACCCTCTTTTAGCCAAAGACTACTGAAAGCTTGGATCGGAGTGCATAATTTTTGTTGCCATATGATTCAGACTTTGCTTCCCTTTCCAGATATGGGTTCCTTTCTACTAAGCTGGATCTCTTAGCCAATCAGTAAGCGAATGGTTGCCCACTAAGGTTGTGCCCTCCATTGCACTGGTGTGTATTTCTTGTCAGGCTGGTTGCTTCTGAGTGTCTTAAACACCTTCATGCTCATGCCATTTTTGGCCACTTCCGCCCATTTTCCCCTACTAGTTCATGTAGCGTTTTCCAGCAGTAGACAGGTTAACAGTCTATGGATTGGCTTTCTTCCAGATTCTATCCAGATATCTCTGTGTTCTGTGTTGGCAGCATATGGTGTCTTCAGCTAGAGGGTCTTACTTTTGCCTCAGGCAGATAATCAAGTGCTTTGATAGAAGCTTATCTTGTTTTGGGGACTTAGTACATCATTGATCAACAGCTCAATGTGGGTAGCACTGAATTCTGGTACTGGTAGTTACAGGTCACAGCCAAAAAGTTTTAAAGGTTAGGGTTCATCCCGCCCTTTCCAGGGCCCTTCATTTTGGGTGCTCAGCCTATACTACTGTTGACAGTTATACCTTTTATTCTACCTTGAAGGAGAAGGGTTTTTATGGTACCAGTTCATTTTCAATTTAGTTTTGTGTTTATTCCTCCCACCCCCTGCAACTTCCCCTTTTCCTCCCCCTAAACCCTTTCATCCATATTGCTTGGGCCTCAAATTGGCTATCCAGTATGACATCAACTCAAACTGATCCTGGTTAGGAACTGCAAATGAGTGAGAACATGCTGTGTTCTGCATTTGTCTTTTTGTGATTGTGTGTTCACTGAGTATGATCTACTCTAAGTCCATCCATTTTCCTACAAATTTCATTGTGTTGCTTTTTTTTCCTGCTGAGTAGAATTCCACTGTGTATGTACCACAGCTTTCTTATCCATTTGTTCAATGATGAGCACCTGAGTTGATTCCAGTTCCTAGCTATTATGAAATGAGCATCTACGAACATGGTTGAGCAAATATCTCTTTAGAAAAGATTGGATCACTTAGGATAAATGCCAGTAAAGGGAATAACTGGGTCTGTTTGTAGTTCTCTATATTAATCTTTTTAAGGAATCTCCATATTGATTTCCACAGCATTGTACAAGTTTGCATTCCCACCAACTGTGAATGAGGGCTCCTCTTTCTCCACATCTTTGCAAACATTTTCTTGTTTTTTCAGTTTCCAGTTCATTAATTTCTGTTCTGATCTTGTTAATTTGTTTCCATCTGGAGCTCTTAAGATTGTATTGTTGTGTTTCCAATGCCTTCAGGTGGATGGTTATGTTATTAATTTGGGATCTCTCTGTCTTTGTTGTGAAGGCATTTAGCACTATGAATATTCCCCTTAGGACTGCCGTCATTTTGTGCCATAAATATCTGTAAGTTGTGTTTTCATTATTATTCAATTATAGAAATTTTATAATTTGTTTTTTTGAGTTCTTCCACAAACCATTCATTGTTTAAATATGTATTGTTCAGTGTCCTGGAACTTGTGGAATTCCTGATGTGTCTTCTTAATTTCTAGCCTTAAAGCATTATAATCTGATTTGATTCAGGAAGTTGCTACAATTTTCCTGAATTTATGGAGGCATGCTTTATGGCTTAATAAATGGTCTATTTTGAAGAAGGTTCTGTGGGCTGCTGAGAAGAATGTGTATTCTGTACAATCAGGGTGGAATGTTCTGTAGATGTCCATTAGGTCTAGTTGAACTATTGTGTTATTGAGCCCTACTATTTCCCTGTTGATTTTCTCCTTGGATGATCTATTGATGATAGTGGAGTACTGAAGTCCCCAACTATGATGGTGTCGGTATTTATCTCTGTTTTGTTGTCAAGTAGGTTTTGTTTTATAAACTGTGTTGCACCTGTGTTTAGTGAATATAGATTTATGATTGTGTTGTCTTCATGCTGGATTGTTCCCTTGAGTAAGAAGTGGCCTGCTTTTTCTTTTTTGATTACTTTTGGTTTGATGTCTTTTTTTATCAGTTATTAATATAGCAACACCAGCTTGTTTCTTAATTCATTTTGCTTGGAATATTATTTTTCATCCTTTCACCCTGAGGTGTTTGTCTTTAGTGGTTTGTCAGGTTTCTTGAAGACAACAGACAGAAGGATCCATTTTTCTAATCCACCCTGTTAACATGTGTCTTTTGATGGGTGAGTTAAGACTATTAATACTTAAGGTTATAACTGTGAAATTTGATTTAATCCCTGGCATGATGGGATGCTTTATGGGGTTTGGTGCTTTCTTGGGCTATGTACTTTTCTGAGCTTGCTCTAGTTTTGCTTATTGTCATCTTCTTCTTATAAACTCTTGTGATTGGTTGTTTGCCTCTGCCATGTGGAGTATTCCCTGAAGTATTCTCTGTATGTTTGGCTTTGTTTTCATATAGTAATAGAGCTGACAGTTTTCATGCACACAGATCCAGGCTGCCCCAAATCAGAAGCGTAGTATCAGGACCAGGAAATTGAGAGTTAGGGAACTAACCAGGAGCTATGGCCTACTCACTTTTTGCACACACCTTCCTGAGCAGGGAATCTGGGAACGGGGGCAAAAGGACAGTTCTTTTTTCAATTTATTTTTTTACTAGATATGGACATACTTAATATGTAAACACATGTTGGTACCACCGTTTCCCTCATCCCTGACCATTTTCTGAAGAAGCCCTCCTCATTAGAGATGCAGTCAACTCCTTGGGGATTGTGGGACATGCTTTTTGGGGGCGCCATTTGCTTATGGGGGAAAGGCACTGTATCTGCTCCTAACGTCCCAACTTGTGGCTCTAACAATCTTTCAACCCCCTCTTCTGTAAAATTCTCTGAGCCCTTACTGGGCTAAGGTGGAATCTCATAGTTGCTTTAATTTGCCTTTCCCTAAGTATGTGTTAGCCATTTGTAATTCTTCCTCTGAGAATTGCCTATTCAGTACTCTGATCTACTTTGGAGTCAGTTTGATTTTTTTTTATTGTTTAGTTTTGAATTCTTTGTAGATTCTAGATGTTAGGTTTCTGTCAGTGGTATAGCTAGTGAAGATTTTCTCCCATTCATTGGGTAATCTATTGGCTCTGCTTATGACATGTTTGCCTCTGCAAAAGCTTTTTAGGTTAATGATACCCCATTGGTTGAGTTGTTTTTTAATTTCCTGGGCTACCGGGTTTTGTTCAGGTTTTCCCAGTCCTATATTATGGAGTGTGACTCCTATTTTTTTTTTTCCAGAAGTGGAAGAGTTTCAGCTCTTATATTGAGGTCTTTAATCCAATTGGACTTGATTTTGTGTGTGGAGAAATGAGTGGGCCTAATATATTTTTTTCTACACACAATCATCCAATTTGTCTAACACCATTTGTTGAAGATGTTGTCTTTTCTCTAGTCTACATTATTGGCACCATTTTCAAAGATCAAGTAGCTGTTGTTACTTGACCTAAGGTCTGAGTCTTCAGTTCTGTTCCATTGGTATATGTTTATGATTTTATTTCAGTATCATGATGTTTTTTGTTACTATGGCTTTGTAATATAGCTCTAGATTGGATATAGTGATACCTCCAGAGGTGCTTATTTTTTTTTTTTTTTTTTTTTTACCCCTGGGGATATGTTTGGATACCTGAGACCTGCTGCCATTGCATATGGATTTTGAGATCATTTATTCAATTTCAATGAAGAATGATATTGGTATATTTATTGGTATTGCATTAAATCTATATATTGATTTTGGTAGAATTGCCATTTCCAAATATTAATTCTACCTATTCAGGAGTATGGGTGGTCTTTCCATCTTCTCAAGTCCTTCTCAATTTCTTTCTTGAGTTTTTTTAAAAATATTTTTGTTATATAGGTCTTTTACATCTTTTGTTAGTTAACGAGGTATTTATTTATTTTTTGTTTTTGCTATTGAAAATGGGACAGCCTCTTTTATGTTTCTCTGTATATTTCTCCTTTGCATGTAGTACTGATTTTTGGGCATTGATTTTGTATCCCACTACTTTACTGAAGGAATTAATCACTTTTAAAACTTTCACTTATGTTAGGATCATGTCATCTGCAAATAGAATTAACTTGACTTCTTCCTTGCCAATTTGAATCCCTTTTATATCTTTCTCTTATTTTATTGCTTGTGCTAGTACTTTTAGTACTTTATTGAAAAGCAGTGGTGAGAGTGGGCACTGCTCTCTTATTCCTGATCCCAGTGGGAACTCCTTCTGTCTCTGTCTCCATTAAGTATTATTTGGGGTTTAGTTGTTTTATATATAGCATTTATTGTCTTGAAATATAAAGCCTCCTTTCCTAGAGTTTGCAGTATTTTAATCATGAAGTGGTATATTTTGTATTTTTTCAAAGGCTTTGTCTGCATCCATTGAAATGATCATGTAGTTCCTACGTGGTATATTAAGTTGAGTGATTTCCATATTTTCAACTATCCCTGCATGCCTGGAAGGGAGCCTACTTGATCAAGGTGGATCATGCTTTATTTTTTAAGGTTTTTTTTTTTTTTTATTGACAACTTCCTTAATTGTAGACAATATCCCATGGTACTTCCCTCCCTCTCCTCACTTTCCCCTTTGAAACACCACTCTCCATCACATCCCCTCCTCCTCTCAATCAGTCTCTCTTTTCATTTTGATGTCATCATTTTTTCCTCCTATTAGGATGGTCTTGGTAGGTAGTGTCAGGCACTGTGAGGTCATGGATATCCAGGCCATTTTGTGTTTGGAGGAGCACATTGTAAAGGAGTCCTACTCTTCCTTTGGTTCTTAGATTATTTCTGCCCCCTCTTCCACAATGGACCCTGAGCCTTGCAAGGTGTATTAGATATGTTTCAGTGCTGAGCACTCCTCTGTCCCTTATTCTCAGCACAATAGTGGCTTCTAAGTCATCCAAAGATCACCACCCTCTGAAAAGAGACACTTCTCTAACCAAAAGTGAGAGTAGCATTAATATATGGGTATGGACATTAAGAGAAGTGCTTACTGGGCAGTTTGGTGAGAATAGTATATCCATTTAGCCAGACACCAGCAGACATTACACCCCTAGGGCTCATGACTACCCCTCTTGTAGGTTTTCAGTATCAGGGATGTATTCCCCCCATGCAGCGGGCCTCCAGTCCAATTAGAGAGCGGTTTGTTTCACCCATAACAGACATGCCACCATTGCACCCATTGGCCAAATTTAAAGCTTTCAATGTTCACTGTTGAGTATCTTCACTGGTGTTTTCTCTCTCCCATTGAACTGCAGGGAGTGTAGCTTTTTCTAGCTTCTGTCAGCTGGTCGACATGGAAGAAGATTTTAGCTCAGTTCCAGCAGGATTTCTTAGTATCTTTGCAGCCCAAGTATGTGGAATCTTCAGCAATAGGGTCTTACCAGCTAATCGTAGTGAGAAACCAAGGGTCTTGACAATGGCCTATAATGTTTTAAGGGTATCTGTGTCCTCCCTGCCCAAAAACTCACTGGAAGGTATCCCATCCCTGGCACTGAAAATTTTCTAGTAACAATCTATGGCTTCTGAGTGTTCCATTGTCCAGAAAAGTAGGTTTGGAAACCTACTTTGGATATGACTTATTTATATCCTCTTAGATTTTGATTAGCCCTCCCTCAACCTTTACTTTACTCAATCTCTTCCCCTGACTGCACTAAGGCCTTTCAACCTCATTAATTTGTTCTTCTACTTACATTTATACAATACCATCCTATTAAGTACTCCCTCCCTTTATATTCCCTTTATATTAGGAATAAAACTCAGTAGCATAAGCCAGTAAGCTAGAAAGGGGACATAAAGGGGATACTGTTTTTGATGTATTGTTGGATTCGGTTTACAAGGATTTTGTTCAGGATTTTTGCATCTAAGTTCATCAGGGATACAGGCCTATAGTTTTCTTTTCTTTGTCTGGTTTTGGTAGTAGGGTGATGCTAGCTTCATAAAATGAGTAGGGAGGAATCACTAGTCTCCAATTATGTGAAACAGTTTGAGAAAAATTGGTTTCAGTTCTTCAATGAAGGTTTGATAGAATTTGGCTGAGAAGCCATCCAGGCCTGGACTTTTCTTTTGGGAGAGGTTTTTGATTACCTTTTAACCTCCATGGACATGATAAGTTTGTTTAAGAGATTAATATGCTCTGAATTTAGTTTTGGTACATGTTATGTGGCTAGGAATTCATCCATTTCTTCCAGATTATTCAATTTTGTGGAGTAGAGATTTTGGACATATGCCCTGATGATTCCTCTAATTTCATTGGTGTCTGTTGTGATCTCTCATTATTTGTTTCTGATTTTGTTAATTTGAGACTTCTTTTTTTTTTTTTTTTTTTTTTTTTTTTTTTTTTTTTTTTTTTGCTTGATCAAATTGGCCAGGGTTTGGTCAATCTTGTTTATTTTTTCAAAGAACCAGCTTTTTGTTTTATTAATTTTTAAAATTGTTTTCTTAGTTTACAATTCATTAATTTCTATTCTAATCTTGATTATTTCTTTCCACCTGGAGTTCTGCAGGTTTGATTCTTCTTCTTTTTCCAGTGGTGTTAGGTGGACAGTTTGGTTATTAATTTGGGATCTCTCTGTCTTTTTAATGAAGGCATTTAGTACTATGAATTTTCCCCTTAGGGCAGCCTTCATTGTGTCCCATAAGTTTTTTGGTAGGTTGTATATTCATTATAATTCAATTATAGTAATTTTACAATTTCTGTTTTGATTTCTTCATGACTGACTCATTGTTTAAATATGTGTTGTTTAGTCTTCAGGAGCTAGTGGAGTTTTTGATGTGTCTCTTGTTGTTAATTTCTAGCTTTAAAGCATTGTGATATCACATGATGCAAGAATTTACTTCAATTTTCTTGACTTTATGGAGACAGTTTTATGACCTAACATATGGTAAATTTTGGAAAAGGTTCTGTGGGCTGCAGAGAAGAATGTATATTCTGTAGAGTTGGGGTGAAAAATTATGTAGATGTCCATTAGTTTAATTTGATCTATGATGTTGTTGAGCTCTATTATTTCCCTGTTGATTTTCTGCTTGGATGATCTGTCTATTGATGATAGTGGAGTATTGAAGTCTCCTACTATGGTGGTGGTGGTGTTTATTTCTGTTCTGTTGTCCAGTAGATTTTGTTATATAAACTGTGGTGCACCTGTTTTTGGCACATATAGATTTATAATTGTGATGTGCTCATGTTGGATAATTTCATTGATAAGTAAGAAGTGGCCTTCTTTGTTCTTTTTAATTACTTTTGGTTTAAAGTCTGTTTTATCAGATATTAATATATCAATACCAGCTTGATTTTTAGTTCCATTCGTTTGGAATATCCATCCTTTCACCCTGAGAAGGTGTCTGTCTTTAGTGTTGAGGTGAGTTTCTTGAAAACAGCACATAGAAGCTTCCATTTTTTTGGATCCACCCTGATAACTTGTGTCTTTTGATGGGTGAGTTAAGACCATTAATATTTCCGGATATTACTGTGAGGATTGAATTAATCCCTGACATGATGAGGTGTTTGGGGGTATTTTGTACTTTCTTGTGTTTTGTACTATGTTGAACCTGGTCTATTTTTGGTTTTTATGATCTTCTTCTTGTTGGCTTTTGGGATTGATTTTTTGGCTATTCTGTGTGAAGTATTCCCTTAAGTATTCTCTGTAGGTTTGGCTTTGTGTTCATATAATCATAGAATTGACTTTTTCCATGAAAAGTTTTTCTTTCACCATCTATTATGAGTGGCACTTTTACTAGGTAGAGTAGTTTGAGTTGGAAGCCATAGTTTCTTAGACATTGAAGTGTTCCTTTCCAGGCCCTTCTGGCTTTCAGGGTTTCCATTGAGAAATCTGACACAATTATGATGGGGTTGCCTTTGTATGTTGTGAGTTGTTTCTCTCTTGCTGCTTTTAACACTTTTTCTTTATTTTCATTGCTAAAAGTTTTAATTATGATGTGTCTTAGAGAGTTTTTTCTTTGGTCCTATCTGGTGTTCTGTGGGCTTCTTGTATCTGGATGGGCCTCTCTTTTGAGAGATTGGAAGACTTTTCTTTGATAATTTTGTTCTCTATGCCTCTGTCCTGGATTTCCTCTCCTGGTGCACCCATGATCCAGATGTTTGTTCATTTTAGGGTATTCCACAGTTCTTTTGTATTCAGTTCACTTGATTTTTTTGAACTTAGTGAAGTTTATGGCCTCCTGATCAGTTTCTTCTGTCTTGTCTTCCAGGTCAGAAGTTCTGTCTTTCACATGAGTTACTCTGTTAGTGAGGGGTTCTAGAGAGGTTTTTATAAGTTCTAATTGATTTTTTTTTCTGTTGTTCTATTTTCCATCATGTCCATTTCTTTTTGGAGATACTATTTCAGTTTGAGTTCTGATTTTCTTGATACTTCCTGGAATTCATTCTTATATTTGATCAAGACTTCATTAAGCTTAGTCAATCAGTTGTTGAGATCTTCCATTTCTTGACTCACCTTCAATTTATTCATATCTCTTTTGAGGATTCTAACATTTTCTTCAATCAAGTTATGCCAAAAGCTGAATTCTCTAAGAGATGATTCTGTTCAATTTAATTGATACTGTTGTTGGTTCTTTGATGGTTTGATTTCAGTAAGGTGATTCTTTTGATCAAGGGTCTCATGGGTTGTTGTGTTTTCATTTTGGGATTGAATTGCTGTTGATTTCTCTATGATTTTAATAGAGGCTTCCATTGTAGGACTTCACATTACTCAGTGGAAATCTCTCAGTTTTCTGACTTTTGTTGGCTTTTATTGGGGAGACTAATTTATTGAGGTGTAAGCAAGTTTTTGTCCTTTGGCCAGTGTACCCTCTGACTCAGCTGAACAGGAATATTGGTACTCAGTGGCCAGTCAAGATACCAGAGCAAAAGCTCTGATTTCAGAGCCCACACAGGGACCAGGCTTCCCCAAGCAAGGCACAATGGCACTTACTGGAACCAGGGAACTGGGAGGCATCAAGGAACAGGGATCTGGCCTACTTACTACATGCTTTGCCAGCCCAAACACTGTCCGGGGCAGGGGGCTTGGACCAGGGACCTTGGAAGAGCTGAGATACAAGGATATAGCATACTCAATCTGAGGGGGGTGGGTAGAGCTAGGGTGACTGGACCCCTGAAGGTAAAAAGAGCAAGAAAGTTTTATTTATATCTTGCCTACTTCCAAAGAATTGTTTTTTCATAAACAGTCAGGAACACGCCTGGGTGAGAGGTCTTTCATAGGATTGAAACATTATGGTTGGTTATGTTCAGCCCCCAGAACTTGGCGCCAGAGCTACTCTCTTCCTGAGACAGCCCCTAGCCCTAACCAACCAGTTTACCATGGGTTCATCTGGGCCAAAAGATAGCTCAACTTATGAAGGTTATATATATCATTGCAAGAGAAGGGCGCCCTCTCACTCTCTGATCACTTGGAAACTTCCAGCTGTGGGTAAGCTGTTTTTCCCTAGGGTGGGTCTTGGATGGCTCACCTCAGGCCCAGGCCCAGCCAGGAGGTGCTCAGTGTAGGCCCTCCCAGGCCCAGCTGGGAGAGCCCCCTAGCCCTTACTCTCTGCATGGGTTCTTTATCTCCTCTAGCTTCTCACATGGCAGGAGCACCTTGAACTTTCTTTTCTCTTTTCTTTACATGCTTTTTTCCCCAGATCCATATTTTGCTCCAGATCGTATCTGGTCACATGGACTCCTGAGCTACACCTGGCCCACATGGGCTTTTGGGCTCCATGTGGTGTACATCTCTTCTCCCCACTTTATCTCCCCTTACCCCCCAAGACTTCCCCTTTCCATACTCCTTTGTAAAATCTGAATAAAATATGCTATATTTAGAATCATTTTCTTGAATATGGAATTGCCAATTCTTTGGTTAGTCTGCAGATATGAACTTAGGACTTGGGGTTCCAGGATACACCTCAGAACCCCAAGTTACATTACATAATGGAAGTCCCACTGAGAGATCTTGAGAATTTTTTTTAATACAAGTAGCCAAATTGTTATTCAGTTTCCCCACCTTTCTTCTATGAGCCACTATTATGCTCCAGCTGCTACTCCCACCAGTTACATGGATATTCCAGATCTTTTAAATTTTACTCATTTCTTGTAGCCTCACACCGAGGAAGATAGGAACTGAACAGAAATCAGAGTTATGGTTTTCATTTTCCATTCTCTCTCTCTCTCACTCTCTCCCTCTCACTGAACTAACCCTGCCATAGGTTCTTGGCCTGGCCTGCTCCATCCTGCTCGGATTGGAGCCGTATTGAAACTTCAGAGTAAGACAAGGAATGTCAGGATGCTTAGTTCTCAGCTCTGTTGTTTCCTTTTGCTTTTGCTTACTGTTATATACTATTTGAAGTCATGGCAAGCTGGACTCTGGAGAAAGGAATTGTACCCGCTTTATCTCAGACCCCATGCAAGTTTAAGCCATGTGTCCTCCAGACCCTGTACTGAGACAAAATGACCAATTGTCTCTGACAAGAAAAAGGGAATGACAAACAGCATATAACTTTCCCTTTATAGTTCCTCTCTTTGGAACACATAAAGTCACATCTGTTAGATAAAATTTATCACTAGACAAAGAGGTCAAATAGGTAAACTGAGTCAAGGTACTTGATCAGGTTACAAACTGCTTACATAAAACAAACATCAGATTTACCTAAAAAGTATATCAGGATACAAACAGATGATAAAAAGGGCATCAAGTAAGTGATGGCTTAGTGGTAAAAGTGCTTGCCTGGGAAGCCTAAAGACCTAGGTTCAATTCCTTAGTACCCATATAAGCCAGATGCACAAGTGTCTGAAGTTTGCTTGCAGTGGATAGAAACCCTGGAATACTCTCATCTCTCTCTCTCTCTAAAATCAACAAAAGATTGGATCCCCATATTTAAGGTAATAAAACCAAAGATTACCTTTAAAATAATACCCTTTAGTCCATCACCATTCTGAAAAATTCACAAATGGGGGGACTCATATCCTAGGCTCCCACAGCATAGAGAAGGGAAAGTGGTTCCAGGAAACCCCTTCCCCCAGAAGGACATATAGGCTGTCAAGACAGGAGTAGATGCAGACATCTTTGCACTTGGGCATATCTTGCCAATGGCACTGCTTATTTGTTGTCATGTAAGACACATGCAGGCCTGGGGGAATGCTGGAGGTACTACAGCTTGGAAGCTGACCAGGCAAGATGAGCATGGATATTCTCTCCTGGAAATTCCTTTTCTCCCAAAGGCACATAGACTACCATATGTGTCACTGTTTGGTTGGGGAGAAAACAGGAAAATTTGGGTGATGAGGACTCCTGTAAAGCCCTAATTTCCTCTCCCAAATCTGGTCTGGAGGGATGCCCCAATTATTGGAGAAGATGAAAGCCAGGATTGAGCATAACATGACTGTAGACTCTTCTTTTCACTTTCCTCCATTTTGTGTTAGATGGGACAATCAGCTTCCAAGGACCCCAAAAATCTTTGCTACCCCATCTCCAGAAAAACTGGACTTTTTTAGATAATACAGGGAGAACAGGAATTGTCCATTACTTCTCTCCAGAGACTTAAGGAGACAATTAGAAAACATACTAATGTATCTCCAGATACCATGGAGGAGTAAATTCTTCTTAAAGATAAACTCTAACTCAATCAACACCTGATATTTGTAAGAAATTGCAAAAATTGGTGACCAAACCTTATAAGGACTTAAAACAGTTGTTCCAGGTGGCAACTTATGTTTTATTATAATACAGAAGCCAAGCAAAAGAAAAAGGGATCACTAATGGAGTTAAAGAAAAAGGGTAGAAGTTACCAGGACATTATAATGGTAATGAAGGTTACATAGGGAAGGGCCACTTCATTGAAATAGTTAATTGGATAAAATCTAAAATATGTTTACTTGATGCCAAGGTTTTAACCAGTAGAGAAACTGAGTCTTATGGTTAAAGCCTCACTCCTTCACAACTCACTGATGCTAATTTGTTATGGTTTAAGTGTTATAAAAACTGCCTTTAAAACTCTCAGTAAAGTAAATTAGGTTCCTCTATTCATCAAGGTTTTAACTATTGGTGAAACTGAGTCTTAAGATAAGGGTTCACATATAAGTGTTTATTTTCCAAAGATGAGGTACTCAAACCTAAAGACATTGTGACTTTAAAGGTAGCTTCTGTTTCATTCATGCTAATTCTATTGAATGGTCATCATTAGGTTTAATCATGTAAGTTTATAAGTGATTTAACTTAAGTAACAATAACTTTCATCTTCCTGTTAGATAAAATATATTGGGTTACCTTGTCTAAGTTTTATCAATTTTAAGTCTGGGTAAGACATAAAATTGTTTATGTTAATAAAAATTGATATTATGCATAAAATCATTTATTAGGTAAGCTTAAAACATTGCTTGTCAAATGGTGTTTTCTCTTTCAAAACAGATTTGTCAAGGGTTGTATTAAAGCTTAGCTGTTTTGGCTCAACAAAGATCAGATTCTGCTCTATTTTAAAGTAAATGTCTCATTTCTGGAATCTCAAGTTCAGTGCTTATAACAAAATTAATACTTAAGACATATTCCTTACTTTAGGGTACAGTCTCATGCTCAAACAATATCTGAGAGAAATAATTTCAAGCTCTGTGATTCTGTTTCCAATGTTCCCTGGGTAATTGGTACCCACACAGGTACCTGGACTAATCAACGATGTTTTCAAACACAGGTGCTAAGATTTTATACTGTCTTACTTGTCCTTTTCTGACAATTTCTTGGTTAAATTAATTGGTTTAGATTTATATTGTTTTCAAGACTGATAATAGGTTCTGCCTGTATTTATAACCATTAGATATTTATTTAAAGTATAAGATGTGCCTCCTTTCTATATGTCAGATATGGCCTATACTACCACAGAACAACCAAATTTTTAAAAGGTTGGACAAAATGACTTTAAGCTCTTGTGCCATTCTTTAATTAAATCTCTTCCAGTAATCAAATGTGCTCTATATGTGCATACATCCAGGCTGCTGTAACTTCCTTTCTAAGCATATTAAACATCTATATAGGAGTCAAAGCTAATTGGATCACTGGAGCAAAAAGGCCAATATTTTGGCCTATGCTTCCAGGTCATGAGGCCACTAGAGATGATGGGACACTTCTACACTGACCCCCTGGTAACTCATCTGTCTTCCTGATCAGGGAGGATGTAGAGACCCAAACAAAATAATCAGTGAACATTCTGAAACAGGAGAGTCACAACTGAGGAGCAATCAGTCCTTCTAACTTCCCAAAGAAGGGAAAACTACTTGGCCAGAACAGCCCTGACTCATACTAAGAGACAGAAAACACCAGTAAGCTATAGGACTACTCCTGATTCCCTAAAGTCTCTTTTGGAGAGCTATTAGTGACATCCAAAATTAATCCTTGGTTAAAGGATTGGCCTTAAACCAGCAGAGTGATGTGTATAAGCAAAGGTAAAGAGATACCTCAAATATATGAATGGCCTATTAAGTAATATAACAAGAGCTTTTCCAAGAGGGGAAACAAGCAAGGCCTTAAGACATGTTGTTCCCAGCTCTAATCGTTCCAATTCTATAATAAGGAAAAACAAATATATATATTCCAGGTTTGAATATATATATGAAACTCTGACCAAAGGCTGCTTAATTCAAAAGACTTCCTTATACTGGGAACAACAGTGAATCTCTTCTAACTTGTTCTAGGACAACCTTAAACAAGTCCTGAGTACAAAAATGTATTTGAAAAGTCTTTAATGGCACCCCATGGCCAATTCCAAAAGCAAAATAACAAAACAATAACAACAAAAATCTAGGACTGGAGACAGGGCTCAGCAGTTCAGGCATTTGCATACAAAGCCTAACAACCTAGGTCCAGTTCCCCAGTCCCCACATAAAGCCAAATGCACAAAGTGCCCACACATCTGGAGTTCATTTGCAGTAGCTTGAGGCTCTGGCGTGCCTATTCTCTCTCTCTCTCTCTCTCTCTTTGGTACTCTTCTATCTCTGTCTGTATGCAAATAAATTAAAAATCCTTTGAAAAAAGTCTTTTTACCCTGTGCTTTCTTGCACAGACTCTTCCCACCCACAGCCCCCAGGCTGCCTGCTTGGTATTGGTCTCTTCCCTTGGCCCACCACCACTCCCACCCCACCTGCCTCCAGCATACCTCCTGTTTCTCCTCCCCTCCTTCTCTCTCTCTCTCTCAAATAATCTTTTGAAAAAATAGTAAATGGGAATGAAGTGATCAGGAAAGGATAATATGTTGATAAGTTATCCAAAATTCCTTTTGACAGCATCTGCCCTCTTTTCATCATTTATTTCATCAAATTTAGAGAAGAAGCCAAATAGATGGGAACTGTTTAAGAGGAATAGTATATGAAATAAGAGCCAAAAGCAAAAATTAAAATATTATCTCTGTGGCAAGTAAACAATAATAGCTTTAGGAGCTATGCACTAGATATTTAATGACCTTGCCTCATGTCAGAAAGACTGGATTTTTTTTTTTTTTTTGGTTTTTTTCGAGGTAGGGTTTCACTCTAGTCCAGGCTGACCTGGAATTGACTATGTAGTCTCAGGGTGGCTTCAAACTCTCGGCGATCCTCCTACCTCTGTCTGCCGAGTGCTGGGATTAAAGGCGTGCGCCACCACGCCCGGCTTGGAATTTTTTTTTTTTTTTACCCCACTATAGCTCCTTCCATATGCCCTAGAGAACTGCTATCTACAGTATAAAGTTGTATCAGTTTTCACAACCTGTCAGCCAATGAGATATGTCTTTTTCTTTTTATATTCATGGATAGCTAAAATTCCCAAGGGGATGAATCACTCAGAATAGTTAAAGATGGCAAGACAAGAAGTAATGGCCTGAAACATGAAGAGCAAAGGCTTAAGCAAGATAAGATGAAGAAATTCCTAATCATGAGGTCAATGAAGCAATCAAACAAGCAGGGTAGCCAGAGAGGTAGCCAAGATACTGTCAGTACACACTGTTCAGACTCAAGGAAATAGTAAAAAAGACTTCTTTGAATAGAATGAAAAATCATACATTTAGAAAGGGGAAATTATAATGTACTATGGGTCATCTGAGATGCACAAAAATATTAACTTATATTTTAAAATATAAATATATTTCAAAGTAAACATTTTATTACATATTTATTTTATAAGTATTTATTGTTTCCACCTCTGTTTTTATATGCATATATTTTTATTAGCATACAATGATTAGGTTTCATTATGCTGTAGTTCAAATATTTTCCCCTAAGGCCCTTTTCCCTACTCTTCTATTCCTCATTAAACCTAATTTAAAGGTTTATTTAATATATACTTAGTATCATATAAATGTGTAGGACATTTTTGGCTTCAAATAAACCATTTGAAATCTTACTGAATGACCTCAAATAAAATACAGTTTAAATACACTAAATTATTCATTCTAATTGCCCCCCACACAGTATATGCTAATATTTGATGCACATATTTTTCTATAAATTATATGCTCTTTCTTAATTGCCTTAAATCTTGCTAAGCAAAATCACATAATTTTTTTCCTACTGTTCCATTATGCTATTCAAGGGAGATAATTAGTAATTCATGTTTTATTTGTATGGATTAATTTCTTCATCCATAATAATTGAGTATAAATTTTATATTTTCAAAAATTATACAATAAAAGTAATGTTAGTAACATTTCATTAACGGATTACATTATCTACAAGTACAATGAAACGAGGTATAAATGACATATAAATAAGTATTATTTAAATTATGCAATTTGCTAAGTTTTGGTGCATGCATATGACCAGAAATCAACACCATAATCAAGATCATTAACATATCTATCACAACCCAAAGAACTCCTTTATAATGCCTCCTCCTACACACCCTGAGTCCATGTACATTGCCAAACAATCATTCCTTTACTTTCCCTCAGTATAGATGAGTTTGAATATTCCAGAATTATATATAAATTAAATCATAACATACATTCTTACTTGTCATTCTGCTTCTGCTCAGCCTAAGTAATGTGAGATTTAAAAATAGTCTGTTCCACTTTTGTCCTTGAACACTATTCAAGTGTATTGCTATATTCACATACTTGTCCATTCTTCTTTTCATAGGTGAAGTGACTATGTTAGCTGTTTGAGAATATTAAAATATGCTTGGCATGATTCTGCATGTAGAAGTCTATGCACATATATTCTTGCACTTATTTTGGGCATATATCTTGGACTATAATCCCTGAAACCTCTATTTAAAGTTTTAAGTAATGGTAAAACTGTAAAAAAATCATTTTGCATTCCCATTAGAAGTAGAACATTTATACATGGAGATTATTTAATGTTAACCTATTTATGAATTCAGTTGTATACTTGCTATTGTTTTTGATGCCATTATCCTAATGTCTGGTGGTAGTGAGTAGTTTTTATACACTTATCTGCATCCCATGTTTCTCTTTCATGAATAATTTGCTCAAATATTTTGCTCATTTAATGTATGTATTATTCAGTATATCAGTTGTACTTCTTTCATTTTCTTGGTGTCCTTCTTAATAGTATTGAAGTTATATCAACCATTTTTATTACATTGATCAGAATCCTTTCCTGAGAAATATTTCTGTTGTAGTACTTTACTTGTATGTGTGTTTGTATAACAGGTAGAATGCATGAAAACTTGTTCACTTGCTTTTGATTTGTGATTTCTAATTACTCCAACAGTGATTATGAAAAATGCTTCTCTTTTCTCCAAACTATTTTATTCAAACTAAATTAACTATTTATGTATCTAGGTTCACATTCAACTCACTGTTATGTTCCATGTGTTTTTTGTCTTTACTATAGTACTTATAGACTTGTTTACCATTTCTTTGTAATAGATCAGATTGCCAGTAAATACAGAATATATATAAGATTTCTAGAATCAATAAATAAATGTTAGGATAATTGACTTTCTAACTATATCACGACTTCTGATTTCTGAACATTTCCCATTTCTAATGAAATCAAATATTGCTTCTTACTTCATTAAGTGCACTTTTATTGATTTTAATTCTGTTTAGAATTGTGTTGCAATTTTTTGAATTTCGGTCCAATTTTTGTATTTTTAAAAATATAATCAATTTTTAAATTTATCTTTTCTCTTGAAACCTTGGTCAACATATTTAGTATTTCTTATAGATCTTGATGGATGATAGAAAGTCCTATACATACGAGTTTATACTCTCTTCATCACCAAGAAGCACAACTAATTCCCAAGAGATTAAAAGTAAAGACAATTATACACCTTAACATGAAAATGATGAAAGACATAGACTGAAAACTGAAAGAGGATATCAACTGTAAATGCTATTGGTCCAACAATATCAAAGGATATAAGATCAAAATATAAAAATCTTAATATTTTGTAAGTAAAATAAAAAAAAAGAAAATCATCCAGAAACAAACACATATGTCTGGACCAAATATTTTAAACATGAGTGACAGAACATTATATATATATATATATATATATATATATATATATATATATATATATATATATATATATAAATGTCTGCTACCTACCAAACATTAGCTCAAAACAAGTATAAGCTCTAAACATGAGCACTAAATATGTATAATTCTTAAAAGAAAAAAAAAACAATGTAAATCTTCATGTTCATAGATTGAACAAAAAGTTTTTAGATTATGTCCAAAACACCATCAACCAAAAAAACTATTAACAAAGCAATTATCAGAACTAAAACATTTTGTGTCAAAGAACACTATCAAGACAATGTACCAAACAAAATAGCTGGTACTGTGGTGGATGAGGAACTGCCTCTGTGTGACACTGTGAAAGAGAAGAGTCAGGAAAAGAAAGAAGAGACTTCCAAAAAAGGAAAGAGAGAGCAGCATAAATAGCACAGAGAATGATAGAATGGCCAAATGCAGAGAAACAGAACATCAACTCAGCAAAAAGAAGGAAACGGGACAGGGTAACAGCCACACAGCTCCCTGGTAGGGAAGATGTGAGTAAAAACCTCATCCATAAGGTAAGCCAAACAGCCTTGGTGAGAGAAATAAATTAAAAAATATGAAAGAAAACCTTGTAGAAATCTTATACACAGTTATTGGTTTATGTGAAATAGTGATACTAAAACATGACAAATCACTGGTGGAGAGGAGCTAATTTGTTACACTCTATGACAGAGTGTGGTAGCTGGATGCCCTCTTTCAAGGGGGATCTATTGTTTAAACTGAGCATCTGTTGCCTTCTGAGAACAAAGAATAAGGAAAAGTCAATATGCCCAAAGCTAACCTATCATAGTCCATGAGCCTCCATGGTACAGGCAGTCATGGAGAATGGGAGGAGAGTGTCCACTGCAAAGCTGCTCAGCAGAGACAGTAAAGGGTACAGGAAAGATATCCCCATTCTTTATACCTGCTAGCTCAACTAATCACCTTACAATAACTTTGGAGCCTCATAGTCTTGAGCCTGCACCTGAAGCTAGTGTTTGGATCAACCTCTAAAATCAAGTACATGAACAGAAGACCTGAAAATCTAAAATTGCTGCAGGGAAAACCAGAGAGTATATTTCAGTATAGAAGCATACCTAAGGATTTTCTAAATAGGGCACTGTTTGCTTGGAAGTAAGGTCAACATGAAATTCAAAAGCTTCTGCACAGCAATGAAAACTGCAAATGAATGAAGATGCAGACCATAAAAAGGGAGAGAATCTTTGGCTACTATACATGTGGCAGAATATTAATATCCTGATTATAAATATAATTCAAAAAATCCTATTTGTCAAGAAGACTAGGAACTGAATCAAAAATGAACTATGGAACTGGAGAGGTCAAAAGAAGAAATACAGGACTGGAGTGATGGCTCAGTAGTTAAATTGCTTGCCTGCAAAGCCTAATGACCTGAGTTCGATTCTCCAGAACCCATGTAAAGCCATATGTGCAATGTAGTGCATGCATCTGGAGTTCATTTGTAGTGGCTATAGGTCCTGGTGCACACTTTCTTCCCTTCCCTCCTTCCTTCCCCCTCCCTTCCTTCCTTCCTTCCTTCCTTCCTTCCTTCCTTCCTTCCTTCCTTCCTTCCTTTCTTCCTTCCTTCCTTCCTTCCTTTCTCCCTTCCTTCCTTCCTTCTTTTCTCCTATTTCTCTCTTTTCTTTCTTTCTTTCTTTCTTTCTTTCTTTCTTTCTTTCTTTCTTTCTTTCTTTCTTTCTTCTTTCTTCCTTCCTTTCTTTTCTTCTTTCTTTCTCTTTCTTTCTTTCTTTCTTCTTTCTTTCTTTCTTTAATTCTCTCTCTTGCTCTCTGTATAATTTCTGTATCAGTAACTATATGAATATTTTTAAAAAAGAAATGCAAATGGGGCTGGGAATGGTGGTGCATGTCTTTAATCACAGCCCTGGAGAGGCAGAGGTAGGAGGATTGCTGTGCGTTTGAGGCCACCCTGAGACTATATAGTGAATTCCAGGTCAACCTGGGCTAAAGTGAGGCCCTACCTCGAAAAACCAAAGAAATAAACAAAAAAAAATGGAAATGGCTAAAAAATATTTTGAAATTTTCACCATCCTTCTACTTTAGGAATTATAAACAAAAATGACTTTGAAATTCTATCTCCATGGTTATCATTAAGCAAAGAAGATACTGGTGAAGATTTGGGGAATGGGGAACAATTGGTAATTTTTATTTGGGAGTTCAAACTGCTTTAACTACTATGGAATATATGTAAAAATTTCTCAAAAAGCTAAAAATTGAACTACCATATGACCCAGCTATACAACTCCTAGGCATATACCTGAATGACTCTATATTCTCCCATAAAGATACTTGTACATTCATGTTTATTGCTGGTCTATTAATAATATCTAGGGAATGGAATTAGTCTATATGTTCATCAATTGCTAGGTGGATAGTAAAGCAAGCTGCAAAGAAAACTAAAACCATGAAAATTTCAGGACATTGGTAGAATTGGTAAATGTACTGAAAGAGATAGTACAGGACCAGAAATATGAACACCACATGTTCTCTCTCTTATGCACATCCAAGCTTTAATTTTATATTTGTGTAATTAAGTTGGAGATAGTGTCTATAGAGACCAAGAAAGTGACCATGGAGGGAGGAGAAAGAGATTGTAAGGGAGATGTCAGTAGAACACATGCAATGTTACTGTATAAATTATCAATTATGGTGAGGAAAAGTTCAAACAGGTATGGAGTGGAAGGTGATATAGAATATTGGGGTGGTTTGAATGTGAGTGTATGTTCCTCGTAGCTGCAAGGATTTAAGAAAAAATGTTTATTTATTTGTAAAGGGTGGGAGATGGGTTCCCCAGGGCCTCCAACATTTACAAACATGCTCCAGGCATATGTGCCACTTTGTGCATCTGCCTTTACATGTGTACTGGGGAATCGAATCTGGGCTGTTAGGCTTTGCAGGCATGCACCATAACTGCTGAGCTATCTTCTCAGTCCTTGCAAGGATTTTTTTTTCATTTTTTCATTTTCATGGAGATTCTGTCTGTCTCTTCTCTTTTCTAGCTGGACATGGAGGAAAATTCTTTGGATTAGGTCTGTCAGACAGCTTCCCCCATGGATCTGAATTTCCCCTACAATCAACCCCATAGTTCATGATTTCTCACTTAAGATCAATAATTCATAATTTACTCTTCTTGAACTCCATTTTATTAAGTCTTTGCTAAAATGGGATAAGAACCAAAAGGGTGGGCTCACAGGACTGGGGGGAACCCCCTTTGAATTCACAAATTCTGCATCAATTATCAATAGGGGGAGGGGAAATCTACTAGTGTTGTTTTGATAAATAGACATACTGTCAAAATGCCTTCTGACTACTTAGGTCCATAGATCTGTACTGCTCTCAACACTGGTCTCAGAGGACCCTTTTGGTATTTTGAAGGGTAGAGCTATGCTTTATAGATTGAGTGTTAGATAAACATGTTGAAAAAGTTACTAATATAATGGAGCTTAAAGGTATGATATTTAAGAAGTAATTACATGAAGAAGGTGCTGGAATATGTTTGTAATTTTGAGAATAGGCTTCTCTACTCATGTTCTCTCACCTGTCTGTCTTCCGGTATTCCACCAGTGAATGACATTGCAAAAAAAGCTTTCATAAGATATGAGTTTCTTGACCTTGGACTACTCAGCCAATATATTTATATAAAGTAAATATATAAAACATCCAGTCTTTATTCTTTTGTGATAGAAATACAAAATGGGTGGAAATAATCTACATTGATATGTTCTATTTCCTTTCTTTTTAGAAACACACTCAACAGTTGTACAAAGAAATGCATGTGTTATTAAACATAAAAACCAATTTGCAGGTTCCTAGGCTATGTGATGGTGCTACTCACATTCATGGAGGGTCTTGCCCTCTAGGCTAATCCTCTTTCAAAGACATATCTTGGGTGTGCTATACATGCTTACTCCCCAATACTGAGGGGGACAGAGCAAGATGAGTTATCGGGGTTTGCTGATGCTCTCTGTGGCATGCGAGCCACCCAGTGTAACTACAAAACAGTGAGTTACAGGCACATGGAGAGACTTGATCTTAGAAAAATAAGCAAGAGGAGAATAAAGGGAACACCAAACATCCTCGTATTGCCTATGACATGTGTACATGGGACACATGCATTTTCACATGTACAAGAATACTCCATTCACACACACTATATATATTAAACACTCATATTCCCACCAAAAGAAATCTTGGGTAACATTTCTAGTTATTACTTTTATTTTATTTATTTTTTTTTAGATTGGAATATGTTTAATTCCAAATTGAGCACCTCAAAAACATCCAGTTATTGTTGATTACAAGGAAGTCAAAGTGGAGAAACTTAAGAAAATACAATGCTTCATTGGTGACAGCAAAGAAAGCTTCTATTACTTTTATTTTTATATGCTGCAGAGTTTGAGGTAATCTTATTTCTAAATGACTAGTTACATTGGGAACATGAATGGTAACTAATATATAGTAGTGGTTCAAACTAAGAGAAGTAAAATGTTATCAAAAAAGAGAAAAGGGTCTGAAAACAAAGAATATGAATCAAATCTGTTACCAAACCCAGAAGAGTACTTGGAACAGACACTTCCTTGTAGAAGGAACTAACTAGAAAAAGTCTAACTTCTACAGCTCTGAAAGAATTGTTGTTATGTCTCCAGGTTAGATTGTTTGCACACCACCCTAGGAAAACTGATACTAAACTGATAAATATCCAAACATCGTTTTTTACTTCATGCTAGAAAACATGACTTTATTCTAAATAGACAAGTCACGGTTTCATAAATAAATTTTCATTTCTTTAAATTAATAACTTTAATAAATATATAAATATATTTGAAATGAAAATGATATAATATACACCCCCATCCAACAGCTCAGTGAAATTAGAGATAACAACAGGGCTATTTACAATCAAGAAGTTGCCGCCTTTCCTGTTCATCTCCAACCAACTTGAGTTTGGCCCTTAGACTGGTATCCATACCAGGCCGATAACCTTAAGGAACTCAGGATAGCAGTCAGGGAGGATGGGATCCATGGACCTTGGACTAAATCCCTGCTCCAGAGCCTACAGGGTTTTCTTAACAACCCCCAAGACTGGCAAGATATCTGTTGCTCATCACTGCCTAGCCCCTTATTTCTCCAATGGGAGGCTCTCTACAGAGACAAATGCCTCCAACAGATAAAAAGAAACCAAAATCAACACAATGTCCCCTGGGGATTTGATGAACTGTTTGGACAAGGTGAGAGAAAATCAAAGGTTAAAATGCATATAACCTATACAATGAAAACATAAAAACTCTCAAAAAAGAAATTGAGGAGGTCCTACAAAAATGGAAAGACCTCCCATGCTCCTGGATTGATAGAATTAACATTGTGAAAATGGCAATTTTACCAAAAGCACTTTATAGATTCAAAGCAATGCCGATAAAAATCCCAACTTCCTTATTCAATGAGATAGAAAAACTATCTCAAAATTCATATGGAAAGGCAAAAGGCCTCAGATATCCAAGCTCATCCTCAGCAAAAGATATACCTCTGGAGGCATCACCATACTTGATCTAAAGCTATACTACAAAGCCATTGTAATAAAAACAAAATGGTACTGGCGTAAAAACAGGAATATAGACCAATGGAACAGAATTGAAGACCCAGATTTGGGTCAAGTAACTACAGCTACTTGATATTTGACAAAGGCCTTTCCAATGCAGAATGGAGAAAAGACAGCATCTTCAACCAATGGTGCTGGACAAACTGGACAACCCTATGTAGGAAAATGAAACTTGACCCACACATCTCTCCATGCACAAAAATTAAGTCCAAATGGATCAAAGACCTTAATATAAAACCAGAAACTCTGCTACTACTGGAAGAAAAAATAGAGGAACCTTCCGCAACATAGGAGTGGGAAAAGATTTCCTGAACAAAACCCCAGCAGCTCAGGAAATTAAACAATCCCTCAACTATTAGGATTTCATGAAGCTGAAAAGCTTTTTCACTGACAATATACTATAACCGAAGCCAGCAGATTACCCACAGAATGGGAGAAAATTTTCACCAGCTTTACAACTGACAGAGGCCTAATTTCTAGCATCTACAAAGAACTCCAAAACCTAAACAATAAATCACCAAACAACCCACTCACAAAGTGGGGCAGAGAACTGCACAGGGAGTTCTCATAGGAAGAAATACAAATGGCAAACACACATTTAAGAAAATGTTCAACATCCCCAATCATCAGGGAAATGCAAATTAAAACAACTATGAGATTCCACCTTACCCCAGTAAGGATGGCTAAAATTAAAAAAACAAAACAAAACAAAACAAAAACAAACAAACAAAAAAAAACACAATGAAAACAAATGCTGGTGAGGCTGTGAGCTCAGTCACGAAGATCAAGATACCACCAAACGTGGGCTAGAAGAGAGCCAACACATATAAAATTCCCTCCAAAACATATATGGTCATCCCTTCTATCTAGTACTAACTTCTCTCTGCGTTGGAGAATTTGCTTATCTCTTTTCAGATGGACAATGAACCTGAAGGGAGGATCAGCTAATCACATCTCACCAGGGCCCCAGCTGAAACTATAGAACAACGCAGGGGAAAGGCAAGAATACAGTGTCCATGGCGATCCGACACCAGAAAAAGGCTGAAGGAGATAAACACAGAAAACATCCAACTCCAACTAAGCCAGATATCCAGAGACACAGAAGCTCCCAAAACCTCATCACTGAAGCAGAACTAAAATGACCCCAATGTGGCTCAAGGGAAACTCGCGGAGGAGGGGGCGGAAAGATTGTTAGAGCCACAAGTTGGGGCATTATGCACAGAGACTAGGGCCTACCCCCTAGAACTCTTGACAACTCCCACAATGCATGACCCACATTCCCCATTGATGAGGGCCCCTTTGGAAGAGGGAGGACAGGGAGGAGGACAATGGAACCAATACTATGAATGTAAAATCAGAATAATATAAATAATAATAATAATAATAATAATAAAACCTGGTAGTGGGCTGGAGAGATGGCTTAGTGGTTAAGTTGTTTGCCTGCAAGGCCAAAGAATCCCGGTTCAATTCTCTAGAATGCACGTAAGCCAGATGCACATGGGGGCGCATGCATCTGGAGTTTGTTTGAAGTGGCTGGAGGCCCTGGTGTGCCCATTCTCCCTTTCTCTCTCTCTCTCTCTCTCTCTTTGACTCTTTTACTCTCTCAAATAAATAAATAAATAAATAAATAAATAAATAAATAAATTTTTTTTTAAAACCATATATATATAAGAATTAATTTTTCTTTCCCAGAGAGGTCACCAAAGACCGACTGTAATGGGGTTATATGTCTTCAGTAAAGTCCTTGAACCCTAAACCCTGGGTCCATGTCTACTTTTAATCAAATAATTGAATAAAATAAGACTGAGGATAATTATTAAATTATGATATTTATTGAGGAAAGCACAATTAATGAAAGACACCCATGTGCCTTGAGAGCCCACATGGACAGCCTGGGAATACTGTTGAGAAAAAAAGAAAAGAAAGTTCAAAAAGCTCCTGCCATGTGGGGAGCTGGAGGGTGTAAAGAGCCCATGTGGACGATAAGGGCGAAACCAAGGAGGAACTAACCAGCAGCTGGAAGTTCAGAAGAGGTCAGGTAGCATGGACACCTTGTCCTCTCCCCACAAAGGTATTTATAGTGTATTCTGCTGGGCACAAATCAGTACAGCAATCCCAGGTGGACTTTTTATTTCCACTAATCTAAGATTTGGCCTCCAAAAGAAATTTGCCTGGGCTTGTCAGGTTCAGACCCCTAAACACATTAATTACCTTATCACTGGCAATTGGGGGAACCTTTTTAAAAAGCTATGAATTTAGTAACAATCTAAAACAGGTGCACGCGTGCGCACACACACACACACATGCTCACACACATGCTCACACACACACTCTGAAAAGTTAGTAAACTTTCCACAAAGTACAGCATATACATCTTGTTTATAGTTTTACAAGTAGGCAGGAAGGGACAATTAAAAGATTTATTTTGGTGTCCCACAGAAATGTAAGGCCATCTGCCTAGTTTCAAATACTCCAATTTTCCAAGCAGAGTTGTGTTGCAGTAAAGAAAAGAAAATTAGGGTGGAAAATTAGAAAATTTCACAGGTAATACCCCTTGCAAGAAGAGGAAGACAAGAAGCCAAGCAGACCAAAAGAGCACTGATTTGTGAACTTACAGATTTCCCAGCCAATTCACCAAGATACAATACAAGAATCTGTGGTGCCTTTGAAAGCATTTGGTGGGCAATGATTCGGGACCTGGAATCTCAGAAGCAAAATGGTCACACAAAGTTCTTACTTCTCAATGAGTCAGTGGCCTCCAGATCCTTATCTTAAGAATTTAATCAATGCAAACTACAGACCAGAGGACAAGGTTTAGAAAGATTTTATTATGGGGACTTCTTTGAGTTTTAAAAAGGAAAATAAATATAGGACTCATGCCCAAGTCGTCAGGAGTTATGTTTCTGGAAATTGGCAAGACAAAAAAGGGTCAGAACTGAAAGGAGAGTAACAAAGTGAGAGGGAAGAAAGGTTCCTTCCATCAACTCAGCCTGTCTTGGAAGTGGGAAGCACCAGGAAGTTCACACACCAAGGGGAGAAAGAACAGCCAAGATTCCTTACCCACTTGTCAAGCCTTCTGTATAGTTCATTAGCATGGGCTTTATGATCACAATCAGGTGTGTAAGGGATAGACCTGATTGTTTGTTTTTGTTTGGGAGGGGCGACTCAAGAGGCCTGACTCAGGAAGGGTCAGCTCATTTAGGATTATTAAATTGCGCAAAATGTAAGGCCCACGGTTGAAGAATGACTAGTAGCCAGGTATAGTCATTTTCACATTGCTGGGATAAATGATCTATATGAA
Source organism: Orientallactaga sibirica (assembly GCA_036365145.1). Classification (NCBI taxonomy): domain Eukaryota; kingdom Metazoa; phylum Chordata; class Mammalia; order Rodentia; family Dipodidae; genus Orientallactaga; species Orientallactaga sibirica. The sequence continues at coordinate 22,567,734 of JAEOAD010000033.1, forward strand.
ATGTAAACAGAAGAGGGGAGGGCATGGGAGGTGGTGAAAGGTGGATGAAACAAGAGAGATTTGAGATATGAGGGGGTGACAAGAATCAACAAAACAAATTGTATTTGAAAATGCCAGAATGAATGATACCTAAATATTTGTATGACAACTTAAAAATAAAAATTAATTATGTTTGTATATATTTACATTTAATAAATATTTACTACACTCTATTTATATATGTATTTAATCAAATATTTCAAGCACTAGTATTCAATGTTGTGAACATGGAGTTATATGCTAAACTAACTTCCTTTGTTTTATAAAGCCTCTGAAAATATATGTATTCTTAAATCAGTTATCTGTCTTCTGAGCCAATATCTAATTAGAATTCCCATTTTATTGTCCTTCAAGTTATTAAAACATTACATTTGAGATTAAGAATTTGGACTCTGAGTTAACTGGTGAACCCAGTTCTGGTTTTAGCACTTAGTATGTGTGCATCTTGGAGCCACGGTATCCTCATCTATCAAATAAGAAAAATGACTATACTTTTTCTTAAAAAAAGAAAACTTTTAAATTGTCTAGGAAATTGTATAATACTAAGTGTTTTACTAAAGAATTGTTTTTGCCTGTCCCTAAATTATGAGAATATGACTAATCATTTCATCAAGATGAATGGAAATTTTCTTACAAATCATGTAATTCTCTGCCATCTCATTTTCATGCTTTGTGCCTAACATAGTCACTCTGACAAGAAAATGGTGATCTCATCTATGATTCTCACCAAGACAAATTCCACACCAAGCTGAGGGCTAAAGCAATATAACCTGAATGAAACCCAGGCACCATATTTGAAGGTAAATTTTAAAAATGAGGAAAATAATTTTTGGTTTCATTTATGTTAAATAAATAGATTTAAAACAAGAATGAATCAAATAATTCATTTAAATGTATTTTTGTATCTGAGAAAAGTCAAACTGAAAAAGTGATTTTTGTTCCTGAAATATTTGCGGATGTGAAACCATTACTATATATTTGTCCTTAAAAATATGAATTTGATGGAGAATGAAATCCACAAATAATATCAAGAGGTGAGGAAATATTAGCAAAACAAAGGACATTATCATTCTTTTTATGAAATATTTTTTGTTATTCAGAATGTTCAAATGCTTTATCTGGAAAGTCAAACTGATACAGGATTTTTTGGTTCCTTATTTGCCAATGCACCATTGGTTCCTTGTCCTATGAATTTGAAGAATGAAATCCACAGACTAGCAAACAAAGGTCAGAAAGATTTTGTTATAGGTTAATGCTTTAGGAGGACGGTGACAAGGGTGCTTAAGCTTGGAGCATGTGAGAAGGAAGCAAGGTGGAGCTTTTGTCCAAGAAGGCAGGAAGGGGTCTGAGAAGCCCACTTCTAGACTCAGATGTGGGTTCTTTTTTTTAAATATGATGAGTGGCTATGTGAAGAAGACTAGGTTGGAGGGTTACTATGGAAAGATCAGATTTTTCAGGTTTGTAAATAATTTTAGATAAGGATCAGAATTTCTGTCCTCTAGGGAGAGTATAAGCTCAATCTAGAAATCTTTCCTGGAGGGTGTAACATCCAGGTTTCTGCAAGCTTAGTGACATTTCCTGCTTTTAGTCAAGGAATAAAAAAATCACTTTTTAAATTCTGTTACCCTGACTGTCTAGCCAATCTCTGCCTCCTATCAAAACTGTAAGGTTCTGGGAGTGAATCAGTCAAATATGTTCCTAAGACAATGGTAGGCAGTGATAAAATAAAAATATTCTGCAATGTTAAAGCTTCATGTGTAGCCAGGGCTATACACATATGGATGTAGCCCTATTCAATTTATGAATTATGGTAAGCTAATTTATTAGAAAGGCTTACCAGAAAATTATGCAATTATTCCCCCATGCACATCTTTTCCCAGTACAATTAAAGTTATAAAGTGTGGAAATCTGTTGAGTTGAGTCATTCTCATGTTCACATATAAATCATATTTCTTCATCAAGGCATCCCTCTGCCAGGTAAGTATTAAATCATATTTCTTGATGGAAAACATTGGCCATAAACCACCATCAAAAAGTGTATAAATATAGAACTAGCATGTTGCTCTTCTGAGGGAAAATTTCAAAAATAAAATTCTGTTCCTGATACATTTCATAAATAAGTTCTATTTTACTTTTAACTAATAAGTATACCCTAAGTTTACAAGAAAATAATGTATTTTGATCTCCGCCTAACATATTTTATATTGATTTTGCTCTCATGATCAACTTCTCATAAATATTCACTCAGTGCTTTAGATTGTATACAGTGCCAGGAAAACAAGGTGAAAAAAAGTGTTTTAACTGTGATTACATGAATCAAATAAATGCATAATTATTGATACTAAAATAATTTAAGTTTTCCTATTGAAACTTTTCATACATGGCAATAAAAATCAGATTCACATTTTCATAGTTCACAAGTGTATGCCATATTTTACAAGATATTAATTAAAATGATGGAATAAATAGCCTCATAGATGCTATATTTTAATATGGTTGTTGTTACGTTATAATGCCAAATTAAAACAGAGAGTAAAAATCAGGACAACTCCCATTCACAAGAGCCTTGAAAAAATAATAAAACTAATGTACCTTGTAACAAATCTAAACAAAGAAGTGAAATCTCTATACAATAAGAACATCAAAACACTGAAGAGAAAAACTGTGGCTGGAGATATGACTTAGTGATTAAGGCACTTGCCTTCAAAGCTTAAGGATCCAGGTTTGATTCTCCAGAACCCACATAAAGCCAGATGCACTAAGTGGTACATGCATTTGGAGTTCATCTGCAGTGGCTAGAGGCCCTGGCACATCCATTTTGTCTCTATCTGCCTTTCTCTCTCACATGCTGTCACAAGTAAATAAATATATAAATAATTTTTTTTTTAAAGAGAGAAAATGAAGAAGACATTAGCAAGGAGAAAGGCATCCCATGTTCATGGATTTGAAAGATAAATGTTGTGAAAATGTCTATCTTACCAAAAGCAATCCACAGATTTAATGCAATTTCCATCAAAATTCCAATGTCATTCTTCACTGAAATAGAAAAAAAAATGTATTTTAAAATTTATTTGGAAGCACAAATAAAACTTTGAATAGTCAAAGCAGTTCTGAACAACAAGAATTAGACTGCAGATACCACTATATTTGATTTTAAATTGTTACGGTGTCATAGTAACAAAATAAGTATGACACTGGCATAAAACACACATGTAGATCAATGGAACATATGAAAGGACCCAAACATAAACCCAGGCAGAAATAGCCATCTGATTTTTGACAAAAATTCCAAAAATGTTTACAGGAGAAAAGACAGTGTCTTTAATAAATGCTGAAGAGAAACCTAAGGATGAAAACATACCCTTGTTTCCTGCCATACACAAGAAAGATTTACTCCAAATGGATCAAAGACCTTAATATCATGCCCAAAACTCTGAAACTGCTAGAGGAAAAATTAAGTAAACATTTCATTATATATACATGAGCAAAAACTTTCTGAAGAGAACCCCTGTTGCTAAGGACCTAATACCACAAATCAACCATTGGGACCTCATGCAGTTAAAAAGCTTTTGTATAGCAAAGAAGACTGTGAATAGAGCAAAGAGGATGCTTACAGAATAGAAGAAATATTTTTCTATCTATAAATCTGATGTAATATCAATGTGTAGGATTTACAAAGAACTCAGGATACTAAACAATAACAAGTCTAATAATCCAACAAATAATGGATGAGAGAATTGGGAAGAGAGTTAAAAATAAAAAAATACAAATGACCAATAAACATCTGAAAACAAGTTGTACAATCTTAGCAATCAGGGACATGCAAAGTAAAGCTGCGTTAAGATTCCATCTTACTCCTTTCAGAATAGTAGTAATGACAATAAATCATGGCAAGTGTGTGGGAAAAGATGAACCCTCTTCCATTGTTGGTGATCATGTAGGTTGGACGAGCCATTATGGAAACCAGTGTGAAGGTTCATGAGACAGCAAACTTAGATTTATCATAAGACCCAGCCCTACTACTCCTGGGCATATACCCTAAGGACTCTGCTAATTCCTAGAGAGATACTTGCTCATCCATGTTTGTTGCTGCTCTATTCATAATAGCTAGGAAATGGAACTAGTCTTGATGTCCATCAACTGATGAATAGATAATGAAAATGTGGCATATTTACACAATAGAGTTTTATTCAGCTGTAAAGGATAATGAAATTTTGAAATTTGTAGAGAAATGGATGGATCTGAGAAATATTATAAGTGAGGTAATAGAGCCTCATAAAGCCAAATACCACATGTTCTCTTTCATATGTGTATCCCAGCTTCAAATTTTTGGATTTGTACATTTGTGGGAGGAAAAAAGTCAGTAGTAAAGGCCAGGAAGCTAGAAAGGGCCCATGAGGGAGGGAAGGAGGGAGGGAGGGAAGGAGGGAGGGAGGGAAGGAGGGAGGGAGGGAGGAGGGAGGGAAGAGAGAGCTTATAGGGAGGGTATAGTAGATATGTAAGTAGGGGGCAGAATAATGGAAATGAATTGGTCTAAATGGGGTATGGGGAAGGGCTAGAGGAGAGGAAAAGATGGGAGGAGGGCTAATCAAAACTAAAGATGTTATGAATCAGCCATATGGAAGCCTACTTCTTAAAATATATATTTAAAAAGAGAAAGTTTGGGCAGAAATATCCTGTGGATGTGGACAATGTTGTGCCCAGAAGCCATAGATTGGTGTTAGAATATTTCACTGCAAAGGGTGGATACTTATTAATGAATTGTTGGTCAGGAAGTCCCTTGGTGTGCCTAAAACACTACAGGATATTGCCAAGGCTCTTGATTTCCAACCAGAACTAGATGGCAAGTCCTGTTGCTGAAGATTTCACATTCCAGGGCTGAAGGATACTGAGAAATCAAGCTGAAGCTGAGGTGGAAGCCTCTTGCCTTTTGACTAGCTGTCAGAATGCTGAAAAGACCTATGTAGCCTAGTGGAAGAGTAAAGTAATCAATGATCTTAACATGCAATGGACTCTACAAGTTCTACAGCTACCCACTCAGCCCAAATGTACCAATTGGTACAATGGTGGATTCTTTTAAAGATTTATCTATCTATTTATTTATTAGAGGCAGAGAGGGGGAGATAGAGAATGGGTGCACCAAGGCCTCTAGCAACTGCAAACAAACTCCAGATACATGTGCATCTTGCTTACATGGGACCTGGAGAATCAAACCTAGCTCCTTAGGCTTCACAAGCATGTGACTTAACAACTAAGCCATTTATCCAGCCCCAATGGTGGATTTTTGTTATGAAGGAAACCAAATGCTGTCTGATTAGATTTGAGAACCGTTTCAGTACCTGTCTGGCCTGAAAACTTAATCAAAAGCCTATGTCTGGAGAGTTCATAAGTCTCAGTGTGTATGTTGTGGGGGGTCGACATATTACTGTTGTCTGATTAAATAATATATCCACAAATCTGCACTCTACATATTTATGTTTATTCAGATATATTAATACTACTCTTATTTTTGGTTAGAAAACTTTTCTTCCTAAATGGCAGTGACCACTGGGGTCACCAGAAAAAAAGGGAAACTTAGAAGTGATAGTTGAGTACTCAGCTCTAAGTAAGGCATCTCTATCGCACCATTAAAGTCTCAGACACCATTGTGGAAGAGGTAATGGAAAGATTGTCAGAGCGAAACGAATAAGGGGAACGTTTATCATAATGTTGTCCATACACAATGAGGTCATGGTATTCATGACCTTTTAATGGCTAATGCTACCTACACAAGGCCTGCATACAAACAAACGATATCAAAATACTATAGTGCATTTTGACTCATTAGCAAGAAGAAAGGATTCAGTGGATGGAGAATTTGAGAGGCAAGAAAAGGAGAGTGGTGGGGGGAAACTATGAGCATGGTATATTATCTATATGTATTGAATTGTCAATAAAAAGTAAAATTAAACAGAACAGCATAAACTACCAAGCTGCCAATTCATACTGCATGTGATATCAAGCAAATAATGATATATAAGTCAAACTTTATTAGAATCAATTGAATATGAACACAAAATAAATTTATATACATGGGCATAGGTTTATGTCATCTGAAATTCTCAACAACAATGAAGTACATCTCCTAACCCAAAGTTGTCTTTCTATGGTATCAATTGTATGAGGTCAATTGCAGTCTGAAAAAAAAGTGAGGAAATAAATAAACAATGAAGTGTAAGTTGTGAGTCATTCTGAGTTGTACAAGAAATTCTCATGCTATACCATTCCAGCCTTCCCAGGACAGGAACCATTCCTTCATCCAGTGTATTATAATTGTATACTCTACCCATTCATTAAAATTTCTTCATTGTTTTGGTTATCAGATTAATGATTGCAATATTGCACTTGTTGTTTTCAAGGAATTTTTTTTCAATGAGGTTTAACATTGTAATTTACCAATGATATACATTTGATATAAATTACAGGCTTGCCTTGAACACATGGTAATAATACCAGGAATGAAACTCATAGGCATATATAATTCAGTCAAGAACAGGAAGGTTAATTAAATATCATTAAGTAGAAACTCCAGACCTAGAATCTTCACTGAAATAATAATTTAACTAAATATGGTCCAAGAAAATGTAATGACAATTCCAAAATTATAAGTAGCAGTAGCCTAGGAAACCTAAATGCCAACAAAAGTAACTTTGAAGTGGAGAGGAAAAAATGATTTTATTACAGCTTCATCAAAACCAGGCTCACATTGGTACAGTTTATGATAATGCACTATGAAGTGGAGATCATATGAATTAGAGGAACACTAGATATAAAAGACAAAGTAAGGGGCAAAAATTTTCTATTTACCATCTCATGAAATAATAACTGAAATCATCCTAAATCTAGAGTAAAGCAAGTACATTCAAATATAAGAATTCCAATAGGCTGGGTGTGGTGGTGCATGCCCTTAGTCTCAGTATTCGCTGAGGCAGAGGTAGGAGGATCCCCATGAGTTCAAGGCCAGCCTGAGGCTACATAGTGAATTCCAGGTCAGCCTGGGTTATAGTGAGACCCTTCCTTAAAAAACAAAAACAACCAAAGTTCTAATGGGCTTTAACTTGGGTATACTTAAAAAATATAATTAACTTGCTAAAAATCAGAAAGGAGAGAATTTTCGCAACAGCATGAAACAAAGTAAGTGCTATAAAATGAGCCTCTCTATAACTATTAGTAGACATCTTGGTACAAACCTTACAAATCAAAAGGGAGTGAGTGTGATAATATATACAGAGTGTTAAAACAATACCCAAACTCAGCAAAACCATTTGCCTTTCAAACTTGGATTGATAAATATTTTCATAAAAAAATTTGAGAAAGAATATGACCAATAGACCCACCTTACAATAAATGTCAAAGGAAGACTTCAAGTTTAGATAAAATATCAGGAAGCAATAGTGTTGCTCATAAAATTATTAACCCTATTGGCAAAGGAAATTACATAGGAAAGTCAAAAATATGGTATGAGTAAAATGAGGGTACATAAGATAATTGTAATTATAGTATAGAAGTTGTAAGTATAAAGAAAATATAATGATAAAATGTTAGTGCATGTAATTATAAAATGTTATTTTTGACATGAAGACAATATGACATAAGTAAAAATATTAATTTTACATCTGTAAGAAATTATCATGGCCTCACAGTGTAGCCACATGCTCTATCAAATAATTAAAAATATTTTTAAATTTTATTTTGAAATGTGATCTCACTAATTTACCTAGTTTGGTGTCAAAGTTACATTTATCTTGATTCAGCCTTCTGAAAACATGGAGATATACCTATGTGGCGTGAAGTCAAGTTTGTTAATAGAGCTATTATCCTTAAACAGTGTTGAAAGTTTATCAATTATTTTTCTGCATCTATCTATTGAGATGGACATATGAAATTTTCTCTTCCCTCTGTTAAAGTGGTATACCTCTAATCTGTTGACTTGGGAAACTTGAAACATGCCAATATCCAGGGATAAATCCCACCATTGTGTGGTGTGTTATTGAATTTTTATTATCTTTGCCTTTCTTTTATTTTAGTAGAGATGTTTTCTTTGGTGTTAGGGTAACACTAGCCTTGTAACATTTTGAAAATAATTGGTATTTATTGTTCATTTAAAGCTTGGTTACCATGGAGTTTACATAACATATCAACAATCTATTTTAAGATGATAACAAAAAATTGAAGAATAAAGGAACAAAAGTTATGTGACAAAATGAAGGCAGTCCTTAGGGAAAATTCATAACACTAAATCCCTTCATAACAAAGACAGAAAGATCCCAAATCAATAACCTACCCATCCACCTAACGGCATTGAAAAAACAAGAAGAATCCAATGCAAAAATCCCTAGATGGAAAGAAATATCGAAACCAGAGCAGAAATTAATGACTTGAAAGTAAGAAAAACAATTAAGAAAATGGATGAGACAAAGAGTGGGTTCATTGAAAAAATGAACAAGATTGATAAACCCTGGCCAGTTTTATCAAGTGAAAAAAAGGGATGCTTCAAATTAACAAAATTAGAAATGAAAAAGGAGAGATCACAACAAACATAAGTGAAAATGGAAGAATCATCAGGACTTATTCCCAAAACCTCTATTCCACAAAACAGGAGAATATGGAGGAAATGGGTGAATTCTTGGACACATACCACCCACCAAAGCTAAACTCAGAGCAACTGAATTCTATCAAACCATCAAGGAAGAACTGAAACCAATTTTTTCTCAAACTGTGCCACAAAATCACAGAACAAGGAAAGCTCCTCAACTCTTTTTACTAGGATAGTACCACTCTAATATGAAAACCAGACAGAGATACAACAAAAAAAAAAAAAAAAAAAAAACTATAGGCCTATATCCCTGATGAACTTATGTACAAAGATCTTGAACAAAATCCTCTCAAAGAAAATTCAACCACACATCAAAAGCATTATCCACCTTGACCAAGTAGGCTTTATCCCAGGAAAGCAAAATTGGTTCAACATATGGAAATCTGGCAATGTAATACACCACATAAATAAGCTTACTCACAAAAACCACATGACCATTTCAATAGAAGTAGAAAAGGTCTTCGACAAAAAAAACATCACTTCATGACCAAAATGTTGGAGACAATGGGCATGGTTTATATCTAAACAAAATAAAGGCAATCTATAAAGCACCCAAAGCCAAAATAATACTTAATTGGAAAGACTTGAGGAATTCCCATTGAAATCCAGAACAAGACAGAAGTGTCCACTCTCACTGCTACTCTTCAACATAGTACTAGACACAACAGGAGAAAGAAATTAAAGAGTTACAAATTGGAAAGGAAGAAGCTAAATTAGTCCTATTTGCAAACCACACGATTCTATACATAAGTGACCCAAGAGTCCCCATCTCAAAGCTCTTAAAGTGATTAATTCCTTCATCAAAGTAGCAGGATACAAAATCAATGCACAAAAATCACTAGTTTTTCTCTATGTAAAGGACAAAGATACAGAGAAAGAAATTAACAACATTGTCCCATTTTTCAATAGCAACAACAACAAAAATGCTTTTGGAATTACACTAACCAATGTTGTGAAAGACTTATATATTAAAAACATAAAAACACTCAAGAAAGAAATTGAGAAGGACTTGATAAGATGGAAAGACCTCCCATGATCCTGGACAGGCAGAATTAACATTGTGGAAAATGGCAATCTTACCAAAAGCAATTTACAGCTTTAATGTAATACCAATAAAAATCCCAGCGTTATTTTTCACAGAGATAGAAAAAGTAATCTCAAAATTTATATGGAATGGTTTCAGGCCTTAGATATCCAAGCATACTCTTAGCAAAAGAAACACTTCTGGAGGCACTACCATACCTGATCTAAAGCTATATTACAAAGCCATAGTAAAAGAACAGCATGGTACTGGCATAAAAACAGGAATATAGACCAATGGAACAGAATTGAGGATCCAGACTTAATGTCAAATAACTACAGCTACTTGATCTTCTGCAAAGGACTTAATAATATAGACTGGAGAAAAGACATTATCTTTAACAAATGGTGTTGGATAAACTGGATAACCATATGCAGGAAAATGAAAGTAGACCCACACATCTCACTATGCACAAAACCAAGTCCCAATAGATCAAAGATGTTAATATATGACCAGAAACTCTGCTACTAGTGGAAGCAAAAATAGAAGGAACTTTCCATGATATCAGAATGAAAAATACTACCTTAACAAAACCACAGTAGCTCAGGAACTTAAACAATCACTCAACCATTAGGATCCCATGAAGTTGAAAAGTTTTTTCACAGATAAACATACAATAATCAGAACCAATAGACTACCCACAGAATGGGAGAGGCCTAATTTCTTGACTCTATAAAGAAGTCAAAAACTAAGTAATAAAAAAAAAAAGAAAAAGAAAAAAACACTTGCAAAGTGGGGAAGAGACCTGAACAAGGAGTTTTCAGAGGAAGAAATACAAATGGCTAACACACACTTAAGAACATGTTCAACACCCCTAACCATCATGGAAATACAACTTAAAACAACTATGAGATTTCACCTTAGACCAGTAAGGATACCAAACCTTAAAAAAATCAAATAAAAACAAATATTAGGAAGGATGTGGAGAAATGGGAACCCTCATTCACTGTTGGTAGGAATGTAAGATGGTACAACCACTATGGAAAGCAATATGGAGGCTTCTAAAAATGTTGACTGTAGAGTTACCAACAGACCCACTTTTTCTCTTACTGGGCATTTACCCTAAAAGTTCCATGCCACAGTTCAGAGATATTTGCTCAACTATGTTGATAGCTGCTCAATTCATAATAACTAAGAACTGGAATCAACTCAGGTGTTCACCATTGGACGAATGGATGTCCAAAATAAGTTATAGCTACAAAATGGAATTGTACTCAGCAGTAGGAAAAAAATGACACAGTGAAATTTGTAGACAAATGGTCAAACTTGGAAAAGATCATACTTAGTGAACTCACCCAATCACAGAAAGACAATCATTTCGTGGTTTCATTCATCTGTGGCTCCTAACCTGTATCAGCCCAAGATGCTGACATACCTAACAGGCATCTCTAGGACCAGCCAACAGAAAGAGTAGGGCTTGAGGGCAGGGTAAGGGTGGGTGGGGGACAAAAATATGGACCCAAGTGGAACTGGTACCATAAAATCCTATTTCCTGGAAGACAGATTAAAAGGTTGAGCCTTCATCAGTACCTTAGAGGGAACCTGTGAAGCAAAGGGCCCTGGAGAGGGTGAGATGAAGCCTGACCTTATTTTTCTCTTCTCTCACTCTTTCTCTTTTCTTTGTGTTATATTTTCTTTGTTTTTCTTCTTCCTTTTCTCTTGGTGCTGGCCTGTAACTCCCAGCACCGGGATGCAGTTAACACCCACAATGAGCCGTTGATCAGAGAGACACACAAGGTTTCCCAAAAGAAGGCAGACTTCTGTCAGAGCATTATATTACCCACCAGAAGTTAATGGTAAGACCCTACTTCCTAATACGCCATATGCTGTTGGTATGGAACATGGAGAGATCTGGATGGAATCTGGAAGAGAGCCAGACCCCAGACCATTAGCCCATCTAGTGCCAGAAGGTGCTACATGAGCTACTGGGGGAAAGTGGCCAACATCCGTCTGAGAAACTTGAGGTCTAAGCTACTCAGAAGCAAACAACCTGATGTGATGGTCACACAAAATAAATAATTTTTAAAATTAGAATAGGGTTCTTTGGGAAAGTTAAGAGGCCTTGTGGTAAAGATACAAGTCAAAGTATTTCTGTTAGGGATAGTGGTCAGTGTGGAGATCCTGAGGGAGAGTTTTGAAGAGCACATCATGGCACTAAATCATAAGGGCATGAGGAAAAGCAAACGGTCAAAAGATGAGCCAGAAACTAAGGGAAGAGTCTGATTTATGTAGGGTTTGGTGAGCCATAGTGCTCATTTTTGTGTCTAATATTATGGAAAGCTTTTAACATTGGCAACAGAACAGTAACTTATAAAAGTCCCAGCTTTATTTATTATTTTATTAGTTATGTTCATAATGTGAATACATTCATGTTGGTGCCTTCAATAACCTCCTCCCTGTCCCCCCCGAAGGGACCTTCCTCATTGGGGAATGTGGGTCATGCATTGTGGTGGTAGCCATCAGTTATGGGGAAGAGGCAATGTCTCTGTGCATAATAAACCAACTTGTGGCTCTAACAATCTTTCTGCCCCCTTTTCTGTGAATTTCCCTGATCCATGTTGGGTTTGTTTTAGATCAACTTCAGTGATTAGGTCTTGGAAACCTTTGTGTCTCTGTATATATAGTTTAGTAGGAGTTGAGTATTCTCTGTGTCTATATCCTTCAATCTTGTGCTGGTGTCAGGTACACTGAGAAAGCTGCACTCTTGCCAATTTCCCCCATTACTCTATGGTTTCAGCTGGGGCCCTGGTGAGGTGCAATAGGCTGATGCTCTCCTCAGGTTCAGTGTCCATCTGAAAAAGAGAAGCAAATTCTCCATAGGAGACAGAAGTCAGCACCCAATAGATGGAATGGCCATTATTATTTTAGAGAGAATTTTATGATTTATTTTTATTTTTTTTTTATTTTTTGGAGAGAGACAGAGAGAGAGAGAGAGAGAGAAAGGGAGAGGAAGACAGATAGAGATGGGCACTCCAGCAGCGTCTCAGCTGCTGCAAATGAAATACACATGCGTGAGCCCCCTTGTGGTCAAGTGCAGCATTGCACCCTTGAGTCACTTTGCATCTGGCTAAATGTAGGACCTGGAGATTGGAACTGCTGGAGATTGGAACCAGCCTTCTCAGGCTTAGGAGGCAGGCACCTTAAATGCTAAGCCATCACTCCAGCCCTAGAGAGAATTTTATATGTATAGGCCTTCTTGTAGCCCATGATTGGTAGGAGCTTGATATTGGAGTATGAGCTCATTTTTTGGACATGGTTTTGACTTGTTTCCCATTTCCAGCTCTGAGTTTCATTCCACTGAGCAGATCTGTTAGCCAAATCAAGAGCAGCTGGTTACCCACCATGGCTGTGTACCACTCTTGCACTTACTTGAACATCATGTCAGATTGTTTGCTGCTGAATATCTCAGACCATGATTTGCTTGGACAGATGTCATTCATTTCCCCCTAGTCACTTGTGTAGCACCTTCTGGCACTAGACAAGCTAACTGTCTGGGGACTGACCCTCTTCCAGATTCCAGCCAGGTCTATCCACGTTCCATCCCAACATCATATGGTGTCTTTGGCAGTAGGATCTTACCATTAACCTTTGGTGTGTCATCAAGAACTCTGACAGAAGTCTGTCTTCTTTTGGGAAACCTTGTAGGTCTCTCTGATCAACAGCTCATTATTGAAGTTAACTGCATGCTGGTACTGGGAGTTACAGGTCAGCACCAAGGAAGATGAAGGAAGAAAAAATAGGTAATATAAAAGAGAAAGAGAGGAGAGATAGGAGAGAGAGAGAGAGAGAGAGAGAGAGAGAGAGAGAGAGAGAGAGAGAGAAACAGGAGATTAAGGATCGGGACCCAAATGGAAAAGGTACCACACAATCCTATATTCTGAAAGACAGACTAAAAGGTTGAACCTTTAGCAGGCCCTGAAAGGCAACAACTGAACCACAGGGCCCTGGAGAGGATATCATAAGTCACAGTTTTGACACTCCTGCAGTAGGAAAATAATAATAAATGGGATGGAGTATACTACTGAATTAGAGATTAGTCAGGAAATCTAAAACTTATCTGGGGTGATGATACAGTCTTGATTTTCCATGACCTCTTCAGTAAAGAAATGGATATATTTTAAGTAATGTATATGCAGATAGGCATATATAAATGTGTATTTGCATATATGTGTGTACATAACACAAACACACACATATATAGGCATATGTTATACTGAATTAACAAATCAATTTTTGATTTTTGGTTAAAGAAGTAATTGATATTACTGTAAAATCTAAAATGTTTGTTTTCATTTGTTGTTACAAGGAAAATAGCAGGCCTGAAGAGGTGTCTTAGCAGTTAAGACACTTGCTGACAGAGCCAAAGGACCCAGGTTTGATTCCCTAGGACCCAAATATGGTCAGATGCACAAGGTGGTGCATGCATCTGGAGTTAATTTGCAGTGGCTAGAGGCCCTGGTGCACCCACAGTATCTGCCTCTTTCTTTCTATCTGTTTCTCAAGTAAATATATATTTTTTTAAAAAGAAAATAGATAAATGGTTTTTATATTTACACAAACATCAAATAAAATATTTTATCAGAATTTTAATAGTGAAATTTTACTTATAATTTATATGTCTCAGGAGTAATACAAAATATCTAAGTTTTTCAAATAATTCTACATTTGTTGAGCATAACCCATTAATACCCCATGTGTAGGAATTGGCAAGACACATATTAATGCAATTGCACTTGTTCAGCTCTGTTCTTATTAAATATATTATGAAAAGACTAATGAGAAATTATCTTCTCATGTGCTGCCTATAAAATAAAATCTTCCTTAAAATGTTACTTAGAGTGTCCTTTTCAGTAGAATGGGTGGAGATAGCTCAGATCACAAGACCCTGAGAAGTAAAGAAGTCAAGGCTAGGGCAGTTAACATTACCTCCATTAACAAAACATTGGGCAATAAGGAAAAAAAAAATATCTTCAAACTCCAGTAGTTTGTTTTCTTATTTGGTTTTCATTATTTCTTCTTTGATATGAGTTTATCTATAACCATTCTTTTGAATTTTTGTCTGGCATTTCTTCTAATTCAGGCTCACTGGAGATTATTACTGTGGGATTCATGATTTTTTTATTTTTTGAGGACTATATCACCTTGATTTTTTGTATTTCCTATACTATTACATTGGGATTCAGATGTTGGGTTATTCCATTACTTGGATTTTCTGTTTGTTTTATTTGTTGTGAAGCTGGTTTTTCTAGTGGCTTGTCTCAGCTGGCTGTACCAATCCAAAGGAGGAATCAGCCAGACTAATGGCTGTATGGGAAAGTGGTGAATTCAATCTCTTGATCTCTTGGCTTCCTGCTGGTGCAGGATGGAAGGGAGGGTCTGACATGCTGTCTGGAGGCACCTATGGCAGCTGGTACCTGTGTTTGTCTCTGGAAGGTCCCCCTGAATCTTTCAGAGCTGATGTGAGATAGCTGATCTCCCTTCTGGCCACCTCAAAGGCTGGCTCAGGTAGGGCACAGGGACAAGCACTTCCCAGGGGCAGCTGGCATGTATCTTAGGTTAATTGCCCCCCCCAGGTCTCTTTGGCAAAGTTCCTTTTCATTTACCATAACTGAAACTTTCTCCTTTTCATTCTTTCTTTGAAATCCTAACATTCTATCTAATTTGAAAGCTCTCAACATGTTGCTGAGCTGAGGATATGTCTCAATCCATAAAGCAGTTGTCTGCATTGGATCCCTAGAATGAAAGCAACATTGCTGCATGTGAGAATGGGCACCTCTAAGTCCCACATAGGAAGGTAAAGACAGATAATACTATGATCTTGGTGGCCAGATGCTATATTATAGTTGGTGAGCTCCAGACTACTATGAGACCCTGTCCCCAAAAGAGAAGAACAATCCTGAGGATAAATATGAGGTTATTCCCTGGCCTCGATATGTGCATGTGCATACACACATGTGTACACACACACACACCCTGCACATGCATACCCATATGCATATGAGCACATATTTATTTAAGAGAGTAACTAAAATTTAATATGTATAGATGAATATAGTTGATAAAATATTACTTTTGATGATGAATTAAAAATATACAGACATAACTAACTGAAATATGAGCATAATGTCATTATAAGTTTCTGGGTGGTTTAATTCAGCTATCCCCCATAAACTTAGATGTTCTGAATGCCAGGATCCCAGCTGATGGCGATTTGGGAATTAATGCCTCTTGTAGGCAATATATTATTGGGGGTGGGCGCATGAGTATTATAGCCAGTTTCCCCTTTGCCAGTATTTGGCACATTTTCCTGTTCCTGTTGTCGACCTTATGTTGGCCAGAAGGTGATGTCTACCCTCTTCTCATGCCGTTGTTTTCCCCAGCCATTATGGTGCTTCCCCTTGAATCTATAAACTAAAATAAATCCTTTTTCCTCACAAGCTGCTCTTGGTCAGGTGATTTTGGCCAGCAATGCAAACCTGACTGCAACAATTTCTTTTGTCTTATATTAATGTTGCATTGTCTCTGCTCTTATAATTCTTTTTAAAAATACTTATTTCTTTATTTGAGAATGGTAGGCAGAGAGAGAGAAAGAGAGAGAGAGATAGATAGTGAGGGTTTAAAAGAGATGGGCACACCAGGAACTCTTGCCACTGCAAAGGAACTCATTTGCCACTTGTGGGTATAGCTTTCATAGACATTGGGAATCAGACTCAGGCCTGCAAGCCTTACCACAAAGCACTTTTAAATGCTGAGCTATCTTCACATCCCTGCTATTATAATTCTTGATACAAAAACC
The DNA here is from genome assembly GCA_036365145.1 of Orientallactaga sibirica. Taxonomy (NCBI): domain Eukaryota; kingdom Metazoa; phylum Chordata; class Mammalia; order Rodentia; family Dipodidae; genus Orientallactaga; species Orientallactaga sibirica. Next base: position 22,584,285 of record JAEOAD010000033.1, read on the forward strand.
TGACACACAAGATAATTTCTTGATAACGATCTTGAAATTATGTCACAGATGGTTATAAACTATCTTAGAAACATTTAGTTTGTTGTATTACAATCATTCCTCCATATGTGTGGTTAGGTATATATATGCTTCTGGCTTATGTGCCTTGGGTTTGGCCCAATATATTAATTAGTTAATTAATGCTGGCATTTGGTTGTTATATAATTAAATTATGGAATGCTTATATATTGACAAAACGGGTTAGTACTTGTGGTTTGAATGTTAAATACCTTTCATAAGCCCATGTGTTTAAATACTTGCTTATACTGCTCTGAAAGTTTGTGAAAACTTCAGGAGGTATAATCTTGCTTCAAGGAGTGGGGAACTGGGGGCCATATCCATATCCTGTTCTCTCTGCTTTCTATGCTGTGATATGATAATTGCATCCAGCCTCTGCTATGATTTCCCCATCATGATGAAATTCCCCTTGAACTATAAGCTAAATAAAATGATTCTTCTTTTAAAAGCTGTTTCCATTCAGGTATTTTGTCCCAGCACTGAGAAAATAACCAATGCAATAATATTTAAATGTATTTGGAATAACGGTATTTCATCTTACAGTTATGGTTTCAGTGATTTGTTTTCACTGATGAAATGAGTTTTGTATAATGATAGTTTTGACTAAGAACCAAAAAACATAAATTTTGTTTACATCCCCTCTGAGATTATCTATGACTTATTTAGATAAGGCCTTTGTCTTATCTAATGGTAGAACATGTACAAGGAAATTTGTTGTGAATATTCTTGTTATAGCCAGGCCTCATGGGAATCTTGCTACGCACATATACTTCAGAACAATTGTATAGCAAATGTTTCTATAAAGTAGGGAGAAGGGAACAAGGTCTCTTGGAGCCTGTGGTTGCTCTGAGAAGCAGGATAACATAGATTGGGATTGATATGATACCAGCAGCTTACAATTTCTCTCTTTTCAATCTCACATTTTGGGCAGGATTACCTTCTCTCTTTGTAATGTCTCCAACCTACATATACATGAACTTTTCTTTAGACTGATTCTCTTCTTTGGTCCCAATGGCTATGCCACAACAACAAAGTCATGTGGTTCTCAATATATTATAACACAGCTAGAGTCATATGTAGGTAACCAGGTGCCAAAACATACTACAGGGGTATTTCTATGGAACAGGAAGTCTTGTAAAACTTTTACATTTCAGTCCTTGATCCAAATTTCAGAATGCACACTGTTAACAATGCGTTATACTCACTTGAAGATATCTTAGAACCATATTAGTTATAAATATTATTTTGCAACTTGAAAATGTATTGATTGATGAAAAACCACAGGAGGAAAAAAGAGAGAGGTGGAGAGCAAAATAATAGGGAATATACTTTGGGGACAATAACTTAAAGCAACAGGTATAGAGCATTCAGATTTTGCTTCATGAAAAGCTTTGCAAATAAAACCTAATGCTGTTGATTCAAAAAAGTACACAGAATTTCCAAAATAACAGTAGTTTTAATCAGATAAAGAGGAAGTAGTTTTAGAAGCCTTTTTTCACTCCTAATAGAAATTGTAATAAAATTAACAATTTGTATAGGACATTGTAGCAGACAGCTTCAGGTTCACTGAGATGAACTTCCAGAACAGACACAGTTATGGAGGAAGGGATATTATTTATTGCAGCTTACAGATCCAGGGGAAGTTCCAATAATGGCAGAAAAAGCTGGCCTGACTTCACAGGGCCAACCAGAGAGAGAAAAACCACCAGCCACACAGCACACAGAGCAAAGCTACAGTCAAAAAGCCACAGCACACTTCAGGAACTCCCATTAGGCACACTTTGCATATCTTTACAATGGAATCTCAAACCTACCACCACTCCTTAAGAACCGCCTCCAGTGACATTGCCTCCAGCAAGGTGGCTGCAGATGCAAACTATAAACTAATAAAACACTGAATATATTGGGGGCCATCTATTCAAACTACGACAGACATTTTTGTAAAACTTGCCTGACATAGGAAAGCTTACTTCTGAGGTAAAAGTAGTTGAGATGCAGTGGTTAGATTGGAAGTAAAAATGCCCTTTACAATACTGAGATGTCTTCAAAGGTCTTAAGCTGTTCATAAGTGTTAAAACTATTATTCATGGGCTAGAAGATGTTTAAATGTAATTATTCCACATAACCAAGTATATCTATCTTTCTACTAATTCATATTTAGTTTATTTCATTTGTTGAAGCTTATTTTCTATATGTCTCTTGTGTTTTCTTATCAGAACATGGGCCATTCTGTCACCAGAATTTTGACTTTGGTCATTGAAATACAGAGACAGTAGAAACACAGCAATGAATTTTAAATATTGCCTTTTTAAGTCAGCTTTATCAGTTTGCTATATGCTTTAATTAACATTGTTTAGTTTCCAACTGAGCCAAAGGTTTCAAGCAGAAAGACATCAGATTAAATATTACAGAAGTGATTAAATGACAAATGTTTTAATTTAATTCTAAAATTATCTATTAAACATTCAATCTGCATCTCTTTTTCTAAAATATTATAATATTGGTGTGAAATATGACCATCAGAACTAATGAGGCATGGATTTTACCATTACACAGACATAGAAACAAAAACTATTTTTAAAAGGCATGAGCAGGCAGAGAAACAAAGGAATTAAAAAAAAAAAAACTCTTTTCAAATAAATTTTAGCAAAACCTATTATGATGAGTACAGTCTTGATGGAACTGCTCTGCCCCTCTGAAGCATCACTTGTCTAAGTGATCCACCGATCCACATCATGTGAGCTTTCGTCTTCTTGAGTCTTCTCATCCTCAGTCAAAAATCTAGTGTAATATGTTGAAATTTACTTATGTCACTTTTTCTTCTGAGTCATTCCTGGTTCAAGCTTAACTGTACCCATATTTGATATTATGCTAGAAGTCTTGTTATTATTAATAAATGTATTTTAAAGGAATAATCATGTTTACAGGAAATAAAGAGTAAAGGACTTGAAATGAACACATGATAAAATAAATAGAAGAGAAAGACTTTTAAGCAAGCAAAGAGCATGAATAGGTTGATAAGGATCTTAAGAAAATCATGCATTCATTGTAGACAAGTCTATAATTTATGCTAAGGTATAATTTCATCCTAGGAAATACCATCGTAGTGAAATTAGGGACATAAGTCAAGGTCAGAGCTGATGACTTAACCAAGAGCTGTATTGATTTTGGAAGATACAATAAGAAATTCTAAGAGAAACAGTGGAACAAATTCATTGTTGCAGGGATGGGATAAAAGCTTCCTCATGTCCTTGGTATTAAAGGAATGCACACACTCCATTGTAACAAATACTAATGGAACAGAGCCAGTTAAGTATCCTGACATAAAGCTATTGAATGGATGATCAAAATGAGTATCAGAGTTACAGATACAGGCAGAATGAATCAGAGTATAAGAAAACATATGACTTGAGCCTTAAATAACTCAAAAATAGAATAAACTAAATTATAAAGTAAATTGAATATGAGATTAAGGACATAGGACAGAAATAAATGAAATGCAAATTTTGATCCATCTTCTTTGCAACTATATCTCAAATCTAGTGTCTTCTAGTCTCAGCACAGCACCATGAGGGACATGCTAACTAAAAAAGTTTGGGATACTATGTCACCCCACCAAGTGAGAATGTCTATAATCAAGAAAACACAGATATCCATCATTAGATGAATGGATAACTAAGATGCGGTATATCTACACTATGGAATTGTACACAGCAGTAAGGAAAAATAGCACAATGCAATTTGAAGAAAAATGGTCAAACTTGGAAAATATCATTCTCAGCGAACTCACCCAATCACAGAAACATAAGTGTCGCATTGTCTCACTCATCTGTGGCTCCTAACCTGAATTTTCACAAGATTCTGACAAACCTAATGAACATCTCAAGGACTGGACAATAGGGATGGTGGGACAGGAGGGGAGGGTAAGACTGGAGGGGGGGGCAAAAAATTGTACCCAAATGAAATAGTACCATAACATCCTATATCCTGAAGGTTGAACCTTCATCAGGTGCATAGAGAGAACACCTGAATCACAGGGGCCTGGAGAGGGTATGATGAAGACTAATCTCAATCTTCTCCTGTTTCTCTCTCACAAACTCCCTCTTTCTCTTTTCTCTTTCTCTTTCATATTACCTACATTTTTCTTCCTTTTTTCCCCTTGGTGCTGACATGTAACTCCCAGTACCAGCATGTTGTTAACATTCACAATGAGCTGTTGATCAGTGAGATCTGCATGGTTTCCCAAAATAAGACAGATTTATGTCAGAGTACTTGATGACCCACCAAAGGTTAATGGTAAGGCCCTAGTGCTAAAGACATCATATGCTGTTGGGACAGAACATGGAGGTGACCTGGCAACTGGGGGAAAATGACCAATATCTGTCTAAGCAACTCGTGGTCTAAGCTACTCAGCAGCAATCATGTGATGCTCACACAAGTGCCATAGTGGCACAAAGCCATAGTGGGTTACCAACTGCTCTTGATTTGGCTAACAGGTCTACTTAGTGGAATGGAACCCATACCTGGAACAGGGAAACAAGTCAGAACCATATCCAAAAATGGGCCCACTCTCCAATATCAATATCCCACAAATAGTGGGATACAGGAGGGCCTACAAATTTTAAACTCTCTAAAATTATAATGGTTATCCATGTATCTTGCACTGACCTCCCTCTCCTTTGGAGAATTTGCTTCTCTTTGCAGATGGATGCAGAATGTCAAGAGAGAATCAGCTCATCACACCTCACCAAGGCACCAGCTGAAGCCATAGAGTTATTGGTGAAATGAGCAAGAGTGCTGCTTTCTCAGTCAACCTGGTATCAGCACAAGGGTGAAGGTGATAGACAAAGAAAACAGTGAACTCCTACCAAATCAGATATTCAGAGACACAGAGACTCCCAAGACCTCGTCACTGAAATAGACCTAAAATGAACCCAACATGGCTCAGGGAAATTCTTGGAAGAGGGGGCGGAAAGATTGTTAGAGCCATAAGTTGTGTCATTTTGCACAGAGACATTGCCTCACCCCCATAACTGATGGCTCTCCCCACAATGCATGACCCACAATCCCCACTGGGACTAACAATGGTATCATCATAGATGTATACACACTATATATATATAACTAGTTAAAAAAAAAAGAAAACAAAACAAAACAAAACAAATGTTGTTAAGGATGGGGAGAAATAGAAACCCTTATCTATTGCTGGAGATAATGCAGGCTAGTACAATCATTAGTGAGGAGGTTTCTCAGAAAAATTAAAAATAAAGCTTGAGTATCGTGGTGCATGTAATTAATCCCAGCACTCAGAACGCAGAGGTAGGAGGATCACAGTGAGCTCGAGGCCCCTGAGAGTACATAATGAAATCCAGGTAGTCTGGACGAGAGTGAAACCCTACCTCAAAAAACAAAACAAAACAAAAACTAAAAATAGAACTGCCAAAAGAGACAACTCAAGTTAGCAAATTTGAAATGAAAAAAGAGAGGTCACAAGAGTCATAAGTGAAATAGGGAGAATCATCAGGACTTACTTCAAAAAACTCTATTCCACAAAACCAGATAATACAGTGGAAATGGATGAATTCTTGGGCATACCACCTATTAAAGCTAAATTCAGAGCAGATTAATCTACTGAACAAACCCATCACAACCATCGAGATTAAAAGGGTAATCAAAAACCTACCTAAAAGAGTCCAGGACCAGATGGCTTCTAACCAGAATTCTACCAAACTTTCATGGAAGAAATAAAACCAATTATTCTCAAATTGTGCCACACAATTGGAGACCGGGGAAATGTCCCCAGATCTATGAAGCTAGTATCACCCTAATACCAAAATAAGGCAGAGATGCCACAAGAAAAGAAAACTACAGGCCTATTTCCCTGATGAACTTAGATGCAAAGATCCTGAACAAAATCCTCTCAAACCAAATTCAACAGCACATCAAAAGCATTATCCACCTGGATCAAGTAGGTTTCATCCCAGGAACGCAGGGATGGTTCAACATATGGAAGTCTGTCAATGTAATACACCACACGAATAAGCTTAAGCACAAAAACCACATGATCATCTAGATAGATGGAGAAAAGGCCTTTGACAAAATACAACACCACTTCATGATCAAAACATTGGAGAGAATAGGCATGGATGGTCTGTATTTCAACATAATAAAGACTATATATAAAGATTCTAAAGCTCAAATAATACTTAATGGGGAAAGATTGAAGGAATTCTCTTTGAGATCAGGAACAAGACAGGTGTGTCAACTCTTACTTCTGCTCTTCAACATAGTACTGGAAGTACTAGCTCAAGCAATAAGACAGGAGAAAGAAATAAAAGGGATACAAATTGGAAAGGAAGAATTTAAGTTAGCCTTATTTGCAGATGATGTGACCCAAGATCCTCCATCTCAAAACTCTTAAAGGTGATTAACTCCTTCAGTAAAGTAGCAAGATACAATATCAATGCACACAAATCAGGAGCTTTGGGCTGGAGAGATGGATTAGTGGTTAAGAATCCTGGTTCTATTCTCCAGGACCCACGTAAGCCAGATGCACAAAGGGGGCATGCATCTGGAGTTTGTTTGCAGTGGCTAGAGGCCCTGGCCTGTCTATTCTCTGAGTCTGCCTCTGTTGTATCTCTCTCTCTGCTTGCAAATACATAAATAATTTTTTTTAAAAAAATCAGTAGCTTTTCTCTATGCAAAAGACAAAGATACAGAGAAAGAAATAAGTGACATTGTTCCATTTTCAATAGCATCAAAAATAAATAAAATACCTCCAAGTAACATTACCAAAGCAGGTGAAAGACCTTTACAAGGAAAACATAAAAATACTCAAGAAAGAAATTGAAGAGGGCTTGTGAAAATAGAAAGATTTCCCATACCCCTGGATAGACAGAATTAACATTGTGAAAATTACAATCTTACCAAAAGCAATATATACATTTAATGCAATACCAATAAAAAAAACACAACATCTTTCTTCACAGAGATAGAAAAATGATCGCAAAATTCATATAGAATGGCAGAAGGCCTAGGATATCCAAGTATATCCTCAGCGAAAGAAACACTTCTGGAAACATCACCATACCTCATCTAAAGCTACACTAGAAAACCATAGTAATAAAAACAACATGGTACTGGCATAAAAACAGGATTATAGACCAATGGAACAGAATCAAGGACCCAGACTTTGGATCAAGTAACTACAGCTATTTGATATTTGACAAAGACCCAAACAATGTAGACTGGAAAAAAGACAGCATCTTCAACAAATAGTGCTGGAAAAACTAGATAACCATATGCAGGAAAATGAAACTCTATCTACACATTTCACCATGCACAAAAGTTAAGTCCAAGTGGATCAAAGCCATCAATATAAGACCAGATACTGGAAGAAACAGTAAGTGGAACTTTCCATCATATAGAAGTGGGAAAAGACTTCCTGAACACAACCTCAGTAGCTCAGGAAATTAAACAATCACTCAAACATTGGGATCTCAGGAAGCTGAAAAGCTTTTTCACAAACATACAATAAGCAGAGCCAATAGATTACCTACAGAGCGAGAAAATTTTTGCCAGATACACATTGGACAGAGGCCCAATTTCTAAAATCTACAAAGAACTCAAAAACCTAAACAATAAAAGTCAAACAACCCACTCAAAAAATGGGGCAGAGAACTGCACAGGGGTTCTCAGAGGAAGAAATACAAATGGCAATCACACACTTAAGAAAATGTTCAGCATCCCTAATCATCAGGGAAATGCAAATTAAAATATCTATGAGATTCCACCTTAACCCAGTAAGGGTAGCAAACATTAAAAAATGTAATGAAAACAAATGTTGGTGAGGATGTGGAGAAATAGGAACACTCATTCACTGTTGGTGGGAATGTACACTGGTACAACCACTGTGGAAAGCAATATGGAGACTCCTAAAATGAATGACTATAGAGGTACCAACAGACCCAGTTATTCCCTTATTTGGCAATTACCCTAAAAGCTCCAAGCCTCAGTTCAGAGATATTTGTTCAACCATTTTTATAGCTGCTCAGTTCATAATAGCTAAGAATTGGAATCAACCTAGATGCTGATCATTAGATGAATTGGATAAATAAGATGTGGTATATCTACACAATGGAATTCTACATAGCAGTAAGAAAAAAAAAGTGACACAATGCAACTTGAAGAAAAATGGTCAAACTTGGAAAAGTTCATTCTCAGTGAACTCACCCAATCATAGAAAGAAAAACATCACATGGTCTCACTCATCTGTGGCTCCTAACCTAAATTTGCTCGAGTTGCTGACACACCTAATATACATTTCTAGGACTGGACAATAGTGATTGTGGGGTGGGAAAGGGAGGGTAAGTTTGGGGGGGAACTGGACCCAATTAGAAATGGTACCACAAAATCCTATATCCTGAAAGACATAGTAAAAGGCTGAATCATTATCAGGTGCTTAGAGAGAACACCTGAATCACAGGGGTCTGGAGAGGGTATGATGAAGACTAACCTCAACCTTATCCTGTCCTCTCTGTCACTCCCTCTCTTTCTCTTCTCTCTCTCTCTTTCTCTTTCGCACTACCTATATATTTCTTCCTTCTTTTCCCATGGCACTGATGTATAACTCCCAATACCAGCATGTGGTTAAAATCCATAATGAGCAGTTATCAATGAGACCTACACAGTTTCCCAAAAGAAGACAGATTTCTGTCAGAGTACTTGATGACCCACCAAAGGTTAATGGTAAGACCGTACTGCCAAAGACATCATATGCTATTGGGATGGAGCATGGAGTTGACCTGGCTGGAAACTGGAAGAGAGTCAGTCCCCAGACAGTTAGCTTGTCTAGTGCCAGAAGGTGTTACGTGAGCGATTGGAGGAAAATGACCAACATCTCTCTAAGCAATTCATGGTCTAAACTACTCAGCAGCAATTAACCTGATGTGATGCTCACATAAGCATAATAGTGGCACACAGCCATGGTGGGTTACCAACTGCTCTTGATTTGGCTAATGGATCTACTGAGGGGAATGGAACCCATACCTGGAACTGGAAAACAAGTCAGAATCATATCCAACAATGAGTTCACTCTCCAATATCAAGGTTCCACCAATAGTGAGATACAAGAGGGTCTACACCTATTTAATTCTCTCTAAAACAATAATGGTTATCTTTGTATCTTGTACTGACCTCCCTCTCCTTTGGAGAATTTGCTTTTCTTTTTCAGATGGATGTAGAACCTGAGGAATCAGCCCATTGCATCTCATTAGGGTACCAGCTGAAGCCATAGAATAATTGGGGAAATAAGCAAGAATGCTTCTTTCTCAGTGAACCTGGCATCAGCACAGGGGTGAAGGAGATAGACACAGAGAATAATGAACTCTAACAAACCAGAGATTCAGAGACACAGAAACTCCCATGACCTCGTCATTGAAATAGACCTAAAATAAACCCAACATGGCTTAGGGAAATTTGTGGAAGATGGGGAGGAAAGATTGTTAGAGCCATAAGTTGTGTCATTTTGCACAGAGACATTGCCTCATCCCCATAACTCATGGCTCTCCCCACAATGCAATACCCACAATCCCCGAGGGGGGAGGGGAGAAGGCTAAGGATGGTAACACCTTGGCTGTGTACACATTATATAGATAACTATTAAAGAAAATAGAACTGCCTTCTGACCCAGGTAAAACCCTCCTCAGCATATCCCCTAATGACTCCTTATACTACTGCAGAGGCAGTTGTCTATCTATGTTTATTGCTGCTCTTTTCATTATACAAAGAAATTGAACCATTGTAGATGTATATTAACAGATGAATGGATAATGGAAATGTGATATATACACACAGTACAATTTTACTGCTGTGTAAAGTAAAATATACTTATGATGTTAGCAAGAATGTGGATGGATCTGGAACGAATTATATTAAGCAAGGGTGTCCTAAATGTAGAAAGTACACAATTGCATATTCTCTCATATTTTACCCTAGCATGTAATATTTATATGTGTGTATATGTGCATATAAAAGAGAATATACTTTGGTAAAACCTAAAAAGGTAGTAAAATAACTAAAAGTGTGTAATAAGAAATGACAAGGAAGGGGTGGGGGAAGATCAAGAGAACACTTGTGACATGAAAAACAGAAAGTGTGAGGGTACAAGGGGCATTAGGTAGATGATGGAGGTGAAGATGGGAAAAAATCAAAACAAATTGTGTTTGAAAATTCCAAAAGGGTGCTGAAAATTCTACATGTTAATTAAATAATGAAATAAAGAGAATATATTATTAAAACAAAAAGATGTATTGAATAATGAGATGGTTCCAACTTTCAATTCAGATATTCACAATTTTCTGTGAAAAACTTCCTTTACTCCATGATAACCAACCTGGATCCCTTTGCAAGATCTGATCTCTTTTAGGTTCTGATATCTCATCCACCTCTTCCACTATGCCTGATGCAAAACTTCCTCTTCTTTGCCAACACCCCTACCTTTTAACCTGGATCTCTCTTGTATATGAAATTCTCTTGTTCTGATTTCCTAGAGGCCAATGTCTTTTCTTGTCCCAGGACCCTAGACTCAGGTAGTCATGGCTTGACTTTCCTGTTAAAAATTAAACACTTTCCTGACCATCTAGTATTGCCCAAATCCCGCAGAAATAGGAATTATTGATTTCTGCATTCACTTAGTTGTTTTTTGTTCTTGCTGTTATGAACTTTCCCCCTGCCCTATAGAATGGAAGCTATCACATCACATACAACATTTGCTAGTTATGTTCACTGTGCCTCATTAAGAAAATAGAGTAGAACTAAACACATGGGAGAGGAACTCAATAAGTATCTGCCTATGATTGCAGTAAATAAATTAACTTTGAAAGTGTTACATGAATGTAGGTAAATTAGAGATATTGGTGGCATTACAGAGTATAAAAATGTAGACAGATTTTGGGGAGGTGTGCTGCCAAACCTAATAAACACTCTGAGGGCAAGACAATAGGGAGGGTGGGATGAAGGGAGGGTAAGGGTGGGAGGAAATGAGAGGGTGGGAGGGAGGACAAGGGTGGAGGGATACAAATAGGGACACAAAAGGAAATGATACTATAAAACCCTTTATTCTGAACAATAGACCAAAACATTGATCCTTCAACAGGCCTGCAGAGGGAACACCTGAACCACAGGAAACTGGAGAGAACATCATGAAGACCAACCTTAATATTTTCCTGCTTCTCTCCCTCTTCTCTCTCCCTCTCTCTCTCTTTTTCTCCTTCTCTCTATACTCACTTTCTCTTTTATATTATCTATCTTTTTCTTCCCTCACCTTCCTAGGTGCTGACTTATAACTCCCAGTACCAGCACAGGGTTAACTTTCACAATGAGCTGTTGATCTGAGACACCTACAAGGTTTCCCAAAAATGACAGATTTCTGTCAGAGTTCTTGACTACCCACCAAATGCTAATGGTAAGACCCTACTGTCGAAGACAGCATACGCGTGTGAGACCAAACATAGAGAGACCTGGCCAGATTCTGGAAGAGGGTCAGTCCCCAGATAGTTATCTAGTCTAGTGCCAGAGGGTGCTACATGAGCAACTGGGGGGGGTAATGGCAGACATCTGTCCAAACAACTTGCAGTCTAAAACACCCAGCAGGAGACAACATGACGTAATGCTCAAACAAGTGCAGTAGTGGCACACAGCCATGGCGTGTAACCAACTGCTCTTGATTTGGCTAATAGATCCACTCAGTGGAATGGAACTCATTGCTAGAACTGGGAAATAAGTCAAAACCATGTACAGAAAATGAGCTTAGTCTCCAACATCAAGCTCCCACCAAATGTGGGTTAGAAGAGGGCCTATGCATATAAAATTGCCTCCCAAATATCTATGGCCATCCCATTTATCTAGTACTAACTTCTCCCTCTGTTGGAGAATTTGCTTATCTTTTTCAGATGGACAATAAACCTGAAGGGAGGATCAGCCAATCACGCCTCACCAGGGCCCCAGCTGAAACCATAGGGTAATGTGGGGGAAGGGCAAGAATACAGCGTTCTTGGGGATCACGATATCAGAAAAAGACTGAAGGAGATAAACACAGAGAACATCCAACTCCTACTAAGCCAGATAACCAGAGACACAGAAGCTCCCAAGACCTCATTACTTAAGTAGAACTAAAATGACCCCAATGTGGCTCAGGGAAATTCACGGAAGAGGGGGGTGGAAAGAATGTTAGAGCCACAAGTTGGAGCATTATGTCAGAGACTTAGCCTATTCCTCATAACTCTTGACTACCCCCACAATGGATGACCCACATTCCCCATTGATGAGGGTCCCTTTGGTAGAGGGAGGAGGATAATGGAGTCACCATTGTGAATGTAAGATCAGAATAATATAAATAAAAAATAAAAATAATAATAATAATAATGTAGCCAGAAAAGCCACCATCAAACTAGATTTCACATGACAGAAATTGAAAATGAGAAGAGGAACTGAACAGTATTTAAAAAGATTGCCAGTAATGAAACAGAATACACTCAGTACTGAAACAAAGAGTTTTAGAAAGGGTTGCAGATGGATTGTGGGATGGATATGTGCATGCAGATTAGCTGGATCAAGTCTGACTGCTAGGTGTTTCAGAGCCCCACTCAAAGTTAACAAGAGAAAGACAGATTATTTTGTTTTCCTAAAGATATGATCCTCTAATTTAAAGTAATATAAATTTTCCTGCATGAATAAGTTCACACTCATGGTTAAAAAATTGTGTGTTTGTGTGTGATATGCATGCATGTCCATATGCTTGTTAGTATGTGTGTGGGTACATCTTTGTGTACATGTACGAATTGTGTGGAGGCCACAGATCAACATCCAGTGACTTCCTCAATTGCTCTCCATATTACTTTTCTGAGACAGGATCTCTCTCTAAACCTGAGGTTCAACTATTTAGCAAGACTAGCTAGCTAAGCAATGCAGCAACATGCTGTCCCTCTCTCCTCCAGCATTGGGATTACAGATTCACACTGCCATGCTTTTATGTGGGCTCTAGAGAACCAAATTCACATTCTCATGCTTTAGCAAGTACTTTGGTGACTGACTGAGTCTTCTGTGCCTATATCTTTTTGTCCTAAGATCCTACCATGAGTCAGTCATGCTACCAGATACTGACATAATTTATCTCCTTTAATTCTTTTAATGTTCCAGTGTAGATTTAAGAGACAATTCACTTTATCTTAGTATTTTATTAACTTGATTTTGATTTTGAAAACCAGAATCTGCATTGTGATTGTTGAGTGCAACATTGTAGTCTGGGTCTGGTCTTAAAGATTCTATGTTTGAAATGTGTCGCCTGATTATTAAACAATTTCAAAATCCAATTAAAAGTGAAAACAAGCAATTGAGACAAAAACATGTTTTGCCACATGCCAATCTTATTATTACTAAAATGCATCTGCCTCTAATTAAGATGATATCTAGAGAACTATGTAAATTGCCATTCACTATTTTTTACCTGAACTTATATGACTTACTTAAAATATGCATATCTTAGAGTGATTCATTGTTTATATCTCATTTTTTAATGATCACAGATATGTCTATGGAAGTGTTATAGAATCTACACATGCAACACTAATGCTTTCAACAAGCTTTTAAATAATAAGTAAGAAATTGAAGATGTAAAATAATCCCCGGGCAATACATCACTATTGAATGGATAAACTAAATATAACATAGTGAAGAATATCTTCCTGGGTATAGGATTTTTTTCTAGTAGATAATTGAATATCCCTTCATAGTAACCTCTGAGAGATTATTTAATATTTCACAAGGAGATGCTTTACATACTCAAGGTGGATAGATTCCATCATAAATATATATTTGACTATATAAAGTTGTATTTAAAGAACAATACTTTGAATTATCAAGAATATTGTATGGACATCAGTTAGAGACATTCTGTAATTTTACAATATCATAAAGGAAGAAGTACAGATATTTGGAAAATGAAGTATTAGTAAATTAGCAACATTTTGAATATAGTAATAACATTTTAAATCACATCATTAGCTCTTCAAATGTCATTAATGAATTATTTACTGTCCTACTTTCTGATGTTGAATCCTCAGGAATGAGTCATTAATTAATTGGCTTGTCTCCTTTAGTCTCTCTATCACCTTTGTTTTGTCTATGTTAGAATCTTGAAGTTTATATTTTTCTATCTGCACCTTTGCTTTTTATCTGTGGTGGGAAAGAGAAGAGGGTGGGTCAGACAGTGGGTGATCTGTAGGAGACAGAGAGAGAGAAGAAAGAGGCTAATTTTCTGGTTGTTATCTTTAGTAGCAATTGATATTTTCTAAATCACAGCAACTAGTAAAACATTAACTAGTTCATTCACATTTTCTCCTTAAAATTTAATTTTTATTTTCTTAGCACTCTTTATAAGACCTAATGTTTATTCTTTTTTCAACTCCATTAATTTCTGAAGGCAAGAAATCATATCATAGTGTTAAGAAAATTGCATTAAAGACTAGAAATAATATAATCTCAGGACATAAATAAAAAATGATCATGAAACCTTTTCACTGATTTATTACAAGTTTATCCAATTTTTTATAATTTCTACAATAAATTTTAATCTGATCTCTACTCAAGTGCTTTCATTGAAATATATATTTCTTTGTAAACTACCTTATAATATTCAAGATATCTGCCTGGAGCAGGCTCTTTCTTAATATTTCCATGGATTCCTCTGATTGTGTTCAATGGTATGAAAAGGAATGCTCATGTATCCACATTGTAATCCATGTGTCATTCACCAAACATATGCTGACTGTTACTGTGTATCACAATGTCAGCTGTTGCAAGTAAAGCGCTGTTAAAATGCTTTTCCCCAAATTGTGCTCAATGGAGTGAAAAAGACTCAGAAAATTCCAGATTATTACATAATAAATGCTGTCACAGAAATCAAAACAGGTAACATTGCATCCTATTACATTAGTGAATTCAGCCTGGAAAGAAAAGGAGACTCGAAGCATGTCCACAAGGCCTTATCTGCATATCTGAGAGCAGAGTCCATGGTCTATGTTGTCAAATGCAGCAGGGAACTGCTTTTTGGAATGACCATTTTCTCTGTACAATGTGTCTCAACATTGAAGAACAAATCACTACAATAGTAGGGTTTGCTCTTTCTGATGTTGGATTTCTTTATTTATTTCCAAGCAGAGACACATAGAGATAGAGAAGGATGAGAGAATGAGAGTGCCAGGACCTCTGGCTGCTTCAAGTGAATACCAAATGCATATGCCACTTTGTCCATCTGGCTTTTCATAAGTACTGGGGAATTGAACCTGTTTTTAGGCTTTTCAGGCAAGCACCTAAATAACTGAGCCATATATCCAGTCCCTTGATACTGTAACTTTGAGGTTCCTTACCATTGCACCAATATAAGGGATTGGCATTCCTCTGCCAGTGTGCCACACTGATGTGATAAGAGAATTTTGGGATGTCCACGATTCTTTTCTTATGAATTCAAACCACTGAAATCCACAGACCAGAGGGCAAGGTTTAGAGAGAATTTATTAGATTAAGAGAAGGAAAGAGGGAGATTATGAAGAGTTCCTGCCCATGAGGAGACAGGAATGGGTAGAATACAACTACAAACCCAAATTGGGGTGATTTATAGGTTCTGAATGCGGGCTGAGCTAACCAGACTGGAGACTCCGTTGTTGAGGTTGAGCTAACAAGCCACAGTGCCAGGATCAAGGTTAATCCTTCCAGAAATCTTAATCCTTGGAAAGGTGAACCCCTGCCTATGGAAAGACTCAGATAATTTATTGAAAAAAACATATCATGTAAGTCTTTCAGGTAAGAGATAAGGAGAAGCCTGGTCCTTCTCTGACCTCTAACAAAGTAGAGCTTGCAAGGGCAGCTCAAGGACATTCCCTGCTTTCACTTTCAGTGGCCCAGTCACCCTAAACTGCCTCATTTATTCTTAACTTAGGGAAAGACTTAAGTGGATGGTATTGTACATATGTAAGTAGAAGAACAGATTACAGGGAGGGGGAAGGCCTAAGCAAGGCCATGGGAAAAGAATGCGTAAAAGAAGGGCAGGGGAGGTTCAATCAAAATTCAAGAGAGTCTGAATAAGACTTATGTAACCCTACTTTTTTTGAATAATGGCACATCCAGAAGATATAGACTGTTACTAGAAAATTTTCAGGGCCTGGGATAGGATACCTTCCAGTGAGTTGTTGGCCAACGAGGTCCTGGTAGCCTCCAAAACATTAAAGGATATTGCCAAGGCCCTGGGTTTCCCTTGAGAAACAGATGATAAGACCCTATTGCTGAAGACATCTCCTGCCTGAGAGGCAAGGTCCCTTGAAAGCAAGCGGGTGCTGAGCAGAAAACCTTCTCCCTGTAGACCAGCCAACTGAAAGCTGAAAAAAGCTGCACTGCATGCAGCCATATGGGAGACAGAAGTCATCAGTAATGAAAACAGTGGACACTGGAAAACTCAAATTTGGCCAGACAGGCCCAATGACTGAACGGGTGCAATAGTGGCATGTCTGCTCTTGGGGAAACCAACTGCTCCCTAATTAGACTGAGGGCCCTCTCTATGAGACGGAATACATGCCTGGTACTGAAAAAACTAATCAAAAGTCTATGGCAGGGGAGGTCATGAGCCTTAGGGGTATAAAGCCTGCTCTTGTCTGGCTAAATGTATATATTATTCCCACCAAGCTGCCCTGAAAACACTACACTTAATGTTCATATTCACATATTAATGCTAGTCTCACTTCTGGTTAGAGAAGCTTCTCTTTTCAGATGGCGATGACCACTGGGATGACCCAAAAGGCAACACAGTGCTGAGAAGAAGGGATGGAGAAATGTCCAGCACTGAAACATCTCTGTCACATCCTCCAAAGGCTCAGGTTCCATTGCAGAAGAGGGGGCAGAAAGAATGTAAGAGCCAAAGGAAGGGTACGACTCTTTACAATGCAACTGTCCAGACAGAAATTGGCCTTGATATCCATGACCTTGCAGTGCCTAGCAATACCTTCGCAAGACCCTCATAATAGGAAAAAAAGATGATGACATCAAATTAAAAGAGAGACTAATGGAGAGAGGGAGGGGATATGATGGAGAATACAGTTCTGAAGGAGAATGGGGGGTATCATGAGTTTTTTTGTATGTAAGTATAGAAGTTGTCAATAAAAACATAAAATTAATAAAAAAAAACAGTTTTCTTCAAACTGATAATATGCTAGGATAATTTGTTTCTTCTCTATTGCCTCTGCTTCAATAGAATTATTTATCCTCCTTTAACTGTTTTTAATATTACTCTTTTATTCATTTTCCCTCATTAATGCAGGACATTTTATTTCACAATGATACAACCCAATTTTAAGATTTACCTTCTTACTTTTAGAAAGATTCTTCCCCTTTATTATTTCTGCTTAACTTCATCAAACTTGCTCAAAACTTGTTGTGGTTATTTTCTCATTGCTGGCACAAAGCCCCTAAGCAAAAGCAGCAGGTGGGAGTAAAGTCATTTATTTTGGCTTTCAGTCTTGAGGGGAAGTTTCATGATGGTAGGGTAAAGATGGCAGAGCAGAAGCTGGACATCACTTCAACCACAGCAGGTGGAAAATAGCAGCAGGAGAGGCAGCCCAGCTCCAGCACCCTCAAGCCTGCCGCCAACAACACACCTCCTCCAGCAAAGCTTCACCTACAAAACTGCCACTGGCTGGAAACAAAGCCCTCAAACACATGAGTCCATGTGCAATACCTAACTCAAACCACCATAAGACTATAATCATACTCTTCTTCTTTTTCAGTGTTGTCTTATGCAATTCCAACTATTATTAGGTATTTAAGAACAATTCATGAAGTTAAAAATTCCTAAGTTATACCTTTAGGAAAAACTATCTTTTTTGATCCTAAGACCTAATTTCATACTTGACATTTCATGTGTGTGTCCTGGAGATGTAAGAAATACATGATCATTTTCCAGATTCTATGCTCAATCACCATTGCTTCTTTTTTTTTACATTTTTAAAAGATTTTTTGTTTCAATATATTTTTTATTGATTACATTTTCACTGGCATATATGAATTTACAAACTACTTAGTTGTGACAACCATACATTCATATATATTTGGAATATGGTCATATTTAGCCCCACCATTATCTTCTCTTATTTCCTCTTCCCTATCCCCTCTCCTTTTCATATAATCTCTCTTACATTGTCATGTCACTTTATTTTTATTTATTATTTTTATTTTTATTTATTTTTTTTTAAATTTTTTGGTTTTTCGAGGTAGAATCTCACTCTAGTCCAGGCTGACCTGGAATCCACTACGTAGGTCTCAGGGTGGCCTTGAACTCCTGGTGATCCTCCTACCTCTGCCTCCCGAGTGCTGGAATTAAAGGCGTGTGCCATCACGCCCAGCAATTTATTTTATTTTTATTTTTTGCTGGCATACAGAAATTGAGGTACCATTCATTTTGGCATTTTCAAATACCATTTGTTTTTGTTGATTTCCCATCCTTCCCTACCTCCCTCTCCCTTCCCCCTATTCTCTTCCACCCTGTATTTCCCTTCTCCTGTGTACATGTCACATGTATCCTTTGGCTCTTCCCTCTCCCCTCTTTCAGCTTATCTGTTTATTATTCACTTTTGGTTACAGTTTTCTTTTTTAATTTATTATTTTGTTTATATTATTATAATTTTACATTCATATTGGTGACTCCATTATCCTCCTCCCTGTCCTCCCCCCTTCAAAGGGACCCCCATCAATGGGGAATGTGGTCTTACACTATGGGGGTAGTCAAAAATTATGGCGGATAGGCCAAGTCTTTGTGCATAGTGACTCAACTTTTGGCTCTAACACTCTTTCTGTCCCCTCTTCCATGAATTTCCCTGAGCCAAGTTGGGGTCACTTTAGTTCTACTTTAGTGGTGATTTTTTGGGAGCCTCTGCATCTCTGGATATCTGGCTTAGTAGGAGTTGGAAGTTCTCTGTGTTTATTTCCTTCAGCCTTTTTCTGGTGTCATGTTCACCAAGAAAGCTGCACTCTTGCCCTTTCTCCACATTACCCTATGGTTTCAGCTGGGGCCCCGGTGAGGTGTGATACGCTTATCCTTCCTTTATTTTTATTTATTTATTTATTAGAGATAGAGTAAGGAAGAGAAAGAGAGAGATATTGAGAATGGGCACATCAGGCCTCTAGCCACTGCAAATGAACTCCAGACACATGTGCCACCGTGTGCATCTGGCTTACTTGGGACCTGGAGAATGAAACTGGGGTCCTTAGGTTTCACAGGCGTGCACCTTAACCACTAAGCTATCTCTCCAGCCCCCTGTTTTTTAAATTTTTTTTTATTATTTTATTTGTTTTTGGAGAGAGACACAGAGAGAGTCAGACAGACAGAGAGGGAGAGGGAGACAGATAGAGATGGGCGCACCAGCAGTCTCTCTGCTGTTGTGAACGAAATCCATATGTGTGTGCCCCCTTGTGGTCAAGTGTGGCATTGCGCCCTTGCTTCACTTTGCATCTGG
Organism: Orientallactaga sibirica; assembly: GCA_036365145.1. Classification (NCBI taxonomy): domain Eukaryota; kingdom Metazoa; phylum Chordata; class Mammalia; order Rodentia; family Dipodidae; genus Orientallactaga; species Orientallactaga sibirica. The sequence continues at coordinate 22,603,898 of JAEOAD010000033.1, forward strand.
CTAAACGTGGGACCTGGAGATTGGAACTGGGTTCTTAGGTTTAGCAGGCAGGCGCCTTAACCGCTAAGCCATCTCTCCAGTTCCCCCTGTTGTTTTTATATGCAAAACATGACTATATTATTTCCACATTTTTCCCCTTTTACTTCCACCACTGTAGTTCAAAATCCTCATCATCAGGCCTGGAATAATACCATAATAGGATAAATTAGCTCTTCCTTTATCACCCTTTAAAGCCTTCTGAATTTCACTAAGGAAGTACAAAAACAAAACAAAACCCCTTCCCTAGCAAAAAGCCAGAAAACAAAAACCAAAAGCAGAGAGAGTGAGAGCGAGAGTAGTGTGTTGGTGCACTAGGGCCTCTTGCTGCTTCAAACTCCAGATGCATGTGCCTCTTGGTGCACCTGGCAAATGCCGTTAGCCTCTGTGCCACCTATCTCCTCAGCATGGTTTCTATTTTCTAAAATAAGAGTTTACAGATTTAATATTAAAAGAGGCATAGCACTACTTAAAAAAACACCAGTGTTCTATTTTCTTAGATCTTTTAGCAATATTTTACAAAAGTGAAAACATTATACTTCTCTAGAATACTACATATCTTGAAATAGAGTATTAGTAAATATTTGTAATGTGAATAATTAAATGAAAGAATATATAAATAAAAATTAAACCACTCTATAAAAATGATTTGTGATATTAGCTTTTTTTGTTGTTTTTGAGGTAAGGTCTCACTCTGACCCAGGCTGACCTGGAGTTTACTCTGTAATCTGAGGGTGGCCTCAGAGATCCTCCTACCTCTGCCTCCCAAGTGCTGGGATTAAAGGCATGCACCAACACACCCCGGCCAAGTTTAGCTTTTTCTGTGTTTTGTCAATACAGCCCCTTACTGAATAAAATTTTAGTTTGGAGGGCTGGAGAGATGGCTTTGCACTTAAGGCACTCACGTGCCAAGCTAAAGGACCCATGCTCAACTCTCCAGATTCCATGTAATCCAGACAAACAAGGTGACACATGCGCAAGGTTGCATAAACCACAAGGTGGTGAACATGTCTGGAGTTCAAATACAATGGCTGGAGAACTTGGCATTACAATTCTCTCTCTCATTAAAAAAGAAAAAAAAATACAATTTTGAGATAATTTGTTTTTCATAACTTGATTCCAATGTAATTTCGAAAGCCATTGAACTGAACTTTGTTTTGGAGTTAGCATGTACAAAATCTAAGCAGTTTGTGGAGAGGGCCAGAAAATAAAATAAGACAAAACAAAAAAAAATTGCAATCTGCTGTACTGTATACTATATAATATTTTTCAAAAAGTGCAAAAACCTATCTGTGCCCAAAAGAGATAACAAGTACTTGAATAAATTTGAAATTACCTAAATTCTCCCTTACATTAACCTGCTTAAAGAATTAATTATATAACCACTGTATGTTTTTATTAGTTGAAAACAATTTTTTATAATATATAAAACCATATTACTTGTTCTTAACAGTTTGACTTCTTAGAACCTGAATATTTTCTGGTAAGTGAGGAACAAATGCATTCTTAACAATGGTTGAAAGATATAGGAATGTTACACTTCAAGGACTGTCAACTGTTTTATCATAACATGAAGAATTTATGAAACCATAACATGTAACATTTTCTGGATTTTTATATACATTTGTTCTAAACTAAAATGTTAACAAATTTTAATTTTATATTTGAAACTATTTTTTCTCTTTTATACAAAGGGAAGATTCAAAGAAACATTATAGCAATGTTAATATTTGTTTCCACCATAAAATGGAATGTTCTAGTCCTTTCCCAAGGCTCCTTATTATTTAGCTTACTAGATGAGTCTACTATACTATACAAAATGCTGTGGTAGTTTGAATATATGTCCCCCAATATATTCAGTGTTTTACTAGTTATAGTTTGCATCTGCAATCACCTTGCTAGAGGAATGTCACTGGGGGCTGGTCTTAAGGTGTGGGTTTGAGATTCCATTGTAAAGATATGCAAATGTGCCTAGCAGGAGTTCCTGAAGTGTGCTGTGTGACTTTTTGGCTATAGTTTTTTGCTCTGTGTGCTGTGGTGGCTGGTCGGCTTTCTCTCTCTCTGTTTGGCCCTGTGAAGAACAGGCTGCTTTTCCTGCCTTTATGGAACTTCCCCTGGATCTGTAAGCTTCAATAAATAATATCCCTTCCTCCATAACTGTGCCTGTTCTGGAAGTTCATCTCAGCGAACCTGAAGCTGTCTGCTACAAATGTTTAGCTGTAATCCCTAAAATAGTAAGAGATAGAAGAAATAACCTAAGAGTTATGAGATTCTGGTATTAATGTGTGGAATCACCATATACCTTTTGCTTTATATTCCTGTTAGACTTGGTATAGAGATACGGTGACAGTAATTTGAGAAACCTAATTAGAATGGCCTACCCAGTATGCCTAACAAAGTTTAAAGTTGAAGATGATGAAAGATTTAAGTCATCTTATCTTTTTTTTTTTTTTTTTGAGGTAGATTCTCTAGTCAAGGCTAACTGGAAATCACTCTGTAGTCCTAGGCTGGTATCAAACTCACAGTGATCGTTTACCTCTGATTCCCAAGTATTGGAACTAAAGGTGAATGCCACCATGCCCAGTTTAAACATATCATATAAAGTCAAAGTGAGTATACAACCCCATGTAGTTTCTAACTAAGCAAAAAAAGTCAACATTTATAAACACCCAAAACCAAACAAATATCAACGAATAGCAAGATTTTAACCTAAAGATAGATCCAATGAAATTGGAATAGTGAGAATGGAGGAAAGACACCTGGAACAAAGGACCACCCACGGGTATTGCAGGCATCCTGAAGCCCAAGGAACTCCAAGATATTTGAGACTGGAGGCAGCAAATAGGACATATTTTCTTCATTTTCTACAGACACAGGTCCATTTCCAGAATATAGTAAGCAGCATATTAGCATTTATTTTATTACTATTGTTGAACATTTTAAAACATTCTATAGGAATGATTGTCACCAAGATCTTTCTCTGAATAGTCCTTCAACTTCCCAGTCCTTGTGATCTCCAAAGTAAAATTTCCAACCAGTCACATAGCATAGTTTATGAGGTAGAGAGTCTTGTAACATGAAATGGAGGACTTTCAAGGGTTGAAGATGGGCCATGGCCAAAGAAACCATTGTGTCCACAGATTTACATTTAAGGTAGACCTGGAAATATCTCTATTATCTCTACGATAAGCAGCTTCATCTGGTTAATATTTCTCTGCCCAGGGATTGTTTGGTTTAGCTGAACTAACTCATGTAGTTGAGAGTGTTATATATTTGTTCTGTTCTTTGCAAGAAAACCTCCTGCTAGATAGTAATTTTATGATTTCTTGAAGTAGATCAGTATGTCATGTCTCTATCCCAGGTCAGAGATACAGCTCAGATCCCATTTTCTTAGCCCGTAATCAGGATCCTGTAGTCAAATGTTTTAACTGGGTGATAGTACACCACAGAACTTAATTTTAAACAAATGATAAGTTATATATTATTTAGTAGTGTAAAATGCTTCTGAACAAAATTCAAAAATGACAAAAAGTGATTCATTCACAAAACATTTTTAGAAAACACAGAAATAGAGTGAACAACCTATGTATAACTATCCTGGCAGGAATGAAAATATTTTAAAGAATACCTGTGCTCCTCCCTTCTGCTAAGAGAAGGAACAGACTAGGAGCCTGGTGTCATGCAGAGCTGGAATTTATTTCCTAGAAAGAGATTACACAGTTCTGATGTGTCTGACTGCCTTGCAGGAGAGTCTGGAAACAAGGCAATAAGGAAAAGGACAGGTGGAACCACACCTAGACTACAACTGTTTAACTATATTTACCTTTTGCCTCCCTTTCAAAACTAAACCTCAGGCTGCAGAGATGGCTTAGTAGTTAAGGCACTTGTCTGTGAAGCCTAAGGATCCAGGTTTGATTCCCCAGTACTCACATAAGCCAGATGCACAAGGTGGTACATGCATCGAGAGTTCATTTGTAGTGGCTATAGGCCCTGGCATGCCTATTGTCTCTCTCTCTCAAATAAAATAAAATGCAATAAAAAAAAAAAAAAAAAAAAAAAACACTTGTCGAAATTTAAAAAATAAGTAAAACACCATGCATGGTGGCACACCTTTAATCCCAGTACTCAGGAGAGGAGGCAGGCAGAGATATGAGGGAGGTTTGCCTGAGTTTGAGGCCACCCTGAGACTATATGGTAAATTCCAGGTCTGCCAGGACTACAGAAGATCCTACCTGAAACAAAACAAAAACAAACAAACAAAAAAAAATCAAGGAAAAAAAAATCCAAAAAACTAAACCTCATATCATGATCCTGAAACTGGATTTGGAGAGTGGGAGTGATTGGGCCATTGTTCTTCCCAATGGGGCAATATAGAATAAGTCTTCTCTTCTGCTTTTCATTATTACTTTATCTGTATAATTAGGATACGAAAGACAGTTAGCTGAGCTTGATTTGTTAGCTTCAAGCTCTGACACTAGCCACTCTTGGTAACATTGTGGTCTGAAGCTTGACTTTGACAATTCCACCTAAGTCATGAGAAAGACTATTGATTCTAATACCTTAAAAATGACTCCATTGCCATCCCACACCAGGACCATGCCCATTCTCAACAATTAGAGAAGAAAAGGAGACATCCATTGCTTTAAAAGTTATTAAATAAATGAATCAGTTCCACATATTGTGCAATATAAGGCCAACACCCTTATTTATAAGAAGTATAACCCAAATTATAAACGTTTTTAAAGTAAAACATTCATATTAATGTCACAGCACAAAGAAGATCTCAATTTCTATATCAGTCTATGAGTGATCTTAAAACTTTTATATTATTATACATTTATTTTTATTTAATCACAATTATACATAGAACCTTCTCTCATTTCAATGTAATAGAAGAAAGAAAAAAATTCTAATGTATGACCTATAAATAGACTTACAGGATATACTTAAATAAATAAATATATATTTACATATTATATATATATATATGTGTGTGTGTGTGTGTGTGTGTGTGTGTGTTTTACAAATACATAATCAACTTAAAAGCATCTAAACATTAGAAGTGAGCAGGAGAAAATAAATTTATAACACAGCAGAACAACTAAAAGAAGTTCACGGTTTTCCTTTTCTCTAATCATTTGAATATGGTAGTTAGAGATTTGAGATTACAGAGCAAGGAAAATAAGTGTTTCCTAGTACCTAGAAAGTGAAATTGTTATATTCATCAATGCTGCTTAAAAGTTTGGGTGTTTCCTAGAACTTGAACAAATTCCAGATAGCATAATTTCAATTCACTGAAAATTCTGGTAACAACTCTTGTCAGCAAAAGTCCGTCTTAGCTAGGATCTATTTATTCACTCACATTGTACTATCTGGAAAGGATTTCTTCTTACAGACGTATTTTCCTCATAGAGATTATAGCACTTCTACTTAGTGTGTGAATCATAGGAAAGAATATGCTATTTGTCTCCCTGGTTCTGAGATTACAAAGTTATCACCTGAAGCTTACTGAAGCTAATAGGTAATGAACATGAAAAATTTAATTGTAATCTTTCCTAAACACATGTCAAAATGGTTTTAGAGGTAAGAATTAAAAATATGAATTTATTATTAAATTGAACAAATGCCCTTATAAAATTATGGCATTTTCAAAAATATTTCTTGTTGTTGAATTCTGCCTCTTCTCCTATCCCCTTCATGCTGTTATTACTAATTCTTCCTCCACTCTGTTTTCCTTCCTTCTGTTTCTCTTTACTATGCAGGTCTAAGGTTGTGGGAGATATATGGGTGGGATGTGGATACAGCCTATAAAAGTAGAACTGTGACCAAAAGTGAATATAAATAAATGACCCAGGAAAGGAATGGTATTGGGACAGGCAAGAGAACACTTGTGAAATGTCCCTTTACACTGAGAGTTTTGGGAACTTATCTTTTACTTGGAAAGACCCAGAATTTTTTTCATAGAGGTACTGCATGAAGAAATTTTTTTTCATACACAAAATAGTTACTTAGAGGGGAAAAAAGCAATTAAAAAGCTCATGAAAATGGCACCTAAAAGGAACCAAAGAAATATCAACTTCAAGTCACTCTTTTACAATTGATTAGATTAACCTCAATTATGACTGAAGAGACTTCTCCAAGTTTTCTCTTTGTTCCTTATTTCATGAACTTAATGGCATTTATATATTAATGCAATCATTTGGATTAAGAAAGACCAGGATACTCATATAGTCTCACATTCTATCAGCTCAGTGTCCACTATAGCCCTGTAAGAAGTGTTCTTACAAAGATTAATCCCAACACAGACAGCAGGAAAACATGGAAGAGTAGGATAGCAACCTGCCTTTGTGATGTTCAGAGCATAGTTACCACATACTTTGAGATGCATACAAAAAGTATTTATTGCTCTTTACATTAATAAGGTATTTTATAAATAAAAGGTTCAAATGCTTACAGTATATAAAATTTGCAGTACATAAAATTTATATGTATATTATTAAAAATTCAGTGATCTTATGCAATTAGAGATTTATTTTGCCACAACAATAAGGTGCCATACTTTACTACATATAACACAAACTAAACATTGCTTCCCCTTCTGCAATTTTAATGGTTCATTTCAGATGCTTGTCTGTCAAAAGGAACAATCTTAAAAGAAAACAAAGTGACTATTTCCTATTTGATAACGGAAAAGTTTAACTAGAAATAGGTTATAGTTGCATTAAATATTATCTACCAATGCCTGTTAGCAAATGGTACCAAAGTAAGGTCTAATCTCATTAGTTGTGACAGTTATTTCCTATACTCAAAACAGGTGGATATAAGGGAGCATAAATAAATTCACTATAAAACTTTATGTAATCAGTTTCACTTTTACTTAAATGTCTTCATATTGGTATCAAATGTAAGTAGTAAGTTCACAAGCCTCTCCCTTACCCCTCCGCTCTCTTTTCTTTTGCTGGTATTAGAATAAATTCCAGGGCCTACCTTATACAATCTCGGTATCGAAAGGCATCATGAAATTACTTTTTGAATCTTTTCTTTTATGTATTCAAATGACTGCATAACACATCTTATAATTCTTCACAAGATACCATTTCCTCCTTGGTGTCCTATCTTCCAACAAACTGACAATTTCACTCTTTTCTCTGTGGCCATCTCTGGAGTTATAATCTACCAAGATGAAGGAACACAGAGTTTAATGTTGATTATTAGAAAATAATACTGTTTCAGGATCTTATGCCTTCATAACACAGGGAAAGGAGTCAACTTTATTTTCTGCAATTCAGAGGGAATAATGTTTTTGTACAAAGCTTTAACATTTTCATTTAATAAAACACATAAGCCTCTTCAACATTCTGTCTCATTTTCTTTAAGCACTGATTCTCTCAACAACTCTCAAAATGGCTGACTTGAGAGCCTGCTCAAATGAAGATGCGAGCTGCCCAGCAAGGTGGCTCACTGCTTTCCCTCCCCAGTGATTTGCACTGCTTTTTTTATAGTAAATACTTCTGTCAAGTTTAATTTCATCTTGGCTGAAAACAAAATGGTATGAAGGCTAAGCAGATGGTTGTCACAAACAGAGGAACACAAATAAAATTTATGGGAAATTTTCCAGTCTGGTAGCAGAAAGAGGAATTAGTCACCAAACACACTTTAATGCCTATGAGTGTTATACACTGAGCCCTTTATGTATTATGTGGAAAATAATCCTATTCACAAATAATTTATAAAATATTTATCTGAATTGCAAATATAATTATTTATAATTCATTAGTAAGTGTTATTGTAGGGCATTTATTTCCTTATGAATAGATACAAAATAAAAAAAAACTGAATTAATTAGGAAGTTAACAGTTTATTCATAGTCATATAGTGTTAAGGAATCTTTTTCTTGAATTGAAGTCCATTGATAAGCTTAAAAAAAAAATAATAATAGGGCTGGATGGATGGCTTAGCGGTTTAGGTGCCTGCCTGTCAGCCTAAGAACTTTGGTTCCAATCTCCAGGTCCCACATTTAGCCAGATGCAAAGTGACACAAGGGTGCAATGCCGCACTTGTCCACAAGGGAGTGCACACATCTGGAGTTCGTTCACAAAGGCTGAGAGGCCATTCTATCTCTCTCTATCTCTTATTAAAAAAATAATAATAATAAATGTTTTTAATAATGTGCAAAGATACTTGAGGGAAAATATATTGTTGTAGCATAGAAAAGAAGATATATCCATAGTTGCTTCAATATTTATGAGTTAAGAAATTTCTCATATTTCAGTATAGAAGTTAATGAACTTCACAATGAATATACATATATACACAATTATCCTACAAAGTACAGGGTGTAAATCTGAATCCTGTTTTGTTCTGTATCTTAGAAGGGCTTCACCATGATTACTCAACTACCACAAGGAGACATTTCAACTTGGTTATTCACCTTAGTTACTCAACTTATGCACAGAGGACATTTCTTTTTTTTTTTTTTTAAATAACTTTAAATGACAATTGTAGTGGGTGACTTCAATACTTTACTCTCGTCAATTGACAGGTCATCCCAGCAAAAAATAAACACAGAGGTATCCTGATTAAATGATGTCATAGAAAAAAAGTGGACTGAAAGAGTTATCTACAGAACATTCCTTCCAAATGTTGCAGAGTACATACACATTAGGACACAAAGCAGATCTTAACAAATACAGGAAAACTGATATAATCCCTTGTACTCTATCTGATCACAATGGGATTAAACTACATATCAGCAAGAAGAAAACAATACAAAGCACACACAAAATCATGGAAACTAAACAGTACACTACTGAATGATGAATGGTTCATTGAAGAAATAAAAAGGAAATAAAAAATCATAGAATCAAATGTTAATGATAAAACAACATATCAAAATTTTGGGGCACAATAAAGGAAGTTATAAGAGGGAAATTTATTAGTTGGAGTGCCCATACTAATAAATTAGAAAGGTCACAAATAAACAATTTAATGCTTCACATTAAAGCCTTGGGAAAAGAAGAATAAGGCAAACCAAATTAGGGAAAAAAATAATGAAATACAAACCAACAAAACAATAAAAATAATCAATGAAACAAAGAGTTGGTGTTTTAAAGGCTACACAAGATTTATAAACCCTTAGCAAATCTTACCAAAACAAAGAAAGAAGAAGCAAAAATTAATACAATTAAAGATGAAAAAAGAGGCACCATTACAACAGATACCAAAGAAATTCTGAAAATCTTAAGGACATACTTTAGACATGTATCCACTAAGTTGGAAAATCTGAAGAAATAGATAATTTCATTGATTTATATGACCTGACAAAATTAAATGAAGATGAGATAAACTGTTCAAATAGCTGTATAACAAGTTTGGAGAACCAATCAGATATCTATAAAAAATTATTTCCCAACTAAAAAAAAGTTCAGGCCCAGAAGGATTCACTGATGAATTTTACAAGACCTTCATGGAAGAACTTACACCAATCCTTCTCAAACTTTTCCATAAAATAGAAAAGGAGGGATATTACCAAACTCCTTTTAAGAAGGCACCCTCACTGTGATACCAAATCCAGGCAGACAGAGATTTTTAAAAAATTAAAATAATAGACCAATCTCAGTCATGAACTTAGGTGCCAAAATTCTCAACAAAATATTGTCAAAGAGAATACAAGAATATATCAGAAAGACTATTCACCCCAACCAAGTAGGCCCAAGTAGGACCAGAGAGGCAGGGATGGTTCAGCACATGCCAATTGATAAATGTAATATACTATATGAATAGACTGAAGGACAAAAATCACATGATCATCTCAATAGATGCATAAAAGGCATTTTGCAAATGCCAACATCTCTTCATGATAACAGTCCTAAAGAACCTGGGAATAGAAGGAACATATCTCAACATAATAAAGGCTATTTATGACAAACCTACAGCCAACATAATATAGATAGGGAAAACCTTGCAGCTTTTCCATCAAAATCAGGAATAAAGCAAAGGTGTCCATTGTCCCCAATCTTATTTAATTAAGTACTGGAAGGCTTAGCTGTACCAATAAGGCAAGAGACATTCATAAAATGGATAGAAATGGGAAAGGAAGGGACAAAATTATCATTATTTGCAGATGATATGTTTCTATACATAAAGGACCCTAAAGATTCTAGCAGCAAACTCTTAGAGCTGATAAACATTTTTAGCCATGTAGCAGGATACAAAATAAACACACAGAAATCAGTAGCTTTCCTATATACTAATAACAATTATGCTGAGGGTGAAATCAGGGAATCACTCCCATTCACAATTGCCTCAAAAGAAAAGTACCTTAGAATAAACTTATTGAAGGACCAAAGAAATGAAGGATCTCTACAATGAAAACCTTAAAACACTCAAGAGAGAAATCTCAGAAGATACTAGGAAATGGAAAGACATCAAAGGAAGAGAATAGAGGACCTAGACATAAATCAAGGTAGCTATAGCCATCTAATATTTGCTAAAAATATTCACTGGAGAAAAGATAGTTTCTTTAATACATGGTGCTAGGAAAACTGGATATCTATATGTAGAGGAATGAAAATAGATCCTTATCTCTCCCTATGCACAGGGATCAAGTCCAAAAAAATCAAAGACCTTAATATCAGACCTGAAACTCTAAAACTGCTAGAGGAAAAAATAGGGGAAAACCTTCAACATATTGGCATAGGCAATGACCTTTCTAAATATAACCTGAGTTCCTCAGGAAATAAAACCACTAATCAACTACTGGGACTTAATAAAATTACAAAGTTTTTGTACAGCAAAGGACACTGTGAATAGAGCAAAGAGACAACTTGGAGAAATCTATGACAGCTATACATCTGACAGAGGATTAATATTGGGGGCATTTGTTATTTTGCCAATTGACCCATCTACTTCAAGTACCAAGATTTTCATGACACATTTCTTCATGAATAAATGAGAAAACGTACTTTCAAAATCTGACCACTTACATTTGTTTTAGGGACAAGAAAGAAAAGTGGAGTTAGCCATTTGATCTATTGTGGTTTATGTGGCCCAGGTTCTTAGGTAAATGACATTAGAGATTTTCATCCTTCTGTCTTGAAACCTCAGTATGATTTATGATAATAAGAAAAGTGGTCTTACTTCAGGATATCATGAGAACAGTGGTCTTACTTCAGGATATCATGACACAAGTAAGCCATCAGAACCCTTGGCAGAATTTCAGGAACAAGAATATAAAGTAGGAGACCTGAGAACACCTCTTATAAGGCAGTTCTAGCAAGAGGCTTTCCCACAGAGCCAGAGAGCATGGGTTCCAGGGAGCTGTAAGGCTCCCCAAGCATTTGGCCATCTGCTTGGGCTGCACTTAGTAATTCTGCCTCTTGCAAACATTTCTCAGTGTGCCAGGTAATCAGGAATAGAAATTTTAGCTATGGCCCATGTACCCTTCTTGGCAGTTTGTTACTTAGTTGGTTCATTTACCTCTACAAGGCATGACAAACTGTACAGAGTAAATAGCAACAATTCATTGTCTCCCACTACTGAAACTAGAAGTCAGATTTAGGATTGGCTACTTTTGGATGCTAGAAGGAAGACTGTTTCAGATTTCTCTCTGAGCTGCTGCTATTTTGCTGGTAGTCTTTGGTGTTCCTCAGCTTGTGAATGAATTAACCAATTCCTGCCTTTCAGATTCAGATAGCATTCTTTATATCTCTTTGCTCATGTTGCAATTGCCTTTGAGTTTCTGCTACAAGCTACCCAACTAAGCCGCTTGTGGGATAAAATGGTTTCTTTCAAGTTATAGATTTGAGGGGAAGTTCCATGATGCCAGTGGAAACCATGGCATGAGTGAAAGCTAGACATCACTTTCTGGACAACACCAGGTGGACAACAGCAGCAGCAGAGTGTGACAAATACTGGCAAAAGAAAGCTGGCCAATAAGCAAACACCAGTAAGCCTGTCCCCCCAAAATACATCACCTCCATGAGGTTCAATTACAAATTGTCATGAACTGGGAACCTAATATTCAGACCACATTAGTTTAAGAAAGACATCTGAATCAATCTACCTTATTCCATCCCTTACCCCCATAAACTGATCACCATCCTTGATGTAAAATGTAATGCATTTATTCCAACTTTAAAAGTCCCAATAGTTTTCATCAATGCCAATGTTGTTCAAACATTTCTATAGTTCAAAAACTCTTAAAAAAACACAACATAATGGCATCAAATAAACATCCACAATGCAAAAGATAGCACTGGGCATAGCTAAGAAAGATTGAACCAATACATGTTGTAAAACAAAGAGGATGAACATCAAATTCTGCAGCTCAAAACCTGACAACTCTAAACAGTGACAAGTCTCCAACTCTGATAATTCTAACCAGTGACAAGTCTCTGGAGTTCCAATTCTGACCCTCCAGCTGGACTGCTCATATCTCAAACTATCTACAGTCCACAGTTTCTTCTCATGGTTTCCTTGGGCCTCCGTGCAGGGCCTTCTACAAACCTGCTTCAAAACTGCACTGCACATACAATGACCCTTTCTTTCCAGTATTTGTTATATTCCATAGTACCAAGTAAGCTACCAAATTTGTTAATCCAAGGGTTAAGACCAGGACACTCCTTCAGAATTCAGGCTTCTTAATATCAAAAGAATCTTCATTCTTTCTGTTGTCCCAATATGGAACAGCTGGTTCAATCTCAAGGCTTAGGTGGGCTGATTCTCTCCTCAAGATATGTGTCCATTTGAAAGATAGAAGCAGATTCTCCAATGGAGAGTGAGGTCAGTGCAAGATGCATGGATAATCATTATGATTTTAGAGAGAATTTGATAGGTGTAGACCCAATTGTATCCCAATATTTGTGTGAGCTTCATTTTAGAGAGCGGGCTCATTTTTGGATATGCTTTTGACTTTTTTCGTTTCCAGGTATGGGTTCTATTCCACTGAGCGGATCCATTAGCCAAATCTAGCAGTTGGTAACCCACCATGACTGTGTGCCACTATTGCACTTGTGTGAGCATCACATTAGGTTGTTTGCTGCTGGGTAGCTTAGACCACAAGTTGCTTAGACAGATGTTGGTCGTTTTCCCCCAGTTACTTATTTTGTGCCTTCTGGCACTAGACAAGCTAACTGTCAGGGGACTGACTCTCTTCCAGATTCTATCCAGGTCTCTCCATGTTCCGTCTGAACAACATATGGTGTCTTCAGCAGTAGGGTCTTACCAATAACCTTTGGTGAGTCATTAAGTACTCTGACAGAAAACTGTTTACTTTTGGGAAACCTTGTAGGTCTCACTGATCAACAGCTCATTGTGGATGTTAACCACACTCTGAAATTGGGAGTTACAGGTCAGTGCCAAGGGAAAAGAAGGAATAAAAAAATATAGGTAATATGAAAGAGAAAGAGAGAAGAGGAAGTGATATAGAGAGAAACAGGAGATCATTGAAGTTAGTTTTCGTCCTACCCTCTCTAGGCCCCTGTGATTCAAGTGTTCTCTCCAAGCACCTAATGCAGGTTCAACCTTTTAGTATGTCCTTCAGGATATAGGATTTTATGGGACCGTTTCCATTTGGGTCCAGTTTTTAGTCCCCACCACCCACCCTTTCCCTGCCCTCCCACCCAACCATCCCTATTGTCCAGTCCTCGAGATGTTTAGTAGGTATGTCAGCAGCAAATTAGGAGCCACAGATGAGTGAGACCATGTGACGCTTATCTTTCTGTGATTGGGTGAGTTTGCTAAGAATGATCTCTTCCAAGTTTGACCATTTTTCTTCAAATTTCATTGTGTCATTTTTACCTACTGCTGTGTAGAATTCCACTGTGTAGATACCCCACATCTTAGTTATCCATTTACCTAATGATGGGCATCTGGGTTGAATCCAGCTCTTAGCTATTATGAATTGAGCAGCTATAAACATGGTAGAGAAAATGTCTCTAAACTGAGACTTGGAGCTTTTAGGGTAGATGCCCAGTAAGGGGATAACTGGGTCTGTTGGTACCTCTATAGTCATCCTTTTTAGGAGTCTCCATATTGTTTTCCATAGTGGATGTACCAGCTTACATTCCCACCAATAGTGAATGAGGGTTCCTATTTCTCTGCTTCCTCGCCAGCATTTGTTGTCATTAGATTTTTTAATGTTTGCTGTCCTTACTGGGGTAAGGTGGAATCTTGTAGATGTTTTAATTTGCATTTCCCTAATGATTAGGGATGTTGAACATTTTGTTTGTTTTTTTTGTTTTTGTTTTTTGAGGTAGGGTCTCACTCTGGCCCAGGCTGACCTGGAATTAACTATGTAGTATGTAGTCTCAGGGTGGCCTTGAACTCACAGCGATCTCCTACCTCTGCCTCCTGAGTGCTGGGATTAAAGGCGTGTGCCACCACACCTGGCTTGTTGAATATTTTCTTAAGTGTGTGTTTGCCATTTGTATTTCTTCTTCTGAGAACTCCCTGTGCAGTTCTCTGCCCCATTTTGTGAGTGGGTTGTTTGATTTTTTTTATTGTTTAGATTTTTGAGTTCTTTGTTGATTTTAGAGATTAGGCCTCTGTCTGATGTGTATCCAGCAAAATTTTTCTCCCCTTCTGTGGGTAATATATTGTCTCTGCTTATTGTATGTTTGTCAGTGAAAAAGCTTTTCAGCTTCATAAAATCCCAATGGTTGAGTGATTGTTTAATTTCCTGAGCTACTGGGGTTTTGTCCTATATCATGGAAAGTGCCTCCTACTTATATTGAGGTCTTTTATCCATTTGGACTTGATTTTTGTGCATGGCGAAATGTGTGGATAGAGTTTCATTTTCCTGCATATGATTATCCAGTTTATCCAGCACCATTTGTTGAAGATGCTGTCTTTTTTCCAGTCTACATTATTGGGGCCTTTGTCAAATATCAAGTAGCTGTAGTTACTTGACCCAAAGTCCAGGTCCTTGATTCTGTTCCATTGGTCTATCATCCTGTTTTTACACCAGTACCATATTGTTTTTATTACTATGCCTTTGTAGTATAGCTTAAGATCAGGCTTTCAAACAATTGTAGCGGAATGGGTGCTGTTTTCTGCCTGAAACTTTCATTTCTTTTTGCCTACATTAGTCCATTTCTATGCATACTGCTTCTAGCCTAGTCCCTACAAAGTTTTTTTTTTTAAACATATATTTTGTTTATTTATTTGAAAGAGAGAAAGGGGGGGGGAGACAGAGAGAATGGCAGTGCCCGGGAATCCAGCTACTGTGCCCCCTTGTGCATCTGGCTTACATGGGTCCTAGAGAATTGAACTGAATTTGAGGTTTTACCAGATTTTCTAGATACTAATTCCTGTGTGTGTGTGTGTGTGTGTGTGTGTGTGTGTGTGTGTTTGTAAAATGTGTGTGTGGGGGTGTTTGTGTAATATGATATGTGGGGGGTGGTGTATGTACATGTGTAGCACCATATGTTATGACGTGCCCGCATCAGGGTGCATTCTCCTGCTGTGGCTTCAGCATGCATGCCTGTGGTGGCTGGGATAGAATCTAAAATGTCCTCCTGCATCACTCCCCTGACTTTTTTTTGGGGGGGGGTTCAAGGTAGGCTTTCACTCTAGTCCAGGCTGACCTGGAATTCACTGTGTAGTCTCAGGGTGGCCTCAAACTCATGGTGATCCTCCTACCTCTCCCTCCCTAGTGCTGGGATTAAAGGCCTGTGCCACCACACCTGGTTCTTGCTATTCTTATTTAATTAGAGTCTCTTACAGATCTGAGAGCTGACCATTTTTTCCTGACCTCCAGTGATTCACAGGTCAGTGATCCCCATACAGGACTGGGATTGCATGCTTGTATAACCATGCCCAGCTGATTATATAGTGCTTGGGGATTGAACTTGAGTGGTCTCTTGTACCTTCGCAGACTGTCATGATTCTACAGAAAATGCTCTTAACTGATGAGCCATCTTTCCTGATCATCCTCTATATTTTCTTGAATATTTTTCTACGTCCTTTGTAATCTTGATTTTATATTGCATGGCATATGCATTCCCAGAGCATTTTTATTAGAGATGCAAAATTGTATGAATTGTTTGTTAGTCTTCATTCAATTATTTTTGTTAGTAACACCCTCCCACGGACTTTGAAACTCACAGCTCCTAGACACTGTTTCAACATCTCTGTCGGCGATTTACATATATATCTTCTATAGTATACTATGCAGTATTGGGTCATAACACAACCTCTAATAAATATTCAGAGTGTAGTGTTTGTGTGGAATTGAGGGGTTTGGACATTTGAAATAGACTTATACCCTATGAGATAAAGGATTTCTCTACAATGCCACCAAGAAGTGTTTTCTTGCCATAGTTTCAAAGAAAAAGAGTCAACCACACATTGACTGAAACCTTTACAATTGTGAACCAAAAGAAAGCTTTTCTTTTTATAAGCTGATTATCTCAAGAATTTATTAGATAATGATAACTGGTAAACACAGCAACAATAATTGTCCTTCTGAATTCTACTAGAAATAGTGAACACAATTTTCTCTCTCCATAAATGTGGCCCTCAGGTTCATGTAACTATTTCATCCCAGCTTCCCTTAGACATAATCATGCTAGTGCCTAAAAAACTTTATTTTTTAAAGGCATGGTCTCTCTAGAAATCCTCTTGAAATAAGTCCCTAAGTGCTAGGATTATAATCATATGTCACATAACTTCTATGAATCCTGTGATTTGTACTAGCCTTTATAAAATTGGTGCCTTTAGTATCAACCTAGTGGTTTAGATCTTTTTTCAATTTATTTATAGATATTTTGTGTATTTGAAAATATTTTTTTTTTTAAATTTTACCTCTCCTGAATGTATTTGAAGCATGTAATTGCCATCATCGTTGCCAAAATTTCAATAATATTTAGGGGATTAGGAGGGCTCTCAGTAGCCAGTACCAAAACATATAGGTTCTCTTCTCACAAGCTGATCTAGTTATTTGTGTCTCTCCTGTTCATTCCAGGATGAACAGAATATCTTCATATGGATAAGCCATGCTTTACCTTGTAGCCCTAAGTCTAATCACTCATCAGTTTGAGAATGGCTGTGGTATTCTTCAAGTTCATGTAAAAAAGAGGTTGTCCATTTCTTACTCCCAGAAAGATCATGACTATCTGAGAAAATAAAACAATCTGCCTCCCAGGTAGATCTCAAAACATGATCGCATTTACTTCTTTAAGTAGTTTGACCAGTTGCATCACCCCATGTATTCTCAACACTCTTTCTATGATTAATAACTCATTTGTACAAACAAGCATAAATACCTTAGTCATAGTTTCAGGAATGGAAACTGAAAGTTTCTTTGCATCTGGGTATTTATTACAAGAGTTACAACTTGGATATATTGTTTCCTGTATCTTCTTACTAATAATGTTAAAGGCTGGCCAATATTACTAAACTTATGAATATCTCAAACATAACAATTTGTTTTAAGATTCTGAATTATAAACAATAAATTGATTTCATAATTTTGAATGTATATCTTTTAATTAAGCATATATCTATATTAGCACTGCTATATAAATAAGTTTTATATAACTTTTATTCTTAAAAAAATTGATATAGGAAATAAAGAGTTTAAAATCATTTCTCCTAAAATTACATAGTGGTAAATCAATGGCATTGTCTGCCAAGGTAATCAGAAATGTCAGCTTTCATTTTAACATGCTTGAAGCATTTATTTAACCATCTGCCTATCTCCCTTAGCAATAAAAAGAAAAAAAATTAAAGAAATCTTGCAGGTATCAGTGAAACACACACAATAAGAAAAAAACTTTCAATAGAACATTACTTTATTGCTTCAAAAGATATACTCTTTGTGGTCTGGAAGAATGGCTTACAGTGAAAGGCACTTGTTCTTTCTTTCTTCCCTTCTTATTTATCCTCCTTCACCCTATTGGCGTCCTTTCTTCTTGTAAATAGTACCTCCTTTTCTTTTATGTCATAGGTATTCTTGTTCTTTCCTTTAGACTTCTTTCTCTACCCCCATTGTCCCCTTTATAATTTCATGTCATACTTTCACCAGAGGAAATTGTGTTTTAGAATTACTTTTGTTTCTATAGCAACTTAGTACTTTATAATATTAATGTGATGTACTTTAAGACCTCAAAATGCTCTATCATATAAGTAAAGGCTACAGTGAAGTTGGCCTTAATTGTCAACTTGACATTTACAATCATCTCAGAGACATACCTCTGGGCATGTCTTTGAGGATATTTCTAGAGAGGATCAATGTGGAGAGAGATTGTACCCTCCAAGCTGATGGCATCTTCCTATAAAGTGGCCCTGTTATAAAGGGATATGAATTAAAAACCCACACCCCTTCTGCCTTTCCTTCTTTCTCAGAAAATATCTGTTTTTGCAGTTCCTGCCATTTTCCACTGATGTCAGAAACCTGCTTCTTCAATCCTTCTTGCAGAGAATCCAGTAACCACCATAAATTATGTGGCCCCAGCAGCATTCTGTAACCTTGGCATAAGATACCATAACCTTGCATCTTTTATTCCTGTAAATCAGTATTATGTGGAATATGATGCCAAGTTATTCTTCTATCTTGAGATGTATTCTTTCCTCCACTCCCATGGTACATTTGCATCAGTCTTTGAGCTCTGACTTTGTGGAACCACTTCCTTAGGCAGTTGCTTTTAGGCAGTGAACTCTTCTCAAGAATCCTGTTTAGGTCTTTCCTTTGTAAGGAATTTACATTTTCACAAGATGAAGCCTGTCATGCCCAGGTTCCTCATTTCCAGGCACCTTTCATATTATCTCAGTAAAAAACAAACAAACAAACAACAAAAAAAAACTAGACATTTCTCATTAATGATGAAAAACTCTGACATCTACAGCTGTTTTATCAGCTTTAAACTTTAAACTTGAAAACTTTAAACTTAGTTAAACTCCTTTTCTGAACAAATTGTACACTTTTTTCCTGCTATACTTGTTGCTTTTTCACTGTAGACCTCAGTAAGTTTAGTAAGCAAAAATCATCAAACACTCTAAATGCTACCCTGTCTTCAAATTTTCTCAGCCATTAGTCCCTCTCTGTTTGCCTACAGCCTAATTGAATCAAAAGTTCTCTTGATGTGGGCAAAACACAACCAGTTTTTTTTTTTCTTTTTTTTTTTCTTTTTCTAGAATATCACATGAACTGCCTCTAGCACTGGTCCTGGGCTTCTTGTTCTTCCCTTCTGAAATCTCATTAGCCAAGCCTCATGGTTCATGTTTCCCTCCTCATTCTGATATTCCAAACTCCTACCAAAATGGCTCATTAAACTCTGTTTATAGCATTCTTGGACTCTTCCACATTCAAAATTCATAATTACTTTGCATTTCTTTCTCAAACCAGTTCTGAAGGTATAAAATCCACAAGGTCAACTTTATCATAGCAATGGGCTCACATGTAGGTATCAATTTTATGTATTAAGTATTTTTTTTCTAGTTAGAATGACAGAAAAAAAAAAAAAAAAGAAAAACAAATTAAGAAAGTAAGGAAGGGCATATTATAGTTTACATTGCCATGGTACCTGATGTGTAGTTGGGCAAATATTCAAATAAATAAGTACACCAACAAATTCAAGGAATTGCTGGTGTTGAAATTTTGGGGTAGTTTCTCCTCAGCTCAGCCATTTGGCCCACCCTTCCTGCTCCACCTGGGGATTTTTTTTTTTTTTTTTTTTTTGGAATACAAGAGCTCTTTGAATCTCAACCAGTTTCTTCCTACTTTTAATTCATATCAGGCTCAGTTTTACAACACAGTAAATGGCTTTCAAAAGCTGAAAATCATTTTACATATTCCAAATATTTTGGTTTATGTCAAATATTTTAAAAATCATAAAGCATAGATGCTAACTGGGTTGGATAATCACAAACAAGAGATATATAATGTATAAAAAAAAAGTTAAGAGATGCAATTATTTCCTTGTGATCTGTAAGGTAGTTGGTTCTTTTCAAAATGTCTTGGCTCACTGGAGTGAATTTAGCATTTTGGATGATTAATAATATTTATAGATAACAGAGAATCCAAAATCTAAAAACTGATAAAAGATAATGCCATATTCTGTTCATAATCTTGTTTAAAAATCTTAAAGATATTTAATGCTTCATAGCAGGCCAAAAATCCCAACAGGCTTGTAAGCTTAAAAACAATAAACCCAGAAAGAAGTGTGTGCTTTAATCAGTGTGCTAATTCATGGTATTGGATGGCCCTTTTCAGACAACTGCTACCAGATTTAAACAAAATGACTCATATCAAATAATACCACGCAATAAATTTATAGTAGAAAAATTACTATTCAGAAGCCACTTTGGCCATTCCTTTATTTATGGTGACTTTTTGAGTTTTGACTATTATAAGTTCACAAAATAATGAACTTTTATCAATATAAAATAATTTCCCATGTTGTAGGTCCAAAAAATTATAACAAAAATTTTACCTGAATATTCATTATTTGCCTGTTCTCATTTGAGTCAGATATGTAATTATGAAGTTGTTCAGATAATAACTTTAAGCAAGTAAGTATATGTAAATTTGTTTTTCTTAACAAGAAAGGTCTGCTAGTATTGTCTCAGGAACCACCTGTGGTTATCCTGCTGTAGGCTGCAGGGGTGGGCTTAGCACAGCTTTTAGCTGTCCATTTATTTATTTATTTGCTTTTTTATTTATTTGAGAGAGATATATAGAGAGAGCTAGAGGAGTAGAGAGAGAGAATGGGCATACCAGCAGCCTCTCAGCCTCTGTGAAAGAAGTCCAGATGCATGTGCCCCCTTGTGGGCAAGTGTGGCATTGTGTCCTTGCATCACTTTTTGCATCTGGCTAAACGTGGGACCTGGAGATTGGAACCAGCATTCTTTGGCTTGGCAGGCAGGCGCCTTAACCACCAAGCCATCTCTCAAGCCCTTAGCTGCCCATTTAGATGAAGGCTTCTACTACATTTTATATTAGAAGAAAAACTTGACTGTACAGTAGAAAAGTAAGAACTGAAAAGTATAATATCAAATTGAAGCTAATTGAAAATTTTACCTATCTGATTATTAAGATGTCTTATGCACATTATTCATGGTTATGTACAACGTTGATCCTCCAGTATTAAGACAGGACTTCCCTGATATTGAGAACCATGGGATAAATATTGATTTAAATGAGGCATTTCATATTGGTTTATAAATAAGTCTTCCCATTTTAGCAGTCCACCTGAACAGAAATGATTCTTAAGGTTTCTGATTTTTTAAACACTCCTATTTTTGCTATATTACTCTGAAGTTTTGTAAGATTCTTTTTCAGGTTAATGAAACACTAATGTAACAGAAGGAAGCTTCCTTCATCAATGTCAGAAATTAGCAAGACTTGGCCTGTTTTAGAAAAGAAAGCTATTCTGTCTTAGCTTTCTTTTCTCTTAGAGACTTATTAAATGTATCAACAGAAGTATTTGTTTACAACGGAAATACCAGAAGCCTTATGAAATACACTCCCATGGATGTAATCAGTCATGAAACATCTTGCAGAACAAATTTCTGTGGGATTCTCTGACAATGCTGCTGGTCTTGATTTCTCTGATGTCTAGAAACCTTATACAATCTGTGTTTAATAGACATTCCCTCATTCACATGGAGCTGAGATCTAACTTCCTAGGCTCAACATAGTGCTCATCACTTTATTTCCACTGCTATCTTTAGGTAAAGAAATTCAAAACCAGGAAATATTAATTTAGTTGGATATTGTTTTGAAATAACTCTCCTAATAGAGAAAATGTTATGAAAAATTGTTATTTTAAATTGGCATCATAAACAAAAGAATGTTTTTCTTGGATTTAAAGGAAATGTTACAGAGTGCATCTTATTAGCATCAATTTAAAATGTGAGTGTTTCATTTTTTTAATTAGTGTGGCAGACTGGTCTATACAGTGAAATGATCTCACAGTATTCTCCATGTGATACATGCTGATGAATAAGTTACATTCCATGACAAAAGGAAGTTTGAAGATATAGTTAAGGTGATTGATAATTTACTTTAAATCTTTTTTTTTTTGTTTTGTTTTGTTTTTTAATTACCAGGTGAACCTAAGGCCTGAATGGTTCAGAAGTAGAGTTTCCTCTGATTAAGAAACAAAGAGGAATTCAAGAGGCTGGTGGATAGAGTTGACATGCTTCTGCCAGCCTGTGTCAAAGTGCAGGGCTGGAGACTGGCGTTAGCAGCAGAGAATAGGCAAACTGTCAGTGAGCAAGGAAAGAGCGATTTCATTCCTGCCAGCATGGAACTGGATCCTGCCAATACCTACAATGAGCCCAGTTGGGATTCCTTCCAGTGTCTTAGATAAGACCCCGTATCTCCCACACTGGGGTTGTAGCATGTGAGACTGCTGACAAAGAACCCCAATTCTGTCAGCCTTAACTTCTGTCCCATTAGACTGTAAGATAATAAATGGATGTGGTCTGAAAATGTTTACTTATGTCACAACTGTCTACTTCATTAGCTAAATAACATGAAGGTTATCTACATGCACTCCTTCATTCCTCTTTTAAATTTTTCCTCTCAAATGAATTTAATTATTTTCTTTTTTTTTCTTTCTTTTATTGAGTGAGGGTCTTGCCATAGCCTAGGCTGACCTGGAATTCACTATGTATTCTCAGGGTGGCCTCAAACTCACAGCTAGTTTATCTCTTATCTCTGCCTCCTGAGTGCTGGGATTAAAGGAGTTCACCACCACACCCAGATATGATTTTGTTTAAACTGTCAAATTAGATAACATTTACAACTTAAGTCATTTAATAATATGAATGCCTAATTGTAATAGGTGGGTGAAACATGGGAAAATGAAAAACCACTTAGTGTAAATTACAGTTATAGAATATGAGGCTTGTTTTGTGGGAATTGTTTTTAACTGTTCCTTAAGATGTGAAGCACTCCAGCACTGAATGAAACCCTATAAGCTTCACATCTTAAGGAACAGTTAAAAACAATTACTGTTTATGAAAGTTTGGACCTTTGATTTTTACCATTCTTTGCCTCTACCTAAGCTCCATGAAAATCTATGCAATGAGAATATCTTCATTATCAAAAATTCTACAGGTATAACTTGTGTATTTTTTATATTTATTCACAATTTTTAATAAGCAAATTTTAGAGACCCACTGTAGTTTAATATGTATTCAATTCAAACATTACTTCTGCACTCTGATCTTTTTTGAAATATAAGTTCAAATTATAAATTAAGCATTGTAAAAAGAATTTTACTTTGAAAGAAGTCATCTATTTCTTTTTCAGAAATGTTAATATATTTCCTATTGGTTCACTTTGTTCTTCAAAGTTCCCTTATCCTTTGTTTCTCAAATGGAATTTTCTTTAATACTGAGAGAATTAATGATATAATAGCTCAGAAATCTTAGTGAAATACTTATCACCTTTTTAATCATTAGTATATATTTCAGGATTACTTAAGAGATGATTTGAGGTTTTCTATTCCATTTAATTTATATAGATTAGGGTATTACAATTAATCAAATCAAATAATTAGTTCATTGTATCTTGTAATTAGTACATACTGTTTATTTCTTTGCATTTGTCTTTCCAGACAGATAAAAGTTTCTAAAGAAGTTGAGGAATATCTACACATGCAACACAATTTGACAAGTATTTATAATCCCTAACATAATTACACAATTTCTCATTTTGGACCAGTTTCTTTGGTGGAGGGTGGTTGAAAACTGCCATTCATGCATTCATCCATTCAGCTGTCTCTTTTCTGAGTATATGTTGTTTTATTACCTTGCTAAAGTTCAATTTCTGAAAAAATAATTTCTAGCATTTAAACTTCATGTTGAAGATAATAAAAATGATTGTCATAAGATAAAATGTACACTAGTTTCACAGATGAAAAATAAATATTAGGGAAATTTAGTATTGTCTTAAATGATTGAGACAAGCTTCTGTATGAAGAAAATCCAGAAAGAATCCTGAAGAACACATAAATTTAGTTAATGGAGTGAATAATAATTACTTTTTTTGCCCTTTCCTAGGTAACAGCAGACTAAACTGTATCTACAGAAGATAGGAGGAGAGAGACATCATGACTTATCTTAGGAAGTACACCAAGCCATGCTTTCTTAGGAATAGGCTAGATTTGAAGTTCAGTAGAAAAAACAACTTTGCCATACATTATTTATTTTCTGTGGTGTTGGCATGTGTGGTACATATGTGTTCTATCACTGAGCAATATCTTCAAACCAATCCAACCATATTAAAAATACTATACCAATATCATTTAAAACATAACCTTTTTGTTTATTTTGAAGTAGGGTCTCACTCTAGCCCAGGATAACCTAGACTTCTCTCTGTGGCCCCAGATTAACCTCAAAATATAGGAATTCCCCCTATATCAGCATCTTGAGTGCTGGGACTAAAGATGTGTGTCAGCATGGCTGGCTTAACAATATCTTTTTGTACAAATTTAGATTCCTTACATAATGCTGCAAAATATGAAATGAAATTTCTTATGAAATCCTCAAAAGTTATAATAAATTTATAACTAAGCCAAAATTATATCTAATGCTTTATAGCAATGCATGCTAATATCTATATTAATTAAATTATTTATAAGTAGCTTATGCATGCTAGTCATTAAAAGGTAGTTTAGATTGAAAAAGCCAATTCATAAATAGAAATCATAGTCTGAAAAATTTTATTTAATAAAATAAAGACAATGCAATAGGAATAAACATATAGGACTGAAGATAAACCAACCCTTTTAAATAAATATTTTTATTTTCATTTAATTTTATTGATTTAGTTTTGGCTTTTTGAGGCAGAGTCAGGCTTTAGCAGAGACTGACCTGGAATTCATTATGTAGTCTCAGGGTAGCCTCAGACTCAAGCCAATCCCCTTACCTCAGCCTCCCCAGTGCTGGGATTAAAGATGTGCACCACCAGCCAGGCATAGTGGCTCACGCCTTTAATCCCAGCATTGGGGAGACAGAGGTAGGAGGATTGCCATGAGTCTGAGGCCACCCTGAGACTACATAATGAATTCCAGGTCAGCCTGGACTAGTGTGAGACCCTACCTCAAAAAACAAACAAACAAACAAACAAACAAACAAACAAACAGACAGACAGACAGACAAACAAACAAACAAAAGAAGAAGAAGAAGAAGAAGAAGAAGAAGAAGAAAAAAAGATAAAAAGATGTACATCACCAAGCTTGGCTCTAAAATAAAATAAATATTTTTAAATGAAAGTTTTTAATTTGTTTCAGGCACGAGGAGCAAACCAAGAAACTTTAGACATTAGAATTAATCATGCTGTTTCAGTAGAAAATCAATTTGGAGCTGGGCGTGGTGGCACAGGCCTTTAATTCCAGCAGTAGGGAGGCAGAGGTAGGAGGATTGTCATGAGTTCGAGGCCAGCCTGAGACTACATTATGAGTTCCAGGTCAGTCTTGGATACAACAAACAAAACAAACAAAACAAAACAAACAAAACAATAAAAACAAACAAAACACACAAAAAAATAAAAAGAAGAAAGTTAATTTGGAAATGAGAATTAAAAGTCTACAATTTGTACTTCTAAACTGGAAATGTGCTAGCTCACTTTCAGATGCCATAAGTCTTATGAACTGCTTCACTCAAAATTGTGATTCAAAAACAAATTATTAAGTCTAATGTGTTGTCTATGATTATTTTGCTTTGCTTATTTCTTCAGAACTCAGAGTACTAAGTTCTTAATTCTGAATTCTTCTTGATGGAAGTACTGACACCTTCTCAGTTCCATTTTATTCAGGAGCCAAGCTTTTAGGCAGGTTTTAAAACAAGTGAAACAATATTTATATAGCTCTTTCCAAATGGACTCCTGCATCCTCTTAACTTGGGATAGTTGGAGCTCAAAGACAGAAGATTATTGACTTGGATATAATCCATGGAAGGTAATTTTACTTGAGTGGAAAAGTAAGAACAAGTATATGAGAAAACAGAGCTATACAAAGGTTGTCTTTCAAGTACCCAAATCTAAACTTCATCTAAATGCTAACTGTCTTAAATTAGGTCATATGCATCAGGTACCTGTTGTTTACTAACTAATTAGCTACAATAAGTTAATGGAGTTTAAAATATGAGACTAGTGATGTTAAGTGCTCTTTTATAAATTAATGTATTGTAGGGAAAGGGATAGAATATAATCGCTGAAATTCACCACCTACAGTGTTCAATCTACAGTTAAAATATTAATTATTTAAATTTAAAAAAACTATAAAGGAGGATTCATAACAGTGATAATATACTGTTGATGGAAAAAGATCAATACACTTACTGATTTTCAGAATTCATGCACATCAATTTAGTTCTAGAGATAGTTGGATGACACCAACCCATTTCAACACATCTAATCTCATATGTTGGCAAATGATAATTTTTATTTATGAATACATAAATCACATAGCTTTATTGGTACAAATTTGTTTCAATTAAGTAGTGGAATTGGTTTTGTTTCTATTTGATTTTGTTTCTTTTACAACAGGATAATTTTAATTTTAATATTCATAATTAAATATTATAATTCTATTTATTCCAGACTTCAAAGTTCTTCCCCCTACATTTTATCACAACTTCCCCAAAGATGTTGACACCAATGCAACATCTCTAAGAAAATAACAATTGTGTATCCTGGTTTATGTCCTATATGGCCCTGTCTGGCAATGGCTTGGAAGATTTGCCATAGGATATGTGAATACTTAATCTGTGTGAGTCATATTTATACTTCTCTATAATGGATGTACTGATCTAAACCCATGCCTGTATCACACGAAGCATCAATTCCCCCATATATTCAGCAGTGCAATCTATACTCATGCCTGTAGTACATAGAACTTCCTGTCCCTCATCTACTCACGAGTACTTGGCATCATCTAGCTCTCTAATTTCTTCCCATATAACACACATGAAGTTAAATCTCATTATCTGGGAAAATATATGCACACTATCAAAAAGAAAATGCTGTGGGTCTTGCCTGCCATCACTGGATTCTGTGCCAGAAGACCTCTACCAGTGAGGACAGAGGAACAGCAAAAACAACAACAAAAAAGATAATATTGTCCTTCCAAGATCAGTAAGGATCCAGAGTACAACTGCCTCCCTCTAAAAGATTTCTATTATTCTGTTAAGTCAGGTGTCCTTTTTTATTAGAAAGCTCTTATAGAACCCATATATTGGACCCAAACCAGTACATATGCTACAGACAAAAGTCAGTGGGCAGGAAAATATTCCCTTTTCCACAGGAAGTCAGATGGTCAGCAAGACCCTGAAACTTCCCATCAATTGACACAATAACACAACCAGTGGAGAGAAACTAAAGCCATGACATGACTCCCATATCCCTTAAATAGCCCCTAAGGAGTCTCAACTGACATTAATAGTAAAAAGATTGGCCACATATATGGTTGTAAAAAAATAGCAGGAAAGTATAGTCAAAGAGTTTGTTCATATAAACACCAAGCAAACCTTTGGACATTGAGAAAACAAAATTACAGTTGCAGTACAGGACATCTCATGGGACCCTTTTATTCTTTGACAGAGCCACTCCTACGGGGAACCTGTATACCTGTGGTAACAAAAATGATAGAATTATTCACCTGTTAACCATTGAGAATGAATTACATTTTGAGACATTGTAATTTTCTTTTATGTGGACTAATTCTTATCAGTGCCTCTTGAATTATTGTATTGGGACTTGCAATAATTTTCTGTCCCCTAAGATCAGCACAACTCCCAACAATCAATTTGATTGCTACTTTGATGACAAGCATGAGGGCCAAGCGAGTTAAACAGGTCTTTCCTTTTGTTGTGGCACTGGATACAAGCACAGAGTTAGTGACTTGTGTGGGAAGAACCTCCATTCTTTTTATAAGAGCATATCTGTCTTTCAGATACTCTGGATGAGCTTGCCCAAAGGGGACTAGATCTAACTGCTGGAGAAGAGTGTTAATATTAGGTCAGTCAGGAATAGTCAGGGAGACAGTGTGAAATTTAACAGGGCATATTTCCAAACCAAACCAACAACTAGTCCAAGCTGAGACACCAAATGTCCTGCTTCCTTCCCTTTTCAGGATGTCTCCTTCTTGGCTCTTTCCCTATACCGATGTTCTTCTTGTCCTGGTTATTCCAGGCTTATTGACTGAATTTATTAACATAATTGTTTTCTTCTTGCCTAGAATTGTTCAAACTCCAACAGTCATGTAGATGTGACCTCTGATGAGGCTTCATTTTACCAAGGACTCAGGGACCTCAGGAGTAACTGCTTCACCTTAATGATGCCCTTTCTTAACCTGAACCATGAGTGTCCATTGTCTCCACCATAATGGAAGTTAGGGTTCCTTCCTCAGATGGGGAGTTGATAAGGGTAGGAGGTGCCTCCCCCATCCTTTCTGAGACTGAAGCCAGCATCAGTAGGAGAGGCTTTTCCACACCCTTCTTTCATATTGACCACTGACTGCTATGCCCTGCAATTGCCATGGTGATAAGAGAAATTGAGCCACCAGTTTTGGGTGGGCTTTCACATACCCTTCCCAGCTGATAACTTCTCTAGTGATCAGACTGCACTCCTTTCAGCTCATGTGCCTGCTCCCAGACAACCAGGGCCCAATTGGATCTGTATCCACACAGCCTCTTTTCTCATCAGGCTTATCAGAAGCATTTGCTGGAGGAAGAGCTGCCCTGCATCATGTTCCACACATGTTCCTGCTGCTAGTCACCAGACCTGTGAAGCTGCTCTCAGAACCTAGATTCGGATCCTCAAGTCAGGGCTCCCACTCTATGGAGACCTGTTTCTGTTTCATTTTGTATCATTCTGATATGGTCAGATTCTTTCACTTTTAAAAGTAATGATGTAAGTTCTATGATGAGAGTTTTCCTTAGAATTTTGTCTTTGAAAATTGTGGTACAGTTTAAAATGGAAAAGTTCAGTGTGATGAAAGCAGTGCTTCTGCTGTATAACATGCAAACTTCTCCTTCAGGGTTTGTGTAAACAAAGGAGTTTCACATTTATATTATCTACATTATTGGTCATTTTCATTTTCTATATAAATGTAACTTGCATAAAAATACTCCAATTTAGAATAAAATATGCATGCATTTTCTTTCTTTTTCTTGTTTTTCACTCCTTTTCTATTCATTCACTCTCTGAGATTAAAATATTTTTATTTTTGCATATGAATGTGGAAGTATGTGTCTGGTGTGGTATATGCAATATAGTGTATGTATGTGTGTATGTGAAGATGTACATGTACCATATGTGTGCATACAGAAGCCAGAAGACAACATCAGGTAGCCTCCTCTTAGCACTCATCTTTCTATTTCCTTTTGGCAGAGTCTCACACTCAACCACGAGCTGCCATCAGTGAGACCCAGTGATTGTTGGGTATATCCACAGTCACACCTAGCTTTTTGTGTAGATTCTGGTGAATTGTACTTGGCAATATGTGGCCCAAGAGGCCTTTTTGCTTAAGCAGAAAGTACTTTTAACCACCGAGCCATCCACTCAGCTCTAAAATAAAATTTTAATAAACTTCCTCTTAATAATTTATTAGATAATTTATTGAATAATAACTATGGATGAGTCATAATATTATTATGATGTTCTTTTGTACCATCTCACAGGAAATTTTTTAAATAATTACAAAATTATATGTGACAATTGAAATTTTGTTGGCAAGGAAACCATAAAATTTTGTGATTTCTTTTTATCATTCCTAGTTAAAAGCTGAAAATGGCAAAATAATAATACAAGTATAATCTTTGAAAATATAGCAATGGAATAAGATAGCATTAAAGAATAAAATTTTAATGCAATTTAATGATGACTTACTTCATCATATTTAAAAATCCTAGGTACCAAGAAAAATAGGACAAAAGCTGTAGATATTCTGAGAATGTACACAACTGGCTATCAAGTATTCAATCTTAAAAGTAAGTAATAGTTTCCATCATACACACACCCCAGGAAAGGAAGAACATTATGCATTCAAAACACACTTAAAGTACATTGACATGTGATGATAGAACTGTGTTTCTTAATGAAGCTTACTACATGTTCACTGACATTACTGAATTTCAGTGGTTCTTATCTGTGTAAGAAAGTAGTATAACTATTTAAATGATTCCAGCTTCTTCTTAAACTTCTAATAATCAAAATTACTATGAAGGATTTAGCCTGCGTGACAGAAGAAACTGTCATGATAGAATTTTGGTGCTAATGAATTATGAATATCAGATATTGTTGGAGTTAAGTAGCAAGAAAGACTAATAGGAATTAAAAATAATGCATTTGTATTTAGGTTTTTAATGTCTGGTCCCTAAAGAAAAGTAGGAATATATGTTGTATATTTCTAAATTGTACAAAGTATTGCAAATGCAATCAGGGCTTATATATTTAAGTATAGAATATTGCTTAAATTTCTATGTTCCTGGGATAGGATGCAGTATGCACAAAAGTTTAGGGCCATGTCAAAACAAATGAACATGTAAACAACAACAACAACAAAACCCCTCTTATATGCTACCCCTAAAGATTAAAAAAAAAAAAAAAACTCTTAATTGGTAAATATATACCTCAATATTGACAATATCTTTGTCTCATCTATTCTATCAGTGAAAAATTTAGGCTGATCAAAATTATGTATTTCTTTTGCAATAAGATTTTTTATTAGTTATATATATATATAGTGTATATACAGCCATGATGGTACCATCATTAGCCTTCTCCCTGTCCTCGTGTGTAATGTACTTATAGGGGATATGTATTATTCTTAAAGTAAAAATTATTTTCTTAAAACCAGTTCATCTTAAATTTTGTGAAGGAATTAGCAAAGCAACATAAAATTTGTACTTGAAACATGTGGAAGCTTGCCAGCATTTTTTCCAATTGAGAAGGAGTCAGGTAGCTTTGTTAGAAGGTTTTAGGGTGAGTGGGCCCCCAAAATAAAGGCAGGAATGTCCTTCAGCCTGCCCTTTCAGTCTCTACTTTGCTATGGGATTCAGAGAAGGTGGCTTCTCCTTATCTGTTTCCTAAAGAAATTCCCTAGATCTCTTTTTCCACAAACAATCAGAACCCTTCCTGGGAGGGAGGTACCCTTTCCAAGAATTTGAATCTAATCCTGACATTATGGTTGTTAAAATTCAGCCCCCAGAACCTGGTGTCATGGCTGGCCTCTTCCTGAACCAGCCTCTAGCCCAGCCTATCAGGTATCTCTCAGGCTCACCTGATCCAGAAGGTGAAACCCACCAAAATAAAGTTATAAATAGATGTGTTCCAGAGGACAAGCCTCTTTGTTGGCAGCTCTTTCATCACTCCTGAACATCCAGGTTCTGGTGAATCTCTCCTCCTCTTGGCAGAGCTTGACTGAGAGGAACAGAGAACCCTCTTGAGCCCTCTCTATCCCCTCCTGCCCTACACATGGCAGGAGTTCTTTGTGCTTTCTTTTCTTCTCCCTCTAAATGTCTTTTCACATTTTTTCAGACCTACCATCTGGGCTGTCATACCACATGGGTATAACTATTTTCCTTCCCTTGGTTTTATACTTCCATAAATAAATATAGTAATTTAATAACTATCCTTCTGTTTGATTTGCCCAGTTCTTTGGTTGAATACAAACACAAACTTGGGGATTGGAGTTCAAGAACTTTCCTGGAATCCCCACAAGCCCCTGCATCACAATCTCTTTAATGTTTGGGTTCTGGATCCATTTCTATCAATTCACACATAAAGCATATTACACAACACAATTATTCTACCTCATTAATGTTTACTTAGGGCTGGAGAGATGGCTGAGTGGTTAAGGCCCTAGTCTGTGAAGACTAAGGACTCATGTTTGACTCTCCAAGTCCTATGTAAGCCAGATGCATAGTGAAGCAAGCATGTAAGGTTGCACATGCACACAAGGGACCATATTCATCTGGTGTTCGATTGCAGTGGCTGGGGGCCCTGGGGTGCCAATTCTCTTTCTCTCTCTCTCTCTCTCTCTCTCACACACACACACACACACACACACACACACACACACACTCTCATTCTTACATAAAATAAGGCAGTCTGTTTCAGCTTGTCTCAAAAAAAATTATAAACACATAAAATATAAAATGTTTACCTAGTAAAAATGTCTGTGTTGACTCTGAAACAGTGTCGTGTTCATTTCTTCTAATAATTATTTTTTTTTTTGCATGCTTACTGTGTTATTCTGTTTTCCCACTACTATGGCAAATACCTGAGTAAAATAACTTAATG
This sequence comes from Orientallactaga sibirica, assembly GCA_036365145.1. Lineage (NCBI taxonomy): Eukaryota > Metazoa > Chordata > Mammalia > Rodentia > Dipodidae > Orientallactaga > Orientallactaga sibirica. The sequence continues at coordinate 22,636,194 of JAEOAD010000033.1, forward strand.
GCAAAAAAGTATTTATTTTAGATCACATTTTTAGAGATGTCAGTTCACAGTTCTGACTTAAGTTATTCTGGGTTGATGGTGATCCAGAGCACTGTGAGAGTGGGAAGCGTGTGAGAGACCACTTGTCCTATGGCACACAGGAGGAGAAAGGACAAGTGAGCAATCATTACCTTCACAGGCATGCCTCCAGTCACTTACTTCCTCCAGCTAGGTCTCACGGCTTGTTTCCACTACCTTCGAAAATAGCAACCTCCCCAGCTAGATGTATGTGTTCAATCTATGATCCTCTGTAGGAACATTTCATATTTAAACAATAGTACTTAGTGGTTTTGCTTATGAATCTGTAATGTTTTCAATTATAAGGTGATAACTGTAAACATTGTTTCATTCCCAGAACTTGCTTTGCATTTACTTTGTTGTGTAATTGTCTGTTTTGCACTGTAACAGACAGCTTCAGGTTCGCTGAGATGAACTTCCAGATCAGGGAAAGTTATGGAGGAAGGGATATTTATTGAAGCTTATAGATCCAGGGGAAATTTCGTAATGGCAGAAGAAGCTGGCCTGCTCTTACAGATCCATGCAGAGAGAGAAAAAGCCAGAAGCAAAAAGCCACATAGCACAGCACACCTCAGGAACTCTAGCTAGGCACACTTTGCTTATCTTTAGATTGAAATCTCAAACCCACCTCCACACCTTAAAATCCGCCCAGTGACATTGCCTAGAGCCAGGTGGATGCAGATGCAAACTACAAACTAATAAAACACTGGATATATTGGGGGCCATCTATTCAACTACCACAAGCACCTTATTTAAGATTCTTAAAACTATTTGTTCTTTGTTATGTGTAGCACTAAGTTCCCTTTTCCTTAAGCTTGTTTGACTAGTGTATTGTCATACATTTCCTTGAAAGCAAGAGTCCAAAGAAGTAAGAAAGTGACAGCAAAAAGAAAAGAGAGAGACAGATAGAAACATAACAATCAGAAGCAAAAGAGGAGGAGAAGGAGGACAGGAGGAAGGGAGAAAAATATTGATCCAGGAAGCAGCCACTGAGACTGACTGAGGCTTTCAGGACCCAACAGTGATTATCAGTAACCTCATGAAGGAGGGCCTTCTGTGGAATGGGGGTGGTGGAGAGGGAGTATGACCTTTTAAAGAAAAACAAAACAAAGAATAGAGTTAGAGTTCAAGGTAAAAGTGTAATATGTCACGGTATATAAGAAAATAGAAACGTGTAGTCTAATGAAATATCATTCTACTAAAAACAAGCTAAAAAGAATAGGGAAATAATCTATTCAAAGAAGCCAGGTCCTTAAGTCACCTTTTCTGTTTTTCACATTCTATGGAAAGAAAAGAAACACTCTCTAATCCATTAATGTCCATATATAGTTTGGAGTTAAGTGTGGAGATGTATAAAGAACATGACTGCAGGAATGGTGACAAGGAGAAACTTTGTTGAAGTTCATTGTGAGTATCTGTGTCTAATGTAGGGGTCACAGTAACAAGTATCTGTAGGTGAATATATAGATTCTATTGAAATCAGTCCATTTCTCTTTTTTATTTTTATTTATGTATTTGAGAGAGGGGGAAAGATAGAGAGGGAGAGAGAGATAATTGGCACACCAGGGCATCCAGCCACTGCAAAAAACTCCTAACACATGTGCAACCTTGTGCATCTGGTTTATGTGGGTCCTGGGGAATCGAACCTAGGTCCTTTGGCTTTTCAGGCAAGAGCCTTAATTGCTACGCCATGTCTCCACCCCAGTCCATTTCTCTCTTAAACCTTTACAGATACAAGGTGACCTTTGGCATAAATGGAACATAGGGGCTGATGTGGCATTTATATTTTGGTCTTCAAGCTAGCTCTTACTTTGAAGTGCCTCTGTCCCTCCCACCTTCTACACTCAAAAGATCCATGTTGGGCTGGAGAGATGGCTTAGCGGTTAAGGTGCCTGCCTGCTAAGCCTAAGAATGCTGGTTCCAATCTCCAGCGGTTCCAATCTCCAGGTCCCACGTTTAGCCAGATGCAAAGTGAGGCAAGGGCACAATGCCGCACTTGCCCACAAGGGGGTGCATGCATCTGGATTTCGTTTACAGCAGCTGAGAGACTGCTGCTGCGCCCAGCTCTATCTGCCTTCCTCTCCCTCTCTATCTGTTTCTCTCTGTGTCTCTCTCCAAAACTAAATACAATTTTTAAAAAATTTTAAAAAAAGATCTATGTTGCACTTGTAATAGGGAATATCTCTGAGCATCAGGCTTCTCATATAGGATATGAGCTAATGACCAAATAGAAAGAAGGTACTTGCTGGTTCTTGACTTGCTTATTGATTAAGAGCATTATCCTAGAATAAATTAATGACAAACTTTCCTCTTTAGTTGTATCAACCTACAAAATGTCTTGGCTAGAGCCATTTTCAGAATTCATTGAACTTGGTGTTACAAAGACTGGAAAAATAATAACTGAAACTTCTTTCTGGTCATGAAGGAGAAAATTCTAGTAACTAACTATATTTAGCTATAATGTATTTATTTTTATCTATATTTTGTGCATATGTGGTACATTCATGTGTGTGTGTGCATCTGTATGCCATGGTGCACATGTGAAGGCAGATTTTCAGTGTCAGTCTTTGCTGTCCACCTTGTTTGAGGCATGTTCTCTTGTTGGCTAACTGATCCATGAGCTTTTGGGGATATTCCTGTCTCTTCTTTTTATCTTTCCTTTGGTGTGCTGCCATTGCAGACTCTCACTACTGCATCTGGCTTTATGTGGGTTCTGGAGATTCATGTCAGACATTACTTGCTGGTGTATACACCTGCCCTGTTGCTGTTGTTCTTTGTGGATGTGGAAACCAAGCTTTACCCTCCTATGGTCTATGAAATTCATTAATTGAATTCATAATACAAGAGCTTGGAGGCTACTGACTCACTCTCTATGTGCCTATGACTGTCTGGTACCTTGGCTAATTAATCATCGTTCATCCAAGAGCCAAGACAAGCTCTGTTGCATTTCTCTCAATGCCCCTAACAAAGTTAAAATTGCCATTTGAATCATGGTTTTGCTAATTTTTATAACCTTCTTATGCTTGACAAATACTTTGAAGACATGGATGTATCTCTTAAGTGACTTCATCTAGATGCCACTCATTGCTCTTTCACAACAGTCTTCCAGCCCTATGTAAGATTTTGAAGCAGTCAGCATGTTGTAATCTTTCTTGAATTGATTCTGTGTTTTCTCATTATTTTCAATTTCAATAGCAGCCTGGATAAAGTTCTTTCTCTAGGCCTTAACATCTATAATATATTTCCAAGGCAGATTAGAAAGTAGCACATCTTTAAGTTTTAGCAGGTCCTCCTGTTCCCAGTTCTGAAATATTTGGAAACAAAACACAATCAGAAAATGAAGAAATAAAATAAAACAAACAACCCACTCAAAAAATAGGGTAGAGTTTGAATAGAGAATTCTCAAAGGAAGAAATACAAATGGCCATTACACATTTAAGGAGATGTTCAGTATCTTTAATCATCAGAGAAATGCAAAACAAAACAATTCATCTCACACCAGTCAAGAGGGAATCCATAAAAAATCTGAATGACAATAAATGCACACTAGGCTGTAGGAAAAGAGGAATCCTTACCCACTTTTTATAGGAGTGCAAACTTTTACAACCACTATGAAAACCAATAAAAAGACTCATGAAAAAGTTGAAAATAGAATTCCCATTTGACTCAGTAATATCTCTGGATGTATATCCTAAGGACTTGGCTCTTTACTACAGAGATGCTCCACCATGTTTGTGACTGCTTTATTCATAATAGCAAGGAACAGGAATGAACCCAGATGGCCATAAACTTATGAATGCATGACAATGTTGTACATATACAAAATGGAATACTACTCAGTGGTGAGGAAAAATGAAACAATAAAATTTACAAGTAGGATGGAGTTGGAAAAAAAAAAAAAAACATTCTAAGTGAAGTCACCTAGGCACAGAAAGACAAATGTCACATGGACTCTCTCATCTGAGGTTCCTAAATGGGATCAATTAGAGATGAGTGCAAATGGTAGTCAGCACCAGAAATATGAGCATAAAAGCAGAATGAAACTAGTAGAGAGAATAAGTATGGATAGAGACTAAGAGGTGGCAACTGACAAGTTAGGGTAAGACAGAGTTTGGGAGTGGGGGGTGTTGGACGAGTAAGGGTAACTACACAATATTAAGACAACATGAGTCAATCCCAGAGAAATCCTAATTCTGACTAGCATTCTACAAGATGTTACCACCAAAAAAAGGGAACAGTCTGGACAGAAGGTGGAGAAAGCTTAATCTTCTTAAAACCATGAACTCTGGCTGGTAATTCCCAGGGTCAGTGATGGGTTGACCTTCATAGTGAACTGTTAGTCAGGGTCCCTAAAACATTGTAGGTCATTGCCAAATCCCTTGTTTACCTGCCAGAGCTAAAAGGTAAGACCCCCATTGCCGAAGACACTAAGGCCACATTCACAGGACAATGAATTACCATGTTGGAACTGAAAGGGAAACTAGTTCCCTCCTGGATAACCCCCTGTGATGGTTTGATCCAGGTGTCCCCCATAAACTTAGGTGTTCTGAATGCTAGGTTCCAAACTGATGGAGATTAGGGAATTAATGCTTACTGGACGCAGTGTATTGTTGGGGGCAGACTTGTGGGTATTAAAGCCACTGACCCCTTGCCAGTGTTTGGCATACTCTCCTGTTGCTATTGTTCACCTTATGTTGGCCAGGGTTTGATGTTCACCCTCTGCTCATATCATCATTTTCCCTGCCATCATGGAACATCCCCTTGAGTCTGTAAGCCAAAATAAACCTTTTTTTTTTTTTTTTTCAACAAAGCAGCTCTTGGTCAGGTAATGTCTGGCAGCAATGAGAACCTGACTACAATGTTAACGTTGGTACCAGAGGAGTGGAATTGCTGCTAGACACCTGAATGTGTAGCTTTAGCCTTTTGGAGTTGATTTTCAAGAGAAATGTGGAAGGATTTGAAATCTTAGCCTAAGAGACACCTTGCAATGCTGTAAGTACAGCTTGATGGACTATTCTGGTCAAAGTTGAAAGACCTGAATGCAGTAAGAACTATGGACTGTGAGGTTTGGCTTATGAGGGTGAGAAAGAGTTTTGCTTGGACGAGGCTAGAAACAGTTTGTGGTAGGCTTGCTGTTATGCCCCTGCCCTGAGAATTTATGCAGGGTTGCATTGCATAGAAATGTATGAGAAGAGGGATATGGCACAGAAAAAATGAAATCTTTTGGTCAAACTGCTGAGTGTTCAGCTGCAATTGTATGAGAGATTATAACCATTGAGATTGGGCCATCTGACCTGTATTGAGACAGTAGAAAGAATACAGTATTTTGAAGGGTCCTGAATGTTGAAGGAGTGTCCTGTTCTTCAAAGTCTGCTTTATCCAACCCCCCAGGATTAACAAATTGGTACCCCACCTTGTATTCTGGAGTATAAAAATGCAAGAAAGAGATGGTCATTGTATTTGCAACATGGTCTTGTATTTTGGAATTGGCTGTGGTCAGTGTGAAGCAGGTTTGCTTGATGCCTGCATGGAGACCCAATGGAGCCATGCAGATTGACCATAGGCTGCAGTGGAGATGCCATGGAAATGCCAGGACCATGAGATGAGATTGAGATTTGGGAATTAATGCCTCCTGGAGGCAGTGTATTGTTGGGGGCAGGATTATGGGTATTATAGCCAAGTTCCCCTTGCCAGTGTTTTCTGTTACTATTGTCCACTTTATGTTGGCCAAGGGGTTATGTACAACCTCTGCTCATATCCTCGTTTTTCCTCGCCATCATGGAGGATAAGTCTATAAGCCAAAATAAATCCCTTTTTTTCCCCAAAAGCTGGCCTTGGTTGTGTGATTTCTGCCAGCAAGGTGAACCTGACTATACAACCCCATAGTGGAAAACACTATGGGGGCTTCTGGAAGAAAATAATCACCAAGGACAAACCCTACAGACTATGAAATCAACTAGCCAGACACGGAATACACACTTGTACAATCGCGGCACACAGTTTCTGTGGATAACCAATGGTTCTCTGATTGGACATGAGGCCTGTTGAGCGGGTGAGAACCCATACCTGGTACTGGAAACCAATTCAGATTCCCATAGTCAGGAAACTCATACTTCAGAAAGAAGTCCCCACTGCTCTCTGAAAAAGAGTGGACTTGCACACCAAAAATCTCTTAAATAACTTTGACCTAAGCTGCTCTCATTCCTGGTTGAAGAATTGACTGCATTTTACAGATTTCAGAGAAAACAGAGGAAAGTCAAGATCCATCAATAAGACAAGAAGATAACTGACTTCCCACCCAGAGACTTGCCACCAATCCACATCTGCCAGGGCCCAGGAGAACTTGCAGTGGGAGTGGGGCCATGAACAGTATTGTTACTGCTAACCCAACAACCAGCTCCAGGGTGATGATGGAAGACAGAGTGATCAAGCACAATGCATCAAAGCAGAAATCCAGAGGCTACAAAGAATTCAACACTAAATCAGATATCCAACAGAACTGCCATGGCAAAGGGAACACTGTGGAAGAATGGTATGGAAAGATTGTAAGAGCCACAGAGTGGGTGGGAATACCCTGAGGTACGTTCCTCCCACTATTCCATTGGGACTGACTGACATCTTCTTGACCCACAGTGAATCCTATAACCCCACAGAGGAGGATCCCAGAGAAATGGAAATAGGGGATGGGGGAATAAAAAAGTATAATTTGTTAATAAACAAATAAACCACAATCAGTGAGGACCTATTTCTCATTATATTCTTTAATACAGTATTTTAAAAACTTGAATATTCAAATGGTGAGCTTTAGCTCCAGTAAGAGACCTGGTTTCAAAGAAATAATGTGGAGAGCAAAAAACACAACATCATACCTTTTTCAATATTTAAGTACAAACATCCAGTATTTTTGCTTGATTGTGAGGGCCAGAGTACAGAGATACTCTTGAGTTTTAACTTTAATATAACTGATTAGAAATTTTTCATGTATGAAATTGTTCCTTGGATTTTTGTTAGTCTTATCACCTTCAAAGACGCCTATCTTTCACAAGCTTCCATCACTTCACTTTTTTTTTTTCAAGATTATAACTATGGTAGAATGGTTCATGCCGCACTGCAGAGCAATAGCCATCATTGCTTTTCCACTTTCATTGTCCTGAATCATTTTTAACTTCCAGGTCAATCAGTCTGTGGGACCTCTTTCTGCTAATATAAGCAGTGTATTTTGTGTGATCAGGGGTTGTGATAACAGAACAACAATGATTAAGTTAAAGACAAGTGAAAATGATGAAATCAAGAGAAGTAGTAAGCATGAGATATATGAGGCAGCTGTGACACAACATAGCATGTGCTTCCCAACAATTGTATTTTTGTAAGTAAAATAAACACACTCTGAACTGATGATAAGAAATACCATAAAGTAACATTCTACATGTTATCATTATTACCTGTTACTTACTATATCTAGTTGTGCTTTCTATTATTTTATATAACAAATAGTGGAGGTTTGATTTTAGCTGCACCACCATAAACATGTGAATAATGCATTGTGTTCGGTGTTACATCAATGAAAGGCACATTGCCTTATACATTTTACTCAAATAAATGAGTTTTTTTTTTTTTTTTTTTAAAGCCAGCCCAACAGACTGGCCTTTTTTATGAGAGCAAGAGAGAGAGAGAGAGAGAGAGAGAGCTGGTGAACAAGGCCAATAGCCACTCTAATCAAATTCCAGACATGTGTGCCACCTTGTGCCCATGTGAAACTTTATTCATGTGTCACCTTGTGCACTTAGCTTACATGAGCTCTGGAGAATTGAACATGGGTCCCTAGGTTTCACAGGCAAGTACTTAACTACTAGTAATAATCTCCAGCCCACATGAAGATATTTTTTTAAAAAGTGAAAATTTTACCAAAATTAGTTTAATTTTAAATACATTTTCAAATTATGCTTTTAATAAAGTCCTTCAAAAAATGTGGTCCTTAAATGTTATGGAGAAGAGCAAAATATTAAGTATACCATATTTAATCCTAAAGAATATAAATTAATTATGGGGAAAATATCATACCAGATATCAGTGTCTATAAATAATTTTAATATTTAAGTAGTATGATGTTGGAATCAAACAATGATAGAGCACAGAAAACATTAATGTGCATATGATAATTTATTTATAACAGTGGGTTGGGTATCAGAAACCCAAATTAAGAAAATTATAGAATATTAAATACTAAAACAAATAGTTTTTGAAGAATTTATTATGCTTACATTAATAAATTAACTCCTACTTTAGACCATGAAAATAAGTTGCATATTGGAAAGGTTAGCTAAAATGTCTGTAAAATTTCATGGGAGAGATTTATATGGCTCAAGTTTTGGATAGCACAGAGCAATTAACTTTGTAACATCTTTAATTAAATTATAGTGTATTAATTACCCTTTGCTACATAAAACTACCATATTATTGACATATAATAAACACTTAATTTGATTCTTAGATATAGACAGCATGGGGAATTCTGCTAATGTGGGCAGATTTCCTTGTTTTGATTGAACATATTCATGCACAGGTGGGAAACTGATGGCTATGACAAGACTTGCTATTGTGGACCATCTTGAGTAGATGAATAGCTTTGCTCCATGTAATCTCTCACCCTTCTATACATGCACATCAGTTTACACTTATGGAAGAGACAGAGTTCCTCAGAATGTCAAAACCTAACTTAGCAAATGACATAGTGCTAATTACTTTATACTATCTTGTCTAAAGCAAGCCAAAAAGACAGATTAGATTCAAGGGAAAGTAGAGTCCATCATATACCACATGGAGCAAAAATAAAAAATCTCCAAATTAGTATATTCACATAATGTTGCAAAATTGGTTTTATTTTTGAAATTATTGTGTTTCAAATGACATTGTTTAATTTTAAATCATTTCTGTTTATCAAAATTAGCTTAAATAAAGTAAAAAAAAATCTCCTAAGAAGGTGTCTCTTTTACTTTCAATATTAGGCAGAAATGCCATTTTCTAAACCATTAATATGCACTTGTATTACAAGAAAACTATGACTTCCAGGTCTGAAAGCTTTCATTGGATCATCATATAACTTCATGCAAAACCATTCTTGCTCATGTAAAATTTAATAAGAGCCAAAGTACAAGAATATGGAAACACATTATTATTATTATATGCCTGGAGATAAAGTTTCAAATGTATTTTGCTTACATAATGTGAACTACAGTCCAATCATAATCATTTATAGGAATATTTGGTAATGTTTTACATTAAAATGACATTTACATGTAAATATTTTCAGAAATATTGTCAAGCTTCAACTTAGAAAATATACTTAAATAAATAATTGCTTGCTATCAATTTAATACCATGAAATGTAGTAAATTTAACTTTCAGGCAAACTTTTTATAGAATTATCAACTCAACAAATTTAAAAACTTTGTAAGTATACAAATGTTTGAAATATAGTAGAAAAACCATAGCTGTAATAGACTGACCCAAAGCATTATGTTTCATTGTCCCATATTTTATTTTGAACAGTACATTTCAGAAGCAAAAACACTGCTTATTTTGAACATCTCAAACAGACACTTCACATTTTTTACATTATTGAGTGTTTGCAAATACATTAAACACAATTGACATAGGCAAGTAGCAATAGGGAATGGAATAAGAAATTAAAACATTTTTTTGGCTATTATATAAAACCAGAACTACTACATAGACAATTGTTCCTAATTACTTCAAAACTTACATCCAGGGCCTGGAGAGACGGTTTAGTGGTTAAGGCATTTGCCTGCAAAGCCAAAGGACCTTGCTTCAATTCCCCAGGACCCACGTAAGCCAGATACACAAGGGGGTGCATGTGTTTGGAGTTTGTTTGTAGTGGCTGGAAGTGCTGATGTGCCCATTCTCTCTCTCTCTCTCTCTCTGTGTGTCTCTCTGCCTCTTTCCCTCTCTCAAATAAAATAAAGAAAGAAAGAAAAAAAAAAAACTTACATCTGAAACATTTGATATCATCAAGTCAAAGTGGAAAATGCAACACTCAAACACGTGATATGTTGCAGTCAAACCAGGCCTACTAAACTGGGTTTAAAATTCCTTTCAGTCACTGTGCATGTAACATAAGTAGAATATGAAAGAACTTTGTGTTTAGATTTGAATCTCATGTATATCATATTTTGCATGTGCAAATGTCCTAAATTCCATGAATATCCAAAATCAGAGAGTTCTTGCACTGTCCCATTTCAGATTTCAGATAAGGAAGACTCAGCCTATATATTTTTAGATTATTTGTTTTATTTCAACTGATAAATTTGTTGCTAGCATGTTCTTCACAATATTCTGCTCTCATCTTTGTAAATTTTGATACTACTGCTCACAATATGACATATACACACAATTGTGTAAATTCATAGGGGATATTGTTAGAATATTAGAAAAATCAACAAAGGCATTGGTGACTAACATCCTTTAAAACTTGAAACATTCCAGAAACTGTCCATTTTTAAAATAAAAAAATTCTATCATGTATAATATATATTACAATGAGATCAACAATCTCACTGCACCTATATGAAAACAGGTATTAAAATCTTTTCTATGCTTTGACACAGAATTTCAAATTGATTCATCAAATTTCTTCTTATGAAAACTATACTTTTAAAGAAAACTTTGATCTTCCTGAGTGTGAATTACTTTCCCACTTAAAAATACCTACAGACATTCCTGTAGTATAATAAGACTATAAAAAATGTTACCATCAACAGCTATTTCACAAATTAAATGAGACAGATGCCCACTTCACTGAGGACATAGTAAAGTATACTCAATAGGCTTTTCATTTTCCTATGTGCCCCTCCTTTTACTAATGCTTAAGTTGGTAATGAAGGAGAAAAACATGAGAAGAAATTAATTTCACTAATAAGTACAAGAGTATGATTATCTTGCCTCACCAAGTATATAGCTAATTTCACACGACCTTATAGAATTTTAAAATAAATACTTTATTTTTTTTATTAAATGCTGCCCTTGTGGAAGAAATTTTTTTAAACTTTTTATTTTTTATTATTTTTTTTGGAAAGAGACACAGAGAGAGAGAGAGAGAGAGAGAGAGAGAGAGAGAGAGAGAGAGAGAGAGAGGGCGCGGCAGCAGTGTCTCAGCTGCTGCCAATGAAATCTAGATGTGTGCACCCCTTGTGGTCAAGTGTGGCATTGCGCCCTTGCATCACTTTGCATCTGGCTAAACGTGGGACCTGGAGATTGGAACCGCTAGAGATTGGAACCAGTGTTCTTAGGCTTAGGAGGCAGGCGCCTTAACCCCTAAGCCATCTCTCCAGCCTGTGGAATATAATTTTTAAGTTAATTATCATTTATCCTTTAATGGATATAAGTTATAGAATGAGTTTCCATTTGGGTGATCCCAGTAGTCATTGCCACCTGAAAAGAGAAGTTTCTCTAACCAGAAGTGAAAGTAGCATTCGTATGCTAATATGAACATTAAGTATAGTGCATTCAGGGCAGTTTGTTGGGAATAACATATACATTTAGCCAGACAAGAGCAGGCTTTATACCCCTGCGGCTCACGACCTCCCCTGCCATAGACTTTTGACTAGTTTTTTCAGTACCAGGAATGTATTCCCTTCCATAAAGCGGGCCTTCAGTCCAATTAGGGAGCAGCTGGTTTCCCCAAGAGCAGACATGCCACTATTGCACCCTTTCAGTCATTTGGCCCATCTGGCAAAACTTGAGGTTTCCAGTGTTCACTGTTTTCACTGTTGATGATTTCTGTCTCCCATAAGGCTGCATGCAGTGCAGCTTTTTCCAGCTTTCACGGAGAAGGTTTTCTGCTCAGCATCAGCTTGATTTCTAGTGACCTTTCTGCTCAGGCAAGTGAGGTCTTCAGCAATAGGGCCTTACCGTTATTGAAGTTTACAGATCCAAAGACATTCCATAATAGCAGAGGAAGCTGTCCCCCTTTCACAAGTCCAGGCAAACAGAAATACCACCAGCAGCACCATAAGCAAGCACAATCCAAGAACTCAGGCAGAGCTCAAGAACTCTGCATAACTTTAGGCTAGAATTCCAGATCTGCCCCCAAACACCCTTAGGGCTGGCCACAGTGACTCCTCCTCAGCTAGAGATCTAACACTTTAATAAATTCCTGAAACTATTTGCAGACATTCATTCAAACTAGTACATTATGTCCCTGGTCCCCAATAGATTCATAACCATCTCACAATGTAAATTGTATTCAGTCCAACTTCAAAGGCCTCCTTAGTCTTTACCAACTTAAAATAGTTCCATAGTTCAGAGGTATCATCTAAGATTTAAGATTCTTTCTTAGCTTTGAGTCTTATAAAATCAAAACAAGTTATATACTTTCAACATATAAAGGCACAAAGTACAAAGTAAACATTTCCAAGCTGCTGTAAGGCATAATAAGGGAGACAGGACCAATGTAAACTCAATAACCATCAAGCAAAAATCAAACATCTACAGTTAAAGTCCGATATTATAACTAATAACTGACAGATTTTTCAATTCTGCCCTTCTAGCTGGGCTGAGCAGCCAGGGAAAACTCCCATTGTGAGCCAACAGTGTTCCATCGTAGCCCTTGCACAGTCCTGGCATATCTCAAACATCTTCAGGTTTTCATGCAAACCCACAGTCCATCTCTCAATGGATTTGCCATCCTCTTTATCAGGGTCATCATACCCTGCCTCATGCTGCATCTTAGAAACAGCTCCTGGAGATGTGTTCACTTTATGACCTAACCCATATATTATTCATGCTTCTGAAACCAATAACAGGTGTCAGGACACACCTTATTCTTAATTCAGGCACAAAATAAATAAGTGACTTTGAAGTTCCTTCTTTTCAGTCACCTGTTTTCCAAAGAGTTTGCATTTACCTTTCAGTATTTCCTTAGTCATCCTTTCCATCATTTCAATGTAAAGTACTTGGACCATCTTACTCCCAAATGCTAATGTATTTGACAATGGCAACTTTGGTAACCTAAAAACTAGCTTCTGTGCCCTTAAGTTTTAAACTTGCTTGAATTTGTCCAATTGCAAATCTTACATATCTCAGTTCCATATCTTTAGTCAAGCACATTAGTCCCTTACAAATTTAACCTTGATGAAACTCTCTGGGCATGGGCAGAAGAAAGCAGACAGACTTTATGCCAGTATCCCAGTTCCAACAAAGTTCTCTGTAGCCTTTCCTTCCCTTTAAAAGTTCATAAGCAAAGACTCCAAACACAATTCTTTCTGCTCTAAGCACTTTAATAGCCCATAAAACTTATCTTATTGCTCTGGAAGGTATCTTCAGTTGCAAGTACCAAGTCCATGTCCATTACTTCAAGACAAAAATTCCAAAAGACCAAAATCCACTTTGTCAGATTTATCACACAGTAACAACCCACTCTCTAGTACCAGTTCAGTCATAATCAGCATCATGTTGCTGGGATGAACTCTAAAGCAGGGAAATTTATAGGATGAACAAGATTTATTGAAGTTTACAGACCCAAGGGAAGTTCCATAATGGCAGAAGAAGCTGCCCCCCTTTCACAGGTCCATCTACCAGTACTAGAGCCATACCACTACTAAAGCCATAAGCAAGCACACTCCAGATACCCAAGCAGAGCTCAAGCACTCTGCATATCTTTAGGCTAGAAATTTCATATCTGCCCCCAAACACATTTAGGGCTCAACCCTTAGGATCTGCCAGCAGTGAAAACTCTTCCAGCATGAACTGAAAATCCAATACTTTAATAAACTCCTGAATCTACTGGGGGACATCCATTCAACCCATTCAATGGTAACAACTCCCATTCTGTAGCCAAGCAAATGGAGAACCAGAGGTGTTATGTAGCTACTGAAGTCATATAGTTTAGTGAATAAAAGAGTCCAGGTAAGTGAAAAATTCATCATTTTAAGTGACTGTAAATAAAGCACCATGAAAACAATCATGGTGGGCTACTTTGAAGACACCATTGCTATCAACAAAGTATTCTGGGTGTTACTATTTGGAATCCAGTGTTCTCTGGAAGCTTTTTCTTCAGTTTTCAGAATTCCCCACTAATAAAGCTCATACTTTTTAATACAAACTTATGTGCTACACTTAAAATAATCATTTTTATATTGGTTTTGAGCTAGAAGAAACAAGAAATGTTTTGTTAATTCAAAAACAGACTTTTTCAGTCTTGTAATATCCCTAACATACATTGGTTAGAACTTATAGATTTCCCTTAAGGTTTAATTTAATCAAAAGATGAAACTTTAGTGCTCCATGAGGACTTACATGCCCAGAGTATTGCAATTTTAAGAGATATAAGTTGCCCTAATTTTAAGTTATTTAATATTGAATAAACACTGATACAGAAGAAGGAGTTTGACTAAAGTGTGAATAATGCAATATCTAATATGTTCACTTTGTATTTGAACAAGGTGTATTTCCAAGAATATTATTGAATAAAATACATTTTTAATTGCCTGGGAACATATCAGGTTCCTCTGGTTCCTTTATGTATGTGTTGATACGTTTTTACTCCTTGAGCAATTTTTCTTGTCTGAGCTTTTTGTTGTGCCACTGTTTCATTTCAAATGAAACTAATTTATTTGTCCTGTGTTGCCTCAGAAGCATTTTCTACATTGGTAAGAGAAAAGTCCCTCTGCATACTTGAACATCATCCTATATTAAAGACAGTAAGCTATTATAAGTGACACTTCCTTTTTTCTTAAATTGTAATTTCATAAATTGAAAGAACAGATGAGCCTTTTGACAAAGAAATTAAATGATAGCCCTTATACCCTGAAATATGAAGATTCTCAGTATATCTGTTCCCCAAGATATTTCTGTCTCATAGATTATTAGGGAGAAATATTGCAGTGGAAGCTCTTTGGAAATTAATTCAGTATTTTTGTGCATCAAGGTACATACATTTTAATTCCTGGCCTGTATAGTGCATGCATGCCCAAGGATAGTTATCAATGTGACCCAACACAAAATCATAAACTGACTTAAAACATTGAGATATTCTTGCTTTTTATTTTGGAACTCAATTTTTTTGGTTCTTGAACATGTGGTTTATAGATGACAGTGCCTTGCCCAATGGCCAAGAGTTGAAGAAAAAGATTTAAACACTGTAGGCAGTTGAAATGATAACTACCCAAAAGATACCTCCCCAATAATCTGTGAAACATGACATGGAGGATTGATGGAATAAGTGATTTGGACATGTCTTCTTTGTAGATCACCCATTAGATGTAATGGAAGAAGAGACCACAGGGTGAGTGGGAAGGACATGTTATGAAGCATGAAGCAACGACTGGAGTTAGGTAGCATAAGCCAAGGAAGGCCAAGAAGGCCAATTTCACTCAGCCTCTGGAAGAGTCAATCAACCCTTCATCAATCTGACTTTGAAAATCTGGCTTCCACACCTATTATAAAGTACATTTCTGTTATTTTAAAATGCCTACTGTATGACAATTTGTTTGGGTAGACCTAGAGAACTAACTTATAGATTTTTATCTCAAAATAATATTTCATAGCACAAGTGTATTGTTACTGATCCTTCTTACTGACCCTGATGTTCTTGGAATTGAGAATTGATTTGCAAGAGGTATTTGTAAGAATGAAATTTTGACCAAATTTGACAATTTTTAAGCTGTGTAAATAAGTTATTTCTTTAGTTTTTCATTCAAACATGGCATAATAATATTGCACTACATGTAGTTAGTAGCACTTAACAACATATTATTGTGGTTTTAATTTTCAATGTTTTAATTTATAAAATAATGGAGCAACACATGTAAAGAAAATTAACTAGTACTCTATACTTTATTCTATAATACATTGATTATTTGCATTCCAGTACCTCTTAAGGATCAGTTTACTCTCTAGATGTAGGAAATTGTTTATGAGTTTTATGTTACAGATATAAGAGAAAATAAGTCATATTTGTCTTTCTGTACCATCATATTTGTCTTTCTATACCTGCTTTGTTTCATTTGAGATAACATTTTATAATTCAACACATGATGCAATGAATAGCATACACTATTTTACTTTTAGATAAGCACTATTGCTTTAGGTGTATAATTGCTTCATCCATTCATGTGCAGATACAGTTGAACTGAATTATCATTTGATTATTGTGCATAGACTTATAATTAATGTAAGTGTACAGATGTAACTTTTACAAACTAATTTCAGGAATTTTGGATTAATCAAGAAATGAAAGTGCTTGTATTAACTGATTAATTCTGTCCTTCATAAGTCCAATTTAATTTAAGGCCTGGTATTCTGAGTAACTATAGAGGTGACAGAATCTATGAGAAGTGAGAGTCAGCAGAAGGTTTGTAGCTTACTGTAGGGATATTTCTCAAGTGTTTTCGTTTTTGAGAAATTTTTACACAAGTCCCTGACATATTTACTAATTTGTTATTTTTTTCTTGCTATTGAATTACTATATTCCTTTATGTACTTTGGATATTAACTCCTTATTGGATATATCACATGCACATATTTTCTACCATTTCTTCAAGGTTTGCAGTGTTTAAATATCTTCACACTATAAATTACTGCATATTTGGCACAAATGTTTATTTTAATATAACATCTTTATCCTATTTCTGTTTGTATTGCCTCATTTTGTAGGTCACATAAAAAATTATTCAATTCATGCCATACGATTTTCCCTTTATGTTTTCATGTTTTATAGTTCTTGCTATAATCACTTCATCTGTATTCCATTGTCAATTAATTTTCATATACAGTCTGAGATAAGAGTGTGATATTCTTATTATACATATGGATTATCAACTTTTCCCAATATCATTTTTTGAAAGTACTATGAATTTTGGCATCAATGTTTAACAAATCACTGCATTGTATATATGTTATTCTGTCTTCTTGGGCTATCTCTCCTTGATTAACTTGTCCAATGTTTTACCCATGTCTTGATATTTTAATTATTATGGCCTTTATGTTGGAGTTAGACATATATTAATGTGATGCTGCATCCTTTGCTACTTTTTTTCATATGATTGTTTTCGATAGTCAGGGTTTGGGGATTGATAAAGTAGGATTTTACATATTTATTTGGCAAATATTCAAATCTTGATATATATAACATTGAATCAATAAATTGTATTACATTAACAATATTAATTCCATTCTATGAATTAATTAAGATAAAATTCCATCATTTTGTGTCTTCTTCAAATTATTTCCTCAGGGTAACATGGTTTTCATGTGTTTGGTTGAATTTATCCATATTTTAAAAATATATTTTTATTTATTTATTTGAGAGAAAAAGAAAGAGAAAGAGATAGAGGGAGAGAATGGGCATGACAGAGCCTATAGCCACTGCAAACAAACTCCAGCCACATGTTTTGCACCTGGTTTTATATGGATACTGGGGTATTAAACCCAGGTCCTTAGACTTTGCAGGGAAGTGCATCAACTACTGAGCCATCTCTCCATCCCTATCACTAAGTATTTTTGATTTTTATCTTATTTTTCAATTATTATAAATGGATTTTCTATCCAATTTTCCTTGTTTAATTCAGATTAATGCACAGAAATAAGACTGTTAATTTTATATCTTGCATATTTACTGTATTCAATCATTAGTTTTAACAATTTTGCTGTAATATTTTATTTTCTGTTCTTGCCCATGTGGTGGCCTTGATTTCTTTTCATTGCCTAGTTGCTTGAAGAACTTCTTGTGCTATACTGAATAGATATGGGAAGAATAAATCCTTTCAATTTTTTTTCTTTTGAGTATTTAAGTTTTTCTTGTTTTAAGTTGGGCTAATATCCAGAAAATCTATTATAAGTTAGAACTATCAAAAGCTGAAAACTCATTTAAATACCCTACATCACTGGCAGTGCACAGGACAGTGCTGCATGCCCATCCTTGCCCTGGTGGTAGCATGGCTGCCCAGGACCTGTAGCTCATTGGCACAGCACAGTATAATAGACGAGAACCACACCCTATATCATTAACCTGGGAAAAGATGAAAAGTCAAGTTTTAATATAAATTCCTTTCAAAATAGGTAAAATAAAATATTTTTAGAATGTAAAATTTGTAAAATCATAATTTGAACCATAGTAAGTTGAGGATCATATTGTTAACTATAGGATTCCCATACATTGTGTTACATACCTGCTTTCTGTACCCAATTTGTTGAGAGTTTTAGTGGTGAGACAGATGATTTTATTAAAAGTTTTGTTCTTCATCTTTTAATGTGATACAAAATACACATTATTTTTATGTTTTGCACCATCCTGTACTCCAATTGATCCAATGTTATAATGGTGTATGATTTGGTAAGTGTGTTTTACGAAGCAGTTTGCTACGATATTACTAGATTTTTTTGGTCAAAGATACTGATCACTATATTTTCTCTTTCTATATTATATTTGTTTGGCCTTGATACCATGGTTATGCTGGACTCACAAAAAGTTTGGAACTATTCATTTCTATTCAATACTTACAAGATTTTATGAAAGAAATGCAGTAGTTTTCATCTATTGAGATTCTTTAGTGAAGGACAACAATTTTATTTGAGATCGTTGTTTCTTGAGGTGTGTGTATGCTATCCCTACATTCTTGTATTTATGTTTGTATGTGTGTGATTGCAGGTTGTGTGTGTGTGTGTGTGGATGACTGCTGGTGACGATTTGATTCAGGTCTCCCCCATAAACTTAAGTATTCTGAATGCCAGCTTCCCAGCTGATAGAGATTTGGGAATTAACGCCTCCTGGAGACAGTGTATTGTTGGGGGTGGGCTTATGGGTTTTATAGCCACTGTCCTCTTGCCAGTGTTTGGCACACTCTCTTGTTGCTATTGTCCACTTTATGTTAGCCAGGGGGTGATGTCCATCATCTGCTCATGCCATTGTTTTCCCTGCCATCATGGAGCTTCCTCTTGAGTCTATAAGCCAAAATAAACTTTTTTTTCCCCAGAAGCTGAGGTATAGTTGTCACTAACAGTGCTACTTGGATATAGACACTGTTGTAGTACAATAATGGCACAGATTGTTGTGGCTGAAACCAACTTTCTGATTTTATTTAAGGACCTATCCCAAGGAGGAAGTTCATGTAGGTAAACATTGTCAAAATTTTGTGGTGGGGATATCATGTATTTTATTGGAGAAGCAAATGATATTTTTCTGAATGAATATGATGTGCCTGTTAAATTACTTTCTATACATCTGTGTTTATGCTCATATCACTGTTGCTGTCAGAGTCAATAAACCATGAGAGGAAAGTTCTTTGTTGCAATGGGAGGTAACCTGCAAGATTCAACTAATTTAGTTCCTGAAATGAAGTGATCATTTCTTTGACATAACAGACATCTATCTAACCCTCTTCAATGCTTAAGGAACATTAGGGAAGCGGTGGTGGAAAGAATGCAAGATAGGATAGCAAATTCCTCCAAATTAAAATATTAATTGAAATCTTCCTCATCGAAGGGAGGAAAGAGTTTCATAAGACTCAAAACATAAGCAAGTCCTAGAAAGCTGAAAACTCGAAGATCCACAAGTTCCCTTCTCAAGGTTATAGAAACAAAATGATAAGTTGTGGAGAATCTTTTACCTGTAAGCTGCCTGGGAGGTGTGCAGTGATCTCCAGAGACGTACCATCCATTAGCCTTATCCCAGGTTGGAGTTTGATTTTGGTGACGCAATTGCCTTTAATTCATCTATGCTTCTGTGAGTAACTCCTCAACTAAGTTCTGTAAGCAACCCCAATAAAGGCATTGGTTTATCAAGGTGTATTTTGTTGTAATCACTACTTAAGTCTGTTAGTGTCCTATCAGGAGTAAATGGATATCTGTTTGAGTCTCCCCAGAAAATGTTAACTCAGGTGTGTGTGTGTGTGTGTGTGTGTGTGTGTGTAAATGAAACTATATACGGGAGACTATGAGATGGGGAAAATGTGGTTTTAATGAAAGAGAAGGGAGAGTACCAGAAAGTATGTGTTGTGGAAATAACAAGGGGACAAGTAGGTTCAGAATGATACAAGCAGAGAGGCACTGGAGAAAAGAAGAGGAGAAGGACCAACAAAACAAATTACATATCAAAATACCATAATAAAACATATAACTTTTTATACTTATTTATTAGAACAGAACAGATAAAGGGAAAGAAAGAGAGAAAGAATGGGTATGCCAGGGCTAATGCTGCTGCAAAAGAACTCCAGAAGCATGGGCCACGATGTGCATCTGGCTTATGTGAGACCTGCAGAGTTGGACCTGGGTCCTTACGTTTCACAGTCAATGCCTTAACTGCTATGTCATCTATCAAGCCCAAGCCCTATTACTTTTATGATAAGTTAAATTAAAGTAGAAAATCAGACTTTATTCAAATCCATGTGATAGTCTTATGGCGTTTACTGTATTCCTGAAATGAAAGATCACATGATAGATTATAGATTGTTTTGTAGAACCACACACATGTTCTACACACTAACAAATTGTTTTCAAAAGCAAGATCGATTTTAACTTGCATGCACAATTCTCACATATATTGACATTTCAGAAAAAAAGTTGTCAGTAAATCATTCTATCAACAAATTAAAATTAAATTTTAAATTCTCACTAGTTTAAGATAAGTTTTTGATAAGTGAATGTTTATACAAAAGCAATACTTTCCTCTTTAGACTAAAATTCTGAGGCATTTTGGGCTAAATACATCTTTGATTTGCTTGAAAGATCAGTTTTAAGACAAAATTTTCAACAATTAATTACAATAGATATAAAAAATATTCTAGAAGTCTAAATTTCCTCAAATAAGAACTAAATAGAATAGTACATTTTTATCCAAAGTTGTAATTATTCCTGTTTGGATTAATTAAAGTGTGAAAATAAATTAAAGCTGCCATGATTGTACATATCTGTATCCCCAGCAATCAGGGTATTAACACAGGAGGATCAAGAGTTCAAGACCAGAATGACACGCATAGTGAGATACTATCTCCAAAAATAGATGAATAAATAAAAATAAGATACTGTGAAACAGTTTTGTTAAATTGCTTTTTAATCTAATGGGTTGCATGAAGACCATACTCAGAATTTTTAATCTTTTTAAGTGTTTATATTATGGGATACAAAATGATTTTTTAAAAAGCATTACATTGTGGGAAGATTAAATCAAGCTAATTTACATACCCATAACCTCAAACACTTATTTTTTTTGTGCTGAGAGCATTTAAAAAGCTTCTTTTTTTAGTTATTTTAAGCTATACATTATCATTAACTATAGTCACATGCTGTGAAAAAGATGTCTAAAACTAATTTCTCCTGTCCAACTGAAACTTTGTAACCTTTTAAGAACATCAAACAATTCTAAATCACATTTTCCCCCTTGTGATTCTCTAGTGAATACCATCTTCTTTTATACTTCTGTGAGCTTGACATTTTAGATTCCTTGTATAAGTGGGTTCTGTGTTTGAATAGGCATTGTCCCTAGAATAGGCTTATATATTGATAATGGCTTGACCTCAGTTGATAGAACCCATTATTAGGAAATGATTTAATGGTAAGGGTTTAATCTAAACAATGGGTTAAATGCATTGTTAGACTCATAACAGGTATTATTTACAGGTGGTACAGACCCTTGAAGGTGGTACCTAAGTGGAAAAATGTAATATGGAGTGCAGACATTGGGGGATGACACTTGTCCAGGCCCTTTTCTGGCATGCTCTCTGTGTTCCTGTTTGCCATGATGTGAGCAGCTTCCCCAAACACATACTTTGGCTCAAATAATACTGTTCCTCACCACTGGACCAGAAGCAATGAAGCTAGTTAAGAAGGTGAAAATCTCTTATACAAAATAAAGCCTTCCTCATTTAAGTTGTTTTTCTCTTATTTGTCACAGAGACAAAAACTAAGTACAGGGATTGCAACCTATAACTCAGATTCATCCATGTTGTGGCACATGAGTTTCTTTACCAGAATTACTTAATATTCTGTGGGGTATGCATACCCCATTTTCTTTATCCATTCCTATGGGTGAACAATTAAGTTGCTTCATGTCTTAGTTTAAATATTGAACATATAAATGAATATATTTCTTTGACATATGGTTTTAATTCCTATGTATGCATACCCAGAAGTGGAATTGCTATATCAATTGGTTAACTTTTTTTTGAATGTTTGTTACCTATAAAACTCATGTTGAAATTCAATTTCTGTTGTAGTAGATTAAAGAGATGAGATACAAGGGGTGAGTAGGACCTTATGGATGGATTAATGCCTTAAAATGGACGTTCAGGATTTCTCTCCCCACCCCTTTCCTTTCTTCACTCTCTCCTCTCTCTTATAAAATATTAAGAATAGCCTTTCTCTCTTCTGAGATATAGCATCGTAGGAACTAACATGAAATAAAAATCAGGCCTTATATACTCCAAACCTACTGGAGCCTTGATTGTGGGTTCCTGAAAAACTGAAAGTATGAATAATAAAATTGTGTCATCTAGAAACTCTATAAATTGCCCAACACATGGAGGTAGTGCAGTGACTAAGATATGTGGCAATTTTATTTTTATCCCTTTGAGAAACTTCTTTGTTTTCTAGAGTAGCTGTATTAATTTACATTTCTTGCAACAATGTATAAAGGCTCAATTTTATGCATACTCTAGTCAAAAGTTATCTTTGTGTTTTAAAATATAGCTTTGTGATGTTTAAGATGACATGCTACAATTTTATTTTTCAATCACTTAATCACGCACTCATACACTCACACATATGGAATGTTGAGCTGTCTTTTCTTCAATCAGATAGGTTGTTTTCACTGCTAAAATTTGAGTGATTTACAAAGGTTGAATAGTTGGTCTTATCACTAGTATGAGTCATAAAATTTACTCTCAGTGCAAAGGTATATATTAAAAGTTTATGTAATATTTTTATAAAACACTTTTAACATGATGTGGCACCATTTGCCTATTCGAGTTTTGACTGATATATTGAGTCATATACAAAAAATTATTGTCAAACTGGAAGCCTCAAGTTTGGCCAGACAGGCCAAATGACTGAATGAGTGCAATAGTGGCATGTCTGCTCTGGGGGAAATCAACTGCCTGTTAATTGGACTGAAGGGCCACTCTATGGGAAGGAATACATGCCCTGGGACTGAAAAATCTAATCAAAAGCCTATGGTAGGTGAGGTCATGAGCCTTACGGGTACAAAGCCTGCTTTTGTCTGGCTAAATGTATATATTATTCTCACCAAACGGCCCTGAAAACACTACACTTCATGTTCATATTCATGTATTAATGCTACTCTCACTTCTGGTTAGAGAAGCTTCTCTTTTTAGATGGCGATGACCACTGGGATGACCCAAAAGGCAACATAGTGCTGAGAAGAAGGGACAGAGGAGTGTCCAGCACTGAAACATCTCTATGACACCCTTCGAGGCTCAGGGTCTATTGTGGAAGAGGTGGCAGAAAGAATCTAAGAGCCAAAGGAAGGATATTACTTCTTACAATGCAACTGTCCAGACAGAAATTGGTCTTGATATCCATGACCTCACAGTGCCTAGAAATACCTTCACAAGACCCTCATATTAGGAAAAAAAATAATGACATCAAATTAAAAGAGAGACTAATGGAGAAAGGGAGGGGATGTGGTAGAGAGTGGAGTAGTGAAGGAGAATGGGGGGAGGGGAGGGAAATATCATGGTATATTGTCTGTAAGTATAGAAGTTGTCAATAAAAAAATGAGCTATAAAATTATTGTCCAGATTAATGCTCTGGAACTCTCCTTCAATGTTAATTCTACTAATTTTATAGGCTAGGATCTTAAATGTAAGTGCTTAATTCATGATAATTTTTTTGTTCCTGTTATGATACAAGGGTCTGACTTCACTATCTGAAAAATGGATATTTGCCCTTTCAACAAAATAGGGGGTATGTTTTAGAACATATTGTCATAACTTAGAACCAGAAGCATTTGTAAGACCAGGATGGAAGTTTCAGAATCATAACCTCTCATTGCACAAGAAAGGCATTCAAAATGATAATGTTGCCATGAGTTAGAAACTTGTTAAAACTCAAAATTAAGAAGCACATCTATACTTATTGAATCAAATTCTGAACTTTAACAAGATTCTACAAGTGATGGAATGGTAACCTAAATTCAAGAAGCAATGTGTCATTTCACAGTTGTCACTGTGTACATGAGTAAAATGTGTGTAATATAATGAGATTTTACAACCTCCCAAATTTGGGTTGGAGTAGAGTTGGAAACCAGAAGTTAATTTACTGGATTCCTACCTCATCTCTGCAACAAAATCCTTTATTTCTCATGCCAAAGTCAATCTTGAAGTTTGGAAGTACAGGTAGACAAATGATGAACTTTCTTCATTGAAAATAATATTAATTTGCATTTAACTTCCTTATTGTAAGATAAAGGAGGTGTCCACACTGCAACAGGATGTACATAATCTTATCCAACTGCTATACAAAAATGCAAAGAATGGTTTACTTGAGAAAATGTAGCAATGAAGTAGATTAACTGACTTATAAAATGTACACAAAACCAATACACATGTGTATATGTGCATGTTTGCAAAAAATGGCAAAGCTTCTTGCTTTTCTTTTTTTCTTTGTATTTTTCTCATTATCTATTATATGAAAAGGCTCATTGTAGGTAATCAACAATAAGTGCTGTGGTGATTATAACAGCCTGTGCATGTCTTTGTAAATCCTGGGGAAAGCAGAACTGCAATTACAGTCAGGTGACTTAGCTCACATTTGAATTTTTCAGTAGTCTGCACAATTTAACTATAAATTTAGGTCCTCTTGATTATATAAAATATAAAAGAAGTACTTCTTTATTGGAACTTCTGGCTTGCCAATATTACATAAAATTTAACTAGGAAAACTCAGTATTCTCAGAGGTTCTATTGAGTAAATCTTCAATCATATTCAATCACTTTTGACAGAACAGAATCAAGTAGAAGAGACTCAGCTTGCATGAATTTGTGTCACTTCCCCTCCTGGAATGGATGAGATGTCTAAGATCAACAAATCTTATCTTTGTGAAATTCTTAAGGGAAAGTAGTTATAAGGTAGTTTATCATTTGATTCTAGAATGGTAGATAAAAATGGGGAGATAGTCAAATTAATAATCAAGACATTAGCATGAGGTTACTATCTTTTTGCTAGCTAGAATATTTAATACATCAATAGATTCAGTGTTATAGTTGTTTTTCTGTGGTACCTATTAACATAAAGAGACTGGGGACATTACCAGTATTTAACATAGCTATTCTTGTAGCTAGTATTATAAATGTGGGCTTCCACAAAGTGATTTTGTATACACAAGCTACTATAAACCTAAAATAGCAAACTTATTTTGCCTTCCATAAATTATTCAACCCATTCTTTTAAGTGAGTTTAACTTTCAAAAAAAAAAAAAAAACTCAGAAGCCATTTTACACTGACTCTCCACAGTCCAATATACATGGCAATGGTGAAGAGTAGAGTTCCAAGATCAACCCAAGAGCTCTGTACAATGCACCCACTTGGTACAGCCTTGTAAAAGATGCCAGAAACCATGCTTTACCAGTTGCTGGAATGTTTCACTACTATTTACATTAGTATCTTGAATACTAAAAGATTGAAAAGGAGTTCAGAGAAGAGCTACAAATGGACTCTCTTAGCAATTTTGTGAGTCTAACAGCATCCTATTCCTTTTCTTGTTGTCATTATACATGGACACTAGCCTGAGATGTTGTTTTCAGTGGCACTCTGCTTATTTCATTGATTTTTACAGTTGTTGATTCTAATTTCTTTTCATATCTCCTTTTTACATTTATTGTTTTTAATTGTGTTTTATTGTATATTATTGTGATTATTGTGTTGTAATGCTGGGGAAATAGCTCAGTATATAAAGTACTTTCTGTACAAGTCTGTGTTTAGATTCCCAGAATCTATGTGAAGCCCAAGAGTTGGTTATCTCAGATTACCTACAGTGAGAAGAAAGAGACAGCTAGTCTGGAAAATGCAGCTGTGAACAAAAAGAGACTATACCTTAAAACAGGTTAAGAGGTGAGAATTAACATTCAAGATCATTCTCTGACCTTCACATTATGCTATAGCTTGTGTATGCCCTTATTCACACGCATAGACATACTTTCTTTCTCTCTCTCTCTCTCTCTCTCTCTCTTCAACAGATACAATGAGTGTTTCATAATATGTGTAAACTATAATTTCTATAAACATCACATACACATACTTTCTCTCTCTCTCTCTCTCCAACAGATGCAATGAGTGTTTCATAATATATGTAAACTATGATTTCTATAAACATTTTTCAACAGAATAAATATATAAAATAATTTGAATAATATTTTCACATTATTTGATTTTACTTATAGGTGAAAAGTTAGTATTTTACACACTAATTCTATAGACTCAAAAGGTAGACATAATTTACTTATTAAATTTCATAGAAATTGTCATATATGCTTATGAAATTTGATACTCCTCAAAGATATGGTAGTTAAATAATGTTAAGAGGTGATTTTTTTTCTTAAACATAGCACTATTGATATGTTAGACAGATACTCCTTTGTTGTATGGCACTCTTGTACACACTGTATGGTCCAGTAACACCTCTATCCATAACATTTCAGATGCTTCCATAAGCACGTTTTCCTCATGCCTTGCTCTTGACATCCAACAAGGTCACAGTTATTAACGATATCATGAGGACACACTATTACCTACCTCTGCATGAAAACTACAGGTGTAGCAAGAGTAGTGTATTTAGAAATAGGAAATTGTGTAGAATAAGTCCTTCATTTTTGATGGTTAATTATTATAATATCTTCCTTTATTTTCATAAGCATGAGATACTTCAATTATTTGAAAATAGTTATATTATAGTACCTTCTCATGACTGGGACAAAGCACTGAATGAAAAGCAGATATTGGTGGAAAGCTTTTATTTTGGTTTATAGTCTCATGGGGAAGTTTCATGATGAGGGAAAACAAGCATGAGCAGAGGCTGGGTATCACATCTGCCATAGCAGGTAGAAAAGAGTAGCAGAAGAGTAATCCAAGTACTAGCAAGGAGTTCTTGCTACAGTACCCCTAATTCAGCCTCCAACAGTATTCCTCCAGCCAAGCTACACCCCCCCACCATTCAGAATACATGAGTTTATGGTGAACATATGATTCAAACTACCACATCTTATAATAGCTTTTTAAAGGTCCTTTAAAAAATTAACATGATATTAAGCCCCTTCACAGAAATTTTCTGTGGTCTGGTTTTCTATTGTCTATGGGTCACACTTTCTTCATTTCCTTTCATATTTAGTACTTTTATATTGAAAACTGAGTATCATAGGTGATATGTTGTGGCAATCTGCATTAAATCCACCATACTTTCAGGAAATTATTTTCTTAAATTTTTAGTAGCTTGGCTGCAAAATTTTAGTGAAGCCAATTTCACCGGTAATGTGAGACCTACCCCTAGGTGAGACACCATAGTCCCTGGACAGGAACCTGGGATGTGCAAGGGCCTAATTTTTTGTAAACACTCAGATTATCTACTATGCTAAAAGAGTAGATTGTGGCTCAATTATCAGAGATTTATGAACATCTTACTCTTATCTATAGAAATTTTAGAACTGGTATTACTTTACGTCCAGTATATCCTTAGGGATATTTTCAGAAATAATAAGTTAAAGTCTTTCCTTCCATACATTGCTTCCCATGAAGCATTTTATCCCAGCAATGAGAAAGTAACTAATATACATGAGAAAAGTGAACTAAATCAGCAAATGAAGGAAATTCACATGGATGATAACGGACAATATAGAATTATTTTGCTAGGTTGTCTGGGTGCTCTAGTTGAATAACAGAGTCCTTCAAATAAGTTGGAATCAGAATTTTGTGAGAAAGTTTTTAAAACATTTTTATGCATTTATTTGAAGTCAGAAGGAGACAGAAATAAGGTAGACACAAAGAGAGAGGTGGCTAGGAGAGAATCAGCAAGCCAGAGCTTCTAGCCACTGCAAACAATCTCCAGTTGCATGTGTCACATTTTGTATCTGGCTTCACATGGGTACTAGGGAATCAAACCATGGCCATTTTATATGTGGTATACAGAGAAAGGTTACCCACCACTGCTATTTGAAGAGCGACTGTTCCTTGAGCCAAGAAATATATAATTTGGGAGAATATAATTTATGGAAAAGTCAAGAAGCAGCATCTCTTTTGACACCTCCAGAAATAAGTACAGCACTGCTGATCCTGGGTTATTGCCTAGGTTTGTTTCCTTCCAGAATTCTGGCTGTAAACTATAAGATCAAAGAGTTTTGTATCATTTTCAGACAATGTGTTACAGCACTTACAGGATATATCAGATAGGATTATTGAGATCATCTTTACTCTAGAAAATCATGCTCCTGACATCAAGAGGACAGAAGCAGTAGCAGAAGAACACACAGAGAATATCATAAGCTCAGCATGAATGCTTGATAAAATGAATGGGAATGATTAACAAAATGCAACATCTACATGGTCAGATGACAGAGAGACCAATGGAAATTTCAGTATTTTTAGTATTGGAGAAAAAAACCCACATATTTGAGGAGTTGGAAAGTACAATTATTGTAGAAAAAAGTCCACATATATTCACTTCTCAAAAGTTGGCTATAAAAGAGCTAAGGATGGCTGGAGAGATGGCTTAGTGTTTAAGGTGCCTGCCTATTAAGCCTAAGAACCCGGTACCAATCTCCAGGTCCCATGTTTAGCCAGATGCAAAGTGACACAAGGGCACAATGCCACACTTGCCCACAAGGGGCGCACACATCTGGATTTTGTTCACAGCAGCTGAGAGACTGCTGGCGAGCCCATTCTCTATCTCTCTGCCTCTCCCTCCCTCTCTGTCTGTCTCTCTCTGTGTCTCTCTCTAAAAACAAAAAAAAAAAAAAAAAAAAGAGCTAGGGAATTTGATTTGCAAATAGGGAGAAAGGTCTGGGGTGATGGTTTAGCAGTTAAAGGCTCTTACTGGCAAAGCCTTCTTGGTCCTGGTTCAATTCCCCAGTACCCACATAAAGCCAGATAAAATGGTGCCTAAATCTGGAGTTTGTTTGCAGTGGCATGAGACACTGGTGTGCACACTTTCTTCCCCCAATTTTTCACTACCTCTCTTTCTTCACCTACAAATAAATAAAAATGAAAAGAAGAGAATGAGAAAGGTGCTAACATAATAAAAAGAGGCCGATAGCAGATGGATTTTTCAGTTTAAAAGAAGTTCATGATGATAATATATGTGATCTGGAGAAGATTATGACTACTGATTTAATCCCACTGCTTTTATGAAGGCCAATTACTGTAAACAAATTTTCTGTGAGATTGAATAGGACAATATAGATAACTGGCTCACCATCTCTGTTGAAACACAATTGAGAAATTTCTAATTTAAGTTATTTCATTTTCTACATTAAAATGCTTTTATTCATTTTCCCCTTGAATACTCATGACAAATTGGGTCAAACAAAAAAGAACAACATATATGCTTTAATTGGTTATGTAGTGTTGATTGTACTATTTTAGTGTGTTTAAATGTTGGTAAACACTCAGGTTAAAATAATTTGTAAATTTATTTTGGGTATCAAAATGCATTGTTATTAATATTAGTAACAGAATGAATCTCATTGTTTTACTAAGATTCACAATCGGATTATATTGTTTTCTGTATTGTAAGACATGATTAACTTTTCAAATGCAAATATATACAATAGTTTGCAAGTATATCCCATACATATATACATTTAAACTTCACTATAAACTTCATATATAAAGAACAATATATTTCATATTATTGCCACTGTGACAATATATCTGAGATGAAAAGCTCAAGGGATAAAGAGTTTAGTTTGGCTGATGGTTTAAGAGGCTCAGCTGGCACCATTCCTTTGGGGCCATCAGTGAGTGACATGGTGATGGGAGCCTGTAGTGGAGGAGGTGCCTCACCTCCTGACAGATTGGAAAGAGAGAAAAAGTTGGTTACCTATTTCCTGCAACTAGTCCCCACCCCGGAATAGCTCATATAAATATAAATTAATTCATCAGTGGAATAGCCCGCTCATGAGTTAGCACTTATACACTCCAGTTATTTGCCAAGAACATCACTAGTTGAAGACCAGATCTTTAGAGTATGAAATTTCCCATCACATATTTAAATTCAAACCATAACAAATATCTACAGAAAAACTGAGGAAACACTACAGTTAACAGATGTGGTCACATTAAGAATAGTTTGTGTTTAGCAGTCAATCCATCTGACCTTGGGCTTTTCCTCTGGGGAGATTTCATTCTAGCATCAATCTCCTTGCTGAGATCAGTTCTGTTTATGTTATTTTTATCTCCCAATTTTATTTTTGGAAGGTTATAGGCATTTAAAAATCAGTCCATTTCTTCTATATTTTCCAGCACTTTAGAATATAATTTTGAAAAGTATTCTCTAATTATGCTACAGATTTTGACATCTGTCATCACAACTTTTGTTTTTCTAATTTTGTTAATTTGGGACTTCTCTCTCCTTTTGGTTTGGTTAATGGATTTTTAATCTTAGTTACTTTCTCAAAACACAAACTTTTTTTTTAGATCAGTTCTAAGTATTGTTCTTTTAGTGTGTATTTCATTAATTCCTGCCCTGATCTTTATAATTTTTTTTAGCATGTAGTATGTTTGATTTTGGTATCTTGTTTTGTAGAACCTTAAGGTGGATCATGAAGTTTTTTATTTGAAATCTCTAACTTCTTGATATGGGCATTTGTAGCTATGAACTTTCCTCTTCTTATGATTTCCTTGACTGTATCTCAGAGGAGCTAGAAGGTTACATTATCATTTTGATTTTTTATTTGAAATCTCTAACTTCTTGATATGGGCATTTGTAGCTATGAACTTTCCTCTTCTTATGATTTCCTTGACTGTATCTCAGAGGAGCTAGAAGGTTACATTATCATTTTGATTTTTATAAGAATATTTTAATTATTGCCTTAATTTCTTCAATAACCCAATGTCTATTCAAAAGTGTGTTGTTCATTCTCCAAAATTTGTGTATATTTTGTTTATTGTGTTATTCTGTTGTGTATCTTCCTGTTTATTTCTACTTTTTGTTGGCTGTGATCTGACAGAAAATAAAGGATTATGTCAATTGTTCTGAATCTATTAAGGTTTGTTTTGTGGCCATCTGTTTGGTTGAATTTACAAACATTTCCATGTGCTCCTGGGAAGAATGCATGTTCCAAATATCTTGAATTTAAGCCCAGAACCAGAAGGATTCACTGCAGGAATTGGGTGGTTTTATTGCATATTATTAGTTTTTTCAGTTATTTGTATATCCTAGATATTTATGTTCTGACAGATATGAATCTGGCAAAGATGAAACTGCCAAAGATTTTCTCCCATTTTGTATGGTTTCTCTTGATCTATTAACTGTTTAATTGAGATACAAAATACTTTTAATTATATGAGGCCCCTCTTTATTATTTTGTTGTTGTTGTTGTTGTTGTTGTTGTTGTTGTTGTTGTTGTTGTTGTTGTTATCGGCCTTCTTTATTGAGCAACTTGTTCTAATAAGTAGAACTAGTCTTATTTAGAAAGTCCTTCTGAATTCCTATATACTGTAGTGTTTCTCCTAATTATTCCTTGAGCACTTTCTGATCTTATGTTAAGGTACTTGATTAATTTGGAATTGATTATTGTGCATTATGAGACAAAAATATAGTAATATTTTATTACATGTAAATGTATAAAGTTTTTCCAGCACCATTTATTAAGGAGACTATCTTTTATCCATTGACAATTTCTGGAATTTTATTCAAAAGTTAAATGATTGGACCTCCAGGGGATTATATCTTGATCTTCTTTCCTGTTCCATTGATCTAAAAATCTGTTTTTGTTCCAGTATCATGCTTTTTTGTTACTATGGCTCTGAAATATATCTTGAAATCATGGTAAGTGTTATGTTAAATTAATAGTGTTATGTTAAGCCTTCTTTATTTTTTTCAAGGTAACTTTTTCTAACTGAGGTATTTTATACTTCCAAATGAACTTTTTGATTGGCTTTTCTCTTTATCTGTAGAATAACAATAACCTTTCATGGGAATTGTATTCAGTCTATAGATTGCCTCTGGAGAAATAACCATTTTCAAAATTCAAGAGCATATTTCCATTTTCAAGGGTCTTCGTCATTTTCTTCTTGAGTGTTTTAAAGATTTCATTGTAGAAGTCTTTTTTGTCATTGATTAGGTTTTTGCCAAAATATTCTATTTTATTGAAGGAATTGTGAATGGGATTTTCCCCTGATTTCATCCTAATTCTGCTTCTTATTGGTTTAAAGAAGGGTTGGTTTCTGTGTGTCATGTGTGTTAATTATTTTTCATGTCTTTCCAAATTTATTTTTTTTTTATTTTCTCACAAAGAATTGTTTCATAATGTACTTCAAACAAATGTTTTTTGTTCCCTTCCTCCTGCTTTGCTCTTCATCCTTGCTCTCTACCCTAGGATAGCCTCTGTTCTGCTTTCATACACCATGTTTGCTTTCATGTGCCTCCCAATTATCACCACCTCTTGTTACTCTCCTGGTCTCCTATATAGATTCTTTATTCTATACTCACTCTCACATTCCCTGTTTATTATATCCAAATATTAATCCCACTGGAATGGGGTAGGGAGGAGGGAAATGATGGTACCAACACATGATGTCACCATACAAAGTATATACTTAAAAAAAAAAATAGGCTGGGGCTGGAGGATGGCTTAGCAGTTAAGGCATTTGCCTGCAAATGGACCTGGATAGATTCCCCAGGATCCATGTAAGCCAAATGCACAGGTGACACATGCATCTGGAATTCATTTGCAGTAGCTGGAGGCCCTGGAGTGCCCATTCTCTCTTTCTCTCTCTGATGCTGTCAAACAAATAAAACTTTAAAAGATATTTAAAAAGTTTTTTTTTTTTTAAAAAAGGCTGGTGAGATGGATTAGCATATAAAGCACTTGCTTGCAAAGCCTAAGAACTCAGAATCAATGCCTCAGTACTCCTAAGCCAGCTGCACAAGGTAGCACATGCTCCTGGAGTTCATTTGCAGTGGCTAGAGGCCCTGAATTGCCCATTTTCTTTCTGTCTGTCTGCCTCTTTCTCTCTCTCTCTTACTCAAATAAATAAATAAAAGATTTTCAAAAAGAGCAGGAGGAAGAGCAGGCAGTGAGTGGGGAAATATAATCAGTGTATGGAGATGTAACTCCTTTTGTACAATGAACATATACTAATACAAAAATTTAAAAACAAAAAAAGTTAGGATCCACATAGAACAGAGAACATTTTTTTCAGGACATCTGTAACCTCACTTATTATAATCTTTTCCAATTATATCTATTTTCCTGTAAATTTCATAATTTCATTTTTCTCTACACCTAAATAAATTCCAATGTGTACATGTTTCACCTTTTCATTACTCAGTTGTAACTTTTTGAATGTAATATGCCCCTTATAGTCTTATGTGTTTGTGATTAAACCTCATACTCATTTCCCAGCCTGTGGCAATTTGTGAGGTGGATCCTGATTGGAGGAAGTGTACTTCATTGACTGAGTAAGCCTAGAGATGATATTCAGCAAGGAACATGGTCACACTGTTGCTGCATCTTGACAGATGTAGCAATATATGATGCCAAGCCTCTGCTCTGCTATGCCATGATGAAACTTTCCCATTGAGGCAATAAGCAGAAATCAACCTTTTCTTTTCATAAGCTAAAAGAATATCTATGCCTATTTGTTTGTGGTTTCTGTTTTCCTGGTAAATAAATTTGTATCGTCATTTGATCCATAGGTTGTGGATATCTTTGCTAAATATGTGGGAATCTTGGAGACAAGTGACTGTTGGATCTTGTTATTTTTAGTGTGATCACTTAGTCTGTGTTGTTTTATTGCTGAGTTCCATCACTTGATTCGAATGTTTTTAGGACTTAAATATATTGTTCTGGCTTTTGGGTTGATAATGCTATATCCAAAGTTATTTTGATGTTCATGCCTTTGTATGTTAGTTGACATTCTTTTTTTCATTAGAACTTACATTTTATTTTATATTTTTTCACACCTTGACTGTCATTTTTTTGGAACAGTTATTTTCTGATCATGCATGTTTGGGGGTTCAAAATGCTTCTTGTGTTTGCATCCATACTTCTCTCCAAGATTGGGAAGTTTTTTTTATATATAATTTCACTAAATGATTTTTCACAGGATGAAGAGACTGTTCAATGACTTGCTTATAAAGCCTGATGGCCTGGTTTGATTCCCCAGTACCCACATAAAGTCAGATGCACAAAGTAGCAACACAAGCTTCTCTTTTTCCCCATTCTCACCTTTCTTGCTCTCTCTCTCTCTCTCTCTCTCTCTCTCTCTCTGCAAATGAATAAAATAAAAATAATAATTGTTCAATTCCTTCATGTATTCTCTCAACTCCTTCTTCTACTAGACAGATTTTCATGTTTGATTTATTGAATGGATTCCAGACATCACAGAAGAAGTTCGTGTTCCTTTTTTTTTTTTTTTCATCATATGTGTCAGTGTGTATTCCATGGCTGAAATTCTATTTTCTCCATAATCTTGTCTATTGGTGATGTTCTCTGTTTTACCTTTTATTTGGATTTTTATTTCTTTCATGTCCAATATTACTGTTAAGCTGATTTTGAGTTTTCCAATTTCCTTGCTGAATTTGTCTTTCATGTTTTGGACTTTGTCTAATTTGCTAACAGTATCATTAGGTGACTATCTTATCAGGACTTCAATGGATGTCCTTAGCATGTTCATCTGTTTATCTGTGTATTCTGCATGATCATTGATCCATTTCAGAAGTAGTCTTGACTTATTTCCCTGGCATTTTCCCCTCTCTTGTTGGTTTTGGCTTCCACTATAGGGGGTCAAGAGTCTGGGAATGGAATTTGGTGGTTTGTTTCCTCATATTCCTCATTTTTTAATTCTTATTTTTTATTGACAACTTCTATACTTACGTACAAAAAATGCGTGATATTTCCCTCTCCTCCCCCATTCCACTTTAGAACTCCAGTCTCTGCCATATCACCTCCCTCTCTCCATTAGTCTCTCTTTTAATTTGATGTCATCATCTTTTTCTTCTATTTTTGAGGGTCTTGCAAAGGTATTGTTAGGCACTGCAAGGTCATGGATATTGAGACCAATTTCTATCTGGGCGGTTGCATTGTAAGAAGTCATACCCTTCCTTTGGCTCTTCCATTCTATCCACGCCCTCTTCCACAATGGTCCCTGAGCCTTGGAGGGTGTGACAGAGGAGTTTCAGTGCTGGGCACTCCTCCATCCCTTCTTCTCAGCACTATGTTGCCTTTTGGGTCATCCCAGTGGTCATTGCCATCTGAAAAGAGAAGCTTCTCTAACCAGAAGTGAGAGTAGCATTAATATATGAACATGAACATTAAGTGTAGTGCCCCCGGAACAGCTTGGTGGGAATAATATATACATTTAGTCAGATAAGAGCAGGCTTTATACCTCTAAGGCTCATGACCTCTCCTGCCATAGACTTTTGCTTAGGTTTTTCAGTACCACGTATGTATTCCCTCCCTTAGAGAGGGCTTTCAGTCCAATTATGGAGCAGTTGGTTACCCCAAGAGCAGAAATGCCACTATTGCACCCGTTAGGTCATTGGGCCTGTC
Source organism: Orientallactaga sibirica (assembly GCA_036365145.1). NCBI lineage: Eukaryota > Metazoa > Chordata > Mammalia > Rodentia > Dipodidae > Orientallactaga > Orientallactaga sibirica. The sequence goes on from JAEOAD010000033.1 coordinate 22,671,983, forward strand.
TGGCAAAACTTGAATGTTCAGTGTCCACTGTTTTCACTGATGCTGACCTCTGTCTCCCATACGGCTGCATGCAGTGCAGCTTTTTCCAGCTTTCAGTTGGCTGGTCTACAGGGAGAAGGTTTTCTGCTCAGCACCAGCTTGATTTCTCAGTGACCTTGCCTCTCAGGGAAGAGATGTCTTCAGCAATAGGGTCTTACTGTCTGTTTCTCAAGGGAAACCAAGGGTTTTGGCAAAAGCCTTTAATGTTTTGGAGGCTACCAGGACCTCCTTGAACAACAACTCACTGGAAGGTATCCCATCCCAGGCTCTGAAAATTTTCTAGTAACAGTCTACAGCTTCTAGATGTGCCATTATTTAAAAAAGTAGGTTTACATAAGTCCTATTCACACTATCTTGAATTTAGATTGACCCTCCCACTGCCCTTCTTTTATGCATTCTCTTCCCATGGCCTCGCTTAGGCCATTCCCCTCCCTGTAATCTGTTCTTCTACTTACATATGTGCCATACCATACACTTAAGTCCTTCCCTTTCCTCCCTCCCTTATAGCCTTTTACCAGCTTACTGGTTTCTGGTACCTATTTTTGGTTCCAGTTCACACACAAGTCTATACATTTGTAGCTAGGATCCACATATGAGAGAGAACATATGATGTTTGGCTTTCTGAGCCTGGGTTACCTCAATTAGTATAACCCTTTCTAGGTCCATCCATTTCCCTGCAAATTTCATAGTTTCATTTGTCTTTACCACTGAATAGAACTCCATTTTGTAAATGTACCACATCTTTATTATCCATTTATCTGTGGAGGGACATCTAGGCATTTTTTGTTTGTTTGTTTGTTTTTTTTTTTTTTGTTTTTTTGAGGTAGTGTTTCACTCTAGTCCAGGCTGACCTGGAATTCACTATGTAGTCTCAGGGTGGCCTTGAACTCATGGTGATCCTCCTACCTCTGCCTCCCAAGTGCTGGGATTAAAGGCATGCACCACCACACCCAGCTATCCTCATATTCTTTTTTTAGGTTTGTACATCTGTTTAGCTTCCCTTTCAAGTGTTTGCTTGTCATTTTTTTCATTTCTGAAGGAACTCCTATGGACCTTGTGGTGGTTTGATTCAGAAGTCCCACATAAACTTAGGCATTCTGAATTTTAGGCCCCCAGATGATGGCAATTTGGGAATTAAAACCTCCTGGAGTCAGTGGTATTGTTGGGGCAAGGCTTATGGATGTTATAGCCGGCTTCCCCTTGCCAGTGTTTGGCACACTCTCCTGTTGCTATTGTCTACCTGATGTTGGCCAGTATGGCTCATGCCATCATTTTACCTGCCATATTGGAGCTTCCCCTCAAGTCTGTAAACCAAAATAAATCTTTTTTTTTTTTTTTTTCCCCACAAGCTCTTCTTTTTATTTTATTTTATTATTAATTGTGGACATACTTAGTATGGATACATCAAGGGTTAGTTACATTCTTTCCCTCATCCCTTCCCCATTTCCAAGGGGGTCCCTCTTCATTGGAGTCCCAGGATAACCCCATGGGTGTTGTGGGCTATGCATTGTGGGAGCCATCAATCAGTTATTGGGGAGAGGCAGTGACTCTGGGCATGATGTTCCAACTTGTGGCTCCAACAATCTTTCCGTGCCCTCTTCTGCAAAATTCCCTGAGACGTGTTGGGTGTGTTATAGGTCTACTTCAGTAATGGGCTCTTAGGAGCCTCTGGATCTCTGCTTTGGTAGGTGTGAGTGTCCTCAGTGTCTGTCTCCTTCCCCCTGGTGCTGATTATCAGGTTCACCATGGAAGGAGCACTCTTGCTCACCTCCCCAATTCCTGTCTGGTTTCAGCTGGGTCCAGGTATCATTGATCAGGTGTTTTCTGCTAGCAATGTGAACCTAACCTCAACAATCAGGTTCTGAGAGTGGGTCATTGCTTTATGAAACTTAATTCTTTGGCTTTGGTTGTTTGGAACTGCTTTGCAGGAGGAATGTGGACAAATCTTTATTTGAGATGATGCCAGGCAGTGCTGAAAGTACAGCTTGATGGACTACTCTGGTAAGAGTTGAAAGACCCGAATTCAGTAAGAACTATGAAGTGTGAGGTTTGGCTTAAGAGGGTGAGAAAGACCTTTGCTTGGACTTGGCTAGAAGCAATTTGTGTGAGAGGCTTCGTGGTATGACGGTGTCCTGAGAACTTGTGCAGGGTTGTATTTTGTACTAATGGACTGGTGTGAGCAGATGGATATGGCACAGAACAAATGAAATCTTTGAGCAAAAACTGCTTCCTTTTCAGCTGCAAATGTTTGAAAGATTAGGACCATTGAGATTAGGCCTTCTGACCTGCATTGGGACAACAGGAAGGATACAGAATCTTTTGAAAGGGGCTGAGTGCTGAAGGAGTGTCCTGTTCTTCAAAGTCTGCTTTATCCACCCCCCAGATTAACAAATTGGCAGCCCACCTGATATTATGATGTATAAAAAATGCAGAAAAGAGAGGGTAATTTAATTTGCAGGACAGTTTTTAGATTTTGGAAATGGCTCTGGTTAGTGTGAAGCAGGCTTGTTCAATTATCTGCTTGGAGCCCAGTGGAGCCATAAGGATGAACTATGTGTTGCAGTGGAGAACCAGTGAAAATGCCAGGATTATGATAAGGCTGTCAAGAAAAGCTGCTGGCCCTGGAAGAAATTTTCAGGGACTGTGAGTAGCCTATCTGGAGGGGCAGACTTCAATCTCCAGAAACTCATTACTGGTCTGAATTGACTTGGAGGCTTGTCTCTGGTTAGAGTTGTTGGACTTGGAGCTACAGAGTATGATGTTTTCCCTGTTTAAATCTTGTATTGGTTGAATATTGTATTTATTGCTATGCTCAATGCCATTTTTTTGCAGCATGAATGTTTATTCTGTGCCTTATGGTTATTTATTTATTTATTGGTATTACAGCTCAGTCAAAAAAACCTTGGACTATGGGGATGTTTGAATATCATTGGGATTGATAAAAACTATGGGGACTTTTAATGTTGGACTGAAGGCATTGTATTTTATATCATGCATGGTTCAGTATATGGAGGACAGGGTGGAATGTGATTCAGGTGTCCCCATAAACTTAGGCATTCTGAATGCTAGGTCCCTAGCTGATGGCCATTTGGGAATTAAAGCCTCCTGTAGGCAGTGTATTGTTGGAGGCAGGCTTATGGGTATTATAGCCAGCTTCCCCTTGCCAGTGTTTGGCACACTCTCCTTTTGCTATTGTTCACCAGATGATGGCCAGGAGGTAATGTCCACCCTCTTATCATGCCATCCCTTTCCCCTGCCAAAATATAGATTCCACCCAAGTCTGTAAGCCACAATAAACCTTATTTTCCCTCAAGCTGCGCCTGACCACATGTACTCTGCCAGCAATTTGAACCTGACCACAACAGACCTCTTAACTAGAGATTAGGTTTTTGGAGCTCTTTAGGCTGAGGGACAGTGATGGTCCCCAGCTCTTCTCTTTTCTCTTTTCTTTTTAATTGACAACTTCTATACTTACAGACAATAAACCATATTTCCTTCCCCTTCCCCCATTCCCCTTCAGAACTCCACTCCTCATCATATCCCCTCCCTCTCTCCATTAGTCTCTCTTTTAATTTGATGTCATCATCTTTTTCTCCTATTATGAGGGTCTTGTGAAGATATTGCTAGGCACTGTGAGGTCATGGATATCGAGGCCAATTTCTGTCTGGACAGTTGCATTGTAAGGAGTCGTACCCATACTTTGGCTCTCACATTATTTCCACCCCCTCTTCTGAAATGGACCCTGAGCCTTGGAGGGTGTGAAAGAGGTGTTTCAGTGCTGGGCACTCCTCCATCCCTTCTTCTCAGGATTATGTTGCCTTTTGGGTCATCCCACTGGCCATTGCCATCTAAAAAGAGAAGCTTCTCTAACCAGAAGTGAGAGTAGCATTAATATGTGAATATGAACATTAACAGTACTGCTTTCATGGCACTTTGGTGGAAAAATATATATATACAGCCAGACAAGAGCAGGCTTTATACCCCTAAGGTTCATGATCTCCCTTGCCATAGACTTTTGATTGTTTTTTTTCAAGCCAGGCATGTATTCCCTCCCACAGAACAGGCCTTCAGTCCAATTAGGGAGCAGTTGGTTTCCCACAGAACAGACATGCCACTATTGTAGCCGTTCGGTCATTTGGTCTGTCTGGCCAAGCTTGAGGTTTCCAGTGTCCACAGTTTTCACTGCTGATGATTTCTGCCTCCCATACTGCTGCATGCAGTACAGCTTTTTCCAGCTTTCAGTTGGCTGGTCTACAAGGAGAAGGCTTTCTCCTCAGCACCAGGTTGATTTCTCAGTGACCTTGCCATCCAGGCAAGTTAGGTCTTCAACAACAGGGTCTTACCATCTGTTTCTCAAGGGAAACCAATGGCCTTGGCAATAGCCTGTCATGTTTTGGAGGCAATAGGGACCTCCCTGGACAACAACTCACTCAAAAGTATCCGATCCAAGGGATTGAAATTTTTCTAGTAACAATCTATTCTATAGCTTCTGGATGCACCATTATGCAAAAATGTAGGCTTATATAAGTCTTATTCAGAATATCTTGAATTTTGATTGACCACCACCGTCCTTCTTTTACACATTTTCTTCCCCTGGCCACACTTAGGCTTTTCTCCTGCCTATAATCTGTTCTTTCATATATACATATATACAATACCATCCCCTTAAGTACTTCCCTCTCCTCCCTCCCCTATAAGCTATTTCTAGCTTACTGGCCTCTGCTACCAATTTTTGGTTCAAGCTCACACACAAGTCTATACATTTGTAACTAGGATCCACATATGAGAGAGAACATGTGACATTTGGCTTTCTGAGCCCGGGTTACCTCACTTAGTATAATCCTTTCCAGATCCCTTGATTTTCCAGGAAATTTCATTTTTCTTTACCACTGAATAGAACTACATTGTATAAATGTACCACATCATTATTATCCATTCATCTGTGGAGGAGCATCTAGGATGATTCCATTTCCTAGCTATTGTGAATAGAGCAGCAATAAACATGGTTGTGCAAGTATCTCTAATGTAGTGAGAAGAATCCTTCAGATATATGCCTAGGAGTGCTATAGCTGGATCATATGGGAAATGTATTTTTAGCTGATTCAAGAACCTCCACACTGATTTCCACAATGGCTCAACAAGATTACATTTCCACCAACAGTGTAGAAGTGTTCTTTTTCCATCTCATCAACACTTCTTGTCGTTTGTTTGCTTGATGGTAGACCTTCTGACAGGAGTGAAATGGAATCTCAAAGTAGTTATAATTTGCATTTCCCTGATGGCTAAGGATGTAGAACATTTTTTAAATTTTTGTATGACTCCTGTATTTCTTCTTCTGAGAACTCTTTATTTAGTTCCATAGCCCATTTTTTTAACTAGGTTGTGTGATTTCTTATTGTTCTGCTTTTTGAGTTCTTTGTATATTCTGGATATTAATCCTCTGTCAGATGTATACCTGCAAAGATTTTCTCCCATTCTGTAGGTTGTCTCTGCTCTATTCACAGTGTCCTTTGCTGTACAAAAGTTTTGTAATTTCATGAAATCTCAGTGGGTGATTACTGGTTTTATTTCCTGAGCAATTGGGGTTATATTCAGAAAGTCTTTGCCTATGCCAATATGTTGAAGGGGTTCCCCTCCTTTTCCTGTATCAGTTTCAGAGTTTCAATCCAACTGGACTTGATTCTTGTGCATGAGAGAGACAAGGATCTATTTTCATTGTTCTACATACAGATAACCAGTTTTTCCAGTACCACTTGTTGAAGACGTTATCTGTTCGCCAATGAATATTTTTGGCATTTTTGTCAAAAATCAGGTGGCTGTAGCTACCTGGACTAATATTTGGGTCTTCTGTACTGTTCCATTGATCTGCATGTCCTTGTGCCAGTTCTATGCTATTTCTGTTACTATGGCTTTGTAATATAACTTAAAATTGGGTATAGTAATACCACCAGCCTGATTTTTGTTGGCCAAAATTGTTTTGGCTATTCGAGGTTTTTTTGTGTGTGTGCTTTCAGATGAATTTTTGATTGTTTTTTCTATTTCTGTGAAGAATGCCATTGTAATTTTAATAAAGATTGCATTTTGGTAAGATTGACATTTTCAAAATATTGATTCTTCCAATCTAAGAACATGGGATTTCTTTCCATTTCCTTGTGTCTTCTGCAATTTCTCGCTTGAGTGTTTTAAAGTTCTCATTGTAGAGATCCTTCATTTCCTTGGTTAAATTTATTCCAAAGTACTTTATTATTTTTTTGAGGCAATTGTGAATGGGAGAGATTCCATGATTTCATCTTCCACATGCTTTTTGTTAGTGTATAGAAAAGCTACTGATTTCTGTGTGTTTATTTTGTATCCTGCTACATTGCTAAAAGTGTTTATCAGCTCTAAGTATTAGCTCATAGAGTCTTTAGGGCCTTTTATGTATAGAGTCATATCATCTGAAAATAATGATAAATTGATCTCTTCCCTTCTAATTTGTATCCTTGTTATGAGTGTCTCTTGCCTTATTACTATAGCTAAGACTTCCAGTACTATGATAAATAAAAGTGGGGACACTGGACACCCTTGTCTTGTTCCTGAATTTAGTGGAAAAGCTTCAAGTTTTTCACCATTTAATTTTGGTCTCTTCTCTATTTCTTCTGGCCAGATTTGGTAAGGGTTCATCAATCTTGTTTTTCCTTTCAAAGAACCAACTCTTTGTTTCATTGATTCATTGGATTTTTTTTTTTTGTTTGTTTCTATCTCATTAATTTCTGCCCTAATCTTTATTATTTCTTCCCATGTACTGATTTTTGGTCTGCCTTCTTTTTCTCTTTCTGAGGCCTTAAGGTAAAGCATTAAATTGTTTACTTGTGAACTCTCTAATTTCTTATATTGGCACTTAGAGCTATAAATGTCCCTCTTAGAACTGCCTTCATTGTGTTCCAAAGGATTTGGTATGTTGTATTCTCATCGTCACTTGATCCTATGAATTTATTCATTTCCTTTTTAATTTCTTCAATGACACATTCATCATTCAATAGTATACTGTTTATTCTCCATGAATTTCTGTATGCTCTGTAGTTTTTCTTGCTGATGATTTGCAGTTTAATCCCATTGTGGTCAGATAGAGTACAAGTGATTATTTCAATTTTCCTATATTTTTAAAGATTTGATTTCTGTCCTTATATATGGTCTATTTTAGAGAATGTTCCATGTGATGCTGAGAAAAATGTATAGTCTGCAGCATTTGGATGGAATGTTCTGTATATATCTGTTAGATCCATTTGTTCCATGACATCATTTAATCCAGATAGCTCTCTGTTTATTTACTCTCTGGGATAACCTGTCAAGTGATGAGAGCGGGGTATTGAAGTTACCCACTACAATTGTGTTTGGTGTTATCTCTGAACTTAAGTCTAATTGTGTTTGTTTGATGAAATGGGGAGTCCCGATGTTAGGTTCATGTATGTTTAGGATTGTAATGTCCTCCTGTTGGAGTGTTCCTTTAATAAGTATAAAATGGCCTTCTTCATCTTTCCTCACTAATGTTGGTTTGAAGTCTATTCTGTCAGATATTAGGATAGCAACCCCTTCTTGTTTCCTAGGCCCATTTGCTTGAAATACTGTTTTCCATCCTTTCACCCTAAGAAGGTTTCTATCTTTTATTGAGAGGTGAGTTTCCTGGAGGCAACAGATGGCAGAAACCTGCCTTTTAATCCAGTGTGCAAGCCTGTGTCTTTTGGTTGGGGCATTGAGGCCATTGATATTAAGAGTTATTAATGAAAGATATATATTTATTCTCTTCATTCTTCTTGTTTTGTAGTGCTTCCTGTTTTCTCTTTACTCACTTGTTTTAACTGTTATTTCAGTATGGTTTATTTTTTTTCCTATTTCTTCCCATGTGTGTTTTGCATTCTCTTCAGAGTAAAGGATTCCTTCATGTATTTTCTGTAAAGCTGGTTTAGTTGTTATAAATTCCTTTAGCCTGTTTTTGTTGTGGAATGTCCTTATTTCTCCATCAATTTGGATAGACAGCTTTTCAGGATAAATTAATCTTGGTTGACAGTTTTTATCTTTCAGAATTTGGAATATATCATTCCAACCCCTTTGGGCTATTAAAGTTTGTGTTGCACAATCTGCTGTGATCCTGATGGGTTTGCATTTGTAGGTCACTTGCTTTTGCTCTCTAACTGCTTTCAATGTATTTTCTTTGGTTTGCATGTTTAATAGTTTAATTACAACATGGCAAGGAGAGGTTCTTTGTAGGTTTGGTATGTTTGGTGTTCTAACAGTTTCTTGTATCTGCATTGGCATTTCTTTCCCAATTTGGGGGAAATTTTCTTGTATGATTTTGTTGAAAACACCTACTAAGCTTCTAGATTGGAATTCTTCTCCTTCTACTATATCCTGAATTCTTATGTTTGATCTTTTCATAGTGTCCCAGATGTCTTGGAATTCCCATTCATACCTTTCTATTAGCTTGTCTTTTCTTTGTTGGACTGAGTAGGTAGACCACCTGGTCTTTTAGTTTAGATATTCTGTTCTCTCCTTCATCCATTCTACTGGTGAGACTTTCCACAGAGTTTTTTATTTCACTGACTGTGTTCTTCAGAGATAGGATTTCAGCCTGGTTTTTCTTCAGTATTTCTATTTCCTTACTCATGTCCTGTAATGACATTTTTATTTGATTAAGCTGGTTTTCTGTGCTCTCTTTCAGGTGTTTGTTTTCTTCTTTGAATCCTTTCATTTCTTCTTTAATTTCTTTGAGTATATATAGAATCATTCTTTTGAAATCTTTGTCAGTTATTTCATCTAAAACAGCCTCATCGGTGATCATTTCTGATGGATGTATAATTTTTGTTGGGATTGCATTGATTCTTGATGTTTTGTGTTTCTTGTTGTATAATGTAGTGACTTTTGCAACCTGAGTTGATTTGATGCTTGGGTTTTCCACTTATCCGCAGTGTTCTTAGATGTGGTGATCCACCTTTACATACTTTCAGGATATGAGTTTAAGGTACCAAGTATAGCTCTTGTACCCCAATCCAACCACAGAAGTAATCCTTTTGGTGTGGCTTCCAATCTCACCAATGCTGAGTGCTCACCTAGATCCCTCTGTGTTGTGCTGTGGAGACGGAGCTCTATTCAGCTATGATGGATGTGCTGCCACTAGGAGCTGAATTCCAGAGGTTTGCAGTTCTGATTTTTGTAGGATAGGAGAGTTCAGGAAGCCTGGTGTTGCTCACACCATCTCCCTGTATCTCTTTCAATTGCCCCTTAGTTGATCTCAGCTGACTTTTCTTTAGATTTCTGGACTTTGCAAGGAGGCTGATGAGGTTGGTAAGTCCACTTATTTGGTCTCTGCTGCTGCTGCTTGGTAGGCCTGGCTGGTGGTGCCAGGCATGCAGATCGCATAGATCAAGGCCACAGCAGATCAGGGCCACAAGCTCCTCAGTGGGATTCTGGCCATTTTCCTCCTTTGTGGTGGATCTTGGTCTCTCCTGCTTCTCCACTGTGTCTAAGAAAAACCTATACTCCTGCACATTTCAGAAGAAGAGTATATTTTGCCGTGGTTTTGCTTAAATCCCTCTGTGGGCTGGATTGGCATGGCTCCTATGCCGCCATCTTACTTGAAAATCCTCAGTCCCCACTTCTTTTTCAGCGTATATTGGGATGCCTCACCATAGAAGACCCTTTTGTACCACACTTATGGTCTTGAGTGAGGCTTACTTGTACAGGGCTGGTGCTTGTTTGTAGATACTTACTAGACCCCAAGGAAGTCCCTAAACTCAGTGCATCTGCATTTCTAGAGGTGTGTTTGGATACTGACTGGTGTCTCACAGGTAAATCAGGTGGTCTTCCAGGTGAAGGCTGAGATCTTCTGTGTTGGTCCAGTAGGTGGAATATGAAGTGGCTCTCTCTGGGCTGGATGAGGTTCCTGTACAGATGGGGTAGGAGGAATCTGAACCAGTTCACATCCCACATTGCTTGTCGTTACCCACATGGACCAGCTTGCTGCTGTTAGTATCTGCACTCTACAGGTGCTGGATGTGTCTATGAACAAATTTTATCTCTTGCCACACTGCTGAAGATATTCATCAGCTGTAGGTGTTTTCATTTGCAGACTTTAGGGTACCTTATGTATAGAACCATGTCAATAAAGTCACATAAAAAAGACTAAATATATTTTCACCAAACATATTACTTCTTCTTAAAAATATTTTATTTTATTTTTATTTATTTGAGGAAGAGAGAGAAATAGGCAGATATATAGAGAGAATGGGTGTGCCAGGGCCTTAAGCCACTACAAACAAACCCCAGATGCATACACTCCCTTGCACATCTGGCTTATGTGGGTCCTGAGAAATTGAACCTTGGTCCTTTGGCTTTGCTGGCAAGCACTTTAATTACTAAGCTATCTCTCCAGCCCCAAACACATTACTTCTTGATGATGGACACACATCAATTTTGAATCCCCCATTCTTTTTTTAAAAAATGTTTTTATTTACTTATTTCACAGAGAAAGAGAGAGAGAATGGGCATGCCAGGGCCTCCAGCCATTGCAATGAACTCCAGACACATGAGCCATCTTGTGCATCTAGCTAATGTGGGTCCTGGGGAATCAGACCTGGGCCCTTTGGCTTTGCAGGCAAACTCCTTAACCACTAAGCCATCCCTCCAGTGCATGAATCCCCTATTCTTAAAGATACATGTGACTTTTGGTATATGTACCTGAATTCTGGCCTTGGGAATGTGGGCATAAATGAAATTACATAAAATCTTGATCCACGCAAACAGTCCTTGGGCATGGTGATTTTTGCATGTTTTTCTGTTGAATATCTTTTCAAAGAGGATGAATGAATCTCTGAAGTAGTGAGAGGCTGCATCTCTGAAATCACTGCCTGCAAATTCAATGCATACTGTATAATTTACCTGAACACAGCATAATTTCCAGAATTTGTTGAGATTTGGGGGTTTATTGTTCTAGCAGGTCATATTGCTTATCATTTGTAATATCTGTCACAAATGCAATTCTCTTGTGGTAAGCAGAATAATGACCACCTCCCCCAAAAGCTGTGCACATCTGCATCCTACAAATCCTGAATATGCATTTTACATATCAAAAGAGATTTAGCAGATGCGAATATATTAAGATCTTTAAATTGGAGATTATTCTGCACTATACATGTAGGTCCAATGTAATCATCAGGGTGCTTTTTAAGAGGGAAGAAGGAGTGTCATAATCAGAGAAGATGTGAAAAAGGAAGCAGACAGAACGATGCAGGACTAGAAGCTGACAATTTTAGGAAGCTTTGACATTTTGTAAGATAAAGCAATGGACACTCTCCTATATCATCCAGAATAATATATTCCTGCCAAACCACTTCAGGCTTTTGACCTTCAGAGTCATACTACAATAAATTCTTATGGTTTTATGCTATAGCTTTGTAGTCACTTGTCCATCATCAGTAGAGATGTGTATACAACTTCTAAGTATGTAGAGATTTGAAAATAAAAGCAGTTTATACATGGACTCATGTTCACAGATGATGAATCTAAGTCTGGCCTGACTGTGTGTGTGTGTGTGTGTGTGTGTGTGTGTGTGTGTGTGTGTGTGTGTGTGTGTGAAACATATGCATTTAGTGCTTCTAAACTATAATATTATATGTATTGTGTTGTAAACTTTTATTGTATATTTCTGGAGATGAAATTATCCCTGTATTGAATTCATTGTTTTTCATCACAGAGTACACGTGTGTTTATTTCCATAGGTCACTTGGTGTTATCTCTGATTTTTTTAATATATTTTATTTTCATAAGAAACATATTGTACATGTAAAATATGCCATATAAATATATAAAATATATTTATTTGCAAATGAGAACCTTGAATCCATGCATCAAAAACCATTCTGGATCTATGTTGTTGAATGAACTAAAGTCATTTCTAATGAAATATATATAAAAGATTACTAAACTTTCTTTTAGATACCTTATTTTATACCCAATTAATTGTCCTTTTAGTTTATGACACTTCCAAGTAACCAGACATTCAAGTCAGAAACTTAGAATTTCTGTTACTCATTTTTCATATGGATTAAAATAATATGTATATATATATATATATATATATATATATATATATATATATATATATATATGAGGCTTTATAGCTTCATTTTTAGTTAGCATACATTTTATGTATTATTTTATAATTTTCAAATACAATTCTTTCATGTTGATTGTCCTCTCCCCAATCTCATTGTCCTTACCAGTGTAATCTCCCCTTCTCTTTACCCTGTCCCATGTGTCCTTTCACCCTTCTCCTCTGGCAAAGAATTTCTTCCATTTTGCTATCTGTGTGTTTTCTTTTGTTGTACACAAAGGTTTTAATTTCATGTATTCCCGTTTTTTTTTTTTTTTATTTCTTGATGCTATTTACTGTGGAATTGAAGCCCTGTTTGGAAAATTCTTGTCTGTGGCCTTTATTGCTCCACTTTAGTTGATATTTTATAGGGTGACTGATATAGTTCTAATTGCAGTCTTCTGCAGGTAGACACACAATTTTGGCAGAATCTTTTGTTAAAAATGCTACTTCCTAACTATCTCTTCATACCCACTGTTGGTTTTCCTTCAGGCTTTATAGGTTTTACTCACATTTCCCCTTTTTGTATACATTAATGCTTATATTATCAGGTAGGATCTGAATAACAGAACATGTGGTTTTAGTCTTTTTGAGATTAGATCACTTTTCATAATATAATTCTTTCCAGCTCTATCCATTTTACTTGAAATTTCATGATTTCATTTTTCCACATTAGAGTAAAATTCCATTGTGTGTTTGTATGTATGTACGTGTGTATATATATATAAATATATATTTTTTCATTATCCAATCATCTCTCAATTATTTTTAGGCTGGTTCTATTTATTGTTTATGTCAAATAGATCAGAAATAAACTTGGATATGCAAATATCTCTAATAGACTATGGGGTCCTTAGAGAATATGCTCAGGAGTGGTGTAGTTGGATATTATGGCTGTTCTAATTCTAAGTCTTTAAGATAGCTCCATACTGATTTACATAATGGCTGTGCTAGTTTGCACCCCCACCACCAGTGAATAAAGGTTCCTCTTTTCCTACTCTCAGCAGCATTTGTCAGTTTTTATGATGATAGTCATTCATCAAAAATAATTTTAATTTGCATTTCCCTGATTTCTAAAATTTTGGATACATTTTAAACTCATCTTTCCCATTTATGCTTCTTCTATCATAAACTGTTCATTTCATTAGCTAATTCGGTGATTGGAAATTTTAGTGTTTAATTTGTATAGTTCTTTGTGAAATCTGGTTATTATCCCCCTGATTGATATATGGCTGGCAAAGAATTTCTTCCATTTTGCTATCTGTGTGTTTTCTTTTGTTGTACACAAAGGTTTTAATTTCATGTGGTCTTTTTTTTTTTTTTTTTTTAATTTCTTGATGCTATTTACTGTGGAATTGAAGCCCTGTTTGGAAAGTTCTTGTCTGTAGCCTTTATTGATCCACTTTAGTTGATATTTTATAGGGTGACTGATATAGTTCTAATTGCAGTCTACTGCAGGTAGACACACAATTTGGGCAAAATCTTTTGTTACAAATGCTACCTTTTTTCCACTGATTTTGCATTGTCAAAGGTTACGTGGCCAAAGCTGCATTGGTTGTGTTCCATTGGTCTACATATGTTTTGGTGCCAGTACCAGGCTGTCTTTGTCACTATACCTCTGTAATATAATTTGAGATCACATATTGTGATACTCCCAGCTATGTCCTTTCTCTTTGGGATTGTGTGCTATTTGTTGTTTTTGCTGTTCCTATACAAATTCTTGGAATAATTTTTTTTTCCATTTTAGTTAGGTACATCATTGGACTTTTGATGGGGAGTGCTTTGAATCTGTACACTACTTTGCTGATAGTTATTTTCACAGTATTAATGCTGCCAATTCAGTAGTAAGGAAGGTTTAAACATATTGGTAATTATTAGTAGTAAGGGTTGAGTTTCTGTCACGTGAAATTCTTTTTGGGTTGACAATGATTTGATGATATAGTCTGGGTGCCCTCCCCCCACACTCCAATATCCTAAAGGTGTTGTCTACTAAAATTTACTTTGGTGCACCAATAAACTTATTGAGCTTTCTTAGGAGGGGTTAGTAGTTACTACAGGATTGCTGAGTGTGGATGCCTCAAGCTGCTCTGTCCAATACAGAGCCAAGGTTGAGTGACAATTCACACTTGCCTGCTGTGCTCAGTGTTTTGTCTGGCTCCCCCAGTCTGATAGGCTCTGTGAATGGCACCAATACTGTCTCTTCATGGGACATACCTGGATACTGAGAACTCTTCAGCCTAGGTGAACAGTCCTCACTCCTAGAATCTTTTCTTTTTTAAATTTTATTTTAGAGATAGTGAGACAGAGAGAGAGAATTGGCCCCAGGGCCTCAGCTACTGTAATCAAACTGCAGATGCTTGTGCCACCTAGTGGGTATATGCAACCTTGTACTTGCCTCACCTTTGTACATCTGGCTTACATGGGATCTGGAAAGTTGAACATGGGTCCTTAGGCTTCACAGGCAAGCACCTCAAATGCTAAGCCATCTCTCCAGTCATAGAACCTTTTTTTTTTTTTTTAAATAGGATAGAACTGCATACAGCTTCCTCTGGGGGGATAGTTTCCCACTCCTGAGACAAGCTCAGTCCTCATCTGCAGCACCTTAACATTTCTTTGGTTTTCTCTCAATTCTTTCCCTATGAATTTCAGCTCTATACAGGTCTTGCTATATTAGATTTCAAGAAATGTAGACAGCCCTCTCAGCTTTTCTATGCACCTGTTCTCAATTGCTTTAGTACTGTACAAACTCATTTTACATGTGTAGCCTAGATCACTTAGATGTTCATCTGTCCATTTAGATCTTTCAGGGCTTCTCCTGTCTCATAAAGTTCTTATCCAAACAAAGGGCTTAGCAAGGCAACTGGGTGGGTGGGGGGAAGTGGCTGCTAATTCAACTTCTTTCTTCACTATCAAGTAAACACAGTCCTATCTGACCTGTGAACTGGGCATCAAATGTCACCTCTCTCATCTCTGTCAGCTCCCTGAATAATGTCAGTCCCTCCTTTGATACTCATGGGAATCTCCATCAGTGCAAACCAAGTGCCCATAATGACTTCAGTCACCCTGTATTGTCTCAAATTATGCATCTTGCTAACTCTTCCCATAGGGCTGTAAGTTATTGGATCTCAGGACAGCTTTTTTAACACGTGTCTAACTTGTGCTTGTTTTTCCCTTTTGGTTCCCTAATCTCTAGAAATGATATTGAATTATCCATTTTATTTAAATTCCTGGCTACTACAGGGGACTGTGGATTCATGTCCTGTTCCAATTGTAACTCCTCTTGTATATAAGCAAGTTTCCTCTAGGTGACTATCTAAACTCACACATGTACCTTACCACACACAACAGTGTCACACCACTGGCATGGAAGTTTGCTGAGACTCTAGTCCCTTGTGTGCTACTCCAGGGACTTCAACATTTGCTCTAGACCTTTATTCATTTTCAGGACATTCCTAAATTTCTTCAGTGGACCATGCTCCTCAAGCAGGAATACCATCCCATACTACTGAGAGGAACACTGCCATCCTGGGATTCCTCCCCCCCACAGACACTTAAACTCCAGATCTCCACATGGCCCAGTTCAGTCTCATATTGTGCAACCCATCACAGGCCCATACAACTGCTGGCACACCAAGAAAGCCCACCAGCACACTCCACTTGGGCAGGAATGGTCATATTGGGACTTCCCCTGTGGGTGCTCCATCTTCAAACAGTTCGTTATTTGTATGACTAATTTCCAACACAAGATCCAGGCAATCACTCCTCCCAAACTTATCTCTGCTTTGGTAGGTACCCTTGTTTGGGCTCCAAGTGATGTGTGAGCTCTCTTCAGGAGAAACTGACAAGTTCTTGTTCCCCTAGGCTAGGCAATCCCTACAAACTAAAGGCTGAAATCACAAAAGTTTACCTCAATGAACTAATGAGTTTAACTGGCTTTCCTACACAGCGTGGATGAATGCTTGCAGTTAGGTCAGAATGGGCTCCCAAGATGGACTCACCAAGAACAGCAGAATGGTGACAGAGACATAAGGAAGTGGATTGTCCACATTCCTCAAGAAACTGCCCAGCCATTATTCCTTCTTTGTCTGACAATGACCCTGGGTCATGGTTTTTTGCCCCTTTATCTCATAAGTCACCTGGTCACTGTTCTGGTGTCACACCCTAGCTATTTTAAATGGCTAATGTAATAATTTCTCCCAAAGGAACTTTTCTATTTAACTTAACAATTGGGTTCTTTTTCCTTCTTCACCTTCCCCCAACTCAAAAAGCCCTGTAAAGCTCACTACCTGACAACAGGTTGGCTGTGCTCTGTTCTTGAGAGTCAGCCCTGGAAGCTCATGCTTTGCCCAAATTAAAGCTTTCTTCTTTGCGTCAGAGTGTTTGCATGGTCTTGGTCATTCCCAAACCTTAATCTTACCTATAGCAACATTGAGACCCCTGAAGTAGCCCCATTAAAATGCTTCATCCCAACATGGATACCAAGTTCCCCATGGCTGGATAGGTGGTGCTCACCACCCCTTGATATTTCATCCCTTATATATTCTGTCTTCTATGAAGGCTGGAGACCTCTTATATCATTACATATAGCTGTCCATGGTTTTTTTGGGGGGAAACTCAGGGGAGGGTGTATCTTTCTCCACTATTCTTCTATGGAGAATGTCAATGGGCTCTCATTTGTGGTTCCAGTTGCTTCAGATAATTCTGATAAAGATGACAATAATTTTTTTTTTTCCCTCACAGGACAATGGCACAGTTTTTCACTTTCAGAAAAAGATATTATAACAACAACAACAACAAAAAAAAACCCACAAGGACTGGAGAGATGGCTTAGCAGTTAAGGTGCCTGCCTGCTAAGCCTAAGAACACTGGTTCCAATCTCCAGGTACCACATTTAGCCAGATGCAAAGTGACGCAAGGCAGCAATGCTGCACTTGCCCATAACGGGGTACACACATCTGGAGTTCATTCACAGCAGCTGAGACACTGCTGGAGCTCCCATCTCTATCTGTCTCCCTCTCCCTCTCTCTATGTCTCTATCTGTGTCTTTCTCAAAAAAAAAAAAAAAAAACATATTAGGATGAGCTCCTGGTGTCATATTGGAATCTGAGATATCCACACAAACATGTACGCTACAGGCTTATTCACTGAATACACACATCCAGATTCCTGCTTTTATTCATTCTAGGATACCAGATGTCTGCCCATCTTAATTAACCTAATATAGAAACTCACAGATATGCAAAGAGGCTTGTCTTACAGTTGATTCTAGGTCAAATCAACTTGATAATGGAGATTAACAATCACAGTGACATGTTCTATCTCATGAAAGTTTGAATATGCAGATGTGAGAAAGACATGGAAGCCTGTACTCACTGATACATAGCAAAGGTCAGTCAAATTATAAGAAAACATCTCAAAAGCTCATTTTAAGCATTTTTTAAAAAAAATTGCCTATATAGTGAGTGGTCTT
The DNA here is from genome assembly GCA_036365145.1 of Orientallactaga sibirica. Lineage (NCBI taxonomy): Eukaryota > Metazoa > Chordata > Mammalia > Rodentia > Dipodidae > Orientallactaga > Orientallactaga sibirica. Next base: position 22,689,619 of record JAEOAD010000033.1, read on the forward strand.
CAAAGGTGTCAAGGCAGGGGAACTCTCAAAGACTAGGGCTGAGCTAAGAAAGTGTGAAAACTAGGGCCTGGAGAGATGGCTTAATGGTTAAGCGCTTGCCTGTGAAGCCTAAGGACCCCGGTTCGAGGCTCCATTCCCCAGGACCCACGTAAACCAGATGAACAAGGTGGCACATGCAACTGGAGTTCATTTGCAGTGGCTAGAGGCCCTGGCATGCATCTCTCTCTCTCTCTCTCTCTCTACCTCTCTCTGTCACTCTCAAATAAATAAACAAAAAAATTAAAAAAAAAAGAATGTGAAAACTAAATATGATATTTATCCTTAGAAGTCATAAAGGACATGACTGAAGTACTGAGAAAACTGGCATAAAGTTGTCAGTTGTGTAAAGGATGCGGTGGCAATCTTAATTTCCTAGTTTTGATAATTTTATAGTTAATTACATAAGATATTACATTAAATGCTAGAATTGGAAGAACATTTCATTAGTTGGTTTTGCCAAAAGAATTTTCAAATAAAATTTTCAAATAAAATTTTTCAAATAAAAGGATACCAATATCATATCAATCAATACAACTTAAATATGTACTTTTCTTTTCCTGAACTTGAAGTCTTCTTCAATTCTTATATGATCATTAAAACAGAATTAGAACCTTCTCTCTTTCATACCTTGTTCTGACCTCCTCTCCATTATAATCATATGCAAAACAGTAGTATATCATTGGAATAAATATAAGTCATAGCTTAAGTCATCATCACAATTTGAACTTCATTTCACTCTATTTTTCTGCCTGTGACATATTTAACATATATACTTCTAATTTCCTGCATCTCCCAATTACTTTCACAGCTTCAATTGCTTATATCTGAGGCTCCTTTTGAGCAAAATATTTCCTTATCCAACACATTGCAGTTAATTTCTTCTCTTCCAAGAAAACTTATCTTAGCAGTATTCCACATGCTATCTTTGTCTTCCTTAGTATATATCCTGTTTTTTCCTGGAATCCTGAACATAAATATATTAAGGATCCAAGAACTTGTATTGTCTACATCCCCATCTCCTTATAAGCTCTCTCTCTCTCTCTCTCTCTCTCTCTGTGTGTGTGTGTGTGTGTGTGTGTGTGTTGTGTTGCCAAGTAATAAAGAAAATAACACCATTAGTATTTAGAATAAAATCAAATGGAAATGTAAACTGAAATCTAACAATGAGTAATACTAATGCATGGGAAAAGATTAAATCACCTTTACATGATATGATTCTGTTAAAAATATCACTTTAAGCATTTCAAATCTTAAGAGATCTAGAGACAAATGCAACAATTAAAAGTTAAAGTTATTATTTGCTAAAATATATAATACAGGGAAAACATCATTTGAAAAACCTGGCCCTAGACAGCTAAGTTGCAGGCCTGTAGTCACTTCTGGAACAGAGAACCAGGAATAGGGGCTGGTATGCACATGTGAACTCTGCTGTCAGAAGCACCGGATGGCACCGCTCAAAGGGCACTCATATTTTTCAGTAGTCTCAGCAGACCCATTCAGAAGGCTATTAAGACCCAGCTACTGGCACCACTGGGACAACATGGACAAGTCATTTATCTTCCAAGATTCAGGGTTAGCCAAGAAATTCCAGGCAAATGACATGAAAGACATTTAGTCTAAGAAATAGATGGAGCAGAGCTAGACAAGTTCATTTCAGTCATTATCAAACATGAACATGCAAGTTTTCATAATTTTTGGGTTAGCTTAAAAATTAATCTGAGTTTCCTATGCACTGTCTCCTGACTATCCTGGATTAATTAAATTTTATAAGATTATTCATGTGTGATGTCAAAATTCTGTTTAGTATATGCATTTGGTTGATTTGCACATTGTATTAAATAAAATAATATTGAAAATGTCAATGACCAAATCTGAGGCCAAGCCTGACTTTTCTTAAATGCATTTTCTTCTTAGTTTTATATAGTACAGTTGCCATGGAAACTGGTGAAGGAACTAAAAGACTTGTTGATTCTGTATATGCTTTAAGTGTGGTCCTTCCATTCTGATGTGTGAGACACTGAATTGAACAATAAGGCTTCACTTGTTCGTCTCTCTTTAAATGGAGAGACATTACCTTGTATATTATGTTTTATTTCAAAAGTGTATTTTATCTTCTACCACATGCTTTTCAGTAATCTGAATTTAGGATTTATTCTCATAGACTTCTTAATTTCAGAGGATGCACAGGGTATAGCTTGCCTCTGAGATAAAACAAGTGTACTGTCACTACTTTCAAACCCCGAGCCCAGTGTGAGCAGACATGGGTCAACAGCCAGCAGGCACCCCATCTCCTGATCTTAAAACTATATGGCAAGGGAAATGTAATTGATTTTTCAGGCCATGAAATTGTCACTAGCGTGACTCTGGGATGTCAGGATTGGTAGCAGGTTGCATTGGCCCAGTGCTGGAATGAAGCATTGACATGAAAGGAAGAGCAGTGGTCATGCAGCAATATGACTGTAGAACAGAGCTGAGATACCCAGTACCATCTGGAATGTAATAGCAGCATACCTGAATGTAAAAGAAAGGACTCATTCTAGCATAAAGGTTTTGAGTATGTGTAAGGAAGATTCAGTGTCTAAGTATGAAAAATTTAAAGTAGATACATAAATGGCTCCTGAGGGTAAAACTCTGAGGTGAGAAAGTCTAAGATGGAAAATATGTGCTTTCTACTCCTTCATGCACATGTCCCCAAGGGATCTCTGTATGGATGTGATTTTTTTAGTTCAAAAAGTGCTATCTCTAGAGTGAGAAAACTAACCATGCTAAGAAAGGGCATCCCAGGAGAGGTAACACTGTGAGGTAATGAAAACTACAGGGAATTAGTGTATCTCTCAGGGCAGAAACACATGGGAAATCCAATATGGCAAGAAGAGATAAATAAAAGTTTTATACAAAAATACTTACATATGTATTTGTTTCTACATCAGTTTAAAGTAGTGAAATATGTTCTACGTAGCCATAGTAGTTGAGTTCAAAAACATTATTTTCTATAGGAAAGTACAATGGGCAATATGATTCACAACATAAAAACACAGCATATTTTTGAAGGGTGTGCATGGATGAATAAAATCATAGAGGTTAGATGGAAGTAAATAGGAATGGAATTAGAAATGAAGTATAAATTTAGAGAAAGTTAAATGGAACAATAAATGAAAATGTTACTCTGATAGAATATGGCAAGTTACAAAGTTTTTTCCTTAAAAATAAAAGTTTCAATTTTTAAAAGTATTTTCAAGGTTATAAAAATAAATTTTTAACAAAAGCAGAATTTTTGCATCACCCAACAGTAAGTAAAATAAAGGTAGTAAAGGAAATGAGAAGGTTTCCATGAATGGAAACAGAAAGGACACCAAGGAGAGGAGGCCATCTCATTGATTTCCTACTGTGTTGTGAAGGACACCAGGGAGCTGAAGGTGCCAGAATAAACATCTCAAAATATGTATACTTTTCCTTGCTTCACTCTCTTCTGCCATTTACAAATGTCCTTAAGGGCTACTTTTTATCAGATTCCTGCAATGCAGATTTGAGGGCAAGACTATGACATCTCTACTCTGCAAGATGCAAGCAAGTTGCTCACCTAGATCCTGTACCTGAATCAGGAGGCTAGTCTGAGCAGAAATCCAGGAGAATGTGGCTCCCTATGGTGTCTGAGGTGGAGTTGACTTTGCCATGAGCTCAACTCATTTTCCAATGTCTGCAAAAATATCTAGCTATACATCTGCTTCCATAATGAGGGCATAATTTGCTTTTAGTACCAGATGGGTTTTGGTTGTCCCCAATTTAACCTGAAGCAACTCATTTCAAATAAATATATGTTAATGGGTCTCTATAAATGAAACTTAGCATGATATTTTCACATGTAACTTTTTTTATAGATTAAGAGCAAAATACATTTCCAAAAATGGAAGTTCAAGGGAAACTGATCCACAGAGGTCTTTTTGTGTGAGTTATGGTCATGGATCTTTATGTTAGGACTAAAGCAAAAGACATTCTATTTGGATGGCTGAGTGTAGAATCTTTCACAAGTTTCCCCATGTATGTTATAGAATTTTTAAATATTTTTTATTCATTTTAAGTTTACATTTCTGCTGGTGCCTTTGGCAGCCTCCTGCCTGTGCCCCCCCCCCTCCGAAAGGTCCCTCCTCATTGGGGAATGCGGGTCGTGCATTATGGGGGTAGCCAACAGTTATGGAAAAGAGGCAATGTCTCTGTGCATAATGACCCAACTTGTGGCTCTAACAGTTTCCACCCCCTCTTTCAGGAATTTCCCTGAGCCACGTTGGGCTTATTTTAGTTCTACTTCAGTGATGAAGTCTTGGGAGCCTCTGTGTCTCTGGATATCTGGTTTAGTATGAGTTGAGTGTTCTCCGTGTCTATCTCCTTCAGCCTTCTTCTGGTGTCAGGTTCACTGAGAAAGCTGCACTCTTGCCCATTTCCCCCATTACTCTATGGTTTCAGCTGGGGCCCTGGTGAGGTGCAATAGGCTGATCCTCCCCTCAGGTTCAGTGTCCGTATGAAAAAGAGAAGCAAATTCTCCATGGGAGAGAGAAGTCAGCACCAGATTGATGGGATGGCCATTGTTATTTTATATGCCTAGGTCCTCTTATAGCCCACAATTGCTGGGAGCTTGATATTGGAGAATGGGCTCATTTTTTGGACATGGTTTTGACTTATTTCTCAGTTCCAGCTATGAGTTCCATTCCCCTGAGTGGATCTGTTAGCCAAATGAAGAGCAGTTGGTTACCCACCATGGCTGTGTGCCACTATTGCACTTGTTTGAGCATCACTTCAGGTTGTTTACTGCTGAGTAGCTTAGACTTGAGATTGGTTGTTTGACTGTTCTGTCTGGAGTATTCCCTCAAGAATTCCCTGTAGGTTTGGCTTTGTGTTCATATAATCATAGAGTTGACTTTTTTTCATGGAAAATCTTTCTTTTGCCATCTATTATGAGGAACACTTTTGCTGGGTAAAGTAGCTTGGGTTGGAAGCCATATGTTTTCAGAGTTTGAAGTGTTCCATTCCAGGTTCTTCTGCCTTTCAGGGTTTCCATTGAGAAATCTGATATAATTCTGGATGGGATTGTCTTTGTATGTTGTGAATTGAGTCTGTCTTGCTGCTTTTAACACTCTCTCTTTGTTTCAACGTTAAGAGTTTTAACTCTGATATTTCTTAGAGAATTTTTTCTTTGATACTGTCTGTTTGGTGTTCTGTAGGCTTCCTGTATCTAGATGGGCCTCTCTTTTGTGAGATTCAGAAAATTTTCCTCAATAATTTTTTGAATATGTTCTCTATGCTTATGGTATGGATTCCTCTCCTTCTGGTATAACCATGATCCTGATGTTTGGTCATTTTAGGGTATGCCACAGTTCCCTCATTTTCTGTTCACTTGAGTTTTTAAACTTAGCAAAGATTTTGGCCTCCTGATCAATTTCTTCTGTCTTATCTTCCAGGTCAGAGGTTCTGTCTTCTACATGAGTAACTGTGCTGGTGAATGGTTCTAGAGAGGTTTTTTATAAGTTTTATTTGATTTTTATTTCTGTTGTGTTATTTTGCATGTATGATTTTAAGTTCTGATTTTCTTTATGCTTCCTGGAGTTCATTCCTGAATTTGATCAAGTCTTAATTAAGATTAATCAACCAGTTGTTGAGATCTTCCATTTCTTGACTTACCTGCAATTTATTCATATCTCTTTAGAGGGTTTTAGTATTTTTTCCAATCAAATTAAACCTACTGGCAAATGCTGAACACTCTGGAAGATGATTCCTTTCAATTTCATTGATATAATAGTTGGTTTTTTGATAGTTTGCTTCAAGTTCAGAGATTTTTTTTTTTTTTTTTTTATCAAGGTCTCATTGGTTGTTGTGTTTTCATTTTGGGAATAGATTTCTGTTGATTTCTCTTCAATTTCATTGGAGGCTTCCACTGTAGGACTAGGGATCCTTGGTGGAGATCTCTCAGTTTTCTGGTTTTCATTGGCTTTTTTTGTGTTGTTGTCTACCCATTTTAGGAAGACTACTTTATTGAGTAGGAAGCAAGATTTTGTCCTTTGGCCAGTTCACCATCTGACTCAGGTGAAAGGGATGTTGGCACCTAGTGGCCAGTCAGGGTACCAGAGCAAAAGGCCTGATTCCACAGCTCACACAGGGACCAAGCCTCCCCAAGCAAGGCACAATGGGACTTATCAGAACCAGAGAACCGGGGGGAGCAAGGCAACTGGGATATGGCCTACTTCATGCTGTACCTTCCAGCACACAGACAAGTAGAGGCAACATAGACTCGGGAGGTGGGAGGAGCCCAGGAACAGGGTTCTCACCTACTCACTGCAGGCTGATGTGCCCACCCACACACTGTCAGATCAAGGAAATCAGACCAGGGGAGGTGGGAGGAGCCTAGAACATTTTCCTAAGTGTGTGATTCCATTTGTATTTCTTCCTCTGAGAACTCCCTGTTCAGTTCTCTGACCCACTTTGTGAATGGGTTGTTTGATTTTTTTTTTTTCTTATTTAGGTTTTTGAGTTCTTAGTAGATTCTAGAAATTAGGTTTCTGTCAATAGCTGTCAGTAATTTTCTCCCATTCTGTGGGTAGGCTATTGGCTCTGCTTATGGTATGTTTGTCTGTGAAAAACTTTTTAGCTTCATGAGATCCCAATGTTTGAATGATTAAGTTCCTGGGGTTTTGTTAAGGAAACATTTTCCCATTCCTATATCATGGAAAATTCCTCCTATTTTTTCTTCCAGTAGTAGCAGAGTTTACAGTCTTATATTGAGGTCTTTGATCCATTTGGACTTTGTTTCTGTGCATGGTAAGATGTGTGGTCTAGTTTCATTTTTCTGCATATGGTTATCCAGTTTGTCCAGCACTATTTGTCGAAGATGCTGTCTTTTCTCCAGATGACATTATTAGGCCTTTTTCGAAGATCAAGTAATACTTGAGCTAAAGTCTGAATCCTCAATGCAGTTCCATTGGTCTATATTCCTGTTGTTATGCCAGTACAATCATGTTTTTTTTTGTTACTATGGCTTTGTAATATAGCTTTAGATCAAGTATGGTGATGCCTCCAGAGGTATTTCTTTTGTAGAAGATGTGTTTGGATATCCATTACATATGAATTTTGAGATCATTTTTACTATTTCTGAGAAGAATAATGATGAGAATTTTATCGGTATTGCATTAAATCTGTATATTGCTTTTGGTAGGATTGCAATGTTCACAATGTTAATTATGTCTATCCAGGAATATGGGAGGTCTTTCAATCTTCTCAAGTCCTCCTTAATTTCTTTCCTGAGCATTTTTATGTTTTCACTATATAAGTCTTTCACATCCTTGGTTAGTGTTATTCCATCATATGTTTGTTGTTATTGCTATTGAAAATGGGGCAATGCCACAGAAATCTTTCTTTGTATCTTTGTCCTTTACATATAGAAAGGCTACTGATTTTTGTGCATTGATTTTGTATCCTGCTACTTTGCTGAAGGAATTAATCACCTTTAAGAGTTTTGAGATGGAGGACTTTGGATCACTTGTGTTTAGAATCATCCTGTGTACAATTAGAGCTAACTTAACTTCTTCATTTCCAATTTGTATCACTTTTATTTCTTTCTCCTGTCTTATTGCTTGGGCTAGAACTTCTAGTGCTATGTTGAAGAGCAGAGGTTATAGTGGGCACACTTGTCTTGTTCCTGATCTCAATGGGAATTCAAGTCTTTCCCCATTAAGCATTATTTGGGCTTTAGGTACTTTATATATAGCATTTATTATGTTGAGGTATAAACCACCCCTGCCTATTCTCTCCAATGTTTTGATCATGAAGTAAGTTTGTATTTTGTTAAAGGGCTTTTCTGCATCTATTGAAATGATCATGTGGTTTTTGTGATTAGGCTTATTTATGTGGTGTATTACATTGACAGATTTTTGTATGTTGAACTAACCTGTTCTTGGGATAAAGCCTACTTGATCAAGGTGGGTAATGTTTCTGATGAGTTGTTGAACTATGAGTTTCCACCTTACCCCAGTAAGGATAGCAAGCATTAAAAAATCCAATGAAAACCAATGTTGGTGAGGATGTGGAAAAATAGGAACCCTTATTCACTGTTGGTGGGGATGTAAGCTTGTACAACTACTATGTAAAGCAATATGGAGACTCCTAAAAAGGTTGACTAGAGTTGCCAACAGACCCTGTTATTCCTATACTGGGAATTTACCCTAAAAGCTCCACACCTCAGTTCAGAGATATTTGCTCACATGTTTATAGCTGCTCAAATAACAATAGCTAAGAACTATAATCAACCCAGATGCCTATCATTGGACAAATGGATAACCAAGTTGTGGTATATCTACATGATGGAATCCTACTCAGCAGTTGGAAAAAAATGGCACAAGGAAATTTGTAGAATAATGATCAAACTTGGACAGATCATACTCAATGAACTCACCCAATCGCAGAACGACAATTGTCTCATAGTCTCACTCATTTGCAGCTCCTAACCTGGATCAGTCTGTGATGCTGACATACCTAATAGGCATCTCAAGAACCAGACAATAGGAAAGATAAGGCTTGAGGGGAAGGTAAGGATGGGAGGGGGAAACGCAAAACTGAATCCAAAGGGAACTGGTACCATAAAATCCTATATCCTGGAAGGCATACTAAAAGGTTGAACCCTCATGAGGACCTTAAAGGGAACACTTTAATTGAAGGGCCCTGGAGAAGGTGAGATAAAGCCTAAACTTAAATTTTCTTCTGTTCTTTTTCTTTTACTTTTTTTCCCTATGTTTCTTTTTTTTATATTTTCTTTCTCTTTCTTCTTTCTTTTCCCTTGGCACTGGCATGTAACTCTCAGTACCAGTATGTGGTTAATACCAACAGTGAGATAATGATCAGAGAGACCTATAAAATTTCCCAAAGGAAGACAGACTTCTGTCAGAATATTTGATTACCCATCAGAAGTCAATGGTAATACCCTATTGCTGCAGGCACCATATGCTATCAGTACAGAATATGGAGAGAGAGAGACCTGGCTGTAATCTGTAAGAAAGCCATTCCTTAGGTAGTTAGCCAGTCTAGTGATAGAAGGTTTTACATGAGCTACTGGAGGAAAGTGGTCAACATCTATCTGAACAACTCAATGTCTAAGCTACTCAAGAGCAAACAACTTGACATGGTGCTCACCCAAGTGCAATAGTGGCACACAGCCATGGTGGGTAACCAACTGCTCTTGTATTGGTTAACAAATTCACTCAGTGGAAAAGAACCCATATCTACAACTGGATAACAAGTCAGAATCATATCCAGATAATGAGTTTACTCTCCTGTATCAACCTCCAATCACTTTTGTATCCCTTTTATTTCTTTTATCCATTTTATCCCTTTTATTTCTAATGTGTAGGCTACAAGAAGGCCTACATCTATTAAATTCTCTCTCTAATCTAACAATGGTTATCCCATTTAACCTGTGTTGACCTCACTCTCTGTTAGGGAATCTGCTTCTCTTTTTAAGATGGAAGAAGGACTTGAGGAGAGAAACAGTCCATCTCACTTCACCGGGGCCCCAGCTGAAACTGTAGAGGAATTGGGGAAATGGGCAAGAGCACGGCTTTCTCTGTGACCCTGATATCACCACAAGGGTGAAGGAAATATACACTGAGGACACTCAACTCCTCCAAACCAGAGATCTAGAGACTCCTAATTGCCCATCACTGAAGTAGACCTGAAACGAACCCAACATGGCTCAGGGAATTTCATGGAAGAGAAATCAGAAAGATTGTTAGAGCCTACAAGTTGTGACATTGCACACAGAGACATTGCCTCTTCCCCATAACTGATAGCTACCACCACAATACATGACCCACAATCCCCATGGGGATAAACAGCATCCCCAACAAGGAGGCTCCTTTTGAAGGGAGGGGCAGGGATGAGGGTAAAGATGGTAACAACAAGTGTTGTTTACATACTGAGTATGTCTATAACTGATAAGTCGTCATCATCATCATCATCATCATCATCAACAACAACAAAAACTACAACTGGCAACAAATATACTTTATCAGTACTTATCAAAGAACTGACACTTAAATGATGAAATATGTGTGTGATTGATGAAATTTAATGGTTATGTCTACTTTTTTTTTTTTTTTTTTTTTTTTTTTTTTTTTTTTTTCGAGGTAGGGTCTCACTCTGGCCCAGGCTGACCTGGAATTACCTATGTAGTCTCAGGGTGGCCTTGAACTCACAGTGATCCTCCTACCTCTGCCTCCCGAGTGCTGGGATTAAAGGCGTGCACCACCACGCCTGGCTTATGTCTACTATTTTTAAGAATATTATTTATTTATTTATGTACTTATTTATTTACAATGAGAGAGAGAGAACGAGTGGTAGGGCCTCTTGCCATTGCAAACTCCAGATGCATGTGCCACTGTACATCTGACTTTACATTGGTATTGGGGAATCAAATTTGGGCAATAAGGCTTTGCAAGCAAGTTATTTTAACCATGGAGCAATCCTTCCAGCCCATGGCCACTGTTTAAAAATATGTGAAAAACAATTATCCTTATATAGCATATTATATATAGCTATCATTGGAAAACAAAATATTATACACAAGTCCTAATGGCTTAGCCATACATAGTGGAAGATGTCATCATTAAGACAGTTTGGTCATATAGGAACTTTTATAATCATTATAATTTTCCATACATAAAGAAATAGTGAAAAAAATTATTAAAAATAGCAAAATATAGAAACATCAATGTACAGATGCCAAAAAGTAAAAGATTTCCCATCCATGGGGACACTACACAATAGTTCAGCAAAATCAAGTAGTCCATTGTCACTAGTCCATTGTCACTAGCTTGGCACTGTTCCATATATATATATATATATGTATGTTTTTTCAAGGTAGGGTCTTGCTCTAGCCCAGGCTTACCTGGCACTCACTATGTCAGTCTCTCAGGCTGGCCTCAAACTTATAGTGATTCTCCTATCTCTTCCTCTCAAGTGCTGAGATTAAAGGCAATTTTTTATCAACCAAAAAATAATTGGAGAATACCCATGCACCTCAATATTTATATAAATCCTTATGTATAAAATTTACACAAATATCTGAATAGAAATTAAATAATTTTTTCAAATAAAAGAAGTAATACTGAATAAAAGACTTTATGAGCTCAATATAGGGAGCAGAAGAGTTTAGGAGGGAATTTGGAGAAGGAGTATGGGGGATATACAAAAACAATGCCAGCATGATCCAGTAACACAGAACCCTTCCTTCTGGATAACAAACGTATGGAATGGATGATCCCTCTATTCAATACAGGTGTTTACAGTTATGTAATGAATGGATGATCCCTCTGTTCAATGCACGTGTTGATCTTTACCTAAGGAAAAGATGATCCCTCTATTCAATGCATGTGTTTACAGTTACGTAAGGAATGGTTGATCCCTCTGATCATTGCAGGTGTTTACTGTTATCTTAGGAATGTATGATCCCTCTATTCAATGCAAGTATTTACAGTTACCTAATGAAACGATGATCCCTCTGTGCAATGCAGGTGTGTACCCTTACCTAAGGAGTGGGTGATTCCTCTGTGCATTGCTGGTGTTTACATTTACCTTAGGAATGGATGATAACTCTGTTTATTGCAGGTGTTTAGTATTACCTAAGGAATGGAAGATCCCTATGTTCAATAAAGGTGTTTTCCTTTACCTAAGGAATGGATGATCCCTCTGTTCAATGTGTGAAGAGGAGGTTCAGAATATTCTGACAGAAGGGCCCTGTAGAGGCTAGAGTGCTTAATCTTAAAGCTATGGGAACTGGCTATGAAATCCAAATGACATCAATGGTTTATACCCCGTAGTGAGATGTTGGTAAAGGTGATTTTTCAGGTACCCAAAATAATGCAGGCCATTGCCAATGCACTTTGTTACCTGCCAGAGCAAAAGAGTAAGACCCTATTGCAGAAGGTAATACAGGCTGTGGACACAGAACATCAAGAGATTATACTAGAACCTACAAGCAAGCTAACTCTGCTGGCTAGTCCTTATAGTGCTGGAAAGTTCTATGTGAGCTCCTGGAGGATCATGGCTATCAATAGTAGAACAGGTAGGGTTTCCTGCAAGCTATGAAATCAACCAGATGGACAAGATGTACACACCTGTGCAATAGTGACACACAGCTTATGTGGGTTATCCATGGCTATCTGATTGGATATGAGGTCTGCTCAGTAGGAAAGAGCTCATACCTGGTATTGTGAACCAAGTCAGAACCCCATAGATAGGAAGGGTGAAGATTCCAGAGAGAAGTTCCCACTGGCCCTTGGCCAATTAGAGTGGCTATATCCATCTAAAATCTACTGAATGAGTAGGCTTAGCCCTTTTATTCTATGATGCTTTCATTCTTGGTTAGTGTAGCAGACAGCTTCAGGTTCATGAGATGAAGTTCCAGACCAGGCACAGTTATGGAGGAAAGGATTTATTGAAGCTTACAGTTCCAGAGGATGTTCTATAATGGCAGAAGAAGCTGGCCTGCTCTTCATAGGACCAAACACAGAGAGCAAAGCCACAAGCCAAAAGTCACACAGCACAGCACAACTCCAGCTAGGCATACTTTGCATATCTTTAGATTGAAATCTTAACACACCACCACACCTTAGGAATGGACCCTAAGATCCACCAAGTGACTCTGCCTCCAGCCAGGTGGCTGCAGATGCAAACTATAAATGAATAAAACACTGAATATATTGGGGGCCATCTATTCAAACTACCATAGTTAGAGAATATGCTTTGTTTCTCAGAAAGGAGGGAAAACTGAGAAGAAGCAATATTCATCAATACAACAAGAAAACAGCCAACTGCCTAGCATGAGGTAACCTACCCCCAGGACCCATGAGATATTACAGAGGAAGTGATGATCTAAACATGAGTGTGGCTCTCACTGATAACCTAACAACCAGCTGCTAGAAGATGTTGATAGACACTAAGGATACTCAAGATACCACAGAGCAGCATGATGTGGACCTACAAAGATGGCTCAATAGTTAAAAGTGCTTGCTTTTAAAGCCTGAAGACATGGGTTCAGTTCCTCAGCCACTCATGTAAAGGGAAGGTGGGAATTCAATGGCAGTGGCAAGAGACTGTGGTGTGATGTGTGTGTGTGTGTGTGTGTGTGTGTGTGTGTGTGTGTGTGTAGAAGATGCTTGCCTACTGTGGCTTGAGCAGAATTTCAAGTGTCTCATTCCATTGCTCTTCCTCCCAGTCTTATTTTGATCTGAAGTCTGTTTACTGATTCCAGAACTTGAAGGGCTCTGGGGAATTAATGGGTTTCTGCTTCCCTCTTGGACTTGCTTTGTAGGTGTGCTTGGTCATGCCCAGCTATAGGATCTCAACTACTCTAACCATATAGGGAATCAGTGAGAAAACTTCCTGAGCAGAAAGAGTATGAAAATATATTGGAAGAAAGAAGTTAGCTATGGAGAGCAGAAAGATCCTACTCTCTAAACTGTTTGATAAGAGATTGGGATAACAGTTCTACTGGTCATTATTAGTTCTACTAATAGGTTAGACATTCAGATGGATAAGATTCTACTCTTTCACATTGTCATGGAGAATGCCAGGGTATGGTTGAACCACAGGTAAAAATAGAAAAAAACAAACAAACAAACTATTTTTTAAAATAGAAAATGCATGCTTCATTTCAGAACTTTTAAATTTTCTCTTCTACAATGAAGTTTTACTTGGTGTTTTGATTTTTTTCACTTAGTACTATCTCATAGAAATCCAGATTATATTTGAGTTTGTTCCATGAGAAGAAATTTTATGACCATGATCAATAGAATATTAAGAATTATGTTCTAATCAATAGGCATATTTTCCATTGAACAAAGATGCACAAATTATGGGACTCTGCTCTAGAACATTGTATCCATGGCCAACAATGCTAAATTGTGTACATGAATAATATGTTAACAGGGTAGATATGATAAATGTAATTGCAGGTATAATGGAAAATTAGAAAAAATGGTAGAGATGATGTGACATGTCATAAACAACCTTTCCTACCCCAAAGCAAACCATCCACACTTGCATCTACAATACCTTTGTGATCTTAAAGGCATTACTTCTGAGAACTTTCAAGAACTAGGAAAAATCTAAAAAAGCAACTAAATGACAGGAACTAACTGGACATACTATAAAACAGGCAAAAAATATAGTGTATTTTCTACAGGGACTTTAGTGTGGCATCAAATTGGGATGAGTGATTAAAGATTAGGGAAGGTTTTACCACCCCCACTTGAAATTACAAAAGCTATGTTGAATACAAAATTCTATCTTTCCGCCTGAGAAAGCATTAAAATCTGTAGTCATACCAATCAGAATGTATCAATTGCATCTGACCTAGGAAGTGAAGCCTAGTCAGGCCTGGATAGGGTTTGTGTACGAGAGAACATAGAGCACAATATAATTTTATTATACTTGTAGATACCTTCCCAGTGCTGGTACAAAAAAGCTGATCAGAAACAGCTGATTGGAGGAAAGGGTTTATTTTGGTTAACTGTCTCAAGGGGAAGCTCCATGATGACAGGAGCAGAGACTGGCAATCATTTCCTATGACAGCAGGTTGAAAATATCATCAGAAAATAAGCTGAGCCATGAATAGGAGGAGCTGGCTACAATACTCCTAAGCCTGTCCCCAGATAGAAACCACCAGGAGGAAATCTTCACCTCCCAAACTGACACCAGCAGAAGACCAATTATTAAAGACATGAGTTTATGGGGGACATCTGATTCAAACTACCACAATAATAAAGGCATTAACATACTTAGTTTCTGGGAAGGGTATTTTTTATATTCTTTTATTTTATTTATTATTTTTATTAAGTAGAAACTTTGTACAGGCACATCATATGTTGGTACCATCATTTCCCTCCTCTCTGTCCTCACTCCATTAAGGGTCTTGCTTAGTGGCATTACTGGTATTCACCATGGAGTGGTGGATTATGAGTTTTGAAAGCAGCAGTCACTGGGTGGGGCAAGGCCTCTGGATATTCCCTCTCACCCTGTAGCCCTTATAGTCTCTCCCCCCCCAAAGTACCCTGAGCCTTGTTGTGTGTACTTTTTTTATTAGTTATGTATATAGTGTATATACATCCATGATGGTACCATCTTTATCCTTCTCCCTGTCCTCCCCCCATGGGGATTGTGGGTCTTGCGTTATAGGGGGAGCCATGTGTTATGTGGGAGAGGCAATGACTCTGTGCATAATGACCCAACTCATGGCTCTAACAATCTTTCTGCCCCATCATCCATGAATTTCCTGAGCCATGCTGGATTCATTTTAGGTGTATTTCAGTGATAAAATTTTCTGAGTGTCTGTATCTCTGGATATCTGATTTGGTAGGAGTAAAGTGTTCTTTGTGTCTATCTCCTTTGCCCTTGTGCTGGTAACAGGTTCACTGAGAAAGCAGTACTCTTGCCCATTTCACCTATAACTCTATGACTTCAGCTGGTGCCCTGGTGAGGTGTGATGGGCTGATTCTTTCCTCAGGTTCTGCATCCATCTGAAAAAGAGAAGCAAAATCTCCAATGGAGAGTGAGGTCAGTGCAAAATACATGGATATCCATTATTATTTTAGAGAGAATTTAATAGGTTTAGGCCCTCTTGTATCCCACTATTGGTGGGAGCTTGATATTGGAAAGTGGACTTGTTATTGGATATGAATTCTGACTTGTTTCCCAGTTCTGGGTATGGGTTTCATTCTAATGATCAGATCCTTAGCCAAATCAAGAGCAGTCAGTAACCCACTGTGGCTGTGTGCTACTATTGCACTTGTGTGAGCATCATGTCAGGTTGTTTGCTGCTGAGTAGCTTACACCATGATTTGTTTAGACAGATGTTGGTCATTTTCCTCCAGTCACTTACGTAGCACCTTCTGGCACTAGACAGACTGTCTGGAGACTGACGCTCTTCCAGATTCCAGCCAGGTCTCTCCATGTTCTGTCCGAACAGCATATGGTGTCTTCAGCAGTAGATCCTTAACAATAACCTTTAGTGGGTCATCAAGTACTCTGACAGAAATATACCTTCTTTTGGAAAACCTTGTAAGTCTCACTGATCAATAGCTCATTGTGGATGTTAACCACACGCTGGTACTGGGAGTTATAGGCCAGTGCCAAAGGAAAAAAGGAAGAAAACTATATATGTAATATGAAAGAGAAAGACAGAAGAGAAAGAAGAGGGAGCAATGGAGAGAGAAACAGGAGAGGGTTGAGGTTAGTCTTCATCATACACTCTCCAGGCCCCTGTGATTCAGATGCTCTCTCTAAGCACCTGATGCAGGTTTGAATTTTTAGTATGTCTTTCAGGATATAGGATTTCATGGTACCATTTTCATTTGGGTCCTGTTTTTTGTCCCCCTTAACCCTTGCCCTGCCCCTCCCCACCATCCCTATTGTCCAGTCCTTGAGATGTTTATGTGTGTCAGCATCTCAGGAAAATACAAATTAGAAGCCAGAGATGAGTAAGGCCAAGCAATGCTTATCTTTCTGTGATTGGGTGAGTTCGCTGAGAATGATCTGTGCCAAGTTTGACCATTTTTCTTCAAATTGCTTTGTGTCATTTTTACTTACTGCTGTGTAGAATTCCACTGTGTAGATATCCCACTCTTAGTTATCCATTTATCTAATGATGGACATCTGGGTTGATTCCAGCTCTTAGCTATTATGAATTGAGCAGCTATAAACATGGTTGAGCAAATATCTCTGAACTGAGATATACCCTGATGCCCAGTAAATGCCCAGTAAGGGGATAACTGGGTCTGTTGTTACCTCTATGGTCATCCTTTTTTGGATTTTCCATGTTGCTTTCCATAGTGGATGTACCAGCTTACATTCCCACCAACAGTGAATAAGGATTATTTTTTCTCCAAACCCTTGCCAGCATTTGTTGTCATTAGGTTTGTTTGTTTGTTTATTTATTTATTTATTTATTTATTTATTTATTTATTTATTTTTGCTATCCTTACTGGCATAAGGTGGAATCTCATAGATGTTTTAATGTGCATTTCCCTGATGATTAGGGATGTTGAACATTTTCTTAAGTGTGTGTTTACCATTTGTATTTCTTCCTCTGAGAACTCCCTGTGCAGTTCTCTGCCCCATTTTGTGAGTGGGTTTTTGATTTTTTTATTTTTAGGTTTTTGAGTTATTTGTAGATTTTAGAAATTAGGTCTTTGTCCGATGTGTATCCATCAAATAGTTTCTTCCATTCAGTGGGTAATCTATTGGCTCTGCTTATTGTATGTTTGTCTGTGAAAAAGCTTTTCAGCTTCATGAGTTCCCAATGGTTGAGTGATTGTTTAATTTCTTGAGATACTTGGGTTTTGTTCAGGAAGTTTTTCCCACTCCCATATCATGGAAAGTTCCTCCTACTTTTTCTTCCAGTAGTAGCAGTGTTTCTGGTCTTGTATTGAGGTGTTTGATCCATTTGGACTTGATTTTTTTTTGCGTGGAACAATGTGGGGATCATGTTTCATTTTCCTGCATATGGTTATCCAGTTTATCCAGCACCATTTGTTGAAGATGCGGTCTTTTCTCCAGTCTGCATTGTTGGGACCTTTGTCAAATATCAAGTAGCTGTAGTTATTTGACCCAAAGTCCGGATCCACGATCTGTTCCACTGGTCTATCATCATGTTTTTATGCCAGTTCCATGTTGGTTTTATTACTATGGCTTTGTAGTACAGCTTAATATCAGGTATGGTGATGCCTCCAGAGGTATTTCTTTTGCTGAGGATATGCTTGAATATCTGTGGCCTTCTGCCATTCCATATGAATTTTGAGATAATGTTTTCTATCTCAGTAAAGAAAGATGTTGGAATTTTTTTGGTATTGCATTAAATCTGCATATTGCTTTTGGTAAGATTTCCATTTTCACAATGTTAATTCCAGGAGCATGAGGTCTTTCCATTTTTTCAAGTCCTCCTCAATTTTTTTTGAGTGTTTTTATGTTTTCATTGTAAAGGTCTTTCACCTCCTTGGTTAATGTTATTCCAAGGTCTTTTATATATTTATTTATTTATTGATGCTATTGAAAATGGGACAATGTGCTTATTTCTTTCTCTATATCTTTGTCTTTTGCATATAGAAAAGCAACTGAATTTTGTTCATTGACTTTGTATCCTGCTACTTTACTGAAGGAGTTAATCACTTTTAAGAGTTTTGAGATGGAGTTTCTCAAGTCACTTATGTATAAAATCATGTCATCTGCAAATAGGGATAACATAACTTCTTCCTTTCCAATTTGTATCCCTTTTATTTATTTTTCCTGTCTTATTGCTTGAGCTAGTACTTCTAGTACTACGTTGGTGTGTGTGCTTTAAGTCTACTTTAGTATTGAGCTCTCAGCAGCTTCTGGATTTCTGCCTTGTTGCATTTTGAGTATCCTCAGTATCTATCTCCATCACCTTGGCCCAGGTTGTCAGGATCTCATTGGAAGCATCACTTTTGTTTATCTTGCCAGTTCCTTTATGTGGTTTCATCTAGGCCTTAGCTGCTGTATGAGAAGTGGTTTATCTCCTGCCAGGGAGCCAACTGAGGAAGGGTATTTTAAGAGCATGAATTTATGGAAAGAATAAGGTATTTTCTGTTGAAATTTAACATTTATTTATTTATTTATTTATTTATTTATTTATTTATTTATTTACAACATCTTTAATTGTAGACAATATCCCATGGTACTTTCCTCCATCCCCCCACTTTCCCCTTTGAAAGTTCACTTCTATCATGAATGTTTATGCAAATTTTCCTTGACAAAAATGATTTTAGTAGAATTGACATGTTGTCATTCAAAATTCCAATGCTAAAAAATATCAAAGGTGTTGCTGTGGTGTCTCTTCTATCCATAGAGGTAGGTCCAATGTCTTGTTTCCAACTGATGGTCTTTAGCTAGCCAAAAGTAGACATGTAGAATTAATGAGAAGTGAATGCTTAGTGTACAAGCCAACAAGATTTTCTTTTGTTGGGGGAACAGAACCAAGTCTGTCAGGGATGTCTGAGAAAATGTACAGTTTTCTGTAGTAACTGTGTAAGATGGATTATATAAACCAACTTTATTTCCTAAAACCTTAGTATAAACTAGAAACTGTAGAAACAAGAGCCAGTGCCTGTTCTTGAATACATTAATATCTACATTGAAAAAATATAATGACAAATATTCACAGAGAGGTGAATAGATTAATATATAGATACTAAACTGCATTTAAGTCTGATATTTAAATGTTTCTGAATTTAAAAGAGGTGTCTATAGTCAAGAAGATAAATATACTTTTAGAGAAACAATAATTATGGAATGACAATGCCAATGGAAACTCTTAGCTCTACCTGCCTGGCACTAAGAACTATGCCAAAATTTATTCATTCATCATAATAATATTTAGAAATAGAAGATATTACTATGTCACTTCTCAGCTGAGGAAATTAGGCATGAAATGTCATATCTTTTCAAAAATTATAAAAATTCTACATGCAATTTTTACTTGAACATATGTAATAACTAGTATTTTTCTTAAAATTCCTAAAATAACATTGAAGATTTTTAAAATTCATAATTACATATGAGCATAACATATTATAAATATAGCTTTATGAGAGTCAAAAGCTGTTTTTAATTCTGAACAACTTACTGCATGTAATTCTGTTAGTACTAAAAAAGTTAAAATTTGTAAAGCACAGTCATTAATATCCTGAAAGATATGAGAAAGCATTACATTTGTAATGATGTCTGGGTACTAAACAAAGAAAAACAAATATAAGAAAAATATTTTTTTTTTTTTATAAAATGAAATGTAATTTTAGGCTCTTTCTTTTTTCTTTCTTTTCTTTTTTTTTTTTTTCTTTTTTGGGCTAAGCTAATTTGGAATTTACTTTGTAGCACAAGTTCATCTAAAATTCACAGGGATCCTCCTAACTCAGCCCCCAGAATGCTGACATTAAAGACATGTTACCACCTTGTTCAGAACAAAAGAGTACTTTATACCAATAATTGAAGGTAAATCACAAATTTTAACTACACATAATTTTAATTTTCTGGTAGCCAAAATTAAAAATAAATAAAAAGATAAAATTAAATTCATTATACCAATATATGCAAAATGTGTCATTTCAACCTGTAATTAATAAAAAATATATTTGAGGAAAAAGTACAGGAAATGTATATTCTTTCAAAAACTAATTACATGATAGTGGCCTTATAGACTTTAGAATTTAGAAGCTTTATAAAGACTAGAAGAAAAATGATTCTTAATATGTGTAAAACTAAAACTACTAGAACTAAAAGGGAAAATATATTTATAAATATTATTTCAACACTATGCTCTCAGTTAGTCATAGAAAAGTAGAGAAAAACATTATAGGGATAGGCATGAAGTTAATAAAATAGATATCCTAAATATCACTGAAGAACATATGAAAAAATAAATCAGAGAAACAATCCCATTCAAAACAGTTTCCAGGAGGGCTGGAGGCATGGCTTAGCGGTTAAGGAGCTTGCCTACAAAGCCAAAGGACCCTGGTTCAATTCCTCAGGACCCACGTAATCCAGCTGCACAAGGGGGAGCATGCATCTGGCGTCTGTTTGCAGTGGCTGGAGGCCCTGACGCACCCATTCTCTGTCTGTATCTCTCTCACTCTGCTTCTTTCCCTCTCTCAAATAACTAAAAATTAAAAAAAAAATTTAAAATAGTTTCCAAATATACCGTGGAATAAACCTAACCACAAAAGTGAAATACAGCTGGGCGTGGTGGCACACACTTTAATCCCAGCACTCAGGAGGCAGAGGTAGGAGGATCACCATGAGTTTGAGGCTGCCCTGAGACTACATAGTTAATTCCAGGTCAGCCTGGGCTGGAGTGAAACCCTACCTTGACCCCCACCCAAAAAAAAATGAAATACAATGAAAGTATAAAAATACTTATGAAAATAAAGAAGATACTAAAAGATGGTAAAACTTTCCAAATTCATGGATTGGTAGTATTTATATATTTAACTCAGTTACAATAACATTTTCTGAAAATTTCTTCAGAAAATAGAAAAAAAAAACCATTTATGCAAGTACAAAAAAATCATTTTAACCAAAGAAAATCTGAGGAAAAATAACTATGTTGGAGGTATTACCATAACTTAATCAAATTTAAACTACAAAATTATAGTAATAAAAAATATGTTGTTAACAGTAAAACTAACATGTAGATCATTGATACAGGTAAATGTCCATACAGGGAGGAAGATAAGGGTGCCAACACTATGAATGTAAAATCAGAATAATATAAATAAAAATAAATTATCAGAAAAAAATATGAATTAAATTGAGTGTTCCTAAAACTCATATGTTGAAATACTCATTCCAATGTGGCTGCACATTCTTTTATAGACGACAGCTTCAAGGAGGTGATTGTGGTGTAATGTGTTTGTACTGATACAGCTAGGGTTTGATAGGATTAATGTAGTTACTAAAAGAGGCACAGAGTTTACTGTCTTTTTACAAACATGTACTAGGTACAATCTGAGTAAGAATATGGTGGAAAGATGGCTGTCTCAGCAGCAGAAAGATATTACCAGACAGAATTTTCTGAAACATTTATCTTGGACTTCTAGCCTCAAGATTTTGAGAAGATAATTTCTGTTACTTAAGCTATAGACTATTTTCTGTTGCTGAACAAAATAGTTCATGTTGTTTCTTAGCTAATACTTAGAGAAATTTAGATCAACCTTATATAACCTCAAACTATAAGAGTGATATTTTTCTCATCGAATAATAAATTACCTTTAATATTCAATATCCCAAAGTAATTTTACATCAAACTCAAAATCTAGAGAATATTTTCATTTTTTTTTTTTTTTTTTTTTTTTTTTTTTTTTTTTCAAGGTAGGGTCTCACTCTAGCCCAGTAGCTCAGGCTAACCTGGAATTCATTATTTAGTCTCAGGGTGGCCTCGAACTCATGGCAATCCTCCTACCTCTGCTTTCCGAGTGCTGGGATTAAAAGCATACACTTCTGATATGACAGAATAAATCTTGATGAGAAGTAAAGTTTCTGATATCCCAGGCACTACAAATAATGCATTTATGTAATATTTCATATTATATAACTCCTACCACTGAAACTAAGTAGTACATATTCTACACTGAAAGTTTTTGCATTGCTAATTACATTGTGTCTCCAGAGTTTTCCACATAGTTTTCTTCTTCTTGCTACTCTTCATTGGCATTGTTCACTCTTCAGTTGTCTTGACAAACTTGGAACAGATCATTCTCAGTGATCTTCCCCAGTCACAGAAAGATAAGGATCACATGGTCTCACTCATCTGTGGCACATAATCTGTATTTGTACAAGATGCTTACATGCCTATTAAACATCTTGAGGACTGGACAATAGGGATGGTGGGGTGGGAGGACAGGAAAAGGGTGTGTGTGGGGGACAAAAAACTAGACACAAAAAAATGGTACCATAAAATCCTACATCCTAAAAGACATACTAAAAGGTTGAACCTGCATCAGGTTGCTTAGAGAGAATACTAGAATCACAGGGGCCTGGAGAGGGTATGATGAAAACTAACCTCAATGTTTTCCTTTTTCTCTCTCTCTCACTCCCTCTTCTTTCTCTTCTCCCATTCTCTTTCTTTTTCATATTACCTGTACTTTTCTTCCTTATTTTCCCTTGGCACTGACCTGTAACCTCCAGTACCAACAAGTGGTTTATATCCAAAATGAGCTGTTGATCAGAGAGACCTACAAGCTTTCCCAAAAGAAGACAGATTTCTGTCAGAGTTCTTGATGACCCACCAAAGGTTAATGGTAAAACCATACTGCCAAAGACACCATATGCTCTTGGGACAGAGCATGGAGAGACCTCGCTGGATCAGGAAGAGAGTCAGTCCCCAGACAGTTATCTTTGTCTAGTGCCAGAAAGTGCGACATGAGTGACTGGGGGAAAATTAACCAACACCTTCTAAGAAACTCATGGTCTAAGCTACTCAGCAGCAATCAACCTGACGTGATGCTCACACAAGTGCAATAGTGGCACACAGCCATGGTGGGTTAACAACTGCACTTGATTTGGCTAACAGATCCACTCAGTGGAATGGAACCCATACCTGGAATGGGGAAACAAGTCAGAATCTTATCCAGAAACAAGCCCACTCTCCAATATCAAGCTCCCACCAATAGTGGAATAGAAGAGGGCCTACACCTATTAATTCTCTCTAAAATAATAATGGTTATCCAGGTATGTTGCATGACCTCACTCTCCGTTGGAGAATCTGCTTCTCTTTTTCAGATGGACACAGAACCTGAGGGGACAATCAGCCAATCGCACCTCACCAGGACACCAGCTGAAGCCATAGCGTTATTCGGGAAATGAGCAACAGTGCTGCTTTCTTGGTGAAGTTGTTACCAGCACAAGGGTGAAGTAGATAGACACAAAGAACACTCAACTCCTACCAAATGAGATATCTAGAGACACAGAGACTCCCAAGACATCATCACTGAAATAAACCTAAAATGAATCCAACATAGCTCGTGGACATTTGTGGAAGAGGAGGCAGAAAGATTGTTAGAGCCATAAGTTGGGTCATTATGCACAGAGAAATTACCTCTCTTTCAACTGATGGCTACCCCCATAAGTCAAGATTCACATTACCCACTGGGGGAGGACAGGGAGAAGGCTAATGATGGTATCATCATGGCTGTATTCACACTATATACATAAATAATAAAAAAAGAAGAACATGGGTTTAATTTATCTTACAGTTCCAGAAGGTACAGTCCATTATGTGGGAAGTTATGGTAGACTGGAGTATGAAGCTGTAGTCAAGCCTTCAGCTCAGAAGGAGAGAGAAGAGCTAGACTATCAAACCTCAATGCCTACCCCCAATGACATACTTCTCCAACAAGGTCCCACCTTCTTAAAGCTCCACAGCCTTCCACAGAAGTGCCACTTTTCTGGTGATCAAATGTTCTAACACACGAACCTAAGTGTGTGTGAGAGGGGGATGGGTGGGATGCATTTTGCATTCAAATACCTGCAGCTTCTTTTGTCTTTATCCCATTATGTAGTTCTCTCTTCCCATTGCTCGGAGTACTCAACATGGGTTGCTTTCTCTCTTTTTCCCTTAAAGACATTGGTAATCCTTGGAGAAAATTATAGCAGGACTGTTAGTAACATTCAGTAGACAGGGTTCAACTATGCAGCTAAACATCCTCCATGTGCAGAACAACTACTCACATCATTAACACTTTAGTAACAACCTACAATAATAGCAAAATGGCTCTTTTCAATTTGTTCTATACCTTATCTATTTAATGTTAACAGACATGTTAAGCAAACATTTATTCATTGAGATAGCTCTCGTTTGCATTGAATTCTTTTAGCCCCAATCACAGATTCAGTTGATATTCAGAAATAAAACTTTCTGTAGATAAATATTGAAATTTTATGAATATATTTCCCAAAATGCTTATATCAGTATTTGCAAAGTCACAAATTTTCAATGCTTTTTTATATACAGGTATACTGCAGATTTCATTCTGCCAGGAAATATGTATGAACTTTTAACAGTTTTGATGAAAACCAAATTCATTAACATATTATTATTATTGGCTGATGATTTGAATGACTTAATTCCAAACAGTAGAATTGATTTTAAACATTTAAAGAGATGAACTGGAGAGATGACTTAGCAGTTAAGGTGCTTGTCGGAGAAGTCTAAGGACCCAGGTTTTATTCCCCAGTACCCATGTCAATGAGATGCACAAAGTGGCACATGAATCTGCAGTGGCTAGAGGTCCTGGCACACCCATTCATTCTCTCTCTCTCTCCTTGCCCCTCTCTGTCAAATAAATAAATAAATAAATAAATAAATAAATAAATAAATAATATAAAACAAACATTTAAAGAGTTTTAAAATATTTATTTTTATTATTATTATACACATCATGTGTTGGTATCCTCTTTTCCCTTGTCCCTGCCCCCATTCCATTGGGGATGTTCCTCAGTGGAGTTGCAGGTATTCCCTATGGGGTTGTAGTTTATGTGTTGTGGGAGCAGTAGTCAGTTACTTTTCCAACCCCTCTTCTGTAAAATTCTCTGAGCTCTGGTGGGTGAGTTTTAAGTTTACTTCTGGGATGAGCTCTTAGGAGCCTCTGGAACCTCTGCTTTGGTATGGGTTGAGTATCCTCAAGGTCTGTCTCCTACACCCTGGTACTGATTGTCAGGAACAGCATGGAAGCAGCACTCTTCCTCATCTCCCCAGCTGCTCTGTGGATTCAGCTGTGTCTTGGCTCAAGTGCAAGGGGTAGTCTATCTCCCCGGTCGTGCTACCTTCTGAGAAAGAACAGATTCTCCACTGGAGAGTGAAGTCAGCATCGCCTAAGTGGAATAAGCATTATTAAATTTAGGGAGAATTTGATTTATGTAACCTCTCTTTTAGCCAAAAACTAGTGACAGCTCGACACTGGAGAACATAATCTTTGTCTCCATAGGATTCTGATCTGGTCCCCCATTCCAGATATGGGTTCCTTTACACTAAGTGGATCTCTTAGCCAATCAGAAATACCCACTGATGTTGTGTGTCACTATTGCATTGGCATGTACATAGTGTCAAAGTGTTTGCTTACAAGTAGTTTAGACCTCTGGTTGCTCAGACCATTCATTGTTGGCCATTTTCCCCCAGTAGCTCATGTAGTGCTTTCCAACACTAAACATGTTTTCTTATGAATTCCAGCCAGGTCTGGCCATGCACTGTGTCAGCAGGTCATGGTGTCTTCTGCAATACAGTTTATGTAATGGATAGTTGGCTTACTTGTTTATATGTCTCATATACTGCTCATATTGTAGGGTATAGAATTATGTCTATCTTCAGTTTGAAACTAGTACTGAATGTTTTCATATTCCAGCTGAAGACCCTCTTATTTTATAAACCATGTTCTACCAGCATTTCAAATTAGCTATAGTTCCCAGAACTTCCTCTAAAGAACTTTTATTTTATTTTTTACTATTTTTGTACTTTATTAATTATTTCTTATTTATTTATTTTTAGCATTTATTGAAAACTTGCATAAATATAGTTAATAAACCATGATAATAATCCCCTCTTACCACCATCCCTTTTGACCCTTCCACATCCCCTCTCCTTGAAAGTGCTGAACAGGCACCTCTGTCATCCTCTAGGTACTAGCTAGGCTGAGCCTTCTGTAATTTGCATGCTGGGGGTTCAACACAGTGAAGAACTGAAACACCAAAGAATTTCTTGTCTTTTTTACTTGTTTAAGAATTTTCTTCTTAAAATGAAAGCTTTAGAAAAAACAAAGTGTGTCATGACAACTGTTTCAATTGTATTTTAAAGAGAGAGTGGATTCTTTCCTTATGAGAGTCCATTCATAAAAATTTACATGATGGAAAATGAGGAATAAACTACTGATTTTCTGCCTCATGAAACCCATGTACTGTTTAATGTAGCTATAAAATACATGACTGCTTTCCATAATACACATGGATGTGAAGCACAGCTACATGATCCCATACTTTATCCCCTAATATTTAGCCACCTTCTTGAGCAAGCCTTGGGAACTTGAGGCAGGAGGACTCTGCAGCATTGAAGCCTTCCTTTGTGCTCACCAGAACCTACTGTGGGAATGGAATGTGCATTATCCATGTCTGCTTACTGAGAGGAGCCAAGCTAGTTTATTTAAAATGATTTCTTCCCCTTCTTGCTTAATGCAAGTAAATATTGATTATTACAAATATAATTATATATGGAGATTGAGAGAGAGAGAGTATGAAGAGAGAGAGAGAGAGAGAGAGAGAGAGAGAGAGTCAAACTACATAGTTTCAA
The DNA here is from genome assembly GCA_036365145.1 of Orientallactaga sibirica. NCBI lineage: Eukaryota > Metazoa > Chordata > Mammalia > Rodentia > Dipodidae > Orientallactaga > Orientallactaga sibirica. The sequence continues at coordinate 22,716,539 of JAEOAD010000033.1, forward strand.
AAGAGATACTTGGAAAGTTTCCCTCCATAGGTATAATCAGATGGATTTAAGTGGAAGTGGCCCATTTTTTTTTTTTTTTTTAATTGTGAGGTTTGCTAACAATGCCTAGATACCACTTGATAGAATAGTTTCTGGATGTTGAGCCTGAGAACATGGAGATGAGACCACCACCTTCCAGGAAACCTGAATACCCCAGTCAGTTAAATGTCACTAACAACCCAATGTCAATTACTCTGAATGGTACTGGTACTTTAGCCTCAAACTCCAACAAGGCTGAATCTCCCATGCTTTTTCTCCCTCTACTTCCACTTTCCATTACAAGTGATTAGAAGTTGACCAGACCTTATACATCACATAAAAATGTGAGCCTGAATTTACAACTAATCCTGATTGATCTTGACTCTTTAAAAATTTCACCACTTTTTAGAGTTTTTTTTTTTTTTTTTTTCGCTGTAGGGTCTCACTTTAGCTCAGGCTGATCTGGAATTCACCATGTAGTCTCTGGGTGGCCTTGAACTCACTGCAATCCTCCTACCTCTACTTCCCAAGTGCTGGGATTAAAGGCGAGTGCCACCATGCCTTTTAACATTTTTTAACAGTTTTTATGGATAATTATTTTACCTATAATTGGTATAGCCTTATTTTTAAAGAATGCAAATGTTTTGAAGTTTTATTTTTAATATTACTTCACTCATATACTACTATAACATACTTCACAACTTCATAGAAAATCTATTAACTCTGTCTCAAGTATAAAAACCATTTCTTCTAAGTTAAAAAAGACTACATTTCCTATGACCAAATTCCATTTTTTGCTCTGTCTCATATATATATATATATATATATATATATATATATATATATATATATATATTCTTATTTAAAAATATTTATGTGTGTGTATATGTTTGTGTGTGTGTGTGTGTGTGTGTGTGTGTGCAAGAGAGAGAGACAGAGAGAGAGAGAGAGAGAAGAAAGAGGGAAAGGAGAGAAAGCCACTGGAAAAAAGAACTCCAGGCACATGTGCCAATTTGTGCATCTGGTGTTACATGAGAACTGAGAAATCAAACCAGGGCTGGCAAGTTTTGCAAACAAGTGCGTTTAGGCATGGAGCAAATTCTTTAGCCCCTCTTCTGATATTCTTTTTCCTCATCAGTAGCTTCAGATCAAAACTGTCAAATCACATTGATTTATTAATATAGCAAAATAAATGCAAACAACATTCATTTTTACATAGAGTAGAAAGCCTTAAGGTTATGTTTAAGAAGTCAAATGATCTGTAATATGTCCTGTGGTCTTCTTTTTCAATAAGCTCCTTTAAAAAAACATACCAAAAAATCCAGTCTTTGTTTTCTTTTAAAAATTAACTCAAAAAGTAGAAGAGCAGTTTGCATGTAGCAATTATACGTAGAGGATGGAAAGTAGATAACAAAATAATTGAATATTGGTAAAACTTAAAATTCTCACATAGTCACTATCTCCACCCTTTGTTCCCGGTGAGCTTCAAAGTTTATGGAACTTACAATATTCTTTTCTACTTGAATATAGATCTTTAAAGAAGAAAGAAAGGGTAAGAGAGGGTATCCATATCACAGAATCCAAGAAGGATACATCACAGTTTAATGGTACCTTACACTCCAAATTCACTGATCTAAAGCTGGTATCACAGTAAAATGCTGCACAGAGATTCTGGAAAGTCGAAGACGTTGACAACCCAGGCAATAGTTACCAATTGGGAGCAGTGTTTTCAGAAAGTGGAATGAAGCTGTTATGCAGAGTTAGAGGCAAGGGATGACAGTGAAGGGAAACAGACTTGAGTTGGTTTTATCAATGAATGTTGCTAGGCTTCCTGGAATGTTCTTGAACTCCTAGGCTCAAGTGATCCTCTCACCACAGCCCTCAGGTAGCTGAGGCCTCAGGGACCCACCTCTGTAACTGGCTTTTCAATTTAGTATGGTCAGTGTTCTTGAATCAAGCTTAATATTGTTAATAGTGATAGGCACTCAAAAAATTCTTAAGGAAGGAATGAAATAAAATAAAGAAAAGAGAATGGAAAGTAAGATCAAAGAAAGAAAATATTTATGTATTTGTTTATGTTACTGTTGTAACTAAAGATAATTTTTATTAAGGAAAACAAAATGTAAAATATTTAATGAAATGTGTTAAGAAGCCATGAATATTAAGTAAAGGCTGGCAATTTGGATATTTCATACCTGCAAAATTTACAAGTGTTCTTTTTCTAACAGGAATAGATTTGCAAATACTTAACATAAGCAGGCTTATTCCCAAATCTAAGAACAATAATATTTATAATTAATATAAATATTTTATGTTTTATTTCTTTCATTGTGATATAACATTTTTCAATAAATTATCACACTATAAAACAAATACATATACATACTGAGAATAATAAATACTCTAAAATATAAACATGACTATAGACTATATATTAAAAATACATTTTATTTCTGAAATCCCATGTGTTGTTTCAAGAAAATAAATGAATACAGGGTGGAGGGATGGCTTAGCAGTTAAACATTTGCCTGCAAAGCCACCCAGGATCCACATTAGCCAGATTAGCACAAGGTGGCACATGTGTCTGGAGTTCATTTTCAATGGCTGGAGGCCCTGGCTCTCCCATTCTCTCTTTCTCTCTCTCTCTCTCTCTCTCTCTCTCTCTCTTTTCCCTTTCTCTCTGTCAAATAAATAAATAAATAAATAAATAAATAAATAAATGTAAAATAAAAAAAGAAATGAATACTTTTTCGTGTATATAATTTATTATTTTAGATTGTTTGGCTCAGCTTTAGTAAATATATTTCCTTTCTTGGAAATTTTTTTTTATCTGAATAAAATGTTTTTAATATGTGAGAATTATATACATATCTAGGTTTCCACTTTAACCTGGTGATAATTTTGCTTGAATGTTATTTTTAAAATGTTATTGACTGTGCTAGATAAGGTTTGTACTATGTAGCCCAGGCTAGCCTCAAACTTGAATCCTCTTGCTTCAGCTTCCCAAGCGCTTGCATTACAGTTGCATCCTACAATATCCACATATTCTTTGTTTTTAATCAATTAATAGTTTATAAAAAATGGACAGACTACAGTTTCTTCCTCTTTATCATCTCCTCATTTCCTGAAGTATGAATATCTAATGTTGGTATGGTATATGTGGAATATTCATTTTTAACAACAATTGCAAATAAATTATACAAATTAATTGCAGAGGTTTTTGAATAGTTATTCACAACTCTTTTCTGAAATCATCAAAAGTTTCACAAGCTCACTTTTATGGAAGAATATGTTTACTTTTGTGGAAGCCCACCAATTGCTTCCATGGTGGCAATTCCATTTTGCATCCTCTTGGCAAGAAGTTCCTGTTTTCCCACATTCTCACCAGCATTTGCCTACAAATGTCATTTTCTGTCTTCTTTTCCCCTATCACTTTTTGTTCCATATGTTACATCTCTGAGACACTAAATATTTGACATGCAGTCTCTGTTTTCTGTATGTCATCTTAGCAATGACTTTTAAATTAAAAAGATGACCAACTTTAAATTGAAGTCTGTCCTTGAGGATATTTGTAGAAAATAATTGACATGTATTTATCAGTTTGATAACTAAAGGACTGCAAAGTCAGTGTAAAGAAATCAGTTTTCATATTTAAATAACAAATAAATGCATGATATATTATTGGCTATGAATAAAAGTACTGGCATTGATGGAAAAATAAAGGGATAATCATGTTCAATTAGTCATCAATGCTCAGGTTAAGACTTTCAAAGGAGTAACACAAAAACTGATTATTAGCTTAATGTTAAATTGCTGTTCAGAAAGGCACATACTGTAGGCCAAGCATGGCATAAGTCACTGCAATAAAGAAAATAAAAGAGGCTAAAAGTTAACTTTTCTAGAAAGTTCTGGTGAATTTTGTAATTTTCCAAGTAAGTCTTTTCCTTGAGTTTTTTTTTTTTTAATATAATATTAGTTCAGACTGTCATCCCAAGCCTCATAGGAATTCCCTTTATTGAGGCATTTCCCCTCTCAAACTGCATTTTTCAGTGTGCATTTATTACCTAGCAACCAAACCATAAAAGTGATGTTAGATTTTAGATTGATAGGGTTCTTTGGTAGCTGTGGTATAAAATATTTTTTATGACGAACCCCACAGAAATTTCCTCCATAACAAGAAAGGATTTAAGAATTATTGTACTGGCTTGTTCACTCCAGTAAAATACATTTTAGCTTTCAGGGATTCCTGATTGATATTCTCTGAAATACTGATAATACTACACTAGTAAATGATGCCCTACAGACTGAAATCATCCTCTCGTCTGTAGAACCCTAGGCCAATGTGCAATAAACCTTCCTTCCTGTGACAGACTGAATACACTCCACATGGCATCAAATGTTAACAGTATTTTTAAAAATATTTTTTTATTTTTATTTATTTATTTAACAGAGAAAGAGGGAGGGAGAGAGACACAGAGAGAGATTGAGAATGGGTGTGCCAAGGCCTCCAGCCACTGCAAATGAACTCCAGATGCGTGCACCCCCTTGTGCATCTGGCGTGGTCCCTGGGGAATCAAACCTGGGTCCTTTGGCTTTGCAGGCAAGCACTTTAACTGCTATGCCATTTCTCCAGCCCTTAACAGTATTTTGAACATGTTAGAAGCCTGACCAAAGAAGCTGTATTCTTGCCCTGCCCTATGCTTTCCACAAGATTTCTTTGAGTATCTGCCTAATTCTTGGAAAACCTTTTTCTTGTTTCTAAGAATGAAATGCATGGGGAAATCTGTTAAAACCTGGAAGTTAACATTGCCCTTGAGAAAGAATACACTCAGCAGTCAAGTCCTTGGTATCAGAGCCAAACTGTTATAGTTTCCTCTTGAATCTGCACCCTAGTTGTGTGACTGGCAGGTTTAACTCTTTGATTTCCTCATTGTACAAATGAGGAAAATGATACTAGCTATTTTGTGGGGTTGCCTTGAGATTAATCTGAGAAAATTCATATACAACACATATAGTAAATATTCAACACTGTCATTATGAGATTCATTTATCCCTATGGAGGATCAGACAGCTTTATGGATATGCGAACGAATAGTAACCTTGGAAATTACTGCATATTGACTTTCTGTACTTTTATAAAAGTGTTTCTTTGAGCTGTCTGGGATCTTTAAACCCTCATATCTACTTTTCATTTTCATTAGGTGACTTTATTCATAACGAATTCAAATAATTGAAGCTTTTTAAAAAGTAATTCTTCAAATGCCTTTTTGTACATTTAAAAATGATGGACATGGGACATGGCTCAGTGGGTAAATTGTTTTGTTTATAAGCATGAGGACTTTAGTTAAATCTCCATAATCCATGTAACATATGGGTGTTTCAGTGTGGACTTGTAATCCTACTACTGGGAATCGGGTGGCAAATGATTGCTAAGGCTTGCTGTCTATTTAGTTGTGTCTAACTGGTGACCCCCACATCCACGGAGAAACCCTGTCTCAAAAGGTCAGGCAGAATGCCATTGAGGAAGACATCTGCTGGTGATCCTTGGCCTCTAAATCCAGGTACACATGTATATGTGAAGGAGCATAGTCACACACACACACACACACACACACACACACACACACACACACACACACACACGGGGAACATGCACACAAACATTTATGCTAAAAACAAATTTCTCTTAATTGTTGTGTTGCTATAATGCTGTTTCCTATCGGCATTCAAAAAGATCTCTTCCTTTGTATCCAAGTTCACTACCTCATTGTTTGCTAGATTAACACCTTCCTCCAAGTTCATCAAGACTCTATTTTTCTGTTATCAACTATATAACCTGTAATTATCTCCTAGCTAATTCATTTTATCTAGAGACTATATCTGGCATTATAGGGAAAATAGTATTTTAAAATCTGTGCAGGTTTATTGATATAATTTCTCACTCTCACAAATGCCTTAGTTGAGAAAATTCAGAGGACCATCTAGTATCTCCATTGTCTTTTGCCTCCTAAACAGTCAAATGTGAAGGTGTGTTATTTCCTTAACAATAATACTGAACCTCACTCATGAGTCTTGCTTTTACTTTTATCAATCATTTTAACATCTTGTCTTCCTGTAAGCACTATCTGGTCTGATACTCATTTTTATTTCCTCCCTTCTTTGTACTGTCTTTAGTTTTTCAGCCCCTTGCCCCTTTGTGCCGGGGAAACTCCATTCCACTTCTCTATTTCCAAGTAACTGATTGAACCTTAGGCAATTTTAACTCCTTGCTTGTGTCTTTACCTTCTGTTCAAATCCATGCCAGGTGTTCAGTTTTCTAAATGCAAAAGAATAACAGACTACCTGTTCTCCAAAGTCTTCACTTTTACTTTGTTGCCAAAATTATTTCTATAAAGATCATCTCATACTAATTAAACATTTCCTAATGTTTTTTTCTAAAATTCAAAGCCCTTAATATTATAAGAAAAATGATTTTCAGTAACTTCTATGTACTATTGCTTGCAGTAGGATCCTATTGACTCTTTGTACTTGAACATATCTTGGTATTTAAAAAATACACTAATGAAAAATATTTTAGTGAAGTACTAGATAGAAGAGATTTACAAAAACAATTGTGATTTTATTATGATTTTAGACTAAGCTATGATTGAAATAGGGCAGGATAAAGCATTAAATATCAAATAATGCCTAATCTAATGGATTGAAAAATGGAGTGTAAGTGTTAACAAGTTGTAGAGCCAACAGGGGTCTTTTGAGTTGAAAAATGTGGGGAACACACTGACCATTCACACACTGATGATTCAGATCAGCATGTTAGGAGAAACCTAGCTAGAATGGTCATGATATTTCTACAATATTTGATAAAGTGAGTACTCTCATTTTCTCAGTTGAATATGAAGATAACATGTTTGGATTCAGGGTATGGCTCAGTGGACATAATTTACGCACACTTACAAGTTCTTTGAATTCATCCCTAGCACCTAAAACAATCTCTCTCTCTCTCTTTCTCTGTCTCTCTCCCTGTGTGTGTGTGTGTGTGTGTGTGTGTGTGTGTATTTCTCTCTGTGATTTACAATTTTTTTTCTTATTCTATTACTACATGTTATTCTTCATTAATCATTGATTCTCAACTTCTTTCCCCCTATTATAACTTTAGACAACCTCTTGACATCCCATAGTTTAAACAGAATCTCCCAAATTGGAAATTACATCACTGACTTCTTTTTGATGAAAAAGAATAATAGAACAAATGCTATCTCCTTAGATGCACTTGGATATCCAAACTTCTCAGAATTAACAGATATAAAACACAAATATGGATTGCATTGTAACTATCAAAACAATAAAAGAAAAGCCTTCTTCATATGGTCTTATAATGCAATAAACATTTCCATCTTTATCCATGTGTTCTTTGTATAAAGACATGTATAGCTTTATACCTTATACTGATGAAAATATCTTCCAAGAGCTACTTCCAAATGTAAATCTAATACCAAATATTGTTATTTAGTATGGGAGGAGGTTCTATACAGCCCCAGCTGCAGCTATAGTTATAGTTTACATTCTGCATAAAGGACAGCTTCCTAATATATCTACCTTCAAAATAAAAACAATACAAAATACAGTTCCCACTATACTGTATGTAACAATCATTTTGTCTATAACCCCTTCTTTCTCTTAAACTTTACAGAGTATCCTGTGTATAGCATCTCAAAAAATTTTTGCCTGTTTTATTTTTATTAGATATGGACATATTTACTATGTAAACAACATATGTTGGTATGATCCTTTCCCTCCTCCCTGCCCCTTTTCTGAAGAAGACTTCTTTGTTGGGGATGCAGGTCAATCCCATGGGGACTGTGAGTAATGCATTATGGGGAGGAATGGCAATGACTGTGCAAAATGTCCCAACTTGTGGCTCTAACAATCTTTCTGCCTTCTCTTCTGCAAAATTCCCTTAGCTATGCTGGGGGCATTTTAAGTCTACTTCAGTGATGGGCACATAGGAGTCTGTGGATTTCTGGTTGGCTAGGTGTTGTGTGTCCTCAGTGTCTATCTCCTTCACCCTTGTGCTGATATAAAATTCACTAAGAAAGCAGCACTTTTGCTCATTTCCCCAACCCCTCTGTCGTTTCAGCTGGGTGGGAATAGAGTGCAGTGGATCATTTATCTCCTCAGGTCCAGCACCAGCCTGGAATAGAGAAGTAGATTCTCCAAAGATGAGTGAAGTCAGCACTAGTTAAGTGGGATGGCCACTTAAAGGGTGTAGACCCTCTTGTAGCTCGAGGTCAGTGGGAGCTTGACAATGGAAAGCAGAATCATTATTTAGATATGATTTTTTCCCAGTTCTAGATATTGTCCTTTCCACTGAGTGATCTGTTAGCCAATCCAAAAGCAGCTGGTTATCCAGCATGGCTGTATGGCATTATTGCACTTGTGTGAGCATCACGTCAGGTTCTTTGCTTTTGAGTCACTTAGACTTGGAGTTGCTTGGACAGATTTTGGCCACTTTGCCCTGTTAGCTCATGTATAACATTCCAGGACTAGATGTGCTAATTGTCTGGGGACTGGCTCTCCTCTGGATTCCAGCCAGGTCTCTCCATGGTCCATGCCAACAGCCTATGGTGTCTTCAGCAGTACAATCTTGTCATTAACATCTGTAGGCAATCAAGTGCTCTGAAAGAAGTCTGTCTTGTTTATTTTGGGAGATCTAGTAGGTCTCTCTGATCAACAGCTCATAGTGGTACAGGGAGTTATAGGCCAGTGCCAAGGTAAAAGAAAAAGACAGAGAAGAAAGAGAAACAAGAGAATTTTGACGTTAGGTTTTGTTTCGCCCTCTCTAGGGCCTATCGATTCAGGTGCTCTCCCTAAAGTCCTCTTGATTTGGTTAATAGATCCACTAAGTGGAATGGAACTCATTGCTGGAACTGGGAAATAAGTCAAAACCGTGTACAAAAATAAGCTCAGTCTCCAAGATCAAGACACCACCAAATGCAGGTGAGAAGAGGGCCTATGCATATAAAATTCCCTCTAAAATATCTATGTCCAGCCCATATATCTAGTACTAACTTCTCTCTCCATTGGAGAATTTGCTTATCTTTTTCAGATGGACAAGGAGAAGGGAAAATCAGCCAATCACACCTCACCAGGGCCCCAGCTGAAACCATAGATTAATGCAGGGGAAGGGCAAGAATATAGCGTTCTTGGTGATCACAACACTAGAAAAAGGCTGAAGGAGATAAACACAGAGAACATCCAACTCCTACTAAGCCAGATATCCAGAGACACAGAGGCTCCCAAAACCTCATCACTGAAGTAGAACTAAAATGACCCCAACATGGCTCATGGAAATTTGCAGAAGAGGGGGTGAAAAGAATGTTAGAGCCACAAGTTGGGGTGTAATGCACAGAAACTTGGCCTATCCCCCATAATTCTTGACTACCCCCACAATGCATGACCCACCTTCCCCATTGATAAGGGTCCCTTTGGAAGAGGGAGGACAGGGAGAAGGATAATGGAGTCACCATCATGAATGCAAAATTAGAATAATATAAATAAAAATAAATTAAAAAAATAAAGTCCTCTTAAGGGTTCCACCTATTATTTTGATTTGTAGGATATAGGATTCTATGGTACCAGTTCAATTTTGTTTTATATTCCCCACACACACACTTCCCCTTCTTCCAAGCCTTACCCTGCCTAATGTCCAAACCTCCAGATGCTTTGCAGGTAGTACAGTACCTCAGGCTGATTCAGGTTAGAAAGTGCAGATGAGTGAGACCTTGTGACAGTTGTCTTCCTATGATTGTTTGAGTTCACATAGAATGATATGTTCCAAGTTAGACCATTTGTCTACAAATTTCAGTGTGTCATTTTTTCTTACTGCTGAGTAGAATTCCATCATGAAGATATACCACATCTTCGTTATCCATTCATCCAATGATGGGCACCTGGGTTGATTCCAGTTTTTAGCTATTATGAATTGAGAAGCTATAAACATGGTTGAGCAAATATCTCTGAACTGAGATGTGGAGATTTTAGGGTAAATGCCCATTAAGAGAATAACAGGGTAGGTTGGTAACTCTATAATCATTCTTTTCAGGAGTCTCTATATTGATTTCCATAGTGGTTGTACTAGCTTACATTCCCACCAACAGTGAATGAGTGTTCCTATTTCTCCATGTCCCTGCCAACATTTGTTTTCATTTGATATCTTAATGTTTTCTCTCCTACCTTGGGTAAGGTGGAATCTCATAGTTGTTTTAATTTGCATTTCCCTAATGGTTAGGGATGTTGAACATTTTCTTTAAGTGTGTGTTAGATATTTGTAATTCTTCCTCTGAAAACTCCCTATTTACTTCTCTGCCCCACTTTTGGTGTGGGTTGGTTGATTTGTTTTTATGGTTTATTTTTGAGTTTTTTTGTAGATTCTAGATATTAGGCTTCTGTCAGTGGAATAGCTGGCAAAGATTTTCTCCCATTAAGTGGATAATTTATTGGTTCTGCTTATGGTATGCCTGTGCAAAAGCTATTTAGCTTCATGAGATCCCATTAGTTGAGTGCTTGTTTAATTTCCTGAGCTACTATGGTTTTGTTCAGGAAGACTTTTCCCAGCTCTATATTGTGGAGAGTGTCTCCTATTTTTTCTTCCAGTACTTAGAATTTCAGGTCTTATATTGAGGTCTTTAATACACTTGGGTGAGGTTTTTGTTATGGTGAAATGGGTGGTTCTAATTTCATTTTTCTACATATGGTCATCCAATTTTTCCAACACCATTTGTTGAAGATGCTGTCTTTTCTCTAATGTACATTTTTGGTACCTTTATCAAAAATCAAGCAGCTATAGTTACTTGACCTAAGGTCTGGGCTTCAATTCTGTTCCATTGGTCGAGGTTTCTATTTTTAATCCAGTACCAATGCTGTTTTTCTCACTATGGCTTTGTAATATAGCTTTAGATCAGGTATGGTGATACCACCAGAGTTTTTTTTTTTTTTTTTTTTTTTAATCCCCTGAGGATATGTTTTGATATGTGAGGCCTTATGTCATTCCATCTGAATTTTGAGATCATTTTTTTCAATCTCTGTGAAGAATGATGCTGGTATTTTAATTGGTATTGTGTTCAATCTATATATTGCTTTTGGTAGAATTGCCATTTTTACAATATTAATTCTACCTATCCAGGAGCAAGTGAGGACTTTCTGTCTTCTCAAGCTCTTTATTTCTTTATTGAGTGTTTTTATGTTTTCATTATATAGTGTTTCACATCCTTGGTAGTGTTATTACAACATATTTATTTATTTATTGCTATTGAAAATGGGACAATCTCACTGATTCCTTTCTCTGTATATTTGTCCTTTGCATATAGAAAAGCTACTGGTTACTGATTTTTTTTCTTTCTTTCTTTCTTTTTTTTTTTTTTTTTGCATTGGCTTTGTATCCTGCCACTGTGCTGAAGGAATTTATCACCTTTAGAAGTTTTGAAATGGAGACTTTCAGGTCACTTATATTTAGTATCATGTCATCTGCAAATAGGGCTAACTTGACTTCTTCCTTTACAATTTGAATCCCTTTTATTTCTTTCTCCTGTCTTATTGCTTGGGCTAGTACTTCTAGTACTATGTTGAAGAGCAGTGGTGAGAGTGGGCACCCCTATCTCGGTCCTGATCTCAGTGGGGACTCCTTGAGGTTTTTCCCCATTAAGTATTATTTGGGCTTTACATGCTTTATATATAGCCTTTATTGTGTTGAGTTATAAACTCTCCATGCCCACTCTTTCCTGTGCTTGGATCATGAAGTGGTGTTGTCTTTTGTTAAAAGCCTTCTTTGCATCAATTGAAATGATCATGTGGTTCTTATGGTTCAGTTTATTTATGTGGTGCATTATGTTGACTGATTTCCATATGTTAAACCATCCCTACATCCCAGGAATGAAACCTACTTTATCAAGGTCGATAATGCTTTCGATGTGTTTTTGAATTTGGTTTGCAAGGATTTTGTTCAAGATCTTTGCATCTAAGTTCATTGTGGATATATCCCTCTGATTTTTGTTCCTTGTTGAGTCTCTGTCTGGTTTAAGCATTAGGGTGATGCTAGCTTCATAAAAGGATTTGGGGAGGATTCACTGGTCTCTGATTATGCATAACAGTTTTGAATTCATTCTTACATTTGATCAAGTCTTCATTAAGCTGAATCAATTTGTTTTTGAGATCTTCCATTTCTTGACTCATCTTCAATTCATACGTATCCCTTTTGAGGGTTCTAATGTTTTCTTCAATCGAGTTAAGCCTACTGTCAAAAACTGAATGCTCTAAGAGTCAATTCTGTTCAATTTCATTGATATGATTTTTTTTTTTTTTTTTTTTTTTTTTTTTTTTTGATCATTGGTTGCTGTGTTTTCATTTTGGGAAAAATTTCTGATTTTTTCTCTATGATTTCATTGGAGGCTTCCATTGTAGGGCAAGACATCCTTGTTGGAGATCTTTCAGTTTTCTGACTTTTGTTGGCTTTTTGTGATGTTGTCTACTCATTTTAGGGAGACTATTTTATTGAGGAGGAAGTGAGTTTTCGCCCTTTGGCCCATGCACCCTCTGACTGAGGTGAACAGGGTTGTTGGTACTCAGTGGCCAGTCAGGATACCAGAGCAAAAGGCCTGATTCCACAGCCCACACAGGGACCATACCTCCCCAAGCAAGGCACAATGAGACCTACTGGGACCAAGGAACTGGGAGGAGTCAGGAAACAGTGATATGGCCTACTCAATCCATTCCACACCACGGACCCCACTTGTACACCATCCTGCACAGGGAACCCAGACCATGGAACTGGGAGGATCCAGGAAGCAGGGATCTGCCCCTCTCGCTCCACACTGCACCCACCTGCACACTCTACTCCCATCACCATCTTTTTGTGGAAGATTTTTATGTTTTATACATTAAGATTGTATTGAAAGAGACACAAAACTATGACAAATAGTTTTGAATTTCATAACTGAACCATCAGTGCTTTTAAGAGGATAGTATTCCATGGAGGAGGTAATGTGGAATAGGACAATGACCTGTAAAAGTTGACTTGTTCAACTTACTTTTTTCAGTCCAATACAAACTCTCCAAATATTTACCTGATCCCCAAAGATGTCATGTGATAATGTGAAATAGGCTTTTCAGTTCTCTAAGTTGATACCATTATCATTATTATTGTTATTAATTACTACAAATTTCTTACATATTTACATATCATAATCCTTTCTTGTTTCCCATGCCAGTATAACCTTGACCAAAGAAAATTGAGAACATGTTTTCCTGGGATGCTGTTTTCTTAGATTCTTTCTCTCCCTGGGCTTCAACAACATATGCCCATCCAAAATAAACCTGCACTGCAGCACAGGTTTTAGTAGTTATAAAAGCTCCCAAACAAGGAAAATTCCTTTCTTTTATTATTTATGTACATACTCAGTATGTAAAGAGCACATGTCAGTACCATCCCTCATCCCTGCTCCCCCTCCAAAAGGACCCTCATCATTGAGGATGCCAGTTATCTCCATGGGGATTATAGGTCGTGCACTTTGAGGGCAGCCATCAATTACAGGGAAGAGGCAATGCCTCTGTGCATAATGTCCAAACTTGTGCCATTAACAATCTTTCTACCTCCTATTCTTTGAAATTCTCTGAGCCATGCTGAGTTTGTTTTAAGTCTACTTCAGTAATGAGCTCTTAGGAGACTCTAGACCTCTGTTTGGTAGGTGTTAAGTGTCCTCAGTATGTATCTCCTTCACCCTTGTGCCGATATCAGGTTCACCAAGAAAGCAGCACTCTTGCTCATTTCCCTAATTCCTCTACTGCTGGAGCCATCTAGAGTACAATGGGTCATTTTTCTCCTCATGTCTTTTTTTGCTCTGAAAAAAGAGAAGCAGATTCTCCAAAGGAGAGTGAAGTTAGCACAGGTTAAATGGCATAACTGTTGTTAGTTTAGAGAGAATTTAATGGATGTAGCCCCTCCTGTAGTCCAAGATTTGTGGGAGCTTGATATTGGAGAGCACACTCATTATCTGGATGTGATTCTGAGTATTCACTCATGTATTCTCTGTAGGTTTGGCTTTGTATTCATATAATCAGAGAGTTGACTTTTTTCATGGAAAGTTTTTCTTCCACCATATATTATGAGGGGCAATTTTGTTGAGCAGAGTATCTTGGGTTAGAAGTCATAGCTTTTCAGTTTGAAGTGTTCCATTCCAGACCCTTCTGGCTTTCAGGGTTTCTACTGAGAAATCTGATGTAATTCTGATGGGATTGCCTTTGTATGTTGTGAATTTCTACCCTCTAGCTGCTTTTAATGCTCTCTCTTTGTTTTCATTGTTAAAAGGTTTATCTATGATGTGTCTTGGAGAGTTTCTTTTTTTGGTCCTGTCCGTTTGGTGTGGGCTTGTTGTATTTGTATGAACCTCTCTTTTGTGAGCTTAGGAAAATTTTCTTCAAAAACTTTGTTGAGTATGTTCTCTATGCCTCTCATTATAATTTAAGCTACCATCTTAACAATTAAACGTTATCTACCCACACCTTCAACTCCAAATTTCTATGCATTTCTTCCATGATACTTTGGACTAAAAGAATGATAGTAAAACACAGTGAAGTCTGTTGCACATGATAGTTGACTATAAAATTAATATCTTTCAAATTTGTAAAACAGATCAATATGTCAGAGCAGATATGTAACCTGTTTTTGTATTATTCTGCATTATCCCTGACAATAGAAATAATACATAAATATTTTTGAAAAAAACTATCTTTTTCTTGTGCATAGGAAATTCATAGGCCTTCTTGCTCATAGTTCATGCTATGACTGGCTACAAAATTGACAATATTGATAGTATGGGAGGTAATGTTACTGCACTGACCAAAGACACTGGAAACACACTGAGTCTGTAGTTTGATGGAATCAAGAAATAGCACAGATGGGAAAGTGTTTGGCTGTAGCATTTTATGAGAGGCACTGCCAAATTCAGCTGACTTTGTATAGATTGCTGCAACAAACTCTGGCATTTCTCATAGCTCCTAAGATTACATTGTGATAATCTTACTATATGATATGTATCAAATTTCAGTGTGATAACCACTTTGTGGAGGTTAAGGAAAGAGAAAGATGGACTACCTTCTTGTAAGGAATGATTCATTCTCATTTCAGTTAAAATGAGAGTATGTTTATTATATAGTTTTATAATTACTGCCATAATCATTATTAGATATATAATGATATATGCATATTCATATGTTCATATCTGTATATAGATATACTCAATATGAGAGAGAACACTTGAACACATATATATGGCCTACTCAACTATTATTCATATATATATATATGAATATATATATATGAATATATATATATGAATATATATATATATTTGATTCATTCATTGCTTTTAAATTATGTGTGTCTCAATAAGACCTATGGTATAAAGCCTGTCATATGACTATCATTTTGTTGGGAGAAGTTCAGTTTAAGTTGTGGGATATGGAGGGAGAAGCAATTCCTTCTTTCTTCATTTTGTTCAAATTTTTCTCTTCAAAGATTTGGATAATGCAAATCCATCATAGATAATTTCCAAAATTATTAATTATTATTTATTCCAATGTTAATCATACCTGGAAATACTGTCAGAGACCCATCCAGAAAGTGCTGAATAAGAGCATCTACAGCTCACTCAAGTTGTCACACAGAATTAATACTCATGGAAAGTATGGCAGAGACAAGGTTCTATGACAAAAAGTAAGCAGAACTCATATACATCACTTTCCTTCCTGATCTGTGAGAACAATCTCCCCCATGGGATGCTCTGTATTCCCTCCTTTCCACTAGATTTATGCTGTAACATGCTGACACGTGAGGTCATATGACGTAGATAGCAAAGCCTCTGTGTGAAAAGAACTGGAGTCTCCAAACCTGTTCTTGGAAAACAGAAAATATAAATCATACTTAATGGTTACTGGTCTATTTTTATCATATAAGCAAGAAATGAGCCATGGATACCATGATGTTATTTGCTGAGTTGCTTAGTATTACTCGTGATCTGTGCTTACTTCTTACTCTTCTATATGGAACACTCTCAAAGTCCAAAATATTTACAGTACAGAAGTAAAATTGACAATGGGAAAACACAGGCTAAACCTCACTGTTTATAACAGAATATGAAGGAAAACATAAGGACCGGATGTGAGTACTAAGCAAAGCAATAATGAAAGCAAATTGAAGTTTTCTCATTTTTAGAATAAAATCTATGTGGCAATTGATTACTGAACTATCATCATAAACATCTAACAAGTTCTCATTTTGAGTGAATATACTTAAGCATTTGTTATTCTGTTATTGTAACTAGTCACCAGAACTTATAAAGGTAACACCAAATCTAACATCTGTTCTTTTGTTCATCTTTTAGACATTTTTATTGTGGTAGACATTTTTGTAAGGCTGGAGAATTGAGAAGAAAATCAGGAAGAGAACTGGCAATGAAAGGGGATAGAAAGAGGACTCCAAGAAACACCTTTTTTTTAATTCTTTTTTTATTTTTTAAATATATATTTTTATTTATATTATTCTGATTTTACATTCATAGTATTGGTTCCATTGTCCTCCTCCCTTTCCTCCCACTTAAACCCAGTACATCCACAGTGCTTGGTATTCACCTGCAGATTCACACAATGCTAGATTCTCTCATATGTCTGCAATAGTTCTTCAAGAGTGAGCAATTGAAATACAGGTTTTTTTTTTTCACATCCTATATTCCATGGTAACAGGAGTTACAGTGATGTCAATGACCAAGAAATTCATTAGGAATGTGTCTTCAAAGGTGCTTCAATCCTCTGATGTGTTAAAACCCAGACTCCATTCAGTGGGTTGACTTTATTCTTCTATTCTAACATATATACATAATAGACTTTAAGTCAATGTTATCATTGCATTATACAAAGGGGAGTATTTAGGCTAGTGAAATGAGACTCTCTCATAAGTCACCTTCCCAATATACAGCTATGTAGACAGACTCACTGAGAATAAATAACAAATCAAAAATGGCATGTTATTCTAAAAGGGATGTTAATGATTTGTGCTGCTAGTCATTTTCCTTCTTCTATCTCACTGATATAAATGTTATAAAACTGGGTTCTCAGGGTCAGAAGTGAATAATTGGAGTAAAGTCTTACATAGTGGTAATGTTTATTTTTTCTCATATTATTCTACTTCTATTATTTTATTGCCATTTGTGTTTTCAAATGTGCCTGATGAGCCAATAAGGTAATATTTGAAGATGTACATTGACATTGAAAAAGAGGGCTCCAGGTCTTGTCCAGGAGGTAAATCTTAAATATTTAGTGATGAAATATTGTGCAATGTCTGACTATAATAAAGATCATTGAACTATATATTTAACAGTGCATACTTTATGGTAAGTGAATCATACTTCAATAAAGTTCATATTTAAAAATTAATGATGGAGATTTACAATCTTCTTAGTCATTTTATGCTATGAATACTACCCAAGACATACACACAGCAAAGAAAGTACCATGCTCGCAGTGGTGCTGCTTACAGGTGGGCATTGCATGGGCTAGGATGCTAATCTAAATTATGCAATTCCACTGCACACTGTATGTGAAAAACACCACAATATTCAGAGGCAGCATAACTTCAGAAAATTTGAAAGAGTATTTGACTACATTACAGATATTTGATAATCTAGAATGCTTATTTGTTAAGGGGCTATTAAAATATACGGACATGCATAGTAAAGTTTGTATTTTGATAAAAAGTCGAACTCAGTGGGAAAGCAAGCATAAAATTTATTCAGTACCAGTACTTATTGCTCACAAAAGAAAAAAAAATATTAAAAATGTCAGCATATAATATTACAACAAGATAAATGCTTGAATACAATGTACTTTCATAAAAACTAGTCTCTCAACCAACATATGTTTAGGTAATACACTAAAAAACTAACAGCCTTTTCACACAGTTTAATTATTAAATATATTTCACCAATAAAATATCTATCAAATATTTTTAATATGAGGGATAAATATAATATTCATTATATAATTAATAAATAAAATAATATAATTAATATAGTACTGTGGGAATGATACATAAGAATAAAATTTGGAAAAGAACTGTGAGAATGCTTCTTTTTTGGCTCTTACAAAGTACTTTTATGGGAATATTGGTGTGGGACACTTTCTCTGCTAAGTTCCTGTCCTGTAACTTGCCCTAGATTTACTCATAGAACCACTTAATATGGCCAGTTTTCTCTGCCTCAGTTTACCTTTGGCCTTAACAGCAAAGATGGCCAATATTGACTAGCAATGTTAAGATATGCTGAGTAACCTTAACCTATGCTTTTTGCCCTACTTTCTTAGTGACTGGTTGCACTCCTGATCCAGAACAATGTGTGCATGTATGAGGAGTGCTGACCCTATGCACTGAAAACAATACATGTTAAAAGTAATGAATTGCCACAAAACTGTTGAAAATAACAGGTGGGCTGTTTGATCGTATTTGTGAACAGTGTGTGTATGTTCCAAGTTAATAGAGTCCAATAGGTCAACCCTCTCTATTCCTGTTTTATTATTATTATTAATTAGAAAGTTTGTCTGGACACATCATATGTTGTTTCCATCATCTCCCTCCTCCCTGACCCCTTAGTGGGATTGATGATATTTACCATGGAGTTGAGAGTTCTGAGTTGTGAGAGCAGCATTCAGTCATAGTGTGTGGGTTGGGGGAGGGCAATGTCTCTAGATATTCCCTCCCACCCCATGGCTCTTACATTCTTTCCTCCCTCTTTTCCTCAAAATTCCCTGAGACTTAGTGTGTGTGCTTTAACTTTAAGTCTACTTTCGTGTTGAGCTCTCAAGAATTGAGGCATTCCTGCTTTGGTGCATTTTGTGTATCCTCAGTGTTTATCTCCATTATCCTGGCCCAGGTTATTAGGCTCCCCTCAAATTTCTGTTTTTTAACAAATGTTTGGAAATTATTTAGATTCAAAAGGTCTTTGCCCCTTACTCCCATGTTGTCTGCCATTTTTGCCCATGTAATACTAATTCGGGCATAACTGATTTTTTTGCTATTAAGTACAAGCGCCAATGAGTGTCTGCAGAAGCTGAAGCCATAGTACATAACAGCAGCAGAGTCAGCAACAGAGTGGATTCATACTTGGTTTAAATGACTCCAAGGATAAGTTTTCCTTCTTCCAGGATCTGCTCTAAAATTCAGCTAGCCCACTCATGGGTAAACAAATCTAAGTCAGTTTCTATAATTCCAGGGCAGTATAGCAATTGGGCAAATATTACTAATTTTGGTATAGTTGCCTTTCAAACTTATGAAGAATAAGTATTCGTACCAATAAATTTTTGATATCTTTACTGCTCCTTCTCTGTGTATCCTAAATCTCAAGTATATTGTCTTTAATTAACTTTTGGATAACTACCTTTCTACTTTTATAAGTATGATTTATTTTCAGATTTAACATATGCCATGGTTTAAATGTATGCAAAATTTAGGTGATAGTATTAAGGAGTTGGGACCTTTGTGGAAGAAATTGCATTAAAAGGGTTCTAAGCTTATGAATGAGATCAATATCCTTGTACAGGGAGTAAAAGACTTTGAAATGATGCCTGGATCCCCTGTATTCACTTTCTATCATATGAGAACATCAGATTTAGTCTTTTGGATAATGTATCAGTAAGGAGGCATCTTGGGAGGAGAGAGAAGTTCCTCAGACAAAAGCTCTGCCAGCACTTCAGATTACAAATGATAATAAATTAATATGTTACTTATGTTATTTATAAATTACTGTTTTGTTATATCAGCAGAAATACACAAGAAAAACATAGTAATCAGATTGTATAGCCATTATCTTTGCGTGATCCCCATTTTACTTACATAATTTTCTTCAGGTCCATCCATATAAATACAAATACTTGTACAAATAGTAGGAGTTTCTTCTTTTGGGAGATGATTAATGTCCAGTTATGATTATTTGTTTATTCATCTTTCTTTCATATGACGCTTCCACATCTCACTATTGTGCATGAATAACAATGTCAGAGTAGAGATATCATCTTGACACAGAGATCTAGTTTTTCTTAGATAATTACTTAGAAGCATAATTTTTGGATCATTCTGAAATGCTATTTTAAAAAAATATGTTTTTATTTTATATTTATGTGCAAGCAGAAAGAGAGAGAGAAAAGAGGGCCAGACAGAAAAATGGGTACATCAGGGCCTGCTGCAAATAAACTTCAGATGCATGCACAACTTTGTTCATCTGGCTTTACTTGGGTACTGAGGAATCAAACACAGGTCATTAGGCTTTGCAAGCATTTACCTTAACTGCTGAGCCATCTCTCCAGCCATGTGGAAGGATCTTATTCTAGCTCAGGCTGAACTGGAACTTATTCTATATTTCTAAGCTGGTTTCAAAGTCATAGAAATCTTCCTACCTCTGTCTCCTGAATTCTGGAATTGAAACTGTGTACCAACAAGCCCAGCTTATATTTTATTTTGAGGATCATACATACTATTACCACAATGACTATGTAAGTTCACATCATCTCCATTCAGGTGTGAAGGTAAGTTTCTGTCTATCCACATCCTCACTCATATGTTAGTTTACAAACTTTGTTAAAAGCCATCCTTCAGCCACAAAGTGATACATTGTACTTTTGGTTTACATTTTTTTGTTTTATATTTTTGTCATGATTAGTGATGTTAGGAATTTGTTACAGATTTCTGGTTAAGATGGCATCCACCTAACATCACCTCACCTCACCCCTTAAAGTTCAAGGTGCTTTTTAGGGGGTTGTTTATTCTAGTAGGCTCCCAGTGGGAGGGTGTGGAGGAGCAAAATAGAAAATCCACTAATTCCCAAGCTCTAGGGTAGCCTACTAGTTTCCCAATTCCCTCAAGAAGCCATCTTAGCCACCTGTCCCAGCAAGAAGTCCCTCCTGTACTAACTGAGGGACAAGCGGACCCAAACTAGCAGGCTAGGACCTCCACTCCAGGCTTTCTCACCATCACACAGAGCTCCACTGGTGCGATGGTGGCTCTGTTCTGCCCCAGCCTTTCTAAGCCCTGTGCTTGACCACAGGGCAGGTCCCACTCCCCAGTCCTGACCCTGAGCAGGGACACAGGCCAACAGGCCAGTGTCCCTGCCCCAGCCTTTCTGAGCTCAGTGCCAGTCCCACTCCCTGGTCCCATCCCTGAACAGGGACACAGGCCAGCAGGCCACCCTAGTCCTGCCCCTGAACAGGGACCCAGGCGAACAGGCCAGTGTCCCTGCCATAGCCTTTCTGAACCCTGCACACACAATTGCTGGTACTTGCCACGGACACCTCTGTGAATAGGGACCCAGGCCAGCAGGCCAGTGTCCCAGCCCTAGCGTTTCTGAGCCCCGAGGGTGACCACCAGTCCCACTCCCTGGTCCCACCACCAAACAGGGACCCAGGCCAGCAGGCCAGTGTCACCCACCCCTTGCACCGGTCCCACTTCTCGGTCCTACCCCTGGGCAGGGATCTAGGCCAGCAGGCCAGTGTCCCGATGCTAGCCTTTCTGAGCCCCTTGCACACTCACAGCTGACCCCTCCCACCCCCACACAGGGACCTAGACCAGAAGGCCAGTGTCACCCACCCTAGCCTCGTTGACCTCCACCTGCTTGAATGCTATCCCACTTGCCTATTCCCCCTCCAATCCCTGGACAGGGATGCAGGCCCACTCTCCAGCCTCTCTGAACTCCTCATGCTGCCCCTCCACCCCAAGCAAGCAAGGCTAGCATCCAACACCATAATTTCAATTTTTTTTTTGTGAACAGAACATGAGGGAAATGTGGGATACCCTTAAGCATCCCAACATTCGAATCATGGGAATGCCAGAAAGGGAAGAAATGCAGACCAAAGGCATGGAAAACCTACTAAACAAATTTATTAAATAAAACTTTCCCACTCTCTTAAAAGAAAGTCCCATCAAACTGGGCATGGTGACACATGCCTTTAATCCCAACACTTGGGAGGCAGAGGTAGGAGGATTGCCAAGCGTTCGAGGCAGCTTTGAGACTACATAGTGCATTCCAGCTCAGCCTGAGCTAGAGTGAGACCCTAACTCAAAAAAAAAAAAAAAAAAAAAAAAAAAAAAAAAAAAAGAAAAAGAAAAGAAAAGAACAGAAAAGAAAAGAAAGAAAAGAAAAGACCATCAAGACAAAAGAAGCTAGCAGAACTCTAAACAGACTGGACCAATGGAGAAATTCTCCATATTATCATTAAGACTCTAAACATCAATCACAAAGAGAAAGTCCTAAAAGCAGCTGGGGAGAAACAACACATTATCTATAAAGGAAACCCCATCAGAATTACTTCAGACTTCTCAATGGAAACCCTAAAAGTCAGAAGAGCCTGGAATGAAACACTCCAAACTCTAAGAACTTATGACTCCAACGCAAACTACTCTACCCAGCAAAAGTTTCCCTCATAATAGATGGTGAAAGAAAAACTTTCCATGATAAAACTCAGCTTTACAACTATGTGAACACAAACCCAAACCTACAGAGAGTACTTCATGGAATTCCACACACACAATAATCAAATAACCAACCGCAAGTGCCTGTGAGGAGTAGAACAATAACCAAAGTGTGAGAAGGCACAAAAACTACAAAGACCAAGAAAACACCAAACCACATAAACCACCACAATATGGAAGGTATTAAATCAAACCTCACAGTTATTACACTAAATATTAATGGCCTTAATTCACCCATCAGGAGACATAAGCTAACAGGGTGGATCAGAAAATGAGATCCCTCAATCTGCTGTCTTCAAGAAACCCACCTCACCACTAAAGACAGACACCTCAGGGTGAAAGGGTAGAAAATGATATTCCAAGCAATAGGAATAAGAAATAAGCAGGTGTAACTATTTATATTGGGTAAAATAGATTTCAAACCAAAAGTAATAAAAAAAGACAAACAAGGCCACTTCTTACTCATCAAGAGCACAATCCAACAAGAGGATATCACAATCATCAATCTTTATGCACCACAGGTGCACCACAATTCATAAAACAAAATCTACTTTACAACAAAACAGAAATAACCAACACCATCATAGTTGGGGACTTCAATACTCCACTATTGGCAATAGATAGATCATCCAAACAGAAAATTAACAGGGAAGTAAGAGAGTAAGATAAGTTGGATCGTTATGCACAGAGACATTACCTCTCTCCCATAACCGATTGCTACCACCATAAGGGAAAATCCACATTACCCATGGTTGGAGGACAGGGTGAAAGCTAATGATGGTACTATCATGGCAGTACACACTATATACATAACTAATACAAAATTAATTTGTTACAGCCAGGCATGGTGGCAAATTACTTTAATCCTAGCAGTTGGGTGACAGAGGTAGGAATATCACCATGATTTTGAGGCCAGCATGAGACTACATTGTGAATTCCATGTCAGCCTGGGCTAGAGTGAGAACCTACCTCAAAAAACAAAACAACAAAAAAGAATGTGTAACATATTTTTGCTTAGCCATTATTTTCATAATGTCTTTAGTTTCACTTAGCATTCCTTCAAAGCTCAACTTTCCTCTATGTCTGCCCATGACCCAACCTTTCATTCCCAGTATTCCACACCTTTACTACACTTATACTATTCCTCTCTTCTGCCTTCCCTATGCATCCTGTCCTCTACTGTCTCCTCAACTTACATACAAATTTAGAAATCCAAAGTTAGAATGGACCTATGAAAAAGAGCCATTCTCTTTCTGAGCCTTCATGATCTCAGTATAATATTTTCTAGATTCATCCATTTTCAAGGAATTTTAATTACTTTATCTTTGTAGTTGAATAAAACTCTATTGTGTATATTGACCATATTTTCATCATCTATTTTATGTATATCAAGAATGTTTCCCTTTCCTACCTAATGTGAGTAGAATAGCAAAAATTTGATATGCAAATATCTCTACAAAATATCAAATATGTAGTGTATATATCCAAGAGTGGTATAACTGCATCATATGGTGGTTCTATTTTTAGGTTTTTGATAAACCTACACACTTATTTCCACAAAAGCTTAAGTAGATTACACTGTATAAGAGTTTTTGTTTGCCCTTTTCCTCGTTAACATTTGTGGTTATTTAACTTTTTGATCATAACCATTCTGATTTAGGTGAGATGGAATCTAAAAACAAAATTTAATTTATATTTCCTAATGATAGTCCTGAATTGATGGTATAGTGGTGAGTAGAGCTGCCTTTTTGCTAATGGTTAAAGATGTCAAACACTTTAGACACAAGAAGCTAGCAGAACTCTAAACAGACTGGACCAATGGAGAAATTCTCCATATTATCATTAAGACTCTAAACATCAATCACAAAGAGAAAGTCCTAAAAGCAGCTGGGGAGAAACAACACATTATCTATAAAGGAAACCCCATCAGAATTACTTCAGACTTCTCAATGGAAACCCTAAAAGTCAGAAGAGCCTGGAATGAAACACTCCAAACTCTAAGAACTTATGACTCCAACGCAAACTACTCTACCCAGCAAAAGTTTCCCTCATAATAGATGGTGAAAGAAAAACTTTCCATGATAAAACTCAGCTTTACAACTATGTGAACACAAACCCAAACCTACAGAGAGTACTTCATGGAATTCCACACACACAATAATCAAATAACCAACCGCAAGTGCCCGCGAGAAGTAGATCACAATAACCAAAGTGCAAGAAGGCACAAAAACTACAAAGACCAAGAAAACACCAAACCACGTAAACCACCACAATATGGCAGGTATTAAATCAAACCTCACAGTTATTACACTAAATATTAATGGCCTTAATTCACCCATCAGGGGACATAAGCTAACAGGGTGGATCAGAAAATGAGATCCCTCAATCTGCTGTCTTCAAGAAACCCACCTCACTACTAAAGACAGACACCTCAGGATGAAAGGGTAGAAAATGATATTCCAAGCAACAGGAATAAGAAATAAGCAGGGGTAACTATTTATATTGGGTAAAATAGATTTCAAACCAAAAGTAATAAAAAAAGACAAACAAGGCCACTTCTTACTCATCAAGAGCACAATCCAACAAGAGGATATCACAATCATCAATCTTTATGCACCAAACACAGGTGCACCACAATTCATAAAACAAAATCTACTTTACAACAAAACAGAAATAACCAACACCATCATAGTTGGGGATTTCAATACTCCACTATTGGCAATAGATAGATCATCCAAACAGAAAATTAACAGGGAAGTAAGAGAGTAAGATAAGTTGGATCATTATGCACAGAGACATTACCTCTCTCCCATAACCAATTGCTACCACCATAAGGGAAAATCCACATTACCCATGGTTGGAGGACAGGGTGAAGGCTAATGATGGTACTATCATGGCTGAACACACTATATACATAACTAATACAAAATTAATTTGTTACAGCCAGGCATGGTGGCAAATTACTTTAATCCTAGCAGTTGGGTGACAGAGGTAGGAATATCACCATGATTTTGAGGCTAGCATGAGACTACATTGTGAATTCCATGTCTTCCTGGGCTAGAGTGAGAACCTACCTCAAAAAACAAAACAACAAAAAAGAATGTGTAACATATTTTTGCTTAGCCATTATTTTCATAATGTCTTTAGTTTCAGTTAGCATTCCTTCAAAGCTCAACTTTCCTCTATGCCTGCCCATGACCCAACCTTTCATTCCCAGTATTCCACACCTTTACTACACATATACTATTCCTCTCTTCTGCCTTCCCTATGCATCCTGTCCTCTACTGTCTCCTCAAATTACATACAAATTTAGAAATCCAAAGTTAGAATGGACCTATGGAAAAGAGCCATTCTCTTTCTGAGCCTTCATGATCTCAGTATAATATTTTCTAGATTCATCCATTTTCAAGGAATTTTAATTACTTTATCTTTGTAGTTGAATAAAACTCTATTGTGTATATTGACCATATTTTCATCATCTATTTTATGTATATCAAGAATGATTCCCTTTCCTACCTAATGTGAGTAGAATAGCAAAAATTTGATATGCAAATATCTCTACAGAATATCAAATATGTAGTGTATATATCCAAGAGTGGTATAACTGCATCATATGGTGGTTCTATTTTTAGGTTTTTGATAAACCTACACACTTATTTCCACAAAAGCTTAAGTAGATTACACTGTATAAGAGTTTTTGTTTGCCCTTTTCCTCGTTAACATTTGTGGTTATTTAACTTTTTTATCATAACCATTCTGATTTAGGTGAGATGGAATCTAAAAACAAAATTTAATTTATATTTCCCTAATGATAGTCCTGAATTGATGGTATAGTGGTGAGTAGAGCTGCCTTTTTTGCTAATGGTTAAAGATGTCAAACACTTTTAAAAATATGTACTGGCTGGGCGTGGTGATGCACGCCTTTAATCCCAGCACTTGGGAGGCAGAGGTAGGAGGATCGCCGTGAGTTCAAGGCCACCCTGAGACTACATAGTTAATTCCAGGTCAGCCTGGGCCAGAGTGAGACCCTAAAAAAAAAAAAAAAAAAAAAAAGTACTGGCCATTTGTATTTCTTCTTCTGGTAACTCCGTTTAATACCATAGTCCATTGTTTTGATTGGGTTGCTTGTTTTTTTGTTTTTTTTTGTTTTTGGTTTATTTTTTTGAGTTATTCGTATATTCTGGGTGTTAATCCTTTATCAGGTGCACATCTAATGAAGATTTTCTCACTTTCTACAGGTTGCTTACTGACTCAGTGATGGTTTCTTTAGCTGAACAAAAGATTTCTAGTTTAATAGTTTCTGTTTGTTCCATACATGAAGTATCCTGTCCTACATATGTCATGGAGTATTTTTTCTACTTATTACTCTAGCTGTTTCAGAGTTTCAGAATTTGCACTGATGTCCTTGACCTAATTGGGGTTGTTTATGTGTACTATGACATATACATTCTAGTTTAATTTTTCTACATGCACCATCTCATAAAAAGGTTGTCTTTCTACCATTTTGTCATTTTTGGTTTATGTGATTATCGTTACACACAGTTGCACCTGAATTCTCTATTCTTTTTTTTTAAACTATTCTAAATATTATTTATTTATTTATTTATTTATTTGTTTATTTATTTTGGAAAGAGAGAGAAAGAATGAGTGTGCCAGGACCTCTAACCACTGTAAACAAACTGCAGATACCATGAGCCACCATGTGAATCTGGCTTATGTAGGTACTTGGGAATCAAACCTGGGTCCTTGGGCTTCACAGGCAGCACCTTAACCACTAAGCCATCTTTCCAGCCCCTGGATTCTCTATTCTATATAATTTATCTGTATATCTGTTATTTTTTCTAGTGCCTTAGTGTTTTTATTATTATGGTTCAGCCATAGGAGTCTTGCAGTCCAGGGCACTGCAACTGTACTGCACCAAAGCACATAAGGTGTGATTGTTTATGTTGCAGCTTAGGACTTGGTTCCAAATAATGAGTATAAACAGAAGTATAGAAAATCTAGGGTCTTACAATTCTTGCATAATAATAGTAATACTATACAAATACTACTTCATGATTGACTACAGTTAGTCATTGCCAAGTCTAGGGACATGTCAATAGAGTTATCAAAACTCTTGAACACATGAACTTATGGGGGACATCTTATTCACACTACTACAAACTATTAAAATCATATATCTAATTATGATTCCAATTCATTTTTATTTTTTCTCCTGATTTTTTCTAGGTTTTGACATTAGTTTTGTTAAAATGTACATTGAAAGGCAAAAATGATGTATCTTATAAGAATATGTGTGATGTGAATATTGACATTAATCCGGTTTGTAAGTGGACTATTTTCATTCCTGAAATATTTTTCCATTTAATTGTTGACTTTCTCTTCCCTCTGAACTTCATTTTGTGGACTGCATATAATATCAGTTAAACCAATTGCAAATGCTATACTGCACTAAACTGTAGTCCTTTTGGTACAGTTGTTACTAATGAGGAATGTGAAACCTTCTATAATGTAATGATGATATTGTCGCCATTTGTCTCAAACTTATGATTTTCACAAGTGTATATTACCTTCTCCTCATGTCTTAGAAAAAAACAGATGGCCCTGAGATGGGACAAATACTCTTCCCTTAATTGGATAAATTTATATTCCTGCCCCTGCCTCACTTCAGGAAGAGTAAGCTTTCTTGAAAACAGTACATTGAAAGTATTTCACAATGGTCACTCCTTCCATATCTAAAACTAGGGGATGAGGCTTAGTTCTGTGCAATTTCATCATGAAAACATGGTGGCTTTCCTGAAGGTGAATTCCACAAATGTATGGGGTGCTCCAAAGATAGATTTTCCTGTAAGTCAGTTCTATGGAGATTTCTTTTTTTAATACTTGTACACACTCACAGCACAGCCATTCATTAAAATAACCATTTTAACATTATTAAAATATTTTATTTATTTATTTGTGATAGAGATAGAGAAAGAGGCCGAGAGAAAGAATGGGCACACCAGGGCTCCCAGCCACTGCTGACAAACTCCAGATGCATATGCCACCTTGTGCATCTACCTTTATGTGGGTACTGAGAAACAGAACCTGAATTCTTTGGCTTTGCCACCAAGTGCCTTAAATGGCTACACAATATTTACAGCCCTATTTTTAATATGTTAATGTCACCAGTGACATCTGTTTTAGGCAAACTTATCTTAACTATGTGCTCTTTGAATTTGCCTCTTTAAAAGTTTTATTTGTCTTGCAATGTAGTTCTTTCAAACTAGAAATAATAGTAATTGTTTTTCAAGTTCTTAAGCTCCTCCTTGTTGTTAGGATGGGAATGATGCTTTGCAAGACTTATAAATTTTATGGTTTCCCCATTTTAAATCATTTTTGTTATGTTTATATAATATGAAAATCCCTTCAATTCTGAGTCCTAAAGATGGGTTAATCTTTATTGAGGAGCTTTTTAAACACTTCTGTACGTTAGATGAGACTCCCTGCTATAAATGCCTGTATGTAAAGAAGGCTTATTCATTCTGTATTGGGAGATGTTATGGATATTGAAGAGGTAAGGATGAATGACCTGTAGGTCTATGGGGACATACACATGAAGCGGACTGTTGAACCTTGGTTTCTCTTATCTGTTTCCTATCTTGAGATGGAAACACTGTTAATACATATCAGCCATGGAATACCATGCTTGCAAGTGCTAAGGCATTGTATGATCTTAAACTTGAATGTACAGATCCATTATCCCTAGCAAACTTCCTTTAACTTCTGAAGTTGTCTGTGCTGTATATTATAGTGATGTGAAGATAATGAACATAGACATCAATTGAAATAATTATATTATTTTCCTCTATTTTTAATGTTAATTATCTTTTAACTTGGGGGAATTGTACATGATGATATTATATGTTGTAGCTCTGTTTATCTAATAGTTTATTCAGGATGTTGTTTCCCATGTTTATTAATAAAAAGGTTTGTGGTTTTTCTTACTATGTCTTTATGTACTTTTAGGAAAATATTTATAAGTAAGATGATAAATCACCGTAATATAATTGAGATTTTTAAGCCTCTATAGTAATTATATAATTTAGGAATTGAATATTAGTTTCTAGCTTAGTAGAACTTTTAAATAAGATTATTGTGGGAGATGGTCAAGATGGCAAACCTGACACCAGAACAAGGCAAAAGGAGATACACACTGAGATCATTCAACCCCTACTAAGCCAGATATCCAGAGACACACAGGCTCCCAAGACCTCATCACTGAATTAGAATTAAAATGACCCAACATGGTTCAGGGAAATTCACAGAAGAGGGGGCAGAAAGATTGTTAGAGCCACAAATTGGGTCATTATGCACAGAGACTTTGCCTCTCCCCCCTAACTGTTGGCTACCCCCATAATGCATGATCCACATTCCTTAATGAGGAGAGTCCCTTCGGGGGGGGGAGGCCAGGGAGGAGGCTACTGGAGGCACCAACATGAATGTAAAATTAAAATTAATAAAATAATATATTTTAAAAAGATTATTGTGAATACAGGACAACCTGTTAAACAATAAGCTGAGTGGTTTAATTACAGTTGAACTGCTATGGTGACTATAGCTCCAACAGACCCCTATTCTCATTCTGATGAACTATGCTTTTAGAAAATATCTTAAGAAACCTGCTACTTGCTTCCAGGAATCAGTTTAATGATACTGCAAAAAATTTATCATGTTATTCATAGTAGTGATGTTAAAACATGTGAAAAATGAACTGCCTGCTAAGGATGCTTCATAAAGACTGCTAATTTATCAAGAAGCATGTTTATGGTAGGATAGCTGATGTATGCAATAGAATTAAGTGGATTATAAGTGATATGTGAAATTTACTTTGATAGGTTCTTACATTCTTCCATATTAATTATTTAATTTAATCTTTGTAATGCTCTTTTTTTTTGGAGAGAGACAGAGAGAGAGACAGAGAGAGGGGGAGAGGAAGACAGATAGAGATGGGAGCGCCAGCAACCTTTCAGCTGCTGCAAATGAAATCCAGATGTGTGCACCCCCTGTGGTCAAGTGCGGCATTGCACCCTTGCATCACTTTGCATCTGGCTAAACGTGGGACCTGGAGATTGGAACCGGAGTTCTTAGGCTTAGGAGGCAGGTGCCTTAACCGCTAAGCCATCTCTCCAGCCCTGTAATGCTCTTTTAAAGGCAACGTGTGACCATAAATTATACCTGGCCCGAGATTTAATATGCAGCTCTGGATTTTGTACTCATGATCCTTCTGATCCAGCCTCCCAAGTGCTCAGATGAGAAACATGTTCCACCATGCTAGACTAAAGTAACTTTAGTGACAGGAATAATTAACCACATCCATCCTGACATATAAGAAAGTTTAATGTTTACAGAAATCAATAACTTTTCCATTTCTATGTGTTGTAGTTCCCCTCTTATTGCTGGGTCAAAACACTTGACCAGAAGCAACTAGTGGAAGGAAAGGGTTATTTCAGCTATCAGTATTGAGGAGAAGTTTTATTAAGGATAACACAAAGAGTAGCCAGACACTATTTTTTGTCACAGTAGCTGGCAGGAAGCAGCAAGAATGAGCTGAACTCACACCCCTGGGTGGAAGTAGTCTCAGTATTAGAGTTGGAGTATTAGAGTTGAGCACATTCACCTCAACATCAGCACCAAGATACATACCTCTTATAACAAGGCTCTACTTCCCAATTTGCCACTAGCTGAGGGCCAAATATTTATAAGGCCTGAAACTATGGGGAATATCTCATTCAAGCTACCTCATTCTGAACTAACAGTCAGTTGTACAGCTGAGAATTATGGTTACTACACTTTCATGTGTCCATAGCTGTTTTGCTGTATCTGGAGTCTCTGGCAGGCTCATTCTCTCTCTCAAATAAATATTTAATGACAATATATGAGGTGACTGAACACTTGATTTTTCAACTTCTCTAATAACTCTGTAATCTAGAATGATTAGCTTTTATTCTGTTAGTGTTTATGTGATTAAACTATTCATATATGAAACACTTTAGCTATGTGTGAATTATTATTAGATCATCATATTCTTCCTAAATGAAGAATGCAGTTTTGATAAATGGTAGCTAACCAAAATTTAAGAAATTTCTTTAAAGTGTACATAATTCCTCTGAATGATTGCAATCTCATTATTTTAAATCCTACATTCAATTTTGATTTAACTACCCTAAAGCATGGCTTATAAGAGATTCAATATCAATACTTCAGTGTAAATGTAGAACTGATGATATCTAACTTAAGCTTTAAGCATTGCAATCACACTTTCAGAGAAAGCTTAATGGGAGGTAATTTATAAGACAGCTATTTCATTAAGGAATTATTTGAGAGTGAGACTTGGAACATCGTAACTCTCTCAAATACAATATAATATAATAAAATATCAAAGGAAAAGCCTTAGCCATTTGTACTAATTCATATATTTATATGATATACTTTATTGTTAACTGTGTGGCATTTCTCTACCATCCCTGTGAATCAGCATCAGTACTCACCAGAGCCATATGAGGCAGGGCTTTCTTCTCATTCTTATTTTTTTTAATTAAACTTTTCTTATTGACAACTTCCATAATTATAGACAATATCCTATGGTAATTCCCTCCCCCCACTTTCCCTTTTGCAACTCCACTCTCTATCATACATTTTCACAAGAACATCATTCTTATAGACTACTGTGGATTCAAGAACCAAAACACCTTTGGAGATGGGTATGGCCACACATGCCTTAATCCCAGCACTTAGGAGGCACAGGTAGGAAAATCGCCATGAGTTAGAAGCCACCCTGAGACTACATAGTGAGTTTCAGGTCAGCTTGGCCTAGAGTGAAACTCTACCTCAAAAAACAACAAACAAACAAACAAACAACAACAACAACAAAACACCTTTGGCATTTTAGCAAGAATTCACATGAATTTTCCTTTTTAACAGATAATGAAGCAACTCAGTGCAAAAGACACAATAGTTGGAATAAAACACAGA
The DNA here is from genome assembly GCA_036365145.1 of Orientallactaga sibirica. Lineage (NCBI taxonomy): Eukaryota > Metazoa > Chordata > Mammalia > Rodentia > Dipodidae > Orientallactaga > Orientallactaga sibirica. The sequence continues at coordinate 22,749,129 of JAEOAD010000033.1, forward strand.
AATAATGAGATTACATCGCCATATGACAGTTTGTAGTCTTTGTTTAGAAAGTGGGGTAGACTCATCATATTTGAACGTGACCTCATTCTCAGCAAAGCAAACATCAGCCTAGGGTGGTATATAGCATTCCTGTTAAAAAGTATTTTTATTTTTGCACGTGTGTGTTTGTGTGTGTGTGTGTGGGGTCATGCCAGGCCCTCTTGTGACTGCCAAAGAAGGCCAGAGAAATGCACTGCTTTTTGTGTTAGCTTTATGTGTGCACTGAGTATTCCATTCTGGGCTAGCAAGCTTTGTAAGCAAATGCCTGTAACCTCTGAGTCATCCATCTCCCTATCCCAAGCACTTGATTTTAAATATAAGATTTTCTCTTTAAACATTCAAATTTCAGAAGGTTGTGTAAATTTATCCATTGTCTAAATAGTGGATCATACAATTCCAAAAAGTTCACTAAGAATTTGAATTCTAGAGATTATAAAATTTTTATATAGTTTCAAATATTTTCCTGGTATTTAAATATCTTTTATTCTTTTCAACATATTTCATACATATACAGTTTGCTCATGTAGACCCTATTACTCTCTCTTATCATCCTCTCACTCCTGCTGAGCCTCTCCTCCTTCTTGTCACATTCCAGTGGATTCCATTCAAAAGAGTAACTCCCATTCCCCTAACAACCATTAACTACCATTAGCTCCTCACAGAGGGTAGCCTCACGAACCCTTACACCAACCATGACACAATATTGACAGGCACTATCTTGTGCAGGTAGCCACATTCTCTGTGATGACAATTTGATCCAGGTTGGATTCTCCAGGACCCATGTAAGCCAGATGCACAAGGGAGCACATACATCTGGAGTTCATTTGCAGTGGCTATAGGCCCTGGAATGCCTATTCTCTCTCTCTCTCTCTCTCTCTCTGCCTCTTTCTATCAAATAAATAAACAAATAAATTAAAAATGAAAATGACATATCTCTTTCTTTTTTTTCTCATTAGTGAGAGCATCATCAGTGCTTATGGATTATTTGACATGGAGATGAACCAGGTCTTATAGTTATCCTTTTTTTTGGGGGGTTAATGTTTATTTTTACCCAAATAATACACAAACAACAAACCCTTAACAGATACAATTCCCGTCTCCCATCCAAGTACTAACCAGGCCTGACTCTGCTTAACTTCCTAGATCAGGCATATTCAGGGTGGTACGGCCATAGACACAATTCCCTTCTCTATACCACCATCCCAGAGTTCTGCTTCTCAATCACTTCTCTCTCATTCTTACTCTCTTCTGCTATGTCTTTCTTTCCTCCTAATATCTCCCTTCATATTTCTTAAATATTTTATTTTTATTTATCTGACAGAGAAAGAGGGAGAAAGAGAGAATGGGCGTGCTTGGGCCTCAAGGCACTGCAAACAAACTCCAGATGCATGTGCCCCTTTGTGCATTTGACTAACATGGGTCCTGGGGAATTGAACCTGGGTCCTTTGGTTTTGCTGGCTAACGCCTTAACCACTAAGCCATCTCTCCAGCCCTCTGTTTATATTTCTTTTTTTAAAAATTAGTTATGTATACAGCCATGATGGTACCATTGTTAGCCTTTTCCATGTCCTCCCCTCATGGGGATTATGGTTCTTGCATTGTGTGGGTAGCCATCATTTATGGGGGAGAGTCAATGTCTCTGTGCATAATGACCCAACTTATGTTTCTAACAACCTTTCCATGCCCCTCTTCCACAAATTTCACAGTTATCCTTTTTTACAAATGGAAAAGCTGAGATAAAAAATTGTGTCAAGGGAAAACATTAAGAAACATGAGATCTGGGGTTTTTAGACTAGACTGTATTCCTCAATTTATCTCCTTGCTGTTAAGTAAAATACAAAATCATCTATTTTCATCCTGACTACTTTCACAAAAGTCTTACTATTAATTAAATATGCTGCAAAATCTTATAACTGCTTCCTGCAGTAGAAACTGATCCTCTGTTCCTAAAAACACAAAAAATAAAAAAATAAATAAATCTTTCTCAGTAGTGATTGAGCAACCTCACTTGAATATAACAATGAATATAACTGTCTTTGGTATGAAATTAAATTATATTTTTACAATAAATGCAAGTTTATGTTTAATGAAATGACATGACTATTCCATGATATAATGAACAGAGCTATTCTATGACTGAATAGGTGGAAATGTGTCCATTTGTTCCTGAATTTCTTTCTTAAAATCTCAGGACATTTCTGCACTTGGACTTTGCCTAAAATCAGGAGCTCATGTACCAACATTGGGTTCTTTTACACTTCTTATATTTTATAAATCTCTGTCATAAGCTGACTTCATAAAAGTTATCAGATAGATACTAAAGTATTCTTTAAAGTCAATATCCTGTAGGTATTTATAAATTCAAAACTCTACTACAATTTCTAATATAAAATAATCTCAGCCTATGCTCTTGTCAAAGTTCTTCAATTCACAATTCATCATGGCATACATGACAGTACAATTAAAGGGAGCATGATTATTCTTTCTTTCTTTAAATTTAGTTTATTTAATTATTTGCAAACAGAGAGAGATAGAAGAGATACAGAGAAAATGCTTGTGCTAGGGCCTCCATCATGACTTATGTACATTTTTCTAATTATCATGCTTAAATGTATTAATCTTCACTCAGGATATTAGTGAACTAGTGAAAATTTCACTAATCAAAACCACTTTTCTTATTGAGATGTCAAGAACTTATGAAGAAATTATTCCAATACATTCAGTAATAAAATCTTCCATCTATTATTTTTTGTCATTTTCTAATACTGACCATTTCACAGATTTTCTTTCCTAGAATTGCTGATGAAATTCTAAGAGTCAGTCAAGTTGAGGAGGCAGGTTTGTTTAAGGCATTCTGCCTTCTCAGAGGGGAGCACATGAGGGAAATGGAACAGTCTGGGGCGATGGAATAAAGTGTTATTAAACATCAATACTATGTGTCCTTGATAAATTACCTAAACATCCTCATTTACGCTCTGAAAGAATAACACACTTCCTAGAGAGTTGTGAAGTAGAAAGACATGTTATGTAACTGTGTTCTTCCAAGTCTTAGTTTGAAATCAAACTTTCAAGGTGGAGTCTTTGGGAAGTGATTATGTTTAGTTGAGGTCAAGAGATTAAGACTCTCATTCCAGAATATGTCCACATGGCAAGAGAACTTTCTACACCATGTGAAAATTCAAGAAGGTGATGAACAGGGGCTCAAGGAAGTGGTCTCCTGAGAGTATGCTCATGGACACCCCACCATCCAGAACTGTGAGAAATAGATGTCTTTTGTTTAGTTCACCCAGTCTGTGGTACAGAGTCTTTGTTCTAGTAAATTGAGATTATTAAAACAAGGAGGTTTAGTGAAGATGATTCTTTAGAACTTAAAGGAAAATGTATGCCTTTACTTTTTAGACTAAACTTGAAAAGTCAGTGAGTTTTTTTTAAGTGCTATAGAAAGAACAAATATAACAACTTATCAGTCAGCCTTTTATTACCTTTAGCAAATACCTAAGACACACTTCTTATGAAGAAAAGCAAGTCTATTTAGGCCTACCATTAGTCCTCACTTCTTGAAAAGTCATCACCCTCAGTCCATCTTGCTGAGGGCTAAGCCTCCAATCACTTGGGCCATTGTGGTGTACAATCAGACAACGTCCAACTATATCATTCATTGTCTAGGTCTTTTACTTAAATGGAAGAAATTTATCCTGCAAAATTTAGGGTTTGTACTTTGCCTGACTTGGGGAAAAAGCTCTAGTCTTAAAACATGGTGCATTGACCTCATTATCTTCCACAGGTAATCCAACTACAGAGTGGCATCTTTAAACTTTTGTTTCCAGACGGCCTGCCTTGGAACTTGATCTGATTACTTACAAGGATCAATATAGTGTAGATAATTAGTTCATGGATGGTGATTCATCTCAACTAGAGAGGTAAGAGCCTTTGTTTGTTGGTTGGTTATTTGGCTGTCTACATGTAAACTACAGGGTAATTCAGTTTTTATGAAAATCACAGTTAATTTGTGCATTCTGTCATACCTGTCATGCAATTAGATAAAGCTAGAGTTGCCCTGACAATGTCAGCTCATGAGAAGAGAACCAGAAAACATTCTAAGATTTAATTCTAGGAGGAAGAAGTTTTGAAAATAAATTAAGTTAAAAATAATTCTTATATAAAAAGATATATTTTCACTACAATTGTAATTTCATTACCATTACAAAGTTATACCCAATAATCTGGGTCACCCATTACATGGGTGACTTTTCTTGAGAGTGAAAGTGAAAAGGTCTAATGACATAGACAAATAGGACTCACCAGTCAATAAATTGCCTTGATGTTTCATCAATTAACATATCAGGAAAGCTAGTAGAATTTGAGAAGTTATTGTAGTGATATGGTCCTTAACTGCATGATTTTAAAAAATCACATTTCTTTTGGAGGAAGAGAGTAGTATTGTCACTATTGAATACACACATACAAACCATGAGATTTTCTTTGAATTCAGGAAGAGCTCAGCATTAAGAAAATTACAATAGGCTGAGATTAAATTCTGATGATATAAGAACTAAAATAGAAGTCATAAATCTATATAAATTATGAAAATTTTATAAACAACTTGAGTTAGGTGAGTATGTGTATAGCTACAATTATTTCATATTAACTACCAGCCTATTTTATGAATAAGTAAATAAGTAAATAAATTAAAAATATATTGCATAAAATGTGGCTATTAATTGCATTATTAGGACAAAGTGTGTGGGCTACTAAGACACAGAGATAATTTGGGAGATGATTTGCTGTTTTAGTGTGTTTATCATATAAAATTACCTGAAAAAGTCACTAAATTCATAGAAATACAGTAGATATAAAAGTGGGAACTTTTATTTCAGGTAGAAACTTTTTTTTCAAGTTGTCTCTTCATAACTGCCCTTTAACACACATTCTGCATTCAGAAGAATCAGTTTGCAGTAGAAGTTTTACATGGTTATTTAGGCTGAAGTACACACATACATGCACAGAAAAACGAGAAGGAAAAGACCATTGCTTCATCAGAAAAACAAGCACTTTTTTCACCTGCTATCATGTCTTTGGATATGTATTGCCTTGGAGAAATGTATAAATCATTTTTATACATGGAGCTGTCTTAGAAAACTAGAGATTTTAGTACAAAGAAATCAATTCACTGATAGAATACCCATATGCCATTGTTAAGACGTAGGTTATGGACACAGTAGGAATCTACAAAACCCCTGTCTTCCATTTTCTGATCCACATTAATGTAGTGGGCTTACACGTTCTCCAGGTTTGAGTTACACTGAGTATTACAAATGATATTAGAACAATACTCAAAATCCCGATACAAAACAGCTTTAAGATGATATTTCCAAAAAATACCCTTCCTTTTAAAATTGAGTTGTATAATCCAGGTTTTTACTTTGAATGTTTTAGTTTAAAAAAAGATTTTTCAAGAAAATACTAGTGTTAAAACATCTCTTACAATGTCTATTAAATGACAGATTTTCTTAAATATATTTCTTACAAAGTGTAATCCAAAGGCTGTCTTTCAAGAAAACAAAACTATAAACACTTCAAAAGTCCAAATTAGAACATACATGTAAAACACAGTTCTTTCTTGTCCTGGGGGGAAAAATCCTTGAATATTTTATCATGCTTATTTATTTACAGGTTTAAAATACTCTAACAACATATTTCACCTTTCAATATAATTCAAGCTGAATCCACATCTAATAGACATATTTTTTCTATTTTTGGTAGTTCTTAAATATTGTCCAGCACAAAAATGCACGAATATTAATGACTTTCATGGGATTCTGGAATCTTGGAAAGCAGTCTCATTGGTTCAAGAAAATTGCAATGGTTATTGTATTTTTGGCAGAATAATAAGCACGCAGATGAAGAAATGTTTGATGATTGTTTGATACATATGTCTTCATTTGGAAAGCCAAAATTACAAGTAAATCATAGCCACTGTATTTGTTATTATCAATTCTAATCATAGTTTTGAAAAATATTAAGCTTCAGTAGTTACAGCTAGAGGGGAATTCCATGGCTGTTCCCCAAAGTGTAGAGTTGAAATATGCTTTTATCTGAAGTAATGAACATTAACCATGGCTTTAATTTCAGTAGTTTAGTCAGGTGTCATGCAAAAATGCTATTTCAATTTCTCTTTGTTCACCTAATTTGTGCATGCTGATGGATTCTGTCTGTTAGCAAAAACAGGAGAGAGATCATGCAGTGAGTATGATAGTTTCAATTTATACTGATGCCTAAAGTAGCTCTAGTTACCAGCTTGATATTTGTGTAAGAAAGCTGCAACCTTGATTCCCAATAGTCCCTATAAATTATTTATTTAGATATTTATTTCTAGCAGTTGATTCTTCTCCATTACTACTTAAACATGACATTTTATTTAGATGTACTGGTGTATCTCAGGTCCCTTTAAACATACAAAGTAAGAGTAATGTTTATCACCAAATGAGTTTTTAAATATCTTGTTAGAGATTTATTTCTAAGATTAAATTGCCAACATTCACATCTATTTTATTTTTGTTTATAATATAGATGGCTGCATAGCTAGAGTATAGCATAAACAATCACATAAACAAAACCAAACTGATCTGCTTCTTAATTCATAAGGTAATATGGAATAATGGGAAAAAACAAAACTAGATGTATTTAAAAATAAGTGAATATTTCTAAAATTTGAGGAAATGAAAATAAAAGAATACGTTTCTTAGAATAGTAAAACACTGAAATCTAAAGAAAAACATGCTGGCATAGCCCTTGCAGTGGCTCAAAGAACATAGTTCCTCAGGCTTTATGAATCATTGATCAAAAACGCAGCCTATGTTATCACTTCACCATGTGATAGTGTGCTACTTCTATATCAATAAAAAAATCTAAAAGCAGAATTGTGTGATCAGAGTTGTTCTGTTTGGCTAACAATTACTCTGATTTTTTTTTTTTTTTATGAAATAGCATAAATTAATCACAGGTCAAAAGAAACAGTCTTTCCTCCTTAATACTATCATAAGCTTGAATGAATGTAATAGAGAGAAAAATACATCTCTAAGTTACATGTAAACAAGCTTCATTCCAATGAGAAACACACCACCAAAAGGAAGACTCTAAATTCTCTGTTTTTTTTTCCCTTCTACTAACTATGTAATCTAAAACTCTTTATAATTCCTTCAACTATTCCTGTCTCATATCTATTTTACTGTAACACCACTGACAACCTAAACAGAGTGCTATTTGACATTACCTTCATCTGTAACTTCAATGCAAATCAGCTGTGACAAAGATAAATGGTAAATAACTTATTAACTATATAATCCAGCAAGATGGTCCCACTTATTATACATATATTTATATATGTACATATATATTTGCATATATATGTGCATATATTATATATATATATGAGAGAGAGAATGCAATCTCAATGCAGTTCAACCAAATACAATTAACATGCTCAAACCCTCATTTTCAAAAATAAAATAAAATCCTGCAAGTCTTTGTTTATGACTAAAAATAAATTCTTCAAATGTACATGACTATTTTAATACTAGGTATACTTGATAACCATGATGTTTCTTTATCCTACTTAGGAATAGAAGCTCTGATCACCCATCCTGCTGGCCCAGGGTCTGGAGCTCAGTGGTGTGTAAAGTGTGATGGAGAAAAACATTCTTTCTGCTGTACATGTGCAACGAAATGGGTCCTCTGGGTGGCTGTCCAAACCTGCCTGTGAAGGTTGAGTGCTGTCGGGGCACAACAGCTGTGTCCTTTGGTTTCTCTGAAAACATGGGGAGCCCTTCCATCTTAGCGGTAGGTTTTAGAGAGCTTTGGCCAAGAGTCGGCAAGTTTTGTGTCGCATCTGAAGTGAGCATTTCACAAGTTCCCCTTGAGTGTTTGATAGCTTCTGCAAATTCCTTGTCTTTCACAAAATTATTTAAACATAGACTTGAGAGTTGACAGCTCTTGTTGCTGTAGGGATTTGTCTGTTCAGCTGCAGAGTATCTATAGCGGTCCTCGGTGGGAGTATGCATTGATTTTCTGTCCTTTGTGCTGAGACTTTGGCTCACAATTCGATTTCGGTATGTAACCTAGAGTAAAACAAAAAGGAAAGTATATCTTAAAAAAGTGCACACATAATGGTACTAGACTGTGGGAATAGCACCAACTTTCCAACAGAGTTTAGAAAAACAATGGAATTCTCCACTGAAATTAGTTTTCCTGGAGTAGTAATACCACATAATGATAAAATGATCAATTTATTCTAAAAAGAAATTTGAAAGTAGTTGACTTATTGTGATAAATTTTAATTTTATAGTTTTATCTGAACATATATTTGATTGTATGAGTAATGGATTTAAATGTATGAAAGCAGGCTGGAGAGACTTAGTAAGATACTTTTATGGCAGGACCAGAACGTGAGTTTGAGTACCATAACCTTTATAAAAACGTTGGATGTGGTGATGTCTAAGGAAAAGTAGAGTCAGTTAAATCCTTGGGGTTTGTTACTCATCCACTCTCATCTAGTAGGTCAGCTCTTTACCTATGAGAGACCTTATCTTAAAAATGATGGAAGATGTTTCCAAGGAATGACACCTGAGGCTATCCTTCTGGTTTTCTCATGCATGCTCACACATGTAAGCATACATAAAAAGTAATGGGGCATTATGCACAGAGACTGGGGCCTACACCCCAGAACTCTTGACTAACCTCACAATGCACGACCCACATTCCCCATTGATGAGGGTCCCTTTGAAAGTGGGAGGACAGGGAGGAGGACAATGGAACAAATACTATGAATGTAAAATCAGAATAATATAAATAAAAAAATAAATTAAAAAAATTCTACAAATAACCCAAAAAATAATTAATTAATTGCATGGTGTTAAGCAATATATATATATTTAAAATCAGAATGCTTGGTTAGGGAGTCCAAGGGTATAAAGTAAGGATGGCATCTGTACACAAAAGAAAGTTGAACAGAGATGAGGGAAAACAGACAATACATGACTAGAAAAGAAACCAACAGAAAAGACAAGGAGGGGCTGGAGAGATGGCTTAGTAGTTAAGGTGCTTGCTTGTGAAGCCTAAGAACCCAGGTTCATTTCCCCAGTACCCACATAAGTCAGATGCATATGAGCTTGGAGTTCATTTGCAATGGCTAAAGGCCCTGGTGTGCCTGTTCTCTCCCCCTACCCCAATAAAATATTTAAAAATTTTGAAAAAAAAAATGTAATGATCTGGAGAGATTGTGTAATGGCTCAGGTGATTGCCTGTGAAGCTTAAGGACCCAGGTTTGATTCCCCAATATTCACATAAAGCCAGATGCACAAAGTGGCACATGTGTCTGGAGTTCTTTTGCAGTGGCTAGATTTCCTGGCATGCCCAATCTTTCTCTTTCTGTCTGTTTCTCTCTCTCTCTCTTTCTCTCTTTAATAATTAAATTATTTTTTTAAAGTCACTAACTTTTGTTGGTTGAGTATATTTATTCAAATATATATCCAGAGAGTTAAGAGAATTACCACAATCATGGAACCCAACAAGAAGCTTTCATTAGCCTTTAGCCAAAAGAGTAGCCACACCCACCTAAGTCTCTCTTAATTAATAATGTTTATTCCATTAAATGTATGCTGAACTTAGTATCCTTTAGACAAGCTGGTTTTCTTTTTCAGATTGCAGCTAGAACAAGGAGATAAACCACCTCTCAAACAGCAACCAGGGCTCAGGTGAAAACGCAAGGGAATTGGTGAGATGAACAAGAGTGATGCTTTAGTAGAGAGCCTATCAACCAGCACCAGGGTAATGGGGATAGACACTGAGGCTGCTCAAAAAGCAGAAATCCAGAACCTCCTGGGAGCACAACACTAAAGTAGACTTAAAACACACCCACCACAGGTCAGGAAATTTTGCAGAAGAGGGTTTGGAAAAAAATGTTAAATGCCACCGAATGGACTGTTCAGAGGCACTGTCTCCCCCTTACCACGACAGAGATGTTGCTATATCTATACTCCCACAAACCTATGGGTAATACCTATAGCTTATGTAAACACTACTATTTCCCTTTTCATTTCTTCATCCAGTGATTAAAGCCTAGCTGGTTTTGAGGCATTTCTTCATATTGACCTGGAAAGACTGAAGGAATTAAAAATATTTGCTTTTATTTCTTTATTTTTTCTCTTTTTCAGTCAACCTCCACCCAAACTCCTTCCCTTCCTCCTCATTTGTCCTTACTCTTCCCTTCTCTATATACATTTCCCTCAACTACTTTTTTCTATGAGTGAAATACAAATCACTAGTCGTAGTTGTGATCTTTCTTTTTGTTATTGAATGTTTGTTTTATTTTTCTACTTATAACCATAGTGTCAAATATATTAGTGCAGACTAATTATAAGTGTGCCTGCATTACCTGAAAGGATTGATCTTAAAGGATGATTCAAAATAAAGTTGATTTTGAATATTACTGTACTTTCATAGTGGGTTTACAGTTTGATAGTGATTTTTTTCAGCAAGTTTCTGATTTTATAAGCTTATTCAGGATTGAGCCTATTCCTAGAATCCTCAGTCTATAAGAGAAAAACTACACCTTAACCCTACAGCATTGTAAATCCTCTTAAACCCTGAAAATATTCCCCTTGAAATAATAAGGACAAATTAAAGAACAGGAAGAAAGAGAGAGAGAAAGAAAGAGAAAATAATGAAACTCAACCCAAAACCTAACATTAGATGTGCAAGACTCAGTGAAAGAACACAAGTAACATGGCAAAACAAGAAATGTAACTTCTCCAATATTATTAATGTCATAATTATCTCCAGTGAGAGTAAATTACATGAAATCCCAGGCAAGAACTCAAAAGAATTATTATAATTATGTTCAACAAAATCAAAGACACAAGTAAAATTGTAAATTAATTCCAAGAGGATACACACCACTGAAACAAGAAAGTAAATACATGATATTTAAGAGGAAATCAATAAAGACATAGAAGTACTAAAGAAAAATCAAGCTGAAATATTGGATATAAAAACAAAGTAATTTATAAATAAAACCCAAATTATGGGACTCAAAGATGGCTTAGCAGTTAAGGCACTTGCCTTCACAACCAAAGTACCCAGGATCATTTCCCTAGGATCCATGTAAGACAGACAGACAAGGTGGCACATGAGCCTGGAGTTTGTTTGCAGTAGCTGGAGGACCTGGAGCTTGCTCTCTCTCTCTCTCTCTCTCTCTCTCTCTCTCTCTCAAATAAATAAAATATATTTTTAAAAAAGAAACTAAACCCTCTCCAATAGAATAGAATAAGGACAGAAAAGAATATCAGAGACTGAAGACAAGGTAGAGGAATTGTCATATTCAAATATGGACAAAAATAAGTTAATAGTAAAATAAAATTAAGGGCTTGAGAGATGGCTCAGCAGGTAAAATTACTGCCTGTGAAAGCATGAGGGGCTGGAAAAGTTTGAGAAACTGCCTGAGTTTGAGCTCTAACACCCACATAAATCTCTGCACATGCCCATGCATATCTGTATTCTCAATCCTGTAGGGGAGCAGATACTCAAAATTCTTCTGAGCTAGCAAATAAAATAAAAAATAAAACAAAAGAAAGATATCTCCAGGCTCAGTAAGAGACTCCAAATCAAATAAGAATGGGCAGAAATGCAATGGAGTAGAACACCCTAATTTGCACTTAACCCACTGAAGTCAAGTGCATGCCAACATAGGTGAGCACACGAGGCACTGCATGGAATCATACATGTACATATATCACACATACCTCACACCACAGACCACACTAGCATTCTACATTACATACATAAAATGTAAACAAATATGTGCAAGTAAGATTTTCACAATGAATGAGATATTTATTAAAATACCAAATCTAAAAAATCATAGGCCTAGAAAAGCAAAGAAAATTTGCAATTAGGAAAAGTATGACAATCCATATATGCAAAATTTATAAAACACAAAAAAGACTGAACCAAAAAAAGAACTTCTAGTTATATTTAATTAAAACACTGAATATATAGAACAGAGCAAGTATGTTGTCAGCAACAAAGACCAGGTCATATATAAAGGCAGACCCATCAAATACAGGTGATGACTCAACACACAATTTAAAAGTTAGTGGGAGCATTATATAATGTACTTCAAGTTCTTAAAGAGAATGTTTTAATATACACACTACCTTATACAGCAAAGCTCTCTGAAGAGGAAAGAAAAATAACTTTTCCATGATAACAGCTGAGTGAAAATATTCATGACCAATAATTCAGCTTTAAAGAAGATACTTAAAGGAAATGATGAACTGAAGATAAGATAACCAAGGAGATGATACTACAGAAACATTAAACCATTTCGGGGTCCTAGATGACTTGGTTCCATGGTTTATTTGGTTAAATCACCTGTCTCAAAGAACAATGGGCAAAGAATAGGAAAACAAAAATAAATACTATAAAAGTAACAAACTGACAAGCATTAACTCAAACTTTTAATATTAACTCTGAATATTAAAATCTAAGTTCCCCAATGAAATGAGCAATTGGAAGATTGGAGGAAAAAATAAGATTCTTAAATTTCTAGTGTCCAAGAAGCATACCTAGCAAATAAAAGCAGATCCTATCTTGGAATAAAAGACTGAAAAACTAATTCCAAATAATTAAAGTAGGAAACCTGCAGATGCCACTGTTTTAATCTGACAGAATTAAACTAGTCAGAAGAGATAGAGAAGGTTATTTTATATGGATTAAGGAAATAATCCATCCAGATTATATATATATATATATATATATATATATATATATATATATGATATAAGTACACTTGAATTAAAAAAAAAAAAAACTTCAAGTGGGTGTGAAAACACAGATTGACCCCAACAATATAATAGTGAGAGATGAATATGGAAAATCTTGACAAAAATGAACACAGAAACATGAGCTAAATGACTTCACTGACCAAGTCAACCAAACAGATGTCTATACAACATTCTATCCAAAACCTGAAGAATACATATTCTTCTCAGTAGCCATTGAACTTTCTTTATTTTTAAATTTTTTTCTGATTTATTTTTATTTATTTATTTGAGACAGACAGGGAGGAAAGAGAGAGAGAGAAAGAGAGCGAGAGCGAGAGAGAGAGAGAATGGGCATGCCAAGTCCTCTAACCACTGCAAACAAAATCCAGATGCATGCACAACCATGTGCATCTGGCTTACGTGGGACTTGGAAAATCAAACCTTAGGCTTTTTAGGCAAGCACCCTAACTGCCAAGCAATTTGTTATCTTTCCAGTCCATTGAACTTTCTTAAAACATATTTCTTCTTCTTCTCCTTCTCCTTCTCCTTCTTCTTCTTCTTCTTCTTTGTTTATATGGTCTTGCTCTAACCAGTATGACCTGGAATTCACTATGTTCTCTCAAGATTGCCTCAAACTTACAACAATCCTTCTACCTCTGCTTCCCAAGTGCTGAGATAAAAGGCATGCAATACCACACTTGGCTTGAGATTTGTTTAGAAAATATATTTTATTAATTTATTTACAAGGGGAGAGAGAAAGAGATACGCACACTAAAATTGAGAGAAAAAGAGAGAGAGAGACACAGAGAGAATTGGCTTGCTAAGGCCTCTAGCCAGTGTAAACAAACTCCAGATGCATGTGCCACTTTGTGCATCTGGGTTAAGTGGTTACTGGGATATTGAACCCAGGTTGTTAGGCTTTGTAGGCAAGCACCTTAACTGCTGAGCCATATGACCAGCCCTGAACTTTCTTTTGAAAGATAAAATAGATCATATAATAGCACACAATACAAGTGATAGTAAATATAGTAATTTTGAAATAATTTCTTATATCCCACCTGTTCACAATAAAGCCTAGCTGGAAATAACATCAAGAGAAACATTGGAACATACATAGTTATGAAGATTAGACAATACAATACTGAACAATGAACAGGGCATTGAAGAAACCAAGAAATAAAACCAGGAAATAAAAATCACATAAAAAACACACTAAAAGGTATGAATGCAGAAATTAAATAGAAGTTTATAGTTATAACTGCATACACTAAGAAAAAGATCTCAAATAAATAACTAAATGTTTTCATTGGAACCTTGGAGAAACAAGGACGAAGAAAATTCCAAAGCAAATTGAAATAATTAACATAAAGAGAAAATTCATGAAATACAAATGGGAAATGCATAAATTGTTAATGAAACAACGAGTTGGTTCTTTGAAAACCAAAGAAGATTAAAGAAGGAAAGAAACTTGTTAATAAAAACAAATAAAATGTGAAATATTACAATTGATATCAGTGAAATTCAGAAAATCATCAAAATATGTGTTAAAAATTCAATTTCAATGAATTATAAAATCTGAAAGAAATGGGTCATTTTCTAGATGCATATGATTTACCAATATTAAATCAAGATAAATAATTTAAACAGAATCTATAAACAGCAACTTGAGTGAAGCTTTAATGAAAATCACCCAGTTTTGAGTCAGTGCTAAACATTCAGACATGTGTATCCAGGTTTGGTTAGCAAGAACAGAGAAAGCTTGGTGCAGTGGAGTGAGTGTTTATAATCCCAACATGACTATGCTGAGAAGTTGAGGCACAGGAATCCCTTGTAGCTCTTGGTTGGACTAGCATGCCAAAGACAGTTGCAAACAAAAAGAGACCTTGCCTCAAATGAAGCAGAAGATGAAGATCAACATCAGAGGTCATCTTCCGACCTTAACAAGTGTGTCTTGGCATGATCACCTACCTACCTACACACACACACACACACAACTAATCTCTGTAATGAACACAGGTGCAAAAATTTTCAACAAAATATTTGCAAATTGTTTGTAGGACCACATGAAAAAGATTATTCATTATGATCAATTAACCTTTATTCCAGAGATGTAGGAAAGGTTCCATATATGCAAATCAATAAATGTTATTAATTTCATCAAAAACTCAAGGGAAAATTCCATGATACCTCAATTGATGATCAAAATGCTTTTGATAAAATCCAATAGCCATCCTTGATTAAATCCCTGAAGAAACTAAGAATGAAAGGAATTTCACAACATAAAAGGCTGTATATAGAAAATGTGCAGCTAACATTACTCCAAATTGGGAAAAATTCAAAATTCAATGTATGCCCACCAAATCAAGAATAAGAGAAGGGTGTCTACTTTCTCCATTTTTGTTCAATATAATGTTTGAAGTCTTAGAGTAATAAGAGAATCATAGAAAAATATGAAGGGAAGCAGCCAAAGGAGGGAGTTAAGTATCCTTATTTGCAGATGATATGATTCTATGCAAGAGAACCTAAAGACACCACCAGAAAATTTGTAGAACTGATAAACACTTGGAACACTCATCAAAAATAAGCTTCATATATGCCAGCAATGAACACACTGAGGAAAATTGGGGAAAAAATCCATTCACAATTGTTTCAAAGAAATACCTTAAAATAAATCTAACAAAGAACTGAAATATCTCTACAATGAAAACTTCAAGACACTCAAGAAAAAATTGATGACACTAGAAGAGGAAAAATCCTCCCATGATTTTTGGATCTTAAAATTCATATAGAGATACAGAAGAGTCCAGATAGTCAGAAGGATCCTATATATATATATATATAAATGTTGGAGCTACCATTATACCTGATTTCAAGTTATGTTCCAGAACCATAGTAGCAAAAACATTACTGATGAATATGTGGCACACATATACAATGTAATTCTATTCTGCCATAAGAAAAAATGATATAATGAAATTTGTAGGAAAATGATGGACCTGGAATATATCATACTAAACAAACTCACACAGCACAAAAGACAATGTCACATATTCTCCCTCATCTGTGGTTCCTAACCTGGAACAACTTGAGTTGCAGGCATACCTGACAGGTAACATGAGGGACAGATAATAGGGATGCAAGTGCTTGGGGGAAGGGCAAAGGGAGGGTGGGGGGAGATACACAATAGACTGAACCCAAAATGAATTGGTACCATAGAAAACTTTCTCTTGAGTAGCAACATAAAATACATAACCTTCAAAAGGAATATGATGGGGATTATATGGTAAGATGGACCTTGGAGAGGGTGGGATAAAGGCTAACTCTAAACATTTGGCTCTGGCCTGGACCTCCCTATACCAGAAATCAGTTATAACCCACATTGAGCTGTTGATCACAGAGATCTATAAGGTCCCCCAAATAAGACAGGTTCCTGTCAAAGCATTTCATTACATGCCAGAGGTAAAAAGATAGACTCTACTGCTGAAGACCCCATATGCTGCCACCACAGAACATCTAGAGACCTGACTGGAATCTAGAATGAAGCCAGTTTCCAGATGGTCTACCCATATAATGCTGGAAAGCATTACATGAGCTGCTGGGAAAAAATGGACAATGTTGTATGCTAGGAGGGGACACTGCTATATGAAAGCAACTTGCCTGACAAGATATATACACCTGTGTAATAGTGGCACCCAGCCTAGATGGGCAACCAATGACTCTCTGGTTGAATAAGAGAGCTTTTCAGTGAAAAGGAGCCCCTACCTGGAACTGGAAACCAAGTCAGAATTCTATGGAGACTAAAAACATGGATTCCAACAAAAAGTTCAATCATCAAAATCTCTTAATTAACAATGCACATTCAATTTAACCTATGCTGACTTCATTCTCTGTTGGAGAATCTATTTTCCTTTTCCAGAAATAAGCAAGAACTGAAGAGATAAACTAACCACCATACATCATCCAGGGCCCAGATGAAACCCCAGAGGAACTGGCAAGATGAACAAGAGTGCTGCTTCACTAGTGAGCCTGACAACCAGTGACAGGATGATGGACATAGACAGTGAGGATAATCAAAATGCACGAAACATAAATGCATAAACTTCTGAGAGCCCAACACTAAAGGAGACTTAAAACACACTCACTATGACTGAGGATTTTGTGGAAGAGGGCCTGGAAAGATTGTAAGAGCCATAGGGTGGAAGGGGATGTCCAGAGGCATTGCTCACTCCCCACAGTGACTGACTGCTGCTCCCACAACTTATAACCCACAGGCCCATGGTGAAAACAAGAAACCCCACTAAGGAGGGCAGAAGGGAAATGATGGTCCCAACATATGATGTGTCCACATAAAATTTCTACCTAATTAAAAAAAAAAAACATGTAGATCAAAGGAACAGAATGGAAGATATAATTCTATGGTATTACAGCCACTTCATTTTTGGCAAATATGCCAAAAATATACATTTCAGAAGAGATAGCCCCTTTAACTAACAATACTGGGACAACTGAATATACAAATGCAGAAGAATGAAAACTATATCATCATCTCACTCTGCACAAAAATAATCTCCTCTTGATCAAAAGCCTTAATGTGAGATAGAAACTCTGAAACTAGAGAGTGTGAAAAACTCTTCAAAATACAGACATAGGCAAGGACTTCCTGAATAGGACAACAGTTGCTTTGGAAATAAGGCCATAATTGAATGAATAGGAATTCACTACATTTAGATCAGCTATTCATCAGAGGAAACAGATATTTGAATATCAAGGCAGCCCACAAAGAGAGAAAATCTTGTGAGCTGTACATCTGAGAGAGGAATAAGTTCTAGAATACATCAAAAAATCCCACAAAATAAGTAAACAAGAATTCAAACTATGAATCATTAAATGGGCCAATGAGATGAACCACTCACAAAAGATGAATCTGAAATAACCAATATACATACAAATTTTTTAACTCATAGCAAATCAACAATACAATGAGATTCAACTTTTTCAATTTCCATATAGCTGTCTTCTTTTCTTTCCCCTGATCCATCATCCAAGACAACTTCTTGGTTGTCCCAATATTTTGTAAGTTTTGTGTAGATAAAAATAGGTGTTGTAAGGTCATGATTACAATGACCACTTTATCCCTATAAATGCAGCAGTCCTCCTTGTCCTTTGGCTCTTACATTCTTTCTACCACCTGTTCTGCAATAGTCCCTGGGAAATAACAAGGCATTAAATAGATGGCTCATTAAGTGTTGAACACCTAACTCTAAGTTCTGGTCACTTGTAGGCATTTGGGTCTTCCCCCATCACCACCATCTAACTAAGACTAATAACAACAATAATATATTAAATAGGTAGTTTCTTTAGTCTTAAACTACATAGCAGTCTTTCAGAGAAATATTGTGGTCTCACTTCAATTTTGCTGTACCTTCCTCCCCAAAGATGCAGAAATATCATGTAACTACCATATACTGTAGTCAGTCAGAAATTGTTAAAAAGTAGTTCCTAATCTTTCCCTCATGAAAACAAAGGCTCTGGAAACACCTCCATTAAAATGTCTCCAATTCAACAACTATTTTAAAATCTGTGGCATTTTGTCGTTAAATTTTCTATATTTAAAAAATCATTTTAGATTCTTAAATATGAATGACATTGGTCAGAATAAACTCTAAATTTATAAAAATAAATTTAAGTACCATAATAGTAGTTGTACTACTGCAAACCAAGCCTCAAAAAATAACTGATGGATTCAACAATGGTCATACTATGAAAATTGATTAAACAGGGTTATCACTGGTTCAAACTAAATGGTAACAATACAAGTTGTGCCAGTATAAAAAATGAATGGCACAACAAATTATAGTATATTTATTACTTATCATAGATGTATACAATATATACATATAAATATAAGGTAAAGCAAAAGGATCTTGAAATATGGCATTGAAAATCCACATCTTACCATGTCTATAGTACTGCTAAAGTGATTGCATGTGTGAAAAGTGTTTTGAATAGGCTGGGAAGGAACCCACAAATGTATTTCTAGCATTTGGGAGGCTGAAGTAAAAGGATAGTGAGTTCAAAAAGGAGGTTAGAAAAAAACATACATCAAAATATTCCTTTGAATAATGGCATATAAACCAAAAATACCATTAGATAAAATACTGAAACAAAATTATATGGATCTTAAATTTATTTTCATTTTTTATTAACTGTAAGTTTGTGAATTATTAATTGCCATAAGCTGGGTGTGGTGTGGCACACCTTTAATCCCAGTACTTGGGAGGCAGAGGTAGGAGGATTGCTGTGAGTTTAAGGCCATCCTGAGACTACAGAGTGAGTTCCAGGACAGTTTGAAAAACCCAAAAAAAAAAAAAAAGCCTTTAACTTGTTCTATAATCACCCAATTCAAATACAGCTTAGATTGTATTGCATTTATGTATCTGTACTTATTAATAGTTTTTTGAAAATTCCCATTTAAGGTACATGGTGAAGCCCTTTGCCCTTTTTCAACAGTGTTAAATAATAGGTTCATATATAGTCTCCCTACTATTTTCAGTCATATGGTGAGTATCACAGTTATTTTCTTTCTGTCCATGAAAACAAAATTAGTCCTTAATAATTTTCATAATTTTTCTCTATTTCTTGTCTCTTGTTGTCTCACTGGAGGCATACTTCATAGTCCCTTCACAGTGAAGCATACAATTTCAAGGAAATTCTTTTTTCCTACATTTAGAAGATTGTTTATAGGATGTCCTAAATTAATGTTGGATAGTGTAGTGAATCCATGTAATTTTTAAAAAATTATTTTAAAATTCTATCACATTAGTTTCTAATCTAGTTTTGATGATGGGCATAATTGACTGAAACATGATCCCATCACAAGGTTAGAGTTACATAAAGTATTGAAAATGGTGGGGGCTGGAGGGATGGCTTAGTGGTTAAGGCACTTGCCTTTGAAGCCTAAGGACCTAGGTTCTATTCTCTGGAATGCATGTAAGCCAGATATACAAGGTGATACATGCACATGGACTTTGTTTGTGGTGACTAAAAGCCCTGGCATGTCCAATTCTTTCTTTATCTCTCTCTCTGTCTCTCTCTCTCTGTCTCTGTATCACTATCTGCCTCTTAATATATCTCTTAAGTAAATAATAAATAAATATTTTTAATGCTAGGCATGGTGAAGCACGCCTTTAATCCCAGCATTCGAGAGGCAGAGGTAGGAGGATCACCGTGAGTTTGAGGCCACCCTGAAACTACATAGTTAATTCCAGGTCAGCCTGGACCAGAGTGAGACCCTACCTCACAAAACCAAAAAAAAAAAAATAAATAATAATAAATAAAAATAAATTTAAAAAGAAAATGGTGCCAAGGAAAAGGAAATGCCTGCATGTATGTTACTGAAAAACTTTATGCATCTTCATAAAATTCTAAGCAAGCCTTGAATCTCAGATGAAACAAAACACAAGTATTGACCTCTACAAAAGAATGTAACAAGCTTCCAAGACCTGCTAGTCTGTTGGTGAATTGAAGGTGAAAATGTTGAGACTACAAAGGAACATACTAAGTATGTTAATATTTAAAGAGTTTATGGTTCTTAAGCATATAATTTTAGAAAAAGTACATAATTTTATCTTACATTTTACTTATACATTTAAATTTAATAAATATTTTCAATGTGTCGAGATGTGTTGTTTCATTTGTCACAACTTTTCATATAGGGTGTTATTGTACTTGTTTTAATGATAAGAAACTGAAAACCAAAGATACCAGATAGGTGGTAACAGAATGTAAATCAAAGCTGACAAATTTGGACTCCAAAATCACATTTAAGTCAAGAGTTCTCAACCCTGACTCTCCTTGTAGGGTTGTCTACATGTGATTCCGCATCTACAAGCATCAGCTGTACCTCACCAAATCCATACAACCACATATAGATCTAGACATTGCCAACTGTCCTCTAGCGGGAATGGGAGAAATCACCACAAATGATAATTGCCAACCTAAGATGTACTGAATTTGATAGATCAAATAACAGATACATAACATTTTAAAAGAAAATCCCTCATGCATAAGCTTTATACTTGCTTTTAATCATGTGCAGTTATTAGTAGTACAGATTTGGCCCTTTATAACTTTATAATTTTTCTTCTTGTCAAATTCATAATGCCTACTCAGGCACTCCTTTAATCCTCTAAGCTGTTGCAGTTACTATGTATTTTAAAGATTATTCGATTAAACCCATCAGTATGCTAGAAGTATTTATAAATATAAATATTGCTCAAAAAGGAAGATACTATAAATATGGTACATGAAATCTAACACTTTCTAAGGAAATGTTTGTGTTACAATAAGATTCGTTAGACAAGACTTCACTCAATGCTCTAACAAAGACCTTAAAAACCAAAGTTTCCTCCACAATCAGGGAATAGCGTAAGATGATGTGTTATGAAACTTAAAAGCAATGGCTCCTTTGATGTTTTCACCACATCACTTACTGGCAAATGTAAATATGCACTCTAAAATGAACTTTGTTCTCAGTCATTGCCATTTAAGGTGAGGATAGACTAGCCATATTTATTAAAAAATAACAAACTGCCCTTTTTCTGCCAGCACTGAGGAACAGAATTTCTGCAGCAGTTATGACATATCACTGTAGAAGGTTCTGGTATGACAGCTGCATCTGTTCGCATCCTTAGCTGTGGAATCTGTTTTCAGTGATAACGAAGAGTTTTATCAAGGTCTGGGAAACACTCTACTGTGAAGAGATTATATACAGAAGTAATACTGCTTTTGCAAGCAGGAATCCCTATAATAAGTTCAAGTAATAACCAAAAAGAAACATTCAAAGGTGCAAGCAGTGAGGACCTGTTTCTTTCAGATTACACAAATTACTAAATGTGACAGAATGGAGAAATTATCTGTAATGAAATTGCTTGTTCAGCTCAACCATACTCCTGAAATCTTTAGGGGGTACACAATTCTCTTGGTGGGCATTCAGGTCTCAGCAAGAGTTAGAGGGCAGTCATGGAATAAGTAAGGTGAAAGTTAACAAGGCAGGATAAGGCATGTGTCCATTGGGAAAATGATGACAACACCTCCATCCCTCCAAGAGAAAAGTGAAAACATGCACCAGGTTTCCCAAAGAAACCAGGCACAAGCCTGACTTCTTTTTCAGACTAGAGTAAATGTTCTCTTGGTAGGTGAAAATTCTGCAACAATAACAAGTTGCCTTTAAAAGTAATAAGTGTGTGTGTGTGTGTGTGTGTGTGTGTGTGTGTTTCATGTATAAAAGGAACCATTCCATGCAATTCTTCATAGTTAAAAGATGATTTAAACAACAATTTCAGAAAATATTTAAAACAAAACACATGGTGTGATTAAAGACAATTCAGAGGATGTGTAATTGTGTACAAATGAAATTCTAGAAAAGTATGATTTATAAATGAAAAGGATGGATAAGAATTTAAGTAGAATATATGTCTGAGGGAAATGAGTAGCAGATAACTTCTGTTTGGGTGAGAATGTGGAATGACAGACAATTGAAAAGGAACACTAGAGCAACAACTTAAAATGGAGGTTTATTTAGACATTTAAATGCTGAATGCCTACCATGCATTAGATTAGGAGATATTTCTTGAATAAGAGTAGTTTTCAAAGTGTCCCAAGAAAGTGTCACATTAATATAACACTGTTCGCATGAAAAATTCGTAGGCTTTATAGCTAATTGCTATGGCTTACATAGGCAGAAATATTTTTTTTACTTTTTTTTACAACTGGTATGAAGTTTTTTGTAGCAGTTCTTTTATTTATTTTTATATATTTCAGTAAGAAAGAGGGGGAGAACAGGGCCTCTTGGCACTGTCAATGAACTCCAAACACATGCACCACATTGAGCAACTGTGCATCTAGCTTTATGGGGGTATTAGATAATTGAGCCCAGCTGGTAAGGCTTTGCAAACAAGAGCCTTTAACTAATGAGCCATCTCCCAAGCTCTCTTTTGATTCTATTTTTATTTGTTATGCACATAATGTGAATACATTCATGTTGGTGCCTTCGATAGCCTCATCTCTGTCCTCCCTCTCTGAAGGAACCCTCCTTGTTGGGGATTGTGGATCGTGAATTTTGGGGGTAGCCATCAGTTATGTGGAAGAGGCAATGTCTCTGTGCATAATGACCCAACTTGTGGCTCTAACAAGCTTTCTGCCCCCTTTTCTGCAAATTTCCCTGAGCCATGATGGGTTCATTTTAGGTCAGCTTCAGTGATGCCGTCTTGGGAGCCTCTGTGTCCTTGGATATCTGATTTAGTAGGAGTTGAGTGTTCTCTGTGTCTATCTCCTTCACCCTTGTGTTAGTATCAGGTTCACATAGAAAGCAGCACTCTTGCTTATTTCCCCCTTTTCTTTATGGTTTCAGCTGGGGCCCTGGTGACATACAATAGACTGATCATCTCCTCAGGTTCTGCATCTATCTGAAAAAGAGAAGCAATTTCTCCAACGGAGAGAGAAGTCAGCACCAGATAAATGGGATAACCATTATTATTTTAGAGTGAAGGTTTATAGGTGTAGGCCCTCTTGTAGCCCACGATTAGTGGGAGTTTGATATTGGAGGGTGGGCTCATTTTTTGGGTATGTTTCTGACTTTTTCCCCAGTTCCAGCTATGAGTTCCATTCTACTGAGTGGATCTGTTAGCCAAATCAAGAGCAGTTGGTTACCCACCATGGCTGTGTGCCACTATTGCACTTGTGTGATCATCACATCAGATTGTTAGCTGCTGAGTAGCTAGGCCACGAGTTGCTTGTATAGATGTTGGTCATTTTCCACCAGTTGCTCATGTAGCACCCCTGGCACTAGACAAATTATCTGGGGACTGATTCTCTTCCAGATTCCAGCCAGGTCACTCCATGTTATGTACAAACAGCATATGATGTCTTTGGCAGTAGGGTCTTACCATTAACATTTGGTGGGTCATCAAGTACTCTGACAGAAATCTGTCTTCTTTTGGGAAACCTTGTAGGTCTCTCTGATCAACAGCTCATTGTGGAAGTTAACCACATGCTGGTACTGGGAGTTACAGGCCAATGCCAAGGAAAAAGAATGAAGAAAAAGGTAATATAAAAGAGAAAGAGAGAAGAGGGAGAGAGAGAAAGAGAGAGAGAGAGAGAGAAACAGGAAAAGATTAAAGTTAGTCTTCATGATGTCCTCTCCAGGGCCCTGTGATTCAGGGGTTCCCTCTTAGGACTTGATGAAGGTACAACATTTTAGTCTGTCTTTCAGGATATAGGATTTTATCATACATTTTCCATTTGGGTTCCATTTTGTCTCCACCCTCACCCTTATTCTCCCCTCCCATCCCCCTATTGTAAGGTCCTCAAGATGCTTATTAGGTATGTCAGACTCTTAGGCAGATTCTGGTTAGGAGCCACAGATGAGTAAGACCATGTGACAATTATCTTTCTGTGATTGGGTGAGTTTGCTGAGAATGATCTGTTCCAAGTTTGACCATTTTTTTCTGTCATTTTTCCTTACTGCTGTGTAGAATGCCATACTATAGATATACCCCATCTTGGTTATCCATTAATCTAATGGTGGACATCTGGGTTGATTCCAGCTCTTAGCTATTTTGAATTGAGCAGCTATAAACATAGTTGAGCAAATATCTCTGAATTGAGGCTTGGAGCTTTCAGGGTAAATGAACAGTAAGGGGATAACTGGATCTGTTGGTAACTCTCTCGTCATCCTTTGTAGGAGTCTCTATATTGTTTTCCACACTGATTATACCATCTTACATTCCCACCAAAAGTGAATGAGGGTTCCTATTTCTCCACAGCTTCACTAGCATTTGTTTTCATTAGATTTTTAATGTTTTCCATCCTTACTGGGGTAATGTGCAATGTCATAGTTGTTTTATTTTGCATTTCCCTGATGATTAGAGATGCTGAACATTTTCTTAAGTGTGTGTTTGCCATTTGTATTTCTTCCTCTGAGAACTCCCTGTACAATCCTCTGCCCCATTTTGTGAGTGGGTTGTTTGACTTTTTATTGTTTAGTTTTTTGAGTTCTTTGTAGATTCTAGAAATTAGACCTCTGTCAGTTGTATAGCTTGCAAAAATTTTCTCCCGTTCTGTAGGTAATCAGTTGACTCTGCATATTGTATGTTTGTCAGTGAAAAAACTATTCACCTTCATGAGATCCCAATGGTTGAGTGATTATTTAATTTTCTGAGCTACTGGGGTTTTGTTCAGGACGTCTTTTCCCGCACCTATATCATGGAAACTTCCTCCTGTTTTTGTTTTTTTTTTTCTTTCTTTCTTTCAGTAGTAGCAGCACTTCCAGTCTTATGTTGAGTTCTTTGATCCATTTGGACTTGACTTTTGTGTATGGCAAGATATGTGGATCAAGTTTCATTTTTTCTACATACGGATGTCCAGTTTGTCCAACACCAGTTGTTGAAGATGCTATCTGTTTTCCATTCTACATTGTTAGGGCCTTTGTCAAATATGAAGTAGCTGTCATTTCTTGACACAAAGTCTGGTTCTTCCATTCTGTTCCATTGGTCTATATACCTGTTTATATACCAGTACATGGCATGGGTAAGGGTCATGTACTTGGTTAGGGGGTATGGGGCAGTGAGGGAAAGGCCATTTGTTTTAGTAGTTCCTGTGCCTGTGGTGGTTGGGGCAGGGCAGGGTGGCCGAGAGGGGGACAAAGCCAGTGTGTGGTGTTCCAGCACCCAGGAATGTGGCTGGGTGGTGGCAAGGGGGACTGAGCTGGCGAGTGGAGTTCCAGCACCTGGGGGTGGGGGCAGGCAGTTGCAAGGGGGACAGAGCTGGAGTGTGGGGTTCCTGTACCCAGGGGTGGGGGCAGGTGGCAGTGAGGGGGAAGAATGTGTTTATGAATGGAGTTCCCATGCACGGAGGGTGGGGGTGGCAATGGTGATGGAGCTAGCTTGTGGAGCTCAGAGGGGTAGCCTAGGGTGGGGGGAATGCTTATATCCTGGCCTGGGTCCACTTAGCTGGGACTGTGGCTAGGATGGCTATTGAGGTAATTGGGAGACTGGTGGGCTACTTGAGAGCCTATGAATCAGCTGATGCCCTACTCCATGCCCTCCCACTGAACCCTAAGATCTTGCCTTTCCTTCCCCGCCAGGTGAGGTGTGTTTAGACTGATGCCATCTTGGAGAAATACTTCTTATATGATTAGATAAGTAGCGGTGTTAAATAGTGTGTTGCTTAATTTATTCTATTTTATGGGTAAATGTACCTTTAATTAATATCTAAACTTATGGTATTATTTGTATAATGTAAGAGTTAACAAAATAACTGAGGTAAAAATAGAAGGAAAAATAATTCACACTGCTTTTGTTGTTTGATATTATATCATTTCACTTTTAAAATTTTATTTTTTTATTCATTAGAGAGAGAGAAATGGGGGAGAGAATGGGCATGCCAGGATTTTCAGCCACTGCAAAGGAACTCCAAACACATGCACCACCTTGTGCACCTGGCTTACGTGGGTCCTTTGGCTTTATCTGCAGGTACTTTAATTGCTAAGCATGTCTCCAGCCCATAATTTCACTTTTAGGTATAATCTTAACTCTGTGTAGAGGCACCATATTATTGAATATGTTCTATAATACTATAATATAAATAGTTTATATTTTGTAAATGGCTTTTAAATAAACTATCACAATTCAGCACCTTTAGTATAGTGTGGTTGTATACAGAGACATCATGTTTTCCTTCCTTCCTTCCCTCCCTCCTTCCTTCCCCTCCCTCCCTCCCTCCCTCCCTCCCTCCCTCCCTCCCTTCCTTCCTTCCTTCCTTCCTTCCTTCCTTCCTTCCTTTCTTTGTTTCTTTTTCTTTTCTTTTTTTTTTTTTTTTTTTGAGGTAGTGTCTTTCTCTAGCCCAGGCTGACATGGAATGAACTATATGGAGTCTTAGGGTGGCCTTGAACTCATTGTGATTCTCCTATCTCTGCTTCCCAAGTGCTGGAATTAAAGGGGTGCATCACTATGCCTGACTCATATTTTCCTTTTTCTTTTTGATATATATATACACATTCAAAAATAATTAGTAGAAAATGGTTCAAATGTTTACAGATTCCAAGTGCTACCTATTCTTCCGGCTTTTTTTTTTGTTTAAAAAAAAATCCACGTTTATTTATTTTGTTACTAAAAGCATCATTTTGGTATCAATTCATTTAAATTTATTAAATACATCTTTTTTATTCTAGAGTTAGCTCAGACAAAATATACCTGCATGTTACTCAAAAAATTGCTACTTAGTATATTTGAGAAAAGTGTCATTGTTAAGATAACAGTCTTTTATCTAGGTTTTTAAATGTGTTATTTTGATTTATAAGAGTTTTTCAATAAATTATGGAAAGTCAAACTGTTCAAAATTTAGGGGAAACTTGGAAATACATAAGAATGCTGCTGGAGTCATCATATGTAGTCAAGAGGCATGTCCATAGTATGCCACATTTCCTTCACACAAAAGAAACCATAATCATAAAAGAACTGTGAGCCCAAGTATGCCAGGGCAAGAAAAGGTAAATTGGATTCACTTACTAGTTTTTAAAATATTATGTTCATAATTGAAATTAAATATTTTAAGGGTCTGGGCCTAGCTATGCTCAAGATGTGCTTCAAAAGTATGTTTTAGGTTACTATGCAATCTTATTTTACATTCATATATGCAGTTAAATGTTACATTCATCTAGACAATTATATATTACCTTCATCTATGCTTGCTTTGAGTTGTTTTCACACTTTAATGTAAATCAGACAGAACTTAAAAAAAATTCTGGGAACATAACAAAGGCAGACAGTATGACAAAGACAGAAATGTGCATTTTCTGCTCAATGGTTTAGTGACTTAGCCCTATTTAAAAGCTCTTCAAAGTATTTCCAACATCAAAGGAATATTTCAAATCTATGTATAGGGCAGTTTTGGATTTGTCATGAGTAACATCCCTTTCCCTACCTACATTTTTGAAATGCTTCGTACAGTATAAATAACAAGATACAGCAGGGAATAAATTATTGTATGGAAAGTTATGCTCACAATATCATTACTTACAAGTTAGAACCAATTTCTGAAAAAAAGTATGACATTTCAAGTCGGGCCTTGACGATAAGAGGTTTATTTAATAATAGCAATTTTTAAAATAACTAACCATTTTTTCCTACATAGGATGAGTTTATGGATGTTAGAAACATAGAATGCGTAAGGAAATTCTAAAGCTATTTTTTACTTTTGAAAACATGCTTTATCAAAGCAAATCATTTTCTTTACAAATTCAGAGTAACCTCAGAGAGTCTGCTTAACAAAGGGAAAACAGATGGGCCAACAGCTTCAAAGTTAGTCAACCTTAAAAAGATCTAAAATTGATTTTTAAATAGAAAGAAATCAACAAAGCATAAAATATAACAAGAATCAGATAAAATTTAAAAAATTCCTAATATCTAAAAATTTATGGTCAATTATTTTCACTTTATTGATGTCATCTGTTGTCATTTTATTAATTTCAAACATCAACTTCTTAATGACTACAAAATGAATAGTTTCATGTTTGAGAGAGAGAAGCAGAGAAAGAGAGAGAGAGAGAGAGAGAGAGAGAGAGAGAGAGAGAGAAATGTGGCTTATGTGGGTACTAGGGAATTGAACTTGGGTCCTTAGGCTTCACAGACAAACACCTTTACCAAGAAGCCATCTCTCTAGCCCTCATTTTTTTATAATAAAGAATTAAAGATGTGAGAGATACTAGAATGTGAATGCACTTCATTTGCTTGATTTTATAACAAACTGTGTAGACTTGAGTAATTATTTCCCTGGATTATGAAACTTATTAACTATCACTAATCAATCAGAGATTGTTGTATGTTTCTGTGCTGTCCTCATCAACTTGAACTTTAATGCATAGATAAAACTTGTTAATTTAGTATATGAAAAAATACCAAACATGAATAATGTAACATTTAATTACAAGTGCTACACATTAAGCTATTTTGATAAAAAAATATGAGCTCTGGCTATGCAGATGAAGTTATATCAATTAAAATTATGGACATGTATAAAAATCATATAATAAGATTTGGTGCCTGATTTAGACAAATGGAATGTATGGGAGGTCGCATGTGATGATAAAATCTATGTTTGCACTGAACTTCACTAATCTGCTACAAATGACTATATTAAATTCATGAGGGATGAGGGTAAGAAGGGAATGGGGGCAAACAAAACTTAGAAATTTGTGGATATGGCTTAGTGGTAGAGTGCTTGTGTAGCAAGCCCAAGGCCCTTTTCTCAATCCTCAGTACCAAACATATGTATAAACCTAGAAGATATAAAACAGACATATGGAAATATACTGCCTTATAGGAAAATTTAAAAATTTAAATATAACAGAATGAATAGATGTAATTTGTATGGATGAACATTACTGCTTTCAAGAGCCAAGGGTTATTTATTGAGTGAAAATAGCAGTGAAACGTATAGGATACCTCCCTAAGCCTTGTTGCTCAGGAAAGACCCAAAAGTTCCCAAAACTGTAGATGTTATTTACTGGAGCTCTTGGCTACCCACCAGAACTGGACAGTGAATTTTTCTGTTGAAGACTCCGTACCCTATGTTTGCACAAGGAAGAGGATTCAAACTGGAACTAATCAATTTCCGCTCCCTATTGGCTAGATCAGAAAATGCCAAAGGTGCTGTGGTGGGAGTAAAGTTATCAATGGCCTTACCTAGCTGTCAATCCTGTGAGATACAATACTGACCTGCCAAACAAGAGATATCTATGAGTTCAACAGCTGCATGATTGTTTTGGGGATAGCCAAGTGCTTTCTTATTGAAATTGAGACACAAGCTACAAGAGGGCATTCATGTCTGATACTGAAAGGGAAACTACACCTATTGTTCTTGCTAAACAGATGTGGTATTAAACTACTCTCTAAACATTTATGTTTGTACTCATAAATTAGCACTGCTCTCAACCTTGAACAGAAAATAGAAACTTGATACTTGCAGACGACTGCAGTCAACACAGAATATCTTAAGTGGCCAAAATATTGAAAATTACTGCTGAGTGCCCATCCCTGTGGAACAACTAAATTCTGCTCTCCCAAGTCTCAAGAAATATTGTGGAAATGGAAGGTGCAAAGAATTTAAGAGGTGGAGAGGGAGAGTGAAAGCTATGGAACTCTTTCACCTGGACATGATCTCAGCATCTGTGGTTACCTGAACAAGACCTGCGCAAGATAGGGCCGACACCATACATCATTCCATGGATAGAGAAGATTTTGAGACTCCAACCCTCCCTGAGCTACTGGTAGTGGAGAGATTACTAGGGAAAGACAAGTCTCTTCAGTGATATAGCTGCTAGTATGTGGGGAGAGGAAGGGGATGAATGGGAGTGGAAAGAGGACAAGAGAGGGTAATGAATGGGTCTACATAATCATATAGACAGATGATAGATAGGTAGGTAGGTAGGTAGATAGATAGATAGATAGATAGATAGATAGATAGATAGATAGATGATAGATAGATAGATGATTAGACAGATGATTCATAGATAGAGATCTATCTATCTATCTATCTATCTATCATCTATCTATCTAACTATCTATCTATCTATCTATCTATCTATCTATCTATCTATCATCTATCTAACTACAATTTAATGAGGGAAGACATGGTTACACCTTTGTATTTTACCCCATTTCCTACCATCTTTCACAGAAGCCCTTCTTTCAGACCAACTTTAAGTATATATCTTTTTTACCTTATTTCAAACATTCATTCACTCATATTCCTGAGGTAATTACAAGTATCTACATCTTATTTTCCTAACTGAACTCATAATAATTGCATCTGTCTGGCCTTCATGTTAACAATCTCAGTAACATTTGTTCAAGAATGAATGAATGGTGATAACAGAGAAAAAAATCAAAAACTTTCCTTCATACTTTGC
This sequence comes from Orientallactaga sibirica, assembly GCA_036365145.1. Lineage (NCBI taxonomy): Eukaryota > Metazoa > Chordata > Mammalia > Rodentia > Dipodidae > Orientallactaga > Orientallactaga sibirica. Next base: position 22,779,957 of record JAEOAD010000033.1, read on the forward strand.
TCTTCCCCTCCAATATTCGATCCATTTTGATTTTACAGTGGTTTGATCTACAATGTGATTTCTTTTCCTTTGTGCCCTACCTGACACATTATTACCCAGAGCCAGAACTAGATACCAATGTCTGAACCTTCATTATTATATATACTTCAAAAGAGCTATAGAAATGCTACTTAATTGTGTCACTGACCTCATTTGCTACTTAGTTACAGAATGTCAAGAAGTCCCAACTCCTTTTAGATTATGTTTCATGATATATCCACCTACCTTTCTTAACCTTTTTTTTTTCTTTGAGTCAAGCCAAACAGACTGGCCTTTTTTTTTTTTTTTTTAAATATTTTATTATTTATTTATTTATTTGAGAGAGAGAGAGATACAGAAATAGGCAGGCAGAGAGAGAGAGAGAGAATGGGTGCGCCAGGGCCTCCAGCCACTGCAAATAAACTCCAGATACATGCACCCCCTTGTGCATCCGGCCTACGTGGGTCCTGGAGAATCGAGCCTCGAACCGGGGTCCTTAGGCTTCATAGGCAAGCGTTTAACCGCTAAGCCATCTCTCCAGCCCGAGACTGGCCTTCTTTTAACGTGAGAGAACAAGAGAGACAGAGGGAGAGAGAGAGAGAGAGAATTGGCACACCAGGGCCTCCAGCCATTACAATCAAATTCCAGATGCATGTGCCCCCTTTTGCATATGAGTGACCTTGCACTTTTGTCACCTTCTGCAGCTGGCTTATGTGGGACCTGGAAAGTCAAAGATGGGTCCTTACGCTCCACAGGAAATCTCCTTAACCACTAAGCCATTTCTCCAGCCCCCTTAATTTCTTTATAAGAAAATTTCCCCTTAGTCATTGACATTTTAGCAACACTGGGTACTTTCCAAGTTTTAAACATGAAAAAGTATCTCTTTTTGTTGCTTTTCAGTATCTTGTATAACTCTTTATGTGTGTGCATCTATGTATGTGTGTGAATGTTGCATGGTATATGTTGTATGTGTGCGTGTTGTGTGTGTATGTGTTGTGTGTGTGCATTTTCATGTGTATATGTTGGATATGTATATGTGCAAATCATCTGTGAGACTGCAAGTGTACATATGATGATCAGAAGATACCCTAAGGTGTCAGTCCTAGCCTTGTGCCTTGTTTAAAGCAGGATCTTGTGTTATTCATCACACTAGTATGTGGAAGTCAGAAGTAGATATCAGGTGTACTCAAGCATTCTCCACTTTTATTTTTTTTTTTTTTTAATTTTTTAAAATTATTTTATTTATTTTTTGGAGAGAGAGACACAGAGAGAGAGAGACAGACAGAGAAGGAGAAGGAGACAGAGAATGGGTGCGCCAGCAGTCTTAGCTGCTGAGAACGAAATCCAGATGTGTGCGCCCTCTTGTGGGCAAGCGCGGCATTACGCCCTTGCGTCCCTTTGCATCTGGCTAAACGTGGGACCTGGAGATTGGAACCAGCGTTCTTAGGCTTAGCAGGCAGGCGCCTTAACCGCTAAGCCATCTCTCCAGCCCTCCACTTTTATTTTTTGAGACAGTGTCTCCTGTTGAATTTGGGGTTCACCATTCAGTGAGACTAGCTAACTATTGAGCTCCCCGGATCTCCTGATTGTTTCTCACCAACACTGAGATTATAGGTATGTGCCACAATGCCTGCATTGTACATAGGTTGTAGAAACCCAAATTCATACATAAACATCAGTTATTTTGCCAACTGCACCATCTCCTCACTCCTTCAGTCACCATTTAAGATATAATATTGCTAACATAGCTGCTATGTACCTATTATAATTTTTAAAATATTTTATTTTTATTTAGAGAGAGAGAGAGAGAGAGAGAGAGAGAGAGAGAGAGAGAAGAATGAGTGCTTTAAGGCCTCCAGTGGCTTGATGCATGTGCCACCTTGTGCATTTGGCTTACATGGGGAGTTGAACCTAGGTCCTTTGGCTTTGCAAGCAAGCGCCTTAACTGCTAAGTCATCTCTCCAGCCATGAATATGTGTTCTTAATGACAGCATTCAAATATCCACAACATTAAATATCCAGTTTTTAAATTTTTATTTATTTATTTTGTAGAAAGGAAGTGAAAGAGAGAGAGAGAGAGAGAGAGAGAGAGAAAGAGAGAGAGGAGCCTCAGCTACTATAATTGAACTCCAGATTCTTTGCCACCTAGTGGGCATGTGCAACCTTGTGCTTGCCTCACCTTTGTGCATCTGGCTTACGTGAGATCTGGAGAGTTGAACATAGGTCCTCAGGCTTCATGGGCAAGCACTTTAACCTCTAAGCCACCTCTCCAGGCATACATTTTTTTTTTTCCTTTTTCATACTGTAGGTTCTTTCTTATTCTTTACCTCATTTTGTTCAGGCAAAGTCATTTCAAATTCACACTGGAAAGCTGAAGATGTGTGTAAACCTGCATTATTTAAAGTAGGATGCCTGTGGCACTTTTGGCACTTCTGTGTGTGTTATAGAGACAACTAGGTCTATCATAGATTTGTGAACTGTGTATAGTTCTGGATATGTGCATGATCATGTGTGTGTGTGTGTGTGTGTGTGTGTGTATGTGACCTATATTTGAGGAATGCATGCACATAAGTGAAGGAGCATGTTGAGGCAAGAGTATAACTAACCTTGGGTGATGTTCCCCAGGTACTAGCTACGTTTATGAGTCAAGGTGTTCTATTTGTCTGGAGATCATTAAATAATTAGCCTGGTTGGCTAGTCCAAGGGACCTATCTGTCTTCACCTCCCTAGTGCTGTGATTATAGGTGTGTACCATGTTTAATATTTTTTAGATGGATTCAGGGACTTGAACTCAGGGCTTCTTGCTTCCACTGCACACATTTTTTCAACTGAACTTCTGATAGGCTCTGGGCATAGTTTTTATATAAATCTATTTATAAAATATTTACTGTTCAGCATGATCCACAAGCATGTAAGACACTATGAGAAACAAAAACCCACCATATTTGAACACAATGCTTACAAGTGAATTGTTTTAGTTCACCTAATTGCCATAATGTCTCTTTATTTTCATAAGCCAAGGTAATCTATGTAAAAATATACTTTTGTCCTCACACAAAGTAGAATAACAGATGCCCCAAATCACTGTTTTAGAAAACTACCTCAGAAAATGCTAGTTGCCATAATGTGATTAAACTCTATGCTTTATCCACCTCAAACCAGGAATCAAGAAAATATTTGGCCGGGCGTGGTGGCGCACGCCTTTAATCCCAGCACTCGGGAGGCAGAGGTAGGAGGATCGCCGAGAGTTCGAGGCCACCCTGAGACTACATAGTGAATTCCAGGCCAGCCTGAGCCAGAGTGAGACCCTACCTCGAAAAACCAAAAAAAAAAAAAAAAAAAAAAAAAAAAAAAAAAAAAAAGAAAATATTTGTAGGTGTCTTCCATTGTAACCATAGTTCACTCCATGTGTCCACTTGATTTAAACTCAGATAAGTTGACCCCATCTATCTAAAAGGAGAAGGAAACATCCTTGTCATGGACATAGTGCTGATATATCATGAAGTGCCACAGCAGGCAGAGCCATGAAAGAAGTTTTTAGCTATTTTAGATAATTCAAATCACCCTCAAACATTTTAAATAGTATATTATAAGGAATAAATATTAAATTAATTTTAAATTTTTAATATGGTAGGTACTTTCAATAAATTCATGAAAGGAAAATATATATCAATTGTTTGCTAAAGAAAAAAGGATAATAAAATCAAACATTGATCATACAAAGGAAGGAGTATATTAATAATAAAATCTTCAGAACTTAAATAAAGCCAATAGAAATGCAATCTCATTATAAACATCTATTTTCATAATCATACTTGACTAAATATTTATAAAACCTCAGTAAAATAATTGTTTTATGAATTCCAATTATTTGGCTTCTATATGCAGTTTAGGGTTAAAGAAGCTATATGATGATATAATATAAAAGATTTACTGTTGTCAAACATTTCTTCTCCTGTTTCTTTGTAAATCTAAATTATCCAATCTCAATGTCTATTAAAATAACTTCATGTTCAACTGTACATGTATGACACATGCACAACAGAAACTGAGTTAGTTGTTCTGCCTCTGAGCATTAGACTCATGAATTCAGGCATGCACTTCCTCTCATCCACAGACAAGTGGCTTTGGCCTTTTGGAACTGATGAGGACAGTGAGGGAAAGAGAGGGGCTCTAAATTTTAAAATCTAAGGGGCTCTGACTTTTAAAATACAGGCATTGGACTAATGTGCAATGCTTCCAGAGTCAGATGAATGCTACATATATCAATCAAAATATGAAAGGACATATTTCCTTAAGTTTTGTATCTTATCAATACAATTTTAAATCTCAACTGGAATTGACTAGCTACATAAGGATGCATGGTGCATTTTGAGAGTGATTCCAAGCATGTGAAAAGTCATTTTAATTGTGTATGAATCTGGCATTACAAGAAAAGTTTCAAGAACTGCTTTATAAAAAAGACTTTGGGTCAGGGAGGAAGTAAATTATGTTAGCAGCCCATGATTTTTCTATATAAATTTTCTGTCTAATAAAAAAATGAAAAAAAAAACTGCTTGGACTCACAGAATCTTAACATCACAGTGGAGGTAGTGATAGAACTATTTCTTAGTATGAAAGGCTCTGGCTTTGCTCCCAAAGTGTGTATGCTCAGAATAGCAGGGCAGAAGTGTATTTATCTTCTCTAACCCTACATAGAATGAATACTTACACAAGTATTTTGGCCTCTGTATGTCAAATGTTTTCTAAAAGGAACAAGACCATCAATCACTGTCATAAAATATTTAAATAAAAATAACACATCTATTTTAAATACAATATTTGAAGCAAGGGCAAATCCTGAATATTTTGAGATTTATTCTTTATTTAGATGCTAATGCTAAAAATATATTATTCCTATATGTCTATATGAATAAACATTGATTTTTATCAATCCAAGAAGCATGCCAAGAATGAGATAATGCATGAACATGTTATGAGTCAACTTTAAAAAATATTTAGTGATAAGCTGTCAAATTGGATAGTTGTATCTGTTTTTAATATACTTTTAACATTTTTATTTAGAATTTTAATATGTGAACATACTATAATTTGATCACAATGCCTTGACACTACCAGAATTTTTTGCTTTTTCTCAAGATAACAGAATGAGGTACCTTCTCATGGCAGTATATATAGATACAGCTCTGAGTTTCTAATTCAGGATAAATTATCTCTTTGGTATACATGTAGCCATGTCAACTGCTCATCCTCATCCCCTCTAGCACAATGATCAAAGAGAATGTCATTTCTTTGCAGAAGTAACTCCTAATATATCCCTGTTCTTCAGTACTCTCACGTATTTCTCTCCAACTTCTCACCAATAACCTGGCTCAGCTCCTGTTTATCAGCTGATACTGGTTACTCCTGTTGACTAGCTAGTGCTGAGTATTCCTGAAAGCTGATGCTGCCCTTCTGGAAAAAAATCTGCTATCCTCAAGACACAGATGAAGAATAGTATGTATACAGGAAAAATTTTCTTATACAAAGAAGCCAGCACCTGGCACATCCTGGAATAATGCCACTAATATTGACACCAGCAGAAAGCAACACATTAGAAGGATTTGCTCTTTTCTTTCCATTTACACTCTACTAAGTAGCTCACTTTAATACATATGTGTGACTAGATGTGGTAAAAAGCAACAGCCTTGGCAATCTATTAGGGACATTCTAATCTGTGGAACTTTTCCTCTTACTAATAAAAAGCAGTTGACGAGTTCCACTTGACAATCTTAGAGGCTAAGATACAGCTAGTTGTTGTGGATACATTTTACCTTAGTTTGCTTCCCTCATCCTTCAAATAAGAAATTAGATTGTCAGAAATGGATAATTGATGAAAATGTGTGAAGAAATAAACATAAATCTTCTGTAGTAGCAAGGATGTTGTTATGGTGGGTGTGTAGAACATTTCTTAAATGTGTATGTGTAAAGTCTTAATTCATGCAGCTTGTGGTGACATGAAGGTACAAGAAATATTAAAGAATGGGAACTAGCAGGAACTCTTCTAGTCAAAAGTACACTCCTGAAGGGATAATGATGTCACACTGGCCCCTTTTCCTCCTTTCATTTTTTATATATTTTATACATTTTATATATATATTTTTATTTTTATTTATTTATTTAAGAGAGAGAGGCAGATAGAGAGAATGAGAGATTGGGCACGCCAGGGCCTTCAGCCACTGCACACAAACTCCAGATGCATGTGCTACCTTGTACATCTGGTTTACGTGGGTCCTGGAGAATCCCTTTGGCTTTGCAGGCAAGTGCCTTAACCACTAAGCAATCTCTCCAGCCTCTTCATTCCTTTCCTTTCCTTTCCTTTCCTTTCCTTTCCTTTCCTTTCCTTTCCTTTCCTTTCCTTTCCTTTCCTTTCCTTTCCTTTCCTTTCCTTTCCTATCCTTCCCTTCCCTTCCCTTCCCTCCCCTTTCTTCTCCCTTCCTTCCTCTTTTTTTCTTTCTTTCTTTCTTTCTTTCTTTCTTTCTTTCTTTCTTTCTTTCTTTCTTTCTTTCTTTCTTTCTTTTTTGTCTCTGCCATGAAGAAAACAATCTTCTTCCCTATGCCCTTTCCACCATAAGGTGGTGCCTAGCTCAGGGCCAAAGCAACTAGCCAACCTGTTCACAAATGGAAAACTCCAAACCTGTGAGTCAGGACAAGTATTTCTTCTTTAAGATCTATCTAAGGTGTTTTGCTATAGTAAATGAGAACTGGCTTACACAGATATGAAACTTTACTGTAGAGGCAGCAATTATTTAAAGTGATACACATTAATATCATCTTTCAGAATTGTGTATGCATCCTAATCCCTATGTCACTTAGATGATGTGCTCAATTCTTGGCTTAGACATTATCATGAGTTGGGACACAATCTCTTATTTACAGTGTGAAGTTCAACTATGCTCTTATCTTTTTTTTTTTTTTTGTTTATTTTTATTTATTTGAGAGTGACATACAGACAGAGAGGGAAAGAGAGAGACAGAGAGAGAGAAAGAGAATGGGCACACCAGGGCCTCCAGCCACTGCAAACGAACTCCAGATGCATGCAGCCCCTTGTACATCTGGCTTATGTGGGTACTGGGGAATCAAGCCTCGAATCAGGGTCCTTAGGCTTCACAGGCAAGTGCTTAACCACTAAGCCATCTCTTCATCCCTGTTCTTATCTTTTATAAGCTTTTGAGGCAAAATACTGTTTGATATTTCTGAGATTTTACAATAAGAGGAGATAAATTACAAGTTACTTCCCCATCCATTACATCTCTCATCACAATAAGATATAACTTTCCTTAGACAGACACCCACATGAATTTAGGGTGTCAGAAATATAATTTAGTCTTGCAAAGATTAAAGAATCAAAACCAGTACACTGCACAAAGCTTGGAACAGTGAAAATTCCATGGTGATATTTATGGGATAGTCCACAATAAGCCTAAAAATAAGCAGCAGTGTGAAGGATACAGACTCTGAGGATACTCAACACCTACCCAAGCAGAAATTCAGAGGTTCCTGAGAGCTCATCACTGAAGTAGGCTTACCACACAGCCACCATGGCTCAGGGATTTTTGCAGAATTGAAGGTGCAAAGATTATAAGAGCCAATGCTTCAGACCCATAAATATTTCCCCCTCCCCAATAACTGCTACTGTCACAATGCATAACTCACAACCACATATGGAATACCAGCAACCCCAAAGAGGAGGCCCTTAGTGGAATGGGGGCAGGGAGGAGGGAAAAGATGTTACCAATATATGATGTATCCATACAAAATATGCTCTTAACTAAATAAAAAATGTCTGGGACACTGAAAAAAAGAATGTCAAGGAATGTCAGCATTAAGAAGGATATATATAATGATAATGATAAACAGCTAGTTTTTATTTCATTAAAATAAAATCTTCATGGAGATGTAAAACCTTCATTGTTAATGAAATAAAGCAATGTCAAAAAAAAAAAAATGAAAGAAGCCACCACTATTGCTCAAGTAGGGACTCCTGAGCTGTCCTCACTACAAAGCCCCAGGCCCTGAGCAGAGTAAATCCACCAGGGCCCAAATGGCAGAGATACCTGGTTATCCAATACCCAACAGGAGTATAAGAAAAAGAAGCCAACTGCCTTGCATGAGGCAAGTCTTCTCTATCACATCTACCAAGGCCCAGGAAACATTATAAAGGCAGTGGTGAACAAAATATGGGTGCTGCTCTCATTGATAGCTTAAGAAACTCCTCCAAGGAGATGACAGTAGAACCTGAGGAAATTCAAATCAGAAAATCAGCAACTATTGAGAGCTTAACACTCAAGGAGGCTTATAACAAGGCTCAGAGAATTTTGTAGAAGAGGAAGAATGAAAAAAAAAAAAGTAAAAGCCACATGGTGGGAAGTTGTATTCTTAGGTGTTGTCTCTGCCACTCAGACAGACTGGTACATTCATGACATCACAGTGAATGCCAATACCTCCACAAAGAACGGGGGCAGCGAGAGGGAACATAAACGTATAACTGGATGGGAATATGATCAATATGTAATATGTTCCTACAGTAGAGCTCCCTATTAATACAAGCAAAAATAAGTAGATAAATAAATAAATATGAAAGTTTAAGCATGTGTTAAAAGTAATTCACTGATTTTCTTTTCACTTTGCTCTAAAGAAAATCATTTAAATGTCTATCATCTTCAAACCCCTAGCCTCTTTCTGCAATGAGAAGTTTGTTCATTTGTCCCAATGTGTAAACATATTCTTCAAATTTGGGAAGTTATCTCTTCTATTCCTCACCACTGTATCAATTTGAAATTTGGAAATATCACACCACTTTGGAGGAAAAGTGTCATTCATTTCTTAAGGATTTATTTTTTAGAACAAAGATATTAGATTGCCATATATTATAGGTTTAAATGGGAATTATTTTGTGTTATAATTTATAAAACAAAAATAAAATTACTTTTAAAATTAAACATTTCATTACCATGATTTTCACTTGCCATGGGTAAGTTTATGCTAAGATATTCTTCTCTTTTCACATTTAGGATCCTAGAAATTGTTGAAAGACATTACATATTTTTCTGTGATTTAATAAGACACTGCAATTTAGGAAACTGGAAGTGATTTAACTGCTTGTGATTCACTGACCTTTAATGGTACCATAGTTAAGAAATACCTTCTTTTCAAAGGCCTTTCTATCAACTTTTGCACATTCTTTGAGTAATCTTTCCCTGTGGGAATATGTCCTCTCTTTATAGTTCACATTTATTCATAATGCTACAGTTAAATTTTGTCTGTTGGTTATTTTTCTGTTCATAATTACTATTTCATATCAGGAATCATCTGTGGAAAGGGATCATGCATTTTTGTAAATGTATGTATTTTGAACACTAGTAAAGCTACAAGAATGAAAAAAGTAAGGAGTTATTTTGAAGGTTCTTAAAATGATGTCTGGGGACATTATAATATGCATAGATTCATGACCATATGTTAACATGAAGCATTTAATGTCTGCTGGATCTACAGTATGTTTAAGTATAGATAAGTATAGACAAAGAAAAATGAATAGTAGACATATAAGTATCCACACCAACATCTGTGATATCAGAACCAGTACACACATACACACCACACACACACACAGAGATAGACAACAACTAACAGCTACAGAATACTCTGTTTTGAAGACAATATAGAATAAAGACATCCCTCAGGTAGCATGAAGAAATATTTGTAAAAATTGTTAGTATTTGAGAATATATAACTTCATTTGTCATCATTTTCTAGTTTCTCATAAAACTATAGTTTTTCTATAGCACACTTGCCTAATTTTTAACAATTAGATTCTTGTGCTACCTGAGAAGCAGGCTGGCTCTTTCTTTGTACAGTAGCCTCAAGCTTTATCTTCTGGGGTCTGATACTCAACCAAAGTCTAGCTGAAAAGAAACATTTTCACTCAGGACATATTAATCGTTATTCTGCTACATACTAGTGCATATATTTTAACACTTTTTCCAGCAACCTGATACATTAACTTAGCACATATTTCCTGATTATTTATTTGCAATAAAAGGTTGGGATAGCTTTTAAAAAACATATTGAGGGCTGGAGAGATGGTTAAGTGGTTAAGGCGCCTGCCTCCTAAGCCTAAGAATGGCTGGATCCAATCTCCAGCGGTTCCAATCTCCAGGTCCCACATTTAGCCAGATGCAGTGACACAAGGGCACAATGCCACACTTGACCCCAAGTGCTCCCATCTCTATCTGTCTTCCTCTCTGTCTCTCTCCCAAAATTTTATATATATATATATATATATATATATATATATATATATATATATATATATAATATGTGCCCAGGAAGATTTTAAATGTGACTTTTCATATGAGATGAAAATCAACCCACCATAGTCTCATGGATCCTGATGAAAGATTTGAGATTGTTGGGTATCAACCTGGGAACTTAATTGCCATGGGGAAATAGCCAGCATGAACTTTACATGGTCATGAGTCCCTGTGGTCCGAATCCCATGGAGATACACACAGCAGCGTAGGTGAATATTTCATGATTGGGACACCCCAATCTTTTAAACAGGACATAGCAAACCTATCCAAATCTCAGTTTGTAATGAGATATTTTAAACAGTGTAAACAGTCCAAGAGTTCTGTGCTTGTCTTTATTTTAATTAAAGCAGTCAACCAGAATTTGCCAAAGATAATTTTGCCTTGGACTAATTATGTTTACTAAAAGGCAAAACATACATATAAAAACAAAATACTAAGCCAGGCGTGGTGGTGCACACCTTTAATCCCAGCCATTCGGGAGGCAAAGGTAGGAGGATCACCATGAGTTCGAGGCCACCCTGAGATTACATAGTGAATTCCAGGTCAGCCTGGGCTAGAGTGAGACCCTGCCTAGAAAAACCGAAAAATGAAAACAAACAAACAAACAAACAAACAAACAAACAAACAAAAACTAATTGTTCCCTAAGTCATTTGCAGTTTAATTTTTATGAGATAATGATTAAAGCAATACATTCTAAAGTAAAAGGCAAGACAATATGTTGACTCAATTACTCAGGAAAGCTTCTAGCCTATTAGTTGCAATGCAATATTTAAACTCTCTCAGGTGTCACTTAAAGAAATGTTGAGCTAGAATACACTGAAGATGTTTCTTCAAGACCCTTAGAAGGTCCATAAACATGGCAAGGAATATTTTCTTTTTAAAAAAATATAGACAGCCTACATACATAAAGGCAATACACAATGATCATAACTGTTGGGGTCCCCCCTAGGGCCAGCCCAGGAGGGACAGCAGGGTCTCTGTTGGATAGGGGTGAGGGGCTTGGAGTCACGGCACAGACTTGGGGAGTTGGGTGGAAGCAGGCAGAGGACAAAGTGCTGCAAACTCGTTTATTCAAGGAAGTTTAGGGGGGTTTAAGGGGTTTAGCTGGCCAATCATTTTATGGGGTGGTCCCCTTCTTGTGACCAATGACAGCCTGTCTATGGGCAGATCATCTCGTAGCAGGTTTCTAGTGAGCATGGGAATGTAATCAGGCCTGCGCAGGACACCATGTACACAGAAGCCACTTCCCGTTTTTTTCTGGCATGAGGTCTGGACTAGGGCCAGGCCTGCATTGTGCCATACACATAACTTTTCCATGGAATCCATTCTTTTTTCCATCTGCACTTCATACCTTTTTTTTTTTTTTTTTTTTTTTTTTTTTTTTTGAGATAGGGTCTCACTCTAGCCCAGGCTGACCTGGACTTCAGGGTGGTCTTGAACTCACAGTGATGTTCCTACCTCTGCCTCCCTTGTGCTGGAATTAAAGGTGTGCACCACCATGCCTGGCTTCTTGATACCTCTTTTAATGGTTAATTCAAGTCTATAATCTTGTTGAAATAATATTATTGATTGGAAGTGATTTTATCCCCATGATTATAAAATATGGTAGAGCAAATTGTGACTTCAAAACACAGTTTTTTTTTTTTTTTTTCGCACAAAGCTTCTTGAATCCACAATAACATCTTCATAAAAAATATTTTTTCAGGGATTGGGAATTTAGCTCAGTGGATGAGCACTTGCCTAGCATGTGCAAGGCCCTGGGTTCAGTTTTCACCACCAAATATATATTTATATATTTATATTTATATATATTTTTTCATGCTAGTTAAGACTCCTTAACACTTATTCTAGTATCTCTACAAAGAAAGATCTTCCATCCCCTTCCTATTGTAAGTATGTTCCAATACCATACACTTTTTCTACTGCATTTCCTTGATCCAGGTATATGGTGTGGACTCACGTGGTGGTGCACACTTTTAATCCCAACACTCAGAAGGCAAAGGTAGGAGGATTGCTGTGAGTTCAAGGCCACCCTGAGACTACATAGTGCATTCCAGATCAGCATGAACTAGAGTGAAACCCTACCTCAAAAAAAAGCAATTATAGACTTGCTGAGGAGACACTCATAGACTGAGAAAACTTCAACTAGGAAAGTATCAGAGGATATCACATTTTTAGGAAGTTACAGAGACATTGACTAAATAGCAGATTCCCATAGTTCATTTTAATGCTCTATCCATGTCTCCTAAAGTATATTGTATAAGGTCTGGTAAAGTCATTTGGAAGTACCAATCCAATGGAAAATGATTACATTTTTTCTAGCTTTATAGAATTAAAATTGAAAGCAACAAGTGAATATATTTGAAGTGCACAATAGGGTGTTTATCCAGACTATGATAACTGATAAGTACACTATTTTTTTCTGCTTGCCTTATCCCTGCAGATCCATTCCATTACCTGCAGTGCAACATAAAGCAAAGTTGGGGAAACCATTCTAATCCCCCCTGGGAGCTCCAAAGTCTCCTTTTGATCTCAGATTAAAGGTTAAGCATCTTAAAACATTTGACTATATAATGGATATACCAATTTATACTCTGCCAACAATTAATGTTTAGTGATTCTCTTTTTTCCCCACATTCTCATCAACACTGTTTTATGTTATAATAGCCAATTATCACAGGTATGAGATGATATATAATTGGTGGTTTCAATTTTCATTTTCCAGATAATTAGTGATGCTGAGCATTTTAATGAATGGGTATCCTGTCCTTCAATAGCTCTTGTGTATTTTTTGCCATTTCTGTTATATTTGTATTTCAAATACCAGTAATTCAAACATTTTGATATTTTCTGAGCTACAACATTTATTTACTTGCATTTCCAGTTTTTGACTCTTTCATCTGCCTCCATTTAGTAATTTCTACTTACTCTTACTGTTCAGAAGCAAGCATTAATTCTTTGAAGAAGTCTTTCCTAACCCCCAAAATTCAGATTAAATGCCCTGTTTGAATATGTAAAGGTAGGCTATATTGCCTGAAGAAAGTTGACTTACAAGAAGAAGTATTTGTTTTGTGTTATGATTTCAGAGATTTTCATCATAGCTGCCACATTGCAATCAGGCCTGTGCTGAGTTCAAATATCATGGTAGAGATTGAGCTAGAGGAAGCTGCCTGTGTCATGCTAGCAGGGAAACTAAGGCAGAAGTGGAGAGGCCAGGCTCCAACACACTTTCTAATTATTTCTTCATCCTTGGTCTAACTACCTCCTACTAAGTCCCAACTCTAATAAGCGCCACCAACTCTCAACAGTGTCTAAACCTTCAACAGATAAGCCTTTTCATGATACATATCCAAATTTAAAAAAAATCTGTATTTTAATTTTCTACCTCTCTTTTGAAAAAAGCCAGTGATACAAATTATGAGGAGAGAAACTGTGTTTATATCATACAGTTACATTCTGACTATCTACCACATGTAAGATACAAAGTAGATCCCTCTAAACACTTAATAAACAAAATGCATCACTGCACAATTCCAGGGATATTATGATAATGATATCATAATTTTTTAAAAAGATATTTAAAAATTTTTTATTTATTTACACAAACATATGGGGACAGGTGGCACCCCCAGAGTTTCTTGCTGCTGCAAACAAATACTGTTCTGGCTTTATGTGAGAAAATGGACAATTTAACCCAGGCCAGCATGCTTTGCATGTAAGGACATTTATCTGCTGACCTTTTTCCCAGCCCCATAAAGTAAAATTTACTATTAGAAAACTTATTGGCATTTAGGCATTTAAATAATTAAAATATACTAACAGAATTTAAATTTTTTAAATTAATTAATTAAGTTGAGGGACAGAGAAAGAGAGAATATGAGTGTGCTAGGTCCTCTAGCCACTGCAAATAAACTCCCTATGTATGGGCTACCATGTCCAATCTGGCTTACATGGGTTCTGGGGAGTTGAACCTAGGTCCCTAGACTTTGCAGGCAAGTGCCTTAACTACTAAGCCATCTCTCCAGCCCTAAAATAATTTTCAATAGACTTATAACTCCCAGTGCCAGCATGGGGTGAACTTCCACAATGAGCTGTTGATCTGAAACACCTACAAGGTTTCCCAAAAAGACAGACTTCTGTCAGAGTTCTTGGTGACCCATCAAAGGTTAATGGCAAGACCCTACTGTTGAAGACAGCATACGTGTGTGAGACCAAACACAGAGAGACCTGTTCAGAATCTGGAAGAGGGTCAGTCCCCAGACAGTTAGCTAGTCTAGTACCAGAGGGTGCTACACAAGCAACTGGGGGAAAATGACCGACATCTGTCCAAACAACTCGCAGTCTAAGATACCCAGCAGGAAACAACTTGACGTAATGCTCATACAAGTGCAGTAGTGGCAATCAGCCATGATGGGTAACCAACTGCTCTTGATCTGGCTAATAGATCCACTCAGTGGAATGGAACTCATTGCTGGAACTGGGAAATAAGTCAATACCAGATACAAAAAATGAGCTCAGTCTCCAAGAGCAAGATACCACCAAATGTGGGCTAGAAGAGAGCCAATGCATATAAAATTCCCTCCAAAACATACATGGTCATCCCTTCTATCTAGTACTAACTTCTCTCTCCGTTGGAGAATTTGCTTATCTTTTTTCAGAAGGACAATGAACCTGAAGGGAGGATCAGCTAACCACACCTCACCAGGGCCCCAGCTGAAACCATAGAGTATTGTGGGGGAAGAGCAAGAATACAGCATGCATGGCGATTATGACACCAGAAAAAGGCTGAAGGAGATAAACACAGAGAACATCCAACTCCAACTAAGCCAAATATTCAGAGACACAGAGGCTCCCAAAACCACATCACTGAAACAGAACTAAAATGACCCCAATGTGGCTCAGGGAAACTTGCGGAAGAGGGGGCAAAAAGATTGTTAGAGTCATAGTTGGGGCATTATGCACAGAGACTGGGGCCTACCCCCCAGAACTCTTGACTAACCTCACAATGCATGACCCACATTCCCCATTGACGAGGGTCCCTTTGAAAGAGGGAGGACAGGGAGGAGGACAATGAACCAATACTATGAATGTAAAATCAAAACAATATAAATTATATATATAAATTATATATATATATAAATTATATATATATATATATATATATATATATATATATATATGGATCTTTACCATATATGGTAATTATTTTTATTTACTAAACTTGACAAACACACAAGAATCAGGTCAATGGAACAGTTTTTCTACCCATTATTCCAATAAGCTTGTGTCCTAAGTGGGCTACTACAGTGAATTTGAGCACAGAGGTTCTATCTAGGTGGTGAGAACTTATTCAAAAAGTGGAATTTTACATCCTTTTTGATAGTGTAACTTTAAGAATAAAAGGTAATCTAAGCTTGACATGGGGTAATTATTTAAAATGTAAATTAAGTACATGTTGAGAAATTACAATTTTGCTAGGGCTTAGAGGAAAACAAAATGACTAAGGTGAGGATGATCTTGTCCAGTAACTGACACTTGGACAACACAAGTGTCTAGGAGGAAGAACAGGCATTGTAAAGATATTGTGATGAGAAAAATCACTTTCACCAAGATTAGGAAGAGAAATCTGTAAAATGTTATGGTGGATATCACATGAAGTCTTAGAAACAGCTAAAATACAGGTACATGGCTACGAGAAAGGATTTCAACCGCAAAATGTAAGTATTACAAGAAAAAGCTTGGTCTAAAACAAAAGAAGGAAATATTTGTTTTAGGAACAGCAAAAGACCATAGAAGAGCAGCATATATTGAACTGGAAAAAAAAAGAGTGTTGAGAGGAGAGTTCTTGAAGAAACTGGAAAGCAGTAGGTGTTTATTAGGTTGGAAATAATTTTGGACCATAGGTAATAGAGATTCCTTTAAGATTCCTAACACATGACATCAGTTTTTAGGAAAAAACATATGTTGATGTTAACTCTAGCTTGACACAATCCCACACAATTTGATGCTGTTCCTACAAAAACAAAATGGGAAATTAAAGTGATTTGAATAGTACAAAGACAATATGCTCTATTGAAATGCTAATGGACACAGCTTTAGCTGCAGTGAATTTGTGATTGTTGCATTTTTAGATTTCAGGAACAAGTGATTTCACTTTTTATTTATGAAATATACCAAAGAGCCTAACTATTATAATATCATTTATGAATAATTTCTCCCCTAATTTTTTTTATTCTCTGTATACTATCATCTCACAGAAAGATCTGTGTTTTTAACTACATTTATGAGGTTAGGATAAAAAAGAATCTGCAATGTATCAACCTTTTCATTACTTTTTTACTACCAACTAGCTCATGATAACAGTGAAATTATAAAAATATATTTATCATACTAATAATACCTTTCAAATCAGGGCAGTGTTATGGTAAAATAATAATCAGTCCATTTTCTTACATTGGGAAGTTTCTACTTATTTTTTTTTTACTCTCGCAAGCAGCTGAAGAGAA
Organism: Orientallactaga sibirica; assembly: GCA_036365145.1. Taxonomy (NCBI): domain Eukaryota; kingdom Metazoa; phylum Chordata; class Mammalia; order Rodentia; family Dipodidae; genus Orientallactaga; species Orientallactaga sibirica. Next base: position 22,796,834 of record JAEOAD010000033.1, read on the forward strand.
AATAAAGGACATAAAGAACACATAACAAATAAACTGATTAAGTTGCAAAGGATAATTGAAAACATGTGCACTGCAATATTTGTGTAAATGGCAGGCATATAATTGTGAGGTTTTTTTTCTTTAAAATAGGCATATGGTTAAAAGGAAGTATGTTTGAAATAATCTTCATGTAGAAATAAAATTACTTTCTCTTTAGTATTCATTTCTTAGCAGAATATTATATTTAAAAAGAACCTTCTGGAAGTGCACTAATGATATGTTAATTGTATTAAACTCATAGCAATTATTCAGTCCTCCCACTGTACATATTATCTAAACAATGTATTATTTTATTCAAAACATGCCATAAAATAGGAATTTTGCTTTCATTATAATGTATCAACTCTTTAAAATATAAATATTGAATTCTTACAAAGTCTAACAATACAGTAGAGATCACTACTGATTGTATATGTCATGGGGCTCCTTAATTTCTAAATTCATTTGCATTTCAGTGTCATTCTGAAAACATGGGCAAAATTTTTATTTTATTTTATTTCAAGAACTCAGGTTCTAAGATTTGTTCAAACCATTTTATAAAGTTTTACATTCCTGTTTATTGTTCATTTGTTTCTATTTAGATTTTATATTCTAAATGTATAATATTCATTCATATCCAGTATTATAGAGACTCTATCCATGGATAGTTAATCAGGATTTTGAAGTACACCCCTTCATTCCATTAAAGATGAGGTTTTATCTATGGCTCCTATTATCCTAACAAGTACTGATAGATTGTAGCTCCATTTTGGATAACCTGCTGTGCAGCTTAGTTATACTAGCTAATATTGAGTGCATTGTCAGTTACTGACAATTTCATATCATGGATACTGTACAAACTTGGCATAAGATTGTGTTAGATTAAAATTTTGGCAGTAGAGTATATTTTACAAAATAACTTCAGTTAAAATGCTTAAATTAAACAGCCGGGTGTGGTGGCACACGCCTTTAATCCCAGCACTTGGGAGGCAGAGGTAGGAGGATTGCCATGAGTTCGAGGCCACCCTGAGACTACATAGTGAATTCCAGGTCAGCCTGGGCTTGAGTGAGACACCCTACCAAAAAAAAAAAAAAAAAAAAAAAAAAAAAAAAAAGCTTAAATTACCTGAGACACATATTATTCATTATTCATTTTCAGTTAACGTTACTTCCCACAATGTCATAAATATGATAGCCACTGTTATAGGACTATAAAACATTACATAGACTAGAATGCTTTTTATCATTCAAGATGTTTACTTATGGTATTAGCTTTATGCTCAAGGAAACTGTTTTCTAGTATTAGTATTAAATAATCTATATTATGATCAGCTGTTTGAGATATTTGAATAGCAGGGAGAAAGAGAGAAAGAGAGAGAGGTTTGTCCTGCTAGTCCCAAAGGCAAACTTTTACATATTTGTATACTTATAATTAGTTAGGAATCAATAACATAGATTTTTTTTTTTAATGGACAGAAGCCAATAGAAAATTCAGAGCTGTGTGCATTCTGCCTCACACTAAGTACACTAAATATTTCTGAACTCTGTTCTCCTTGAAACCTCTCTATCAAACCAGTGGGCAATACTTTGACCGTATGAAAGGCAGTGCAATTACATGGAGCCCCTGTTACTATATATATATTCTTCTCATAAGAAAATTAATATCTTTCCAATCTGGATGCATTTGATACAAGGCTGGTGGTGACTTTAATATGAACTAAGTCTACTTTACCTCAGTTTATCTGAAAAAGATGGCCTTCAATAGTTCCTATGCTGCCTGTAGTTGCGTAAATTTAAAATTGGCACTGTGTTACAGAACAGCAGCTACTCTTTTTGCAAAAGGTGACACATGGAAGGAGGATAAAACCTTATTCTATATAGGGCACAAGCAACAGCTTGATGTAGAGTACTCTGAAAACAATGGTATTTAATACAGACCAAAGAATAAAAAGTTATGTAAGAATTTTAAGGGCAACATTAAAATAATGCAATTTTAGGTACAAGAAAGTTTTTATATCTTTAGAAAAAACTACTTTAAAAATGTCTCTGGAAACAATGGTGTCATAACATTTAAATACATTAAAATTTTTTCACAGCAAGAGATAAACACATGATTTTGAACTTCAGAGGTAAAAAGAAGAAACTAACTGTGCTAAAATGTGATTGCACTTACTTTATCCCTATTTTATAGATGTTTCAAATATCATTTAGGCAATTGAATTCTCACTTAATAAATATAGCCCAAAAATATGGATTCTTGTACATCTTACATTATTTGACATCAGAACAACCTCATGGTGCCTTCAGGAATCAGAAAATCTGATCTTATGTTACTGGTACTAGGTTTAGACTAATGCAGTCTAAGCTTGAATAAGGACTTTCACTAGGATCTACCTATTAAACATCTACATCTACCTATGTACACACACACACACACACACACACACACACACACACACTGAACTTGACCTCTTAAATTAAGGCAATTAAGGCATTATTACATATATATCGCTCTTAACAGGATTAAGCTTGACCCTCATAGAACTTATAGACCTTACCTTCTGCATGAGCTGGGGCTAACAACTATAAATAAATATATTTTTTACTGCAATAAGCTGTTAAGAAAATTCCTAGGTGTAATAAGCTACAGGATGAGTAGATGAAAGAAAGTGAGATAATCCAGTAGAGTGCCAAGGAAGATTCTCCCAAAGGAAGAAAACTTTGGCCTGAACTTAAGAGTAGAAATAGACATGCAGAGATATCAGCCTTGGTGTGTAATGACTTTCTGACCAGCAAAGAGAACTGCTCAGTAGAAAGGATCCAATAGCTGGAACTAGGAACCAGGTTAGAATCTTATGGAGATCAAGATGAAGGTCTCCAATGACAAGCTCCCACTAGTCCTTGGCCAAAAGAGGGGCTACATTCATCAAAATCTCTCTTAATTAATAATTAATTAATTAATTAATTAATAATTTAATAATAATAATTAATTAATAATTGTCCTGTTTAACTAGACTCATCTCACTCTCCACTGGAGAATCTGTTTTCTTTTTCGGAAGGCAGTGAGAAGATGTGATAACTAGAATCTATCAAAAAGAAGAAAAGAGAGCTGACTCTCTGTTTGGAAATGTACCATCCCTCACACATCAGCCAGGGCCCAGGTGAAATCAAAGAAATTGGTGAGATGAGCAAGAGTCCTGCTTCCATGGCAAGTCTGACAATCTGCATCAGGGTGAAGGAGACAGATGCTGAGGATAAACAACACATACCAAAGCAGAAATCTAGAAGCTCCTGAGAGCTCATCACTGATATAGACTTAAAACACACCCACTATGGCTCAGGGAATTTTGCAGATGAGGGGTTGGAAACATTGTAAGAGCTATAAGTTGTGAGGGCATATCCAGAGGGATTACCCCCACCAATGACTGACTGATGCTCTCACGACATGTAACCCATGACCAGCAACCCCACTGAGGTGGGCCCTCAGTGGAAAAGGGGTAGGGAGTTGGGAAATGATGGTAACAACACATGATATGTCCATTTCGTTTTTGAGGCAATCCCAACAGACTGGTTGTTTTCTTTTCTTTCCTTCTTCTTTTTTTTTTTTAATGTGAGAGAATGTGCAGAGAGAGAGAGAGAGAGAGAGAGAGAGAGAGAGAGAGAGAGAGAGAGAGAGAATTGGCCCACCAAGTACTCCAGCCTCTATAATTGAATTCCAGATGCATGCACCACCTAGTGCACCTGTGCAGCCTTGCACACTTAAATCACCTTGCATCCAAGCCATCTTTTCAGTCCTTCAAAAAAACAACTAGGGCCAGGTGTGATGGTGCACACCTTTAATCTCAACACTTGGGAGGCAGAAGTAGTAGCACTGCCATGAGTTCAAGGCCACCCTGAAATTATACAGTGAATGCCAGTCAGCCTGGGCTAGAGTGAGACCCTACCTCAAAAAAAAAAAAAAAAAACACAAGACAAGAGAGAGAGAGAGAGAGAGAACTCAAAGATTAAATAATAATAATAATAATGATAATTGTATCTATGGAAATATTAGGAGACCATTACAAAGCCTACTGTGTATTCAGATGAGGCATTGTGGGAAAAATCTCTGGAATCAAGATAAGGAAATTACTGCTCATCCACATCATGCAGCTCTTGGTTAAAGATTGCTTTCCAAATTAATCATAAGAAAGTATTGGATAATTATAAACTAAGGGTGAGAGCATGGAACTTACCATCTTCAAAACATGATAGGTTTCTGTATATGGGAAGGGATCTGCTCAGTTAGAGGAAAAAGGAATTCTATGGCTGTAGGCAAGGAGAGAACACTTGGAATAGGGGGGCTTTGAAATACTTTTATTTGAATTTTTTATATAGTTTAATTCTCATGTGTTACAGTTAGCATTTGCCATTAGATATCAAACTTTATATTGATCTCAGAAAATTAATGAGCACTGGCACCATTCCTACCATATAGAATGCATAGAATAGTATGGATGTTATTTGTTCTTTACTCATGCCTGTAACTATGATGTCAAGTTATTTTACGATGGGTGATGAATGAGTAGAAACCACTGAACATATTAGTTTGCAGAAAATGTAAAATATGATGTTCAGTTGCTATATAATTTTTCCTGAATAAGTCACTCATCATGTGGAATATTCATGTAATAACTAGAGATAGTCTCCGTGTATCAGTATTTAAAACACATATAGGAAGAAACACAAAAATTCCACAATTTAACATGGTGAAACTTTTGTTATAGACAGCCAGATAACGGTGAAAAAAAAAGTTCCATCAGTTTTGAGAAAGGGTTTTTAATATTTTTGAAATTGTTAAATAACACTGATATTAAGGTATATATTCAAACATCCAGATAATAATATTTTAAAATATTTAATTAGCAATCACTCATTCTGTTTCAAAAATATCAATGCCACATAAACAGACTCAAAAAGAACAAATACATATGTTTGATGATAACACTGGTAATGGTTGTTAAACTGATGTAATAACAGAGAACCAAATATAGCTGTTTGTCAGGTGAATGTAGGTAAGCATAGAAAAGACATGATGTGACATTAAATCAATCTACCTTATGAAATGGATTATATTTTGACAATAGTCTTATTGAGTGATTAAAGTATATCTTTACTCATGTTCTTTTCCATTTATCTGTTAATTTGTGATTTAGGAGGGATAACAAAATCATTGTCAATAGAGATGATGTTTTAAACTTTTGATTGCTTTTCTTTTACCTAGTGTTTAAATGTTTTATTTTTTTCCTTCTAATAAAATGTTATAAATTAACTATTTTGGAAGTAATTCCAACTAATTTTAAAATAATTGAATACAATTCCTAAAAATAAGATGGAAAATAATAATGTACTTTACCATTCTCATTTTAAAGGGATTTTATGTTACTTGAGGGGGTGGATAGAATGGAAGAGCCAAAGGAAGGGCATGACCTCTTATAATGCAACTGCCCAGACAGAAACTGGCCTTGATATCCATGACTTTGCAGTGCCTAGCAATACCTTCGCAAAACCCTCAAACTAGAAGGAAAAGATGATGACATCAAATTAAGAGAGAGACTAATGGAGAGAGGGAGGGGATATGATGGAGACTTGAGTTCTAAAGTGGAATGGGGGGAGGGAAGGGAAATATCAGGTGGGGTTTTTTTTGTATGTAAGTACAAAAGTCAATAAAAAACAATAATTAAAAAAAAAAAAAAAGAAGATCATAAGGGGCTAGAGAGATGGCTTAGCAGTTCAGGCACTTTTCTGTGAAGCCTAAGGACTCAGGTTCAGTTCCCCATAACCCACATAAGTCAGATGCATGGGGTGGTGCATGTGTCTGGAATTAGTTTGCAGTGTGGCTGGAGGCCCAGGCACACTCATTTTCTCTCTGTCTATCTGTCTCTTTCTCTATCACCCCCTCAAATAAGTAAGATTAAAAATTTAAAAAATCAAAAAATATTATAATATCTTTGGATAAAAAACTTTAAAATCAATAACAATAAAAACAGATTAAAGTGTGAGAATTTTTAAAAATAAAATATTTGATCGTGTTCAATAAAAGGTACTTAATGTACTAACATAATTTTATATAGAGAAAAATTATTTCAACATATATGAACTAATATTAAATATAAAGTAGTATTAATTTCATTTTAATTTTTATTTGATAAACTTTAAGCATCGCATGGTCTCACTAACCTGAATTTGCCTGTGTATTTGTAGTTTGGTTCTACTACATAAATTAAATAATTTGTAGAAACAAATATATAAGTAATTAAATGTGCAAATATAAAATAATAAAATTATCAAATCAAAATACACAAGTACAGCCAGGCATGGTGGCAAATGCATTTAATTCCAGAACTTAGGAGGCAGAGGTAGCAGGATCATTGTGAGTTCAAGGCCAGCCTGGGACTACAGAGTGAGTTACAGGTCAGCCTATGTTAGAGTAAGACCCTATCACCAAAGAAACAAAAACAACAACAAAAGTACAGTTACATCTTTATGATAAAATACCCTTGTCAGTTATTGGCTGTTTTCTCATTTAATCTTTTAATTATTATTTTATTATTATTATTATTATTATTTCATTATTATTATTAACAAGATGTTTCATATGCATACATCATGTGTTAGTGCCCTCTTTTCCCTTGTTCCTGCCCCCATTCCATTGGGGACACTCTTCAGTAGGTTTGCAGGTATTGCCCATGGGGTTGTGTTTATGTATTGTGGGAGCAGTATTCAGTTATTTTTGAGGGGCGGGGAATGCCTCTGGGGATGATGTCTCAACCTGTGCTCCTGCAATTATCCTCCCCCACACTTCAGTCAAATTCCCTCATTCACTGTTGGTAGGAATGTAAACTTGTACAACCACTATGGAAATCAATTTGGAGATTTCTGAAAATGAAGAACATAGAGCTATCAACAGACCTAGTTATTCCCTTTCTGGGCATTTATCCTAAATGCTCCATGCATCAGTACAAAGATATTTGCTCAACTATGTTTATAGCTGCTCAATTCGTTGTAGCTAAGAACTGGAATCAACCCAGATGCCCATCTTTGGATGAATGGATAACGAAGTTGTGGTACATTTACACAATGGAATTCTACTCAGCAGTAAGAAAAAAATGATACAATGAAATTTTTAGGAAAATGGTCAGGCTTGGAACAGATCATAGTCAGCAATCTCATTTAATTGCTACAAAACTTTTACACTGTATTTTTTGTGAGTCTGCCACTTACTTCCACACTGGACTTCTTCAAAAACAATATTTTCTTTATGGACATATCCTTATAATCTTTTATTTCATTTGGACAAAATTCTTTATAACTTTGCTCAAAATTCCTAATTAAAGTGTTCTAGCATTCATCTACACTAACACAACTATCCATCTATGCATACTCCTTCACCAATCTGGTCTAATTACTATAATTGTATTTACCTCCATTAGCAAATATTATGGCCATTTTTTTCCTGTTTCTTATACTAGTAAGACAAAAGCTTCTATGGACCATAGAATCAATTTACAATTAAGCTCCCTGAGTTTAAATTGGTCTTTATATGGAAGATGTTCTATAACCTTGTAATGAACCTAAACTGAATTTAAAAATATAAAGAGAAGAGGATAAATACAATTTTAACAAGACATATTTTGTAAGAGTCCCCATAGACTGTTTTGTAACATTAAGTGAAAAGACATAAAGTGGCCAACTCAGGAAAATATTATGTAAAATAAAAAAGCCATGAAATTTTATGAAAATAGTTAACTGGATACATGGAGAAGAAACCACTGAGAGGTCTGAGCAATCCTCAAGGTCTCTGGTGCAGCAACATGCAAAAGTTTTGGTTCAATTCTCAATAATTCCTGTAGGATACTCAAAATCATGAAGGGATTTCTCAATGCTATTTCTTCTACCTACACCAATCTAAAATTTTTAAGCGAAATTTCATAGAAAAAGAATAATTTCCTCAGCTTTTTGTAGAGCTAGTAAGAATAGAGGGTATGCTTTAAAATTTTTGAAAATATTTCATGAGGGGCACCATAGACTCTAGTAAACTGTCTTACCATCTATAAGAAAAAAAAAAAAAAAAACGCTGTGATTACATATAATTCTTATGTCAAAAAACATAATGAAATGCCTTCAATATAGTGCATTTATCCCACTTATCTAACTGATTTATTCCTAATCTCTGCATTAGCTTCATTTCAAACACAAATTTAAAAAGTTACATAGAAAGTATTCTCAATGGTCGTGAAGCCCAAGTGGTTCATAATTCCTCAAGGAACATGGAGTCACCAAATTACTTTGTATGTAGAGCATAATCAATCAAATAATCATAATGTGTAACCTTTCTATGTATTTTTAGACAAATACTCCTTTGACAAAATCTTATTCCAGTATAGCTCAAAATTTCTAGGAATTCTTGGCCCAGAATGCCCATTATTCTAAGTTTATTAATAATCTATTCATTTCTATCAAAAGGTTAGATCCATTCCTTTCACATAGGCCAGTTTCTTTAGAAGAAAAACACACAGATAATTCCTCAAGCATCAATTTTAAGTATATGTAATTATAATAATAAATATTGACTCTAAATTAACTTTGTAAATTATATTAAAAAATCACCATTCATTGATTTCTTGGGAATGATTATCATTTTCTCTAAAATAGTAAGTTTAAATATTTCAAATACTTTATTTTCTTTCAGAATCATCTATTTGCTTTTAAAGGAAGTGAATTTTCTTATTTTTCTGATTTACATTTTATGAGCATTGTTTACTGAAAATATTTATTTGAAATAATCTCTCAATTCCAAAATTATAGCCATACAATTGATTATTCTTTATCTGTAGTGTGTTAATTGAAGGTTTGGCTATTTTCTATCACTGTGGCAATATAAAATTGTTTATATACTTAAATTTTAAAATTCTTCACCCCAGGGATTCTACAAGTATGAATGAGTTTGAAAAGTGCATTGACCTTTCTGACGAAATATGATTTATAAGTAGAAGCTACTATTTTACTGTGCCCCAAATAAGGTGCATTGCAAAAAGCAAAAAACAGGACATCACATTGAGGCAGATTGATAACACAGATACATTCTAAATAGAGTTCTATGCTAAAGTGTTTCTGCCTACTTATAAATCTTATTCTTGCCCCAAATATCTTTTTGTTCTGGTTCTATATCTAATATATGAATTTAGGTCACTTATTTTAACATACCTATCATAAGTGTTTGAATTTCAGAACTAAATTGCTGAATTGTATGCACACACACACACACACACACAAAGTAAACAATATGTGAGATATCAATAACACTGGTGAGATCATTGGTTATTAACTATCCTTGCCAGGCACTGGGTTTTATTCTTGTAACATTATTTAATTCAATCCATTTACTTTGTGATGGTATGAACTTTCCAGTAATTTACCATGGCTGTCCAATGATATTAGTATTTTCAAGTATCATAATAAATAAAACAATGGATGGCCAGCATCGAAGAAGATAATTTGGAGAAGTAACGTATCATGGCACAGTTCAGCACAATGTACAAAGAATAAATGATGAATTACATCCCAGCTACAAAATTGGTATGGGAAGTCACCTCTTTGGCTTGAATATGTTCCTCCAATAAATATATTCCTTCAAATACATATATTTTACTTATCTATCAATCAAGAATAGAAAAGGAAATTGGTATTATATAATTGATAAGTAATTGGACTGATGTGTTTTGTAGAGGAAAACAAAAAAACAGGAGGATGCGAAAGATGCACAGTTTTGTACAAGAAGAAATGTGGGTTACATTTAGGATACTTCAGTTGCAATTTTTAAAAATATTATAACCATTGAGGATGGGCCAGCTAATCTGCATTAGGAAAACAGGAGAAGGTGCCCAAAAGAAGAATGTCATAGGAGTTTCCTGTTGTATCCACCCTGGATAAACAAATTTAAGGTGGCACTCTTATGGACTGATTTTTGGATATGACAAATCCAAGGAATTGAGGAGAGTCAATTATTTGCAACACACAATTATTAAGATGTATGTATGTGATTCAAAGTCCATATTTTCTGTTCTATTTTTGTAATCATCACACCCCTCACAGGCCAACAGTCTTGAAAAGGGAAAAGTGCCTTTCTATACTTTAGAGATTAATACAGACATAGTTTCTAGGAAACAATCAAAAGTGTAAAATGTAAAGATATAACCATCTATCTCAACATTATCTGTTATACCATCAAAAATTAGCTCAGTAGATAAAATTTCAATTATATTATTAACAGTTACTACCCACAAGCATATACATTCCTATAAGACAGAAGAGCAATATCTATCTTTTCCTTTTATGTATCCTCATAATATTGTATGGTTTATAAGTAATATATGTTTGGAAGTAATTTATGTTGAAGGGTCTCCCTTACTTTTTCCTCTACATTCCTATAAGACAGAAGAGCAATATCTACCTGTTCCTTTTATGTATCCTCATAATATTGTATGGTTTATTAGTAATATATGTTTGGAAATAATTTATGTTGAAGGGTATCCCTTACTTTTTCCTCTAGAAATTTCAGAGTTTCAGGTTTGATATGAAGGTCTTTGATCTATTTGGACTTAATTCTTGTACATGGAGAGAGATAAGGATCTATTTTCATTTGTCTACAGATACATATCCACTTTCCCCAGCACCATTTGCTGAAAAGGCTGTCTTTTCTCCAGTGAGTATTTTTGGCATTTTTGTCAAAAATCAGGTGGCTATAGCTACCCAGACTTACATCAGGTTCTCTATTCTGTTCCATTGATCTACATGTCTATTTCTGTGCCATCACCATGCTGTTTTTGTTACTATGGCTCTGTAATAAAAGTTAAAATCAGGTATGGTGAATTGTTTTAGATATTCAAGGTTTTTTGTGCTTCCAAATGAATTTTTGGATTTTTTTCTATTTCCATGAATAATGCCATTGGAATTTTGATAGGGATTGCATTAAATGTATAAATTGCTTTTGGTAAGATTGCCATTTCTGAATATAACCCCAATTGCTTAGGAAATAAAACCACAGATCATCTGCTGAGACCTCATGAAATTACAAAGCTTTTGTACAGCAAAGGATACGATGAATAGAGCAAAGGGGCAAAAAAAAAAAAAAAAAAAAAAAAAAAAAAAAAAAAACAGAATGGGAGACAATCTTTTGCCAGCCACACACCTGACAGAGGATTAATATATAGGATATACAAAGAAATCAATAATAAGAAACCAAAAAATCCAGTTAAAAATGAGCTATGGAACCTAATAGTTCTCAGAAGAAGAAATACAAATGGCATATAAACTTCTAAAAAGATGTTCTACATCCCTATTCATCAGGGAAATGCAGATTAAAGCTACATTGAGATTCCATCTCACTCCTGTCAGATTGGCTACCATCATGAAAACAAATGACCATAAATGCTGGCAAGGATGCAGAAAAAGAGGAATCCTTGTACACTGTTGATGGGAAAGCAATCTGGTCCAGCCATTGTGGAAATCAGTGTGGAGGTTCCTGATACAGCTAAAAATAGATATACCATATGACCCAGCTATACCACTTCTAGGCATATATCCCAAGGACTCATCTCACTACCTTAGAGATACTTGCTCAACCATGTTTATTCCACTCCATTCACAATAGCTAGGAAGTAGAACCAGCTTAGATGTTCCTCAACTGATGAGTGGATAATGAAGATGTGGCACATTTACACAATGAAGTACTACTCAGTGGTAAAGAAAAATGAAGTTATGAAATTTACTGGAAAATGGATGGATCTGGAAAGGATTATACTTAGTGAGGTAACCCAGGCCCAGAAAGTCAATTGTCACATGTTCTCTCTCATATGTGGATCCTAGCTACAAATGTTTAGACTTCTATGTGAGTATGAGTAAAGCTCAATAACATAAACCAGTAAGCTAGAAAGGGGATACAAAGGGAATAGAAAGGGAGGGAGGGGGAATCTTAATAGGATGGTATCATATATATATATATGACACTGGGGGTGAAAAGGCCTAGGTCGGGGAGAAAATTGAGTAAAGGAAAGGTGGAGGGGAGGACAAATCAAAATCAAAGAGGATATAAATAAGTCATATGGAAACCTACTTTTCTGAACAATGGAACACTCAGAAGCAATAGATTATTATTAGAAAATTTTCAGTGTCAGAGATGGGATACCTTCCAGTGAGTTGTTAGCCAGGGAGGTAACAGATACCCCCAAAACATTATAGGCCATTGCCGAGGCCCTTGGTTTCCCATCAGGAATAGATGGTAAGACCCTATTGCTGAAGATTCCACATACTTGGGCTGCAAGGTCACTAAGAAATCCTGCTGGAGATGAGCTGAAAAGCCTCCTCCATGTGGACCAGCTGACAGAAAGTGGAAAAAGCTACACTGCATGCAGTTCAGTGGGAGAGAGAAAACACCAGTGAAGATACTCAACAGTGGATACTGCAAACCTTAAATTTGGCCATCCAGGCCAAATGAGCCAATAGGTGCAATAGTGGCATGTCTGTTATGGGGGAAACCAACCGATCTCTAATTGGACTGGAGGCCCACTCCATGGGAGGGAATACATCCCTCATACTGAAAACCTACAACAGGGGTAGTCATGAGCCCTAGTGGTGTAATGTCTGCTGCTGTCTGGCTAAATGTATATACTATGCTCACCAAACTGCCCAGTAAGAACTTCTCTTAATGTCCATACCCATATATTAATGCTACTCTCACTTTTGGCTAGAGAAGCTTCTCTTTTCAGATGGTGGTGACCTTGGCATGATTGAGAAAACACAATGATGCTGAGAAGAAGGTGCATAGGAGTGTCCAGCACTGAAACATCTCTAACACACTTTCAAAGGCTCAGGTTCCATTGCAGAAGAGTTGGCAGAAAGAATGTAAGAGCCAAAGGAAGGGAAGGACTCCTTAAAACGGGCTCCTCCAGAAACAAAATGGTCTGGATATTCATGACTTGGCAGTGCCTGAAATTACCTACACAAGACCATCATAATTAAAAGAGAGACTGATTGAGAGGGGGAGGGGATATGATGGAGAGTGGAGTTTCAAATGGGGAAAGTAGGGGAAAGGATATTGTCTACAATTAAGGAAGTTGTCAATATTCAATAAATAAATAAATAAATAAATAAATAAAATATTTATGAATTATATAATGAGTAAATAATATAATGAATTAATCAGTTAGTAATATGAGAAAGGAATAATTTGTTTTATGTAGCAACTATAGAATCAACATAGTTATTCTGAACCACTGAATAAAATTTATTAGCCTATGGATATAAATACTTTAATTTGTATATTTTAGGCTAGTGTTGCTATCTCAGCAAATGTTTACATTTGGGACTTCTTAAAGTAGAAGAAGACAGACAAATTAAAGTTTTTCTTAAAATGTAATTCTTCATTTCATTTTTATATCACAAACTAAAAGAAAATACTGATTTTTATTTCAATGCCATAATTTTCTATTACTTTTGCAACTTTTAAAAATTAAACCTATTACAGCATTTTTTCCTTACATCTGAAGAGAGTAATGATGAATTGTGAAGCTAGCAATATATGATTCTTCTCAGGTCATTGAAAAGAAAGAAGTTAATCTTCTGAAATGAAGCCTTTCCTTTATTGGCAAAACAAAGGCCTGTTTCATGCAAATTGTCTCTGTTCTTTAGGATTGTAAACTGATAGTTTAGAATTTATTACTAAAACATTATGAAATTCTCTACCTTTAGGGAGCTTCAGCTTCAACTTATATGTCCTATGATAGATATATAACTTATATTACATATGTAATCTTATCATATAATCATATTTATATTTTTCTGTAACAAGATAATCTTTATAGAAACAAATGTTCTAAAAGTACATTGAAACTATGAAAGATGTAAGCAAATCTTAAATGAGCCCAATTTTAGTTGGTATGGACAAATTTCTTTTTATTCTTCAAAAACTGTACTTGGAGGTGTCTATTTGATTATATCCCACTGGCTTTAGCTTATACCTATAACAAAATCCTAGGAACAATTCCTAATGAACAGAGATGTTCAAAGGGCCTTTGTTGCAGGTCTGGTGCTGGACTTAATATGCTGGTATCTTATCAAGCAAAAAAATTCATAGCTCACTATCCTTTATTACTATAAGCCATAAATGTTCAAGAAAATTTACACATAACCTATAAAAGAACTATATGGAAAACTATAGTTTGGGCAATTAATAGGATGCATACTATTGATTTTCATAGATATATATTTACAAAGGTTGTGGAATAATATATTTGACCTCAAACAGTCATTAATTCTGGTTATACATTTGGCATTTTCAATTATATAGTGTGTGAATAAAATAATATGTCATGTCACTGTCTCTTGATATATAATATTTTGGATTGCTATTTTGTTTCTGTAGAATTAATGTTGAGTTGCTTCATATATCAAGCAGAAAACACCACAAAGAAAAATATGGGTATGAGGACTTAATGGTATTTCTCAAATACATGCCATTATTAATATGCCTTAGTAACCAAACAAGTTTTGTTTTCAGAAAAAAATACTTGAATATGTATATGTAAATCCATTTTACTTGACACAAATGTTTATATTTTGAACTTTCAAATAATTATCATATAATGCAATTTTACTGAATTTAAATATTAACAAAAACTTTAGTGAATCATTCATTTCTTCTTTCATAAACAGTATTAATTCTATTTCAGGAACAAAAATAAAAATATGAGCAAGATGATATGGTCCATACTTTGTAAACATATTTCTCTCTCTGTTAATTGTAAAACAATTTCATAATTTCTGATTAACTACTTAAGGAACTCAGAAGTTGCCCCTGTATCCCAACAACAGTGAAAGAATGATACAGTAGAAATGTAAGTATTCTATAAATGTATTAAAGGAGTGAAGCATCAAGGCAAATACCTGTCCTCTAGATTATAAAGAATGACAAAAATCTAGTTAAGGAAAAACAGAAGAGCAGAAATTTCCACAAGAAATAATATTGAATAGGAAAATATTAAGTATAATTTATCAATTGCTACAGAGTATGAAGTATGTAAGTGAAACATTACCAAAGGACATATGTGTGGAAACTGTACAGGGGATCTCACTTTTATTAGCATAATTAGCTCATACCAAAACCACACCTTTACAGGTAAGAAAAACGTCTATACATTTCTGGTGGTAGAAGTGGAAAAGTAACAATTAGGAAGTGCAACAGACAATTCTGTTTTTATAAACAGGTCTGCAGAGGACATTCAGTTGACCAATGTCCAAAATTTTTTACATCTTAATTTACCTAAAATAAAAGAAATACCTAAATGTAGCAGATTCTATTCATTCTGCCCCACCTAAGGAGAAAAATTAAGAAATTCAAAGGAGAGATGACTTAGCAGTTAAGGTACTTGCTTGCAAAGCCAAGGAACCTAGGTTTAATTCCCCAGGACCACATAAGCCAGATGCACAAGGTGGCACAGGGGTATTGATGATATTAGGATATATTTCTGGTCATTGCCAAGTAGTTTTTTTTTTTTTTTTTTTAAATATAATGTGGTGCACCTGTGTTTGGTGCATATAAATTTATGATTGTGATGTCCTTTTGCTGGGTTGTTCTGTTGATGAGTAATAAAAGTCTTTTTGATTAGTTTTGTTTGAAGAATATTTTGTCAGATTTAAATATAGCTCCACATGATTGCTTTTTTCATTTTCATTGGCTTGGAAAATCATTTTACATCCTTTCACTGTGAGGAGGTGTCTATCCTTAGCACTAAGTGTGTTTTATGAAGACAGCAGATATAAGGGTCCATTTGTCTAAACCACCCTGTTAACATATGGCTTTTGATGAGTGAGTTGAGACAGGTAATATTTAAAGTTATATGTGTAAGGTTCAATTTAATCCCTGCCATGTTGGAGGCTTTATGGTGATTTTGGGGGGGCTTTGTAAGTTCTCTTGCCTGCTCTAGTTTAGGATATTGTATTCTTCTTCTAGTAAGCTCTTGAGGTTGGTTTTTCACCTCTTCTGTGTGGAGTGTACCCTAAAGTAATCTCTGTAGGTCTGGCTTATTTTCATATAATCATAAGGTTTTTTTTTTTTTTTTTCTGGTTTTTCGAGGTAGGGTCTCACTCTGGTTCAGGCTGAACTGGAATTAACTATGTAGTCTCAGGGTGGCCTCAAACTCTCGGCGATCCTCCTACCTCTGCCTCCCAAGTGCTGGGATTAAAGGCGTGCGCCACTACACCCAGCAATCATAGAGTTTTTAATCACAAAAAAAGTTTTCTTTCTTCATCTATTTTAAGGGATACTTTTGCTGGGTTCAGGAGTTTGGGATAGAAGCCATAGTGATTTTTTAGACTTTGAAGTACTCCATTCAAAACCCTTAGGGATTTCAGGATTTCCTTTGAAAAATGTGAGGTAATTCAGGTGACAATGACTTTGTATGTAGTGAGTTGTTTCTCTCTTGCTGCTTTTAGCACTCTCTCTTTGTTTCTTTGTTTAGAGTTTTAACTATGATGTGCCTTGGAGAGTTTCTTCTTTGGTACAGACTGGTGTTCTGTGGGTTTCTTGGATTTGTATGGGTCTCTCTTTTGAGACCATGGAAATTTTTTCTTTAATAGTTTTATTAAATATGTTCTCCATGCCTTTGGCATGAATTTCTTCCCCTTCTGGTACACCCATGACACAGATGCTTGGTCATTTTAGGTTATCCCACAATATCCTCATATTCTGTTCACATAATTTTCTGAACTTATCAAAGATTTTTGGACTTCCAAACAGTTTTTTCTGTCATATTTTCCAGATCTGAGGTTCTGTCTTCGACATAATTAACTCTGGTAGTGAGGGTTTCTAGAGAGGCTTTTGTAAGCTCTCTTTGACTTTTGTTTCCTGTGTCAGTTTTCTCTATTATTTTCATACCTTTGTTGAGTTCCAATTTTGGGTTATGGTTTGATTTTCCTGATGCTTCTTGGATTTCATTCTTGCATTTCATCATGTCTTCATTAAGCTTAATCACTTAGTTTTTGAGATCCTTTACTTGTTGACTTGCCTTTAATTCATTTCTCTCTCTTTTGAGGTCTGTCTGGTTTTCCTCAATTAAGGTAAGCCTAGTGATAATAGCTGTGTGCTGTAAGTGATGATACCATTGCATTTGCTTCTAGTTCAGTTATTTGCTTAGGCAGGGTCACGTAGCTTATTGTGTTTTCATTTTGTAATTCTATTTCTGTTGTCTCCTGTATGTTTTCACTAGAGACTTTCATTGTGGGACTAGGCTATTTTATGAAGGTTTCTCAGTCTGTTATTTTGCATTGTATTTTAATTTGGATCTACCAATATTGAAGTAAAATATTTTATTTTATTAAGGAGGAAGCATGAATTTTTCCTTGTAGGATCTTCAGTGAGTGTTCTATTTTGGATTTGAACCAGTATGGAGTGGGATTGCAGGTTGTTGAGGTTGCAAGTTCAATCAGCCCCAGGAGCATGTGGGCATTAGGGCTTCAGCCACAGGCTTTCCAGTTTGGTTATTCCAGTCTAATGTGTTGTCTCCAACTTGGAGAAGTTGTTGGAACCTCTTGTGTGGTGTCCCAAGCACACCTATAATTAACACCCTGAGCTATGTCTGAAATATACTGGCAATCTGCCCATGGTCTGGATTCACAGGCCCCAAGCATGCTGGCAATTCACCTGGTCTGAACCCCAGACATGCTCAGAACCTAAACATGCTGACACCTCACCAGGTCCCAGCACACAGGACCCAAACCAGCCTGCACCTCATCTGCCCCAAGCACACAAGACCCAAGCTTTCTGGTCAGTGTGTACAGGCTTCAAGCAAACTGATACCTCACCCAGTTTGAGCCACCAGCTATTGCAAGCAAACTCCAGATGCATCTGCCACTGGCTTTACATAGGTACTAAGTAATCAAATCAGAGTGATTAAGCTTTACAGGCAAGCACCTTAGCTGTTGAGCCATCTCTCCAGCCACAATTCTGTCCCTTTTTTTTTTTTTTTTTTTTTTTTTTTGAGAGAGACAGAGAGAGACAGAGAAACAGAGAGAGAGAGGAAGCAGCAGAGAGAGAGAATGGGTGTGCCAGGGCCATTTCAGCCGCTGAGAAGGAGCTCCAGATGTGTGTGTCCTCTTGTGGCTAAGCTCGGCATTGCGTGCTTGTTTCCCTTGCATCTGGCTAAACGTGGGACCTGGAGAATCGAACAGGCATTCTTAGGCTTGGCAGGCAGGCACCTTAACCACTAAGCTATCTCTCCAGCCCTCAATTCCATCTTTTAACAAAAACTTACAAATCATACCTCAGGCAATAAACACCAATTGAATAACAAGTAAGATGTAGAAGGAATGTGGAGATCTCAACCAAAAATTGAAAAGCAAATGACAGCTTAAACAGAAATATCAATATTCTTAAGAAGTACTTTAGGGAAAAAATGTCAAAAAAGGAGACTAAATGAAAAATAAAAATGATAAGTGAAAATTATATGAAATTACACAAAGATAAATGATAAAGGAGGGAATTCATACTTAGTGCTATAAATGTTTGAATCCCCTGGCTAGTGAGGTAATAGGATCTAGGGGAAACTTACTACTGCTGACATCCTAAATAGTTTATCAAACTGCCTGGTAAGCCATAAATCTCCTGTCTTAGTCTAGATCACAGAAGTTATTTTGTACCAAGTGAAGATGTTAATGAATAAGGTATAGCTAGCAACAGTGTTGAGAATAAATTACTGGTGGTAATCTGCCCAAAAGGGACAACTAGGCCAGAAAGACTCCAAGGATCAGAGAGTATAGCAGAAGAGGGGGTAGATACAATGTTAAGAGCTACATGATGAAGAATACTGTGGAATGCTGTCTTCTGGACACTCATGAGCATTCAATAATTATAGTTTCCTATATAAGGCTAAGCCATTAACATTTGATCATAGATGTGGGGAGGCTCAAAAGACCCCAGTGCTCCCATAGTACCTAATAGCAGTTGATGGTTATTGGAGAACAGGGAGTAATATTCTTCAGTGGTCTAGCCACTGTGTGCTGCCTGTACCCCAGTAACCACCTCAGCTCAAATAGTGGTTTATCATAAAATGACATGAAAGTATAAAGGGGCTTATTTGGGAAGAAGGGATTTAGAGAGAGTGGTAGAAGAACAAAGGAGGGTGTGAGGGGAATGAATATTGTCCAAATGTATTAAGTATACATATGAAATTGTCAAAAGTAAAATATCCTTTAAAATCTCAGCAATCCAAACAAGATATAACTGTATAAAAACAAGAAATATATTTAACATAAGACACATATTGAGAGGTGGTACATGCTTTCAGTCCCAGGACAAGGGTTAGGAGGATCACAATGAGTTCAAGTCCATCCTGAGACTACTTAGTGAATCCCAGATCAACCTGGACCACAGAGAGACCTTACCTCAAAAATCCAATAATAACAATAATAATAATAATAATAATAATAATAATAATAAAATAAAATAAAACACATATTAAGGGAAGAGAAAGCCATAGAGTTCAAGTACTGATTAAAACTTACATGGAAGTAGACATATTTTAGATTATAATTCATTGTAACTAGGATAAAGAGAAATTATATAAAGATAAAGAGATCAATTATATGAGAAATCCTATGATCCCTTAATGTCTTTGTACCATATAAAAGAGTATGTTAAAGTCAGAGTTAAAATTGACAGAACTTTCAGGAGAAACAGGTGTATGCCATACACAAGAGTTTCTGTAGGCATAATGTCAATAAGGGCATTGTTGAATTTCATATGCTGTCAGTCTATAGAATACAATAGGCAATAAAACAAATTACATATTCTTCTCCAGTGCCCATAGAATATTCATCATGTAAAAAAATCCTTCTGGTCTACAAAATATATACCTTGATTAAAATGCAAAATAAGAGAAAACATACAAGGTTTGCTCTCAGACCAAAGCAATTAACTAAAAAAAAAAAAAAAAAAAAAAATTGAATTTTAGAAAAAAGGTTGGAGAGAGGGCTTAGTGGTTAAGGCGCTTGCCTATGAAGCCTAAGGACCCAGGTTTGATTCTCCAGGCCCCACATAAGCCAGATACACATGGTGACACATGCGTCTGGAGTTCATTTCCAGTGGCTAGGGTCCTTGGCATGCCTATTCTCTCTTTCTCTCTCTCCTTCTCTGTCTAAAATAAAACAATTAAAAATAAATAAATAAAAAATCAATATGTTGGGACCTAGTTGGAACATCCTCAAGTACTTCAAATGTACATAATATGTGGAACAAAAAGGAAATTTCAAGAGAAACATAATTATTTAGACAAAATTTTAAAAAATGCAACTTCTCAGTATTTGTGAAATGCATATATATGTATATTAAAAAATGGAAAGATAATACAAAACATCAATTTATATAAGAATCTGGTACTGTAGAAAAATTAATAAGTTCAATAAGCTTCTATATATAGAGAAAATAAGAGTATACATACATATAGAAAAGTAGAACACATAATTCCCGATCCAATGGACATTAAGATAATATTAGGTACAAATCTATGTCCACAAATTCAGTAATATAGATGATATGGATCAATACCTTGAAAGACAGAATCTGCCAGAGCTAGTACAAGAAGAAATCAAAAATATATATGTTGATGCCTATTAAATATTCTATTCATATTAAACAACCTCCCTAATACAGGGAAGCCAAGTAGTTCTACTGGATTCAGTATTAAATTCTACCAAACACTTAAGGATGAAATGTTATCAATCTCTACTGTTGTCCCCCAAAGAAGAAGATGGATACTACCCAATTCAAACTGTTAATTGACTCAATAAATCACAAGCCAAACAGGAAAATGAAGAAAATAAAAATTCATGAATTTCGGGCTGGAAAGATGGCTTAGCGGTTAAGGCGCCTGCCTCCTAAGCCTAAGAACGCTGGTTCCAATCTCCAGCAGTTCCAATCTCCAGGTCCCACGTTTAGCCAGATGCAAATTGACGCAAGGGCGCAATGCTACACTTGATCACGAGGGGGCAGACACATCATCTGGATTTCGGTCCCAGTGCCCATCTCTGTCTTCCTCTCTCTCTCTGTCTCTCTCCAAAAAAAAGAAGTTCATGCCGGGTGTGGTGGTGCTTGCCTTTAATCCCAGCACTCGGAAGGCAGAGGTAGGAGGATTGCCGGGAGTTCGAGGCCACCCTGAGACTACATAGTGAATTCCAGGTCAGCCTGAGCCAGAGTGAGACCCTACCTCGAAAAACCAAAAAAAAAAAAAAAAAAAAAAAAAAAAGAAGTTCATGAATTTCATGAGTGAGAGCCACAGATCATAGAGAGTAAAGTTTCAAAAGATTTTATCATAGAGTTTAAGAGAAGAAAAGAAGGCAGAGCTCATACATGACTGGATGGGGTTAACAGAGATGGTAAGAAGAATCCTATTAAGGAAAGTAGAGTAGAAAGATCACAATTAGGAGGAGTTCTGAGAGAAGAAAACCTGCTAAAAAACCCTGATCAGGGTTTTGATGGGAATTCACTGGATGTAGCAGAGTATGTCAGTTCAGCTCCTCACCAGGTGTCCAGGGAGCAGTTCTCCTGGTTTCAGGGAAAAAAAAGTAATCTCATTTACAATTCTAGCATAGGGGATATCATCTTTGAAAGGAATTCATCTTGTGAATCTTTAGGGTAAAAGGCATGGGGAAGAGCCAGATTCCCCCATATAGGCTCAAGGACCATGTTCTGCTTTCAGCCACTTTTAGTTAACTTTTGGGGGCCCTGCTAACTTTAAGCTCCCTAAGTGATTGAAATAACTCGATAACTGTATGTAGTTCCTAGAGAGGAAGAGAATTTATTGATAGGAAAGGTTGGTAGTACAGCATTTCACTCAATTTTGGTTTGGATAGGAAATTGATCTTAGAATACAAACCATTAATAGACATACAGTGTATAAGGGAACTCAACAAGGACCCAATTCTTGCTGTCACATAAACCAATAAGTATATGAACAAAAGAGAGTTGTAACTACAGATGAAGAAGTAAAACATGTGAAAGAATAAAACAATTGGGTTGTTCATTCTGGAAAAATGAAAACTGAAAATAGTGATTGGTTATTATTTGGCAGTGATAACAGAATAACAAAAAATTAGTTTTAAGTTGAAGAATGGGGAGTTTAGGAATGAGAAACATCATTATTACAATGATGGTTGTTTAAGAGTTTGAATAGCCTATACTAAGAAATGAAGAGGTTTTGAAATTTGCAAAAGAAAGAAAGAAAGAAAGAAAGAAAGAAAGAAAGAAAGAAAGAAAGAAAGAGAGAGAAAGAAAGAAAGAAAGAAAGAAAGGAAGGAAGGAAGGAAGGAAGGAAGGAAGGAAGGAAGGAAGGAAGGAAGGAAGGAAGGAAGGAAGGGAGGAAGGAGTGGAGGAAAAGAGTACAACTTTCATCGAAAAGCTGCAATTGGAGTATCAGAAGAACTCACTTGTTATTTTTAAATCTGTTTTCACAACAGCTCCTCGGGGAAGCCATGAAAGATGTCACAATCCAGGTGGCATTGATGGCTACATGTTTCTTTACAAGTGCAAGAGCAGGGAAGTGTGTAGGCTGGGGGGAGGGATGGAAGCTTGGAAAGGAGACAAGCATCTCTCTTCCCATGTGTCCTTGAAACTCCTTGGCTTCTTTATTCTGACATGAGAATGGGTTCCCAGCATCTCCCAGTGGGGAGGGGCTTACAACTGATGCTTGTTTTTGAATGTTTTTGAAATGAATGCTTTATTTTGAACTGCTTCAGAGCAAACTGATGCATGACTGATGCTTGCAAATGTGGAAAGCTGATTCATGGGATCTAATTAAGGAGCTGCTTAGTTTTTAATCATATGTAAAATTGAGAAGAAGATGTACTTCCCCTTTTCGATTATTCTTAGTTTAAAATTCTGTTTCAAAATTATTTCATGTGGATCATTTTTGAAATTTATCTTCATTCCTCTTACATACATATGCTGTTCACAGGGGAAGACTTTCCCTCATTAGAGTAAACAAAACAATTGGAACATTTGCTTAACACTATAATGTTTCCTACATGATGGAATAGTAGCTGAACAAATTAATATGCCTGATGAAAGCACTCTTTAGTCCCTTCAAGAACAGTTAGTTTTAAAACTAATCAGTGTCTAGCTGAATATAATCAATCCATCCAAATCTAGCTGTACTGTGAATTAATGCTTCCACTCATGCTTATGATCAAAAAGTAAATTAAAGAATGCAGAGCTAAGGAACATCCTGTTTTCATTATATATGAAGAAATATCTACTCATCAAAGTTTTGTCCATGAAATTTTCAGTGTGCTAGGTGAGTGTGAAAACCAAACAAAAACAAAACAAATAGCTGGGTCTGTAAAAAAAATATAAACTCTGTACTCTAATATTATGGCAGATCCTAACATTTTATAATTCATATTTTCTTAAGTGCTTATTTAAAGTAGATTACCACATTTTTGATAACTTATCACCATATAGTCAAAATGTGTATAATATTTTTGAATTATTTATATTTGCTTTGAGCATGAAATATGTTCTTCTTTAATTTTTCCTTCAACAAATGTAGAAAATTTCTTAGGTGTAGAGCCTTTGTTGTTGTGCTACGAGCACAGGTATGTACCAACACACCTGGTTTATGAATGTTCTATAAGTGTCATATTTCTTCACATTTCTTACAAATGTTGCTCAAATCAGTACTCTTATTAAAATAACACTGCAGTTAAATCTGCATGGAAATTTTAACACTAAGTGACCACTGTGATAGGAAAATATAATTTGATTTTTTTTTCTTTTCCCTAGATCTTTTTTCCCTCTGCCTTCAAATTCCTCCTATGCATTATATCCTCAGTATACCACATCAGATAGTAATCAAAACTATAATATCAGTTTCACAGATCTGCTCTAAGCTAAGGTATTCATAATTTTATATTAATACATACATCAAATATACATATAATTACTGTTAATTATATGCTTAGATATTTAGTCATTAACATATATAATAATCAAATGAAAGATAAACATGTTAAATTTAGAAACTGGCTGTCAATATAACTATGACTTTATTATAAATGCCTATTAAATTCAGAGACTCCACTGAATCATAAATGTGTATTCACCTGTTATATCTGTGATTTGAGGAGAAGATTTAGGGAACTTTAAAATTAGAAGTATTTACAAATAGAGGACTGTTTCACATGTGGGGATACCCAGGGAACTATGTGTATAAATGCACAACGATGCCCTCTTGGCAATGGTTAAAGAGAAGTCAGTGAACAGTGAGTAACAGGATCTGGAACAAACAGAATGCTGCGAAAGGTCTACATGGCAAGAAGTAATAGCTCTGGACAAGATAAATAATCTGTAGAAACTCTGCATATTGCCCCCTACACATTTCTTTTTTGTTTCATTCTTTAAAAAAAAAGACACACACAGTTAAAAGGGTTGTGTGTGGGGAGATCCACATCCAAAACTACACATGTCTAAAATCACTGCCTTTCCCCTCTTGTCCTTAGTGTAAATATAACCAGAAGCAGGCACAGTGTATATTGGTCCTAGATGGGTGTATCAGACAGTTTCAGGTTTGCTGAGATGAGCTTCCAGATCAGGGAAAGTTATGGATTAGGGATATTAATTGAAGCTTATAGATCCAGGGGACATTCCATAATGGCAGAAGAGGCTGGCCTGCTCTTACAGGACCAGGGAGAGAGAGAGAAAACCAAAACCCAGCACACTTCATGAACTCCAGCTAGGCTTTGTTTGCATATTTTTAGATTGAAATCTCAAACCCACCACCACACCTTAAGATCCAACCAATGACATTGTCTCCAGCCAGGTGGCTGCAGATACAAACTACAAACTAATGAAACACAATATTTTGGGGCCATCTATTCAAACTACCACAGTGGGCAAGTGGATTTATCTCAGCTTTTGTCTGACATTGGTCATATCTATGTCACATATAAGTGATTGATTTGCATGTAAAAAAAAAAGCACATATACACAAAAATAAGTTTTCCTTGATTATGAGCATGTATAGCTACCATGTTTTAAAATAATTTGAAGTTAATACATTATGATAAATTCAAAGCTTGTCAAATTGCTTAGTATGCCAATTTAAGTAGAAATATGATTAAATATCCCATGGAAGTATTTTTTTCCTCTTTTCTTCTGAAAATTTTACCACCTCCTGATGATTGATACTTAAATGTGCTAAACCAATTATGGGAGACAAAGTGATTTTTCTGAATGTTTACTTAAGCCTGGAAGAAGATAGGTTTTACATTGTAATGAGTGACCAAGAAAAGGAAAGGTGGGGACGTTGATTTGTGAAGGGACAAAGCAAGAAGAGAAAAGCTAAGATGAAGTAATTGTCATAAGTCTCTGATTGTTGTGACATTTGCGTTCTTACTAATTACCTTACTTATTTTGTTTAGGACCATTATTCATTGTTACAGTATTTTGAATATATTTCATCAAGTTGATAAATGGGCATTATTTAAAATTCAAGTGCAAGGATTACAGGAATGAGCCACCAGACCTTGCTTTTATTTATTATTAAAATTCTATTTCAGTTTTAATTGTTGTTTTAAAATATATTTAATTTATTTATTTATTTGAGAGAGAGAGAGAGAGAGAGAGAAAGAGAGAGAGAAAGAGGCAGAGAGAAAGATAGGGACAGAGAAAAAGAGAAAATGGGTACATCAGGGCCCCCAGCCACTGCAAACAAACTCCATATGCATGTACCCCCTTGTGTATCTGGCTTACATGTGTCCTGGAGAGTCTGACTCAGATCTTTTGGCTTTGCAGGCAAACACCTTAACTGCTAAGCCATCTCTCCACCCCCATTTCAGTTTTAAAATTGACACGTTCATTAATGAATTGAAGTAATTTCGTAAAGCAATGGACTATGATTCAAGGCAGATGTTCCTAAAGATGTATGTACAATTGCCAATCATGGCATTGAGCACAGAGGGCTTCTGCTCAGTGGAAGAAGAAAGAAGACTTGATTCATTTTCTTGAGTGTTTATTTGTGCTTTGCATTTGTTAACATTTTATTACCTTGGCCTTATTTTCTTTATTATTCTTTACAACAACCCTAGTTCTTAGTACAGTGTGTTCTGTGAATGTTTTCTTCTCAGAACAAAAACCTATGGAACAGCATCAAAGTATTCCTGAGGGTTCATCTATTTGTTCAATTAATATTAATCATAAAATATCATACTTTACTAATTAGTGAAACTGGGTTAATTACTCTTCATAGTTTAAATTATTATAAATTAAAAATCCCAGACCAAGCTATGTAATATATTTCTTTTATTTTCATTACAAACTCACATTTATAATCTGTGAGATAAATGATCTACTAATGATCCTAAGATCCTCTAAATGGGCTGATATAATACTATATTGTATTTACACCTATGAATGAAACATAGGGGAAAATAATCTGCTGAACAGTTATAACAATTAATGAAAATTCCAAAAATTCATTATTAAAAGTAATAACTTGGCTGGAGAGATGGCTAAGGGGTTAAGGCATTTGCCTGCAAAGCCATAGGTCCTCAGTGCAATTCCCCAGAACCCATGTAAGCCAGATGCATAAGGTGGTACATGTGTCTGGAGTTTGTTTGTAGTGGCTAAAGGCCCTGGCATGCCCATTCTCTCTCTCTCTCTCTTTCTCTCTCTCTCTGCCCCTCTCTCTCATAAATAAATATAAAAAATACAAAGTCATATCTAATGAAATATACATGTAAGAAAATAAATCTAATCTATGTGGTCAAATTTATATGGACAAAAGTGCAGGATATTCACACATTTTTAAGACATAATTTTATAATTTATTGAGCAAATTTTATTGAAGTATATTATTCAGTACAGAAAGCAATTGAAGATAAGAATTACATAACTTCTGAAATCTGAAAAACTCTAAAATGTAAGTGCAGTGGTATAGCATGTACTTTTTAGAGTTTGAATTACTATAGCTAGAAATATCAAAGGATTCATAGATCTATTGGCACATGTCTAAATAAAAGCAATGATAATAATATAAGAAATAATAACTGTTTATGCATGGCCATATTACCCATAGATTTGTTCATTTATTCCTCACAATCATATTTTATAATATTACTAATATCATCTACATTTATGATAAATAACTTTATAAAGCACAGACTGAAAGGGAGTGAGCATCACAGTGGCATTCATATTTATCAAACCTGACATTCACAAACTGTGACACAGTCTGGTGGAAATGTCTAAGAAAGTATAATTTAAGTTGACCTTCATATTATATTTAACATATTATAATTTAGACAGAAAAGGAAAGGAATGGGCTTTGATTAATTAGAAAGAGATATTGGAGCAAAATAATGAATTCGACATAGGTCTTCATCATAGCTGACATGTTTCATAGCATCAAGCAACTATTAACACATTTTTTATTTTTATTTATTTATTTATTAGAGACAGAGAGACAGAGGGGCAGAGAGAGAGAGAGAGAGAGAGAGTGAGAATTGGTGTGCCAGGGCTTCTAGCCACTGCAAATGAACCCCAGAAACATGCGCCACCATGTTCATCTGGCTTACGTGGGACCTGGAGATTCAAACCAGGGTCCTTAGGCTTTTCAGGTATGCTCCTTAACCGCTAAGCCATCTCTCCAGGCCCTATTAACAAACTTTATAGTATTTGTAACAAGTCAAATTGTAATTGCAACCCAAAATTTAGTTCAAATGTAATTAAGTTTTGAAAATGTTATTTGTGGTAGATTTTGATTACTTTGAATAGAATATTAGCCACATCAATTTGGCTTTAACTCAAAACTAACATACAATCTTCCTGAAGGAAACACTTCCATATTTGAAATAAAATAAAATATTATTTTTTATTATTTTTTATTTGTGAAAGAGCAAAAGACAGAGAAAGAGAGAGGGAGACTAGGCCCACCAGGGTCTGTAGCCACTGCAAACAAAATCCACACATATGCTCCACCTTGTGAATCTGGCTTACATGGGTCTTGGGGAACTGAACTTGGGTCCTTTGGCTTTGCAGGCAAGTGCTTCAACTCCTAAACCATCTCTCCAGCCCCAAGTAAAATATTATTATTCCTCGTAACTATACGCAGTCATTTTTCATTTGGGATTACATATACCACTGCACAAACAAAGGTGGAAGACACACTTCTCACAAATAATTGCTTAAACAGTGATGCTGCAATATAAATATGATAAATTGATAGAGCTGAGATCCATATGGGTAAATAACTTTTATGAATTCCTCCTTTACTCATCTAAAAGTATTTACTGAACTTTCTAAGATACTGGTGATGGTTTATTACTCATTGCTATACTCACAGAACTGCACTGCATTAAACCAAACAAAAGGCCTTTCAAAATCTAGTTCCTAGCAATTTGTTTTTAAGTCACTGCAACTTTTACATTTGATTATTTGTCTTATTCTTTTTTTCATTTAAAAACCTTTATTTTGAAATAATTCTAGACTTACAGAACAGGTACAAAAGTCATACAAACAATTTCTATATACCCTTCCCTCAGTTCCCGAATGTTCAGTCTTGCTCTTCATTCTCCAAGTGTATGTGTATGTAGAAAACTAAGTTTCCTGAAATGCCTGCAACTGTCTTTACCTTTAACCTCTAAGTACATTTTCTAAAAGTAAGAATATCCTCTTCAATAATTATATAATTTACAAAGTAATATTATTGTTCTGTATAGACATTTAAATAGTTGTTCTTGATACAGATATGGAGAGAATACATCCCTGACACATAGCCTCTACTGGTGAAATAAACCTTATACAATAATCACATTCAGCTTCCTGCAAAATTGGAATTAGGAATTATTTGTCTTTGAAGACTGTTCTCATTCACTTTTCTTTACCTTTTATCCATGTTGCAGCTGCCATAAACATCTCACTATGCCCTTCCAACACACTACATAAGTTTGGAGAAAAATACATTCTAAGGCTTTTACAGGTATATCTGAGATTGTATACTTTTATGAAAGCACATGACTTCTTTCATAGTACATAGAATGAGAATTAAGTAACTATTGAGTGGGAAGAAATTTATGTCATATATATTAAAATATTTATATTTTGAAACTCCTCTCATTAATATTAGGTGGTGAGTACAAATGATGCTATAGTAAATAGTATAAAATAATTCCTATAAATGAAAAGTTGGTGGAAATGATTACCCATGAATCTGTTATATTTTTGTTCAATTATGTAAATAATACTCACTTGTCTGAATTCACCTAATGTATGTAAATGCATTAATCTTTGCATTACAGTACAAAAGACACTGATTTTATAGCTAAAATAAATAATATTCATGAATATGTGAGGACAAGTGAGCAAAGATAAAAATAAGGAATTTGAGGTGATAAGATCTGAACTCCATTGTGGTGAGATCTAAAAGTGAAATTCATACATATTTCTTTCTAATGGTTATCAAAGCTTTGACATTTTACTAATAGGATTTATATAGGAGACTCCAATAATTTGATGGAAATATAAGATGAATCCTCTTACAGTAACTTTTAAAAAATTTATTTGCACATATGTATGTATGTGCACACACCATTTGCCAGGATCTTGCCACTGCGAATGTAATGTCAGATGCTTATAACACTTTCACCAGGCTTTATTTATGTGTGCAGATATCAAATTGAACTCAAAATGGCAGACTTTGCAAACAAGGACCTTTAACCACTGAGTGATATCCCCACACCTAGAATAACTTTTAATGTAAACTAAAATAAACTGATAAGATAGATTGTTTTTTTTTTTCTTTCCATATTTGCAGCTTTTGTTTTACCTTTTTAGAATTTACTGGTATAATCTCCCTCTAGAAATAATACTAGTCAGCTTAAATATATGTCCTAATCACTTATTTCCAATGCAAATTATAACATTAATGAGGATTATTCTTTATTTAATACCTACTCTGACTATAATGACCCATAGATGAGTAATTACAAACTTCAAGGAATCACAGAAATATCCATTAAATAGAATTATTTGTATTATCTTTTAATTAAAATTGTGTCTCCTTTTATTGTTACAATGTTCTCTGCCCTTCTATATTATTTATCAGTGTAGGTGGAAGTGCATAATTCCTCACCAACACACAACCCAGTGTGAACTTCGGTGGGTTCCCTGAGTTGTGATGGACATTTTAATACAGTGAGAGTTGTAGTTTCCTGGCATTTGCTCCAGTTACTTTAGATCACTGATGGGAGTTTTTGACATAGCAGTCCTAATTCTGATTACATATCCAAAGAAAATCTCTTCTTGAATTTGATAGTACTCATATAATCAAAAATAGTGGAACCAATAAGTTTCCATTATGGGAATATCTTTAGAAAATGTGATAGTCTACCAATTTTATTAGAACAAGTAAAAAAATGTTATATATTAGAAATATGGCTTAAATTAATTGAACTTATTTTTATTTTTTATTTTATTTTATTTTTTGGTTTTTCAAGGTAGGGTTTCACTCTATCCCAGGCTGAACTGGAATTCACTCTGTAGTCTCAGGGTGGCCTTGAACTCACAGCAATCCTCCTGCCTCTGCCTCCAAAGTGCTAGGGTTAAAGGCATGCACCACCATGCCCAGCTAAACTTATTTTTAAATATTGATACCCTTTATATTAGTTTTAATTTTTACTCCATATGTTAGAAATGTCTACTTCAATTAATTATGATAGCTAAATCACATATATAATTAGTAAAATTTTAGTTTATTTTATGAGTGTGGAAATTATACTTTAGTTCCTATGGAACATTAACCCTGTTGGTAGAGATATATACATATATGACAATTTTCATACATATATAATATAATTATAAATACATAATGTAAATTCATCATACTCCTCTCTAATTCCTTTTTTTTTGCCTTCCTCCTCCTGCCTTATACTGAACTTGTTTCTCTTTGATGATTTTTAAAATTTAATTTTATTTCTTTTACCTGCCTCCACAATCCATGTTGAAATGTTGAGCTCATATTGTGGAGGTCTTATGAAAATAATGATAGCCACAGTTAGATCATGAAGCAAGAAAAGGCTGGAAAATATTTGTCCCTAACCTTAGGCTCTTAAATTCGTTCTGCCCCCTCTTCTGAAAATTTTCCTGAGCTATGAAAGGCATAGTAAAGATGTCTCATTTAGTGCTCAGCACTCCACAGTCACTAATTCTCAGCACTGTGATGAGTTTTGAGTCTTATTAGTAGTCACCATCATCTACAGAAAGAATCTTCTCTGAACATAGGTGAGTGCATCACTAATCTATGCACATAAACATTAGACAATAAATCAAAGACAACTTTATTGGCCACAATATATCCCCTTAATCAGATGACAGCCTTGGTTTTCTGCCTGGAGTCTGTGGTCTCCCCAGTCTTAGGATTTAGACTAGGCTTTCAGCATGAGGGATGAATTCTCTGCCATGTAATGTATCTCAGATTTAATCAGAGAGCAGTTCTTAGCCCAATAGCAGTTATACCACTACTGCACTGGTAGGCACCATTTATATAGGTAGCTGGCTTTATAGATTGCAGGATGGTGACGTAATTAGGTAAGCCTAGTGATGACCTTTCTCCCCCAGTAGGCTGCACAACACTTTCCATCACTGTGAAAGGTAGTCATCAGGGACGAGAGTCCTTGGGAAGAGATTGTACGGCCAGCCAGGCTACATACACATTGGACAGTATGCTCCAGAGATACAGCTTTCCTAATTCATCACCTATGGTGAGGTGGGTTATTTATGTTGGTGTGGGTTTTTTAGTGAAGCAGCTGCCTTTGAATGATTCATGATACTACACACAGGCCCTCACCAGTCTCTAAGAAACCACAAAAGTTTACCACTGGTACAACAAAACTGGTTTTGGTACAAAATTGTGTGTTGGTCAATTGTCTGGGGTGAATAGACTCTCCATTTGTATCTCTTCAGGGAAGAAAAGTTTAACTATATAATACTGCAAGATAAAGAAGTTACAAGTGAGGCAAAATGTATCCACTGGTGCCATAGTGGCATGTCTGTTAGAGAAGTAACCAACTGCTTTTGGCTTGTATTTGAGGCTTGCTCCATGCAAGTAATATCTGATAGTAAAGACCTACTCAGAAACCTATCACTGGGAAGGTCATTAGCCCTAGGTAGGAAGCCACCACTGTTGTTTGGCTAAATAGATAGATGATGCCTACCAAGTTGCTTTGTAAATATTTATGCACATATGTTAGTGTTGCTCTGGTTAGAGCAGCTTCTCTTTTCAGAAGGTGATGACAACTGGGGAGATTCAAAACACAGCAAAGTACAGAGAAGAAGAGACAGTGGTTTTTTTAGCATTAAATCTGTATCAGACACTTCAAGGCCAAAGTCCATTGTGGAAGAAGTTATAGAAAGAATATAAGCATAAAAGTATTAGGATGAGTGCTTGGCAATATTGTCATCCAGACTCAAGCTGGCAATTGTATTTATGACCTCCCAGTGGCTGACATTAACTGAACAAGGCTTGCATAATATTGGGCCAGTCAAAACATTGTCCTGGATGATGGAGGAGGGCAAAAATGTCATCAAAATAGTTGAGGGAAGGCTGGAGAGATGGCTTAGCGGCTAAGGCGCCTGCCTGCTAAGCCTAAGAACGCTGGTTCCAATGTCCAGTGGTTCCAATCTCCAGGTCCCACATTTAGCCAGATGCAAAGTGAGGCAAGGGCGCAATGCTGCACTTGCCAACAAGGGGGCGCGCACATCTGGATTTCGTTCACAGCAGCTGAGAGACTGCTGGTGTGCCCATCTCTGTCTCCCTCTCCCTCTCTGTCTATCTCTCTCTGTCTCTCTCTCCAAAAAAAAAAATAATAGATGAGGGACCAATCGGAAAGAAGAGGGAGTTCAGTGGAAGGGGTTGGGGAAGTCGGGATAAAGGTGGGAGAGGATTTTGATCAGAGTATATTGTATAAAAACAAATTCAAAAAGAGAAAAGGGGCCTGGAGAGATGGCTTACAAGTTAAGATGCTTGTTTATATGGCTGAAGAACCCAGGTTTGAATCCTCAGTATCCATGTAAGCCAGATGCACATGGTTTTTTGTTTACAGTGGCTAGAGGCCATGGCATTTTCACTCTCCCTTCTCTCTCTCTCTCTCTTTCTCTCTCAAATAGATAAAAATAAAAAAGATAAAAGGGAGTGAAGTGACTAGCTTAAAGGGTGAAAGAAAAAGTAGGCTATTATAAAATATGCCACAGAATATTTTTTCCATCATACAGAAATTATGTTATTAATATATTGATAGTCTGTGTGAATTAATTTCCATAGAGAGTTCTGTCAGCATGCTACCGTGTCACAAACCACTAAATTACAGAGTAGTTAATCATCTTAATATCTGTCTAGTTAATATCTAGCAATTTCCTCTGAATTGAAACATTTCCTCCTGCGGGAGAAAGGAAGCTCAGGAGACTCAGCCTTGGATAAAGGGTTGCAACACCCTTCCCTCAGGATATATAAAGGCAAAACAAGTTTTTGGAGCAGAGACTCTGATCAGCCAAGCTGCCTGTAGGTTGTGTAGTGAATTCCAGAGATGTAGCTTCTGAGAGTCATCACCTATGCTGAGGTGGGCTTTACAGTGAAGAGGCTGCCTTTGAGTCACCCATGCTCATGGAAGCAACCCCTAGTCCCACTGTGTGAGGAACACTAATAAACCCATTGGTTCATCAAAACTGGTTTTGGTGCAATTGTCCTTTGGTCTGTAGTCTGCCCTCCGAGATGAATAGTCCTGTATTCATGTCACCCCAGGGGAAAAAAATGTTTCCCTTGACATTAAATAATTATATAAGAATTCTTGAAGATCTTCCAGTGCTTACAATCATATTATCTGACCTCTCACTTTGTATGGAAAATTTTATTATATCTAAAAATATACTGTTTATATACCTATTTTTTCTTTGTTACATTTAGGGATTCTTCTACACATTTCTTGTTTTGACTAGCCTCAGCCACTCAAGTCTGGAATGTCACTAGTTACAGATTTCCCATTGTCTAAAGGGGTATACCTGTACAAACCTCCACAAGGCAGCATTTCTCTCCTCTACCTTCTTTCTTGAACATATTATTATACTCTACAAGTCTTACACTTATTTTCTATTCTTTACTGGAATCTTTAACTATGTGGTTTTTCCAATGAAAATTATTCATGCGCCCAGAGATGGTGGTTGTACCTTTAATCCCAGCTCTCAGAAGGCAGAAGTGGAAAGATAGTTGAGAAGTTTAGTGCCAGCCTGGACAAATAACTGAGTTCCAGTGAGTCTGTGAAACACTGTGAGATCCTGCCTCAAAAAACAAACAACTGGGCATGTTGTTGCACACCTTTAATCCCAGAACATGAGAGGCAGAAGTAGGAGGATCAGATCAGATCACTGTGAGTTTCCAGGTCATCCTGGGCTGGAGAGAGACTCTGCCTTTGGTGGGGGTTGGGGGGAGGGAGAGAATAGAAAGAAAAAAGAAAACAAAACAGAGTTGATGCATTTTATCAAGAATCTGTTCTTCATACTTCCTGATCATCAAGGTCCTATCTTTGGTAAACCAACAACTTAAATGTATCTGTGGTTTAAGACCTTGCTGGACCTTCTTTCATTTTCATGCTGTTCCGTGATAGAAACCAAGAAAAAATCTTTCTTTCAGTATCACCATTCTTAGATAATTATTTTGCAAACTCCTCATTTCCCCTTGGCTATGATCATCTATGGACTCTGAGAACTGCTGATTTAATTGCCATTTTTAAAAAGAATTGCTGATTTAATTGTCATTTTAAAAAGAACAGAACATGCTGTCAGCCCACAAGCTCCTCAACCTCATCCCAGTCATGGCCCCATCACTGACTAAGAAAGTCTAAACTTGTTTTGCCTGCTATCTTTTGCATATATGCATGAGTCATTTAAAGTTTCAGTTGAAAATAAAATTTGTTTACTCTTAAAAATATAGTCATATAAACTAGATAATTAGTACAATATTGGGGGGCATTGTACTGTGGATGGCAGTCTCTGCCTCTCAATGGAAAATTACCATCAATATGAAATTGAGATAACTACCAAAGTTTTACTCATAAGGAACTGGAAAGAAAAATCTTCAAGTACTTTACAAACAATCTATAAGTATTAAGAGCTGATCCCAACATCTTATAATTGTATCACTTCAAATTTCTATCCTTATCCTTCTGAGCAACTACAAAAAAATCCTGTTTATTCTGTAAATTCTGAAGTTTCTTCATTCATTTTTACTTCTGATTAATCACAGCATTCATAATAGCAATATGAGCAGAGTAACTGAAGATATTCCTTCAGATAAAAGATGTCCTAGCCACTGTCATAGAAAATGTCATAAAATGAAGACCTCGCAGAAACGCTTAGGCTTTACATCCTGTCTTACAATGTAGGGAAAAGCCATAATTCAAGATCATATGGTTTGAAGTAAAACTCAATTTAACAAATTATCAATTATATGGCAAGGAAAGTTACCTAACACTTAGTACTTTCAGTAATTATCTATCAGTGTCTGATGTCTTCAATGAGGTATTCTACAGGATAAAATAAAGTTCATGAAGCAAATGTTAAGGTTAAGAGCTTAAATTTTCCTAGACTTATGGGTTTAAACAAAGCCTGGTCTAGCCTTAGCACTAACAGAAGGTATTGCCTCATAGGGGGTTCTTAGGTTCTTAAGTTATGGGGTTATGCCCCCAAAGGAGAATGTGAGTCATGTGAGTACCAGTTTAGTCCCTTTTTTTTTTTTTTTTTTTTTTTTAATGGTCAGGTACCAGATGAGCAGGCTTGCTCTGCGCTCTGCTTCTTCCATTGTTTCCTTCTTGATAACAAGGAAAAAGTCACTGGGCCAATGAGATTGGACAAGAACTTCAAAATGGTGATCCTTAAATTTCTCCCTACATATTGAATATTTTGCTAAGGGAATGAAAATCTGCTTAGAACAACAACATTATTAAATATGAAGATTCTTCTGATCCTCTATTTCTTACTGTGTCTGCAGATTTAGAGTAAGTAATGGTTTTCCTTATATAATTGTCTCTCTCACATTTAATATTTTCCCACTTAAAATTCCTAGTCTTCATAGGTGTCCAAACCTCAAAAATATATTATATAAGAACTCAAAAACGAAGGACTAGTGAGAAGAACAAGTTTTTTTTTTTTTTTTTTTTTTTTTCAGTTTTTCAGGTAAGGTCTCATTCTATAGCTCAGACTGACCTGGAATTCTCTATGTATTCTCAGGCTGGCCTCAAACTCTTGGCGATCCTCCTACTTCTGTTTCCCGAGTACTGGGATTAAAGGCATGTGCCACCATGCCTAGCTGAGAACAAGTTTAAAAAATGAAGAAATTACAGCTCTGAGGGGAAAAGTATGACCAAAAAAACTAAGGAATATATTAATAGCAGATTTGATTTATCAGAATACCAAAGGTAGTCCTTCTGGCTGAAAAGAACAAATTTTTGTAGGAGCCTAAATTCACATGAACAACCATGAGTCAAGATAACTCCATAGATAAGAAGAAAAAGGAAAAATTAATTTTGTTTTAAATCGTTTCATATCTTATTTTGACAATAATTTCAAACCTAAATTCTTTGAATGAGTATGGTCCATAAACATGTCATTTGAATGGCAATAAAAGATGAAGAAGCATAACAAAGGACTATATTGAGACAGCTTTGAAGAGTATTAAAACTTTAGAATTAATATGAACAATGATGTTAATTGTAATTACCAAGGAAACCACAAAAAGTATGCTTAAAATGCTTGTATAAACTACAAAAGACAAAAATTGGTATTGTAGGAAATATCTAATCACAAAAATAGGAGTAATGAATAAATAAAATAAGAAGACAAACATGAAGAAAAAAGCAGAAAATGGAATGCATAAGTTCTACCTAATCAATAAGTACTGTAAATGCCAATTGACCATTGATACTACTCTTTCAAAGACAAACAATAACAAACAAACAAAAACAAAGTATAGCATATCTATAAGACAAATGTTTTAGTTTCAAGGGTACAAAGAGTTTGAAGATAAAAAATTGAAAAATCATACAAATGTATTTTAGCTAATTTTGTAAGTCAAATTGTGTCACAAATGCCCTTGTGTTTTGTGAGTCATTATTCTGGGTGTGTCTTTCAGTGTGCTTTTAATGAGATTGACATAGCAATCAGCAGACTGAGTAAAGCATTTTCCTGTGGTTTGAATTTGTAGACTCTTCCTGCAGACCTTGTGACTTGATAGGATCTAGAACTTCATAGGCCAATCTTTAAAATCAATACCTTTTTACAAATATTTACATAATATTTGTTCTATATCTAAAAAGAGAATCATATTTAATACATTTGGTAAATATCACCCTGAAATGGCCATACTAATATCAGAATAAAATCTTATGGAATTGCAGGAAAAGAGGTACACTTTAGTAGCAGTAAGTCAATTTTTCAGTTTTGATGAAGGATGGAGAAACTAGGCACAAGGTAAACACAACAATGCAAAACAGGAGTACGCACAAACACGAAATAAATTTAACACATCCAAAGAAATGTGGGGAGAAGCATTCCAACCATCAGAAACAATATGCATGCTTCCCAGAAATTCTCCATAAGAGAGCTTATGTTAGGCCTTGTCTAAAATGAACTTCAACTCAACTGAAACCATTGAAATCATATAAAACGTATGATTCCATCAGGATAGAGTTGAATTAGAAATCATTAAGAGGAATTAGAGAATTAAAAATGTGTGGAAATTAATATAATACATTTCTAATTTATCCAATTTAAGAAATTTTCTAAATATTAACTATGCATCTTTCTTGTCTCCATGTTGACAGTAATCTTTACTACAGAATATATATGGCACTTTTGATATTTCTGGCAGACATATTTAAAGTCTTTATGTAATATGTACTCTTTGATCTTTAACCTGAATATTTATAACCCAAATATTGATGTTATATTAATTTAATTCTGTTCAAATGCTTAAAATACTTATTAATTCAGGTAAACCATAATGCAAATATTCTGTCTGTGATAATTCTATTTCACTTAATAGTACTTCTCACTCATTATATGATGGTAGATTTGAAAATACTACTCATGTTTTTTTTTTTTTTTTTCATTCTATTACTTATATAAATTAAGCCTGAGTGATTAGGTAGTCACTTCAAAGATTAAACTACATATCTTTGTTATTGAAAAAGTACTTGAAGTATGACCTTTAAGTCCCAAACTTCTTTTGATATGGAAACTTACAATTATATTCAAAAGAGAACCATTTAGTTTGATTTTTGTTGAAGTTTAATTCTCATCACATGAAAAATATAATTAGAGCTCATTCTAACCCCCAGCAATTAATTTCCATGGATTTTACTGAGAGACAAACATATTTAGGCATCATTTTTTAAAGCTACATATGGTTAGCTATAGTTTTTCAGGTCCTTTGTTTCTATCTCTTCTCATTATCAAAATGTTTGTATGTTTGATATCATTTGAGAAATGACTTCTGATATTAGTCATATATTTTATGTTTCAATGTATGTACTTGTTTACCATGTTAATCCAGACTATTGCAACATTATAATATCCTGTAGGAAAACTCATCCTGTCACATCAAGTCATTCTTGAAGCCCAGGGACTTGCATGTGCATTATATTATGGATATTGTGCAGGCTACATGGGTATTGATTAACAATGTCTTTTAAATTTTATCCCCCAGATTGATATACTGAACTATTTGTTTATGGCTATGTTACTTCTGAATAGATGAACTTTGCTTTTTTGGCTTCATTGTTACCAAATGAATAGTAATGGCAGCTATCTCATAGGATTGTGATGTGATTATGTGTGTTAATATACGATACATGGAAAATATCCAATAATGTTTAGTATAATTGATATTATTGCTATTACTTAATGCTTAGAAAATATCTGGTTCAATTTATTTGTTAAGAATAACAAAATTTCCTAATTCCTGGCATTTCTATATTACCCTTAACACAAAACCTATTTTAATAACATTCATCCACTTACAGAACATAATAATGATCTTTATTAATTTGGATATATGTTTTATAATCATGACAATGTTTGAGAACTTCTGTAAATCTAAAATGTTGTTTGATGCTGCTTGACAGTCCTCAGATCCAGTCCAGCTCCCAGATTAACACTGCTTTCTTTCTTTCTCCAAAGAACTACTATAGAAATATTTTACAAAAATGTAGTCCCACTCTAGCATCATCTGAATTGTGGTCCTTCAATTCTGCCTAGTGTTCTTGAGACACACCTATCAGTATTTTGTTCCTTTTCATTGATAAATAGAGTTTCATTTCAGAGGTGCATCACTTTTACTTACTTGGCCACTGGTTCAGAGACATATGAATTAGTTCCAATTATTTACTACTAGGACAAAAAACAAAACAAAACAAAACTTTGCCATGAATGGCAGAGCTAAAAGGTAAGGTCCTATTGCTGAAGACACCATAGGACACCAGAATACCATGCTGGAAATGAAAGAAAGACAAGCTCTCTCCCACTAGCCCTCATAATGCTGGAGAACCCTACTGTAGCTGTCAGTGGACAATGGTTACCATCAGCATGAGTAAGCAGGGAACACTACAGAATACAAAATCAACCAGCCAGACAATAAGTACATGCCTGTGCTATAGTGACATGTATCCTCTACAAGTAACCAAGTGTTTTCTGATTGGATATGATGCCTGCTCAATGGGAGGGATCTCATATCTGTTATCATATCTGGTATTGGAAATCAAATCAGAATCCCACCATCAGGAAAGAGTGGGCTGGCTCTCCAAAAATCTCCTAAACAGCTTTGAATAACTCCTTTAACCCATATTGCTGCATACTTGGTGATAGAATTTGTTTTATTTTACAGATGGCAGAGAAAATGGAGGAGAACCTAGGTCCGTGATAAGATAAGAAGATAATCAACTGTCCACCATGACATTTTCCACCTCTTCCATATATTCCAGGGTCCAGGAGAAATTACTGAGGAAGCCACACCATGAATACTGCTCTTACTGCTAGCCTGAAAACCAGACCCAGGTTGATGGTGCCAGACAGAATAATCAAAACTTCTGAAAGCAGAAATTTGGAGACTACAAATAACTCACCACTATATCAGATTGCCATAAGGCCTCCCATGGCTCAAGGAATATTGTCAAAGAGAGGCAGAAAGATTATAAGAACCACAGACTGGGTGTGAATACCCTCAGGCTGGGATCCCTGCTCCCACTACCCAATAGGGACTGAATGAGGACTTCACGACCCTGTGATAGCCATAACCCCACTAAGGAGGGCTCCT
This sequence comes from Orientallactaga sibirica, assembly GCA_036365145.1. Lineage (NCBI taxonomy): Eukaryota > Metazoa > Chordata > Mammalia > Rodentia > Dipodidae > Orientallactaga > Orientallactaga sibirica. The sequence goes on from JAEOAD010000033.1 coordinate 22,837,288, forward strand.
GGAGCCACACTGCCTCTTTTGAGGTGGGTAGCAGTTAGAAAACTAGAATGCATGTGATAAGCCTACCATCTGTTTGGCATAACTATTGAAAGATTAGCTATAGAAAACATTGAGTATAACTTGCCAATTGAGCTTCCTAGCTGAATCCTGGAAGCTGGATATGACTGTAGACCACATGAAAACAGCTGACTCAAGCTCCTGCTACTATGCTTTGTCTATCAGTTGGACTGTAAATTCACACTCAGTAGAAATAAACCCTTCCTCTCTTAAACTGCTTCTTGTAACGTATGATGTCCCAACAATGAGGGAAGGAACTAAAATAATCAAGTTGTAAAATTTAAATCAAGATATTTCATAGCCAGGAGCCTTTTGAGCCTTCCTTTAAATTTTGTTAATGCAACTTGAATAATTACCAAGAGGATTGAAAGGATACAGATCTAAACAGCAAGGTTTTACTAAGTTTCAAATACATTAAAATTAATACCTACATTTTCACTAATAGATCTCGCCTTTTTTTTTTTTTTCTTTTTCTTTCTTTTCTTTCTTTTTCTTTTTCTTTTCTTTTTAATATTTTATTTATTTATTTGAGAGAGAGAGAGAAAGGAAGAATGGGCATGCCAAGGCCTCTAGCAACTGCAAACATACTCCAGATGCATGTGACACCATATTCATCTGGCTTACATGGGTTCTGGGCAATCAAACTTGGGTCCCTAGGCTTCACAGGCAAGTACTTTAACCACTAAGCCATCTCTTTGGCCCAAAATATTGCACTAGTTTTAATGGAATTCCATGGCATATGGATTCACAATACTTAAAATATGCATGGATACTTAATTGAAAGCTACAGAATAGAATTATGGTTTGTTTTTATTTTAAAATAAAGACTATCAATATCTCTGCAATTTGAATACATTTTGAGATTTTAATCAGCTAATTCACTTATTTCTCAAATATTTATTAATCCTTTTAAATTTTTAGGACTAATTGGAGCACTTCAAAGGGAATAAAGAGATATGACTTCTATATTCATTCCACTGAACACAAAATGGAACAAGAAAATTATTTAATAGTAATGAGACAGTTACATTAAGTCTATAAAAACAATAAATAGTTAATGATGATTGACTGGCAAATGAGGGACATATTAGAAGTAGATGGGGTATTTTATCCTTAAGTTTCATTGCTTCCAGAGAAAGTAATTATAACAGCTTATTTACATGACTATGGTAAGCATAAATGAATTACAACATTTGCCACATGAAAAACACTCAATAGGAAGGTGGGAATCAAAGGGCATGTTTGGGAGGCCACACAATCCTCTGTGGTTGGGAAGGGAGGTTGCTGTCCATTTGTCTGTCTGTCCCACGGGACTTTTTTTCTTTATTGTACAATATCAATAAAGAAAAGAAAGAAAACAAGAATAAAGTTCTGGACAAGATGGCTGCATAGGAGCCATACCAACCCAGCATAGGGAGGGATTTGAGCAAAAAAAAACACAGCAAAATAAACCCTTTGTTGGAAAAGTGAATGTGTATAGGTTTTTATCAGCCACAGCAGAGAAGCAGGAGAGGCTAAGATCTATCATAAATGAAGAGATCGGCCAGATTCCTACAAAGGAGCTTAAGGACCTGGACTGATATGCACAGATTGCATGCCCACCAGTTGCCCAGCTGCAGGAGCAGAAACCAAACAAAGGGATTTTCCAAACTCATCAGCCTCCTTACAAAATCAAGACACCTGAGGGGACACAGCAGATGAACTGCTGAATGGAACACAGGTGGGACCAGTTGATCAGTTCCAGTACAACTCCAGGCTTCCTGCACTCTCCCATCCCCCAATCAATAGCACCCAGACCTTACAGAAAATGCACCCAGCTCCCAGCAGCAGAGAATCCAGCACAGCTGATCAGAACACCAGATTCACAGCACAACACAAAGGTATTGAGGTGGGCACTGATCAATGGTGAGATTTTTAAGCTATCCCAATAGGTAATGAGGCAGACTGACAAAAAAGCAGGTACATAGGCCTGCACTGGAAGTGCTAATCTCTCTTTCCATGTCAGGGCAGGTTATGGGTTACATATTCTTGGTTGGCTTTACCATTCTCAATTAAGCTGTATTTTTGATGCTTTAAGATCCATAGGGCCTTTGTCTTTTTCTTCTGTCATTATTGGAGGAAGGATCTGATTCAGACGCAGGCTGACCTGAAAACTATTTCAGAACAGAAATGTCAACCTCCCAGCTGTCAGGATTAAGGGTGTAGAGGTACAAAAAACATTAGGTATTTTGATTTATAAGGGTGTCTGTTTAATCAATCCCCACACTTGCATACTCTGTGCTTGTTTCTATTGAATGTGTATAATGCTCAGTTGAATTTTAGAAATTGCCAGTCAATTGCTCTACACAGCACAGAGTACTTGAAGTACACCAAAGTACACCTAAGATTACTTCTGGCTAGAGTTATATAAACTTGGATTTCCAAATCTAAAAGCACCACAGATTATTAGAAAACCCAAGCATCAAATCAACTCAGGATAAAAAAAATTGCAACATTATGATACAAGAAACACAAAGTATCAAGGCAATACAATCCCACCAAAAATTATAAATCTATTAGAAATGGCCCCCAATGAGACAGTTTTAGATGAAATACCTTACAAAGATTTCAAAAAAATGATTTTATCTATACTTAAAGAAATCAAAGGAATCAAAGAAGAAACAAAGGATTTAAAGAAGAAAATAAACACCTGAAGGAATTTCAAGAGAATACACAAAACCAGCTTAATGAAATCAGGAAATCACTACAAGTCATGAGTAAGGAAATCAAATACTGAAGAAAAACCAGGCAGAAATTATAGCACTGAAAAACACAGTCAGTCAAGTGAAAAACTCTGTGGAAAGTCTCACCAGTAGAATTGATAAAGGAGAGAACAGAATACTGGAAGACCAGGTGGCAGATCTAATACAGTCCAACAAAGAGAAAGACAAGCTATTAGTAAGGTATGAATGGGAATTTCAAGATATTCAGCACACTAGGAAAAAAACAATCAAACATAGAATTCAGGGTATAGTTAGAAGAATTTCAATCCAGAGGCTTAGTAGGCATTTTTTCCATAAAATAATAGAAAAAAATTTTCCTAAAATTGGGAAAGAAATTCCGAAGCAGACCCAAGAAGATTTTAGAGCATCAAACAGACAAAACCTGGAATGAACATCTCCTCATCATTTTATAATTAAACTACTAAACATACAAACCAAAGGAAATATGTTGAAAGCAGTTAGAGACAGAAAGCAAGTCACCTATAAAGGCAAACCCATCAGGATCACAGTACATTACTCAACACAAAATTTAAAAGCCAGAAGGGCTTGGAGTGATGTATTCCAAGTTCTGAAAGATAACCACTTTCAAATCTGAATACTTTATCTTGCAAAGCTATCTATCCAAATTGAAGGTGAAATAAGGACATTGCACAACAAAAACAGGCTAAAGGATTTTATGACAACTAAGCTAGCTCGACAGTAATTCCTTGAAGAAATCCTTCACACTGAAGAGAAAACAAAGCACACACAAGATGAAACAGGAAAAAATAAACCATACTCAAATACCAATTAAAACAAGACAGTATTTATCTCCTTCAGCCTTTTTCTGGTGTTGTGATTGCCATGAACGCTGTATTCTTGCCCTTCCCCTGCATTGTTCTATGGTTTCATCTGGGGCCTTGGTGGGGTGTGATTAGCTGATCTCTTGACTAACCTCACAATGCATGACCCACATTCCCCATTGATGAGGGTCCCTTTGAAAGTGGGAGGACAGGGAGGAGGACAATGGAAACAATACTATGAATGTAAAATCAGAATAATATAAATAAAATATATATATTTAAAAAAACAAGACAGTAAAGGGAAACAGGAAGCTCTACAAAGCTAGAAGAATGGTGAGAATAAACACATAACCTTTAATAATAACTCTTAATATCAATGGCCTCAATGTCCCAACCAAAAGACCCAGGATTGCAGACTGTATTAAAAAGCAGTATCATGCTGTATGTTGCCCCAGGAAACTCTTCTTGCAATAAAAGATAGACACTGTCTGAGAGAGAAAGGATGGAAAATGGAATTTCAAGCATACAGGCCTAGGAAACAAGCAGGGGTTGCTATTCTATTCTACTATCTGACAGGATAGACTTCAAACCAACATTAGTGAGGAATGATAAAGAAGGCTAATTTATACTGATTAAAGATACACTGCAACAGGAAGACATTACAGTCCTAGATGTATATGTACCTAACATAGGGGATCCCAATTTCATCAAACACTTTTAGACTTAAGGTCACAGATAACACCAAAAATATTTGTAGAGGGTGACTTCAGTCAGTACTCTTATCAATTGACAGGTCATCCCAGCAAAAAATGAACAGAGACACCAGATTAAATGATGTCATGAAACAAATGGACCCAACAGCTATCTACAGAACATTCCATCCAAATGCTGCAGAATGCACAATTAACAAATACAGGAAAATTGAAACAATCCCTTGTACTCTATCTGACCACAATAGGATTAAACTACAAATCAGCAACAAGAAAAACTACAGAGCATACAGAAATTCATGGAGACTAAATAGTACACTATTGAATGATAATGGGTTATTGAAGAAATCAAAAAGGAAATCAATAAATTTGTAGAATTAAATGATAATGAGAATACAACATACCAAAACCTTTGGGGTACAATGAAGGCAGTCCTAAGAGGAAAATTTATAGCTTTAAGGGCCTATATTAAGAAATTAAAGAGGGCTGGAGGCATGGCATAGCAGCTAAGGCATTTGCCTGCCAAACCTAAGGACCCCAGTTCAATACTCCAGGTCCCATGTAAACCAGTGGCACAAAGGGGCACATACCTCTGCAATGGCTGGAGGCCCTGGCATGCCCATTATCACTTTCCCTCTATCTCTTTCCCTCTCTGTGTCTCTAATAAATAAATAATTAATTAAAGAGTTCACAAGTAAACAATTTACTGCTTCACCTTAAGGCCATGGAAAAAGAAGAACAAGGCAAAACAAAAATCAGTAAATTGGAAGAAATAATAAAGATTAGGGCAGAAATTAATGAAATAGAATCCCCCCAATCCAAAGTATCAATGAAACAAAGAGTTGGTTCTTTGAAAGGATAAACAAGATTAATACACCCTTAGCAAATCTGACCAGAAGAAAGGGAGAAGAGAAGAAAATAAAATTAGAGATGAAAAATACACCATTGCAAATACACCAAAGAAATTCAGAAAATCATAAGGACATACTTTAAGAGTATATAGGCCTCTAAGTTTGAAAAGCAGAAAGAAATGAATGATTTCTTTGATTCATATGACCTACCAAATTAAATCAAGATGTGATAAACCATGTAAATTAACCTAAAATAAGTAAGGAGATCCAAGCAGTTATCAAAAATGTCTTAACTAAAAAAAAGTTAAGGCCTGGATGGCTTCACTGGTGAAATATGCCAGACCTTCATGTAAGAACTAACACCAATGTTTCTCAAACTTTTCCATAAAATAAAAAAGGAAGGAATTCTACTGAACTCCTATGAAGCCAGCATCACCCTGATACCAAAATCAGACAAAGACAGAACAAAAAAAGAAAATTACAGACCAATCGCCCTCATGAACATAGATCAAAAAATTCTCAACAAAATATTGGCAAACAGAATACAATAATATATCAGAAAGATTATCCACCCTGACCAAGTAGGCTTTATCCCAGAGATGTAGGGATGGTTCAACATATGCAAATCAATAAATGTAATACACCATATAAATGGTCTGAAGGACAAAAATCACATGACCATCTTAATAGATGCATAAAAGGCATTCGATAAGATCCAACATCCCTTCATGATAAAAGTCCTACAGAAACTGGGACTAGAAGGAACATATCTTAACATAATAAAACTATTTATGACAAAACTACAGCCAATATAATACTAAATAGGGAAAAACTTGAAGCTTTCTCACTAAATTCAGAATAAGAAAGTTATCCACTTTTATTTAATATAGTACTAGAAGTCCTAGCTTTAGCAGTAAGGGAAGGGACACTCATAAAAGTGATACAAATTGGTAAGAAAGAGATCAAATTATCATTATTTGCAAAAGATATGATTCTATACATAAAGGATACTAAATACCCTACCAGCAAACTGTTAGAGCTGATAAACACTTTTAGCAACATACCTGTATATAAAATGCACACACAGAAATCAGTAGCTTTCCTATATGTTAACAACAAACATACAGAGGATGAAATCAGGGAATCTCTCCCATTCACAATTGCCCCCCCCCAAAAAAAAAGTAACTTGGAATAAACCTAACCAAGGAAGTGAAGGATCTCTACAATAATAACTTTGAAATACTCAAGACAGAAATTGCAGAAGACACTAGGAAATGGAAAGACATCCCATGTTTTTTGATTGGAAAAGTCAATATTGTGAAAATGTCAATCTTACCAAAAGTAATCTATGCATTTAATGTAGTCCCCATTAAAATTCCAATGATATTCTTCACAGAAATAGAAAAAAATAATCCTAAAATTCATTTGGAAGCATAAAAATCTTGAATATCCAAAACAATTTTGAGCAACAAAAATAAGACTGGTGGTATCACCATACCCAATTTTAAGTTATATTACAAAGCCATAGAAACAAAAACATCCTGGTATTGACACAACAGACACGTAGATCTGTGGAACAAAATAGAGTACCAAGATTTAAATCCCTGCAGCCACAGCTATCTGATTTTTGACAAAAATGCCAAAAATATTCATTGGAGAAAAGATAGGCTCTTCAACAAGTGGTACAGAGAAAACTGGATATCTATAGGTAGAAGGATGAAAATATAACCTTGTCTTAATCCATGAACAAGAATCAAGTCTAAGTGGATCAAGAACCTTAATATCAGAACTGAAACTCTGAAACTGCTGGGGGAAAAGGTAGGGGAAATGCTTCAACATATTGGCATAGGCAGTGATTTTCTGAATATAACCCCAATTGTTCAGGAAATAAAACTACTAATCAACTAGTAGGATCTCATGAAATTACAAAGCTTTTGTACAACAAAGAACACTGTGAATAGAGCAAAGAGGAAACCTACAGAATGGGAGAAAATCTTTGCCAGCTACACATCTGACAAAGGATTGATATCCAGAATATACAAAGAACTCAAAAAACAAAACAATAAGAAATGAAACAACCCAATTAAAAATGGGTTATGGAACTAAATAGAAAGTTTTCAAAGGAAGAAATACAGATGGCATATAAACATTGAAAAAAAGTTCTACATTCTTAGCCATCAGGGAAATGAAAATTAAATCTACTTTGAGATTCCATCTCATTCCTGCCAGAAGCCTATTATTAATAAAATAAATGACAATAAATGTTGGTGAGGATGCAGAAAAAGGGGAACCCTTCTACATTGTTGGTGGAATGTAGTCTGGTACAGCCATTGTGGAAATCAGTGTGGAGGTACTTGAGATAGCTAAAAATGGACCTACCATATGATCCAGCCATAGCACCCCTAGACATATATCCTAATGACCCTTCTCAGTACCTTAGAGATACTTGCACAACCATGTTTATTGCTTCTCTATTCACAATAGCTAGGGAATGGAACCAGCCTACATGTCCTTCAACAGGTGAATGGATAATAAAGATGTGGTACATTTAAACAATGGAGATCTCTTTAATAGTAAAGAAAAATGAAATTACAAAATTTGCAGGGAAATGGATGGATCTGGAAATGATTACAGTAAGTGAGGTAACCCAGGCCCAGAAAGCCAAACATAGCATGTTCTTTCTCATTTGTGGATCCTAGCTACAAATGTTTCAACTTGTGTGTGAGCTGGATCCAAAAATCGGTAGCACAGGCCAGTAATCTAGAAAAATCTAGAATGAGGGAGGGAGCAGAGAGAAGAGGGAAGGACTTTAGGGGATGATATTATAGATAGACAGACAGATTACAGGGAGTGGAATGGCCTAAGTGAGGCCAGGGGAAGAAATTGAGTAAGAGAAGGGTGGGTAGGAGGTTCAATCAAAATTCAAGATATTCTGAATAAGATATATGAAAGCCTACTTTTTTGGGTAATGGCACATCCAGAAGCCATGGATTGATAGAAAATTTCCAATACCATAGCTGGGATACAGTCCAGTGAGTTGTTGGCCAGGGAGGTCCCTGTTGCCTCCAAAACATTATAGACTATTACCAAGACATTTGGTTTCCCATGAATAACAGACGGTAAGACCTTATTGCTGAAGACTTCACATGCCTGGGCAGCAAGGTCACTGAGAAATGAAGGTGGTGCTGAGCTCAAATCCTTCTCCCTATACACCAGCCAACTGAAAACTGGAAAAAAAAAAACTGCACTGCATGCAGCCCCGTGGGAGACAGAAGTCATCAGCAATGTAAACAGTGGGCATTGCAAACTTCAAGTTTGGCCAAACAGACTAAATGACAAAATGGTTGCAACAGTAGCATGGGTGATCTAGGGGAAACCAACTGATCTCTAATTGGACTGAAGGCCCACTGTATGGAAGAAAATACGTGCCTAGTACTGAAAACTTAATCAAAAGATTATGGCAGGGAGGCCATGAGCCTTAGGGGTAAAAAGCCTGCTCTTATCCAGTTAAATGCATATATTATTCTCACCAAACTTCCCTGAAAGCAGTACACTTAATGTTCATATTCATGTCTTAATGCTACTCTCACTTTTGGTTAGAGAAACTTGTTTTTTCACATGGCAATGACCACTGGGATGACCCGAAAGGCAACATAGTGCTAAGAAGAAGGGACAGAGGAATGTCAGGCACTGAAACATCTCTATTACTACCTCCAAGGCTCAGAGTCCACTGTGGAAGAGGTGATGGAAAGAATCTGAAAGACAAAGGAAGGGTACCACTCCTTACAATGCAATTGTCCAGACAGAAATTGACCTTGATATCCTTGTCCTCACAGTGCCTAGCAATACCTTCACAAGACCCTCATAATAGGAGAAAAAGATGATGACATCAAATTAAAAGAAACTAATGGAGAGAAGGGGGGGTAGAATGGAGAGTGGAGTTGTGAAGGGAGAAGTGGGGGAGGGGAGGAAATTATCATGGTTTATTGTCTGTAAGTATGGAAGTTGTCAATAAAAAATTAAAAAAAAACACTCATAGGTGATTTTTGTTATTATTGATAGAAGTAACACATAGATGATGTGCTACTTAAGTTCATTAACTTTCTTTGGTTATTATGACACACATGCTCTAAAGAATTTTAATGATAATAAACATTAAAAATAAGAGAACATGGCTGAAGAGATGACTCAGAGATTATGTGCTTGTCTGAAAAGCCTAATGACTTGGGTTGGATTCCCTAGTACCCAAATAAAGCAAGATTGTACAAAGTGACACATAGATCTGGATTTCATTTGTAGCAGGTGGGGCCCTACCATGCCCATCCTCTCTTGGTTTCTCTCACCTATCTCTTTATTTCTCACACTCTGCTTTCAAATAAATAAATAAATAAAATATTATTTTTTTTAAATAGGAGACTAATTATTCCTGATAAAATTATGTTCATATACCTCTTTTTATTAGAATGTTGCTTTAGAATACTTGGAAGTGGAAATAAATTCACTTTCATTGAAATTCATTCGAGGGACTTTGAATACCAGCAAGGCCTTTTTTTCAGCTTTATGACCTAGGAACTTTTTTGACTAAGTACATTGGAGCCATTATTTTGAACTATAAACATACCGGTATTGGAAGAGTTGAAATGGGATCAGGAAAGGGGATAGGAGATGTGGGGAAGTTATTCAAACTTTAGATGCTATGAAAATGCCATAGAGAAACTTACTGTTTTTGAGGTAGTGGGGTCTTGCTTTAGCCCAGGGTGCTCTGAAATTCACTCTGTAGTACTCGGGATGTTCCTCCTACCTCAGCTTCCTGAGTGCTGGGATTAAAGGTATACACCACCACACCTGGCAAAATCTACTTCTTTATAAACTACTTTAACAACATAATTGAGAAACAGATAGAGAGAGGAAGAGTAAAAACTTCCTATGAGGGTAAATAATGCTTCTGAAATTGTTACAGGAAACTCCCATTACTGGAATTTGGATACCTTCCAGTCAGTTGTTGTCAGGGAGTTGCCAGAGGCATCCAAACAATATAGTCTATTTCCAAAGCTATTGGATACCCATCAGAACTAGATAGTCAGACCCTATTGCTAAAGACAATGTATGCATAGGAAGTAGGACACTAAAAATCAAGCAGAAACTGAACTGGAAGTCTCATGCCACTTGGCCTAGCTAATTGGCATAGTACTGCAAAGTTTTGTGCAAGTTGGCTGAGAAAATTCATCAATAGATATATCCAACTGCTGCAAAATCCCACTTTCTACACAATCAAGCCAAGAGGTACTGAATAGAGCCATTGTTTTATGGCTGATATGGGGATAACCAACTGTTCTCTGTTTAGATCTGAGAGCTGTTCCATGGAGAGAACAAATGCATGGTACTGAAAACCTAGTTAAAAGAATATGGTTGCAAAGGCTATAGACTCTAAGGTGAAATCACTACTGCTGATTCACTAAACAGATATTCTGTGCCCCTGGTGGGGGAAGGGTACCATTTACTATAGACCCTGGTTAAAATGGATGAAATTAGGAAACATGCAATAAAACAACATAAAAAAATTTCCCTTCAAGTTAATAAGCTGACTTGCCATAGATGACTGGAATAAATATTTGTAAAGGAATTACCATGGAGATTAGATAAAGAACTGTTACAAATCAACAATTAAAAAAATCTGAAAGCCGGGCGTGGTGGCGCACGCCTTTAATCCCAGCACTTGGGAGGCAGAGGTAGGAGGATCACAGAGAGTTTGAGGCCACCCTGAGACTACATAGTTAATTCTAGGTCAGCTTGGACCACAGTGAGACCCTACCTTACAAAACCAAAAAAATTAAATAAATAAAATAAAAAAATTATAAAAGCAATCTGGAGCTGGGTGTGGTGGCTCATGCCTTTAATCCCAGCACTGGGAAGCACAGGTAGGAGGATTGCCATGAGTTTGAGGCCACCCTGAGGCTACATAGTGAATTCCAGGTCAGCCTGGAATAGAGTGATACCCAACCTCAAAAAAGAAATCTGATTTAAAAATGAAAAGAGGGCTGGAGAAATGGCTTAGTGGTTAAGGCACTTGCCTGTGAAGCCTAAGGACCAATGTTCAACTCTCCAGATCCCACTAAGCCAGATGGACAATGAGGCAAGTGCAAGGTTGCACATGCTCATTAGGTGTCATAAGCATCTGGAGTTTGATTGTAGTGTCTGAGGCCCTGGTGTGCCATTTTTCTCCTTCTCTCTCTTTCTCACTCTCTCTAAAAATTAAAAAAAAAAATAAAAATAAATAAATGAAAATTTAAAAAGTCAAAATTAAGAAAAATTAAAAGTGAAAAGAGTCTATGCAGACATTCTACTAATAGAGATATGCAGATGGCAAACAAGTATGTGAAGAGATGTTCAACGCCACCTCATGAAGGCACTGCAGATTCAAATACTATAAGTTGACACACACATTATAGTGTCCACGATTCAAAATGATACCACAAATGCTGCTCAGAATGGATGTCCAAGTTGTGTGATGACACACAGCATCTTTAAAAGACAATTTGGTGAGATTTTTTTTGTTCTGGTTTTAAAAAAACCATAGAATCTATGAATCATGCTCCTTAGTAAGTACAAAAGTGAACTGAAAATGTAAATGCACTCAAGAATCTGTCACAGCTGCTTTATTCACAATTACCAATTCACAAAATGGAACATTATTTCTCAAAAGAAATGAGGTGACAGGCCATGAGAAGAATGGAGAAAATTTAAAATCCCATTAGTTGGTGGAAAAAAAGCTGACCATTTTGAAAATATGACTATGATGGTTAGTTTCTATTTTCATTTTGATTGGATAAGGAATCAAGAGACTCATCTTGAGAGCATTTTCATGAAGGATTAATTGAAGGGGAGACCTTCTCCTGAGTGAGTACCTTTGGCAGTGGCTGTCTTTATATAAACAGGTTCCAGAAGAGGTATTCCTTTTGTCCTGCCTGCATTCACCCATTGCTGGTGAGTGCATCTATCCCATAGCTGCATTTGCTGATATTGTGTTGCACAGCAATTTCTTCCAAGTTAAAATATTCCCTCTTGAAAGGATGATGGAGGTTTAGGAGACTCCAGAGGTAAACAAGTCTGGGAAAGTTAAGCTTAAAAGGTCCCAAAACCCTTCCTCAAGATTATAGAAGCAGTAAACAACTGTAAGGGAGAGATAGCCCTCACTCCAGCTAACTGAATAGGACTGGATGTCTCATTTTGAACCTAACTATGAACATAATTTTGCCTTTTTAAGTCTGACCTTGGTTCAACTTCCCATGAGAATATTCCATCTAAACTGCTGTGTTTGTGGGCATCAAGGGCAAGATGTACAGCAGAGCTGTGATTCTTTTTTTGTTTTGTTTTGTTTTGTTTTTGTTTTTTGAGGTAGGGTCTCACTCTGGCCCAGGCTGACCTGCAATTAACTATGTAGTCTCAGGGTAGCCTCAAACTCACAGAGATCCTCCTACCTCTGCCTCCCAAGTGCTGGGATTAAAGTCATATGTCACCACGCCTGGCTCAGAGCTGTGATTCTTAACGAATCATTTGTTCTCATGGCTTTGCATAATGGCTGTGTTGTTGTAAGATGCAGTTAATCACAGTAATCCACACAGTAAGTAAACTGTAGTGTTCCATACACACTGTAATCACTTTTCCCACATATTAGGAGCAGCATTGTAAAGGAAGACATTTATAGATGTGAAAAGAAAATTTAGGGTTTTCATAATGTTCTATAAAATACAATGTGTTGGTTCATTATTATTAGTCCTTTTATTAAGTAAAGGTAGATGTAATAATGAATCCTATACATTTTTACTTGTCACAAAGCAGTGAAAACTGAGGAAAACATTTTCTACCATTTTAATTTTCTAATTTTTTTAAATTTATTTACCAAAGAGAGTAAAAGATAATTGGCATGCCAGGTCATCTAGCCACTGCAAACAAACTCCAGATGCATGTGCCACCATGTGTGTTTGGCTTACGTGGGATCTGGAGAATCAAACGTGAGTTCTTAGGTTTTGCAGGCAAGTGCCTTAACCACTAAGCAATCTCTCTAGCACCATTATTTTAATTTTAATGTGCACATTTTAAATCTATGAATTAAGTAGTCTTTAAAAACTAAGAGACTATGGTAACTTTATAAAAATGGTAACTCTGGGGCTGGAGAGATGGCTTAAGGGTTAAGGCACCTGCCTCCTAAGCCTAAGAACGCTGGTTCCAATCTCCAGCAGTTCCAATCTCCAGGTGCCATGTTTAGCCAGATGCAAAGTGACGCAAGGGTGCAATGCCACACTTGACCACAAGTGGGCGCACACATCTGGATTTCGTTCGCAGCAGCTGAGACACTGCTGGTGCACCCTTCTCTGTCTTTCTCTCTCTCTGTCTCTGTCTCTGTCTCTCTCTCTGTGTGTGTCTCTCTCCAAAAAAAAAATGGTAACTCTGAAAACTATAATCAATATATTATAATCATTATAAAAATATTCAAAAATTTGAAAATGATTCCATTATCATTATATAACCAGAAAAAAAACAAAATTATACTCTTTTTTTTTACATGGTAAGGGAGATGATATAGATACAATGATGTCTGATTAGAATTCAGGACTGCTTTCCTATTAAAACAGTACATTCAATCTTTTGTATATTTACTTCTCTTCCTAAAAATGTATAAACAAATGTTCTCAAACATTTTAAAAATCACAAACCGGGCTGGGGAGATGGATTAGCAGTTAAGGCACTTGCCTGCAAAGCCAAAGGTCCCAGGTTCAATTCCCCAGGACTCATGTAAGCCAGATGTACAAGGTGGCACATGTGTTTGGATTTATTTGCAGTAGCTGGAGGCCCTGGTGCACACATTCTCTCTCCCTCTCTCTCTCTCTTCATATATTTATATAAATTTATAGTATATATATATATCTTTATTTCTTCCTTTCTCCCTCTCAAATAAATAAATTATTTTAAATAAAAATCACAAACTAAAATATTAAACATATACTAAAGCTTATTATTAATAAGTAGATTAACATATTAGTGGAACAAACTTTGAAATATAGCAGGAGGGAGTTGAGGAAAATGAAGGAAGCAGGAGGAAAGATAGAACTCAGCAAAAAAAATGTATTACAAATTGCCACAATTTTTTAAAGGGGGAAACAAATACATTTATAATTCATAAGCTTATAATATATTGAATAAAATTTCCCCACTCCTTACTGGAGTAATCAAAAGATAAAGGGCTGGAGGGATGGCTTGGCAGTTGAGGCATTTGCCTGCAAAGCCCAAGGACTTCAGTTTTATTCCCCAGGACCCACATTAGCCATATGCATAAGGGGGTGCACATGTCTGGAGTTCATTTGCGGTGGCTGGAGGCCCTGGCATACCCATTGTCTCTCTCTCTCTCCCTCTCCCTCTTTCACTGTCAAATAAATAAATAAACAAATTTAAAAAATTAAAAAAAGATAGAAACTGTTTATATTTATACAAATTTTAAAATGTTAGACACTTTGAGAATTAGAAATGTATAAATTAGAATAGTCTTATTATGATAAAATTAATATGTTCTTTTATGATTTTGAATTAAAACCAATGACACAACAGAAATTATACCACATCCTGTAGACTGAAGAACACACTTTTAAGTAATGAATGGGTAGAAGAAGAAATCAAAAATGAAACTCTAAAATTTCTAGAACTAAATGATAATGATAACACAACATATTAAAATATATGGGACACAATGAAGGTAGTACTAAGGAGAAAATTAATAGCACTAAATGCCTTCACAGCAAAGTCAGAGAAATATCAAATTAATAACCTACCCATCCACCTAAATGCATTGGAAAAACAAGAACAATCCAATCCTAAGAGTTCTACAGAGAAAAATAATTAAGACAAGAGCAAAAATTAGTGAATTAGAAACTACAAAAACAGGAAAGTTGATTCAACTAACAACTGGATAGTTGAAATAATAAACAAAATTGATATATCCTTGGCCAATGAAAAGAATATAAGTCACAAATTAACAAAATTAAACATAAAAAGGAAGAGGTCTCAACATTCATCAATGAAATTGAAGGAATGATTAGGACATACATCCAAAACTTCTACTACACAAAGTGGTTAATCTAGAAGAAATGGATAAATTCCTAGATATGTGCCTACCAAAACTAAATTCAGAACAGATAAATCCCCTAAACAATTCTGATACATCAATTTTGAAAATGTAATTAAAATAAAACAACTCCCTTAAAGAAAAGTCCAGTACTGGATGGTTTCTTAGCCAAATTCTACCAATTGTTCATTGAATAACTGAAAGTACTTTTTCTCTAGTACAAGGAAAGCCCCCTATTCCTTCTATGAAGCTAGCCTCATCCTAATCCCCAAACCAGACAGAGATACAACAAAAAAGAATAGAACAATATCCGTGATGAACTTAGATGCAAAAATCTTGAACAAAATCCTCACAAACCAAATTCAATAACACATCAGCAGTTTCTTCCCAGAGATACAGGGATGTTTCAACATATGGAAATCAAGTAATGTAATACAACACATAAATAAACTTAAACATAACAATGACATGATCATTTCAATAGATGCAGACAAGGTCTTAGGAAAATACAACATCACTTCATGATCAAAATGCTGGAAATACTGGGCATGGAGGGTTTGTATCTCAACATAATAAAGTCATATTTAATGGGGAAAGACTCAAGGATTTCCCTTTGAGATAAGGAACAAGGCAGGGGTGCCCACTCTTAGTACTGCTCTTCATCATACAACTAGAAGTCTTCTCCCAAGCAATAAGACAGGGGAAAGAGATAAAATAGATACAAACTGGAAAGGAAAATGTCAACTTAACCCTATTTTCAGGTGATATGGTCCTTTACATAAGTGACCTAAAAGACTTCACCATGAAACTTCTAAAGGTGATAAATTCCTTCAGGAAAGTGGAAAGATACAAAATCAACACACAAGAATCAGTAGCCTTTCTATACACAAAAGACAAATATACAGATAAATAAATCAGAGAGGCTGTTCTGCTTTCAATAGCCACCTTAAAATACCTTCAAATAACACTAACAAAGGATGTGAAAGACCTATATAATGAAAACATAAAAACATTGGAGAAATAAATTGAGGAGGACTTGAGAAGGTCTTATATTGGTAGAATTAATATAGTGAAAATGGTAATTCTAACAAAAGCAACATACAGATTCAATGTAATACCAAATGATAATCCCAGCATCATTCCTCACAGAAAAAGAAAAAAAATTATCTCAAAATTCATATGGAATGGCAACAGGCCTTGGAAATCCAAACATACCTTCAGCAAAAGAAACACACCTAGTGGTAGTACTGGCAAAAAAATAAAAATAAAATAAATGAACAAATAAATAAATAAAACAGACATATAGACAAATGTAACAAAATTAAAGACACAGCCCTTAGATCAAGCAAATACAGCTACTTGATATTTGAAAAGGTGACAACAACATACACTGGAGAAAAGACAGCATCTTCAGCAAATGGTACCGGATTAAGTGAATAACCATATGCAGAAAAATGAAAGGAGACACACTTATCTCACCATGCACAAAATTCAACTCCAAATGAATTAAAGATCTCAATGTAAGTCCTGAAACTCTTAAAATGCTGGAAGAAAATATAGGGGGCACTCTCTAGGATATAGGAGTGGGAAAAGACTTCCTGAATAATACCCCAGTGACACAGAAAATTAAACAATCTCTCATCCAGTGGGATCTCATGAAGCTATAAAGCTTTTGTACAGACATAGCATAAACAGAAGCAATAGATTACCAGAAGAATGGGAGAAAATCTTCACCAGCTATATCCCTGAAAAAGGCCTAACATATAGACTCTGTAAATAACTCAAAAAAACAAAGCAATAAAAATTAAACAACCCACTCAAAAAGGGGGGAGCAGAGAACTGAATAGGGAGTTTTTAAAAGAAGAAATGCAAATGGTGAATACTCACTTAAGGATATATTCAACATATTAACCATCAGGAAATAAAAATTAAAACAACTGTGAGATTTTCCCCTTACTCCAGTCAGGGTAGTAATCATTAAATAATAAACCAGCATAAATGTTGACCAGGATATGGGGAAAGAGGAACCCTCATTCACTGTTTTGGGGACTCCAAAATTGTACAACCAGTATGGAAATCAATATAGAGACTCATGGAAAAAAATGAAAATAGAATTACCAACAAACTTAGTTGTTCATCTACTTGGGATTTACCCTAAATGCTCTATGCTTCACTGCAGATGCTTGCTCAACCGTGTTTATAGTTGCTCAATTCATAATAGCTAAGAACTGGAATCAACCCAGGTGCCCATAATTTGTCTAATGGTAATGAAAATGTGACACATTTATAAAATGAAATTCTACACAGTAGTATGAAAAAAATGATATATTGAAATTTGTAGGAAAATGGATAAACTTGGAACAGATTATACTCAGCAAACTGACACAGGCACAGAAAGATAAACACTGCATGTTCTCCCTCATCTGTGGTTGCCCACCTGGAACAGCTTGAGTCAATGGTATACCTGACAGGCAACTGGAGGTCCAGAAAATGGGGGTGGAAGGGTTTGAGGGGAAGGGAATGGGATAGTGTGTGTGGGGGGGTACACACAAAAATAAACCTACAATAAATTGGTATCATAGAAACCTTTCTCCTGGACAGTAGACTAAAAGATGTAACCATCAATAGGAATATGGGGGCATCATCTGGAAAGATGGGCACTGGAGAGGGTGGGATGAAGCCTAACATTAAAATATTTGGAAGCCAAGTGTGGTGGCACACACCTTTAATTCTAGTACTCAGGAGGCAGAGGTAGGAGGATCACTGTGAGTTTGAGGCCACCCTGAGACGACATAGTAAATTCTAGTTCAGCCTGAGCTAGAGTGAGACCCTACCTCAAAAAAAAAAAAAAAAAAAAAAAAAAAAAAAAAAAAACTCTGGCCTGGAACTCCCATTACCAGAAATCCATTGCTACCCACATTGAGCTATTGATGAGAGAGACATATCATATGAGGTCCCCCAAACAAAACGGTCTTTTGTCAAAGCACTTGATTACCCAAGTGAGATAAAAGGTAAGGCACTATTGCTGAAGACGCCATATGCTCACAACACAGAACACCAACAGCCCATACAGTACTGGAAAGTGCTACATGACCTTCTGGGGGAAAAGTAGTCAACAACATCATGAGCAAGCAGGAGACACTACTATTGAAAAGCAACCAGCCTGGCAAGACATATACAACTGTGCAATGGTGGTACTCAGCCTTGGTAGGAAACCAATGGCTTTCTGATTGGCTACAAGATCTGCTCAGTGGAAATGAATCCCTAGTTGGATCTGGGAACCAGATTTCCTACGGAAACTAAGATATGGTCTCCAATAACAAGCTCCCATTATTCTTTGGCCAAAAGAGGGGCTAGATCCATCAAAATCTCTCTAAACTAGCAATGTTTACTGCATTTAACCTATGTTGATGTCATTCTCTGTTGAAGATTGTTTTCTTTTTCAGAAGGTAGTGAGAAGTGAGGAGATAAAGCACCTCTTGCATGTCAGCAAAGGCCCAGGTGAAAACCTCAGAAAAGTAGGTGAGATAAACAATAATGCTGCTTCCATGGAGAGCCTGACAACCTGTGCCAGGGTCATGGAGACAGACACTAAGGATACTCAACACACACCAAGTGTAAAGTAGACTTAAAAGACATCCACCATGGCTCAGGGAATTTTGCAGAGGAGGGAGTGGGAAGATTGTAAGAGGCATAGGTTGGAAGGGCATATCCTGAGGCATTCCACAATTACTGACTGCTGCTCTCAAAACTCATAACCCATACCCCATGGGTAATACCAGGAATCCCATTGAGGAGGGCCTCAGTAAAATGGGGGCATGGAGGAGGGAAATTACGGTACCAACACATGATGTGTCCATATAAATTATATACTAATAGAAAAAGAAAGTCACAAGGAGTTACTTAAACTAACATTCAATATTTCTGAGATTTATGTTTTCTCTGAATTCTTTTGAAACATGGATATTTCTGATGACTTTGAAGGAAATCAATGTTAATCAGTTCATTGATAAGAAATGTATTCATAAGAATAAAATTAAATTGAAATTTGTATCATTGTTTTTTCCTCAAAAGGTATATTAGAATAGTGCAATGAAAATCAAAATGTTGGCTACAAAGTCCTATATGTGTCACTTTTCTTGCTGTTTTGCACATTCAGTGGTATCAAAACACAGCTGTTCTCTAAGCTCATCATATATTTTCTTAAATCTACAAATTTACTTTCTCTGGAATGATTCATAAAATACCTGATAGCAAATGGCTGAATACAAAAAATATGATTACCTCATTGAAGATTATATTCTACGTTTTTCAAAGTAGGGTCTCACTCTTGGCCAGGCTGACCTGTATTCCCAGGCTAACCTCAAACACATAGTGATTCTTTTGTAATGCTCCTTGATATTAAGCATGGTGACCCTCTCATTGTGGGTTTTCTGCTCAGGATTGCTCTGCCCTTTCTAGGTATTTTGTTACTCCAGATTAATTTTCAGTTTTTTTGTCTATTTCCTTGAAAAACTGCAGTGGAATTTTATAGAAATTAAATTGAATTGTATCTATAGATTAATTTTGGCGAGATAGTCATTTATTTTATCTTGATTCTACAAATCCTTGAGCATGGAGGATAATTCCACCTTCTAGTGTCTTCTTAAATTCTCAGCATATATCAAGTGTTTTAAAATTTTCATTAGAAAAATAGTTCACCTTTTTTGGCTAGGTGTATTCCTAGGGGATGTATTTTGAGGCAATTCTGAATGAAGGTGCTTACTTGATTTTCTTCCTTAACTTGGTTGCTATTGATAAATAGAAAGAACATAGGTTTTATATTTTAATTTTGTAATCTGCCACTTTTCTGAAAGTACTTATTACTTCTAAGAGTTTTATTGAGGGACATTTCATCATTTATAAAATCATAGTATCTGGAAACAAGAATACTTTGACCTCTTTATTTCCCAGTTATATGTCTTTTACTTTCTTCTTTTGTAGTTTTGCTGTAGTTCAGAGTTCCACCAATGTGTAAAATAAGAGTATAGAAAGTGGACAACCTTTTCTTGTGTCTCCTTTCATAGGAAATGCTTAGGTACTTCCTCTTTGAGTATACTATTATCTATAGGTTTATCATAAATGGCCATTACTATATTGAGAAATATTCCTTTTATTCCCAGATTCTTCACTGAATAGACATTGAATTTTTGTCAAAAGCCTATTCTGCATCAGATGAAATGTGCTTTATGTCCTTTAGTATATTTATATAATGTATTACATTTATTGCTTTGTGTATATTGAACCATCTCTGCCGCTGTGGAATAAATCCAACTTGATTGCAATGGATGAACTTTTCTTTTAAAAATGTATTTCTGAATTTTGTTTGCCAGAATTTTATTTAGAAAATGTTTATGTATGTTCATCAGTGCTAATGGACTATAATTTTCTTTTTTCATTTGTCTTTGTCTGGTACAATTCTTACTTTATGAAAGGATTCTGTTAGTTTTCTTTCCCATTCTATTTTATGAAATAGTTTAAGAAACATTGGTATTAGATTTTTTATATTTTTCACTTTAATATTTATTTATTTATGAGAGAGAGAGAGGGACAGACAGACGGAGAAATAGAAAAGAAGAGAGAGCAAGACAATAGGTGTGCCAGGGCCTCTAGCCATTGCAAATGAACTCCAGACACATAAACCACCTAGTGTATATGGATTTATGTGTGTTCTGCGGAATCAAACCCAAGTTGTTAGGCTTTTCAGGCAGTACCTTAACTTCTGAGCCACCACTCCAACCCCTGGTATTAGATTTTTGAACAATAGGGAGAATTTCTCCGTGATATAGCAGAGCTCTGCCTTTTTTTCAAGAGATCTTTCATTACTACTTCAATATCCCTACTTTTACAAACCTAAGTTATTTGTCTGTTCTGTATTAATTTGATGATGTCATATTCATCTATAAATTGGTTCATTTCCTTCAGATATCCAATTTTGGGATGTATGTTTTTACAGTGTTTCATTACAATTTTCTGAATTTCATCATTATCTGTTCTAGTGGTCCCCTTTGCATCCTGAATTTTATTAGTTTAGATCTGTTCTCTCTTTCTTTTGGTTAGTTTGGCTAAGGCTTTTTTAATTTTATTAATCATTTCAAAGAAGTAACTGTTGCATCAATTGGTTGTGTCACATTTTTATTTCTATCCCATTAATTTTATTCCTGATAGTAATTATTCTTTCTACATACTAATAATGGGTTTGGCTTGTGTTTTTATTTTTTTGTTGCTGTTGTTGTTCCAAAAACCCAAGATCAATCATAACATCATTTGTTTTATATTGCTCAGATTTCTTAATGTATGTTGTATGTTGTTCTTTAGTTTTAATTCACTTCTAGGATGCCTTGATTTTTTAAAATTTTTCAATGAGTCATTCAACCTTCAAGAAAAAACAAATTGTTTAATTTCCATGGGTTTTTATACATTCTATAGTTTTCCTTGCCATTGCTTGTCATCTTTATTAAGATGTCATGCAATGTATTCATGTAGAGTGTTTATTTTAACTCATCCTTCTTTCAGAATGAATAGTTAACATTAATCGAGAATGACTAAGCTGGTCTGTTATTATACTATAAATTCCTTCTTGCAATTGATGTACATCACATGACACCTAAACCCAGTGCTTTCCATGTCTAGTTTTCACCACCACTGTGAAGATATTCAAGTCTTCTGAGTGATTCCATATCATTGCATATGAATGTCTCTTGGGTGTTCAGGACTCCCTTGAGGTGAAGGGTGGGTCAAAGGACCTCAGTTGTACCATCTCACTGAAAATAATGGTAAGACAAAGGTCGACATTGCATTTAAAGGAAAATTTCATCAACTAATGATTAATTCAATACCCATTCATCCACATAATTCATGAGCTTACTTTGAACTGAAGTTTTCAGAGAATTTGTATGGCAACATATTTGTTGGTATATTTCCCTCTATCCTATGTTGACACTTACATTGGTCTTGGTTTCCTACAGATAGTGTGGATTGCCCAGTGTTGACAAGTCTGTTGTACTACTCAGCTATTATGTATTCCTAAAATAAAGCCATCCCACTTCCCATAAAACTTTAGCCAAGAATAGACCCATAGGGAGGAATCAAATTATGCTAATTAAATAATGGAACACATCAAGAGGATATTAAAATCCTGCCAAAGTACACTGCTTCCAAGCAGAGAAACACAACTTTGTTTTCCAGCAGAAGCTGTCTCATGAGGTATAGTGCTGCACTATGGAAACAAAACCCACAAAAGCAATGATTTATTGTTCTCCTTTATTATAATTCATGAGTGTAGCAAGTTGAGTTTTCTTAATATTTAAAATGTTTGCAATAAAGAACAATATATTATTCCATTTTTAGCATATCCAATGTCTTTTTAACTATACTCATCTATTGTCTGAAGTACTGTTAAATGTATATGGTAATATAAGGTAATAATTATTACTAATATTTATTAGTTTTAAAACTTACTGTTCTCTCTCCTGTACTATATTTAAAGTCTCTTGACTAAGCAGGTTTTGTTTTGTGGTAATTTCCAGTCTTAGAAAACCGCAGGCCACATGATAGCTTGAGAAAATATGAATGTCATTTGAGGAATTTAAAATAATAGAAAACATTAAATTTACATGACATATTGAGCTATGTTCTTATTTACCTGTTCAATTGAGAACAGTAGAAAACAATCTAATTCACATTAGGCAAATGTTAATTTAAACAGTGGAGAGATGCTACCTTTTCCAATATAACTTTTATATGTAATCTTTTTTTTTTTCTAATTTGGAATGTTTCAGATAACTTAATTATCTCTATTTCTTTCAATGTAACATTTTGACCATATTAGTTTCCATACATGAAATCATTTCCTCTATAAAATAGCAATGGATATTGTGCAAATTAGTTTTTCATGGGTTCACAGTAGGATTGGTAAATACTCTGTGAACATTTTTCTTACCATCTTTGATACATGCTTCTCAAGATGTAAGATATTTTAAATAAAATTAAGCAAAAAGCTAAAAAGTCAAAACCTCAATCTCTAATGTAATTGAAATTGTAATGTCTTCTTAGTTTGTCATAATATTAACAAATTATATTTTATATTACTTTCTATCCAAGGCATAAATATATTCTCTATTCTATATTTATATGCAATAACACATACTATTTCTCTTAGATTAATTGAACTGCTGTTCATTTAAATATTTTATTTATTTACTTATTTGAGAAGAGATAAAGACACAGAGAGAGAAAAAAAATAAAGAGAGAGAATGGACATGGCAGGGCCTTTAGCCACTGTAAACTAACTCCAGATGCATGTGCCACCTTGTGAATCTGGCTTACATGCATACTGAGGAATCAATCTGGGTACTTAGGCTTCACAGGCAAATGACTTATTTGCTAAGCCATTTCTCCAGCCCAGGAATGCTGTTTTAATGGTCTGAATACCATTAAAAATAACAATTTCCACCCGGCATGTGTTTTCAGGGCCACCCTGAGTCTACTCAGTGAATTCCAGGTCAGTGTGGGCCAGAATGAGGCCCTACCTTGAAAAACCAAAAAAAAAAAAAAAAAAAAAATTCCTTAAGCTATGTGCATCATTTGTGAAGATCATCCCTTCACAAAATTTTATATATAGTGAAGGGATTTTAAAACATATATATTCTAACATTTTATGCAAAATAAGCAAATTTTTTCTATTGACTGTTATTAAATAATTATGACCTATTACAATGGGGAAATATTAAGATTATAACATCAAAATATTTAATTAACTTTAGTTATTAAAACCATAAAATTAATTTTCTTTTGTATATTACCTGAATTTCAGCAATTAAATTGGTTGATTTAATTATCATATTAGTTAATACCACAAATGATTTGGTATTTTATGGACCAAAATTTTATAAACCATTGTGATATTTTATCGGTCTCAATAACCACAGAGATATTGCTTTACTCCACATAAATTTATTTTATCAAACCAAGCATGCTGGCTCAAACTTGTAATCCTAGCACAGAGTAGGCTGAGGCAAGATGTCTGTAGGGAGTTTAAGTCCAGCCTGGAATACAAACTATTTTGAGACCAACCTGGGTACAGAATGAGACCCTATAAAAAATAAAATCCAAAGACAAAAGAATCTAAAAAAACAAAAAACAATGTACGTAGAACAATATAAATGCATATCAATTTGTCTAATAAGTCCAATAATTTAGAAGTATTTGTAGGAAATAAATTTGCATGCATTTGATATTAATATAACAATTAACAAACTTTCAACATATAATGTCAATATTATAGCAAGAAATACTATGGTCAACCCAGTCAAATATATAATTCAAAATAATTATATCTGAGTGAATTGTGGTAACACAAAAGGTCTAAATAATGGGCTTACATTCTAAAAGTTTTAAATACTGTTTCAAATTCCATTATTCATAAATTCAGTTTACATACATATTGATAAAATTAAACCCATAATTTAAACCTATTAATGTATATATTCATGTGTATTCATATTAAAAATAGCATTAATCTGTATATTTTGTTTAATGATTCTTATACCAGGTGATTTTAATCATTGTTATTTTGATTTTGACTCCCTTTTTGTCACTAAAAGATTGATTTGAAGTCAAAATATATCAAAAAATAAAAATAATTGATGGTTAAGAAACAAGGGTTTCTATGTGAAATGCAAAGTGTTTGAATGTGGTGGGAACTATCTATAGGTATAAACACGAATGACAAGAGATGTTTGGACAAGGAAAGGAGCATGTAAGGGTTAGGTAACAACTGTGCTGCAGCATGTTGCCTGTAGGGAAGGAAGGATGCAAGTGAGCTCAGTAGAGGTAGAGATAAATGCTGGAGGATGTTCAATCACTGGTTCCTGCTTCTTTAATAATACATGTTACTTTCTCTATTTTCAAAAGAACAGGCTCATATGTTTGTCATACTGTGAAAACAATGAAGTTTCTCACTTATAAGTCTATTATCATTAGGTCACAAAAGAAGAGTGGCATATATTCTCCACATTTCAAGCATTTATCCATAGCATAAATCTATCATACTTCTGGAACAAAATATTTTCCCCGACATTTGAGAGTCTTCATGTATCCTGCCAAATCATTGCTTTGTCCTCTTAGCAATGCTCTATAATAACATATTGGTCAAAATGATATTTTAAAAAATGACAGCAAGGTTAATAAATTGGTACTGGGTTATTGTCATTTCCTATCTTTTTTTCCTGTCCCATACAAAAGAAATGTAGTGGGAAATCACTTTTTATCCATATAGTAGGAAATGAACCCAAGTATACATTAAATTTTAGCTGAAAAATTAGATGTAAGGCTTTTGCAGTAGCATGAGATGCCAAGCCCATGAGTAGAATTATAAATCAGATGTGAAGTGACAGTGATTCTCTACAGTTATGTCAGCAGGTTATAAAATAAAGAAACCCAAATGTATTTAAATGGCAACAATACCATTTTAGTTCTAAATTTCAAGGGTGTAGACTTAGTCATGTGTTTAAATTAATGAGAATGACTCTGGACACAGGAAAGTTGATCCCATTGAATCAAAATTTCTGATTCAATGTTTCTAGGGTAAAGTCCCAAACATGAATTTGGGATAATTTTTTAGTTGATGCTAATGTTGCTCTTTTGTGAACCACACTTTAAATAATACATAAATCTGACAAAGGAATCCCTTGAAAGCTAAAGAATCATTTGTTTTCAGATAGAATTCAGTGAGAATTCCTAAATTAAGTACTTTATAAGAAAACACCTGGTCAGGATTTGTCTAAACTTATATAATATGTGCATGAGAGATGGTTAGTGGCTAAGGTGCATGCTTGTGAAGCCTAATGACCTAGATTCCATCCTCCAGAACCCACATAAGCCAGACGCACATTTTGGCACATGCATCTGGAGTTCATTTGCAGTGGCTGGAGGCCCTGGTGTGTCCATTCTCTGTCTCTCTCTCTCTTTCTTCCTGTAGTAAATAAATAAATAAATAATAAATAAAAATAAAGTATTTTAAAATTATACAATTTGTTCATTTGAAACATAAAAAAAAAAAAAAAAAAAAAAACATGATCACTTTAATGATCATTCTACAAAGATACTGGTTTCCAAGGTTGATTAATTTTTCTTGTCACCAGTTGTTCCACAGCACATGCAGCTGTCTCCTGAGCAGTACATGACAAAAGCACTGGAAATTTTAGCAGGATGAAGCAAGGAATTCAGTGGAGAAAGCAGATAGTTGATTTGGAACATTTTAAGAGGCTGAGTTTTGACAATATCTAAGACTAGAGTGAGCCAGAGTTCAAGATTAGGAATCAAAAGCAAGACTGACTAAATGGAATATCAAGTTTTCGGATCACACACACACACACACACACACACACACACACACACAAAACCTTGTAATACAGTGATATCAGATGATACAAAATGTTATTTGGTTAGATTCAAATGAGACAAGAGCATTTAAAGAAAAATAAATTAGAAACATATGTTATAGTTTATTAATTCTGTAATGCATTTTTTTCACTGAATATGTAGAAGTAGACTCAACTGTGTTTATTAAACGAGCACATACGTTAAAGACACTCACAAAAAGATGAATATTCTAGAAAGTAAATAGATAGGTGAAGTGATCTAGAATCTCAGGCTTGAATGTGACAACAATTAAAAAACAAGCCTATTCATTGTCAATCAGGAACTTGCCTTTCCTGTAACTAGAGTGCTTATATTCAGTATCCATGAAATTCTCATTGTTAAGATGTATGAAAAACTGAATTTCAGAATAAATTACTCTTGACAAAAGTGAAATCAGAATAAAATAAAAGGGGACAATATTATACATAATGATGGCTTCATACTGATCTCAGCTTACAATGGGAACTTCTTACCCTCCTGGCTCCTTTTCTCTAATTTCTGTACAAGTTCTCAGACACTCCTGCCAGTACCTCCTTTATAAATCAGATGGTGTATGACATATATTTCTAATCATGAGATCAAGATTTGTTAATGTGTGATACTGCCACAGGACTTCCTAAATAAGTGTGATATGCTTTTGAGGAACTCCAAGGCTTTTTGCTCTTCACATTGTTAGGTTTGCCTGTGTTGGTTTGTAGCAATACTTATAAGCTGTCCTATTATAATTTTATAGCTTTACTTTTAGAAGTTCTTAATTCAATTTTGTGAAGTAATTTACTCTTTTCATATTATAGGCTAAATTGAAGTTTTTCCATCCCTCAGCCAAAGACTTGTGTTGGAAACTTAACCCTTCAAATCTCAGAACATGATTAAATTTAAATACTGGGCCTTTAGTGAGGTGATAAAGCTAACATGAAACCAGAAGTGCTTGCCCTAAACGAATATGAGTTTCCTGAAAAGTACAGGGAATTTGAACACATAAAGCCATCACTGTGTACGCCTTAAGAGGAAAGATCAAGTGAAGACAATGGTATTAAGAACATCTAGGAGCCAAAGAGAGGCCACTGGGAAGATAATCTCATGAGGAGAAGCCCTATAGAAGACACCCCTGAGCCCAGGAACTTTAGTCTTGTGCTTAAGCCTCCAGAACTGTGAGAAATCAAATTTCTCTTTCAGCAACCTAGTGCATTGTACTCACAGCAATTCTAGAAATCTCATGTTACTCCTCCTTTCTGATCTTATTAAATCAATCCCGGTTACAAGGGATGAAAACAGCTTTGGGCCATGAAATGGTTGTTGTTGCAGAGAGGAGTGAAGTGGAGGAGATGAGAAAGGCTGAGGAATACCATGTCCTAATGATCACAGTGCAATGGGATCTCTTTGTTTTGCTGAGGTCCTGGTGACTAATGAGGTAAAATCCTGAATTCTAAGCCAAAGGTCCTTCCTGCCCTGGCTCAGCTAGTTCCTGTCTTGAGGCTATCCTTTCTTCATTCTGTGGTTAGTTTTCCCCAATAATAAAATAAGTAATTGATATTGGTCTTGAAAAAAATAGAAATAAAATCAGAAATGATAGCTAAATCTTATACCCCACCTTGTCTCTATATCAATTACCTGTTTTTCTATTCAATGATGATTGAGAAAATGTTTTTAACATATTAACAATTTCTTCCTGAATAAGGAGTCAGATTCTATCATTTAAAGTTAAGAATGACATTTTAAAACAGGTGAACTCCAGACTACAATTTCCAACCCAGCCAAAGTATCTCTGAATTTTTATGACATTTGGAAACATTCTGTAAATGTGACTTTACTCTTCTGCTACTCAGTAATCTCTTGGAGTTGAAGAAGGATTTGTGGAGTGCTCTTGCAAAACAAAGTATATCAACATGAAACACTTCTGTCACAGCACACAGAAGAGACAA
Source organism: Orientallactaga sibirica (assembly GCA_036365145.1). Lineage (NCBI taxonomy): Eukaryota > Metazoa > Chordata > Mammalia > Rodentia > Dipodidae > Orientallactaga > Orientallactaga sibirica. The sequence continues at coordinate 22,865,952 of JAEOAD010000033.1, forward strand.
AAACAAAACAAAGACTGTTGCCAACATTCATGACATTCAGAATTGTTAGAAGAGAGGAAGTTCCGTTAGAAAACATTGCACAGCAGGATTTTGTTTTCCTGATGCTGATTTTATAATTTTTAGGCATCCTGGTGCACAGCAGCATTATTCTCACTTTCTTGGACTTTTAAGTCTAATAACTTATCTCTGTAACACCTAGTGAAACGGCCCTCTGGGCTCATGCTATGGTAACAAACTTATCCATATTGGCTTACCCTAAAATATTATAAAGTCATAAGAGTATATTGTAGATATTCCCAAAGTGCATTAGGAATAATAATAATTATATAATTAGTATTAACAGATGTTATATACAACTAAATATTTAGTATTTAACTCTAATATATTTGATATATTCTCTAAATTTTATTTTATGGAAAGCTCTTAGAATTTGACTGAATAAAAATTAAATATATCATTCATGGTCTATATATCATAGGTATTTCCATATACATAGTATCATATATAGGGTTAATCCAACATATATTTATTTAAATATTTCCTTATATCACTTAAAAATATAATTTTAAGGATAATGTTTGGCTATATTTTCTGGTACACTTCAAACTGTCCATAGCCCTTTGTTTTTGATACCAGTTCTGGTATTTAAAAGGAGCTAGAATTAACACATGCACATAACAGTCTGAATATACAACTTAATTTCTATACAACTACCTATTTGTGCTTTCTAAAATATTTTCTGTTTTAATATTTAACTTAATTTATTTCTTTATGAGAGTGGGAGAGAGAAAGAGAGGGAGAGAGAATAAGTATGAAATGGCACCTAGCCACTGAAAACAAATGCCAGATGCACACATTGACTTGTGCATCTGGCTTACAAGGGTTCTGATGAATTGAACCTGGGTCTTCAGGGTTTTCTAGCAAGTGCCTTATGTGATAAGCCATCTCACCAGCTCTCTAAAGGATTTTCTAATTAATTAAATACATTTCATACAGAAAAAACTTTGGGATTATTTATATCTAGCATGAATAAATTAGATTGTTTGTAAGCAAGAAACTTATTGGCTGAAACAATGTCTAAAATTCAGCTGAATACTTCCACATTTACACTGGGTAGGAATAACTACTTACTGCATTTTGTTGTTTGAATACACCCAGTATGGGATGGTAGTTAAAAGCTTTAGATGTGCTGGGGATATGGCTCAGTGGGTAAAGTATTGGCAGTGCAGGCATGAGGACCTGAGTTCATATCCCCAAACCCGTATAAAAGACAGGTATAGCAGTGTATACTTATAATCCAAGCATTGGGAGGTGGAGACAAGACGCTTACCTGCCAAATCAGTGAGTCCTTTCTTCAAAAAGTAAGTTGGACTTGATTACCCACCAGAGGTTAATGGTAAGACCCTACTGCCAAAGATACCATATGCTGTCAGTTCAGAACATGGAGAGACCTGACTGGAATCTGGGAAGAGAGACAGTCCTCAGACAGCCCATCTAGAACCAGAAGGTGCTACATGAGCTTCTGGGGGAAAATGGCCAACATCTGTCTGAGCAACTTGAGGTTTAAGCTACTTAGAAGCAAACAACCTGACATGATGCTCACCCAAGTGCAATAGTGGCCCACAGTCATGGTGGGTAACCAATTGCTCTTGGATTGGCTAACAGATCTACTCAGTGGACAGGGACCCATATCTGGAACTGGGAAACAGGTCACAATCATATCCAGATAAGGAGTTCACTCTCCAATACCAAGTTCCCACCAATCGTGGGCTACAAGAGGGTCTACACCTATTAAATTCTCTCTAAACTAAAAATGGTTATACCAGTCACTCTCCATTGGAGAATCTGCTTCTCTTTCTCAGATGGACACAGGACCTGAGGAGAGAATCAGCACATCACACTTCCCCAGGGCACCTGCTGAAACCATAGAGTAATTGGGGAAATGAGCAAGAGTGCTGCTTTCTTGGTGAACCTGATATCAGCACAAGGGTGAAGGAGATAAACACAGAGAACACTCAACTCCTACCAAATTAGAGATACAGAGACATAGAGGTTCCCAAGAGCCCATCACTGAAGTAGACCTAAAAGGAACCCAACATGGATCAGGGAAATTCATGGAAGAGGGGGTGGGAATACCTTACGCAGAAAGACATTGCCTCTTCCCCAGAACTGAAGGCTACCCACACAATGCATAATCACAATATCCATGGTGATATCCAGCATCCCCAACAAGGAGGATCCTTTGGGGAGGGGCAAAATGAAGGTATGGATGGTACCAAAATGTGCTGTTTACATACTGAGTATGTCCATGACTAAAAATAAATAAATAAAAGAGTAAGGTGGAGAGTGATCAAGTAAGACATCTGACATTAAACTTTGGTCTCCACATGCCCATATGTACATGAGCACACAGACCATTGCATCCCGTGTGCATGCACCTGCACACACACACACACATCATACACATTCAAATATGCTTACATATGCTCATTCACATTACACATATAAACATATGCAGAAAAGATAAAGCTTAGGTGACAAGATTTTTGTGGAACAATGATTCCTAGATTCCTCTCTATTGGCATAAATAATAGCATAACACTTATCAATTAGTAAATTTATTTGGGATATTTCCCACTAACACATTGAGAAAATTGTTTAGTGGTAAATAGAACTAGAATATAGTTGTCATCCTTTACTCTGTGACCATGAATCTGTCATTTACTGAACTTTTGGTTTTCTTCTATTTATACAATAATGAACACACATAAACCCCTTAAGTTAACATGAAAATTTAGATTCATTGTTGCTGCCTACATCGCTGTTGACCTTATTCATATACTTTTTTTTTTTTTTTTTTTGTTTTTTGTTTTTCGAGGTAGGATCTCACTCCAGCTCAGGCTGACCTGGAATTCACTATGTAGTCTCAGGGTGGCCTCGAACTCTCGGCGATCCTCCTACCTCTGCCTCCCAAGTGCTGGGATTAAAGGCGTGCGCCACCACACCTGGCATTCATATACTTTTAAAATAGTATTGAAGGCTGTGGATATATATCTGTCAGTAAAATGCTTACCTTGCAAGTATGGGGACCTGAGTTTGATCCCTAATACCCACATAAACACTGGGCATGATGGCATTCTACTGCAATCCAGTCACTGGAGAAGCAGAAACAGCTGATCTCTACAGATTGCTAGACAACTAGTGTAGCTTAATCAGTAAGTAAGGTATGCTAATGGTAGACCCTATCTTCAAAAGAAACTGGCTATATCCCTGAGAATGACATCCAAGATTAATATCTGGCTTCCAGACTCATGCACACACATGTGCACAAGCACCCCACACATATGCAACTACACACATATGAAAATACATGAATATATTCATACACACAACAGACAAGCAAAATAAAAATGCAATTATATGATTTATTATATATTATATGATTTATGTTATTTCTGAATTTCTGGACAGGACTTCAGTCTAATTTATACTATCAGATAAGAAAAAATTAAAACAGATTATTTGAGGCAACAAGTCATTTTTTCTTCATTTTGGGAATTCAATAATTATCCCAGTTTTAAAATCCTGACTTTCTGGTCCTAGTTTTACTAATTATATACAAGTTCTTTATTTCATCTATCACTCCTTCCCTTCCTTCCTTCCTTTCTTTCTTTCTTTCTTTCTTTCTTTCTTTCTTTCTTTCTTTCTTTCTTTCTTTCTCTTTTTCTTTCTTTTCTTTCTGTGCTGGAAATGAAGCCAAAAGCCTTATGCACTAGGCAAATAAGAGCTCCATGACTGAGTTGCATCCCTGCCAACTCAGTATATTTTTTTGATGAGGCTACTCTAGGAAATTAGATTGAGTTTGCAAAGCATCACATATATTAGGACATTTGGTGTGCACTACTCTGAAAGTATGGCACATTAAAAAAACAAATATACATCATAATATTTCAATATTAACATTTACATTTCATTCTCATAAATAGTTTAAGAAATGGCATTTGAGAAAATAACAACTGATTTCCAGGAGAGTCTTTCTGTAGTACTTTTGTAAAGAGACACTATGAACTTGACTAAAATATTTATGATTATTGGGAAGTCAAGAAGCCCAGTGAGCTATTTCAGAAACCACCAAATATGAAAAAAAAAAAGTCAAAGAAGATAATAGACCCTTAGCTTCTGAAGTTTATACTCAACTTAAAGTCAGCCTAATTTTATACTGCTGAGAATGTGATAAGCTGTGGAAATATTCCTAATTTATTCACATAAGTAGCCTCAAAAATATATATTAAGATTTCAATTTTATAAATGAGGAAGCTAAAAATTAAAACATTACATTGGCTATGAAATTATCCCTGAACAGTGTCAACATGACTAAGATATCCCAGAGACATAATTCACAATGTGACTGAAGAGGCCAGTCTTCATTTGTGCTGTTTTGTCAACTTTACTGAAAAGTACTTGAGAGAAGACATGTGAGAACTGGCTTCACTGATTTAGAGACTGGAAATGCTTCATGGAACTCATAATTTTTAATACCTGCTTCTGCTTTTGTATACCCACCCAGAAACTTTAGTAATGTAAAGTGTGATCTCTAAGCATATGGCTTTGTCAAGTCATCATTTTTATTTTAAAAATGTTTCATGATGAATAACTTTCTCCACATTCCATATGTTTGCTTCCAGGAAAAATGAATCTATACAGTTTGTTTGCAACTGGTTTAAACAAAGAATTAGGTTTTTCCTTAACATTACACAATTGTTTACAGAACACACAAGTATATAAAATGTCATAAAATCACAAGACTTTGGAGTTTGTGGTCCCACAGTTTAACTGGGGATAGCCTAGAACACAAACTGTCTCAGAAGAAAATCACTAATCCATCTAGCTCACCCTTTTATTGATGGATCTTGTTGAATACTATATGACAGAAACTGTTAGGATGATAGATAAAGAGAACAGGGCAGTTACCAGAAGAAATGATGTGCATGGAAACTACCCATCTAATGACTACTATGTGAAAGTTCCCTGTTCTAGTCAAGGTTTGTCAAAGGGTTTGATCTGCCACAGTGATACTGCACAGAGAAGCAGAAAATAAAATTTAAAATTCTGTCAATTATACCTTTTTGTGTTGAGATATATATATTGAGGCAAGCCCAACAGACTGGCCTTTTTCTTTCTTTCTTTTTTTTTTTTCTTTCTTTTTTTTTTTTTTTTTTTTTTTTTTTTTTTGAGGTAGGTAGGGTCTCGCTCTGGCCCAGGCTGACCTGGAATTCATTCTGTAGTCTCAGGGTGGCCTTGAACTCATGGCGATCCTCCTACCTCTGCCTCCCTAGTGCTGGCTTTGTTTTCTTTTGTTTATTATTATTATTTCATATTACAAACAGAGAGATAGAGAGAGGGAGAATTGGCACACAAGGGGCTCAGCTACTGCAGTCAAACTCCAGACACTTGTGCCACCTAGAGGGCTTGTGCAACCTTGTGCTTGCCTCAACTTTGTGTGCCTGGTTAACATGGGATCTGAGGAGTAGAACATGGGTCGTTAGGCTTTACAGGCAAGGACCTTAACCACTAAGCCTTTTTTGCTTTTATGCAGCAGAGCGAGAGTGAGAGCAAGAGGGAGAAAGAGGAAGAATTGGCACACCAGGGACTCCAGCCCCTACAAACAAACTCCAGATCCATGTTCCACCTTGTGTGCATGTGCAACCTTGCACGCTTGTATCACTTTGTGCCTCTGGCTGACATGTAACCTGGAGAATTGAACATGGGTCCTTACACTTTGCAGTCAAGCACCTTAACCACTAAGCCATCTCTCCAGCCCAGTTGATTTTTTTTTTTTTTAGTTAAGTAAAGTTTCTTTTTTTCTTTATTTTCTCTTTTTCTTTTTATTTATTTGAGAGTAACAGACAGACCAAGAGAGAAAAAGGCAGATAAAGAGAAAATGGGCACTCCAGGGCCTCCAGCCACTGCAAATGAATTCCAGATGTGTGTGCCCCCTTGTGCATTTGGCTTATGTGGGTCCTGGGGAGGAATTGAGCCTCGAACCAGGGTCCTTAGGTTTCACAGGCAAACGCTTAACCACTAAGGCATCTCTCCAGCCCTGATGTTTGTTTTTTTTTTTTTTTTAAAGCCCTCCTAAAAGCTACAAAGGGCCCAACTAGATGGGCTATGTCCATATGTGTGTTATGGTACTGGTGACAAAAATGATAATATGGATATTAATGACTACTATGGAAGATTTCCACAGAAGAATATTCATCTGTCATCTTCCAATTAAAAGCAAGTATTTATTTCTTCGAATACTTTTAAATTTATGTAACATAGATGAATAGAGTTAGTAAATATCCTATTTTATCCATAAATAAGCATGTACCCATCTGATGGATCCCCAACAAATTACTGTAAGTACTTTTGTTGATGGTCACAGTAAAAACAATTTCTAAATTTTTTATCACCTAAGACTACACACTTCATTGGAAACACTTTAAACTTTGAGTTCCGTTTGTACATGTTAATATCAATCATTGCTGGGACATGTTAATGACAGTTTTAACTTTTTCAAGCTTCTCAAAAACTTGTCATACCATAGCAAGCTCCTGTTAGCAGGTTGGAGGGAAGCTCCGGTGAAGTCAGTGAAGGAACAGCCACCAGCTGGCAAAGTTACAAGTGAATAATGCAGAAAATACATTGGCAATCCACAGAGCAGACAAAAATCTCCTAGTCATTTAAAAACAGTGACAAGCTGGCTGTGCCTGTCATGTGAGCTAATTGGATTCTAAAATGAGATCTAGTAACTTCCTACTAAAGACTTAGTTAAATCTAAATCCTAAATGTTTTACAGAATTTAGGGCTGCCATATGTCATTGCACTACATTCACACAGATGATAACATTCTACACACAAAATCTTACCCTACAGCTACCTTTGAAAGTTGTGTGAGTTTGAAGGAGAAAAATTCCCCATGTGGCACTGCAGCATTAGCTGTGTGTGTAAATATTCCATGGCTCTGGTCAGCATGCTGGTCCAACTGTCCAAACTACCTCCTGACAACTGTGCATGTGCATCTGAGCTTCCCTGTGGGCAAGGTAATATCCTGTGAACATGGAGTTCAGTGGCTCATTTTTATGGCTTTCACAAAAGTCTTTCTTCCTGGTGAGATTTTCATCACACATAGCAAAATGATGAGCTACTCAAAGCTGTTTTTTTTTTTAATACATTACATCTTACTTTCATGTCTAATATCATATATCACTATCATCATGTTATGTGCACACAGGGCACTGGAACAATGGTCCCAGCTTATTGTAGAAGGAACTATACTTTTTCTCAGTTGAAAGGTTTAACCTCAAAAATAAGCTCTTAAACAAGTATTTTGGAAGTAGACAAAATATGAAAATCCAGATCTCTTCAACCCACTGCACTGTTGATGACATTTGAGCACTAATAAAATATAAATACACCTTGTACCTGCAGATTTAAAGTTTGCTTTCAACATAAATGGACATAGAATCCCAGGCTAAAATTCCATTAGATTAGGCAGAGTGACTTTCTCACATGATGAATGGGCAAAGCAAACACCCTTATCTACCTCTATTAATACCACTCACTCTTATTTTTCTGGGCATATGTGTTTTTTCTTGAATATGGAGATTTGCAGAATGTTATGGTTAAGAATTTTGCAGAAGATGGTAAATATGAGGAGCCCAAAACATGTCAAGATTATTAATCATTCTCTCTTCTGAGATCATATTCAACATGAGGTCATTCCTTACCCAGCTCTTTCAGAAGGGACACAAGAGAAAATCTGTGAGCCACCCCTTGTCTACTAAAATCCTTGAAGAAGGATTGGGTAAAAATCTCCCTAATTCTGATATTTTCTCAATCATTTTGGAAGTTTTGTAAAAATAAAAAAGGATAATTTATTACAAAGGAGTTGAAAGTTTTATGAGGAAAGGAGAGACATTGTATTTTAAATATGCAGGATTTATATGCATTCCACATTAACATATTAGCATTGAAAATATTTTCACCCATTTTTAAGGAACTTAGGACCTAAGTATCCATAATTTTACATGAGCTTCACCAAACAAGTTAATATCTAGTCTTTCTCCACTTCTCCCAAGACTATTCTATGCTGTTAAAAAGAACCTTGGAATTATTCTCTTCCAAAATTTGCAAAGTTAAACTTGATTTCCTTTTTGTTGTTATATCTAAATTCTGACATCTGATCAATTCAGATTCCCCCTACAATGGCTGGCACTGAGCATGTCATCGAGGTCAGCTCACAGAGCTTCTCTAAACCTAGCCTAGACTAGCATGGTTCTCCATGAGCCTGAAGTTGTAATTATACTGAGGCTGAGACAGCAAGTAAGGTGCAAGAAAACAGAACTACTTGTGGTTACCTCAAGTCAAGATATAGCATGACTATGACATGATTGACAGGTTTTAAAAAAGGCTCCCTCAGCTAGCTGTGAATGTGGCCCAACACAAATTCTAATCTTCCTTGAAACATTTAACATTTTTTTTTGCCTTTTGTGTGTGTGTGTAACTCAATTGTGCAATTCTTAAGCATACAGTTTGTAGGTGACATTGTGTTGCAATGTCATAAAACTGACACCCCTAAAAACAGAATTAAGCTCCTGTTAAGGGCATGAATTGGTAAATATATATATATATATATATATATATATATATATATATATATATATATATATATATACACACAGAGAGAGAGAGAGAGAGAGAGAGAGAGAGGTTATATATATATATATATATATATATATATATATATATATATATCCTTTCTTTCCTTGAATAATAACATTTTTAAAAGTTATATTAAATTGAGGAAATTTGTAAAGTACTTCATATCATATTGTTACATCATTTCATAGACAGGCAGTGGGAATTTTTATTAAAATGTCAGATTTATAATTAGGATACCCATGACATGAAGTTTATCTTGTCTAAAGATATAGGTAGCTTTTCTAAGATTTTATGTTTGTAATTTATACCAATTAGATAAATCTTTGCTGAACTTTTTTTTATTACAAATTAATTTTGTGCTATCTTCTTTCCTTTTGACCTTATAATAAAATAATAACTTAACTTGAACAGTGAACTTTAAGATGGTAAGACAAAAGTTCTGAGATTGGATAATGCATTTAGATAAGGAACTGAATCTTGCCCTTGTAGCCTTTAAAATTCTATGGAAATATTTATAATAGTAGTCATATTACCACTGAGATAGAAAATTGCAACATTTGAGATGTACATGCACCTAAGTGCAACTTTTAAAATATTATCTCTTGTTTCTATACCGAGAACATAGGTATATCATTTCCAACAAAACTGGCTTATTTCCTTTCATTTATAGAATTAATTCTGTAATTTAAAATATTTTAATGAGTTTTTATAATAAAAGTTTGAATCAAATACAAATATTTGGAGGCTGAGTAGAAAGCTTAGCAGTTTAAGTTGATTCCTTGCAAATCCTTTAGGCCCAGGTTCAATTTTCCAGCCACCCACAGAAAGCCAGATGCACAAAGTGACTTTGCCCATACTCATTCATTCACCGTCTTTCTCAATTTAGTAAAAACGTTTTAGTAGGAGACTTCCAGTTAAGATGGCAGCATAGGAACAGAACCATACCAAAGCAGCCTAGGGGAGAAGAAGAAAAAAAAAAAACACAGCAAAATACACTCTTCTTGTACTAAAAAGTGAAGGTGGTGTATAAATAATTATCAACTGCAGCAGAGAAGTAGGAGAGACCCAGAGCATCTAGAGCCCACAGAAGCAAGTAGAAGTTACTCAATCAGTTGAGCACTAGGTCCACATGGCTGCAGCTACCAGGCTTGGCCTGAGCCACAGGAAAAGCCAGGTGAGGGGATTTTCTACTCACACCAGCCTCCTCACAAACTCAAGAAACCTGAAGGGAAGATGGCAGAGACCAGCTGAGCAGCTTGTGAGAAAGAGGATCGCAAGGACCAGTGGGAGAACTTCAGCCACCATTCACAGCCTCCCCTCCACCTCCACCAGCTCCAGTGCCAGCAAGCACCAGAGACCTGGAGAAGAGAACTCACCTACACAGCACCTGGCACAGGCGATCAGAGCAGTGACCCCCTGACCCAGCCAGCCTACCTGAGCCCACAGCACAGCCAAGAGGGACCCAAGTGGCTGTGCAGCATAGCTGAGATCAAAGCCATCCCAAAAGGGAACTGGTATTACCCCATGTCAGTACCTGCCAAAAGAGCCTGGTATATAGGCTTGCATCAGAAGTGTGAATTGTACCTTCCATGTCAGGATAAATTATATGTTAAATCTGATGGATGGCCAGATTTGCCATTCTTAACTAAGCTATATTTGGGGCTTGCCTTTGTCTACTGTCATCTGTTGGGACAGGGAATCACTTGGTCACAAGCTGACTTTGGAACCCTCAACTGACAAGAAATCTCAGCCTCTTAGTTGACATAATAAAGGGTATGTGGCAACACACATCCTTAGGAACTGGGACTTTGTTAGAGGATATATTTGTCATAATACCTACTCTGGCATAACTGCTCTCTGCTGTTTTCATTGAATGTGTGTTGTTTAGTTAAATTTTAGAATTTGCCTGTATTTTGTTCCACCCAGCCTACTAGAATACTCTCATAACAGACAAACCCAAAACCTAGGGTCACTATTGTTCTGAGAGTCTTAAGAGCTACACCTAGCACCTTAAACTCCTATGCTGATTTAATAACATCTAGTAATACTGCAGATAATTAGAAAATCAAAACATTAATCTAATATGCAAAAATCTCTACATTATAATACAAAAACACAAAAATTCAAGACAATATAAATCCACCAAAAAGTATTAATCCATTAGAAATGGCCTCCAGTGAGACTGGTTTGGAGGAAATGCCTGAGGAAGATTTCAAAAGAATGATTATAAATATCCTCAAAGAAATCAAAGAGGAAATCAAAGCAATCAAAGAAGACACAGGAAACCAATTTAATGAAATAAGGAGGTCAATAAAAGACATGAAAAAGGAAATAGAAATGATAAAGGAAAACTATTCATAAATACTAGCAATGAGAAACATAGTCAGTAAAAAAATAAAAAAGAAAAATTATATAAAAGAAAAATCTCACCAGTAGAATGGATGAAGGAGAGAACAGAATATCTAAATTACAAGACCAGGTGGAAGATCTAATACAATCCAACAAAGAGAAAGACAAATGAATAGGAATGTATTAATGGGAATTTCAAGATATCCAGGACACTATGAGAAGATATAACAATTCAGGGTATAGTAGAAGGAGAAGAATTTCACTCCAAAGGCATAGTAGGCATTTTCAACAAAATCATAGACAAAAACTTCCCCTAAATTGGGAAAGAGATGCCAAAGCAGATACAGGAAGCTTTTAGAACACCAGACAGACAAAACCTCGAAAGAACCTCTCCTCATCATATTATAATTAAACTACCAAACACACATAACCAAAGAAAATATATTGAAAGCAGTTAGAGAGAAAAATAAGTCATATACAAAGGTAAGTCCATCAGGATCACAACAGACTACTCAAAGCCAGAAGGGCTGGGAATAATGTATTCCAAGTTCTGAGAGATAATAACTGTAATCCAAGGTTACTTTACCCTGAAAGCTATGCATTCAAATAGATGGAGAAATAAGGGCATTCCACAAAATAAAAAAAAAAAAAAAGCAGACTAAAGGAATGTTTGAAGACAAAACAAGCTCTACAGAAAATACTTGAAAGGATTCTCCATGCTGAAGAGAAAGAAAACCACACATATAAGGAACCTGGAAAAAACTATACTCAAATACTAGTCAATACAAGAGAGCAAAGGCAAAACCTGTAGAACTACAAAGCAAGAAAAATGGCAAAATAAATACACACCTTTCAATAATAACTCAATATTAATAGCCTCAATGCCCCAAGCAAAAGACATAGGTTTGCAGAATGGGTTTTAAAAAAGGATCCTTCAATTTGTTGCCTCTAGGAAACTCCCCTTTCTACAAAGGATGGATACTATCTTAGGGTGAAAGGTTGTGAAACCATGTTTCAAGTAAATGGGCCTAGAAAACAAGCAGGGGTCACTATCCTAAGATCTGACAGGGTAGATGTCAGACCAAAATTAGTTAGGAAAGATAAGGAAGGTCACTTCATATTGATTAAAGGAACACTCCAACAGGAGGACATTACAATCATAAACATATATGCCCCTAACATGGGGCCTCCCAGTTTCATCAAATGCAATTAGAACTAAGGTCACTGATAACACCAAACACAGTTGTGGTAGGTAACTTCAACACCCCACTCTCATCAACTGACAGGTCATCTCGGCAAAATATAAACAGAGATGCATCTGAAATAAATAAGTTTATAGAACAAATGGACCTAACAGATATATACAGGACATTTCCTCCAAATGCTGCAGAATACACATTCTTTTCAGCAGCACATGTCACATTCTCTGTGTGCATGGTGGTGCACACCTTTAATCCCAGCACTCATGAGGCAGAGGAAGAAGCATCACCAGGAGTTTGAGGCCACCCTGAGACTACATAGTGAATTCCAGGTCAGCCTGAGCTACAGTAAGACCCTGCCTCAAAAATCAAAAACAAAAACAAACAAACAAACAAACAAAAGACATATAATGTAGATCAATGGAACAGAACAGAGTACCCTGATATAAGTCTGGATAGCTTTAGCCACCTGATCTTCGACTAAAATGCTCAAAATACTCATTGGATAAGACAGCTTCTTCTGCAAATGGTGCTGGAAAAACTGGTTATGTATCTGTAGAAAGATGAAAATAGATCCTTATCTCTCTCTATGCTCAAGAATTAAGTCAAAATGGATCAAAGACCTTAATATGAGACCTAAAACTCTGAAACTGCTAGAGGAAAAAGTAGGGGAAATTCTTCAAAATATTGGTATTGGCAAAGACTTTCTGAATATAACCCCAAGCACTCAGGAAATAAAACCACAGATCAGCTGCTGGGACCTCATGAAATTACAAAGCTTTTATATAGCAAAAGACACTGCAAATAGAGCAAAGAAACAACCTACAGAAGGGTAGAAAATCTTTGCCAGCTATACATATGAGAGAGGATTAATATCTAGGATATACAAGGAACTCAAAAACTAAATAATAAGAAAACAAACAATCCAATTAAGAATGGGCTAAGGAACTAAATAGAGAGTTCTCAAAAGAAGAAATACAGATGCCATATAAACATCTAAAAAAAAAAAAAAAGTTCTAAATCCCTAGCCATCAGGGAAATGCAGGTTAAAACTATGTTGAGATTCCATTTCACTCCCGTCAGATTGGCTACCATCCTGAAAACAAATGATAATAAATGCTGGTGGAGATGTGGAAGAAGAGGAACCCTTCTACACTGTTTGTGGGAATGCAGTCTGGTCCAGCCATTGTGGAAATCAGTGTGGAGGTTCCTGAGACAGCTAAAAGTAGGTTTACCATATGATCCAGCTATAGCACTCCTAGGCATATATCCAAATGACTCTTCTCACTACCTTAGAGATACTTGCTCAACTATGTTTTTTGCTGCTCCATTCACAATAGCTAGGAAATGGTACCAGCCTAGATGTCCCTCAACTGATGAGTGGATAATGAAGATGTGGCACATTTACACAATGGAGTTCTACTTAGTGGTAAAGAGAAATGAAATTATGAAATTTGTAGGAAAATGGATGGATCTGGAAAGGATTATACTTAGTGAGATAACCCAGGCCCAGAAAGCCAAACGTCACATGTTCTCTTTTATATGTGGATCCTAGCTCCAATGATTGGACTTATATGTGAGTAGGAATAAAACTCAGTAGCAGAGGCCAGTAAGCCAGAAAGGGGGTATAAGAGAATAGAAAGGGAGGGAGGGGGTATGTAATAGAATGATATTGTGTGTAATATATATCTACAGTATATATACACACACACATATATATGGTATAAAACAGATTAATGGGGGTGAAAAGGCATAAATGAAGTCAAGAGAAGAGATTTAGTAAAGGAAAGGTGGAAGGACAGCTAATCAAATCTAAGAGAATATAAGTAAGTTATATGCAAATCTACTTTTTTGGACAATGGAACACTCAGAAGCCATAGATTGTTATTAGAAAATTTCAGTGCCAGGGATGGGATACCTTCCAGTGAGTTGTTGGCCAGAGAGATCACAGATAACCCCAAAACATTACAGACCATTGCTGAGGCTCTTAGTTTCTGACCAGGGATAGATAGTAAGACCGTATTGATGAAGACTCCATATACTTGGGCTGCAAGGTGACTGAGAAATCCTGCTGGAGCTGAGCTGAAATCCTCCTCCATGTAGACCAGCTGACAGAAAGCTAGACAAAGCTATGCTGCATGCAATTCAATGGGAGAGAGAGAAAAATCACCAGTGGTGATACTCAATAGTGGACACTACAAGTCTTAAATTTGGCCAGCCAGGCCAAAGGAGCCAATTGGAGCATTGGTGGCATGTCTGTTATGGGGGAAACCAACAGCTCTCTAATTGGACTGGAGGCCCACTCCATGGGAGGGAATATATCCCTGATACTGAAAAACTACAACAGGTGTAGTCATGAGCCCTACAGGTGTAACATCTGCTGGTGTCTTGCTAAATGGACATACTATGTTCACCAAACTGCTCAGTTAACACTTCTCTTAATGTAAGAGCCAAAGTAGGGTAGGACTCCTTACAATGTGCTCCTCCAGACACAAAATGGCCTGGATATCCATGACCTCATAGTGCCTGACACTACTTACACAAGAACATCATAATAGGAGGAAAAATGATCTTGACATCAAAGTAAAAGAGAAACTGATTGATAAACGGAGGGTATATGATGGAGAGTGGAATTACAAAGGGGAAAGTGGGAGGAGGGAGGAAATTACCATGGGTTATTGTCTCCAATTATGGATGTTCTCAATAAAAAATGTTTTAGAACATACACACACACACACACACACACACACACACATATGTGTGTGTGTGTGTATATATATATATATATATATATATATATGTAATTAGCAATCTGAGCAATGATTATTTTTTCATTATGATACACACATGTGTGTGTTATAATGAAAAAATAACCATTGCTCAGATTGCTAATAAAATTTATCTCTGTCATTATTTCTTTCTGATCAAGATAACTATTCCTATGGACAGGAGTGTAGGACAGGGAGAGCACAGACTCAACATGAACATGAACAGATCCACTTGGCATGTAGACTGTAAACAGTGCCCCACCTCTAGGTAAAGGACAGAGCTTGTCAGAGAAGCATCTGTGATACACACTCAGACAATCAATTGTTATGGAAACAAGCCAAAACTGTTGTGAACTCTCCTAGCCATGTGTCAATTTGAGCCTCATAACTTTTCCAGCTCTCTGGCCCTCTTCCATGCTGGGGCCTATTTTCTTTGTTAGTGAATAATCTTAATTTCTACAATTACCCTTATGTCTCGGCTCCATTCTTTGTCCTGAACACAGGAAAGTGGAAATATCAGTAGCTACCCACCACACTCTCATCCACTATTATTAAAAATATTATTTTATTATATTTTTCATGGTACAGACATCTTTAGCAAAATCAAAATGTTTTAAAATTCCAGAAATGGCTAATATATGTGATATCTATCAAATATAATGACTTGCTCTTAATGAAAATAATGTGAATCTAAACTGGGTATGGTAGCACATGCCTTTAATCCCAGCATTCAGGAGGCAGAGGTAAGAAAAGCGCCATGAGTTTGAGGCCACCCTAAGATTACATGGTGAATTCCAGGTCAGCCTGTGATACAGAAAGATCTTAACCTCATAAAAAAGTGAATATATAAGGATTTAAACTGTGTGATAAGGAGAAAATTAAGTCCAAAAATTTCACTTTCAATCTTAGGGTAAAAAATCTCATAAATATCATTTATTCAAGAATTTTTAATCAATATTCATGATAATTATAGCATTGACTAAATTTCAGTTTAAATTTGTATTATCTCTGAAGAAAAAATAAACTTTTTTGAATAAAGTAATGGAGATTTACTGACAAAGCTCAATTTGTCTGGCCAGACATGCTTAGGATTTCCACAGGGATCAGTTGAAGAGACAGGTGTGGGGACAGGAAAGGTTTTGAGGTAGAACACAGAAAAGCACATAGGCTTAGAAGATCTATAAGAAGCTGCCAGCTTCACTCTTAAACATAATCCCTTGCCCTGTATCTTCTCAGAAATTATAAGATTGTTTTTATTTTATGCGTGATCAGAGGATCCCATAATTATATTTCATTTTTAAGCAAACTAAACAGATGATGGCAAAACCATAAATCATCTACAGCATCTTAAATTTCACCACTTACCAGCTTCTCTTTTGGTCACTCTAAGGTAGGCCGTGGTCTCGGGCAGGGGAAAGACATGGGGCTCCTGCTACTTAATTGGAGATGTCTGTACAGATTGCTGGGAATATGCTCTAAATCCTGTACAGATGGATACTTCTAGCACTGCTGTTTTGAAATTAACCATGCCAGGTGTACATGCAAGTCAAAAGATGGAACTGGCTCAAGGACATAGTACATCTCACCTAATTGTGAATCAATCCAAGAAATTCATTTGTGTTGTCTTGATCAATCTGTACTAGTCATTTCAGAAGAAAAGAACCTCACAGAAGGAAAGCTGCACAGAGCACTGGGTGAAAATCCTAGGAAAGAACTGAAGACAAGGATTATCTCAAAGGGATTTAACCCTGCAAGAAGGCATTTGGCTTACCACTGATATTAATTTTTCTTAATGACAACTATCTTAATCATATACTGGGATCAAAATACTAGAATACAAATTCTGTGTTTCTGTTTCCCTCCCTGTATTACTAACAGCATTTTGCTAGCCTCTTTATTCCCATTTTCTCTTCTGTAAAAGGAGATTCATGCAGTGACACACTAGGGAGCAGAGCTTAGGGAGATGGCATAAATTCAAAGTAAACACCAAGAATCATTCTGAAATAGGACAGCATGCTGGAGGAATACAAGCTACGAGCAACCCTCATTGCCACGATGAAGTTTTAGGGTTGGTAGCATTACAGTAGTGTGATGTTTTAAAAAAAAATCCTGAGAGCTGAGGACTTGGCACCATCATTGTCATAGTGGACTGTTAGGAATTATGTCCCTATTACAGTAGTATAGTGTTTAGATAAATTATCCTAAGAACTGAGAAGATCCTGGAGCATGAGCAAGTCTCTGAAAAGAAATTTACAAGAAGTGTATAGATGGTGAAAGAATTCAAGAGATTTATCTAACAAGAGTTGCTTCTTATTTACTTTCAAGAGAGTATGTGCCTTGGAGATCCTTCCAGTCATAAAAGGCAGAGACAAGGAGGTTTATCTGTCCTTTGAAGAGAGATTTACACTCCAGAAGGACACAGAAAGAGTCTTACATTATCCTATTCTTTCCATCTCCAAGTAACAGAATTTGCTCTTCTTTCTTTTGAGATTTGTGGTAGAGATGTTGTTCTTTGCTATTATACAGGGGAAGATAAAGTCTACCTTCTTTCACCCCTGAGACCTTAACATTTGGTTTTCATTGTATAGTTAAGGAACAAATATTGGGGCAGATGGGATAAATAAAGTCATTATTATATAAATATGAATCACTAATAGATCTCTGATACAGAGCAACTTTTATATACATTTAGGATAAAATGAATACAGGTGACTCTTACAAACCCTGTAGTCATCATCACCTCTTTTTCTTCATCATCATAGCAGAGACTAGGTAGGGTCTAAGTGCCATATGAGCAGGACTCTAGTCTTTGATTCTGGGACTTAAATTGGAAAAATGTTACTACACACACATATTTATATCAAAATAAACAAAAAATTATATTTATGCAAATTAGCCATGATTTTTTCATTCAGTAAGAAGAAGAAATAATCAGTAGGAAATTAACAGTGATATTTAGATGTAGCAAAAGCAAGGATGTAGAAACTGTGAAAAGGTGGATTTTGCATACTATAAAATACAAGTAGATATTAAAAAGTTAACAGACAGGCTGTATATTTTTTTCAATGTATTATACAAAGTAGTGTTCACTTAATACTTTCAAGTTAAGTAATTAAAAGATTTGTCTTTTACTTTAGTTTCATCAAAGGGATCATGACTGAGAAGTATAACAAGAAAGAATGGCTTGTATCAAGCCAGAGCTACATTGGTCAACTGATTTTTTAGGAGTGAGAAAAGAAGCTTAGTCATGCAGTCAGGTGATAAAATAATGTTCATCAGGTGCAATAGCAATGACAGGATTAATATTCAAAGGGGTATAATTCCTGAAAGCATTAAATGTACTCCTGAAGCAATTGTGGGAACAAATGCAATAACTAAAAATTATAAAATCAGAAAGTGTGACTGCATGGGGACTTGAATCTGTTAATTTGGAAACATTTGACCAGGAAAATCCAAAATGGTAGAAATACTTCTTGAAATAGTGGACTGTGATTTTTAAAATGCAGTTGTCAGAATCAGTACTTGCTAATATAGATATTTTTTCCAATGGAGGAGAAAATAATGACAAATGTGACTTCCAAGCAGAATTAGGAATGCAGCTGCAAAGGTGTAACCATTTTGCAAGTGAGTACACCAACAATTCCATTCACCCATGCCTTCCTAGCCATTTTTCCTTTGGAAATTTGTTAATATCTCCTTTTCTACTTTTAGCTCATGTGTTTTCTTTTATATTACTTGATTTAACCATTCCAACACACTGAATGTTTCTCCCAAAAATTATATATTGAAACCCATTTCAATGTGTTAGCACTGAGGATGGGACCTTTCCGATAGTTAAAATGGAGCCTTCACAAACAGTCTAGCTAATTTCATAATTAGAATCTAGAGAGCTATTTGTTCCTTAGCAGAACATCATACTGGCATCCTGACTGGAGATGTCAATCATCCAGAAAAGTAAGGAATACATTTCTGTTGTTTATAAGCCATTCAGTGTGTGTAATACTATTACCTGACCCAGACAAATATTATTCAGATCCCAGCTAATAATAGTGATTTCAAATGCTCACAGCAAAAGCCATTCTATCTTATCTTCTTATCTCTAAATTCTCCTTTACTGTTCATTATGAATAAGGTTTGCTAGTAAGATTGTCCCTCTTGGCCTTGACAATCATAATAAAGCAAGGGATACCCATTGTTAGATTCATTTCTCACATTGCTCACTAAAATCATTTTACACAAACTCATTTCTCACCTGTGAAAATTCAATATTAATATTACTATTCAATTGGATTCTAAAATTTGTTCTGCAAGTATTCAGCAGACATAGTGCTAGGTTGTCAAACTACATGGAAAAAGCATAAATCTGCCTTTGTTCTCTATGAATGTGTCTCTGTTTATCAGCCAAAAAATATCTTAGATGAATAATGATAACCAGAATTGTATTTTTCATATTTGTGGAGGCTGGCTGTACAAGGTCAAAAACTGCCACTCAGGTGTAGTGAAGACACAGTTACTGTGCTCAGTTGGTACTTTGTTGCTGTGTCCTTATGTGGCAGAAAAGGCATGATGTACACTTGAATCTCTTTTATATCATGAATCCTGTTGGTGAGAATGGTGTCCTCATGACTTGTCGCCTCACAAAAGGCCCCATCTCTTCATATTTCCACATCAGACACTAGGTTCCACCCTACCTATCTGCCTCTGGTGACAGTACACAGATGGAAGGTAGAACACTATACACTGGAAATGTGCTCATTAATGGTTGTTGTTTTATTCTATCCACATATCTGTGTGTCCTGAAAAGTTATTATTTTCATAAAGAGCCTGTCATAAAACTAAAACAGATGTGATAATGATAAACCCAACTGTTTCCTTCATAAAATTTATTCAGTCTTCCAAACCTAGACTTATCTCACTATGTAGAATAATGAGCACACTCAGCCAGGATATATAGCATCTGGTACATATAGTTGAGTTCTTTTTAGAATAATATTGAACAGGGAGGTAGAGGTGAAATCATGGATGTATTTTATGTGGAATAGATAGAAAATGTAGCACATATCATGGACTGCATAAACTCCTAATGCTTAAGTTTAAAAGTCAGTAAGCCTGGCAAGAGAGAGGTGGCAATTCATTTAAATGTATTTAAATTTTTTAAATGAAACAAAAAATACTTCACTTAAATACATTTAAAAAACTTCTCTGGAAAAACTGAACAATTGGAACAGGGGAATAAAAAGGAGCCACTCCATTGCACAAGAAGTGAGCTTGAGAGACCTTAGGTAACAAAGCATACAAAGCATCTAGCTAAAAGTAGGATTCGAAGTACAATTGAACAAATCACCTGTAAATGAACACAATGACTTTTTCAAGTAGGTAGTGTGATAAGATTAAGAATGTATTCCTGTCTCTCCTTATTTGCAAAACATTAATGTCACCCAGGTTAGATGTAAAATCTAAATGGTAGGAAATATAGTGGTAGTCACAGAAATAGTCTCAAAAAGATCTGATCATCATGTAGAAATCATAGCCATAATGGGTTCAAAACCTTTATTCATAAGCAGAGTTTCTTTATTCAAATAAATTTTGAAATGTGTGATAGATATTGAAATTAAGTAGATTTATAGTGTAGGGGATGTTCAAATTCAAAATATTTGATGTGTGAAGGCTCCAAGATTGTTTGAAATTATGTGAACAATTAAATCTTCATTCAGCAGGAGTTACCTAAGATTTCTGATTATATTTCTGATAACTAAGTACAAGGTAAAACAATGATTTCATTTGAAAGAAAATGAGCTAGAAAAAATTGTTATTAGGGTGTTTTCCAGCTTGAACTGCAACCAAAGATCTCAGCAGTGCTTGTCAAGAACAAAATGAGGTCTCCTGTCTTTATTAGCTCCACAGGTCAAACATTGAACCTACTGTGACTGAGAAATGAAGAACTTATTCAGCTGTTTTAAGAACTATGAATTTTCTTCTCCAAGCCAAGCTTGTGTATTACTCAACACATTTAGAGGATGGTGTGTAGTCATTTACATGTTTTGTTATCATAGAGCTGTACGCATTTCAGAAATGTTTTAAAGACGTAAGAAACATGTATATTAAAATTAGCTTGGTTTTCCAGTGGATGGTTATTAAAAGATTTCTTAGTGTTTGTTATTATTTTCAGGTAATATGTAGAAGCATATCTTTAAAATTAGCATTATTAAAGGAAATTTATATGGAAAGAAATGTCTTTTACTGTAGTAGTTAAGTGGGTTCATATATCTTAAGAAACTTAGTAAAATGATCTTACAAGGCTGCAGTCACAAGTTCAAGCTAGGTCAAGACTGGGTTTTTTGACATATGTAGCAATAGAAGACATGTTTCAGCTGAAAATGCTCAAATTCAACTATATTTTATTTGTATTGGCATGAGACAATGACAATGCATCAGTTTTTGTTGTTGTTGTTGTTTTGTTTTTCCCAAAGTAGGGCTCACTGTAGCTCAGACTGACCTGGAATTCACTATGTAATCTCAGGGTGGCCTCAAACTCACGGTTATCCTCCTACTCTGCCTCCTGAATGCTGGGATTTTGCTTATCTTTTTTCAGATGGACAACCTGAAGGGAGGATCAGCTAATCACACCTCACCAAGGCCCCAGCTGAAACCATAGAACAACGCAGGGGAAGGGCAAGAATATAGCGTTCATGGCGATCACAACACCAGAAAAAGGCTGAAGGAGATAAACACAGAGAACATCCAACTCCAACTAAGCCAGATATCCAGAGACACAGAGGCTCCCAAAACCTTATCACTGAAGCAGAACTAAAATTACCCCAATGTGGCTCAGGGAAACTTGTGGAAGAGGGGGCGGAAAGAATGTTAGAGCCACAAGTTGGGGCATTATGCATAGACTGGGGCCTACCCCCCAGAACTCTTGACTACCTCCACAATGCATGACCCACATTCCCCATTGATGAGGGTCCCTTTGGAAGAGGGAGGACAGGGAGGAGGACAATGAAACCGAATATACTTTTCCACACAGAGCAACATCAGCCACTCCTTCCCATTCTGCACATTCCACATTATTCCACATTGTTAGAAATCACCCTGTATTTAACATCAATCCATTACTACCGCATCTCCCATTCCTACTGTTTTCTCTTGTTTCACTTGGATTTTCTTCAAAGCAATTTTTACTACATGAAGATCTATGCATTTGTTGTCTCTCCTCAATAGCATGCTATATCTACAATGACTTCAGTTATTTTCTCCATGACTGTATTAGCAGTCCATACAATGGCATTCAGCATATAAAAGACATAATACTATATCCCTGAATTAATGAAGTAACTAATTAATAAAGTATGTGGTCCTGTAGCTTCCATATCATCAGTGTTTAGTCAAATAACTATAAACTTTTCAGAATTATTTTTATTGTTGTTAATCATTTATAATTGAAATGCCAAGTTATTACAAGAACTTTGATGTTCTTCATGAATCTATGTGAAACCATATGAAAATAGAGATAAGTCTCTTTTTTGCACTCAAAGTAGGATCTCTTAAGAGTACATATTAACTTCAGATTAATTTGAACCAATAAAGGCATTTAAGTCATTTGAACTCTATTTTATTTGAGGAACTTGAGAGTTTATTTTTATAAATTTGTATTTATTTATTTGCAAGGGAAGAGAGAAAGTGAATGTGTGTGTGTGTGTGTGTGTGTGTGTGTGTACATGCACACGCGTCAGGACCTTTACCCAATGCAAACAAACTCTAGGTTCATGTGCCAGTTTGTGCATCCAGCTGTAAGTTGGTACTAGGGAATTGAACCTGTGTTGTTACGCTTTGCCACTTGAATCTTTTCGGTGTGATTATCATGATTAAGTTAGTATTTGGGCATTCCTGTGAGTGATTTTCATAAGGTTCATTGCAGTGGGAAACCCACCTTAACTGAGGGCAACACCATCCCATCAGCTGGAGTCTAGGAGTGTATAAAAAGAGAGCAGGCTGAGCATGAGCATTCATATCTCTCTGCTTCCTGTTGGCTGAATGTCACCAGCTTTACTCATGTTCTACTGCTATGCTTTCCCTGTGATATAACCTGTAACTTAACTGAAACAAACCCTTACTTTTTTTTCAGGCATTTTTGTTTTCCTAGCTACAGGAAGGTAATAAGGTAATAATGCTAAAAACAGTTACCACAGTATGGAAAATGAGGCATGTCACTTAAGACCAAACTGTAGAAAATATTCTATAGTTGCACTTTTATAAGCCATTCTATGCATCAGCAAATGAACTAAAAGAAAAGATAAGACACAGTCATCTTCTCAGATGACTCAAAATCTAGTGGATTTACACATGTAAACAACTTTTTTTTTTTTTTTTCTTTTTGGCAGTATCGTGTTAGGTTTACAGGCACACAAAGACAAATCTGGCTTTTACATGGGTACTGGGAATCCAAACTCAGGTTATCATGGTTACAGACTTTCAAATGAGCCATCTCCCAGGCCTTTTAATATTTTGCTGTACCATGCCACTGTATTTTCTAGACTTCAAGGGCCAGTGAACCTTTCATAAAGTACAGAAATAAACAAAAAACTTAGATTGTTATCCTCCCTTCTAACATATTGTTAGAAGTAAGTGGGTATGAAATAAATATTAGAGAAATAATTAACTAAATGTAAAATGTGTTAATATTTTATAAATTTAGCTTTAGTTCTTTATTCTTGTTTTCACAAAATTTAAATTTTAGCACGAACTTGCAAATAATCATTTTCAGTAGAACTACTTTAGTAAATGTGGGTCTGCCCTACAATAGTGGAAGTAATGTAGTCTGTTTTAGAAACAGCTTCTGGGGGGATGGTCTGAGCTACTAATCAAACTGGGGATGAAAGGAGAAACACTAGATTTTGGGGGAGGGGGAAGTGAAGAGGTGAAAATGATCACACTAGGAAGGGTACTAGGGCAAGAAGTCAGAGACAAGACATTTATCATTGACTGACAGAAGAAAATTGGATTCTTAATTATGGAAAGCAGAGAAAGAAATAGCATCATCTTGTTTGACATGGACAAGATGCCTGACACTGTATATTATATGCAGCCTTAAGGGTGATAGGACAACATTATTATTATTATTATTATTATTATTATTATTATTATTAATTTTCCTCTTAAGAGATTTCTCTAGCAGGAGTAAGGCATCCTAATGTAAAATAGAAAAGGCAAGAAAGCCTCAAATGTTGTGGAAAGCCAGTCCCATGCTACAAGCACAACAAACATTGCAGTCCCCAAACCCTCAATTTTGGAATAGGAGTGATTTTTTTCCTACCCAACAGTTTACCACCATAAACATTTTAATTAAACTAAGTCATAAAAATTCTACAAGAATTTAATGATAAATTATATAGTATAGCCATGACCTCAAATTAGATAGAACCAAAATATCTAGCAATACAGAAACATTTTATAAAAGTATTCCAGAATACTTGTATAAAATCTATCCCATAATAGATTATTAAAGTATGGTAGAGATGAAGCTGATACAAAGTAATTTTATGAATATGTACAGATTCAGACAACATGGAAAGGAAGCAAGCTATTTGATGAATAGACATACATTTAAACAACATATTTATTACTTATTGCATTAGTTACTTTCTCATCAAAGAGGCAAAATACTTGGCAGGGTGCAACATAAGGAAGAAAGGGTATATTTACATCTTGTAGAGCCAGAGAATATTTCCTTCATAGTAGGGAAGGCATGGTGGCAGAAACAGGAAGTATGCTCATCATACTACACCAAATTCATGAAGCAGAGGGTGAACAGAAAGTAGGGCTCAGACACAAAACCTTATAACCCACCGAGAGACCCACTTTTTCCAACAAGATTCCAGTTCCTAAAGGTTCTACAACCTTCCCCAGTACTGCCACCAGCTGGGAAGCAAGTATTTAAATGTGAGTCTATGGGAGACATCTTTTATTCAAACTACAACACATATAATACATATATTCATACTAATATAAAATGATGTAAACACACACAGTCTCCAAAAATGATTGAAATATAAATAGCAGAATCACACTTGCCACTGTGTATGGATTGAGATTATGGGCCTTTAAAATAATCTTAAAATATCCTGAATTTTTAAATTTGATAACAAGAAAGCACATATTTCTAAAACATACTCAAACATTATACATTATACATTATCTAGCATGTAAGTTATTAATTCTCATTTTCTAGATAACTTGATAGTTGAAAATATCTAGAGATTATGATAATTATAACATAAGTTCTCAGAAAAATTCCTACTTTTGCCTACTGTTTGATGTGATATAATATGTTCATATCTTTCTTTCACATCTGGCAGGAAAAAATTAGAAAAGACAAATAATGAAAGTAACTTTACACACACACAAAACATACCAACAAACACAGCATTCATCACCAATGACTCAAAGAGAATAAAATGAATGCTTCTGAAAAGACCTCAGTTATGTGGCATCTGTGTTTTTGACATACATTCTATCTACTTTAAAAAGAATCATACTGAATTTCTCAAGTATATACAATTATCTCCATTCTAAATCTATTACTAGTATGTATGCATAGTGGTAGAAGAAAACTTATACACTGGCAGAGATGATTAAAGTGGACTATAATTTGTCAGTTATGCAATTAAAGATTGTACAGTGTGGTACTTTGAATGGATGTCTCCCAACACTTGGTGTCACTGTGGGTGGATCCAAGGTCCAGCCCTAAAGTGTTTGGGGCAAATCTGGAATTTCTAGCTAAAGATATGCAAATTATTGAGTTCTGCCTGTGTTCCTGGATTATGTTTGCTTATGATTCTGGTGGTGGTATTTCTCTCTGCCTAGACCCATGAAAGTGCACCAGCTTCTTCTTCTGTCATTATAGAACTTCCCTTCTAGCTGTAAAATTCAATATATCCCTTCCTCCCATTAACTGTGTCTGGTCTGGAGGTTCATCCCAGTGTACTGAAGTTGTCTACTATATACAAGATTATTTATAATGGCTTTATCCTTCATCTTTGGATAACTTTGTTAATAGACAGTGTCTTTGAAAAATGGTGGGGTAATATGTCATAAATCTAAGGTTGGTAATTAGACAAAGATACATTGAAATTGTAAAGATACATAAATGATAGATGATAAGTAGATAGATTATAGACAAATTTTAGATCATTATATGATAAATGGTAACTCAGTGAAAAATAAGTGAGATTTAAAATGATGACAGAAAAGGGGGAAATATTTTGAACACATGCATATTTGACCTGTACATTTTCATAAATCCAAAATATACTATATCAGCTCTCAATGTTTCTGGATCACCATAACTCTCAGTCCAATTCAAGGTGACTGTTTAGGAGGAATAAGTCTGCTGCAGTTTCTTCATGTACCTGGGCAAACACCCAACCAAAAGCAGCTTGTCAGAGGAAAGGGTTTATTTTGGCTTACAGATATGAAGCATACTCCCTGATGGGAGGGGAAAACTATGGCATGAGCTGAGGCTGGACATCCCCTCCTGGCCAACATCAGGTAGGCAACAGCAACAGCAGAGCATGCCAAACACTGGCATGGAGAAGCTGGTTATAACACCAATACACTCATCCCCAATAACACACCTCCAACAAAATTACAATTACCAAGTTGCCATCATCTGGGGATTAAACATTCAGAGCACCTAAGTTTATGGGGGACATCTGAGTCAAACCACTACTAGGTAATCTGGAATTTGGTGGAATTGAAAATAAAATGAATAATCCCATGGAGGAGAAATGAATTGTTCTTCCTCATCAAAGTTGAACAAAAATTTTCCAATACAAAAATCTGTTCATAAGATCGTAAAAAAAAAAAAAAAAAAACTTAGCATGGGTTACTTGAGTGTTCTGGGCTTGTATCATGTTGATGGCTGCTCATCTCTGTGACAGTGATGGCGTCCACTGAAAGGAATAGTTTTACTGAGTGGATTTTATTTTATTTTATTTACTTATGCATGTGTGTGTGTATTATGTATGTGTGTGGGTGCACATACTATGGAAGTCTGAGGACACCTTCAGGATATTGTCCTCTCCTTCTATCTGCTTGTCTGAGGCAGGGTCTCTTGCTGCTGCTCAAGTCTATCTGGCCTATGAGCTTCCAGATTCTTCTGGCTCTGCCTCTCATTTCCATAAGTACATTGGGATCACAGATGCATGCACCACTTTGTGTCTAGCTATATATGGGTGAACTTGAGGGGGGAGGCTTGCAAGGAAGCACTTTTTAAATACCTGACCTATGTCTCCAGGGTTCTAATGAATGAATTTTATAATGTCCAAATTAGATATCAATAAAGCTATTGAAAGTTTAAAAAAGACTTAGGAATACCACCATAAAATGAAATTATACAAAAGATAACTCTTCTTAAAATCTCACCTATAAATTATTCTTGGAAGGGTATTCAAAGATAGGGAAGGGCCTGTGAGATTTTTTTTTTTTTAATACTGGAAGTGAGGAAAGATTTTATTATCCTCGAAAGATGACATCATACTCAAAAGGAAAAAAAAAAATGTCCCTTATATCATTAGTTGTCTAAAGGGGAAAATCTTGCTCAAACTCATATACTCATATTTTTAGAAATTCATTTGCAATGCATAGCACACATATTGTTTTCCATCTTGTGATTTTCCCTATACTATCAGTGTTGCACAAAACAACCTTGTGGAGAGTTCAGTAGATGCTGAGCCCCAATGGAAGAAAGGATGCTGGATTTTGATAGCTGGCCTCACAGGTTAACTGTGAACAAATATGATTGAAATGAGCAAGAGCAATGAAGTCATGAGCAATTTAGCATTTTCTCTATCACTTGGAATTTTATTCACCCATACTGGTTCATTACTTTGAAGGCAAGAGAGTCAACCCTTGCAGATTCATGCTAGCATGCTCATAAATACTGCATGGCTTCACTTTGTTGCTATGAAGACATCATTAAGCACACAGCATATTCCAGAGCTCTATATACATTACAAAGTGGCAGGTTTAAATGGAGAAATGTGTTCTACCGAATCGCTAAATAACTCATTATATAAGTGGTGATGGAGCTTCTCACAATGCTGCCTGCTAGATTCCCACATCTTCATTTCTCATTTTACCTGTGGGGTACAACAGGTGCTATTTTGAAGAGAAGGGAAACATTTCAATTCAAATGACCAACCTAATCAGCAAAACTTACCTGTTATGGAATTCTTTTGTTTTTCAAATGGACTTGATTGAAAAATAAATGTAAAATTGAATGAAGGAAAATATATCACATAATTTGGTCAACTTTTTTCATCTTAGAACCCCATTAAGCATCCAGGGCATGCAGTTTCAGTAAGTATGTTCTTTATAGCTCACAGGGATATTACCAACTGTCTGATGCTAAAGCTATACAAAATTTTGTCTGTATTTCTTCAAATATTTGAAGGAAATAGTTTTATATATGGAACTACAAATAAAATCCAGACTCTTGTACATGCTAAACAAATGTCCCACTATTAATCTTTTAAACTATTCACAATGTTAAAATACTAAGAGAGAGGGAGAAGTTAATTACCTATATGTTTAGAAAACTAGATTTCTCACTTCAAATAAAACTTAAAATTTCCTAATTTTTAGAATAAGAATTTTATCAAACATGAATTATAGATCTTTACTCTTAATATCTTTACTTATGGCTATAATTCTGAATTTCCAATGCTCTGAAATCATATTTATTATTAAAAATCTTCTAACTATAACTGAATTGCCTGTACATTACAAGATACCTCTTCTATGTTTTATTCATTTTCACACCATTTTTTTCCTCCAAAGTATTTAATTTTACATGACTTCATGCCTCAACAGTTTACATTCTCTTTTGTTTAAATAAAGTACATTTTGAGCAGACTGCCTTCTTCCATAATGATAAACTTGGTTCACTTTCAATGGCCCAGAATTATTTGCATCTGTAGAAATACATTAAAAGTATAAGATATGGGGCTGGAGAGATGGCTTAGCGGTTAAGGCACCTGCCTGCTAAGCCTAAGAACCCGGTTCCAATCTCCAGGTCCCACGTTTAGCCAGATGCAAAGTGACACAAGGGCGCAATGCCGCACTTGCCCACAAGGGAGTGCACGCATCTGGATTTCATTCACAGCAGCTGAGAGACTGCTGGTGCAACCATCTCTATCTGTCTTCCTCTCCCTCTTTCTCTGTCTCTCTCCAAAAATAAAATAATAATAATAAAAAAAAGTGTAAGTTGTGGGCCTGGAGAGATCGCTCAGTGGTTAAAGTGCTTATAATGACTGGCAGCCTGAATTCTATTTCCCAGCACCCACATAAAGCCAGATGCACAAAGTGGCACATGCATCTGGAGTTCATATGCAATGTCAGGAGGTCCTTATGTGCCTGTAGTCTGTCTTCCCTTCTTTCTTTCCTTCCTTCCTTCCTTCCTTCCTTCCTTCCTTCCTTCCTTCCTTCCTTCCTTCCTTCCTTCCTTCCTTTTCTTTCTTTTTCTTCTTGCAAATAAATACAATTTTTTAAAGTACAAATTGGCTGAGTGTGGTGGCACATACCTTTAATCCCAGTACTTGGGGGGGGGGGCAGAGGTAGGAGGATCACTGTGACTTCACAGCCACCTTGTGACTACATAGTGAGTCCAAGGTCACCCTGGATTAGAGTGAAACCCTACCTCAAAAAAAAAAAAGTACAAGTTGTATTCTTATTCTAGTTAATAAAATAAAATGTTCATTTTTAATACTTCCTTTCTTTCACAAATCTAAATCTTAATTGAAGTGTGAAGATGAGTTCACTAAGTATGTCCTCTTCAGTTTCCTCCGTTCCTCCCATCATGTGGAACTGAATGATTATCATACCTGAGTCTTTGATGGTTCACATGAGAGTACTGTTAATCCTCATCCAAATATGGTGAGGTCACATCTTGTTCACATCTTATGTGCAAAGGTAAAGATGAGTGACTACAGTCGAAGGTAGAAAATCATTGGACATTACAATGTTTTAATACATATTTATTTTATTTACATAAAAGAAATTAACTACTTATTTTATTTCTATATGCACACATTTAGAAATTATTTTCTGAATGTCTAAGGCATTATACTTTTCCAGTTATCCTGTTCAATTGCACCTTCTCTGTGTCATTAACTTTTACTCTTTAGATTGCATGTGGCCATCTGCCTACTTCCCTAGCTGAGCTTCCCTCATAGCCTGAATATCAGGTAACAACTTTGGGCAGCAAAAATAGTCTTGAGCAGGACATCAAAGAAGTAACAGGATCTTCTGTCACTAAAATTCATTCAACATTTCAGTGCATTTGGATAGTATGTCTTCAAGCAGTAGAATCTCTATCAAATCTAAAGTTATCCTCAACTTTCCTACATTTTCAACTATGTTCAAAAAATAAAATTTCAGACCTGGAGAGATTGATTAGTGGTTAAGGCTGTTGTCTGCAAAGTCTAATGACATGGGTTTGATTCTCTAGTACCCACATAAAGCCAGATGCACAAAGTGGCACATGCATCTGGAGTTTGTTTGCAGTGGCTAGAGGGCCTGGTGTGCACATACTCACTCTCTTTCTCTGTGTCTCTCTTTCTAACTTTCCCTCTATAGATTTCTGCTTGTGAATAAAAAAATAAAATATTTTAAAAAGTAAACTAAAATTCCATTTCAACAAGGAGTAATTAGAGATTACTGAAGTAGATGGTCCTTCACCTTGATCTTTGCTATCCCTATTTCTTTTATTTATAAGCTTTCAGAGAATCTAAATGCCAGCTTGCACTATGTCATGTGTTAGTATGAAGGTCTTGCAGATATTATCAAAGGACAAAAATTTCATAAATTCTACATTCTTCTGAAAAATAACTCATAAGTCCATGCAATCCTTACTCCCAGCAGTATTGAGAGGTAATTGGTCATGAATGGATTAATGATATGTAAGAGGGGGTGAGTTATCCTGTCATTAGGCTCTTCTGCCAAGGACTTTCACAGAGTAAAACAGGTAGTGGTGCTAAGAAACCATTTACTACAAAAATTCCTAAAGTTAGAAAAAAGCCAGATACTATTAGGACAATGGAAGAATGACCATAAAGTTCAAAGATCTTCTACTCATCCCAACTCTTGTCGATTTTCTGAAAGCAGATGGCAGAATAGAGGACCTGGACTTTGGATCAAGTAACTACAGCTACTTGATATTTGACAAAGGCCCTAACATAGTAGACTGTAAAAAAGGCAGCATCTTCAACAAATGGTGCTGGACAAACTGGACAACCATATCTAGGAAAATGAAACTTGGTCCACAAGTCTCACCAAGCACAAAAATAAAGTCCAAATGCATCAAAAACCTCCATATATATGACTGGAAATGCTGCTACTACTGGAAGAAAAAATAGGAAGAACTTTCCATGATATAGGAGTGGGTAAAGACTTCCTGAACAAAACCCAGTAGCTCAGGAACTTAAACAATCACTCATCCATTGGGATCTCATGAAACTGAAAAGTTTTTTTTTTGTTGTTTTTTTCCACAGGCAAACATACAATAAGCAGAGCCAATAGAATACCCACAGAATGGGAGACAATTTTTGCTAATTATAGAATTGTCAGAGGCCTAATTTCTAGTATCTACAAAGAACTCAAAAACCTAAACAATAAAAAGTCAAACAACCCACTCAGAAAATGTGCAGGAGAGCTGTATAGGGAGTTCTCGGAGGAAGAAATAAATGACAAACACACTTAAGAAAATGTTCAACATCCCTAATCATCAGGGAAATTCAAATTAAAACAACTATGAGATTCCATCTTACCCCAATAAGGATAGCAAACATTAAAAATCCAATGAAGGTGCTGGAGAGATGGGTTCATGGTTAAGTGCTTGCCTGTGATGCCTAAGGACCCCAGTTTGAGGCTTGATTTCCCAGCACCTATGTAAGCCAGATACACAAGTTGGCACATGCATCTGGAGTTTGTTTGCGATGGCTGGAGGCCCTGGCATGCCTATTCTCTCTCTATCTGCCTCTTTCTCTCTCTGTCTGTTGTTCTCAAATAAATTAAAAAAAAACTATAAATAAATAAAATAAATCTAATGAAAACAAATGCTGGCAAGGTTGTGGAGAAATAGGAACCCTCATTCACTATTGGTGGGAGTGTAAGATGGTACCACAACTATGAATAGCAATATGGAGACTATTATTCCCTTACTGGGTATTAACCCTAAAACCTCCATGCCCCAGTTCAGAGAGATGCTCAACCATGTTCATAGATGCACAATTCATAATAGCTAAAAGCTGGAATCAACCCAGATGTCCATCATTAGACGAATGGGTAACCAAGATTTGGTATATCTACACTATGGAATTCTACAAAGTTATAAAAAAAATGACACTGAAATTCAAAGAAAAATGGACAAACTTCAAAAAGATCATTTGCAGCGAATTCCCCCAATAGCAGAAAGGTAATCATCAAATGGTCTCACTCATCTGTGCTGCTAACCTGAATCTGCCTGAGATGCTGACATACCTAATAAACACCTCGAGGACAGGACAATAGGGAGCATGGGACAGGAGAGGAGGGTTAGAGTAGGGGGGGGACACAAAACTGGACCAAAATGGAAATGGTACCAAAAAATCCTATATCCTGAAAGACATACTAAAAGTTTTAACCTTCATCTGGTCCTTAAAAGGAACACCTAAATCAAGGACCCTGAAGAGGGTATGTTGAAGACTACCCTTAATCTTATCCTCCCCCTCTCTCTTCTCTCTCTTTCATATTACCTATTTTTTTCTTCCTTCTTTTCCCTTGTCACTGGCCTGTAACCACCATGCAGTTAACATCCATAATGAGTTGTTGATAAGAGACCTACAAGTTTTCCCAAAAGAAGACAGATTTCTGTCAGAGTATTTGATGACCCAACAAAGGTTAATGGTAAGACCCTACAGCCAAAGACACCATATGCTGTTGGGACAGAACATTGAGTGACCTGGCTGGAATGTGGAAGAGTCAGTTCCCAGACAGTTAGCTTGTCTAGTGCCAGAAGGTGCTACATGAGTGACTGGGAGAAAATGACCAACTTCTGTCCAAGCAACTCGAGGTCTAAGCTACTCAGCAGCAAACAACCTGACTTGATGCTCACAGAAGTGCAATAGTGGCACACAGCCATGGTAGGCAACCAACTGCTCTTGATTTGGCTGGCGGATATGCTCAGTGGAATGGAACTCATAGCTGGAACTGGGAAAAAAGTCAGGACCATATCCAAAATATGAACCCACTCTCCAATATCAAGCCCCCACCAATTGTGGGATACAAGAGGGCCTACACATATTAAATTCTCTCTAAAATAATAATGGTTATCCCATTTATCTGGTGTTGACTTCACTCTCCACTGGAGAATTTGCTTCTCTTTTTCAGATGGATGCTGAACCTAAGGAGAGAATTAGCCCATCACACCTCACCAAGGGATCAGCTGAAACCATAGAGTAATTGCGGAAATGAGCAAGAGTGCTGCTTTTTTGGTGAACCTTCACAATAGTGAAGGATATAGACACAGAGAACACTCAACCTCCTACCAAACCAGAGAACCAGAGACACAGAAACTCCCAAGATCTCATCACTGAAGTAGAACTAAAATGAACCCAACGTGGCTCAGGGAAATTTACAGAAGAGGAGGTGGAAAGAGTGCTAGAGCCACAAGTTGGGTCATTATGCACAGAGTCATTGCCTCTTTCCCATAATTAATGGTTATCCCCACAATGCATGACCCACATTCCCTGATGAGGAGGGTCCCTTTGGAGGGGCCAACATAATTGTATATACACTATGTACATAACTAATAAAAAAAGATGAAAATAAAATAACTTTAAAAACAAGAATGCATTTTCACTTTTTCTGATTGGTATTTTATACATGACATGAAAAGAAATCAGATTACATTTCATACTCCACCATGTGCTTAAACATTAGTATATTTTGCATCCTTATTAACTAAGATTTCCACAAGCCATGATAATTAGGAATTCTTCTGTTACATAGTTCGGTCATCTTATTTATCCTATTTCCCCACTCCTAGTTTCTTCATTTATTTACTGAAACACTGTTGGTGTAAATAATAAGCCTGCTTAGGTGAATGGACAACACAAGTTGAAAAACATCACTTGGCACATCAAGTTCTTTACAAATTTTAAATTCAGGTGTCCAATGATATCTTCAATAGTTTTAAAAATGAATGTTGTTTATGTCTATGGAGTTTAATACTCTCACTTAGGTTTCTAATACTCAAAATATAAGTATCTCATCATGAAATTCATAATTTCAAACTTAAAATTACAGATATAGATATATAAACTCATCTGGAATTATCGTATATCATGTATCTTAAAGATCCAAATGGAACTTATTTTTTAAAGAAATGACTAAAAACGAAGCAAATGGATATCTTATTCTGGATAACATATAAAATGATATGTACAGTTGATAAAGAAAGGCCTTATAACACTAGTAAGACAAAATTTTCATAGTTTGAAATATGTTAATACTCTGCTTATTCTTGTGTAGAATAATTCTTCTGATCTTTATCATTTTTTGGTAACTCATCAACTTCAGAAAACCAAAGAAAAGTAGCACAGGAGTTTTTGACATCAGGAGGTTGCAGATGGGAACTGTTTGCATTTAAATGATTTACACTAAAAACTAGATATAGGTTGATGGTTAATGAGTGTTTTACAGGATGCAATTCCAAAAGGCAGTATAATTTAATGATGGGAATTACATATTATCTGTTTATGCAGTCTTAAAAATATATTAAGATTAATAGTCTCATTATTATTAGAAATAGTGTATCATTCAAAGATACCTAGAGTATTAAGTATGGGTTAGAAATCTATAATTAAAACATAAGAAAACATGAGATTTGAAGAAAAAATCATGTGGAACTATGGGTAACAATGGGCTACAGTCTGAGGAGTCTACCTTCCCACAGGATCACAATTCTGACTTAAGCTGTGCACATGCAGACACTAAGTTTGAAATGTTCACTCACAACTAACAAACCATCAACATTAGCCATATTTGAAAGACTGCAAATGTTTTTATTAGTCCAGAACATTTTTGTTTTTGGAAATGGTGTCCCTAAACAGTGATAGAGGAGTCTAGACTATTGTGTTTAACTGTATTTCATTATAGAACATGATGGTGGGTAAAATTGTGTTTTAGTTTTTTTTAAAATCAAATACCAGGAATACAGCAATATTGCTTATGAAAAGCCAAAAGGAAAGAATATTTTAAATGGATGAATGTGCACTTTATATGTCTCTAAAATCAAGAATATAAACTCAGTGGAAATCTACTTTATTAGCTTGTTTTTATAGCAAGATAAACAAACTCTTATCAGGTGTCAAGTATCACCAAAACCAATTTCATTAGAAAATAGTGAAACAGAAGTTCAAGTTGGATTGGAAATGAGTACAGAATCACCTTTTACCCTCACAAGATGTGAATCACTAGCATAGCAACTATGACTTTGCTTAGCAGTAAAATTAAAATCATATCCCTGCCTAAGGATAGTATTTATCTAGGCTGATTAATACACTTCTTTAAGCTAATTAATGAACATGCTAAGAAAACGGTGTGTTTTAGCAATCATTTTTAAAATTCTGATAAGTTTCTTTAAAATAAGTTCAAATAGTAATAAACCCCACGACACATGGTCATTTGTGATTGAATCAGAAGTTTTGTGTATGTATGACAATTAATAAATATTCAAAAAAAAGGACTAGAGATTTAGAGTGGTGGTATACCTCTTGTCTGGCATGCACAAATTCTCGAATTAATACCCTAGAACAAAATGAAAGCTAAAATTTTATTGAGCAGTCTCAAGTTAGTTATCATTTTTCTAAATAGATGATGTGAATACCCATTTTGTACTAGCAAATGTGAGATTCAGTAATTTGTTGCTGCAAATGTCCATATTTTTCCCACTCCTCTGTGCTTCCATTACCATATAGTTTAAACTAATCATTTAAAAAATTAGTTCATGGATTTACTAACTTAGAACCCCTCTCAATTTGGGAGTTTTCTGCTTTACCTTCATTAAGAGGGTTTTTCCCATTTGGGGACTCCTCCAGTTTTATAGGAGTTCTGCCTTCTTTTCTTCTTTTAAGCTCTATAACAATATTTTTAAGTTTCAATAATAATAATAAATATATCAGGGCATGGTGCCTTTAATATCAGCACTCGGGAGGCAGAGGTAGGAGGATCACTGTGAGTTCAAGGCCAACCTGGGCTAGAGTGAGACCCTACCTCAAAAAAAAAAAAAAAAAAAAGAATAGTAGCAACAACAATAATGATAATAAACATGTTTAAAATTTATGTTGTTAAGGAAGCCATTTTGGAAAGCATAGGAAAATTGGAGTCCTCACTCATAATATCAAACGGGTTTGCCCTTAACAAAAAATGTCATTCAGATTTTGTTTGGTGTTACTCCAATTATAGGTAATAATGTTCAAATGTAAGCTTTAGGAAAAAACTTAAATGATTATTATATTTCAATAGCATAGTAGGATGGGTTAAAGGGATTTTATTTTCTTTGTATCTATCTCATTAGGATAATAAATATGCTTCATCTAAAAGGTATTACTTTAAAGTATAAATTTGTCAAGCAAACATGTTATTCATTGTTCTTTGATTTAAATTTGCAACTTTATTTATTTTCCTTTTTGTTCAATATATTGTAAATCAACAAGTAACATATAAGGTTCAATTATATGTTTGTATCGTATATTTTTATATAATTTAAATTTCAAATTACATTTGGCATTAAAGAGAAGAAACTGATTCAATACATTGAATGTTGGTTGGTGTATAAAATTCAATTCTTCCATGTTTCAAACTATGGCTCATCTTGTTTTGAAAGTTTTGATTGTGATTAAAATCATTTAACATGAGATCTTTCCCTTTTAACAAAAATGTAAATATATCATTTAGTTCTGTCCTTTGCAGTACAAGGTTGGACAGAGGCAGAATTTTGTTGATATTGAATAACTAAACTTTATTTCATTGATGAACTCATTTGCTCCTCTGTTGGACATTGAAACTACAATTCTAGTCCATTTCTATGGGTATATTTTATAAAACAATGACAATCTTGACTTTCATGAGAATTTCAGCATGAACAAATGGTTGGATTTGTCTATTCTCCTTAGAGACCTTTTTTTTTTTTTTTCCCCTAAGGAAGATAATATGTTCTCCATTGTACATTGTATACCACTATAGGGTAAAATAAAACACATTCTATGGGGCTGGAGAGATGGCTCAGCAGTTAATGATGCTTGCTTGCAAAACTTGGTGACCTGGGTTCGATTATCCAGTACCCACATAAAGCAAGATGCACAAGTGGCACATTCATCTAGAGTTAATTTGCAATGGCAAGAAGTCCTGGCATGGCCATTTCTTCCCCCCTCTCTCATTCTCTGTGATTGCAAATATATATGATAAAATATTTTTTTAAATGCATTATATATCTGCAATGATCTGACAACATATGAAATTCACAGATAATATAACTGTAAGCTATTTCATATGTCAAGAGACTTTATTTGCTTAAAACATTTGTCATTTTGATGAGAATAAAAGAATATCATCCTGACAATAAATTTATCTGAACTATTTATTTGAATTCTTATTATAAAAATGTCTAATATCCTCATTATGTCAAAATCTGAGGTAATATAATTCCACCACTAGGCCTGTGGATGCAAGCCTACAATCTAAGTTATTTGGGACACTGAAGATTCTAAATGTACAGACTTTTTGGGCCAAGAAGTAAATTCAAGAACAAGCTTGGGCAACGTAGAAAGACCATGTCTCAAACATAAAGTAAAAAGTGGCCTATGAATACAGCTCAGTGGATAAGCTCCTGCCTAGACTGTACAAGACCCTGTTTTAATCCCCAGTACTTCATAAAGGTCACCCAACAACATCAACCGTCTTCTTTCATGGTCTTTTGTAGATTATTTATAATATATAATCTATAAATTGCTTATATGTAGTTTATATATGACTGGGTTGTTTTACATAAACTTGTATAATTTACATCCCACATATTCAACTAAAATCAAATTAATTTCACTAAAAGATATTTAACTGATGTTACTAATATTAAATATGATATTTTAATAAACATGGTATAGTATGAAAATTAAACTATAATCACACATATGTAAAAATGAACTCAGAAAATTACTTACTAACCTTCTGACATAATATACTCATTCTTTTATTTGAAATATTTTGTTTTTCTACATACTCATATGAATTCAAGAGTAACTATTTATCACCTATACTCAGGATAATATTTATTTCAGAGGAAATAAGCCATATTTCAATGAACTTACATTTCATAATATGTGCTCCTTAAAACTCAAACTAAAAGCCAGTAGTTACTGTTTGCCAAATACTACTTGAAATACTTCTAGTATATGAACTGACAAACAGTATCCCCATGATGCCAAACTATTAGGTTACTAATGAGAAAATTGAGGCATAGAGTGTTAATGTACCTGCCCAATTGCATATACAGCTTGAAATGTTGATAAATGTAAAATTACTAGAGTGGCTATAAAACAGTGAGAAGGGGTGTGTACAATTTTGTGTTTGGAACATAACAAAATTACTTGACAGAGCCTAGATGATTGCTGACCTAGATACTGAAGGTTTGAATGGAGAGGAAGGGTATTTTATAAGAGTGCATTTCAGAAACTAACCATGATTTTGCATATTTGTCTTGCTTTTCCTAGGATTCCCTGTACTCATTAAGTCTCTTGGTGTTCTCATGCAACCTGGAATGCACTACAATCTTACTTACTAATTCTTTGAGCAAATATTTACTGAAAACCTAAAACAGAGAAATAAAAATGAGAAACAAATACATCTTGCCCATAATGTCTACATAGTTTTCCATATTTCAAAATACTCAGCAGAAATTAGAATAGTGCCAAGCACTCTCCCCTATATCTTCTTACATTTCTTATGCCCTTAGTAGTCATGTAGGCTTTTGGGGAATGACAGTGTCATGTTCCAAAGCATGATCTCTCTTTGCATGTTCTCTTTGAATTTGACAAGAATGCTATAAGAAGTAAGGATACTTGGCTGAATAGGAAACATTCTCGTTTGCTTTCATAGAATTTGTTTTAAAATTGAAAGTATTGAAGAGTGTTATGCATGTACTATAACATATTTTATGATGCTAGTTGGATGAGAGGATTGTGCAAGATGGTACTACAGACAGTATACATATTTTAACATTGATTAGAGCAAGTGTCTCCATTATCTATGGCATTACCATGAGATACGTTGCTTCATTTCATGATCTAGACATTAACATTTCATTCCAAGACTATTCATTGCATTAAGTAAGAAGTAAGAAGGCATATGATGGGTCCTTCTCATATGGCTATTTTTTCATTTTTACTAAATAAAATTATGATTATCGGTTACTAATGATGTTGATTTTTTTTGTTAATAACTAGATTTATTTTAGCTAATAAGAATATAAATTATAGTGACAATTTTAGAAAAAAAAGATGCTTAACAATTTTTCAAAGGTCTTAAAATAAGTATGATTATATCATCCCAGTTAAATTGTTATATTTTAGAGGACAGATATAGAAGAAGAATATGGCATGACATTCATATTACTTTAGGTATGTTTGCTGAAAGCTTGGCCCCAATATGGTGGTGTTGAGGTAGTAGAGCCTATGGATGTGGTGTCTGGTGGAAGATAATTAGGTTATGAAAGCCTCACTGGAAAAGGATCATTGCTTAAAATTGAGTTGTAATGGACACTGACATAAATCCCTCTTTCAGAAACACTGATCTGTACATTCGTGGGTGCTCTGCCCTTGTGATCCCATCTTTTGTGGAGGCCTTTGTTCTACCCAATGCCAGCACCATGCTTTGAACCTCCAGACTATGATATGAGTAAATGTATTAACTTAAAGAGATATCTGGCTTCTTCGGGTATTCTGAAATGGCAATAGATAGTAGGCCAAGAAAATATTGTATTTTAAGTGTATTTTTGCAGCACAAGTCACAAAAACCTTGTAAAAATTTCATACAACAAAATGTTGACATGGAAATAACTTCCAAAAATCTTTACCCTTTCTAAGGACCTCTCAGTCTCATGTAAATGACTGACCTTAGTAAACCCCATTTCCTTTGCTATTATAACATTTGACCTAGACCAAGGGTATGAGGGTTTGATCTTACATAAATGGCTTCTTATATATGTATTGGAGCCCCAAAAAGAAATTTGCAGGATACTTTACCTTGATGCATCTTTTTTTTTTTTCTACAAAACAAAGACCACACATCTCTTCCAAATTACTGAGTATTTCTGTTAAAAATCATCACATGATTAATTTAAAGTATCCTGAAAATTAAAAAAAAAAATCAGTGACTATCTTAAGCACCATTGTCCTTCTCATTTTACCCTAGAAAAGCAGGTAGAAATCAAAATACCAGGACACAAAAAATAATTAATGAACACTATGTACCTGGTGTTTATAATATAAAAACTGGTAATAAGGGAACATAAAATACAGTTAAACTAGTGTGGAGTAGCCCAAAAAAGGACAGAAAAGAAAATGACTACTGAAACTGGAATCATTAGAAAATGGTACATGACTTTCCTGTGTGTACTGAGTCTGGATGAAAGTTGAACAGGCTTTCTCACATGTCAAGCCACAGAGCCATTCACTCACTGGATCAGTTTTTCTTTTTATTTCTTCTGTAACAATTTCCATTGACTTCATTCTTATGATGATTTGGATATGACACATAGGATGACATCAAACTTAAAAGCTTCTGCATAAAAAGGAAGCTTTCAACAGAGTGAATGTATAACCTAATGAATAGGAGAGAATATGTACCAATATGACACAGGGTTAATAGCTAGAACAGGTACAGAGTCAAAGCAAGCAGTGGTCAAAGCTGCTCAGAAGCAACCAGCCTGACAAGATGTATACACCAATGCAGTGGTGGCACACAGCCTTGGTGGGTAACCAAAGGCTTTCTGATAGACTAGGAAATCAGCTCAATGGAAAAGAAACTATATCTGTAACTGGGAACCACATCAGATGTCAGAATACTATGGAGAGCAAGATTGTGGTCTCCAATGACAAGCTCCTATTAGTCTTTGGCCAAAGGAGGGGCTACATCCATCAAAATCTCCCTAAATTAACAATGCTTATCCCATTTCACCCATGCTGACTTCATACTCTATTGGAGAATCTATTTTTCTTTCTCAGAAGGTAGGGAGCACCAAGGAGATAAGCCACCACTCACACTTCAGCCAAGGCCCAGGTGAAAACAGAGGAATTTGGGAGACAAGCAAGAGGGCTGATTCCATGGTGAGCCTGACAATCAGCACCAGTGTGAAGGAGAAAGACGCTGAGGATACTCAGCACATACCAAAGAGAAATCCAGAAGCTCCTGAAAACATCACACTGAAGTAGACTTAAACCTCGCCCACATGGCTCAGGAAGTCTTTTTAGAAGAGGGGGTGGAAAACCTGGAAGATCAACAGTTTGGGATTGCATATCCAGAGGCACTCCCCACCCTCAATTATTGACTGCTGCTTTCACAACTCATAACCCACAACCCCATGGGGAATACCAACAATCTCATTTGTGGGTCCCTGGTTCCTCAAGGGGCAGTTGTGCACTGGCTCCCCGGAGGCATCTAGGCAACTGTGGAGCAGGGTCTCCAGTGGCCTTGAGTGCTACAGTAAGAAACACCTGGGAGACAGCTTCAGAGAACAGCTCTCATTTATTCAAC
Source organism: Orientallactaga sibirica (assembly GCA_036365145.1). Lineage (NCBI taxonomy): Eukaryota > Metazoa > Chordata > Mammalia > Rodentia > Dipodidae > Orientallactaga > Orientallactaga sibirica. The sequence continues at coordinate 22,907,821 of JAEOAD010000033.1, forward strand.
AAGGAACTGGATTTTTATGAGCAGTTGAGAGAGCAGGAAAAGAGTGCTAAGGGTATTGGTGGGTTCAAAGGTTATTTGTTGATGCCTATTTGGCATATTCATTCTAGCACTTAGGGAGAGGGTCAGGTGATCTACATAGTGGTGGGAAGAGGTATAGTGTATGAGTCATAGGGGGATGGGGCTGTGTGTAAAATCTGTTGGCTGAAGGAGTTTCCTAGGTAAATGGCCAAAGATCAGAATGAAGCCTAAGTCTTATCAAATCCTTCAGGCCCCTGGGATGGGGGGAAGGAACACCCCTCCTCCTGCCAGTCTTGGGGTCCCCAGGTTTGTCTGGGAGCCCAGGCTCACTATGACCCCAGAGAGGGGTGGGGTCTTACTCCTGCTGGTGCCGGGACCCAAGATTTTCCTGAGGTCCAGGCTGCTGTGACCTCTTCATAGCCTGGGGCCCTAGTCCTGTCTGATAGCTTAGGACTGCTTTACCCAGGGCCCCGCCTGTGTCCAACACTCATTGAGGTGGGCCCTCAGTGAAATGGGGAAAAGGGGTAGCGAAATGATGGAACCAAAACAGGATGTACCATACAAATTTTATTCTTAGTAAAACAATAAAATAGTCCTGAAAATGAGAAAGGATATGAATAGACTCTTCAAAAGAAGGAACACTAAAGAATAAATATGTGGGAAATGCTTAATGGCATTATATACCAGAAAAAAGAATACAAATTATAAGGAAATTGTGTTCTCTCTTTAGATAGAAAGGCTCTGATCTAAAAAAAAATAAATAAATAAAAATAAAAAAATTAAAAAAAATAAAAAAACCTGACAATGCCAAAGACTGGAGTAAAAGAAACACTTCTACGGTTCATGGGAATTTTAACAAACATAGTGATATGAAGTGCAGATGCTCCTTGTCAAAAAACAATAGAACAATAGAGGCAGTCATCTAATGTCAATGCCCAAAAGAAATGAAGCCAACAAAACAGAGATACCTGGATATATATGTCTATTGCTTTATTGTTCACAATAATGCCAATATTATACTATCAGAAACTTCATTATATATTATAAATGGCTGAATACACAAATATTATATATATATATATATATATATATATATATATATATATATATATATATATAATTTAGCTCTAAAGAAGTTATTCTATTATTCAAAGCAAAATAGATAAAACTGGAGAATATTGTTTGAAATAATATAAGTCAGACACATAAACACAAATGTCTTACATTGTCTTTCATATGTAGGATTCCTCTCCCCACCCTCCACTCCAAAAAAATCAACCTGAATGTAAAACACTGACTTTTAGATATTGGACCATGTCAAGATTTAATCAGTGAATGTTCCAAGTATGCAAATATCATAAAGTACTATTGACTTATTCTTTAATTAAACATTGCTTCATGTCATGTTTGCCTATGCAAGACATAGAAAGAAGCTGTGCTAAAGTAGACTACAAGGCTAATAAACAGATATTTTAAAGTGGACTAGAAGGCTAATAAACTGATATTTTACTGACTTACAAGAGAGGAGAATAAACAAAACAAATGGCATGAAGGCAGTTACTAAGCCTAAGTGACTAAGGATTTCTTCTGTTTGGTGTCTTCTAGTGCTTCTCTTTACTTATTGGCCATAAAAGGTGTCTCTTCATAGTCAGAACATATTTAACTTTTCTCAGGAATTCTATTATTATTTGTAGGCTTGGATTCTTGCTCAGACACTCCTTTGTAGAAACAAATTCTCTAGCTTGCAAAAGACTCAAGCAACCACTGTAGAAAAGATACACACCCAAAACCCTTTTCACAAAATCCACTCAAGTGTTTCAAGGTAACACACATAAAAGAAGCTTTGAAAATGTTTCATAGTTGATTAAACAATGCCTGGAGTAAATTTCATTCTTTGTTCTCCTGTCAGCTTATATTACATTTCAAGCCATTATATAAATAGAAAAAATAGTAGAAAAACTTTATTCTGTTTGAGATTTTAAATGGGGAAAGTAGCATTGTATTTTTGGATGGAACCTAGTCTGATTATTTGTTAGCAGTGATCTTTCACACAAAACTTTGAGTTGGGCAACATTTTGGAAATAAGAGATATATTGATAAGTCCCCAGATTCAAACAACAAAAATAACAAAATCAAAGGGACATCTACTGAGTAAAAATATTCAATTATTTGGTTTACTTTCTCCTTTCCCAATTTTAACAAAGTATGAAGATCTGGAAATACCTTAATGAAAATAACTTTATTGTGTTTATAGGCATTTGTATAGTATATACTAAAGGAATTTCAGATACATTTGAGATTACTAACAAAAATAGGTTAGTATAGTTTTTACTTTGAGAGTAACAGCCCTGATTAGGCCATATTACAAGTTGTTTTAAAAACTTAAATGCATAAGAAGCATCATAAAGGACGAATAAAACCCTGCATTTTAATCAGAATGAAGGTTTTTGAAATAATTTTTGAAGTATTTCCAAATAAAAGTTATAAAGAAAGGTAGGGAATTTATTTGGCTTTATAATGATATGAAAGGAAAGTATACAAGATCTCAAGCTAGGAGAAAAAGGAAAAAATATGTGTCATTGAAAATGTCATTGTAAATTAAATCTAATTAACATCCTATAATGAATGGCAGTAAACAGAAAAGTGAAATTTATGTAAATAAATGTTAAATGATCAAAAATGAATAAATTGAACAATATAAGGGCATTATAAATGGTAATTAAAATCATTCAACTTAGAGTCTGCATCAATAATGAGCTACTTTACTAATCCTGGTCAAGTCTTCATTGAGGTTGGAAAAAAGTTTATATCGATTCACTGCTCTAGATGACTTTTTAATAGTTGCCAATCTGAGTACTCTCAAAGAAATCCAGAAGAGGCCAAGTGAATAACATTTGTCTATGTTTCAGGTGATGGCTTTGTTAGAATTGAGTGTGATGTGCATGGATGGAAATTGCTCTCCCACATAGTAAATGAAATACCAGAATAAGACAGAGCTGTGAATAGCCAGTTTTGATCTTAAGTTGCCCATCATTACAACCTTTTTAGATAGGTCATGGTTGGTTGAGTCCTCTGAATGCCATCAAACATCAAGTCTAATCTTTAAAGCAATCATTTTCAAATGTCAGGCAGATTAAATATCTGTTGTCCTAACAGTTGCATCACCCTGTCACTATGATATATAATACTTCTTTTTGGTTGTATGTATTCATACATACAGGACATATGAAAATTATATAGTTACAAAGTGACAAGGAATGTGAGTTACTGAATGTCCAGTAGCAAATCAACAATAGGAAATATTTACATGCCTATGAGTACTTCTTTTAGATTATAGAAAAATATAATTCTAAGAAAGAATGTAAAGCTTTAAAGTATACAATTTTGAGAAATGAAGAACAAGAATTCAGTACCAAAAACAGAAAATGGTAAAATATTTTAATTTGCTGAATGGAATACACTAGTCTATAGGTAAATCAGTCAAGATCACAAAAAAAGCAAAGGTCTGGCAGAGATAGTCAAGTAGTTAGGGCTCAATTCAGTCTCCACTGCTGAGCTGCACAACCCTTTTATCATTGACAGTAACAAGGTTGTGACAAATTGCACTGTTACATAAATTTTGGTTTAATTATGTTTTAATATTTCCACAAAAATTTTGAAATCTCTCTCCATCAAAATAAAAAGCATTCCAATATCATTAGAAGAACTTTTTTCAAGCTGGGCCACCTAGAAGTTCTGACATGTCAACAGTACTGGTGATGGATTAATGATCAGGGGAGTTTCTCCCTCAATGGGATACACAAAGCCTGTTCCACAGATTCTCACTAACCTTCCTTGATAGGATCAGGGTCAAGTAAATATCTTTATAAGTCACTCTTGACAACTTAATTTCCTTCCATCCTTCACCTCCCAAGATCGTACTGAAATTTCCTGACAAATTTCCAAATAAATTGCTTGCTATGGAATCTCTCTCAAAGTCAGCTTCTGGGGCAAAGTATCTTGAGCTACAAGAAGGAAGAGATGATACTGACTTCTGGAAGACATTGCAGATACTAAATAACAGAACTGATCAGGAAGATGTTTTATATGGAACTTTATGGGATACTTTGTCTTTTATTCTCAGATGTTGAGCTAGTTCCATACAGTGATTGAGGAGCAGATTAAACTATATGGAACATGGGAAAGGATTATTTGAAAAAAATCTTTATTATTTATTTTATTAGTTATGCTCATAATGTGAATACATTCATGTTGGTGCCTTCAATAGTCTCCTTCCTGTCCTCCCTCCTCAGGAGGGACCCTCCTCATTGGAGAATGTGGGTCGTGCATTGTGAGGGTAGCCATCAGTTATGTGGAAGAGGCAATGTCTCTGTGTATAATGACCCAACTTGTGGCTCTAACAATCTTTCCACCCCCTCTTCTGTGAATTTCCCTGAGCCATTTTGGGCTCATTTTAGGTCTGCTTCACTGATAGGGTCTTGGGAGCCTCTGTGTCTCTGGATATCTTGTTTAGTAGGAGTTGAATGTTCTCTGTGTCTGTCTCCTTCAGCCTTGTGCTGGTGTCAGGTTAACCGAGAAGGCTACACTCTTGCCAATTACCCCAGTTACTCTATGGTTTCAGCTGGGGCCCTGGCAAGGTGTGATAGGCTGATCCTCTCCTCAGGTTCATTGTCCATCTGAAAAAGAGAAGCAAATTCTCCAATAGAGAGATAAGTCAGCACTGGATAGATGGGATGGCCATTATTATTTTAGAGAGAATTTTATATGGGTAGGCCCTCTTGTAGCCCACAATTGGTACAAGCTTGATATTGGAGGATGGGCTCACTCTTTGGACATGGTTTTTACTTGTTTCCCAGTTCTAGTCATGTGCTCCATTCCACTGAGCAGATCTGTTAGCTAAATAGAGCAGTTGGTTACCCACCATGGCTGTGTGGCACTGTTGCACTTGTGTGAGCATCATGTCAGGTTATTTTCTGCTGAGTAGCTTAGACTACGAGTTGTTTGGACAGATGTCAGTCATTTTTCCTCAGTCGCGCATGTAGCACCTTCTGGCACTAGACAAGCTAACTGTCTGGGGACTGACCCTCTTCCAGATTCCAGCCAGGTTACTCCATGTTCCATGGCAACAGTATATGGTGTCTTTGGCAATAGGGCCTTACCATTAACCTTTGGTGGGTCATCAAGAACTCTGACAGAAATCTGTCTTCTTTGGGGAAACCTTATAGATCTTTCTGATCAACAGCTCATTGCAGAAGTTAACTTCATGCTGGTACTTTCCTTCTGGGCCAGATGAGGTATGTTTACAAGGACGCCATCTTGACAGGATGCCCCTGTTACTCACCAGATACCCCTGTTACTTTCTTGAAAATCTTAAATTGTCTATCTCCATATGGAGAAACTGTCCTATTGTACCAGAACTGTGGATTTTATACAGATTTAAAAAAAAATCTATGTGCTATTACACTGTAATATAATAAGTTGTCAGGTTCTTGTTTTAAGAACTTTTTTAAAAAATGTATGTGTATGCTTTAATGATAGTGTTGATGATGTGTGTATGGGAAAGTGTGCCATGGTTCATGTAAGGCAGAAAGACAACATCTGCATGTTGGTACTTTCATCATCTTGTCAGAGTCTCTCTTGTTTTTGCGACTGGGAGGGCCAGACTAGCTGGTCCTGCAAGATTTGGGATTTTCCTCACTCTGCCTTCCATTACAGGTACACAGGGTTGGCAGATATGTGTGCCACTTTTATCCAGCTTTAAATGAAAGCTTGGGATCAGAAGCAAGTGCCTTTAACCATGGAACCATCTCACAAGACCCTAAGAGAGAACTTTTGGGGAAAAAAAACACAATGTTTATATTATACTGCTTCAATCATATGTCTTTTAACATCTTTGGTACCTCATTGAGTGGTAATGACTTTGGGGACAGAAAATTATTTCTATATTTTTTAAACTTCCATGTCAAAATGATATGCATTTGATAAAAGTTGAATGAGTGGGTGCATGAATATACAAACACTCTTCATAAATCTATAAATATTAATGTTCTATTATATTTTTAAAACAAATGAGATTCAGCTACAAAGATATCTAACAGATTAGGAGAGAACATGTTTCCACATTGAAATCAAATGTTCTTGGTTAAAATGGACACATTTTATACATGTACTCAGGCATGCATAGTCACTATGTTTTATATAAAAAGATAACTTACTATCATGTTTAGTATCAGGCAAAAATGGAAATATTTGATATATCTGACCATTTAAATTTGGATTAATAAATTTTTTTTTGTTCTTTCAAAGTAGGGTCTCGCTCTAGCCCAGACTGACCTGGAATTCCCTATGTAGTCTCAGGGTGGCCTTGAACTCTTGGCAATCCTCCTGCCATTGCCTCTCTAGTGCTGGGATTAAAGGCATGTGCCACCATGCCTGACAATGATTTATTTTAACATAAACCAGAACTGCTGGCACTGATAATTTTTTATTTTGTTCCTCAGCTACTGTTTGATTAGAACCATCTCTTTGGTCCAACCACCTTAGCCATTCATCCTTGGTTACCAACTTCTCTGCGTGGTTTGTAACAGTGTGAGGTAAAAAGTGACAGTGATTACTTTAACTCATAGAGATTCATTTGCCTAGGGATCCACTCAATTTTGTGTACTGTCTTCCTATAAATAGATGTCAGTCACCACAGATTCCATGCTAACAAGGCAAGAATTTTTCCAGTCCATTTACATATAGGCATTTTCTATAGACTTTTCACATATCTCAATTTTAAAACACTAGTGAGTTTTGATAATTTGGGTATCCAAGTTATTTAGAGCAATTTGTATACTTATTTTATTCCTTTTAGTTAGTTATTTTACTTGTATGTCATTTAGAAAAGGCCAAGCATGAAATTGGACCTGCAAAGCAAGAAGAAATTTATTGATATGAAACTGCTCTGAAAACTCAATAGGTGTTCAGCAAAGCAAGAAGGGTAAAGGAGCTGAATAATTCATTGAACCTTTAAGCATCAATAAATAACACTTACAGTAAGAAATGTCTGCTGTGCAACAGTAGTTATGAAATGTGAATATAAAATAAAATACATTGTTAAAGTGTCATGTTGTGAGAATGTTCAAACAAATCAAAGCTGTTTTCACTAATAATTATCTAGATACCAACAGTAGGAATACAAATCTTTAGGAATCAGAAATATTTTGTTTTGTGCCCAATTTCTATCATTGGTAATAACATAATAAAAATAAAATGTTTAATTTACATAGAATGATACACAGATGAAAATATCATTGTAGTTATAAATCTAGTGCCACTTGTTGATGGTGAAGGAAAGGTGATGGATGAATGGTAAGGTTTACTTTAAACAATATCACTAGGGACCACTGATCTTCCAGTAGCAGCAGTCTGAGCAGTAGTAGCAAGGGGAGAAGGTGGCTGGGGGCAGCAAATCCAGAACAATTTTGGGGGAATTACCACCCAATATTAATATCAAGGACCTCCAATGGAATCAATGCACTTTTGTTGGCCAAGCCAGTCATTTCTTCACTGTAAATTACCCCAGGAATATCCTCTTAACAATTAACCAACTAGAGAATGCAAGAAAAATAATGCATGATTACAGACATGGGTTCATCCCTCCAGGACTTACAGAGACTAGGCTTTCCACCTTTCCACAGAAAAGTTCAATGTCTGTGTCAAATTTAGAGGCCGAGCTGCAAGCCAGCATCCTAGGGAACTATCCTGAATTACAGTGTGAGTACTTTAACAAGGGCCAATGAAGTAGGGAAGGAACCCTGGCCAGCTCCCTTGTCAGCTGTCAAGCTCCTACAGCCACGAAGACACAGATCTGATCACATAGGCCTACCTTACTTTTGAATCACACTGTAATTTACTAAAAATACTTTTCACGTTGATCTTAATGCAACTTCAAAGACAATATCCCAGCTCTTTCTTGGAGCTTTCAAAAGCACTGGTAAGCACAGAGTACATACTCGGTATATACTCAGTAAATATTTATTGATTATCAGTCAGTAAAAAAGTTATACATTCAAAGGATTGAATTTCATTACTACTTTGGTTTCAAATTAGAGAGGAACCAGCAATGAATTGGTAATGGATATTCTCAGGCTGAATGTAAAAATTTAAATGCTAAGGAAACTTGTTTTCCAGTTTGACAGTAGACACTCCCAAAGTAGATTAGTGATAAATATTTGGGGTCTGTAGGGTAATTGTTGCTATCTGTATCACCCCAAAGTCAGTCATCAACAAGGCATGATATCTTCCCTGCAGTCAACCATTATATATTGTTGTTAGGTTTCCTTGATTGACTTTTATATACATGTTATGTTCTTACAAATACATTCATCTTATCTTGCACTTATTGACCAGTGAATAGTCAAGTAACTTAAATGTACCAATGTCAGGTTTTAGAACTACACTCAACACCAGTAGTACATGACTAGGGTGAATCTGGTATATTAGACTTTCATACATGAAACCACAGTTCCCCTCCCTGCTTGTCTTCTTTCACTATCCTTATAGAATTATTTGGTTTTCAAGAAGATACAAAGATTATACATTAGTGAATCATTATGACATTACTTGAATGCCATATATTACTTTCCACTCTGTTTGAAAATCATGAAGCTGTGTATTACTATTTACTTCGCTGTAGTGACTTAACATGTATTTAATAGAGCAGAAATTATATTTGAAGAGTATAGATAGTCAGTGTCACATACAAGACATTTGTTTCATTGAGTGTAGATCACTGTATGTCAGAGATCTTGAAATGAAAAAAAAAAAAACAGAAATTGTTTAGTTTTGATAGATTATTTTTTCCTGCCAATGTGTCTAGACTAAATATCCTCATAAAGGAAAAAAAAAAATGCTGTGCCTTGTGTCTTACTTCTCTTCTCTCTGAAATAATCAATGGAGCTTAAGCTCTCTGAGCCTTTCCTTGTTCCATGAGAAGCTTTCCCTTGTAGGTTGGCTACCAACCATCTGAAACAAAATGGTTTCACCATATTTGTTGCCATCAATACTTCTCTTTAAAAAGGGTTTTTTTTTTTTTTTTTTTTTTGGTAACAATGCTTAAAATTCCATGAGGTGCATTGTTAGTAAGAAGCTAATAAGTTAATAAGAAGCATTAAGGCCTACCTCACACCCCCAGCCTACCTCAGAGTCCTTACCCCAGTTAGTAGAGAGCTCTATGTAAGAATATTAATGTTCTGTAAAAAATTAGTGACTGGTTAAAAGGTTAGTAGACTCACCAAACTGTTGCACATCCTGGAAAGATGCAGCCAAGGTGTACTTGCACAAAGCGTCATACAAGTAGATATCTGTCTTTAAAACTTACTTCTTGGGCTGGAGAGATGGCTTAGCGGTTAAGGAGCCTGCCTGCTAAGCCTAAGAACCCGGTTCCAATCTCCAGGTCCCACGTTTAGCCAGATGCAAAGTGACGCAAGGGTGCAATGCTGCACTTGCCCACAAGGGGGCACACGCATCTGGATTTCATTCACAGCAGCTGAGAGACTGCTGGCGCGCCCATTCTCTAACTGTCTCCCTCTCACTCTCTCTCTCTGTCTGTCTCTCTCTGTGTCTCTCTCCAAAAATTTAAAAAAAAAAATCTTTTTCTTGAACTTCAGACTCTTAATGTTTTTATATATGAATATTCACTGTCTAATTTAATTGTGATTTTTTTAAAAAGGAAAATAACAAATGAACTAAAATTGGCAATCCTTGCTGATCTTCTGGAAGTGAAAAAAATCCACTTGAAGTGCAATAATCTTGAAAAGGTATATAGTTGTTAATATTTCCATTAACATGAAATAAAGGATTATGATTGTAATTTTACTGACTGGCAGTTTTTATTTAAGTATTTACCGGATGTCTTGCCAGTTTCAGAATGAAGGTATATCTCAGTTCAACTGGATGAAATGTTAAGTAAATGCAGAATGAAAAAAAAAAAAATATATATATATATATATATATATATATATATATATATCACTAGCATATTCTTACATGACACACTATGATTAGTACCTCTCACCAACAATGCCATTATTAATAGAATTTCATGAAGCATAGTTGTGGAATTATTTTATTAACAAATTCATTACCAATAGTGAAGAATAAATAACTTTCAAAAATCACATTAAATATTGACAGTTTGAAAGATAACTATGAATAATAAAATGTCAAATTTCATTATAAATAAGAAATTAGAAGATGAATTATCCATAATTTGAGAAATCTATATGGGGTGTGAAAGACCATGAGCTTCAGTATAAGAAGGACAAAGTTATATGACTAAATGTATTAGACTGAACAAGTTACAAAGTTCTCTGATTTGGATTTTACTTTTTCTGATATTAATTCCACCTACTCTTTCAGATTTTTTTTGTATATATATTCAAAATTTTATAACATCCATAAAAATGATTATAATATCTGGATATATTAAGTACTCTAGTCCATATCAAATAAGCTGTTTAAGGCAATATAAGGTATACATTGTGGGTCAGGAGAGATGACTCAATTGTTAAAAGTGCTTGCTGGCAAAGCCTGACCACCTAGGTTTGATTTCCCAGTGATTACATAAAAGCAGATGCATAAAGTAGTACAGGCATCTGGAATCCATTGGCAACAAACAGTAGGAAGGCCTGGAGCACCTATTTTCCTTTTGTGTGTTTTTCCTTCTCCCCCTTCTCTCTCAAATAATAAATAATTTCAAACTATGAAAATAAAGTATGTATTACTTAGAAATAAATTGTATGATTCATATTTCTCTTGGAAGATATGAAAAGAAATTGCCTGCCTTGAATCTACCTTATTGTACTCCATTACTTAAGTATGCATTGCTATTTAATTTTGAAATATAGGAATATGAAAATTAGTAAGAACAACTTAATGATTGGAAAAGTTTTTACAGAAAAGTTTGAAAATGAAGGTAATCTGAAGAAAAGTTTGCAAAGTAATCTTCACATGTAGGAAATCCAATTTAAAAAATGGTTAAGCAAATTGCTTAGCTAATCAAAGATTGCAGATGAATATTTGAGCCAACAGCTCAACAACAGCTGTATTCTGGTCATGCTGTAAGAAAGATTTAAATTAGTGTCTACCTCAAGGTAAAGATTAATATTGTTGAAATCTTATCAGCAAGAATGATAAGGAATAAGCCCATAAAATTTATAAATTTCAGGCAATTCTATGTGAGCTTTATCTCTATGCTTGTTATAAATACAAAAATGATGAAAATATGTAACTTTGAACATAAATTGTTATGTATCAAGAGGAAAGAGTGAAGAATTACAACAGAGAAATGATAGTTATTTCAGCATGAGTAAACATTTACTTCAAGTCTTACAGCTTTTGACTTATGTCAAGTGGGGAGTTTCAGCTCCTGTTTATATTTGCACTTTGCTAAGACCCTATTGAATGGAAAAATTGAGTGAAAATAGAGAAGAAACAGAAATTTTAGAAGTTATACAATGTTCGAATTTTAACTTGGTAAGTATTAAATGACTTAACATTTCCGTGAAATTCAATCATGAACATGGGAATAAACATCACAGATAATAACACCTTCCTCAGAACCCTGCAGACTACAGGTTTTAGCAATGCCAAGTTCCTCTCCAGAGATAGGTAGAAAAGTTGAAGTAAAAGAAAACAGATGTGTGTGTGTGTGTGTGTGTGTGTGTGTGTGTGTACACTCTCACATATGTGTTAGTGCATTTGAGTGGGAGTAGTGTCCACATATGCTAAAAGTAAGCATGTAAAATAAGAGGTTGAAATCAAATGGTTTCCTAGAAGATTCCCCACCATTTTATTTATTCATTTATTATTTCTCACTTAAACCCAGGAATGACTGATGCAACTAGTCTAGCTAATGAGCTTGTCCCAGGGTCCCCCTGTGTCCACCTCGTAAGAGAAGGCAATACAGGTGGGGCTCCACATCTGCCTACCATTTAAGGTGGGTACTGAGGGTCTAACTCCTGTCCTCTAAGTCATCTCTCTAGCTCTGAGTATTCAAGAATAACTTACAATTTTGAAACTTTAGAAATATCCTCACATTTATTAGTTTTCTACCCATTAGGGTAAATTGACCCATAAAGCAGATATATACACTACTATATCCACATCTTGGAACTACACAGGTAACAATGCAACTTTTTGTTAAGATACAAGAAAAATTATCCTGAATCTATAAATATTTGTTTCCTAAAATAATCATTAAATCATTCATGATCACCAATTCTGTGAGGTTATATTACTTTTTGCTCCTTTGAGAATTCTCTTGCAGCTTTTTATTTTTTAATTAACTATACTGTGGTCTTTGTCTAATGGCTTAACTCTGAGTTAATTTTTGGTATTTGCTTATGCCCACTTCTTAAAATGAAGTGTTTTTATGCCACATCTTTTAATATCCTTCAATTTTTACATCTTTTTAGTAAATTATCTAGTGTGTTTATTTATAAATCATGATAACAGTGTAGGATTATGTCCTCAGTATTATACAATGTCTTGGTACATGATGTCCTGTAACAGTGTAGATTATGTGCTCAGTATTGTATGATGTCTTGGTACATGATGTCCTGCAACAGTGTAGATTATGTGCTCAGTATTGTTTGGCGTCTTGGTACATGATGTCCTGCAACAGTGTATATGTGCTCAGTATTGTATGACATCTTGGTATATGATGTCCTATAGCAGAGTAACTTCATTGACTGACAAATTTTTTTTTTAATTAACATTAGATGATAAGTTAAAAATGAACAAATGTTAATTTTCTATGAAGGTCAAAGCATACAATCTGCTTATTTTTGTCAAATTTTATATTGAAATATTTTTATATGTAGTCACTTTTAAAAAACAATAAAGAATATTGAGATTTCAAAAAATAATATTTTTAATTAACAGTTTTCGCATGATCTGCAGAAATGCTTCTCAAAGCATGGTCTGTGGAATGTTCACTGACCTCCCAAATGCCTGTGAGCTACTACCAGCTAAAAATCAAGTTTAGGATCAACCCACCTTCTGTCCCCAAATAAGACAGTTTAACTTTCCTTTTGGGTGCAACATTTGTTTGAACAAGAAAACCCTGTGCTCATTTACTTTTATATTTGGTGTAAACTTCGCTCTTTGGTGACTAATTTGGTGAACCTTGCTTTAGTACCACATCAAAACATTTCACTTCCCCATATTTTATCATATCAATGAATATAGTACTTCAGTGGTCAATGTTGGTTTGTGACTTAACATTCAAATATATGTTTAAAAACCATAATGCAAAAATTAGTTGTATGATTTGGCTCATTTTCCAGACCTCTTGGTTTCCTAGCCAGATGCAAAAGCAACTATGAAGGGAACGATATCTAGGGTATGGAATATGAGTTGCCTGTAAAGGTTTTTGTCAGAATGGCAATGGACTTTAACATGTTACTTGTTTTAGGAACCCTAACCCCTCTCATAAGGCTATAGATTGTGTCTACAGCTGCTTACTTAGAGCAACTCTTGACTTATGATTAGTGCTAAAATTTTTGATTTATGAATGATGAAACTCAATGAGCAGATATCTAAGCAAAATTCATTACATTCTGTTTCCTTTATAGCATTCAAAAAGTCCATTTTCTCAAGCAAAATGGAAAAATCTATAACTGACAGTTTAATTTTTATGTGATAATATGTTCTCCGGGCATGTAACATATGTCTAAGTTCAATTATAATAACATTACACATCCAGCTGCACCATTATTAGAGATAAATAATATGTTGCTAGGCCAAATACTCTCTGAAATTGACAAACTTACTGAGATGGTAAGTACATACTAGTACAAGTTGCCAAAAAGAAAGTTCAACTTATCATATTTTTGCATTTCAATATTACTGTCAAAGCAGGGTTCATAAATACAGAACAAATAGTTTACCATATTCCACAATCTAAGCTTACCATGTTAGTTATTGCCATTAGGCTGAAAATTTTCTGTGAAGATAATTTCAGAACTGAACCCATGGCTAAAATATATCAATCATAGCGTACCAGAATGACATATTCTTTATTTAACAAAGATTTTTAACCACATTTCCTATACAATTATTAATACTGTATAATAACCATGAATATTTTAATGTAACAGAAAACAGGCCAAGAATACTTACATGATGGCCACACTACCTATACAGTTGCTTCAGACAACCAAATGTTCAAAGCCTTAGGGCTCTGTACACAGATCATTTATTTCAAGTGGCAGGTCTCACTCTCAGTGGTGAATCAATCATACCAGATACTAAAAAAAAAATAAACAGTGGCAAGCATAATGACCATATGTGTAGCCAAGCAAACCTTTCAAAAATAAAAACTTTTTGTCTTGTCCCATGAAAGAATGACTATCTAAATTAACTCTTTATGACATTTGAAAAGCACAGGATCTATAATGATTGAATAGGGGGATTTAAAACAGGTTAAGCTGGACACAGATTCTTAAGCCTATTATAACCAAGTTATTTTCTTCTGAAGAAGTGAACAGTCAAGCAGACAATCTCCCTCTTGCTCAGTTTTCTCAGTTATGCCATACACATTTATTTTTCCTTAAAGCCTCTAGTTTCTATTTGGGAAGGTTTAGAGTAATAAGATGTCTTGTATACAAAAAACGTTCAATTTTCACTTTTTCTTTTAGGGATTCCGGTATATATGTAGTCATGACTAATTATGTTTTGAGCTGTGTTTATCAGTTATTCCTGTGGATTACCTCAAACCTTGAAGCTATGTTAACTCTGAAAGGACTCTTTAGATCCATCCCAGCCCATAAATCCATCTTCTTTCTAAGATAAGTTAGAGCTGGGCATTGCTTGACACACTCCATTGGGCTCCTTTGAAAAAGAGTTAAACCTATATTTTTTTTATATCAGGAGATAACTTCCATCTTATTTTGTTACCTTACAATGGACATACTCAAAAATTCTTGACTCCATATTTGGTAATGTGTGGAGGTGTAACATGAAGAAGCTCCATCCTCATGAGAACCCTGAAGTCAGCTGCGTCCTGAAGCTTTGTTCATTACACAAATGCACAGAGAAAACTAAGGTGAAAAATTGGACCTATCATCAGGCACATACTGATTTTTAGGTTATATCTTACAAAGTGAGAAAATATTAACTACAACATCATAAAGACAATCAAGGAAGATAAACTTATTTTGCATAATGCCTTTTAGCAGTTCTAGTGAATTTAAGGACATGCACTTTATTTCTCGATAGGTATACCTCTTAGCTTATCATAGAAGATGTGAAGATATATAATGTAATTTGCAAATGAATAAACCAGTGAAATAACAAACTCTTTTTTTATTTTTTCATACTATAGATTTCAAGTAGCAAGGCAATAAATTTACTTTTTGGTTGATGTGTTATCAATGCCTTCACTGATTAAATACTTCAGTTACTCTTTTACACTTCATTAATTTTAGTACATTTCTTGTTTTGTTTTGTATCATTAAAAATAAATTTGAAAGAAACACTGAGTCCTATTAAATTTTCCAGTGTTTTTGAAATAAATATATAGTTTTATCTAAATGTGATCAAATTAATAATTCTAATGTTTGGTTTTGTTAATTAGTGTTCTATTCCCACTTACTTCTAGTTCCAAAATGTACTTTATAAATTCAAATCATACAAACAAAACTAATTCACAGATTAACTATCTATGAGTTTTACTCAACAGAAAAATGCAGAGCTATGTTCAATCTTTCTAAAGAAATTGTTAAGCCAGGTGAGGTGGTGCATGCCTTTGATCCCAGCACTTGGGAGGCAGAGGTAGGAGGATCATTGTGAGTTCGAGGTCATGCTGAGACTACATAGTAAGTTCCAGGATAGTCTGGGATATACTGAGACCCTACCTTGAAAAAAAAAAAAGAAAGAAAGAAAAATTGTTAAATAATTCTACTTGCTTGCAACATATTACTTGAAGTAAATATTGCCAGATTGAGGAACTTATTCCAATGTGATAATGAGGAAACTAAAATTAATTAACTTACATTAATTCTGAAGACAATTATTTTTATTTAGTTAACTGATGGCATCTGTGATTTTCACTGATTTACTTCTGTCTAATGGGAATGTTTGGCTCTTTCTTTTGTTATTTTATAGAACTGGTGTATCAAAGTGTAACTATTATATTAATTATTCTTGATTACTACAAACATGTAGACTAGACAGATTCTAAAAATATGATTTGCTGATTCTGGGGAAGTAAATGTATAACAGAACTGCTCAATTTTATAGTTATCACCATGAAGTATCATAGCTCAGAAAGATTCCATTAATTTTGCCTTCAAAATCTTTCAGCTCCAATAATCTTGCAAAAATACGTAGAAAAAGCAAAGGAGAAAAAAATAACAATGACATACAATGTCAAGTTCTAACCAGTGTACAAATACTTGTTCAGGTGACTATCTCAGTACCAGCTGTAACCCAATTAGATTAAACCGTGCACAGGTGTTTACAGGAATGACTAACACAAAAGCACACTTCCCTTTAGGGCTCTTAAAAAATTAGACTTCTTTAATTTCCATAAACCATCAAAACTAAAACCAAACAATAAAATATTTGAGAAAAAGAAATTGGATACAGCAGGAGGAAAACACAACCAGCATGAGCTATAACCCAATTAACCTAAATAGCACTCAGGTGTGTGCAGGATTACACTTGCTCAAAAATTTACCAACACAAATCAATCTTCTCTAACACATCTCAAGACTGATTATGAGTAGCCAATTGTCTTCAAGTTATGTGTTGCTTTAAATGAAGATTTCAGTGCAAAATATAATTTAATGAAAATAAGCACAGATTGGAATGCAAATACTCCAGCATAGTTATTTACATTTTAAAATACCAGCTGCAGTTCTGCAGAGGTATTTACTATAGGTTTAAATTTTTACTTAGACACTCCAAATTTCATGCAAGAAAATTCTTTTTGTAGTTGCAAATGAATCTTACTGTTTGAGGCATTTTTCCTAATTTTTGTCAGTTATTGTAAAATAGAGAAAACACATTAGAAATCCCTGTGTAGATAAGCCTTCAGCATATACTATGCAATATGGATCCATATCAATGACATCAGTGCCAAGGCATAATAGCTAATTTGTCTTGATATGAATATGTAAAGCTGGCAGCCTTACCCATTTCTAATTTACAAGGAAGAAATAATTTTATTCTTATTTTATTAGAAAATTATATGTTCTCTATAACTTCATTGGTTTGCAAAAATTCTGAGCCCAAATTAGTGTCTTTGAATAGATCTGAAAACTTGTTAGAACTGTATAACTTCATAACTGTCTCCAGCTTGCTTTATCAGAAACTCCAGGGAGAGTGCTTAAGCTAGCTCTTTATAATTCTAAGTATGCCCTGAAGGTGATTCCAATACATGCTACAGAAGCACTGCTCTATTCTGCTTCAGCTTCTTAATATTCCTCAAAATGAGGCAAATATCCACTTATATCATGAGGATCATTGGAATAAATCAGAGCATGTCATATTATTTCCATTTTACTACCTCCATACACACGACTAAACATAATGAATCATTTCTATATTTCTGAGTCTGAAACACTAATGGAAAACCTTGCTAAGTTCATAAATTATTGTTTAATGGTACAAATGTGCTAATAGACCTCTAAATGAAAATCTCAAAGACTACAAAGCAATCACCACTGGAAATTTTGCTGTTCTTACCAGATATGAATTAGTTATAGTGTTCTTAGTGTTTTTTTCTCTTAAACTTAGTAAATTTATTTTATTTGGAAAGTTATTGGATAATATTTATTACACTCAACACAACACTACTTTATCTGTTTTCAGTGTTCTAGAAACAGAGTACACTCGTCCATTGATAGGCAAATGTGTGTGAAAATTATCCATGATTGATATCAGTTGATGGCAGATCTTCCCAAACACATATGCAATATTTATATGGGCTAAATTCTGGTTCATATAACATACATTAATACATTTACTAGAGCATTAATTTTATAATATCTGATATCAGACACATGGAATTAAGCTAGAATTAAGGAAAAAAAATAGAAAGATGGAATATACTAAATTGTGTTAACAACATACTTCTAAAAGGACACATGGATGAAAGAAAAAATCACAAGAGAAGTTTGAAAACATGTTAATCTAAATGAAAATATAACTTAATTGGTGGGGAATATAAGAAATAGACAGAAACTTGTACCAAATTCATATATTAAAAAGAGTAAATGATCTACAACCAATTATCTAGGTCTACAACCAATTATCTAGGTCCATTTAGGATACTATAAAAAGAATAATAAATAACTACTATATAGGTATATGTAAGGAAATGATTAAAACAAACAGACAAAATTATATTTAAAATAGGAAATCAATAGAGAAAAATCAACAAAATAATATCAAAAGCTGAATCTTGAAGATATTAAAAAAACAGTTATGATAATTCTCCCTATTTCACTCATGCCTGTTGTGATCTCTCCTTTTTCATTCCTTTACTGAGCATTTACCCTAAAGGCTCCAAGCCTCAGATCAAAGACATTTGCTCAACCATGTTTATAGCTGCCCAATTCATAATAGCAAAGAGCTGGAATCAACCCAGGTGTCCATCACTAGATGAATGGATAACAAAGATGTGGAATAGCTATACTATGGAACTCTATGTAGCAGTAAGGAAAGATTAAATAATGAATTTTTTTTTAAAAAAAAGATCAAACATGGAACAGATCATCCTCAGAGAGCTCACCCAATCACAAAACTATAATCGTCGCATCGTTTCGTTTATTTGTCACTCCTAACCTGAATACACCTGAGATGCTACCAAACCTAATAAACAATCTGAGGACCAGACAATAGGGAGGGTGGGATGGAGGGAGGGTAAGGGTAGGATGGAAGGAGGGTAAAGGTGGCAGGGAGGACAAGGATGGGGGATAAAAATAGGGACCAAAAAGGAAATGATACTATAAAACCCTTTATTATGAACAACAGGCTAAAACATTGATCCTTCAGCAGGCCCACAGAGGGAACACCTGAACCACAGGAAACTGGAGAGAAAATCATGAAGACCAAACTTAATCTCTTCCTGGTTCTCTCTCTCTTCTCTCTTCTTCTCTATCTCTCTCTCTCCCTCTCCACTCTATACTCACTTTCTCTTTTATTTTACCTATCTTTTTCTTCCCTCACCTTCCTGGGCACTGACTTATAACTCCCAGTACCATCACAGGGTTAACTTTCACAATGAGCTGTTGATCTGAGACACCTACAAGGTTTCCCAAAAAAGATAGACTTCTGTCAGAGTTCTTGCTGACCCACCAAAGGTTAATGGTAAGACCTTACTGTTGAAGACAGCATATGTGTGTGAGACCAAACATGAAGAGACCTGGCCAGAATCTGGAAGAGGGTCAGTCCCCAGACAGTTAGTTAGTCTAGTGCCAGAGGGTGCTATAGGAGCAACTGGGGGATAATGGCCGACAGCTGTCCAAACAACTCGCAGTCTAAGATACCCAGCAGGAAACAACCTGATGTAATGCTCAAACAAGTGCAGTAGTGTCACACAGCCATGGTGGGTAATCAACTGCTCTTGATTTGGCCAACAGATACACTCAGTGGAATGTAACTCATAACTGGAACTGGGAAACAAGTCAAAACCATATCGACACAATGAGCCCAATCTCCAATATTAAGCTCCCAACAATTGTGGGCTACAAGAGGGCCTACACCTATAGAATTCTCTCTAAAATAATAATGGTTATCCCATTTATCCAGTTCTGACTTCTCTCTCTATTGAAGAATCTGCTTCTCTTTTTCAGATGTACACTGAACCTGAGGAGAGGATCAGCCTATCACACCTCACCAGGTTTCCAGCTGAGACCATAGAGTAATGCGGGAAATGAGCAAGAGTACTGCTTTCTTGGTGAGCCTGATCCTAAGACAAGGCACAAGAAGATAGACACAGAAAATACTTAACGCCTACTAACACAGATATCCAGAGACACAGAGGCTCCCAAGACCTCAACAATGAAGTAGACCTAAAACGAACCCAACGTGGCTCAGGGAAATTCAATGAAGAAGGGGCAGAAAGATTGTTAGAGCAAAAATTTGGGACATTATGCACAGAGACATTGCCTCTTCACCATAACTGATGGCTACCCCCATAGTGCATGACCCACATATCCCAATGAGGAAGGTCCCTTCGGAGGGGGGAGGACAGGGAGGAGGCTATCAAAGGCACCAGCATGAATGTATTCATATTATGTGGATAGCTAATAAAAAATAAATTAATTTTAAAAAGTAAGAAAGCAGATTTTATCCCATGGAATTGAAATAGATTCTCATAACTATTTGGAATAATCTATGATCAAACATTTAGTATTCAGATAAAGTGGGATCATTAGTAAAACCAAAATCTGCCAAATCAGACAAAAAATATATGAACTGATTTGTACTCTATTTAGGAAGGAAATTATAAAAATATTTTAACAGAAAATGTACAAAGGAGACAGTAGCTACAAAATAAGAAAGCATGCATAAGATCTCAAGGGCAACCTACAAAGGCATGAAAAAGTGTCAAGTGACTAAATTAGTGAATATCTGTACTCAATGTTTGGGAGTATAAAACACTATTGTCAAGACAATTATTTTATTCAACTTAATGTGCATTCAATACATTCTTCATCAAAATCCTAGTCAGTTATTTTCTGGTTGTCATCTAATTTATCTTCAGCTTTTTATATGAAGTGAAAAAAGATCTAAAATATCTAACTTAATATTGAAGCAGATGTTGAACAACTAACATTACCCACTACAAGAATTGCTACTAACATCAAAGACAGTTTAGTCTTGGCAAATGAGCACATAGACATGTGGAACAGAATAGAGAAACAAGAAGCAGACCCACATAAATATCACTACTCTATTTTAGAAAGAACTAAAGACAATATAATGAGTCAAAGATGGTGTTTTCATCAGTGTTGTTTAAAATCTAACTGCATGGGGAAAAACAATCATGTTATCATCTTACACTGACCTGAAAAAGTAACTCAAACCAGAAAATTCAGTGCCAGCCGGGCGTAGTGGTGCATGCCTCTAATCCCAGCACTTGCAAAGCAGAGTTAAGAGGATTGCTGTGAGTTCGAGGCCACCCTGAGGCTACATAGTACATAGTAAATTCCAGGTTGGCTTGAGCTAGAATGAAACCTTACCTCCAAAAAAAAAAAAAAAAAAAAAAAAAAAAATTCAGTGCCAAATGAAAAATTATATATTTCCCTAAAATCCTAAAATAACATAGGACAAAAATAGATGAAATTTTGATAAAATATTAAAGATACAACTCATAAAAGAAACAATTGGAAAGTTGGACTTCACTAAAATTAAATAGATCTATTCTGCAAAGATAATATATGAATGTGTCATATAATACTTGAAATAAATCAAAGATCATGAAAAAAGCATCTCATCTGAAAAAGACATGATATAGGACTATTACTCAAAATATTTTATATTTATTATATATAATAACTATATAATACACAAATATTTATATATTGGACTAAAAACTCAACAATATGAAAATTAACAACCAAAATAAAGATTATCTGAACCTATACATCATCAAACAAGACATCAAAATTGCAAATATGCTTATGAAAAGACATTCTATGCTGTATGGACATAAAAAAAAACACTGCGCTACTACAGACAATTAGAAAGACCAAAATCAAAAGCATAGGCAACAGAAAATGCTCACAAAGGATATGGAGCAATAGGCTCTAATTTTGAACTATTGTTCAATTATACTTTTTAAGTATAGCACTTTATAAACGAATGCCTTAATCTTTGTTCATTATATATCATGTACCAATTTTAGAAACTTTAGCTTTTTTTTTTTTTTTTTCGGTTTTGCAAGGTAGGGTTTCACTCTGGTCCAGGCTGACTTGGAATTAACTATGTAGTCTCAGGGTGGCCTCGAACTCTCGGCGATCCTCCTACCTCTGCCTCCCCAGTGCTGGGATTAAAGGCGTGTGCCACCACGCCCAGCAGAAACTTTAGTAAATGAATTTAGGAATAGTTTTCAAATATCAAACCAGAGTTGCCTCCTAAAATTAATTGTTCATGGGATCACTTGCATGTGCTCATATTTGGCATATCTATTTCATAAATAAAATATTTATAAGCAAAATTGTGTTTACAAAGACGAGGTATTGAGAGGATATGAATGTCTGAAGAAAAGAAATTAAATGATGTAAATTAAAGTGTACTCAGACGTTGGCACTACATTTTTGTGTTTTGATGTACACATGCATCTGGCATGGAATGAGATTTTAAAACAGTCACTATACTGTTGATAGTTCTTCCCAAGTAAGGACAGTGTGATAGAAGAAGGTGTTCAAGACTGTTTATACAACACCCAGACTCAACATTTGTAAAACACAGTTACACTTTGAATCAATGGCTCTGTTGGGTAAAAGTCAGACAAGTACATAGGGAAATAAGACAAAGGTATCTGAAATAAATTTTTATATTTTACAGTTTATTTCTGTTCACTGTTGAAAACTTAGTGGTTATAGATATGATTGTATCTCCAGGGTAAAAGTTGAACTAGGACCATATTTGAATTCTGAATATTTTAATTTTATTTTTTTAGAATATTTTATTTATTTATGTATATGAGAAGGGGGGGAGAATGGGGGTGCCAGGGCATCCAGCCACTGCAAACGAATTCCAGATGCATGCGCTCCCTTGTGCTCCTTAACCACTAAGTCATCTCTCCAGCCCTGGATGTTTTTATTTTTTTGTGACCTTCCTGTTTCTCTGCCTTCTTTATAAAAACATAGGATCCAAAGAATTAGCCCTGGGTTCTAAAGTGGAAAACTTTATGGAGCTGATCATAGGTAAAAAAAAAAAACTTTTTTCATTAATTTATAGAAAAAAATGAAAATAAGATTGCCAGAATATTTGATTCATGAGGCACCATATTCATTGGGGATAGATAGAGTGCCAAGAATGACAATTGTTTGCTCTATCTTAAAAGAACAATAAATAACTTATTGAAATCTTAGTGTGGTAGATTCTTGCATTTCTCAATTATATATTTACTTTGATTAGAAAATAAAATAGGAATATTACTTCATTCTTTCATATTGCTTGTTTATTAATATATCTATCAACTATTATTTCATGAAATATTTAATAACTACCATGAATTTTTATAAAGAATTTACTTTGTGCTAACATTGAAAATTTAAATTTTGTGCCCTCAAATTAGTCTTTTGGAATAGCAATGGTTAAGCACAATGTCTATATAATTGTGAGATTAAAAGTAAATAATTTATTATCTACACAAAAACACAGTAACTATAGTACATTTAGAAGCAATAGTTTGCTAGCATAAAATTTAAAAACTAACAATTAGTTGAAAAAATATAACATAGTTTGGCCTATGTAACATACTTCTTAATTTGAAAGTTTGGTATAATTAATAGTCTCTTTACTGTATGCTTTACAACCAGTAGCTTTTTAGTAGTATTTTTAAATCCCTGAAATGTAAGCTTTAAAAAAATGCAAATCTGGGACTGGAGAGTTGGATTAGCTGTTAAAGTGTTTGCCTGAAAAGCCTAAAGACCTGGGTTTGATTACCTAGTCTCCATGTAAAGCGCAAAATGTTGCATGCATCTGGAGTTTGTTTGCCATGGCTAGCAGCCCTAGTGGTGTGCCCATTTCTCTCTCTCTCTCTCTCTCTCTCTCTCTCTCTCTCTCTTGTTTCCCTATATCTCTGCTTGCAAATAAATCAATGATTACAAATATTTAAAAAATAAAACCTCTAATTGTAAATTTTATGACAAAGTCAACCAGGACGAAATTGCTATAATAGCCTTAGAAACTGAAACAATGTGGAGTTCATGATGTAGCTTGGGCATATTAACAATCCCTCCCCAAACCTTGGAGGTTCACAGTGGAAAATACTGCTCACTGCTGTGAGTTCTTCCTGCATGTCTAATCTGCATGTGGTCTTCTTTCAACTTGCTGGAAGGAGCCATTCTCTTTGAAATATTTCTGTTTCCAAACAGAGTAAAAAGAACAAACAACTATAACTTATGTTCTTTACCATGCTCATTTATACTTGTACAGAGTCATGAAATGAATTATAATTCCACTAGCCAAACTGTGTGCAAGAAACAGCCAGAAAAGCAGAAGACGACGAAGCATGAAGACTGACTTAAAACTCTGCCAAGAAGCCGACAGAAAGTCAACTGAAAGGCAGAGAGAGCCTTCTTGTAGGAAATAGAGAAAATTGCTGGGAACCAGAAAGAATCAGTAATGGAAGGGATCTTTGTCTTCCCACCATACCTCATCAACAGGGCCTCTGCATGCTTTCTATTTTGGACTTATTATTTGTATTAAATTGATGACTTAGCCAGACCACCATAGGAGTTAACTCACTGTGAGTTCTTATGTGTTCTTGAAAGCAGAAATCAATTTTATAATTTATGTAGGAAATATATCTGTGAGTATTATAGCTATTCTTTTCAAAATAAAACTGACTAAAATAAATAAAATCACTACAATATTATTTTAATTAAAAGTACTGTCCCAGTAAAGGTAATTCTGAATCCATGAGACAACTCACAAAGTTAATCAAGTTCTAACTGAATAGATACTTGGCAGGGTACAATGACAAGGCATTCCAGGAATCTGTATGTAATCCATGGAAGCTGTTCAGTGCATTCACACTGCTGATGTTTTGCTTGTTCCAAGTTAATCTTAAGTCTGGATGTTATACAAATGATGGCTCATGAGAGAATGCCAGACCCAGTGGCCTTGAAGTTTGGGAACCATGGAAACTGCCTCTGTTTGCTACACTGAGGGAGGAATTAATGAAGAAATGTACAGTATCAGAGATGACAGATGTCTGGGCAGACAGATAAGACTAAACTTTGAATGCTGCCTTTGTTCTGGTACCATATAAAAATACTCAGAAGACAAGATCAAGCAGGAAAGATCTCTGGTATGTGAATCCAATCTTCTCAGATTTCATTGCTTAAAGATTCAATTCCTGATCCTTTCCTTATGGATAACTTAAATAAAAAAAAAAATATCACACAACAAATATTTTATGTGTTTAAAAATGAAGAAAGTCAAATAAAATGGATGCTTTTATGCAGTGGAAAAATGTGAAGCTTCTAAAAATTCTAGAAATAACATTTAACAGGTAAAGGAACAGTGGCAAGAAAAAATACGTCACAAACAACAACAAATAAAAGTGTGCTGTTTTGAATATTATGGTGTCCCTGCTGTTATATTTGCAAAAGGGCATGAAACTATTATTAAGTGGCAGCCAAAACTCCTAGCGAGAACAAATGGTGCATATACCTTTGAATCAATACTTGAGAACAGTGAATTTAATGCTAGCTGCTTTTGAGCAGGAACAGAGCACATGAACCTTTTGGATATAACCACTGTTTTTTATATGACTTTAGTTATCTCCTCTGACATCCTTGGGAGAGAATATCAGAGAACTGTAACAATGAGAAAATATTACTTTATACAAGGTAAGAAATAACTTCCTTAAATCCTTCCACATACAGAATAATAAAATTACCATTTTATCAAATAGCCACAAAAATGCAGATATCACATTTATTTTGATAGATTACATGAAACGTAGGCTAGGAGAAAATTTCATCCATGACAAAATGTTGATATATATTTTATTCAATATATTTCCTAATTGCATCATAAATATGGCATAACTTCCTTTGGATGTCTGGCATAGACAGTGTTCTCTATAAAATAATTACAACTACATAAGGAACAGCACAAGAAGATGGTTAAAAGATACAAGCATGACATGGAGGGTGACCATGTGATCCAGTGTCCTTTCCTAGGGACCAAAGGATGGAAACCACAGAAATCTGTACAGGGAGGCATTGACTGCAGATATGCACAAGGCAACCCAAGTTAGAACAGTAGCAGTGACTATGAAGTTCTTGACTAAGACAGAATGATCTTATGTGAGGGTCAGAAGGGCTTCTAGTAAAGTGATGAGACAAAGCATGCAAAAAGAAGCAACTAGAGAAATAGTTAAAGAAAACACAATCTCCAGACCTGTCAAGGAAAACTTTGTCCAGAGTTTCCAACAGACTTTTAGAAATCTCATCTTTACAACCTACATAATGCAACTATTGTCCATATGTTATTTCCAAATTTTTAACATTATATTTATGGCAAAATATGCTGTTGAGTTTAATATATGATCATTAAAGATAGATGCAAAAGCAAATGGTATTGGTAAAAAAATGTACTTAATTTATATTGTTTTAGTATAAACAATGTGTAGTGAAATTATTTTTATATACTATGGCATAAATACTACTATTAAACAGGATTTCCATCATGAAAGAAATTTTTAGCAGATAGTGCAAAATCATTACAGAAAAGCTCTATATTTCTAATTTTGAGTTGAGTATATCAACTTATATGTATTGTGTATTTGCTAGTGTGTCCCTTCCAACAATGATCAATCAAATCAAAAGAAAAGGGAGAATCTAATGAAAGAGGTTTAAGACACACATGAAGCAATTTCAATAAGCTCTGCTTTGAATACTAAAAGACTATAACTATTTAAGAAATATGTATCCAGACCAAATATTTAATTTTGCTAATTTATTAAGATTAACTATTCTTAATATGATAATATTTTCAATATTTTTATTAAGATGGTTATAAGTAAATAATACAATATTAAGATATTTTCTAGGAATCCATGGGTGACAAGAGGAAAGACATGGGTCATGATCTGATAATTATTACAAGTAAGCTTAATGTAAAAGATATTTATTATACAAATCTTTCAACTTTTGTGTATAATTGAAATTTGTTTACTTTTTGCCTGTCTATAAAATACTGGTCACTTGCCAGAAAATGACAGAAATATAGCTCAGTGTCTTATGATGATACACCACCAAAGATATATTTTTTAAATCCACACCTACCAATATCTATCTATCTATCTATCTATCTATCTATCTATCTATCTATCTATCATGTATATATCTAGATATAGATATATGTGGGTGTTTGTGTAGTTTATGAATGATACGTTGACTTTTGGATGAATTCATTATAGAAGAAAAGAATTAAGTTTAAAATAAGTATATCATTACTCTTCCTATAGGAATTATTAAGTGGGGATTCATTTAATACATATATGAGTCATGATTTCCTCTTGAAGTTCTACTTCTACCTGACATAAAGCACCTCATAGGTATGTCATATTATTTCTTAAACTTTTTTCCAACTTAAAAAATATCAACTAAATATAGCTTCCAGGAAAAATATAAATCTCTACATCATATTAAATAATACCTAAAGTTTGTACTCTAGAAATGAAATGATAATTTATAGAAAATTTCATAAAACATTTGGTAGGATGGTGCATAACATTATGAAAGATTGACTTAAAAAGACAGATGAAAGGAGGCACATATGTCACAGAAGAATCCTTAGAATCCAGAAGGGCCTAATCTGACAGGTTGACAGGTTGTCCCTCTCATAAACAATTTGATAAATACATACAAAATATATAATCCATTATTTATTATATTAGTGTAGCTTTAATCAAGATGCAATCATTTTTCAAATAGAAATTCCTAAAATGATGAGTTATAAAAGAGGTTTGAAGGGTTGGAGAAATGGCTTAGTGGTTAAAGCATTTGCCTGCGAAGCCAAAGGATCCCAGTTTGATTCTCCAGGACCCACATAAGCTAGATACAGGAGGGAAACATGCATCTGGAGTTCATTTGCAGTGACTAGAGGCCCTGGCATGCCCATTCTCTGTCTGACTGTCTGTCTGTCTCTCTCTCTCTCTCTCTCTCTCTCTCTGCTTGCAAATAAATAAAAGAGGTTTGTATTATGTAGGCATACAGGCACATACACATGGATATATTAATCATATGCCTCAGATGAGTAAATATATATGATACAGTATTATTTTATTATTGCTCTCTTAATAAACATGGAGAAACACATGGAAAGCCTCATTTATCATTTTAAGTTGGTTTATAATAAATACAAAAGATATACTACCTCAACTTGCTTCAAATACTAGTAGTATGAATATAATTTGGTGGTATTAGATTGTACTATTTCATATCTACCCTAAACTATTATCTGTCATTTGTGTCAAATTTTGGATACAAAAATAACCTCATAGTAGCTAGAAGCTATTTTTTGAGATTAAGATTTACACTAATGAGCTTTTCTATCTTTCTGTACAAATCTCCACTATTAAGAAAGATCAAAGAAGTCCTATTAAAGCAAATTCTCAGAATTAATGTTGTATGTCCAAAAAATTAAACTTTAGAATTGTATGCATTTAAAACTGACACATATTTACAACCATGGGTGGTGGTAGCTAGTAATCATTTTTAGAAGAAAAGCCTTCAGAATGCCAATCCTAGGAAGACTTACCAATTGCCAATGCCTAAATATTGGAATTGATGTATTTTTAAAATTTATTTTATTTATTTATTTGAGAGAGAAAAAAGCACAGAAAGAGAGAAGAGAAGAGGAGAAGACAGGAGAGAAGAGAGGAGAGAAGAGGAAACAGGATATACCAGACCTCTAGCCACTACAAACAAACTCCAGACACATGCACCACATTGTACATCTGCCTTTAAATGGATCCTGGGCAATTGAACCTGGGTCCTTTGGCTTTGTTGCCAAATGCCTTAACAGCTAAACCATCTCTCCAGCCTGAAAGCATACATTTAACTAATACATTATGAAACAATCACATAGAACTCTACAATATTATAACATGTACTAAAACTTTAAAAATCCAATCCAAATTACTAGTAAATATTTTTTATCATTTTTGACTTGCAAGTTTTTTAATACTTCAAATAAAATTGAAGTTCACTGCATTTTAAACTGAAGAAAATGATATATTATTTATATCAAGGTTAAAAACACAAACTTAAATATAATTACAAATAATAATATTGTTATGCAGTTGACTATGCATTCAACATTTATAGAAGAAGCCATTCAGTTCTTGTACTTTCTCCTAATAAGTATCTATTTTTCAAAAATTTCATATGCAACTGGAACCCATGGAGTTAAATAATGTCAATATTCCTTAACAAAATGTGCTGTGATATCAAGAAGACTGTAAAGTATAATCAATACAAACATTTAAGGACCCAAATCAATGGGCTATATTGAAAATGTCCTTGTGAGCCTTGTCTTCATTTGGGCATTAAATCCACACTAAAATTTCATTTAATCAGTTGTTTCTGATCTAAAACAATACCCCTATCATTTCAACTGAGTATGTCAGTAATATATATATATTATATATATTATATATATATACACATATATGTATATATAGATAGATATACATATACTCAAAATTAATCTGTTTAACAAAATCATTGCTAGAACTACAGAGAATGACATTAATATTGTTTCAAAAGTTATTCTGTAAAAGCTCACCTTACATGTGTTATTTAGCCCTTACTTTTCAGCTGTTACTATGTACTGTAATTATATAGCTTTATTTAATTAGAGTCAGAGAGAGGGAAACAGAAGAAAGTAGAGGAAAATGGAACTCAAGCAGGTGCCTTCTCCTTGGGTTTGATTTATTTCTTGAGAAGTGAATTTAGCTACTGAATCAGCAGGTTTGCCAGTTTTGTCCTCAGTTAGTTTTGGACCTTGTACCTTTTATAGCTCTCATCATATGTTTGTCTTGTCAGATAGATGGATGATAGATAAATAGATGTATATATCCCCTATGCTTCAACTAATCTAGAGTACTTCTATTTCTAATTTAATTCATCACAAAAGATTGAAAGTCACTCTCCCAAATGTAAACTATAGTTCCTGTCATCAATGACTTTAGAGTTTTCTCAGCTGAATCTCATTAAGAAATATGTTTCCTACAGAAGGAACTTTTTAATCCACTCTGGATTCTGGTATAAATGAGACCTGGGGTGAGAATTTGTATGAAGAGGAGATGAGTGTTTGTGGAAACTAAGAGGAGGGAGGAAGGAGAGAGAACATGAATGCAAAGATCTCTGGGGAGACTAATGCACTAACCCAGCACTGGTGTCATCAGGGTCTGAAGCCCATGTTGTGTTGTTCTGTAAATATGATCATGGTTCTGCTGCAAAGGACACATCATACTCAGAGAACAGTTTAAGCACTTACATAATACAAAGGAGACAAATCTGAACAAGAAGTAGAGCAGGAGAAGATCATAACAAAGTACATTACTGGTTCTGAAGGTTGAAAGAAAAACACTTATTTTACTAGTACTGTCATAGACATAGTTACTTTTGACCTGGATGTTTGATAATATACCAGGTTTCCTACACAGATGAAAACAAAGATGGGACCAGGCATGCAGGGTCCCAAGTTTACTTTCCTTATACAAGTCTCTTGCATGAGCTCATAGACTCTTGGTCCCTGTGATGGCAGCAATCCTTGCACTAATCAGCAATGAGTTAAGTATTAGTGATAAAATACAAACTTAATTATGGCTTTAAAGAATGTGTATCACCCTTACAGCTGAGAAGTATTAGTATTGGTTAATTACTTGTTACTTATAGACTTACTTATATTGCAAATTACTTATATACTATAAAAAGGGATATTTGAAAAAAATATATTTTTATGACATCTATAGCTCTGAAAATTTTTGGTGCTGGGGAGATGGTGCAGCAATTAAGAATATATACCAGCATTGTGGTTCACACCTTTAATCCCAGAACTTGGGAGGCTAAAGTGGGAGAATTGCTGTGAGTTCAAGGCTACCCTAAGACTATATAGTGAATTCCAAGTCAGCCTGGGCTTAAGTGAGACCCTACCTCAAAAATCCAAAAGACAGAGAAGGAGAATATTTGCTGCACAAGTGTCAGAACCTGAGAAGGCCTGATTCACCATAAGTTCAATTTCCTAGCTCCCATGTAAATATTTGTGTGTGGCCATAGTCACATTCCTGTGCAAAGCAAAGACAGGAGACTCTTTGGTGCTGGCTGGTCAGCAAAAATAACAAAAACTAGCAACACCAGGTTTAGTGAGAGACTCAGTCTCAAGGAAGGGAAGTAGAAAAATGATAGGAGAGAATAGATGTGTTCTTTTCTAGCCTGCATATATATGTTTACAGGTCATGCATATGTACGCACACACATGCAGCCACAACATTTGCACCACACACACTATACCACACTGCACCACACTGCACATCTACACTCCCATATATACAATATACACATACCACACTATACAACCTACACACATGCAAATAAAAATTGAGAGTAAAATATAAAAATAAATAGCTTCTCTGACAATTACAACAAATGTACAGATGGTATCAAGAAATGAGTATTCTTTTCATGCTGTGGACTTTTCCCCTGCCTTCACTCCAGCTTAGGGAATTGAACAAGCACCTCAGGCCATCTAAACTAATTTTGTATCATGACTAGCAACCTTAATTCTTATTAAAAACCAGCAGGGATCCAAATTCACTCATGCATGCATGACTCTTTACTCGGCCTCTCAAATGTCTGTGGCTTTGAATACTGTGGTACATTTCTGCTTTGGTAAGTGTTATCTGATTTAACTGTTTTATATATTTACTCCCCATATAAAATTATAATCTAAGAACTGGAACTAATTTTCTTTACATTCCCTTTCATAGCAATATTTTGATATTGGTGAAATCAACCTTTGTAATACTATTAAAACTGTGTGCATAATATCATAAACTATAACATGATATTATTGAATTTATAATTAGTGTTTATATTTATATATGTATTAATATTCTTAACATTTTCAAACATCCTAAATCTTATTTGTTTCTATGTATGTCTCTATGTTTAGAATACCCACCCGTATCAAACAGTGAAATTTTATGCTGCAAAAATGTTCAATGTATAGCAAATGCAAGACTAAACAATTAAATTTTTTTTTTGTATATGAAAATAATCATGAGTACCATCTCTATCTCATTTTCTTGTGGTAAATATTGTTCTCTGTTGATATATTTCAGTTAATAATCCTTTCTTGCTTTTCCCAGAAAGCATATAAAAGTTACTTTGACATCAAATGCATCAAACAATTCAAAAAACCTGTGATGAAAATTAAAATAGCTTATTTGCATTTTATTCTGGCAAGAAATGGAAGTTTTAAAGTTTAATATCATAAGTACCATCTAAGTAGTCTAAGTATATAGTACACTTTTCCTTTAGCTTATAGTATAACAGGAAATTATCTGAACAATTAAGATTAGTAAAGACAATCAAATATACTCAACCCAAAGTTCTTTTCAAAATTTTACTACAGAATGCAATATCATTTTTAACATTCTGAAGTCAGATGAAAATCACATGAAAAATTAACATGGTCAAATTAGATTTCAAATTGCAACTCATGACTTCTAGGTTCCAATCTGCAATGTAAAGAAATTGGAGGTCATCACTCCCATTCTTACAAGAAACAGTGTGAACAAGCCACAACCACACTTATTACATAAATCAGAGGAATACATTCACAGCACATACAAGAGAAATAGGTAGACACAGTCAATCACAGATTACTGGGATAGCAGCCAGGCAGCAGAATCTTCCAAGGAAACAAGTATAATGACAAGATATGTAAACTGAACTTGATGATCCACTGAGGACAGGAAAGGGCTTGGGAGATGGTGTAGTGGCAAATGGTACCTACCATGCAAACATAAGGATCTGAGTTTGGATACCTGGAACCAAGGTAAAAATACACATTGTGGTGGTAAGCACCTGCAATTCTAGCACTGAGAAAGAAGAGACATGTGGATAACTAGAGTTTAATAACTATTTTTTCTAGACAAATAGGTGTATTCCATCTTCAAAGAGAAGCTGTTTCCAATAATACAATGGAAAGTTTCAGGGGAAGACACCTGGACATTCACCTCTGGTCTCCAAGTGCATGCACATGAGCACTAATACACATGTGAATGCACACATACACAAATACCACCAGTACCACCACCAACAACAATAACAAAAACAATAAAACTAAAAGGCTGGGGAGATGGCTCAGCATAAAGGCACTTACTTGCAAAGACTGTTAGCCCAGGTTTGAATCCTGAGCACCTCTATAAAGTGGTACATGGATCTGGTGTCAGTTTGCAGCAGCAAGAAACTCTGGAACACACACACACACACACACACACACACACACACAAAAGTGCAAATAAATTTATAAATAAATGAAAAAAAAAAAACAAAAAAACTTCCTTCTCTTGCTAGCTTGTCACCTATCCTGAACATCCAGGTCCCTGCTCTGGTAATTTCACCCTTGTCTCAGCTCAAATGGGTTGAGATGGGGGAGACCTGACCCCTAGTTCCACATAGGCTCTCTATCCTCTTCTGCCTTCCACAAAGCAGAACATCTTTGCGTTTTATCCCCCTTACTTCTCATAATCTAATAATGTCTCTCTGAGTTTTTTTTTAAAGGGGGTGGAGTAATGGATTAGTGGTTAAGACATTTGCTTGCAAAGTCTAAAGACCCAGGTTTGATTCCCCAGTACCCACAAAAGCCAGAAGCACAAGGTGAGCATGCATCTGGTGTTCGTTTTTTTGTGGCTAGATGCCCTGCTGTGCCTATTATTTCTCCCCTATCTGCCTCTTTCTCATTCATAAATAAATAAATAAATAAAAAGATAGTTTTATAGACAACTTCTATACTTAACACAATAAACCATGATATTTCCCTCCCCCCTTTCCCCTTCAGAACTCCACTCTCCATCATATCTCCTCCCTCTCTCCATCAGTCTCTCTTTTAATTTGATGTCATCATCTTTTTCTCCTATTATGAGGGTCTTATGAAGGTATTGCTAGGCACTGTGAGGTCAAAAAACCTCCAGAGCAGCCCAACCCTAAAGTCTTTCATACTTTCTTGTCTTTTCCTTTAAGGAACCCACCCAAAATGTTCTGACAGTAAAACTATGATCAAACAAAACAAAAAACCAGAATGACAATAAAAGACAACAAGCTCATGCTTGCAGCACAGAGAAGGAAAAGTGCATTTGTTTAAATTTTCAAATACTTTGTTATAGACTACTAGTTCCAGAAATAGCAATTGAGTAACTAGAAAACTAATAATCTTCAAACTAGAATCTTCTTTCATTCTTAGGTGAATGATTTCCATCATAGGTAGAAGACTCACTTGCAATAAAAACAAGGAAACTGATAAAATCAGATTCCTGGTGTCACCTCAAACCTACCAAGTCAAAATTTCTTCAGGAAAGACTGGGAAGTTCAACTTGTCATCAACTTTTCCAATGATTCTTCCTAAAATCATTTTGAAAGCAGCATTAAAATGACAAGTTAAGTATTAAATTAAGTTTCTTTATTTTTTCAAGGAAGTAAAATGTCCTGATCCTTCACCAAAGTCCACATCCAAAAGCAGGTTTGCTGAAGTATCATGCAGGGAGCATGAGCATGCTTTTCTCCACAAGGCCTGAGCCAGAGGAAGTGTTCTGCCATTGCCCATGAGTGCTACATGGCCAAAGCCAACATAGGACTTACCATCAAAATCCCATAGTCCTATATAATGATGGAAGAATAAAGTAAAAAGTAATGAAATAATAACTGAGTAATTAAACAATAAACGAGTAATGAAAGCAAGGAAAAAAGAGGAACACTTAACCCATTACTTGGGGGCGGGGGGCGATGAAGAAAACTAGAGGAAACTTAAAGTAGCACAATTAACACCTATTCATTTTGCCCTGTACAGCATATGTAGCTTTCACCAAGTATAAGGGTTGAGTGACTTATGTCAATGCAGATATCTTACCTAGAATGTACAAAGCCCTGGGCTAGTCCCTGACACTAACTGAGAAAAGCTCACAAAGAATTCTAAAAGGCAAAAAGAGGCAAACACATATACATACACACCCCAACACAAAACAAGTAATAAGACCACACTCAGAGATTTTAGAATTACCAAGTAGAGAATTTGTAACTATTACTGTGCTGTATTTAATAGACCAAAATAAACACAATACAGGAACAGACAGGCAAAATGGAAATGGAAACACTTAGAAAAAAAAGAGGGGGTTGAATGTCAGAGCTTACTTGAATCACAATCATCATAGTGTATTTTAGCATTAAATTTGTAAAATACATTATAAATACATTACTTGAAATAGATTTAACTAAGTCAGAACTAAGTGCTCTGAGTTTGATAGCTCTTGGGCTTGGAATGTCATTTGCTTGTATACATTTGAAAGTACAAGATATTAGTTTGCTCCAATATAGATCTGGTGAATCAATCAAGATATCCAGGAAAAAAGAGAATAATTTCTATTTTTATATACGCTAAACTCTACCATGAGTCAGAAATGCCTCAGATGCTGTGGATAACAGAAATGAGTCACAACACACAATGACACTCTATGTAATCTACTTCATATTAGGCGTAAGTTTCTTCATCTGGATACAAGTACGATAATATTAATTTATATTGCATGTGTGAATAAAGGATGTAAATGTGAAATATTTAAGGAAGTGTGTGGCTGCTAGTTAAGCCTAATAACTTTTAGTTATTTCTGCTACATTTTTTTTTCTGTGAAACATTTTCTCTCATTTTAGAAATAATGACTTTTTAAATTTTAAGAATAAAATATCTCATATCTAATAATTATTTTTTACTTAATACTT
The DNA here is from genome assembly GCA_036365145.1 of Orientallactaga sibirica. Taxonomy (NCBI): domain Eukaryota; kingdom Metazoa; phylum Chordata; class Mammalia; order Rodentia; family Dipodidae; genus Orientallactaga; species Orientallactaga sibirica. Next base: position 22,943,592 of record JAEOAD010000033.1, read on the forward strand.
TAGAATGATTGTGGAGTTGAATTATGTGGGATTGTTCTTTACCTAATCTTCTTTTCCTCTGTTAGATCTGAAGTTTTTGTGTAGTCTTTTATTTCATTTTAAATCAAAATATTTCTTCTTTACAAATGTCTATCTAATCTAACTTATTAAGCTTATAAAAGCTTTTAATTCATGTTTCTTCTTCTTCATAAAAAGTCCTGGCACATAGATTTATATTTTTATATATTTTTATTTATTTGACAGAGAAAGAGGCAGATGGGGGGAGAGAGAATGGATGCACTACAAACTCCAGATGCATGTGCCACCTTGTGTATCTGGCTTTTGTGGGGCTTGGGGAATCGGACCTGAGTAAGTTGCCTTTGCAGGCAAGTACCTCAACCACTAAGCCATCTCTCCAGCCCAATATATATATTTTTAAGACACTTTCAGATAAGATGGTTCACTAGATTTAAGAGCCAGCTTTAGAGTCCATATAAAATAAAGTCAATTTCCGATTCAAATTTCTATGTGACCTTAGAAAGGCTCATTACTCTAAACTCATAGTTGCTGATCTTTACTGACTCAGCAAGGATTCAGTAAACACCAAATACAATATTCTATAGGCAATTTGGAGTGATACCTAGTATGTCTCCAGGATTTTAAAAAGTCTGATATCTTCAGCAATATGGTCTTACCTTTTATCTCATTCAGGTAATCAAGTGCTTTGACACAGGCATGAGGAATTTTGCAGAGGAGGGAGTACAAAGATTGTAAGAGCTACAAGGTGGGAGGGAATATTCAGAGGCATTGCTCCTCCACCACAATGACTGACTGCTGCTGTCACAACTCATAACCCAAAAAAAAAAAAAAAAAAACATAGTGAATACCAGACATCCTACTGAGGAGTACCCTCAATGGAATGGGGGCAGGGAGGAGGGAAATGATGGTGTGGTCATATAAAGTTTCTATTTAATGAAATATAAAAAAATAGTCTGGCTTGGGGACATGGCTCAGCAGTTGAAAAAAGTCAATATAATAAATTATTACATTAATAAGACCAAAGTGAATGGATTAAGATAAATAATGTCCGTGGCAATTTCTTTCCCAAGATATATATCCTATACATCTTCACATAAATTAATCTGGTAACGTTGTTTTTTTTTCCTTTTTGTAGCCTTTTACTTTTTACTAATTGTCCATAGCATTTTTCCTTCTATATCCCCCCCAACCTTTTGTTCCTCCAAAGCAAACAAAACTGCTGGGCATAGGGTGCACACCTTTAATTCCAGCACTTAGGAGACAGAGGTAGGAGGATCGCCATATTTTGAGGTCACCCTACGACTACAGAGTGAATTCCAGGTCATCCTGAGCTAGAGTGAGACCCTACCTCAAAAAAAAAGGGTAAATTTCTTAATTTTAGTTTTTCAGTGTATTTACTGTTATGTAGTAAAACTTGTAAATGAGGACATCAAAATATAGAATTATTTTATTTCCTAGACTCAATTGTATTATTTCCTCTTAACTGTTTTTCTATTTTTTACATATTATAGTGGTTAACATAAAAGCACAAGAACATTTAAAATAATTTGATGACATTAAATATCAGAAGCATTATTAAAATATTTATAATTTCCAAGTAAAGGTATACTCCATAGTTATTATTTTATTCTAAATGTACATGCTCCATATTATGGTGGATTTTCCACTGGATTCAACTTTCAGTCTCCACCAGAAACCATTAAGCCTACTTTTAAATTTAATCACAGTTATATTCTCAAACTAGTAGTTAGAAGATTTTTTAAAAGGTCTATGTAGGTCCAAGCATATCATCCTATATTGCATTATTCAAACTGCAGTTCAGAAAAGCAAAATCACAGAATTAGTCAGTGCATTTTTGTTTTTCATTCTCTATGGTGCTTTTTACTAACTTTCAATTACAAAGATAAAATTATTAAAGTAAGATAAAAACTCAAGTCACCCTAGAAAGCAATGATCTGAAAACAAAGTCAAAAGACTGAAAGCATTTTAATAAACTCCATAAATGTTGAGAATGAAAGAGTAGATGGTAGAATAAAACCATTGCCCAGTCCTCTGAGATCTGAGCAGCAAATTTACCATGCAACTCCACAAGTCATTTAATATTTTCATTAAAATGGAAAAACTTAACAGGAGTTTCAATTATGTCCATTATACTCAGGAGACTGACTTTGAAACTAGGCCAACAGATCCTGTCTAACTGATAATAGCTAAATGATTTTTATATTAATTGTACAATGTTAAAGCAAGGCAGAAAGGCATAAGGAATTTATACTGATCACTCTATTCCCTAGTCCTACACTACCAGCTTTGGCACCCACTGTGAACTTATATAGAAATTCCCATGCAAAAAATAAAAATATAACTTGAAATAATAATCACAAAAGGCTGTAAAAGCAACATGCTGAACCAGTGCATACACTGCACACCTTTCTTCAAATTTGTGCAGCAAAATAAGTCATAACTATTTGTTATACATTACCAAATATAATAGAGAGTTTGGGTAAGTTGAAAATTTATCAAATTAATAACACCTAAAGACTGACCTATCACTAATTCATATTAACAAATAATTTTATGATCCTAATAAAAACATTTTAAATTTTAAAACATAAGTTCCCCAACCAAGTAATGTAATCACATATATTCTTGCTGAAGGTTACAAAAGTGACTATGATATTTTTTCCAATTACCATCTAATCATCTTCAGGGTGCTATAAACAGATTTCCCACTGAGGAGAACATGTAACTCTATTTAATTCATTTGCTGGAAAACATTTAATTCAGAACCAAACATTTTCCAGCATTTGGGTCATTGCTATATATACTTCATACCAGTCCACACAGTGGGCACAGAATTTTCACCTTAAGATTTGGTGGCGGGAGGCGGGGGAGTTATTTACCTTTGGATTTAAATATAAGAGAATAAAGAGCATTGGCAACTGCCTTTACCATCTTATTGCAAGCACAGGAGTAAAGCTGGAAAGTGAGGTCAAATCCAGTGGAGAGTCATACATAGCAGAAAGTGTAGCCAAACAACGAAAAGTTGTCCCAAACTGAGAGCTGGGCTTACTTCTAAAGAGAACGCCCTAAACACAGACCAGTCTCTCAAACTGACCTTGAAAAATATGTGTGTGTCTGTGTATGTACCTTAATGAAAGCACATATGAATATTTAGATTCCATTCATTATGACGCTTTATTGCGTTTCTCCCTTCCAAGGACATCAAGACTTCTTAAGATTGCACTTAATCAACAGAATTTGAAGTCTCCTGCACCAAAGTAATTTTAGCATTGAGACTAGATTATATATTCCAGTCTACTTACAGGAGTCAAGTAGATGGATGCAGTTTGAAACAGCTTTACTCAAAGGCCATGTTTAATAGAATGACATCACATGAAATGTCACCTATCCAAAGTATATCACCATATGAAACCTATTTAAAATTACATCATAATATTAATTATGATTTAATTCATTTTGAGTATGACTACTGCTTAGATTCCATAGATAAAGGACAATAATACCATTTTATGAGCAAGAAAAGTGTTCATTCTCAGAACCTGAGTTTCAGTTTAGCTCTAAAAATAACAAAGCATGTGACCTTCCCAAATTCCTATCCCATTACAGAACCTCTGGATTCTATGAGGCTGTAAATGGTAAGGAATATGAAACATGAGACAAGGAATACACATACACTATTCAACAGATACTATCAATCTAAGATAGTATAAGCAAAAAAATCTGAAATTTTTATAGTAAGAAAAACAGATTTTCAAATGAAAAAATACATTATTTTTCACAATTTCATTAATATTTCAGTGATTTTGTAATGGAAACATAATTATTGTTAACAATTTAAATTTTTTATAAAATAATGACTTAGAGCTATACACAGTATTGAGAAAATGCAGTTTTCTATACAAGAGATCCTAAAAGATTAATTTAACCTTATTTTATTCCATAAAATAAATGGATTATATTATTTTACCAATAATACACTGATAAAGCCTGAGTCTAAGAAAAAATATATGATGAGTTTTCAAACTTATTGTGCCATTGGCAGAAAAGGCATAAGAAATAGAGAGTACAATGCAAAGTAGTCTTTGTTCATATCAGTACATTGTTTTGGTTAATCTGATATTCTGAAAGATTGTTAAGAAGTATTTTTAATTTATATATATATATTTGGTTTTTTGAGGTAGGGTCTTGTTCTAGCCCAGGCTGACCTGGAATTCACTAGACAGTTTCAGGGTGGCCTTAGACTCTTGCAATCCTCCTACCTATACCTCCTGAGTGCTGGGATTAAAGCAGTGCACCACCACACCTGGCTCTTAAGAGGTATTTTTAAAAGGATGGAATCTGGAAGAGAGTCAGTCCCCAGACAGTTAGCTTGCCAGAAGGCGCTAAATAAGTGACTAGGGGAAAATGACCAACGTCTCTCTAAGCAACTCGTGGTCTAAGATACTCAGCAGAAAACAACCTGACGTGATGCTCACACAAGTGAAGTAGTGGCACACAGCCATGGTGAGTTACCAACTGCTCTCGATTTTGGCTAATGGATCTGCTCAGTGGAATGGAACCCATATCTGGAAATGGGAAACAAGTCAGAACCATATCCAAAAACGAGCCCACTTTCCAATATGAAGCTCCCACCAATAGTGGGATACAATTGGGCCTATACCTATTAAATTCTCTCTAAAATAATAATGGTTATACATGTATCTTGCACTGACCTCACTCTCCATTGGAAAATCTGCATCTCTCTTTCAGATGGACACATATCCTGAGGAGAGAATCAGGCCATCTAAGCATTGAGATTAAACCAACAATGAATGGTGTGAGCAACCAGAGGTCTAAACAACTCAGAAGCAAACACCTTGACACAATGTACATGCCAATGCAATAGAAACACGCAGGCTCAGTGGTATTTCTGATTAGCTAAGAGATCCATTTAGTGTAAAGGAACCCATATCTGGAATGGGGGACCAGATCAGAATCCTATGGAGACAAAGATTATGTTCTCCAGTGTCACGTTATCACAAGTCTTTGGCTAAAAGAGGGGTTACATACATCAAATTCTCCCTAAATTAATAATTCTTATCCCATTTAAACTATGCTGACTTTACTCTCCATTGGAGAATCTGTTCTTTTTCAGAAGGTAGTGAGACCCAAGGAGATAAACTATCTCTTGCATTTCTGCCAAGCCACAGCTGAATCCATATAGGAATTGGGGAGAGGAGCAAGAGTGCTTCTTCTATGCTGATCCTGATAATCAGAGCCAGGGTAAAGGAGACAGACCCTAAGGATACTCAACACCTTCCAAAGCAGAGACCCAGAGGCTCATAAGAACTCATCACTGAAGTAGACTTAAAACTCACCCACCATGGCTCAGGGAATCTTGCAGAAGAGGGGGCAGAAAGATTGTAAGAGCCACAGGTTGAGACATCATACCCAGAGGCATTCCCTCCCCACAAAAAGTAACTGACCACTGATTCTACAATGCATAAATTGCAACCATATGGGCAATACCTGCAACCCCACTGAGGAGCATCCCAAATAGAATGGGGACAGAGCCAAGGAAAAAGAGGGTACCAACACATGATGTATCCATACAAAACATATTGTTGATAATAATAATAAAAGAATTATAACTATGATAGTTCAGTTATGAGGGCTTTTGAAGAACTATAGTTTCCCTACCCTTCAGGGTGATGTTCTAAGGAGCAATTCTCTGAAAAAAATGTTTAATATGAATTAATAGTCTGCAATTGAAGTTAGGGTTAGGTACTTCCAAGGCTGGACCCAGGACATTGCAAACATTTTTCCTCCATCACCAGTGCCACAGACTTCATGTGCCTATGTAATTTAAAATTAAAACAATAGCAAAAAAGTCTCTTAAAACTCCCAATTCTCACATTGTGATTAAATCATTTTTTATATATGATAACTTTGAAACAGACCCAACCTACCCATGTCTAAATCATTCCTAGTTCCCAACAACATGGTAGAGCTGTACCTGGGATGGAGAAGTCTAAAGAGGAAGGTAAGTGTGTCTTCAAGCTCCACAATGGCTTGCTGACTCCAATCCCAGACCAGGATTTAGGAGCCAGCTGACCTCAAATGCCATGCATACAAACTCAACACTAGCATGACAGGTTAGGAGACAAAGCTCAGCTCCAAGTTCATAAGCTTAGCAAAGCAAGGGCACCAGCAGGAAAGTTCCAGAATGGTTCCAACAATTTCTCCCAAGCACTCTTTTATGTGTATACACACACAACACACACACACACACACACACACACACATACCACACATACACACTCTCTCAGGATTTCTAAAATATTTCTGGTTAAATTAAGAAACTATAAAGGGCTGATTAAACCTAATATTATCTTTATTATCATAGGGTACTAAAGAAAGACTTGGCCAAGGTTCAGAAAATGGTTTTTTTTTTTTTGCCTCCAATGTGATTGTACTAAATTTGAAAACTTTATATGAGATACTTGTACACTAAAAACAAGAAGTGTAATTCAAACCTCTATTAGGTTCAAGAAATATTCTTAGGAATACTTACCCAAAAAACATAAGCCTCTAACTCTTAAATTGTATAATAACATCAGTAATTCAAACTTGACTTCCTGAAATTGTATGCCTGTTGTTGGGCATTGCTAAAAACAGGCTGGGACTGTGAGGCTTGCCTGAACTGTTTGACATGACCAGGGACCCTGAGCTGTGTGGTTGCAGTTGGCCCTATTGTCAGGAGTCCCTTCCACTATGGTAGCAATATCCCTGACACAATCAATGAAGACAGCTTGTCATGTTAATGGACTGACTAAAAATATATCTCAAGCCCTTTCCTCACAGATAGATATTGATAAAAAGGTGTTAGTCCGGTTAGATGCTCTAGAGGATGCTGTTAGATATTTAGGAAGACAGGTTGCCAATCGGAGGCTTAAATGAAATTGGTTTGTCATGCTAATTATCAATTCATATGTGTTACTCCTTTACCCTACAATGGGACTGCTACTGAATGGTGGAAGATTAAAAATCATATTCGGGGTATTTGGAAACAATAATCTCAGCATAGATTTACAAAGTTTACAAAAGGAAATATCTGTTATTTCACATAGTCACGTGTCTTTTGGTGATCCTGCTAAGTAAGGCAGCAAAATGATTTTTTGATGCCTTACAGAACACATTACAAAAATTATTTCCCAGGCAGTTTCTTTCTCAGATTTTAGTTTGGCTACTATTGGTGTCGGGCACCCTGCTACTGCTCTTATGCATAATCCCCTGTATATGTAAATTAGGGCTCAAACAATATAGACAAATCTTGACTGATCGGATCCTTATACACCATCTTGCTCTAATTGGACCCACATTAAGCCACAAATATTTTACCCAAGATGACACTGCCCATTTAAAAAAAAGGGGGGGGAGTTGTTAGGCATTCTGAAAAATGGGCTGGGACTGCGAGGAGGCTGGCGTAAACTGTTGGACATGGCCGGGGACCCTGGGCTGTGGGGTTGCAGCTGGCCCTATCATCAGGAGTCCCTGGTGATGGTGGCTGGCCTTGCCCTCCCTCCCTCTCCCAGGACGTTGGTGGCCAACAACCCCAGGGAATGGTAACAGTAAAGACCCACACCTTTAATATAATATTTACCAATCTTTATGCTAGCACTCTAAAACTGATTAATTTAAATGCATTTTCTCATGAATATATATATAATAAGAAAATGCATTATCATAATTAATATGATAGCATATTTATATGCATATTTATAACTAAATCAATGTTAAAATACAATATTATTTAAATATTAGTGGAGCTTATAGAATTATTCTTGTTAGTCACTTTTGACATTATACTTCTGTAGTTTTACAAGCAGATATTCAGAATAATTAGAATATTTAAAGTAAAAATAATTTAAAACATTTCATAATAAGCCAATAAGAATAAATTACAATTGGAATAAATGTAAATAAATCATTATTCAGCTACTACTGAAAAACTGGACACATGACAGTACCAACAATTTTAGCTAACTAACCCTTTAATTTCTATACAATTTTTCTAAAAACGTAAACTTTTCCATAATTTCTACAGTGAAAATTCTGAATCATCACTGTGTTTAAAGAACATTTTATTAAAGTTGTTTCTTGCAATCATTATTCCTCCAGGTAGAGTAATTTCATTTAAAAAAATGACAAATACCAAACTTGTAACTTCTTGTGAATTAGGAATTAGGTACTCAACCTCATTAGCCATCAAACTACTAAAAATCAAAACTACGTTGAGATTCCATCTAGTCCCAGTCACAATAGCAGTCATCAAGAAAAACAACTCTTCAGGCTGGAGAGATGGCTTAGAGGTTAAGCACTTGCCTGTGAAGCCTAAGGACCCCGGTTTGAGGCTCGATTCTCCAGGACCCATGTAAGCCAGATGTGCAAGGTGGCGCATGCATCTGGAGTTCATTTGCAGTGGCTGGAGGCCCTGGCATGCCCATTCTCTCTCTTTCTCTACCTTCGTATTTCTGTATCTCTCTCAAATAAATAAATAATAAAATATTTTTTAAAAAAGAAAAACAACTCTTTGTGAGAATGTAAATTAATCCAGTTTCAATGGAAATCAATATGAAGATTTCTCAAACAAGTAACAAGAAAATATATCTATCATATACCACAGGTATACTGCTCTTGGTACCACCCAAAGGCCTTCATAACAACATATCACAGAGATATTTACACATCGATGTTTACTGCAACACTATTTACAGTAGCTATGTTATGGAAAAAATTTAGGTATCCAACAGAGAAATGGATAAGAAAAATGTGATACACACACACATACACACACACACACACACACACACACATAAACACACACAAAGAACAAAGTTATGCGACTTACAGAAAAATGGATACAGCTTTAGATAATCTTATAAAGTATATCACACCAGTCTCAGATAGATGCATAGTGTGATTTTCTTTTTTGTGTGTTGTTTCTAGATTGTACATAGCCATATAACATGATCATATATATATTTTCTAGAGAAACAAATAATAACATATGATAGAGGAAGTGGTAAAATGAAATGTAGGAGAGAAGGGATGGGTGGGAGATAAACATAGTATATATACTTGCACAGAAATTCAAAGTAAGATGAAATAAAATTTTAAAAGTGTTTACTTAATGAACACAGGCAATAATCCTGGCTAGGTTTTTAGATTTATAACTGTATAGAATGATACATATCTCATAGAGTTCAAATTATTTTAACATTTAAATACACAAAGATCATGCAAGAAGTACATAAACAGCAAACACATTTAAGAACACTGGGTGGTTTGTACTGAAATGCAGTTTGCTAAGACTGAGCCTGCTTTAACCATTCCTGAATGATTGTGATGGTTAACTATGTCATCTAAGTGGCATTTTGAATGACCAAGGAAACAAATCTCTGAGCATGTCTGTGAACATATTCTAGACTAGGTTATTTGAGTTGGGTAGACTCCTCTCAAATGTGGACTGAGTATCTGGACTGTATATAAAGAAGAAAGCCAGCTACAAGAAAACATTTATTGCTCTTCCCTTCCAGACTCCTGGTGCAATGTGACCAACAGCTTTAAGCTCCTGCTGTCATACCTTCCCCATCTTGATGGACTGAGAGCTGAAATAAACCCTTCCTTCTTGAAATTGCTTTTGTCTGGATATTTGTCACGGCAAAGATAGAAGTAATGAATATCATAGATGGAGCCACAAATACCATTACAACTGAATTTCAAATTCCCCTCCCTCTCAATATGCATGCATGTCATCTGACTATATTTAAAAGTATGCTATACAAAAGTAAGGTTGTGCCGGGCGTGGTGGCGCATGCCTTTAATCCCAGCACTCGGGAGGAAGAGGTAGGAGGATTGCCGTGAGTTCAAGGCCATCCTGAGACTACATAGTAAATTCCAGGTCAGCCTGGACCAGAGTGAGACCCTACCTTGAAAAAAAAAAAAAAAAAAAAAAAAAAAAAAAAAAAACAACAACAACAACAAAAAAAAAACAAAAAAACCAAAAACAAAAGTAAGGTTGTGCTAACTATATTGTCTTACATTTGCAATCAATGAACAAGAAAAGTAGAAGCCTAAATGGGAGCACAGAAAGTGGAAAGTGACTCATGACTAGAAAATAATTTTTTATTCCACATTTAAGGCAAATAGTTGAAATATGAATGTATACACAACCCAAATTATTGTCCATCAGTAACAGTGACAAACACAGGTGATATTTCTTGTGCTGCCTGATTTTGAAGCAAGCTTCTACACTGTGTAGTTTAAGTGTATATGTCTAAGTATTGTGCTCTTTTTAAAAGCACCATCATTGAAGAGGATGATAGTCCCACTAGGGTGTGAAATCCCCCTCACCACTGACCTAAACATAGATATAAATGGAAACAGAAGCAGTCAGTTGACTCAACTAAACCCCAAGTCCACATGTAAATATATGACATTTCACTTACAAAAAAGAAACAATGCAAAATATAAAAAAGGCATATGCTTAATGAGGAAAATGCCTTTGGGGTTCTCCAATTACGTTCAAGTGTTCTTTACTACCTTTTAAATCAGATCTTCTCAGAAGACATGAGAGCGGAAGAGACAGAGAGACAGGGACATCTTTGTAAGATGTCAACACAGGCCTTCCTCATGTTAACACAAACTGTGTGATCCCCTGCATATACAGATATTTATTGAAGAACAATGAATTGTAATGAACAAGGGAATACATCAAGTTAAAATAGTATGGAAAAATTTTTGAGAACTGAATAAAGCTCAATTAAACCCTAGGTTTGAGTAAACATTAAGAAATAAGTAATAGGAAGAGATGGAATGCTATAAGAAAAAAGATGACTGTTTAAGCAAAGACATCTGGGGTTTGGTTGTTAATACATAATTAAGGCTCTCAAAAATCTTGTGGAATGATTAAACATTATTCAAAATAGGTAAATACATAAAAATTTAGAAATAATAGTCAAAGTTTGTTTAGTGTAATTTTGTTGTTTCTAAGTTTTTTAAATAACTCTAGCTATTTTTAATATAATGTTTAGGTAATGTACACTTCCTAAAGCATTAGTAATATCTCAGTAGTTACTTCTATTGCAAGGGAAAATTACTTAAAAGTATAAAAGAGATTGCCATATAGTCAATTTGGTTTAAAAACAAACATATATATATATTCCTCAGGCAATCAATACCTGTAATTTCTTGTTCTTTGGTTGTTCCTGTCTACTTCTATATCGAAATCTTAGCTCCCAATAAATAGCTATATTTAATCAATCATTAACACTATAATGTTGTTTAACATGATTGTATAAATATGCCTTATATATTTTAATTACAAATACAACATAATCATATTGACTTAAAGAGTCCCACACAGACTTGATTCCTCTTTCACTGTTGGTGGGAATGTAAAATGGGACAACCACTATGGAAAGCAATATGAAGACTCCTGAAAAGGATGACTACAGACCTACCAACAGATCCTGTTATTCCCTTACTGGGCCTTTACCCTGAAAGTTCCAAGCCTCAGATCAGAGAGATCTGTGAAACAGTGTTTATAGCTACTCAATTCATAATAGTAAGAGCTGGAATCAATCCAGATGTACATCATTAGATGAATGGATAACAAAGACGTGGTATATCTACACTGTGGAATTCTAAACAGCAGTAAGGAGAAATGACACAATGAAATTTGAATAAAAATGGTCGAACATGGAACAGATTTTTCTCAGTGAGCTCACCCAGTCACAGAAAGATAATCGTTGCATTGTCTCACTTATCTATGGTTCCTAACCTGAATCTGCCTGAGATGCTGTCATACGTAATAAGAACCTCGAGGACCAGACAATAGGAAGGGTGGGATGGGAGGGGAAGGTAAGGGTGTGGGGGAGGGTAAGGGTAGGGGGCACAAATAGGGACCAAAATGGAAATGGTACCATAAAATCCTATATTCTGAACAACAGGCTAAAACATTGATCCTTCAGCAGGCCTGTAGAGGGAACACCTGAACTACAGGACACTGGAGAGGACATCATGAAGACTAACCTTAATCTTTTCCTACTTCTATCTCTCCCCCTCTCCTCTCTATGCTCTCTTTATCTTTTATATTACCTATCTTTCTCTTCCTTCATCTTCCTTGGAGCTGACTTGTAACTCCAAGTACCAGTATGGGGTTAAATTTCACAATGAGCTATTGATCAGAGAGAACTACAAGGTTTCCTAAAAGAAGACAGATTTCTGTCAGAGTTCTTGATGACCCACCAAAAGTTAATGGTAAGACCCTACTGCCCAAGACACCACATGCTGTTGGGATGGGACTTGGAGTGACCTGGCTAGAATCTGGAAGAGGGTCAGGCCCAGTTAGCTTGTCTAGTGCCAGATGGTGCTACATGAGTGACTAGGGAAAAATGATGGACATCTATCCAAACAACTCCTAGTCTAACTGGGGAAAAATGACGGACATCTGTCCAAACAACTCTTAGTCTAAGCTACTCAGCAGTAAACAACCTGATGTGATGCTCACACAAGTGCAATAGTGATACACAGCCATGGTGGGTAACCAACTGCTCTTGATTTGGCTAACAGATCGCTCAGTGGAATGGAACTCATAGCTGGACTGGGAAAAATTCAGAAACATGTCCAGAAAATGAGCCCATTCTCTAATATCAAGATCCCACCAATTGTGTGCTGTAAGAGGGCCTACACATATAAAATTCTCAGCTGAAACCATAGAGTAATGGGTAAATGGGCCAGAGTGCAGCTTTCTTGGTGAACCTGACACCAGCACAAGGCTAAAGGAGATAAACACAGAGAACACTCAACTCCTACTAAACCAGATGTCCAGAAACACAGAAGCTCCCAAGACTTTTTCACGGAAGTAGAACTAAAATGAACCCAACAAGGTTCAGGGACATTCACAGAAGAGGGGGTGGAAAGAATATTAGAGTCCCAAGTTGGGTCATTATGCACAGAGACATTGCCTCTTTCCCATAATTGTTGGCTAACCCCATAATGCACAACCCACATTTCCTAATGAGGTGGGTCCCTTCAGGGGGAGGGTAGCACAGGGAGGAGGCTACCAAAGGCACAAACATGAATGTAAATTTAAAATAAATTTAATATATATATATATATATATATATATATATATATATATATATATTAAATAAAAATAAATAAATACTCCCACTCATATTATTTTAATAAAGTATTTGTCATGGATTTTAGTACAAAAAGATGTGTATTTATTTCTGCTCTGAAAGTAAGGATCTAAAATAGCAGGAAAAAGGTAAGTTTTAAGTTGAAAATTACCATTATATTTTATCATTATATAACAAAGAGTCTGGGAAGTAAGCAATATACAAACCATAGTGTTTTATAGATGACAAGAATCCTTCCAGAGTTTCCATGCTTCTCTCAGCAAATAAGTTGTTTGTTAATGAATGATTTTTTTTTCAGGTGACATAACACTTGCAACCATAGAATAGAACTCACATTTCAATTCTGAGTCTATAATAAACAAGTCATCAGATATACAGTGATGGATGATTAGGACAGTGCATTATACTGTATTCAAAATTCTTTTTTTCTAAGGACTATCAATCCAACCATAATGGTATGTTATACAGACCATTCACACTTAGACAATTTCCCTCATAACAATAGCATTCCAAATGTTCCTGCAGATGTTTGGTGAAGATTGTCTTTGTGATAAGAACGAATGCTTTGATGCTTATAAGTATAAAAATCTAACATGAGAACACAGAGAAACATTCTGTCCCAAGAGTCAAGTTTCTTCTTCTCAAGTACTTTTGGAACTGAATTTGGTATGGGACCCTATTTAATAAGCTTTGTAAATAATAGAGGGATAATCTAAGCAAGGTTAGCATTTGTGACAGAACACACTATCTCCCCCAATAAATAAATTTTTACTTAATAAAAGAAAAAAATATCAAAACCCTATTATATACAACATGAGTTCACATCCCTCTTGGTGATTTAGCATCCGTACAATAAAAAATCATTATAGGCAAAATTTAGCAATACAAAGATTTTCTGATGTTTCTCAGACACTTGGTTGGCATCACAATTGCTAATAAGCTTATCTGATCTGTGTATTTCTGCAGAACTATAAGTATAGTCACAGTAAAGCCCAGCTAAGTGCCCCTCAATGCATATGGAATAAATTATGTGTACTTATTGTTTTAAAACATTAAAAGTATCAGTGACTATGATACCTAGAGACATGGAGCTGTTAGATAGAAATGTCACTTTTCTATTACTTCAATGTATTTATTTTTTACATCCATTTTAGTCCTAAGCACTTTAATTCATTATTTACATCTAATTTTTTTCTACTTTGATGATATATTTCCCCATGGAATTTGTAAGTGCTCAACAATGTTAATAACGAGGGAAAGAATATCAAAAATGTAAGCAAGCAAATTATATTTTGATTACCAGTTAAAATACAATGTTATTTTAATAATATTTCAATTATGCTATAAATAATGACATTTATATTTAATATAACCATGAATTAGAAAACATGATTAATTATGTTAAATTTAGCTTTTAATTATCAGCCTAATGGGTTTTAGTACCAAGAAAACCATGTCAAATACCAAAATAGAATATTTTTAGTAACTGTCAAGTCTTCAATAATTTAATGAGAATCTAAATCTTTTTTATTGACTCCCTTTGCTGAAAAATTACTATTTATATGTATCAGCCTAATTTTGATTTTGACTAAAAGCTTTATATATTGCAAATATATTTTATTGTGACCGAGATTGACATACTCAAAGAACACAGGACTTTAATTGGCCTTCTTAGTGTCAAGGGCAGGCTGGAAATACCCAAGCTAAGCTGGGATAATGGGGTTTGTAGTCTAATGGGAAAGATACATTGTCTATAAAATAACCACTTCTTTTAGATGCTAAAACAAGCACTAGAATTTTAAAAAATAGAGATTTGAGGGCTGGAAAGATGGCTTAGCAGTTAAGGTATTTGCTTGCAAAGCCAAAGGATCCCAGTTCAAATCTCCAGGACCCAAGTAAGCCAGATGCACAAGGGGGTATTGAATCTGGAGTTCATTTGCAGTGGCTGAGGCCCTGGTATTCATCCATTCTCTCCCTCCTTCTCTCTCTTATTTCTCTCCTCTCTCAAATAAATAAATAAGTAAAATATTTAAAAAATAGAGATTTGACTCCCCATTATTCAAATTTACAATCGTGATAGATAGATTGAGGGAGGTAATAATGTTTTGATCAGAAACTGCTAAAGGACTGAAAATTAAAAAAAATAAAATAAAATAGATAAGAGGAAGTGGCATTGCCTTGAAGCAGGAACCCATCAGCAGGAAGAACTTGTTATGAAAGGATAGCCAGCAAACCTAACCTAAGATAAGGCCAGTGAGAGAGGCAGACATTGCAAGCCTGCTTTCTCACCTTTACCTGGCTTATGTGGGAAAGGATATGTCTAGAAGGACATTAGGATAATTAGATTGTGCTTCAAATAACAGTAATAAAAGCAAACACAGAATGAAAACAAAGCATCCATAATAGAATATAACATAAATAGAATACAAAGTAGAGAGGATACAGTAGTGACAACAGCAGTAAGAAATCTAAATTGCTCAACCCATCTGTATATTTTCCTCAAATATAAAGTAAAAAGGCCTGGATTGGATGCTTCTATGATCTCAATTTGTAAACCTCGATGAAACACATAATTACAGCAGGGACCTATACTTAATGAACAAGGGGCAATAGTATCATATATGAAGTACTGTTATGAAATTGGCAGAGTGCTCTACTGTCATATTCAAAGAGCATTTACTAATGGACCAGATGCTATCATGTTATATACAAAGTAGATTGACTAATTAGGAAGGGTAATGCAGTATTATACACAAAATACAGTTATTGGGCTAGAGAGATGGCTTAGTGGTTAAGGCATTTGCCTGTGAAGCCTAAGGACCCATATTCGACTCTTTAGATCCCATCTAAGCAAGATGCACAAAGTGACTCAACTGCGCAAGGTTGCACATGAGCACAAGGTGGCACATGTGGTTGAAGTTCAATTACAGTGGATAGAGTACCTGGCATACTAATTCTCTCTCTCTCTCTCTTCTCCTTTTTGCTCTCTCGCCTACAAAAAGGCCAGTCTGTTGGGTTCTCCTCAGAATTTTTTTAAATAAACTTATTAAATGGGTCAGGTATTGTGGTGCTTATACAAAGTATAATTATCAAACCCCTAGCAGCCATTGATAGATAATGTCATAGGTTGTACTGGAACAGAGATCTTTGATATTAAATAACTGAAAAGATAATGAGGAATTCTCTCTCCCTACAGAGAATGAGTTAGCCTTTTCTTCAAATGCATGTGGTTTTCCCCAGGGGAAAGGTACATAATCCTTCTCTGGCTAAAGTGGTTTAATTGTTTGGTGAGTTGTAAGAAAAACATTCTACAAAGGAGGCGAACATAGGGAAAAATAGGCTCACTTCTAATTCTCTCTCAGAGATCATGGGTGCTTTTTCACTACACACTTGCCACAGTCACCAAGGGTACCCATTCCATGACTTTAAGTTTCAAGTTTTTATTAACATCAAACTTTTGCCTGCAAAATTGATCTACTCTATAATTTCAGTCTCATTCTTTACACTACCTGTCCATCATATCAAAAAGAAAATTAGTAAATAAGAGGGAAATATGATTGCTAATAAATAACAGCAAACTCTAAAATATCAATCCCTGGATGACAATGAATTTCTGTTATTAACCAGTAGATAAAATAAAGGTAATTCTTAGAGGAAAATATAGATAATTAAAGGGTTATCTGAGAGAAAAAAAAATCAATGAATTAATAGTCCAAAAGAAAACAAAAAGTAAATCCTATGAATTCTGCAGCAATTTTTGACTCTACTTTTTTCCACACAGGTTAATGCAAAGGAAAGGTGGGTGGTCATGAAGGAAAATTTGCCTAGCAATACCTCCGCAAGACCCTCAAAATAGAAGAAAAAGATGATGACATCAAATTAAAAGAGAGACTAATGAAGAGAGGGAGGGGGTATGATGGAGACTGGAGTTCTAAAGTGGAATGGGGGGAGGGGAGGGAAATATCAGGTGAGTTTTTTTGTATGTAAGTATAAAAGTTGTCAATAAAAAATAATAATTAAAAAAAGAAGGAAAATGTTTCATAAAATTAACAAGCTTCTAAGGGGAACAAGAAAACAGCAAGATGTAAACAAGTTAGGGCCTGAAAGGGGATCATAAGTATAGTGCAGCAATGAATTTTAACAAATTTAAAAAGAAAAAAGAAACAAATCATTAAGAATTTTACATCAAGCCAGGAGTGGGGGTGCATGCACATGCTTTTAGTCTCACTGAGGAGGCAGAGGTGAAAGGATCACTATTATTCCTAGGCCAGCCTGAGATGACATAGTGAATACCAGGTCAGCCTTGACTAGAGGGAGAACTTACCTCAGGAAAGAAAGAAAAAAAAAACAACAGGAGGAGGGAGGGAGGAAAGAAGAGAAGAAGGAAGGAAGGTAGGAAGAAATTTACACAAAATTTTATCAAGAGTGTGGAGGGCTCATGAATGGGCCTGAAATGGACATAGGGACGCATCATGGGAATAAGAGAAAACAGGTTCAGATGTTTGTGATCCAAAAACACCTGTTCCCCAGTAAGGGTTCCTCTTCTTTCTGAATAATCATGGAACATCCCTGCCACTTTTCTCCTTTCCTACGGGTAAGATAAACAAGCAACAAACCCTACGAGATGTGGTATAGTACTCCAGGATATCTGCAGAGACGCCCTGCCAACCATCTGTGTTTTACACGGAAGAATGCCTTTAAAGAACAGGAAGTGAGTCCTTAAAACATACTATCCTCATAACTAAGAAAAGTTGCCTACCCCATACTACTCCAATAATACATGAAATGCCTTTTCATTTCTGTCACTGAGCAGCATGTATCTTTGCACCCCTTTTGCTTCTTGATAAAATACATATGAACAGAATTCATACTCCACTCTTTGTTACAGTGTCTGTAGAAATAAAAACTAAGTTTGCTTGTGTCCTGTGTCAGGATATGTGCTCTTTGGCACGGCCAGATAACCTCTGTCTCAGACCTCTGGCAGATCAGAGAGAAGGCTGCATCCATGCCTGGTTTTGGACTTTTCACATACAAAACTGTGGGAAGTTACAGCTGATTACAGGACTTACTCAGTGGGGAGATAAGTCTATGCCCTGCCCCATGTGACTCTACAGTGTGCAATGTGGAGCTTCTTCAGACTGTGCCTTGCCCTACGAGACAACATCATAAGCAGCGAGTGACTCAATTTTGAGGAAAGAGGATATCCTGGGTGGACACAAGAATGGTATCATCTGTTTGACACCACATATGTGGCATCCAGTGATAAGTGATTTATTCCTGGGATGACACCCTATAGAATTATCAAAATGACTTTGGACTATAGGGGCACATGCACATACAAAAACAATATTAGAAAAAACAAATCCAAGAAATGATCAGAAATACCAGCAGAAGAAAGGTTATAACTTCCTCATATAAGCCCCATAAAAGAAGTGTACTAGCACTGTGATGGTGATAGCCCCATGGAGGTGTCATAATTTGACAACTTGGTGCATGTATGTCCAGAATCAACAGGCAGAGAACCCCTTACTCTCCCAGGGGCTTCAGCTAAGCAAGGTCCCTGCTGAGCTGACACACCCTACTGGATCTGCTATCTGAGAAACCTCTGGTTCACTTGTTGAACCTGTTGTCCACCCATCCACTTATTGCCCTTCTGGACCCAGACATGCTCTTTTTTGCCTCTGCAGATTGACTCCACTCTGAGACTCTGTTCCAACCAGTGACTATGGCTTCAGCGGTCTCCATCGGTTCCTTTGTATTCATCTCTCTTCTCTCAGACTCTCTTAAATCTCCGCAGCTATTCTGTTACCTACACACACATAAACACTTTGCTATGCAATATGTGTGATCTGAGACTTAATATTAGTGACTATAGATTCTGTAATCTAAACACATACACAATTTACTGTGCAATATTTGTGATCTGAGACTTAATATTAGTAATTATATATTCTGCAACCTACACATACACAAAAATATGTATATGTGTACATTTATATATATGTATAAAATTTACTGTTAAATATGTGTAATCTGAGATAATATTAATAATTGGCACTGGAATAAAGGAAACTTGTTTGCCATGGCCACTGCTATCTAAGAAAACAGGCATGTCGGGCAAATCATTGCCAGTGAAACATCTGTATCTTGTGAATTTATTTTGCAATTAATTCTAATAATATGGAAAGGCACAAATGTGTTTCTCTGTTTGAGATGTAGTGCACTCATGCTCCTATACCTACCCAAAATGACAAAGATACTTCCAAAACTCAATCCAAAAACTTCATTTTTAATTTTAAAAGCATTTCCATTGAAGTCATAGGAAAATGCCTGAAGAAGCTCCTGTCAATTAGTTAATTACTGAATAATAATTAGTAAACTCCATAAAATTATAGAATATACCAAAATAATAGAATCACGTTCATTTGAATATAATACTATTTAAAAATATGAATTAAATTGATGGATGTAAGATCATTCTCCAAAATGCATCTCATTTAACTTTATTATTTATGTGAATAAACATAAATATATGTGGTGAGAAACATACCTTAAATTAGAAAAGAGATAAGTATACTATTTTAAAATAAATTATCTTATACTTAACTCAGCTTATGTTTACATTCCCAATAGTGAAAAACAAAACTTGTACTTTGTTTTACAGAGTTACTCCATCATATGTATATGTAACTATTTCTTCTACTTTTCAAAAATAATCTGTGTAAATTACTCAGATAAGTTTACTAACATCTAAAGTAGTACAGAAAATCTTTATGAGCTTATAACATAGATGTTACCTTTTTATTATTCTCTATACTTGTTAATTAATGTAAGACTTCTCTTAAGAACAAGGTCAGAGGGCTGGAGAGATGGCTTAGGGGATAGGGCATTTGCCTGCAAAGCCATAGGATCCCAGTTCAACTCTCCAAGACCCACGTAAGCCAGATGCACAAGGGGGTGCATGCATCTGGAGTTCGTTTGCAGTGCTGGAGGTCCCAGTGTGCCCATTCTCTCTCTCTCTCTTTCTCTGCCCCTCTCTCTCTCTCAAAATAAATAAATAAATAAATAAATAAATAAATAAATAAATAAATAAAATATATTTAAAGAGCAAGGTCATATATATATATATATATATATATATATATATATACATATATATATGTGTGTGTGTATATATATATATATATATATATATATATATATATATATATATATATATAAATTTTACAAGTCTATATTTTGAAAGTAATCAAAGAAAATTTAATAATTCAAAATAAAACCAAAGCTATTCACTCAGGAAAATCTAGAAATTTTGAAAGTGATCATTCATTTATATAGTTTAATGAACTTGTAACCAAATAATCTATTCATTTATGAAACTAAAAGTAATATCTTTTTATTTTGAAACAACAAAAAAACAAAAACAAAACAAAAATATTTATCTTGGTCTTTTTCATGTAATGAGTTTTTCTTTAAATACCTGATATTTCTTGGTTGTCAATAAATATTTACAAACGTTATGTAAAAAAAAAAAAAAATATCCGGGCGTGGTGGTGCACGCCTTTAATCCCCGCAATCGGGAGGCAGAGGTAGGAGGATCACTACGAGTTCAAGGCAACCCTAAGAATACAGAGTGAATTCCAGGTCAGCCTGGGCTAGAATGAGACTCTGCCTCAAAAACCAAAAAAAAAAAAAACCTACTATTGTAGGCTATAAATACTTAAATCCACTTTACATCCACTATCCTTTGCCTCTTGTGAAGACAGGGTAGACTGTTGATAGCATTTCATTCAATACTGGCACTGGGTCTTAAGTAGTAGAAAAGCAAAGAAAAATGAATTGGTTCAGGCAGCCAAATGTCAATCTGGGAAGCCTTGTGTAGCATTTAGCTGTAATCATGGATTGTAAAGATGTGTTTACTGGACCAGAATCTGCTGTTGAAATTTGATCTTTGCTGAAATTCTGCAGCACAATTTACCTTTTCCCAAAGCATATTGTTTGTTTGCTTGTTTCATTTTCCTTCTTTCCACAATTATTTTTTGTGGTCACAATTGTAGCTGTGTATGATAGATAGTATTAGCACTTTCTACAGAGACATGATTTTTTTTACGATTTTATATATTTATTTTATTTATTTATTTATTTATTTATTTATTTATTTATTTATTTATTTATTGGAGAGAGAGAAAGAGGAAGATGTTGATAGATAGAGAGAATGGGCCTGCAATGACCTCTAGCTACTGCAAACTATCTCCAGATGCATGTTCCACTTTATACATCTAGGTTTCATGGGTACTAGGGATTTGAACCTGGGTCCTTAGGCTTCCCAGGCAAGTGCTTTAACCACTAAGCAATCTCTCCAGCCTGGGACATGGCTTTTAAAAGCAGTATTAGTTAATTTTTGTTGCCCATACTCTTCCTTGGACTAATTCTGACAGTAACGTATTGGAGATAGTTGCTGTTCAGTGCTTTTATTTTCCCAGTAAAGTTCCTCTGAGGAAAAAAAAAAAAAAAGTGCTTGCTCTACAGAACCCATAAGCAAGAGAAATTCAATACCCTGTGTTATGACATAATGACACATCTATATACAGCTATAAACATGGTTGAGCAAATATCTCTGCAGTGCAGAGTGAAGCCTTTAGGGTAGATGCCAAGTAGAGGAATAGCTGAGTCAGTTAGTAGCTCTATTTTTGTCCTTTACAGGAGCCTCCAGATTGATTTCCATAGTGGATATACAAATTTCTACTCTTACTAGCAGTGAATAAAGGTTCCTCCTTCCCCACATACACAATAACATTTATTGTTATTTGATTTTTTTATTTTATTTTTTTTTTTTTAGTGATTGTCATCTTTCCTGGAGTAAGGTGGAATCACATAGTAATTTTGATTTGCATTTCCCTGATGGTTAAGAATGTTGAACATTTTCTTAAGTAAATATTAGACATTTATATTTATTCCTTTGGGAATTCTGTGCTAAGTTCTCAGCCCCAGTTTTTTGAGTGAATTATTTGATTTTTTTTTTTTTTGCTTAGTATTTTGAATTCTTTGTAATTTCTAGATAATAGGCCTCTGTTAGTGTTAGTAGCTGGCAAAGATTTTCTCCCATTCTATAGGTAGTCTTTTGGCTCTGTTTATACTATGTTCGTATAAAAGTTTTTCAATTTTATGTGATTCCACTAGTTGAGTGATGACTTGATTTCCTGGGCTACTGGGGTATTGTTCAGGAAGTCTTTTCCCACTCCTATACTGTGAAGAGTTCTCCCTTTTTATGCATACACTCATTTAAGAGTTTGGGGTCTTACATTTAAGTCTTTAATCCAGTTGGAGTTGATTTTTTCACATTGTGACATAATTGGGTTTAGTTTTATTTTCCTTCCTGTGGTTATCCAATTTGTCCAGCACTACTTGTTGAACGTGCTGTCTTTTCTCCAATGTACATTTCTGGTTCCTTTGCCAAAGATCAAGTAACTATACTTACTTGCATTAAGTGCTGGGTTTTTAATTCTCCATTAGTCTATATGTCTATTTTTTAAGCCAGCACAATGCTACCATGAATTTGTAGTATAGCTTTAGATTGGTTATGGTGATTTCTTCAGAGGTGTTATTTTGCTGAGTATATTTTTGGATATACAAGGTCTGCTGCCATTCCATTATGAATTTTGAGATTACTTTTTCTATCTCTGTGAAGAATGATGCTGGGGATTTTCATTGGTATTGTGCTGAACCTACATATTGCTTTTAGTAGAATATCCACTTGTACAATATTAATTCTACCTACCCAGGAGCACAGGAGTTCTATCTTCTCATCTCCTCCTCACTTTCTTTCTTATTTTTATTATGATTTTTTATTTTATTTGAGAGAGAAAGAGAGAGAATTGGCACCCTAGGGCCTCATCCACTGAAATTGAACTCCACATGCTTGTGCCACCTTGTGGGCATGTGCAACCTTGAACTTGCCTTACCTTTTGTGTATCTGGCTTACATGGAAAAAGAAAATCACACATGGGTCCTTAGGCTTCACAGGCACGTGCCTTAACCACTAAGTCATCTCTCCAGTCCTCTTGAGTGTTTTCATGTCTTCATCATATAGATCTTTCACATCCTTGGTTAGTGTTATTCCATGGTATTTGATTTTTTGTGGCTGTTAAAAATGGGAGAGCCTCACTGATTTCTTTCTCTGTACATTTGTCATTTGCATATAGGAATGCTACTGATTTTTTTGTTGTTGTTGTTTTGGTTTTTCAAGGTAGGGTCTCACTCTGGTCCAGGCTGATCTGGAATTCACTCTGTAGTCTCAGGGTAGCCTCAAACTCATGGTGATCCTCCTACCTCTGCCTCCTGAGTGCTGGGATTAAAGGTGTGCGCCACCATGCCCAGCTAGGATGCTAGTGATTTTTGTATGTTGATTTGTTATCCTTCCACTTTACTGAAGAAATTTCTCACCTTTAGAAGTGCATTTCAGTTCACTCATTTGTGGATGATGTCATTTGCAAAAAGGCCAGTTGAATTCTTCCTTTCCACTTTGTAGTCTTTTATATCTTTCTCTGGTCTTATCGCTAGGGCTAGGACTTCTAGCACTATGTTGAAGAACAGTGGTGAGAATGGGCACCCCTATCTTAATCCAATCTTAATGTGAATTCATTGAGTCTTTCCTCATTAAGTATGATTTTGGCTTTATGTACTTTGTACATAGTCATTATTATATTATGATATAAGTAATTCATGGCTATTCTTTCTAACATTTTAATCATGAAGTAATGTTGTAGTTTTTGAATGTTTTCTCTGCATCTATTGAAATGATCATGTGGTTCTTGGGTTATTTCTGTATGTTGAGCCATCCTTGCATCTTTGTGTTAAAGCCTTCTTCATTGTGAATGATTATGCTTTTGATGTATTGTTAAATATGGTTTGCAAGGATTTTGTTCAAGATTTTTGAATTTGTTCAGCAAGGAATGATTATAGTTTTTTTTATATTATTAAATCTGGTTTGGGTATTTTTGTTCAAGATTTTTGAGCATTTGTTCATGTTCTCCAAGGACAAAAATCTTGAGTTTTCTTTTCTTATTTGTATCTTTATCTGGTTTAGGTGAGAATCTGTCTGTTGCTGGACTTTTCATTGTAGGATTTTTGATTACATTTCAATCATGATGGGTGTACTAAAGTTGGTCATGAAATTTATCTTCTCTGAATTTAGTTTTGGTAGGTGGTATGTGTCTAGAAATTCATCCATTTATTCTAGGTTACTCAAGTTTGAGAAGTAGAGGTTGGGGAATTATGTGCTGAGCATTCTATTGTGACCTTTCCTTTTTCATCTCTAATTTTTTGTTAATAATTTGAGACTTCTCATATTTTTCATTTGATAAGATTGGCAATGGTTTAATCAATCTGATTTTGTTTATTTTTTCAAAGAACCAGCTCTTCATTTCATCAATTATTTAATTATTTTACAAATCATTAATTTCTGCTCTGATATTAACTATTTATTTCCATGTGAAACTCAGGGTTGGATTGTTCTTGTTTTTCCAATGCCTTTAGGTGGATGGTTAGGTTATTAATATGGGATCTCTCTGTCTTTGTTATGGAGGCTATAAACTTTTCACTTTGGACTGCCATCATTATGTCTCATAAGTTTTATGTCATGTTTTCATAATTATTCAGTTCTAGAAATTTTACAATTTCCTTTTTATTTCATGACCCATTCATAATTAATAGTGTGTTATTCAGCCTCTAGGAGGGTGTAATTTCTGTTGTTTCTCTTGTTGTTGATTTCTAGCTTCAACAGATTGTGGTCCAATATAATGCAGGGAGTTTTGTCAATTTTTATGAATTTATGGTATCATGCTTTATGTCCTATTTTATATCCATTTTAGTGAAGATTCTATAGAATGCTGAGAAGAATGTGTATTCTATAGAATTGGGGTGGAATGTTCTGTAGAGTTCTGTTAGGTCTAATTGATCTATGGTGTTGTTAAGCTACATTATCTCCCTGTTAATTTTCTGTTTTGATGATCTGTCTATTGATGGTGTATTGAAGTTACAGATTCTTCTCAAGCACACTTTATTGGGAGCTCCAAATTGAGAGAGAGAAGGACCCCGACCCTATGGAGCACCAAGCTTATATGCTGGTGATGACTCATGTGTCTGCTGTTGTCTGATTGGCTCAAGTCGCATCAGACGATCTGATTGGCTCAAAACACCCAATCAGGATGGCCGAATTCGATTGGCTCAATTCTCAATTCCTTTCAGTGGATCCTAACACACCCAATCAGGGTTGGCGAGCAGCCATCTTAAGATAACGTCATAAGCTCATGCGCAGACAATTAAGATACAAAAGCAACAAACAAGCTGACATGGCAAAACCTGACAAAGCCAGCAGCATGGCTTCCCACATTGAAGTCCACTACTATGATGGAATTGGAATTTATTTCTGGTTTGTTGTCAAATAGGTTTTGTTTTATAACATGTGGGTACACCTGTGTTTGGTGCATATCAACATATGATTGTGATGCCTTGTTAGTTCATTCCCTTCATTCAGTAAAAAGTGTCCCCCTTTGTCCTTTTTGATTACTTTCAGTTTCAAGTCTATTTTGTCAGATATAAATTTTGCCACATTCACTTGTTCCTTATATCCATTTGCTTGAAAATATTTTTCTATCTTTTCACCCTGAGGATGTGCCTACCCTTAGTGGTGAGGTGCGTTTCTTGAAGACATTAGACCCAAATTCTACCATGGTTACAAGTCTTCTATCTTGACCAGAAATCCTTCTTTGGAAATTTTAATGACAAAATAGTTACAAAATGTATACCCAGTATTCTTCCCATGTTGCCCTCCTGATTTGAACTAACTGCTGTAATCCTGATCCAGGGATGGTTACTCATACCCCCACACAAGATCGTCCTGGTTCTAAGCCCATCAACACTATGACATAATGGACTGAGCAGGACAAAAAGAATAAGACAACAAGATAGAGGAGGCAATACCTTGAAAGAGGCAGGTACTCACAGGATGGGGGCAGGGGAGAGGGAACCAAAAAGGATAAAGGAATAGGAATGTGGTCACATTAATATATGTTCATATATCAAAGCTATTAATAATAAAAGCAAATGATATAGTTCAGTAAATATATAGCCTTTTTCAAGACTGTTTTTGTAATAAATGGTTCTTTATTGAATAGCATTTTCAATAATTCATTCATGTATCTGATATTCATTTATTGCTTATTTTGAATCTTTCCTCATTTATCCCTTAAAGCTAAAGGTAAAAAGGTGAGGACAAGTTCATATTTCTTATTATTAGATAAGTTCCCTTTTGAAAAGGAACCGATGTTAATTGAACATAAAATAATTTTTAAATATTTGTAATGTGGTAACTTTTATTATGATACATGTGGCATTGATAAGACTGCAGGGCAGAAATTGGTCTGGCCCAGGAGATGGCAGATGATTTCATTGAAGACATGATAAAGACATTTATTTTGTTCTGAGGGCAAGAAAAACAGTGAAGAGTATGCAATGAAAGAAGCTTGGAGGACAATAATACTCAACTATGATCTCTGCTGTCAGAAAATAATAACATATTTATAGAAATAAATATGAGCATAATTTAATTTATTTTATAAAGGAAAAGCAACTTCATCCAAACACTAAATGTATGTATTTCCCAACAAAATGGAGTATTAAGAAGGTGAATATTTCATGAACAATAAGGAAAATGAGTTGAGGGGAGAGATGGCTCAGCAGTTTAGGTGCTTGCCTGCAAAGCCTAAGGACCCAGGTTCAATTCCCAGTACCTATAAGGACAGATGCTCAAAGTGATACATGTGTCTAGAGTTTGTTTGCAGTAGCTAGATGCCCTGGTGCACCTATTCTCTCTCTCTTTACCAACCTTCTTCTCTCTCTCTCTGTCTTAAATAAATAGATTTTTTTCAAAAAGGAAATAACCTGCAAACTTCAAATAACACAACTATAAAATGTGAGAGAAACCATTGTTTTGTATTGCAGTGGGTATTAAGAAGTCCATGATTTCTTAAGATACACTGCAATCTGTACCTTTCCATATGTTTTCAACACAAATGGTACAGGGACTGAAAGAACTTTGAAAATGTAGGCCATGGGATATATTTTGGATACTCAATTTTTAAATCTTAAATTACTTAAAATCACAGTCCCATTTACAATCACCATTGACAGGAGCATAATTCAATAGCACAGAAATCAGAATAAAATGGAAAACAATGTTGTTACTAATGAGGTTCTGTTAGTTTGAGTATGACAGCAAAGATGTTTAGGGAGGAACTTTTACCAAAGAGACTCCACATCTCTCCTCTTTGCTAACTACTTAGTGAATCCCAGATAAACTTAATTAACATCTCTGGAGCTGGCCTATAAAATAATACAGGAAGAAGTTTAGATTAAAGATAATTCAGAAATGTAGTCCAAGGTTTCAAAAAATTATGATTCTGGGGCCAGAGAGATTATCCAGTGATTAAAGGTGCTTGCTTGTAAAGCCTGACAACCTGGGTTTGATTCCCCAGGAAGACAAGAATAAGACATGTAAATCCAGATGCACAAAGGGGCACATGCATTTAGAGTTTATTTACAGTGGCAAGAGGCCCATACTCTGTTGGCTTCTTTCTCTTGGCCTGTCTCTCTCTCTGAAATAAATGAATAAAACTATTTTTAAAAATCATTATTCCTGGGCAAAATGGCTGACATCTGTCCAAACAACTTGCAGTCTAACATACCCAGCAGGAAACAACCTGACATAATGCTCAAACAAGTGCAGTATTGGCACACAGCCATGGTGGGTAACCAACTGCTCTTGATTTGGCTAATAGATCCACTCAGTGGAATGGAACTCATTGCTGTAACCGGGAAATAAGTCAAAACCATGTACAAAAAATGAGCTCAGTCTCCAAGATCAAGATACCACCAAATGTGGGCTAGAATAGGACCTAAGCATATAAAATTCCCTCCAAAATATCAATGGCCATCCCACCTATCTAGTACTAACTTCTCTCTCCGTTGGAGAATTTGCTTATCTTTTTCAGATGGACCACAAATCTGAAGGGATGATCAGCCAATCACACATCACCAGGGCCCCAGCTGAAACCAAAGAGTAATGTGGGAGGAAGGACAAGAATACAGCATTCTTGGGAATCACGACACCAGAAAAAGGCTGAAGGAGATCACAGAGAACATGCAACTCCTACTAAGCCAGATATCCAGAGACACAGAGGCTCCCCAAACCTCATCACTGAAGTAGAACTAAAATGACCCCAATTTGGCTCAGGGAAACTCACGGATGAGGGGGTGGGAAGAATGTTAGAGCCACAAGTTGGGACATTATGCACAGAGACTTGGCCTATCCCCCATAACTCTTTACTTCCCCACAATGCATGACCCACATTCCCCATTGATGAGCATCCCTTTGGAAGAGGGAGGACAGGGAGGAGGATAATGGAGTCACCATTATGAATGTAAAATCAGAATAATATAATTAAAAAACAAATTATAAAAAAAATATTCCAATGGTTGTTTCAAATATATATATATATATATATATATATATATATATATATA
Source organism: Orientallactaga sibirica (assembly GCA_036365145.1). Classification (NCBI taxonomy): domain Eukaryota; kingdom Metazoa; phylum Chordata; class Mammalia; order Rodentia; family Dipodidae; genus Orientallactaga; species Orientallactaga sibirica. The sequence goes on from JAEOAD010000033.1 coordinate 22,972,403, forward strand.
TATATATATATATATAAATTCTATTTTTATTTCAGTCTTTCACTGTTCAAAAAAAGTGACTGTCCAACTCAACTTTCCACTTTCTTGCATATTAATGGGGGAAAATGAACCTCAATTTTATATAAACTGAACCAGACTATTATCATTCAACAAGGCAAATTTACTAAGAAATACAAATCTATTGTACTGAAAAGAGTTAGAGGTAGGAATTGAAAAGTGTTATTTCCTTTTGTATTAAGATAGGTGATTTATTTGTAAGTGTGGAAACTCCTCCACTTTCATAGCCATCTTATTTGAGCTAGCTGACATACTCAGAATGCTTACTTCTAGTGCATTTAAACATTAGATGTGACACTCTGAAGATCCAGGGATGAGAAACAGGCTTTTAAACATGGTTATGTGAAAGGAAATGATTATAATCAAGAAAATCTTTTCACTTCTTTGCCTCAGTAATAAAGTATTTCTTAATCCTATATAATTTAATCATGTCTAGATGATCTAATAGTAACACTATGTAGAAATGCATTTCCTAATAGTTTTCCAGGAAACTCATAAAACTAAAGAAAAATCAGAAGGTAACAACTGATGCTATTTTTGAATTCAAAGGGAGTGTTTTAAGAAATGGAACTATAAAGAAATTAGTGATGAAAAGAGATCATCTGCCTCTGACCCTCAGAAAAATAACTTGGAGCATCTGAATGGAGTTCTGGGTCATTTGGTGGTTAATCAGTAGAAGGAAAATTGAGAAGGACATGAAAAAAATCTACAGTTTTAGAATCTAAGGATATTTAAAAGCATAGATTTATTTGGAAACAATAGTGTTTATCAACAGCTGCATACCACATACATTTTATAAGAGCTGTGATTATAGAATATAACAAAATAAAAATTACTGCTGGAATCCTAGCATTTTGTTAGCACAGAACTAAAAGTGCAAATTAGAAAGTAAAATGTATAGTAATTTCGAAAGCCTTCATCAAGACAACATGTTATATTTCAATCAATATTTGTAGCTTTAGAAAAATTAAGCAAGCAGCATTTACTTTAAATATTCTTGAACCTTCCAAATTTGTATCCCTGTGGCAGAAGACTATCCTGACTTATCTATTCACTATCTACTTCTGACATAAATGGTTAATGACTTGGAGACTAATAGATATCTCAATAAAAAAAAATCAAATTTGAAGTGATTGTCCTTTCCATCTGACTCTATCTGCAGCCAGTAAATAGAGCCTTGTCCATTCAGTTGCTCAGGCCAACTTCTCAAGGTTGATTTGACTTCTTCATTTTACTATCATTATACTCTTCGGAAATATCTTGCTCTTCACTCTAGTGTTGTTTACTGGAAGTAAACACCATCTTCTCCTGCCCAAGTTAAACTTTCTTCTTTGTTATTACCACCCCTCTTTTCTTTCTTGCCTCATTTCCTGCCTGCACTCTCTAGAAACCACTGTTCTACTGTCAAATTTATTGAGTTATTGCTTTTTTTCTTTAAAAAATCAAAAAAAAAACACAAAACATCTTGAAGGAGATTGGAAATTGTTGCAATGCTTGAGTAGAGGAGTACCAGGATGTGCTAAACATTTGAAAAGATATATCTAGTGACTGTGTTTAGAATAGACTGTAGAACAAAAGTTTAACTGATTGAGAAGATGGTGTTTACTTCCAGTAAACAACACTAGAATGAAGAGCAAGATATTTCCGAAGAGTATAATGATAGTAAAATGAAGAAGTCAAATCAACCTTGAGAAGTTGGCCTGAGCAACTGAATGGACAAGGCTCTATTTACTGCAGACTAAAAGATTAAACCTCATTAAGTCCTTAAAGGGAACACCTGATTCACAGGGCCCTAAAGAGGGTATGATGAAGACTAACCTTAAGCTTCTCCTGCTTCTATCTCTACCTCTTCTCTCTCTTCTCTCATTCTCTTCTGTATATCCTATCTTTTTCTTACTTCTTTTCCCTTGGCACTGGCCTGTAACTCCCAGTACCAGCATGCGGTTAACATCCACAATGAGCTGTTGATCAGAGAGACCTACAAGGTTTCCCAAAGAAGACAGATTTCTGTCAGAGTACTTGATGACCCACCAAAGGCTAATGGTAAGACCCCACTGCCAAAGATACCATATGTTGCTGATAAGGAAAATGGAGTGACCTGGCTGGAATCTGTGAGAGAGTCAGTCCCCAGATCTTGTCTAGGGCCAGAAGGTGCTACATGAACAACTGGGGGAAAGTGACCAACAAATGTCTGGGCAACGATGATCTAAGATTCTTAGTAGCAAACAACCTGACCTGATGCTCACACAAGGGCAATAGTGGCACATAGATATGGTGGGTAACCAACTGCTCTTGATTAGGCTAACAGATCCGTTTAGTGGAATGGAACCCATAGCTAGAACTGGGAAACAAGTCAGAACCATATACAAAAACAAGCCCACTCTCCAATATCAAGCTCCCATAAATCATGGGCTACAAGAGGACCTACACCTATAAAATTCTCTCTAAAATAATGGTTATCCCATTATCTGGTGCTTACTTCTCATATAGTTCAGTAAATATATAGCCTTTTTCAAGACTGTTTTTGTAATAAATGGTTCTTTATTGAATAGCATTTTCAATAATTCATTCATGTATCTGATATTCATTTATTGCTTATTTTGAATCTTTCCTCATTTATCCCTTAAAGCTAAAAGGTAAAAAGGTGAGGACAAGTTCATATTTCTTATTATTAGATAAGTTCCCTTTTGAAAAGGAACCGATGTTAATTGAACATAAAATAATTTTTAAATATTTGTAATGTGGTAACTTTTATTATGATACATGTGGCATTGATAAGACTGCAGGGCAGAAATTGGTCTGGCCCAGGAGATGGCAGATGATTTCATTGAAGACATGATAAAGACATTTATTTTGTTCTGAGGGCAAGAAAAGCAGTGAAGAGTATGCAATGAAAGAAGCTTGGAGGACAATAATACTCAACTATGATCTCTGCTGTCAGAAAATAATAACATATTTATAGAAATAAATATGAGCATAATTTAATTTATTTTATAAAGGAAAAGCAACTTCATCCAAACACTAAATGTATGTATTTCCCAACAAAATGGAGTATTAAGAAGGTGAATATTTCATGAACAATAAGGAAAATGAGTTGAGGGGAGAGATGGCTCAGCAGTTTAGGTGCTTGCCTGCAAAGCCTAAGGACCCAGGTTCAATTCCCAGTACCTATAAGGACAGATGCTCAAAGTGATACATGTGTCTAGAGTTTGTTTGCAGTAGCTAGATGCCCTGGTGCACCTATTCTCTCTCTCTTTACCAACCTTCTTCTCTCTCTGTTTTAAATAAATAGATTTTTTTTCAAAAAGGAAATAACCTGCAAACTTCAAATAACACAACTATAAAATGTGAGAGAAACCATTGTTTTGTATTGCAGTGGGTATTAAGAAGTCCATGATTTCTTAAGATACACTGCAATCTGTACCTTTCCATATGTTTTCAACACAAATGGTACAGGGACTGAAAGAACTTTGAAAATGTAGGTCATGGGATATATTTTGGATACTCAATTTTTAAATCTTAAATTACTTAAATTCACAGTCCCATTTACAATCACCATTGACAGGAGCATAATTCAATAGCACAGAAATCAGAATAAAATGGAAAACAATGTTGTTACTAATGAGGTATTGCTAGTTTGAGTATGACAGCAAAGATGTTTAGGGAGGAACTTTTACCAAAGAGACTCCACATCTCTCCTCTTTGCTAACTACTTAGTGAGTCCCAGATAAACTTAATTAACATCTCTGGAGCTGGCCTATAAAATAATACAGGAAGAAGTTTAGATTAAAGATAATTCAGAAATGTAGTCCAAGGTTTCAAAAAATTATGATTCTGGGGCCAGAGAGATTATCCAGTGATTAAAGGTGCTTGCTTGTAAAGCCTAACAACCTGGGTTTGATTCCCCAGGAAGACAAGAATAAGACATGTAAATCCAGATGCACAAAGGGGCACATGCATTTAGAGTTTATTTACAGTGGCAAGAGGCCCATACTCTGTTGGCTTCTTTCTCTTGGCCTGTCTCTCTCTCTGAAATAAATGAATAAAAATATTTTTAAAAATCATTATTCCTGGGCAAAATGGCTGACATCTGTCCAAACAACTTGCAGTCTAACATACCCAGCAGGAAACAACCTGACATAATGCTCAAACAAGTGCAGTATTGGCACACAGCCATGGTGGGTAACCAACTGCTCTTGATTTGGCTAATAGATCCACTCAGTGGAATGGAACTCATTGCTGTAACCGGGAAATAAGTCAAAACCATGTACAAAAAATGAGCTCAGTCTCCAAGATCAAGATACCACCAAATGTGGGCTAGAATAGGACCTAAGCATATAAAATTACCTCCAAAATATCAATGGCCATCCCACCTATCTAGTACTAACTTCTCTCTCCGTTGGAGAATTTGCTTATCTTTTTCAGATGGACCACAAATCTGAAGGGAGGATCAGCCAATCACACATTACCAGGGCCCCAGCTGAAACCAAAGAGTAATGTGGGAGGAAGGACAAGAATACAGCATTCTTGGGAATCACGACACCAGAAAAAGGCTGAAGGAGATCACAGAGAACATGCAACTCCTACTAAGCCAGATATCCAGAGACACAGAGGCTCCCCAAACCTCATCACTGAAGTAGAACTAAAATGACCCCAATTTGGCTCAGGGAAACTCACGGAAGAGGGGGTGGGAAGAATGTTAGAGCCACAAGTTGGGACATTATGCACAGAGACTTGGCCTATCCCCATAACTCTTTACTTCCCCACAATGCATGACCCCATTCCCCATTGATGAGCATCCCTTTGGAAGAGGGAGGACAGGGAGGAGGATAATGGAGTCACCATTATGAATGTAAAATCAGAATAATATAATTAAAAACAAATTATAAAAAAATTATTCCAATGGTTGTTTCAAATTTATATATATATATATATATATATATATATATATATATATATATATATATATATATAAAATTCTATTTTTATTTCAGTCTTTCACTGTTCAAAAAAAGTGACTGTCCAACTCAACTTTCCACTTTCTTGCATATTAATGGGGGAAAATGAACCTCAATTTTATATAAACTGAACCAGACTATTATCATTCAACAAGGCAAATTTACTAAGAAATACAAATCTATTGTACTGAAAAGAGTTAGAGGTAGGAATTGAAAAGTGTTATTTCCTTTTGTATTAAGATAGGTGATTTATTTGTAAGTGTGGAAACTCCTCCACTTTCATAGCCATCTTATTTGAGCTAGCTGACATACTCAGAATGCTTACTTCTAGTGCATTTAAACATTAGATGTGACACTCTGAAGATCCAGGGATGAGAAACAGGCTTTTAAACATGGTTATGTGAAAGGAAATGATTATAATCAAGAAAATCTTTTCACCTCTTTGCCTCAGTAATAAAGTATTTCTTAATCCTATATAATTTAATCATGTCTAGATGATCTAATAGTAACACTATGTAGAAATGCATTTCCTAATAGTTTTCCAGGAAACTCATAAAACTAAAGAAAAATCAGAAGGTAACAACTGATGCTATTTTTGAATTCAAAGGGAGTGTTTTAAGAAATGGAACTATAAAGAAATTAGTGATGAAAAGAGATCATCTGCCTCTGACCCTCAGAAAAATAACTTGGAGCATCTGAATGGAGTTCTGGGTCATTTGGTGGTTAATCAGTAGAAGGAAAATTGAGAAGGACATGAAAAAAATCTACAGCTTTCGAATCTAAGGATATTTAAAAGCATAGATTTATTTGGAAACAATAGTGTTTATCAACAGCTGCATACCACATACATTTTATAAGAGCTGTGATTATAGAATATAACAAAATAAAAATTACTGCTGGAATCCTAGCATTTTGTTAGCACAGAACTAAAAGTGCAAATTAGAAAGTAAAATGTATAGTAATTTCGAAAGCCTTCATCAAGACAACATGTTATATTTCAATCAATATTTGTAGCTTTAGAAAAATTAAGCAAGCAGATTTACTTTAAATATTATAGTGAACCTTCCAAATTTGTATCCCTGTGGCAGAAGACTATCCTGACTTATCTATTCACTATCTACTTCTGACATAAATGGTTAATGACTTGGAGACTAATAGATATCTCAATAAAAAAAATCAAATTTGAAGTGATTGTCCCATCCATCTGACTCTATCTGCAGCCAGTAAATAGAGCCTTGTCCATTCAGTTGCTCAGGCCAACTTCTCAAGGTTGATTTGACTTCTTCATTTTACTATCATTATACTCTTCGGAAATATCTTGCTCTTCACTCTCCTGCCCAACTTAAACTTTCTTCTTTGTTATTACCACCCCTCTTTTCTTTCTTGCCTCATTTCCTGCTTGCACTCTCTAGAAACCACTGTTCTACTGTCAAATTTATTGAGTTATTGCTTTTTTTCTTTAAAAAATCAAAAAACAAAACAAAACATCTTGAAGGAGATTGGAAATTGTTGCAATGCTTGAGTAGAGGAGTACCAGGATGTGCTAAACATTTGAAAAGATATATCTAGTGACTGTGTTTAGAATAGACTGTAGAACAAAAGTTTAACTGATTGAGAAGATGGTGTTTACTTCCAGTAAACAACACTAGAGTGAGGAGCAAGATATTTCCGAAGAGTATAATGATAGTAAAATGAAGAAGTCAAATCAACCTTGAGAAGTTGGCCTGAGCAACTGAATGGACAAGGCTCTATTTACTGCAGACTAAAAGATTAAACCTCATTAAGTCCTTAAAGGGAACACCTGATTCACAGGGCCCTAAAGAGGGTATGATGAAGACTAACCTTAAGCTTCTCCTGCTTCTATCTCTACCTCTTCTCTCTCTTCTCTCATTCTCTTCTGTATATCCTATCTTTTTCTTACTTCTTTTCCCTTGGCACTGGCCTGTAACTCCCAGTACCAGCATGCGGTTAACATCCACAATGAGCTGTTGATCAGAGAGACCTACAAGGTTTCCCAAAGAAGACAGATTTCTGTCAGAGTACTTGATGACCCACCAAAGGCTAATGGTAAGACCCTACTGCCAAAGATACCATATGTTGCTGATAAGGAAAATGGAGTGACCTGGCTGGAATCTGTGAGAGAGTCAGTCCCCAGATCTTGTCTAGGGCCAGAAGGTGCTACATGAACAACTGGGGGAAAGTGACCAACAAATGTCTGGGCAACGCATGATCTAAGATTCTTAGTAGCAAACAACCTGACCTGATGCTCACACAAGGGCAATAGTGGCACATAGATATGGTGGGTAACCAACTGCTCTTGATTAGGCTAACAGATCCGTTTAGTGGAATGGAACCCATAGCTAGAACTGGGAAACAAGTCAGAACCATATACAAAAACAAGCCCACTCTCCAATATCAAGCTCCCATAAATCATGGGCTACAAGAGGACCTACACCTATAAAATTCTCTCTAAAATAATGGTTATCCCATTATCTGGTGCTTACTTCTCTCTCCATTGGAGAATTTGCTTCTCTTTTTTAGATGGATGCCAAACCTGAGGAGAGAATCAGCCATGGCACCTCACCAGGGCCCCAGCTGAAACCATAGAGTATTGAGGGAAATGAGCAAGAGTCCTGCATCCTTGGTGTACCTGGAACCACCACAAGACTGAAGGAGATAGACACAGAGAACACTCAACTCCCATCAAACCAGAGATCCAGAGACACAGAGGCTCCCTAGACCTCATCATTGAAGTAGACCTAAAATGTTCCCAACATTGCTCAGGGAAATTCACAGAAGAAGGGGCAGAATGGTTGTTAGAGCCACAACTTGGGACATTATGCACAGAGACATTGCTTCTTCCCCATTACTGATGGCTAGCCCTATAATGTAAAAGCCACATTCCCCAACAAGGAGAGTCCCTTCAGAGCAGAGAGGACAGGGAGGAGGCTAAAAATGGTACCAGCATGATACACACTATCTACAAAACTAATAAAAAAAAAAACAAGATTGAATATATAATCATAACCATTTTGTCCAACATATTCTAACAATAAAATTTAGATTTACAAGCCAGGTGTGGTGACACACACCTCTAATCCTAGCACTCAGGAGGCAGAGGGATCGCTGTGAGTTTGAGGGCACCCTGAGACTACATAGTGAATTCCAGGTCATCCTGGGCCAGAGTGAGACCCTACCTCATAAAAAAAAAAAAAAAAAAAAAAAAAGATGAGATTTACATATCATAAAAAAGATCGGATGATGTTTACATTTATGTGAAGAATGACAATCAAAAAACTTAAAAGCAAAATGAAGCCTGTCTTTTTCATTGTTGTAAAATTTTGTCATTACATTTAAATAAGATTTTATTTTCCCATGTGTCTAAGTAAGAATTTTCCAAAGAATCAACTATTAAGTTCCAATATCTGAAGATAAATTTATGGCAAAAATGTCTATTCATCATGAGTATATTAGCAATCCACTTGTGCTATTGCTTTCAAACAAAAGATGACAAGTTTATTCTGTCAGAAGGAACAGCCATTCCCATAGTATCTGCCAAAATGACTTTGACATTCACTCATGGAAAATTTTTATGGATAAGTAACTGGATAAAATATATGAAGTAATGAATTCATACATGAGAAGTATAGATTTCATACTGTTTTGGCATACTTGTTTGTTAACATAAAAAACAAACACTTATTTAGAAAGCTTAATCCTTGACTCTCCCTTGTCACTCAGTTTTTTCACCCCTGTTTGTGTATCTTGTAGTCCCCTCTCACTGGGTAGCAGAAGTCCCATTTGTTTACCCAATTATCAGCTCCCTCTTAAGCTTCACCATCCCAATAGGCACGGGAGGACTGGAACTCTGAAAACTACATGGCCTAGGGCCACTATTTTAATTAGGCATTCTTGTGCATAATTATAGTAGAACACAATACAAACTAAGGTTATTCTTCTGATATGAGGTCTGTCTTTTGGTATGTACTATTTATATGGGCCATATTGCTCATCATTTAGCCTGTGGATTTTTGATATTTTGCTAAGTATACATTTCCATATGGCATATTTATTTGATGCCATAGAAAGTGAATACTATATATTATGTGAATACTATATATTACTCTTTGATCTGATATAAGAAGTGCATTAGTTATTTTTCTGTTGCTGTGACCAAAAACTTGCAAAGAAGCAGCTTAAAGGAGGATTGTTTGTGTTCAGTAGAATCCCTGGTGGAAGGGAAGGGAAGGCATGGCAGCAGGATCATGAGCCAGCTGGTCACAGGAAAGCAGATAGTAATGAAGGCTTATGCTGAAGGAACTTTCTTCTTTACATCAAGTCCAGGACCCCATCCTTTAGAAACATTCTGCCCATAATCAGCATGGGTCTTGTCATCTCAATTAAAGTAATAATAGAAACTACCAGAAATGTACAGAGATATTTGTCTCCTAAGTGATTCTAGACCCAATCAAATTAACAATCTAGATTAACAATCACAAGTACATCTTTTGTCAACTTGACATCCAATCTTATCACTTTTAAGCCTATAATCTCCCATAGCCTCATGGCCATCTTATAATGCTAAATTCATTAACTACAATTGCAAAAATCCCCATAAACCTTAAAATTCACAATACTGCTCAAAAGCCAAAAGTCTCTTCTGAGACTGAAGCATTTGGTTATCTAAGAGCTCCTAGAAAAATCAATAAACATGTTACATACTTCCAATATACAATGGCACAGAGTAGATATTCTCATTTTAAAAGGGAGGAAGTGAGGCATAGCAAAGTAAGGTCAAACAATTCTGAAAGTGGTTGTTTCTGAGCAGGAAGCCAGAAAAGGCCTCAGCCTGTGGCTTCTCCAGCATTTAAGCTGTAGATGCTGCAGGTTGATCTGGAAAATTAGGGTGGGGCTCCAGAACTGAGTGCCAGTTGGGAGTGCTGCTGTTAGAGAACCCAATATTAGGTTTCAGAAACTGGCACCAGCTGCTGAGACTTCCTGTAAGATTCTGAATACCTAAAGCTGTCAAGCTGTGCCCAATGCCTTTGTCCTATGAAATCTAAGGCTCAGGAATACAACCTGGGACTGATCTGGAACCCAGTACCAGAGATGGAGAGCACACTGGGTACAGAGGCAGCACTATTAAGATGGAGTTCTTACAGACTTTATGAGCCTAGTTGAGGTGTAGTGCTCAAAAGTTCTTCATTCCCACCAAGTCTTTGCAGGATCTTCATTATCCAGCCTCAGTTGGTGGAGCTGTCAAGCAGTGGACCATTTCTGAGGCTTGATCATCTATTCAGTGCTCCCACCACAATCATTGCTACTTCGAGCGCACTTATCTGCTGTTTCCTTCATTTCCAGCTCAGCTTCCACTACGTAAAGTAGGCAAGGGAAGTTAGCTGGTGAGGAGTATCTATGGGACCTGATGTTGAGACACCATGGAAGCAGCACAGGAAAATGCCTCCCAGTGGACTCAGTGAGGCTAAGGAAACTGCTTATATATACCAGAGGGGATGTTTTGACCAATCACAGCATAGTGGCTAATTACAGTCTGTTGTAGTTAGTTCCATGTTGTTGCATTAAACCTTCCAACCAGACACAGTTTATAGGAGGAAGGGGTTTAATTCAGGTTTACAGATCCAAGGGAAGTTTCACAATGGCTGAAGAAGCTGGCTCCCATTCATAAATCCAAACCAAAAAATAAATTGCCAGTCAGTACCACAAGTGAGCACAAATGGGAAGCAAAAAGAATAGCAGGAACCCTAGGCAGATCTCAGAATATTCTGAATCCTTCAGGCTAGAAATAAGATATGTCCCCAGTGATACACCTTCCAGCCAGGAAGCTGGAAATCAAGTTACAAATTTTAATAAAACATCTGAGTCTATTGGGGGCATATATTCAAATGACCACAGCCTGAATATTATCGCCAACCACTATCTTCAAGGCTTGCGTTTTTGACTAACTATAGACTGGCTACCAGTCCTAATTATGTGCTTCCTCTGGTCTAGGTGGAACTAGTTCACACAGGTTTGTGACATTAAGACACTAGTACACCTGTTTCCAACCACCGAGGTTGAAGCTGCACAACAAACAGCCTATTCAAACTGCTATAATATTTGCATAATTGTCTGCAGATGTCTGTGGAGTATTCAAGATGGCTGGTGCTGAAATAAGGTAGTCTTCCCAGTTGTTAGACTGACAATCCATTTACTTAATATAGCTCAGGAAGCAAGAGTCCAATACTTTAATAGATTTTAACAATGCTTCCACTATTTTATATCTGTGCAGTGCTCAGTCAGAGGAGTGTACCTTGTCTTTCTCAGAAAAATCAAGGGAGCAATGAATGTTTCACTAAACATATTATGTGCCAAGGCACTTTTCATTATTCACAATGAATGGTGCAGTGTCACAGATAGGAGACAAGCTCAATGCCAAAATGTTAAGTTACACCATGTGTTATAAGCCACGTGACCTTGGGCAAGTTGCCTGAGGTCTCTCTTCCATGAAAGAAGCATAGTAATAGCATTCCATTATGCCTCTTTTTGGTCAAATAAATCAGTAAGTTCAATAAGCATGAAAAAATGTCTGATATTCTATAAGCAATTAACAAAAGCTGAGTGTTTATTAGTGGAGAATTAACTGATTTACAAATGGATGAGTGTATCCAATAATGAGCAGGAACTCTGTTTGAAATGTTTGTCTTTAAGTACAAAATTGTTTAACTGTTGGCAATGGTTCATCCTGATTTTCTCAACCTCATTGGCTCAAGAACTAGATAGGAGACAAGTCTATGGGCATGGCTATGAAAAAGTGTCTCCATTATTAATTCTAATGGGAAACGCCACCTCACCTGGGGGTGGCATCATTACATGGGCTAGGGTCCCAGACTGAATAATAAGGAGAAAGCGAGCTGGGCATGACCATGCATCTATCTCTACTTCCAAACTGTGGGTGCAATGGAACTAGCTACTTTAAGATCCATTGACTGTGAATTTCCCACCACAATAGTCTATTGTCTCAAATGGTCTGCTAATATAATGCCCTCCATCCTTAATTTGCTCTTGTTAGGCCCTTTGTTATAGCACTGAGAAAATAATCCAAAAAGTCATACCAAGAGTGGTGCTATCACCATGTGGCTTTTAGGCATTTGGAACTGATTTGTGTGAAGACTGCTGAAGTGATTGGACATTTAGGCTGTAAAAACCTTAACGCGTTGTAAGCATAGCTTAGTGGGTTATTCAAGTGCTCATTTGAAAGACAAAGAGGCTGAAATCTAGACAGTGTGGAGCCATCACATGAAGTTTATAATAGAAACCAGGATCTGTTGGACACTGGGCTAGAGGGATATCATGTTATATTCTGGCAAAGAATCTGGCTACATTCTGCCTGTATCATGGAAGCTTGACTGAGCGTGAATTTAAAAGAAATTGAACAATATGTCTGATGGAGCAAATATCAAAACAGAATAGAATTCAGGTTGTATCACCACTCTGATCCAGGTCTACAGTGAGATTATAGCAAAAAGCAATGCACACAGATATAAAAGTTGTGCTATTTAGTGGGAGGAATGTTAAAGTTCTCTAACAGGCTGATGCTGAGTAAGAGATAAGCATGGCAAAGCTGGAAGGAGCCAAAGAGGAAAAATTGCAGCTCCACTTGCAGAAGAGTTCCAGAAAGATACCAAGTCAGGCTCTCTGGCCTCAGATCCCAGGACGAGAGCTACACATTGGCTGCTGCCAAGGGCCAAAGGTCCCATATCCAGCTGGCACAGGATCTGTAATACTGGAGGGTGCCTCATGCGTGCTGCTATGGTTCACTGCTGTCAAACACTGAGGACACTGCTGCAGAACATTTCTTGAAGAGCTCCTGGCCTACCCACAGTTTCTATTCACAGCAAAAGAAGCCCAGCCAGCAGATAGATGACATATCCACTGAGGTTTTGCTCAGATTTCAACCAGCATAAAGCACTTAAATCATGTATAATTACTCCCCTTTGTTAGCCATTGGCATGGATTAAAGTCAGTACATAATAAACAGCAATACTTAGAATATGGAAAAATTCTCATCACATAGTTGCTGAGGTTTTAGCATCATAATAATATTATTTATTTATTTATTTATTTGTTTGTTTATTTGTTTAATTTGAGAGAGAGAGAGAGAGAGAATGGACATGCCAGGGCTTTCAAACACTGCAAATGAACTCCAGACACATGTGCCACCTTGTGCATCTGGCTTATGTGGGTTCTAGGGAACCAAACCTGGGTCCTTTGGCTTTGCAGGCAATCTCCTTAATGGCTAAGCTATCTTCCAGAACAATATATTTTTTTTAACATTTCCATTCACCATTTATAGTTGTGGTTCCAATGTAGTGTCAGGTACTGAGTTAAGCACTAGAAATTCAATGACTTTTTGGCCCCAAAGTGAATTTATATTATTTAATAGTATATATAATTTTATAATATAATATAAAACATAATTTGTAATTTATATTATAAAATATAGTATTTTACTAAAGGCATATCCTTTTCTTTTTAGTACTTTATTTATTTATTTGAGAGAGAGTGTAAATAGCAGATCAAGAGAAAGGAGGTGGTCGTGTTCTCTAGTCACTGCAAATGAACTCTGGAAGCATGTGCCACCTTAAGTGGTTTGAAATAACTTTTTTTTTTCTTTTTTATTTCTTCAGTTGATAAGGTCTATCAGCATTATGGTGATTTTCTTTTTATTCCTTTTTAATGGATGTTTCTTAATATATTTTGACATTTTTCCAGTGGTCAAAACAATTAGGATTTATTACACCACACAATAAAATATTATCAAGCAAAGCAGGTTGTTTTTTTTCTCTCATGTTTTTGGTTCAACTTTCCCAGTCTGTTACATTATTGATTTAGCTTCCAAATTTTGGTTGACTAATTTCTGTGAATTTTTTTATTATGGTGATATTCTTCTATATCTGTACTATAGTAGTTTGCCATATTTAAATGAAGATATCTAAAATATTTTGTTTTTATTTTCATAGTATTCATAGTTATTAACAATATTTCATTTAACAACTAGGATTGCTTATTTCATTAATAAAATGTTTGTTTTTCCTTCACTACAGAAATTAAGAATACTAGTATAAAATTAGTAAACATTTGGTTAGATATCTTCATTTAAGTATAGATATAGAAGAAAATCACTATAATGCTAAAAGACCTTGTCAACTGCTAAAAAAAAAAAAAGCTACTCCAAACCACTTAAGATTCATTAGAGAACTATGTAGAAAATAAGGTGTGGAGTAGGACTAGCAGATAATAGCTGAGTTTCAGTGCAGTGATTCCAGCAGGCCTGGCCCCCATCCAACAATACTGGTACCAAATAGGCAGGGGAAATTTAACTATGAAAACTAAGCAATGAATAACTATAACACATCCTGCTTTTGAGCCTTCAGATGGTAGATGACCCTTTCCAAAAATTGACCTTGATATCAATTGAGATAAAGTCTGGAGACATGTGGCTTCCAGAACTGGAAAGATACATTTCTGTGGGTTAAGATATCCAGGTTGTTGCCTTTTATAATGAAAAACTTAACAAACTAACAAGATAACATATCTTTGTGTGAAATGTGAATTCTCTGAATGGAAAACACTGAAAAGTTCTGACATGCACTTAAAACTTGTATTAAGAGCCAGGTGTGATGGAACATGCCTTTAATTCCAGCATGTGGGTGAGAGAGGTAGGAGAATGAGTTTGAGGCCATCCTGAGCTGAGACTACACAGTGAATTCCAGGTCACCCTGGCTTGAGAGAGACCCTAGCTCAAAAACCCAGAAAAAAAATGGAATTAAACCACACACACACACACACACACACACACACACACACACACACACACACACACACATGTAATATACATGTACAAATATGTGTATGAGAGAGTAACAAAATGCTAGAATTGTTTGATTCATTGGTGGATTTAAGTTTTTTTGTTCCTGGGAGAATACAAAAGCTGCAAGCCTTTTATGTAGGCTTGCCCTATAACATGTACCAGTGTATCTAAAGCAAGCATTCATTTGTGGGAAGTCAATAATCACAAATGAAATATTGTGTAAGGAGAAAAGAAAATCAATAACTGCCATGAGGGTCATTACATTTTGATAAGGATTTTCTGCAAACATCAATATACTACCAAAAAGATATGTATTGGATGTTTTTGTTCTCTCTT
Organism: Orientallactaga sibirica; assembly: GCA_036365145.1. Classification (NCBI taxonomy): domain Eukaryota; kingdom Metazoa; phylum Chordata; class Mammalia; order Rodentia; family Dipodidae; genus Orientallactaga; species Orientallactaga sibirica. The sequence continues at coordinate 22,987,625 of JAEOAD010000033.1, forward strand.
TCTACTTAATGAATTCTGTATAGGAAGCCACTTGAGCTTACATATAAGTAAGCATGGGTACCTGTGCGCGTGTGTGCGCACACACACACACATAATTTTTTAAGGGAATTATACTTAGCTGCCTTGAAGATTTCTCATACTAATATTTGTTTTGTTTTAAATAAAGGATCAACAAATACCAGTATTGTCCCTGGAAAGAAAAGAAGTGGCCAAGCCAACTAAATGCTTACATGTACTCCAGTGTCTTAGCGGTTAAGGCGCCTGCCTGCTAAGCCTAAGAACCCGGTTCCAATCTCCAGGTCCCACGTGTAGCCAGATGCAAAGTGAAGCAAGGGTGCAATGCTGCACTTGACCACAAGGGGGCACACACATCTGGATTTCGTTCACAGCAGCTGAGAGACTGCTGGTGCACCCATTCTCTATCTGTCTCCCTCTCCCTCTCTTTCTCTCTGTCTGTCTCTCTCTCCAAAAAAAATTAAAAAAACATTAAAAAAATTTACAAAAATTAAAAAAATAAAAAGCATTATTCAGCTAAAAGGTGTTTTTATACCTAAGACAAAAACATTTTGCTAAATTATGTTTAATATATAGTTTTGTTTGCTTCTATATTAAAACATTTGTCTCAATATTATTTTGAAATTTTCAGTATCATGGCCTCAGCTACACATTAGCTAATTTCTTTACCCCATTGTATTCAACATTTCAATAACATTTCTTGTAAATCAAGCTAGTGACTATTTACATGTTCTATGCTAGAACTTTAATTCTTTGTTCATTTTCTTCTCTTGTGTGCTTTCAAATATATTTGTGTGCTTTTATAGCAGAGGGATGTAATTTTTGGAACTGAGAAGGCACAAAATACCTATTATGCAAAAACCAGAGTCTCTATGGACATGTGTGGTCCATCAGACACACTCCTTTGACAAATATGTGTTTAGTTTCTACTAATCTACTGGACTCACTGATAGTATTTCCTGAATATCATGCATATAATTTTTTGTGAATTTCTCTAATCTAGTGCCAAGTTTTATAAAAGAAAAGAACTTATACTGATTTCTGATTGCTTATGAATTTTTAACTTCTAGTTTCTGGAACATTTTCATCATCCTAAAAGTTTTAATATGTTGGATAATACTTTGTCCTTTTGCAATATTAAGGTAGAGTCAGCAAGGTCACTTGTAAATATCTTATAATGAGATATATTAGATGAAACCTCTATCAAAATTTAAAAATTATGGCAATGTAGATACACATCAATATAAAACTCCTTTGTCTTCAACCAGTTTCTAATGCACGCATATGTTTTTGTAGTGGAATTGCGCTGAACTCCACTGAGTTCTACAACTCTATATGCATATATTATGAATTTGAACTTTATCAGAAGAAACATTTTTCTATACAACATATGTGATAAGGTAAGAATATGGCACATAGAGCAATCCTCCTTATGGTAACCTGGTCTATTTAATTTTGTGGCTACTAGAATACAAAAGGCCTTTGCTATAGTACAACAGTGAAGAACATGTTCTTGCTGAGCAGCAATAAGGAAAGAAGTGTAACTTACTGGATAGAAGCCATGAGGGAATTCTTCAGTATAATAATATTTGTATTGTAGTCTGTTACTGATTTACACTGCTGTTTTGAAACTTTAAATGCATAAATTCTATTAATAAAAATATTGGTCATTTATACATTTTAAAATGGCATCCTAGCAGCACTAACCTATTATAATGCTGTTTTAAGTGGTTTAATATAAGTAACTCTCAGGAAAATGAATTTAAATCTAGAATGAGACTATCAACTCTTATCTGTTAGACTAGCTATTATCAAACTAACAAATAAAGGGCTGGGGAGATGGCTTAGCAGTTAAGACATTTGCCTGTGGAGCCTAAGGACCCTAATTTGATTCTCCAGGTCCCACATAAGCCCAATACAAAAGGAGCACATGCATCTGGAGTTCATTTTCAGTGGCTAGAGGCCCTGGTGAGCCCATCCTCACCCCTCTTGCTCCTTCTCTCTCTCTCTGTCTCTAATAAATAAATAAATAAATTTTAAAACTTTTAAAAAGATTTATCTAACAAATGACAAATGAAAATAAATGCTAGTAAGGATGTAAAGAATAAGAAAAATTTATAAATAATTGGATGGAAGATAAGTCCTATATGGAAAACAGTGTGGAGAATGGAGAATTCTGAAAAAAAGTTAAAAATATAGTTACTGTAAGACATGAATGCATACATACATACATAAAATTCAATAGAACCAAGAGATATCTGGACTTCTATAATTTTGTAGCACCATTCTATGCAGCTGTATTACTTACTGAAACAGAACTTCTCATTAGCATATGATGGTAAAACACGGTGCTATTTACACACACACACACACACACTCATTCACTCACTCACTTACACCACTTACACTGTATACTGTACATGTATAAAAGGATGAAACTCTGGGCTGAAGACATTTCCCAGTGGTGATGAACACTTCCTGTGCAAGCTTGTGCATCTAAGGAGGCCTGAGACTTTCAATCTTCAGGACCAAGATATACAGCTGGGGGTGGCCACACATGTCTGTAATTTTAGTCCTCTAGGGGAGGAGAGATGGGAGAATCACCAGAGCTAATGAAAATGGTAAACTCTAGGAACACTGGAACACATAGGCTCAAGAAAGAGCAAGCAAAAGAGCGATGGTGCAGGGCACCTTATATTCTATTCAGGCCACTACAAATAAGTGTATGGGACACCATATGAGTACATACATGCATAAACACACACACACACACACACACACACACACACACCTCTAAAAAACAAAGGATGAAGTTTTATTGTTGTTTCATTGATGACCTTACAGAATGTTTTCTTAATTGAAGCATAGTATAGTAACATATAAATAATTATTGTGTGATATCACTCTTAAGTGATATCAAAAGATAATTTACCAGGTAGAAGGGAGAATGGTGGTTAATAATGGTCTAATTTTTTTTAAAGTGAGGTAGGAGGTAATCTTTGAAGGAGCTCTAATTTGGTTAGGCAGAATTTTAAAAGTGTCAACAATATGAAAATATGCAATGACAAGGAATAGGCACAAGACTGCTGGGGGCGAGAGGTAGCATGTAGAGGAGACAAAGAGCTGGAGAGGAGCAAGAAATAAAGAATGACAACTAATGGTGATCTTAATGTACTGATAATATTCTACAATTGACTGATAATGGTTGTACAATGGTATGATCATACTAAGTATTGATAAATTACATAATATATACCTAAATTTTATCACAGTAAATCTGGTTAGACAAAAGACATAGGGGAAGTTTAATTCCAATGAATTTTTATTAATGCTATCTACTAGTATGAGAACAGCTAACAAATTAGAAGTTTAGAAAAATATGAGAAATATGATTTTATTTTCCAATGTTTCTCAAAAAATAAATCCTATTAACTGAGAACAAATAATTAAAATCAAGCCGCAGGAAGTAATTCTTTCCATTCTAACAAATTCTAGTTTTAGAGAAAACTTAACTAAAGCAAAACAAAAAGCTTATGCACTTTTATTCTCCCAAGTTGACCCAAGCATTTCAAATAAATAAGCATGGAAATACTTTTTAATACCTTCATATTTTCCTGTCTACTTTGGAATGAAGCATTAACTTAGAATTATAACTCTCAAATATTAATAAAAAGGAAAATATAATCATACATAAAAAATTAGCAGTAATGCCCATATAAGAACCTTGTTTCTTGTTTTGTTTTACACAAACCCAAATAGACACAATACACACACAATGGCAAAAACATAAAATACTCAATTCAATTGGTTTCCTTTTGAATGATTTATGAGGAGATTAAAAATAAAGAAAACACATAGAAGTCATTAATTGTAATTTGGAAAGCATTTTTTGTTTACTTTGGACAGTATTTTCTAAAAGATTTACTATATGGCTAAAGTGTTTTCATGTAAGATTATCTCAAATTATTTATATTTTCATATTGTGCAATTAATTCTGGGTTGAAATATATATATATATTTCTGCATCTCACACATAATGACTTTTCAACTTTGCCACAAATATTTTGCATGCCGTGTATATTTCATTTACCACTACATTCATTTTATTTGGTAACCAGAAATATTTATGATTTTTCAATCATAAGGGCTTACAATTACAAGTACTTCAATTTTCACTCTAAAGGGAATTGTATCTTAACACTTGCTTGTCTTCTTTACATGTAAAATCAAACTTTTTCTGTTGTTTTTTTTTTTTTTTTTTCAAGGTAAAGTCTCACTCTAGTCCAGGCTGACCTGAAATTCACTATGTGGTCAGTCTCAGGGTGGCCTCACACTCACAATGATACTCCTACATCTGCCTCCTGAGTGCTGGAATTAAAGGCATGCACCACCACACCTGGGTAAAATCAAACTTCTGACTGAAAAATGAAACTAGACTCACTCATCTCACCATTCACAAAAATTAAGTCTAAATGGATTAAAGACCTCAAGGTAAGACCTGAATCACTTCTCCTTCTGAAAGGAAAATAGGAGCAAGTCTCTACTATATAGGAGTGGGGAAAGACTTCCTGAACAAAACCCCAGTAGCCCAGAAAATTAAACAATAACTCAACTAATGGGATCTCTCATGAAGCTAAAAAGCTTTTTCACAGACAAACATACCATAGGCAGAGCCAAAATATTACCCACTGAATGGGAGAAAATCTTCACCAGCTGGACCACTGACAGAAGCCTAATATTTAGAATCTACAAAGAACTCAAAAAAATAAATAAATAAATAAATAAATAAATAAATAAACCCACTCCAAAAAAAATGGGGCAGAGAACTGAATAGGGAATTCTCAGAGAAAGAAATACAAGTGGCTATTACACACTTAGAAAGTGTTCAACATTCCTAACCATTAGGGAAATGCAAATTAAAACAACAATGAGATGCCACTTTATTCCAGTAAGGATGACAATCATTAAAAAAAAAATCTAACAACAAAAAATGTTGGTAAGGATGTGGGGAAAGAGGAACTCTCAACCCATGTTGGTGGGAATGTAAATTTGTATAACCACTATAGAAATCAATATGGAGACTTCTGAAGAGGATGAACATAGAGCTACCAACAGACCCAGTTATTCCCTTACTGCACATTTATACATAATGCACCATGCATCAATGCAGAGATATTTGCTCAAGCATGTTTATAGCTGCTGAACTCATGATAGCTAAGACCTGGAATCAACCCAGGTAGACATCATTGGATAAGAGTATAACAAAGTTGTGGTACATTGGAATTCTACCCAGCAGTATAAAAAAATGATACAATTAAATTTGTTGAAAAAATGGATAGACATGGCAGAGATCATACTCAGCAAACTCACAATCACAGAAAGCCAAATGCCACATGATCTCACTTATCTACAGTTACTAGCCTGGACCACCTAGAGTTGCTGACATACTTGATAGGCAACTCAAGGCCCAGACAATAGGGATGTAAGTGTTTGGGTGAGGGAAAGAGGAAGGTGGGGAACAAACAAACACAAATTAAATGGACTGTATCCTGAGAGATAGACTGAATGATGTAAAATCCTCAAAAGGAGTAAAGGGGGAGCACCTCAAAAGTAGGGTGCTGGAAAGGGTGAAAACAAAAGCCTAAGCTTAATTTTTTACTATATATTGCCTGTAACTCCCAGTACTAGAAATTGGTTGTTACCCACAATGAGCTTTGATCAGAGAGACCTACAAGGTCTCCAAGGTTTCTGTCAGAGCATTTGACTACCCAAGGTAAGACACTATTACTGAAGACACCATATGCTGCTGACAAAGAGCATGGAGAAACCTCACTGGAATCCCAAAGAGAGACACTCCTCAGAGTGTTAACCCATCTGGTGCTGGAAATAACTACATGAGCTACTGAGGGGGAGGGGAGGGAAGTGGCCAACAATGGTCTGAGCAACCCGAGGTCTAAGTCACTCAGAAGCAAACATGATGACAGGATGTACACACCAGTGCAATACTGGCACACAGCCTTGATGGGTAACCACTAGCTTTCTGATGGCCTAAGATATCTCTGCTCATTGTAAAGGGAACCATATATGGAATTGGGAACCAGATCAGAAGTCTATGGAGACAAATATTATGCTCTCCAATGTCAAGCTCTTTGGCTAAAAGTCTTTGGCTAAAAGAGAGGTTGCATACATCAGATTATCCCAAAGTTATAATGTTTATCCCATTTAAACTATGTTGACTTCAAACTCTGGTGGAGAATCTTTTCTTCTTTTTCAGAGTAAGACCAGAGGAGATAAACTACCTCTCACACTTCAACAAAGCCATGGCTGAAACCACAGAGGAATAGGGGAGACGAGCATGGGTGCTGTTTCCATGCTGAACCTGATAATCAGCTCCAGGTGCAGGAGGCAGACCCTGAAGATACTCAACACCTACCAAAGCATAGAATTAGAGCTACTAAGAGCTCATCAGTTAAAAGTGAACCTAAAATTCACCTACCATGGCTCAGAAATTTGGTGGAAGAGGATGTGGAAAGATTGTAAGAGCCACAGGTTGAGTCGTCATGCCCCAAGGCATTTTCTTCCTCCCAGAATAATTGATTGTAGCTCCCACAACATATAACCCATAACCCCATAGGGTATTCCTGAAACTTCACTGAGGAGGGTTCCCAGCACATGATGTATCCATACAAAATATGTTGTTAATAATAATAACCTACTTCTTTTTTCACAATGGAGCACCCAAGAGCTATAGATTGTTACTAGAAAGTTTTCAGTGCCAGGGATGGAATACCTTTCAAAGAGTTCTTGGTCATGGTAGTCACTGATGTTCCCAAAATATTACATGCCATTTTTAAGGCTCTTGATTTCCCACCTGGAATAGATGGTAAGGCCCTGTTGCTAAAGACTCCACATACTTGATCTGCAAGGTCACTGAGAAGTCCTGCTGGAGCTGAGCTGAAAACCTCCTCCATGTAGACCAGCTGACAGAAAGGTGGGAAAAGCTATGCTGCATGCAGCTCAATGGGAGAGAGAGAAATCACCATTGGAGATACTCGACAGTGAACCCTGCAAGCCTTAAATTTGGCCAGCCAGGCCAAATGAGCCAACAGGTGCAATAGTGGCATGTCTGTTATGGGGGAAACCAACTGCTCTCTGCTTGGACTGCAGGCCCACTCATGGGAGGGAATACGTCCCTGATACTGAAAACATACAAAGGGGTATTTATGAGCCTTAGAGGTGTAAAATCTACTGGTTTCTGGCTAAATGTATATACTATGCTCACCAAATTGCCCAATAAGCACTTCTCTTAATGTTCATACCCACATATAAATGCTACTCTCACTTTTGGTTAGAGAATTTTCTCTTTACAGATGGTGCTAACCTGGGCATGACTCATAAGGCATCATTGTGCTGAAAAGAAGCGACAGAGGAGTGCACAGCACTGAAATATCTCTATCAAACCTTTCAAGGCTCAGGATTCATTGTGGAAGACATAACAGAAAGAAAATAAGAGCCAAAGGAAGGATAGGACCCCTTACAACATGCTTCTCCAGACACAAAATGACCTGGATATCCATGACCTCACAGTGCCTGACACTATCTACACAAGACCATCATCATAGGAAGAAAAGATGATAGACATCAAAATAAAAGAGAGACTAATTGAGAGGAATAAAGGGTATTATGGAAAGCGGGGTTGCAAAGGAGAAAGTGGGGGGGGGAGGGAGGGAATTACTATGTGTTATTGTCTACAATTATGGAAGTTCTCAATAATAATAATAAATATTATAAACAGACTTTTTATACTGATTTTACATTTACATTGTTCTATTTTATAACCTGCAAAAATTCCATGTTAAAAATAAATACATCCAGGCATGGTGGCACACACCTTTAATCCCAACAGTCCTGGTGCAGAGGTAGGAGGATCGCCTTGAGTTCAAGCCACTCTGAAAGTACATAGTGATTTCCAGGTTAGCCCGGCTTAGAGTGAGATCCTACCTCAAATCAATAAGTAAATAAATTAACTAATTCATATTTTCCTTCATGGATTACAATTTGGAAATTTGTCTAAATACATATAAATTATTCTTAATCTTCATTCACCATTTGTAAAGACATATTTTTTTTTTCATTTCACCTTTACTTATTTGATAAAAGTTGAAAAGACAGTGATATTTGTTATACACTGTTAATACACTAATGATGAAACTATTACTGCTGAAACAAATTCTTGTATGTCAGCCTAGCTCTAATGATTTATGTTTCAATTAATTTTATTTATTTATTTATTTATTTATTTATTTATTTATTTATTTAAAAGAGAGGCAGATAGTGTGGGTATGCTATGGCATCTAGCCACTGCAAATGGTCTCCAGTCACATATACCACCTTGTAGTTTTGGCTTACATGGGTACTGAGGAATTGAACCTATATACTTAGGCTTCACAAGCAAGTGCCTTAACTTCTAAGTCATCTCTCCAGCCCTCAATGAAATTTTGAATTTCATTTTAATTAACTAATTTCCAAATAGCCACCATCCATAAAAATCATTTGTTCTTAAAGACATTAAGTAATTGGAACATACTATTTAATTGTCAGTTAATTGTGTTAGGGTCTTTCTTAACTGTATTGTGGATTCATTTCCAGTATCCATTATATAGGATTGATTGTACTCCTCCATCATGAATTGTTTAGGCCATGGTAATGAATTAAATTACCCATTTGTCTTCCCAAGCCTCCTTTTGGAAAATTATTTTTAATATTTTTAACAAAAGACAGTATCATATAATCAGGTGACTGATATAATCCCAACTAGATAACAAAGATTAGTGTATGTCTTCGCCTAATACCTAGTGTGTTGGCTGAAATTTCTATATTAACAAATCATCCAATTGGAACAAAAATGTATGGTAATTTATTTAAGTAGTAGTTAATGAGAGGTTACTATTCCTGTAAACACTTGTGGTAGTGATTAGGCAATATTTAATACACAGACCAAAAAAATAAACTTTTGCTCTAATTGAGCTTATATCCCAGTTAGGAATATGAGCAAAATAAATTTAAAATTATATCTTAATAAATGCTATTAAAAATAAAGTATACAATTTATACAAAAGATGAGGTAAAACATCTTGAACCAAAGCATTAAGCTGTGAGCAAAGTTAAAAATCATTCCACTGTGGCATGACCATAGTGACAGAGAAAGCAGATAGTGTTTGTAAGTAAGAGAAGTAATAAAGATCACATAGAATAGTAAGACCTTTTAAGCTATAGTAAACGGTTTGGATTGTATCATCATGGGAAATTTTCAACTAGAGATTTTATATAGCACTCTTATCTGATATGATGTATGTTTTAGAAAGATAGATCCTATGCCTGCCTGTGTTGTGATAAAACATAGGAAAGAATATGCTCAAAGAATAATTGTGTGTACTTTATCTGGACATGTGCAAATTTTAGAAAATTGCTTCCATCTACAACCAAATGAGACGCAAGTCTGGCAAATAAATATGGTCAGAGTTTGGAAGAGATTTGCATAGACATTTGAGATTGTGGTGTCCTTTGCGGAAACTGTTTGATTGTCAAGTAATATATGTCAATGCATTGTGAGAAAAAATAAAAAGAAAAACCAAATGAAAAGATGGAAGAAGAGGAAAGGACAGAGAGATTAAAGAAGAAGGAAAGGAAGGAGGAATGAGTAAAAGTTATAAAGTAATTGAGAAATTGAATGCAGTTCCAAGAAACAAGGCAAAAGGAAAAATCAATGGGAAGAAAGTGGTCTATTTTTGCTTCATTGATTTCACACAGTTCACAGAGTCTGTTTCCCTCATCAGTGTTGGTTATCTCATTTACTTTCTATTCCTTTCTGTTGTGGATATACTATGATCTCACTCTTGCTGCTTAGCTTACACTCATTGCTTATCATCATGAAAATGACTGTTTCTTAAAAAAAATAACAACATACTTGAAATAGGTAAGAGTTCAAAAGCATTCATGTTGCATTGAGAATAAAGCAAATTTTGGTTATAAGAGAGAACTAAGTAGTCAATATATTTTTATTTGTCATATCCATAGCTTATTTTTAAAAAAATTATAGAAACTAATCATACATGAATATTTAATGATATATTTTTCAGTTCTATTTTGAAAAGGATGGTGGGGTGGGAGGGCAAAGGAAGGGTGGGTGGGGGCAAAAAACTGGAAACAAAAGGAATTGATACCATAAAATCCTATATCCTGAATGACATACTAAAAGGTTGAGACAGCATCAGGTGCTTGGAGAGAACACCTGAATCACAGTGGCTTGGAGAGGGTATGATGAAGCCTAACTTCAATCTTCTCCCATTGCTTTCTCTGCCACTCTCTCTTCTCTCTTTCTCTTTCATCTCACCTATAATTTTTCTTCCTTCTTATCCCTTGGTACTGAACTGTAACTCCCAATACCAGCATGTGGTTAATATCCACAATGAGCTGTTGATCACTGAGACCTACAAGGTTCCCTAAAAGAAGAAAGATTTATGTCAGAACACTGGATGACCCACCAAAGGTTAATGGTAAAACCCTACTGCCGAAGATACCATATGCTGTTCAGATGGAACATGGAGAGACCTTGCTGGAATCTGGAAGAGAGTCACTCCCCAGACATTTAGCTTGTCTAGTGCTGAAGGCACTAGACAAGTGACTGGAGGAAAATGACCAACATCTGTCTAAGCAACTCGTGGTCTAAGCTATTCAGCAGCAAACAACCTGACGTGATGCTCACACAAGTGCAGTAGTGGCAAACAGCCATGGTGGGTTACCAACTGCTCTATATTTGGCTAACAGATCTGCTCAGTGGAATGGAACCCATACCTGGAACCATGAAACAAGTCAGAACCACATCCAAAAATGAGCCTGCTTTCCAATATCAAGCTCCCACCAATAGTGAGATAGAAGAGGGCCTACACCTATTAAATTCTCTCTAAAATAATAATGGTTATCCATGTATCTTGCACGGACCTCACTCTCCACTGGAGAATCTGCTTCTCTCTTTCAGATGGATGCAAAACCTGAGGAGAGAAGCAACCTATTGCAACTCAACAGGTCACCAGCTGAAGCCATAGAGTCATAGGGGAAATGAGAAAGAGTGCTGCTTTATCAGTGAACTGGTACCAGCACAAGGGCAAAGGAGATAGACACAAAGAACACTCAACCCCTACCAAATCAAATATCCAGAGACACAGAGACCCACAAAACCTCTTACTGAAATAGACCTAAAATGAAGACAATATGGCTCAGGGAAATTTGGGAAGAGGGGGCAAAATTTGAAAAGAGTTGGGTCATTATACACAGAGTCATTGCCTCTCCCACATAACTGATGGCTACCCACCTAAGGCAAGACCTACATTACCCATGGGGGGAGGACAGGGAGAAGGCTAACATTGGTACCATCATGGCTGTATATATACAATATACATAACTAATAAAAATATATAAAAATACATAATTATATTTAGGCAACTGTTTTATGAGAAAATAGGTGTTATATCCTTTTATGTATTCAGTGTCCTTAGGCATATGAAGGAATGCACTTCCACACATAGTCATAGAGAAATCATGTATTCCCTTTTATAATATTTCAAATTTGTCATAATTATAAATTCATAAGGAAAGTAAAACTTTCTGATATTTCAGTAGGAAATATTGTCATTAAAACATGTTCTATGTATATTAAAGGAAAGTAGGTATAATGAATACATGCACCTCTTAGGAATTAGATAATCTGAACTTTCTTCACTTATTGCATTAGGTGAAAATAATACTTCATTACAAAGTAATAATATACTCACCAATATTCAACACTAAATTACATCACAATTGATGGATGTAACCCATCTTTTTAACAATACATCTTAATCTTACTTTTCTTTAAAATGAAAAGAATATTGACTGTATTCATCTAAAAATTCTTCTTAAAACTCAATCCCTTAAAGCTACTTAAATGAGCAGAGATAAATGTAAAATACTGTCAGGCCAGAGAGATGGCTTTGTAAGAGAGTAAGGCACTTCCCTGTGAAGCCTAAGGACCCATGTTCGACTCACCAAGCCCCACATAAGCTAGAAATAACCAGGTAATGCAAGCATGCAAAGTTGCACATTTGTACAAGTTAGTGCACACATATGGAGTTCAATTACAGTAGCTGGAGGCCCTGGCACACCAATTCTCTTTCTCTCTGTCTCTATCTCTTGCTTTAACTCACTCTCACTCTCTAGCATTAAAAAAGGCCAGTCTGTTGGGCTTGCCTCAAAAATTAAATTAAATTAAATTAAATTAAATTAAATTAAATTAAATTAAAATAAAATAAAATAAAATAAAATAAAATAAAATAAAATAAAATACAAGAAGAGAGCCAAGCATGGAGGCACATGCTTTCACTCCCAGCTGACATTAGAGAATCATTGTGAGTTCAAGGACAGCACGTGGCTACAGATATCTAAATTCTATGTCAACTTGGCTTAGAATGAGATCCTGCCTAGAATGTAAAACAAAACAAAAATAAAAGACTGGAAAACACCTTGAAAACTGGCTACAATAGTTTAGATAAAAGTGACTTAATATTAACCTGGTTGTTAAGAATATATCATTCATAATGTACTGAAAATTCACTTTGGTGCTTACATTAATCAAATTTACTTCGTAGTGCTGATGATAACATTTCTTTGTTGTTGTTGTTGTTGTTGTTTTTGTTTTCAAGGCAGGGTCTCGCTCTAGCCCAGGCTGACCAGATATTCACTCTGTATTCTCAGGGTAGCCTCAAACTCACATCATTTTTCCTACCTCAACATCCTAAATGCTAGGATGAAAGGATGCATTACCCCACTCAGCCCATTTTTCTTATTCATGTTCAGTTGTCAGCAGTACTTAGTTAAAATCTTTTACAAAACTTTGAAAATATTAATACACTTAGGGATATATAAATTCTTTTAAAAAATCAATCCCTTTAAAGTTGGGTTGGGAAATGACAAAAGTATTACAATAAATTATTTTGTTTCAATAATTAACTATATTTTAAATAATGCCATAGAATGAGAATCTCCCTATAACTGATATATCTCCATCTCTGAAAGCAATTAACACTTTTATGAACTATTTCCTAAACAGAATTCAGGAAGGATTCACGTTTGGTGCCAAAAACATACATTATTTTATTTCCTTGGCACTAAAAATCGTGCTTTCAAGTCTTATTCACAATTGTAATTTATCTAATATAATGAGTAGATACCAAAATCTAGACATTTTAATAAACCACTTTTATAAAATCCCCATTATCTGCAAGCTGTTCACACAGCAGATAACATAAACATAAAATTACAAATAGTTCTAGTTCAGATATGTGATCATATAAAAATTGTTTGAAGTAATTGTGTACTGGAGCCCTGTGATACCACTGAAATTGGTTACACTGGAAGACTCATTAATTCTCTCTTTCCAAAGGATTATTGATTTTCTAAGCCTTAAAACTTTATTCCAAATTGAAGGCTACAAAATGGACCATTACTTCTGGAGCCAAAAGCTAAACTAAGGCCAGCATTAGCTTCTCTGAATCAACTTGGAAATGATTGCTTCAGGCTCCTTCAGGCTCCTTTTACTTCTATTACTGTTTGAAACTGGAAATTATATATCACAGAATCAAATGGTTCATTTAAGGCAAGTGTCAGTTAACACAGTATAATATTTACACCAATTGACAAAAGTAACATAATTCAGCAATATTGAAAGGAATAACATTTATGATTCTTTAACTTTTACAGAGAATAAAAAAATCTATGATAAGTTTTTATTAATTTTAAAGAAAGTGATAATTTTAGTACAAACATGTAAAAGAACAAAGCTACTTCAAAAAAGAGAAAGATATGCAGATATTATGAACACACCTTTTTAGTGTTGTTGTTTCCAGTGCCGTGATTTGTTATTTAACAGGTTAGAATACAACACATTACAACTAAAGTCCCAGCTTATTCACTTGTCTCCACTTTCTCGTCCATGAGAAGGAACCAATGATAATGAAAGCTGTACTGAAGGCTCATATAAAGTTGGTGAAGTGAAATAAGAGGACTGGGGTTTGGCAAACAATATAAGCTCTATCAGTGTCATCTATCACTATATTTGCTATCAATACTTATAGTAGGACTTATATTCAGTAAAGCAAGCTATATTTTTCTTCTGCCTTCCCTATTCCCTTAAGAACTCTTCTTGCCATCTAATGGCTTACTCTCTATTTGCACGATTTATATCCATATGCTTCCCCCATGTATACACATATGTATACATAAATTGAAATCCATGATCAACATAATCAGAGAGAAAGTATATCTTTCTGAGACTAAATTATTTCACTTAACCTAATATTTCTAGTTCCACACATTTTCTGATAAATGTTCTTTATTCATTCCTCTATTATTGTGCAAGTAGGCTACTTCCATTTCTAGGCAATTATGACTAGAATGTAAATAGACATAGATGTACAAGCATCTACATGCTACAGTATTATTTTAAATATTTTTCATATGTTCCCTGGACTCAAATAACTGGATCATTATAGTTATGTGTCTAGGAATTTGAGAATCCTCCCCATATTTCCATAACTGCCATACCAGGTTATACTCACATATCCTTGCCAACATTTATTGTCATTTTTTCATGATAGCCGTTCTGACAAGTAAGATGAAATCTCAAAGTAGTTTTAAATTTTTATTCCTCTGAACACTAAGGGTGCTAAACACTTTTGAGTGTTTACAATGTCCCAGGCCCTCTCATGCCTTCACACTCATAGAAGGGCTCTTTCCTGCTGAACAACTTCCCTTTCCTCACCCCCTTGAATACTTAGTCTCTATGTGTGTTTCTTTTCTATTTTTAGAACTCTTGAGAATTTTCATTGGATGTTGTCATCAACTCTTCACTAGCCATTTAAAAACTTGATTAGAGCCTGGAGAGATGGCTTAGTGATTATTTGCCTGCCAAGTCTAAGGACCCAGGTTCAAGTCCCAGTACCCACATAAAGCCAGATGTACAAGGTGGTGAATGTGTCTGGAATTTATTTGCAGTGGCTAATGGTCCTGGTGCACCCATTCTCTCTCTCTAATAAATAGTTGAAATAGTTTATAAAATTAATCAGAAAGGTATATTTATGATTTTGGAATGTTGCTATTTGTTTGTTTTGGCATACTTGGAATTTAGAGGCTCATACATGTTAATTTGGGGATCTACCACTGAGCTAAATTCCCCAGCCCTGATTGTTTAATTTGTGTGGTTCGTTATATATTAGAGATATGAAACTCCTGTCTGAGGAAATGGCAGTGAACATTCACTCTGGTCAAAGTTTTATTCTTAAAAATATTTTTATTTATTTATTTGCAAGCAGAGAAATATAAGAGGGAAGAGAGACTGACAGAAGAATGGGTGTGGCAGGATCTCCAGCCCATGGAAATGAACTCCAGATGCATGCACCACTTTGTGCATCTGGCTTTACATGGGTACTGGGGAATTGAACTATTTTGTTCATTATGACCTTTGATGCATTTAGTCCTACTTCATTTAGTGTTGTAGATTCATGAGCAACAGAGAATATGGCATTGTTGGTAATTGATAAGGGTCTGCAATAATAACCCAGAGATCCAATTACTTGAATTCATATAGTATCACCTACACTAAGTACTTGATCTTCTTTCTTAGCCACATCTTTCTCTCAATATGTCTTCTCCAAAGTTGAACACAATTTTGGCTTTTCTTTTTGCATTTGAATATGTAAGCTTTATTTTCTGCTCATTCTGTTTCCACAGTTTAAAGAAAGGATGCATGCATCTTTATTATACCTATAATATGCTTAGTGATAGAGAATAGAAAAAAGAATGAAAGTAATTTATCAAGGAAAAGTATAATCTTTAGCCAATGTTCTACTTTCTTTCCCAGACCCACTTCCAGACATTGATTCATTTTAGCCTAAACCTTCATTTACATTCTTTGCCTAATTTTGCCATCAGTCTGGGATGACCTCATTTCTATGATAACTATCCATCCTCCTTAAGGACCATTGGAAATATCTTGTAATGTAGCCTTTCTAAATTCAAAACTTTTAATTTTTTTAAATTTACTTATTTATTTGAAAGTGACACAGACAGAGAGAGAGAGAGAGAATGGGTGCACCAGAGCCTCGAGCCACTACAAACAAACTTCAGATGCATGTGTCACTTTGTGCATCTAGCTAACATGGGTACTGGGGAATCCAGGCTGTAACAAAGGGTGTTAGGCTTCACAGGCAAGTGATTAATCACTGAACCATTTCTCCAGCCCTTTAAATACAAATCTTAGCAAAACTTTGATGTATTTTTAAGAACACTGATATAATATTGACTATGATTTGTATAAGAAAACCTAAGAAGTGTGGGTAAAGTGATTGTCAGGCAAGCAATGGCCTGGTTTTGCAAACATTTGGACCTCAATTTAATCTCAAAACTCCACATAAAAATGCCAGATTTGGTAGTGTATACACATGTAATATCAGTGCTGGGAGGTGGAAAAAGGTAAAGCCTGGCGCTTGCTAGCCAGCTACTCTAACATAATTTTTAAGCTCTAAGCCAATGAGAGAACTTTTTTAAAAAAGGTGGATGGCATTACTGAGCATAACATTCAGTCTTGTCCCCTGTCTTCCACATGCACATTCAGACACATGTCCTTATACCCACATACAGGCACAACTGCACACACACACACACACACACACACACACACACACACACACACATATAATAATTGGACAACATTATTTGGAGAAAATGTATACATATAAATATTTATCTACTAAAACTAATATTAACTATATAGCTATTTTTAAATAAACATAACAAAGTGTATGTTTGATTCAGTTGATAAATAATTTGTATAAATTAAATTTCCATTGCAGCAATATGGAGTGCTAAAAATATTTGCTTTGTAAGAATCATTAAGGCAAAAATCAACATGTAAATACATTATTTATAATTGTTTCTATTACTTTAATGTATTGTATTCAAAATTCCTCTATTAAATACTTCAACTTAAATCAAAAATCAAGTTAAATATTACAGGTTTACTTTACATGCCAATTACATTTTGAGTTATACATTAAAATCTTTTCAAACGTGGAACAAAGAAATTTGAATTCTTTTTATACAATGTATTATGAAAAATACATAATTTCTTAATCACAAAAATAATTTCTATAATTATGTAGGCTCTTTAGTTACTGTTTCCACATGAAAGAGACTCAAGTGTCCCTTGCAGAAAATCTGACCCTCAGGTTCTTGCAGAAAAGCTGATCCTCAAGTTTCCTGCAATCTCACCCAATTCTTGCTTTGATTTTGTATCTTAATATACAGGACAAAAGTTACTAATTTTCTTATCTTCTAACTTCACTAGGCAGATGATGTTACAGGTACAGCAACAAATTTCTCAGAATTGAATAATGTTATGATCACAGATATTTTGATTAATATAGATCAAAATCTGTATGTACAAAATGCAATAGGAAAGAAGCTACTATACGTTTCCCTGTCTGATGCAATGCTTCAAAAATTTGGTTAGTATCAATTTTTCTTTCTTTCATCTACTTATTCTACATATTATATAATATTCATTTAAATGGTTGATATGTTTGTAAGCAACCAAAGAAAGGAAGCCTAGATGGGTCATAAGTATTATATATGGAAGTGTATTTGATTTAATACAAGTTGGCCTTCAAGTCTGACCATTGCTACATAGAGGAAATGTGTAATGGGTAAGTGGAGGCAGCTTGGTGGAAATGAGGAAAGAATTTAAAGTTGAATTATATATGTTTACAAAGGTTGTGGTGGGTTGTGTAGATTCTGACTCTCATTGTTCTGTAGATAATTTTTATCATGCACTGTCTGCCTCATTCCACACCTAGTCTTATTCCTCTTTTGCAAGTTCAAACATGAATTACTAACTTTGAACCTGTAGACATAAATATTATTTAAGTATATAAAGAAACAAGGTTAAAGTTTTTTGGAGTTTTTCTATATAATAACCTTAATAAGAAATATTTTATTTTATTTTATTTTAATGTATGGTATTCATCTCCAATTACAGTCTTGTGTATAGAAACATAGGTAGTTTAATGGATTCCATGCTGCCAACACCAATAGACAGAGACTGTAGGAGCTGGCCTCTTGCCCCTGGCTCTCTAGCTTCCTGACTCCTGATTCCCCAAACCCTGGTCCCCCTGTACTGCATGCAAGTGTGTATGCAA
The DNA here is from genome assembly GCA_036365145.1 of Orientallactaga sibirica. Classification (NCBI taxonomy): domain Eukaryota; kingdom Metazoa; phylum Chordata; class Mammalia; order Rodentia; family Dipodidae; genus Orientallactaga; species Orientallactaga sibirica. Next base: position 23,005,927 of record JAEOAD010000033.1, read on the forward strand.
GTGGAGTGAGGCTAGAACTCCTAGTTCCCCACCTCCCAGGTCCCCAGGTACATTTGATGTACTTGCAATCTCTATAATCAGCACATCTGCAGTTATAACCCCATCATACACCAATCTTGTTCACATTTAAAACAGAATACTCACTGGAGAACTTACAAGGGCAAATACTTGGTTCTCCCCCAATAAAATAAACATTTCCCAAGGATGGAGACCACAATGAAAAAAATTAACAATAAATGAATGTCAAAATAAAAACAAATTTCCACCAAGGATGTCTAATCCCACAATAGAACCTACCCATGAAATCATAGCAAAATCAACAGAAATTGAATCCCAAAATGAAAACACAATAATCAATGTGATATGTGATGCTGAGAGAAGGAGTTGTTGAACTGGAACCAAGCAATCAAAAAACCAACATCATAAAAATTAAATTGAGAAGAAGCATGTCTTAGAGCACTCAGCTTTTGTCACTAGGCCTTACTTACTTGAAAAAAACCATAGAAGTCTCAAAAGAGATATACTGAATTGAAGGTGGCCCAACAAATGGAAAATCTCAATAACTAGCTGATTAAGCTTAATGAATATTTGATCAAATGCAAGAATGAATTCCAGGAAGCATCAAGAAAATCAGACCTAAAACCGAAATCATACCTCAGAAAAGAGACGGACATGATGCAAAATAACACATCATAAAACAAAAATCAAATATAGTCCAAAAATATTACTAAGTTCAAAAAATCATGCAAACAGAAAAGGAGAGAACTATGGGATGCCCTAAAATCTGAATCATGAGCATGTCAGAAGGAGGGGACATCCAGGCTGGAAGCATAGAAAACATATAAAACAAAAGTATTGAAGAAAATTTTCCCAATCTCTCAAAAGAGAAATTGATAACCAGAGACACAACAGGAAATACATCAGCTCCTGGGGACTTTTAAACAATGTATGGGTTGTGGAAGAAATCAAAAAAGAAACTATAAAATTTCTAGAATTGAATGATAATGAAAACACAACTTACCAAAACTTATGGAACATAATGAATGCAGGCCTAAGGGGAAAATTCATAGTGATAAATGCCTTCATAATAAAGATAGAAAGATCCCAAATTAATAACCTAACCTTCCACCTAAAAGTGTTGGAAAAACAAGAAGAATCCAATCCTAAGGCCTCCAGACAGAAAGAAATAATCAAGATCAGAGCAGAAATGAGTGAACTGGAAACTAATAAAACAATTAAAAATAGATGAAATGAAGATCTGGTTCACTGAAAAAATAAACAAAATTGATAAACCTCTGGCCTAGCCAATCTGATCAAACAGAAAAGATAAGAGAATTCTCAAATTAACAAAATAAGAAATAAAAAAGAAGACTTCACAACAGGCATCAATGAAATTGGAAGAATCATCAGGACATAATTCCAAAACCTTGACCCCACCAAAATTGGATAATCTGGAAGAAATGGTTACATTCCTAGCCACATACCACCTATCAAAACTAAATTCAGAGCAGATTAATCTCCTAAACAATCCTATCACAGCAATGGAGATTGAAAAGCCAATCAGAAACTTCACCAAAAGGAAAAGTCCAGGACCAAATGGCTTCTCAGCAGAATTACATCAAACATTCATTGAAGAACTAAAACCAATTTTTCTCAAGCTGTTTCACAAAATCAGAGAGGAGGAAATCCACCCCAAACTCTTTTTATGAAGTGAGTTTCACCCTAATACAAAAACCAGACAGAGATACAACAAGAAAAGAAAAATATAGGCCTATATGCCTGATGAATTTAGATGCAAAGATCCTGAACAAAATTCTCACAAGCCAAATTCAACATATCAAAAGCATTATCCAACTTAATCAAGTAGGATTCATCTCAGGGATGCAGGGTGGTTCAACATATGGAAATTGGTCAATGTAACACACCATATAAACCCACATGATCATCTCAATTAATGCAGAGGAGGTCTGACAAAATACAATACCACTTCATGATCAAAATTCTGGAGAGAATAGGTATGTCAGATTTATAATTCAACACAATTAATGCTATATATAAAGCACCTAAAGACCAAATAATATGTAATGGGGAAAGCCTTAAGGAATTCTGATTGAGATCATCAACAAGACTGGGATGCCCATCTCACCACTGCTCTTCAGCATAGTACTAGAAGTCTTGGCACAAGAAATAACACAGGAGAAAGAGAAAAATGTGACACAAATTGGAAAGGAAAAGGTCAAGTTAGCACTATTTACAGATGGCATAATCCTATACATATGTGACCCAAAAATCTCCATCTCAAAACTTCTATAGGTGCTTAATTCCTTCAACAAAGTAGCAGTACACAAAACCAATACAAAACAATTAGTAGCCTCCCTATATGCAATGGACAAATAAACAGAGACAGAAATCAGTAAGGTTGTACCATTTACAATAGCAACAAAAAATTAAATACTTTGGAATAATGCTAACTGAGGATGTAAAAGATCTATATAATGAAAACATAAAAAAATCTCAAGAAAGAAATAGTGAAGGACTTGAGAAGAAAGAAAGATCTCCAATGTTCCTGTATACTATAAGTATGAAAATGCAGTTTGCCAAAAGCAATATACAGATTTAATACAATACCAATAAATATTCCAGCATTCTTAACAGAAATAGAACAATATGACCTCAAAATCCATATGGTATGGCAACAGGCTTCAGATACCACAAACATATCTTCAGCAAAAGAAATGCCATTGGTGGTATCACCATACCTGGTGTAAAGATAAATTACAATACCATTGTGACAAAAACAGCATGGTACTGGCATAAAAACAGAAACATAGATGAACAGAACAGAATGGAAGACCTAGATCTTAGGTCCAGTAACTACATTTACTTGACCTTTGATTAAGGTGCCAATAAAATGCATTGGAGAAAAGACAGAATCTTCAACAAATGGTGTTGGATGATCATATGTAGAAAAATACATATGATCCACTCATAATATCCACTCATCTCTCCATATACAAAATTCAAATCCAAATAGATTAAAGACTTCAATATAAGATCTTAAACTTTCTTCAATTGGAAGAAAAAAATAGGAGGAACTCTCCACAAGTTAGGAGTGGGAAAAGACTTCCTGAATAAAACCGCAGTTGCCCAGAAAATTAAAAAATCACTCAACCAATGGGATCTCATGAACCAAAAAAGTGTTTGCTCAGACAAAGATGCCATAAGCAGAGCAAATAGATTACCTACCGAAAGAGAGAAAATCTTCACCAGCTATACCACTAACAGAAGCCTAATATCTACAATGTACAAAGAACTCAAAAATCTAAACAATAAAAAATAAAATATCCCACTCCAAAAATGGGGAAAAGACCTGAATAGGGAGTTCTCAGAGGAGGAAATACAAATAAATAACACACACTTAAGAAAATATTCAACCAGTAGGGAACCATTAGAGAAATGCAAATTTTAAAAATATGAGATTCCACCATATTCCAGTAAGGATGACAATCATCAAAACATCAAACAATGACAAAAAATGATGGTGAGGCTGTGGGGAAAATGTTACCCTCTTTTACTTTTGTACAAAGTGTAAACTTGGGCAATCACTATGCAAATCAATTTGGAGATTCCTGAAAAAAGATCAATATAGAGCTTCCAACAGACTCAGTTAAATGCTTCATGCTTCAGCACAGGTATTTGCTACACCACATTTATAGTTGCTTAATTCAGTATAGCTAAGAACTGGAATCAAAGCATGTTCCCATCATCAGATGAGCTGATAACAAAGTTGTGGTACATTTACCCAATGGAATTCTACTCATCAGTAAGAAAAATGATACAGTGAAATCTGTAGAAAATGGACAGACTTGGAACAGTTCATACTCAGCAAACTCACACAATCACATAAAGACAAATACTTCATGGACTCACTTTTTTGTCATTCCTAACCTGGACAAGCTTGAGTTTCCGGCATACCTTATAAGCAACTCAAGGCCCAGACAATAGGGATAGAAGGGAATGGGGGAGCAAAAGGGGAGGAGTGGGAAAAACAAACACAAAACTAAGTCAAACTGAACTGGTACCATAGAAACCTCTAACCTTGGAGATAGACTAAAGGATATAACCCTCAACAGGAAAGGGAGGAGGACCTAAAAAAGAAGGGTCCTGGATAGGTACGGATGAAGTCTAAGCTTATTTTATTTGTCTCTCAGGTCTGTAACTCCCTATCCTAGAAATAGGTTGCTACCTACAATAAGTGTTGAGTGGAGAGACATACAGGGTTCTCAAAACAATGCAGAATTCTGTCAAAGCACTTGATTACCACTTGAGCAAAGGGTAAAACCCTGTTTCTGAAGACACCCCATGCTGCAGACACAGAACATGAAAAGACCTGACTGGAATCTGGAAGAGAGTCAGTCCACAGATAGCACATCTAGTGGCGGAAAGTGCTATATGAGCTAGTGGGGGAAAGTGGCCAACATTTGTCTGAGCAACCAGTGGTCTAAGCTACTCAGAAGAAAACACCCTACATGATATACATGCCAGTGCAATAGTGACACACAGCCTTGATATGGAACCAATAGCTTTCTGATTGGCTAAGAAATCCACTCAGTGTAAAGGAACCCTTATCTGGCATTGGAAACTAGATCAGAATCCTATGGACACAAAGATTATGTTCTCCACTGTCAAGCTCTCATTATTCTTTGGCTAAAAGAGGGGTTACATCCATCAAGTTCTCCCTAAATTAATAAGGTTTATCTGATTTAAACTATGCAGGCTTCACTCTACATTGGAGAGTCTGCTTTTCTTTTCAGAACGTAGCAGGACCAGTGGAGATACACTACCCCTTGCACTTCAGCCAAGTCACAGCTGAATCCACAGAGGAAGTGGGGAGATGAGCAAGAGTGCTGCTTCCACGGTGAACCTGATAATCAGCACCAGGATGTAGGAAACAGACCCCAAGGATATTCAACATGTACCAAAGCAGAGATCCAGCGGCTCTGAAGAGCTCCTCACAGAAGTAGATTTAAAACTCACCCACCACAGCTCAGGGAATTTTGCAGGAGAGGGGGGTAGAAAGTTGGTAAGAGCCATAGGTTGTGGTATCATGACCAAAGCAATCCCTCTTCTCCCCCCCCCAAAAAAAAAAACAAACTGACTACTGCTCCCACAAGGAATAACCCACAACCCCATGGGGAATACTTGCAACCCCACTGAGGAGGTTCCCCAGAATGGGTGCAGAGACAAGGGACAAAAGGGTACCAATACATGATGTATTCATACAAAATATGTTTCTAATAATAAATTTTAAAAAATAAATTCACACACAAAATCCATATGCTCAGGGGGTCCTCGGTTTTAAAACTAAATTTTATTGATTAACATATGTACTCAATAATATTACCCTTATCTAGTTCATAGTGATCTTATCACTTAACTTTAACTTTTATTAATGAAGAATTTATCACCCTTTGGGTACTTAACAACATTGATTAGTACCATGGAAAGTAAAAGAAATATGGGCTGGAGAGATTGCTCAGTGGTTAAGACACTTGTCTGTAAAGCTTAATGACCAGGGTTTGATTCCCAGTACCTATGTAAAGCCAGATGCATAAGGTAGGGCATGCGTTCATTTGCTGTGGCTGGAATGCCCTTTATCTCTCTTTCTCTCTCCCTCTCTCTCTGCCTCTTTCTCTCATTCTCTGTATCTCTCTGCTTACAAATAAGTACATAATGTAAAGTAAATTTTTAAAAAGAAAGTAAAATAAATATAAAATAACACTCATGAATAAAAACAGAAAAATCTTTATTTTGTTGAGATGTTAGTGACCTAAAACTTTTGCAGTTCTGAGAGAGTATCCTCATTATTCCTAACATACCTAGCTTGGTAATTATTCAAAAAAGTACAAAAATAAAATGATATTTGATTATATGTTACAAAGTTAGCCAATAGTATTTGTTATTTATTAAGTCTCTTATCATTAACTGTTGTTGTATTAAATGTTATTTTAGAATAATTTCACAATATGCAAATAATTTCAGAATATGTAAGCCCATTGATTAATTAAATAGTTTATTGATATGACAGTGTAAAATCTGTTTGACCTCTTGATCATTGTTTCTATAGCAGAAGGAAAAATTATTACAGTTTTTGTGAACATAGCTTTTACTTTTCAACATCTCAAAATTGCAAGTCCAATTATATCTAAAACATTACTTTGGTCTCAACAGCAATATTCAGAATGCACCATTTACATGATTTTTTTTTTTTTTTTTTGGAGAGACAGAGAGAAAGGGAGAGGAAGATAGATAGAGATGGGCCGCCAGCAGCCTCTCAGCTGCTGGGAACAAAATCCAGATGTGTGCGCCCCCTTGTGGTCAAGTTCAGCATTGCGCCCTTGTGTCACTTTGAATCTCGCTAAACGTGGGACCTGGAGATTGGAACCGCTGGAGACTGGAACCAGCGTTCTTAGGCTTAGGAGGCAGGTGACTTAACGGCTAACCCATCTCTCCAGCCCCCCATTCACAGGATTTTAACCTAACCTGCATTTTCTTTTGTGCTCCTTCCCCACTTTAGCTATCTGTTCCATTAACTTGTCTTCCACTGATGGTAGACTGCAGATTTCCTTGTGCAAACTAAAGCTTTTTCTTTCTGAATTTTGTATTCTAAAGTTTGCAAGCCCTTAATTACAGATACATAGGTGAACCTACAAAGAGAATACACATGCCTTTGTTCCCTGTGAAGCAGTGAGGGAGGCATGGGTTTGTTGACTCTTGTATATTTGCTGGAGCCTCACTAACCCGGCTTTCCTAATGTGTACTTGAAAGAGAGTTACAGGGAAAGTTCTGTTTGTTCTCACTGCTTTCATGTGTGCCAAAGCTTGACAAGGAATGAAGACACAAATCAAAGCTACAAATAAAATGATAAATAATATAGAGAAACTGTGTGCAATAAGACAGAAAAGACAAGGAAGTGGCAGCAAATAAACTGATATGACCTAATAGGAAAGGGAGCCAACCCAAAGGTGCCATAGAGAAAGGAGTGAGAATTATTCTGACAAAGACATTCCTGAACCCTGGAACCTGCCCTTCTCACTTGACAATTAAAATTGTTTTACATGACTACCTCATTGAACTGGTTTTATTTTTCTTCAGTGAGAAGTGGAAAATTAAGAAGGATTAACAATAATAATAATTAAAAATAATTATGAAGAGAGTCCTATAGAAAATTAATGCTGAAAATATCATTTTAGATAGCAAAATTGTTTTTGTTTCATAGAATGTTTTTACATTTTCCATAATTTATTGAAGTAAAAATGTCAAGATCTTATGTAAAAATGTAAACTTTCAGTCACCTGTATAAAAAATAATCAATCCCCTTATATATTTAGTATAATTCTTCAACAATTTATTAAATAAGGAAGCATAACTTTATGCAAATGCATTCCTCATTTTTAAATTTATAATTTCAAGATATATTACTGAACTGTAACTGTTGTTTATATTATGAAAATTGTTGGTTTTTTTTTTTTTATTTTTTTATTTTAGAGAGACAGAAAAAGAGAATTGGTGAGCCATGGCCTCAGCCACTGAAATCAAACTCCAGAAATTTCTGCGACCTCGTAGGCATGTGTAACCTTGCCCTTGCTTCACCTTGTGCATCTGGCTTTCGTGATCTCCCAAGAGTCAAACATGTGTCCTTGGGCTTTGCAAGCAAGTGCCTCTACTGCTAAGCCATCTCTCCAGCTTGAAATCTGGTGTTTTGATTCATATTTTGGTTCTTTTTTTTTTTTTTTTTTTTTTGAGGCAGTGTCTCACTCTAGCCCAGGCTGACCTGGAATTCACTATGTAGTCCAGGGTGGCCTCAAATAAACCATTTTGGAATTCAATTCCTGAATTCTTTGTTGGAACAAGCAAGAATCTTAAAGTTGAGATTCACAGGGCAGGGAAAATAACTGTCTGTCCCCCAGAATTCTGTAACACCCTAACACAATCTCTCTTTTTGGTATTTTCTGTTTAATGATAATGTTATTGAAAATTGTTTAGTTGGATATATTAATATAAGTAAAGCTATAAACATGAAATGAAGAAGCCCCTAATATTAAACTCAAAAAGGAACAAATTTTGTTAACTGTTCTTTCAAGAAAGTATTAGTCAGTATCTCATATAGTTAAAATTGTGAAAGACTTGACTCAAAACTCATCTCTAAGTGGTCTAAGTAGGTACTAACACTAGCATTAAGATTAATAAGATGTTTAAGATCAGTGCTGTTATATGTAGATAAACTGTTTACCACCTCTCCGTAATATCTTTGATAATAACCACAATTAGAAATACTTAATAAGGGGCTGGAGAGATAGCCATTAAACGCTTGCCTGTGAAGCATAAGGACCTTGGTTCAAGGCTAGATTCCCCAGTACTCACGTAAGCCAGAGCACAAAGTGGCACATGCATCTGGAGTTCGTTTGCAGTGGGTGGAGGCTCTGGTTTGCCCATTCTCTTTCTCTCTCTTTGTATTTCTGCCTCTTTCCCTCTGTCTGTCTGTCACTCTCAAATAAATAAAAAATAAAATAAAATAAAAAGAAAGAAATACTTAATAAGTTGTAACTCAGAGATCTCAAGACTTACATGTGATTAAATGTGTGAAAGTTAACACTCTAGATTTATGAGTTTATAAGCTTTCTATTTTAAAATTATAAGTTTGTGAGGGAATATCTAGTTTGTAGTATAATGTATATATGCAAATTTATCATGCTCAACCTTAGAGAAATAATTGTTCATTATTTTTCTTTTCTGATTATAGGATTATCTCTCATTAAACAAAAATTAATAATCTGAAGTTTCAAATATGCCAATTTTTCATGTACTATGATTTTGTGAAAGTAATACATTTAATTCAAATTGAGTTTAATTGCTCTTTGACTTTTGTATTTCATTTATGCTTTCACATCACACCAGTAACTTTAAATTCCCAAAGTGTCTAGTGCTCATATCCAATTACCCCTGCATTCCTCTACCTTCAGTATAGCCTAACTTACATGTACTAGAGGGTGTGCTACTTTTTAAAAAGTAACATAAACTGTTCTTTCACTGCATATTAGAAATTCAAATGATGTGTCAATAAAAAAAGAGCAAAAAATGTGAGATGTGTGATGACCATTATTCTGACTTCAGGTAAAATTTGAATATGTCTAAAACAACCCTTCTGTAAACATTAGCAGCTCTTAATGACATCACTTTATTTGTAAAAATTAAACATTAACAATTGCTTCATGGGGGAGAAAATAGTAAAGCACACATTTCTGTCTGTTATTTTTCATTTTCTAATGCTGAAAAGCACAGTACTACTTTTTCATTGATTCATATTCTCAATGAATGTCAGCAGTTGGTATTACTTCTTCCAATACTGACAAAAATATTAATCAGCCTGGCCTATACCTTTGAATCATCTTGAGCATCATAGTATGATATGTCCACCAAACATTTATTGCTAAGCACAGCAATTAGAATCATATACATATGTTGGCAATTTGATAATGGAAGGAAACAACCAGGATTAGCAAATGGCAAGATATGAATGGAAGGGTGATGAACATAGCTCTTTCTCAAAGTCTGATAGCACTTTGGAAAGTCTATACATTACATTCACATTTACATCTCTTGTTGAGAAAAACATTCATGCCAAAGCAGACAAGTTCTCACAGAAATTCCCTGAACTGAAATGCAGGGATCTGATGTTGTTGAGGTACATATGTTTATAATACCAGTGCATAAAGTTGTAAAATCTCTAGATTCATAGATTTATTTCAATATTCTAAATATATGACTTTGATATAAAATATGCTGCTTAGAAAGTCAGATTTGCTCTAAATTTACAAGAATTATTTCTTTTAAAATGTACTAGGAAATATCTGTTAAACTGTGGCAAAATCATGATTTTATGTGATAGGATATTTCTCAGTTCAAGTAAGAGTAAGAAGCTTAATGATGCAGTTGACAGAGAAAATGTGACCATTGCTGCCAAATAAAAATAATTTTTATTAGAGCCACTTCTTTCTTAACCCCAGACTTTGAGACATTACTAAAGTCTCAAAGCACTTGGCTGTATTGCAATGTGGTATTTCTTAAATGGGGTTGGTAGTGACAAACAAATCAGAAAGAGGCAATGGGAACCATTTGCCACAAACACATCATAGGTAATATACAACACTTGGATTGCATATTGACCTTGGGCAATTGGTCTATCAGCATGCCATGCTACAGCACAGGAACACAGGGTCATGTTTACAACACAGAGCTGAATTGAAGAGACTCACATAATTGCCTGCGAGAAGATACAGGAGCACTTCCATAGGCTGTGCCCTGTAAATAAAACACATTTTTGGAGCAAATGATTTCAGTATTAGTAACAGTAGAAAATGGTGTAGAAAGAATGGAGAATATAAACAGAAATTAAAAATGAAGATTATTTAAGAGTCTGCTTTTTTTGAAATTATGCTGAATTATTGTATTTGATTGATATTCTAAAGTAATATTTGAAGGTTAAATAAAACAAAAAAAAGAATTGAAGATAAAATTTATAGTACAAGATGGAGACATTTAATCTTGACAGGAAGATTATGAAAGTAGAAGACACATAATATAGTATGAGTATTTTTCAAGTGGCCTCCTTAGAGAAGCAGGTTCCCTTCACAAGTTTCCTAAGTGATGTAAAGGTTTCTCTCTGTTTTAAACTGACCATTGGTAGTTGGTCATTTCTGTTTCTGCCCTGGTACACCTATCCCCCTCCATGTAAACAAACAAATAAATAAATATTTTAAAAACTTCAATAAAATAAATAAAGTGCCCCTAATCTGTGTATCAACAAAAACAGACAATTAAAAAAGTAGAGTGATTTAATATAGAAGAAACAATATTATATAAGAATATGTTATTTATATTATAGATCCCACAGATATAATTAACTATATTCTCTGTAAAAATATAGCTATAGAATTATATATGTTTATGGCTAACACATCTCTGTCACAAAATTATGTTATAATGCATATAAACAGATATTTTAAAAAAATAAGTAGGGCAGGAGATATATTTCAGTCAGTAAAACAATTGTCTTAGACCTGAGTTCAATTACAAGAGAGCATATAAAAAGTCATGTGTGGTGTCATACACTGTGCAGGAGAGGCAGAGATAGGCAGATCCCTGGGGATGGATGCATGAAATTATGCATACCTACACACATGTGTAATCAAACAAACATGAGTCTATACACATAAAAAAATTGTAAAAAGTAGGTAACCAAATGCTCACAGATTGGACATGAGGCCCACTCACATATCTGGTTCTCAGAACAGAGAGAGACTCCTTAAAGTGGGAAATGAATAGGAACCAGAGAGAACCAACACTGCTCTTTAAGAATGGACATATACATCAGGGTATCTTTCTAATGATTAGGCTTATCCCCTTTTATTCAAACTGTTCTGTTTTATATATGGAGGTTTTTACTTTATATATGGGTGAGAACAAGGATACATCAATACATCAACAAGAGAGAGCCAACTGTCTACCAGAAGATGTATCGTCTCCATTTCATCTGCCCAGGCCCAGAAGTCATTACAGGTGACATGAATATGGCTCTCAAGGCTAGCCTGAAAACCAGTTCCAGGGAAATGGCAACAGACACTGTGGTCACTCAAACCTCATTAAAACAGAGACCCAGAGTCTACAAAGAAAGCAGCACTAAACAGAACTCCATCTTGTCCACCAGAGATCAGAGAACATGGTGGAAGAGGGGACAGAAGGATTGTAAGAGCCTCCGGGTGGGCGGGAATAGCCTGGGATACCATGTTTCTCCCATCCTGTAGAGACAGACTGAAGTCGACCGGTCCTCACAATGCATACAAATAAACCCACCAAAGATCCTCAGCAGAACTTGAGTGGAGGATAAGGGGTCTGTGTGTGCAAATTTTTATTTTAAAAATTCAATAAATTAAAAACAAAAACCTCTGAGACACCATGTCTTCCCTCCCCCACCCCCATCCTTTGCAAAGAGCTACTAAGGCCTCTTGTTTCCCACAATGAATACCGATAACCTCACCAGCAAAGACTTTGAAAAGAACAGAAGTGGAGGTAAGGGAGTCAGTACAACCTTTTTATAAAAAATAAATGAAAATAAAATAATCAGTTAAAATCTCTGCAAAATCAATATTCATTATAGATATGATAATTTTAAACTTACAATAAGTTTGCAAAAGACTAATATGTATTTATTATTTTCTACATGAATTCCCTATGTTTAGCACATCATAAACATTATTTCATACAGCTCCCATAAGGATCCTTGAGTTAGTTCCCATTTTTAACATTTTTAGTTATTATCAGTAATATTGTTGATTAGTAAATTCTTTCCAGAATTAACCTATTTGTTTTAGAACCAGTTATGAATATATTCTACTTTCAGTACAGATAAATTATTAAAATTCAGGATCGCTGTCACCAAAATATGATACATTTTACTTTAATGAAGAATTCCATGTGCTAGTGTTATAGGCTTATTCCTGTGAAGATTTACTTTGAAGTTTGTCTTGTAAAGTATTTTTGTTGCATTCAAGGGTATAACTAAGACATGCAAATCTCTTCCTAAAGTTTTCTTTATCTAAGCATATTTATACCTCTAACCTATTTAGGAAGAGACATGTAATATTTTTTCCTTTTTTGCAATTTTTTTGTGGGAGAGAGTGGGTGTGTGTACTGGAACATCACGGATCAAGCCACTGCAATCGAACTCCAAATGCTTGAGCCACCTTTGCATACATATGTGACCTTGCGAGCTTGTGTCCCCTTGTGCATCAGGCTTATGAGGACCTGGAGAGTTGAACATATGTCCTTAGGTTTCAAAGGCAAGCTAAGCCATCTCTCCATCCCAAGATATGCATTTTAAATATTTATTTATTTATTTATTCATTTATAGTGAGAGAGAGAGAAAGAGACAGATAGAGAGAGAAAGATAATGAGTGTACCAGATCCACCAGCCACTGCAAAGAAACTCAAGATACATGTGCCATCTTATGCATCTGGCTTACATGGGTATTGTAGAATTGAACCTGGGTCCTTAGGCTTCACTGGAAAGCACCTTAACTGATAAGCCATCTTTTCAGTTGACTTTTTAAATGATAATCCATGAGGAATTACCCTGTATAAATATTTAAATTATTTAATGTAGAAGGTGATTTGAGACTAAATTAGATCAAAGAATTATAGTATCCACTTAGAAGAAAGCAGTATACTTCATAAACTTGATAAAGTCTCAAATTTAGAATTTTAGTACCATCCCTATCATTTACTTATTCTCACCAGTAATAAATGCTACACTGATGTTTATTAGAAAAAAAAATCCAATTATTGAAACATAGTAGGCCTCATTTGGCCTTATTAGAGACAACAGGAAATCCAAAGTCATTCCTATAATAAACCATGGACAAATTTACTAGTGAACCAATACATAAAGTATGGAAAAACAATATGAATTCATGGAAGAAGCAAGGCTACTGAGTTCTTGCTCTGCAACATGTTTGTATAATGCATGGAAGGCTCAAATTTTGATAAAATTGATAAAAATTAGCAATAGATAATTTTTAGGTTAGGGCAGAAATCCCAAAAAGTAACATGTGTCCATTTTTCCAGCATTATATCTGAGGTGGAACACTGCTGTATCTGTGGTATTCAGGTGTAATGGAATACAAGATAATGATCTCCATGATAAATCTGCCTGATTCAAAACTGGCATCCACATGACTAGATTTACTTGAATAGGGAATGAGATCACTATGCAGGGTTCACAGGATTTACTAGACAAGTTTAGCATTCTAAAATTTATTGTCTGCAGTATTTATAGATCCATCATTATTTATATCAAAACTATGCCAGTTTAATTTTTCACATATTAGAGCCTTTAATGGATTACAAATCCAAACAATAAAAAGGTAAAAACAAGTTCATTTTTTAAACATTACTATTAAATATGAGAGAAGAAATTAAAATTACATTAATTTGCTCATTTCCTAATTTAAAAAGCACACAATTCAGGAAGTTTATAATTAAATACAGAAAAACTCAATGAAATTATGAGGACCAAGACATTAGCATTAATTTTTTATGACTCAACATAATTTAATACCTGATTGTTCTTTCAATCCAATGCAAACTTTTTGGACCTATACTTTATAAACTAATACATATGTATCTGGTAAGAATAAATGAAAGCATAAATGAATATTTTCCCAAGTGATATGTGGGTTAGGACAACAAATGAACAGATATTGCAATAAGGAGACTAACCATTGCTAATTAAATTTCTGTGCTTAGAAAAAAAACTGCTTAGCAAAATTAACTTAGAAGCCATTGAAAGAAAAGATCTAGGGATATTTGGTGACTAAGCTTGGATTTTTCAGGTTATCCACATCACTTTCTTTATAAATAATTTTCTTCCTAAAGACTTCATTTAAAACAATCCATCTATCAAATAGAGCAAAAATAATGCAATTTAATTCAAATATTCCAAATAAAGACTCGACAATTTTGATCAATCACAGTGAAAGCAAGCCAGTGTTCAGTTTAGTTACAGGACCTTAATCATGGGAGATTACTCCATTAGAAAGATGACTTCAGGGGCTGGAGAGATGGCTTAGCGGTTAAACGCTTGCCTATGAAGCCTAAGGACCCCGGTTCGAGGCTTGATTCTTCAGGACCCACATAAGCCAGATGCACAAGGGGGTGCATGCATCTGGAGTTCATTTGCAGTGACTGGAGGCCCTGGCACACCCATTCTCTCTCCCTCTCTCTCTCTCTCTTTCTGCCTATTTCTGTATCTCTCTCTCTTAAATAAATAAATAATAAAATATTTTTTAAAAAGATGACTTCACACATAGTATAGTTCATGGATATCCTATCTTTGTAATTCTTGGAAATTAGAAAGTGTAAATAGCAAAGTAAATTCCATAACACTAAAACCAGATGCTAAGCATCTTTGACTACATGTTATTGGAGCCTACCTCCTAGATGTTGAGCCTTTATGTCAAGGTAAATAGGAGGACAGTGTCACAATTAGAGATAGTTCTAGAGATTTTATTTGAGAACTACTTTAGGTATATAAGGTCAGAAATTGGCAAAAGAGCCGGGTGTGGTGGCTCACGCCTTTAATCCCAGCACTCGGGATGCAGAGGTAGGAGGATCACCGTGAGTTCGAGGCCACCCTGAGACTACATAGCTAATTCCAGGTCAGCCTGGACCACAGTGAGACCCTACCTTGAAAAACAAAAAAAAAAAAAAAAAAAAAAAAAAAAATTGGCAAAAGATCTTCAAACAGGGAGCAATTATGAAAGCAATAAATACCTTAGAAAGCACATACACACAAAAAAATTGCAGTAAACTTCCTTAATACATTCATATTCCTCTGGAAGCATTTATCAGAGAGAGATTTGAGGCACATCACAGAACACAAAGATAGAAGAGTACACTGTCCACTATGGCTGAAAGCCAATGTCATCTTTACCTGAAAATATGATTAAATGAGAAATAAGTATTTATCCACTGATCTAGGCACAGAAACAAAATACAAATCAACATTTTACATATATGGCATAGACTATGGATATGAGAAAATTTCTTTTTAATTTTTATTGATTTATTTGACAGAGTGCAGAGAGAGAGAGAGAGAGAGAATGAATGGGTGCACCAGGGTCTGCAGCCACTGCAAACAAACTCCAGGTGCATGCACCTTGTGCATCTGGCTTATGTGGGTCCTGGGGAATCAAACCTGGGTCATTTGGCTTTGTAAGCAAGTGCCTTACCTACTAAACCATCTCTCCAGCATGAGAAAAATTCTTTACCTAAAGCCATGGGTCAAGTAAGTAGCTTTCAGGATTCAGAATTATTCAGAATTTCCAAAATAATACTCCTAGCTAGGTTTTAAAACATAATGATCGCCATAATAATATTTGTACAGTAAAAGATGTAAGCCCATTTTGAAATAAAGAGATGTAAAACGTTCTAGTCCATTAGAACGGGTCAGATTCAACAACCAAAGAATTCATAAATGAGCTTGATATTTTCCGGAGATTTTGCTTGCTTATCTTTGTTTTTCATCTAAGAAATATGACTCCTCTTAAAGAGCTTTAAGAATACCCTATACAATTAGAAAGAAACAGATGTGGAATTACTAGTAAACTAGTATCAATTCCAGTATTTTAGATGTTGAAAGAGTTAAAATTCTTTTGATATTTAAATAGTTTAGGAAACATATATTTGTATAGGGAAATAGAAATGTCAGCATTTAGATTAATACTGAACTTCCCTACTGATCACTTAGGCACATGAAGGAAATTTTACCTGGTACATCATGAAATATAAGTGTAGAAATGGGATTTCATTAATATTTTAAATGTTATAAAATTGGTATGACAATACACCATGGTGATATATCTGGTAAATACATCAATGCCCTTGTGTTCCCTCATGTCTTTTTTTTTTTTTTTGCAATTTTTCATTGAATTAATAAGAATCATGTTTTTAATATACACCACCCAGAACTGTCTTCAAAGACTAAAGTGTACCAGTTAATAATTTGGGAAGTATGTAGTCTGGAAAGCAAATAGAAAGTCTTAATAATCAGAAATTCTCAGTTATGCACATTTTAGGTATCTAAATTATAAAGGAAATGACTACTAATTTTGTGTATATATTGATATTTATCTTGACCTTTCAAATTAAACATATTAAAATATATTTATTTTTAATTTTTTTAATTTTATTTACTTATTTTCAAGCAGAGAGAGAGAGATAGAGAGGAGATAGAGAGCGAATGGGCATGCCAGTGATCTAGCCACTGCAAACGAACTCCAGATGCATGCTCCCCCTTTTGCATCTGGCTTATGTGGGTACCGGGGAATTGAACCTGGATTCTTTGGCTTTGCAGGCAAGCATCTTAACCACTAAGCCATCTCTCCAGCCCAAGATATATACTTTTTTAAAATTACTCTTAAGCCATCTCTCCAGCCCAAGATATATACTTTTTTTTAAAATCATTCTTAGACGTGGAGAGATGGCTTAGTGGATAAGGTGCTTGCCTGCAAGGCTGAAGGACCCATGTTCAACTCTCCAGGTTCCACATAAGCCAGACACACAAGGTTACACAATCACGCAAGGTCACACATGCATACAAGGTGGTGGCAAGCATCTGGAGTTCAATTGCAGTGCCTGGAGACCTTGGTGTGCCAATTCTCTCTCTCTCTCTCTCTCTCTCTCTCTCTCTCTCTCTCGCTCTCGCTCTCTTTCTCATAAAAAAGACCAGTCTGTTGGGCTTGCCTCAAAATCAATAATCACTCTTAGAACAGGTCTGCCAATTACATGTCCTTGCCCTGTCATATTGGTTGACACACAGTGGTAAACTCATTTATTCTTTAAACAAACTTTCAGGATAGAGAACTTGTGAAGCAATGCACTCTTTCAATAACAGGCTCATAGGATACTGAATGTTAACTTGACACCACTCAAAACTTTTGTAATCAGGTTGCCTTTCTATGCTTAGTATTACATAACACATTACATGAATAATCTTCTAGTCATGTTTTATATTTCAAATAGTTCAGTAAAATTGGAAATAGGAAATAAAAAGAAATAAGAAAAATAAATAAAAATATCACAGGGATTTGTGAGATTCTTTATTTTCTAAATAACCTAGAATCTCACAGTTGAACTGGGAAGGGTGATGATTATCACAAATGATGCTCCTATATTAAACCACTTCTATTTCTTTTGGGAAATAACTACTGTTAAACTGATGAAATTATATTAATTCCTTATTCTCCTACCTCTCATAACACTTGGGATTACCATACATATAGTGAATATATATTTTAAAACATTACAAGTACCTATATCATTAATGTTTTTCATTGTTAGTTTTATGATACATGTGTAAGAGAGTATGTGAAGCATAAGCTTTTTTAGATGAATTTAACCTTAAATTATTCTTCCTAAATGAGGGCTCTTGTTAATCATTCTGCAATTTCAAAACACATTTTCCTGTTATTTACCTAGTAAGAAACCCAGAATGTGGGTATGAATTCTCATAGTACACTGAAAATATGAAATGTATTGCCCACAAGGAAACACAAATTCCTCTGCATGCCTTGTGCCATTGTAACTTATAATACTAATCTAATCAGGACTCATTGCATGTAACAGGGATGTGCCAACACACAGACCAAGGCAACCAGAGGCCTTCTTGCTTACCCATCATTAGTTTTGCATTCTGATGGTTTGTTAAAAGTCAGCAGGGAGCATTTATTTGGCACATTGTAATGTAATTCTTTCCCTGCTTCCCACCTATGTCCGTTATACAGATGTATGTATATGTAGTCCGCATTAAAAATAATCATTGCCTTATGAAGTGGATAACACTGGAGTGGACCTCAGTTGGCCCTTCTATTTTTTAATGTAGTATTTTTTACTTATTTGAGAGAAGGAGGCAGAGAGAGAGAGAATGGGTGCACCAGAGCCTTCAACCACTGCAGATGAACTCCAGACACATATGCCCACTTATGCACATGTGCAATATTGTTCACTTATGCCACTCTGCACCTGGCTCACATGGGACCTGGAGATTCAAGCATGTGTTCTTAGGCTTCACAGGTAAGCACTTTAACTGCTAAGTCATCTCTCCAGCCCAACCCTTTTTTTTTTTTTTTTTTTTTTTTTTTTTGACTGTGGTGCAAGCCTCTATTTTAAAGGCAGCTTCTTCACAATTCTTTTAAAACATGATGTCATGTTCCTGTTTTTATACATAATATAGAAAAAGAGTGGCTTTCAAGCCTAGATTCTCCTAATGCTGAACCATAAAAGTTCTTTCAATATTTATTTTCAAAAAATTTCCAAGTTTAATAATTGCCATCATTATTTTTCTACCAAAGTACTTTTTAGGTTAAACTACACTAGGTCTTCCTTTCTTATGGATAGGAGCTTTCAAATCTACTAATGCCCAAGTTTAACAATCTTTCAATATATATCAATTGCCAACTTGGCTTAAAAAGCTCAAAAGTGAAAGCAAATATAGACATTGATAGGTAAAGGGCTCTGCCTGAGATGTTGGCTCATGTAATAGCTATGAAAATATAGGTCAGTTATTTTACAGATAATTGTCCTCTGATTTTTCACTATGATGAGCATTTTTAATATAGCTTCCTAGTGATATAGCATTAGGAAAATCAAAAATTTGATATAGTAGTAAGCAGATAAATCAAATGAATATGGATAGAGAGATTGCTTAGTGGTTATGGTACTTTCCTCTGAAGCCTAAGGATCCATGTTCTATTTTCCAGATCCCACATTAGCCAGACACCCAAAGGTGAAGCAAGCACAAGGTCACACATGCTCACTAGCACTAGGTGGTACAAGCACCTGGAGTTCAATTGCAGTAGCTAAGGTCCTGGTTCACCAAGTCTCTCTTTCTCTCTGTCTCTCTCTCTCTCTCTCTCTTCCTCTCTCTCTTTCTGACTCTTGCTTGTTCTCTCTAGAAAATAAAAAATAAAATAAAATAAAAATTGTTAAATGAGTAATAACCTATTTTTAAGTTAAGTTTTCTATAGACTATAAAAATTCAAGAACAGAATATCATTAAAATTAGACTCATCTAAGCCATAACAACATAAGAAATTCAGGTGCTTTATTTTTATACTGGTTATATTTCTAGCAAAATAAGCATTTGAAACAGTTGCTGTCAGATTGATAGTTGAATTTCTTGAGGCAAACTTCTGGAAATTAATAAACTAGCACAGCTAATTTAATTGGCTTTTGTCTATAACATATGTGTACAAGCAGCAAATCTCACCATACACACAGCTGTCATATATGCATGTCTGTGTCAGGACATGTTTACATATGCCATTTCATTTGGTTGTGACATAATCCCTATGTGCTAAAGGTGATTCATCCCATGATGCAGAGGTTAAATTATGTGGAAAGGCTGGGCATGGTGGATCATGCCTTTCATCCCAGCACTTGGGAGGCAGAGGTAGAAGTACTGATGTGAGTTCAAGGCCACCCTGAGACTACAGAGTGAATTCCAGGAGAGCCTGGGTTAGAGTGACACCCTGCCACGAAAAGCCAAAAAAAAAAAAAAAAAAAAAAAACTATGTGGAAATGTCTAATTGTTCATGGCTACAAGAGATACCAGTGAAGTGGTTGATAAAGAGATGCAAAATATTGTAAACTGAGCTCAGTTCAGGAATTAGATATCTTTGAACTTTTTTGCATATGATTAGAGTTTTAAGCTAAATCACAAGGATTGAAATTTAACTGCCATACTCCTGAATAATGTTGAATTTGATTAGAAATGGTTTTGCAAGTTTTTCCCTATAGTACTGTTCTATTAAGGCATAATAAGGCTAAAATTGTGGTTTAAAAGACACATAAAACAATGAAGTACCTTTCTATATTTTTAAAAACATTAAAATCTAATTGGTGAGAATGAGCTTTTAGGTTATACTAATTATAGCTATGAAACTAAATCTACAAGTAATGGTACATGAAACTTTGCAAGAGAGGAAAGTTATACAGTTATCTATTTGTAGACTAAACAGTGAGATTATATTTATTAAGTCATTTAATATATCTTCATTGAGTTCATACAATTTGCAAACAGTGTTCTGTATTTCAATAACATTTTCAAATATGGGAACTTGCTTAAAAAGAAAATTAGTTGCCAAACACTTCCATGTTTACTAAAATTATCATTACTTTAAGATTAACCATTTGTTCTCATTCATGGTAAGCTCATAATACCTTAAAAACATTGAATGTTAATTATTTTCAACTCACAATAATGTATGTAGATATATTTTTATAACACTTGCATTCCAAAAAGGAAACAAACAAAATATACTAGCTAATTTGCCCAAATATTCAGGACTATGAATCATAAATTGAGATCTGAGTCCAAATAGTTTAGATTCGTATTTATAGCCCTTTTTTTTTTTTTTTTTGGCATGTGTGTGTGTGTGTGTGTGTGTGTGTGTGTGTGTGCATTCTTGTGTGTGTTTGTGTGTGAGAGAGAGAGGGAGGGAGAGAGAGAAAGGAAGAGAGAGGGAGAAAGAAAGAAGAGGGGTAGAGAGAAATGGTGTGTGTGTATGAGAGTGTCTGTGTGTGACAGAGACAGACATGGTGTGGGTTGAAAAGAGAGAATGAGAGAGAAAGAGAGTGATAGATGGTATGTGAGTGTGTGTGTGGGGGGGAGAGTGTGGCCAAGGGCTACCCCATGCACTTGGCTGTGGAGGGGCACACTCTTCTGTCATGGCTAGGGTGACTCATCAGGGATACCACTCCATGGCTCTTTTGCCTGTCCTTATTTGAGCCAGAATCTTCAGGCCTTTTCAAGCAGTCATTCTTGGAAAAATAGTGCTCTTAACTAGTGAGCCATATCTCTAGCCTGAAGTCCACTTTCTTAACTACCATACCACATTCACAATATTTGATCATTAAAAATTGGGCTGGTGAGATATCTTAGGCATTTGCCTGTGAAACCTAAATTCCCAGGTTCAATTCCCCAGTACCCACATAAGTCAGATGCACAAGGAAGTGCATGCATCCAGAGTTTGTTTGCAATGGTTGGAAATGCTGGTGTGCCCATTCTCTCTGTCTCTCTCTCTTTCTCGTCTCTCTCTCTCTGTCTGTAAATACAAAAAAAAAAAAAGTAGAAGTAAAAAGTTTTAAAAAATAAAGAAAACATATTTTTCGCTGAGGAAAATATTAACTTCAGTTTACAATTGCTGAAATTTAAGGATACTGAAACGTTTAAACAGGTTTCCTAAGTCTTTCATTCTTTGTGATACTCCCATCCACCATGCACTATGCACAGCTGCCCTGGCACTGATCAGATATACCTTCTACAAGGCAGATTAAGTATTACTTCAGGTCACAAGAACCAAGCATTTCTTTATGGGGAAAAAAAGAAACAAAGCTGACTTCTAAGATATTCCCAAAGATAAAACTAGTTTTAAAATCTCATTATTCAAATACAGCAAGACAAACAGCAGTCACGGAAGGGAACAGTTCCATGTTTTAAATTAATCCATCATTGTATTCAACATCAAAACAGTTGCCAGTGGTGCAGGATAAAGAGTCCTAAATCCACTAGTGGTCTATACAGAGATTACCTTTATCATGGTTTGTCTCTAAAATTGTGTGGTAGTTTGAATATATGGCCCCCAATATATTCAATGTTTATTACTTTATAGTTTGCATCTGCAATCACCTTCCTAGAGGCAATGTCACTGGGGGCTGGTCTTAAGGTGTTAATGGTGAGTTTGAGATTCCATTGTAAAGATATGCAAAGTGTGCCCAGTAGGAGTTCCTGAAGTGTGCTGTGTGACTTTTTGGCTGTAGTTTTGCTCTGTGTGCTGTGTGCCTGGTTGGTTTTGCTCTCTCCGCTTGGCCCTGTGAAAGCAGGCTGCTTCTCCTGCCTTTATGGAACTTCGCCTGGATCTGTAAGCTTCAATAAATAATATCCCTTCCTCCATAACTGTGCCTGGTCTGGAAGTTCATCTCAGCGAACCTGAAGCTGTCTGCTACAAAGTGCTCCACCAAAAGCCTCATGTGTTAAAGGACCGATTGCCAATTGATGGGTAAAAAAGGAGATTGGATGCTGAAGGCTATACATCCTCATTAGATTATTCTATTGATAATTTCATACCTTATTGAACTTTTATAAGGGCATTTGGTTTGAGAAAATAGATCACTGGGTATGTAAATATATTGGGGAGGTATAAATTGTCTCAGACTCTCCTGGTTGGCTCTCTGTCTCCTAGACGCCTGAAAAAGAGACATCTACTTATACAGTCTGTCCCCACTAGGCAATTCTGTCCCATGAAGTACTATTCTAGAAGTAAAAAAGCCAAGGGATGATGGACTACATCCTCAGACACTGTGAGCCAAGACTAACCTTTCCTAGACCATTTTCTTAAGTATTTTGCCACAATGATGAAAAGTAACATACCTGGGACTTGTGTCCTCAGATTCTAACTACACTGCTGTGGAGTGTGATGTAGGTATGAAAGTTGGTGACCACACTAGTAAATGTCCTAAAAGTGTTTCACTCTATATAATCATCTGTAATTAGATGATTCAAACTCTGGTAGAACTATGGGCAAGGATGCTTTAGAAAACTGTTTGTTGTTTGGTTGGAGTTTTGTTTTTGTTCTTGTTGTTTTGTTTTGTTTTTGAGATTGGGTTTCATTCTGTATCCTTGGCTGATCTAGTATTCACTAGGTAGCGCAGACTTGCCTACAACCAAAAATTCTCCTGTCTTAACTTCTAAGGATGGGGATTACAGGTATGAGACACAATGCATAATTGACAACTGTTGTGTTTTCTTTTTTATTTCTCTGAAGATCATTTCTCTAGGTTCAGCTATTTTACATACACATGAGATGTCTTCCTCTAAAGGCGGGTTCAGAGGATGATTTAAAATCTAGCATCTTATCTGTAAAATAAAAGTTAATACTTTTATGATGAGTCCCAGTAGAAAGGACTATGGACTATGGAGTTTGTTTGCTTCCCTCATCCATCCTGTGCAAATTCTTTCTGGTCCATACTTATGATGGAGAACTGATCGGTACAGACAACAGTGACAGGTATGATGATGAGTATAGACTTGTTTCTTCAGCTGTATGCTGCATATTTTCACAGTCACCATGCTTATATGGCATGCTTGTGTTTTTAGGTATAAGTGCATGCTCACTAAAGTGACTAACAGTAATAGCACAGAGTGGCTGAGTTCATAAGCACCCAGCTATGCAAGCATACCTACCCAGAAAGGAAATTCTGCCATGGACTGAATTAATCTTGAAGTGAATCTGACAAACAATAGCACACTACAAATTGCAAG
Organism: Orientallactaga sibirica; assembly: GCA_036365145.1. Taxonomy (NCBI): domain Eukaryota; kingdom Metazoa; phylum Chordata; class Mammalia; order Rodentia; family Dipodidae; genus Orientallactaga; species Orientallactaga sibirica. The sequence goes on from JAEOAD010000033.1 coordinate 23,029,865, forward strand.
CATATTTGAACATTCTCCTACTCTGACTTATTGTTTTCACTCTTTTTATAACTGATCCTTAATCAAATGCTTCTAGATTGAAAAGAAAACTGTTCCCTGTAAGCATTCTTAAGTCTTATTCATGTTTGCATGAGCTCATATTCCTTTCATGAAGAACATGGTTTCTTTTAGGACTGTAATGGAAAATGGATGTCAGAAAATGGGATTTTATAAATGCTATGAGGGCTGGAGAGATGGCTTGACAGTTGAGGCACTTTCCTGCAAAGCCATAAGACCCAGGTTTGATTCCCCAGGACCCACATAAGCCAAAGGCACCAGGGGGCACATGCATCTGGAGTTCGTTTGCAGTGGCTGGAGATCTTGGAGTGCCCATTCTCTCTGTCTACCTGCCTATTTCTCTTCTCTCTCTCAAATAAATAAATTAAGAAGTTGTCAATAAAAAAAAACAGATGCTATGAGCACAAACACAAAATTCATTTTATGCTACCCATTCAATCTGTGTCCATTTAAGACTATTTTATTAATGTGACATTATTTTAAATTTTGCTTATATTTTAATTTCTATAAAATGTTTCCTTACCTTTTGATTACTTGTGTTATATAATTGTGTAGCAAGTTTCATTTAAATCTTATTATATATTATTTTCAGAAATTAAAGTCATTTTAAGCAATAGTTTTAATAAGGCTGTTATTATCTATCTCATGTAATGAAGAATACATAGTATTGTAATTAGAATTCTTATTCTGATTCCATTTTCAATACCTTGGTGACCTAAGGAAAATTTCATAAAATTCCTCCTGCCTTATTTTTTATTAGTAAATGAGTTATAGAAATTATATTTATAAATAAATTATGTTAATGTCTAGTATTTAGTGAGACTGCATAAATAAGCATGATAAATTTATTTTTGTATATTAACATAAGGCCTAACTAGTAATACATATGCAACTAATTACTAATATCTATTATTTGTGTAGTCTTAAGTTATCATCATCTGAGCTTTAATACATTATCTTAAACATAATGACAATAATACATCCTTTACACAGGAATGATATGATAATGACCAACCCAATACTATAATAATAAATATTGGTTAGAAAAAAATAAGGTGATAAATAATGACAAGCTACTATTAATTATAAACATTAACTTAACTTGCCTGATAATATTCACATTATTGGGCAGGCAGAATTTACTTATCTTAGGAGACATAGAATTTGAAATAAATATGAGAGCTCCCCAGAGGGAGGCTTCAACCTTACCAAGGATACTGTCTGGAAACTTTGCTAACAATTAAAAACAAAAAATTGAATGCTAATACATCTTATTGCATACAATGTAAAAGCTAGCCAAAGTTCTTGAAAGTTATAAGGTTGAAAAGGCCCTATACTAGGCTATATGAGTAGTACCAGTTGCTGTGAAGAGGAGATTCCCACCAGCTGAGCTACCTATAACGTGTGCATGGGAGTTCTAGAGATACACCCATGTTGGGTGGACTCCAATGATGCTGTTGTCTTTGAATCACTCATGCTCTAGTAAGGACCTTCTGACCCATACGCCTATAAATAACCCCCCAAAACTTACTGATTCACTAAGCTATACATTTGTGGAAATATTTCTTTGATCTTTCATTGGTAAACAGCATTGTTCATATCTCCTTTGTGCATCATAGATTATTTATTCAGTGAAATTATAGCTGATTTTTTCTCATAAAATCTCATTCATTGATTGATAGCTAATTTATTTTATATATGATACATTTGTCTTCTGTTTTGTAGACTGTCTTTTCACTCAGGAAACTGTTTCCTTTACTATTCAGGAGCTTTTTATTTTCATGAGGTTCCATTTATCAGTTATTTGACCTTATTTTCAGGGTAGCCAGAGTTCTACTTACAAAGTTCTGCTCATTCCTATATCAGAATTTTTCCTCTATTTTTCATTTACCAGTTAAAGTTTCAGGTTTCACATTAAGGTCCTTGATCATTTTGGAATCAATTTTTTACAGGGTATGGTACAGGTATAGTTTCACTTTTTGTATATGGATATTCAATTTTCCCAGAAACAATTAATAAAGAAGCTATCTTTTCTCCAGTGAGTCTTTTTTGCAATTTGTGTCAGACATTTAGGTAGCTATAGTTGTGTGGGATAATGAAAGGACCTGCTATTACTTTCCATTTTTGTACCAGAATTATACTGTTTGTTACTATGGTTCTATGGTTCTATAACATAGCTTGAAAGCAGGTGTTATCATACTGCCCACTGTGTTTGTGATTATTAATCATCATTATTATTATTACTTTTCCCAAGACTACTTTGGCTATCTGAGGATTTTTGTGCCTCCAAGTAAATTTTAAAATGGTAGTTGTTTTCTTATTTGAAAAATGGAATTGTACTTTTGATGGAGATTACACTGATTCTGAAATTTTATTTTTGCAAGCCAGCCATTTTTACTATATCCATATTGTTATTTGATTGATGTCCTTAATCTACATTTAAACTAATTACCAATAAGAACAGGCTTCTATCAGTTTTCTCCTTTCATTCTTTCCTAAAACATACAGTGTTTTTGTATTATTTCCTGCATTACTATTTTTATCTTGAATTTTTGCAGTGAAAAATATTAATTCCTTTTCTATTTTCTTTGTTTGCTTTGCTATATTTTCTCTTTGTCATTTGTTAGATTACCGTTAAAATCATAAGATAATAGCATTTCAATTTGAATTTACAATAATTTAACATCATTATGAAACAGAAACCCTGGTCCTTTTATAGCTCCATCCCTATTTATTTTGTTTTTATGCTTCAGAAATTATAATTTTATACATTATACATTTCCAAAAAAGAGGATTTATTTTAGATCACTTAAACTCCTAGTTTCCTAGAAAGGCAATGTAAATTTAGAAACAAGTTGCAATATTTATTTTTATCTAGTAATATTAATTTATTTATTCAAAAATTGTATAGTTATAAATTATTATGATACTAGCTTTTTAATTGTCTAAAAGAGTTAGCTTTTTTCAATTTTTTAAAATTTATTTATTTATTTATATGCTCCAAATTACTGCCATGCAAATCCTATTTTGGTTTGAATGTAATGCATCCCTGAAAGGTTCACATGATGTCTGAACATTTGATCCCCAGCTGGTAGCACTTTTTGGGTAATTGTTTAACCTCTGGGAGGTTAACTGCTGGAAGAATTGGGTCACAGGCTCAGGACTTCAGTTTTGGTAGCCCTGTCCCACTGTTTATATTCTGTTTCCGCCCTTCTGATGTGACAATTTACCATTCCAACCATGTATTCTCTACTATGTTGAACTCTACTCTCTGTAATTATAAGCCAAAACAAACTCTCCCTTAAGATTTTATGATCAGATATTCTGTTCATAAAAATGAGAATTTGGCTGGAGAAATGGCTTAGCAGTTCAGGTGCCTGCCTCCTAAGCCTAAGAATGCCAATTCCAATCTCCAGCCGTTCCAATCTCCAGGTCCCACGTTTAGCTAGATGCAAGTGATGCAGGGGCGCAATGCCGCACTTTACCACAAGGGGACGGACACATCTAGATTTCGTTCGCAGCAGCTGAGAGGCTGCTGCCGTGCCCATCTCTGTCTTCCTCTCCCCTCTCTCTCTCTCTCCCTCTCTCTCTCTCTCTCTCTCTCTCTCTCTCTCTCTCTTCAAAAAAAGAATTTATCTGATATATGTCAGTTCTTTTCATCTTGTAGATTTTTTGTTTGTTTGTTTTTGGTTGTTTTGAGATAGGGTTTTACTCTGGACAGGCTGACCTAGAATTAACTACGTATTCTCAGGGTGGCCTGGAACTCATGGTGGTCCTCCTATCTCTGCCTCCCTAGTGCTGGGATAAAAGGTGTGTGCCACTACGCCCAACTTCTGTGGATATTTTTGATAGAGCAGGCCTCTTGGTAATGATTTATGTTGGCATTTGTTTGTCTGGAAGTATTTTAATTTTTCACACTTTAGAAGAAAAAAAGTTGCTTGACATAAAATTTTGGTGATAGGATTTTATTATTTCATTTTGTTGTTGTTGTTGTTCTTTTAGCATTTGAATGTATAGACCAATTTCTTTCTGGCTTCCAAAAACACTGATGATTAATTTCTGATATTACTGAAGATCTCCTTTATATGACAAATTACTTTCCTCTTGCTACTTCCTTAATGTTTTTGTTTTTGGGGATACTGGAGAATTGAGCCCAAGCTATCAGGCTTTGCAAAGAAGTGGCTTAAACCACTAGGTGATCCCTCCAGCCCAGTTTCCGATATTTAAATTAACAAACCTGAGCCAGGCCTGGTGGCGCACGCCTTTAATCCCAGCACTCGGGAGGCAGAGGTGGGAGGATCGCTGAGGCCACCCTGAGACTACATAGTGAATTCCAGGTCAGCCTGGACTAGAGTGAGACCCTACCTCAAAAAACCAAAAAAATAAAATAAAATAAAATAACAAACCTATGGTGTTTTCACCATAGAAGTATCAGGCAACAAAAAAATGTGTCTGTTAGCAAATTCTGTTTGCTTCAGTGTTCTCACCACTACAATGAAGCAAGCCAGAGCAATTAAAATGTATAAAGAAAGAGAATAAGAAACAGGTACATACAGTTAGTTTTATACAAGTCACCATGCTGGTGACATCTTGTTTGGATTTTGCTCTGAGATAAGAGAAATTTTGAAGTATCCTACGAGCATATTATTTAATACTTCTTTTGTTTCTCGTCTAACAACAAACAATTGTTTAGAATTCCTAGGGATTTAAGAGGAAAAGCAACAGTAAAAATTTCTAATATCACTCACTGAAAATAATTTTCATCTATTTTCCTCATTTCCTCTGGTTTAATTCTTTCCTTTGGAAGACATATTAAGAAATTATCAAATGAAAAAAATGAAACCTTAAAATATTGCAGATATAGGTCCTACCTAACTTCACACATGTTGAAAGAACCTTTAATAGAGTCAGAATGTACAATAACAAGAGACATTTTTTTATTTGTAGGCATACCTACCACATACTTCTAGACTTCAGGTTGATCAAGTTAATGAAATATTTGTATTTTTTTAACTATTTCTCTGTCTCGCTCACATGACTATTATCTTTAAGAATCAATAGAAAAATTAAGAAAATGATATTTTGACTACCTTTAGTATACACATTTATGTATTATAATTGCTTAGCAAAATAAAGCATATAGTATCTGCTAGAAGCTTCTTTTAGGAAACAAGATTTCAACTGAATTAATAAAATATTATTAATTTCTTTTTCATGGCATCTGGGCAGCTACTAGGATAAACCTGAATTTCTTTTTCTAATTATTTATTTGTTTATTTACAAGCAGAGAGTGATAAAGAGAGCAGTAGAGAAATATAGAGAGAAAAACAGAGACAGAGAGAGAGAGAGAGATGGGCACTTCTGGTCTGCACCACTGCAAATGAACTTGACATGCTTACTGTGCATTTGGCTTTAGTGAGTACTGGGGAATCAAACCCAGGTCATTAGGTTTTGCAGGTACATGCCTTAATTGCTGAGCTATCTTTCCAACCCAGAAACCTGAATTTCTAATCTACATGAGACTTATATGAAAGGATTGGACACTCATTTTCTTATTTGATCATATGAGACAGATTCTCCAAGGTCTGTAGTGGCTGAGGAAAGGCATTTCTAAGGACAAGCAGTTTAAGGGAAATCATGGAACAAATGGACCTAACAGATATATGTAGAACATTCCATTCAAATGCTGCAGAATATACGTTTTTCTCATCGGCACATTGACCATTCTCTAAAATAGAGCATATATTAAGACACAGAGAAAATCTTAACAAATACAGGAAAATTGAAATAATCCCTTGTATGCTATCTGACCACAATGGGATTAAACTGCAAATCAACAACAGTAAAAACTACAAACATACAGAAATTCATGGAGACAAAACAGTACACTATTGATTCATGAATGGGTCATTGAAGAAATCAAAAAGGAAATCAAAAAATTCATAGAATCAAATGATGATGAGAATACAACATATTAAAACCTTTGGGAGGCAATGAATGCATTCCTAAGAGGAAAATTTATAGCTCTAAGTGCCTGTATTAAGAAATTAGAGAATTCACAAGTGAACAATTTAATACTTCACCTTAAAGGCTCAGAAAAGAAGAACAAGGCAAACCAAAACCCCAAATATGGGTAGAAATAATAAAGATTAGGGTAGAAATTAATGAAATAGAAACCGAAAAAAAAAAAATCCAAAGAATCAATGAAGCAAAGAGTTGGTTCTTTGAAAGGATAAACAACATTGATAAACCCTAAGCAAATCTGACCAGAAGAAAGAAGGAAAAGACAAAAATTAATAAAATTAGAGATGAAAAAGGCACAATTATAACAGATACCAAAGAAAATCAGAAAATCATAGGGATATACTTTAAAAATACATATGCTTCTAAGTTTGAAAATCTGAAAGAAATGGATGATTACTTGATTCATATGACCTACCAAAATTAAATCAAGAAGAGATAAACCACTTAAATAAACCTATAACAAGTATGGAAATCCAAGCAGTTATAAAAAGTCTTTCATCTAAAAAAATGTCCAGGCCCAGGTGGATTCACTAATGAATTTTACCAGACCTTTCTGTCAGAACTAACACCACTGTTTCTCAAACTTTTCCATAAAATAGAAAAGGAAGGAATTCTACCAAACTCCTTCTGTGAAGCCAACATCACCTGGAAACCAAAACCAGACAAAGACAGAAAGAAAGAAAGAAAGAAAGAAAGAAAGAAAGAAAGAAAGAAAGAAAGAAAGAAAGAAAAGAAAGAAAGAAAGAGAAGGAAGAAAGGGAGAGAGAAAGAAAGAGAGAGAGAAAAGAAAAAAATTACAGACCAATCTCCTTCATGAACATAGGTGCAAAAATTCTGAACAAAATATTGGCAAACAGAATACAATTATATATCAGAAAGATTATTCACCCTGACCAAGTAGGCTTTATTTTAGAGATCCAGGGATGGTTCAACATAAGCAAATCAATAAATGTAATACAACAATAAATACATCAATAAATTCACCAATACACCAATAAATGTAATAAATGGTCTAAAGGTCAAAAATCACATGATTATCTCAATTGATGCAGAAAAGGCATTAGACAAAATCCAACATCCTTTCATGGTAAAAGTATTACAGAAACTGGGAATAGAAGGATCATATCTCAACATAATAAAAGCTATTAATGACAAACTTACAGCCAACAGAATAGTAAATGGGGAAAAACTTGAGGCTTTTCCACTAACTTCAGGAAAAAGACAAGGGTGTCCACTTTCCCCACTTTTATTTAATATAGTATTGGAAGTCAAAGCTATAGCAATAAAGCAAGAGAAACTCATAAAATGGATACTAATTGGAAAGGAAGAGATCAAATTATCATTATTTGCAGATGATATTATTCTATATTTAAAAGACCCTAAATACTCTACCAGCAAACTGTAAGACCTGATAAACACTTCTGGCAATGTAGCAGGATACACAATAGCACACAGAAATTAGTAGCTTTTCTATATACTAACAACAAACATGCAGAGGATGAAATCAGAGAATCTCTCCCATTCACAATTGCCTCAAAAAAAAAAAAAAAAAAAAAGTTACTTGGAATAAACTTTACCAAGGAAGTGGAGGATCTCTACAATGACAACTTTAAAACAATTGAGTGAAAAAATTCAGAAGACACAAGGAAATGCAAAGAAATCCCATGTTCTTGGACTGGAAGAATCAATATTGTGAAAATGTCAATCTTACCAAAAGAAATCTACACCTTTAATGCAATCCCCATTTTAAATTCCATTCTTCACAGAAATAGAAAAAAACAATCCTAAAATTTATCTGAAAGCACAAAAAAGCTTGAATAGCCAAAGCAATTTTGAGCAACAAAAATCAGGCTGGTGGTATCACCATACCTGATTTTAAGTTATATTACAAAGTCATAGTAACAAAAACAGCATGGTACTGGCACAAAGACAGACATGTAGAACAGGGGAACAGAATAGAGGACCCATATATTAATCCAGGCAGCTACAGCCATCTGATTTTTGAAAAAAAAAATCCAAAAATATTCACTGGAGAAAATATAGCCTTTTCAACAAGTGGTGCTGGGAAAACTGGATATCTATATGTAGAAGGATGAAAATAGATCCTTGTCTCTCTTCATGCACAAGAATCAAGTCAAAGTGGATCAGGGAACTTAATATCAGACCTGAAACTCTGAAAATGCTAGAGGAAAAGGTAGAGCAAACCCTTCAACATATTGGCATAGGCAATGACTTTCTGAATATAACCCCAATTGTGCAGGAAATAAAACCACTAATAAACCACTGGGATCTCATGAAATTACAAAGCTTTTGTACAGCAAAGGACACTGTGAATAGAGCAAAAAGACAACCTACATAATGGGAAAAAATCTTTGCTAGCTGCACATCCGATAGAGGATTAATATCCAGAATAAACAAAGAACTCAAAATAAGAACAATAAGAAATTAAACAACTCAATCAAAAAATGAGCTATGGAACTAAATAGAGAGTTCTTAGAAGAAATACAGATGACATATAAACATCTAAAAAGTGCTTTACATCCTTAGCCATCAATGAAATGCAAATTAAAACCACTTTGAGATTCCATTTCATTCCTGTTGGAATGACTACCATCAAGAAAACAAATGACAATAAGTGTTGGCAAGATGCAGAAAATGAGGAACCCTTCTACACTGTTGGTAGGAATGTAATCTGGTCCAGCCATTGTGGAAATCATTGCAGAGGTTCTTGAGGCAGCTAAAAATAGATTTACCATATGATCCAGGTATAGCACTCCTACACATATATCCAAAGGACTCTTCTCACTACCTTAAAAATACTTGCACAACCATGTTCATTGCTGCTCTATTCACAATAGCTAGGAAATGGAACCAGCCTAGATGTCCCTCCACAGATGAATGGATAATAAATGTGGTACATTTACAAAATGGAGTTCTATTCAGTGGTAAAGAAAAATGAAATTAGGTGCTAACTACCATTGTCCTAATCTCTAATTGATCCTAGTTAGGAAACACAGGTGAGAAAGAACATGCAAATTGGTAAGTTATTATGAAGACAATATTAATGAAAATTATTCTCTGTATGTGTCCTGTCTCTTTAAAAATTGATTTTTTTTTCTGACAATAAGTACATTGTACAGAAGACCATGGAAGCAGAAGACAGTGATATATATTAATGACATATTAGAGAGTTCTAAAATAGGAAAAATGATTAATCACATATATTCATATTCAACTTTATTTATCCCCAAATCTCCAATATTTAAAATCTTGTAATGTGAAGCATGATGTGAACTTCTAACAGACTGCATATTGTTGAAATTGAACTGTTGATGACTCTTCTGAATACAAGGCCTTGTGGCATTAATCATGTTCCTCTCTGCACATTCAAGGTCAGAAGCATTGACTTTTCACCTGTATTTCTGAAACTCCTGAGAACTGTCGTTTTGTTTGTTTGTTTTGGCAAATCTTCTCAGAATTATTAATCATTGTAACGCTTAAGAAATATTCCTTAAGTTGGGAAAATTTTCACATAGGACAATCTTTGCAATTTATCAGAGAATTAAGGATGCCAACCTCCACACATGACACATGTGAATGTGGCCATGACTGACTTATACAGATAGCATTCTCATGTTAAAAAACTAGAATTTGTGGCTTTTCACAAACTCTAGGATTCCTAGGTCTATGTTCCCCTGCAGCACTGGTGTGTTTGTGGCCATGCCTGGATGTTTATGTGGGTTCTAGAGATTCAGCCTCAGTCCCCCACAAGCCCTCATGCTTGCTCAGAAAGTTCTAAGCTAAGATGGCTCAGCAGCTAAGCCATCTCTCCAGTCCAAGATCTCCTGGGTTTTCAAACCTTAGATTTACCCCATTAGTAGCCTTGTGATCCTGTACAAATCACTAAACTTTTGTTGTCTATTCATGGCTGTATGCCCAGGGGAAGGTTAATTTTAATTGTGATGTTTCACTCCATTAACAATGCTTGAAATGGTATATACCACTAAGCACCAGGAAAATCCTAGTATTATTAATTACATGGTGTGCATAAGTGGTGAATCACATTTTGAAAGGGTTTGGCTAGGAGAATCTGGTAAGAGGTACTCAATATTGTATGACTGTCTCCTAAAAGTTGGATTTCTTTCACTGACTACTTTAAATTAATATACATACTAACAGATGCAATTGAGAGGAAGACTTTCAGAGAATACATTTTTATTTCTACATAATAAGTTATCACAAATGTATTGGCCTAAAGTGAAAGGTTATCTCAGACTTTTCTGAAGGAGATAGCATAGACCTGGCACATCTGGGTTCTTGGTTCAGAGTCTTACAAAGCTAAAGTCCAGGTATTGGCCAGGTATATATGGAAAAAAAAAAAAATATTTGCAGGCACATGGCTGAGGACACAATGTCTATACCTATGACTTGTCCATCTGTGATCCTAGTGCTTCTCTCTGCTCTTCCACCTCAGGCTCATGCTATAAGGGTCCTGTATGGTCTTCTTGCCTTTAATCACAATCTTGCCTCTCTCTTCCCCTTTCTCCTCTTTCTCCCTCCCCCTTTCTCTTTTACCTTCTCTCCCTTCCTTCTCCCTACCCTTTCTCCCCTCTCTCATTCAATGAGTCCTATTTAATCCTTCTTTTGATTGGGTCAGACAACCAGAATGTTCACTTTCAGAACCTTAGTCAGTTGATTAGTGATCCAGACACTGGTCATTAAAACTGCATTTTCTAAATTTACATGGGATGGAGTCCAAATGGCCTTATTAATTTATTGATTGCCGACTTGAAAGCAAATTACTTAAATTCCCTTTTTAGGGATTTTGTAGTGCACCTTTCCTCCTTTCCCTTCCCTCCTCCTTTGGTGTCTTTGATTTTTTTTCCACATACATCAATGAAAGTTATTTTCTTTGATCTGAAAAACAACCCTTGCTATTTTCCTTGAACTTCCTAATATCGCTAGAGCTAGATCCTGCCTGGAAAAAAGAAAGAAAGAAAGAAAGAAAGAAAGAAAGAAAGAAAGAAAGAAAGAAAGAAAGAAAGAAGAAAAAAAGAAAAAAGAAAGAGAAATGTTACTAATGTTCCTTATACTAATTATAATATAAATATCTAAATAAATTAAATTGCAAAAAGATTTTAACATATCAAAATAAAATAAATTTGCTAATGCATAAGAATTAGCAGATGAAGAATAATTATTGGTGCTGGAGAGATGGCTTAGCGTTTAAGGCATTTGCCTGCAAAGCCAAAGGACCCCAGTTCGACTCTCCAGGACAAGGGGGTGCATGTGTCTGCAGTTTGTTTGCAGTGGCTGGAGGCCCTGGTGGGCCCATTCTTTCTCTCTCTCTCTCTCTCTCTCTCTCTCTCTCTCTCTCTCTCTGTCTCTCTCTCTCTCAAATAAATAATACATAAATAAAATATATTTTAAAAAAGAATAATTATGGAGGAAGGAAAGAATTAACAGCATTAATTTTTCACAATGAGAAACTATTGTTGATTTGTTATATGGCTAATAACCTAATCAAATAAAAAACCTTGACTTTGGAATTGATTATATTATATCTTCATATGAATGAGTAGAATATTGTGAAACAAATAAAACTATTAAACAAGAAATCTAAAAATGCTTAACCCAGAATTCAAAGTTCTATAGAAATGGACAAAAATTAGTGAAGTCTGGAAATCCTCACATCAGCGCCTTTGCAAAAAACCAGCTAAATGTTTGGAGCATATGCAGCTTAATTTAAAAACAACTATTTTTCTAGTCTAGCTTGCTGTTACCAACTATGGTCACAAATTTCTTCCAATTTTTGACACTTTTAAAATCTCTTAATGAATCTTTTTTTTTTTTTTTTTAACTCAGGGCTTCATATATACTGACAATGTAAACATTTTAAGTCAACTATTATCAGTCATTCTGAAATAGCAATGTTTGAGAGCTGTCCAGTGGGTGGCTGAAATTGCAGTCAGTCTGAAGCCTATAATGTAATACATTTTCCATCTTCACTAAGCTGTATAGTCATAACTGTAATTTTAGGTAGGATAGAAAAACTATCATAAGCTTCTATGCATTTTTATCTTCATTTTTACATATGTAGAAGATTGCTTCTTGATACATTTCTTAGCAACTTCAATATATGATTTTTTTTTTTTTTTTTACTTCTTGACCAAAGACATTTACCTTAAATCAGTACCAATCAGCTTTCATTGGCCTAGGGGTACCACATTTTAAACATTACTGGGTTAAAGATTGTTTATCTGGAAATATACAAAGGGGACCTATTCAGAGAACTCTTGGTGAAGGAGACACTAAGAACAATTGACAAGCGATCATACTTTATTTTTAAGTTATACACATGAGTTCTTGAGATTTGCACAGCTCAGTTTACTAACCTTCAAGTTCATCTATTTTTTTTCCTCATGTCAACAAAAAGCTAACACAGCCTGTCCGTATCCTGCTTTCCCCCAAACAATGTCTTCCAATGAGTTACTTAGACATCACTCTGATTAGAATATCTACTGTGATTACTTATTATACTCACCCCCCAAAGCAAGCAAGTATAAATAATAAATGACTAAATAATAAATAAATAAAAACACACTGAGATCCCATAAAAGAAATTTCCTTTCTCTTATAATATTGATCCTAATTAAGATTAAAATCCAGATTGTCATTTAAAATTCTTGCTTAACTTGGCATATCTCTTCATATCCAAATGTGGCCATTGTCAACACACATTGTAGAAGAATTTTTCTATGTTGTCTTATTATTGTCCTCACTGTACATAAAGTCAGCATGGTGAGCACCGTTATTTTCCTCTGCTGAGACCGGAAGTGATCTCCTTTCATTCACATCTGGTAGCAGAGGTGGCACCCTTGATCTTTTAGTTCTTAAAAGTTGGCTGAAATTACAAAAGGACTTTTTTGGACAAACTGCACATTAATGGAGCTCGTTTTATATTCTAACTTCTAAATTTATACAATGATCAATTGAATTTGTGATTCCCAGATAAAAGGAAAATTGCACCTTACAAACCTTGAAAGCACTCTATATCTCTATCATTTGATAAGAATTTATTTATGGGCCAGACTAAAAGGAGTATAGGTTCGTTATTGGTTGCAATTCATTGATTCAGCTAAAAAGTACAATCTTGCCTCAATATTTGAGTAAAGACATGCTGTATGTGGCTGAAAAGACATCATGCCAGGAAATTAAAAAGAAATTCAATTAATGAAAATGTTCTGGATTTCACTTAACTGATCAATACTTTCTTCATGACTTTCCTCCTTCTATTGCTAGCAATCCTATTATTATTGAGGGTGAAGTATTTATACAATACTAAGTATGAATTCCTCTGGATAAAAAAAAATAGGAAACATTGGCTTTCAGCATATTCTGCTTATACTCAGACTGAATCCATGGAACTCAAATAGCAGTTTCCAAGACTACTGTGGTTTCTGTTTCAAACTTGTGATTCAAGTTCTGAATAATCCTGTTCAATAGAGATGGAAGTTGTAGAGAAACACTGCCATCTGACCAGAGCTCTGCCCCAATGAAGTCTCTTGTCATCATGCTGTGTGACTTGTCAAGACAGGGAAAACTCTAGGGCTTAGTTTAACTTCTGCATATTATTAAAAAAATTTAACCTACTTTGACAACAGTGATTCTTAGCTTAATAATACCAATTAAAATCTGTCTAACTCAATTAAGAGAACAAATACTGCCATGACAACAGAAGTAATCATTCTATTAGTGGTAATTGTGATTTACTTCTCAGAAAATGCAATTGAATTTGATCTAGCGACTCCTGAATCAATCTTATTTTTCTAAATAATTCTGACCATTCTATATCTTGAGAACTCATGATTATACACATTTCTTACAGTTAAATATTTGCAAATAACAAATGTAAACCATTCATACAGAATTCAAAAGAATGCTTTCTACTTGACCTGATTACTACATATGACCTGAGAACAGGCTTTACAACAGGAACATTTCCCATTAAGGAAAAATGAGGCTGCCCTAGTTTGAATAAGTACAGAACATGGACATTTATTTTAAGCTAAAAAGAAAAAAATATATGCTGGTTTTTGTCCTAATTTCAATCCAATCTATCACAAAGATAGAATGGTGCAGGACAAACAAGATCAAGCCTAGTAAAAGTTATTAAGAGCATTTTTACCAGAATTAAAGAATATGTGATTATCAAGTTAGGAAAGAAAGAATGAGAGATTAATGTGAAAATATATTGGAAACTTTCTGTTTTACCTGCTACATCAAGAAATACAGTTTCAGAGTGGTTTCAACATGCATACATGCATTTAGGGAGAAGATCTCTGAAGACAAGAAATTACTTAAAATGCTATCAAATTTCTCTTAATTTTTGTAAGTATATCTTGAGGTGGTATGTGAATATCTGCTACACATAGAATAATTTAGGGTAGATATCTCAGAGAAAAGATGAGCAAGTGTGTTTATGTAGTGTGTTATAAAGTCAATATGATTCCAAGATTCTGCGGACTCGAAGTTCTTTTTCCAGTTTACAGTTTAAATGAGCATCACTTGAAATAACAGAAACACACTTTACTACTTGAGAATGTGTGCTGTTTGCCTCTGGGTTGTTTTGCCTTTCCATGAGATTGACTTGCCACACAAAACTGTGGGCTAATCATATCCCAAATGATAGTAGAGTTCCATATGGATAATCTAACCAAAGCAGTGGCCAAATAAGGATGTTCATAAATGCATGGGTAAAGGCTGAAAATATGATGACTACATATCTGAGCAACTAGGAAGCTACATATTTAGAAAGGCAATGCCTCAGTATAAATATGATTAAAGAGGTTATTCAAGTATGATGTGACTAAGGTAATTGTTTGTAATTTTCCTTAGAAATGGGAAAAAGTATAAATGATTTATACAGTGTCACATGCCACAATTCATGTAGGCTCAGGTATACTTTATATTTCCTAACTAGATAAAATGTGTCATGCATTCTACAAAATAAACCTATTTCTGATGTTTAGTTCATTATGCAAAGTCTCCTCTGGGTTGAAGAGCATGATTTTTTGTTAGTAAACATCTAAATGAGTTATCTGCTCAGACTCTAGGATGTGTTTTCTAATTAAAACATCTATTAGAATCATGACAGAAGAGGAAAAAACATAAGCTTATGAATATCTTCAGAGAAATAAATTGGAATTGGAGGAAATGTTGAATGTTGAAATTGAATTGTAAATGTTCACAATTCTAGTTTACCAAAGTTAATGGAAGTAGAAAGATGAGACTGGTTGGAATGAGACTTGACTGACAAACTAACAATAAACTGAGCTCTCAGCATACCTCTGATATGGAACTTACAACTGCAAGTCAAGCCATTTCCCATTTTCCCCATTGTTTTGAAATTGAGAATTTTAGTACAAGAACATACTTTATTTTATTCCCCACCTCTTAACCTCTTTGTTCCCCTTGTTCCATTCTCATATTCAGTTGAGCAACCTCCTATTTCACAGTAGTTCCTTTTCTATTTTAAGGTATTAATCTTTTTGAGCTCCTCTGTCCTCTGTGTCAAAGTGCAATGTGCTCAATACTGAGCAGATCTTACGGGGTTAACAACCTTCCTGTGAGATCATGAATGAACTGACAAGTTCCTGTGCTGAGGACAGTGACCCAAACATTCTTCTTGCCCCTTCTTCCACAATGTTCCCTAAGCCTCAACAGCCTGTTTGTATTAATATAATAAGATCTTAGTCTTCTCTCTATATACCACCATCTCCATAGAGAAGCTTCTGTGGCTAGCATTGACATCAGAAATAATATTCTTTCCACCACTGCTTCAGCAATGTTCCCTGTCCACTTGCTGTTATGGTAGGGATGTGTAGTCCAGTGCTAGGCAGAGAACTGTCTCTTCTCATCAACAGGGTAAGTCTTGGGTCTCCCCAGATTCAGCATTATTTTCAAAAGAAGCATCTCTAACCAAGTGAAAATGACATCTAGAGGGCAATTTGACATGGACAATGTATCCATTAGCCAAAGAACAGTGGTTGCTTACTCACTATCACCTATGACTTTCCAATCCCTAGGCTATTGATTTGGTTATCAGTTCCACACATAGCTTCCATTCAACCCATGGAGCATAAGTCCAAACCAACTTGGGAATGGTTGTTTACTCCCATAGTGACCTGCCACTACTGCATCAGTAGGCATATCTTGCCTGGATGGCCAGTTGTGTAGGGTTCAGGATCATCCGCTGGTTAAGATTGTTGATGACTTGGTCCCTCCCAAGGAGCAGCATGCATGACACTTTCCAGCATTGTGCCAACTATTCAGAAGGGAAGAGGCTTCCAGTTACTTCCAGATATATCAGTGTCCAATCATGGAAGCATGCTATGTGTTGCACAATAAAATCTTAAAATCTATTCCTGGCAGGCAGATAAGAACATTCCAATAGTCTATATTGTTTTGGGGAATTCCTGGAACATACTTACTAATGACTCACTGGAGGTTGACCCATACCTGGCAATGGGACTTTTGGGCCTAAGTTTCTTCACCCCAGCAGGGTACTTCTACCCAAACTCTTCTTTTGAAAATTATGTATTTTAATTAACTAATGACAGTAGGTTTCTATATGACTTCTAAATGACATCCTCCACTGCTATTTTCCTTTCCCATGCCCCCCCTTAAAACTTTCTACTCCCTCTATTATATTCCTCTACTTACCTTCCAGTATCAACCAGTAAACCCTCCCCCCTTCTTTCTACCTTTCTGGCCTCTACTACTGACTCTTACTCCATCTTATAAATAAATCTACAGATAGATCTATAGCTCTATAGAAAAATATAAAGTATTTAGGGCATATGCTTAAGAGTGGCATAGCTGCCTCATATGGTTGATCTATTTTAAGTTTAAGAAACCTCCACACTGATTTATTTTTTTATTTTTTAATTATTTTTAAATTATTTTTGGAGAGAGAGACAGAGAGAGATAGACAGACAGGGAGAGGGAGACAGAAATGGGCTTGCCAGCAGTCTCTCAGCTGCTGTGAAAGAAATCTAGATGTATGCGCCCCCTTGTGGGCAAGTGCGGCATTGCGCCCTTGCCTCACTTTGCATCTGGCTAAACGTGGGACCTGGAGATTGGAACTGCTGGACATTGGAACCAGCGTTCTTAGGATAGCAGGCAGGCGCCTTAGCTGCTAAGCCATTTCTCCAGCCCCCACACTGATTTTAACAGTGCTTGTACCAATTTGTACTCCTACCAACAGTGCTTAAGGGTTCCTGTATACCCATATCTTCACCATATTTTTTTGGTCTTTTGCATTTTTGATGATAGCCATTCTAACATGCGTAAGATAGAAGCTCAAAGTAGTTTTCACTTGGATTTTTACAATGGCTAAAAATTTTGAGTATTTTTAAATGTTTATTTACCCTACCAGTTGCATTTCTTATTTTAAGAAAGCTCTGTTTGGTTCCATGGCCCATTTTGATTGGGTTGTTTTATTTTTGTTGCTTGTATTTTAGTGACTTTAGATTTTAGAATATCTTTGCATATTCTAGATACTATACCTCTCTCATATGTATCTCTAGCAAAGATTTTTGTCTCATTCTGTAGGGTGTCTCTTCACTTAATGGTACAATGCTATACAATGACTTTCATTTCATGAGATCTCATTTGTTGATTGTCTTGCTTCTTGGGTTGGTGGAGTTCTATTTAGAAATTCTTCCCTATGCCAGTATCTTGGAATGTTCTCCCTACTGTTGCTTATAAGCATTTCAGGATCTCAGGTCTCCTATTGAGGTCTTTGATCATTTTGGAGTTGATTTTTATGAATATTGAGAAATAGAGACCTTGATTCATTCTTCTACATGTAGATAAGCAGTTTTCAGAGCATTAGTTTTCGAAAATACTGTTTTCTAAATATTTTGGCTTCATTGTCAAAAATCAAGTTGCTGTAGTTACTTGAAATTGTAATTAATCTTTTTTTCTTTGTGCCAGTACCACACTGTTTTTATTGCAGTAGGTTGTTAGTATAACTTGAAATCAGGTATGGTGATACTTCCAATAGAAGACTTTTTGCTAAGAAAACCTTTTTTTTTTTTTTTTTTCCTCTCTCTCTCATGGTTTGTGCTTCCATATGAGTGTTCAGGTTGTGCTGGGATTCTGATTGTAATTGCATTGAATTTGTATATTGCTTTTGGTTGGATGGACATTTTTGCAATACTATTTTTTCCCACAGTGAACATGAGAAATCGTTCCAATTTTTTTCTTCAGCCTTTTAAAGCTTATATTACAGAGGCTTTTCATTTCCTTGTATGGAAGCATTCCAGATATTATTATTATGAATGGGACTTTCCCTGATTTCTTTCTCAATATGTTTGCCTTTCCTATATAAAAGTACTTATTATTTGTGTGTGTTAAGTTTTTATTTTTCCCTTTCTTGAAAGAGTTTTATAGACCTAGGAGTTTTCTGATTTAGTCTTTTGACTTTCTGAAATACAGAATCATAACATCTGCTGCTCAATCTCCAGGAGTTTGTGTATTTTCTGGTGTGTCTCTTGTTAATTTCTCACTTTATTATGCTTTGTTCTGCTACAATACAAGGATTAATTTCAATTTTCATAAATTTTGTTAGACTTGCTTTCTGTCCTAAAATATCATCTATTATAGTATTATAATAACCTCTTCATGAATTATTCCCTTATTTATTTCCTGTGGTTATTTTTTTGGTTTGAAGTTTAACTTTGTGAGATATTAGTTAAGCCAAATTTGCTTGTTTTCTAAATATAATTACTTGGGTTTTTTTCTTTTTATTAATTACAGACATATTTAGTATGGATATATCATGTGTTAGTATCATTCTTTCCCTCCTCACTGATCCCATTCTGCTGGGGGCTCTCCTCAGTGGGGTTGCAGGTTGTCCCCATGGGTTGTGCAATATGCATTGTGGGAGCAGTACTCAGTTACTGGGGAGAGGCAGAACCCCTGGGCATGATGTCCAAACTTGTGGCTTTAATAATCTTTTGGCAAAATTCCCTGAGCCATGTTGGGTATGTTCAAGTCTACTTCAGTGATTGGCTCTTAGATGTCTCTGGATCTCTGCTTTGATAGGTGTTGAGTGTCCTCAGCATCTGTCTACTTCACCCTGGCACTGATTGTCAGACTCCTCATGGTTAAAGGATGGAAAATGATATTCCAAGAAAATAGGAATAAGAAACAAGCAGGTGTTGCTATATTAATATCAGCTAAAATAGACTTCAAACCAAAAGTAATCAAAAAGAACAAAGAAGGGCATTTCTTACTCATCAAGGGAACAATCCAACAAGAGGACATCATAATAATATATCTACATGCACCAAACACAGGTGCACCACAGTTTATAAAACAAAATCTACTTGACAACAAAACAGAAATAAATACCAACATCATCATAGTGGGGACTTCAACACTTTACTATCATCAATAGACAGATCATCCAAACACAAAATCAAGAGGGAAATAATAGAGCTCAACAACACCATAAATCACTTAGGCCTAATTGACATCTATAGAACATTCTACCCCAAATCTACAGAATACATATTCTTCTCAACAACCCATAGAACCTTATCCAAAATATATCATATATTATGCCTTAATGTTTGCCTCCATAAATTCAGGAAAATTGACATATTTCCTGCATATCAGATCATAATGCTGTAAAGCTAGAAATTAACAAGAGATGTTCCAAGAATTCTACCAGTTCCTGGAGACTGAAGAATATGTTTTTACCCAGTGAATTGGTAGTGGAAGAAATCAAAACAAAATTGTAAAATTTTAGAATTGAATGATAATAAGAACTCAACTAATCTTGGAGTTTTGTATTTTTTAATATTATTTCACCCTAAGGTAGTCCCTGTCTTTTATAGCAAAGTGACTTTCTTAAAGATAGCAGTAGAATTAATCCTGTTTTCTGATGCAGTCTGTTAGTGTATGTTTTTATTTGGGATTTAAGCCCATTAATATTCAGTTATTATTGCAAGGTGTCAGTTAATTATTGTCATAGTGATGATTATGTGGACATGGGTGTTTTCTTAGTCTTCACTTGCTTTAACAACTATTAAAGCTGGTATTATTGTTGCCCCTCATGTAGAATCTTGAATATGTTTATTCTTATCAATGTGAAGCATTCCACACATTGTTCTCTGTAGGGCTGGCTTAGTGGTCATATATTCTGTCAGCCTGTCTTTATCATGGAAAGTTTTCTCTTTCCTTTCATAACAAGGAATATTCTTTGGGGTATAGTAGTGTGTGTTAGTAGCTGTGTTCTTTCAATACTTGAAATACTTCCTTTACTTCATTCAAAGTTCTTTTAGGTTTTAGAGTTTCCATTAATAAACTGACTGTTATTCTAATAAAAGTACCTTTCCATTTCATGAGATGTTTCTCCTTTGAATCTTTTAGTACCATTTCTTTGTTTTGTGTATTTATTTTTTGTCTATAATAAGATATAGGCAGTTTTTGTTTTCTGGTTCTATCTTTATTGTTCTTCTTATGCCTCTTGTACCTGAGTGCAAATTGGAATTTTTTTCTTGTATAATTTCATTAAAATATTTTCTATCATTGACGAAAAGCTCTTGTACTTTTTGTATACCCATAATTTGGCTATTTTTCTTCTCAAGGTGTTCCACATTTCTATCATGTTTTGCTCATACATTTTTTTTTTATTTTTTCATTTATTTTGATGCCCTGATCTATTTATACTGCTTTTTATTCAAGACCTAACATTCTGACCTTATTGCTAAGACTTTTCAGGGAGCATTTTGTTTGTTATTGTATTTTCCATTTCCATTTCATTTGTCTTTACCATTTTTATCTCTTTATTGATTTCCATTTCCCTGCCTTGATTTGACATTTTCATTCAATTATTTGATTGTTGTATTCTCTTGGTGCTCATTCAGGCATGTGTTCCATTCTTCCTGAATTTATTCAGGTGACTCTTGTGTTCCTTCAGTTGACTGAGCTTTTTTGGACATCATCTAGGTATTTGTTCTTGTCCTCTCTAAGTTCATTGTATATATTTATCATCTTAATTTTGGGGGATTCTGGGAAGTTACTTCTAAATAGTTTTGTATTGGAGACTTCTACTATGGAACTACACCTTAAGGATAGAGATATGTGAACATGGTTTCTTGTTTTAATCACTTTGCTTTGGGACCTCCTCATCAAGAGATAATCCCTTTCTCTTGCCATGAATGTAGCAACAGAGCCTCTACTGGTGACACAGGGCTGGATTGGGGGTTGGGAGAAACAATGAGAATTCACCCACTCCACTGGGTACCCATGATGAACATATAGTTAGGCTGGAGGGATTGAGGAGTTGACTGTGAACTCACTAGGCCAGGGCTGTTCACAAGGTGTTTATACTGCTACTTTGAGGGGAAAGGAGAGACTGACTACAAACTCACTTGATTGTGGCAGTGGAACAGACATGTGGCTGTGTTTCAATAGGCCAGGGCTGCCCAGAAGGCAGACAGGAGATTGGGGACTGCATCTTCAACAAATGGTAATGGAGAAACTGAATAGCCCCATGTAGAAGATTGAATTTCGACCTTCCTGCACCTTGCACTAAAATCAACTCCAAATGGATCGAGTACCTCAATATAACACCTGTGATTCTAAAGCTACTAGAGAAGATAGAATATTCCAAGATAAAGTCATAGGTAAAGACTTTCTGAACAAGATGCTAGTGGCCCAGGGCAGTAGGCAAACATTCAATAAGTGAGACCTGATGAAAATAAAAGGCTATTTTACAAATATGCAAACTATCAACAGAGTTAATAGACAACCTACTGAATAGGACAAAACCTTCAGCATCAATACCTCTTTCAAGGTTTTATATCTAGAATATAAAGAATTCAAAAAGATAAACAATAAAAAAAAAATCAAGCACCCCACTCAAAAAGTAGGGCAGCCAGGAATGGTGGTACATGCATTTAATCACAGCATTTGGGAGGCAGAGGTAAGAGGATTGCTGTGAGTTTGAGGCCATCCTGAGATGACAATGAATTTCAGGTCAGGGAGGACAGGGAATTAAACAGAGTTTTCAAAGAAATAAATGCAAATGATTATTAAACACTATTTTCTTTTGAATCGTCAACCTGCTGTGTTTTTCTTACATAGATTTTTCTACTGTTACTATTTTATATCTCTTGTTAAAAGTATTTTTAAAAGAATATAAAATAAAACATAATAACTTGTTTACAACTCTAGCAGAATTTCAAATCTAAAAGCCTGATAGAAAAAAATATACCAAATTCAAAGTAAATAGAAAACTTTTTGTTTGAATATATTTATCATAGGGGCTGGAGAGATGGCTTAGCTGTTAAGGCACTTGCCTGCAAAGCCAAAGGACCCAGGTTTGACTCCCCAGGACCCACATAAGCCAGATGCACAAGTGGGCTCATGCATCTGGAGTTCAGTTGCAGTGGCTAGAGCCCCTGGCATGCCCATCCTCTCCCTCCCTCTCTCTCTCTCTCTACCTGCCTAGTTCTATATCTCTCAAATAAATAAATAAAATAAAATATTAAAAAATGAATATCTTTATAATATATTGACTAAATTATAAAATGTTTTAGACTTCTTTAATTTTCTTTCAATTACACAGGCCAAATATTACATCTAGGATAAAGATAGAAAAGTAAGTTACACCTTAAAATGTACTATAACTGATCCATGCTGGTTATTAGATAGAATTTATATCCTACATAGACCATCCGTTGAAACCAGAGGTGCATTTTCAATGTCCTTAATTTGTCAAATAGACGTTAATTTTAGTAATTAAATTAAAAAAGAAAAACCCTTAGATTCAAATTAGTAATGTTTCCATAAAATAATATTGTTCAGTGTTTGGAATTAGAAAAAGGAAAAGCATTTTAATGGTATAGTTCGGTAATGACCTATTCAGCCCTGTATAGAAATTAAACCTTTAAGTTAGTCATCTGCTGTTATGCTTGACAGACTTGAGGAATGCATCCTATTCAATAACTTAAATAAAATTCCTGCTCAGCAACTATTTCTGCTTCCTAGCAAGATGTTCCTGTGTGGGAGCTCTTGTCTGCCACATATTACACTAGGTCTTCAGGTGTCCCCCTGAAGCAGTTGGCTTGATAGAATGTTAGGATGACCTTTGAAAGAAACACTTAGAGGTGGGCAATAGCCTGAAAGACTGGGTCAGGGTCCTCCAGCAGGCTGTATGTGCCCTAAGTTAGCATCCTATATATGGCACTCTTTCTTCTAAAACCCAAATTTATAAGTTCAGGAAGCAAGGGGTGGAAATGTGAATGCTATCACTTACTATCACCACAAGTGACCCATTTGCCAAATTTTTGCTTCCTGTTCTCACAACCTTATATTCTGTTGGCCTAGAAGTCTTGGTTCTATAGTAAGGAGTGCTTTTGTCAGGAGGCACAAAGAACATTCCGTTGAATTGGAAGCTAAGACTTCTCCCTGGCCACTTTGGGATTTGTATCCAGAAAGCAGTGCTTTCTAAACTTTGATGTTGATATAATTTATTGAACTCTTCATCTGACACAGAAGGTTGACTTTATTGCCTAGTGTTTGGTAGTGTAGACAAATACCTCACTGAATACATAGTTACTATATATATATATATATATATATATATATATATATATATATATATTATGTATGAACTATATCTTTCATATTTCTAACTGAAAACGAAATAACTGAGGTGAATATTAGATGCACTTTTAATTTTGAAGTATGTCATTACAACCTTTGTGTACTAATTAATTCTGCCAGTATTTTCCCTATCTTTGCCAAAAGAGTAAATGATTAAATTTTTAATCTTTGATAATCTCAAGTAAATTTATATTTCTCTCTGTCACTTATTATTAGCTTATTATTACTTCTAACTCTTAGTGAAGTTATGCTACTTGGGAAACATTTAAAGTATACATGTAATGTCTGGGGTTCCTTTGCTCTAAATTTGACAGTGACTAAAATCAAAATAGGAAGTCTTAACTTCTGTTTTGTTTGTATCTTCTTGGTGTGACTTTATCTATTATTATTTAGTTTCAAATGTAGGTATGTTTACATATTCATATACGTAAATAAGAATTCAAAAAGGGGGACTGAAGAGATGGCTTAGTGGTTAAGGCATTTGCATGCAAAGCCAGAAGATTCTGGTTCAATTCTGCAGGACCCATGTAAGGCAGATGCACAAGGGGGAGCATGCATCTGGAGTTCATTTGAAGTGGCTGGAGACTCTGGCGTGACCATTCTCTCTATCTCTCTTTCTCTCTGTCTCTTTCTTTCTCTCTCAAATAAATGAATAAAATACATTTTTAAAAATAATTCAGAAATGGTATTATATCATATAGAATGTTAAATTTAAGAGTCTTAATCGGGGTTTTCGCTTGCTGGTCAAGATGGTGTCCATGTAAACACACCTCACCAGGCGTGGAAGGAAAGGCAAGAACTTTAAGGTTCTTTAGGGTTCATTAGGGTTTGGCAAAGGGCACATTAAGGTTTGGGAGGGCACTGAGTACAAAAAGCAGGGAATCTTCAGATTCCCTTGTTCTTGGGGAAACCACCAGTCCCCCAATTCCCCCTCAAACAGCCACCCTAGGCACAGTCCCAGCTGCAGATTCCTCCTACACTAGCTAAATGGACCCAGACAAGCAGGCTAGTGTTCCTCCTAGGTTTCCTCCACCATGGAGCTCCACAAGCAAGCCCTATCACCCACACCATCCAAACAACCCACACTGGGCCCCCATGCCATCCCACCCCCCACCCTCCATGCTGGCAGGGAACCCCCTCCACTGGGTCCCTGCACCACCCTGCCCCCACTCCCCCTCCCACGGATAGCCCCACAAAGGGCCAATAATTGTGTGAATGCTGTTCTTGCAAGATTAGTCCTAATAGAAAAGAACCAGGAAGGGCTCCAAAAACAGTTAAATGACCGGAAGGAGAGTGAAAAAAGAGAGGACCTCAATAATCAGCTGTCTAAGCTCAATGAAGACATAAATAAATGTAAGTATGAATTCCAAGAAGAACCAAAAAAAAAAAAAAAAAAAAAAAAAAAAAAAAAAAAAAAAAAACAGAAAATGATGTGAAAAGGGAATTCGACAGAGGATTGGAAACTATACATAAAAAAAAAAAAAAAAAAAAAAAAAAAAAAAAAAAACAGTAGAAACTGCAAACCAAATTGAACAAACCCAAAACTCTATAGAAGCACTCAAGAATAGAGTCAGCCATGTGGAATATAGAAACTTAGAACTGGAAGAAAGAATAGAAGACATACCACATGAATTCAAAAGTTTCAATAAGCTCAAAAATTTTTGTGAACAGATATGTGGGAAATGTGGGATAGCCTTAAATGTTCCATCATTAGGATCATGGGAATACCAGTGTAGCAGACAGCTTCAGGTGCAATGAGATGAACTTCCAGACCGGGCACAGTTACAGGGAAAGAGATTTATTGAAGCTTACAGATCCAGGGGAAGTTCTGTAAATGGCAGAAGAAGCTGGCTTGCCTTCACGGGAACAAAGACAGAAAGAGCAAAGCCAAAAGCCAAAAGCTGCACAGCACAACACACCTTAGGAACTCCAGCTTGACACAATTTGCATATCTTTAGACTGAAATCCTAAACCCACCACCACATTTTAAGATCCACCCAGTGACACTGCCTCCAGCCAAGTGGCTGCAGATGCAAACTATAAACCAATAAAACACTGAATATCTTGGGGAACATCTATTCAAACTACCACAACCAGAAAGGGAAGAAATTCAGACCAAAGGAATCAAGAACTTATTTCACAAAATTATTGAAGAGAACTTTCCCAATCTTTCAAAAGGAAGTCCCATCAAGGTAGAAGAAGCTAACAGAATTCTAAACTAGGAGAAAATCCTAAAGGCAGCTAGGAAGAAACAACACACTATATATAAGGGTAACCCCATCAGAATTACCTCACACTGATCAATGGAAACACTCAAAGCCAGAAGGGACTGGAATGGAACATTGAAAAGTCTAAGAACTTATGGCATCCAACCCAAACTACTCTATCCAGCAAAAATATCCCTCATAATAGATGATAAAAGAAAAAATTTCCATGATAAAACCCAGCTGTACAACTTTATGAACACAAAGCCAGAGAGTACTTTAGCTAATTCTCCACGCAGAAGAATCAAATAACCAACCTCAAGAACCTACCAGAAACACCTCACAATAACAAACTCAGAGAAGGCACTGAAAACAAAACAACCCTTCAAAGTCCAGAAAAAACACCAAACCACCACAACATGGCAGAGATTAAATCAAACCTCACAGTTCTTACTCTTAACATTAAAGGCCTTAATTCACCCATCAAGAGACATAAGCTGACAGGATGGATCAGAAAATTAGACCCCTCAATTTGCTGTCTTCAAAAAAACCCACCTCACCACTAAAGACAGACACCCTCTCAGGGTGAAAGGGTGGAAAATGATATCCCAAGCAAACAGAGATAAGAAACAAGCAGTTGTTGCTATACTAATATCAGATAAAATAGACTTCAAGCCAAAAGTATTCAAAAAGACAAAGAAGGCCACTTCTTACTTATCAAGGGAACAATCCAACAAGAGGATATCACAATCATAAATCTTTATGCAAAAAACACAGGCACACCACAATTCATAAAACCAAAACTACTTGACAACAAAACCATCAACACCATCATAGTCAATACACCACTATCAGCAATAGATAGATCATAAAAAAAGAAAATTAACAGGGAAGTAAGAGAGCTCAAAATCACAATCAAGCAACTAGACCTAACAGACATCTACAGAACATTCTACCCAAAATCTAGAGACCACACATTCTTCTCAGCAGCCCATGGAACCTTCTCTAAAATAGATCATATATTGGGCCACAAAGCCTGCCTCCATATTTTCAGGAAAATCGATATAATTTCCTGCATGTTATCAGACCACAATGCTGTAATGCTAGAAATTAACAACAAAAGGTACACCAGGAATCCCTCCAGCTCCTGGAAACTGAAAAACACACTTTTAAACCATAAATGGTTTGTTGGTGAAATAAAAAATGAAATTGCGAGCCAGGCGTGGTGGCGCACGCCTTTAATCCCAGCACTCGGGAGGCAGAGGTAGAAGGATTGCTAAGAGTTCGAGGCCACCCTGAGACTACATAGTTAATTCCAGGTCAGCCTGGACCAGAGTGAGACCCTACCTCGAAAAACCAAAAAAAAAAAAAAAAAAAAAAAAATGAAATTGCAAAATTTCTAGAATTGAATGACAATAAGAACACATCATACCAAATCTTATGGGACACAATGAAGTCAGTCCTTAGCAGAAAAATCAGAGCACTAAATGCCTTCGTAACAAAGACAGAGAGATCCCATAACAATAACCTAACCATCCACCTAAAGGCATTGGGAAAACATGAAGAAGCCAACACCAAAAGCTCCAAATGGAAAGAAAGAATTAAGATCAGAGCAGAAATTAATGAATTGGAAACTAAGAAGACAATTAAGAAAACTGATGAAACAAAGAGCTGGTTCTTTGAAAAAATGAACAAGATTGATAAACCCCTGGCCAATTTTATCAAGCTAAAAAAAGAGATGCTTCAAATTAACAAAATTAGAAATGAAAAAGGAGAGATCATAACCAACATAAGTGAAATTGGGAGCATCAACAGGACTTATTTCAAAAACCTCTACTTCACAATACAGGAGAATATGGAAGAAATGGATGAATTCCTGGACATATACCATCTACCAAACCTAAACCACATGATCATTTCAATAGATGCCGAAAAGGCATTTGACAAAATCACTTCATAATCAAAACATTGGAGATAATAGGCATGGAGGGTTTATATCTCAACATAATAAAGGCTATTTATAAAGATCCTAAAGCCCAAGTAATACTTAATGGTGAGAGACTAAGGAATTACTATTGAGATCAGGAACAAGGCAGGGGTGTCCACTCTCTCCTCTACTCTTCAACACAGTACTAGAAGTACTAGCTCAAGCAATAATATAGGAGAAATAAATCAAAGGGATACAAATTGGAAATGAAGAATTTGAGTTAGGCTTATTTGCAGATGACATGATTTTATACATAAGTAACCCGAGAACCTCCATTTCAAAATTCTTAAAGGTTATTAAGTCCTTCAGCAAAGTAGCAGGATATAATATCAATGCACATAAATTAATAGCCTTTCTATATTCATAAGACAAAGATACAGAAAAAGAAATAAGCAACATTGTCCCACTTTCAATATCAACAAAAATAAAATAAAATAAAATACCTTGGAAATACATTAACCAAGGAAGTGAAAGACCTATACAATGAAAACATAAAAATACTCACAAAAGAAATTGAGGAGGACCTGTGAAAATAGAAAGACCTCCCATGCTCCTGAGTAGGCAGACTTAACATTGTAAAAATGGCAATCTTACCAAAAGCATTATATAGAATTAATGCAATACCAATAAAAACCCCAACTTCTTTCTTCACAGAGATAGAAAAAACTATGTCAAAATTCATATGGAATGGCAGAAGGCCTCAGATATCCAAGCATACCCTCAGCAAGATAAACTCCTCTAGAGGCATAACTATACCTAATCTAAAGCTATACAAAAAAGCCATAGTAATAAAAACAACATGGTACTGGCATAAAAACAGGAATATAGACCAATGGAACAGAATAGAGGACTTGGACTTTGGGTCAAGTAACTACAGCTACTTGATATTGGACAAAGGCCATCCACCTACCTCTGCCTCCCAAGTGCTGGGATTATAGTTTTTTTTAATGTTACCTATCCTTACTGGGTTAAGGTGTAATCTCATAGTTGTTTTAATTTTCATTTCCCTGATGACTAGGGATGTTGAGCAGTTTCTTAAGAGTTTGTTTACCATTTGTATTTCTTCTTCTGAGAATTCCCTGTGAAGTTCTTTGCCCCATTGTGTGAGTGGGCTGTTTAAAGATTCATTGTTTGGGCTTTGGAGTTCTTTGTAAATTCTAGAAATTAGGCCTCTGTCAGTTGTATAGCTGGCAAAATTTTTTGGAAATGGGAAACAAGTCAAAACCATGTAAAAAAAAATGAGCCCATTCTCCATTATCAAGCTCCCACCAAATATGGGCTAGAAAAGGGCCTACACATATAAAATTCTCTCTAAAATAACAATGGCTATCCCATCTATCTGGTACTAACTTCTCTCTCCATTGGAGAATTTGCTTCTCTTTTTCAGACGACAACGAACCTGAACGGAGGATCAGCCTATTGCACCTCATCAGGGCCACAGCTGAAACCATACAGTTATGGGGAAAATGGGCAAGAGTGTAGTTTTCTTGGTGAACCAGACACCAGAACAAGGCTAAAGGAGATAAACACAGAGAACATTCAATTCCTACTAAGCCAGATATGCAGAGACACAGAGGCTCCCAAGACCTCATCACTAAAGTAGAACTAAAATGAACCCAAATTGGTTCAGGGAAATTCACAGAGGGGACAGAAAGAGTGTTAGAGCCACATGTTGGGTCATTATGCACAGAGACTTTGCCTCTCCCCCATAACTGTTGATTACCCCCATAATGCACAACCCACATTCCCCAATTAGGAGGGTCCCTTTGGAGGGGGGAGAGCAGGAAGGATGCTACTGGAGGCACCAACATGAATGTAAAATTAAAATAAATTAAAAAAGAATATAGTCTTAAATTGTATATCTATATCTATTTATCATCTGTAATAATTGTTCTAATATACTGGGCTGTATACTGAATTTTTTGTACATAGCCCTATGTTCAAGTTTACTTCAAAGATATTTAGATTTATTTAAAAAAATCAGACTTCAGGAAAAAATAAATAAAAGATTTTATTCAGCTCCTTATAATGCACAAATGTTAAAAGCCATACTTTCACCCAGACTTGCTTCAAAGTGAATTATGCTTTTATTCACCACAGCATAAAATTATTTAGATTATCTCATCAAAGAATGCCCCTACCATGGTCCATCTCAGATGTATTTAAATTTATCCATCCAACTAACTGCCTCATATATTAAGCCCTATCAAAACCTCATCTTTGTGTAGTTAACCAAACAGTGCTTGCTTAAAATGAAACTTTCTCATTTATGTTCTATTTTTCTGATCATGAATTATAAAGACTTATAGTATATGTGCTGGACAATAGTATCAGAAACTCAAACCTAAGAAATACCTATGCACGGACTTACTCAAATTAACCAAACCATCTTCCCCATGTGCTTCATGAACCCACATTATCACCATTACCTTTCTCTCAAGTTTCTCATAAATGGATAACAACATAACACTTGCATATGGTCAAATTTGGAAGGAAATGTGCTATGCGTTTTCTGCCTTCCATTGGGAATTCTTACTATCATTTAGATTTTTACTGAATTTGATATCCCCTTTGATATTCATTATAGCTTCTCATGTAAAAGAAAAATATACAGGTTTATAGGCATCATGAGATCACCTGAATTTATAAGTTGCATGTTTGTATTTTTATAAAATATCATTTTTATATTTATTCCTTCAAGATAAAAACACTTTCACAATCCCATCTTATTTCAAAAGAGCTATCTTAATACAACATGAAATTTTAAAGTCATATGTTTATAAATGAATTTGTAAAACTTTAAAAGTTTCAAAGGATTCTGACTTGACATGCTACTTTTAAGAATGAAGCTACCTACAGTAAATAGGAATTCAATGGAACTTTAAAGATTCATGATGTTGCCTTCCCTAATATTTATATATTTATCTATCTCAAATATATTTTATTTAGAATCCCTGTGGCTTAAAGTGAAGGCTGCACTTTAAATTGGCTTTCTCCTTATAGCCTTCCCCAAGGACCTACTAATTCAAGATTTAAAAGATTAGACTGCATAAATATTGATTCACAAAGGAAATATTATCTATATATAAAACACCAAGATAATTTTAGCAGAGGATGCACATCTTTAGAGGAAATACTATTTTGTGCTTTTATTATAATATTACTAATAGCAAAACTGACACCAAATTCAAGTTTCTAATTTTGAAAATTTCAACGTATACATTGTGAATTAACTC
Source organism: Orientallactaga sibirica (assembly GCA_036365145.1). NCBI lineage: Eukaryota > Metazoa > Chordata > Mammalia > Rodentia > Dipodidae > Orientallactaga > Orientallactaga sibirica. Next base: position 23,061,061 of record JAEOAD010000033.1, read on the forward strand.
TCTAAGCAGATATAATTTGATAGATTATGCTCTTTGTTATTTTCAGTATAAATAAAATTATGTTGATCATAATACCTCATTTCAGGTGCTCAGTAATCACATTCTGATATGATTTCTTTAAATTTTCCATACCACTGAATTTGCTAAAATTTCCATACATTCAGGACACATGCCATCTTTAAAAGGGTATAAGAGGTACAAAAGATGGTTATAATTTCTTACATCAGCACGAAATTGAGTACATCTCTACTTTGCCTTAGCTACTCCAAGGTTGAGCTGTTGGATACACTACCACCTCCAGTTCCTAATTTATTTCCCATCACAGTGACTTCATCTCATGTCTCGATAGTTACCAATAGTGTAAGCATGAAATGAATATATCTGTTATCAGATAAAGTCTCCTGGAGAGTTATGCTTGATAAATGTGTTCTGCTATTCAAGTGAGTTCCCACAATTAGCTCATTCACCTCAAAATAAGAGGAGGGGCCACCAAACCTCAGATTGACTTAAAACATGCAGCTCTTAAATTTGAAAACATTATAAATATTAATATGGAAAAGTTGTGTGAGATTATTTAGCAAGATCATGTGCCACCTCTCCAGACAGCCTATGTTTGTGTTTTGAATGAATAAAGGATAGCTTATAGAAAGGGCATTTGGCTTAAGTGGAACCTGGAGAATCAAATAAAAGTCCTTAGACTTTGCAGGCAAGTGCCATAAACACTGAACCATCTCTCCATCCTGTTTTTTTAATACATCATTTCACAATTTTTTCTCCACAAACCACTTTCCTCATTTTAAATTACTAAAAAGACTTGAAGGGATTTATCTTAAATTGATAGTTTTTGGAATCTGTCATATTAGAAATTAACACTGAGATGATACACTTTCTAGTTAATTTAAACACACCATGATTTTACCAGAAAGAACATTATTCTGAGAATAGTTTTAAAAAATAATACAAAACATTTTAAATTTCTGAGAACATATGAGAAATCAAGATTTTATATCTGTTCTTTATATCTGTTCATATGTTGAACTGATGTGTTAACATCACTCTAATGGAAATTTATGTAAAAAATCTGGTCCAAGACACCTGCAATATTTCTTTTTTATTAATTTTAATTCAAATGGTAGTATACTTTATGTGCCATTAAGTAGTTTGTTTTGTTGGTTTATTTGTCTGTTTGTGGGAGGAAGATTACTTAAAATTAGAGTCAAATTCTAATCTAAAGTGATCTGGAACTCGGGCTTCCTATGAACTCCCAATGATCCTCTTTACTTGGCCTCCTGAGTGTTGGTCTTAAAGGAGTGTGCTACCACATTCTGCACAACTATTTGAGGTTTTCTGTTCACAAGACATCTTTGGCCACTTATTTTAAGGTTTATTTACTTATTTATTTGTTTTGCAACTCCGTCATGATGGCATTTGGGGGAGAAGGATATAAGGCCAATGATAAGGAAAAGGGAGCTTAGAAAACCTGTTGTTGCTTTAAATAAAGAGTAGAAGTGTGTACAGTTCGTGTTGGCAACACTCAGAATTAATGCTCAACATAGGTCAGTGAAAACCATGAAAGAAGGATGGAATAAGATATAGAGAAGTGAATGAGATACATCAAAACGAGACATTAGGCTTCTTGGTAGATTTGAAGTCTTTGTCACTTGTAAGAGCCACTCTGGAACATTTAGCCCCAAGCAGCAAAGAGTCTGACCATGTAATTTCCTCCTTTGTTACTCCTTTGTAATTTGCTTCTTAGTTTGATATAAATATTTGTTAGTCAAGTGATTAATAAAAACCAAGAAAGATAATGTGTGAATCATCAGATGTGGATACTAAAGTTACTTCCTTATTTTTCCCCTTTTTGCTCTTACTAGGGTACTTCAAATATTTCTTGGCAAGTTTACTTCTAGCTCATCTTTTAGGAAGATTGCATATGGGGTTATGTGAGATAAACCATAAAAACTGGAAAGCTGCTATGGCAGTCATGGGACTAGTGAATTGTTAACTGAACTGCAAACTAAAGTAAATTCTACATGCTAGAACTTTAATTCACTATATGTGTTTTTAATGTTTCTGAATTATCACTATAGCCACACTGAGAAAAACAGTTATTTCAAACCTCTCTGCACTCTTGCTCCTACTAAACTGTATTCTTACAGAGTTATTTTCAGTAATCCTGAAATCATAAAAATCAATTTGCAAGCATTTCATTAATCAAGTTATCACTCAGGCAAACTAAATCCTTGTCACATCTATCAGGTTATTGCCACCTCTTCAGTGAGCAGATCTGCATGAACAATGCAGGTTTAGATGTGACTATTACTGAATAAACTAAACAAAACAAAAACTTGCTCCTTGACTTATGAGGTTTATAAGTTATCTAATCCATGATGTGAGGGTGATTTAAATACAGTACCTAGGTATAATGTTTCTCTATGACTTTTTCCTGTGACCCACATTAAAAAGTACTCAGTGGGGGCTGGAAAATGGCTTAGTGGTTAAGGCATTTGCCTGTGAAGCCTAAGGACCCTGGTTCGATTCCCCAGGACCCAAGTAAGCCAGATGCCCAAGGGGGCACATGCATCTGGAGTTCATTTGCAGTGGCTGGCCCATTCTCTCTTTCTCTCTGCCTCTTTCTCTCTCTCTCTCTCAAATAAAAAAATAAATAAAATATATAAAAAAGCCTCAGTGGGTATGAATCAGCTCATTAGACATCCTGTGTTTTTCTTAAAGTGTGTTCAACGTGAGAGATCCAAAGTTCTACATCATGAACTTCCCAATGTCACATAGAACAGAACAGTTCTGGAGAATGACTGACTTATATATACATTCTAATTGCATGTCAGAAAAGATCTCCTATTTGACATAATAGAATTAAGTATGATGAACAAAAAAGGTAAAATCACTTTAGAAATTTCTAATTTTATGAATTTCTTAACACATATATGACACTAATGCTGATAATCATTGCTATGTTACTAAAACTAATGGATTCAAGATTGTAAAAATGCACATTCTGCATGATTTTTACAAAGAGATTGTGCTGTATTAGAGGCAGAAGGCTGAAAAAAAACATGTTACCAGTAGGTGTTTTTTCCCATACGTTAATGCAATTTAGATAAAGTTCCACCCCAAATTCAAAGATTTTTTACTGCTTATTCTAAAGTATATACACTTGATATTCAGCTATTTACTTTTAGTTGTGCAAAGAAAATGGACAGTGTAGTCAATGGCTTTGATGTTAGTTATATTTAAAAATAGATTTCAGGGGCTGGAAAGATGGCTATGTTTCACTGCAAAGCCCAAGAACCCAGGTTTGATACCCCTGAATGCACATAAGCCAGAAGCATGTGTTCACACATATGTCCACAGTCCACTTTCAGTGGCTAGAGGCCCTGGCATGCCCATTCTCTTGCTCTCTCTCTCTTTCTCTCTCTCTCCCGCTCTCTCTCTCTTTCTCTCTCTCTCCCACTCTCTCTTTCTAGCCTCTCTCAAATAAAAAAGTAACATTAAAATTAAAAAATGAATTTGAGATTTAACTTTAGTAATGGGTGGACTAAATTTAAGAAGCCATATGTTAATAGTAAAACTATCCCAAGTAGCTTAGGCTAAGATCCATAGGAGTGAAAAGCCCAGGGGCTTCCAGGCTTGATAAGAGCTAACAGTGATAGTGGTCACAGCTGCTCTCACACCTCAAGGTCTGTGACTGTAACCTCCTCTGTACCTACTTCATTACTTATAAAGTCTCTTTATGGTAATGCACTGGTCAGCATAGTGTTAGGGTATTAAGACACTTAGTGATGGTGAAGATTTTTAAAGAATTTTGTTAATTTTCAATAATATTTTTCAAAGCTCAGTCAGTGTAGCAGACAGCTTCAAGTTTGCTGAGATGAACTTCCACGCCAGGCACAGTTATGGAAGGAAGGGATTTATTGAAGCTTCCAGATCCAGGGGAAGTTCCATAATGGCAGAAGAAACTGGCCCTGCTTTCAGGGGTCCAAACCCAGAGAGAAAAGCCAAAAGCCAAAAGCCACATAAGCAAACTTCAGGAACTCTGTGCATAATTTTAGATTGGGATTTAAAACCCACCACCACACCTTAAGATCCACCCAGTGACATCTTCTCCAGCCAGGTGGCTGCAGATCCAAACTACAAATTAATAAAACACAGAATATATTGGGGCCATCTATTCAAACTACCACATTCCACCCTGGTTCCCAATAGATTCAAAACCATCACACATTATAAATTGTATTCAGTATAGTTTCAAAGGCCCTCACAGTCTTGACCAACTTAAGATAGTTTCAAGTCTTCTCTGAGATTTAAGATTGTCTCTTAGCTATGAGTCCTGTAAAATCAAACATGTTACATACTTTCAATATATGAAGGCACAGAGTAAACATTGTCAACAGGTATGTGGTAGTTTGAATATATGGCCCCCAATATATTCAGTGTTTTATTAGTTTATAGTTTGCATCTGAAGCCACTTTGCTGGAGGCAATGCCATTGGGCGGATCTTAAGGTGTGATGGTGGGTTTGAGATTCCATTGTAAAGATATGCAAAATCTGCCCAATAGGAGTTCCCGAAGTGTGCTGTGCTGTGTGGCTGGTTGGCTTTGCTCTCTTGCCTGCTCCTGTGAAGACAGGCTGCTTCTCCTGCCATTATAGAACTTCCCCTGGATCTGTAAGCTTCAATAAATAATATCCCTTCCTCCATAACTGTGCCTGGTCTGGAAATTCATATCAGTGAACTTGAAGCTGTCTGCTATAAGGTATAAGGCATAGCAAGGAGAGACTAGAACAATGCAAAGTCAACAAACATCAAGCAAACATCAAACTTGTGCAGCTCAAATCCAGTGACTGGCGGTCTCTGGATTTTCCAATTCCACCCCTCCAGCCAGGTTTATTAGCCAGGGGAAACATCCATCCCTAGCCAATATCCTCCATGGTAGCCTTTGCATAGTTCTGGTATATCCAAAACATCTTCAGGTCTCCATGCAAACCATGGTCCATCTTCAAAAGGCTCTTTGAGCCTATTCATGAGCATCATCACGTCCTGCCTCATGCTGTATCTCAGCAGCAGCTCCTGGAACTATGTGCAATTTGTGACCACTCCCCACATTTTTCATGTTTTCCAAAACTAATAATAATAGGTGTTCAGGACACAGGCATATTCTTAATTCTGGGAAGAAATAAACCATAACTTGAAAAGCAGGTTACTTCTCCAGTCAACTCTTTCCAAAAGAGTTTGCATTTCTATCATAGTCTTTCCTCAGGCATCCTTTCCATTGTCTTAATGTAAAGTGGTTGGGCCATATTCCTTAAAATTGCTAATGTGTTTGACAGTAGCAGCTTCAGTAACCTAAAAGCAGTCTCAGTGTTAGTAATTTTAACTTGCTTGAGGTTTTCCAACTTAGAATCTTAAATCTCTAAGTCCAATATCTTTAGACAAGCATTATTTAACCTTGATCAAACTCTCTGGGTGTGTGCAGCAGAGCACAGTCATCCCTTATGCCAGTAGCCCAGTTCCAACAAAGTCCTCTGCATTCTTTGCTTCTCCTTAGAAGTTTATAAGCCAAGCCTCCAAGTTCAATCTTTGCTGTACATAGCATTCTCAAACTCTCATCAGAATAGTCCATAATACTTGGCTTACTGCTCCAGAAGACATCTTTAGTTGTAAGCACCAAGTCCACGTCCCTTCCTCCAGAAAGAAAAAAAAAGTTCCAAAAGATCAAAATCCATATGGTCAGATTCATTTCATCTCACATTCTGGTACCAATTTCTGTAGCAGTCAGCTTCAGAACTTCAGGAACTCTGCATATCTTTAGATTGGAATTTCAACCCACCACCAAACCTTAAGCTCCACCCAGTGACACCTTCTCCAGCTAAGTGTCTACAGATACAAACTAAAAACTAATAAAACATAGAATACAATGGGACCCATTCAAACTAGAACAGTCAGTCTAATCCTATATTATTTTTCATCTTTTCTAAAAGTATTTTTTATATTCCAAGTGGCTAAAAGGGATAACAAAAAATAAAACCTAAGCATATTGAATTTCTAAATTCACCTCATTGATTAACTGCATCATTTATTAGTTCATTCATTATATTTTAATGTTTTTATCAGCAAGCAGAGAGAGATAGAGAGAAGAGAGACACAGAGAGAAAAAAAAATGAACACACCATGACATCCAACCACTGCAGGCGAACTCCAGATGCATCTACCACTTTGTGCATCTGGCTTTACATGGGTACTGGAAAATCAAGCCTGAGTTGTCAGGTTTTGCATGCAAATGCCTTAACTGCTAAGCCATCTCACCAGCCACATTCTTTCTTTTTCATTTGGTGAAATATGCAAACAGTGAGCAAAACAGCACATAAATATTTAATTGAAATGTGTATAATTTACTGTATAAAGGCAACAAGGTAAAATATACAAAGAATCTGTCCTGTGTATAAGAAAGAATACTAAAGAACCTTCTCTGAAACATGAAGAATAATAGACATCATCAACTAGCACTCCCATACTTAAATGCAACATTATAAGGTTATATAACATTATAAGATTATAGCATTTTGTGCACACTGGGATGAACTCACTGGAAGATAATGCTGACCTGGAGGCTGTGTGCATGGGAGCTCCCTCCTTTCATAGCCTCAAGAATTACACCCTATTGAGCTAAGAAAATTAAGATATTTAAAGCCATATGACCATTACAGTCATATGGAATTTTACAAAGGAAATCCAACTATAAACAATGTTTATTGTTCAGAATAGTCCTATGAGTGATTTTTTTTTTTTTGAGCGTCATTAGAAATTCAGTAATTCTTACCAAGATTTACCAAATATAACATTGTTAGGTGCTTCATAAGAGTTGGGTGCTTAGCTAGTTAAAAAATCCACTTGAGGGCTGGAGAGATGATTTAGCTGTTAAGGCATTTGCCTGCAATGCCTAAGGACTCACATTCAACTCTCCAGGTCCTATGAAAGCCAGGTGTTCAGTGATCCAAGTGTGCAATGTCACACATGTGCACAAGGGGGCACATTCATCTGGAGTTTGATTGCAGTGGCTAGAGGCCCTGGTGTGCCAACTCTCTCATAAAAAAAGCTAGTCCACTTGAAGGACATGATATTTTTAAATGGATTATTGATACAGAAAATATTTCAATAAATCCTCTAAACTCTAAGACTTGCCAAATTAATTTTCATTTTCTATGGTCAAGAAGATATTTCAGGGGCTGGAGAGATGGCTGAGCAGTTTAGGTGCCTACTGCTGCCTAAGAATGCTGGTTCCAATCTCCAGGTCCCATGTTTAGCCAGATGCAGTGATGCAAGGATGCAATGCTGCACTTGCCCACAAGGGGGTGCACACATCTGGAGTTTGTTCACAGCAGCTGAGAGACTACTGGCACGACCATTCTCTATCTGTCTTCCTCTACCTCTCTCTGTGTGTCTCTCTCCAAAAATAAAGAAGATATTTCAGGATCCTGTGATGACTTCATATTTTTATTGTGAATTTAAATTTCCATTATATTATGATATAGTGTTCCAATAAACTGAATGTATTAACTAAGATACTATAAAATAAGAGGAACATATTGAATATAGAGATTGACTTAAAATTTTGATAATAAGTAGTTTGGGCATATAATAATTAATTCTAGTCAATTTTATAGCAAATGGTAAATTAAGCAGATTCCCTTTGGGAGCTGAAGAGATGGTTCAGTAGTTAAGTTGCTTCTGTTCAAAGCCTAAGGACCAAGATTCTATTCTCCAGAACCCACTTAAGCCAGATGCACAAGGTAGCACACACATCTGGAGTTTGTTTGCAGTGGCTAGAGGCCCTGGCAGACCCATTCTCTCTGTGTATGTCTCTTTCTCTCCAATAAATAAAATATTGAAAAAGAAGGTTTCTTTTTCTTTTTGAAAGAAATCACTCCTAGGAAAGATAATATTATTCCACATCACAAAGGCTACATTTTATTCATCCAAAACAATGAATTTGCTATCTTTCAGACTTTTTAAATGGTAGACAGTTCTAGAGGAGTACAGTAGTTTGAATAGATGGCCCTCAGTATATTCAGTATTTTATTAGTTTGTAGTTTAGATCTGCAGCCACCTGGTTGGAGGAGGTTTCATTGAGAGGATTTTAAGGTGTGGTGATGGGTTTGAAATTCCAATCTGAACATATGCAAAGTGCCTAGTTCCACCTGGAGTTCTTGAAGTATGCTACGTGGCTTTTGGCTATTGGCCTTTTGTTTCTCTCTCTCTGTGCTTTGACCTATAAAGCAGGGCCAGCTTCTTCTGCCGTTATGGAACTTCCCCTGAATTTATAAGCTTCAATAAACATCCCTTCCCTTATAACCTTGCCTGGTTTGTAAGTTCATCTCAGTGAACCTGAAGCTGTAAGCTATAGGGAGCAAGAAAGATAATACTGCTGGTCACAGTGAATTATATTCTAATGAAATTCAGAAAGATGAACAAATAAGCAGAGACAAAATAATTCCCACTAGCACTGGGGATTGAAGATTATAAAATATTACTGGAAAATATTAGACTGGAAGAGGCTGCACTTCAAATGGCTGATGACTGGTCTACAGGGAAAGTGAAACATATTGAATGTTTAGTTGGGCTTTTCATTATTACTTACTGTTTAAAAGAAACCAATTACAAAAATATATTGTGATTTCATTAAGTACAAAAATAGCCAGTGCCATTAGTTGTTTGGGCATCCTAGGTATTTTGAATGAGAATGAACCGAGTTACGTTTCTTCCCTGTACTTCCCACATTGCCCTATGCCAGATAACTCTGGCAGTAGTTTAGTGGCAAGAATAAGATATATGACTAAAATGTATCTTCTTTTCTAACCCCAAAGTCCACCAGAAAATAAGATCTACTTTTCTAAATAGATAAGATGTCTTGTTGATTTTGCAAATTGACATATTTAGGGAATTTTCATTGACACTGCAATGCAGCTATGTAAAACAATATAACCAATTTCCATTGACACTGCAAGGCAGATATATAAGACAATATAGCCAGCAAAGCAACAAACAGCATTTTGTCCTAGAAGTTCCATATCTACATGGTATGGAGGTTTGATTCAGGTGTCCTTCATAAAATTAGGGAATTGACACCTCCTGGAGGCAGTGTATTGTTGGGGGTGGGCTTATGGGTTTTATAGCCATTTTCCCCTTGCCAGTGTTTGCCAGACTCTCCCGTTGCTATTGTCCACCTGATGTTGGGGAGGAGGTGATGTCCACCCTCTGATCATGCCATCATTTTCCTCTGCCATCATGGAGCTTCCCCTTGAGTCTGTAAGCCAAAATAAACCTTTTTGTCCATAAGCTACTCTTGGTTAGGTGATTTATGACAGCAATGCAAACCTGACTGAAACACATGGTGATCTGGAAAGTGGACATTGCATGATAGATGCACCATCTTTGTCAAACTTAATCAACAGAAAGTTCAACATGAACTTATTAAAGCATCTTATATTCCTATTATTGTCAAGTCTACAAATCACAAATGTTAAAGAATTCATAGAAAAATTAACATTAATTAAATTATTAAATATTAAATTAAATAAATTATTAAATATCAAATATTAATTAAATTATTAAATAATAATTAAAATTAATATAAAAATAAACCTTCTGTTATCTGATAAAAAAAAACAGGTTGTTATTCTTGGAGCTGGGAGAAAAAACATGGAAAAACTGTTTGTAAATTTGACTAGGTTTCCTGAGAAGGAACTTTAGCTACTGTTGTAATTACCTTCGTATAGTTGAGACAAAACACCTGACTAAAAACAGCTGATGGGAAGGAAGGATTTATGGTGGCTTAGAGTTTCTAGGAGAAGCTTCATGATGGCTGGGGAAAACATGGCATGAGCAGAGAGTAGACATCACCTCTGCCACAGAAGATGGAGTTCACAGTGAGAAGAGCTCTGGCAAGGAGCAGTTTACAAAACTGGCTATAATACCAAAAACTCCTCTCTCAACAACATACTTTCTCCAGCAAGGCTCCACCTCCCAGATTGCCATCAGATTGGGGTCAAATAATCAACACAAGTTTATAGGATACAGTAGATTTAAACCACCACAGATATGTTTTTCTCAGTTCCTAGACAAATGTCTAGAAGATTGTATTCATAGTAGTAAATGAGGAAACAAATTGAATTACATTCACATAAAATTTACTGTCTTTAAAAAATCATAAAAATATGACCAATACCTTGGGGGTTTATTACAAATCTCATGTAGTTTCTACTGTATTTCCACCTACAATTATAGTTGCTATAAAAATTAAATATCAGAACTGGAATGATAAAGAATTCTGCATCTTCCTTTGGTCCATTAAAATAGACAGTTCTGTTGGTTTTTAATTCTCAGACACAGGTGGCGCTCCTGCTGACATATCAGCAGTGAGAATAATGCATCTGTCATTAGAAAATTATATCAGACATACGCTGGAACCACTTAGCCACTAACACTGAAGGGACAGCAATAAAGCAGAAAGATAAAAAGGACTGGCTGAGAATGTGGATGCATCCCCACACTCCAATCCACCAAGGATCTCAAAAGTAGCAATGCAAGAGCTTAATGGGGCACAGTTCAATTTTACAATTAAGAACAACTGTTTCAAATGAGCCAGGCATAATGATTAGCAATACCGAATAGAGAATATAAAATTGGATTAGGAGGAATGCTTTGAGAAAAGTATGTTCTGTTCTAAGCAGCAAGAACATTCACCTCTTCTGAGTAAATATTGTACCAAATGGCTGGATCTAAAATTTTAGAAACATTGATATAATTTAAGGCAATTTCCTGGGCCAAAGTAGTATTAAAAGTTTAAAATATTTTTTTCCCATTCTTTCAATTTAAGAAACCCATGTGAAATGTGCATGATTTTTTTAGATTTGAAAAACTACTAACCATTGCCAAAAATTCAGATAATCCTCAATATCATTTATACCCATTATTTTTCTACTTTAAATATATATTTGTATTATATATTAATATGTAATATATTATTTTTCCATTTTAAATATATATAATAAATATTACATATACAATATATATTTTTTTATTTATATATTTAAATATAAATATATAAAAATAATATTTTCTACTTTAAATACATATATTATATATATATATGAAGTAGAAAAATAATGAGTATAAATTCTAGTGAGGATTATATATATTTTTAAGAGGGAGAAAGATGACTGGTAGCTAAATAAATTATACAGATGATAGACACATGATAGATAGATGATAGATGATAGATGAGAGATAGATAGATAGATAGATAGATAGATGATAGAGAGAGATAGATAGATAGATAGATAGATAGATAGATAGATAGATAGATAGATAAATAGATGCATAGAGCATGGACACACCAGGACCTCTAACCACTATAAATGAACTACAGACACATGCACCACCTTGTGTATCTGGCCTCACTTGGGTACTGGGGAAATCAAAGCTGCATCCTTTGTCTTTGCAGGCAAGTTCCTTCCCACTAAGCCATCTCTCTAGCCCTATTTTTTTTCTAATTGTTAAATTTATATGTAGTATGTGTGTGTTTGCATGTATGTATGAGGTCACGTATGTCATAGTGTGCATGTGGTGGGAAGAGTACAACTTTAGGGTACTTTTTCCATTCTTCCAACTTCCCACGCAATACAATCTCTCACTGCTAGTGCTTATAAGTATCTGGGTTCTTCTGATTTATTTTCTTATTTCCATTACTATGTTGGGATTAGAGACAAATGCACCACTTTATCTCCATCTTTCCAAGGATGTTGAGGAAGATCAAGCTCAGGCTGGCAGGTTTGCAACCACCTTTAACTGCTGAGCCATCTCCCTCGTTCCACATATATTTTAAACTTAAATAATTTTATTAAGCTTAAAAATAATTTTTGCATTAAAATATTTATCAGAAAGATGGGGGATTATGGTCACAAACAGCAGTAATAATAAGGGGAACCTGCAAAATATGAAATCAAGCAGTTGGACAAGAAGTACACACTTCTGAAATAGTAGCACACAGCTTTTTTGGGTAACCAATTGTTATCAGATTGGACATGAGACTTGCACAGTGGGGAACTTATATCTGGTACTAGAAACCAAGTCTATACCAAGGCCAGGAAATTCATAGACTCCAGTGAGAAGCTCCAACTGCTCTCAGATCAAGAACAGTGAGTTTACAGAACAAAAACTTTCTCAATTAATTTAGTATATCCCCTTTAATCCAAGCTTCTCTCACCCTTGGCTGGAGAATCTCTTTTATTTTAAAGATGGAAGAGAAAACTGGGGAGAACCTCTGTCCATCAATATGACAACAAGAAATAGACAACTGCCTGCTCTAAGATATAACACCTCTACCACATCTGCCAGACCCCACAAGAAACTGTATAGGAAGCAGTGACACAAGTATTGCTCCCACTACGAGCCTGACAACCAGCTCCAGGGGACTAGCAACAGACACTGTGTAATCAAAAGACATTAAATCAGAACCTCAGAGGCTACAGAGAACCCAACACTAAACCAGACTGCTAACAGACCTGCTAATGCTCAGAGACCATTGTGGAAGAGGGGTGAGAAGATTGTAAGAGTCACAGGATAAGTAGAAATATCCTGAGACATAGTGCCCTACCCAAGAAACTGATACCTTAAATACCAAATAACGAACACCAAAACCCCCAGGGAAAGTAGAATGGATGGGGGGAAAGGATATAAGATGTAAGAGTACAACCTTTGTTAGAAAGAAAAGAAGGAAGGAAGGAAAATGGAAGATTCTTCTATGTTAGTATCAGGAACTTAAATGATATCAACATTACTACAGTCTCATTCGAGTCTCACCATTGTTCTTATAATGGAAGGTTTGACATAAAACCTTGCTACAAGATATTTTTATTCATGCATGTGTATGTTGTATATGCATGCATGTGTGTGTGTATGTTGCTATGTGTAAAAACATACATGTTTGGGTGCATGTGCACGTGTGTGTGCACATGTGGAGTCCAAATGTTGATGCCAACTACCTTCCTTGACTGTTATATACATCATTTACTGAGCAGAGTCTCTCACTTGAATCCAGAGCTCTCAGAGTGGGTTCATCTAACTAGCCTCCTAGCCCTTACTCCACCTCCCAGGTGATAGGTTGTTTGGATTATAGGTAGTCTGTCATTTCTTCCTGTAATTTACATGGTTCTGGCAATTCAAACTCTAGTTCTGATACTCAAGCAGTAAGCACTTTATGCATTTTCCCAGGCCTTTTCTTCAAAACTGTTATAATTTAGCACTATGTGGAGAATGCTTACTCAACATTCCTTTTACATCATACTTACCCTATACAACCCAATCACTATTTCATCTAACACTTTTTTATTAGAATTGTTGTAATTTTCATTTACTATTATATGGATCTGTTTATTGCTTATTACCTATTACCATACGATACAATGTTATTGATAGAGCTATCAGAACATAACTTTTATTTATTATGTATTCTCAGAACCTGGAAGAAGTCCATAAAATATATACAGATTGTCAACACAATGTTTAATTGAAAGGGATAGATAGGTTCCTGGTCAATTGTTCTGTCCATTGTTGAAGTACTGTGGTATGCTCTGTTTATCCATCTCATTTTTCTACTCATTCATATCTGGGAGGTCTTTCTATTCTGCTTCTACATCTTATATCTGTTTAAATATGCTTGGTATCCTGTGTCTGGACTTCCCACTCCAGATTTTGAAGCACATAAATTACCATCCTTGAAGAGTTTCATCACAAGTTCATTGCTGAAAAGCAAGCAAGTTCAGCCTAGGTTTTTGCCTAGGTCACATATGCCAAATATTTTCTAGAAAAGTTTAATTTCATTTTATTTCCAGTAATGCATTAATTTACTTTGATGTTTTGTTTAGACATTTTCATTTTTTTCTTTTATGCATACAATAGAAATATTTGTCAGGAACATAGATTTTATAATTTGCTTAGATTACAAATGACTTCTGTTTCCTTTCTGAGGGTCATTTTGGGATCAGATAATAATGTAAAAGCAATAAATTTGAACTTACTAAAATATCATTACAAATGTTCTTAGGAAATACATATTCCACAGTTTTGACCTTTTCCCTTTGTATGGAACATTAGTATAATTCCTTACAACCTTTTCACCATTTGCTGTCTCTTCCCAAAAGAAATTACATGTATTCCACAAGTGTTAAATTTGGGAAAAGTAAACTATTGGTGCTTGGTTTGATAATGTTGTAACTTTGGATTCTCTCAAGTCTCTCCTGACCCCATGGAACAAAGTTTTTTTCTTTTTTTTCTGACCTGTTGTGTCATATATTGTATTTTGTTTTTCTATATTTTTTGTCTGCATCTAAACATTCTTAAGAGAGCTCATTATTGTTCACAGAGGAAGACATGATCAGGCCCTCTTGAACTGTACCATCTACCTCATGTTATCTGAGGTTTATGGCCATGAACTTTTCTTGTGATAACAGTGTTAACAGTGTTAATTCTGTATTTATAAATATATTTTGGTGTCAGGAAAGTGTGCATTTTGACATCCTTAATATAAGGGTTTTGAAAAAGGAACATATTTTCCTTCCCTAAAGACTCACAATTGCCTCAGCCTTTGTCTAATGAACATAAACATACTTGCTCATTAAAAGTCTGTGACAAAGTGTCTACTTTGCCAATTTAATTGAAAAAGTAATATATGGGTCCTTGGCCATTCACTCTGCCCATCAGTGTTCTGTGGTTGTTTGCTTCTCATTTTTCTATGGATTTATGGCTTTGTGAATGTTTTTATTCTGCTTTTCCATCTGTATCTCTTTAAATATGCTTGTTGGTGAAATTCAAATTCCTTAGATAAAATGCTACTAAGATAAGAAATAAAACATTACTAGACACTTAATGGCAAGAGACTAGGAGAAGCTGATATAATTGTAGAAGCCAAAAGTGGTTAGTCTTATAAGGGAAAGTGAGTTATTACTGCTTGCCAGGAAGTACATAAGGATATATATTTTCCATAGAATTCTTTTTCTCTTCCTTCCTCGCTCTTCCTCTTCTTTTCTCCTTCTGAGATAGGTCTCATTTTATTTGCCAACCTGGTCTCAACCTTCTAAGCTCTGATAACTCATCTGTCTCACTCTCTTGAGTAGCTGTGACAACATCTGCACACCATCATGGCCCCAGGAAATTGAGTATACCTTGCCCCTTATGCATGAGAACCAGACCAATGTGGCATTCCTATCTGAGCACTCTTCACTACATTTATATCTAACCAGGCAGCTATGAAACCATCCTGGCTGTATTACTTTTCTAATTGCTGTGAAAAAATACCTGATAAAAGCAACTTAGGGAAGGAAGAATTTATTTTGGCTCATGGTTTGAGGGTAGAGTCCATCACAATGGAGAAAGCACAAAAGCAGGAGAGTGAGGTAGCTAGTCACAGTGCTCCACAGTCAGGAAGTAGACCAGGTTCCTGCCCATGCACTGGTACGGCCAACAATATTTACAGTGTGTCTTTCCTCCTGAGTTAAACCTTTCTAGAAATAGCTCCATATATATTTTTTCAAAGGTAAATTTCCATGATGATTTTAAATCTTAAATCTTATCAAGTTAACAATAAACATTAACCATCACAGGCTGGATATATGGATTAACAGTTAAGATGCTTGCCTGAGAAGCTTAAGGACCCAGGTTTGATTCTCCAGTACCCAGGTAAGACAGATATACAAGGTGGCACTTGTATCTAGAGTTCATTTGCAGTGGTTGGAGGCCCTGGTATGCCCATTCTCTCTCCCTCCCTCTCTCTCTTTCTCTCTCTCTCTCTCTGTCTGTCTTTCTCATTTTGTGTATGTCTCTCACAAATTAATAAATAAAATATTTTATTTTTTACAAAAAAGATTTACCATTACAAGGCAGTAATGCACAAAAGATGGAGGAATAGATAATATATGATGATACAGTAACCATAGGTATTTCTCTCTTTTCTCTCTTATTATTTGAATATTTTGTGAAGTCTTCCAAAATCTTCAGGAATAGGAAGAGATTTATAAAAAGAATGAAGAATTTCATATATTGATTAGTAATCAGTCAAATTTAATATTGTAGAGTGAGTATTGCTTTAAGCCATTTTGGTTTGTTTATAGTTCCTTTTATTTTTAGGATAATTCCATACAATAGAATGTGTAAGTATCTGTAAGTCTCAGGCAAGTCACAGGAAATCAGTCAGCTCCTCAGGTACCTTTCAGTGAATGTTCCTCTCTTGGACACCACTGTGTAAGTCTCCCTTCTGTCAGAATAATGTTTTATATTTCATCTTTGTTGCTTTGATTATTCATTATTGTTTGGAAATATGTCACCATATGAATATGCCACATTTCATTTTCCATTGTCTTACTGACGGACATTTAATCTGCTACTATGAATAAAGCTGTCATCAATAATTTGAACAAATTTATTTGAAAGCATACTTTTATGAGGAAAAGTAGGGTAAACCTCTTTGAGCAGATTTGTTTAGTCTTCAGGAAAATCTAAGTTTTACTTTATAAAAATACTACATATTTTTGCCAATAAATTGTGTCTGTATAAATTCTCACAACATTGGAAGTTCCTTTTTTCTCACATTTCCATCAACATTTTCAATCTTCCATTTTATACTTTCATGGTTCTTACATTTCTGGACTGTGAATATTCCCCAGATTTATGTTTATCATCATTATTTGTATATTTAAATTAATATAATTTGGGCCTGAAGAGATGGCTTAGCAGTTAAACACTTGCCTGTGAAGCCTAAGGACCCCGGTTTGAGGCTTGATTTCCCAGGACCCACGTGAGCCAGATGCACAAGGTGGCGCATGCACCTGAAGTTTGTTTGCAGGGGTGGAAGGCCCTGGTGCACCCATTCTCTCTATATATATCTGCCTCTTTCTCTGTCTGTTGCTCTCAAATAAATAAAAAATAAACAAAAAATTTAAAAAACATTAATATAATTTATTTATAAGATAGCTCATATTTTATTTATTAACCTCCTCAGATCTTCCCATTTGCTATGAAATCCCCTTTCCTTGATTATAGTCAATACAATCCAACTACAAATGGAACTCCATATGACTGAAACTCATCACATCACGCTGGCATATTTTCACACATGCCTCTTCCTTCATCACAAGGCACTCCAACTGTTCCACTTCATGTGTGTTACAACAGTATCCAAGCATTTAACTAATTTTCTTTTCTGAACAGAGACTGTCCTCTGTTGAGGGAAATCACTGAACTGCAAGTCCATTGTTAGGAACTGAAAGGTCAATAGTAGAATCTCTAAGACAAGGTACAATCACAAAAGCATTTGAAATGAGTAGACTGCCAAGATTTATATGAAAGGTATACCACATCAATAATATATATTACATATATTATATTATATTATATTATATTATATTATATTATATTATATTATATATATTTGGTTTTGTGAGATAGGGTCTCACTCTGGTCCAGGCTGACCTGGAATTAACTATGTCGTCACAGGGTGGCCTTGAACTCTCGGCCATCCTCCTACCTCTGCCTCCCAAGTGCTGGGATTAAAGGCGTGCGCCACCACGCCCGGCTTCAATAATAATTTTTAAGTCTTCCAAAGTATATGGAGAACAGAATTAGTGGGTGTTGCAGTTAGGTTTACATTGCTGGCAGAAAACACCCAACCAAGAGCAGCTTATGGAAAGAAAGATTTATTTTGGCTTACAGACTTGTAGGGAAAGCTCTATGATGGAAGGGGAAAATGATGACATGAGCAGAGAGTGGACATCACCTCCTGCCCAACATTAGGCATACAATAGCAACAGGAAATGTGCCAAACACTGGCAAGGGGAAACTGGCTATAATACCCATAAAGCCAGCCCCCAACAATATACAGCCTCCAGGAGGCATTAATTCACAAATCTCCATCAGCTGGAAACCTAGCATTCAGAACACCTAAGTTTATGGGGGACACCTGAATCAAACAACCACAGTGGTATTCTCATGTCTATCAGCAAACAGGAGGAAACATGATTGTCTGCTAAGGACATAGCTACCTATATTTCTTCCCACATGTGCATTACTGTTGATACTGCTACTTCATTCACTGCTGAGATAGATAATTCTTTCCAGTGATCTTGCTTCCCAAACAGAAAAGACACATTCAGAATGGCTCCTCATATGCTAACATCAGCCTATTTAGGTCCTAGTCCCTATACACATTTTTTAAAATTTTTCCATTTAATTTCAGTTCCAAGAGGGTATCATTGTCGATAGCACTGGAAATGTGTTCAATAATTATGTATTGGAAAAATCAGTAAATGTTTCTGTGCTGGTCAAAGTCATGAGAGTGTGTTTTGGCCTCTGTTTACGGTGAGTGGTCTTTTCCTCTATAGGTATCTTGTTTTTGGAAAACAATTTCTTTTTGCACCTTTCAGGTATTGGAGACAAACTACATCCCCGACACAGAAAGAAAAGCACACATTAAAAGCACGAATTATTAGCCACGTGTGGTTGTGCATGCCTTTAATACCAACACTTGGGAAGGGAGAGGTAGGAGGATCACTGAAAGATCAAGGCCAGCCTGAGCTTACATAGTGAATTCTAGGTTAGCCTTGGCTAGAGTGAGACCCTACCTTGAAAAAGAAAAAAATAAAAAGTAAGAATTATGTAAACTATACAAGAAATTTCTGGGGTCTTTATGAGTGAATTTGTTTTATCTTTGTTTTTTTGTGTTCATTTCTCTCTATGCAGCTCTGACTGGTCTGTAACTGGTTTTGCAGGTCATGCTGGCCTTACAAATGCAATCCTCCTGCCTCAGCCTCCTGAATGTTAGAATTAAAGTTGTATATCACCAGGCCTGGCTGGAGGATGTGCTTTTACATCCATGGATCATTTCTTCTTTTTACAGAGTAAACACAAAAAAATCTATAATTAAATCTTCAAAGAACATTGTGTTACAAAGCCACAGAAAAATTCTCCTATTTATTCTATGGACAGAGATGTTCTTTTCATGCTTTCAGAAATGTTGTTCCCTTCCGTGGAACACTCTAAATTCATTTATCCATTTCTTCAGATTTCATTTGAAACATTGTTTCTGCAATGCATTTGATTTGTATACTCATATTAAGTTATCTTTGTTGTGCTTTCTCTTAACTTTGTATTTCTTATAGTATAAGGGGCTACTTCAGTTTAGGTCTGTATTTTAAGCCTGCCTTTATATATCTAGGGCTTCCATTGACCATGTGTTTGCTTCTATTCCCTACACTTTACACAACATCTATTATAGAGAATATACCCAGCAAATGTTCATAGAATGAATAATTGAAGTTCCTAAGGATTCTTGGAAAAATGCTTCCTGTTATTGCTTTAGTACTGGCAAAACCAGTTTGCCTAATTGGACTGGAGAGGTGTGGATGAAAGGAGAGATAAAATAAATAGAATGAGAGGTGGGGGAAAGGAGACTAAGAAAAGAAAGAAAGCAGAAATGAGGGAATGGAAGATAGAAAGAAGAAGGAAGGGAAGGAAGTAAGGGAAAAATCAAGGCAATACTGTTAGGGAAAATTGACTTCCTACTACTTCATCAATTTTCATGGGAATGATGAGGACACTTGTGAGTAGTTGTTATCAATATCATTCACATAAGTACTTCATCCAGTTTTACTGACTTCAGGTTATAGAGGCATGAAATGTCTACAATAAAAGATAATGTTTACAAGTGTTTCTAGTGATGCTTGAAACATATCAAATAAAGAAACTGATTTTAGTCATAATTGAGGTCATGAATTTTCTCCTGAATTAGTATGTGTATATATTCTACAGACAATATGCAACCTGAGTGCTTTTCAGTGAAAAAACTGTCAGGTAAACATTTTAATTTCTCTTTAGATTTACTACTAAATAGAACATTCAATTACCAAATCATCACAAGTGTATTTCAGGATATTTTAATCACCTGTTTAAGATTATATCTAAATTTCATTATAAAAATATTTGTACAACTGAATAAGTAAACAGCTTTGTAAGCCACAGATTTTTCAATAAAATACGAGTATTGTTGCATCTGTGTGAAAAAAATTATTGAATTAAAAAAGCCGGGCATGATGGTACACACCTTTAGTCCCAGCACTAGGGAGGCAGAGGTAGGAGGATCACCACAAGTTCAAGGCCACTCTGAGACTGTGTTGTGAATTACAGGTCAGCTTTAGCTAGAGTGAAACCCTACCTCAAAAAGAAAATTATTGAACCCAAGTTTGATTACATAGTACCCATGAAAAGCCAGACATACTAGGTGGTTCATGTGTCTGGAATTTATTTGCAGTGGCTAGAGGCACTAGTGTGCCCTTTCTTTCTTTCTTTCTTTCTTTCTTTCTTTCTTTCTTTCTTTCTTTCTTTCTTTCTTTTTCTTTCTTTATCTATCTATCTATCTGTCTATCTGTCTATCTATCTGTCTATCTATCTGTCTATCTATCTGCCGTCTATCTGCCATCTATCTATCTATCATCTATCAACTATCAACTATCTCTTTCTCTTTCAAATAAATAAATAAAATAAAATAGAATGTATTATTTTTAAATTCAATATTTCTATTAGCAATAATTTATATTTAAAATTATGTTAATTTTTGCTAAGAACATAATTCTAAAACCTAATGATAATAAGTATTTTAGGGCAATGCATGTTATTGTGATATTTGTAATATTGAAAGGTAAATTCTACAGAAAGCAGAATTCCTTAATTTCATGGGAAAGCATTAATGATTAAAACATCTATATTATTTTCAGTTAAGGATGTCTGCACTAAATCCTACTATGAAGCAAAAGCCATCTCAGAAGGAAATTTTATTTCTTTTATTTATTTATTTGAGAGAGAGAAAGGAGAAAACAAGGTAGACCAAGAGAGAAAGAATGGATGCACCAGGGCCTCTAGCCATTGCAAATGAACTCTAGACACATGTACCACCTTGTGTATGTGGTTTACATAGGTCGTGGGGAATTGAACTTTGGTCCTTTGGCTTTGCAGGCAAACATTTTAACCACAAAGCCATCTCTCCAATCCTTAAAAGGAAATTTTAAAGAGTTGTTTAACACAAAAGAACTAATGCAGATCCTTTGCATACTATGATATTTTTATGTTTGGTTTCAAATAGGAAGACAGCAAAGACAATTAAAGGACAGTAATTAAAATATAGTTTTGAAGGATGGAGGCCCTGAAATGAAATCTAAATGAAACCTCAGATCTTTTATCATAAGGCAGTTGAAGCTAGACTTACACCATTTTGTTCTAAATCAACCCCATTTGCCATTTGTGCAAACTCATTGAGGGGTCACCTGCCAATGGATTATTTCCCCCAATGAAATTAGCTCTGTGCATTACTTTGTCTACATTCTGTTCTACCCTAGTTTCTAATATAAGTGAAGCAATTATTTATTATGTTTTATCTTTTTTATTTTTCTTTTTATAAGTCATCTCCTGTAGAAAAAGACTTTTTTGATTTTTTTTAAATTTACAGTGGACAAATGACTAAATTGTCTCATATTTTAGATTGTATTAAAAGTAAAATTCTCAATAGTATTATTTCACTCAAAATATAATATCATTATTATAGTTATAAATATTGTATACAAATCAATATTTTAACACATATCAACACTTATTATGCATGAAATTATGGTAAAATGTCCATAAGCTTACTACTTGTTCCAGTAATCAAATTATTACTTCTATTTAAAAATTTTATTGATTGAATTTAATTAATATAGTAAAACATAAGAACATATTACTATACATATCCATAAGCTACCAAGAGATATTTAATATATGTGTACACAGTGCTCTGTTTAATTCAAGTTATAATTTTCTCCCTCCTCAAAAATTTTTATCTCCATAGGGTGAAAAAATTCCAATACCACTAGGCTCAGCTTGTATGTAAATTAGGGACCTGAACTGGAATTATCATGCTTGTGTAGCAAACACTTTTCTCAATTAATCATTTCCCCAGCCATCATACACTTTTTCTTTATTATCAGTCATTATTAAACTCTTAACTCTATTGTTTTAGCAACATAGTATATAAGCATGCAGGTGTCAGTAACAAATATAGCTATAAACATATAAAGCCTAGACAAGAATAGTTTTAGAAATCAATGTCTATTTACTAAATGGGCAAATATTAGTTATAAAATATTTTTTAATCATTTAAATTGAAACATCCTAATTGTACTTATTTTAAAAAATGTCTTTTGTTTGGTTACAGTAGTTTATGCTGCTTTATGTATATATATGATAGTTATTGCCTTGATCAGATGCTAAAATTTATTTTTTATCTTTTAAAAATATTTTATTTTATTTTATTATTTGAGAGAGAGGGTAGGAGTTAGAGAGTGAGAGAATGGGTACACCAGGGCCTCTAGCCACTGCAAACAAACTCCTGATGAATGGGCCACCTTATGCATCTGACTTTACGAGGGTACTTAGGAATCAAATATGGGTCCTTAGACTTCATAGGCAACAACCTTAAAGACTAAGCCATCTCTCTAGCCCTAAAATTTATTTTATTATCAAAGTATTAAATGTTCAATCAATAGTTGCTCAGATTGAAACAATAATCTTAAATAACTATTTTAATTTTGGTGAAGTTAATAAATATTACAGAATGAAATTCTTGAACTATATTCAACAAATATATTTTAAAAGTCATTTTTGGACTTAATATCCAGATGGATCACATATGCCCAAGAACAGAGGCTGCTTTTGCTATATACAAGTTCAAAGTCTAGGTGATTCAGATAAGGAGTTCTATGGGCACTGCTGATACTAGAGCTAAATTTTCCTCAGCTCTGAAGCATTGCTCAGGGTAGTTACCTTCAGCATCTCCTTTCAGATATGGAAACCAAACATCTTCAGATGTTTCCAGGGGCTCAAGATTTCAGCCATAGATTTCTGAAAATAATCTTTCATGGAGAATCTTAACACCATCACTAAACCAAAATTAGACAAAAGACACTATGAATCTGCCCCATGTTCTTATAGCTTTTATAAAGTTCCAACTGAGAATATTTTGTAACCCTCAGTTTCTCAACACCACAGAACAAAAATGTATCATCATATGCAAATGTATCTTCATATACAAATACAATATATATATATATATATATATATATATATATATATATATATATATATAGTGTCTGGGGACATTATCTCCATGATATTTTATATATACATGCTAAATACATATGCTGATACACAGAGAACTGGCATTAATGTCAGTTTTTATGGACTCTTACTCCTCATCTTGTTCTTTTTTTCCTCCTATGGATCTTTAATGCCTGTAGCTAACTTGCAAATTATATGAGGAACAAGGAAAACAAACAACAAAAAAAGCAGAAATATAATTCCTAGCTAAATAAAATAACTCCAGTGCTAATATGTTTAAAATGCCCAGTGTGTGTATATGATGGTAGAATGGGATGTTCCACCATAAGCTCTAATGTCCAGTGAAAATAGAACTGATAAGGACAAGAAAGAAGAAACATACATACATCTATAAGAATATCTGTACATGTTATTCATGGTAAAATAAAATTCTGAGTGTGCATTACACTCCAAGATGTACCACTCCAGTATAGTCAATGGATTGAAATCTGAATTTGAGGCCTATATTAACCTTCACACTGATAATGGCACCTCACATTTCCTTGTGCAAGCAAGCATTTCATTTAATTCATCACTCTCATCTATGTCTGAAATAGCTGTACCTTGTGTGGCTGAACCCATACTCTGCAGCATGCTAACAGGAGTCTTTCAACCATTAACTCACAAAAGCTGGTTACTTCTACATGAAGTGAAACGCCCATTGAAAATGCAAGCTTCTGTGCTATCAGACAGTAATTTGCTTAACACCGTCCTAGAAAGGTTTAATTCATAAAAACTGAAGCATTGCTTCCCATCCTAGTAAGCAGTTCTTTGTCAGGCAAGGAGCATGAGGTGCATGAGGGAGCACCAATAATTGTCATGAAGTTTCACTGGCACCAATTAACAAAGAATGACTAACACAGTGTCAGGTGCTTATTTATGTATCAGTAAATATCAATTGTAAATTTATTTTCATTAATGTTTTTCTGTTCATTTAGCCAACCTTATACTTAAAGAAGGTGAGTTTTAAAATAGATTTTTTAAAATAAATTTGTAATAATGGGCTGGAAAGATGGCTTTGTGGTTAAGTCACTTGCCTGCAAAGCCAAAGGACCCAGGTTCAATTCCCCAGGACCCACTTAAGCCAGATGTACAAGGGAGTGCACACATCAGGAATTTGTTTTCAGTGGCTGGAGGCCCTGGCCCACCCATTCTCTCTCTCTCTGTCTCCCTCGCTATGTTTCTCTCTCAGATACATAAAAATTAAAAAAATAATAATAATAATAACTGGTTAATAACAAACACAACTTTATGACTATCAAAGAATTCAACAAAAATACACTTTATATGTTAAGTAGGTAAATACAATATGAATCTGATATTTAAGAAGATACTAATCAGACACTTTTTCTTTGTTCTTTGCTTTCTGTTAAATGGTAGTTTCTTAACAATGCTCCAAACTGATACATATCATTGATTTTACTTATTTCATAGCCATCTAATAATTATATGCCACAGATTGAAAAAACAGACAAACTTTTGTCAGTGCTGCAGTCAAAGTTAGGTACTAAAGTACAGTTTCCTGGATAACTGTTTCTTCCTACCCATCTATTTGTTGTGACTTGTCCAAGCAAACGCAGCTTTTCCAAAGGAGTGGCCCTTCTTGGAGTCAGCTATCATTAAATACAAAAGGTATTCTTTGCGCCAACCAATACTTGGAGGATGTTTGACAATGCTTAAAAAAGAAAGATCAGGTCTCCTGAACTGCATTATATTTGAAAAACACACTGAACAGTACATTTGTTCTCCTATCCCATCAGTGTTACGTTATAGTACATATCACACACTGAGCCGTGTGTTACTTAATTACTTTCTCATTGATAAATCTTCCAGCCTTTCCGCTTTATCTTCTGTATCACTCTTCTATCCATTTTTCTTTCATTAGTGTATATATGAACAATTATATTGACTTCATAAAATATATTATCCACAGAGAACTTCAGGGATTTCTCCACATAGAAGAATTAAGTAACCAACACCAGGTGCCTACAAGAAGCAGATCACAATAATCAGATTCACAGAAGGTACAAAACACTACAAAGTCCAAGAAAACACCAAACCACATAAACCATCACATTATGGTAACCTCACAGTTATTACCTATTAATGGCCTTAATTTACCCATCAAGAGACATAAGCTAACATGGTAGATCGGAAAATTAGACCCCTCAATCTGATGTCTTCAAGAAACCCATCTCACCACGAAAGACAGACACCTCCTCAGGGTGAATGAGTAGAAAATGATAGTCCAAACAAACGGAAATAAGAAACAAGCAGGTGTAGCTATAGTAATATAGTAATATCGGGAAAAATAGACTTAAAACCAAAAATAATCAAAAAAGACAAAGAAGGCCACTTCTTATCAAAGGAATGATCCACCAAGAGGATATCACAATCATCAATCTTTATGTACCAAACACAGGTGCACCACAATTCATAAAACAAAACCTACTTGACAACAACAACAAAAATAACCACCAACATTGTAGTCGGGGAGTTCAATACTCAACTATCAGCAAAAGATAGATCAACCAAATAGAAAATTAACAAGGAAGTTAGAGAACTCAACAACATCATAGGTCACTTAGACCTAACAGACATCTATAGAACATTCTACCCAAAATCCACAGATTGCACATGCTTCTCAGCAGCCCATGGAACCTTTGCTAAAATAGATCATATACTGGGCCATAAAGCCTGCTTCCACATATGTAGGGAGATTGTCATAATTTCCTGCATTATATCAAATCACAGCTGTATTGCTATAAATTAACAATAAAAGATGTGCCAGGAATCCCACCAGCTCCTGGAAACTAAACAACACACTTTTAAACAATATATGCATAGTGGATAAAATAAAAAATGAAATCTCAAATTTTCTAGAATTGAATGAAAATGAGAACACATCATACCCAAACTTATGGGACACAATGCAGGCAGTCCTTAGGGGGAAATTTATAGCACTAAATGCCTTCATAACAAAGACAGAGAGATTCTAAATCAATAACGTAACATCCACCTAAAAGCTCTGGAAAACAAGAAACAACCCAAAGAGCTCCACATGGAAAAAAATAATCAGATCAGAACAGAAATTAATGAATTGGAAACTAAGATAACAATTAAGAAAATTAATGAAACAAAGAGCTGGTTCTTTGAAAAAATAAACAAGATTTATAAACCTCTGGCCAATTTGATTAATCAAAAATAAGAGATGCTTCAAATTAACAAAATTAGAAATGGAAAAGGAGAAATCACAACAGACATAAGTGAAATTGGGAGAATCATCAGGACTTATTTCAAAAACCTCTACTCCACAAAACTAGATAGTGTGGAGGAAATGGATGAATTCCTGGACACATACCATCTACCAAAGCTAAACTCAGAGGAGAATAATGTCCTAAACAAACTGAACACACCCATCAAGGTTGAAAAGTTAATCAACACCCTCCCACTTCCTCAATAAAATAAGAGTCCAGGACCAGATGGCTTCTCAGCTGAATTCTATCCAACCTTCATGGAGGAACTGTAACCAATTTTTTTCTCAAACTGTGCCACATAATCAGAGAACAGGGAAAGCTCGCCTACTCATTCTATGAAGCTAGTATCACCCTAATACCAAAAACAGGCAGAGATGCCACAAGAAAAGAAAACTACAGGCCTATTTCCCTGATGAACTTAGATGCAAAGATCCTGAACAAAATCCTCACAAACTGAATTCAACAACAGATCAAAAGCATTATCCACCTGAATAAAGTAGTCCTCATCCCAGGAACGCAGGGGTGGTTCAACATACAGAAATCTGTCAATGAAATACACCACATAAATAAGCTTAAACACAAAAACCACATTATCATTTCAATTGATGCAGAAAAGGACTTTGAGAACACAACATCACTTCATAATCAAAACACTGGAGAAAACAGGCATGGACTGTTTATATCTCAACATAATAAAGGCTATATATAAAGCTCCTAAAGCTCAAATAATACCTAATGGGGAGAGACTGAAGGGATTCCCATTTGGATCAGGAACATGACAGGGGTGTCCACTTTTACCTCTACTCTTCAACATAGTACTGGAAGTACTAGCTCAAGCAATAAGATGGGAGAAAGAAATAAAAGGGACA
This sequence comes from Orientallactaga sibirica, assembly GCA_036365145.1. Taxonomy (NCBI): domain Eukaryota; kingdom Metazoa; phylum Chordata; class Mammalia; order Rodentia; family Dipodidae; genus Orientallactaga; species Orientallactaga sibirica. Next base: position 23,088,435 of record JAEOAD010000033.1, read on the forward strand.
CAAATTGGGAAGGAAGAAGTTAAGTTAGCCCTATTCTCAGATGAAATGATTCTATACATAAGTGACCTGAGAACCTCCATCTCAAAATTCTTAAAGGTGATTAGCTCCTTCAGCAAAGTAGCAGGACACAAAGTCAATGCAAAATCAGTAGCCTTTCTATTGCAAAAGACAAAGATACAGAGAAATAAATTAGTGACATTGTCTGATTTTCAATAGCAACAAAAACTAAAATAAAATACTTTGGTATAACATTAACCAAGGATGTAAAAGTCCTATACAATGAAAAAATAAAAACACAAAAGAAAGAAATTGAGGAGGACTTGAGAAAATGGAAAGACCTCCCATACTCCTGGATAGGCAGAATTAACATTGTGAAAATGGCAATCTTACCAAAAGCCATATACAGATTTAATGCAATACCAATAAAAATCCCAACATTTTTTGCAGAGATATTAAAAATTATCTTAAAATTCATATGAAATATCAGAAGGCTTCACATATCCAAACATATCCTCAGCAAAAGAAACACCTCTGGAGGCATCACCATACCTGATCTAAAGCTATATTACAAAGACATAGTAACAAAAACAACATGGTACTGGCATAAAAACAGGATTATAGACAAATGGAACAGAATCAAGGGCCCAAACTTTGGGTCAAGTAACTACAAGCTACTTGGTAATCAACAAATGCCCTAACAATGTAGACTGGAAAAAAGATAGCATCTTTAACACATGGTGTTGGACAAACTGTATAACCATATACAAGAAAATGAAACTATATCCACATATCTCGCCATGCACAAAAATCAAATCCAAATGGAACAAAGACCTCAATATAAGACAGGAAACTCTGATACTACTCGAAGAAAGAATAGGAGGAACCTTCCATGATATAAGATTGGGAAAAGATGTCCTGAACAAAACTCCAGCAGCTCAGGAAATTAAACAATCACTCAACCCTTGGGATCTCATGAATCTGAAAAGTTTTTTTCACAGACAAATATACAATAAGCAGATCCAATAGAGTACCTTCAGAATGGGAGAAAATTTTTGCTATACAACTGACAGAGGCCTAATTTCTAGAATCTACAACAAACTCAAAAACCTAAACAATAAAAATTCAAACAACCCACTCACAAAATGGGGCAGAAAACTGCATAGGGAGTTCTCAGAGGAAGAAGTACAAATGGCAAACACACACTTAAGAAAATGTTCAACATCCTTAATCATCAGGGAAATGCAATAACTATTAGATTCCGCCTTACCCCAGTAAGGATAGCAAACATTAAAAAATCAAATAAAAACAAATACTTTTGAGGATGTGGAGAAATAGAAACCCTCATTCACTGTTGGTGGGACTGTAAGATGGTACAACCACTATGGGAAGCAATATGGAGACTACCAACAAAGTTGACTATAGAGTTACTAACAGACCCAGTTATCCCCTTACTGGGCATTTATCCTAAAAGCTCCATGCCTCAGTTCAGAGAGACTTTCTCAACCATGTTTAAAGCTGCTCAATTCATTATAGTTAAGAACTGGCATCAATCCAGATGTCCATTATTAGATGAATAGATAACCAAGATGTAGTATATCGACACGATGGAATTCTACACAGCAGTAAGGACACAATTAAATTTGAAGATAAATGGTTGAACTTGGAACAGATCATTCCCAGCTAACTCAGCCAATCAAAGAAAGACAATCGATGCATGGTCTCATTCATCTGTGGCTCCTATCCTGAATCTGCCCAAGATGCTGACATATCTAATAAGTATCTCGAGGACTTCATAACAGGGAGGGTGGTTGTGTGGAGGGGACACAAACTGGATCCAAATGAAAATGGTACCATAAAATCCTATATCCTAAAAGACAGATGACAAGGTTGAACCTTCATCAGGTCCTTAGAGGGAACACCTGAATCAAAGGGCCCTGGAGAGTGTTTGATGAAGACTAACCTTAATTATCTCCTGTTTCTCTCTCTCTCTCTCTCTCTCTCTCTCTCTCTTGCTCTCTCTCTTCTCTATTTCTCTTTTATATTACCTATCTTTTTTCTTCCTTCTTTTCCCTTGGCACTGGCCTGTAACTCCTAGTACCAGGATGCAGTTAACATCCACAATGAGCTGTTAATCACAGAGACCTACAAGGTTTCTCAAAAGAAGACAGATTTCTGTCAGAGCACTTGATGATCCACTAAAGGTTAATGGTAAGACCCTATGGCTAAATGGTAGTTAATGGTAAGATTCCATATGCTGTTTGTACAGAACATGGAGAAACCTGGCTGGAATCTGAAAAGGGGCAATCCCCAGACAGTTAGCTTGTCTAGTGCCAGAAGCTGCTACATGAGTGACTGGTGGAGAATGACTAACATCTGTCCAAGCAACTCATGGTCTAAGCAAACAACCTGACGTGATGCTCAGCTAAGTGCAATAGTGACACACAGCTATAGTGGGTAACCAACTGCTCTTGCATTGGCTAATGGATCTGCTCAGTGGAATGGAACTGGGAAACAAATCAGAACCATACCCAAAAAATGAGTCTGCTTTCCATTATCAAACTCCCACAAATTGTGGGCTACAATAGGGCCTATACCTATTATTTTTTTTTCTAAAATAATAATGGTTACCCCATTTCTCCTATACTGAATTTACTCTCCATTGGAAAATCTGCTTCTCTTTTTCAGATGGACGCAGAACCTGAGATTCATCCCTAGAAATCCAGGGCCCTGGCTGAAACCATAGAGTAATTGGGGAAATGAGCAAGAGTGCTGCTTTCTTCATGAACTTGGCACCAGCACAATGGTGAAGGAGATAGAAACAGAGAACACTCAACTCCTACCAAACAAGATATCCAGAGACACAGAGGCTCCCAAGACCTCATCACTGAAGTAGACCTAAAACATTCCCAACATTGCTCAGGGAAATTTGTGGAAGAGTGGGCAGAAAGATTATTAGAGCCACAAGTTGGGACATCATGCACAGAGACATTGCCTCTTCCCCATAACAGATGGCTACCCCCACAATGCATGACCCATAATCCCCAATGAGGAGAGTCCCTTTGGAGGGAGGAGGACAGGGAGGATGTTAACAATGGTACCAACATGGCTGTTAACACACAGTGTACATAACTAATAAAGAAAAAATATATAATGTATAATTAAATTTATTAATATTGTAAAATATACTAAATTTAGATGAATAAATTCTCTTAAACTTCAGAAAAAAATAATCCATGTTTAGATTTAAAAAAAATAAAGACGGCATAAATGCTAAATCAGGCTGAGACAGAAGGTAGGGAGTTCAAGGCTAGCCTGGTCTATGTACTGAATTCAAAGCCAATCTGAATAATATAGTTATTCTCTGTCTCAGATCAAAACAAATATAACCCATTAACTGAAATCATTGTCATAACCTTATTTTTGTTATAGAAGAAGATAGATTGTTTTGTTTATAATAATCAGCTTTTTTCTTTATTTGTTATGTACATACTAAGCAATAATCAGCTTTTTGATGAAAATTAATAGTGGTGTTTTAATATTTCTTTTTAAATAAAGCAGAAACTAAAAAGAAATAACATTTATATAAAAGAAATATAAGAGTAGATTTCCCTTTTGTAACTATGGTCATTGGATGACATATAAGCTAGAGAAGGCTTCCCAGAGAATTTTAGAACTGTTTGACCAGCTTTATGTCCTGAGATCCAAGCCCAAATGGGTAACTCACTGAGTATTTTAAGTCTCCAAATGTTCCACTCATCAATATCTGTCGTCTTTTTGTTGTTTTTACTGCTCATAGTACTGCTGGGTGGAGAGATAAGCATTTGGGTCTGGGGCAGTCATAACCGTTATGACTTTTCTCTAAAAAGTTAATCAGGGCTGGAGAGATGGCTTAGTGGTTAAGGCGCCTGCCTTAACCTGGTTCCAATCTCCAGGTCCCACGTTTAGTCAGATGTAAAGTGACGCAAGGGCGCAATGCTGCACTTGACCAAAAGGGGGCGCCCACATCTGGATTTCATTCACAGCAGCTGAGAGACTGCTGGCGTGCCCATCTCTATCTGTCTCCCTCTCCCTCTCTGTCTGTTTCTCTCTATGTCTCTCTCCAAAAATAAAATTAAAATTAATTTTTTTTTAAAAGTTAATCACGTTCCTTCTGTTTTCTTTACATTATAAAAAGAAAGAAAGAAAAGGAAAGGAAACCATAAGTGTATTTTCTCAAGGACTCAAATCCATTCCCTAATTCTTGCATTTTTTTTAAACCAGTGGTGAATGTTTTCATTCTTCCATGCCAAACAGATTATTGACTACAATTGAGAATAATGTTCTAAGTTTGGAGTGAATGAAAATTAATGAATTTAGAAAATTAGCAAACTCATCCTGTACTTTCATTGGTCTTTGGTAAATTAGAAGAGAATTGAGTTTTGAAGGGTTCACTTTAAATTTTGAGGCTATGTGTAGGTCAAAATCCAGTCATTGGAAACTCTGAAGAAAAGTTGAGAATCATTGCAGACCCCAAAGAGAAAGCCACAGAGCACCATGCCTTTAGAGATTGTCTACCTCACTGTGACCTCCATAGTTCTACTGAAGATTGTGGAACCTGGAGGAGGAACCTTGTTGGAGGAAGTGTATCAATGGGAGAAGGCATCGAAAAGATATGGTTTGTTAGTCTTTGTTCTCTGCCTCTCTCCCTTCTTTCTTCCTTTCTCTCTCTCTCTCTCTCTCTCTCATGTCTTTCTCTCTTTCTAGCTTTCCGCTGATGTAATGAAGTTACTCATGAGGGCTTCCTGCCCTTGCCATGTTGTCCCTAGTCATAATGGACTACCAACCCTCTGGAACTCTAAGCTAACTAAACTTTTTCCTACTTTAAGCTACTTCTGATCAGTTATTTTGTCCCAACAATGAGAAAATAATTAATATAATTACAAAAATCCCAAGCAGAAGAGCACATGCCAATTATCAATAATTTAAAAGATGATAAGCATCAAGTGATTTGAGAATGTTTTGTGTGAAGTCATTGTCTTCCATCTTTTACTCATGAATAATTTTAATATAAAGTCAAACCCAAGGAAATTTATACAATATTATAGTACTGTCTTATCCTTACAACATTTATCATTTAGGTAAGAAAGGCTGGTTAGTTCTTTGTGCTGATCAGATCTTTAAAAAATACCATGTTTTCAAAAACACCAGCACTTCATAAACTTGACCTCTTCTGAATAATAAGCACAGGGAGCTCTTAAACATTTTTAAACATTTTTACTTTGGCCACCCCAGCTTTGAAAAAACATGTCCAGTAATAGTAACCTCCTCACATTTTTAAAAACTCTATTTTCATTAATTGGCATTGCAGTGTTTAAACATTTGCAACAAGGTCCAGTGTTAATAACTGCCTCAGCATACAAACCCATTTCAATTAGTGAAAACAATCATGACTGTTGGCCATTTGTGGTTCCTCAAAAATACAGATATTATCAGTTAACTGTTTAAAAATATTTCAAGTGCAACAATTAGGAAAACAAACATAGCAGCATTTCAGTATCACTTTCTTCCTTTACTTAATGATATTCAAGTGGAAGTTCCCATATAACCTAATTATTTTCTATTAATAGGGAATGTGAGCTCTATAAGGCAAGACAAACATTTACAGCCTCCAGTGAACCACATCCAAATGAGAAAGCCATGTTTTTATAGGAGAGGATTTCAAATTTGATATTATGCTTACAAGTATGATAAAAATTCCATAACATTCATCACAAATTACTTTCAACAAAGATATCCAGCCCATTTGCTAACAACCCTTATCTGCATGTGTACTTTCCACCATGCATTTACTATAATCAAACAAGGAAAGAGAAAGGATGAAATGTATTCTTGTTTCGTGTGCCTGTGGCATGATTCACTATGCTAACAATGCTGTGACAATCAATAACTTCAGTTTCCACAGTCCATCCCCAATGCCACGTCCTTCATGAAAAAGATTTCATAAATGTCACCATTAATTCAGATTTGATCTCCTGTTCTGGAATTCTTACAGCATTTGTTTTTACTTCCTATGAGTATTTATCCCATTCTTCCTTGAACTGCAAATGCATTCTGGCTTGCCTTCTGCAGTATTCTCATAAGAGGTTTCATACGACAGAGTCCAGAGAGGCAGCCCAAATTGTTCACTTTAATATGTGTAATGGCATAACGTGGTTTAGAATAAATATGCCTTAAAAAAAACAACATATGAAGTGGGCTGTTACTGGGTCAATAAAGAATTATTCCAAACTTAAACACCTTTTTATATCCTCTTTTAAAAACTCCAATTACACAAAGCATAGCAATCATAAGGGGCATGAGATCTTGAGAACCTTAAAAAAATGAGTGAACCAAGCAAGAAGAAGCTTCTGAAATAGAAGTGAAACCATATATTGGTGGGACCCCTACACAAGAATCAAAACAGTTAAAAGCTGACAAAGAGTAGAATAAAGTAACTAAATAAGAGTAAAACTGGGCATGGTGGTGCATGCCTTTAATCCCAGCACTGGGGAGGGGAGAGGTAGGAGGATGACTGTGACCTCAAGGTCTCCCCGAGACTACATAGTGAATTCCAGGTCATCCTGGGCTAGAGTGAGGCCCTACCTTGAAAAAGCAAAATAAATAAGATAACAAGCATGAGCGATAACAAAGGCAACACTAAAATAGTAAACATATTAGGAAATGCATAACCTTATATTCGTGTAATATTTTATAGCTTTCATACTGCTTTTACCTATAGTCTCTGTGAGGTCTTTTAGTATCTGTTATATTTAACTCATTTATTATTATACATAATATTTATGGCTGTGCAGATTAAATGGTTAGTGTAAAGTTGAAACTGGATATGTAGCTATATTTCTTCCTTCAGCACTGGACCACAGAATACCTTTTGTTGATAGTTTTCTGTTTATCTGTTCATGTACTTTAGAAGCAGGGGCTTGAACCATGGGCCTCCTATATGCTGAGCATATATATTCAAAGAATGACATTTATCTCTAACCCTACAATTGGATCTTTATCATATTTATAATGTTAAAATGGATTAAAAACAGCTATTCAGTGGTAAAGAAAAATGAAATACTGAAATTTGCAGGGAAATGGATGGATCTGGAAAGGATTATATTAAGTGAGGTAACCCAGGCTCAGAAAGCCAAATGTCATATGTTGTCTCTCATATGTCAATCCAAGTTGCGAATGTATAGACCTGTATGTGAGTTGTAACCAAAAATTGGGTAGCAGAGGCCAGTAAGCTAGAAAAAGCTTATAAGGGAGGGAAGATAAAGAAGGACTTGAAGGGATGTTATTGTATTTATGAAATAAATGAACAGATTATAGGCAGGGGAAAGGCCTAAGTGAGGCCAGGGGAAGAGAATGTGTAAAAGAACTGTGGGAGGAGAGTTAATCAAAATTCAGTATATTCTGAATAAGACTTATGTAAACCTACTCCTTTGAATAATGGCACATCCAAAAGCTATAGACCATTACTAGAAAATTTTCATTGCCTGGGATGGGATACCTTCCAGGGAGTTGTTGGTCAGGGAGGTCCCTGTTGCCTCAAAAACATTACAGGTTATTGCCAAGGTTCTTGGTTTCCCTTCTGAAGCAGATGATAAGACCCTATTGCTGAAGACCTCACTTGCATGAACGGCAAGGTCACTGAAAAATAAAGCTGGTGCTGAGCAGAAAACCTTTTCCCTGTAGACCAGCCAACTGACAGCTGGAAAAAGCTGCATTGCCTGCAGCTATATGGGAGACATAAATCATCAGCGGTGAAAACAGTGGGCACTGGAAATCTCAAGTTTGGCCAGACAGGCAAAATGATCGAACTGGTGCAATAGTGGCATGTCTGTTCTGTAGGAAACCAACTGCTCCATAATTATACAGAAGGTCTGCTCTATGGGAGGGAATACATGACTAGTACTGAAAAGACTAATCAAAAGTCTATGGCAGGGGAGGTCATGAGCCTTAGGGGTATAAAGCCTGCTCTTGTCTGGCTAAATGTATGTATTATTGCCACCAAGCTGCCCTGAAAGCACTACACTTAATGTTCTTATTCACATATTAATGCTACTCTCACTTCTGGTTAGAGAAGCTTCTCTTTTCACAGGGTGATGACCACTGGGATGACCCAAAAGGCAACACAGTGCTGAGAAGAAGGGACAGAGGAGTGTCCAGCACTGAAACATTTCTATCACACCCTCCAAGGCTCAGGGTTCATTGCAGAAGACGGGGTGGAAAGAATGTAAGAGTCCAAGGAAGGGTATGACTCCTTGCAATGCAACTGTCCACACAGAAATTGGCCTCGATATCCATGACCTCAAAGTGCCTAGCAATACCTTCACAAGACCCTCACAATAGGAGAAAAAGATGATGACATCAAATTAAAAGAGTTCTGAAGGGGAATGGGAGGAGGGCAGGGAAATATCATGGTTTAATGTTTGTAAGTATAGAAGTTGTCAATAAAAATAAATAAATGGCTATTTTTAATTTCCTAAGGATAAATGAGGTAAAAATACAAGATATAGGTCATACTTCCAACACATAGTGTAAACTTATTTAAGGAGTAATATTACTGTTAAAAAATTTTGCCATGAATTATAACTTCTTGCAAGATGAAGTATTCAGGGAAATAACATACATACATACATACATACATACATACATACATACACACACATATATATATTTCTCAGGATGGTATTTTCTTAAATACATAATCAACCAACACTGAGGGAGACAGTTCTGTGTTAAGCATAAAGGAGAAATAAGGTTATCAAACAAATCCAAAAACAATATGCAATGCACTTCAGAAAAAAAAAAAAAGTAAGTAGTGATAATTTAACTCAATGTGAAAATCTAAATATGGACTTTATCAGAATAACTTCAGGATATTTACTTATTCTGAATTGAGTTAATCTTTCAGATGGTGATGAATAAGGCTCTGAACGGTTGATATGACAGAAAAGATATCCCTGACCCCCGCACCCCTGCCATAATGGCTAATCAAAAGATAAAGACTACATAGCAAAACCAGTTTTTAGGAGCATACATTTTACCAATATAGCAAAGACACAAAGTCCATGATTAAACATATTAGAAAGATTAAATTTTGGAAGCTTAGAAATATGTAATTTGGATATTATTTTATTTTAAAAAGTTTTCTATTTAATTATGAGTAAAAACATTATAGCTGTACCTTAGCAGAATATTGCTTTCACAAATGGATTCCAGGAAAAGAGAGCCAAATTCAATATAGGCAGTGAAACTCCAAGTATCTAAACAAGATCCTGGCCATGGGATAGGCAAAGAGGGATCCCTGAGCATTCTGGGCAAAAAAGAAAGGGAAAGAAAGTATCTGACATGGCCAAGTAATGGGGAACACAGCTTAAGTGAAAAAATTTCCCAGGTGGCACATGGTGAGTAGACAGGACAAGTTCAGTTCGCACCATCTTGAATCTGAAGTGTATCCAGCATGGACAGAATTGTTTAGCAAGTATTGTGAAAACTGGGGTTGCTATCTGATTAGAAACAAACAAACGCACACTTCATATTGGATTTTTTTTTTTAAGTTAGAAATCTGAAAGAGAAGCTGAATTTGTAGAGGAATTCTTCAGGAAAGTATGAAACTGTGGTGAGATATCATTCAAGGAGTCGGGAACAGAAACCACAATACAAGGTAAGTCCATGCTCAGATGAGTGAGCAAACTACTGGTAAGCAGTTGTCACAGGTAGGGAAAGTCTCCAAAGAGCAAGGTGAGGTCACAGGAAAGAATCAGCAGTGTTGCCTATATCGTAGCAGGTTTGGTGGGATTCTGGCCCCAAAGCCTGAAGCTTCTTTCAAGATTAACCTGCTTGCCCTGGAGTCTAGAACAGGAGAAATAGAAAAGGATGAGTACAGAAAGTGATGTAAGCACTGACCATTGTGGCTACTCTAGTCAGAGATGGCCCCTTACTAAAAATCCACAGGGCTTGTAGGTCATTTAGGAGAGTAGGCAGTTAGAAGAATACACTGTGTATCTGTGAATCCATATGTTCTTTCACTGTGTGTATCTATGAAGTATGGCAATAAAAACAACACTTGAAATTAGTCATTTTGCTAAAGCTGTCAGGATTTATGTATAGGAAGTCTCAGTATAAGCAGAGGAACTGATAGTTTAGGAGAAATTATAAATATGTAATGAAACTATACTTATTCAGCAGAGAATCATACTACTCAGAGCCCAGGAAAGTCTATTGGTTCTCAAGATTAAGGAGGGGAGGAGATATAGAAAGAGAGAATGAGAAAGAGAAAGCAATCATAAACAGCTCCAGCTTTGTAAATGCTGACGTTGATGGTTGGGGGTTTATCTACTATGTTACCTTTGCTCATCAAATGACATGATAAACTATTCTGTATTAAAACTCTCCTTATAGTAATGATAATATTATGTGTTTTAAAACATCTGTATTTTCTGACAATATTCCTGTTAATCTTGTAATATAATCCTTGTAACAATGAATTTGGTGTTCTTCTTGCCATTGGAGTTGTAGAAACTGAAGTTTAAGTCTTCCTAAGTGTCCATGAAATTAGAGTTCAAACTAGATTTTACCTGATTCCAAGGCTTTATGATGTTCACATACAGATTACTATACATTTCGAGGAGGAACCCATTGGCTTTTATTCAGTGTAAATCACATTGGATTAGAGCATTCACTATCTCTTAACTCACTGTCTCTCATGACATGTGACTATAGTCTCAATCAGAAAGGTCATTGCTTAGCTCTAAAGATTCACTATATTTTTTAATTTATTTTTTTCTTAGCTATGTGTGGTACACATGGTGTATGTGGTGTGTATATGTATAGTATGTGCATATAAATGTGCTGATGATGTGTGTGCTGTGTGCAGAGGCCAGAGGAGGATGTCAGGTGCCCTCCTCTATCACTCTTCTGCTTGTTTTCTTCTTTATTTAATTTTATTTTCATTTATATTTGACAGAGAGAAAGAGGGAGAGAGACAGAGAAAATGGACACACCAGGGCCTCCAGCCACTGCAAACAAACTCCAGATACATGTGCCACCTTGTGCATCTGACTAACATGGGTCCTGAGGAATTGAACCTGGGTCCTTTGGATTTGCAGGCAAATGTCTTAACTGCTAAGCCATCTCTCCAGCCCTCTTCTGCTTATTGACTTGAGGTAGTCTTCCACTGAACCTGGATCTGCTCTTTTCATTCAGAGTGGCTGACCAGTGAACCCCAGCCATTCTCCTGTCTCTGCCCCACTCAGAACTTGGTTGCAGACATGCGTGGCCACACCCAACTTTTTATGTGGGTGCCAGGGTTTGAACATAGGCCTTTATACTTTCTCAGCAAGCAATCTCCAGCCTCTACATTTTGAAAGTCCTTAAAGCTATCTTAAAACTCGGAGTTTGGGAACAAAGATAATTCTTAAATTCAAAAATATCCTCTTACATATCAAGAGCAATGCTTAGATGTCTACATTTAGAGTATTTTAGTAAGACATAATAGAGTGCATAACAGGTATGATATATAAGATGACATATAAGCTCTTGCCACGTGGGAAGAGGATAAACCACTTTGAGATCAGAAGGAACATGAGGGTACTAGAATACTTGAGAGCTTCGAGAGAAAATGAGTAGCAAAGAAAACCCAGATAATGTATGTGGTGTTCTATCTCCCTCCCTCATTTCCTTTCTTTTTCTTTTTCCCTTTTTTTTTTCTTTTTCTTTTCTTTTTTTTTTTTTTTTTTTTTTTTTTGAGGTAAGCCCAAGAGACTTACCTTTTTATTATGCAAGACAGCAAGTGAAGGAGAGAGAGAGAGAGAGAGAGAGGATTGGCCTGACAGGGCCTTCAGCCACTGCAATCCAACTCCAGACACATGCACCCACTTGTGTGCATGTGCGACCTTGGGCACTTGCGACACTGTGCATCTAGAGAGTGAAACATGAGTACTTAGGATTTTCAGGCAAGCGAGTTTATTGCTAACCCATCTCTCCAGCCCCCTTTGTCATTTCTTGACATTGTGCCTCTTGTTCACCTTAGTGAACTCAAAATGACAACCTAGATAAATAAGTGCCCTATGTGAACCAATGGTATAAGGAAGACTTGGCTTAGGAAAAGGACATCATGGACTTTAGATATTAAGAAAACAAAGGCTAGATGCACAGTCTGGACAGGTCCTGAAACATGACTCTGCTGTATACACTCTTTTTTTTTTTTTTTGAAGCTTTCATTTTCAAATTTTTATTTTCAGAACTTTTTTTTTTTTGGCCCTCTTACATGTGTTACTTAGTTGTATATAAAGGGATGAGGGACCACACTGTCTTGGGTTAGAATATCCATCATTCCACATTAGTGGTGCTCATATAATTTGATACATTTTTTTTCAATTTTTTATTTTATTTTTATGTATATTATTCTAATTTTACATTCATAGTGGTAACTCCATTATCATCCTCCCTGTCCTCCCTCTTCCATAGGGACCCTCATCAACGGGGAATGTGGTTCACACATTGTGGGGGTAGTCAAGAGCGATGGCCTGCCTGCAACATGACGCAGCTGTATGTGCCTCTTCAGGCCTACCTGCAACATGGCTGACCTTCTCTGCTTTTAGGGGCCTGCCTGCAGGATAGAACAGGGCATCTTGTGCCCTGAGGTTCTCCTGTTGCTACAAGGAATACCCTCTGTTTTAATAATAAATTTATTTTAGCTGGGCATGGTGGCGCATGTCTTTAATCCCAGCATTTGGGAGGCAAAGGTAGGAGGAACGCCGTGAGTTCGAGGCCACCCTGAGATAACATAGCGATTCCAGGTCAGCCTGGGCTAGAGTGAGACCCTACCTTGAAAAACCAAAAAATGAAAAAAACAAATATATATATATATATATAAATTTATTTTAGCCAAAAATAAACCCCTCCTTTAAATCCAAATATTGTTGAATTTAATTTTAATGCAAAAAAATAAAGCCCATGGTGGCTCCTTTAAATCGGGAGGCAAATATTGCCACCCTGAATTATTAATCATCAGCCTGCAGAGTGAAACATTCAAATAGCTAGTGCTCAATATGTTTCCTGTTGTATTTTTTTAATAAAATGTATAAATTATAACTAAATGTTTCTTGGAAGCAAAACATTACAATTTGGGATATGAAACTTACAAGAATTTACCAAGTATCATTTTGTCAGTGATTCTTAGATAATTCTCTTGGATCAAAAAAACATTGAGCCAAGGACACATAGTTATTCAGATTATATCCACATGAATTTTGAGAGACTTGCTATATCAATGGCTGTAATTCAAATGAGGTCATGAAGAGAAACTTTCTCAACTATTCCCCAAATCAGGTTAGACAATGACTGCAGGCCACTGGAGACCAGGTGCTGCCTTAGGAGATTTATTAGCCTTATCACTAAGTACATTTTCAACTTCTCCTGCCCTAATTAAAAATGAACACAGGCATCAAAATAATCACATCTTTGTGCTCTAAACCTGATTTCTAAATCCAGGACACTATCCCTCTTGGAATACTTGGTTTATATCTGAATGAAATGAACAAAGGGCATATATATGACCATCAGTATTTTTTTGTTGATAAAGACAATTTTTGTTGTTGCCGTTTTAAAACATTTTATTAAATAATAGTTGGACAATAATTACAAAAGCTTTAAACAGTAATTCCAATAATCAGACTATGGAGTAAGACTATATTAAGTTAAAAAAAAAAAACACCCTCTATTGCTGAATATCAACATGATAATTTTTTTTTTTAAGTTCTATTAATTCATAAGATTCTCTAGAGCTGTCACATACAGACTTACCATCTTTTGTTAACAATTTGGGAGGTTTGCAGAGGCGTTAGAAAAAGTGAAGTTCTAGTAGAATTCTCATGCATTAGAGCTGTTTCTATCAGGATTTTTTTTTTTTTTTTTTTTTTTTTTTTTTGCTGTATTGTGCTGGTAAAGCCTAGAACTTTTGTGACCATTGTATTCACCTTTGTGGAGCAATACAGCTAGACATACTAGCTTGAACGATCACAGTGCAAACAACTACCAAGCTGTTATGCCTGATCTGATACCCTGCTATTTTAAATGGTTTGTGTTATAAAATCAGCATTGATTTACTTAGCTCACCAATCAAAGTTTTAATACAAGTATTTAACCTATGTAGTGAGAACCCTTCCTAGAAAACGTGGTTTTGACCTTTTTTTTTTTCCTTTGGTGTAGGTCATTTCATAGACTAGACAATTACAAGAATGCATATGTCATGTTTATATCCATGAAGTCTGGAGTAGAAAGAACACCTGAAACAGAAAGTCACCATTTTGCTTTCAAGTCTGGATTTCTGGCCATAGCTGGCTTTTGCAGGTTGGTGACATAACTTTCCTACTACCCAAACTCGAAATCAGTCACATGGAACAAGCAAGGATTTCCAGAACTTTCAGACTTCTCAAGGAGTTTCCTCTTGCTGTGCATTCTCCTGTAGTAGTTTTACACAGAAATCCCCATTAAGACCCATCTTAAACATTAGCTTTCCTTTATCTTTTCCTGAAATCTAGTTGGACAAAATGCATTTGCACAACTACATGTGCCACTACTATTCCACATTATTTTGTGACTAAACAATGAATAAAGTGGATGATATCTATAATTTATTTAAAGTAATTTGAAATATATTAATAATATGTAATATAACTTCATGAAGCTCATAGATTTTCTTTTTGTAAATATTTTTTGTTATGAGACAGAGAGAGAAAGACTGAGTATGGGCATACAAGGGCCTCTTGCCACTGCAAACAAACTACAGATGCAAGTGTCACTTTGTGCATTTGGCTTTATATGAACACTGGGGAACTAGATCTGGGCTACCAGGCTTTGCAAGTAAGCACATTTAACTGCTGAGCCATCTCTCCAGCCTTGGGTTTTCTGGTATTACTACATTATTTCAAATAACACTTTTATAATAATATCAAGTTACATTGATGTACCGGTATATAACCTGATTTTAAAATATATAGGGTGCTTTCAATGTAAAATAACATCAGAACCTAGGTATTTTTATTTCATTAAATATAAATAATTCAAGAACATTGGTGGAAAAGAGGATCACATAAAAAGAAGAAAATATTATTAACTTTGGACCTTTAATGGGGAGCATCATCAAATCTAAATGGATTAGAAAAATATAAAAACAATACTGAAATGTGTTAAATTTGTCCTATCCATAATTATTTTTTTCATCATGACTTTACTATGATTTATAGGTTAATAAAATAATTACATAGATTATTTGACTACATACAATTATCAGGTGAATATCTCATTCAGATTTTGCCTAGATATTCCACCTTGTTATATGATATATAGAACTTAGGTATAACAGTACAAAGGTGTGTCATATTTCTTAGAATGAAGAATTGAGCTAAGCAAAATAGAATTACAGGAATCATGTGGTATTGTGATAGTGTAAACAAAACACTGAGAACAGAAAATCCATCCTACTATGTACAAGTTGAGTAGGTATAAGTTCACTAAGAATTAGTTAAAGGTCCATTTAAGAACTATTCCAGATTATAATCAACATTTTTGTTTTGCTTAATTTGTGACTCATCCAAATGTAAGCATTAATTTAAGAAGCTAGACTACTCAAGAGAAACCTCTCTAAAATTAAGCAAGCAGATGTCTGCTGATGAGATTTCCTAAGTAATTATTTATAACAAGCAATTAGTTGGACTGTGTAAATAATAACTTAGACTTTGGAGTACACTTTTGTAGCTTAATCATCCAACTATGTTTTTTGAGAAATTGAAAAGGGTAAATATTCAGAGATGAGATATATTTCATATGCTATATGACCTCATTCAGAGTTTCTCTCTAGATGTAATATTTGCATAATTCTTTTGAATGTTGTTAGACCAGTTATTTATGAAAGAACATTCTGTTCTATCTTGGTTATTCACAGCTTATCCTACATTTGACACCCACTACTTCAAAGACTTCAACATGCTCAAGAGTTGATTGACAGTACTCAGAACCTTTGCCTGATAGCACATCTTTGCATGTTACTCAGGTGCCAGGCTACACATAGATTAATAATGATCATATAATTGTTTCAAACCCAGTAAATTATAGAATATCCACAGATAACTTAGAAAATGCACATCCATTTACAGGACAAAAATTGGGTGGGTTGCTTGAAGGTTTGTAGCCTCTAGCTTGTGTTATAAAACCAACAATATGGATTCCCTTAATTCACCAATCAAGATTACATTTCAGGTGTTTTAATCTTTGGAGTAAGAAACCTTATAAAACATGGTTTTGAGCTTCTTTTAGTTGGAGGAGAAAACATATACAATAATAACTTAAATATTTTAAAGTGTAATGAGCCTAGAGCACCCTTGAACTGCTTCTAAACTCAAGAAAATTTCAAACCCAACTTCATAAAGCCCTGTAATATATACCACTAAAATGAGAAAAGAGGCAGGTAAGTGCTTCCCTGGCGTCTGTCTTGGCTCAATCCCTAACATCACAAACACAAATAACTGACGAAGAAATAAGAGCATTGTGAATAACTTCTAAAACACAGTGAGAGATGAATCATTCATTGAGAGCCATGGTAGGATCTTTTCTAAACTGTCATATAGATTCTTGGAAAGTTAAAGATTTAGTACAGCAAGCCATAGTAATTTTTCTAGATATTTGTAAAATAAAAATTGCTTGGTGACTCTTGCATGGTATTTATTACTTATGAGACTCACATGATTGAGCCAGGGATAAAAGAGTATATATATATATATATATAGGTACAAATTTTGAAATTCTTGCTGAGCAAACTAAAATCTTAAAAGTACCCTTGTGAGGCAGCACGGGTGGGAGCAGAAGCAGGGGGTGGAGGAAGAGAAAACTGTGATATTCTAAATGCCTACATTTTTAAATTTATATCATAGAAACTTTCTGCAAACCATCCACAAAAGTTTTCTAGATATCATATGGAAGAGACATTATAGTATGTTATTATTTTGAAAGAATTTCCTTTATGAATAAGAAGATAGAAAGTTTATAGAGTAATCAAAGTGAATAAATGTGAAGGTGAGAGTTTACTACAAGGACTGCTGTTGCTTTTTCTGAGAAGGAAACTCACTAAATATGACTTGAGATGTGAAATATATTACTTTCTTCCTCTTCTCTGTACTTTAGTATAAAGGCAAGAAGTGAAGATGAAGATCTTATTTTATGACAAAATTCTTAATTTAATAATGTTTGGCCATTCCTTTTGAATATTTTTAACTAGTTTTAATAGGAGATGGCTTACCTGAAAGGACTGTGACTGATTGTTACGCTGCCTGTGAAGAAGCACATGTGAATTCCAAGGAGATAATCCCCCAGACTGGTTAAGTGTTTAGGCCATCAGGTTTGACATTTCATTTGCAATATAAGTTACAAGTGCTAGAAATCCAAGACCTAGGCACGAGGGACTGAGATCTCTAAGTGTTGTCCCCAACATTACCATATAGATGGAGCTATAAATATAAATGAACTGTGCTGTCACCTGTTAGGTCAAATTTTACTTGATGTTCAGACAGTGTAAGATTCCTGCACATTGAATATCAAGGCACAAAAAGAAAGTATCTGCTAACCTGTTGCCTGAGTTATACATCTAAACCAATGAAAATATCAAAGAAAATCATTGTTGGAAAAAGAAACAGTAATAATACAACAAAATGCATAATTAGTTTATGACAGTGCCTCATAATATAAGTATGCTGGATTTATGTAACAAGCAGGAAGAGCAATGGTATTGAATTCTTTATTCATTTGAATATATGAGGTCAAACATTATTTCTCAAGCTTTTCACAAAATGACTATTACTATGTGTGCTACTTTGAATGTATGGCCCCCATAGACTGAGATATTTTATGAAAATTAAATTTATAAATTCAGCCCCTACTGGCAAACTCCCACTACAGGTGGGCATGTCACTGAGGACAGATCTGAATTCAAGCCTAAAGGTATGCAGAGAGGTGTTTAGCTCTGGATGTGCTTGCTTGTGGATGGCTGTTTGGTAGTATTTCTCTGCTTGAATTTGTGAATGGGAGTCAGCTTCTTCCACCATGTACAGAACATCCCCTGGATCTGTGAGTTTGAAATACATCCCTGCCTCCCATAAACTGTGTCTGGTTTGGATATTATTCCCAGCAAAATGAAGCAGAATTCAATGGAATTACTACAAAGGGATGGAGTCTTGTTGAGATAAAGCTGACCATGTGGATTTGAGTCTTTTGGAACTGGTGTGCTAGAGGAGGAATATGCATGGACTTAGAAATTGTGACTGCAGAAACCTCACAGTGTGGCAAGCCAAAATTTATGGGCTATTTTGGCGAGAGTTTGAAAATGATAAATTAAGGGAGAATTGTATTTGAAGGCTTTGCTTATGAGCTTTTGAAAGGAAAGGAAAGACCACAGAGGACTCTTTGGAACTGGGCAACTGGCATAATGCTAGCTGCCCAGGCCTCAAGAGTTTAAACAAGTTTGACTTTGAAAATAAGGAACTGATGTATGAAAGCTATGGATCAGATATAAAGATGGAAAATTCATGCAAGTTTAAATTTACTGGCACAGAGACTGGTTTTAGGCTACTGAAGCTGCTAATGTTAAGGATGGCCAACTACTTACATTAAAACAATGGAAAGATAGCCAGGGTGATTCAACCCTGAAATGACTTACTAGTAAAAATGCAAACTCACTTGGCAGAAGACTTGAATGAGATAACCTGCTCTTCAAGATCACAATTTATTTCCTCAAAGTTGCAGTGTCACTATACATTTGGTATTTGTTTTGAACACATGAAGAATGTATGGAAGTGGGTCATGAAGTGTATGCATTTCCAAGGACCACTGCTGAAATGTTTCAACTGAGGCAGGGCATGATGTCTCTAATAAAGAGCCCATGAAGTCATTGTAAGATGGAACATGGTTAACAATAGACATCTGAATATGTTTTGGACATACCAGGGCTGTTTAGAGGCTGCCATGGAACATTGTTGGCTCAGGATATAAGTTTTCCCTGGCTGCTTAGCCCAGCTAGAGGGGCAGAATTGGAAAATCCAGAGACTGTCATCACAAGTTATGGATGTCAGGCTTGAACTGCAGATTTTAATGTTTGTCTAATGGTTATTGAGTTTGCATTGATCCAGTCTCTCATATCTTATAACAATAGAAATGTTTATTCTGTGACATGATATGTTGGAAGTATTTAACTTATTTTTATTGTACAGTACAGGACTAACATTTAAGACAAAGTTTTAAAGTTGGTAAAGCTTATGTGGTGTTTGAAATTGGCTGAATACAATTAACAATGTGTGATGGTCATGAGTCTATTGGGGTCCAGGGGCAGAGTGTGGCAGTTTGAATGTATGTTCCCCATAGACTCAAATGTTTTGTTAATATTGAGTTTAGAGCTTCAGCCCCTAGAAGGCATACTCCTGCTACAGGGGAGGTAAATGTCTCTGGGGGTAGATCTGAATTCAATGCTAATGGTATGCAGAGATTTTGAAGTCTGGCTGTGCTTGCTTTTTGTGCTGACTGTTAGTGTCCCTCTGCTTGAATATTTGAATGGGAGCCAGCTTCTGGCATTTGATGGAACTTCCTTTGGAGCTGTAAGCTTGAAATAAATCCCTTCCTCCCATAAACTGTGTCTCATTTGGATGTTCATCCCAGAAGCATGAACCTAACTATAATTCTATGCAAGTGCAAACTGTGTCCAGTTTTGAACAACAAAATCTAAATTCTCATATATTTAAGGAATTAACATGAACAAATAAACTTAGGACCATTCTATCTGAAGTTGTTTACTTCTCCCTAATGAAATATTATATGTACATTTGGGTAGAAGTGGAAAGAAGGAATGTCTAAGATGGGGGTCATTAATTGTGCATGTCACTTTAGTCCTGAATGAATTTCAATGAAAGGATCCACCATCATGAGAAACTGAAACCAGAAAAAAGAGCAATTTGACTGAACTATAAGTTATCTATCAGTAAATTATAATGAGAAAAAGACACAAAGGTGGATTCTGTTCCTTTATTTAAGTTTCAGTGTTATAGGGTTACATACTGTCGAAAGTAAATATTTATAAGGAATAACAACAAAATGAAAAAAAGAGTGTTGAAACAAAAGATATCAAAAAACGAAGCAGAAAATAAAAATGAGGGCATAAACGGGTCATTTTGATATAACTCTTGCAACTAAAAGAACCTTGTAGCAATTTGGAATAAATGTATAATGTGGGGGAAATATTATTTATCAAAACATTAAAAAATTTTAAATTTCATAATAGTTGGAAAATAAAATATGAAATATTTTTGTTTCTATTTTCAAAGAAAGGAAAAAAATAGAGTTGTTGATATCAGAGTGACTTTGGGGAGCAGAAAAAAACTATCTAATGGTTGATCAGATTAGATATTATAAAAGGATTATTTTCTTTATTATTTTATTTGCTCCATCTCTTTATTATTAAATGGAAATGATTAGGAAATCTGACCAGTCCACATGCGACAGACTTCCCAATGGGCCCTTATATGTGACATTTCAGCAAAACTAATGCTCACATTTTAAAAGTTCTTGATATCTCACAATTGGGTATTGAGTGGGCATGCAGGTACTTCTTTACCAACTCTCAGAATTATAGGATATGTTTTTAAGCCTTTAGGTTATAGAATTTTATCATATTACTATATTAATATACATGAGCCCTGTGGATAAAAGAACACTATGTGTTGAATTATGCTTTACAACTTAATAGCTTTGGGACTTTGACCTTAAACAGATTAGATACCTGTGTTCCTATTTCTTTTTTTCTGTAAATTTGTAATTGTATTACCATAGTGTTACCAGAAATTTTCAAGTTAAAATTGAGCCTGGGGAGACAGATCAGTTGTTGACAAAATGCTGTGCAAGTATGAAAACATGAGTTTGATCCCAAGTACCCACATAAAAACAGCAGGAGTGGTGGTGTTTATTTGCAATCCCAGTGATAGGAAGGTAAATATGGGATACCTCTGCCTCACTGCCTAGACGGTCCAGTCTACTTGGAGAGTTGCAGGCCAATGAAGGACCATAACTCAACAAAAGGAAGAGGGTACCAGAATACAGATGACCACACCACACATACATATAAAAAAAAATCCACCTGGGGAGATTAGTCAGTAAAATTATTGCTTTGAAAAACTAAATTTTGATATCTAGAACCCAGTAAAGGCCAGGTGCAACAGCATATGCCTGTAACTTCAGCTCTGGAGAGGTATATAGGAAGATCCCTGCAGCTGGCTGACCTGATAGTTTAGCCTATTTGGTGAGCTCTGAGTTCAGTAGAGACACTGTCTCAAATAAGTGTTGATATAGACTGAGAAGAACACTTGGCATTGACCTCTGGCTTCCACATGCACATGTACCCAAATACACATGTATGGTCATACACATACAAATATGTATGTATATGTGTATATATACATATACATATATATATATATATATGTATATACATATATACACACACATACATGTACCTCTCTCTCTCTCTCTCTCTCTCTCTCTCTCTCTCTCACACACACACACACACACACACAAAATATACAGAGAAAGGGGGATTAAATGTGCCCTTAGAACCTCATCTGAAATAAAACAATACAAAAATAAAGATATCAGAATAACAAAGCATCAATATTTTTTAATATGACCCAATGTTAGTTCACCATAATATTTTTATCTGATATTTGTCTTGTATTTGTAGTTCTCCCTGCATTTTCAAAAATGGTTTTTATACTGTCTGAAATAATAAGGTATTAAGAAATAATAGTTAAAATGGCCTTGAAGACCCCAAAATACTAGAAGCTATGACAAAGTCTCTAGGTTGCCCACCAGAACTAGATGGAAAGACCATATTGCTGAAGACTCCACTTTCATTAGCTACAGGTCACTGAGAATTCAATCTGGAGCTGAGCTGGATTTCTTGTGTCATGAGGCTAGAAAGAGCTATGGAGCCTGGTGAGGGAGAGGAGTCATCAACAGTAGTAACAGTCAGTGCACTCTGAAAGATTTACAACTGGTCACCCAGGCCAAATGCTGGCATGATTGTTACAGGGGAAACAAACTGACCTCTGATTGTACTTTTAGTGTGCTCCATGGGAAAAAATTCTAACCTGGCACTGAAAAGTTAATCAAAAGCCTATGATTTGGGGGGTCATTACTTCTAGTGAGAAAACTGCTATTGTTGTCTGGCTACCCTCACTTTGGGTGAGCTTCTCTTTTCAGATGATAGTGGTCACTGGGGTGACTCAAAACTCATCAAAGTGCTGAGAAGTGGATGGAGTGTTCAGCACTAAGTGAAGCATGTTTATCACAACCTCTGAGACTCAGGGACCATTGCTGAAGAGGTTTCAGAAAGAATGTAAGAGCCCAAAGAATAACTCTGTCTTCTAGACACAAAGAGGCCATGGTATTCATGGCCATACACTGGCAGATACTCCTTGTGTTGACAAGACCTATGTAAAATAAGAGGGAAAAAAGTATAACATCAAAATAAAAGAGAGATTTTAAAAAGGGGGAAAAAAACAATGATAGGAACAGTGTTCCATGTGTATAACCTCATCACATAGGAGGCTGAAAAAGAGAATTACAGATTTTAAGTTTCCCTGTGTTATATAATGTGATTTTACTTAAAAAAAAAAAAAAGACATATTGGTAAGACAGTGGCCAGAAACAAGCTCAGTATAATTCAGTGAAGAAATCAAAATAAGAAACAAAAGACTCTACCTCAAATAGGATAGCTAAAGAAGAACTCCAGAAGTCCAAATACAATGAAAAGAGAAAGAGAGAAGTAGGGAAAGAAGGAACAAAGGGAGAGATAGAGGGATGGAGGAAGGAAGAAAGGGAGGAGGGAGAGAAAGAGGGAGAGAATTGAAGATGAGAAGGAAAGATGGAAGAGAGGGAGGGAAGAAGGAAGGAAAGGAGGTAAGAAGGAAGGAAGAAAGGTAAAAGAGAAAGAAGAAGGAGGAAGGAAGGAAGGAAGGAAGGAAGGAAGGAAGGAAGGGAGGGAGGGAGGGAGGGAGGGAGGGAGGGAGGGAGGGGGAAGCCAGAGATCAGTGCTAGTAGTGTCTGAAAGCAACAGCCCCACCACCATGCAGACGAACAAAAGGTACACTGAGCACAGCTATGAGCTCTAAAACATACAGGAATTGCCTGGGGCACCAGTACTAGTTCCTGCTGGAACCACAAATCTGAAATTGATAGGTCCCCAGAAAAGTGTAGGCAAGCACCAGATGAGAGATGATGAATTTGAAATTAAAAGATTTTCAATGCACACAAGTCCCATCCCCATTTTGCCACAGTTCATAGGAAAAGGTGCATTGCCATGACTCTGCAGAAATGGTTCAATGTGCAACAAGAGATCTCCAATGGGTAGCTCTGGATTCTGCTCCAGAGAAAGGAAAGTTCACAACTGTGCATTGACCTGACCTCAGAACTAAGATTCCAAACAAAGAAACTGCCTTCCAGGCAAGACAGAAAACTACTGTGGAGGCATTACCATTCCAGGAGTGGAAGCAGTCCAAGAAGAGCCAGATGTCAGGACAATTTGAAAATCTTCTATCTCAACCCAGCTCTTTCTCTCTCCATAGATATCCTATTGTCATCCTAACAGGCCAGTATGGATCCCAGTCTACTTTTATCTTTTGTTGCTTCATTTTTTTATGTGAATGTGGGTAGCTATGTGTTTTATTATTTTGTTTGTGGTTTTTGTTTTGTAGAGGTATGGTCTCACTGGAGTCCAGGATGACCAGAACTTCCTCTGTAGCCAAGGTTGGCTATCCTCAAGGCTATGGTCCTGCCTCAGCCCCTCGAGTGCTAGGATTAAAAGTGTGTGTCATCACGCCTGGACAGGGTGTGTTTGTACTTCATTTTATTTTCTATGTATTGTTCATCTTTCTTTCCTCTTCGTGTACTTAAGTTTGCCCTTAAATCTTTCTCTCTCAAAGAACATAGTACATTTAGGTTTTCAGGAACTCAGAGCCTTAGTCTGATAAGAAATGTAACTATTTCACAGTAGCTGTTAGCATTCTTTTACTTCTACCTCTTAGAAAAAATGGTCTCTTTTGTTTAAATAGCTTCACCTTGTACCTCCTTTACCTTCTGTATGTCAACACAATACTATTTATTCTAAAACCTTATAATATTCCAATAAAACTCAGAAAATCCTAAGAACAGATTTTAAATATATAGATACATACATACATACATATGATCTACCTCAATTAAACCAATAGAAGATCAATAATTTAAACAAATCTATATCAAGCAACATGAATGAAGTAATGTTTAAAAAGTCCCAACAACAACAAGGAAAACCCTGGACATTCAAGAAAAATTAAAAGCTATATCTATAATTATGCCATGAAACTGAAAAACAAAGTACTTACAAAATTCTATATGTGTTATCAGAGCCAAATATACAACAAAATAAAAGTACATACCAATCTCCTTGGTGAAGATAGATATAAAAATTTAATAAAATACTTGCAAACTGAATTAAGAACACATCAAGAAAAATCACATGCAAGGATCAAATGGGCTTAATTCCCCAGATGCTGGGATGGTTCAACACATGTGATTATAATTCATTTCCTAAGTGGACACAGGACATAATTTACATAATCATCTCAATTGATGAAGAAATAGCCTTTGACAATATCCAACATCCTTTCACAGTAAAATTCCAGGAAAGGGTAGGGACCAAAGGAAAAAAATCTCAGCATAATAAAACCTATGTAAAACAAAACTATAGCCAACATTCCACTTAATTGAGAAATCCTTGATGCAATCTCACTAAGATGAGGAACAAGACAAGGGAGTCCACTCCCTCCAGTCCTATTTAGCATAGTGCTTGAAGAGTTAGCAGTCTAATAAGACAAGCAAAGGAAATAAGAGGGATACAGTTATGAAATAATTATGTTAAATTATCCTTATTTGTAGATGATATGATATTGATAGAGGTATCATCATACTTGATTTCAAGTAATAATGCATAGCCATGGTAATAAAATTCATGGTATTGGCAAAAAAAACAGACACATCGTTCAGTAGAATAGATGACCAAGTTAAGAGTACACGCAACTGCAACTACGTAATTTTTTACAAAGATGCCAAAAATACTCACTAAAAAAAAAAGATAACACATTCACCAAATAGTAAAGGGAAAGCTGGATATCCACATGTAGAATAATGAAGCTAAAATCTTACATCTCTCCCTGTACAAAAATAAACTGTAAATGTATCAAGAACTTCAATTTAAGAACTCTGAATTCGAGGCCACCCTGAGACTACATAATGAATTCCAGGTCAGCCTGAGCTAGAGTGAGAACCTATCTTGAAAAACAAAAAAGAAAAAAAAAAAAATGACAAAAAAAGAAAATTATGGAATTTTCATGAAAATATATGGAAGTAGAAAATCTCATAGTGAGTGAAGTAACTACAAATACATAAACATAAATACCACATATTTTCTATCCTATATGGACATTAGCTTCAAATTTCTAAGTTAGCATATATAAGCTGGAATGAGTATCTATAGAGGCCAAAAGGCTAGAAAGGGGTCATGTAGAGGTGCTTTATGGGGGGATAGAAGACATGGGACATGCAAGTAGAGGAGAGTAATAGTGGGCCTAGAGGGATTCAAAGGTGTAAGCAGAGATGAGGGTGGGGAGATGAGTGAGAGAAGGGGGTGGGGGAGGATGAATCAAAGTTTAGGCTATGTAAATAAGCTATATAAGGAATACTATGCTTGGATAAACAATTAAAATACAAATTTTTTGAAAGTGTTTTAATGAAGGTCTCCTGTGTGGATAAAGAAAGTTGCTCCTAGAAACCACCAATTATTAATCATACATCCCAGTGCCAGGGATGAGTTAGCTCCTAATGAGTTGCTGGTCAGGGAGCCTACAGCAGTATAGGCTATTATCATTACTTCTGGTTTCCCATGAAAACTGGATAGTAAGTTACTGTTGCAGAAGTCACCTAACTTTTTGTTTTCCTTCTAGGACATAGAGAAAACAAGCTGGAACTTAGTTGGATGATTTCTCTCTAGCTTTCTTCATGCCCGAAGTTGCTTTGTATGTTCCTGTGGAGAAAAGTTCACCAAGTGTCCTACTAAGCTCAACATTTAACCTGTAGAGGTAAGATACACCCCACAGGTATAACAGTGGTGTGAATGTTATGGGAATAACCATCTGCTTCGTGATTGGATTTTAGTCCTATTCCCACAAGAGGAATTTCATGCTTAATGCTATAAATTTTGCCAATGGCCTATGGCTAGGGGCATAGGCCTTAGCTGGTAACCTACTACTGTGGTTATGCTAAACAGAAAGCATGTCAAACTGCCTTTTATATAGTTATATGCATTCTCATGAAGTTAATACTAACAAATGTTTCTTATTATAGTAGGCAGTAGTTAATGCAGTGATGTATAAGATGTATACCTGGCAAACCTTCTGAAAGTAAGTGACTACTGTGGGCTGAGCCTCAAACAGGACATCTAAACCACCCTTGCAAGGCTTTGGGAACCTCACAGAGGACATGACAATTACTCTTAGGAATCCAGAGCAGTTGTGGTTTTCTATGTAAGATTGAGCCTACCAGTACTTCGCCACTGACAGGGGAAGGATTCATGAAGCCCCATCCCTACCAGTGTACCTAATAGTAGCACCTAGTTGCTGGAAGAAGTAGGTAAATTTCATCAGCACTATAGCCAATGTTAAGTTCCCATTGCATGGTAAATAACCTTTCACCCATGGTTATTCAAGCAACCATAATCTAATTCAAAAAAAGCATTAAAGTAAGTTGGGTATTACTGGAGAAGAAGGGTGCTAATGGGAGAGAAGGTAATTTGGGGATAATAAGATCAAAACGCATTATATGTATGAAAATGTCAGAATAGAAGAAAATAAAAATAATAAAGAAAAATAAGGCAGGAAGGAAGGAGTGAAAGAAAAAGAGTGAAAAAGAGATAAAGATAGGGGAAGAGAAAATAAAGAAATCTATTGTAAAGATAAAGAAATTAAATGAATCTACTCTTACCAGAGTCAAGTTCTTTAAAGGCACAGGCCAAACTGTGTGGCTCATCAATAGCATCTTAGCTCTCAGAATCATGCCTAGCTTAATTGAGAGTTTAATAGCCTAGTTTATTTGAGAGCTCAATAAACCTTTGTCCAATGAACAAATTATTCTCTGTTGAAGCTAGGACTTTAGAGCAATTAAAGGTATATAAAAATAGACTAGACTGCCTGGTGAGATACAAAGCCCTACCATTATTTCAAGAATTATCTCAAAGGATTGTTATGGTAAAGATTTTTACATTATATATACTACACAATCATTCATTTGCCTACACTGTAAAAGATAATACAGGATGCTGGTAAATTCTACATTGCATGTTATTAATTACCTTAAAGAATACAATTAAAATAAACTAGTAAAATACACTTTTTGTTTCCTCAAATAAACTCTATCTACTCTAAAACAAAATAAAAAAGGTTATTAGAAAACTCTGTAGGAAAGTAGAGGTTGGAAATTAAAATACTTTGGCTGGAAATTTGTTATAGTTGTTAAACCTCAAAGCATCCCATCAATTAGCATTTTAAGTGTACCATTTTGTCTCTTCTGACACACTACATTTTATCATTAATATGCTTAACTATTTTATAATACACTTACAAAATATTATATTCATTTTTCTGAAAACATAAAACAGGACATAAGTAGGTGACCACATAACTAACATATTGTACATGAATATCATGTGAGAATAGAAATGTACCATCAGGTGATTTGCAACTCTTAAATTCTTTGGAGAAAAATGCCATCATTGGGCTGGACAGATGGCATATTGGTTAGGGTGCTTGCCTGTGAAGTCTAAGGACTCATGTTCGACTATCCAGGTCCCATGTAAGCCAGACACATAGTGATGCAAGAGTGCCAGGTTGTACATATGCACAAGGGGGCACACATGTCTGAACTTCAATTGCAGTGACTGGAGTCCCTAGTTTTCCAAGTCTGTCTGTCTCTCTCTTTCTCTCTCTCATAAAAAAAAAAGGCAGTCTGTTGGGCTTGCCTCAAAAATAAGTCATCATTGCAGTTAAATAACTACCCTATCATTAGGAGAAAAATGTAATTTCTATGAAATATTAAAATTCTACCACTTATGAATATTATGGATTACTATTTATTTAAATTCAGAAAGTCAGATTTCACTTTATATTTTTATAGACTCCAACAAGAAGAATGTAAGTATACTCTACTCCTCACAATACAGAGTAATTTATAAAACTAGCTTCTTAAAGCTATTCTACATCATAAACACATAAGACGTTAGCAAATCTTTTTACTACTGGAAATCTAAAGGCTCATTATTAAGCAATATACTAAAATTTAGTGTTGTAGAAGTTCAGTATATTTGATATTTGAGTATAGTGTACACATCTATAATAAGAATAAATTGAAAGTATCTTAATTTATAGCTCAAATTGGAAACCATTTAATCATTTAATTTTCTGATCATTATACTATATTTTGAAGTAGGTATGGCGTGATATAAGGAGAGGAAAACTTTATTAAAAATTCAAAATTACCCTGATGTTTAAATTAAAATAATTTCACCTACCCTATCTAATTAATCATTACAAATAAAGTGCAATGGCAGTGAGATTTTTTATATTTTCTCTGTGCATGTAGGGAGTAACTATTTAATAAGAGGCATCTCATTTTAATTCAATAAGAAATCTTTTACTTAGTACCAGAATACCTGTGGTTTCTTCTCAGTTAACCTTTTCTTGTTTAGAAAACTTTTTTTTTTATTTTATTTTATTTTAGAAAAAGAGAGAAACAGGCAGATAAAGAGAATGGGTGTGCCAGGGCCTCTAGCCACTGCAAACTCCAGACACATGCACCACCTTGTGCATCTGGCTTTCATAAGTACTGGGGGAATCAAACTGGGGTCCTTAGGCTTTGCAGGCAAGCATCTTAACCACTAAGCCATCTCTTCAGCCCAGTTAACCTTTTCTTAACAAGTAATTCCTGCTACTTTTCCAGAATATAAAACTACAAAGAAAACTAGCTAGTCTCCATGACTAGCAGAAAAATATTAGCTAATTTATATAGAAGTTTCAAAGAATCAATTGAAATTGCTTTTATTATCAATCATTTTTCTTTGACCACAGATATATACTAGACACTAGATAGGTGTGGTAGTTTGAATAGATGGCCCCCCAATATATTCAGTGTTTTATTAGTTTACTGTTGGCATCTGCAGCTACCTGGCTGGAGGCAATGTAACTGGGTGGATCTTAGGGCCCAGCCCTAAGGTGTGGTGGTGAGTTTGAGATTTCAGTCTAGAGATATGCCTAGCTGGAGTTTCTGAGGTATGCTGTGCTGTGTGGCTTTTTGCTTGTGGCTTTTCTCTCTGTGTTTGGTCCTGCGGATGCAGGCCAGCTTCTTCTGCCATTATGGAACTTCCCCTGGATCTGTAAGCTATAATAAATCCCTTCCTCCATAACTGTGCCTGGTCTGGAAGTTCATCTCAGTGAACCTGAAGCTGTCTGCTATAATAGGTGTCTATTTTAATTCTATTTCCTAAATGTAGTTATGTAGATTGTGTTTATTAACTCCCATCTTAAATGGTACCTTAAATAACTGTGAGATTTTCTATGCATTTGCTTGTAAATTATTTTTTAATTTTTCATTTAATTTATTGATTTAAAAAAATTTGCACACATTGACACCCCTCTCCCCCGAACTTGTTTTTATTAGTAGGGACTTTAATTAGGAAGGCAACACTAACTCCTGCAAAGATATTGGCTACAGTGAATGAGTTTGCCCCTTCCTCTGCATTCTGCTTACTCTTTTTGTTTTGTTCAGTTTTTTGTTAAAAGAAAAGTGCAAGTCTCAGACAGTTCACTTCTAGATAATGAAGTATTTGGTTCTGGTTTGCTTCTTCACACTCGAACTAATCCTTCTCAGATGGGTTCTGAAAGAGGAGGGAGCACAAGGCTTGGCACAGAGCAGACAGGATACTTTATAACATTTTCCTTATGTAAATGCGTTCAGTGTCAAAGCCTATCATATTAATATGTATTCAGGACCATTTTTCTCTAAGAATTTCCTCATACAACAGGTTTATAAAGACACCTCTTTAAAAGCATTTTATAGTGACAATAACTCTCCAAACCACATTCTTTCCCAAGAATATCATTTTTATTGACCATGCCTTAAAAAAGGGAAAGGAAAACTGTCAGAGTTAATAGAAAACACATACTTAGGATTTAACATACAGATTTTAGTATAAATAAAACTTCATATTTGTATACTATAAAATGTTTCAAATTAATTTTCCAACTAATAAAAATAAATAATCAATATATTAGAACACAGTAATACTGACAAGGTAAAATTATCTATCACCATGCTCTGACAATTTTGATGAATTTGAATTAAAATTAAGAAGGCAATGTATGCTTATAATAACATATTCCTATAAATTGAACAGAAAATAGGTGAGATAACCAATTTCCTGGACAGAGTGAACCTCCCTATGTATGGCCACTATCAGTTGGAACCTAATGTGGAAAAGAGAGTAAGGAACACACAGAGAGCCCTAACGACCTTTATGGAATTTGACCTCTTAAGTTAAGTATCTAATATTCTGTTCTCCTCATGTCATTAAGTTGTAGTTAATGAATCAAAACATATGGTATTATAAGTTTATCATAAATAGCATTGATAAGCCATTTTGTGAAAATTATGATACGTTTTTATCAGAAACTGAAATGTTACAAAGGAAGATATAGAAATAATAAATATAATGTATAATTTACACAAAAATCTTTTGAAAAACCTAAAACTCAGTCTACCTTGAAACACTGAACAGTGAGCACATAAGAGTATCTGCAGAGACTGCGGTGATGGCTCAGTTGCTGAAGTGCTTACACTCTAAGCATGAGGACCTGAGTTTGGTCATCAGAACAAACATAAAAACAGCCCAGCCTGGGGGTGCACACTTGTAATTCCAAAGCTGTGCAGGCATAGACAGGAAAATCCCTGAGCTCCCTGGCCAGGCAGTATAGATTACTTGGAAAGTACCAGGCCAATGACAGACCCTGTCTCGGCAAAAGTTAACAAGATCTGAATTTCTCCAGAATTCTCTGAATTCCACACTAGAGCATACCTATGCACACCCATGCATGTGGACCTGCATACACATGTGGATCCACAATACACAAACATGAGCATACACATAGAAACCTGCACAAAAACACATGCAAACACACATGGTGACACAGGCTTCAGAAGGTATTCAACATTAGCAATGAAATAATGGGTTTCATCTTATTTAATGTGTTTAAGTGTACCTCAGTTCCATTTATGTCACATAGGGGAGACAATCACCGGATACTTGAAATAATAATAACACTTTTAGGAACAAAGGAAGACAGAATCAAAAGAAAGTGTAATGAAAAGGAAGCAAAGGAGAAAAATGGGAAAATAAAATAGAGAGTCAAAGAATGTATGATAAATTCATTAATATGTTTTAAGTAATCTCTGCACATGATTCAATATTTGTTACACATTAAGCTCCACAAAGACCATAAGAGAGACTTATAAGCAAACTAATATCCCTTTGTATTTGGTAGGTAATGAGAAGACATTAATATATTAGAGGGAATTATAGAAGAAATACAGTTTTATTGACATTAAAACCCAAAGAGGCATGAATTCTAGAGTTCAAAAAGTTACCTATACTCATCTAGAATAAGAGATTTTATACCAAAAACTATGTCATATAAACTGTCTTCAACAAAAGTTATCACATCTTTACAAGAAAGAATAGAAAATGATAATGCAGGAAAGAACTTTGATCAGCACGTGCCTCAATTACTATTTAACATGAAATTTTGAACTGTCTACTAAGTCAAGGCTTTTAGTTTTGGAGAAATTAAAATTTTCAAATATCTAACTATACAATTTAAGTATTTCAATAAAAAGTTATGGATATAGCCAGTGAAAATGCAAAAACTAAAATTCAGCTTTTCATACTGTGAAATTTTGTATACATGGTAGCCAAAACTGAGATATAAAAATCATAAGTAACATGACAAGAACAAAGCTTAATTCAAAATGAAAAGAGCATGTTTGAATAAATAAAGTCTACCTTTGTTATCTTTATATCTCATCTCAGGAAATCAAACCCATTTGTTTCATTTTTCTCCCAATACTTTTTATAATTTTGTAATAGTATTCTATGGCTTAAATATGCAATAGCCAATATGTTCTAAAAACACACAAAACAAAGTGTGTGTGTGTGTGTGTGTGTGTGTGTTGGTGTGCATGAGTGTGTATGTATGCTATGTTTGGGTTCACATGTGTGTGCACATGCATGTGAAATTCAAAGGCTGATTTCTAAGGCTGTATTTTGAGTTAGTTTTACACTAAACACAGAGATCAACAATTGGGTTAGGTAAACTAGCCAGCAAGCCCAGAGGATTCTCGTGTCTGTCTCCAGAGAGCTAGAAGATAGAACTGTCACATCTTGCGCTTTACATGGGTGCTGGGATCGAAACTCCAGTCCTCATGTACTTTACCCGCTGAGCCATCTCCATTGCCAAAATTTATTTCTTCTAATGCTGGATAGCTTATTTTTATAGGTTTGTTTGTTTGTTTTGTTGTTTTGAGCCATGGACTCACTAGTGCCAAGGCTGACTCACTCTGTAGCCATGCCAACTGCAACTAAATGCGTACGTGTTCAAGTTTTGACAATTATCTCAATGATTTTCCTCATGTGTTTTATTTTGTTTTTCTAAGATCTAATCCGAGATTTTACTTCACATTATATTTCACTCATGTCTTTAGTCTCCTGCAACTTGGAACAGTTTCTAAGTCTTAATTTTTTCTTGGCTATTTTCACATTAGTTTATAGACTGATTTTTAGTTTACTTTATATTGCATTATTATTAGTTTTAGTTTCTATACTTTTGTAAATAATACTCAAAACAATGCCCATTAGACTGATATAGTCATCTTAAGATGCTGGTTTCAATATTCATGGCAAAATTCCTTTTTTTCTTTTATAATATTTTATTTATTGATTTGAGAGAGAGAGAGAGAGAGAGAATGCACCAGGGCCTCTAACCTCTGCAAATGCACTCCAGATGCATGCACCACCTTGTGCATCTGGCTTACGTGGTTACTGGGTAATCTAGCCTGAATCCTTAAAGTGCCTTAACTGCCAAGCCATCTCTCCAGCCCCTATTTTTTTCTTTTGAAATTAATTTGTACATATGGGGTAGGATTAAAAACTTAGTAGATATTCTTTCCTCCAAAAATGTTTCTTCTAAACAACTGAGCAGATTTTGAGCACTGTATGATAAGACTGGGTATTTCAGGCCTCAATTGGGCTTTTACATTTCCATCAATGCAACCAGCACTGACTCTATAAATTATTTTGTCTGTTAGTGCAGAATGGTACTTAGTGTATATGGACTTCTTAAAATCATCACTGGTCAGTTATTAGTGTTACTTGGACATTCAAAAAGAAGAGCTAGGAAATGTATTATCAGTGAACATAAGTACATCACTTTATTTGTTTATATATAAGTACCTGTATGTAGAACCCAATGTTCACTGGAATGCCTCTCAGTTTAACCTAAAAATAGAAAACTCAAGCTACTTTGGAAGCTCCTTATTTGTAAATCTCTTAAAACTACTCAAATAGGCAGTAATCTGATCTCTATCCATGGTGGTTAGCATAGTCAATCTTTTTCTCATTGACTTAGTAGCTCCCTTAGGTGTTTCCTCATTATAAAGAGATTCATGACACCTCTTTAAGCCAGAGCCTTCTTTCATCATATTTCTTCAGATACTACTTCAAAAAAAAAAAAAAAAAAAAAAAAAAAAAAAAAGAAAAAAGAAAGAAAGAAAGAAAGAAAGAAAGAAAGAAAGCAATGAAAATGAAAATCAAGAAAATGGAGGAGAAAGAGAAATGGATGGGGAAAGTGGAAAGGGAAGAGAGGAGAAAGGAAATAATATTTTTAAAGAAAATGAAAAGATCAGATTATGTTGTAGGTACCAACAACATAGTCTTAACTTTTAAGATATAGCACCCAACCAAAAGAATCTAATGGTAGGAGTTTACATTTACAACAATGCCCATAACACTGCCATCTTTTAATTTTGCTTCAATGTGCCATTAGTTTCTTTAAACCTTTGATAAAGTCCCCACAGAATCTAGTGGCACACATTTTAGAGCATTCAAAACTTGTTTACTAGGAAGAACTGTCACAGTATATACTTTCTAATTATTTGTTGATCTCAGATGTAGGATTTTCCCCAATTTACCTATGAAACAGTCAATTTCAAACTAAAAGTAGCTTTTAACATATGTATTTCCAGTTTTCAAAATGTAAACTCAAATAAATGTTTCTGTTCTGTTTACTGTGAGCGTTGAAGTGCTGGTGGTCTGTGTATATTTGCTACACTTTACTGTCTCTCAACCAGATGAAGGTGAGAATGTATATCTCATTTGTTTTTTACATCACAAAGCTAGTTAAGAAGAGATTATAAAATAAATAGTGCTCAATAAATCTTTATCCCATAATGAATTAATCAATTCCTCTGCTCTCCTTTCTGCTCAGGTCAATGGTGGAATCCATGTGCAGCTCAAAGCTTGCACTCAGGGCTCTAAGGTTAGCACACATATATCTCAGGCACTAACTTCTGAATTCAGATGCATAACCTCTTTATTTCATATTTGCACAAATGCCCTCTATGACTTCTTGTACACCTAAACACTGCTTATTCATCTAATACATGCTTTTTTATTGATTTCCTAAATTAATTAACTGTACTAGTCACCCTTTGAACTCTCTTATTTATAGTTACTGAGGTCATTTGAAGTATGCAAAATTCATTTCTCTAATAAAGCAACAAGCCAATCTGTCATTTTGTAAATGATGAATATAGTCTCTCATCATTTTTTATTTCCTATATAAAATATTAAAGTGAACTAGGATTTCTGTTTGAGAAGCTTCTGCAATTGTTTTATATTGTGTACCCAGTTATTTTATATAAAAGGCTATAATATGCTTTATATTTTTACGTCCTTAACACAACATATAAAGTAACATCATTTTAATTTTAATGTATGAATTCTGATATTTACAATAATTTAAGAAAAACTATACAGAAAGTAAGTAACTGGATGGACCCTCAGCACACATGCATCAAATGTGCATGGCTTTTAGGTGTGCATCCTGGTATTTTATTCAACTTTTAAATTTTAAATATTTCAGGAAAGGTGAAAGTCTGGTTTATTTGTTATCAGTATATACCTCATTTATATATACCAGTTGTGACTCTTAGCTTTCTCTATACTTGTACCTTATTTTCTGTTTCTGATGATTTTTCTAGATATATGTAGCTGTAAATATGTATGTACACATATTTTTTGAAAAGCTATCAAAATATGATTGCATAAATATTGTTGCTTCTGAGTTAAATATTTCAGCACAGTATCTGCTGAGAGTAATGCAGTATTCCTGCTACAAATATTTAACCTAGCTAAACAATGGAGGGACTATTAAACCAACATTGAGGGATGTTCTATATATAACAAAAATATTAATAGCAGGAAAACCAGAAAAGGGACTATGCTGGGTTAAGGCAGGCTAAAGTACAACAAAACCTAAATGCAATACAAAATACTTAATGGGGCCTAATATAGCAGAAGTAAGATGAGTAAATATATGAATGACATTTTTAAGACAGAATATATCTAGTATATTGACTAGTATTACTTTGTTATTTACACCATTGTTTTTCAGAACGCAAATAAAAAATATGTCAAGAACATTTTCTTTAAAATGTATGTTGATAGTAAGACCCATAATATTGCTGGTCATATATGTTTTTCCACAGTTATTTGAATATATATTAAGATCCACATATATATTTTTATTTTTTATAAATATGTATTATCTGAATTATTTGACATGTTTATATCCTTTTTTAATGAATCAACAGTTGGAATGGACTTATAGAATTGAAATTGAATATATAAATTTTAACATTAACAGTATGCCTATTGAAACATAATCATAATTTGTCATCTGTTTGATCTTCAATTATTATTTTCTTTATAATCTCTGTATGGCAGTTGATTAGTTCCTTCCCAACAGTGGGATTGTAGGTAATCACTACTGATTATTAAGCATTCAGTCATATACTGTAAAAACCTTTTTAAGGATGGATTTTTAAAATGTGTCAGTGAATTGTGATCATCAGTATGTAGAATTTATCATGTGAATATCCTTTCAGCTGACATAATTATCTAGAATATCTTACAATTTAAGAATAATGGTATAAGAAAAAGGGATATGGCCATGAGTTGTTGAGAAGGGAGAAACTACAAACAGAAGAGGTAAGAAAAATAGATAAATTAGATATTTCAGTTGAATAAAAATCCACTCAAGTATGAAATGGTTTTCTTTATTATCAAGACACAGTTGGAAATATAATGTAATCTATGTGTGAACTGGAATTCATATGTTCAATTTAGAAGACAAGGTGACTGTTGCTTAGTTACATTAAAAAAGACTTAATTAAAATAACTAGCAGTGTTTGTTTCTGCAATATTCATTTACTTGATGGATGTATACACATTATAAGACACTTAGAGTTCACTTCTTATATTTTTTAAAACTTTATATTTTTTTTCCAAATCTGTTACCAAAATAGCTTTTTCATTTAATTGTAATTTATTTAATATGATAAACCACACTACACAATCTATACTGCTAACATTCCAAATATACTATGCTTGTTTAAACAATGATAATTGGCTGGTAGGGTAGCACATGTTTGCACTTCCAGCTGTTTTTGATGGTAAAATGGGAGAATTAATGAAACTATGAGTCCAATGCTAGCATGGACAACATGCTGAGACCACTACATCATACACACACACACACACACACACACACACACACACACACAGTATCCAAAAGTATGCTAAAAGTATACACCTTAGAAGAGGTAGCATTCTCTCTGCATGGCCAGTAATTTGAGTTATTAAATTAATAATTTTATTAATAAAATTTTCTTTAACTGAAGGTTTTAAAAGTATTATAGAAAATACAATAAATCTACTGATGAGAGGAAATTGCATGCTAAAAACTTGAAAATTCTGAGTGTGCGTGGTGTTGGGTGAATTTTCTTTTCTCAGTAATGTAGAGTGAACCTATTGTTTATGTTTTACAATGTTTTAGTATGGTGCCCATCCTGGTCTATTCCATCCTTAGTATCTTTACCATGTTATTCATGCTGTTGAATTTGCATTTTCAGCCCCAGGATTATCCCTGACTTTTCCATCATTACATCCAATACACCACTGGAGCCCTCTCCCTGTACCCATTCTTAATTTAGGTCCTTAGCAATGGCTTGTTTATACATTTCATCTTACATAATTTTTGCATTATGCTTTTATGAGCTCTTTGCTTCCAGTTTCTTCATCCTCTAATTTAACCAACAGAATTTCTATAGTTAGATATTTTAATGGAGACCTGGCTTCATTCCCAAGCTTCATTCTTTCTCCAGTTCCTTGTTTGCAGGAACCACACTGATCAATGATCACTTTCTCATTGGATTGAAGGATGTGGGGCTTTTAAAAAAGAGAAAACGTCATGTGGGTAAAATTCTGGAAAAATTATCATTGTTATATTATGGGTCTTGACGATTGAACTCTAAGCCTCATCAACACTAAACATATGTTGCAACATGAACCTTACCTGCATCCTCCCTAAAGGGAAATTCTAAACAAATAGAAGATAAAAACCAGCTACCATTGGAAGTTTATTTGTAGCATTATACTTGAAATTAACTCATCTAGAAATAAATATGAGAAAATTGAAAGGGACAGTAATAGCTCTTACCATTATTCATTCAGGCAGAACTTTAGTTATTAAGTCCTGAATCACCTATTCTATTCAGAATCCCCGACACTGCCCCTAGTTGCTCATCTGAGAAAAATCTATACTTTGTATAGAATACAGAGTATCTTGCATCACCTATTTGTCTCTTGTATAACTATTTTCTACTGATCCCAATCCCCTTAGCTTCATTTGCAGAGAGCATTCAGAAATTTCCCTGTGTCTTGTACTGTATATAATCTGACTGAATGAAGTCAGGTATTTGGCTCACCCAATTCCAATATGAATACCTATTTGTTCCTTATGAATAGGGTCTCTAATTTCTATTCAGAACAAATTGTGAATGTTTACATTCACGGTCACATAATACTTACACTTAATATCTCCCCCAATTAGACCACAAGTATATAAACTGTTTTTGTCAAAGAGGGGAAGTTTCAATTGAGCCAGAAGAAAAATCAGTGAGTGATTAATATAATATTGGAGTCTACATTTATCTGATTTTTTTAAATGTGCAAATTATTTCTTTTCAGGATGAAAAGCAAGGGCTGAATTGAATATAATAACAGTCACTTGAAATGATTGAAACATTATGAATAATGAAAGGACAGGCCAAATTTTGTTTGGTTGGCTTTTTCTGATGTCAGTGTATAGAGAGAGAGGAATTAGAGGAATAAGCTAGAGGACACATTCAGAATAGCAGAGGGCTGATGACAAGCCTGGCAGAGCGGGTCATTACAGCACACGGGTGTTGGAAGTAGGAATAATAGGATCATACTCATGATTGAACACTTTAGCCTCCCCAGAGTCTGACACAAGTAATGAGGTGACTTCCAAAGGGCTGTAGGTGTGGGTATTAAATCCAGTGGAGATTTAGCTTGGTTGCTAATGTGACTTTATTTGGGTCTAAAAGTCATATCATATATTCCACAGCATCCTAAATGGTGGCCTTGTATGCAAGTAATATTGCTTGCTTGACTAAACTAAATAAATTTGATCATTTTTTTTTAATTATCCAAACCAATCTCTCAAAACTTTGTCACTACTCAGTAAGCAGAAATAGCATGAGCTAGAAATCTATTTTGTTAAATTTAAAGCAATGTTGTCTTTGACTGTACTTAATATGAGCTGACACACAAAGAGTTTGATTCTATCCAGGAGAAGATTAAAAAATCAGGGACAGGTAATTACAAATAGCTCTTCCAGAGCTAAAGATATGGTGTCTTTTGTCATAAGGCATTTTCTCAAATATTCTTGATTTCATGACTCTACCAGACACATGTGCCACTTTGTACATCTGTCCTTACATGGTTAGTGGGTAGTCAAACCCAGGCCACTAGGTTTGCAAGAAAGTGCCTTTAATCACTGAGCCATCTCTCCATCCCCATTCCTTTTTTGTTCTTGTTGTTGTCTTTTTCATTTTGAACTTCTCCATTCTTCATGTCAATGTGAGTTTATTTCAGTCTAAAAGTCATATCATATTTAAAGCACACATATAT
Source organism: Orientallactaga sibirica (assembly GCA_036365145.1). Taxonomy (NCBI): domain Eukaryota; kingdom Metazoa; phylum Chordata; class Mammalia; order Rodentia; family Dipodidae; genus Orientallactaga; species Orientallactaga sibirica. The sequence continues at coordinate 23,127,967 of JAEOAD010000033.1, forward strand.
TCCACAATGTTGATGGGCTCAGAACAATGTAGGTCTTTTGGGGGTTTCAGTAGTCATAGTGGGTTCATAAATGAAAGAACTGGTTCATTTAATGAGGACAGTGCCCCAAAGTACACCTATACACACTGGACCTTTACCCTATCTCCTGTTAGCCCTTCCAATCCCCTGTGCTATGTCCTTCCATTTGCCTGTCTAATATCCCCTCCAATAATCCATCCCTAATTCTCCTCTCTCCAGGCCTCATACTAGCTCCTTGACCCCTAAAACTGATGCTTAGTACAACATACAAATATATAACTATTCACAAATAGGATCCATATCTGAGTGAGAACATGTAGCGTGCTGAAACTCACTTAATATAATTTTTTTCCAGAACCATCCATTTTCCTATAAATTTCATAATTTCATTTATCTTTGCAGCTAAATAAAAATCCATTGGATATATGTACCATATCTTCATTACCTATTCATCAGTTGAAGAGCATCTAGACTGATTCTGTTTCCTAGCTGTTGTGAATAGAACAGGAACAACACTGCCGAACAACTATATCTCTGTAGTAAAATGTAGAGATTTAGAATATATGCCCCAGGAGTGGAAAACCTTGTTCAAATAGTAGATTTATGTTTAGATTTTTCAGAAAACTATATGCTAATTTCCAAAATGTCTGGCCCTATTTACATTCCTACCAATAGTGAATGAGGGTTCCTTTTTCCCTCACACACTCACGAGAATTTGTTTTAGGACAGTGATCACTACTGTACTTTAATAGTATTTAGAAGGACAAATATGGAATAATTATCATGTAACATGAGCATCATCAATGACTGCATTCATTTTACTTAAGAATAAAATAAATAGGGGCTAGAGAGCACACACAGCAGTTAAGGCACTTGCTTGCACAATCTAACAACCTGAGTTTGATTCCCCTGTACCCATGTAAAGTCGGAAGCACAAAGTGGCACATACATCTGAAGTTTGTGTGCAGTGGCTAGGATCCCTGGCATATTCTCTCTCTCTCTCTCTGTATGCAAATAAATAAATAAATATTTTTAAAATATAATTATATTTTATTCAAATATTCCAGCAATGAAATCCATAAAAGCCATGACAAAAGCCGATGTCATCATGCATTGTGCCCTGTATATGATGAAAGAGAACAAAGGTGAAAAGTGGATGGAAGGAAATGTGGAGGCAATGTCCGTACACTAGTCCTGGGTTTAATTAAATTAACTTGACATTCTATAAATTTTAACTCCAAAACACTATCTCTAATTTCATAAAAATATAAGTCTGTCTTTATAGTTACATATGGAATATTTGACAATATTTTCTGCTTAGGAATTGGTACTAGCACACAAATAACTGAACTTAAACTAACTAATCATCCCATATGCTCTTAACTAATATGAAATCACCCAATAGGAAATAGAAAGATACAGGGTAGCTATTCTGAAGGAAAGTCAAATGCATTAAGATAAGAAAATTCAATCACCATTCTGAATCAAAGTCAGGACTGGTAAAATTGAGTAATATTTAATTGATAACTGGTCTGTGCCAGAATTTGTGTCACATCTGACACACTGACTCTAGGATTTCAACATTATAACATGAGGCTTCTATATATAGACAACATTCAATGAAATACAAAGGTGACTGTGTTCCCATTACTGTAACAACATATTGAGGGAATTAATTATAAAGTGAAAAGATTTCCTTTGGCTCACAATTTCTGTGATTTCAATCCATGATGGGCTTCACAATCCCATTCTTGTTTGCTTGCAGTAGAAAGCACATTATTGTAGAACCAAATGGAGGACAAAGCACTAAGTCATGATCCAGTAAAACCAGAGGAGGAAGAATAAAATGGGCCAGGATTCCAAGACCCTCTACAAGGATCCACCACAAGGCCCCACCCCTAAAGATCCACAACATCATTAGAAAGCACAAACCTGGGACTGTCTTGAACCCTGGCTTCTGCAGCCATCCAGCATCTAAACTATAGCACTGACGTCCTCATTTCACACTGGATTGCACAAATTGTATTAAAATTACTCTATACTCATTTCAAGTTTTGATTTTCTAAAAGGCACATTGGTTACAAAAGAACTGAAATATTTTAGCAAATATTTTAATCATTTTTTTCTATTTCTAACACAATGAAAATGTTTCTAAGTTGCATTGTTATAAGAAAACTAATCAAATGGAAAAGCAAATAAGGCAAAACATAAAATACTTAATGAAAACTACACTACTTAAAAGAACATTAATTTGGCTGGGCATGGTGGCACACACCTTTAATGCTGGCTCTCAGGAGGCAGAGGTAGGAGGATTTCTGTGAGTTCAAGGCCACCCTGAGAGTACATAGTGAATTCCAGGTCAGCCTGGGCTAGAACAAGACCCTACCTCAATAAAAGAAGAAAAAGAAAGAATATCAATTGGTTCATAAGCCTTGTGCATATGTTCTCTGTATGTTCAGATATAGTAGCTGCAATGAAATATACTTTTTTAAAATGAAAAGATATTGTTGATTAAGTTATGATTGTAGCATTATAAAGGTCCTAGCAACATTTTATCCCATGATCTCTCTACTATGTATTCAATTGAATAGTAGCCTTCCTTCTTGTATGAGAATTTCACAGGTTCCATACATTTTCTGCTTACAATGACACAGCGTCATTTGAAGTGATACCATACTCTTTACTGCAAAATTTAAATTGTTCTGTTTAAACCATTAGTAAACACCACAGTCTTCAAGGTAAGATTTGTTTTCTTTCCTGCCCAAGTAATACTGAATTTGTCTGCAGTAGAGATGGGTTTGCAGCTAGAACATCATCTATTCTATGTGATGTCTAAACATGGAAATGTAGCAAGCACATCATCTGTTTTATATGCTGTCTAAATGTGGGACAGGCATGGAAATGTACTCTGAGTTTGCATCATCTTTGAAGTGAGCTAATCATGCTATTGTAGCTTTGCAATGGTAATGACAATATACTAACTGTGGATGAACTGGTCATATTTATATGAAATACATTGTGGATATCACATACCTTTCATTAGCATGTTACTGGATTATTCTACTTACTTTGGTTATTATTTATTTTAGTAATAGGAATCATGTAAATTGTGGGTGGGTAGATGAGTACTGTGTATGTATGCCCCATGAACACCCATACAGAGGCCAGAGGAAGATGTCAGATATTCTATTGCATCACTTCTTCTGCCTCATTTCCTTGAGACAAGGTCCCCCTACTGAACCTGGACCTCACCATTGTGCAAGTACACTGACTAATCAACAAGCCCCAGTTAATCTTCTGTCTCTGGAATTACAAGGTATGTATGGCCAAGCTCAACATTTTACATGGATGTTCAGATCATACACAGATCCTCATGCATACTTAGCAAGTGCTTTTACCCTCTGAACCATATCTTTAGGCGCTAAAATAAGAATCTTGAAAATTATGTTAAAGAGAAACGATTTGATACTAGCAAACTGGTTTTCAGTATTAAAATTCTGAGTGAGACCACAAAATTTCAGAATATTAACAAAACAACAGGTGATTTAATAAAATACATTTAATGTTAGCAGTCAATATCAAATATATGTAAATAAATGTTGATCATTGATTCAAACAAATTAGTGTCACTAACAAATCATTTTAATATTTATCAGTATTTCTTTACATCAGAAAATTTATTAGAAAGAAATCTGATTTGTTGACAGTATCAACTTACTGATTACTAATTATTATTAATTTTAAGCAAATATCAATCAATGAGAACTTACTTGTTATAATAACATTTTTGTTTTTTGAGGTAGGGTCTCTTTTGCCAAGGCTGACCTAGAAGTCACTACGAAGTCTTAGGCTGGCTTTGAACTCACAGCAATCTTCCTACTTCTACATTCTAAGTGCTGGGATGAAAGGTGTATGCCACCATTCCTGGCTACAATAACTTTTAACAGTACATAATATCTCAATCCTGCAAATCCCTCAAATCCCAAATTGTAATTTTCAAAGCGAGATGTTTTAAAAGTGTTAAGTATATCTTCCAAATAATTAGACATTTTTTGAGGATAAAAAAACTATAAAGTAATTTCCTCTTAATTTTCCATGAAATACATGAGAATCATTTATAAACAAATCCTTATTGTATAATGACTTCAATTAATATTAAATAAATTTATTTTGGACATGTGGCATATCAAACTGATTTAGAAATCATATTTATGAATGATAAAATATCAAATAGAGATGTATAATATATAAAAATTTAAAATAATCATGCTAATGTAAATTATTTTCTTTCAGCAACTTTCATTTCTATAGAAAAGTAGACTTTATACAGTATTTATTTTAAAAGATTCATCTAAAAACATAAAAATGAGTCAGTATACTTTGGGTCAAAATCTATACTTACAATCATGGACTAAAATTAATATTAAATACTTGAAATTTTTGAGACTAATTTTTATTCAATGCATAGGTATACAACAGGAACTCTAAGTATCTAAGTATTCTAATCAGTAGCAATTATCAAAAGGCCTCAATGTGTTATCTTTTCTAAAAAAAATTTAAAATAGAAGCTCTTTAATTTTAAAACAAAAATCTCTATTCTAGATTTCCCTCTAAGCTTCCTGACCCTTGTCATACAATTAGTCTTCTCTCTCAGACTTACAACCCTGCAATTTTATGCTTTTCAAATAACAGTGAGTAACTCTTTCAAATGATCCTGTCTTCACGATCATCACATTCCATCTATTGTTGGTACAAAACAATTATGGAACAGATTCATTGGCCTCTCTGCTGTCTCTCATGTCATTACCTGTATAAAAGCCATATTTTGCTCCAACTATACTTTAGTCAGATATTGTATTCCATAGATTAAGTCTTAAGGAGTTCCTTATTCATAGCAATATCTTAAGAATTAATTAATAAAATAAGCATAGTCATTGACACTCACTGTAATTTTGTGACAACAGGACAAAACACCCTAACAGAAGCAGCTGATGAAAAGGGTTATTTCAAGGGAAAGTTTCACCATGGCATGGAAAGGATTAAAGAGCAGAGGCTGGACGTCACATCTTGCCATAGCAGCTTGCAGAAATATAAAAGAGTGAGATAAGCTCCATCGACAGGTGAGGTGGGCATGTCACTCAAAAGTCTGTCCCCAACAACATACCTCCTCCAGCAAGGCTCTTCTGCCAAAACTGTCATCAGCTTGGGATCAAGCATTTAAACACATGAGGATATGGGAGACATGATTCAAGCGCCACATTCTGTTGCTGACTCATGACAATATCATGATGTAAAATATATTTAGTCCAGTTTTATAACTCCTATAGTTTTGTTTTTATATGAATCTCGAAAATGTTAAAAAGTTTAAAGTGTCATCTGAGAAAGTCTCTTAAAGAGGTTCCCACTGAAGTTATAGTGACACATAGGTTATAGGAGTAATCAACAGCTCTATGATTAGATATAAGGCCTGATTAGTGGGAGGGGATTCATATGTGATAATGAGAACCAAGTTAGAAGTCCATGGCTTGGAAGGTCATAGACCCTAGAGGGAAGATTTCACTGCTCTTTGGCTAAAAGAAATGGTTATATCTGTCAGAAAGTCCTCTAAATGTCTGTTTTTTTATCCCTGTTGATGTTCTCATTTTGTTAGACTCTGGTTTTTACAGATGGAAGAAAATACCAGAGAAATCCAAGACCCATCAGAATGATGACAAGAAAAGAAAGCAAACTGTCTAGCATGAGATGAATCATCTTTGTCACACCCACCAGGGCCCAGGAAATACTACACAAGAATTGGTGGATGACATATCTTTACTTCTGTCATGGCCAACGGAGAACCTCCTCCAGGGAAATAATAGTAGACACTAAAGAAACCCAAAACTCATCAAAGCAAAAAAAATAAAGACAGCTCAACATTAAAGAAGATTATAACATACCTTCCAGGGCTCAAGAAACATTATAGAAGTGGGGCTCAAAAAATGCAAGAGGCATAGAGTGGAAAGGAGTATTCTGTGTTATTGCCCCCCTTTACAGGGGCATTAATGATTGTATAGTAAGTACCCATAACCCCACTGAGAAATGATCTCAATGGAATGGGACAAGGGAAAGGGTCATAAGTGTATAACCTGATGGTAATATAACCAATTTGCAATATTTTCATATGTTAAAGTTCTCAATGAAAAGAATAAAACAAAAGAAAGAAGACATAACCCTATAAAAGTAAAACACTGATGGGAGGAGTTTATTTTGGCTTACAGTCTACATGATGACGAGTGAAAACTCAGCATGAGCAGAGGTTGGACAATACTTATGGTCACAACAGGTGGAAGACAACAGCAAGATTTGGTCAATCTCTGGCAATGGGAGGCTGGCTATAACATTCAAAGCCCACTCCTGGGAACATATCTCCTCTATCAATTGCCAGCAGAGGAGGAAAAACATTCAAAACACATATTTATGGAGAATATCTGATTGAAAACACCACAAATATTTTGCAGTGCAAAATAAGATACTGGTTATAGTAAAGAAGTATTGAAGCAATGCAAGATAGAAAAGAAGTAGGTCAAATATAAAATCCTGAATTTCCATGTCTGTCATCTGGGACCCATGATAAAATCTCTGTAGTCCAAAGTCTGTCCCAGTATCTGGGCTGCTTACAGCCTGTCAGAAAAATATCTACCCCAAACATTCAGGTCTAGTTAGTGGCTGTTCCATGTTCTTGGCAGGTCAAAATGCCTGGGGTTTCCCTTGAAACTAATGGTTCATATTCATGGCTCCATTCCATAGCCCTATGGGGTTTCCATGCAAGGACTCCAACAACCCTGCCTCACATATGCCAGTAACCATCTCAAGAAAATGATACTGCAAATTCAACGACTCTCTCTTTCCTCTATGCCATACTTCCAAAACCAGTACCCGATTGGGTAGGGCTGCCAAATTTTTTTTTTACCTAAAATGGAGGATAAAGTGGCCTTTGTAGATCAGGACATTCCTTCAGCATTCTTCCTTTGTGCTCACTCCTTTCAAAGGAGAATAAGCATCCTACTACTGTCCCAATGCAAAGTAGCTGGCCCAGGCTTAATGGTATTATACCTGCATAGGGCTACATTCTTCAGCCTGAAACTTCAATTTATTTCTTTGCCAATTTATATCTTTCCTATGTTCTGCCAAACACAAGAGGTCATTAATTTTAACTTTGCTTATGTTCTAAGGCCACTGGAAGAGCACAGCCAGTCTCTCATGCAAATTCCCTCTAGGCCAGACCCTACAAATTCTTCCTTTCATAAACCAAGTTTCCACAGTTTTTTTTTTTGTTGTTGTTGTTGTTTTGTTTTGTTTTGTTTTGTTTTTGTTACTTTTAGGTCTTTCACCATTCACCAGAATGGTTCATCAAGTTGTGCTTACACTCAGTACACAGTACACTCAGGCCACACTCAGTACAAAGTTTCATATTCTCACACAGTCCTTATGAAAAACAGTTCCAAAAGAGTATAAAACACACAATTTCTCTTAACAGCCTCATCTCATTTTTGGTACTATTTTTTCTATTCTGGCTGCCTTCTCATTGCTGGGAAAACACACACACACACACACACACACACACACACACACACACACACAAACCTGGCCAGCTTGTGGGAGAGAAGGGCTTATTTCTGCTTATTGGACATCACTTCAAATCTCAGCAATGGGGAGAAAGCAGAAAGAGAGTGAGCTGAGCTCTAACAAGGAGAAGCTGCAATAGACCACCCAAAATACCACCCCAGCAATACACTTCCTCCAACAATGCCCTACCTCCCAAACTGCCAGGAGCTGGGGATCAAGCATTCAAAACATATGAAGCTATTGGGGGCATCTTATTCAAATGACAATATTACCTAAAAAGAATATAATACAGGCTCTCAGCATGCAGTTTTTATTAAGATTTACTATCCCTGTTTTAAAACCAACCTTAAACTATTTTATTCATCATGTCTTAATAAATTGTCCATGTCATTTTTATTACTATTTTTAAAATAATGGAGATAGAGAAAATCCACAAAGCCACATAAAGTGTGGAAATTCTCTGCTTTTGCAACCTATAATAAATCTCCCAAATAATTCATTCCATAGTAAACCAAGAAGTATTTTTTTAATTATGGTATGAATTCATTTATAAATATAAAATATATAATATACAACTCAGTTTAAAAGGTTCAAGACATATCTTTTCATGTTTTTCCTGTCTGTCAAATGACAGGTCACTTACTAATCCACTAGTCTCCATACACTTAGAATGTAGTCAATCCACTCTATGCAGTGATAATGTAAACTTCAAATTGTGTGTTTACACTGTTAATTACTACACATAATCTTTTACCCTGCATTTAGAGTTAGCTTTTCTTTCTTTTACAGATATTCTCCTATCATTTTATCATTTCTTAAAAATATGAACTTTCCTTTAAATTTATTTATTTGTGTGCATGAGAACAGAGAGGAAAAAAAAAGAAAGAAATGGAGAGAGACAGAACATATGGACCCACAGCTACAAACAATCTCCAGATGCATGCAGCATTTTATGCATCTGTCTTTTGGGGGGTACTGGGAAATCAAACCAGGGCCAACAGGCTTTCCAAGCAAACACCTTTAATGGCTAAGCCTTTCCCAGCACATGTTATCCTCTTTATAACATCTCAAAGGAATATATTAAGAAAATTCAGTGAGTAACTATGAATGCCATAACTATGACTAAACCACTGAGATCATGCACATACTTATATAGAGCGGAATAATATAGATGCTAAAGACAGATATACACAATGTAGAAAAAAATTTTAAGTGTGTATGTGTGTGGGCACATGAGTGTATGTGTGCATGGGGATCCAAGATCATTGTCTCACTTAACTTTTAAGATAGTATTTCTCAGTGAGTGCTGGCCTTTATTTGACTAGACAATCTAGACAGTAAATGCTAAGCATTCTTCTGCCTCCACCTCTCTACAGCTGAGATTCCAGGCACATGCCACCATGCTTGGCTTTTCGTACACAGACACAGATCCTCACAATTATGCAGCAAGCATCTTACCCACAGAGCCATCTCCCCAGCCCATGGATATAATTTTAAATTGCATAAAATACTTTAAAATGATAATTTGTTTGGGGAGATGACTCAGCAGTTGGAGGCCCTTATTAACAAAGCCTTACATCCATGGTTCAATTCTTCCCCAGTACCCATGCAAATCCAGATGCACAAAGTGGCACGTGTATCTGGAGTTTGTTTGCAGTGGCACATTTTCTATGTCTCTCTCTCTCTCTCTCTCTCTCACACACACACACACACACCTTGAAAATTAAAAAAGAAATTAAAAACTTTTAATAGCAACTAATGATGCATTTAGCTATAGTATTATGCAGTGATGATTATAACAGAGGACAGGCTTAACAGGCTTAAAATATAGTTGAAAGAGCAATACTTTATTCTAAATGACTATTTTTTTTCCTTTTTTTGTACACCAATGGGGTTTAATTGATGTTTTCCTAAAACGATTTATTACATATTACCAAGAAGCACATTCATTTCTGAATACAGGGTTAATGTATTATGCATATTATTTACCTGAAGGAAACATTTGTCCCATTTAATACAAAAATATCAAAATTACAGAATATTCTTCTTCTTTTATGAATACCCTTCTTTTTTTATGATCACAGACTGGTGCATTCTCTACAGATGTAGAAGCAGGCTGCCCTTACCTAAATTGCCTGGGAGGAAATGAAGCTTCTGAATTTGAACAATTTACCTGAATTGTGCTACAGAAAACATCTACAAAAACTATTGTAAATGTTGATCATAATACTTATCTCCAAAATGATACACTTATGGCCACAAGGAAACTGCAAGTAAAATATGCTAAACAGCAAGGAGAATATTTGCTGTTATATATATATATATATATATATATATATATATATATATATATACACACACACACACACACACAGAAGACAGTCTTTGAGGGAGTAGAAAGAACTAATTTATCCATAACAGGTTTATTTCCCACTTAGCTTTAGTTTCCTATGAAATTACCCACTCTAAAGAATATTTTATAATAAGTTTCTACACCACCATTTGTTACTTCTTTCATGAAAACACTAACACATAAAAGAATAAAACTAGAGAATTTAGTTCATTAATTGCATAAAATTTTCTCAGTTTTAAATCTTACTGTTGGAAAATCCATATGTAGATACAATTATAAGCCTATTTTCTTAATATATTATGAATGCTCAGAAAAATACATGAAATCTGAGATACACCATAAGAAAAATATTTATTGGACATATAATATACTAATGTTTTACTGTACATTACAGAATAAAATTTGGAGCCACTTAAATATATTTTGGGAAATGTATTTTGAAATATCCAGAATCAAATTCAGGAAAAAAATATGTTGAATTTTGCTGGAGAATAAACAGGGATCATAAAATTATAAATTATACATTCATGCTTATATTTGAAAGTCAAGAAAACAGTTTGGGACAATGTGTGTGTGTGTGTGTGTGTGTGTGTGTGTGTGTGTGTATTGTTAATTATAACTGACTTTAAAAAAACTTATGTTCTTAATTTTTTTTCCTGCTTTATGGTGTTAGTTGGGATTATATGTTTTCCCTGCACAACACTAAATCGGAAAAATGAGGTGCCTGTGATAACTCTGACTTTATAACTCTTCTTGAGAAACAGGTGACCTAACATGCCTTCAGAAAATGGTTTTGTTTCCTATGAACTTGGCTGAATCATCAATAGAGTGATTCTGTTTATTTGCTTAATGAGTACTTATAGTGACTGGTCTGCATTGGGTGCCATTTTAAGAACTTTATAAATATAACTATTCAAGTCAAAAAAATCTTGAAATTTAATAGAGTGTGAAGTATAAGGAAGGTACATTATTTATATGTATCAAATATTTTAAACATATAAAGAAATAAAGAATTTACATAGTTGACTGATGGTCAGATAAGAGCTAATAAAAGATAAAATATTTGATTCCAGGTTGACTAAATCAGGCATAGTAGAGGGCCACCTTAGGAGTCTCTCACATTCAGTGACCACACTTACGAAGTGTAGCTGTTCTGGTTTTCTTAAACCTCAAGGATTATTGCTAGGAAACCAAGTGTTGCAGTCAGGTTCACATCGCGGGAGGAAATCATCCAACCAAGAGCAGTTTGCAGGAACAAAAGGGTTGATTTTGGCTTACGGACAGGAGAGGAAGCTCCATCATGGCAGGGGGAAACAATGGCATGAGCAGAGGGTGCAAATCAACCTCCTGACCAACAACAGATGGACCACAGCAACAGGAGAGTGTGCCAAACATTGGCAAGAGAAGCTGGCTATAATACCCATAAGCCCGCCCCCAATAAAGCACTGCCTCCAGAAGGCGTTAATTCCCAAATCTCCATCAGCTGGGAACCTAGCATTCAGAACACCTAAGTTTATGGGGGACACCTGAATCAAACCACCACACCAAAATTCATGAGGATGGGAGGGAGTCAGGTAGCTTTGTTAGGCATTTAGGGTCACTGGGCTCCTAAAAGTATCCTTGCAATCTGCACTTGCTGGAGATCACAGTGTGATCTGACTTCTTATCTCTTGCCTAAAGGAGCCCTGTCTTTCCCCAAGCAACCTGGGCCCCTCCTGGGAGGGCTGTCTTTCTTAGGATTTAATCCTCAAATTGTGGTTGGTTAAGTTCAGCCCCCAGAACTTGGCATCATGGCTAGCCTTCTCCCGATACAGTCCCTAGCCTAGACCAATTGGCTATCTCTCTGGCTCACCTGAGCTAAAAGGCAGAGCCCACCATATTAAGGTTATAAATACGTTTACCAGAAGAGGACAACTTCTCTCGTTGGCCAATTCATCACTAATGAACCTCCAGGTTCTGGTAAGTCTCCCCTCAACTTAGCTCAGCTGGACTGAGACAAGGGGAGAACACCCTGATCCCTACTTCCCACAGGGACTTTTTACCCCCTCCTGCCCTCTAGATGGCAGGAGCTCTTTGTAATTTCTTTTCTTTCCTCTCTGACTCTCATTTTATGTTTCTTCCAGGCCCACCATGTGCACTCTCAGATCATGTGGGTGTATTAATTTCTCTTCCCTTTCTTCTATACTTCACACAATAAATATAATAATTTAATAATTATGCTTCTCAGTCTCATTTTATCCAATTGTTTGGTTAAAGGTAGACATGAACTTAGGATTAGGGGTTCAAGTCTTTACTGAATCCCTAACCCTGAAGGAGTCAGCAGATCGATTCAACATACTATTGCTGAATGCCAAAAAGTCTGACAGGAGACAGCCCCCTGCTACCATGAAAACCACAGAGGAGTCACATAGCTGCCTGACAATCTTGGAAAAAAGGAGTTTAAAGAAGTCTGCTGCCTACATACCTGTTACTGGTTCTCCCATCCTCTTTTCCTTGACAATGAAACACCCCCTGACTGAATACTGGGTGGACACTTTGTGTTTCCAGAGTCTCTGCTAAGATATGAGGTGTCCCTCTATGATTTTCTTCAGTAAAGTCTAATTCCTCTCTCATAGATATTCCTACAGTATGTTTCATTTTTTTAACACACCTCATTTCAAATAGATGGAAAGTGATGTAATGAATGGTGCCTTATTCTATTCACAAGTTTAGCAACAGACCTGGTTATTTCTACTTAGCTCTTTGCCTCCAACTAGTACTTTCTATTATTAGCTGGTGCCTTCAATATGGCTTATGACCCCAATGTGAGGTTTCTATATGTGTGATCCATTGAAAAATACAAAAGCACACCCATACTCAATGCTTCTTTAGACTTATAAAAACTTGATAATATAAAGATCAATATGCATAATAAACATTTAAGTTAATCTAACACTCTCTTTAGAAAACATAGAGATTGGGAAACATATTTTTATTACTCATTTTTCCCCTTAGAATTATTACCAAACAAACAAACACAAACTTTAAGAAGTTTCCCTCTAGGTTAATCTAATGCTTCATAAAAATAGGAATAAAAAGGATTTCTCACTTTTTCAAAAACACTTGGGGACAAAACCAGGAAACCTATTGGGTCATTTGCTTCTAACCTCTCTAAACTGCAATTTTTGTTAACAACAAAACAAGAAAGCAGCAGCAACAATAAACATCTCCAGAGCCTTTACAGCACACTAAACATTGTCCTGAGGGGTTTGCATATCCTAGCTCATTGAATTCTCACCATAACCCTCTGAGATAAACAGCTCTGTTACTCCCCATTTTAAGGATGAGAAAACAGCAGCACATTACTGTTGCTAATGTTTTCCTGTTGCTATTATGATAGCAGGGGAGTGACCAAGCTGGGATTTGTGCCTGGACATTCTGGCTACACAGACCATTCTTCTCTCATCACAGGACCATCCTGTCTTCCTTGTACTAAGTTAGGCTTTGCAAGCTGAATACATTATGGATTCTGGGGGTTTCCGTCATGGTTCCTAGTTCCATAATTGCAAGGATGGATAATGAAGCAGGAAAAGGAAGGAATATTGTGACCACCAAATCTTTCTGTAACTTTATTGATTATCCAACTACCATTTATACATTTATTTAACATTACAATATATTTGCTGTGTACCTTGTATTTATTAAAATTATAGGAGAAAAGATAGAAAACCTATATACACAAAGCATTTTTCTAGAATTTATCAGTAGAAAACCCCACAAAAGTTAAGTTTTTCGTCTTGGAAAGAATAAAGTGGGTATATTTTACCTGAAAACATTGATCTTTGTTAATTTAAATCACTCACAATTCAATGCCAGTACTTATAAAGTTGATGAGGATTGGGCTGGAGAGATGGCTTAGCATTTAAGGCACTTGCCTGCAAAGTCTAAGGACCCAGGTTTGATTGCACTGTACCCATATAAGCAAAATGCACAAGGTGGGATATGCATCTGGAGTTTGTTTGCAGTGCTAGAGGCCCTGGTGCACCCATTTTCTCCCCCCCCCTCTCATATATATAAATACTTTTAAGTTGTATATTATTTGTTATGAATTTTGCCTCAAACTCAAACATTTATAATTCTTTAATTAAAATATGTTATTCTTTTACATTATATTAACTTTTAAATTCATATAATTTCACATTACGTAAAATACAAACTTACCACACATAGGAATATTACCTTTTACAATCTGGAGAAGAATATGATATAAATAAATGTAGGACTTTATATTAGTTGGTAGATTTTAATTTCTTTAAGAAATTATTTCTCTCAGTTTATCTTCTCTCTCTCTCTCTCTCTCTCTCTCTCTCTCTCTGATTATAAGTAAATAAATATTTTTAAAGGGGGTGTTGGAGATATGGCTTAGTGCTTAAGGCACTTCTGTGCAGAGAGTAACAACCCAAGTTTGATTCCCCAGTATCCACAGAAAGCCAGATATACAAAATGGTGCATGCGTCTGGAGACTGTTTTCAGTGGCTGGAGTCCCTGACACACTCATTTTTTTCTATCTCTCTTCTGTGTCTTTCTGAAGGTAGCTTCATTAATCATCAGTTGTAAGAGTTAAGGAGAAGCTGGAGGCATCTATCTCATCTTTTTCCTTTTTTATAATGCCTGACTGCTTTTGCCTCACCATCTGTACAGGGATAGAGAACAGGGTTGGCTTTGTGCAAATGCTGTATTTGAACTAAAGTGACATCACATTACTTTTCCTTAAAATATCTGACTGAAAGAAATATCTTCAGAGATAGTGCTCAAGTTTGGAGTCTTGCTTAGGGCACTCCAGAAGCATATTTGGGTTTCACATAGCAATATGTCATCAACAGTGAGCTGGGAGGAACAAAGGAAGCAGCAAGGTAGAATTGCAGCATACTTACGAGTGTGTTTCTAAGTATTAAAATTCCAAAAACAGATGTACCCAAGAAATTAGAAACTTTGTGTGACTTTGGAGTTCACGACTACAGCAAGAGTGTCAAAGGCATTGCTAACTTTGGCTCAAAGAACCATCATAGATACTTCATAGCAAAAGTTGTAGTTTATTCCTTTGTCCGAGACTAACTAGTAATTCTATAATTTTATAGTGTAAGTTAAATTTTAAACTAAAAAAAAAATTGAGGGACTGGAGAGATAGCTTAGTGGTTAAGGTACTTGCCTGCACAGCCTAAGGACCCATGTTTGATTCCCCAGTACCAAAGTAAGTCAGATGCAGAAGGTGGCCCATGCATCTGGAATACCTTTGCAGTTGCTAGAGGCCCTGGAGTGTCCATTCTAATCCTCTCTCTCCCTCCCTTCCCCCCTCCATCAAATAAACAAATAAATAAATGAAAATATTTTTTTAAAACCTGAAGGACTGGGAAGATGACTCAGACAGAAAGGGCTTGCTGTGCAAGCATGAGGGTCTGAGATCAGAACCCCAAGTTTGCCGCATCACCTAAAATCTCAGCACTGGAGAGGGAAAGAGAGGGATTCACTGGGCTTGCTTACTTAATGCGCTCCAGATTCAATGCCAAAAAATAATGTGGAAAGCGATTGAGGAAGAAACCCAACCTCTAGACCTCTAGACTCCTACACCTACACACACATACACACACACACACACACACACACACACACACATACAGAGAGAGAGAGAGAGTCTTTAGAATACAATAGAAATCTATCTTTCCCTGATTAAACCTTTATTTATATATTTAGTTAAAAATATTTATTCTGTGAAATTAGAAAAGCTTATATAAGCTGTCACAGACTTTAAACAAAGTTAGAGTGCATAACTCAATATTAGTTTATTTTGTTAATAAAGAATTTGTTTGCAGTGGTGGAATGTGCCATTGAGCAATTCAAGGCCAGAAGTTCAATCATCACAAAATAATTTGGCTAGCACTATGGGATAATTGTCAGTTTTGATGTTTCACAATGAAAATGAGATTTTAATCTCTTTTTTCTATGCCATACTAGCTATATGACATATTAATCTTCCAGGGCAGAATTATTTTAAAGGGCCTGGTACATAGTAGGTCCTCAGTAAAGCTAGTTGTTGGTTCTAGAATAGCTAGGAGCAATGTGCTAGTGCCATCTAGTGGTCCCTCCTGCATACTTGGATAAGATTACTCAAGTCTTCCCAAGCCATGTCATACCTTCTTCATTCCATTAACAAATGCTAACCAAACATCTTCAGTGTTCTTAGCTCTTAAAATACTCTCATGATTGCAAAAATGTAAAATACACAGAATATTGTCGAAAAATCTCTAGATTTATTACAACAGGCACATCTGAACATAACATTCCATATATATATTCCTATAACATTCCTTAACTGAAGGAAATGACATTTTTGCTGAGTCTTAAAAGAAAGATTAAAATGCCCTTGTTTTGGATTAGCTTAGGAAATAGGAAAAAATTGGATATATTTAAATTGTAAATTAAGGCTTATTTGGTACAGTTTTGTTTGATAAGCTGAAGTTGGTTTAGTCCTTATCTTTTGTACTAGGGAGAAAGTGGTAGTTTTTAGACAGGACGTCTCACTATTGTAACAAGTAATACCATTCACATTATCCAGGAGATGGGAGAGAACAGAGACTAGAAAATCAACTGTAGAGTTATAATCATGCGATAAAGAAAATCCAAACTTACTGAGTAGGAAATGAGACCTTGGGAATAAAAGGAACTAGGAAATGAGACCAACCATGGGCAGGATAGGGAACTGGAGACAGAGCTGCAGTCCCTGTACGGGGTGGAGGATGTGGTGGGCAAAACAGAAGACCCCAAGGTGCTTCCCTGACTCCTGCACTCAGTGAGTTAATACCATTAGATGGGATAGAAAACTGAGCAGATGGAACTTCACATGGAGAAGGAAAGAGTAAATAAATTCAAGATTATTTTTAAGTCATTGAACATTTTCAAAACATTCAGAATGCTTCCATAAAAAAAGCCTGGTAAGTAAACAAACACACAGATCTAGAGAGACATCTGGATTAGAGATAGAGATGTAGAAATGATTACCACACAAGTGACTGTTACATCTGAGCACATAAGGTTATCCTGAAAGGTGGGGGGATGATAACAGTAAAGGCTAAGAAGACAAGGTCAAAATCCAGGGAAATGTCTCATTTAACCAGTAGGGCACAACACAGAATTGGACTTACCCTTGATCTATTCAAAAGAATCCATATGTAAGCTGAAATCACATTCTTAGACCAAATATTGCTTTGAAAATAACTTGGTGACAGAAGTAACACAGAAAATTCAAAGCAAAACTTTTAAGACATTTTTAATGTGACTGTATGGTATAAATGCAGAAGCATTGACTGCTTCCCACAGTTCTATGAAATAAGATGCTTTGGAATTTTACTCTAATAACCTGGTTTATACTTTGTGTGGTGTTTCCCCAAGTCAAGTGTGGAATCTTTATTTTACTGCATTTAAAAAAACACAGATTTTCTACTTATCCTATTAAATTAGGTCATTTCCTTTCTTTCCATGTTTTGTTTTATTGCTTTCTTCTTTCTATGTCCCCATTCCTCTATCTTGATATGCATGTTCCAGTTTCAGCAATTTTCTGGGAAAAGAGCCCAATTGGCTTAATGTTTTATAACAACAGATTACCTCAGAAATATAGGATAATAGTTGTACAGTGGTAGTGTTATCAGAATGGAAAAAATGAGTTATGTGTGCTAGTTAATACCTATAAATTTATGACTTCCCAAAATATACACAATCTCTGCTTGTTTTTAAAACACAAATATTTTTTTATCTTTAACTATTTTCATATGAGAACAATTTATTTAAAAATTTTTAAAAGCCTATAAATTACTTTAATTGTCTATGACATATTCTTTATGCCAGTGCTCACTGTCTTGGGCCTCATATCCACACATTAACTAATTAAACAATTTATACAACATAACATTGTTATGCAAAGGGCAGAATTTGCATTACACAACTCTAAATTATTGGTCTATAACAAGTTAACCATGCTTTATTTTTTATTCTATAAAAAAACAAATCTTTCCTGGGTCAAGAATAATTTGGTGAATTTTTGTTTCATTTTTGTCTTTATATAACATACACAAAGGCGGTGATGATGGTATACACTTTTAATTTCAGCACTTGGGAGGCAGAGGTAGGAAGATTGCTATGAATTTGAGGCCAGCTTTGAACCTCTCATGCACAGAGTTCCAGTTCAGCCTGGGCTAGAGAGGACCCTACCTCAAAAAAAATCATTTATAATAAATTTGTATATTTTTACTTTGTTTGTTTTATTTAAACTTAAATTTCTATCATATTCAATTTTATTTTGTATCAATTTTTCAGAGTTATACATAAAGACATATGAATTACAGTCTATTCTGTATGCTGGTGGGGGTATATTTTACTTATCAGATTTATTCATATTTTTCCCCATCTATTTCCTTAATGCCAGGTCTGGATCTTGTCTCAATATGATTATCACCTACATTATTCTATCGGCCATTTTTCTCTAATTACAGTGACATGCTTTACAAGGTAAAATTAGAAGACTATTTTCTTTTCTTGGTGTTTTTGACCTCTTTACACTCAGCATCTTTTAACTAGGTACTACTTTCAATGCTCTGCATAACCTTTACCTCCATAAAGTACAAGAGCTAATAAGTTTTAAATGTAACTGTCAGAGGAATAAAAAAAGCTTTTGATAGGACAGAATTGGAAGCAAGAAAAAACATGTCTCTACTGTCAGGAAAAGGTGACATACAGTGTACACAGTATGTGCATAATCTTGTGTTTCAACAAAGGTATATATTTTTAAAGTCCCAAACTTCTAGACTCAAAAGCAAAGTCTATATTTCAATTAATTTCTACTCAAGCAAGAACAGGAAAACAATTCTGCATGGGTTTCACAACCGTATCAGCTAAAAAAGATGAGTTCAGTTCTTCAATTTCATTGGTTTATTCTTTTTCAATCTGCTATTCTTTATTAGTTATAAATATGAATACTAATTTTAAAAAAATACATTTTCTCTCAGTTGTTTTCAGGATAGTCTTTCATGTCATATCTGGGACTGTTTAATCTGATGCCATACAGAAATAGACAGGAAAGTCCACCAGGAACATTTACATGCCTTATCATCAACTAGTCTCCTTCTTTTCATTTTAGAAAGATGAAAGAAATAAAGCAAGAAAGCAAGCAAGAAAGAAAGAAAGAGGGGGAGGGGGAGGGAAGGACAGAGGGAGGGAGGAAAGAAGGAAGGAAGGGAGAGAGGAAGTTAAGAAAGAAAGAAGAAAGAAGAAAAGAAAGAAAGAAGAAGGAAGGAAGGAAGGAAGGAAGGAAGGAAGGAAGGAAGGAAGGAAGGAAGGAAGGAAGGAAGGAAGGGAAAGAAAGGGAAAGAAAGAGAAAGAAAAAGAAAGAAGTGATTCATTCATATAATGGACTGGTGCAAACTGATTGGAAAACTGCTCTTATTTACTATTGGCTAGCATTAGTCTGCCTCTAGAGGATTTGATTTAATCATTTAAAGAAAATATGCCCACCCTCTTCCTGCTGTAATAGAATTGAAAGGAAGGGTTAGTGGAAGCTCCAACCCAGTAATGATATTGGGATTTGTTTTGGAAAACAAGGAAATCAGGAGGCAAAATTGCTCTATTTCATAAATTGCTAATTTCTAATTTTCATATTTTCCTGAGCAAACCTCAACTGAATGAAAACAATAAAAGGAAAGGGAACTTGTAGCTCAGAAGCCACGACATTTTCTCTTCCAGAGGCACTAGTGATGTATCTTCTGAAGCACAGGTGTCCTAACAATTCTCCCCTGACCACAATGTATGGAGGTCGTGAGAATCTTCTACCATACACTGGTGCTGAGTTGAAGGGTCTCAATGACACCTTTATTACATATATCTTTTCTCCCCCTCCCAAAAACATGGAAAGAAGGAAAACAAAAGTTAAATACTGATAAACTCATAAAAACTATACCTCATTGTCAAAAAGACATGACTTCCAACTATAGAGCAGCGCTCTGGGACAATCACTTGGAGACAGTCAGGGAAACAAAGACACCCACTTAATGTGCAGGTCTAGCTGGCTTCATTTGGAAAGGGTTTGATTTCCTCAGTGTCACTTAGCTAGATGGTCTGAATCAAACTCTGGAAAAACTCAGTCTTCCCTTGTGTCCATGACAGACCTGGAAACTAGTCAAGGGCCACCACAACTCCTCCTCACACTTTCACCCCAGCTACATGTAGGTCAGGTTAAGAAGGTGGGAGTGGACTACTGGGACAGCATTCCTCCTAGATTCTCCCTAAACCATGGCTCCAAGAAAGACCATGAAGATCTTAATGTTGATCTACTCTGTGAGCCTTGTCCCATTTGTGCTGGTGCTGTTTGCCTCAGGCACCTGGATCTGATTGCTTGGAGAAAGAAGAGTAATGTGCAGAGGCTTGAAAATGGGAAAAAGGAAATAAAAGATCCAAAGGCAACAGAGAACTGCACTCTGCTAGCTGCCAGGGATTGGGTTAGGTTATTGTTTGTTTGAACATCTATGAACACGGGAGAGCAAAGGAACAGGGGAGATGCTCTGTGCATTGTGCTGTCACCACCATATTTCCTTTGGCTAGCTCCCTTGGACTATCTTTTGTTTTACTGTAAAAAAAAAATAACTTTTTATTATTTTGTTTTGTTGGAATATTCTAATGATCCTCCACTCTTCTTTGTGAGCAAGATAGACTACAGAAGAAATGGGAAGAACAAATGAAGATCTACTGGCCTTCCATCATCTCATAAATGTATCCTTCCCAGTCCCCTCATAGATGCATTGTACAGTCAAGACTAATAACAAGAATTGAATTCAATGGGCTGGAGAGATGGCTTAGCAGTTAAGGTGCCTGCCTCCTAAGCCTAAGAATACTGGTTCCAATCTCCAGCAGTTCCAATCTCCTGGTCCCACGTTTAGCCAGATGCAAAGTGACACAAGGGTGCAATGCCACACTTGACCACAAGGGGGCGCACGCATCTGGATTTCTTTCGCTGCAGCAACAGCTGAGACGCTGCTGGCGCACCCATCTCTATCTGTCTTCCTGTCCCTCTCTCTGTGTCTCTCTCTGTGTCTCTCTCCAAAAAAACAAAAAGAATTCAAAAAGTCTTTCCAGACAGATGTCCATTAGCCAACTGCTCCTTAATAACCTTTTAAAGACCTCATAAACACTTTGCTCAATCTTCTCCTTTATCCATTTACTTTTATTTTACTTGGAAGTAAATGGTCTCTTAGGTCCCCAGTGTGGTCTTGCGGAAGGAGGTTCCATAATGTCCATGTTTATTTGGTACTCTAAGTCAAACTGCTACTTACATTTTATGTAAGCATATATTTGTCTCCAAATGGTCCCTGAAATTGCTGTATAATTTTAGAAAACTTTCTTCTAAATCTGATCATCAGAATTCTGCCTAATATAATTGTTGAGAATTCAAATTGTTTTTTTTTTAAACCTGTCGTCATATTTTTTTGTGTAATGCTCTGTCTCCTATCTCTTCTCTCTCTCTCTCTCTCTCTCTCTCTCTCTCTCTCTCTCTCTCTCTTTCTCTGTGTGTGTGTGTGCGTGTGTGTGTGTTGCATTGTGCATGACCAATTTCCTGTACTCAAGGTTTCTCTCATTCCTCCACCATGACTATTTCCTATCTGTCAGAAGCCAGGCCCACCTCACTTGTTTCCATTCCTCTGTCTTATTTTTTGTCTCTCATGATAAATTTTGTTCTGCCATTATGTGCACTATACTATATAAATAGTCAAACTGTGCTCTTCTTTTGATCTTATTTTCTCACTTGAGATACCACTAAAAAGTCTGTGGGAACTTTACTCATATTATTTTTTTATTTTGGCTTAAACATCACTTCTCATTTTGCTGGTTTCTTGGAAAGCCAGTGTCTACATGATAGAATTCTTCAAAATGCAATGTGAATTTCATCCATTGGATGTGGCAGATGTGAAGGTAGTTAACCAGTCCAAGAATTTTGATACTTCCCTCTGAGAAATGGGTTGAGTAGAAAAAGGAAAAATTAATATTCTTTCTCTTTTATATACACATTGAAGGATATTTGAAGTTAAGTGATGGATTCCAGGTTGGTTTCTGTTGATCTATTTATAATTTGTCATCTCCAAGCCAATTTAGAATGTAAAATTCTTTAAGAGATGAGCTTCGCATTATATGCCATTGATTCTTGTGGTTTGGTTCTCCAGTTCCCATATAAGCCAGATGCACATGGTGGCGCATGTGTCTGGAGTTTGTTTGCAATGGCGAGACACCCTGGCACACCCATTCTCACTCCCCCCCCCAATAAATAAATAAAGATTTAAAAAAATTCCTCAAGTGGTCTTTTGGATATACAAAAAGTAAAATGTTCATTATCTTAAATCAAAAGATCACCTAGTCAGAAAATGCTGTGCTTAATAATTCTCATTATAATATAAATGAAAAGACATCGCATTTAATTTCAAACCATGCACTAACTTATTTTGAAATTCAGAATATAATTCATCTCATTTCCTAAATTTTCTTCCTTTTATATCTCAGATACAAGAGTGACTGTTGATTTCAAATTCAAATATGTAATTTATAAAGGCATAAATAATGCCACACTAGCCATGTCTACTACATACAGTCAATGATATAATAAAATAATGGCTCTCATTAGGACATTATATGTTTAAATAACAAAATATAAGTAGAAAACCAACAAAAAACCCATTTTGAAATATATAATTTTTCTTAAAATAACAGTGAGAGTCTTTAAAATAAACTCAGAGAGCTTAACTTTCTCCCACTTGTAACAATGAAAATATTGTGAAAGAAAATAATTTTTTGAGAAATTTAATATTTATCTGTGTTTTACCCAGTGAAATTTCACTGAAATTTTTGTATAAACTGCAAGCCCTAGTGGATATACGAACTCTTCTTACAGTCACTTAGAAATATCTGTTAGTCACATTTTGTGAAGCATTCCCTAATCTTCTTGTTTTATCTTTTAAAATTGTTTAGTATTTTCTAGTAAGATCAACAGCCTCAATGAATCACACAGTATGCATGTAAATACACGCAAAGATATGAATATAAATGGAATTATGCACATATGATTTTTTGTAAATATTTAATATTATAAGTCTAGCTTCACTGAAATAATTTACACTGTAATCCCTTCCTAGTTTATATTTGGGTAGAGTATGCAATGTGTAAGTCTGGCCTTCTTGGCCTGCAATTAGCTTTGTAACAGCATTTACCAGTTAGATAAACAAGATATTACTGTCTGTATCAGTTGCTATGCATGCTCTCACTGTTGTCATTGCCTCACAAGTAAATAGAACATCTTAAACCTCCTGATACATATTTGGCAATACATCTTTAGAATTATATTAATATAACTTGTTAGGAATATCTGTCATTTGAAATAAGTCAAAGTAATTCATCTTATGAATCTTGTACTTGAATCTTTAGCAGTCATGATAGTATCATAATGAGAAATTTTAGAGCTTTTCAAATCTGCACACAGTAAGTTCACTGTATTTCTCTGTATTTCTTTGCAGTACACACACACACACATACACACACACACACACACACACACACACACACACTCAACATGAGTCAGGGAGCCAGCACATTTCCTAACCCAGAGAGATCACCAGGCACTTACCACAGTAACTACTCTCTTTGTTTGCAGATCATCTACTACTGAGACTTGACAGAGAGGTTTTCACAACATGCTTCTAATTGTTTTGTACTTCCCCAAAGTTGCCTACTATACAACAGACTTCACTGTCATTCAGAAAGCTAAAGTGATCAGTGAGTTTAAATAGAAGGACATTCAGATTACCCAGTGACTGTCAAGAGGAATCAAAGTAGTTGTTTTGACATTTAACAACCCACCTTTGTTTTCTGGGCTTGTAGTGAATGGGGTCATGTAGACAGGATATTACAAAGCTATCATTGATTTGATGATTTTGTCTTCTTCAAAACTACTTTCACTAACCTAAGAGACTGACACAAATACTATCTTCTGTCTCTCCCTCTCTCCTTTTTGTTTCTCCCTCCCTCTTTCCTTCCCTCCCTTCCTCCCTCTTTTCATATACATACATATAAAAATGTGAGCCGGGCATGGTGGCGCACGCCTTTAATCCCAGAATTTGGGAGGCAGAGGTAGGAGGATTGCCGTGAGTTCGAGGCCACCCTGAGACTACATAGTTAATTCCAGGTTAGCCTGGATCAGAGTGAAACCCTACCTCGAAAAACCAAAAAAAGAAAAAAATGTGTATACATATATATGCATATACATACATATATATATATATATATATATATAATGTTTTTAAAGTAAAGTAATATGCAAAACAAAATCTTAAAATAATGATGAATTCTGACTTAGTTTAGCAATAGCTCCCTAAGAATATAGGGCATTAATATTTTCTCCTTTAGTTTCATGGGATGACTACTGTACACAGAAGTAGCACTCAGAAGCTCAGTACACAACGTGTATTTTGCATCAGATAAATGGTGCTGGTATTGTCAGTGTGAACTGTTACATGAGAGACGATGGGACTAGTTTTGTCTTTGAGCAGATACACTTCCCTGCTGCTGAGAGAAAGTGTTTGCACGTACACCCACACACTATTCAATGCTCACAGGTCTTCCTCAAGATGTCTTTCTACTCATTCTGGAGGCTATGCCCTTATTATCTTGTTCTCCTACAACATGAAAAATATCCAAATATTTATCTACATTTCACCATTTCTAGCTGTTTGTCTGATGTGAATCAATTGTAATGTGTCCTACCAAAGAAATGTATTCTTTTGGGTGAAAAATGGAGAGAAAAGGGATTAGAATAAGTAAAATGTCAAATACTAAAAGCACACAACTAGAAATTAAAATATCAAACAAATGTACAAATGATGCTTACCCAACAGAGAAGAAGTCAGATTATAAAGAAAGAGATGCTATTGGCCAAAAAAGTAAGATTTATTTTTTCATTTTGTAAGAGAACATACTTTCACTTTTACCCCAAACTTACATAAGTATCACCAAAAAATATTACTTTCTGGAAAGAGAAACTAGTGATCTAATGAATTAAAAGCACAGCTCTTCTCACACTGCCCATACACTTGAATAGCAGAATAAGAAATTTACATGGTGAGTTTAGAGAAAAATTTAAAAGTCTTTACTTAGAATTAAATGATAATAACTTATATGATATATTATATTGCTACTATTAAGATGTTCCCTTTTTCATAAAACATTTAAGAAAATCAGCAAATGCTGAATAAGTTTTAAACCAGAACAACTTCACACTAACTATGAATACACCCCAGTCTGGTAGCATGGACCAACAGTCTTTCAAAGGACAGTGAAGAATCCCAGATGTCACAAAATATTTGCATAGAATTTTGCTAATTTCTCAGTATACCATTGCAAATCCTGCATTGTAAGGTTTGCTTTTAAAGGCTTTCTGCCTTCCTTGAGAATCATTCTACAGAAGCCCATTTTAAGAGAAACAATTCCATAATCAGAGAAACAATATTTTCTGCAGCTTTAGAGGAACAAGCACAAAAAAGCATTTATGTAGACATATGGGAAGTGTGCTTTTTCTGGAATGAATGGGAGAATATGTACACAAAAGCCCTTCCAACACTTGCATAACCACCACTCTCAGCATCATCAATCACCCATCACTATTCCACGTTCTCTCCTCTTCTCTCGCCTCCCTTTAAACATTCTTACCTCTCTCCCTTGTACTGTATCCAGTCTTTTTAAGCTTAAACCCTGGAAGAAAAAAAAAAAACAAATATATATATATATATATGAATGATATTATTCTAGACAGAGAAAATAGTTTGTACTACCAAAAGAACATTATAACAGAAAAGTAGCCATACTCAACGTAGGTTAAAAGCTCTAATCTAGACAGATTTGATTAAACCTCAAGTAGTAGAGCCAGTCTTTGCTATATCAGATGGTAAGCTCCTCTGGCCTCTCTTTCCCCCCACTCATTGACAAGACACATCTTGGGACAAGCATTAAGCAGGTTGATAAAATAACAGTTGTTCTGCCCTACTAGCATTCATGATTGTCAACAAAATATGTACAATTTTAGTTTAAAGTTAAATATTTTAAAGACAATTGTTCATTTAGTATTCCAGTTGGAAAATGAACACATGACAATTTTTTTTCTTTACTATGGATAAGTTTATCTTTACTATGATAAGTTTCCCCTTGACCTGCCCAGGGTGGGCTGAGAGGAGGGGAGAACCTGTAACCCCTATTTCCCACATGGGGTCTTTAATCTCTCCTGCCCTCTATATGGCAGGAGCTCTTTGTACTTTCTTTTCTGTCCTTTTTGTGTTTTTTTTTCAGGCATACCACATGGGCTCTCAGGCCACATGGGTGTATTCATTTCCCTGCCAATGCTTCTGTACTTCTCTAAATAAATATAATAATTTAATAATTATCATTCTCAGTTTGGTTTATCCAATCATTTGGTTAAATACAAACACAAACCCAGGATCTGGGGTTCAAGGACTTTCCTGAAACTTAATACTCTGCTTCAAAACTACTCAGAATAAAGTGGTGATATTTTTCCTCTATATTATTTCAATTGTTTTCCACAGAAGAAAGAGAAAATCCATTGTAAGTCTCTTGTATACACTATGCTTTACTAAAAGATGTAGAGTCCATATTTTTCTTAATAAGCTAATTGCAAAATGTGCTTGTGGTACCAGATTGGAAAAAAAAAGTGATCTATCATTGGTCCATCTCTATCATCTATCTATCTTCTATCTTCTCTCTCTCTCTCTATTTATCTATCTTTCTAGCTATTATGTATCTATTGATCTATCATCTATATTTATCTCAACTGTTTATCATTTTCTCTATCTACATTGAATTAATTTTATTAAGTAAGTCAATATAATGGAAGACTAATTTAATATCCTCAAAAGCCAATGAAATCTTCAATTTATCATCTCTGTAGTATATACATAATTTGGATGCATCATATGAAAATTCCAAAAATAATATTTATTGCTATAGTACTTGATTCTTCATTTAACTTTTCTTTCTTTTTCCCATCTTCTGTTCTTTCCTTTTTCCTCTCCTCTTTCTTTCCCATTAATTGTTTATTTGGATCAGCCATCATACTAGAAATTGGGAATATAATAAAAAAAAACTAATAAAGCATACTCTAAGACTAGAAGATGATTTAAATAAAGAAATGTAACAAGATTGCAGGAGAATGAAGTCCCATATGTAACCACATGTGAATCTGTGCTGTGCTCTTCTATACGGATGTCTTTGTGGGTGCCATCTTTATGTGAACTGTCTTTGTTCCTAAGGAGGAAAGTATTCCCACCTGGAGTTCTGTCTGAGCACTGAGCTCTGCCCTGCCAGCCTCACATTGTGGACACACTGCAAGTACAGAACCTCACACCATACCAGACCACATGCAATAAAACATGTTTCAGTAAAACTCCTGGTAATTTCAAGCTCGTTTAAGACTGAGAAGCACTGCTCAAAGAAGGATGGGGAGTGGTTTAGCTACCATGCATTGTGAGCTAGAGAAAAGGAAGAAAATATGTCTGAAAAACTGGCCAAATTATAAACTCTTTCTAAAGAAGTTTGGACTTTTTTATATCAATTTTGTTGACAGTATTTTTAGAAATTGAGGAATAAATTGTTAAAACACTACAGATAAATAAAAAAAATCAAAGCTTACATATTATTAACATTCAGTCTGTATCTCCATTTCATTTTCTACTTTTTACAGAGGGAGATATCTTTAAAAGGGGAATATTGAAAAGCATATACTTATTACTATGTTATTCTTAAATATTTTATTTATTTCACCACAGGGGACTGATAAATATTGAGATTATAAATTTGCCAATTAGGCTGTACTGA
Organism: Orientallactaga sibirica; assembly: GCA_036365145.1. NCBI lineage: Eukaryota > Metazoa > Chordata > Mammalia > Rodentia > Dipodidae > Orientallactaga > Orientallactaga sibirica. The sequence goes on from JAEOAD010000033.1 coordinate 23,155,883, forward strand.
TGGTTATACTATGTATATACTTATCAAACATGTAACTGTACACAAATCAGTTATAAAAGTATTTTGTGTCACTTAAAAATGTATTAAGAAAGCCAGGTGTGGTGATATACACCTTTAATCCCAGAACTCTGGAGGCAGGGGTAGGAGGACCACTGTGAGTCTGAGGCAACCCTAAGACTACATTGTGAATTCCAGATCAGCCTGGGCTACAGTGAGACCCTACCTTTAAAAACCTATACATGTATACATACATACATACATACATACATACATACATGCACAAAATTAAAATATTTTATCTCTCAATGTTTAAAAGATTGTGAAACACGAATAATATTTTTTCATAAATAAATAAGAACTTCTCATTTTAATCACCATTCCCTATTTATCTTGAAAATCTGAATAGTACACATTTTAAGTAATAGATTTTCATTTTCTGATACATATTTTTAAATCAGTGTGTAAGCAAAATATGCCAGACTGAAATATTCTAGTTTGATATTTTTTAATTATTTAAAAAATATTTTATTTTTTATTTATTTGAGAGAGCGAGATACAGAAATAGGCAGGTAGAGAGAGAAAGACAATGGGCATGCCAGGGCCTCCAGCCACTGCAAACGAACTCCAGATGCATGTGCTCCCTTGTGCATCTGGTTTACAAGGATCCTGTGGAGTTGAACCTGGGTCCTTTGGCTTTGCAGGCAAGCAGCTTGACTGCTAAGCCATCTTTCCAGCCCTAGTTTGATATATTTGAATTAAGGGGCAAAACCTTACTTTTCCTTATTGTTTTAAGTAAAAAATTGGGCATATAATAACTTCATTATTATTTCATAATTACAAGGGAAATAAATCTTAACAAAATTATTTCCTTTGGCAATAGCATTTATATTTAGAGGAATTTTCAGGGTTGTTTAAAAAATGATCCTTTCATATTTGAAACTCATTCCTTGAATTGTTCTGATAAAACCACAGGAACAGGGCTGGAGAGATGACTTAGCAGTTAAGGCAATTTCCTGCAAAGCCTAAGGTCCCCAGGTTCAATTTCCCAGTACCAACATAAGCCAGATGCACATGGTGGCACATGTGTCTGGAGTTCGTTTGCAGTGGCTAGAGACCCTAAGGCCACTTTCTCTCTCTATCTCTCCCTCTCTCTGTCTCAAGTAAATAAATAAAAATAAAACCTTTGTTAAAAAGCCACAGGAACACAAATGTGATCTCAGCCCATTTTGATTTCCATGAAATAAACATTGCTCTGTGTACTCTGCAAGTGATGCCAGAATCCACCTGGCAATGCAGGTGTGTTTATATACAAATGGCAGCCTGGCTATGAGCAACAAAACCATCTACATTTACAGATCACATTTTGAAAACCTTGAATTTTTACTGAAAAAGAATATGAAGTAAAATACAAAAGCACTTCTTTAACTGAGAAGTTTAGAATATGTTAACTGCCATTCCTGCCAATACTTTTTTAGAATGGGGGGGCAGTATTATATAGATGATTTTGATTTCAGAATGATGTTTAAGATGTCTTGTGACATTTAGGGGTGTGTTCTTTGACAAATTTCATAACATCTCTCTACATAAACTTTTTAGTTAAAACCATCAAATATTGTAACTAGTTCATGAACTTTCCTTAAAGATTAAAGGAGACTTAATCTACTGGATACTAGTGGATAACACTAAGTAAATGGCCATGGTAAATAGTATCTTCTTTGTCTTCCCTCTTTTTATCTTTATTCTATACTCCTTAATGTTATTGCACATGTGTTTAAATATATAACCAATTTGGAGCCAGGCATGGTGGTGCATACCTTTAATCCCAGCACTTGGAAGGCAGAGGTAAGAGGATCACTATGAGTTAGAGGCCACCCTGAGATTACATAGTGAATTCCAGATTAGCCTTGGCTACTGCGAAACCCTACCTTGAAAACCCAAATAAGCCGGGAATGGTGGTGCATGCCTTTAATCCCAGCACTCGGGAGGCAGAGGTAGGAGGATCACCGTGAGTTTGAGGCCACTTGAGGACACCCTGAGACTACCTAGTGAATTCCAGGTCAGCCTGGAAGAGTTAAACCCTACCTTGAAAAAAAAAAAAAAAAAAAAAAAAAAAAAAAAAAATATATATATATATATATATATATATATATATATATATATATATGTATGTATATGTATAAAATATCTGCTTTCCCTATATAGGTTTGAATAACACAAATTTTGTAAAAAGTATTTAGAAAAAATGAGAATATTCATATTGAATAGGAAAACTTAAATTATTTTCACACATATTTTTTTCTTATTTGAAATATTATAGTTTAAAAATAATAAAATTAAATTAAAGAAAGGTATTATTTTCATAAAATTTTTATAAAGGAAATGGCCATTACTTATTTAACTTTTCTGTTCTTATCACATCATCTATTTCTAGAATACAGATGTTTAATTGCTTCTTATTGTTGTATGTATCATTGATAATTTTGTATGGTTTCTGTTTTTCTTTCCTCGGTGCCTCATTTTTAGTATTTTCTGTTTACAACCCACATTAATTGTTGTTTTTTTTTGCAACATCTATGCTGCTGTCAATCTCACATATATATGTGTATATATACATATAGGTTATATTTTCTCATTTGTTTGTATTTTTCCTTAAGTCCTTCACACACACACACACACACACACACACACACACACTCACTCACATATTAGTGATGTTGATGTGAATTACATTTCTGTTACTTTCATTATTTGTTTTTTTCAGGTATGTTTTTCATTGACTGAATTTTCCACTAACTACCAACCTCATCTTTGTCTTTCTTTTTATTTCCAGTAAATTTTATTTTGGTAAATGCTAGGTATTTTATATTCTTCTATAGTGAGATGGGATTGGTTCGTGCAAGCCTTTAAGTTTCTACTGAGTCAGACATAGTCTTCTGAGGCTTTGGTTTAATGTTTTGGATGGGATGAATCAGAACATCTTCAGTACAAATTTATTCTCATTTCCAATAAATCAATTTAATCAATTTGGAGAAAATTAATATGTTTTAGTACCCACTAAGACAGTCTAGCACTAAGAAAAAAGAAGTAAAGAATAACATAAAACCATCCATGTACAAGTATTTCAGTATGTGTACATATTGTCTTAAAACTAATACAAGACTTACAAAATTTTAATTGATTTGAAATCTACCTCATTATGCTTAAACAGGAAGGGTATAAATTTTATCCAGTATACATAAAACAATTTATATTTTAAAATACTCTGGAGAACATGACTTAGGAAAATCTATTTCCCTCATAATGCATATTTTCTCAGTAGTGAGAGAATAAATTCTTTGCATTGATGAAAACTAATCACCAGAGACCAAACCAGAATGTTATAAATTGAGGTAGGGAGAAAAATTACCCTGAAACAAATTATCTATAGTGTACTAAATTCAGACAGTTTAGTAAGGCAACAACAGGGGAAATGAATTAACTGGCAAAATAGAACTTTAACCAAACCTCTTTGCATCCAACTTCTGTGAAATACCTCTAGCATAGTGTTAGGGTCTGAGGCCATCTCTGTGGGTTGGATGCACAGGGAAGATTTCTCTCCCTTGATAGCTTTTAGAAATCTTTCAAAACCATGATCATGCTATAAAATTGCCCTCCCCCACCACTTTGCTGTCAACAAGATGTGGGAAACAGACTCCAGTATCTTTGGATGTGGATGCTTTATTTTTCTGACATGGGAATATGATAAATTGACAATTGAAATAGATATTTTATTTCTAGCATTGCAGATTTGCATTGTGATATTTTTTTTCTTAAAACTTAATTGTGTTTTAAATGATGAAATAATTCATTATTAAAAGGCTTTAAGCAAGTCTTTAACCACTTAACCATCTCTCCAGCATTAAAGATTTTCAATTTTATTTTATTTTCAATTTTATTTTGCACAAATTGTTCACAGCAGTAGATTGTTGCACAACAAACACCTACAGTGAACATGAAATGACTCCTAGTTTCAGCTCCACATTGGAGAGTAAAGGAGGCCTGCAGCTGTGGAGCTTGGTTTATATTTGTATTCAGAATTCAAACTCTGGACATTGGAGCCCAATTATCTTTATTTAACCAAATTGAATTAGTAGTTCTATCACATATTGTACCAGGAGTTTCATTACACATTTTATCAGCAGTTCTATCATACTGTATTCTTAACTCTACCATGTATTTTATCAGTATCAAATATTATATTAGCATTTCTATCATACATTGTATCAGTAGTTATATCACATATTATATCAGTATTTGTATCATGCTTCATGGTCTGCAAAGCTGTGCAATATTTGGAATATTTCTGAACTACTTCATACTCCAGACTCTGTGGCTTTGAAACTCAAAGTATTTGGGGGCTTAATTTAGACAACTGATATAAACCATAGCAAAGTGCCTGGATCACAGTTATCTGTAGCATGTACTGAGTTTTATGAGTAGTTTAAGATGGTGTTTCTCTTGGCAATAAACAAATGGAAGCTTAGTTCTATGGTTTTTTAAACCATTAATTTTCAGTATTCTGTATGAAACTCACCCTTTTCTGATGCAGTGTTAGCTTAACTAATACTGTTCTGCCATCTTATCACTTGTTAGCACAAAGTATGGTCACTTGTTCTCTTCTGTTTTTGAACCGGCTTATTAGACTGTATGTCACATAACCTTGTGAGTTCTTTTCATTCTCCCCTTGGAAGGGATTGCTTGTGGCCCAGAAGAATTGCAGAACTGTCTAGAGCCTAGTTACTGATCCTTATTCTCACATTCCTTCTTCAATAGAAATTTCACTTGGGGAGAAGCCACTCTTGAAGAACTAAGCTAATGAGACCTCATTATATCTTGATTTACTTATGAAAATAATGGTGAGATTGGAGGGAAAAAAAGGTTTCAAAAAACGATCTCCAAAGAATTTTCAGATGTAAGATCTGTGCTTTTTTTTTTTTTTTAATTTTAGAAAGACTTTTATCATAGGTATTTTAGACAGAACTTAAGAGAAGGAAAGAATGCAGAGCTCTTGTCCAAGAGACAGGGGAAGGGTTCTGGGACATGGTAAGCCTTTCCATTTTGAGATGGCTGTCCCTCCTGCAGGCATTTCTGTGCATTTCACCCGCCCTGGCAGGCCAGCAGAACTGAAGTTACTTAGCACTTAGGTAGGGAAATGCTAACCAGGACAAACAAAGCTGGAGGTGCCTGCTGTGAGCTTTCCTTTGTTTCTAAGTTCAAGTTTGTACAATTTGTACATATCATTTTCCAGTCAGCTAGCTGAGCATACTTTATATTTAGTGTTAATTTTCACTTACTTTGCTGATTAAAAAAAAAAAGAAAAACTTTTTTGTAAGTACATATTTGAACCTTATCCTAATTTGAAATTCATCTTGTAAGTGATGGCATTGTGGTGTGTGACTAGCCATATGTTCTTTGAATTAACTTAGACATTCAGAAAATTTCTCATGGCTGCTTAGCTTAGTTGAGATTGCAAGAATTCACTCTTACATATAATGTCTAATCTTCTTTTAAAGCTAAAGGACACAGTTTAAATATTTGTGCTTCCCAAATCCTTTCTTGGGCCAAGATATTAGAAGCTGTTCTTATATAATGATGAAATTATAAGTCACAGAGAGATTCTTGAAATTACACATTTGAAATATAGCTCATTGATATTTGAGTTATAAGTATTCAAGACAAAGAAGACCCAAATGTCAACATTTATGAAATTCTTCTCTATCTTTTCTCCTTTCTACATAGTCACGTCAGTCACTTTGAAAATCTGTACTATCTGTAATTTATTCACTGGAAGCCTTGAATTCTCATTTTGCTTCCCCCAATATAGAGATGTGCATTATTTTCATGCTGTCACCACTCTTCACTGTAAAGTTATGTCTGCTTTGAAAATGGAAAGTCTTCATTTATTGTCTTGGATAGTGAACTCTCCAAAACATAATATACTTCTAAAGGTATACATGAAATTATGGCACAAATTTCTACATGTATTGATTTCTAAGTAGATTTCAGTTCCTTACACTACAGATCAAGACTCCAGGTGGGAGTTCATAAGGTAATGTGTAGGCCAAGAAAATTGACAATAGCAAAAGTAGAATTTCCAAGTATTAGATCTGAATCCAACAGACAATGAATCAAAGGTGTTACCTGAAGTTGTCATCTATATTGTATCATGGAACCTCACTGTAGCCTTGATTCAGAGCATACATCTGCACTCTGTACTGCATATGCCACCATACCAGGCAGCGCAAAAAAAAAAAAAAAAAAAAAAAAAAACTAAAATGCCTCAACTCAGATTCAAGACTGACATATATTGTGAATTTCAGCATACAATGGTTTAATTATGGAAAACAAAACTTTTATTATTTTCATGCTCAGTTTCATCAATTCTTAAGTATTACATGTGTTTGGATTTTACTGCATTATAGTGTTTGATTTTAAAAATAGCTGTTTGAGTTGTTCATTGGCTTGAGTTTCATAAAAACTAGTTAAGTGAATTTTGGCTTGGAATTAGGTTAAAATTTACAGACCAATTTCTGAAATAAGACTAATAATACTTCTTTCATTTTATACTACTTATTTATGTGAAGTGGCATTCTCAACTCTGATGATTATAAAATTAAAATGATGCATTAGTTGACCTACATCCTACAGTATATAGTATTCAAACAAGATTTCATTCCTTATGTACAAGAAAATAACCACATCCATCCATTAATATGCAAAACTGCATATACTTAACTGACAAAGCAGCATGTATATCAAAGTTTTGCTTTAAAGTAAATTTCCTTATGATTTATTGCCAGAAAACATTTGACTTGTGTACCTATTATATGCTTATATTCAAAGGTTCACATAAATAGATCTCAGGTACAAAAGAATAACAAAGAGAAAAGCCTAAGATGCGCAGGCACAATAAAAAATGCTTTTTGTAACTGGGTTTTATATTTCTCACAATTACACTGTGTTGGAGATGACATTTTCACTCCAGTTTTTAAGATAGGGAAACTGAGGCAAAGAGGTTAAGGGCACATGTCTCTGATTATTTGGAAAAATATGTTACTGAATTGAAATATTTTCTGGGGCAAAGATTAAAAGAAAATTAATATTACTGTGTGGGCACAAATAACATTTCTTAGAGCCTGTGACTGTGGTTGCTCTAGACTAACTCAAATATTAAACTGGTATACCAACCATATCTATGGCCCCCAATATTTAACAGTTGTCATCTTGGTATATTGTATACTGTTGTAGCCAGGTTTCCATTGCTGGCAGAAATCACCTACCCAAGAGCAGCTTACAGGACAAAAAAGGTTGAGTTTGGCTTATAGACTCGAGAGGCAGCTCCATGATGGCAGGGGAAAACAATGGCATGAGCAGAGGGTGGACATCACCGCCTGGCCAATATCAGGTGGACAACAGGAACAGGAGAGTGTGCCAAACTCTTCCATGGGGAAACTGGGTATAACACCCATAAACTCACCCCTAACAATACACTGCCTCCAGGAGGCTTTAATTTTCAATTGCCATCAGCTGGGGAGACTAGCATTCAGATTACCTAAGTTTATGGAGGAAGGTGAATCAAACTACCACACATACGTTAAATTTCTTCTGCTCCAGAGACTTGAGTCCTAATATTTTATGAGGTTTGATATATCAAAATTTGTCAACTAGATTATTTCTAGTATTTCTGGGATTCACAGCTGGGTGGACATTTCAGGTCAATCTATTTCAGATATGAGACTAATCAACTACATAGAATTGTTACTAACACTGCAGTATTATACCTAACTACTTCTAGTTGATAATCTAATCTTTTTCTTTCTTTATTTATTTCTTTCTTCCTTCCTTTCTTTTGTCTTTCTTTGTGTGTGCTTCTTTAGCATGTGTGGTGAGGTATATACTCATGTGTGTGCAGATGTGTGCATGCATGTGGAGGCCAAAGGAGAGCCTTCAGTGTTTCCCTCTAGTATTCATCTGCATGTGTTACTGAGATGGAATTTCTTGCTGAATGGGGAGCTGCCATTTTCTGATTAGAATGGTTGACCAGTAAGCCTGGTGAGTTTACAATCTCTGCTCCCCCAGGACCAGGCAGACTTCAGGGTACGGTTGCTTTTTATGTGTGTCCCAGTGAATCAAACCAAACTCCGGGTCAATTGGGCCTGTTCAGGCCCTCATGATTCTTTAGCAAGTGTTCTTATCTGCTGAGCAATCACCTTAGTTCTACAATACAATCTTAAATATGAATTTCAAAATGGTTTCAGAAAACAATCCTAAATATGTTTATCTGTGGCATGTAATATCATAAATAGTAATTATTTTACCATCTGAAAAAAGTTCTAGTTTTGAATACAAAGGTGTTCTTCTTTTTGTAGTAGTATTCCTGTGAGTTGTCTTTTATATTCTTAGCAGAGAATTTGTAAGAGAAGTTTACTGTAGGAACTCAGGAGAGGGGATAGGTATCTAGAATATGGAAATTCAACTATCAAGCTATCTTTCACCTCTGACCACATCCTTTTCTATACCTGCTCCAGCACACCATGATAGGATTCTGACCCCTGCTAGCTAGTTGTGCTCAGCAAACAAGCCATTCTGCCCATACAGTTCTTTAGGTTAGATGTTCACCCTGTCTGGAACACTCTTCACCTCCATATCTGTGTCAAGTCCCCAAAATTTTCAAGTATTCCCCTATGTCCCTTCTCAGCAAAGTCAACCTTTACCCTTATTTCATATTGAAGCTAACTTTCTCCATCACCTCCAGGTAAACTTTAAAGCTTTTAACATACTCTTAACATCTACAATTGTTGTTTTGTTTTGTCTGAAAGTACTATAGGGACAGAAATATTTTCTTTTATGATTTTGAAACTATCCCAATTGCCCATGCAGTGCTTGGTGAATGGTAGATATTAAATACATAGTTCAGTGTTTGTTCAAAGAGTGGAGTACAGACTTTCAAAGTCATCTTTGGATTTAAAGAATTTATCTAATTGGTAGCATGTGAATTTATATCTATAAGTACTATAAATGTTATTGACTTTAGAGATTTATCAAATGAGATAAACTCATTTACTCTTATCAAGGTTAAAGCAACAATTATCTAAAACTTTATTGAAAATTTTAGAAGGTTCAGCAATATTTTTATCACAGTAGCCAACTAGAACACAAAAAAGGGAGCTTAGTCTGATTTTCAGTTAAATGTGTAAGCATATATGTTGACAAAAATTTTATGAAAAGCAAGTTGATAATATCAGATTACCACTTAATGTCCCATTTCTACAAAGATGATAATGGCTATTTCAGTTTAACTAAATTAACAGATACAAAATATGTAAATAAAGTCATGTAAAAAAGGATGGATATGAGGAATCTATCATGATACTTAATGTACTTTAAATTTTAATTATAATTTAGAAAAGAAAACCTTATACATTGAGTATACTCATATCGAAAAGAGCAGTTATATAAGATTATACACAATAGATTCTAAATGTCATTTAAGAGGTTTCTGTTGGCTTTTTCAACTCTTTCTTATCATTTGGTGAAAATCCAAGACACACCAGAAGATGTAATGTGATGGCCCTTCCAGGTCTCTGCTTACTGTCCCTGTGTTATGACTGCACTACTGAGATTTTTCTTCTATCAGGGTCTACTACAAAATCTGCAATTCTTCAGAGTTCCTTTTACTTAGTGATCCATGTGAATTGCATGGTTAGCAGGGCACTGGAACATGCCTACTGCCTCTGCCTTATTGCACTGGGTGGAAATTTCATTCTACTCACTAGGTCATCTCTCCAGCCTTCCTTTTTTCTGTTCTATCTGCAGGCTCTGTGGCAAGTTTCAGTATCCTATCTCAGCATTCCCTTCTTCACTGAAACCATGGCTTCTGGGCTACTTTCTGTTGGAAAAAGGAGCTTAATCTTCAGAAATAAGTCAAAAGGAAATGATAATTGCACAAAAGAAAAACAGATTCAAAAAATAAGATCTTGTGAAACTAAAAATTTATTTTACATCTAGGGAACATCAACCAAGTCAAGAGACAACTTATAGAATGGAAGAAAAATTTTGTGAGCTATGTATTTGATAAAGAATTAATATCTACATTATACAAAGGACTAAAAACTAAGTAACAAAAATCATACACTCCAATAAAAAGATAGGCCATGGAAATGAACATAGGAAATAAATAAATCAAGAAGAAATTCAAAGGATCAAAAACGTTTTTAAAAGTATTCGATTTTTACCCAACAGGGAGATGTAAATTAAAATAACTTTGAGAGTAAATCTCACCCCAGCCAGAATGGTTATCATCAAAAATAAAATGTAGGGCTGGAGAGATGATTCAGTGGTTTAGATGCTTGCCTGTAAGGCCTAACGTTGGGGTTCAATTCCCCATTACCCTTAAAACCAGACACATAAAGTGGCACATGCATCTGGAGTTTGCAGTGGCTAGAGGTCCTGGGATGCCCATTTCCTCCCCTCCTTCCTTTATAAAAAATTAATTAAAAATAGTGAACAAAAAGAGATGCTGGTAAGGATGAGCAGAAACATAAACCCTTACTCACTCTTGGTGAGAGTGTAAAATACTACAGCAACTATTAACAACAGAATGGTGTTTCCTTGAAGATCAAAAATAGATTTACCCTATGACCCAGCTATACTACTCTGGGCACATACTGTTCTACACTTTCCTATAGAATATTTGCTCATCAATATGAATTGCTGCTCTATATTCACAATAGTTAGGAAGTAAAATTAACATAAATGCCCAACAACTGATGAATGGATTGTGAATGTGTATATGTGACATATATGTATATATATATATATATATATATATATATATATATATATATATATATATGACTTGTATCCATCTGTAAAAACAAATGATATTCTGGAATTTGGAGGTAAGCAGATAGACCTAGGAAAAATTATACCATGTGAGTCAACACAGATCCAGAAAGACAAATGCCACATTCTCTCTCTCTTTGTCTCTCTCTCTCTTATAAATGAAAGCTTTGAATATTTAGGTTATTTTGTAATTTGGAGCAAGAGGCAGTAGTAAAGCCTGGAAGTGAGAATGAGCTTGGAGAGGTGAAGCAGGGAGGGATTAGGAGAGGGGATAGTTAGTATGCAGGCAAGTGGAGGGACAGCAGAAATGGAGAGAGGAGAGGAGAAGAGGACAGGGATACATAAAACTAAAGATGTTATGAATCAGTGATATAGAAACCTACTTCTTTGATAGTTAATTTAAAAATAAAATTTTAAATAGTGCAATATTGGGTTTCAGCCAAAGTCCCCTTGTGGTGTTGAGAAAGCCTTAATCTGAAGTCATAGGTTTTTGCAGAGAAAGCCCAGTGCCAAGAATGGGTTACCACCCCTGCCCCAGTGAATCCTAGTTAGGGATATCCTTGAGACCCCACCTAAAAACAAGGCAAGCTATTGCTAATGCCCTTGGTTACCCACTAGAACTATATGTTAAACTCTATTGTTGAAGATTCCACATTCTGTGTTCATAGGACACTGAGAAATCAAGTTGGCACTGAGCTGGAAGCAATATCCCTTCTGGTTAGCATCTATATTGCTTTAAAGTGTTATGTAGGGGAGTGGAGAGATGACCTAGTGGTTAAGGCATTAAGGAGGCACATGCATCTGGAATTCATTTTCAGCAACTATAGGCTCTGGCACACCCATTCTCTCTCTCTCTCTCTCTCTCTCTCTCTCTCTCTCTATGTCTGTCTCTATACCTCTCTCTGTCTAATAAATAAATAAAATAAATTTTTAAAGTGACTTTAAAGTGTTTCTGAGGAGAAAAGTCATCAACAGTCTTAACAAGCAACAAATCTGTCAAGCTACACAATCAAGTAACCATGCAGCAACAAGCCCATAAGTGTAACAGTGGCACAGACATGATGGGGACAATCAACTGCTATCTCATTGGATTTGAGACCTGCTTAGTGAGAGGGAATTAATGCCTGGGCCTGAAAATCAAGACTGAAACATATGGCTTGGAAGGAGATAGGTCCTAGAAGGAAGCTACCATTGTTCTTTGACTAAAAGGATACATTAAGCCCATCAAATTGCCTTCTAAATGTGTATTTTTATGTCACTAGTTATAAATGGCAGTGAATTCTCGGGGTCCCAAGACTTATTAAGGTGATGAGAAGAAGAGAAAGGCCAGGGATTAATACTGAATAAGTCATCTCTGTCACACTTGCCAGTGCTCAGGGAACATTGTACAGGAGGTGACAGAAAGAGTGTCTAAGTGCTGTTCTCATTGTTATGGAAAGAATCTTCTCTAAGGAGATGGCAGTATACCCCAAAGAGACTCAAACTCATCAAAGCTGAAAAGAGGCTGTTAAGAGCTCAACACTAATGAGAGATCTCTGTCATGCCCTCCAAGCTTGGTTCAGGGAACATTGTGGAAGATGGGGTATAAGAATGTAAGAATCACAAAAGTGGGAAGGAATTCTTGGGAGAACTGTACTCTGGATATGACCACACAGTGAATGTAGTTACCCTCACATGACCTGCACAGTTCTGAGCCCATAAATATTTTGACATGAGCCCAGAAAGAGAACAAAAGGAAGGAGACATCAAAACAGAGACGATGGAAGAGGAGGGTGGTCAGTGGAATAGGAGCAATAGAGGGGGACAAAAAGAGAAAAGGGGATGTAAATACAATCAAATTATAGTATATTCATGTTAAAGTTATCAACAAAAATGTTAAAAATAATTTGAGTTCTATTTTCAGCAAAGAACAGTCACAGGGCTCAATGAACTTCTATAAGAGACTTCATGGTAAGATCTTCCATGTGGGGAAATCTTAGATACATCCTTAAGTTTAAATTGGAAAAGTCAAATAAAGCATTATGAGATAATTACTGAAGCATAACAACATACTTAAATTTGGGCTTTAAATAGCAATAAAGTTTGTGGAATCATTCTCTTGTTAGTCACTTGCCTTACACATTCTTATAGTAATTTGGGCATTATAATGTGCATATTGTACTTGAAATAAGATATGTCTTATTTATTTTATTGTTAACTATATCAAGAAATGTTTTAGAAAGTATACCCAAAGACTACCAACTCCTGAATATTTTGTGTGCATGGAGCATTTGTTTGCCTATTTGACCTATGACTAGAACACTTACTTTAGGTTTATTAAGGCAACTTCAAACAACCAGACAAAAATTTCATTTTTCACTCTTCAATACTCTCAGAAAGACTTATTTTTCACCATTAATTGAAGTCATGAAAAGCAGTATTCCCTCCTATAATGTAATTGTTTTTCAGGCCTATTTGAAAATTCAAGTAGAGTGTTGATGTTCACATATTATACATCCAACATTGCACATAGAAATGTGTGTGCTGAGGATTGAACAAGGCATGTGCTCTCCAAAGGTCATTTGGAAGGCTTGTCACCATTGGTGATATAAGATCTTAGAGAAGCTGGTTGTGGTGGATAGAATTACAGTACTGAGGCAGACCTGCTGGATTAATGTAGTTCTGGAGTAAGTAGCATTCCTGAGAGCAAGAGTATATTTTAAGAGAGTGACTCCTGAATCCTTCTGGCTTCCTGCCACACAGGTTCTGTCTTTTAAACAGTCTCCTTGCACTTTATAACAATCCACCTTGAGGCCTCCCTGGGGGCAAGATGGCCGGGCATCACAGCAAGCCCATCTTGAATAAACCAGACAAATGAGCTTTGCTTTGCTAAGTATTCAGTTTCAGGTACTTGTTATTGCAACACACAACAAACTAACCCAACTTATCTGATTATCTGGCTTATCTGATTTCTCTTGGTCTTTTATGTTCTCTATGATATATTTACATGAAGATATTTTATTGAAGAACCTACCACCATCCCAATGCAGGGTTTCTGCCGGGTTCCATTCTGGATCCCATTCAGGGTTGCAGTGTTCCATGCAAGGTCTCATACACAGCTTCTTCCATATTAGCATACAGGGAGATTTGGGTAACTTCAGATATTTAAGTGATAAAAATTAAGAAATTTCTGAATCCGTTGGAATTAGGAACTGAAATGCCACTCTTTCTTGAGGTGAGAGCTATTGGTCAACACATTTGAAAGAATTTGTCCAAAGACATAAAATTAATTCCTTTGAATATATATTTTAGGGCCATTTTTTGGCAAGAAATATAGTAAACACAGCTAATGAGTTTTGAAGAACACTCATTTTCTCTCAAAGATTTCTTTGAATCACCATGGCTGATGATGACTTGAAAATGAAGGTAAAGTTGTCCATAACTAAAAAACTTCAAAGTATTTTTTGAGCTTCTAAAACCAATATGAAATTTTTAGTTCAAATTCTCAATCGTTGGAGGCCCTTCAGTCATGTGGGCCCATGACTTTACTCCCCAGTTTCACTCAGATTTTCTTTTGTTTCAGCTAAGATTTCATGACCTGTGATCTTGCCACTCTTGGTCCTTTCATCACTGTTGAATTCCTTATAAGAGGCCAAACTTTCAAACTCATTTGTAAAAGGTGTAACTGCACAAAAAATATACTATTTGTTGATGGAGAAATATTTAATAAGATATACATTTCATATTTAGTCTCAACAAATTTCTTATTTACCCTTATCCCTTCAAAATAAATCTTTTCTACTTTAGAGGTATTATACCAGCTGTTCTCTTCTTGTAATGAACCTCCACCTTTATAGAGTATACATTTAACTACTTGTCATTCAAATCCTAGTATAGATTCCCTATACCAGAGGATTTCCATGGCACAAAATGTAAAATAGATATCAAGTTGCTTACTGTCATATCATCCAATTCTAGTCTTCTGATTCAGAGTGCTACTAAAAACATCTTATTTATTTATTATTTTCCCCAGTAGAATTTGGAGTTCATGGCAATAAATTAACTGTCTTGTCTTAGGAAACTGCTATCCAGTATTTATAATACTATCTGTCATTTGCTGAGAGCTAAACAAATACTTATCAAATCAAGCATTGATTGAATAATCCCTATAATTCTTTTAAAATATGTATTCATCTTTTCAAATACAGTGTTAATATATTTTCTACACTTCATTGACTAAATTAATTTAGAAGGAAGTAAAATGAACACATCAGCTCCACATTCTCATTGATCTTGGTTAAAATACCTGAATCAAAGATGACATTAATTTTTCAGGAAAGTTGGAAAATTGAACCAAGTAATTTTGAATATCTTTTTAATCACAAACTCAATTTGTATTCTTTTAGAAAATTAAAACTTTAAAACTTTTCAACTTTAATATTTGAGTTTTTCTAGTCAATTCCAACATGAGAATTATATTAATAATTGTAGCTTTCCTTCTCATCAAATTAGTATGAGTGATTTTCTTTGAAAAATTTCCCAAATTCTTCTAACATGTATACAAAATACTAAATGAGAAACTAGTGCCAATCAAAGAGTGCAGTATTTAACCTTACACCCAGTGGTTTTTTTTTTTTTTTTTTTTTTATGCTTTATAGGCAGGGTCTGACTGTAGTTCACTCACTCTGTATCCCAGCCTTAGTAACTAAGCCATCTCTCTCTCCAGCCAGCTTGATACTTTTTGTTATATAAAATAGAAACGAGGGCTGGAGAGATGGTTTAATAGTTAAGGCAGTTGTCTGCAAAGCCTAAAACCCAGGTTTGATTCCCCAGTACTCAACTAAGGCTAAATGCACACTGTAGCACATGCATCAGGAGTTCATTTGTAGTGGCTAGAGTCTCTGGCATTTCCAATTTCTCTCTCTCTCTCTCTCTCTCTCTCTCTCTCTCTATATATATATATATATATATATATATATATATATATATATATATATATCTGTTTCTGTATATCTCTCACAAAATATATATAATATACAAATAAATGAAATATATTTTAAAATAATAATAAAATAGAAAAGGAGGTGGTACACACCTTTAATCCCAGCACTCAGGAAGCAAAGGTAGGAAGATCACTGTGAGTTTGAGGCCAAACTGAGACTACATAGTGGAATCCAGGTCAACCTGGGCTAGAGTAAGTCCCTACCTCAAAAAAAAAAAAAAATATATATATATATATATATATATATATATATATATATATATATATATATATTAGAAAGGAGTTATTTACTTGATACATATATCACTTGGAACTGAACCTAAAATCTTATCCTTATTAGATAATTACTCTACCACTGAGATATCCATTCTTCTTTTTTAGTTTAACTTTTTATTTTGAGATCAGATCTCAAAATAGTTTTCCCAGGCTGGTTTTTATCTTATTCTGTAGCCTTTCAATTTGTAATCCTCTATCCTCAGTCTCCCAAGCAGTTGGAATTTTAGACCTGTGCCATAGCTTGGCTGTATTTTTTAGTCTCAAAGAACTGACTCATGGAACCGAATGGATAGCTCAGTGAGTAAAAGTCTTCTTTTACAAGCATCTGGCCCAGAGTTTGAATGCTCAGCATGCACATTAAAGACAAAATTAATGGCATACACATGCAATCCCAGTGCTTAGGAGGCAGAGATGGGAACAACCTTAGATTTGTTGGGTTACTCTAGCAAAATTGGTGAGCTCCAAATTCAGTGAATGAAGGGCAATTGAGGAAAACACTCAACATCCACCTCTGGGCTCCACACACATGTGTGCCCAAACAAATATGAACAAGTGTACACACATGCACACATACTATTCATACATATACATGCAAAAACAACAACAAAAAGAGCTAGTTTACAAATAACAGGTAGAAGGGATTATGATCAGAGTAAATTATGTGTATGTATAAAATTGTTAATATATATTTAAAAAAAGAAATAGACATATAGACCAATGGAATGTAATAGAGGACCCAGATATAAACACACATGGGTATAGAAACTTTATTTTTGACAAAAAAGTTAGCCTATTCAATAAAAAAGTTCTAGCTAAACTGTATATCCTCCTGAAGAAGAATCAAATTTGATCTACATTTCTCACATTGCACAAATATCAATTCAAACTGATTCAAATACCTTAATTTAAAACCACAAATACTAAAACACCTAGATGAAAATACAAGAAACAAACTTCAAGTTGTAGGTATAATCAAAAGCTTTTTGAATAGAACTCCAATGCCACAGGACACATCCCCAAGAATTAATAGATGAGATTACATGAAATTAAAAATATTCTGCACATCTTTAACAGAGCAAGCAGACAGATTGTAGAATGGAAGGAAATCTTTCCAACAAGTGTTTATCTAGCATAACAAAAAACAACAAAAATTAAACATCCTGAATACCCAAACTAATTGTCAATAAATAGGCCAACGAACCAAATAGTCTTCAAAAGAAAAAATACAAATGGCCAATACATATATTTAAAATTTTTAACATCCACTGGAGAAATGCACATTAAAATTTCTTTGAGATTCCATCTCACTCCATGAAGAATAGATATCATCAAGAAAACAAATGATGACAAGTGCTGGTGAGGAATTGGGAAACAACACTTAGTCAATGTTGGTTGAAGTATAAACTGGGATAGCCACTGTGCAAATTAATGTGAGGGTTTCTCAAAAAAAAAAAAAAAAATCTTAGCCGGGTGAGGTGGCACACAATTTTAATCCCAGCACTTGGGAGGCAGGGGCAAGAGGATCACTGTGAGTTCGAGGCCACCCTGAGACTACATAGTTAATTCCAGTTCAGCCTGGGCTACAGTGAGACCCTACCTAAAAAAAAAAAAAAAAAAAAAAAAAAAAAAAAAAAAAAAAAAAAAAAGACCTACCATATGACTCAGCTATCCTCTCTTAGTCATATACCCAAAGGACTCTATATCCTACCACAGAAGTACTTGAACATTATGTTCATTGCTGCTCTACTTACAATAGCAAGTAATATACTCAATGAATGTGGAATATATATATATATATATATATGAATTTATTTAGTATAAAGAAAAAGGAATTTATGGAGCTTGCAGTAAAATGGTTGGAACTGGAAAATATAAGTTAGGTAACCCAGAATCAGACATAACAATACTGCATGCTCTCTCTCATATGAAAATGCTAGCTTCTAATTTTTATATATGTGTATTAATGGGGAAGTGAGTAGTGTAGAGGTCGTAATACAAATAAAGGGACCATGAGAGGAGAAAAAATCTTTAAGGAAGGAGTGTGGGGAGGATAATAGAATACATAAGATATGAAAAGTAGAAAGGGAACTACTGGTATGAAACAGTACAAGCTGGGAGAGGAGCAGGAAAATGGAGAGAAGAGTGGTAGAGGAAGGAAGAGCAACCAAAATTAAGTGTGCATAAAAAAATGCCATAATCAAGTCTACTACTTTTATGCTAATTAAAAATAAAAGTAAAAAAATAGAAAAAAATAGAAAGAACTGGTGGTTCATCAGTTAAGGTGCTTGCTTATAAATCCTAACAACCCATGGTCGATTCCTGAATACCCACGTAAAGCAAGATGCACAAAGTGGCACGTGTGTCTGGTGTTAATTTGCAGTGGCCAGAGGCTCTGGCATGTCCATTCATTCTCATTCTCTCTCTCTCTTCTCTCTCTCCCTTTGCAAATAAACAAATAAAATATTGAAAAAACCTAAAGAATTGAAGCACATCGTAACTTTGATAACCTGAAGCAAGCAAACCTGAAAGAAACACTGCACACTACACACCACCCTTACCCCATCCCTGTTCTACCACCATCAAGGACACGGTTTCTGTAAAGAAGGAAGAAACAAATATGACTTGATGCATTCATTCATTTGTTATCTGGCAGGGCCCACTCCAGAACAGGACCTAGTCATTCTGTGCCCTGAGTCAAGACAGATCAGACATTTCTCAAACTGCCTAGATTCAAACATTTTTTTAAAAATATGACTTTCTGTATAAAGATTTCTAGAATGTATTAGACAAGCTTCAGAAATCACTTAGCCCATGCCCACAATTTTACTGTGAGAAAACTAAGGCATAGAAATCGTGAATACAACTGCTGTGGATTACACAGGTCATACACATAAACATATCCTGTATGTTAAGAAATATTTGCTCTACTTCACATAGACAGAGGGACCAACAGCTATTCACAACTGCTTTGCAGAATGTTCCTTTCTTATTCTATCACTATCCTCCAGTTATTATTTTAGTGTGATGCTCATGACCCGTTTCAGAGAGTTTCACTTTTAAGTTTGCCCTTTTCTTAGTCACCTTCAGGTTCAAGTTTTTTAATTGTTGTCTGACACCATAGGAACAATCTTGGCTGCAAAGGAGGCCAGGTGAATCCCCAAGGTTTACTGTTCTGTGCTTCATTTCTCTTCTGTTGCTGACTGTGAGACCATTTGGCACAGTTGACTCTGAGCCGTAAGATAATTAGCTTTTCCTCAGAGTGGCATGGGGTTTAAGGAGGAAAATATGTAACATTTGTTGCAAAATCTAAATACATCCTTTGTAGAATGTGACCCATTTTGGTGAATGTTGATGTTTTTAAAAAGAGTTCTTATAAATAATGTGCTCAAAAAACCGATATCCTTAGCCAGGTGTGGTGGCACATGCCTTTAATCCCAGCACGCAGGAGGCAGAGGTAGGAGGATCTTGTGAGTTCGAGGCACCCTGAGACTACATAGTGAATTCCAGGTCAGCCTGGACTAGAGTGAAACCCTACCTCAGAAAACCAAAAAAAAAAAAAAAAAAAAAAAAACATTATCCTTGTCTTAATTCTACAATGTTTCTAGAATATTCCAAAGTGCATCTTCTTCCAATTAAAGAGAATCAAAATATATTTGTAAAAAACAAAATATTTGCTATAACATGCAAAGAGAATTTTAAAGTGTAAAGATAATCTTTGATATAGTAATTGTAAATTTCCTGTAATTCTAGTTTAATAGACATATGTATACTTAGACATTAGTATTTAGAGCAAATTACTATTTATTGAAATTATCATTGCTTTCATACCATTTTAATTCAATCACATTAATGTATAAAGATACATTTCTAAAATGATGTGCATAATTTTTTCAGGAGAATAGGGTGAAAATTCCACAAAAGGGTATTAAGATAGATAATAATGTAAGCCTAAGAAATCTGAAATATTTCATCAATTTTTATTTTAACATGAATAGAATTTCCCAATTTATTTAACCTAGAACAATTATTTTGAACTAATTTATTTTTATTCTATATTCTATATGTAGGAAGACATGATCCAAATTTGAAATGAAACATTAAAAAAAGAGTTGTTTTATCTCATTATTTTCCAGCAATGTCCATTGCTGCTTCATTGGTGGCTTCATGTTTTGATCAAATTTTGAGCTTCAGTTTCTTTGACATGGAATGAGAACCTTTGCATCTTTTGTAGTTCTCCCTTCTGAACTCATGTATAATTAATTTGAAAATAATTAACAATAAGAGTAAAATAAGAATATTATATGACTTTAATGTTATGTTGATTTATATAATAAAGTTAATCATATCACATTATAACATATTCAATATTTCCCAATATTCACTTTGTGTCTGTAGCCAGTAAAAAGAATATCACTGTAAAAGCTTTGCTAGAGCTACTTTCAATGATGATGGAACTCTAATGGAGACTACTTCCTGGAAATTTCAGAAATTTTCTTAAGGAGAATTTTCACTGCCCATCATTACAATTCCCTACTCATTTGAATGCTTACTAAGACATGCATCATGCACCATTCTATTTGTTAAACACTCATGTGCATCCCTCTCCATTCCTGTGACCTTAGTTTACAAAAGCATAATAATTTATTTGAAAGGTATTTCATAGAAAATGACAAATCTTAATAAATACATACCCGTGCTATATATGGACCAATCTCTTTTTTTCTTTTTTATGGAGAGAGAGTGAGAAAAAAAGATAGAGAGAAAATTGATATTCCAGGACCTCCAAACATTGCAATCAAACTCCAGAAGCATGTGCCATCTTGTGTGCATATGTGCCCTTGCACCTTGTGTCACCTTGTGCATCTGACTTACATAGGATCTAGAGAGTTGAACATGAGTCTTTAGGCTTTGCAGTCAAGTTCCTTACCCACTAAGCCATCTCTCCTGCCCACCGTTTTGACTTTTGCTGTCTTCACAATGTCAGTGAAATTCTGAAGAAAATGTTGAGCAGTTAGGCTGACAGAATTATTCTGCTCATAACAAACATCTACTGCAATTTTTTCACTCTTTTATGATAATTGCATATCATGTACATGTTCTGCCCCCACATCCTGACAATGGAAAGTGAATCAGTACTGAGAGATTTCACTTAGCAGGTCTGATATTGTTCTTTGGAGAGCATCATGTTAGATGGCGTCTGGGAACTTGACTTTTTAAGTTCTATAATTAACCTCTTGCATTATTTTTTTCCTGAAGACATTGACTTGGCTGTATGTATACTCTTTCACTTTGATAAGCACTGGCTATGGTGACAGTTCCATTGAGGTTTACTATGCTTTATAGCAAATCACCAAATTTATAGAAATTATGACACAGGAAGGAATAACTTAGATACATTGTTGTAGATCCTTTGGGAAAACTTCTTCCAGTCACTGGGATTCCCCTCACAATAGATGAACATCCTGATGCTAAACAGAAAAAATAATAATAATAATTTTCCCCTGTAGCTTCTATCAACAAAGTCCTATTTGTTCAAACAAATGGATTAAGCATATCTTTGCCTATTTTAAATATAGGAGAAGAGAGAAGTAAAATCTCGTTGTTAAAAGGTTATGTTTGGGAGGGCAGACGGCTCAGCACTTAAGGTACTTGCCTGCATAGCCTAATGACCTGGGTTCTATTCGACAGTACCCATGTAAAGCCAGATACACAAACTGCTGCATTTGGAGTTCATTTGCAGCAGCTGGAGGCTCTGGCACTCTCATGTTCTCTCTCTCTCTGTGTGTGTGTGTGTGTGTGTGTGTGTGTGTGTGTGTGTGTGTATGTGTGTGTTTCAATCTCTTTATCTGTTTGCAAATAAATAAATAAATATATAAATAACTAACTAAATAAATACAGTTTAAAAGATTAAGTTTTGTTTTTAAAGATAATGGACAGGTAATGAAATAGAAAAATATTACCAGTTGATGCTATGATTAACTTACAGTCTTTACATGTCCCCAATTAGTACCTCAGGGAAAATATTTGGTCTCAATTATAACCAATTCTGAGTATATAAAATGAAACAATGAATACTTTCTTTCACCCTTCCAGGGATGTTGACCAAATAAAGTAAGTTAGATTATAAGAAATGCAGCCAAACACTACTCCATTTAATTGTGACTGTGTTTCTCTTTAAATTGTAGGCCTTTTGCTGAAAGAGTCGGGAAGTACAAGCATCTCCACTGGATTCTCATATTTCCTCATGAGATTAGAAATAGACAGGCCTGCACCCTCACTTTGGAGAAAACAGAGAAATTCAGAGTGGGAAATAAAGTAAATAGGAGCTGCTGAAGTAACAAAATAATTTCAAATAGCTTTTTAAAATTCAAGATCAGGAAAGATGTGGTGGTGCATGCCTTTAATCCCAGGACTCAGCATGCTGAGGTAGTAGTATTACAGTTAGTTCAAGGCCAGCCTGGGACTACAAAATATGTTCCTGGTCAGCCTGGGCTAGATTGAGACCCTGCCTCAAAACAACAACAAAATACAACAGCAATGTTCTTAAGAAAGTATCTAATTCCAGGTTTTAAAAATTTGATAATTATCGTATCTTCTTTATTTTCACCTCTCAAATATATAATAATGATAATAATAATGAAAGCAATAACATTTGCTTAGTGTATGTTATGATCCAGGCTTTAAATTGTTAATCAAATCACATCCTTTATTGCATATGCCTCCACAAAGATTAGCTGTCATTATTAGTCTACACTGACATATGAGGCAGTCATAACTTGGGAGCTGGTGGCATTGCCCTGTCATGTGTAGACTGCTATAATACCATTCCTCTTGACTAACATTATAGCATATTTCTCTACCTCTGCATGAGCTTGGAGCACAAACCTTCATTATCTTCATTTCTATTTGAATGTAACTATTCAAGTGTTGCTCTTAGTTTTGTGTTGCTGGCACAAAGTATCCCACCAAAAGCAGCATGTGGGAGGAAAGTGTTTATTTTCACTTACAGACCTGAAGGAAAGCTCCATGATGGCAGGGTAAAGGATGCCATGTACAAAGGCTGGACATCAACTCCTGGCCAAAATCAGGTGGAGAACAGCAACAATACAGTGTACCCAACACTGGCAAGGTGAAGCTGGGTTTAACACCCATAACCTGCCCCCAACAACACACCTCCAACAAGGTTCCAATTCCCAAATTGCCATCTTCTGGGGATCAAGAATTCAGAACACATAAATTTATAGGTGGCACCTGAATCAAACCATCACATCCCACCACTATTTCCCATAAACTATTAACCATACATGATGTAAAATGCAATGTATTCTGTAGAAATTTAAAAGTCCCTATTTTTTATCAATTACAACACTGTTCAAACATGCCCATAGTCCAAGATCTCTTAACTGAACCAATGATAATAATAATAATAATAATAATAATAATAATAATAATAAATGGCAGAGAACAAACATTCACACTGCAAAAGACGTCACTGGGCATAGCACAGAAAGATAAAAAAATTACAAGATTTAAAATAAACAGGGCAAGCATCAGAACATTGATATTCCTACCCATGTTAAGTCTCTGGAGTTCCAATCTAGCTGGGCTCCCCATAACCTGGGCTACAATGTCTCCCAAGGCAGCAGCTTTCCATGGTTGTCTTCTCACAGTCCTGGCATTTCTAAAAGTCCTAGTGTTTCTATTGAAATATCATGATGTAACCAGACTTCCACACAGGTAATCCAACATGCCTGCTTCATATTGCTATGGCATTTCCAAAAAACAACAATACATATCAAAGCCAATGACTTCTTTCCTGAATTTTTAATACTACATAGTACCAGGTGGGATACCAACTTGTTAATATAGAGGCTAAAATACTATAGGGGCTAAATAAAACTGATTTTGAAGAGCATGACACTCCTTCAGCATTCAGGCCCCTTCAAGAGTCTGCATTTTTCCTGCTGCCCCAATGCTGATCATCTGGACTAGTCTCAATAGTTATAATAGTTATATCTCTCAAACATTTGCAGCTGAACAGGCAGTACCTTGGCCCAAAGACTTCATTTTTCTTTGTGCCATATTCCTCTGCTTAAGGTAAACATAACCCTGCACAAATTCTTAGAATATAGGTAGGCTGAATACAATAATCCTCTCACACAAACTACTTCTGACCCAGTCATAAAAATAATACTTCTTAGCTTTATCAGCCAAACCTCACAGTTCACAATTCTTACTGCATTCATGTCTTTCAAATCTGACCAGAATCCATCAAGCAGTACTTATAGCATTGCAAGGTGTCTCTTATGCTAATGTTTCAAATCTCTCCATATTCTTCCTCCAAATCAGTTACCAAACCCAAAAACCACAGAGTCAGGTTTCTAACAGTAACAATTTCACTTCTGTGTACCAATTTTACCATTGCAGTTAGCTTTGAGTTACTGGCCCAAAGTGCCAGACCACCAATAGCTTGTGGGATAAAATGGTTTACTTTGGCTTACAGACTCAAGGGCAAGTTCATGAATGCAGGGGAAAAGAATGGCAAGCAGAGGCTGAGCATCTCCTCTTGACAAGACAGAAGAAATTGATCTGGAGGCCAAAAACTTTGCTAAGTTCACAAAATCAAGTGAGGGCTGGAGAAATGGCTTAGTGGTTAAGCCACTTGTCTGCAAAGACAAAGGACCTAGGTTCAATTCCCCAGGACCCACATAAGCCAGATACACAAGCTGGGGCATGCATCTGGAGTTCGTTTGCAGTGGCTGGAGGCCCTGGTGCACCCATTCTCTGTCTGTCTGTCTCTCTGCTTCTTTCTATCTCGTGAATAAATAAATAAATAAATAAATAAATAAATAAATAAATAAATAAATAAAAATCAAGTGAATAGAATATGAGGGAACTGTGGGACACCCTAAAATGACCAAACATGTGGACTATCGATGGGTATACAAGAAGGAGAGGAATTCAAGGCCAGAGGCATAAAGAACATATTCAACAAAATTATTGAAGAAAACTTTCCAAATCTCTCAAAAGAGAGGCCCATCCAGATACAAAAAACACACAGAACACCAAACAGACAGGACCAAAGAAGAAACTCTCCAAGGCACATCATAGATAAAACTCTTAACAATAAAAACAAAGAGAGAATGTTAAAAGCAGCAAGAGAGAAACAGTTCACAACATACAAAGGCAATGCCATCAGAGTTACATCAGATTTCTCACAGGAAACCCTGAAAGGCCTGGAATGGAAAATGTCAAAGTCTTAAAAACTATGGCTTCCAACCCAAACTACTCTACCCAGCAAAAGTATCCCTCATAATAGATGGTGAAAGAAAAAATTTCAATATAAAAAATCAACCCTATGATTATATGAACACAAAGCCAAACCTACAGAGAATACTTAAGGGACTACTCCACACAGAAGAGTCAACCAACCAATCTCAAGAGCCAACAAGAAGAAGATCACAATAACCAAAATAGACCGGGCTCAAAATAGTACAACATACAAGAAAGCACCATACCCCATAAAACACCTCATCATGGCAGGGATTAATTCAAACCTCACATTAATAACCTTAAATATTAATGGTCTTAACTCGCCCATCAAAAGACACCGGTTATTAGGATGGATCAAAAAAGTGGACCCTTCTGTCTTCTGTCCCCAATAAACCCACCACACCACTAATGACAGATACCTCCTTAGGGTGAAAGGTTGGAAAATGATATTCCAAGTAAATGGAAACAAAAAACAAGCCAGTTTTGCTATATTAATATTAGATAAAACAGACTACAAACCAAAAGTAGTCAAAAAGAACAAAGAAGGCCACTTCTTACTAATCAAGGGAATGATCCAACATGAGCACATCACAATTATATATATATATGTGTGTGTGTGTGTGTGTGTGTGTGTGTGTATGTGTGTGTAACACAGGTTCACCACAGTTTATAAAACAAAATCTACTCAGCAATAAAACAGAAATAACTACCAACACCATCATAGTCAAAGATTTCAATACTCCCATATCATCAATAGACAGATCATTCAAGCAGAAAATCAACAGGGAAATAAGAGAGTTCAACAATATCATAGATTCACTAGACCTAATAGATATCTACAGAACTTCCCACCCCAACTCTACAGAATACACATTCTTCTCAGCAGCACATGGAACCTTCTCCAAAATTGATCATATATTAAGTCATAAAGCATGCCTTCATAAACTCAAGAAAATTGAAGTAACTTCCTGCATCACGTCCAATCACAATGCTTTAAAGCTAGAAATTAACAACAAGAGACATATCACGAACTCCACCAGCTCCTAGACACTAAACAACACACTATTATACAATGAATGGGACATGGAAGAAATTTAAAAAAGAGATTGTAAAATTCCTAGAATTTAATGATAATGAAAGTACAACCTACCAAAATGCATGGGACACAATGAAGGTAGTCTTTAGGGGAAAATTCATAGCCTTAAATGCCTTCACTACAAATCTGAGAGATCCCAAATCAATCACCTGACTATCCACATAAAGGCACTGGAAACAAAAATAATCCAACTCAAAGAGCTCCAGACAGAAAGAAATAATCAAGATTACAGTAGAAATTAATTAACTGGAAACTAAGAAAACAATTTTAAAACTCGATGAAACAAAGTGCTGGTTCTTTCTGAAAAAAATAAACAAGATTGACAAACCACTGGCCAAATTGATCAAGCAAAACAGAAGAGAAGTCTCAAATTAGCAAAACCAGAAATGAAAAAGGAGAGATGACTACAGACATCAATGAAATTGGAAGAATAATCAGGCCATACTTCTAAAACCTCCACAAAATTAAATAATCTAGAAGAAATGGATGAATTCCTAGATGCATACCACCTACCAAAACTAAACTCAGAGCAGAGTAATCTCCTAAGCACATCCATGGAGATTTATAAGATAATAAAAAACCTCCCCAAAAAGAAAAGCCCAACCAGATGGCTTCTCAGCTGAATTCTATCAAACCTGCATCAAAAAACTGAAACTCATTTTTCTCAAAATTTTCTGTATAATGAGAGATGAGGGAGTCCTTCCCGACTTGTTTTATGAAGCTAGCATCACCCTAATACCAAAACCAGGCAGAGATGAAACAAGAAAAGAAAACAATAGGCCTATATCCCTAATGAACTTCAATGCAAAGATACAAAATCCTTGCAAACTTAATTCAACAACACATCAAAAGCATTATCCACCTTGATCAGGTAGGTTTCATCCCAGGGGTGCAGGGATGCTTTAACATACAGAAATCAGTCAACATAATATACCACATAAGTAACTGAACAATAATAACCACATAATCATCTCATCTGATGCAGAAAAGGCATTTGACAAAATATAACACAATTTCAGGATCAAAACACTGGAACAAATAGTCATGGAGGGTTTATATAGCAACACAATAAAGGCTAAATATAAAGCTCCTAAAGCCCAAATAATACTTAATGGGGAAAAACTCAAGGAGTTCCCACTGAGATCAGGAACAAGATAGGGGTACCCATTCTCACCACTGCTCTTCAACATAACACTAGAAGTACTAGCCCAAGCAATAAGACAGGAGAAAGAAATAAAAGGGATTCAAATTGGAAAGGAAGAAGTCAAGTTAGCACTATTTACACATGACATGATCCTGTACATAAGTGACCCAAAAGTCTCCATGTCAAAACTTCTAAGAGTGATAAATCCCTTCAGCAAAGTGGCAGGATACAAAATCAATGCACAAAAATCAGTAGCTTTTCCATATGCAAAAGACAAATATACAGAGAAAGAAATCAGTGAGGCTGTCCAATTTTCAATAGCAACAAAAAAATTAAATACCTTGCAATAACACTAACCAAGGATGTAAAAGACCTATGTGATGAAAACATAAAAACATTCAAGAAAGAAATAGAGGAGCACTTGAGAAGACGTAAAGACTGGATAGCTAGAATTAATGTTGTAAAAATGTCAACTCTACCAAAAACAATACACAGATTTAATGCAATGCCAATAAAAATACCAGTGCTATTCTTCACAGAGATTGAAAAAATTAATCTCAAAATTCATATGCAATATTCAGAATGCCTCATATATTCAAACATATCCTCCGCACACACACACAAAAATAAACACCTCTGGCAGTATCACCATACCCCATCTAAACATATATTACAAAACCATAGTGACAAAAACTACATGGTATTGGAATTAAAACAAAAACTTATGGCTGTAAAGAGGGTTTAGTAGTTAGGCACTTGCCTGAGAAACCTAAAGACCCCAGTTCAAGGCTCGATTCCCCAGTACCCACATAAGCCAGATGCTCAAGGTGGCATGTGTCTCTGGAGTGTGTTTGCAGTGGCTGGAAGTCCTGGTGCCCCTTTCTCTCTCCCTCTCTTTCTCTCTTTCTCTCTCTCTCCAACTCTCAAATAAATAAATAATAAACAATACTAAAAAAAGAAAACAGAAACATAGACCAATGGAACAGAACTGAAGACGCAGACCTTAGGACAAGTAACTAAAGCTGCTTGATCTTTGACAAAGGTGCCAATAATGTAGACTGGAGAAAAAGACAGCATCTTCAACAAATTGTATTGGACAAATTGGATGACCAAATGTAGAAAAATGAAATTAGACTAACTCATTTCACTTCACCATACACAAAATTCAAGTCCAAATGGATTAAGACCTCAATATAAGACGGGAAACCCTGCTACTTCTGTAAGAAAAAAATAGGAGGCACACTCCATGATACAGGACTGGGAGAAGACTTCCTGAAGAAAACACCAGTAGAGCAGCGAATAAAACAAGCAGTCAACCAATGGGATCTCATGAAGCTAAAAAGCTTTTGCAAGACAAACATACCATAAGCAGAGCCAATAGATTACCTACTGAATGGGAGAAAATCTTTGCCTGCTATACCCCTGACAGAAGCCTAATATCTAGAATCTACAAAGAACTCAAAAAATTAAACAATAAAAAATTAAACAACCCAAAAAGTGGGCAGAGATCTAAATAGGGAGTTCTCAGAGGAAGAATTACAAATGGCTCTAACACACACTTGAGAAAATGTCCAACATCCCTAACCATTAGGGAAATGCAAATTAAAACAACTATGAGATTCCACCTCACCCAAGTAAGGAAGTAAACATAAGTAAGGAAAATAAACATTAAAAATCAAATGAAAACAAATGTTAGCAAGGATGTGGAGAAATAGGAACATTCATTCACTTTTGGTGGGAATCTAAGCTGGTAGAAACACTATGAAAATCATTATGGAGACTCCTGAAAAGGACAAATGTAGAATTACCAACAGACCCTGTTATTCCTTTCCTGGGCATTTACCCTGAAAGCTCCACATCTCAGTTGTGAGATATTTGCTCAACCATGTTTATAACTGTTCAATTCATACTAGCTAAAAACTGCAATCAATCCAGGTGCCCATCATTGGATGAATGGATAACCAAGATGTGGTATATGTACATGATAGAATTCTGCTCAGCAAGGCTGGAAAGATGGCTTAGCAGTTAAGGCTCATGCCTGCGAAGCATAAGGACCCAGGTTTGATTCTCCAGGTTCCATGTAAGCCAGATGCACATGATGGCACATGCATCTGGAGGTTGTTTGCAGTGGCTAGAGGCCCATTCTCACTCTCTGTCTCTCTCTTCCTCCCTCTGTCTCTATAAATAAATTAATAAATAAATAAAAATAAAATCTTTTAAAAAGAATTCTGCTCAGCAATAAGAAAAAAATGACTCATTGAAACTTGAAGAAAAATGATCGAACTTGGAACAGATCATTCTAACAGAACTCATACAATCACAGAAAGACAATTGTCACATGGTCTCACTCATCTGCACTTCCTAGCCTGGATCAGCTTGAGTTGCTGACACATCTGAATAGCTTGTATAATGGGAAGAGTAGGACTTGGGGTAAGGGAAAAGTTGGGGGGGGGCACAAAACTGAACCCAAATTAAGCTGATACCATAGAATCCTATATCCTGGAAGTCAGACTAAACTGTGGAACCCTCAAAAGGAAGTTAGGGGAGCACCTGAATCAAGGGTTCTGGAGAGGGTGAGATGAAATCTCTAATGTCAAATTTCTCCTTCTTCTCTTTCTTCTTTTTATTTTTTCTTTTACCTTGGTGCTGGCCTGCAATTCCCTGTTCCAGGATGTGGTCTACATCCACAGTGAGCTGTAGATCAGAAAGACCTACTAGATCTTCCAAAATAATCAAGACAGACTTCTGTCAGATCACTTGATTACCCACCAGAGGTTAATGGTAAGACTCTACTGCTGAAGACACCATACACTGTCACAAGGAGCATAGAGAGACCTGGTTGGAATCCAGAAGAGAGCCAGTTTCCAGATAGCCAGTCTATCTAGTGCTAGAAGGTGCTATATGTGCTACTGGGGGAAAGTTGCCAACATCTGTCCAAGCAACTCAAAGTCTAAGTGATTCAGAAGCAAACAACCTGATGTGGTGGGGAATGTCAAGGTCTGATGGACTATGAGTATCTGAGCATCAGAGGATAACTATGAGAGATAGCAAAAGCCATCAGCATGGATATGGGGAGAAATTCTAATTTCCCTTTGCCTGGACAAGAATCCAACTGATCTCATGTGGTAAACTGTAGAGCAGCCTAAATAATTAATGGAAAGCTAAAGTTTAACACAGAAATTTAACAATCATGAATGACAAAGAAAACAGTGAAACTATTTAATATAATAAATTCTGCCCTAGGAAGAGTTCACTATCTTCATTCACCACTAAATGTTAATAAAATACTGACTTACATACACAACTAATTAAAGGAACTTCACTCACCAATAATTTATTGACTATCTAAATATGTTTCAAATAGCCATTATGTTTAAGGGACAAGTTCTATACAGTGCTACACTGAGGAACAAAATGAGCCAAATTCCTACTTGAATGAGCTGATATTTTAGCAAATGTGAAGAGAGTGAATAGATACCTGCATGTCTACATATTTGCTTACTTATCACTCAAGATAACAATGGACATGAAGACATGATAGAAAATTTTATTTTTGGTAAGATTTCTAAATAAACATCTGAGTAACTTATTTTTTAAAGGAGTGTTTTTACTTATAGTGTGTCAAGCTTTAGGCCATGATTATGTGGCCCCATGGAGGATGGAGCAGGAGCAAAGGGGCAAAGCAAAACTGTTTCCTCATGGCAGAAAAGTAAAAGCAATGCAAAGACAAAGGGATTTTGATCCCAAGAAGAAGTGAAACCAATGCAATAGCAAGGGGTCATTGTCCCCAGCTCCTTTCAGAGCCTTCTGCCAAGGAGTTGAAGTCACACATCCAGAAGTTCTACCAGTACCAATAGTCTTTTCCTGGGAGAAGCTTTGTTCCATATAGACTATTGGAAAACAGTACAGGCCCCAAACTATAGCAGTTGCTGCTGGTGACAAACCTGTCACACTGAAATGAATTATAATTGAATACCCACACAAAAC
The DNA here is from genome assembly GCA_036365145.1 of Orientallactaga sibirica. NCBI lineage: Eukaryota > Metazoa > Chordata > Mammalia > Rodentia > Dipodidae > Orientallactaga > Orientallactaga sibirica. The sequence goes on from JAEOAD010000033.1 coordinate 23,187,524, forward strand.
CAGATGCACAAAGTGGCACATGTGTCTGGAGTTAGTTTGCAGAGGCTAGAGGCCCTGGCACACCCATTATCTCACTCTCTATTTGCTCTTCTTCCCTCACCCACTCACCCTCTATCATAAATAAATAAATAAATATTTTTTTAAAAAAAGAAACAAAGAAATCTGATGGAGGTAAATCCAGAATTGGAACCACAGAAATTAATCACATCTTGAAGATTTCTATTCTATTTCATGTAAAATAAAACATTTCTTTTTCATTTGTATGTTTGAATTATGGTTTATAAAGTTCAGGAGTGACCATGACCACGCAAACCACTCTGAGGCAAAGATGAAAACTTTTATTCAGAAAATCATGAGCTGCTGGGGTTGGCTCACAAAAGAAGAGCCCAGCCCACCTTAGTTCCTCAAGCAGTGGGCTTTATAGGGTCAGTTGGGGGAAGGTGAGGAAAGGAAAAGAACATTAGCCATTTCAAAAAGCTAGGGTGTGAGACCAGAACAGTGACCAGGCAACTCAGGAGATATAGATAAGGGGACAGGAAACCATGACATGGGGGCATTGTCAGGCAAAGAAGGGATAATGTCTGGGCAGTTTCTTGAGGAATGTGGGTAATCCACTTCCTTATGTCTCTGTCCCTTCCTGCTGCTCTTTGGTGACCCCATTTTGGGACCTGTCTGACCTAACAAGGTTTAGGTACTTATAATTAAAATTATTGTTGCAATTTAGGGAGCTGGAGAGATGGCTTAAAGGTTAAGGTGCTTGCCTGCAAAGCCTAATGACCTGGGTTTGATTCCCTAGGAAATATAAAGCCAGATGCACTAAATAGTGTATGCATCTGAAGTTCATTTGCAGTGGCAGGAAGCCCTGGCAGGCCCATATTCACTTGCTCTCTGTCTACCTCTTTCTTGCTCTTCCTCTCTCTCTCCCAAATAAATAAATACATTTTTTAAAAATTGCAATTTACGGGCTGGAGAGATGACTTATCGGTTAAGACGCCTGCCTCCTAAGCCCAAGAAAGCTGGTCCCAATCTCCAGCGGTTCCAATCTCCAGGTCCCACATTTAGCCAGATGCATAGTGATGCAAGGGCGCAATGCCGCACTTGACCACAAGGGGGCACACACATCTGTATTTTGTTCACAGCAGCTGAGAGACTGCTGACATGCCCATCTCTATCTGTCTTCCTCTCCCTCTCTATCTGTCTCTCTCCAAAAAAAAAAAAAAAAAAAAATGCAATTTACATTGTCTTGCACAAGGTCATTTAGCCTCATAGCATCTTTTATTGTTTTTTCATTTACTATATAAGCCCTAAAGATGTTAGAGGTTTATTAGTAAAATCTAATGAGATGATTTTTGTCATTGCACATTGTATAAACTATATAAACTGAATACATTTAAAAGCATCATTTAGGCATATGATTAAAAAAGAAATAAATAGTAATCAGATTTAAGCTCATCCTCTTTAATAATAATGGTTACATAAATTAAAATATCAAGAAAATGTATAAATATTTTTCAGAGAATAACTCGGGAATAAAATTTATCATTTTATGACAACTGTACGTTTTTATGAAAATTGGGCATTTAAAAAATTTTTTTGAGGTAGGGTTTCACTCTAGTCCAGGCTGACCTGGAATTCACTACATAGTCTCAGGGTGCCTCCCAAGTGCTGGGATTAAAAGGCGTGTGCCACCACACCTGGCTAAAAATATTTTTATTTATTTGCAGGCAGAGATAGAGAGAAGAGATAAAAACAGAGATGATGGGTACACCAGGGCCTCCAGCCTCTGCAAATTAACTGCATACGTGCCACTTTGTGTGTCTGGTTTTACATGATTATTGGGGAATTGAAGCAGGGTCCTTAGACTTTGCAGGCAAGTGCCTTAACTGCTCAACCATCTCTCCAATGCAGAACTGGGCATTTTAAAACATTTCCTCATTTATTTTGCAAGAGGAAGACAAAATCACTGAGGGCAAACGTTTCAAATATTATAGAAGATTAAAGTCTATAATCGAGGTCAATACAGTGAATATTTACTGTTAAAACATACCAGACCCTCTTAAACTATTGTAATATTAAACAGACTGCACACATGTATGAGTGCTCACATTGTCACATTCAGTTTTGAGCAGCAAATCAAAGCTTAGAGTGCAGAGCAAGAAAGGAGGTCCAAAGTGCCAACTTATGTCGTGTAAAATGCAAGAATATGTGCAGGGGAACTGCTCATTGCTGAAAACACTGGAGCAGTTAAGAATGAATTCAGTGACATTTTAAAAGAACTTGCTTCAGAAAATTTCCCAGTGGATACATAAATTCTAATGTCAAGTTTGTATTTATCTCCACAGCTTTGAAAATGCATTTTTTCCAGGACCACTCTGTTCACTTTGTTCATTAAATTATACTATTCTTTCATGAGTAAAAAAAAGACTTAGTTTTTGTAAAAGTACTAGCATATTGTGTTTCTTAATTGTAAAAATTCCTCAGTAAAAGTTCATGAACACTTTATTATTTTACTCTATTACATATCTATACTCAATAACTCCCAATGCTCCTCCACCAAATTGCAGGAAAACATATTGGTTTGAAAATCATAGATTATTTTTTTTATTAATTTTATATTAGCTCATGAGGAATGGCAAAGATAATGAATAACAGGAAACTATTTTAGAACTTAGAACGAAATTCTCATCAACTGAATACTGATACCAGGAGGGAGAGAAAGGAGTTTGTTAAAGAACCCTGACTCAAAGACTGATTGAATGATTGCACACCATCCTGAATTATAGAAAGAAAATTGATCCTAGAGAAAAAAAGCAATTACTATTTTTGCTGGCATGTGTACAATGATAGAAAGGTCTGCATGAACATGCGACTACTCAGACTAATTGGAACGGCTTCAGAGGCCTGTGATAGAGGCTTTTGTGTTTATACTCACATACAAAGAAAAAACCCACGTGATATTTCCCTTCCCTCCCCCCCATTCCCCTTTAGAACTCAAGTCTCAATCATATCCCCTCCCTCTCTCCTTTAGTCTCTCTTTTAATTTGATGTCATCATCTTTTCTTCTATTTTGAGGGTTTTGCAAAGGTATTGCTAGGCACTGCAAGGTCATGGATATCGAGGCCAGTTTCTGTCTGGACAGTTGCATTGTAAGAGGTTATACCCTTCCTTTGGCTCTTCCATTCTATCCGCCCCCTCTTCCGCAATGGTCCCTGAGCCTTGTAGGGTGTGACAGAGGTGTTTCAGTGCTGGGCTCTCCTCCATCCCTTCTTCTCAGCACTATGTTGCCTTTTGGGTCATCCCAGTGGTCATCACCATCTGAAAAGAGAAGCTTCTCTAACCAGAAGTGAGAGTAGCGTTAATATGTGAATATGAACATTAAGTGTAGTGCTTTCAGGGCAGCTTGGTGGGAATAATATATACATTTAGTCAGATGAGAGCAGGCTTATACCCCTAAGGCTCATTACCTCACCTACCAAAGACTTTTACTTAGGTTTTTCAGTATCAGGTATGTATTCCCTCCCATAGAGAGGGCCTTCAGTTCAATTATGGAGCAGTTGGTTACCCCAAGAGTAGATATGCCACTATTGCACTTGTTCAGTCATTGGGCCTGTCTGGCCAAGCTTGAATATTCAGCGTCCACTGTTTTCACTATAGATGACTTCTGTCTCCCATACACTGCGTGCAATGCAGCTTTTTCCAGCTTTCAGTTGGCTGGTCTACAGGGAGAAGATTTTCTGCTCCACACCAGGTTGCTTTCTCAGTGACCATGCTTCTCAGGCATGAGATGTCTTCAGCAATAGGGTCTTACTATCTGTTTCTCTAGGGAAACCAAGGGCTTTGGCAAGAGCCTTTAATGTTTTGGAGGCTACCGGGACCTCCTTGGCCAACAACTCACTGGAAGGTATTCCATCCCAAGTACTGAAAATTTTCTAGTAACAGTCTACAGCTTCTAGACGTGCCCTTATTCAAAAAATAATTTTACATATGTCTTATTCACAATATCTTCAGTTTAGATTGACCCTCCCCCTGCCCTTCTTGTATGCATTCTCTTCCCATGGCCTCACTTAGGACATTCCCCTCCCTGAAATCAGTTCTTCTACTTATATATGCATTACCATACACTTAAGTCCTTCCCTTTCCTCCCTCCCTTATAGCCTTTTACCAGCTTACTGGTTTCTGGTACCTATTTTTGGTTCCAGTTCACACACAAGTCTATACATTGGTAGCTAGGATCCACATATGAGAGAGAACATGTGACGTTTGGCTTTCTGAGCCTGGGTTACCTCACTTAGTATAATCCTTTCCAGATCCATCCATTTCCTGCAAATTTGCATAATTTCGTTTTTCTTTACCACTGAATAGAACTCCATTGTGTAAATGTACCACATCTTTATTATCCACTCATCTGTGGAGGGACATCTAGGCTGCTTCCATTTCCTAGCTATTGTGAATAGAGCAGCAATAAACATGGTTTTGCAAGTATCTCTAAGGTAGTGAGAAGAGTCCTCTGGATATATGCCTAGGAGTGCTATAGCTGGATCATATGGTAAATCTATCTCTAGCTGTCTCAAGAACCTCCACACTGATTTCCACAATGGCTGGACCAGCTTACATTCCCACCAACAGTGTAGAAGTGTTCCTGTTTTTCCGCATCCATGCCAACACTTATTGTCATTTGTTTTCTTGATGGTAGCCATTCTGACAGGAGTGAAATGGAATCTCAAAGTGGTTTTAATTTGCATTTCCCTGATGGCTAAGGATGAGGAACATTTTTTAGATGTTTATATGCCATCTGTATTTCATCTTCTGTGAATTCTCTATTTAGTTCCATAGCCCATTTTTTAACTGGGTTGTTTGAATTCATATTATTCTGTTTTTTGAGTTCTTTGTATATTCTGGATATTAATCCTCTGTCAGATGTATAGCTGGCAAAGATTTTCTCCCATTCTGTAGGTTGTCTTTTTGCTCTATTCACAGTATCCTTTGCTGTACAAAAGCTTTGTAATTTCATAAGGTCCCAGTGGTTGATTAGTGGTTTTATTCCCTGAGCAATTGGAGTTATATTCAGAAAGTCTTTGCCTATTCCAATATGTTGAAGAGTTTCCCCTACTTTTTCCTCTAGCAGTTTCAGAGTTTCAGGTCTGATATTAAGGTCTCTGATCCATTTGGACTTGACTCTTGTGCATGGAGAGAGACAAGGATCTATGTTTATCCTTTTACATACAGATGTCCAGTTTTCCCAGCACCACTTGTTAAAGAGGCTATCTTTTCTCCAATGAATATTTTTGGCATTTTTGTCAAAGATCAGGTATCTGTAGCTGCTTGGATTAATATTTGGGTCTTCTATTCTGTTCCATTGATCTACCTGTCTGTCCTTGTGCCAGTACCATGCTGTTTTTGTTACTATGGCTTTGTAGTATAACTTAAAATTGGGTATGGTTATACCCCCTGCCTGATTTTTGTTGCGCAAAATTGTTTTGGCTATTCGAGGTTTTTTGTGTTTCCAGATGAATTTTAGTATTGTTTTTTCTATTTCTGTGAAGAATGCTATTGGAATTTTAATGGGGATTGCATTAAATGTGTAGATTGCTTTTGGTAAGATTGACATTTTCACAATATTGATTCTTCCAATCCAGGAGCATGGAATGTCTTTCCATTTCCTTGTGTCTTCTGTAATTTGTCGCTCGAGTTTTTTAAAGTTCTCATTGTAGAGGTCCTTCACTTCCTTGGTTAAGTTTATTCCAAGGTATTTTATTTTTTTTTGAGGCAATTGTGAATGGGAGAGATTTCCTGATTTCATCCTCTGCATGTTTGTTGTTAGTGTATAGAAAAGCTACTGATTTCTGTGTGTTTATTTTGTATCCTGCTACATTGCTAAAAGTGTTTATCAGCTCTAACAGTTTGCTGGTAGAGTCTTTAGGGTCTGTTATGTATAGAATCATATCGTCTGCAAATAATGATAATTTGATCTCTTCCCTTCTGATTTGTATCCCCTTTATGAGTGTCACTTGCATTATTGCTATGGCTAAGACTCCCAGTACTATATTAAGTAGTAGTGGGGAAAATGGACACCCTTGTCTTGTTCCTGAATTTAGAGGAAAAGCTTCAAGATTTTCCCCATTTAGTATTATGTTGGCTGTAGGTTTGTCAAAAATAGCTTTTATTATGTTGAGATATGTTACTTCTATTCCCACTTTCTGTAATACTTTCACCATGAAGGGGTGTTGGATTTTGTCAAATGCCTTTTCTGCATCTATTGAGATGACCATATGATTTTTGTCCTTCAGATCATTAATATGGTGTATTACATTTATGGATTTGCGTATGTTGAACCATCCCTGCATCTCTGGGATAAAGCCTACTTGGTCAGGGTGAATAATCTGTCTGATATATTCTTGTATTCTGTTTGCCAGTATTTTGTTGAGAATTTTTGCATCTATGTTCATGAGGGAGATTGGTCTATAATTTTCTTTTTTAGATCTGTCTTTGTCCGGTTTTGGTATCAGGGTGATGCTGGCTTCATAGAAGGATTTTGGTAGAATTCCTTCCTTTTCTATTTTCTGGAAAAGTTTGAGAAGAATTGGTGTTAGATCTTCCAGGAATGTCTGGTAAAATTCAGCAGTGAATCCATCTGGGCCTGGGCTTTTTTTAGTTGGGAGACTTTTTATGACTGCCTGGATCTTTGTGGTTGTTATAGGTCAATTTAAATGGTTTATCTCATCTTGATTTAATTTTGGTAGGTCATATGAATCAAGGAAATCATCCATTTCTTTCAGGTTTTCAAACTTAGAGGCATATATATTCTTAAAGTATGTCCGTATGATTTTCTGGATTTCTTTGGTATCTGTTGTGATGTTGCCTTTTCATCTCTAATCTTATCAATTTTTGTCTCTTCTCTCTTTCTTTTGGTCAGATTTGATAAGGGTTTGTCAATCTTGTTTATCCTTTCAAAGAACCAACTTTTTGTTTCATTGATTTTTTTATTTTTTTTTTTTTTGGTTTCTATTTCATTAATTTCTGCCCTAACCTTTATTATTTCTTCCCATCTACTGATTTTTGGTTTGCCTTGTTCCTCTCTTTCCAAGGCCTTAAGGTGGAGCATTAAATTGTTTAGTTGTGAACTCTCTGATTTCTTAATATAAGCACTTAGAGCTATAAATTTCCCTCATAGTACAGCCTTCATTGTGTCCCATAGGTTTTGGTATGTTGTATTCTCATCATCATTTGATTCTATGAATTTCTTGATTTCCTTTTTAATTTCTTCAATGACCCATACATCGTTCAATAATGTACTGTTTAGTCTCCATGAATTTCTGTATGCTCTGTAGTTTTTCTTGTTGTTGATTTGCAGTTTAATCCCATTGTGGTCAGATAGCATACAAGGGATTATTTCAATTTTCCTGTATTTGTCAAGATTTGATTTGTGCCCTATCATATGGTCTATTTTAGAGAATGTCCCATGTGCTGCTGAGAAGAATGTATATTCTGGAGCATTTGGATGGAATGTTCTGTATATATCTGTTAGGTCCATTTGTTCCATGATATCACTTAATGCAGATATCTCTCTTTTTTTATTTTTTGTTGGGTAGACCTGTCAAGTGGTGAGAGCGGAGTATTGAAGTCACCCACTACTATTGTGTTAGGTGTTATCTCTGACCTTAAGTCCGATAGTGTTTGTTTGATGAAATTGGGGGCCCCTGTGTTGGGAGCATATATGTTTAGGATTGTGATGTCCTCCTGTTGGAGTATTCCTTTAATCAATATAAAGTGACCTGCTTTATCTTTCCTCACTAATGTTGGTTTGAAGTCTATCCTGTCAGAAATTAGGATGGCAACCCCTGCTTGATTTCTAGGTCCATTTGCTTGATATGTCTTTTTCCAACCTTTCACCCTAAGAATGTTTCTATCTTTTAATGAGAGATGAGTTTCCTGGAGGCAACAGATGGTAGGATCCTGCTTTTTAATCCAGTCTGCCAGTCTATGTCTTTTGGTTGGGGCATTGAGGCCATTGATATTGAGAGTTATTATTGAAAGATATGTATTTGATCTCTCCATTTTTCTTGTTTTGTAGTTCTTCCTGGTTTTCATTTTACTCACTTGTTCTAACTGTTGAGTATGATTTCTTTTTTCCTATTTCCTGCTGTGTGTGTTTTGCTTTTTTCTTCAGCCTGAATGATTCCTGCAAGTATTTTCTGTAGAGCTGGTTTAGCTGTCTTTTTTGTGGAATGTCCTTATTTCTCCATCAACTTGGATAGAAAGCTTTGCAGGATAAAGTAATCTTGGTTGGCAGTTTTTATCTTTCAGGACTTGGAATACATCACTCCAGGCCCTTCTGGCTTTTAAAGTTTGTGTTGAGTAATCTGCTGTGACTCTGATGGGTTTCCCCTTGTAGGTCATTTGCTTTTTCTCTCTAACTGCTTTCAATATATTTTCTTTGGTTTGTGTATTTAGTAGTTTAATTATAACATGGTGAGAAGAGGATCTTTCTAGGTTTTGTCTGTTTGGTGTTCTAAATGCTTCTTGTATCTGCATTGGCATTTCTTTCCCAATTTGGGGAAAATTTTTTCTTCTATGATTTTGTGGAAAACACCTACTAAGCCTCTGGATTGAAATTCTTCCCCTTCTGCTATACCTTGAATTCTTATGTTTGATCTTTTCATAGAGTCCCGCATGTCTTGGAGTTCCCATTCATACCTTTCTATTAGCTTGTCTTTCTCTTTGTTGGACTGTGATAGGTCTGCCATCTGGTCTTCTAGTTTAGATATTCTGTCCTCTCCTTCATCCATTCTACTAGTGAGACTTTCCACAGAGTTTTTATTTCACTGACTGTGTTCTTCAGAGCTAGGATTTCAGCCTGGTTTTTCTTCAGTAGTTCTATTTCCTTATTCATGTCCTCTAATGACCTTTTTATTTCCTTAAGCTGTTTTTCTGTAATCTCTTTCAAGAGTTTGTTTTCTTCTTTAATTCCTTTGTTTTCTTCTCGTATTGCTTTCATTTCTTCTTTTATTTCTTTGAGTATAGATAACATCATTCCTTTGAAATCTTTGTCAGGAATTTCATCTAAAACTGTTTCATTGGTGAACAATTCTGATGGATTTGTAATTTTTGGTGGGATTGCATTGTCTTGATTCTTTGTGTTTCTTGTATTATAATGTAGTGATTTTTGCATTCTGGATTGATTTAATGCTTAGGGTTTCTAGTTATCTGCAGTGTTCTTATGTGTGGATATGGGTTAAAGGTGCCAAGTGTAGCACTTGTACCCAGGTCCACCTCAGAGGTAAACCTAGATGTTGACTTTGCTTGGTAAGCAAGTATTGTAGTGGACTGGTGGAACAATTTAGTAGCAAGTTCTAAACTTCAATTGAGCCAAATGCACATTCAATTAGCATGAGCAAAGAGTATACAAGTGTGGGAATTGAAACAAAGAGTCTTATAATGTCAAAATCCCTAAGGATGTGTTTCTTCCACACCTTTAATCTTGTCAGCTAGGAATCAGACCCTGCCCCCAATAATGACAGAAGCAAAAGATAAAGGCCCTTTAAATCCAAAAGTATTACAGGCAGCAATATTCAACACCTCATATTCAGCTTATTTGAAAATGGTAAGGCCAACCACCAATATGTAACCCATAACCTGCCCTGACCTGGAAAGGGAGGTTAGCACTTTCAATGCAGGCCTTTGTTACCTTTTGGTGTGGCTTCCAAACTCACCAATGCTGAGTGCCCACCTCGTTCCCTGAGCTGTGGAGCTTGGCTCAGCTGTGCTGGGTCAGGTGTTGGTGATGTAGTACAGGCTGCTGCTAATGGTTGATTTCTGCCAATTTGCTGGGGATCTGATGGTTGGGGGATGGGCGAGTTCAGGAAGCTTGTAGTGGCTCACCGTGTTCTCCTGTAGCTCTTTCAGTAGTTCAGCAGACTTTTCTTCACTTTCTGGGCTCTGAGAGGAGACTGATGAGGTTGGAAAGTTCCCCGTTTATTTATTATTTTTGTTGTTGTTGTTGTTTGTTTCTGCGGTGGCGGTGGCGGTGGCGGCAGTGGCAGCAGCAGCGGCTGCAGGGGAAGCTCAGTGAGTCTCAGCTGATCTGAGCAGCGGCTTAGCACCGTGGATTGGGGCGGCTGCTCCAGCCGCTGTGGAGCTTGTCGGGCCACAATCCCCAAAGTGAGATTTCCGCTGTTTCCCAGAAAAAAAAAAAAATATTCTGATCTTTTCCGAAGAAGAGTGTAGTTTTGTTTAAATCCCTCCCTGATCTGGTTTGGCGTTGAGCATGCTACTTAAACTTTGTCAGCTTCTGTGTTCATAGGGAAATAAGAAAGTCACATAATATAATAAAAATTGAGGTTTGGGGAATTTAAAAAAAAGGAACATTTTTAAAGACTTCATGACCCAGGATAATCCTGCTATGCAACTAGTCTATGGAAGTAAAGAACAGGTAAGTGATGAAGAATACAGTGGGGCTGAGGGGAATAAGGGAGGGTTATAATGAATATTAACATCAAAATTTAAAATTAGAAAAGTAGCCAGGTATGGTGGCACACACCGTTAATCCTAGCACTGGAAAGACCAAGGCAGGAGAATCACTGTGAGTACAAGGCCAGTCTGGGACTACAGTGTGAATGCCAGGTCAGCCTGGACTAGAGTGAGACCCTATCTCAAAAAAAAGAAAGAAAGAAAGAAAGAAAGAAAGAAAGAAAGAAAGAAAGAAAGAAAGAAAAGAAAAGAAAAGAAAAGAAAAGAAAAGAAAAGAAAAGAGAAAAAAAGAAAAAAAGAAAAACATCATGGTGAATAGGTTTTTACTATAACAATAAAGTTCAGGTTCTTACTTTCTTAAAGTATTATAAATAAAAATCTGATGAGTACTTTTATAAAAAGATAAAAGAAAATATTATGTTATATATACAATGCAATATTATTAGGCTATAAGGAAAATATGTCTTATTGTTTTCTGGAAAATTGATGAAATTAGAGAGCAATTACTTGAAATAAGGCAGATAAATACAGAAAAGCTTCACATTTTCTCTTACATACAGTGACAAAAACATGAACAAAATTTAAAGTAGAAGAGTGATTATAGACATAGGTACAGATCCTGGAAATGGGGGTATGGGAAGGGTGGTGAGAAAGTGAACTATGGATTTTGATTTTGGTCTTACACTGATTTCTATTGTTGTGTTTTTGCTTAATAAAAATGTACAGAATTGTGTTTAGAGAGAAGGCTTGGTGTTTAAAGTTGCTTGCTACATAAACCTGTGGACAAGAGCTTGAATCCCTAGAATTTACATAAAGTAAGATGCAAAGTGGCACTGGCGCACTGTGGAATCCCAGCATGACTACAACAAAACAGGGAGTCAGCCCCAAATTAGGGGGGGCAGCTATTCTAGCCTTCTCAACAGCAAACAAGAAGAGAGATCTTGTCAAAAACAAGGTGGAAGGAAAGGATGGTTCTCTGACCTTCACAAGTGCACTAGGGCATGTATCTACACACATTTATTTATATACACATATTACACACACACATTCGTGCATACACGCATACAGTCACATACACATGAACACATTAAATGAAACATTCCAAAATGCATACAAGTACAACAATTTCTATACTTTGAAAATACATAAGCAGACCAAAGATAATGCTAAAGTTGGTTTTGAAAAAAAAAGATTTATTTTAATTTAACTAATCAATTCCTAGAATAGTACTGAGTGCTCCTTAACGGTTTTGATAGACATGGCATGGCATGGCAATTGCATGTGATCCTGGAGCTTGAACTCGGGCCTTGAACAGGCTAGGCAATCCCCCTACCACTGACCTATATCCCCAGGTCTGCTTTTATGTTACATTTTGGGAGAGTTATTATATTTTTATTGTTTTTGGTTTGTTTGTTTTCTGAGGTAGCGTCTCACTCTAGCTCAGGCTGACCTGGAATTCATTATGTAGTGTCAGGGTGGCCTCAAACTCACTGTGATCCTCCTACCTCTGCCTCCCAGTGCTGGGATTAAAGGCATGCACCACCACGCCTGGCAAGTTATTATATTTTTTAAAAATATTTTATTTTTATGTATGTGATAGAGAGAGAGAGAGAATGGGTGTGCCAGGGACTCCAGCCACTGCAAACAAATTCCAGATGCATGCACCCCCTTGTGCATCTGCCTAACATGGGTCCTGGGGAATCAAACCTGGGTCCTTTGCAGGCAAACACCTTAACTGCTAAGCCATCTCTCCAGCTGTACTATATTTTTTAACTCACTCTGCATCCCAGGCAACACTTGAACCTGTAATCCTACTGCCTCAGCTTCCTGAGTAACTGAGATTATAAATTTGTATTACCAGGCTCTGTTAAGGTACTTTATAAAATGTTTCTGTTTATGAATGCATTAGTAAATTTCTCATTGTGGAAGGTAGTTAAGATATTATACCTTGTGAGTATCTATGAGTACAAAATCATCATTCAGTGGTGATGGCTCTAAAAATAAAAGTAAACAGACCAGTGTTTGGAACTTACATGGAGGAGGAAGGAAACAATAAGCTTGAAGGCAACTGAGGCCACGCCAGGAATTCTCAGCTTGGGAAATGTTGGATTTCTGATACTGCTTTCTATCATGGCTTGTCATAACTAAACAACCATTTCACAGAATTCTCATTCCAAAGTAGCAAACATGGGTTTGAGAAGTTACCTGTTATAATTATTTCTTATTCCATATCATTAGCACCAAGATGGTGAAACTGCAGTTGCTCTTGTGGACAGAGCAGGCATGTATAGAAGTTTTCCATTATTGCTTATGGGGCTTCACAAATCTCAGGGACATAAACAATTCTGAAACCTTTTCAAACTACCTTACACCCAACATCATTGTAGAAAATTTAATTTTTTGGCTTAGTCATTATGATTCTGGATTAGTTTGGTTTATTTTGTATCATTGTAATATTTTTTTTTGCAGAAAGCAAAAAAGGAGAGTGGCTGTTTAGCTAAGTCATGAACTTCATACACTCTAAATGCTTTTCAGGGTCTTCCCACCTTACTTATGTTCAAAGATTTAAAAAGAAATTATGCCATATGTAATGATGTGTGGTTGGGCTTCAAAAAGAAAGCTTTGAATTACTGACAGTTTATTTTCTAATACTTCCTGTGCAAAGTGAAATATATTATCAAGATAGTTTACAATTATTTGTATAAAAAATAAAATATTTAAAGATTCTATTTTAATACCATATAAACTATCAATCTCTATCTTCATAGATAGATAGGTAGACAGAGACATTGCTGGTATGAACGGGTACAAAAGTTCTTGTCAGGCCTGGAGAGATGGCTTAGTGGTTAAGTGCTTGCCTATGAAGCCTAAGGACCCCGATTCAAGACTCAATTCCCCAGGACCCAGGTAAGCCAGATATGTAAGGTGGCTCATACATCTGGAGTTTGTTTGCAGTGGCTGAAAGACCTGGCATACCAATCTGCCTCTTTCTCTCTCTGTGTCTGTTGCTCTTAAATAAATAAACAAACATTTTTTTGTTAAATTTCTTCTCCATTAAAGGTTAAATCTCAGAATCCTTTTTATCTTTACCATCAAAATGCTGAGGAAACAGATTCCAATTCCTCAAGTGTTCAAAATTGGAAGAAAAGTATAAGTTGGATCTATATCAAATAAAGCTTATGCAGGTAAGTACATTAAAGTGTAAACACAAGTTATCAAAGAATTTTCACAGGCTATGGTAGTTTGAATAAGTGTCTCCCAATAGATTGAGGAGTTTTAGTAAAGCTTCTTGAATTTCTAGCTACCTGACTGGAGGAGGTGTCACTGAGGGCAGATATAATTTCCAGCTTAAGGCATGCCAAGTGTCTGAGTTCTCTGCAGCTTAGCTGCTGTTTTTAGGGTTTTTGTTGTTGCTGTTGTTTATTTATTTATTTATTTATTTATTTATTTATTTATTTATTTATTTATTTATTTGAGAGCAACAGACAGACAGAGAGAGAAAGAGGCAGATAGATAGAGAATGGTGTGCCAGGACCTCCAGCCACTGAAAATGAACTCCAGATGCATGTGCCACCTTGTGCATCTGGTTTACATGGGTCCTGGAGAATTGAGCCTCGAATCTGGGTCCTTAGACTTCACAGGCAAGCACTTACCCACTAAGCCATCTCTCCAGGCCAGCTGCTGGGTTTTGCTCTTGCTGTTGAGGGTAGGTTTTTTTGTTTTGTTTTGTTTTGTTTTGTTTTGTTTTGTTTTGTTTTTTGCCATTATGGAACTTCCCCTGTATCTGTAAGCTTCAAATAAATCCCCTTCTTCCATAACTGTACCTGGTTTCAAAGTTCATCCCAGCAATCTAAGGCTAACTACTACAGGAGCCTAAGAAGTTTTCCACTTCCATCAGTGAGTAAGCTGGAGAATCACTGTTAAAAATAGCCAGCAGGGCTTGAGAGATTGCTCAGTGGTTAAAGGTGCTTGTTTACAAAGCCTGATGGCCTGAGATCAGTTCCCTAGTAGCCACACATAAGGCCAGATGCATGAAGTGGTGCATGCATCTGGAGGTCATTTGCAGTGGATAGAGTCCCTAAAGTACCCATGCTCATTCTCTCTTTCTATAAAGTAAATGAACAAACAAATAAAAAGAGTCAACATCATGCCCTAATGAGCACATAATAAATTATATCTATTGTAAGCCAAAATGCATTTAATACACCTACTCTACTATTTTCTTAACCATACTTAAGAAATCTTTAGCCAAGGAATCTGGAAAAGAATCAGTGCCAGACAGTTAGCTTGTCTAGTGCCAGAAGGTGCTACATAAGTGACTGGGGGAAAGTGACCAACAACTGTCCAAGCAATGCATATCTAAGCTTCTCAGCAACAAACAACCTGATGTGATGCTCACATAAGGGCAATAGCAGCACACAGTCGTGATGGGTAACCAACTGTTCTTGATTTGGCTAACAGATCCGCTCAGTGGGATGGAACCCTTAGCTGGAACTGGGAAACAAGTCAGATCCATATCCAAAAAATGAGCCTGCTCTCCAATATCAAGCTCCCACCAACTGTGGGCTACAAGAGAGGCTACACCTATGAAATTCTCTCTAAAACAATAATAGTTATCTCATTTATCTGGTGCTGACCTCTCTCTTTGTTGGAGAATTTGCTTCTCTTTTTCAGATGAATGCAGAACCTGAGGAGAGAATCCAAGAAAACCAGGGCCCCAGCTGAAACTATAGAGTAATGGGGGGAATGAGCAAGAGTTCTGCTTTCTTGGTAACCTGGTACCAAGGGTGAAGGACAGAGACACAGAGGGTCCCTTCAGAGGGGAGAAGACAGGGAGGAAGCTAAGGATTGTACCAGCATGACTGTATACACATATCTACATAACTAATAAAAATAAAATAAAATAATGTACATAACTGCTTCCCCTCCAAAAAAATATGTAAGTCAAGCCATCACAAGTCTTGATCTTGAGTGCTAGTCTTTATTATGCTTTTTTATTATTTTATTTATTTTTGGAGAGAGATAGAGAGGACAGAGAGGGAGAAGGAGACAGAGAATGGGCACATCATCAGTCTCTCAGCTGCTGTGAACAAAATCCAGATGTGTGTGCCCCCTTGTGGTCAAGTGTGGCATTGCGCCCTTGCATCACTTTGCATCTGGCTAAACGTGGGACCTGGAGATTGGAACCAGGTTCTTAGGTTTATCAAGCAAGCGCCTTAACTGCTAAGCCATCTCTCCAGCCCTATTATGCTTTTTATAATTGATAGATCTCCAACTTACAAGCTTTACCATATAAAAGTTAAATGATGTTTGAAAATAGAATATACATTATAAGTACAATTAAATATTAAGTTAAAACTATATGTATGTACATATATATATATATATATATATATATATATATATATATATATAGAGAGAGAGAGAGAGAGAGAGAAAGAGAGCATAAATGTTTAAAACTTGCTTTAGGAGATGTAAAAGGCATTTTTATGGTAATAACTTCCATAAAGTTTATGATTATACAAAGGTCAGAATTCTGTGTGAAATCTTAACTGTGGCATTAAAAATGCATAGTAGCCTCAAGTATTACAATGAGTTTTTAAATCTGCTATGAATTTTAGTTTATACCTACTTTGTTCTACCATTCTTTAGGTATTTCTGCACTTCAAAATTTATGCCTGCAGCACGAGGACAAAAACTTTTTAAATGGAAAATGTGAATAATTAAAGACCTCATATTACCATGAAGTAATTTTTGATCAGTGTATATTCTATTTTGATTCATATCTGTCTTGATTTATTGAGAACTCCTCCTTTAGAGTATCTAAAACCTTGAAGAGACAATGGTCAAAAATGGTTTAAAATTCACTTTTGTCATGTCAATCTTTCAAGATTATTTCATTACAAAGTAAATAAATTGTTAAAATAAATGATTATATTCTTATTTAATTCAATATATAGATCTTTCAGAATTATAATCATATAAAGAACATTCATAGTTTCCATCAATGTTATGTTTGACAATAATTATATAAAGAAGTCAATTTAAATAGTTGTATTTCCTTAAATCACATTTTAAAAATAGTATTATAGAATCAATATTTCTGACATAAAAATGCACAAACTCAGATATTTACTCAGAATACATTATCTTCCATTTAAATATATTTCCACTGGCCTGTTTTATGGTATGACTTTACTAGCAGCTTTGTATACTTTTTCATACCCTCCATTCTCTGTTTCAGATTTTTTTTTTCAAATCATCTCAATACAAACAATTGCATGAAAGCAAAACACACTTGAAGTCATGAAGCTTTCCTGCTTGTGAATCTTGCTATCAACATGTACAACCAAAGGAAATGCCAATAATATGTCATGAAATCTGAGACACCCAGAGCTGTAGAATATCTACAGCAGTCAAGGAAAAGTCTCATGCTTCTTCCTGTTGTTTGAAAAGATCATCATGGAAATGAAACAGTGACAATAAAGGAGGTATTCTGAAATGTCTTGTTTATTTGAAGGCAGTTATTATGAGATATAGAAGCTGGAAAAAGAATCCATAGTCACTGAGCAACACAGAAAATAGATGCAGAGTACAGTATCTGGAATCTGGCCCCTGATGCTTTGTCTATCAGGCCAACTTTCTAGAGGTGCCATTGGGCTTCTGTCTAAAGGATGTTCCACTTTACTAGTCAAGATAAGCAGATGTAATTAGATTGCCAAAGTTGTTTTGTGAAACATGTCTTTGTACCTTTGTTATCTTAATCTGCAATACATAAAATTGATACCACTAGATTAATAGGTTGTGGCGGTGAAAAGCATTCCCTCAAAATATTTTAATGGAGTTAATTTATATAAAGAAATAGTAATAGATTATTAAATGGTTTAATACATATAATTTTATTTTCAATTATATGTAAATTCATATAATGTAAACAGATAGGAAATATATGGAAATGATCAAAATAATTACGGCCACCCTTCACTATCTACAGTGTGGGTTGGAGTGTATTGTATCCATTGGACACAGATGGATTACTTTGTAGATACCAAAATTTACATATGTCCAGGTCCCTTTTATAAAATGGCATATTATTTGCACAAAATGTATGTATTCATCATGTAGATATATGAAAATTGTCAATAAAATTAAAGGAACACCTATGCATGTCTTCTATGTTTTATTTTATTTTATTTTTGTATATGAATAGAATGTGGTATGTGTGCATGTGCATCTGGACCTCAAAGGAAATGTTAGTATTCTCCCATATCCCACTTCCATATGAGTATCTTACTGGGCCTGGAGCTGGGTGGTTTTTTGTTAGACTGGCTGAAGTAGTCAGGCCTGGAGTTCCTCCTATCTTCACCTCACCTTCCTCAGCACTGGGGTTGCAGGCAAGCATGGCCACACTTTTTACATGAGGGCTTGGGATAGAATGCAAATGCTCATGCTTTCTACAGCACTCTTATCCACTGAGCCATCTTCCCAGCCCTTCCTCTGCTTTGTAAATCATCTCCCAATTGTTTATAATATATGTAAAAATAAGAGAGAGGGGGAGAGAGAGAGATGCTCTTTTCTGTCAAATGGTTAAAAATATACAGAAACTCAGTTCTGTAAGGATGATACTCTATAGGAAACCCCTTATTACTGAGTCAGTCTTCCTTGAGATGAAAAGTCATCCCTTTTGAGACCAGCAGATTCAACAATCCTTGAAACCAAAGTTTCTATTTCTATATGTGGCAAAAGAACCCTAAATCTTCCATGACTTTAGGTTTCCCCTAGAAACTGTGTCATATTTATATTTTGGACAATCATGTAATGGTATGAAGTCAAGCTCTGACTAATCAGAGTAAGACACAGGGCAACTCTCACATTAGGAAGTAAAAATCAACAAAGCCACATGTGGTGGCACATGACTTTAGTCCCAACACTCGGGAGTCTGATGTAAAAGGATTTCAGTCAGTTCAAGATGAGCATGCTACTACATAATTCCAGGTTCGACTGGGTCAGATTTGGGCTACCTCAAACGAAATAAACAAACAAACAAACAAAAACCCAGCAGGAAGTCAGTGTATGATAGCCTGTCTCCACTCTTTATGTCTCTGTACCCTTCTGCAGAAGGAAACATTGCTTTGCCAATATACTTTGGATATTGTGTTCATTCTCAGAACCCAGCCTCATTTCTAACATGCTTAAGACAATACAAATGATATGTAAATAGTATTTATAGTTTTTTTGCTCAGCGAATAATGATAATAAACTATGTGTTCAGTAGACAACTTTTAAATATCATAATCCATGGTTGGTTGAATGTGTCTTTGTGGACCTTATAGTATGAAGGATCAACTGTATGTCTTTGTGGGTAGAATAGTTAACTCCATTTATCATGAAAGAAGCTCTTGAACTAGCTAACATGAAAATGAAGATAGAGAATGTTATGTAACTGTAGAGAAGTGACTAGCTCCAAAGATCACATGAGAAGGAGCCTGACACTTGCCCAGGTGACTGAAAACTTCTGAATCTAACACTCCAAATTATGTCAGAAATACGGAATAACAAAATATTTCTTGGGCTGCAGGGATGGCTTACTGGTTAAGCTACTTGCCTGCAAAACCAAAGGACCCAGGTTCTATCCCCCAGGACCCACATAAGCCATGTATCTGAAGTTTGTTTGCAGTGGCTGAAAGCCCTGACACAACCATTCTCACTTTCTCTTCTGCCTTTCTCTCCATCTCTCTCAAATAAATAAATTTTTAAAAATATTTCTTAAATTACAAGTGATTAAGCACTAATTTTACTTGCAGTTTTTAAATAGACATTTCAGGAAATCAATATTACTTCACTGTTCTAACACAAAATGTTACCTTGCCCAGATTCAGGGCTAGTGGTTCATTCTTCAGGTTCTTGGTTCAGAAATATGGTGAAATTTGCTTTACCAGTTTTGTTACTGTTCTTTCACAATTCTAAGAGAATTTGAATTTACTTTATTTAATCTGGCTTTTTATAAAATGATGAAATGTTAAAAGTGTATATGGGGGAGGCTGGAGAGATGGCTTGGTGGTTAAGGCGCCTGCCTGCCAAGCCTAAGAACACCAGTTCCAATCTCCAGGTCCCACATTTAACCAGACACAAGTAATGCAAGGTTGCAATGCCACACTTGCCCACAAGGGGTCGCACACATCTGGAGTTCTTTCACAGCAGCTGAGAGGCTGCTGGAGGGCCCATTCTCTCGCTCTTTCTCTCTCTCTCTCTCTCTCTATCTCTCTCTAGCTCTCTCTCTCTATTTCTATGTCTCTCAAATTAAAAAAAAATGTATATGTGGGGATGGAGAGATGACTCAGTGGTTAAGATGCTTGTCTGCAAAGCCTAACAACCTGGGTTCAATTCCCCACTACCCACATAAAGCCAGATGCACAAAGTGGCCCATGCATCTGGAATTTGTTTACAGTACCTAGTGGTCCTGGTGTGCCCAGTCTCTCTCTCTCTCTCTCTTTCTCTTTTCTCTCTTCTCTCTCTCTCTCTCCATCTATCTTTCTTCTCCCTATCTCTCTTTGCTTGCCAATAAATGAATAAAATATATATTTTTTAAAAGTGGATATGTTTCTGTTAGTGTCTATCTCTTCTACCTTTCACAAAATTCAAGTTCTGAAATCAGAAGACTAGGACTGGATTCCCAATGCCAAGTTTTTTTATGTGACATTGGAAGAATTATTTTACTATTCTCAATTTTGGCTTCATCATTTGACAATCATTATAAGATCTGCTATATGGAAGACTCAAATTGGATGTATTAACATACTTTTGTATATATTTTGTTTGTATAATCCACAAATAAAGGTCTGTGGATTATATTTCAAGAACCAATTATTGAACCACTTCTAATTATTGCTGACATAGAAAGTCAGAGATCTTTGTTATATTTTGTAAATTGACCAATGTCTTGGAATGAAAACTGTATATACTTTCCCTTTCATTTATCACAGTCATTCCTGGGTGATATTTGCTGTAAACATGTCTTCTCTCCTATTGAGTGAGTCTTCAGGTCAATTTGTCTTCCAAATTTATTTATTTTTTGATTTTGTTTTAATAATATTTTATTTATTTATTTATTTGCAAGGGGAGAAATAGATAGAAAGTGGGCATTCCAGGGCCTCTAGCTACTGTAAATGAACTCCAAATATATGTGCCACCTTGTATATTTGGCTTTACATGGGTACTGGGTAATCAAATCCAGGTTGTTAGGTTTTTCAGGCAAGTGCCTTAATCTCTGAGCTATCACTGAATCCCCCAAATTATTTTAAGTTGTGATGAAAGTCTTACATATAACAGATTTTAGTTTGTTATTATTAGAGCTTTATCATTGATAGATTTTATCTAAGCTTATTAAGCACAAGATGAATTCATTCACGCATAATAATATCACTAGATTGTCCTATGGCCACGATGCAGTGTGTACTTGAAATTAATTTTAGAGATTTCAAAACTCATAATTACTATAAAGACTAATAATCCACAAACATAAGGTAAGTTTACAAATAACTCTGTTTAGGAGTACTAGAGAATTTTAGAAACAAAAGCAGATTTGACTTTCTGTAGGATTTCCAGAAGTAATTTGATCATCACTCACATAAAGGAAAATGTATAATCAAGGTTTCCATAGAGATATCAGAATATTAAATTATCATGTACAGTTATATAGATGGAATGCATTTTAACCTTTTTATTGTAATTTGTCCAAGTTAATATATACTACTATCAAACAATAGAATTTATATTTTAGCTTCAATTATTCTATATAAACCCCACTCCATTTTTGCATGTCTGTCTGTAGCATGTGTGGTGGAGTTATATGTGTGTAAAGAAGTGTGTACCCATGCACATGCCTGCAGATACCTGAGTAGAATGTCAGGGTATCCTCCTCTATTGTTCCTGAATGTTTTGTGGTGGAGTCCAACACTGAATCTGAAGCTATATTTTTTGGTTAAAGTGGCTGACCAGCATGTCCCAGTGATTTTCCTGTCTCTTTTCAGGTGGATTCTAGGGGTGGAATGCAGGCCCTCTCAGCCCTGCTTGTTTGCCTAGCAAGTACTCTTATCTGTTTAGCACTTCCTTATCCCCCAAAGCCATTTTGAAAGAACCTTAAAAATAAAAATGCAGTTTTGATAGTTGAATGCTATATGTATTTCCTAAGATTTTGTAAGGGATAGAAAAGTGAGGGTTAAAAAAATGTGTGTTTTGAAAGTTCTGAAGAAATGAGCAGAAATTTGAAAGCTTATTTATTATTCAAGTCATACACATTTAAAAAAATATATGATGAGACTTCCGGTTCCGGTTAAGATGGCCGCATAGGAACCATGCCAAAACAGGCTAGGGGAAAAGAGCAAAAAAAAAAAAAAAAAAAAAAAAACCGCAAAATAGACTCTTCTGCTAAAAAGTGAGGTGTATAGTAAATTACCAACCGCAGCAGAGAAGTAGGAGAGATCCAGAGCATCTAGAGCCCACAGAAGCAGGCAGTAGCAGTGAGTTCCACATGGCAGCAGCCACCAGGCTCCTCCTGGGCAACAGGATTACAAAGCCAGGTGAGGGGATTCTCCACTCACACCAGCCTCCACGCAAACTCAAGAAATGTGGCAGGAGGACGGCAGGGACCAACGGAGTGGCTTGTGAGGAAGAGGTTCGCGTGCACAAGCAGACAGACTTCAGCCACCATCCACAGCCTCCCCTCCCCCATCACCAGCACAAGCACCGGCAGGCACCAGAGTCCTGGGGAAGAGAGCTCACCTACCCAGCATCCGGCAGGATTAAAGCAGTGACCCACAGATGCAGCCAGAGTTCCTGAGCCCAAAACACAGCAAAGAAGGAACCAAGCAGCCTTACAGCATAGCTGAGACCAAAACCGTCCCAAAAGGTAACTTGGATTACACCAGGTCAGTACCCACCAAATAAGCCCAATGTATAGGCTTGCATTGGAAGGGCTAATTGCACCTTCCATGTCAGGGTAAATTATATGTTAAACCTGATGGAGGGTCAGATCTGACATTTGTAAATAAGCTATATTTTGGGCTGCTCATTTGTTGCTTCCTGATTTATAATGCCTTTGTTTCCTCTTCTGTCAATCATTGGGAAAGGCTCCCACTTGGTCACAACCTGACCTTGGAACCCTCTACAGACAAGAAATCTTAGCCTCCCAATTTACAAGATTAAGGGTGTGGGGCAACACCCTTAATCTTCCCCAAATTGGGAAAGAGATGCCAATGCAGATACAGGAAGCCTTTAGAACACCAAACAGACAAAACCTGGAAAGAACTTCTCCCCGCCATATTATAATTAAACTACCAAACATACAAACCAAAGAAAATATATTTAAAAATATATGATGAGAACTTCATGTATTACATGTTATAAACACTAACACTTTTCTGATTAGATCTCTATGGAAGTTATCATATTTACTTGAAAGGAAATGATGATTTTTGAAATTATAAGGCCACTTAAGTTGTTACAATGTTTGTATATTTAGGCCAGAGTCAATGATCACAAGTGTATTCATTACTAAGAATATTTTTATAGATGAAAGATAATAAAACAGTGAGCTGATGCTCAACACTTAAAAAGTGATTTCTTGATGTGAATTAATATATACTCTTTTATTGCACAAATTTTCATTAGGTGAATTGAAAATATAACAACTAGATGTATATTACCTTAAGATTCCTAAAGATATATACTTGTTTTCTGGATAATATTAATTTATGGTTTAAATAAAAATCTTTCTACTTCTGAGTATTGCCTGAATATCTTTTTGTGTCATATACATAAAAGACGGAACTAGAATGAAACACCTTTCCATCAGTAGGAGACATCCCATTCATAACTTAACAGTGAAACAAATCCAAGTTCTGTAGACTCTGAAGGACTCTGAAATTTAACTGTCACTATAGAGAATGAAGAGTGAATTCAAACATGGAAGACAGCCAAGAATTAGAAACAATAAGAGATGGGATCAGGGGCTGGAGAGACTGCTAAGTGGTCAAAGCACTTGCCTGCAAAGCCTAATAAACCTAGTATGATTCCCCAGTACTTACATACAACCAGATGCACAAAGTGTCACATGAGTCTGGAGGTCATTTGCAGAGGCTAGAAGCCCTGGAAAGCCCATCCACTCACATTCTCTCTCTCTCTCTCTCTCTCTCTCTCTCTCTCTCTTTCTCTCTCTCTCTCTCTCTCACACACACACACACACACACACACACATCATCATCATCATCATCATCATCACCACCATCATCTCTCTCTCTCTCTGCTTGCAAGTAAATAGATAAATACATAACAGAAGTGAAATAAATTACAGAAAATCAGAAGTGATTATAAGAGAAAGCATCAGTTTCCACAAATTGAAATGTCAAGTTCAGTAAGAACAAGCTTGTCTAATCTTGTTTAGAGAGTTACAGAACTAGCAAACTATGCTTCAACACTATTTAAAATTTAGGCTTTTACATATGTATAAGTAGGTATTGACAATGGGGAGCTAAATTCTAGATAAAATGAATCTGACATGAATATGATATATATGTATATTTTGTTATGAACATCACATAGATGCTTTTGAGAACATAATGGTACTAAATATAAAATAAAAGGTAATCTCAAGTATCAGTTCACTGTAATGCTCACTTTACTTCTCATTGGCCCCAGATATTGTGTAAATTTTGCTTTCTCACATTTTTCAGCACTCCATAAACCATCCTTAGAATTGACACTCGAAAGCATAATCCAGGATAGATTTTGGTTCTGTCCCTGAACCTGGGTGATAGGTAGACACCAGTTCAGCCTTATGTGCTGTGCAGGATGGGCAGACACCAGTTCTGGCCGTTCCATGTGTGTGGGGGGGGGGGCGGATAGGGGAAATAGACATAATTCCGCTCTTGCCGGACAGGTAGGTATCAGTTTCCTTTGCGTGCTTGCAGGGGGCAGTCAGAAAAAGAACCACCAGATTCGCACATAAGACTTGTTGGGGCAGGCTCACAAGCAGGGATTCACCTGCAATCATTGATCCCAGATTATATTCACAAATATATGAGCAGGAGGGTCCCATAACCACTGTGACTGAGACCCAACCCCCCAAGTAGAATCCCCACTATCCCCTACCCTGCCTGCCACTACTTGTCACAGCCATGCCAACCCAGGGACCAGGAAGTGACTAGCATTGGTACACAGATAATGTAGGTAATCAACTGCTCACAGTCTGGATGTGAGACCTCTCAGTGGGGGAGAAATCAAATCTGGCTCTGGGAACCAAGCCAGATTCCCTAGAACAGAAAACCAATAGTCTCCAAAGAGCACCTCCACTGCTGTCTAAATAAGAAGAATGGACATACACATCAATATGTCTCTCTAATAACGCAAACTGCTCTCACCTTTGGTTGGAGAATCTATTCTATTTTACAGATTATAGATGGTGGAGAATACTGGGGAGAATGAGGATATATTAAAACATCAAAAATACAGAGCTGACTGTCTTCCATGAGATGGGTTACCTCTACATCTTCCTGGGCCCAGAAGTCATTACAGAGGAAGTGGTGACACAAATACTACTCTGAGGGCTAACCTGAAAACCAGTTCCATAGAGATGGCCATAGACACTGCAGTCACACAAACCTCATCAAATGATCCGGGGGTGGTGGCGCACACCTTTAATCCCAGCACTTGGGAGGCAGAGGCAGGAGGAGCACCATGAGACTACATAGTGACTATATAGAGACTACATAGGTCAGCCTGGACTAGAGTGAAACCCTACTTCAAAAAACCAAAACAAACAAACAAAAAAAAGAGGCTACACTAAATCATATCCCTATCTTGTCCCTATCTTGTCTGTCAAGGCTCAGTAAACATTGCTGAAGAGGGGGCAGAAATATTGTAAAAGCCTCAGGATGGGTGCGAATAACCTGAGACATTGTATTCCCCTCACTAGGACTTAAAGTGGGTCCAAATCAGATGTCTAAAAAGGATAAAGAGCAGGTTGAAAGAAGACAGAGAACAATGCCAGTCAGACACAAAAGCTTGTGTAAAAGCTGAGATGGAGGACATTGTAGTACAAACTAATTGGGTCAACCCGAATGGAAGTATACTAGGATAAAATAGTGTGGTGCACAAATGGAAGCTATGCTGAAGGGAGCCTCAACCTTTGGGATGGTGTGTGCCAAGCAAATCCAATTGGATTTTTCATGTGTCTGTCTATCTTTACATGAAGTGTAAGACTGAAAAAAACATATGAATATAAGCTGTTTGTTTACCATAAAGAGACTCCAAAATTTAAATAATATTTTATAATATAAATATGTATATGTATATTTTAAAGGTTTTATTTATATTCACAAGCATAAAGAGAGAGGGTGGGGGAGAATGAGTGCAGCACAAACTCCAGACACATTGGCCATTGTGTGTATCTGGCTTTTTGTGGGTACTGGGGAATTGAACCAAGGACATCAGGCTTGAAAGCAAGCACCTTTAACTGCTGAACCAACTCTTCAGCGCCTATATATCTTTTTGAAAATATATCATCTCTGTTTTTTCCTGAAGTCCTCTTGTTCCAAGGACTCTACTACCTTTATGGATTTAACAGTCTCTAAAGGAAGTGCTGGAATTTCACATTGGGATGGGACTTCACAATCAAATATTTGATTTCATTTGTTGCCAGCCTCGCACTTTCTCTTTACTCCATCCTGTATCTTACTAGTGCTTCCTCAGGAAAGAAGAATATGAAGTACTTACACTGAGCCTTGAAAGGTGCCAGAGTATCTTTATCTTACTCTAACACTGTCAGATTGCCTTAGCATTAGTCTTGTCTTGTTTTTTTTTTTTTTCCCCAAGTAAATTACGTCCTTCTTATGGAAGTTCTTTAGGACTTTTTTTTTTCTGCAAATTTACTATAATATGTAGACTATGTGTTTGGTTCAGTTTAATCAACATGGGAACTCTAAATTTTATGGATAAAATACTCTCATGCATTTTGCTTATTTTGTATCACTTCTCTTTCTCTTTTATTTTTTATTCTTTTATTTTTATATACATTTAATCTTTCTAGAAAAATCTTTGTTTCCTACGTTTTATAAGGTAACTTGTTTTTTTCTCTTTTTTATTTCTTGAATATTTCCCAAGTCAAGTATTATTTTATTTTAAAATGATATATTTCTTAAACAAATGTTTTGACATTTGGGCTTATAATTGGGTGTTAAATTAAAGTAAGTTTTCATCTCTATTGGGTAGTTTGTTGTTTGCTGTTTCTCTTGGGTCTCTGCTTTCATATTGCTTTCTTACCTCAAACAGGGAGTGATGCTTTGTTGTCCATCTACATTTAACAATAACATACCAAAGCTGCTTGGGACCTCCATATAAGATTCTGGGAATGATTGATAGAAGGAAAGACATCTTTGCTCTTTAGTAACTAGGCCAAGTACCAGATATGTTGTTGTTGTTATTGTATCATTTTTTTCCCTGCTTGATTTCATACCCCAAATGCTAGAATATGAAGATCTTTGTTTACAAAAAAAAAAAAAAAAAAAAAAAAAAAAACTTTCTTAGTTACTCTAGATGTTCCTAGATCATTGGTTTGTTTTCCTGAAAAGATACCATATTCCCAATAGCTTTCAGCATTTCAAAACATTTCAAAATGTTATATATTCTAGAAATCGTCTTCATTGTAGGAATATCATGTGTTCTACAAGTACTGTTTCAACTACCTCATAGTTTACAGTCTTACTAGTTGTCATAGACAGCTTCACATTGCTGCGATGAACCTCCGCACAGTATATGGGAGGAATAAGGGATTTTTTTGAAGCTCACAGATCCGAGGGAAATTCGATAATGGCAGAAGAAGCTGGCCTCCTATTATAGGTTCATGCAGAGAGAGAAAAGCAACTACCACCAACACCATAAGCAAGTATATTTCAGGATCTTCAGGCAGAGCTCAAGCACTATGCATATCTTTAGAATGGAATTCCAGATCAGCCCCCACATCCACTCCCACACCTTAGGGCTGGACTCTGGGATCTAGAGACACCTCCTCCAGTCAGGTAACTGGAAATTCAAGAAGCTTTAATAAAACTCCTCAGTCTCTTGGGGGAACATCAATTTAAATTATCAAACTGGGGATGTCCTTCACACTCAGCATTTCCAAGTCAGGTGCCTCCCTAGAGATCTACAAGATAAGTTCCTTCTTTCTCAAGACACCTGTACTTCTAACTCAATGTCAGTGATAATGACCAATCTTTCAGTTATATTCCCCTATCTCTCAGTCTTCTGGATATATTATGATGTATCCCAGCTGCACGGGATACTCAACAACTCTATTAGGGCTGCAAAACTATATCCTTTGAAAATGAGTTTACAGATGGGCATGGTGGCACATGCCTTTAATCCTAGCATTCAAGAAGTAAAGATATGCTTAGGAAAATAATCTGCTCTGGGCTTAGCTTTGGTAGGTGGTATGGGTCTAGGAATTCATCTATTTCCTCCATATTCTCCACCTTACCCCAGTAAGGATGGCTAATATTAAAAAAAAAAAATGAGAACAAATGCTGGTGAGGCTGTGGAGAAATAGGAACAAGTTTTCACTGCTGGTGGGAATGTAAAATGGTTCAACCATTATGGAAAGCTTTATGGAGACTCCTGAAAAGGATGACCATAGACTTACCAATGGATCCAGTTATTCCCTTATTGGGCATTTACCCTAAAGGCTCCAAGCCTCAGATCAGAGACATTTGCTCAACTATGTTCATAGATGCTCAATTCATAATAGCAAAGAGCTGGAATCAACCCAGGTGTCCATCATGAAATGAATGGATAACAAAGATGTGGTATGTCTATACTATGGAATTCTACGTAACAGTAAGGAAAGATGAAATAAGGAAATTTGAAAAAATAATGGTCAAACATGGAACAGATCATCCTCAGTGAGCTCACCCAAGCACAAAAAGATAATCGTTGCATGGTCTCATTTATGTGTTGCTCCTACCTGAATCCACCTGACATGAGGCCAAACCTAATAAGCACTCTGAGGACCAGACAATATGGAGGGTGGGATGGAGGGAGATTAAGGGTGGGAAGGAACGAGAGTGTGGGAGGGAGGACAAGGGTGGGGGGGGATACAAATTGGGACCCAAAAGGAAAAGCTACTATAAAACCCTTTACTCTGAACAACAGGCTAAAATATTGATCCTTCAGCAGGCCCACAGAGGGAACACCTGAACCACAGGAAACTGGAGAGAGCATCATGAAGACCAACCTTAATCTTTTCCTGCTTCTCTTTCTCTTCTCTCTCTCTTTCCCTCTCCTCTCTATACTCACTTTTTCTTTTATATTATCTACCTTTTTCCCCCTCACCTTCCTAGATGCAGACTTATAACTCCCAGTGCCAGCATGGGGTGAACTTCCACAATGAGCTGTTGATCCGAGACACCTACAAGGTTTTCCAAAAAAGACAGACTTCTGTCAGAGTTCTTGATGACCCACCAAAGGTTAATGGTAAGACCTTACTGTCGAAGACATCATACGTGTGTGAGACCAAACACGGAGAAACCTGGCCAGAATCTGGAAGAGGGTCAGTCCCCAGACAGTTAGCTAGTCTAGTGCCAGAGGGTGCTACATGAGCAACTGAGGGAAAATGTCTGACATTGGTCCAAACAACTTGCAGTCTAAGATTCCCAGCAGGAAACAACCTGATGTGATGCTCAAAGAAGTGAAGTAGTGGCAAACAGCCATGGTGGGTAACCAACTGCTCTTGATTTGGCTAATAGATCCATTCAGTGGAATGGAACTCATTGCTAGAACTGGGATATTAGTCAAAACCAGGTACAAAAAATGAGCTCAGTCTCCAAGATCAAGATACCCCCAAATGTGGGCTAGAAGAGAACCTACACATATAAAATTCCCTCCAAGACATCTATGGCCATCCCTTCTCTCTAGTACTAACTTCTTTTCGTTGGAGAATTTGCTTATCTTTTTCAGGTGGACAATGAACCTGAAGGGAGGATCAGCCAATCACACCTCACCAGAGCCCCAGATGAAACCATAGAATAACACACGGGAAGGGCAAGAATACAGTGTTCATGGTGATCATGACACCAGAAAAAGGCTGAAGGAGATAAACTCAGAGAACATCCAACTCCAACTAAGCCAGATATCCAGAGACACTGAGGCTCCCAAAACCTCATCACTGAAGCAGAACTAAAATGACCCCAATGTGGCTCAGGGAAATTCGTAGAAGAGGGGGCAGAAAGAATGTTAGAGTCACAAGTTGGCGCATTATGCACAGAGACTTGAGCCTACCCCCCCCAGAACTCTTGACTACCCCCACAATGCATGACCCACATTCCCCATTGATGAGGGTCCCTTTGGAAGAGGGAGGACAGGGAGGAGGACAATGGAGCCAATACTATGAATGTAAACTCAGAATAATATAAATAAATAAATAAATAAAAGTAGAGGATTGCCATGAGTTTGGGGCCAACCTGAGACTACATAGTGAAGTCCACATCAGCCTCGGCTAGAGCAAGAGCCTACCTGAGCACAAAACAAAACAAAAAAAGTTTATTGCCATTTAAATATGTTTTTTTAATTTTTGTTTATTGTTATTTATTTATTTGAGAGACACAGGTAGAGAGAGAATGAGATAGAGAGAGAGAGGGAGAGAGAGAGAATGGGTACACTGGGGCCTCCAGCCATTGCAAATGAACTCTAGATGCATACCCCACCTTGTGCTTCTGGCTTAAGTGAGTCCTGGGGAATGTAGCCTTGAACTGGGATCCTTAGGCTTCACAGGCAAGCACTTAACTGCTAAGCCATCTCTCCAACCCTTAAATGTGTTTTTATAGAGGTTACTATATGTCAGATATGTTCTCAATAATAAGCTCCAAGAATCATGAATGTCATGTAAGAACAAATAACTAGATAATTATCACATTTACAAATTTTGAAGTGCAGGAAGCAGCACAGACTTCTGATGAATGATTATGAACTGAACATTACTGAGACACTGAGGTTACTTTATGTTGTCAATGCATGCACAGATACTCTCTGATAAACCAAACATAATATGGACTCCCTTTTACTAATAAAAAGAAGCACTTTTGTAAAAGCAAACAAATCCATTATGGGAATGAAGGCATTGTCTTTTTCAAGTTTCAATTTTATAGCTTCATGGACAAGGTCAATTAACATATCAAAGTAAGATCAAAATAGTTGCAAAAGCAAACATATTTTTTATCAACAATTCAGAAGTTGATCTCAGATGTGACTGCTTCAGTCAGGCAAACAATGTTTGTTCCACAACAGGATGTTGGCAAGAGTCCATACTGCTGCTCAGGTACCTGAGGTGCAGGTGAGTGATTTTTGAGAACAGAGTATTGGGAACCATCATAATTCATGTGCACTGAAATAGGTTGTTTTGTCCTTAGTTAAAACACCTGGAATTAACTGTTGAACTATAAGGCAGGCATTTTTTTCTTCTTGGAAAATCTGTTCATCTTCACTTGTATAAGTGCTTTCATAGTTCTTCTTTTATTTATGTTATTCTTTTAAAGGATGCTGGTAACACCTGGTAGTTGTCGTGTCAAACTCAATTAAAGCAAGTGATGTCATCAGCCATATCAGGGGACTTGTGCAAAGTCATTGGAGTCTTTGCTTCTAATTATCTCCTAGTGATGCATGTC
Source organism: Orientallactaga sibirica (assembly GCA_036365145.1). Classification (NCBI taxonomy): domain Eukaryota; kingdom Metazoa; phylum Chordata; class Mammalia; order Rodentia; family Dipodidae; genus Orientallactaga; species Orientallactaga sibirica. Next base: position 23,218,699 of record JAEOAD010000033.1, read on the forward strand.
TCTTCAATAGTTAGAACTGAGCACTGGAAATGAATAACATGTCATTTAGGATTTCTCTAATAAAATTCACAAATGAATGCTTGTGTATAGATGGAAATAAGCGACTTCAAAGAATATGGAGCAATATCCATTAGTAATTTGCCACTACTAAGGCTGTTGAATTGTTACTGGGTTAAAAGAAAAATGTGTTGAAGAGCCATGCAAAGTCTGAGGAGTTCCCAGTGCAGTTCAGATGATAAGCACTGGTCTCCTTCCTCTTCCCTTCTGTAGCAGACAGCTTCAGGTTTGCTGAGATGAACTTCCAGACCAGGCACAGTTATGGAGGAAGGGATATTATTTATTGAAGCTTATAGATCCAAGGGAAGTTCCATAAAGGCAGGAAAAGCAGCCTGCTCTTCACAGGGTCAAGCAGAGAGAGAGAAAGCCAACCAGCCACCACAGCACACAGAGCAAAACTACAGCCAAAAGGTCACACAGCACACTTCAGGAACTCCTGCTAGGCACATTTGCATATCTTTACAATGGAATCTCAAACCATCACCACACCTTAAGACCGGGCCCCCAGTGACCTTGCCTCTAGCAAGGTGATTGCAGATGCAAACTATAACTAATAAAACGTTGAATATATTGGGGGACATATATTCAAACTACCACACCTTCTCATACTCTACTGCCAGATAAATTTCCACACAAACAATTTTTTTTCCTCAACTCTTCTAATACTTCAAGAATGCAGAGAGCCAACAGTAAAGCAGTCAAGAATGTGGCTCTGCCCTCATCCCTGGCATTCCTCTGTGAGCTCAGCTTCTCCCACTTTAGTAAGGGAGTTAGTTTGTCCTGAATACATTTTTTTCTCTGGTTTGAAATACCTAAATTTTTGTTTGTATGTTTGTTTGTTGCCTTTCAATTTATTTAACTAAGCCATTAGTTCTCTGTGGCTAAAAGTACTACCATTAAGACAAGTCACAATCCAGCCGACATTGCATAACATCTATGTAACTTTGCAAACATTATTCGTCTGCTCGTGATGATGTTTAACCTCTTTAGACTCCAGGCTTTCTTAGAGTTGGGTTTATAAATTCCCCTGTAAAATATTCTTATTACTGTGAAATAAAGTTCCCAGAAAATCACATCATCTGCTGCACCTACTTCCAACAAGGCTGAATGGGCTGATAGAACTCCTAGGAGCACAGAGAGAAGAATGTTGCAGCAAAATCACAGCCAAATTACTTTGGGCTACCTTTAGCACATTAATAGTTATTTATTGCCCACCTCTGTGTCTGACCTAACATCTCAGTGACAATCAGTTAATATCTTTTTGGTTTATAGGAGCAGACTACTAGCTTCTGCCTACCCAAGGGCTAAGAATGTCATCAAATAGCATCTGAAGTCTATGGTTGCAATTTCTCCCCCTTGCTGTAGCCCACCTACCGAAGGCCAGCAAATACATTTGAAAACTGTCATGACGTTCTTCTAAAATTGTTAGCACATTGGACCATGGAACTGAGATAACTTAAATCTGTGTTTCTGGTCATTCATATTTGGCTGCAGAATAAAGTATCACTTATCTCTTTTGAGGTGAGGTGTGTGTGTGTGTGTGTGTGTGTGTTTAAAGAAAATAATTTTCATTAGAAACTTTAATATATGAACATATTTGAAATTAGTCTTATTGTCATTGTATTATGTTCCTTTTCCGAGTCTTCCATGCCCAGATTCCACTGTGGGCCCTCAAAAGTAGGGATATCAGATATCACTGTGAGGTAATTAATGCACTAGTTTCTTTGGGGAGGAGATTGCCTCACAGTACCATTTCCCACTCCATGGCTCTTACGCTTACATTCTTTTTACTCCCTCTCTCCTAAAGTTGCTTGAGTCTTAGAGGACATGTTATAAGTCTCCCTTAATGTTAAGCTCTCAGATGCCTCTTATTTACTTCTTTGATGGGTTTTGACTCTCCTTGAGAGAGAAGTAATTAGATAGCTTTATTAGGCACTTAGGGAAGGTTCACAAGAGAGGTATCTCAAAACATGTTACACCACGGGCCTGCTACTGGAATTCATCATCTGCTCTGGTCTCTTCAATTCAGCTCTCTTTTCTCTCTCTCTCTCTTTCTCTCTTCCTCCACTCTCTCTCCCTCTCTCTCTTTCTCTCTCTCTCTCTCTCTCTCTCACACACACACACACACACACACACACTCTACCGAGGAGTGAAGATCCCTTCTTGATCCCATGCCAATTGGCTCTTGTGCTCTACTTAGGTGTGCCAACTTCCTCCTGAGTCAGCCCCCTGAGCCCAATAAATAGAGATTTATGGGAGGAGGGCATCATCTCTTATTTCCCACTTAATGGCTGCTCATCTCTTCACACCTGAATCCCATACTGGGAAAACCATGTCCTACCCACTCTTTAGTCCCAGGAAAGGATTTTGTTTTGTTATTATTCTTATGGTCTTCTAATTTATTTAAACATTAGCATTTTAAAATCTCCCTAAGATACCCCCTTTCACATTTTCTCCCCAGGTTTATGCTCAGATTTCACATGGGTTCTCAAACCACACGGGAGCATCCAGCCCCTTTCCTTGGTTTGTGGACTCTCCCTCACTGCCCTGAATTCCCTGAATAAATGTAATAATGTATAAACTATCCTTCTAAGATTGTTTATTTAAATTCTTTATTAAAACAGATAAAAATCTGAGGTTTGGAGTTTAAGGACTTTCCTGAACTCCCCAAACCCCATTACATCCTCAGTGTCTACCTCCATCTCTCCCTGGAAGAAGTTCTCAGGCTAACAGTGAGAGCAGCACACATATTTAATCAGCCACTTCCACTGTAAACTTTCCTGAGTGTGATACAAATGATTATCTCATTCTAGACAATAGGCTTCCAGGTCTTGGCTCTCTCTAGTATGACTATCAAGTATAAAAAGCAGATTATCTAACCAGGAGTGAAAGCATCTTTGGTGACAGGGAATAAACATACACATTTAGAAGGCTTTTTGATCAATGGAAGTTTCCCTCTAGAGTCTATGACCTTTCAACCAAAGGCTTCTGATTTAGTTCTCAGTTCCAGGCATTCATTCCCTCCTTCTGAGCTGGCCAGCTATCCAATCAGAGAACATTTGATTATCAGAAAAGCTACTTTGTTCCTAATCCATGTCACTGTTGGTGACTTTTACCCCCAGTTTCTCGCAATGCACTTTCTAGGACTATGACAGACAGCCAGCAGGGAGCTGGCTTCCATCTCAGTTCCAGTTTGATTTTTCAATGTCCTGCAACTAAGGCAGTTTAGGGTTACTGGGCCCCAAATGTAAAAAGCAGGAATGTCCTTGGGGCTGCACTTGAAGTCTCCACTTTGCTAGAGATCAGAGAAGAATTAGACTTCACCTTATCTCTTGCTGCTGAAGGAGTTCCCTAGACCGTTTTTTCTATAAACAACCTGGGCCCCTCTGTTGCAGTCACCTTTGCATTGCTGGCAGAAAACACTGACCAAGAGCAGCTCATGGAAGGAAAGGGTTTATTTTGATGTACACACTTGAGAGGTGTTGGGCATTGCTAAAAACAGGCTGGGAATGTGAGGAGGCTGGCCTGAACTGTTGGACATGGCCAGTGACCTTGGGCTATGGGGTTGCAGCTGGCCCTATTGTTAGGAACCCACCCTAGTGACGGTGACTGGCCTTCCCTACATTGTAGGTTGTAGTGTGCCCTGTCATCGCCCAGAGTGGGCAGAACTGGAGAGGCCCTCCCCCTGGACTCCAAAAAGCTCTGACCAATTCCTAAGTCAGTCTCTGCTCCCCCCCCCACCACCACAATTCCTGACCTTGTGGCTAACTGCCCAAGAAAACCTGATGTGGCTGAAGTCATGTAGCCTTCTTGTCATCTCTCTCACCTCCACAGCTTTGAAGTCACAGCTTTCCATAATTTCCTTTATCTCTCCCAACTCCCCCCCCCACAGCTCTGAAGTCATAGTAGCTATTTCTGTCACAGCTTTGAAGTCATGTAGTTCTTGCGCTACTTAGATAGCAACCCATTAAGTATGCATATAGTCTGTATGTGCCATCCCCAAGTGTTTATAAACCTTCCCTAAGTGTTTATAACCCACTCCCCTTTTGAATAAATGAGTGCTGTCCATTAGACAGTCTCCCAGGTGTTCATTGCCCATCGTCCTGGTCGCACTCACCTGCTGCTCCTGAATGGACCCTGCTTCCCCCCCCCAACTCCTCCCTCCCATGCCTGGGGCATTGGTGGCCAATAACCCACAGCTGGCGCCTGAACAGGGACTTTCTGACTCGTGGTTAATAGGTGAGTGACCCTTTGAGGGATATTCTCCCCCTGGAGCTAATGGCCCCCAGTGGCCGCCTCCCCATTGAGGGCTGGCAAGGTTCAGTTTCTCCTTCCTCGATGAAGGAAGACAGGTTTCCCCTTTTCTCCATCAGAGAAAGGAGGATCTCTCTTTCAGAAGCTATCTTCTTTTTCCTTCTCTACTTTTGGTTTGTGCCATCATGTGGACTCGAAGCAAAGCGACAGGGCAATTGCAGTCATTTGTACAGGGCTACACTCTGGTATTGACTGAAGACCCCTAGCTCACTGTTCAAATCCCAACAGCCTGCTTGGGCATTGGCAACAACCTTCTATCTATTTCTCTTCACAATCGACAAACCGGTAATGCATCGACCAGTAAAAGCCTCTAGGGTGGTCATCAGAATCTTGAAGTTGCGGACAGGCTTACGTCAAGGTCTTTGGGGATCCCCCATGCTGCCATAGCCTGGGAACGTTGTCCTCTGGTCTTGGCATTTCTTGTCTTTCTCCTATCAAAAGGGATCCCAAATCAGCAGATTAAGGACATTTCTTAAATTTAGGGGCATAAAACTCTCTCAGAAAGAGGCCAATTTATTTTGGGAAAAAGTCCTCCAGATCTCAGTCACCATGGCCACTAGCCCATGCCCCAAAGGCACTGCAAGTGGACAGAGGCGGCAGCCGCTGGACTTCGCTCTGTTCTGGAGCCATGGCGGCTTGGCTCTGCAAATGCTGCAGACAGCGGAAGAGGCAACAGCAGTGGCTGAGGGGAGAAAGACCCATCCACCACAGCCTGCTTCTCTCCCTGCTTGCTGCTGGGTTCAGGACCCAGGCTCTGGGGGGCCTGGCTGACCACATGGGTTCAGGCTCTCAGGCACAGGCAGCCTGAGGCCTTTCAGCCACACCCTCCCAGCAGGGTAGACAAGGATAACAGATTTTTAAAAGCACCAATATTCTCTTACTCTTAAAGAGTTGTAAAATGGCAAGATCAAAAAGCTGCCGTATAGCCTGAGGGAAGCAGTCAAAACCCTCCCTGGAATTAAAAATAAATAAATAAAAGGATCTTTTATAGCTTCCCTGGCTTGCAGAGCCTGGGGACTACAAACACATAAAATCTCAAAATCTGAGTAAATACCAAATTGCTGTGAATAGATGTGGACTTCTTATAAGTATTTACAACTGCTTTATGTTTACTTTGTCTCTCCATGCTTTTCTGGGACTACTAACAAAAACAGTCTCAAGATTTATGTTTAAATTTAAATGTGCTCAATACTAAATTAGTTATAAAAGTTCTAATAATGTTCAAATCTACTTTCATATTTAAAAAGTGTGTTTCCAAAATCAAGTCTGGTCCACTCTTTTGTAAAAAATGTATTTCAAAAGGCATTTTATTAAAAGTCTTATGGTAAAGACAATGAAAGTTTTTGCTGGTAGTAATGAGATAACCTGACTAAAAAAGATAAACAGGAGACAAAATGTTAAATGTTGGTAACTGATGAAAAAAGATTGTTACAGAGTGGTTACATAGATTGTAAGGAAAACATGTGTAGGTGAAGGTATGAATAAAGTATGTAGAAGAAGGTATGAGTAAGCTTAAACAAAAGATTAAAGACAAAGCACTTAATCAGATTATAGACCATTTGAGAAACAATAAAATGATCATTAACCTAGGGCTTACATCAGATTAACAAAGCATGGCCCTAGCTGGTAGCAGGTTACTATGGTATTCAGTTTGTAAACTTAAAACTTTAACTAATTGATGTTAATGTGGTCATGATAATGGTTATGAAAGACTAAATTTAGAGGACCCAACCAAGTTAATTAAATGCCTCTATTTGTCAACGTTTCAACTATATCTTAAGGTTAAAATTGGCTCATTAGTATTTAATTCTCTCACATGGTTAATATATCTAATATACAATAATTCCCCAAATCCCCTATCTCCCTCCATTAGCGCACACCAATAGCTTCCTCCTCTATTCTGGTGCAATGATGAAATCCTTTAGATGGAATATGGTAGGGGCCTAATCCCCTCCTCACAAGGGGGAAAAGATATGCTTTTATTTTCACAGGGCCAGCCCAGGTCCGAACTTAAAATGTCTGATTCAATTCCACCAACCAAGGAGATGGCTCATCTGACACTGAAATGTAAGCATTCCAGCCCCCCCCCCCGGAGGAAAACATGCCAACCTGGAGCCAAATTAAGGCCCTGTGCCAACAAGGAGTCATGCTGGTATGAAATTCACAACAGTCTCTATCACCAGAGACTCTGTTTATATCCTTGCTTTCCATCCTGACCTTAAAAGTAGTACAGACTCAACAAGCATATTGTGCTTATGTACCTGACCACCCTCTAGCTAGTGCTGCTCTTTGGGAAGAACCCCTACCTAAGATATTTTCCAATGCTTCCCTTACCTCTGCCAATTATGACCTAGAATTCCTGCAAGAAGCAACTAAACCAGTTAACTGGTCCTCTCTCACAACAGAGTCATCTATCTGCTTTTCAAGTGATAGGTATCACGAGCGATGTTATTTAATGTATATAAACTACCCATTAATTGTGGATGATGAATACCAAAATAAATATAACTTACAATTACAATTGGGTCCCCAGGAAAGTAAACAATAAGAGGTACTGCCCATCTTGAGTCCCCAAGGGCGGCCTCAATCAGAATTATAGAAAGTAATAGTTACCATAAAGAAAATAATTTTAAGTTTTGTATGTGTCTGCCCCTCCCTTATCTTTTCATAGTTGGGCCTGGGTGGGCCAATCACCAAAATGAATTTTTTCTGTCTTAGTTATACCTGGTATATTATCACCAATTGTATCAATTCTAAGGGAGGCACAGCTGCAGATTACTCCTCAATGTAGTCTTTATTGTCATGCAGACTTCTTACTTAATTATGACAGTCAAAATGACTGAGCCCTGTTACTCCAGCTTTGGAGTTCAAGTGTTCCAGCAGCTCAACAGATTGCTGACACAGAAAAGAAGATTCATAGAATGGCTAATTGTGGGGATCATTGCTATAATCACCACCATCCCTTCTTCCACCGTGGCAGCAATATCCCTGGCACAATCAATGAAGACAGCTGATCATGTTGATGGACTGACTGAAAATGTATCTCAAGCCCTTTCATCACAGATAGATATTGATAAAAAGGTGTTAGTGTGGTTAGATGCTCTAGAGGATGCTGTTATGTATTTAGGAAGATGGGTTGCCAATCTGGCTGCTCAAATGCATTTGGTCGGTCATGCTAATTATCAATTTACATGTGTTACTCCTTTAACTACAATGGGATTGCTACTGAATCGTGGAAAGTTTAAAATCATATTTGGGTATTTGGAATCATAATAATCTCAGCATAGATTTACAAAGTTTACAAAAAGAAATATCTGTTATTTCACATAATCACTTGTCTCTTAGTGATCCAGCTAAGGCAGCAAAAGGATATTTTGATGCCTTACAGAACACATTACAAAAATTATCTCCCAAACAGTTTCTTTCTCAGATTTTTGTTTGGCTACTATTGGTGTCAGGCACCCTGCTACTACTCTTATGCATAATCCTCTGTATGTGTAAATTAGAGCTCAAACAATATAGACAAATCTTGATTGATCAGGTCCTTGTACATCAACAGGCTCTAACTAGACCCACATTAAGAAAAAAAAAGGGGGGGGGTTGTTGGGCATTGCTAAAAATATGCTGGGACTGTGAGGAGGCTGGCCTGAACTGTTGGACATGACCAAGGACCTTGGGCTATGAGGTTTCAGCTGGCCCTATCATCAGGAACCCACCCTGGTGATGGTGACTGGCCTTCCCTACATTGTAGGTTGTAGTGTGCCCTGTCATCGCCCAGAGTGGGCAGAACTGGAAAGGCCTTCCCCCTGGACCCCAAAAAGCTCTGACAAATTCTGTAAGTCAGCCTCTGCCCCCCCCCACCACAGTTCCTGAGTTTGTGTCTAGCTGCCCAAGAAAACCTGATGTGGCTGAAGTCACATAGCCTTTTGTCATCTCTTTCATCCCCACAGCTTTGGAGTCACAGCTTTCCACCATTTCCCTTATCTCTCCCAACTCCTCCCCCACAGCTCTGAAGACACAGTAGCTATTTCTCTCACAGCTTTAAAGTTATGTAGTTCTTGTGCCACTTAGATAGCAACCCATTAAGTATGCATATAGTCTGTATGTGCCATCCCCAAGTGTTTATAAACCTTCCCTAAGTGTTTATAACCCACTCCCCTTTTGAATAAATGAGTGCTGTCCATTAGACAGTCTCCCAGGTGTTCATTGCCCATCGTCCTGGTCGCACTCACCTGCTGCTCCTGAATGGACCCTGCTTTCCCCCAACTCCTCCCTCCCATGCCTGGGGCATTGGTGGCCAATAACCCGCTGGCGCCTGAACAGGGACTTTCTGACTCGTGGTTAATAGGTGAGTGACCCTTTGAGGGATATTCTCCCCTGGAGCTAATGGCCCCCAGTGGCCGCCTCCCCATTGAGGGCTGGCAAGGTTCAGTTTCTCCTTCCTCGATGAAGGAAGACAGGTTTCCCCTTTTTCTCCATCAGAGAAAGGAGGATCTCTCTTTCAGAAGCTATCTTCTTTTCCTTCTCTACTTTTGGTTTGTGCCATCATGTGGACTCGAAGCAAAGCGACAGGCAATTGCAGTCATTTGTACAGGGCTACACTCTGGTATTGACTGAAGACCCTAGCTCACTGTTCAAATCCCAACAGCCTGCTTGGGCATTGGCAACAACCTTCTGTCTATTTCTCTTCACAATCGACAAACCGGTAATGCATCGACCAGTAAAAGCCTCTAGGGTGGTCATCAGAATCTTGAAGTTGCGGACAGGCTTACGTCAAGGTCTTTGGGGATCCCCCATGCTGCCATAGCCTGGGAACGTTGTCCTCTGGTCTTGGCATTTCTTGTCTTTCTCCTATCAAAGGGATCCCAAATCAGCAGATTAAGGACATTTCTTAAATTTAGGGGCATAAAACTCTCTCAGAAAGAGGCCAATTTATTTTGGGAAAAAGTCCTCCAGATCTCAGTCACCATGGCCACTAGCCCATGCCCCAAAGGCACTGCAAGTGGACAGAGGCGGCAGCCGCTGGACTTCGCTCTGTTCTGGAGCCATGGCGGCTTGGCTCTGCAAATGCTGCAGACAGCGGAAGAGGCAACAGCAGTGGCTGAGGGGAGAAAGACCCATCCACCACAGCCTGCTTCTCTCCCTGCTTGCTGCTGGGTTCAGGACCCAGGCTCTGGGGGGCCTGGCTGACCACATGGGTTCAGGCTCTCAGGCACAGGCAGCCTGAGGCCTTTCAGCCACACCCTCCCAGCAGGGTAGACAAGGATAACAGATTTTTAAAAAGCACCAATATTCTCTTACTCTTAAAGAGTTGTAAAATGGCAAGATCAAAAAGCTGCCGTATAGCCTGAGGGAAGCAGTCCAAAACCCTCCCTGGAATTAAAAATAAATAAATAAAAGGATCTTTTATAGCTTCCCTGGCTTGCAGAGCCTGGGGACTACAAACACATAAAATCTCAAAATCTGAGTAAATACCAAATTGCTGTGAATAGATGTGGACTTCTTATAAGTATTTACAACTGCTTTATGTTTACTTTGTCTCTCCATGCTTTTCTGGGACTACTAACAAAAAACAGTCTCAAGATTTATGTTTAAATTTAAATGTGCTCAATACTAAATTAGTTATAAAAGTTCTAATAATGTTCAAATCTACTTTCATATTTAAAAAGTGTGTTTCCAAAATCAAGTCTGGTCCACTCTTTTGTAAAAAATGTATTTCAAAAGGCATTTTATTAAAAGTCTTATGGTAAAGACAATGAAAGTTTTTGCTGGTAGTAATGAGATAACCTGACTAAAAAAGATAAACAGGAGACAAAATGTTAAATGTTGGTAACTGATGAAAAAAGATTGTTACAGAGTGGTTACATAGATTGTAAGGAAAACATGTGTGTAGTGAAGGTATGAATAAAGTATGTAGAAGAAGGTATGAGTAAGCTTAAACAAAAGATTAAAGACAAAGCACTTAATCAGATTATAGACCATTTGAGAAACAATAAAATGATCATTAACCTAGGGCTTACATCAGATTAACAAAGCATGGCCCTAGCTGGTAGCAGGTTACTATGGTATTCAGTTTGTAAACTTAAAACTTTAACTAATTGATGTTAATGTGGTCATGATAATGGTTATGAAAGACTAAATTTAGAGGACCCAACCAAGTTAATTAAATGCCTCTATTTGTCAACGTTTCAACTATATCTTAAGGTTAAAATTGGCTCATTAGTATTTAATTCTCTCACATGGTTAATATATCTAATATACAATAATTCCCCAAATCCCCTATCTCCTCCATTAGCGCACACCAATAGCTTCCTCCTCTATTCTGGTGCAATGATGAAATCCTTTAGATGGAATATGGTAGGGGCCTAATCCCCTCCTCACAAGGGGGAAAAGATATGCTTTTATTTTCACAGGGCCAGCCCAGGTCCGAACTTAAAATGTCTGATTCAATTCCACCAACCAAGGAGATGGCTCATCTGACACTGAAATGTAAGCATTCCAGCCCCCCCCCCCGGAGGAAAACATGCCAACCTGGAGCCAAATTAAGGCCCTGTGCCAACAAGGAGTCATGCTGGTATGAAATTCACAACAGTCTCTATCACCAGAGACTCTGTTTATATCCTTGCTTTCCATCCTGACCTTAAAAGTAGTACAGACTCAACAAGCATATTGTGCTTATGTACCTGACCACCCTCTAGCTAGTGCTGCTCTTTGGGAAGAACCCTACCTAAGATATTTTCCAATGCTTCCCTTACCTCTGCCAATTATGACCTAGAATTCCTGCAAGAAGCAACTAAACCAGTTAACTGGTCCTCTCACAACAGAGTCATCTATCTGCTTTTCAAGTGATAGGTATCACGAGCGATGTTATTTAATGTATATAAACTACCCATTAATTGTGGATGATGAATACCAAAATAAATATAACTTACAATTACAATTGGGTCCCCAGGAAAGTAAACAATAAGAGGTACTGCCCATCTTGAGTCCCCAAGGGCGGCCTCAACCAGAATTATAGAAAGTAATAGTTACCATAAAGAAAATAATTTTAAGTTTTGTATGTGTCTGCCCCTCCCTTATCTTTTCATAGTTGGGCCTGGGTGGGCCAATCACCAAAATGAATTTTTTCTGTCTTAGTTATACCTGGTATATTATCACCAATTGTATCAATTCTAAGGGAGGCACAGCTGCAGATTACTCCTCAATGTAGTCTTTATTGTCATGCAGACTTCTTACTTAATTATGACAGTCAAAATGACTGAGCCCTGTTACTCCAGCTTTGGAGTTCAAGTGTTCCAGCAGCTCAACAGATTGCTGACACAGAAAAGAAGATTCATAGAATGGCTAATTGTGGGGATCATTGCTATAATCACCACCATCCCTTCTTCCACCGTGGCAGCAATATCCCTGGCACAATCAATGAAGACAGCTGATCATGTTGATGGACTGACTGAAAATGTATCTCAAGCCCTTTCATCACAGATAGATATTGATAAAAGGTGTTAGTGTGGTTAGATGCTCTAGAGGATGCTGTTATGTATTTAGGAAGATGGGTTGCCAATCTGGCTGCTCAAATGCATTTGGTCGGTCATGCTAATTATCAATTTACATGTGTTACTCCTTTAACTACAATGGGATTGCTACTGAATCGTGGAAAGTTTAAAATCATATTTGGGTATTTGGAATCATAATAATCTCAGCATAGATTTACAAAGTTTACAAAAAGAAATATCTGTTATTTCACATAATCACTTGTCTCTTAGTGATCCAGCTAAGGCAGCAAAAGGATATTTTGATGCCTTACAGAACACATTACAAAAATTATCTCCCAAACAGTTTCTTTCTCAGATTTTTGTTTGGCTACTATTGGTGTCAGGCACCCTGCTACTACTCTTATGCATAATCCTCTGTATGTGTAAATTAGAGCTCAAACAATATAGACAAATCTTGATTGATCAGGTCCTTGTACATCAACAGGCTCTAACTAGACCCACATTAAGAAAAAAAAAGGGGGGGGGGGTTGTTGGGCATTGCTAAAAATATGCTGGGACTGTGAGGAGGCTGGCCTGAACTGTTGGACATGACCAAGGACCTTGGGCTATGAGGTTTCAGCTGGCCCTATCATCAGGAACCCACCCTGGTGATGGTGACTGGCCTTCCCTACATTGTAGGTTGTAGTGTGCCCTGTCATCGCCCAGAGTGGGCAGAACTGGAAAGGCCTTCCCCCTGGACCCCAAAAAGCTCTGACAAATTCTGTAAGTCAGCCTCTGCCCCCCTACCACAGTTCCTGAGTTTGTGTCTAGCTGCCCAAGAGACCCTTATGTGGCTGAAGTCACATAGCCTTTCCGCCATCTCTTTCATCCCCACAGCTTTGGAGTCACAGCTTTCCACCATTTCCCTTATCTCTCGCAACTCCTCCCCCCACAGCTCTGAAGACACAGTAGCTATCTCTCTCACAGCTTTAAAGTTATGTAGTTCTTGTGCCACTTAGATAGCAACCCATTAAGTATGCATATAGTCTGTATGTGCCATCTCAACCTTCCCCAAGTGTTTATAAACCCACTCCCCTTTTGAATAAGTGAGTGCTGTCCATCAGACAGTTCTCCCAGGTGTTTTCTGCCTGTCATCTTCATCATCACACTCTCCTTCTGCTCCAGGACCCTGCTGCTTTCCCCCAACTCCTCCCTCCCTCGCCCAGGATGTCAGTGGCTATGGTACTTTGAATAGATGTCCCCCCCCAAAAAAAAAAATTCAGTGTTTTATTGGTTTTTTGTTTGCATCTGCATCTACCTGGCTGGAGGCAATGTCACTGAGGGGATCTTAAGGTGTGGTGGTAGGTTTAGGATTTCAATCTAAAGATATGCAGAGTGTGCCTAGCTGGAGTTCCTGAGGTGTGAGGTGCTGTGTGGTTTTTGGCTCCTGGATTCTCTCTCTGTGTTTGGTACTGTGAAAGCTGGCCAGCCTCTTCTGCCATTATGGAACTTCCCCTGGATATGTAAGCTTCAATAAATATCCCTTCCTCCATAACCATGCCTGGTCTGGAAGTTCATCTCAGCAAACCTGAAGCTGTCTAATATGGAAGTTGGTACTGAGGAGTGGGCAGAGATGAACCTGACCATGTGGATTTTAATCTTTTGGAACCTTTGTTTTGGAGGAATGGGCATGTACTTGGTGCTTGCAACTGAAGATGCCTTCTGGAGTGGTAAGCCAAGTTTTATGGCCTATTCTACTGAGAGTTTGAGAATGCTAAGTGCAGACAGTATTGAACTTCAAGGCTTGGCTTATGAGCTTTCTAAGGGGAAGGAAAGACTGCAGAGGATTTGTTGGAACTGGGCTACTGGCATAAGGGATGGCTGTGTCTGGCTGCCCATACCCAGAGAGTTTGATCAAGGTTAAATTTGTAACAGAATAATGTACTTGGCTAAAGATATTGGACTGGGAGATTTAAGATTTTAAGTTGGAAAACCTCAAGCAAGTTAAAATTACATGCACTGAGACTGGTTTTAGGTTACTGGATCTGCTATTGTCAACACATTAGCAATCTTAAGGAAGGTGGCCCAACTGCTTTATATTAAAACAATGGAGGAAAGACTATTAGAAATGAAAACTCTTTTTGGAAAGAGTTGTCTGGAAAAAGAACCTGCTTTTCAAGGTTATGATTTATTTTGTCCATAAATTAAGAATATGGATGTGTCCTGAACACCTGATATTAGTTTTGGAAGCATGCAAAATGCATGGAATGGTCATGATTTGCACATAGTTCCAGGAGCTGCTGCTGAGATGTGGAATGAAGCAGGGTATGATGTCCTGATGGCCTGAGAAGCCTTTAGATGATGGACTGTGGTTTGCATGGAGACCTGAAGATATTTTGGATATACCAGGACTATGCAAGGGCTACCATGGAGTGCACTGTTGGTCTGGGATGAAAGTTTTCCCTGGCTACTTTACGCAGCTGGAGGGGAAGAATTGGAAAACCTGGAGGCTGTCAGTCTCAGGTTATATTGATCTTGAACTGCGAAGTTTGATGATTGCTGATGGTAGTTAAGTTTGCATTGTTCTAGTCTCTCCTTGCTATGCCTTATATCAGTTGAAAATATTTATTCTGTGCCCTTATATGTTGAAAGTATTTAACATGTTTGATTTTACAGGACTCACTATCTTAAGTTGGTCAAGACTGTGGGGACCTTTGAAACTGGACTGAATGAAATTTACAATGTGTGATAGTTATAAATCTACTGGGGGCCAGGGTGGAATGTGGTAGTTTTAATAGATGGCCCTCAATATATTCAGTGTTTTATTAGTTTGCTGTTTGCATCTACATCTACCTGGCTGGAGGCAATGTCACTGAGAGGATCTTATGGTGTGGTGGTGGGTTTAGGATTTCAATCTAAAGATATGCAAAATGTGCTTAGCCGGAGTTCCTGAAGCATGCTGTGCTGTATGGTTTTTGGCTAGTGGCTTCTCTGTCTGTGTCTGGTCCTGTGAAGCAGGCCTGCCTCTTCTGACATTAGCAGAGAATGGACAACAGCAGCAAGGGGAAGCTGGCTATAATATATATAAGTCTGCCCCCAACATTATATCACCTCCAGGAGGCTCCAATACCCAAATTATCACCAGCTGGGAATCAAATATGCAGAACACATAAGTTTATGGGGGTCATCTTAATCAAACCACCACATTCTACCCCTGGCAGTTATAAACTGATAATCATCCATTATGTAAAAATGTAATGCATTCAGTCCAACTTTAAAAGTGCCCATAGTTTTTATCAATGCCAATAATTTTCAATCATCACCATAGTTCAACCAAAAAATATATTATAATAATGGCACAGAATAAATAATCACAATGAAAAAGATGACATTGAGGATAGCAAAGAAATGTTCAATTGAAGATTTAAAACAAACAAAGCAAACATCAAATTCTGTAGCTCCAATTCTGACAACTCTAGCCAGTGACAAGTCTCCAAGTCCAATAATTCTAACCAGTAATGAATCTCTAGAGTTGCAATTTGGCCCCTCCAGCTATGCTATTCACAGTCTGGGAAAACTTCATCCAGTGCACAAAGCTCTCCTTGCATCTCCACTGAGTCTCCACTGCAACCCATGGCTCATCCTCATGGCTCCACTGGGCCTTTATTCAGGTAATCCAATAAACCTGCTTTACCATGTCCAGTGCCATTTCCAGAAAAAAGCCAAAACAAAAAACAACCCATGTTGCAAATTCAATGTCCCTCTCTTTCCTGTATTTGTTATCCTCCATAGGACAAGGTAGACTACTAACTTATAAATCCAGGGAGTAATAAAGCAGACTTTGAAGACCAGGACACACCTTCAATATTCAGGCCCCTTCAAAAGAGCCTGCACTCTTCCTTATGTCCCAAATGCAGATCAGGGAGCCAAATCTCAATGGTTATAATCTCTCAAACTATTAAAACTGAAAGGGCAGCAATTTCAGCACAAAGATTTTCCTTTCATCTGTGTCATAACCTTTGCTACACAATTTCTCAGGACATGGGAATACCAGCAAGCCTCTCACAAAAATTGCTTCTAGCCTAATCTAGGCCAAGCTCTTTCTTCCTCACAGTCTTTAAGGTAAACCTCACAGTCCTTAGTTCTTATTGCATTCGGGTCTTTCAACCCTGACCAGAATGGTCCACCAAGGTTTCCTACAGCACTGCAAGGCATCTCTTAGGTCAGAGTTTCAAATACTTTCACATTCCTCCCTCAAGTCCACTCCAAATGACCAAAATCACAGTCAGGTTGCTAGCAGCAACAACCCCCCTCCCCATATCTTGGCACCAATTATACTGTTGCAGTAAGATTCACATTAGTGGCAGAAAACACCCCATCAAAAGAAGCTAGTGGGAGGAATGGGTTTATTTTGGCTTACAGACTCCAGACTTGAGGGGAACCTCCATGATGACAGGTGAAAATGATGGCATGAGCACAGGGTTGTCATCACTGCCTAGACAACATCAGGTGGACAACAGCAGCAAGCGAGTGTACCAAACACTGGCAAGGAGAAGCTGGCTACTTCACCCATAAGCCCACCCCCAATAATACATCACTTCCAGGAGGCTCCAATTCCCATATTGCCACCAGCTGTGGATCTAGCATTCAGAACACATATGTTTATGGGGGACACCTGTATCAAACTACCACACCCTCCCTTGAAAAGATCATTCCTAGGAGGTATAGATCTGATCCTATATTGTGGCTAATTAAGCTCAGCACCAAAACTTAGTGTCATTTCTGGTTAGATCAGGCCCCATTCAGAATCTATAGAAGACCCCAGTTTGGGTCACAGGGTGAGCTTTACCCACTCTTGCTCCCCTCATGTTGGGAGCTCTCCATACTTTCTACTCTTTCATTTTCTTAATTATTATGCCTTAATGTCTGGTCTATGGATTTTAGTTCTTTAAATCTGCATGGCAAGTAATCCAGGAAGTATGGAATTATTTTCAAACAATTTACAATTAACGACAGATGACAATAGAGATACTGGAGACATTTAGAGCACCAAACAAACAAGACCAGAAATGAACCTCATTGCTATATTACAATTCAGTTTAAATTCACAGACAAAAGAAAATATATTGAAATCAGAAAGAGAGAAGCAATTAGTCACCTATAAAAGCAAGCCCATCAAAATAACAACAGATTTCTCAACAGAAACTATAAATGCCAGAAAAACTTCAAATGATGTATTATAAGTTTTATAAGACAGCAACCACCAAACATAGATATTATACCCAGCACAGGTATTTTTTTAAATAATTTAAGGAGAAATAACTTTCCATGCCAAAAACAGGCTAAAGGAGTACATAGCCACTATGCCAGCAATACAGAATATATTTGAAGGAATCCTTCAGACTGAAAAGAAGGTAAAACACATATAAGAGGTCATAGGAAAGACCAACCTAGAATGATAGTTAATGCAAGAGAGGAATAGAACATCATATAGCTATGAAAATTCAATAAGAATGATGGGAATTCTGACACTTTTCAATAATAACTCTGAATATTAATGTTTTTAATTCTGCAATCAAAAAACACAGACTTAAAATGGATTAAAGGGCATTCTCCTTCTGTTTGTTGCATTCAGGAAACTCACTTTCCCTTCAAACAAATTGGCACAGGAGAAAGATGGGATCTATGTTCTAAGTTCTGACAGGTTATAATTTAAGAGAACATTAGACATAAAGATAACAAAAGTCTCTTTGTACCAATTAAGCAAGAAATCCACCAAGAAGACATTTCAATTCCAAACATGTATGAACTGAACACAGGTGCACCCAAATTCATTAGACAAACAGTACTTATGTAAAGTCACAGATAAACCCAACCACAATATTAGTGTGCAACTTCAATACACCATTCTCACAAACTGGCAGGTCCTTCCTTCAAAAAAAAAAATAGAGAAGCATCTGAATTAAATGATATCATAGGATAAATGAACCTACCAGTCATTACAGAGCATTCCATAGAAATGCAGAATATAAATTCTTTTCAGCAGCACCCAGAACTTTGCTTTAAATAGATCATATGTTAGGACACAAAGAAAATCTTAACAAAAAAAGTAAAATTGTTGATCATTCAGCAGGCCCGCAGAGGGAACACCTGAACCACAGGAAACTGGAGAAAACATCATGAAGACCAACCTTAATTTTTTCCTGCTTTTCTCTTTCTTCTCTCTCCCTTTCTCCCCCTCTCTCTCTCCATGTCCTCTCTATACTCATGTTCTCTTTTATATTATCTATCTTTTTCTCCCCTCACCTTCCTAGGTGCTGACTTATAACTCCCAGTAGCAGCACAGGGTTAACTTTCACAATGAGCTGTTGATCTGAGACACCTACAAGGTTTCCCAAAAAAGACAGACTTCTGTCAGAGTTCTTGATGACCCACCAAAGGTTAATGGTAAGACCCTACTTTCAATGACAGCATACACGTGTGAGACCAAACATGGAGAGACCTGGCCAGAATCTGGAAGAGGTATAGTCCCCAGTTAGCTAGTCTAGTGCCAGAGAGTGCTACACGAGCAACTGGGGAAAAATGGCTGACATTGGTCCAAACAACTTGCAGTCAAAGATACCCAGCAGGAAACAATATGACACAATGCTCAAACAAGTGTAGTAGTGGCATACAAACATGGTGGGCAACCAACTGCTCTTGATTTGGCTAATAGATCCACTCAGTGGAATGGAACTCAGTGCTGGAACTGGGAAATAAGTCAAAACCATGTACAAAAAAATGAGCACAGTCTCCAATCATGATACCACCAAATGTGGGCTAGAAGAGGGCCTACACATATGCAATTACCTCCAAGATATCTATGGCCATCCCATATATCTAGTATTAACTTCTCTCTCTGTTGGAGAATTTGCTTATCTTTTCCAGATGTACAACTGAACCTGAAGGGAGGATCAGCCAATCACACCTCACCAGGGCCCCAGCTGAACCATACAGTAATGTGGGGGAAGGGCAAGAGTTCAGCGTTCTTAGGGATCATAACACCAGAAAAAGGCTGAAGGAGATAAACACAGAGAACATCCAACTCCTACTAAGCCAGATATCCAGAGACACAGAGTTTCCCAAAACCTCATCACTGAAGTAGAACTAAAATGACCCCAATGTGGCTCAGGGAAATTTGTGGAAGAGGGGACAGAAATAATGTTAGAGCCACAAGTTGGGGCATTATGCACAGAGACTTGGCCTATCCCCCATAACTCTTGACTACCCCCACAATGCATGAACCACATCCCCCATTGATGAGGGTCCCTATGGAAGATGGAGGACAGGGAGGAGGATAATGGAGTCACCATTATGAATGTAAAATTAGAATAATATAAATAAAAATAAATTATAAAAAAGTAAAATTGGAATAATTATTTATATTCTATCTTATCATAATGGAATTAAACAACAAATCAACAGCAGGAAATACTATAGAACATACAAAACTCACAGAAATTGAATAAGACACTGATGAATGATGAATGGGTCATGAAAAAAATCAAGAAAGAAAGTTTAAAATTCTCAAATCAAATGATAATGAAAACAAAAACATTACATGGCAAAACAAAAGGAGTTCAATAAAGACATTCCTAACAGAGAAATTTATACCTTCAAGTGTCAATATTAAGAAATGCTAAGGACTAGAAAGATGGATTAGTGATTAAAATGCTTACCTGTGAAGCCTAAGGGACCAGGTTTGATTACCCAATACCCATGTAAGCCAGATGCACCTGGATGCACTTGTTTGCAGTGGCTAAATGCCCTGGTGTGCCCTCTCTCTCTCTCTCTCACTCAATAAATAAGTAAAAGTAAAATATTTTTAAAAAGGAATGGGAGGGATAGAAAGATGTTTCAGTGGTTAAAGATGCTTTCTTGCAAAGCCTGCTATCCCAAGTTTTATTCCTCTGTTCCCTTGTAGGCCTATACAAAAAGTGGTACATGCCCATTCTCTTCCTCTCTTTTTCTCTGTAAAATAAATAAATAACTATAGATATAAATATTTAAACAAAGCAATTTGAGAGGTCAGAAATAAATGACTTAATGATATATTATAAGGCCTTGGAAAAAGAAGAACAAAGCCAAGCCAAAAAAAAAAAAAAAAAAAAAAAAGTCAGTAAATGGAAAGCAAAATGTAATGACATAGAAACAAAAAAATACATTTCAAAAAATTATGAATCAGAGTTGGATCTTTGTAAGCATAAATAAGATTGATAAACCCTTAGCAAAACAAACCAAAAGAATGGGAAGAACCAAATCATTAAAATAAGAGGTTAAAAGGAAGCCATTACTACAGATACCAATGAAATTGGGAAAATCATAAGGACCTAACTTAAAGAAGAAAACATATACTCCACTAAATTTGAAAAATCCAAAAGCAATTGATGTGGCTCAAGAAATATGTGACCTCCCAAAATTAAAACAAAATGAGACAAATAATTTAAATAGGCCTGTAAAAAGCAATGTGATCAAAGAAGTTATAAAAATATGCTTCAACCCAGCTAAAAAATGTCACACACAGATGAGCCCACTGGTGATTTTACCAGATCTTCAAAAAGGAAATAACACCAATCTTTCTCAAATTATTCCTTTAAGTAGAAAAGAAAGGAAATAGCCAACTTCTGTTAAGAAACTAATATTCTTAGTGGTTAAGACCATTGTCTACAAATCCTAAGGACTCATGTTTGACTCCCCAGATCCCACATAAGCCAGATGCACAAAGGTGAGGCAAGCACAAGGTCTTTCATGCCCACTAGGTGGTACAAGCATCTGGAGTTCAATTTCAGTGGCTGAGGCCCTGGAGTGCCAATTCTACCCCCCCTTCCCCCCCTCTGTCTTTTGCTCTCTCTAAAATAAAAATAATTTAAAAATTTTTAAAAGACAATAGTATTACCCTGATACCACAACCAGATAAAGATGCAACAAAAATAAATGAGTATACAGACCATTCTCTTTCATGAACATAGATGTGAAATACTTGCAGTCAGAATACAGGAACAAATCAAAAAGGTCATTCACCCTGATCAAGTACGTTTTATTCCAGGGATGCAATGATGGTTTAAATTATGTAAATAAATAACTGTGATGTAATATATAAATGGAACCAAGAACAAAAACATCACATGATCATCTAAACAGATGCAAAAAAGGCATTCAAAAAAAAAATCCAGTATTCCTTCATGATAAAAGACATGAAAGAACTGGAAACAGAAGCAAAATATCTCAACAAAATAAAAGGTACACATATCACAGACCTATAGATGGCATTACATTAAATATGGAAAAACTTAAATCCACTAAAATCAGGAACAAGAGAAGGGTCTCCACTTTCTCCAGTCTCTTTCTATATCATTTTGGAAGTCTATACTAATAAGACAAGATACACAAATAAAATGGAACCAAGCATTAAATGATTAAATTATCTTTATTTGCATATGCTATAATTTTATGCAGGAGAACCTAAGACTCTACTATAAAATCGTTACAGCTAAATACTGCTTTCAGCAAGCCAGTAAAATACAAAATTGACAGACAGAAATGAATAGCATTACGATACACTGATAACAAATAGCTGAGCATGAAATCAGGGAATCAATCCCCTTCACAATTGCCAAAAAAAAAAAAAAAAAAAAAAAAAAAAAAAAACTTAACCAAGGAAATAAATAAACCTCTACCATGAAAACCTTGAAAGAGCAAAGAGATAAATTATAGATAAATTATATTAGGAAATCAAAAAAATCTCATGCCAATGAATTGAAATAATTATGATTGTGAAAATTGCTCTCTTTGCAAAAGCAATTTAGATTTAATCAAAATTCTGGTGTCATTGTTCACTGAAATAGAAACAAACAACCCTAAAATTCAAACAACAAAAACAAACAAAAAAACAAACAAACAAAAAAAAAAAACCTCAGAGGCCAAAGTAATCCTAACCAACAAAAATGAGGCTGGAGTTATCACCATACCTGATTTGAAGGTATATCACAGAGCCATGGTAACACAAATAGCATGATACCGACACAAAACAGACATGTAGGTAAATGGAACAGAATAGAGTATCCAGATATAAACTCAGGCAGCCATAGCCATATAATTTTTGACAAAAATGCCAAAAATATTCACTGGGTATGAAGCAGCTTCTTTATATAGAAGAATGGAACTAAAACATCATCTCTCTCCATGTGTAAAGACTGAGACCAAATGCATCAAATACCTTAATGTATGACCTGAAACTATGAAACTACTACAAGAAAACATATGAGAAACACTTCAATATGAAGGCAGAGGCAGGGACTGTCTACAATGCGTTACTCAGGGAATAAAGCCACTAATCAGCAACCACCATGGCATTATGAAATTTAAAACTTTTGTACACCAAAAACCATGATTAACTGAGTATAGAGGCAGGTTACAGAAGGGAAGAAAATTTTGCCAGCTATTTACCTGACATAATATTAGTATCTAAGATATATAAATAACTCAAAAAACCCAAAAAATAAGAAATAAAAAAAAATTTTTAATGGGCCAGGGAACTGAATAGAAAGATCTCAAAAGAAAAATTAGGGCTGGAGAGATGGCTTAGCGGTTAAGGCACTTGCCTGCAAAGCCAAAGGACTCAGGTTCAACTCCCCAGGACCCATGTAAGCCAGATGCACAGGGAGGTGCATGCATCTGGAGTTCGTTTGCAGTGGCTGGAGGCCCTGGCGCACCCATTCTCTCTCTCTCTCTCTCTCTCTCTCTCTCGCTCTCGCTCTCTCCTTATTTTTGTATCTCTCTCTCAAATAAATAAGTAAAAATAAAATATTTTTTTAAAAAAGAAAAATTACAAATGGCCTACATTTTTTTTAATGATTAGCTATTGGAGAAATGCAACTTAAAACTACATTGAGATTCCATCTCATTCTAGTCATAATTGCTACCATTAAATACTTAATCAAAAGCCTATGGTTTGTGAGGCCATACAGCCTTACCGTTGTTGGCTAAATGGATGTATTATGCCCTCCAAACTACCTTCTAAATACTTATGTTTATATTTGTATATTAATGCTACTCTCATTTTTGGTAGGGAAGCTTCTCTTTTCAGCTGGGGTGACCACTGGTGTCACTCAAAACTCACCAAAGTGCTAAGAAGTGTCAGTAGGAGAGAACCGTTTTAGAAGAGGTGGTGGAAAGAATGCAAGAGCCAAAGGATAGGGGGTGCTTATAATACTGTCTTCCAGATACAAAATGGCCTTGACTTCACAGTGGCTAATGCTACATACACACAATCTGCCTAAGTAGAAAGAAAAAATCAGATAACATCAAAATAGAAGAGAAACTATTTAGAAAGAAGGTATTCAATGAAGGGGGGATTTGGGAGTGGGAAAAAGAAAGGTGGCAGTAAATCTTTAAAACTTTTTTTTCACATGCTTCATGTTACATGCATGTTACATATGTATATGCATACACATATGCCTGCTCCTGGTTTTTCACAAGGTTTCTCCTTTGTCCTTATAAATTCAGGAGGATTTAAGGTGTTCCACTCCAGCATAGCTCTCTGTGAGCTTCTACTTTAGGTCAGTATAATATAAATATTTTATTTCCTATCAGGTAAATGACACTACAAAGAAACAATATGAAATTATAGCTGACATTTGTAAACTCTTTTTCTATAATTTGCTAATTATCAATCATTAGCCTTTTATGCATGTGAACCTTCCCATAGTTTCTTAAGGCTGGTTAGATAGTAATCATTTTACAAATGTGAAGAGAATAATTCTAAATGAAATAAGAAGCTCTCACAGCTATCCACAGCTATGGTCATACATTTTTGTATAGTTTACTGCAGTTAATAGCAAAGTACTTCAAATCAAAGGTAAATAATTTTACTTACTTTTAAACTCTTAGATCATATATAAAAAAGTTGGATGTAGCATCAAATACCAACTATAAGGCTTAGCTTCTAAAAGTGATAACATATTATAGCATTTTCATAATATATTAAATAGAATTCTTATTTTATCTCATTTCACATGCCTGATTTAACAAAATATGCTTTGTGTAATTAAGTTTCATATTGAAAGGATCAAGGAATGATTCATGGAAAGAAACTGCACATTTTAACAAATCAATATAGAATTAAAGTGGTTGTGGCAAAAAGAAATTTCATGAGCAAAAATGTGGAGTGAATTAAGCATGTGGCATTTTGGGTACAAAACGTCTCTGTCTGATATTGAGGGTGAATATTGAAAAGTCATAGGACTTAAGGCTAAGAAGACAATTGGGATCTCCCTATCATCTTGAATGTCAGATAACATCATACTGCCTCTACTTGGCAATGAATCTGCCTAGGCTTCTGCCTCAGAAATTCTGGGGAGATTATGAAGTCATCCTAAAAGAATTGGTGTAATAAAGGCAATTCCTGGTTTGTGACTGAAAATTGTAAAATAGTGCTGGTATTTATCACAGTAAACCATCCTCAGGTATTTAAAACCCATCATAAAGGGTGCTTCCTGGCAGGTAGTGGGACCACTAAGCTCTTAGTGCCTTCTTGGTATTTAGACAACAGCCTCGGGGCTTTAGAAGTCAACTCAGAAAGAAAGAGCAAGTCGTCCCTGTGCAGCTGGAATTGGACAATCATTTATCTCCTTATATTCAGAGCAAACAACAGGCTTTTAATGGCATTTCGGAGTGAAGGCAGCTTCTGCTTTGAGTTCTGTGGCAGGAGTATTTGAACTTTTCGCCCAGTGGATAAAGAGGCTTTAAAACCACCTTGGAGTCCCTACTAAGCAAGCAGGCTGTTTGTCCCAGGCTGTACTGGTCCACCCTGCCTGCTGCTCTGGATCTGCAAAGGCACAGGCAAGAAGTGGCCAGTAGTGACAGCCTGAGTAGCAGTGGGAGCAAGGTTTAAAATACGCAAGAGGGAAAGCAGAATCAGGTTCTTCCCTGTTGGTGTTCAGCCTTCTGCGAAGCTGCCAGGGCTGCCTGACCCAGGTGCACCCATGCCCACTGGCATCAGGTAGAATTCAGCCAAAGGAGGCACGGGGAGAAAACAGAAACACAGGAGGAAAGAGGGCTGCAGTGTGTGTATCTTTGTTCCCTAGTTCTCTTCTGACAGGGGAAGATGCCTGCTTCCTTCCACTGGTCAGCTTCTCTTCCTCAGTTCCCATTCTGCCTGGGATATAATGTTAAAAATGTTCATGTATCCTTGTTGCTTTATGAATGGAGACAAAGGCTGCCAGCTCCCTCGGCTATCCACAGCCCTCTTATATATCTCTTCATTGAAACACATTTGTTTTTCCTGTCAGGACCCCAACATAGAGACAATTAGAAGAGCATTATAGCTGCCAGTAATTCTTCTTTAGTTACTATTATTTACTTAATTAGGACTAATTTTGTGTATTTTATTCATTTCCTTTTAGGCTAATTTTTCAGAAAATGATTTAGTGTACATTGCAGGGTTGCAGCTGATAAAGAGAAGTGTTCATCATTATCTACCTGGTTACTGGGAAGTAGAAGGACAACCAAAGCGTATGTTTGCACAAGACAGTGGCTCACCAAGCTGCAAATTGACCTCTGTGAATTGATTTCGAAAGAAAATCCTCAAGGCTTAACTAAATGAAAATCTTTGACGATGGGGCCAGGCAATCTGTGATCTCAAATATTTCCAAAGTATTTTGCAATGAATGTTTGAGGAGTATAGCTCGTGAATACAAGAAGCATACAAGTTTCACTATGAATTAAAAATATTGAGATAAAAATTATCTCCCCAGTTCTTGCAATATTATCTAACCATCTTGAAGTTGTCTGTACCCCTTTTTGGTTTTTGTCCCTTTCTTAACTATTAAATCAAGTTTATTAAGTGTGACATAAAGGACACTTCTAAACCTTCCCCACTTTTTCTAAATCAAGGCATTTCTTCCTTTCTCTGGAATTTTGCACATTGTTTTTGCTACCTTAACAACTTCTTGATATAGGTATTTTTTTCCCTTTTTATAGTATTAGTTTTCTTGGTCTCCATTTCATTGTTTTTAAAAGTGTAAATATTGTCTTGGGTTTTCTTGACTTCTTTATGCTAGCACTATACAAGTAGAATGGTCACATACGTTTTTTTGTCTGACTCATCAAATGTCCAAATGTATTGTTGAAACTTGAAAATGCATACTAAAAAATTAATTCACAGAGTAAATTAGTTTGAAGAAATTTGTAGCATAAACAATTTAAATAAAGGATGATGAAATTATACTATATATACAATAACATGAGTTATGCAAAGGCAGTAGTATACATTTTCCTTTCTTCCTTTTCTAGATAGTGGCTTTGTACCAGATAGGTTTCCAGTGTATGAAGTATAAATGTAGGAGTGTAAAGTCAGAGCTAATTGAAGCAGCAGAAAAATGGTTTTAAAAAGGCTTTAAAATATTTATTGTTCAGAACTAACCAGCCTTAGCTTAAAATGCAACATTTATCAGGATTAAATAATACTAAAAAAAAAAAGATTCATGTAATATAAGAATGAATTTGTGGTGAAAGATACATTTTGACAGGATTTTTTTTTTAGGTTCTCATGATTCAATTAATTTACATCCCAAAATGTGTCCATGTTGTAAATGTAACCATTTAAAAATAATGCCATAAACAATCTTTGATAACTTAAATTTCTATAAAATTTATTGTCTCCAAAGGAGGATTCAGTTCTCAGGAAACCAACCAATTATGAAGAAAAGAAATAGTAATGAAAGAAAGTATCAAGAAAAAGAGATGTTGTCAGAAATAATTTGATAGCTTTAAATTTTTAATATCTCACAGGAAAAATGTACTCACATCAAGCAAATGAAATAAACTTTTTATTTAAGAGTTTTGGCATTTATTATATATTATAAGCATTGTTTCTAAAGTCTAGGGAGGTTTTAGTAATAAGCATTTATAAACTCTTGTTATAAATTATTAACCATAGGGAATAAGCACATTCAAAAATCTATTTATTCACTAAATATTTATTGTCAGACATATTCTTCCTGGTGAGTTGGTATGTCCAGAACATAAACTACCACAGAAGGGTAATGTGCTCACCACGTATGACAAGTAGGGTATTCTAGGGCAGGAGCCCAGTGAATATATTCAAAAGTAACTTATAAAGCTTGAAGTTATAAATAGGTGAAAATTATGTACACCAAGCCAATGCCAAACTCCTCCTGGCACTACCACTTGCACAGTTTCATTTACTTTGTATATTGTGCATATGTGAAGATTATCATAGTAAAAATGAAGTGAACTTTACTTTCTCCAAGTAGGGAGATATTTTCCTTTCTGTTTTTCCCTATAACAAAGGCAATGCCAAACATTTATGAGATGGTTAACTAGTCATGTGTCTGAAAGTAAACTTTCTGAAAGGAAAACACATGAACTGTAAAATATTAGACATATGTCATAAACAACTATACTTAGTGGACACTATACAAAAATGTAATGATGTGCAGTCATGAGGCCACCTTTTAAATTTAATGATGGCTTTGTATTCAGGGTTCATTTCTACAGTTGAAAAGAATATGCATCTCCATATATATTCATTATTTTTCAGAGAAGTTACAACCTGATTTTTACACAAGTTGTCCTTTGTTTTCTCAGTGAGGTAGCCCCTATGATTCTCCAGTTTCCACCTCCACTCTTCCCCATAGTAGGATTACAGATATGCATGGCAACACTCAGATTTTTACTCTCCAGAGTTAATTCTACTCTGGAGGCCTCAAGATCTCCCAGTCCTACCTTCCTGTTTAGGCAACAAGCAATCTTAACTGTTGAACCATGTCCTGAGTCATACTTTTTTCATTTTTAAGAACACCAAATATGACCTAAAGCCATTCTGTTAATTTGAGATCTCTCCAAATACCTCTTCTGCTGTCCTTCATACTCTTTTCTCCTTAGATTCAGAAGGTCATTTCCTTTCTACAGAAAGGAGGTACAAACAACCTTCTCAGGGATCCTGTGTTTATGGCCCTTTAAATATCTAGGTCAGCATCAGTGTACCTGCTACCTTTTAAGCTTGCTTAAAGTAGCCATATGAAATTAAAAATATTAAATCACTATAGTATCTTCATACTGTACAGCAATACAGAGACCCTCAGGCATAAATCCACATGTTGAGTAGCCAATACGTATAAGTATGGCTCTCAAATTACATAGAGGCTATAGGAAATTTAAACTGTCATTCATAGGACTGTACTGGTATCTCTATTAGATATTTATTTGGTTTCCTTAGTGCATTTTTGTTGTGTATTGTGATTTTTCTAGATTTTCTTACACTTATGTACTTCCATTCAAAATACTGTAACATTAACTCCAAGGAAGTGCATAGCACACTTAATAATATATGTTTAGTGTTGATAATGAATGCCGAATGACAATGATAGCAGTTATAATTTGTGTGTTCATTTACTTAATTGATGTAATTACTATGCAAGAAATATTGCATGTAAGGCTACAGTAAGCATTACAAAGATAATAAGTGAATCAACATAAAGCCATGTCACAATTGTTAGCATATTGCCATCAGGGTGAATTCAGTGTGCACGTTTTTGGTTTTAATGAAATGGACCTACATTTATGCAACTAAATAGAACTTAGTATTAGTAAATTCTGTTCAACTTGATTTGTATTTATTATTTGTTTCAATCATTAGAATAAGCAATTGGAGTAGTTATAATCATTTTTGTTTTATTTTATACAATGGGAAACAGGAACATAGAGAGTAAGTAGCATACATAAAGTGGTAGAATTACTAAATTACTTCAGTGATGATTGAGGTGTTCTACTTGACTTATATGAGTATTTCTGTGACTTTGAACGGGCCTGTTTTTAAATGAAGATACTCTACATTATTGTCATAAGAACTGACAGAGAATTCACTGGAATGTAGTAAGCTCTCACTGAGTAGTCACTTTCTCCTCCTTCTCAATGTACCTGTGAAGATTTTCTATGGTATCAAGTAATTAGCACATACATAATTGATTTTGAGATAATATCTAAAAGATTCTTATAACATATTTTGCCTTTACTATATGATGTCATTATTAGTACTATAAGCACCTTTATGTGTATAAGAAACTCAATATGGTAAAAATTCTTTTACAATTATGGAGATCAAATAAAGACAGAAGATACCAGAGTACTTTAGGGTAATTACTAAGTAGAAAGTGTTCTATGTATTCCCTATTTAAAGAGTAGAGTGATCTACTTCACAGTTCAAAACAACTTAAATGACTGAGTCTAGTAGTCAGTTCTCCATTCTTATTTGTCAGATTCACAGAAAATCTCCACAGGTTCATTGAGAAATAAGGAAGAACAGCTGACTACTCAGTGAGTATTTACTATACTCTAATAAGCTGCCTGTTGGTTCTCAAGACAATCATGTAAAACATCCTCATTTAAAAACAGGTGTGCAGCTTAAAGGGAAATATGTGGCCCATTCAAAGCCACAGAAATAGTCATATAAGTCAGGAAGAACACCTAAATCCTCACTGTAGTAATGACAATTTGGTATTTTTTTTCATGTCCTAAAGCTTACAAATGTCTTAAGCATTTTATTAGTATTTATTAAAACTCAAAATGATTGTTTTGCTACATGTGACACATATGAAGAAGCATTCCTTATGTTCTAGCTTCATCTGTCTCAAACCAACAATATTTTTTTTCAGATCTGTGGAGAATTGTGTTCTTATAGTGTACATGATAGCAAGTCACACATCGGTTTTGGACATTTAAAAAATGCAGAAATCATTATAATTATATTATTTTCTATACTAGTAGAGTATTATATGGATCAATAAATCTTTATTGCTAAGGGGCATGAGTTTTATAACATATATTATATAAATAATTATATATAATATATACAATAATGTATATATAATATATATGATACATGTTTATTTATTGTATTGCAATGACTCTTGCTAAACTAAAATTTTGTGTCCAAAGGAAACAAACTTGATTTATAATAACTCAGGTACACACTCAGAAGACAACACACCCCACATAAATAATGTGCTCACATACATCCTCATCTACCCACTGACTAAGAGGCTAGATGAAAGGTAAGTTTTCTATAACATTACCACCTGCATTATTCTACCTGCAGTAGGAATGGGGAGTGACAGCATGGCAGGAATTATACACTATATACAGATAGCCAGAAACACACAGTGATTTGACTAATACGTTTTCCATTTTATGATAATTCATTAAATAGAAATCCTCATTTTGAAATTTGAACCCTGGCTATTTCATGGCAAGCACAGTGCAATACAATGCTCTCTTGGGCACTGTCACCTGTAGGTTGGCACATGATATTTAAGTAACAGCTAATACTCTTCCATATATTATGTTACCACTATTTGTGGAATCAAGAATTCAACAAACTATATGATAGATTTAATAACTTACTATTAAGTAAGCTTTATGTCACATAATGTGCATAATTATAAATTAGTGTAAGTGATATGGCCATGACTAAGGTAGGCTAAACTGATCCATGTGGTATGTTTTTATCTAATGGCTTTAATATTTTAAATTTGTAATGGGTTTAACAGGGTGTAACTATGTAATAAATTAAATAATATATGTATGTATATATATGTATATATATATATGTATATATATATCACCTAAAGGAATTCCACATTTGTTTACTGTAAAATAAATATTTATAAATAGATATTACTTTTTCTAATAATGTACAAACTTCAGAAAGAGGTCTGCCTATAAACTATACTCATTTAGATATATGGCCTATTATGTTTTTTGAAAATAATTCATATTATCTTAATGAAAAAAATGCATTAATAGCCATCTCTCCTAATGAATATGAAACTCACTGTCAAAATTGATCCAACAAAAGAGAAAATTTATGTCTACACAGAGAAAGAGCTACACAAGCATATAATAGAATCATGGAACACATGGAACAAAGGATTGACTAATATTCACCACAGTATAGAGAAAGGAAGGGAGGGAAGAAAATAGAAGAAAGAATGGAAAAGAAAGTAGGAAACAAATTTATAGTTTAGGCTCATTAGTCATTTCTTCTGTGATTATATTTCACAAATTCTTATTTAGATTCAAATCTATGTAGGATTATTACAGAATAAGGGATTACTTTAACATAAGAATTGCCATACTGCAAAAGTCAAAAAAAGTATTGACTAACAGATGTGGAGCTGGTAGTGAGTTCTAGATGAACAATCAACATTTTAGTAAAAATACATTAAACACATTAACATGGCATCCTCTATTCTAGGTGGCATCTATCCTGATTCTGCAGATTGATACTAAACACTAGTCTGCTATCAAAACCAATGACAAAAAGTAACCATATGCTTAATTTTGTTTTCTTTTTGAAATTAATAGAGAAATGAAAAAAATTGAATTTAATTTAAAACTAATTTGTCTACAGGCTGTATGCCAAACCTGGACTTTGTATCCAACAGAACACTTTCAACCTTCATCTTCATTGCCTCATAAGCCATAATTAATACATTTCAGCTAATGGTATGCAAACACATGGGTTCTTCCTTTAAATGAGGTTGTTCACATTCTCTTAATAGCCTTTTGTACCTTACCCTAAGCTATTAAATCAGAAGGTACTCACAAAATAAGTGTTAAAATGGCACATGATTAATTTTAATTAGGGGACAATCAAATTGGTTCAACCTACTATTCTGGGCATGGAAAAGCAAATATTTTATATTCTTATCTCAACGCAAAGAGTTTTCATGGATTTGGAACACTTAGAGTTTTAAAATGCATCTCTAATCATGTGTCCTCAAGTGTATTAGTTTAATGATGAATCACACAGTCCTGAATATTAACAGGATACCAGAACTACAAATTCACAAGATGCTGAAGCTCACTGGCCAAAACCCACAAATTTCAAAAACTGACATAATCATCATTTTAATAGCATTTCCCTTAATGTTTTAACTCATTAAGGTCAAATAGTTTAGATACTTTATATTGTTTAGTAAAAAAGAAACTAATGGAAAACTGAAACATAAAGAATGGAGGGAGAAAGACATACAGGAAAACACAAATATAAGGAACAATATCAGCAATATCAATAACTATGGCTATCTGGAATTGGATCTACATGTAGTATACAATGTGAAAAAAATTAAGGGCACTTAAATTTCATTGACAATTGATGTTTTAAGGAATCATGCTTGTGCAACAACTCCATTCCATGCCTAATCTGTGAACATTGTGATACAAAAGATATTTGGTCTTCTAGCTTCAGTTTATAAAGCAGTTAAGACGTGAACTATTGGAAAGGTAAGACATTAGAAATGACTCTTTTATGTTTATTTGGACTTCCCAAATCTCTTCTAGTGGACTAAAAATAAACAAAATTAACATGTAAACATACATACATAGCAAAAAATAAAAACTCAATATGTGTATGTATCACTAGTAATGAGCTATCAGGGGCAGAAACAGAGCACTGAGTCCATCACAGTAGTGTGACACCAAGAGAATCAACCACATCCTTAGTTCAGAGCCCTGGTCATTTCTGTTGCATTCTGTTGCCATCATGTCTAGGATACTCACTATCTTTGGCACAGTGTGCTGTCTCTTGCATAGCAGAGGGGTTTTAGAGAGGCTTAGCTTTGCCAGAAAATGATTTAAACTAACATCAACAGGACATTTCACTGGCATCAGCTATAGTCACAGCAGAGGGAGTACAGCAAAAATGCAACTTCAGAAAGAGTCCTGAGTTGCCAAAGTGCCTGATCTCCCAGTATCTAACATCATTCCACTATCTAAGAACATAAATTGGAGATACAATGAATGAAGCAAAAATGGAAGAATCTGCATATGTAAGAATACATGAGACAGCCTTGACTACTAGGAAACAAGATCATGTAACTTTAAATTATGGAAGTTTCTGTAAGAAGTGATAAAAGGGGCTGGAGAGATGACTCAATGCTTGCACTGCAAATGTGCCTGCTAGATTTCAGTTGCTCAGCAACCACATGTTGCTGGATGTAAAGTAATGCCAGCTTGCATGTAGCACTGGAAGGTAGAGTCACAAGAATTCTGAAGCCTGCAGGACCAGCGAGTGTACCCTTCTCAGCGGAGAAACATCAGAAGAGACCTTCTGTCACACAACATAAAGAAAGGGGACTAACACCCTGAGATTGTCCTGTGACTACCACACATACTCACACACACATATTACCATACACACAGAAATTTTTATAAAAGAAGTGATGAGAGGCTGGAGGGATGGCTCCGAGTTTAAAGCACTTGTATGAAAAATCTAATGACCTGGGTTTGAATCCCCAATTCCCATATACAGCCAGATGCACATAGTAGCACATACATCTAGAGGGGTTTTTTTGTTTTGTTTTGTTTTTTGTTTTTTGTTTTTTTTGCAGCTGCTGCTGGAGGCCCTGGAGCACCCATCTTGTCTATTTCTTTCTCTCTTTTCTATCTCCCTCTCTATGGCACAATGCAGATCTGGCCCTAGCCAGACCACATGGCAGAAGAAACTAGGAAGTGGCTTCTGTGAACATGGCATTCTGCGCAGGCCTGGCGTGACAAAAGCTACAGTCCTATGCTTGCGAGAAACCTGCTATGAGATGACCTGTCCAGAGACAGGCTGTCACTGGTCACAAAAAGAGGACCACCCCATACAATGATTGGCCAGCCAAGCCCCTTAAAACCCCCATGCACTTCCTCAAATGAGTTTGCAGCAGCTCGCTTTCCGCTTTCACCCAACTCCCGGAGTCTGTGTCCTGATTCCATGCTGCTCACCCCCAACTCGGCAGAGACCCTACCATCCCTCCTGGGCTGGCCTTAGGGGGGACCACAACATCTCTCTGCTTGTAAAAAATAATAATAAAAATATTTACAAAAAGAAAGGAAGGGAGGAGAGGCAAAAACTGCTCCTTCAGTTTTAGTTCACTGTTTTTCAAGTTCTTTGGCTGAACACTGCAGAAAACATTAACCTATTAGAGAACAACATCAAATCAAGTTTATGAGGTCTTCAGAATGCCCATGTTCTAACAAAGACATGAATATTTAACTGCTATGTATCAAGATTCATTAAAAATTGTTTACTTCTCTTCCCTCATTGGGGTTGCCTATATGGACAGTGAGTGGGAGTGAATAGACCACACCCCTGCTTCTGAGCTCCTCCCACCTCCCCAGTCTGAATTCCTTGCTCAGACAGTGTGTGGGTGCCATGGTGGTCTGGAGTGAGTAGGCCAGATCCCGTTTCCTGGCTCCTCCCACCTCCCTTATCTGTGTTGCCTGTGCCTGTCTATGTGATCTGGAGTGAGTAGGCCAGAACCCTGTTTCTGGGATCTTTCCACCTCCCTGGTATGAGCTTTATGCACTGGTCTGTGTGCTGTCAGGTGTGGCATGAAGCAGGACAGAACACTGTTCCCTTACTCCTTCCAGTGCCCTGGTCCTGGTAGGTCCCATTGTACCTTGCTTGGGAAGGCCTGGTCCCTATGTAGGCTGAGAAATCAGGCCTTTTGCTCTGGTATCCTGACTGGGCACTGGGTACCAACATTCCTGTTCACCTGAGTAAGAGAGTTCATAACCAAAGGACAAAAACTTCCTTCCTCCTCAATAAAATAGAGTCTACCTAAAATGGGTAGACCACAATGCAAAAAAGCCAATGAAAGTCAGAAACCTGAGAGATCTCCAACAAGGATACCTAGTGCTACAATGGAAGCCTCCAATGAAATGAAAGAGAAATCAACAGAAATTAATTCCCAAAGTGAAAACACAACCAATGAGAACTTGATCAAAAAAATTGCTGAAGTAGAAGTACACTATCAAACAACAACAATCATATCAATGAAATTGAATAGAATTGTCTACTAGAGCATTCAGCTTGACAGTAGGTTTAACTTGATTGAAGTAAACGTTAGAACCCTACAAAGAGATAGGAATAAATTGAAGGTAAGTAAAGAAATAGAAGATCATAACAACCGGTTGATTAAGCTTAATGAAGAGTTGATCAAATGCAAGAATGACCTACAAGAAGGAACAAGAAAATCAGAACTCAAATTGAAAACAGATGAGAATGATGCAAATTAACACAACAGAAAACAAAAATCAAACAGAAAATTTAAAAATATCTCTAGAACCCCTCACCAACACAGTCACTCATGTGGAAGACAGAACCTCTGACCTGGAAGATAAGACAAAAGAAATTGATTGGGAGTCCCAAAACGTTGTGAAAAAAAAAAAAAAAAAAAAAAAAAAAAAACTACAAGGGACCAGAATACCAGGAAAATGTGGGACACCCTAAAATGACAAATATCAAGATCATGAGTATATCAGAAGGAGAGGAAATCAAGGCAAGAGGCTTAGAGAACATATTCATCAAAATTATTAAAGACAAATTTCCAAATCTCTCAAAAGAGAGGGCCGTCCAGATACAAAAAAGCTTACAGAACACCAAACAGATAGGACCAAAGAAGAAACTCTCCAAGATACATAATAGGTATAACTCTTAACAACAAAATCAAAGAGAGAATATTAAAAGCAGTAAGAGAAACAATTCACAACATATTAAGGCAATCCCATCAGAATTACATCAGATTTCTCAATGGAAACCATGAAAGCCAGAAAGGCCTGGAATGGAACACTTCAAATCTGAAAAACTATGGCTTCCAACCCAAGATACTTTATACAGCAAAAGTATCTCTCATAACAGGTGAAAAAAAAAAAACTTTTCACAAAGAAAAGTCAACTCTATGATGATATGAACACAAAGCCAAACCTACTTAGAACACTTCAGGGAATACTCCACACAGAAGAGTAAAACAACCAATCTCAAGAGCCAACAAGAAGATCACAATAACCAAAACTGACCAGGCTCAAAATAGTATAACACACAAGAAAGCAACAAACCCCATAAAACACCTCATCATGGCAGGGAATAATTCAAACCCCATAGTAATATTCTTGAATATTATTGGTCTTCATTCACCCATGAAAAGACACAGGTTATCAGGATGGATCAAAAACCTGGATCATTCTATATGCTGTCTTGAAGAAACCCACCTCAACACTAAAGATAGAAAATCCCTCAGGGTAAATGGATAGAAAATGATATTCCAAGAAAATGGGAAAAAACGCAGGTGTTACTATATTAATATATGATAAAATAGACTTCAAATCAAAAGTAATCAACAAGGACAGGGTTGGAGAGATGGCTTAGTGGTTAGGGTGTTTGCCTGCAAAGCCAAAGGGTCCCAGTTCAGTTCTCCAAGACCCACATAAGCCAGGTGTACAAGGGGGCACATGTATCTGGAGTTCGTTTGCAGTGGCTGGAGGCCCTGGTATGCCCCTTCTCTCTCTCTCTCTCACTCCCTCTATCTCTTCTTTTTTCTCTCTCTCTCAAATAAATAAATAAAATATATTTTTAAAAAAGGACAAAGAAGGCCATTTCTTACTCATCAAGGGAATGATCCAACATGAGCACATCAGAATCATAAATATATATGCACCAAACACAGGTGCAACACAGTTTATAAAGCAATATCTACTTGACAACAAAACAACCTACTTTTAAACAATGAATGTGTTTTAGAAGAAATCAAAAATGAAATTGTAAAATTTCTAGAATTGAATGATAATGAAAACACAACATAGCCATACCTATGGGACCCAATGAAGGCAGACCTAAGGGGAAAATTCATATCATTAATGCCTTAATTACAGAGAGATCCTAAATCAATAACCCAACTGTACACCTAAAGGCACTGGAAAAACAAGAAGAACTCAACCCAAAGAGCTCCAGACAGAAAGAAGCAATCAAGAGTTGAAAAGAAATTAATGAATTAGAAACTAATTTTTTTAAATCAATGAAATGAAGAGCTGAGTCTCTGGAAAAATTAACAAGATTGACAAAACCCTGGCCAAATTGATCAAGAAAACAAAAGAGAAGTCTCAAATTATCAAAATAAGAAATGAAAAAGGAGAGGCCACAACAGACATCAATGAAATTGGAACAACCATCAGGGCATACTTCCAAAACCTCTACTCCACAAAATTAAATAATCTAGAAGAAATGGATGAATTCCTAGACACATACCACCTACCAAGACTAAACTAAGAGCAGATTGATTTCTTAAACACACCTATCATATCCATTGAGATTGAAAAGGTAATCCAAAACATCTCCAAAAAGAAAAGTCCAGAACTGTATGGCTTATCAGCTGAATTCTATCAAACCTTCATTGAAGAACTGAAATCATTTTTTCTCAAATTGTTCTGCATATTGGAGACTATAGACTCCTCCCCAACACTTTTTATGAAGCTACCATCGCCCTAATACCAAAACCAGACATAGATGCAACAAGGAGAGAAAATTATAAGCCTATGTCCCTAATGCACTAAAATGCAAAAATCCTGAACAAAATCCTTGCAAATTGAATTCAACAACACATCAAAAGCATTATTCACCTTGATCAAGTAGGTTTCATCCCAGAGATGCAGGGATGGTTTCACATATAGAAATCAGGTAATGTAATAAATGACATGAATAAGTAAAGTGAACCATAAGAATCACATTATCATGTGAATTGTTGCAGAGAAGGCTTTTGACAAAATTCAACACTACTTCATGGTCAAAACACTGGAATGAATAGACATGGAGGGTATGTATATCAATACAATAAAGGCTATATATAAAGCTCCTAAAATCCAAACAATACTTAATAGGGAAAAACTCAAGGAGTTGTCACTAAGATCAGGAACAAGAAAGGGGTGCCCACTCTCACCACTGCTCTTCAAAATAGCACTAGAAGTACTAGCCCAAGCAATAAGATAGGAGAAATAAATAAAAAGGATTCAAATTGTAAAGGAAGAAGTCAAGTTAGCCCTCTTTGCAGATGGCATGATCCTATACATAAGTGACCTGAAAGTCTCCATCTCAAAACTTCTAAAGGTGATAAATTCCTTCAGCAGAGTGGCAGGATACAAAATCAATGCACAAAAATCAATAGCTTTTTCTACATGCAAAGGACAAATATACAGAGAAAGAAATCAGTGAGGCTGTCCCATTTTTAATAGCAACAAAAAATTACATTAAATACTTTGGAATAACACCAAGGATGTGAAAGACCTATATAATGAAAACATAAAAACACTCAAGAAAGAAATGGAGGAGGATTTGAGATTTAAAGACCTCCCATGCTCCTGGATAACTACAATTAATATTGTCAAAATGGCAATTCTATCAAGAGCAATATACAGATTTAACACAATACCAACAAAAATCCCAGCATCATTCTTCACAGAGATTGAAAAAAATGATCTAAAAATTCATATGGAATGGCAGCAAACCTCAAATATCTAAACATATCCTCATAAGAGAACACCTGAATAACAGGGACCTGGAGAGGGTATGATGAAGACTAACTTCAATCTTCTCCTGTTTCTCTATCACTCCCTCTTCTCTCTCTTTCTCTTTCATCTTACCTATAATTTTTCTTCCTTCTTTTCCCTTGGCAATGACCTGTAACTCACAATACCAGCATGTAGTTAACATTCACAATGAGCTATTGATCAGTGAGACCTACAAGGTTTCCCAAAAGAAGACAGATTTCTGTCAGAGTACTTGATGACTCACCAAAGGTTATTGGTAAGGCCCTACTGCTGAAGACACCATATGCTCTTCAGAAAGAACATGGAGAGACCTGGTTGGAATCTGGAAGGGAGTTAGTCCCCAGATAGTTAGCTCATCTAGTGCCAGAAGGCACTACATAAGTGACTCAGGGAAAACAACTAACATCTGTCCAAGCAACTCGGGGTCTAAGCTACTCAGCAGCAAACAACCTGACATAATGCTCACACAAGTGCAATAGTGGCACCAAGCCATGGTGGGTTACCAACTGCTCTAGATTTGGCTAACAGATCTTCTCAGTGGAATGGAACCCATACTTGAAAATGGGAAACGAGTCAGAAACAAATCCAAAAATGAGCCCCCTCTCCAATATCAAGTTCCCACCAATAGTGGGATACAAGAGGGCCTACACCTATTAAATTCTTTCTAAAATAATAGTGGTTATCCATGTATCTTGCACTGACTTCACTCTCTGTTGGAGAATCTGCTTCCTCTTTAGGATGGACACAGAACCTGAGGAGAGAATCAGCCTATCACACCTCAACAGGGCACCAACTGAAGCAATAGAGTTATAGGGGAAATGAAAAAGAGTGCTACTTTATCAGTGAACCTGGTACCAGCACAAAGGCAAAGGAGATTGACACAAAAACACATAACCCCAACCAAATCAGATACCCAGAGACACAGAGACTCACAAAACCTAGTCACTGAAATAGACCTAAAATGAACCAAACATGGCTCAGGAAAATTCGTGGAAGAAGGGTCAGAACTTGTTAGAGCCATGAGTTCAGTCATTATACAGAGTCATTGCCTCTCCCACATAACTGATGGCTACCCCCATAAGGCAAGACCCACATTACCCATGGGGGGAGGGCAGGAAGAAAGCAAATACTGGTACCAACATGGCTGTATATATACTATATACATAACTAATAAAAATATATTTTTTAAAGACCTTGGTAAATTTACTAAAAAAAAAGACATCTCTGGAATCACCATACCTGTTCTAAAGCAATGTTACAAAGCCATAGTGACAAAAACAACATGGTACTGGAATAAAAACTGAAACATAGACCAATGGAACAGAATTGAAGTTCCAGACCTTAGGTAAAATAATTACAGCCTCGTGATCTTTGACAAAGTTACCAATAATACAAACTGTAGAAAATACAGAAACGTTCAGCAAATGGTATTGGACAAATTGGATGTGTAGATGTAAAAACACTCAAAAGAAATAGAGAAGGACTTGAGAAAATGAAAAGTCCTCCTATTCTCCTGGATAGCTAGAATTAATATTGTCAAAATGGCAATTCTACCAAAAGCAATGTACAGATTTAACACAATAGCAATAAAAATTCCAGCACCATTCTTCACAGAGATTGAAAATTGATCTCAAAATTTATATGGAATGGCAGAAGGCCTTGGACATTCAAACATATTCTCAGCAAAAGAAACATCTCTTGCAGTATCACCATATCTGATCTAAAGCTATATTACAAACCCATGCTGACAAAACAGCATATATTAGAATAAAATCAGAAGTATAGACCAATGAAACAAAATTGAAGACCCAGACTTTATGTCAAGTAACTAAAGCTGCTTGATCTTTCACAAAGGTACTAATAATGTAGACTAGAGAAAAGACAACATCCTCAACAAATGGTGTTGGACAAACTGGATGAGCATATGTAGAAAAAAGAAATTAGACCCACTCATTGCACCATACACAAAAATGAAGTCCAAATGGATTAAAGACCTCAATATAAGACCTGAAATTCTTCAACTACTGGAACTAAAAATAGGAGGCCCTCTCCCTGATATACAACTGGGGAAAAAACTTCCTGAACAAAACCCCAGTAGCCCAGGAAGTTAAACAAATGTTCAAATGGGATCTCATGAAGCTAAAAGGATTTTGCATAGACAAACCTACCATAAGCACAGCTAATAGATTACCACTGAATGGAGGATTTATTTTTTTTTTTTTTTGCCAGCTAGATCACTGATAGAAGCCTAATATCTAGAATTTACAAAGAACTCACAAAACTAAACAATAAAAAAAAAAATCCAACAACCCATTCCACAAGTGGGATAGGGAACTAAATAGGGAGTTCTCAGAGGAAGAACTACAAATAGCTCACACACATGTAAGAAAATGTTCAACTTCCCTAACCATTAGGGAAATACAAATTAAAACAACGATGAAATTCCATGTTATTCTAAGTGAACTCACACAATCACAGTAAGACAACCATTGCATGATCTCACTCATCTGCACATCCTAACCTGGATCAGCCTGAGTTTCTGACATACATGAATAGCATCTCATGGCTCAGACAATAGGGAGAGTAGGGCTTAGGGGAAGGCAAAGGGTATAGAGGGACACAAAACTGAACCCAAATTGAACTGGTACCATAGAATTCTATATCCTTAAAGTTATACTAAAAGGTAGAACCCTCAAGAGAACTTTAGGGGGAGCACCTAAATTGAATGGCCCTGGAGACAGTGAGATAAAACCTAACCTCAAATTTCTCCTGTTTCTCTTTCTTTTCTCTCTTTTTCTTTTCCCTTGGCACTGGTCTGTAATTCCCTGTACCAGGATGTGATCTAAATCCACAACAAGCTTTTGATCCTCAGAGAGACCTACAAGATCTCCCAAAACAAATAAGACAGACTTCTGTCAGAGCACATGATTACCCATCAGAGGTTAATGGTAAGACCCTACTGCTGAAGACACCATAAGCTGTAGGAACAGACCATGGAGAGACCTGGTTGGAATCCAGGAGAGAGCCAATCCTCAGACAAATTAGCCTTTCTATTGCTGGAAGGCACTACATGAGCTACCAGGGGAAAGTAGCCAACATCTGTCTCAGCAACTCAAAGTCTAAGCAACTCAGAAGCAAACAACTTGACATGCTCACACAAGTCCAATAGTGGCATATAGCCATGGTCGTAACCAACTGCCCTTGGATTGGCTAACAGATCCACTCAATGGAAAGGAAACCATTCCTGGGACTGTGAAACAAGTCATAATCATCCAGATAATGATTCTGCTTTAAATTGTCAAGCTCACACTAACCTTAGACTATAAGAGTGTCTGCATCCTTTGAATTCTATCTAAATTAATAATGGAAATCCCATTTAACTGGTGCTGACTTCATTCTCCATTGGAGAATCTGCTTCTCTTTTTCAGACGGGAACTGGACCTGAGGAGATAAATGACCCAATGCACTCCACCCCAGCCCCAGTTGAAACCACAAAATAATTGGGGAAATGAGCAAGAGTGTTGCTTTCTTAGTGAATCTGATATCAGCACAAGGATGATGGAGATAGATACTGAGGACACTCAACATCTACCAAACCAGAGATACAGAGGCTCCTACATGCCCATCACTGAAGTAGACTGAAAATACTCCCAGCATGGCTCAGGGAATTTTGCCAAAGAGGGTATGTAAAGATTGTTAGAGCCTCAACTTGGGACATTTTGCACAGAGACATTGCCTCTCCCCACCTCCCTTAATGAGTGACCCACAGTCTCCTTGGGATTGATCTGCATCCCAAATGAGGAAGACCTCTTCAGAAAAGGGGCAGGAAGGAGGGAAAGGATGTGTAGCAGACAGCTTTAGGTTCGCTGAGATGAACTTTTAGACCAGGCAAAGTTATGGAGGAAGGGATTTATTGAAGCTTATAGATCCAGGGGAAGTTCCATAATGGCAGAAGAAGCTGGCCTGCTCTTATAGGACCAGGCAAGTGAGAGAAAATCAAAAGCCAAAAGCCACACAGCACAGCACACTTCAGGAACTCCAGCTAGGCACACTTTGTATATCTTTAGATTAAAATCCTAAACCCACCACCACAGCTTAAGATCCTCCCAGTGACATTGTCTCTAGCCAAGTGGCTGCAGATGAAAACTAGAAACTAATAAAACTAAATGTATTGGGGGCAGGTTGGTACCAACATGTGTTGTATACATACTAAATATGTCCATATCTAATAAAAAATTAAAAAAATACTTCTGAATGAGAGTGGGAGGGGATATGATGGAAAGTAGAGTTGCAAAGGGGAAAGTAAGGAGTAGGTACATTATTACCACGGTTTATTGTCTGTAATTATGGAAATTGTCAACAAAATGTTTACTTTCAAATAAATATTGACTGAGAGATTGCTTTTTAAAATATTGCTCCAAAAATACTGCAGTTGGATTCAATATGAGTTCTCTTATGCAGTTAGTAATTTTGATGGAGAGGGGTTCTAATAAACATTACATTTGAATGTGTCCAAGTTTGCATGATATCTACAAATGAAAGTATAAATATGTGATTTTAGTGTCGAACAAAATTTGGGGTATTGGCCGGGTGTGGTAGCACACACCTTTAATCCGGGAGGCAGAGGTAGGTGGATCATCATGAGATCAAGGCCACCCTGAGACTACATAGTGAATTCCAGGTCAGTCTGGGCTAGAGTGAAACCCTGCCTCAAAAAAAAAAAAAAAAAAAAAAAAAAAAAAAAAAAAAAAAGGAGTATTGGCTTTGTTCTTTGTTCTGAATAACATAACTGAAGTAAGTCAGGTAACTTATTTATATTTCTTATAGAGGTAAGTGAGATAGATTTTTCTCTACCCACTTGAAATAAGTTAAGTAAACTATAGTTTTTGATTTCAGTTATGAGATTTTATTATTCACAGATAATAGAATTCAACTAAAAAGGGAAAATATTTTCAAACTTTTCTTATTAGAAGTCTCCTTTATTCATTAAAGGAGTGCTTTTCAGCATTTAAAAATACTTAATTTATCATATGCTAATGTGTTTTTTGTTTTTTATTTTTATTTATTTATTTATTTTGGTTTTTGAAGATAGGGTCTCATGCTAGCCCAAGCTGACCTGAAATTAACTATGTAGTCTCAGGGTAGCCTCGAATTCATGGTGATCTTCTTACCTCTGCCTCCCAAGTGCTGGGATTAAAGGTGTGGGCCACCATGGCCGGCTCATGTTTTGGAAAATATAATAAAATTAATTTATAAAAACAATTTTAAAATAGGTATGACTTCTTAAAAAATAGATTCAACAAATAAATGGTTCAAATTTTTATAAGTTTGCATATGTTTTATGATCATTTTCTATATATTCTTTGATTAAATTTCCTGTGTGTCCTTCTTTTGAGAGTATTCAGAATTACCACATTGAGAGCAACTTAGCCATGTGAAATATACTTTACTTATAAATATTGCATTTCTGCCTATGTATTTATGCATTTGCATTTGTATCAGCAGAAACAGAATTAATGACTATAACATCTTTAAAAACCCATCCCAGCTTTTTTGTTGTCTTCTAGAATGTTATCTCTTCCCTCTGGAAGATAAGATGATTTTTTTTTTAATGAAACTCCTATTGATGACAGGAATAATTAGCAATGTTGGCTCTTTACCAAACATCTCACTATGTTGAATCTGTGGGAACTAGTTCAGAGAGGCTAATTGTATGTAGTTTGTTCAAGTTTATATAGTTTCTAGTTTCTAGAGCTGAGGAATCAAATAATTTAACCCAAATTTCATTAAACTAAGAGGACATGATAAACTGTTTCTGTTAGAAAAGGAAACATGAAATAATGTTATTGTTTGTAAAACAAAATAATTAGGCTTTAAATAATCTAGTGTTTCACACATATATTCTATTTAGAGGCTTGGGTAACTAAAATAGCATGTTTGTACACAGTTGCCTTTAATTGAAGAGCAAGTCTAAAATCAAGCAATGTTTGATGACAAAGATTTATGTATTTACTTATGAGCAAAACATTCTTCTGTCTAAAGCTAGCCTGGCATGGACTAAACTCTAAGGATCCCATTCATCAATGACTGCATGCCATTGCAAGAGGGATTTCAAGTAATTCACTTCTAATGTCCATGTAATAAGCTTCTTCTGACTGAGTTATGAACATTATTACTTATCATTATTGATTATCCTTCCTACTTGTAAGCCAGAGATGCAAATTGGCTTATGAGAGAAAAGCTGAATGTATACATGATTAAACTGAAACAGGACAATGGGGTTTATCTCACTCATATACACTTGGAAAAAGAAGAGCACAGTTAATTATGTTGAAGTTCTACCCTCCGTATTAAATCAAATTCATATTTTAGAATCAATTAAACATATTTATTTGGTAATAAAATATAACTAAATTCTATGTGATTTTATATATCATATATGAACAT
This sequence comes from Orientallactaga sibirica, assembly GCA_036365145.1. Lineage (NCBI taxonomy): Eukaryota > Metazoa > Chordata > Mammalia > Rodentia > Dipodidae > Orientallactaga > Orientallactaga sibirica. The sequence continues at coordinate 23,263,416 of JAEOAD010000033.1, forward strand.
TAAGTGTTGAATTTACAAATAGGCAATGCAGAATATTTTGAAATACTGAATCAAAAATTGGTTTAATAAATAAACTTACTTGTAGAGATACAAGCATAAACTTTTTCATAAAAATAGTCATAAATATAATACTAAAAATAATGGAAGGAAGTGCCAATCATAATATATCACATTGGAGCTGTCGTGGTGGCCCATGCCTTTAATCCCAGCACTTTGGAGGCAAAGGTAAGAGGATTGCCTTGATTTCAAGGCCACCCTGAGACTACCCAGTGAATTTCAAGTCAGCCTGTGCTAGAATGAGACCCTACCTTGAAAAACCAAAAAAAAAAAAAAAACCATTGGAAAAAAACTGAAATTTGGAATACCAAAATAAGAATATCACTTAACATATCTGAACTCACAACATTCTTTTGATGTATTTAATGGGAGCATTTATTAAGAGGCAGTGTAAGACTTAATAATGGAGACAAGGAAGTAGCTAATCTGTGGTCTCATAAATGTAAGAGAACAAAAGTAAATTAGAGAAATCTTTGTCCAAAGCCAGGGAGATAGCTTAGCCGTTAAGGCATTTGCCAGTGAAGCCAAAGGACCCAGGTTCAGTTCCCCAAGGCACACATAAGCCAGATGCATAAAGTGGCACATGTGTCTGGAGTTGGTTTACAGCAGCCGAAGGCCTTGGTGCACACATTCTTTCTCTCTCTTTATCTATCTATCTATCTCTTTCCCAAACTGTTTCTCAAATGAAATAAATAAATGAATATTTTTAAAAAATCTGTGTCCCTTTGATTCAATGTAGTTGTTTGAATATGTCCACCATAGCCTGCTGTGTTTGTGATAAAGCTTCATATTCAATCCCAGCTGATAGAGCTTTTAGGCAGTGGAGACTTGCTAGAGGAGGTATGTTGGTGGAACCAGTCTTGGGGTAATATTGTCCAGTTCTTCCTTGCCAGAGCTAGATTACTCTTGTTGCTATCTCCCAGCTAATGTGATACCCAGTTTCTGTTCTGCTATACCCTGATGAAACTTTCCCTCAAAACTGTTAGCCTGAAATCAAACCTTTCCTCTTATAAGCTCCTTTGACTGACAATGATAAGGTTACTGCTACATCCAATAATATTGAATGAGTCACAGGGGACAGGTGAGGTACAACATGGAAAATGTGATACTTTCTCAGAACTCAAGTGACTTCCTGATGCAAGTAACATGTGAATTCACAGTTACAGATGAGGAGAGAACCAACTGTATCAGGTGGAGGAAGAGACAGCATGTGGAAAGAAAAGGGGGGTTGGAGGTCAACACAGGGAATGAACTATAAGTAAAAATAATATAGCTAAAATTTGCATATGACAAATGTCACAAATATTGAAATTATAGGGGGTGGAATACCAGATTATGCAGGGTTTCATAACTAGGTAAGTAGTGTAATTTTTCTAAATGACAAGAGAAAGCCATTAAGGACCTAAAGCTAAGTAATAATTTAAATAAAGATGCATTTTAGTATGATAATTCAATCTGTTGCTGAAAGGAAAGAATGGCATTTATTGAAGACAAGGTTATAAATTATGAGGCTCAGAATTTCAAATGGTAGCTAAAAATGGTATGCATTTTGGGGGTAAATCCATTAGAACTTCATAAGTGATTCAAATCAGGGAGGGCCAAGGAGGACCAGTTTATTGGCTTCAGAGGTTCTACTTATTAAGAAAAATATGTGGGGAAAATGGATTCATTGTGGGGTATCTTAAGATTGAGAAAATCAAGTATAAACTTGTAATAGTGGCAAGAGCTAAAGAAAGGAATCAGAGTGACAAGAAGGGTTGATTTCTAAGTCCAACCATAGTTGTGGATGAGATGTGCTTTTTGTGCTAGTGATTTTCTAAGTGTGACTAATTCCATTTCCTTTCCAACCCAAAGCAGAATCAATCACAGTAATGATTTTTCAAGCTGTTCATGTAAAAGTGTATCAATTTCCACCTGATTTCAGTGACCTAGATCTCTTAAGAAACATAGTCTTCCTCACTACCACAGCATGAATTTCTCTATGACAAGACTACATGTAAATTATATATACTAAAAATCCTCTGTTTGTACTACTGAAACTAATTAAACATCTTCTGTTTGTACTACTGAACATAAGGATCATCACTTAGTCATTTAGAGCTCCTTGAATTCCAGAGACTGACATAGTCATATGACCAGGCCATTTCTTGTTTCCATTCATCCTACAGTTGCAGACCAATACAATGGGAATCAGGGTGCAAAGATGAAAAGTGGCTTAGGAGCCTTCCTAATTCTTTCACAGCTCCATCTTCATGCACATCCCCGTCACTACTCTGTAGTTGCTTCAAACTTTGCTTATTTTCCTATTGTTTCCACCACCTCATAAGACAAGGGTAGGAAGGATTAACAAGTCTCCTTGTTGGCATCATTCTCTGTGTTTACTAAGAAAGCATGCATGGAGTGCAGGCATGCTCTCATTCTGTTTTTGTAGGGAAGACAAGAGATCACTTCAAACTTAAAACAGTTCTCATAATGTGAAGGGGAACTATTTGTTTTCTCTTTCCTTTCCCTTTCCAGCTTTCCTACCCCCTCCCTTCCCCTACCCTCTTGCTTCAACCATTCCCTTCATTATTTGTCACCTCTTCTCCCTCCCTCCTCCTCTTTTTTATTTTCTTTTTTTCTCTTTCTTCCCTTCTTCCTTTTTTTGTTCTTTTATTTTCTTCTCTCTCTTTCTTGCTCAGTGAATGCTAGGAAATTGCCCAACATTTGAGTAATTGTCTCCACAGGATATATATATATTTTTCCTTTCTCTGAAACTTCCATGTTTTATTAATCTTCTGTACTAATTTTTACCTTCCTTATTCTCACTTTGTCCTTGATACATAAGTATGATTACCTCACTCCCATTTTATATATTTGTTTGTTTGTTTTTATTTGAGAGAGAAGAGAATTGGCATGACAGGACCTCAGCAACTGCAATTGAACTGCAGATGCTTGTGCCACCTAGTAGGCATGTGTGACCTTGCACTTGCCTCACCTTTGTACGTCTTGCTAATGTGGGATCTGGAGAGTAGAACATGGGTCCTTGGGCTTTGCAGGCAAGTGCCTTAACCTTTAAGCCCTTTCTCCAGCCCATCACTCCATTTTAAAGGGCAAATTAATGAACATTGCAGTCACTACAAGTGTTTCTCAAAGCTCACTTTCCCCTACCAACTAAATAGGGAATTCTACATATATACCTATAAATATAAAACCTAGGACACTATATTATCTATACCTAAATAAATTTTTTATATTTTATTTTTAATTTATTTATTAGAAAGAATGGTTGCACCAAGGCCACTAACCACTGCAAATGAGCTCCATACACATGTGAATCTAGCTTATGTAGGAACTGAGTAATTGAACCTGGATTCTTAAACTTTGCAGGAAAGTGCTTTAATCACTAAGCCATCTCTCCAGCCCAAAAGTTTATTTCTAAATATTTTTAAATATTTGTATTTTGTTTTTGGCTTTAAAGAATATTAAAATTACAGCTATTAGTCATATTGTACTTTCTTTTTAAAGAAATAAAAATTGAGTCTGGAAAGGATCATATTAAGTGAGGTAACCCAGGCCCAGAAAGTCAAATGTCACATGTTTGCTCTCATATGTGGATCCTAGCTACAAATATTTAGACTGGTATATAAGTTGGAGTAAAAATCAGTAGCAGAAGCTAGTAAGCTAGAAAGGGACTATAAGGGAGGGAGGAGAGGAGAAGACTTAAGGATGGTATTGTAGATCAATAGGTTATTGGGGTTGAAATGGCTTTAGTCAGGTCATTGGAAGAGATTGATAAAGGAAGGGATGGGAGGAGGGTTAATCAAAATAAAAGATGCTATGAATAAGCCATATGGAAACTTACATTTTCGAATAATGGTATGCTCAGAATCCATAGACTGTTACTAGAAAATTTTCAGTGCCAGGGATGGGATACCTTTCAGTAAGTTGTAGGCCAGGGATGTTTTTAATACCCCCAAAACATTACAGGCCATTGCCAAAGTTCTTGGTTTCCCACCAGAAATAGATGGTAAGGCCCTATTGCTGAAGACTCCACATGCTTGGGCTGATGTCACTGAGAAATAAAGCTAGAGCTGGGTTGAAGACCTCCTCCCTGTAGACCAGCTAACAGAAAGCTGGAAAAAGCTATGCTGCATGCAGCCTTATTGGAGAAATAAGTCCTCATCAGTGAAAGCAGTGGACACTGCAAGCCTTAAGTTTAGCCATCCAGGCCAAATGACAGACTGGATGCAATAATGGCATATGTGTTATGGGGGAAACCAAGCTTCCTCTAGTTGGACTGGAGGCCTGCTCCATGGGAGAGAATAATTGTATGGTACTGAAAACCTAATCAAAAGCCTATGGCAGAGGAGGTCATGAGCCCTAGGAGTGTAAAGCCCAGTCTTGTCTGGCTAAATGCATATATTATGATGACCTAAATGTTTTGTAAGCTTTTTTTTTTTTTTTTTTTTTTTACCATGCATGCCCATATATTAATGCTACTCTTACTTTTGGTTAAAGAAGCTTCTCTTTTCAGATGGCAGTGACTGTGGGATGACCCAAAAGACACCATAGTGCTGAGAAGAAGTGACAGAGGAGTATCCAGCACTGAAATATCTCTATCACACCTTCCAAGGTTCAGAGTCCATTGTGGAAGAGGTGGAGGAAAGAATGTAAAGTCAAAGAAAGGGTAGGACTGCTTACAATGCAATTGTTCAGACACAAATAGGCTTTAATATCCATAACCTTCTTGTACCTAGTACTACCAGCACAAGACCCTCAGAATAGGAGGAAAAGATGATGACATCAGAATAAAATAGGGACTAATAAACAGAGGGAGGGAATAAGCTGTAGAGTGGATTTGTGAAGGGGAAAGTGGGGGTGGGAGGGAGATATGGTTTATTGTCTATTATTAGGGAACTTGTAAATAAAAAAGTTTTAAAAAGAAATAAAAATTCTCTGAGGAGTAATTTTTCTGATAACATTCATTGAGATAAACTTTAGGTTAAATTATCTCCAAACTTGAACATTTCTGCATCAAATTAGTTCTCTCAAGCCTACATGGGTTGCAGTCCATCTTCTTTGGTATAGAAATATAAATTTTGCAGTATAGGATACAAACATACAATATACTTTCATTGTATTTATCATTTTCAGCAAAGATCCTATAAAATATTTATTGATGACCTACCATTGGATATTAAGTGCAAAAACCATACCATTTAGTATTTTAAATGTATGTTTACCTTTGTTTTGACTTTGTCTAGACATAATAGCATGGCCTTTGTTTAAAAACAGCAAGAAAATATTGCATTGTGTACTGATTGTAACTGCTTTGCAAAAAAACATTAGAGAAGCTTAGTTGCCTTTTAATATGTTGCCAACATTTTGTGGCCCCACATTCAGTTATGTAGCTCCATATCACATTCATTACCCACAATTAGAAGCTAGACTCCAGAGGACCATGCCATTGCAGAGACAGGCTGGTTCAGCATGGTGGTTTGTTTGTTTCGACAGGGAGGGACAAATGGTTGTGTATCCAATGTTCTTGCTTCATGGAGGCTGCAGAGTATTTTCTCTCACTTGATCTTATAATGCTTATAGAACTCAGCATACTGCAGACACCCCAATGGAGTGGTATTGAGAACAAAAAAGAGTTTGGTAGCTCATAGCAGTTCCAAATAACCTGTGCTACAAGGAGGACCAAAATGTATGAATTTCTGGAAAAAGATGTTGGAAAACCCTCTGTTATTTTGTATTTACACAAAGAAATCCAGGAAGAGATTAAAAAAAAAAAAAAGTTTAAGCAATCAGTATGGCTAGCTGAACTGATTATTGGAAATCTGTCTTTATCCAAAGCCAGTTCACACAGACTCATACCTATTCTTTGAAAGGTTCATATCTGCACTCAAAGCAATAAGGTTTAAGTAGGTGTATGGAGATAAGCCCTGACTAAAGGAGTAATTTCCAGAAACCAAGCCCAGAGAAAAAAGGGGAGTATGGACTATCTGATAAATCATTTAAAATATTCATGAATATTTTGGAAAACAATGCATAAACAAAATGAGAACAATAAAAACTTGATTCTTTTCAGTTCTGACTTAAAACATCAATCAGATGTTTTTTTGAGACAGTCAGAGAGAGAGAGAGAGAGAGAGAGAGAGAGACACAGAGAATGGGCGCAGCAGCAGCCTCTCAGCAGCTGTGAATGAACTCACATGTGCTCTCCCTTGTGGGCAAATGCGGCATTGTGCCCTTGAGTCACTTTGTGTCTGGCTAAACGTGGGACCTGGAGAATACATTGGGTGTTCTTAGGCTTAGAAGCCAGGTGCCTTAACAGCTAACCCATCTATTTCTCCAGCCCCAATCAGACATTTTTTATCTAAAATCTATAATAAATAAGAAGGATAACTAATTATATGCTTCCAATAATGGATCTAATCAACCAAATAAATTAATCAGGAATTCAAGTAATTTAAATATTATTTGGGCAGAGAAAATAAAAGGAAAATGAGTGAAAAGTATATGGAAAATCCAAAAAAGTATTGGAAAAACCTCAAGTGGACTAATTTCAAGAGGACTATCCTTTAGAAAACCAGGCAATGCTTAAATGTGAAATCTGATAACATTAGGAACTCTTCCATAAGTAGGGGTTTCAAGAGGTCACGTCACTGTTTCTCCTTAAGATAACAGCTGTCTAATACCCATGAGCATAAATTCTTAATGTTAAATAGTAAATCACATTCCATATGCCTTTTTTGAAAGTTCCTAAATCTAACACATTATTTTTCCTTTGCAAAAATAAAGAAAATAATTACACTGACTGAACTTTTTATGCATATTCATTACTTTCATCATAAAAAGACTGAAATAATTTCAGAGTTATTACATTTTTCTAAGTCTATTTATAATGAAGTTTAAAGTCAGAGTTGCAGTGGCTGCAACACAATACTGTGAAATGAAATAGAACAAAATGAAGAATTGTCTCCATAGAAACAACATGATGTTGGCTTTATAAACCCCATAGATTATTGAAAAGTATGTATTTGTTTAAATAATTTATTTACCTGTGAGAGACTGAGGAAGAGGGAGAGATGGAAAGAGAACATGGGCATGCAAACCAGCACAGCAAACCAGACATATTTGCCTCTTTGTGCATCTTGTTTTACAAGAGTACTGTGTAATTGAACCTGGGTAAGCAGGCTTTGCAAGCAAGAGACTTTGTTTACTGGGCCATCTCCATACTCACCCCCCAAAAAAGGTAGCAGATATTAAGTTATATGATCAAATGTGACTTAAATTACCATATACAGAACTCAGTATTTCTCTTTCTGTAAAAAGACTCCTAACATTTATAATTAATGTGGAATACACATTTACTAATTAATATTCTGTGAACATTGTGGCATTCCACCTTAACAATGGGGTTGGCTAATGGACTGCTTCATAGCTGAAGTTCATCACCACTTTTATTGGGAATTTAGAAAACTGCAAAGATGTAACTGACATGAAGTATGAAGTAAGCAAAGGGAATATCAAGGGAGAATAGCTGCTTGTTAGAAATCCAACTTTACCATTGTGTGAAGGAAAACATTCCATTTCTTATGTACTGTGTTTTCAGTAATAAAATATAACCACCATATGCTTCAAATGATCTCTCAAACTATGCCACTATTTATATAGTTTTGATTAATTTTCTTAAAAAATGTACTAAGATGTATTGGATCAAAGTATCAACAGGTGGATTGATATTAAATCATATGTAAGAATTCTATAAAGTTAATGTATTTTTAAAAATAAATAGTCAAAAGATCATTAAGCTATGTGGTTAATTCTATCTGTGTGGTTAACTAAAGGCTGGAGTCAAAGACACTACTTAGTAGTATCATAAATATCATTTGCAATAAAGGTGATGCTATATTTTTCATTAAGGCTATAGTCTTGCAAATATAAGAATAGAAGATCACAAATTATTATACATAAGAGCCTAACTTTAGCACTTTTCAAAAATTTATAATGGTTCTAGCTATATTTGCCCTTCAATACAGTTCTTGGTTGAGCCTATGTCACCATGATATTTATTAATATCTGTCAGTAACAAATTCAGTAAAGACAAACATTAATGGATGAATTGTAGGGCACACAGCCTTGGTGGGTGTAGCAAACAGCTTCAGGTTCGCTGAGATGAATATACAGACCAGACACAGTTATGGAGGAAGGGATTTTTATTGAAGCTTACAGATCAAGGGAAGTTCCATAATGGCAGAAGAAGATGGCCTGCTCTTACAGGACCAGGCAAGAGAGAGAGAGAGAGAGAGAGAGAGAGAGAAGGAGAGAAATCCAAAAAGCCAAAACCCACACAGCACAGCACACTTCAGGAAATCCAGCTAGGTGCATTTTGCATATCTTTAGATTGAAATCTCAAACCCACCACCACACCTTAAGATCCACCCAGGTGGCTGCAGATGCAAACTACAAACTAATAAAACATTGAATCTATTGGGGGCCATCTATTCAAACTATCACATTCTGCCCCTGATTCCCAATAGATTCACAACTGTCACACATTGTAAATTGTTCAGTTTCAAAGATCCCTATAGTCTTTACCAACTTAAAATAGTTCCAAAGTCCCAAGTCTCATCTGAGGTTTAAGATTGTCTCTTAGCTCTGAGTCCTGTAAAACCAAACAAGTTATATACTTTCAACATATAAAGGCACAGAGTAAACATTTTCAACTAGTATAAGACATAGCAAGGAGAGACTAGAACAATGCAAACTCAACCACCATCAAAGCAATCATCAAACTTCTGCAGTTCAAGTTCAATATAACCAGAGTCTGACAATCTCCAGGTTTTCCAGTTACACCACTCCAGCTGGGCAGAGTAGCCAGGGAAAACATCCATCCCAGGCCAACAGTGCACTCCATGGTAGCCCTTGCACAGTCCTGGTATATGCAAAGTCTTCAGGTCTCCATGCAAACCACGGTTCATCTTCTAAAGGCTCTTTGGGCTACCAGGGCATCATGCCCTGTCTCATGCCACATCTCAGTACCAGCTCCTGGAACTGTGTGCAATTCATGCCATTCCACACATTTTTCATGCTTCCAGAACTAACACCAGGTGTGCAGGACACAGCCATATTCTTAATTCAGGGATGAAATGAATCATAACCTTGAAAAGCAGGTTCCTTATCCAGCCAACTCTTTCAAAAGGTTTGCATTTATAACAGTCTTTCCTCAGGCATCTTCTCCATTGTTTTAATGTAAAGTAGTTGGGCCATATTCCTTAAGACTGCTAATATGTTGACAATAGTAGCTTCAATAACCTAAAGCCAGTTTCAGTACCTCCAATTTTAACTGTCTTGAGGTTTTCCAACTTAAAATCTTAAATCTTGCAGTCCAATATCTTTAGCCAAGCACATTATTCCATTACAAATGTAACCTTGATCAAACTCTCTGACCTGGGCAGAAGAATCCAGCCAACCCTTATGCCAGTATCACAGTTCCAACAAAGTCCTCTGCAGTCTTCCCTTCCCCTTAGAAAGCTCACAAACCAAGCCTCAAAGTTCAATGTTGTCTATACCTAGCATTCTCAAACTCTCATCAGATTAGTCCATAAAACTTTGCTTACCACTCCAGAAGACATCTTCCATTGTAAGTACCAAGTCCATGCCCATTTTTCCAAAATAAAGGTTGCAAAAGACCAACATCCACATGGACAGGTTCAAGGGAATGATTCAACATGAGCACATCACAATCATATATATATATATGCCGAACACAGATGCACCACACTATATAAAACAAAATCTACTTGACAACAAAACAGAAATAAACACTAACACCATTATATTTAGAGACTTCAATACTCTGCTATCATCAACAGACAGATCATCCAAGCTGAAAATCAACAGAGAAATAATAGAGCTCAACAATATCATAGATCAACTATACCAAACAGATATACCAAACAGAACATTCCACTCCAACTCTACAGAATAAACATTATTCTCAGCAGCCCATGGAACCTTCTCCAAAATTGACAAATATTAGGCTGTTGGGCCCTATGAGGCCCGGGTGTGAGGCCTAGTGGAACTTCCTGAGTTTGGCGACCTGTCTTTGGCCTAATTCTTAGCAAGGCCTAAGCCGAAACTGCCTCCACCCAGCTACTGCTGACGTGATGAAATACTATTGGCCCTTATACCTTTCTCTCATCCCCTCTTCCCACCCCCTTCCTCAAAATATATAAATACCTCCCCTGACAATAAACGGAGAGATTTCCGCCTTAGATGTTTCTCCCGGCTCAATGTGGTTTTCTTTTCCCGGTGTCTTGGGGAGGTTTTTTGAGCTGCGACACCCGCCTTCCCGCTCAGCCTCGAGAGAAGTGGCTGGCCCAATTCTCTCTCTCTTCTGCTCTACCTGCCGGTGGTGGAGGAAAAAAAACATGGCTAACGGTGCCCAACGTGGGGCCCAACAACTGGCGCCCAGACATGGGGCGCAACAACTGGTGCCCCGTGTGAGGACGTGTGAGTATTCAAAACGGACTACAGACTGCCGACGTGATGAAGAAAAAATTCAAAATTAAGCTGACGGGCTAATTGTACTGCTGATGGGTGTATCCTCATAAGTTATGAGGTAATCTTCATATTTAATATTCTAAACTTTACTTCTATAATATGTGCTTACTTCAACTTCCTTTCTCTTTCCTTCCATTTCCGGTTCGCCGCCATTTCTAAACGGGTACGTTCATTGCGGACACACCACGTGGGCAGACCTAGAGGAAACTCACCATTTTCTCTTTGCTTTCATTTCCGGTTTCTGCAATGCCGCCATTTCTAAATGCCAGTTCATGGCGGACGCACCACATGGGTAGACCTAGAGGAGACTTTAAACGTTTTCCCTCCTCATTTAAATAAAAACTCCGTCCCAAAAGACAAAACAAACCTGATGGGGATATCTGCTCCCAGCTACACTGTGTTTAATTTCATCGAGCCATCCCAGAAGGACACAGGCTCACTGGCCATCATAAATCTAAATCTAAACTCAATTCTACAACATGCTTAACTATTTTTTGGGACTTTATGCTTATGTTGTACTCATATATATTACTATTAAACAAAAAAACCTCCATGGAGCTTGAAACAAAACTTTTGTTTTAGCCCCATGGATTAATTCAGTCCTCCTTACCTTAATTGCAAACCTTAAAGGCTTTTCCAGGGAAAAGTTCATTTTTGCCCTTAAAAACAATAAAAAAAGGCTAAAACTAACTTTTAAAATCTCCTTTCTTCCAAGACCGCCACCCAAACCACCACCAGGCAACTATCTTTTCAGCTCTTTTCAGCCCCTAACTACTGCCTAAGGCAAATATGCTCAAACCCCTGATAAAAAATGCGGGCGTGTCAAAATTCTTCCACACTAACATTCTCCGGTAAACTTCTTTCCTCATACAGCTCCTCCGTGTAGCTTTCTGTGGATGTAAACTGTGATCAAATACAAGCTAGAGTTCCCCAAACATCTCAAACCAAGGTTAACTTTCCTTGCGGGCGTGGAACACAAGCCACTGGTCCACAAAACAAAACTTACACTCTTTGAGTGGAGGGACAACAGCCAGGCTCCACCAACATCCCTGCCGAGAGCGGAATGGGACGGTCCTAAAGCGGCGGCTCCAGCCTGGGCCTGAGCACTGCCCCGAGCCTCACTGGCTGCGCCTCGCCTGCACCTCCAGGCATCACTTTTGGTCACTTTTGTCAAAAAAAAAAAAAAAAAAAAAAGGCCAGCCAAACAACAAGGAGGCAGATGGGCGGGCTCCTAACTTGCTTTAAAAATATCTTAGGAACAGGCGGGCGGTCTGCCATGAGGCCATGAGGTGAGCCGCTGCTGTCCCCGCCCCTTTTGCCTCTGGGCTCCCCCTCTATGCTCTTAACTGAGTGTCTCGCGGGGCCCAAAGTATTTACTTTAAAAATAAAAAAAAAAAAAAAAACAGCTGGGGACATTCATATTGCCCTGCTAGAGGTAAAAAAACAAAAACAAAAACAAAAACAAAAACAAAACCTGTTTTTCAAGTCTATATGGCTATATCCTACACACCATTATCCCACCCTTCACTGCCTTTCCATTAACATGGGACTAAAGAGAGGGCTTAATGGTTAAATGCTTGCCTGTAGAGCCTAAGGACCCCAATTCGAGGCTCAATTCTCCAGTACCCATGTAAACAGTGGCTGGAGGCCTGACATGCCCATTCTCTCTCTACCTGCCTAGCTCAATTCATACTAAGCCCAACAAACTCAATCGGTAATACAATGTTGGCCTGGGATTAAAGTTTTCCCTAACAACTCTGCCCAGCTGGAGGGACAAAATTAAAAAACCTAAAAACTGTCAATCTCTGGTTATTAATCTATTAAAAGCCAGAAACAAAATGTGGTAATTTAAATATATGTCCCCCAATATATTCAATATTTTATTAATTTATAGTTTACATCTACAATTGCCTTACTAAGGACAATGTCGCTGGGGACCAATTTTAAGGTGTAATAATAATTTAAAATTCCATTATAAAGATATACAAAGTGTGCCTAACAAAAATTCCTAAAGCTTAACTACAATAATTTTGCTCTAATTTTTTTCTTCTCTCTTTCTTAAACTGTCAGCCCTAGATTGACCCTAACAATACATGTCTCATATCTTTTCTTCCTTGATTAATCATCCTAATATTTTATTATTATTTTAGGTCATTCCAACCCATCTGATCTCCAAGACCTCACTGCTAAATGCCGTGCCATTTTACAGGTGTCTCCAAAAAAGATTCAAACTGCCTCTCCCTTCAAAATTTTGGGCTCCATGTTATTCCTTGATACTGTCTCTCCTGTCAAACCCCAACTCCATATTCAAAAATTCTATACTTTGCCTCAACTCCAAAAGGTGCTGGGGGAAATTAATTGGATGAGGCCCTGGATACCCATAACTACTGAGGAACTGTCCCCTTTATTTGACCTCTTAAAGGGTCTTACTCTTTCCTCAGATAACCTTGCCCCCTTGTCATGAACAAACTCTACATAAGGTACAACAGGCTATTGATGCTGCTGTCCTAAAGAGGTTTGATCCTAACTTACCTATCTCCCTCTGTATTTTCTCTGGGGAAACATTATGCACTACGCTGTTAGCCCAGGAAGGAGAACCCATCCAATGGATTCACCTCTCCCTTGGTGGAGTCCCCAGAGTTTACTCTATAATTAACCAGATTACAGACTGCATTATGAAGGGCAGGGACACCTCTATCTGATTGTTTGGCATGGAGCCTCATGTCATTGTCACCCCCTTTAAGGTAACAGACTTCACTTGGCTTCAGAGAAATAACAACAGGGTTGCTATGGCCCTCGAGGGGTTTCTGGGTATAATTGATTGTCACTATGGTCCTTATAAATGAATGAGCTCCTTCTCTAAGTTGGAATGGAGACCCCCAGACTTTTTTTATCTAAACCCAACCCTGATTTTCTTACCGTATTCACTGATGGTGGGTGCTTGGGAGCTTCCCTAGTTGTTTACCCTCCCCTAAGGAGGTGAGAAAAGCCTATGCCCATAAGGTCAATCTCCCATGAGGTTACAGGTTCAGCACAATTCAAAGAACTATTTGCTGTCGTTTTGGCTTTGGACACTATTCAGGAGCCATTTAACTTATTTTCTGACAGCCTTTATGTTGTTAACCTGTTACCCAACCTAACTGAGGCCCATATTAGACTGGACTCCAATATTATAACCCCATTGATGATTCAAGCCCGCTCCCTACTTAAACAAAGAATTAACCCCATTTTCCTTCAACATCTCAGAGGCCATCAAAATTTACCAGGATTCCTCTCTAAAGGAAACGATTTGGCTGACAAACTGGCCTCTCAGCCTCAATGTAATACAGTCTCAGAAGCTACACACTTCCACTTATTAACTCATATAAATTGGAGGGCCTTAAACATAAATATCCCCATGTGCCAGTCAAGGACCTTAAAAAATTGTCCGAACTTGCAAATCCTGTCAGCCTTTCCTCCAGGTACCTCCTCTTCAAACTACAGGAGCCAATCCTCGAGGACTACGCCCTAATCACCTTTGGCAGATTGACGTTACTCACTATTCTCCATTTGGAAAACTTAAATATATTTTTCTCTCAGTTGATACTTTCTCCCATGCTTGCTGGGCATCAGCACATGCTGGGGAAAAAACTAAACATGCTATTAGCCATATGCTTCAATGCTTTGCCACCCTTGGATTGCCAGATCAAATCAAAACCGATAATGGTCCCTGCTTTGTAAGCAAAACTTTTATAGATTTCCTCCAAACCTGGAAAATCTCACTTTCCACAGGCATCCCATATAACCCGCGGGGCCAGGCCATTGTGGAAAGATATCATCAAACTCTCAAGTCTCAATTACAAAAACAAAAGGGGGAATCCCTACCCCCACATGACCAACTAAAAAGGCATTATTAACTCTAAATATTTTAAATTTTTCTAAAGAAGATAGACACTTGTCCCCTTTTCAAAAACATTGGACCTCAGCTGTCACCTACAGCTCCATCTGGGTCAAATGGAGGGACCCATTAACTGGGGCCTGGAAGGGACCAGACCCGCTCCTCACAGAAGGGAGAGGATTTGGATGTGTCTTTCCTCAAGAGGAAAAAAGACCTATTTGGGTACCGGCAAGAGACTTAAAATATTTACCCCAACAAGGGGATGATAATAATCAATCCTCCAGGGAGTGTCCCACCCCTGAGAACTATGCCTCTGTTTCTTCCCCAGGAACAACTGAAGGTGTGGATGCTACTAGACCCGAATGAAGCCAGAAAAGCTCCAGAAAGATTTACAGAAGAGGAGTCAGGACTTCTAAAACAACCTGCTGTAGACGAGCTTACATGGCTTTTTATCCCACCTTCTCCCTCCCCTTGGACCCCTCCTTCTTCTTGCTCTTTACCCTACCTTCTCCCTCCCCCTGAACCCCTCCTTCTTCTTATCCTCACTCTCAGGCCCTGTGTAATTAATAAGATTACACAATTCATTCACCAACAGCTTGAGGCAATTAAACTTCATCAGGTCAAGGCACCACAGGTTTGTGACTCAAAGACAATGGCTTTTCCACTTACTGACTATCCACCTAACATCCCTCCCCCACCCTCCATTGAACCAACGACGGGTAAGATCTCAGACAGGCTGAGACAACCTAAGACAGGGCGTGGAGTGGTCAACGGGCTAGAGGCATGGTGCTCAGAGATGGGTAAGATTCCCAGAGGGGAACAACCTAGGACAGAGGCTATGCCATCCACCGTTCTTACAAAAACAAAAGGGGGAGATGTTGGGCCCTATGAGGCCCGGGTGTGAGGCCTAGTGGAACTTCCTGAGTTTGGCGACCTGTCTTTGGCCTAATTCTTAGCAAGGCCTAAGCCGAAACTGCCTCTGCCCAGCTACTGCTGATGTGATGAAATACTATTGGCCCTTATACCTTTCTCTCATCCCCTCTTCCCACCCCCTTCCTCAAAATATATAAATACATCCCCTGACAATAAACGGAGAGATTTCCGCCTTAGACGTTTCTCCCGGCTCAATGTGGTTTTCTTTTCCCCGGTGGCTTGGGGAGGTTTTTTGAACTGCAACACCCGCCTTCCCACTCAGCCTCCAGAGAAGCGGCTGGCCCGACTCTCTCTCTCTTCCGCTCTACCTGCCGGTGGTGGAGGAAAAAAACCCTGGCTAAGGGTGCCCAACGTGGGGCCCAACATTAGTCCATAAACCATACATCCATAAAGTGAGAAAAAGTTATGTAACTTCCAGCATCATGTCAGATCATAATGCTTTAAAGCTAGAAATTAACAAAAAGAGACACATAAAGAACTCTACCATCTCTTGGACACTAAACAACACACTTTTCAACAATGGATGGGTCATGGAGGAAATAAAAAAGAAATTGTAAAATTCCTAGAATTGAATGATAATGAAAACACAACCTTTCAAAACTTATGGGACCCAATGAAGGCAGTCCTAAGGGGAAAATTCATAGCCCTAAATACATTTATTACAAACACAGAGAGATTTATTACAAACACAAAGAGTAGTTTGAACATATGGCCCCCAATATATTCAGTGTTTTATTAGTTTGTTGTTTGCATCTACATACACCTGGCTGGAGGCAATGTCACTGGGTGCATCTTAAAGTGTGATGGAGGGTTTGAGATTTCAATCTAAAGATATGCAAAGTGTGACTAGCTGGAGTTCCTGAGGTGTGCTATGCTGTGTGGCTTTTGGCTTCTCTCTATATATTCTTGGACCTATGAAGGCAGGCCAGCTTTTTCTGCCATTATGGAACTTCCCCTGGATCTGTAGCTTTAATAAATATCTCTTACTCCATAACTGTGCTGGGTTTGGAAATTCATCTCAGCAAACCTAAAGCTGTCAGTTACTGTGGGTAACCAACTGCTCTTGGATTGGCTAACAGATCTGCTCAGTGAAAAGGAAACCACTGGAAGTGGGAAACAAGTCAGAATCATATTCAGATAACGAGTTTGTGTACCAATTTCAAGCTCCCACTAATCTTGGGCTATACGAGGATCTACACCTTTTAAATTCTCTCTAAATTAATAATGGTTATCTCATTTAACTGGTGCTGACTTCAGTCTCCATTGGAGATTCTGCTTCTCTTTTTCATACTGGAGTGGAACCATAGGAGATAAAGGACCCAGAGCACTTCACCCTGGCCCCAGGTGAAACCACACATGAATTGGGAAAATGAGCCAGAATGCTGTTTTCTCTGTGAACCTGATATCAGCACAGGGGTTAAGGAGATAGACACTTAGGACATTCAACTCCTATCAAAGCAGAGATCCAGAGGCTCCTAAGAGCCCATCACTGAAGTAGACTTAAAATGCACCCAACATGGCTCAGGGAATTTTGCAGAAGAGGGGGGTAGAGAGATTGTTAGAGCCACAAGTAGGGACATTACGCACAGAGACATTGTCTCTTCCCCATAAATGACTGCTGCCACCACAATGCATGACCCACAATCCCCATGGGGTTGACCTGCATCCCTAATCAGGAAGGCCTCTTTGGGAAAGGGTAGGGAAGAGGGAAAGGATGGTACCAACATGTGTTGTTTACATACTAAGTATATCCATACCTAATAAAAAGAAATTTAAAAAATACAAATCCCAAGTCAAAAAAAGGTGGAAAGGGGAAGATAAGACAAAAATAGTGAATATAAGAAAAATTAGGTTTATAGATGCCAATAAATGACAAACTTACAAGTGTTTAAAATATAAAATATAAATAATAATTATTTATTAGAATTCAGGTTGCCTAATTCATAATATATTTATGTACTTTATAGTAATCCCTTTTACCTTAGGTAATTAAGAAGTATAAAATTAGCATGATTCTTGTTAGAAGTGTTTGAAATTCTGGAAAAACTACTTCACATTATTTACTAATGATTTTAAGAAAATAAAAATAATTTATTATAAAAATTTTTTGAGGGCTAGAGAGATGGCTTAGCGGTTAAACGCTTGCCTATGAAGCCTAAGGACCCCGGTTCGAGGCTCAGTTCCCCAGGACCCACGTAAGCCAGATGCACAAGGGGGCCACACGCATCTGGAGTTCGTTTGCAGTGGCTGGAGGCCCTGGCATTCCCATTCCCTCTCTCTCTATCTGCCTCTTTCTCTCTCAGTCTGTCTGTCACTCTCAAATAAATAAATAAAAATAAACAAAAAATTTAAAAAAAATTTTTTTTTGAAAGAAGGAAAAATATATATGTGACATGGAGTAACTTAGCATTAAAACATCACCTCATGTTCTTTTTATTCAATAAATAAGATGCTGGTTCTGGAACAGATAAATAATTTGGGCAAATGTAATTCATAGAATCAAAGAATGCATTTGCTTTTAGTCATCTGAAATAGTAAAAGTAAATGTGGGATCCAGAGTCAAAAATGCAGATTAAGTTATTCCTCTGCCATCATAAATTTGGAAAATGAGACTAGATTCTCTTTGGAATTATGCTTGAATTTTTCTTGGAATTGGTCCTTTAAATACTGAATCACTTATATGATTTTTGTCTATAGACTTAATGCAAAGCTACAAGAAATTCAAAGAGACCTTTAAACTGAAAAAGACTGGCAAAATTAGGACAAAACTAATCAGAAGAATTATTAACATTCTATCTTTATTATTTCACAGTCTGTAATTATTTTTTTCTAAATATTTTATTTTCATTTATTTGTTAGAGAGAGAGAGAAAGATAGGATGTGTCAGGACCTCCAAGCACTGCAAAGGAACTCTAGATGCTTGAGCCACCTTGTGTGCATCTGCCTTTATATAGGTACTGGGGAATTGAGCTTAGGTCCTTTGGCTTTGCAGGCAAGCACCTTAACCACTAAGCATTCTTCCCAGCCCTGTTATTTTTAATAAGATATTTATTTTACGTATTACTTCTAGAACGATTTTAATCTACAAAAACACTTTTAAAAGTAATATGGTCTATAAGGACCAATAAAACTTAAACTTACAGCAGTTATTTCAAATTGCATGAACAAAATATTCTTAAAGTAAAAGAGGAATAAGTAGATAGGGATTACCGTAAATTTTCATCCTTAATAAACAATTCACCTGGGAAATGGTGGGCATATTGTATTCTTTTCAGCTAGATATTAAGATTGCATTAGCAGAAATGCCTGTTTCAAACTGGTCTTCAATATTAGGTTCTCAACTTTTATCAGATGTTTATCATCAAATGAAATATTTCTGGGCTCATGATAAAACTGCCTATTTTCTCTTAGTGGATTCTTCTTACCTTACCATCTCTAAGGGAAATATTTTCCTAGCACTTAAGCAAGATGGGAAATTTGCTTTTCTCAAGGAATGTGACTAGTTTCCTCATTTGAATAATTAAACTATGCAACTTATGATAAGTTTCTACAAATATGTTTATGAGTCTTTGAGAGAGAAAGCATTTGTGTGACAGGGATCTTTGAAAAGATAAATTTTATAAAAGTCATATAATCATATTATTCCCTTTATTGTAAATGTATATGTTTTCTGTATTCATTAAAAATAATAAATATACAGTCAGATCCTTTCATAAAAAGTAATTTCCTGGGGCTGGAGAGATGGCTTGGCAGTTTAGGCTCTTGCCTGAGAAGCCTAAGGACTCAGGTTAGATTTCTGAGTACCCTCATAAGCCAGATGTACAAGGTGGTGCATACATCTGGAATTTCTTTGCAGTACCTAGAGGCCATTTCTATCTTTCTCAAATATATAAATAATTAAAAATAACACACACACACACACAAATACATACATACATATATATGTCTAAAGAAATTCCCTGATAACTCAACATCATGCAGATATTTCATAGAAGGTCTCATAGCATATTTCTCTTGGCTTTAAAAGTAATATAATTAATAATTTTATTGATAAAGATGATGAAAACTAAGTCCATAGTTCTCATTAAAGAAGTAAGTCATAGCATTTTATTCATTGTAAAATTTTATTTCATACATCATAAGAAAATTTAGTGAAATGTCATACTTTTGATTTAATAAAGAAAACTTTTATAATAACTCTAATATGTGGAAAGATTGCTGAAGAAATTTCTTGTTGTATGTTTTAGTGTATGTAGCAATGCCTGAGGAGTAAATATACTACATGGGATCACAGTTATTTGAGCATAGCAATTTATGACTATAATTTTCCAATTATCCTATAATTCCCTTAATAGATTCCCAGAAAAATTCAAGAGCTCGAAGAAACAGCAAGAATAATTTGCTAAATCAATAGCCATATGGTCCATGAAAATAAGTTTTGCTCTATGTCAGACCATGTGAAGCAGTAAGAAGATTACAAATTAAAACATTTATAAACCACATAGCTGATAAAAGATTATTATCTAGAACATTAGAAAAAAAAACTCAACAACAACAATAAAAATCTATAACATCTAATTCAAAATTTGCAAAGGCTGGAGAAAGGGCTTGTGGTTCCTGAGGTCCCTGTGACCACAGTTCCCCGGAGACGTCCAGGCAACTGTGGAGCAGGGTCTTGAGTGGCCATGAATGTGATGGAAAGAAACACCTGGGAGACTGCATTGGACAACAGCTCATTTATTTGGCAGGGTAGTGGGCTTACAAATGTTCATGTAGTGGCAGGAAGAGGTACTGAGTATGGGTCACAGGGGCATTGGCTTGTTCATATAGTGGTGGGAAGAGGTATGGTATATGGGTCACAGGGGGATCGGCTATGTGAATGCTGCTGGTTGATACCTTATTAGCATATAGTGATGTAAGCTGACAAAGGTCTCATGGTCTGGGGACCTTAGTCATGCCTGACAGCTTAGGTCTGCCTTAATCTCCAGTAGCCCGGGGGCCTTCAACCGTGCCCTACAAGGGCTTAGCAGTTAAGTCACTGGCCTTCAAAGCCTTACAACCTAGGTTTCATTCCCTTGTACCCATGCAAAGACAGATACAGAAAGTGATGTATGCAGCTGGAGTTTGTTTGCAGTAGCTGGAAGCCCTATTGTGCCCTTCTCTCACTTCTCTCCATCTCTCTCTCTCTCTGCTTGCTAATGATTTTTCTTTATTCTTCTTTATTTATTTCAAAGAGAGAAAGAGGCTGATAGAGAGAGGGAGACAATAGGTGTGTCAGGGCTTCTAGCCACTGTAGCATGTACCACCTTGTGCATCTGGCTTACATGGGTCCTGGGGAATCAAATCTAGGTCCTTCAGCTTTGCAGGCAAGTGCCTTAACCACTAAGCCATCTCTCCAGCCTGATTTTCCTTTATAAATAAATTAATTAAAAAACAAAGAAATTTGCAAAGGCAAGAAGCAATATTTTACTAAACAAGTTAAACCAAAGGGGGAAGAACATGATAAATTGTTTGGTATCTTCAGCCATCAGAGAAATGTAAGTTTAGCCTACAATGAGGTATCTACACAAACCAGAGGGATAAACTATTAGGTGGTAACAGTACTCAGGATGGTGACAGTGCAGAGGAGCTGTACCATTCACACACTAGTGGAAAAGGGAAAGAAGCTGGTGCTACTGTAGAAAACAGGTTGGCAGTTTATAAAATTAAATGCCACCCTGCCTCTCTCCTTCCCCTTCATCAACAGATGTCTACATCCTAATCTCCAGAATCTTCATATTTATTACTATACTTATCAAAGGCATTTAAGATGTTGTTTTTAGGGATCTTTAGAAAAGTAAACCTAGATTACTCAGGAAAGTTCAAAGTTATAGCAGTTATATTCTCATTACAAAACACCTAACCAGAAGCAGTTTATAAGAGAAAATGGTGTATTTCAGTTTACAGTCCAGAGGGGAAGTTTCTTCCTGGCAAGGGAAAGCACAGCAGGGCACAGTCTAGGCAACATATCTTGTCACAGTGGATGACAGGAATCAGCAAGATAATGATGGCACTAGAGCTAGCAAAGGGGAGATAGGCTCTAGCAGCTCTGAGCCCTTTGCTAGCAACAACCCCTCCTTCAGCAAGGCTCCACCTCCCAAATCACCACCAGATAGGGACTAAGTATGAGGCTTAATCACAAACACAGGATGATATGGGTGGGGGGGATTTCAAATTCAAACTACCATAAGATACAAGGGAAAGAGGGAGGCAGGAGAATCTCTTCAGGGAAGATGTGGTAGTAAAAGCAGAATTGGGAGGAAAATAGATGAGATTTGAGCACGACAGGGTGCAAATTTGAAGATGGAAAAGGGGCTATGAAAGGATTGTGCACAGCCTCTGAAGCTGAGAATGCCAGGAAGCAGGTTTACTTCCAAAGAGGAAATAGGCCTACTCATGCCTTGACTTAGGCCACAGAAATATGCCCTCCACAGCCATAAGGTAATAAGTTAGTATTACTTATCTCTCACAGTAATTTTTATAGTAGCAACTGGGATCAATTGTGCTATGTGGCACAGTAATTGTAAAGGAATTTGTATTTACATTAAACAGTAGCATTATTAATCATAGCTAAGAGCTGGAGGGAGCCCAGATGTCCTTCTATGGGTGAATGGTAAAATAAACTGGGGGATAACATTAGTGTTTGTTTACCAATGTACAGATGGTGTGGAATGGTAAAGGGGGATGAGATGTTAGTTTGAAATTTTTGTGGTAAGAACTATGGTAAACTATTGAGACTTTCTTTTATTAGAAAATTCAAGTTTTATTATAAATGATGAAAATCATCCAGTTTTGCTTTGGTTATTCAATTAGAATCCAAATATGTAACCACTATCTGAAGTGATTCAGTTTCCTTCTCCAATACTGGTTATTCTTATGCTTTTAACAGATGTAAAGCCTTCAGAAATAAGAAATAAACAGAAATACCAACTATGATTTAACTGCTAGTAGATCATTGGCTTGGAAAGTTAAGTAAGTCAGAAAGCTGCTATGACAGCAATACAGTCTACCACCTCTGCATGCAGTATTTGCAATTCTAACTCTTAATTACTCTCTGCTCTTTCCCTAGATAGGGCAATTTCAATACTCTACATCATTTTTAAGCTCCTTTGATTATTACCCTTTATAAACAATCCACAGATGTACTTTCTTTGAGTTCATTAATGTCGCCTACTATTTGAACTTTTTGCCTCTAATCTTGACAGTAAACTTTCCCTAATAAAAGATAATTTCCCCTTTCAGCTGCATACTTCTCCAGCCAGAGTTCTCCCTGTGAGGACAATCAGTTACAAAAACTATGTTTTTGTGACACTATTCTGAGGTAAATACCAGGTACATTTGGTCCTATCCTTCTATAGTTAATTATATGTTTGTCCATAAGGTTTACATGAAATAACCAAAATTTGGAAATCAGATACAATATGCATAAAGAGGATATGTGATGTTCATGAATGTGACTCTTATTGTGGAAATGACAAGTACAAATGAAAGGAAAAACCTATTTAACTTAACCAAAACTCATTTTGTATATCTTTTTTTTTTTCTTATTTAAACATTATTGAATTAGGTAAAAGATTACTTTTGCATGTGGTGCGTGTGTGTGTGTGTGTGTGTGTGCACATGTGCATGCATGCACATGTCACATGTGTGTGGGAACACATTGTGGGGTGTAGGCGAACATGAGGATATGTGAATAAAGGCCAGAGATTAATGTTGACTGTCTTCTTTGATTGCACTGTACTTTATTTATTGAAACACGATATATCATTTAAACACAGAGTTTGCTAAATTCAGCAAGTATAGCTAGACAGCTTGCCCAGGGAAAGCCCTCTATCCACCTCCCCAGAGCTGAAATCACAGGTGGGCCTCCATGCTCACCCAGCTTTCACATGGTTGCTAAGGATCTGAACTTGGGTCCTCAAGCTTGTGCAGAAAGTGCTTTGTCAGTGAGCCACCTCATCAAAATTATATTGACAATAAATCAGGAATCTCTACTTAAACATAGATTCAACAAAAAGCTAAAAATTTGAACAAATTAAAATTATATAATGAGGCAATGCAACAAATACAGATTTTTCCTAAATCAATTAAACTCAGATTAAGAGAAGACCAAAAAAGTTGTTATTTGGGGCTGGAGAGATGGCTTAGTGGGTAAGGCACCTGCCTGTGAAGCCTAAGAACCCATGTTCGAGTTTCCAGGTCCCACATAAGCCAGATGCCCAAAGGTGAGGAAAGCGCAAGGTTGCACATGCCCACTAGGTGGCAAAACCACCTGGAGTTTGATTACAGTGGCTGGAGGTACTGGTGTGCCAAATCTCCCTGTCTCTCTATTTCTCACTCACTCTCCTGCATAAAAATAAAAATTAAAAACTTGTTATTTTGTTTAAAGATGTTTAAGTAGTAACAGATCAACTAAAGATCATTCATAGCTCTAAGATTTTCATATAGAAATAGAGACATATATAGCCAATCTTTGAATTGTAGCACACAGAAGCAATATAGCCCTTTCTAATAACATTATGCTGTGCATTTTCATTTGAGTTCATATCATACATAGTAATACAACTTTAAACAATTTTATAATAACTCTGAATATATTCTACATGTTGGCTGTGAGTATAGAGTAATCTCAGTTTAATTAGATGCTTACTTCTATATGCTAAATTAGCTACATTCCAAAATGTAAACCCTTATATTATATAGTAGAAAAAACCCTCCAAACATAATTATCAAAATCTTTGCAAGAAGATATAATTACTATGGATTAAATTTTTTCTTTACCTTTATTTCTACATCTCCCACAGAAAAAGCAATTGACAAAAGTGAAATACACATCCAACTAATGGTTGAAATCAATTGACTTTGCATTCTTCTAGATAATGTCCAAATGCTATTGGAAGGTATATTATAAATGTTTAAAATAAATAATTTCAACTATGTACAGTGATTTCAACTAAAAATATCACCCATTCCTTCCTTCTAGAACCTGAGAACCAGGAAGTTCAAAGGCAACTTTTAATTTCTAATCAACTCAATGCCTATCCTAGAAAAACTTAGTGTCCAACTTTATGCATCTGTAAAACGGAGATAATGAATGTTCACTTATATCATGGGCTGTTTTGGGGAATTCATTATACTAAAATACTAAATTATTTGTTGATATAAATTATGTATAAAAGTTCAGAATGGGGAATGTGTTTGATGGAATGCTCTGCTCTCTGATGATGTTGGTATTCACCAAGAAATATTTGATAACAAGTGCCTTTTCATTTAGAATCAGCAGGATCCTGAGTATTTAGGTTGTTGAACACTGTGAGATTATAACTACATTCTTAAGAAGTGATGTGCTATTATTTTTTAAAGATATTTACTTTTTGAGAGAGACAGAAACAGGGAGAAAGAGAGTGGGGGGGTAGAAGAAGGGAGAGAATGGGTGCAACAGGACCCTCAGCTGTTGCATACAAACTCATGACAAATGCATCATCTTGTGTATCTGGCTTTACATGGGTCCTGGAGGAAAAAAAAAAAACAAACTGTGTCCTTTATCAATAAGTATATATGGCTGCATACCAAAAACACAGCATAGTGGTCAAAATCATGAACAATGAATTTAGGCAGACCTAATTGCAATTAAAACTGGAATTTACTAGATGGACTTTGGCAATAGTTTTACTACACTCTCCTAATCAGTAAAAGAAGAGTAATACAATTGAAAATAAACTTGTGAGTTTTAAAAAAAAAAAAAAAAAGAATACATATCAAATAGAACATATGGTGACATGTAATATATAATATTTATCATGCAATCCTCAGTGAGTACATAATAAAATATTTCTATATCCAAATTTCAGATTTTATATATATATATAATATAATTTGTGTCCTCTAAAATTTATATACTGCTATTAACCACTAATATGATAAAATTGTTTTAATCAATTTTTAATTGTGCCACCATCTTTAATCAAGCCTTCAAAACATGATTATTTTGGGGTGTGTACACTTCACATCCAAACCATACATATGGCAAAAACAGAAAGGAGAAATCTACAGAGAAGGAACCAGGGTTAAGAATATTTCCACAAAGAAATAACAACATTGTCATCCACATATCTTAGGAAAGTTGACTGCATGGATTGAGATATGTGAATAGATACATGGTGAAGAACTTAATCTTTGTAATAAATAATCTACAGCTAACAGTTCAAATCATACATGGAGCTAAGATTTCTTTTCTTTTCTTTTTTTTCTTTCTTTTGAGGTAGGGTCTCACGTGTAGCCCAGGCTGACCTGGAATTCACTATGTAGTCTCAGGGTGGTTTCAAATTCACAGGGATCCTCCTAGCTCTCTGCCTCCTGAGTGCTGGGATTAAAGGTGTGCAACACCATGCCCAGCAAAATTTCTTAATTATTCACAGTGAGAAACTGAGTGTGGTAGATAGGAAACCTTCAGGGTGATTTCATGATGTTGATGCTGATATGTAACCCCCTTTCACTGAGAAAAGGAAGGTTCTGTGACTTCTTTCTAAATAACATACCTGTCAAGTAGTCATATTGGAAAATGGTACATGAAGAAATTACAGCCTTTAGGAACTAAAAGTGGTTCAAGCAAATTACCAGCAGGAAAGTGAAGAGTTCAGCCACATATTAATATGAAATCTAATTCTACCAATATTCTCAGAGAGTTTATATATTAATAAGTACTAAGTTGAGCCTTGGATGAAATTACAGTTTGAAAGATTACTTTGATTTCAGCCTTTAGAGAACCTACACAGAAGACCTAATTCAACCTTACTGTGCTTTGGCCCACTAACTATGAGATCTCTCCCTCTCTCTCTCTCTGTCTGTCTAACACACACACACACACACACACACGAGTGTATGTTGTATTTTTTTAAGTTTAGGTAGTTGCCATAATATTATTTATCAATAAATAATTAACACAAAGAAAAATTGATAGCTGCAAAGAGATGTACAGTCATGTCTAGTTATATAAAGATGAAAGGATAAGTTTTACGTTATAATTTAACATAAACACTTTTGTATAAACATGAGCATCATTAATAAGATTTTGCAAAGCAGCTGAATTCTGTCTCTTGGTATGTCTATTTGTAGTAAATCTGTTCACAGTGGTGGCAATAACTTTCAATGGACAAGAATCTTTTTTAAAAAAATTGTTGATTTTTTTAAAAGAAAATTTGATTTACTTATTTGAGAGAGAGAGGGAGATAGATGCAGAGAGAGAGAGAGAGAGAGCAAAAGAGAGAATGAACACACCAGGGACTCTAGCTACTGCAAACAAACTCCAGATGCATGTGCCCCTTGTACATCTGGCTTACATGGGTCCTAGAGAATCAAACCAGGGGCCTCAGGCTTCACAGACAAATGCCTTAACTGCTAAGCTATCTCTCCAGTCCAATGGATAAAAATGTGGGCATGCTTGGGAGTGATTTCCTAAATTGAAACTAAATGTTGTGCCTAAAGAGGTTGACATAAGTCAGTTCAACTGGAAAGTTTCAAAATGAAAATACTCGATTCTCCATAGTACAAGAAAGACACCAGGTTATGCAAGACCACCATGTACCCTACAGGTTTGTCAATTCAGACTTCAGTTGTTACTGTAGCAAAATAATCTTAATGCTAATACTGTCCAAAGCCAGATTGAAATAAGATTGAGATTTTTTTAAAAAATCATAGCAACTTTACACTAGTAAAATAAACGTTTTAGGAAAATAATAGAAATTAAATGATTTATTCCCAAATAATCTAGAAGTTATTGTAGTCATAAATATGAATACCTCAGTATAAAAGCAAATATTTAAGAAATTCACTAACATCTGAAAGACTTAAGATGTTACATCAAGTTACATTTTAGAAGGATTTACTAAGAAAGATTTAGATGGCATAGTTTTATCCAGATTAAAAACAAAACAGGGCTGGAGAGATGGCTTAGAATTTAAGGCGCTTGCCTAGAATGTCTAACGACTCATGTTTGACTCCTCAGATTCCACATAAAGTAGACACCCATGGTGATCCACTGCCCAAGGTAACACATGTGGTACTTGTGTTTGGAGTTTGATTGTAGTGGCTGGGGGCCCTGATGTGCCAATTCTCTCTCTCTCTCTCGCTCTCAAAAAAAATGAAAAGAAAGAATTTTTTTTTTTTAAAAAAAGGTTAGTCTGTTGGGCTTGCCTCAAAAAAAAAAAAAAAAAAAGAAAAGAAAAGAAAAAGAAAAAGAAAGAAAGAAAAGAAAGGAAAAAAAAAAAAACTTGGAGTGAAGACCAACAAGAAAATGAATGTCTACAACACACACACACACACACACACACACACACACACACACACACACACACCTGTCTAGGAAAGTGTAATAAAAAATATTGTTGTTGAGTATTTGGTGAACATGACAAAATTTATGAAAAACATAAAAGACTTCACATTAATACTGTGAATGTGGACTTCTGGTCAATATGGCATCCTCCTATACATGCCTCACTTCACCGAGAAAGAAAGACAAGACCTTTAGGATTCATTAGGATTCACTGGGTTTTTTAGGAGTTTGCAGATTCTAGTACACCTCCAGTGGGAGGGGCAGAGGAGCAAAATAGAGAATCCACTGATTCCCATGCTCTCAGGTAGCTCACCAGTCCCCCAATCCCCTCAAGCAGCTGCCCTAGCCACAGTCCCAGCTGCAGGTTCCTCCTGCATCAACCACAGGCTATTTGGACGCAGGCCAGCAATCTAGTTTTCCTCCTGTCCTACACTCCACTTGTGAACACAGGCGCCCTGGCCAATGCCCCACCCCCATCCACTGTGCATGGGAGCTCCACATGTAAATGCCATCCACCTCGCCACACCCCACCCCAACCCCTGTGGTGGGAGCCCCCTAAGAGTATGCAGCCCCCCTCACTGCTGCCACACCCACACACTCCATACGTGAAAGCTCCACACATCAAAGCTGTCCCCCTCACTGCCACCCTACCCCATTCCCCTGTGCATAGGAGCTCCACAGGCAAATACCATCACCCTCGTCTCTGCCCCCGCATGCATGGACTTGGACCCAGGCCAGCAGGCCATTCTTCACCACTCCCTCCCATTTCCCAACACCGCATTGGTACCACCACCAATACCCCCACCTCCGGTGCATCACCTGACTCACAGCACTCCCATTTCTCAGCAGCTGCCATGTCATAGGACACAGCAGTCCCAGCCACCACCTGCTACATGGCCCAAAATGACTTGCTGTCCCATCCTTTCAAGACTCAGCGTGGCAGAACAACCACATATTGCCATCCTCCTGCCCTCCACAGCTTTGTCCTATTCCCCCCCAACCTCCTGTCCCCTTGGGCCACCTGATCACACACTCCCATATCCCAAACCACCAACCAACAAGCCCCTTCATCAGGTCCTCGGCCCTCCCCAGAGCCTCAACGGCCTTCTGCTCTCTGAACAGGCAGGCTCCTTTGACATCAAAAGCCTAATTGAAGCAAACATAAAAGGAAATAATGACTGAAGACACTTCAAGAGTAAACTACAACTTCTTCCTAAATTTAATAAGATTCTTTCACTGTAATGGGCACACCACAGGTCAAAAGGAATAAAATGAAAAAATCAAAGGCAAGTAAATCCAATAACATTTCCAGTCCCAAAATGGATGTCTCCAGTCAAAACATAGGTGAGAAAATAGGATCAGAACCCCAAAATAAAGATATAAGCTATGCAACCCTGGCCAAGCAAATACCAGGACTTGCAGAAATTCAACAAAGGGCCAATAATTGTATGAATGCTGTCCTTGCTAGATTAGACCTAATAGAAAAGAATCAGGAAGCATTCCAAAGACAGCTAAACGATCTGAAGGAGAAAGAAAAAAAAAAAAAAAAAAACAGAGGACCACAATGCCCAGCTGGCTAAATTCAATGAAGACATAAATAAATTCAAGGATGAATTCCATTAAGAAAATCAGAAAATGATGTGAGAAGGGAGCTTGAAAGAGGCATGGAAACTATACATTAAAAAGGCAGTAGAAAATATAAACCAATGGAAAAAGCCCAAAACTCTATAGAAGCTCTCCAGAATAGAGTCAGCCACATGAAGAACAGAAACTTAGAACTAGAAGACAAAATAGAAGACAAGGTTTAGGAGTCCAAAAGTTTCACTAAGATAAAAAATTTCTGTGATAGCATGAGGGAACTGTGGGGTACCCTTAAATTTGGATCATGGGAATATGGAAGGGGAGGAAATTCAGACCAAAGGCATGAAGAACTATTTCAATAAAATTATAGAAGAAAATTTTCCCACTCTTTCAAAAGAAAGTCCCATCAAGTTGCAAGAACCTAACAGAACTCCAAAAAGACTGGACCAAAGGAGAAATTCTCCAAGACATTATCATTAAGATTCTAAACATCAATAACAAAGAGAAATTCCTAAAAACAGCTAGGGAGAAACAAAACATTACTTATAAAGATAACCCCATTGGAATGACTTCAGACTTCTCAGTGGAAACCCTGAAATCCAAAAGAGCCTGGAAAGGAACACTGCAATGTCTTAGAACTTATGGCTTCCAACCCAAACTGCTCAACCCAGCAAAAGCATCCCTCATAATAGATGGGAAACAAAAAACTTTCCACAATAATACTCAGCTTTATAACTATATGAACACAAAGCCAAACCTACAGAGAATACTTTAGGGAAATATCTACACAGAAGAATCCCAAAACCAACCTCAAGTGCATACAAGAAGCAGATCACAATAACCAAACTCAGACAAGGCACAAAAAACTACAAAGTCAAAAAACAAAACAACAACAAAAAAAAAAAAAAAAAAAAAAAAACACCAAACCACATAAACCACCACAATGTGGCAGGGATTAAATAAAACCTCAGTTATTACCTAGATATGAATGGCCTTAATTCACCCATCAAGAGACAGACATAAGCTAACAGGGTGGATCAGAAAATTAGACCCCTCAATCTGCTGTCTTCAAGAAACCCATCTCACGACTAAAGACAGACTCCTCCTCAGGGTGAAAGGGTGGAAAATGATATCCTTAACAAATGGAAATAAGAAACAAGCTGGCATTGCTATATTACTATCAGATAAAATTGACCTCAAACCAAATTAATCAAAAAAGGCAAAGAAGGACACCTCTTACTTATCAAGGGAACAATCCAACAAGAGGATATCATAATCATCAATCTTTATGCACCAAACACAGGTGCACCACAATTCATAAAACAAAACCTACTTGACAACAAAACAGAAATAACCAACAACACCATCATAGTTGGGGACTTCAATACTCCACTATCAGCAATAGATAGAACATCCAAACAGAAAATTAACTAGGAAGTAAGAGGTCAACAAAATCATAGGTCAAATAGACCTAACAGACAACTACAGAACATTCTACCCCAAATGCAGAGATTACACATTCTTCTCAGCAGTGCATGGAACCTTCTCTAAAATAGATCATATACTGGGCTATAAAGCCTGCCTCTATATATTTAGGAAGATCAACATAATCTCCTGCATGATAGCATATCACAATGCTGTATTGCTAGAAACTAACAACAAAAGATAAGCCAGAATCCCACCAGCTCCTAGAAACTGAACAACACACTCTTAAACAACAAATGGGTTGTGGATGAAATTGCAAAATTTCTAGAATTGAATGACAATGAGAACATATCCTACAAAAACTTATGGGACACAAAGAAAGTAGTCCTTAAGGGAAAATTCATCACACTAAATGCCTTCATAACAAAGACAGAGAGATCCCAAATCAATAACCTAATCACCCACCTAAAGGCATTGGAAAAACTAGAAGAATCCAACTCAGAAAGCTCCAGACAGAAAGAAAT
Organism: Orientallactaga sibirica; assembly: GCA_036365145.1. Taxonomy (NCBI): domain Eukaryota; kingdom Metazoa; phylum Chordata; class Mammalia; order Rodentia; family Dipodidae; genus Orientallactaga; species Orientallactaga sibirica. Next base: position 23,294,737 of record JAEOAD010000033.1, read on the forward strand.
ATAGAGTAACCAATAGATACAGTTATTCCCTTACTGGGCATTTACCCTAAATCTCCATGCCTCAGTTCAGAGAGATTTGCTCACCCATGTTTATAGCTGCAAAATTCATATGAGATAAGAGCTGGAATCAACCCAAATGTCCATCATTAGATGAATTGATAACCAAGATGTGGTATATCTACAGTATGGAATTCTACACAGCAGTTAGGAAAAATGATACAATGAAATTTGAAGAAAAATGGTCGAACTTGGAACAGTTCATTCTCAATGAACTCACCCAATCACAGAATGATAATTGTCACATGGTCTCTTTCATCTGTGGCTCTTAACCTGAATTCACTCAAGATGCTGACATATATAATAAGCACCTTGAGGACCGGCCAATAGGGAGGGTGAAACAGGAGGTGATGGTAAGGGTGGGGGAGCACAAAAGTAGACCCAATTGGAAATGGTGCCATCAAATCCTATATCCTGAAGACAGACTAAAAAGTTGCACCTTCTTCCCATCCTTAGAGAGAACACCTGAATCATAGGGCCCTAGAGAGGGTATGATGAAGACTAACCTTAATCTTCTCCTGTTTCTCTCCCTCTTCTCTCTCTTCTCTCATTCTCTTTTATATTACCTATATTTTTCTTCCTTATTTTTTCCTTGATGTTGGCCTGTAACTCCCACTACCAGCATGTGGTTAACATCCACAATGAGCTGTTGATCAGAAAGACCAACAGGTTTCACAAAAGAAGACAGATTTCTGGCAGAGTACTTGATGAATCATCTAAGGTTAATGGTAAGACCCTTCTGCCGAAGACACCATATGCTGTTGGTAAGGAACATGGCATGACCTGGATGGAATCTGGAAGAGAGTCAGTTCCCAGACAGTTAGCTTGTCTAGTGCCAGAAGATGCAACATGACCGGCTGGGGAGAAATGACCAACATCTGTACAAGCAACAAGTGGTCTAAGCTTCTCAGCAGCAAACAATCTGGCATGATGCTCACACAAGTGCAAGAGTGGCATAAAGCCACAGTGGGCAACCAACTGTTCTTGTTTTGGCTAATGGATCCACTCAGTGGAATGGAACTCATAGCTGGGACTGGGAAAAAAGTCAGAACCATATCCAAAACATGAGTCTGCTCTCCAATATCCAGCTCCCACCAATCATGCAATCGAAAAGGGCCTACACGTATTAAATTCTCTAAAATAATAATGGTTATCCCATTTATCTGGTGTTAACTTTACTCTCCGTTGGAAAATTTGCTTCTCTTTTTCAGATGGACACAGAATCTGAGAAGAGCATCAGCCCATTGCATATCACCAGGACACCAGCAGAAACCATAGAGTAACTGGGGAAATGAGCAAGAGTGCTACTTTCTTGATGAACCTGATATCAGCACAAGGGTGAAGGAAGGAGATAGACATAGAGAACACTCAACTCCTACCAAACAAGATATTCATAGACCCAGAGGCTCCATAGACCTCACCAGTGAAATAGACCAAAAATGAACCCAACATAGATCGAGGAAATTCACAGAAGAGGGGGCAGGAAGATTGTTAGAGCCACAAGTTGCGACATTATGGACAGAGACATCGCCTCTTCCCACAATTCACAACCCATATTCCCCAATGAGGAGGGTCCCTTCTGAGGGGCTAGGACAGGGTGGAGGCTAACAATGATACCAACATGATTGTATACACACTATATACATAACTATATAAAAAATAAATAAACATAAAAAATACTGTCAATTTCTGAGTCTAGAGAAGAAATGACTAACCTCAAAACTCTGCTATGATTTTCATAGTAGATAAAATATAAAGCATACTATTCCCCAAACACACTACAAAAATTTAAATTGTCTTGGTACCTACACATTCAGATATATATGCTAGATAAACTCACAAAATGATTTAACAGATAACTCCATAGACTGCATGACTCATGTATTCACAGTTTTTAGACACTCACCTGAGCCACAAATTTTATGCCCAAACTAGCCTAGATCTATTCTTTCATCAGAACTGCGTAAACTCAATAAGACTCCTCCCTAACTCTCCCTATTAAGTAGATTGTCTCCCTGTCTAATCAAGTCTAATAAACACCTTTAAATTATCCATGGAATTCTATGACAGTCTTTTGAGGGGATTCTGACAAATATTGTAATGACATAAAAGTATGAAAATCAGCATGCTGGCAATTTGTGAGTTTCTACAGTGCAAACTTCCCATGTTAAGTTCTATGCTTATTAGCTTCAGTTTTACCCAAAATCTCACACTTGGTTCACTGTTCCTCAGTCCCACAATGGATGTCTCTAAGCAAAACATAGAAGAGACGATAGGATCATAACCCCAAAATGAAGACATAAGCATCATAATCCCAGCCAAGAAAATAGCAGAACTTGCACAAATCAACAAAGGGCCAATAATTGTATGAATGCTATTCTTGTGAGATTAGACCTAATAGAAAAGAACCAGTAGACATCTATAGAACATTCTACCCAAAATGTACAGATTACACATTCTTCTCAGCAGCCCATGGAACCTTTTCTAAAATAGGTCATATATTGGGACACAAAGCCTACCTCCATATTTTTAGGAAAATCAATATAATTTCCCACATGACATCAGAACACAATGCTGGAATGCTAGAAATTAACAACAAAAGGTACACTAGGAATACCTGCAGTTCCTGGAAACTGAACAACACATTATTAAACAATAAATGGGTTGTGGATGAAATAAAAAATGAAATTGCAAAATTTCTACAATCGAATGACAATGAGAACACATCATACCAAAACTTATGGGACACAAAGAAGGCAGTTCTTAGGGGAAAATCATAGCACTAAATGCTTTCATAACAAAGATAGAGAGATCCCAAATCAATAACCTAAACATCCACATAAAGGTAAAACGAGAAGAAGCAAACCTGAAAAGCTCCAAATAGAAAGAAATAATTAAGATCAGAGCAGAAATTAATGAATTGTAAACTAAGAAGACAATTTTAAAAATTGATGAAACAAAGAGCTGGTTCTTTGAAAAAATTAACAAGATTGATAAACCCCTGGCCAATTTGATCAAGCTAAAACAACAGATGCTTCAAATTAACAAAATTAGAAATGAAAAAGGAGAGATCATAACAGACATAAGTGAAATAGGGAGAATCATCAGGACTTATTTCAAACAACTCTACTCTACAAAACAGGAAATTATGGAGGTAATGGATTAATTCCTGGGCACATGCCTCCTACCAAAGCTAATCCCAGAGCAGATTAATCTCCTAAACAAACCCACCACACCCTATGAAATTGAAAAGGTAATCAAACATCTCCCCAAAAAGAAGAGTCCACAACCAGATGGCTTCTTAGCTGAATTCAATTGAACCTTCATGGAAACCAATTTTTCTGATACTGTGCCACACAATCAGAGATCAGGGAAAGATGCCCAACTCCTTCTATGAAGCTAGCATCACCTTAATTCCAAAACCAGGCTGAGATGCCACAAGAAAAGAAAATTATAGGCCTATTTCCCTGAAGAACATAGATACAAAGGTCCTGAACAAAGTCCTTACAAACTGAATTCAACAGTACATCAAAAGCATTTTCTACCTTGATCAAGTAGGTGTCATCCCTGGAATGAAGGGGTGGTTCAACATACAGAAATCTGTCAATATAATACACCACATAAACAAGCTTAAACACAAAAATCACATGATCATTTTGATAGATTCCAAAAAGGCCTTTGACAGAATACAACATCACTTCATGATCAAAACATTGGACAGAATATGCGTGGACAGTTTATATCTCAACATAATAAAGGCTATATATAAAGCTCCTAAAGCTCAAGTAATACTTAATGGGGAGAGACTGAAGGAATTCCCATTGAGATCATGAACAAGGCAGGGGTGTCCACTCTCTCCCCTGCTCTTCAATATAGTACTAGAAGTACTAGCTCAAGCAATTAGACAGGAGAAAGAAATCAAAAGGATACAAATTGGAAAGGAAGAAGTTAAGTTAGTCCTATTTGCAGATGACATGATTCTATACATAAGTGACCTAAGATACTACATTTCAAAACTCTTTAAGGTGATTAACTCCTTCAGCAAAGTAGCCAGATATAAGATCAATGCACAAAAATCAGTAGCCTTTCTGTATGCAAAAGACAAAGATACAGAAAAAGAAGTAAGCAACATTGTCCCATTTTCAAAAGCAACACAAAAATAAAATAACTTGGAATAACATTAACTAAGGATGTGAAAGACCTATACAATGAAAACATAAAACCACTCAAGAAAGAAATTGAGGAGGACCTGAAAAAATGGAAAGACCTCCTATGCTCCCTGGATAGGTAGAATTAGCATTGTGAAAATGCCATCTTACCAAAAGCATTATGTAGATTTAACGCAATACCAATAAAAATCCCAACTTCTTTCTTCACAGAGATAGAAAAAATGATCTCAATATTCATATGGAATGGCAGAAGGCCTTGGATATCCAAGCATATCCTCAGCAAAAGAAACTCCTCTGGAGGCATCACCATACCTGATCTAAAGCTATACTACAAAGTCATAGTAATAAAACAACATGGTACAGGCATAAACAGGAATATAAACCAATGGAACAGAATAGAGGACCCAGACTTTGGGTTAAGTAAATAAATACACTTAAGAAAATGTTCAACATCCCTAATCATCAGGGAAATGCAAATTAAAACAACCATGAGATTCCACCTTACCCAAGTAAGGATAGCTAACATTAAAAAAATAATAATAAAACTAATGGAAACAAATGCTGGGAGGCTGTGGAGAAATAGGAACCCTCTTTCACTGTTGGTGGGAATGTAAAATGGTGCAACCACTATGGAAAGCAATATGGTGACTCCTGAAAAGGATGACTATAGACCACTTATCCCCTTATTCCAGTTACTCCCTTACTGGGCATTTACTCTAAAAGCTCCAAGCCTCAGATCAGAAAGATTTGCTCAACCATATTTATAGCTGCTCAATTCATAATAGCTAAGAGCTGGAATCAACCCAGATGTTCATCATTAGATGAGTGGATAACAAAGATATGGTATATCTATACTATGGAATTCTATGCAGCAGTCAGGAAAAAAAAATAAACAATGAAATTCAAAGAAAAATGGTTGAACATGGAACACATCATTCTCTGTGAGCTTACCCAATCGCAGAAAGATTATTGTGGCATAGTCTCACTCATCTGTGGCTCCTAACCTGAATCTTCCCGAGATGCCCTCATCCCTAATAAGTACCTTGAGGTCCAGACAATAGGGAGGCTGGGACAGGAGGGGTGGGTAAGGGTCGGGGGAGCATAAGGATGGGAGGGAACGTAAATGTGGGGGGACACATATAGGGACTCAAATGGAAAATCCTATATACTGAACAACATGCTAAAACATTAATCCTTCAGCAGTCCTATAGAGGAAACACCTGAACCACAGGGCCCTGGAGAGGACATCATGAAGACTAACCTTTATCTTTTCCTGTTTCTCTCTCTCTCCTTTCCATCTTCTCTGTATGCTCTGTTTCTCTTTTATATTATGTATCTTTTTCTTCCTTCACCTTCCTTGGCACTGACTTATAACTCCCAGTACCAGCATATGGTTAATTTTACAATGAGCTGTTGATCAGACAGACCTACAAGGTTTCTCAAAAGAAGATTGATTTTTGTCAGAGTTCTTGGTGACCCACCAAAGGTTAATGATAAGACCCTACAACCTAAGACATCATTTGCTGTTGGGATGGAACATGGAATGACCTGGTTGGAATCTGGAAGAGGGTCAGTCCCCAGACAGTTAGCTTGTCTAGTGCTAGAGGGTGCTACATGAGCAACTGGGGGAAAATGATTGACATCTGTCCAAACAACTCAAGTCTCAGCTACTCAGCAATAAACAACCTGACATGATGCTCAAACAAGTGCAATAGTGGCACATAGCCATGGTGGGTAACTAACTGCTCTTGATTTGGCTAACCAATCTACTCAGTGGAATGGAACTCATAGCTGGAACTGGGAAATAAGTCAAAAGCATGTCCAAAAAATAAGCCCATACTCCAATATCAAGTTTTCACCATTTCTGGGCTATAAGAGGGCCTATGCATACAAAATTCTCTCTAAAATATCTACGGCCATTATATATATCTGGTACTAACTTCTCTCTCCGTTGGAGAGTTTGCTTTTTCAGATGGATGACGAACCTGAAGGGAGGATCAGCCTATTGCACCTCAGCAGGGCCCCAGCTGAAACCATAGAGTAATGTGGGAAAAGGGCAAGAGTGCAGCTTTCTTGGTAAACCCGACACCAGAACAAGGCTCAAGGAGATAAACACAGAGAACATTCATCTCCTACTAAGCAAGATAATCAGAGACATAGAGGCTCCCAAGACCTCATCAATGAAGTAGAACTAAAATGAACCCAACATGGCTCAGGGAAATTCGTGGAAGAGGGGGTGGAAAGATTGTTAGAGCCAAAAGTTGGGTCATTGAGAGACATTGCCTCTCTCCCATTACTTTGGCTACCCCCATAAAGCATGACCCACATTCTCCAATGAGGAGGGTCCCTTTGGAGGGGGGAGGACAGGGAGGAGGCTACCAGAGGCACCAACATGAATGTAAAATTAAAATAAATTAAAAAACATAATAATAAATTTCTAAAATAAAAGTGGATTATCCTTAGCATGTATTAATAAATGCCAGTGAGTTAAAATGTTGTCATGTAAAATGGAAATGAATGGTAGGTTACAGAAGTCATTGATATGTTGTATGATCAAAAGAAAACAATGTTCATTTCTAATACTGAGATTCTACAAGATCATTTTCTACTGGCCAAAAAAAAAAAAAAAAAAAAAGTGGCATTTCTAGGATGAAAGACTGACTGCAGAGCTCTGATGATAGAAAGAGTTTAAATGAGGCAGTATATTAAGTTGATATTGCAGACAGCTAGTTGTCAGTTGCATTTCTGGCAGTTCTAGCTGTGTGTTCAAAGGAAAATGACATAAAACCTTGGAGAATATGGTTATAATGAAAAGAGTACTTTATTTTCTTCTTAATTCTATTATCAATTTCCATGTTCTTTTATAACGTACATCATGATTTTTTTATTGATTTATATTCATTCAATTCTCATTCTTGGATTCCAGGTTGATTTTATAACTCTGTATTATTATAAACAAGTCTAATTCACTTAAACTAATATGTTCCACCTTATTGGTAACAATGGCTCAGTCATAGTCTCAGAACTGATCTGGACAAACTTCTGCTTCTTGGAGTGAAGTTCTGCATTCCAGCATTTTGGAAATATTAGGTTGTTTTCTGTATAGCTATTGCCATCTTGTAGCCAATCCTTGTTATGGGAAACCTAATCTCAAGCTATAAAATTAATCCAATCCTGGTTAAGAAAACTTAATTTTCAACTTGTAAGTAAGTAATTGTGAGTCATAGTCTCCTTAGGGTTACATGAACTTATGCATAGTACTTTTTCAAATTGCATATCTTAGGGAAGATGTCATGTTGAAAGCTTAGACTACAGAAATTGTTTCAGTGGATCTAAAACAACAATAATTCTTCTCCAGGATACATTTAGTTTTAATTCAACTCAGCAAGTACTTGTTCATTTTTTCATTAACACTAACAATATTGGAATGTATAATGAACAGGGCATTGTGCCCAGGACTGCTGGCTATACTGTGGGGTTTAATAATGGTTATTTCAACACTCTTGCTGATACAGAGAGAACCAATACATTACTAAATAGAATTATTGTAATTTCCCAAGAAGCCATTATTTTAAGACTGCATAAACTATGCATTATTGTGTGCCAAGTTGTATGGTACACAAACAAATGAAAATTTATATATATTTGACTGAAGAATGGTACATACAGAGTAAGACAAAATGTTCTCTAGAGAAAACTGTATATGTTAATTTAATTAACTAAAATATTAAAGACAATATATAAGAAAAGAATAATACTTCAAATAAAATATTTCTATTACCCTTATTGTTTAATTGTCTTGTTTTTTTATATTTGTCAGGTATTTCTTTTTATATTATTGTTGGTTGTTAATATTCTACATAAACCAAAGCCTCTTTAGGCTAAGTTTTTGCAGGCTCTATCTTATAATTAAATATTGGGGAAATAGAATCTTAATGCATTTATAATAACCAATACTTCTGGAGACAGGCTAAACATTTTCAGTAGATGATCACAGAATTTCAATGATAAGGTTGAAGCCCCAGCTGTGCCCTAGACCTTGCAGTCACTGTAGCATCTATGATCCTATACCTAGATTCCCAACTGTATCATGAGTATTCCACCTCACACATGATTATCATTGTTCCAGTGGAGACACTCCATATTCCAGTCAGTGGTCATCTTATGAGCATCACACTGGAGATACCACCACCAATGAATACATCAGACCCACTTCACACACTGGGAACATGCTAGTGAGCCAGATCCAGTACCAAGTAAGAATCTCTTCGTCTGAGCCAGGCTCGGTTGTAAACGACTTTAATACCTGTACTATGGAGGACAAGATAGGAGGATTGCTGTGAGTTCGAGGTCACACTGAGACTACACAATGAATTCCAGGTCAGCCAGGGTTAGAGTGAGACCCTACCTCAAAAAAGCAACAAAAAAATTCCTTGGTCATAGTTTCCCTGTGGGAGGAAGAGAAGGTTTTGTGTTTGGTTATTTAAATAAAATGCACTCTACATCAAGGAAAAGAAGAGTGAACATTTAGAATAAAAACTATAAGTAAAGAACTTCTGTGAGTCAATGTTATCAAACACCTACTATATATCTAACTCATAGAAAATACAGATAAATACTCAATACAGCTAAAGAAAATGAGTTGCTGAGATTTGTCATGTTCTTTATCAGTGGAAGTGAATCTGAACACACAATTTTTGAATCTATGACCAAAGTTCTTCATCTCGTACCAAGTATAATGATTAATAAAATTTAAAACTTTCTATCCATATAGATGTTTGAGCTGTTTTTGCTTATTAATATATTTTCCTACTAAAATATATAATTGTGCAATTTTCCAATCTTTATTGAACAGTAAGTAGCAATAATTTAAATATTTTCTAATCAGTAAGGTAAAAACTAATTTGAGCAAATTAGAAGGTTGTGCTGTTTTCAAATAAAGGAGTGATGGAAGCAGAGAGGAGTAGAGAGAAAAACAAAGTCAAGCTCTGGTCTCAGATAAAGACAGGATTCAACTTGAACTACCCAAAAAGAGACCTGGAGAGAAAAGAAGAGCAGATGTAATAATTTAAGGTGTGTAAGTCCTACAAAAGTAAAGCAAACTTATTATCTAGTGTGTAGTAGATAAAGCTTAGTGGAAGATTGCTTACTTAGTATACCTCAGGTCCCAGGTTAGAGGTAGAAGAAAGGAGAGACTCTTCTTGCCTATGTTTTTACTTTAATATACTCCCACCTGTCAAAAGGCCCTGGAAGTAATTCATGAAGGATGACTCTCAGGTCCCTGTGCTAGAGACAGGGTGGAAGGATTTGCATTAGTGTTAAGTCATGCTGCTGAAAATGGGAGGTTTTGAGGTGAGGGAAACCACTTAAGTCATGCAAAGCCTAAGAATGCACTTAGAATCACTTCTCTACCTATTGTTTCTAAAAGTGAGGGGTGAGTGAGTGTAATTCTAAAGAAGTCTGTCTTTGTTTTCCTTTTTTTTTTTCTTTTGCTCTAGGCCCTCAAGCCTTAAGAACCTATTACAGAAGTCTTTTTATGTTTATTATTATTATTACTAAACATATTTCATATGGATATGTCATGTGTTGGTACCCTCTTTGCCCACATTCTGTTGGGAACACTACTCAGTGGGGTTGCAGGTATTCCCCATAGGGTTGTGGGTTATATGTTGTGGAAGCAGCAGTCAATTATTTTTTGGGGAGGGAATGCCTCTGGGCATGATGTCTCAACCTGTGGCTGTTACAATCTTTCCATCTCCTCTTCCGCAAAATTCCCTGAGCCATGGTGGGTGAGTTTTAAGTCTACTTCAGTGATGAACTCTTAGGAGCCTCTGAATCTCTGCTTGGGGAGATGAGCAAGAGTGCTGCTTCCATGCTGAACCTGATAATCAGTGCCAGGGTCTAGGAGACAGAACCTGAGGATACAGAAATCTTTTTAGACCATATCTTTTCTTGGCCTTTTCAGCCTCTTAGTTTACAAGGAATAGCCCTTTGTCCTCCTCAGTGGGGACACCTATCAGTTGACTTTTATCACCTCTTATGGTAACAACTTGTTTTATGTACTTTAGTTCAGTATGTTGCAAATGTATCATGTTTTGTTGTTGTATTGTATGTTATCATTTACTTGCTAAAATATGGAAGGAGAAAGTACCAGTATTCTTATTTATTTCCCCATTGGATCTAGCCTAGGATTTTAATGCAGTTCCCATTCTAGTTCCAGACATAAACCCTCCATTATATAATTTAGATTTTAATTAATTAATTAATTAATTAATGAGAGAGAGAGAGAGAGATAAAGGAGACAGAAAGAGAATGGGCACACCAGGGTCCCTAGCCACTGCAAACAAACTCCAGATGCATGGGCAAATTTGTACATCTAATGTGGCTACTGGGAATCAAACCTGGGTCCTTAGGCTTTGCAGGCAAGTGCCTTGATTGCTCAGCCATCTCTCCAACCCTAATTTATATTTAATATTGATGTAAACCTGTAATTTATGTCCACTACTATTAAGTGAGCATTTATAAAATCTCCACCTAACAATTCATATTTTGGAGTTCCAATCTCCAGTGTAATAGTTTTGGATATGAGATTTTAAGGAGCTGTGTTGAACTGAGGAGGGTGGAACATCTTTGCATTAGTACCTTTACAAGGAAGAGAGTACAGCTCACACTTTGTACCTATGATGATATAACAAGAAGCCAGCCATCTGCACACCTGGAAAAAAGCATTCACCATATACTGAACTTGCTCTAGCCTTGACTTCCAATCCTCTAGAACTGTGAGAAGTAAGTATTTTGTGTAACTTAATGTGATGGTTTGAAGCAGATATTCCCTATAAACTCATGAGTTTTGAATGCTTGGTTCCCAGATAGGCAATCAAAGTAAATCCTTTGCTTGATCAGATTAGGAATCGAGACATGCCTCTTGGGTATGTCTGTAAGGTTGCATATAGGAAGGATAAACTGAGGCAAGAAGTACTTTGCCAAGAGTGAGCAGCCCTTTTGGAGCCTTATAGAGGACATAGCCCATTTTTTCACCTGGCTACCTGTGCTATTCACTGTTGAGTGCTCTTTTATCTGGTTGTTCTCACTATTCATTTTTCATGTGTAGCTATGCTGTTGAGACTCTCCTTTGTAGGTATGGGAACTGTTTTTTAAACATTTTCATTTATTTATTTGCATGCAGAGAGAAAGAGAGATGGAGAAGAGAAGAGACAGACAGAGAGAAATTGGCACACCAGGACCTGCAGCCGCTGCAAATAAACTCCAGACATATGCCCCATTTTGTGCATCTGGCTTTACATAGGTAGGTACTAGAGAATCAAACCTGGGTTGTTAGGCATTACAGTTGAATGCTTTAACTACTGAACCATCTCTCCAGCCTATAACTAAGTTGTATTAGCCTTCTACTATGAACTGCATACCAGTGGCTCCCCAAGAATCCTCCAGGCCTTCAGTTCCACATTAGGACTGCTGAGGCATTCAGGCATGTGGATGTGACAGCTACCAGATTCCTCCATGCTCAGACCTGCAGTCAGCTATTGTTGGACTTCAGTGAACTAATAGTATTAATTCATTCTGCCAGTTCTGTTCTTCTACAGAATCCTGACTAATTCAGATTGTAGTACCAGGAATGGGGTTATTGCTAGTAGAAACCTAACTCTGTGGGTTTTGGTCTTTTGTAACTCATTTGAAGAAGTATGGAAGGATTTGAAACCGTGAACTAAAAAACATCTTGTAGTGCTATAATTAGAATTTTATAGACCACTCTTGTGAGAGTTGAAAAACTTAAATACATAGAGATCTATGGACTATAATGTCTTTGCTCATGAGGGGAAAGAGAACTTTGCCAGAACTGGGCTGGAGGCAGCCTGTGTGAGCAGAATTTATAAATAACAAACTACTGTGATTAGTGGAATATAAGCCTAAGGGGTGTGACAAGAAGGAAAGAAAAGTTTCAAGCTGAAGACTATTGACTGGTACAGCTGCAATTATTTGAGAGATCATTACTGTTGATATTGGGCCAGATTATCTGGATTGGGACAGGAGGAAGAATGCTGAAGGATTTTTCTGGCTCCTCAAAGTCAGCTTTATTCCCCCTTAGATTAAAAAAGAAGGTAGCACACTAGATAGTTTATAAGTATAAAAATTGCAGGAAAAGGAGGTTAATTTGATATGCAATGCATTTTTTATTTAAAGATGGCCATGGGGTGATGTGATACAGGTTTGTCTACATCCCTGATTGAGGCCTGGGAATGCTGTGGAATGGATCAATGGCTTCAGTGGAGACAACAGGATTCTGGAGATGTCAGGACTATGAATCAGCTGGAAAGGAGAGCTTCTGGCTCTGGATGGAGTTTTCCCAGGTTTGTAAATAGCATAGCTGGAATTTAGAGCCCAGAGATGGTGCTGCAGACATGGAACTATAGGAGTTGATATTTGCCCAGCTGGTTTTAGGTCTTATATTAGTTCATTCATTTATTTTATGACTTCTTTTGCAGTGTGAATGTTCAGTATATGACATTATGTCTATATAATTTATGTTTTGATTTTATAAGCTTACAGTGAAGAAATTGTTTCAGATAAGATCTTGGACTTTTAAGCAGCTTGTTATTGATCAAACATATGTGGACCCTTTTTAATTTTAATTTGACATTCATGTTGGTGCCTCCGGTAGCGTCCTCCCTGTCCTCCCCCCTCTGAAGGGATCCTCCTCATTGGAGAATGTGGGTTGTGTATTATGGGGGTAGCCAACATTTATGGGGGAGAGGCACAGTCTCTGAGCATAATGACCCAACTTGTGGCTCCTTCAGCCTTGTTCTGGTGTCAGGTTCAGAAAGAAAGCTTCACTCTTGCCCATTTCCTCCGTTACTCTATGGTTTCAGCTGGGGCCCTGCTGAGGTGCGGAAGGCTGATCCTCCCTTCAGGTTCATCATCCATCTGAAAAAGAGAAGCAAATGCTCCAACACAGAGAGAAGTCATCACCAGATAGATCGAATGGCCATAGTTATTTTAGAGAGAATTTTAAATGCATAGGCCCTCTTCTAGCCAACTTTTGGTGGGAGCTACATATTGGAGAACGGGCTCTTTTTTTGAACATGGTTTTGACTTATTTCATAGTTCCAGCAATGAGTTCCATTCCACTGAGTGGATCTATTAGCCAAATCAAGAGCAGCTGGTTACCCACCATGGGTGTGTGCCACTATTGCACTTGTTTGAGCATCACATCAGTTTGTTTACTGTGAATAGCTTAGACTGCGAGTTGTTTGGACAGATGTTGGTCATTTTCCCTCAGTTGCTCGTGCAGCACCTTCTGGCAGTAGACAAGCTAACTGTCTGGAAATGGTACCATAAAATCCAATATTCTGAACAACAGGCTAAAACATTGATCCTTCAGCAGGCCTGTAGAGAGAACACCTGAACCACAGTGACCTGGAGAGGACATCATGAAGACTAACCTTAATCTTTTCCTGTTTCTCTCCCTCCCTCCTTCCCCTCTCTCTGTTCTCTTTCTCTTTTATATTACCTATCTTTTTCTTCCTTTACCTTCCTTGGTGCTGACTTGTAACTTCCAGGACCAGCATGGGGTTTCACAATGAGCTGTTGATCAGAGAGACCTACAAGGTCCCCCACCCCCCAAAAAAACAAGACAGATTTCTGTCAGAGTTCTTGATGACCCACCAAAGGTTAATGGTAAGAACCTACTGCCGAAGACACCATATGCTGTTGGGTCAAAACATGGAGTGACCTGGTCAGAATCTGGAAGAGGGTCAGTCCCCAGACAGTATGTGAACTTTTAAAGTTGGAATGAATACATTTTATATCATAAATTTTATTTAAATTTTATTTATTAAAAATGATATGTTTATATCATATCCATAGGAGCCAGTGGTAGAATGTGATAGTTTGAAGCAGATGTCCCCCATAATGTATTTTGAATAGTTGGTACTCAGGTGGTGGTAGTTTGAGAGGTAGAACCTTCCTGAAGGAGATGTGTTTCTGAGCACAGGCACTGGAATGGTATATCCAGTTCCTCTTTGCCAGAAATCAGATCACTCTCTTGCTGTCATTTCCACCTGTTGTGGCAAAGTGTAATGTACAGCCTATGCTTCACTATTCTTTCTCTGCCATCATGAAGCTTCTCTGGAGACTGTAAGACAATGTAAATTCTTTCTTCCTGTCAGCTGCTTTTGTTCAGGTGTTTTGTTGCACTAACACAAAGTTAATTGCAACATCCATAAGTTCATTATATTTCAATACAGCAGCATAAGGATTCTAATGTACTTGATTTAAAAAATTAGGTTTGAAGAAATATTTGGACTTATAACCCACTATTCAAATTATGATTGCCTATGTTTGACATGATGCTAAGATGAAGGGAGACAGAGACAGGTTGAGCTCAAATCTCATTATTTGATTTCATCAATTTGGGCACTGGGAATATATATTAATAATTTTCTTAGCTTCTGTTAGTCTTTGGAAAGCAATTTCCTCTGAATTGAAATACTCCCTACTAGAGGAGGACTCAGGAGCAGTAAACAACTATTGAGGTTCAGATTCTCACTGTTGTGTAGCAATGTTCTAAACTTAAAAGGTTGTTTATATGAAGAGTAAACAACTATTTAGTAGTTTTTTTTTTTTTTTGACTCTTTGACTAACTGAGCTGTCTGAAAGTCATATACAGTGAGCTCCATAGACACAGCTTCCATGAATTGTCACCTATGCTGGGTGGGCTTTTTGGTAATGCAGCTGCCTTGGAGTTACACTGCTTTGTAAATAACCCCAATAAACTCATTGGTTCAACAAGTTGGACTTTGGTGTAATCATGTTGTGGTTTGTATTCTCTACCCTATTTGGGGTGAATGGATATGTGGTTGCATCTCCCTAGGGAAAAAGTTTCACACAAGTCATATATGAAGGTACTCTTAGTATCCTCATTATTAATGAGATTGGCCATCCTAGTGTGAGCTGAGGTTGCTTTCAGTGGGGTGTTCACTTGTGTGACACCATTTGAACTTGGGTTCCTCATTAAAATAAAACAAACAAACTATTCTTATAGGTCTTTATGATGTATCAGTAGATAAATTCTTGTCCTCATCCTATTTCAATATCATATTTAATTAATGATTTACTCTTCCAATAGGTCCCAACTATAAAGCATCAAATAGTGAATGCAGTCATATTTGGAGTATTGTATCTGACAAATATGGATTTACATTCACAATATAAAACCTTAGATTTTTACTTCAGTAGAAAAATTTTAGTAAATGAGAATAGTATATTAGGTTAATGTCAACATGAAACCCATTACTTTGTATACAATCTAAAAAATCAGTTTAAAATGAGAGGAATATATATATAAATTTTTATCCAGGTTTAAACTGTTGTCATTGGCATGACTTTAGAAACAGATGTGGGGTGAAAGGGATTTTGGTACAAAGAGTTTGGTAGCTAATGATAGGAAATATCATTTGGGAGTGGAGAGTTGAAACGGGAACCTAAACAAGAAGAGGGTATTATCAGAAACGTTAGTAATTCTAATGGGACAATTAGGACTGAATCCCATCAGGGAACTCTAGGTATTAGTGTCAAACTTGAACTTCACTGCTCTCCCCTAATAGCTTAAGCAGCTGGGTTCTTTGTTCACTAGCTTCTGTGAATAAATTGTTTGAGGGCTTTGCCTAGAGGGAGTTCACTTTGGTCCATCCTACAGCACCCTTGTGGCAAAGATGATAGCTAATTAGTAGTTATATCCAAAGTATAGAAATGTTAATTTATCATCAAAGGATTATGGGCAGGACATCAACAGCTTGCAGCACATGAATCTTAGATAATGTTCAGTGTAAAGAAAAAAGCACAACTGTGATAAAGTATTCTCCCCTTAATGTAGCTCAAGGCCAAAATGAGCTCCGGAATTCAGAATGAGAGCTCACTTCCATTCCACTTGTTGCAAGCATCCATTAAGGCTTTCCTTCTATGTCCTAATTTGAATCCT
The DNA here is from genome assembly GCA_036365145.1 of Orientallactaga sibirica. Classification (NCBI taxonomy): domain Eukaryota; kingdom Metazoa; phylum Chordata; class Mammalia; order Rodentia; family Dipodidae; genus Orientallactaga; species Orientallactaga sibirica. Next base: position 23,310,958 of record JAEOAD010000033.1, read on the forward strand.
TCCCCCCATTCTCCCTGCCCCTGCAACACTTCATTTCACAATCATAATGTCACAGCAAACCCTATTGAATTGAATTCCAAGCAGCTTTATTTTAATGTGTTGACTCAGCTCTATCACAGTGATTCAGTACTGCAGTAGCTTCCTAACTAGTTCATGGTTTATATTCTTGCCTCTCTGCAGTGTGTTCTTCACCAAGAACTCAACATGATAATGACAGATTGTATCATTTGTGTCTGAAAACCTCTTGCCTTTTTATCATAAAGGCCTACAATCCTTGCTCCCTGTTCTATGTACTACACATTTCATCCTTGCTCAGGCCATTGCAGGCAGTAGGGGATCTATGTGGTTCACATCCAGCCACAGTCTCCATATTCCCCCATTGTGTACTTCAGATATTTGCATGATCTAGAAATTTATATCTTGTTAAAAATAAGTATTTGAATAAGTAAATTAGCAAGTCAAATACTTTATGAACATATTTTAAGATATTTTTCTCAACATTGACATATATATATATATATATATATATATATATGTATGTATTTTTTTCACTGTATTTATAATAGAATTTTTTATTTTATTTTATTTTATTTTATTTTATTTTATTTTATTTTATTTTATTTTATTTTATTTTATTTTATTTTATTTTATTATTTGGAGAGAGACACAGAGAGAGATGGGGGGGGGAGGAAGACAGATAGAGTTGGGCGCGCCAGAAGCCTCTCAGCTGCTGCGAATGAAATCCAGATGTGTCCGCCCCCTTGTGGTCAAGTGCTGCATTGTGCCCTTGCCTCACTTTGCATCTGGCTAAACGTGGGACCTGGAGATTGGAACTGCTGGAGATTGGAACCAGCGTTCTTTAGGCTTAGGAGGCAGGCGCCTTAACCACTAAGGCATCTCTCTAGCCCAATAGAAATTATTTTATTCCATAAGACTTGTGGAATAGGGCTCCATCTGTTATATTCAAATATATATTTATATTGCTTAATATTTGCTAAGATGCCAATCAATTTTGGAATCAATGAATTAATCAATAATGAGATAATTGGATGACTATTTACATATCTAGCTGGCTATGTATTCAAAAACCAACTTAAAATATTTATGCATATATGTACACAACATAAACCACAATAAAATTATTGAAAATGTATATTCAAAATATATATTAAACATTTAAGAATTATTATTCATCAAAGAATGCAGTTGGAAGGAGCCATGGAAAGCCCATCTATGGGGCCTAAAGATGGTGTTATGGCTTCCATAACTGAGGGCCCTGCAAATGAATTTCTGGACGTTCCAGACAGTGTGGGAGACTTGCTCTACGGAGTTTGCTCCTTTGGCATAAATAGGCATGATTTCTAGAGGAACTTGATCCTTCATTTGAGACTTTTTGCTTCAGGAGTTTGGCTGGCCAGGAATGTAAGTGACATTGACCTGGTGGCACCTCAGCCAGGGTGCAAACAGATGGAATTTCTGTGCGAGTTCCAAACTTTCTAAAAACAGCCTACAATCTGTGACCATCACAGGGTAATGCCCAGATGGCCGCTGATGGTGGATTCAGTCAGGCACCTTCTTTTTCCCTTTTCGTGTCTGAACTCCATCCCCATGTCAGCATGCCCTAAAGTGTTGCCTTTGATCTTTAAAATTTCTGTACATAGTTCCTGATTTTCTGCAGGTAGTGATCTTTGCTCTTATGTTAAGGCATAAAAATATTGTTAAAAGAATTTGAAATAAAGTCTGAACACAAAGCTCCCCTATCCATCAAAATATTTATTTTAGGATGCCTGAAAGTATTTGTTTGTATTTTCTTCCAAAATTTATTAATGATTCTAATTAATATTTAAGGTGAAAATAAACCTTGCTTTGAGAATTCATCTAAGAGAAACAAACACAGATTGCATTAAGGCCTAAATATCCCTCATCATTAAACTAATTTTGAGATTTCAGTTTCAATCTCATTCTGACTCAATTGTCTTAATGTAAAGAATTATTATTTTTCTTACTGACAGTACATACTCAATCTGAATTAGGTTTTTGTGACATAAATATATTCACTGCAGATTTAATTAAGTAATGAAACTGTGTTCCACATAGTTCTAAGCACTATTGTGTATTTGCTTTTTGAAATCTTACAAAAATTCAATGAGGAGCTTTTACTCTATTCTTCTTTTATCTATCAGGATCTATATTATGAATGATAAATGCCTGGCTTGACTATTCCAGACTAGTAACTGCTTGGGCCCAGGTCTGAGCCCACATGTTCTCAATCCAGACCCCGTGTGTCAGGACCTTTACACTTCAGCTTGAGTTAGACAGTCCTGAATGCCATCCATGTGTACATTTGGAACTATTATTGCATTTTGTACCTAGACTCTCAAACATGGAGCTGGAAGTCCAGTGCTTCATTCCTCGTATGTACATAGCAGCAATCAGAAGCTCTAGTAGGGACAGATTACAAATGCTGTCAGCCTGTGAATGATTTCTTTGACTGTTGTACACATAGTGCCACCAAGAACACTAACACTATCACTAAAGAGGCGAAATCGAAACAAGTCTGTCTATATCTAAGTGAATCATTAGATTTTTTTTGCTTGGTTGTCTTCTAATCTATAATCCTCTATTAAATTTGTATAAATGTGACTGAGAGAAGATTCTTGCCCAACAAGAACTGACATCATTTAGTAATAAAATCTCCCTGGTAAGCATTCTATTCAGATGACTTAATGTTTCATGACTGAGCCTTGGTAAGTGGTATTAATTTATGAATTTATCCATGACTTGTAGGTTAATCAAGTAGTTGATATGTATGTGTCTCCTTTTTTCATTTCTGATTTTAACAAATTCCCTTTTTAAAAAATCTATAGTTTTTTTCTCATTCCAAAAATTCAATCTTCATTTTTCTGATCTATTCTCTTGCTTTCTTAGTCTCTCTTTCATTTACTTTTGCCCTAATTTTTGTTTCCATTCTTTGAAGTTTGAGTTGGTTTCTTCTTTTCATAATTCTTTTTGGTTTTCTCTTTGAGACCTTTCTTGTACATGTTCTATCTCAAGCTAATTCTAAAGGCTTCAGACATACTCCTGGCAGTGATGATATCAGGGTTTGGAGGTAAAGCTCCACATACTCATCTTGGGTTTACTTACGCATAGTACATTGGAGCACCAATGAAGAACTGACCAGGTTTTTCAGAGCAGCTGTGGTTATAACACAAGGTGGATGAAGGCAGAACAAGATGAGACTATCATCTTTATGTGATGGCTTTTCTTCTGACAGTTTTAGACAGGAAGTCTGTTTTGCCTGATGTGAGAGAAACCATTCCTACTGCCTTTTGTTTGCCATTTGTATGCAATATTTTCTGCCCTTTGTATACTTAAAGCCAAAGTCAGCCTAATATATATATATATATATATATATATATATATATATATATATATATATATATATATATAATCTATTCTACCACTGGATGTATTTAATTGCAGACTTGAAACCTTTTTGATTACAGAATTTATACAAATTTACTATCAACCTGTTATTTTTTTGTTATTTATTCTTTGTTCCTTTTTTTTTTTTTTTTTTTTGGAGTCTTCTTTTTGATGTGCAATTTCTATTTGGGTGGTATACTATCATTCTTCCAGGTATCTACAAAAGGAGTCTTATTTGTGGTTACTACATGGCTTATATAAAGCAGTTTGGAGTTGTGAGGCAATTCTCAGTCAGTAACAACTTAAATCATATGCAAAAACTATATTCCTTTGTTGTCCTTTTTTCTTTTGCTATTACAATTTACATATTAATGAAGCTTAAAGGGTCTTAGAAAATAACCACTCAAAAAACTACTGTGTCACATTATAATGTTGTTCTCCAAACTCAAGAATAAAGAACTAGGAGTCGGGTGTGGTGGTGCATGCCTTAAATCCAGCACTCTGGAGGTAGCAGGAGGATCAATGTGAGCACGAGGCCAGCCTGAGGCTACTTAGTGAATTCCAGGTCAGTCTGAGCTACAGCAAGACCCAGCCTCAAAATAAATAAATAAATAAATAAATAAATAAATAAATAAATAAATAAATAACTATGTAAAATGTGTAGTAATATTGTGTGTACATTAAAGAAGTATTTTGGTTTTCTTTTAATATATTTGTCTTTTATCTTTACACTAACAAAATGATTCATACACAACAATTTTTGTGTATTCTGATTTGGTACAGATTAGGAGCATGATAGCTTTCTTTTGTAGGTACTTAGCTAGGGTTACAGGACCCACAAAACAAGGATGCTCCTCTGCCTTGGTGAGACTAAAACTCCAGTCTGTCTGAGATGGTGATCTGAGCTAGACACCTCAGTATTCCTCAATCTGTACTTGGCTTGGCCCCTACTTGTCAGGCCCTTTGTGAATCTGTGCTTTCCTCCTGAGTTCACTAACCTATCAAGACCCTTATTATCCATTTGAACTGGAAATGAGGATCATCACTATTAGGTGCCTATCTTACTAAGAACGGATTTAGGTTGCCTCTTGAATTTCCCTGGGTTTTCCCAGAGGGACTCCTCCACCTGGGAGTGGGGCCTTAGCTTCCCTCCTCAGCTTAGGAACTTTTCTGCTTTTCTTCATTCTTTCCTCAACAATCTCTCTTAAAATAACTCTTTCAGAATTTATATTTTTTCATGCCTACAATTTTTAATTCCCTGCTAATGATAGACAAGAATTTGAAAGCCATGAGCTGGTGGCTTGGGAAGTTTATTCAGGGCCATTAGACTGTGGAATTCTAATTTGACCCAGAGCCCACACTCACCCCACAACAATTTGACAATATACTCATCTATACCGTATTCCACCATCTTGCTTTTATCCCATCCCCTCCAACTACAAATTCTTAATTTTTAGGAACATTTGATTTGTTTTTGTTTGATTCTGCTTTAGCTGTGCCATTGTCCAAACCTGGGTTGGTTTTTATTTACTTTATGTTTACATAAGGGTGCTTTAGTTTAGTTATTAATTTTAGGACATGATTCAGATAGAATTTATTTGTGAATGTTGGATAAATCTCCAGTTCCATTCTTCTGTCCAGTAATCTAGCACCACTGGTTCAGATAGTTCTTTTATGACTGTAATGCATAGACACTGTTGTTAAAATATCAATGGATCATTGATTTGGACTCCTGATCCAATGTGCTGTATGGATAGGTCTAACTGTATGCTAGTATCATACTTGATTGCAGTGGCTTTGCAATACCTTTGTTACTAGGAAGTGTAAGCTCTCCAACTCCATTCTTTTCCAATATTACTTTGACTATTTTGAGTGTCTTATATTTTCAACCTTAAAACACAGCATAGATGCTAGCTCAGATGCATAATGACTCAAGTGTATGTTTAGATGTTTTGAGGAATATTTTACCTTGAAAGTGCTGCCTTTTCATCCATGAATATTCATTACCATAATCAATAACCAATATTATATGCAACTCTATTTTAAATAAGAAATATAAATAAATTTATAACATCTGTTAAACCATTCTTATGTAGTTGTTTGCTCTGTTTTTTTATTTTTTTTTTTCATTTGAATTCACTGTACTGTTCAATGTTTAGTCTAGCATGAAGGACTTCCTTAAACATTTCTAACAGGTCAGTCTGTCTCAGAATCAGATAAGCTTTCTGTTAATCTGAGATTGTCTCAATTTCGTTCCCAGTTTTGAAACATATTTTGGCTTCTTAGCAGATATGGTAGATGAGTTGGCTTTTTTCTTGATGCCTAACATATTTTCTTTAAAGTTTGACTATTAAGTGTTGAGATTTATAAGACTTCTTGACTAGTTTTAATTCTTTCATCAAATTTTGCAAACTTTCAATCACCATGCTTTCACATATTTTTTTGTGGCACTTTCTGTTCTCTCCTCATAGTCTTCTCATGTGAATATCCCTATACTTGACAGTATGTCACAGGATTCTCATGCTTCTTCATTATGTTATTTCTCTCTCTCTTTCTTTCTCTGCCTCAAATTAGGTATTCTCAATGTGCCTGTCCTAAATTTCACTGGTTCTTTCCTTGCCAGCTCAAATCTATTGTTGATTCTTGCAATTTATTTTTAAATGTTATTATACTTTCACTCTACATTTTCATTTAAGTTCTTTTTGCAAGAAATTTCATTTTTTATATTTGTATATTTTCATGATTTACTTTAGCATTTTAGACATGATTTCTACCAGTTATCTAAATGTGTATGAAAGTTCCATTAAGTGTTTTCCCCTTCATGTATGATCCATATTTTCCTGTTTGATTTCCTGTCTTTGCTTGAGGCTGACAATTTTACATTAAAAAAACTTTTGAAATATAATTTTAAAGTGCATTCACAAAATGACAGAACTCATTTTTTTCTGAAAAATTTGTGTTCTCATTATACATGGCTATAATAGTCTTTGCTTGCTTAGCTTTGCAGGCATTTAAAATTTTGATTGATAAGTCTTTCCACCTCTGTAGATATTCTATATGCACCACTGTGGCTTTCTCTCACTGCTTTGATGGTTTGTGGTCTACTCTAGCTTTCACTTTCCACCCGTGACAGAACATCTAGCTCAGCCAACAGTGAAAGGACAGTGCTGATTCAGGTCTTACCTGGGCCTCGAATATATGCACGTCCCTGTGCCAGCGTGTCTCCTTCTGTGCTCCCAGGCAGATCACAGAACACTGTAAATGCCACTTCAGACATCTCATGCCCCCTGATGTTCCATTTAAATTTTATAATCTTTTCAATTTGATCACTGCCTCAAGCAACTTAAATATTTAATATATGAATTTTTTTGACAAATGTCCTTGAGATAGGGTTATTTATTCTAGATAAATGAGTCAAGTCAAATAAAGACAAGGATTCTGTTTCTTGTTTTGTTTTCTTTTGTTGCAGTAGTTTTATCAAACTCAGGGCTTTGGACATGTAATTCAAGCACTCTATCACTGAACTGTGTCCTTAGCCTCATATCAAGGATTATGAATGAGCCTGATCAAAGGAGTTGTCTGAAAGATCAAACATCAATGAATCTCTGGGAAGGAAGTTTATGAAGATCTTCAGATCCATAAAGCCAAGCTAGTGACCACAAGAATATTCTTAAATCTTACCTGGCATTACTGCAACTATACTGGTGATCAAAACAATTCCATGGAGAAAGAAGGGAATGTGAACAGGACAACTTAAAGTCCAACTGAATACTGAGTTATAACTGCGACTCAGACATTTACACTTAATGAATATGTGGGAGCTGTTGAAAGCATGTTCAACATGTAGACCCATGTTCAATTCTCCAGATCCCATGTAAGCCAGACACACAAAGGTGAGACAAGGTCACACATGCCCATTAGGTGGCACAAACATCTGGAGTTAATTGCAGTGGCTGAGTACCTGGCATGCCAATAATCTTACTCTTTCTCTGACTCTTTCTTTTTTTCTATTTTTCTAAAATTAAATAAATAAATCTGATGTAATTAGTACTTTTCAGTTTTCTGAACAACAATGTGATAAGTAATCCTGAAAATAAAAGTTTGAATATTACACTAGGATTTACTTAAGATAAACTCTTATAGAATTTTTAAACAAAATATGAATGTATCTCAAGCTCTTTAGCAGGAAGGTTTATTAATTTTATGTAAGTTTTAGCTCTAACAATACTATAAAACTTAACTTTTGCTTTAAAGTGAAAGAATTGACATCTGATGAATTTTATGAAATCACACAGATTGGTAAGAAGACAACATTTAGCTCTAAGGTACTCTGGCTTTATCACAAAAATATAGAAGCAGAGGAGAAAGTAAACAAATTATTTGACAGCAACTCTTAACTTATTGAATAAATATTTTTTAATGTATAACTTTCAAAATATGTTGAGTATCATTAACATTTGTTTCCTTTACTTGGCTATGATTGTCATACTCAAAATGGAAGCAGCACTCATCTCCCCAATTCTTCTGTGGTTTCACCTGGGACATGGAGAATACCATCAGACCCACTGAGGAGGGCCTCCATGGAAAGGGGGTAGGAAAAGGGAAAAGATGGTAACAATACATGATGTATCCATGCAAAGTATGTTCTTAATTTTAAAAAAAGAAAGAAAAGAGACTTCTGAGTAAGATGGATGCACAGAAGTCACACCAATCCAGCCCAAGGAGGGATTTGAGCAAAACTACAGCAAAATACTTTTCATCTGAAAGGTGAAGGTATACAGGTTCTTATAGGCCATAGCGGAGAAGGAGAGACTGAGATTTATCAGAAAGGAGGAAATTGGCAAAAATCCCACTGAGGCACTTGTGGACCTAGGTGCAATCTGCCTGGACGCGCATGGATCTGTGCATCCACCCAGCACCCAACTTCAGGAGCAGATACCAAACAAGGGTATTTTCCAACAACATCAGCCTCCTTGCAAAGTCAAGTAACCTGAAGGGGAGACAGTAGAGGAGCTGCTGAAGGGGACACCAGGTGAGACCAGTTGAGCAGTTTTAGTACAACTCCAGGCTTCCTGCACTCTCCCATCCCACAACCAACAGCACCATGACTTTCCTGAGAACACATTCAGCTTCCAGCAGCAGGGCATCCAGCACAGCTGGCCAGAATACCAGATTCACAGCACAACATGGAAAGATTAAAGTGGACACTTAGCATCGGTGAGATTTGAAGCCACCCCAAAATGTAATGAGTCCAACTAACAAAAAAACAGGTACATAGGCCTGCACTGGAAGTGCAAATCTCTCAGTCAGTCAGTCAAATAAGAAACTCTGTGGAAAGTCTCACCAGTAGAATGGATGAAAGAAAGAACAGAATATCTAAAGTCAAAGAACAGGTGGCAGATATAATACAGTCTAATAAAAAGAAATTCAAGCTAATAGGAAAGTATGAATGGGAATTTCAAGATATCGGGGACACTATGAAAAGATCAAACATAAGAATTCAGGGAATAGGGGCTAGAGAAATGGCTTAGTGGTTAAGCACTTGCCTGTGAAGCCTAAGGATCCCAGTTCAAGGCTAAATTCCCTAGTATCCACGTAAGCCAGATGCATGCATCTGGAGTTGGTTTGCTGAGGCTAGAGGCCCTGGCATACACATTCTCTCTCTCTCTCTCTTTCTCTTTCTCTCTCTAATAATGTCAAGGCATGTTATGGGTTACATATTCTTAGTTGGCTTTATCATCCTCAACTAAGCTGTATTTGGGGAATGACTTTTGTTGCCTTTAATGCTTTCAGTTTCATAGGGAATTTGGCTTTTTCTTCTGTCATTATTGGGGGGGGGCAGGGCTTGATTCAGAACCAGGCTGACCTGGAACCCATTTCATAAGAGAAATAAACACCCAGCTGACAAGATTAAGGATGTAGGATAGCACACATCCTTAGGGATTTTGGCTTTATAAGGTTATCTGTTTATTTCAACCCCCACACTTGCATACTCTGTGCTTGTTTTTATTGAATGTGTATATTGCTCAGTTGAATTTTAGAATTTGCCAGTAAATTTTTCCACCCAGCCCAATACAATACTTGAATAGCAGGCAAACTCAACAGCTAGGATTACTTCTGCAGTTGGAATGGAGTACAAGAGCTACACTTGGCACCTGTTGCAGTCAGGTTCACATTGCTGGCAGAAATCACCCGACTAAGAGCAGCTTGTGGGAAAAAAGAGGTTTATTTTGGCTTACAGGCTCGAGGGGGAAGCTCCATGATGGCAGGAAAAACGATGGCATGAGCAGAGGGTGGACATCACTCTCTGGTCAACATAAGGTGGACAACAGCAACAGGAGAGTGTGCCAAACACTGGCAAGGGGAAGCTGGCTATAATACCCATAAGCCTGCCCCCCAAAATACTCTGCCTCCAGGAGGTGTTAATTCCCAAGTTGCTATCAGCTGGGAACCTAGCATTCAGAACACGTGAAGTTTATGGGGGACACCTGAATCAAACCACCACAGCACCTTAAACTCCTACTCTGAAGGTACATAAAGTTGTATTACCAAATATAAAAGCACCAAAGGTTATTAGAAAAGCCAAGCACCAAATCAACTAAGGATGCAAAAATTGCAACATTATAATACAAGAAACACAAAGAATCAGACAACACAATCCCACCAAAAATCATAAATCCATCAGAAATGGCCCCCAATGAGACTATTTTAGATGAAATGACTGAAAAAGATTTCAAAATTTGATTCTACATATATTGAAAGAAATCAAATGAATCAAAAAAGAAATCAAAGGAATTAAAGAAGAAAACAAACTCCTCAAGGAATTCCAAGACAACACAGAAACCAGCTTACTGAAGTAAGACATGTGTAAGGAAATAGAAATACTGAAGAAAAACCAGTAGAAATACTAGCAATGAAAAACACAGTCAGTCAAATAAAAAATTCTGTGGAAAGTCTCACCAGTAGAATGGATGAAAGGGAGAACAGAATATCTAAAGTCAAAGAACAGGTGGCAGATATAATATAGTCTAATAAAAAGAAATTCAAGCTAATAGGAAAGTATGAATGGGAATTTCAAGACAGCGGGGACACTATGAAAAGATCAAACATAAGAATTCAGGGAAAAGGGGCTGGTGACATGGCTTAGTGGTTAAGCACTTGCCTGTGAAGCCTAACGATCCCAGTTCGAGGCTCAATTCCCTAGTACCCACGTAAGCCAGATGCACATGGTGGTACATGCATCTGGAGTTGGTTTGCTGAGGCTAGAGGCCCTGGCATACACATTCTCTCTCTCTCTTTCTTTCTCTCTCTCTCTCTTCCTCTCTTTCTCTCTCTAATAAGTAAATAAATTTATCTATATCTATATCTATATCTATCTATCTATCTATCCATCTATGATTTAAAAATAATAATTCAGGGGATAGTAAAAGGAGAAGAATTTCAATCCAGAGGCTTAGTAGGCTTTTTCAACAAAATAATAGAAGAAAAACTTCCCCAAATTGGGAAAGAAATGCCAATGCAGATACAAGAAGCTTTTATTACAAACAGACAAAACTAGGAAAGAACTTCTCCTCATCATGTTATAATTAAACTATTAAACACGCAAACCAGAGAAAATATACTGAAAGCAGTTAGAGAGAAAAAGCAAGTCATGCACAAAGGCAAGCCCATTAGGATCACAGCAGATTACTCAACACAAAATTTAAAGCCATAAGGGCTTTGAATGATTTATTCCAAGTTTTGAAAGATTAAAACTGTCAACCAAGATTACTTTATTCTGCAAAGCTATCTATCCAAATTGAAGGTGAAATAAGGACAGTCCACAAGAGTAACAGGATAAAGGAATTTATGACAACTAAGCCATTTCTACAGTAAATCCTTGAAGGAATCCTCCATGCTGAAGAGAAAGCAAAGCACACACATGAGTTATCAGGAAAAGATAAACCATACCGAAATAACAGTTAAAACAAGAGAGTAAAGGGAAACAGAAAGCACTACAAAATAAGAAGAATGGGGAAAATAAACACATACATTTCAATAATAACTCAATATCAATGGCCGTAATGCCCCAACCAAAAGACACAGGCTTGCAGATTGGATTACAAGGCAGGATCCTTTGGTACTTGCCTCTAAGAAACTAATCTTTCAATAAAAGATAGACACTGTCTTAGGGTGAAAGGATGGAAAAAGGTATTTCAAGCAAACAGGCCTAAGAAACAAGCTGGTATTGCTATCCTAGTATCTGACAGGATAGACTTCAAACCAACATTACTGAGGAAAGATAAAGAAGGTCACTTTTTACTGAGTAAAGGAGCACTCAAAACAGGAGGTCAATATAATCCTAAATGTATATGCACCTAACATGGGGCCTCCCAATTTCATCAAAAAGCACTATTAGACTTAAGGTCATAGATAGCACCAAACACAATTTGTCATGGGTGACTCAATACCCCAGTCTCATCAATTGACAGGTCATACTGGCAACAAATAAACAGAGAGATGTCTGTATTAAATGATGCCATGGAAAAATGTGCCTAACAGATATGTTCAGAATATTCCATCCAAATGTTGCAAAATATATATTTTTCTCAGAAGCACATGGAACATTCTCCAAAATAGAGCATATGTTAGGTCACAAAGCAAATCTCAGCAAATACAGGAAAATTGAAATAATCCCTTGTACTCTATCTGACCACAGGGGATTAAACTACAAATAAGCAACAGGAAAAACTACAGAGCATACAGAAATTCATGGAGACTAGACAGTACACTATTGAATGATAAATGGGTCATTGAAGAAATCAAAAACAAATCAATAAATTCATAGACTCAAAAGGAAATGAGAATACAATATACCAAAACTTTTAGGATACAATGAAGGCAGTCCTAAGAGGGAAATTTATAGCTCTAAGTGCCTATATTAAGAAATTAGTTGGCTGGAGGGATGCCTTAGCAGTTAAGGCATTGCCTGCAAAGTCAAAGAACACAGGTTTGATTCCCCAGGACCCATATTAGCCAGATGCACAAGGTGTCACAATTGTCTGGATGCATCTGGAGTTCATTTGCATTGACATAGGCCCTGGAGTACCCAGTCTGTCACGCTCTCTCTTTCTCCCTCTTTCTCTCTGTCAAATAAATAAAAATAAAAATATACGAAATTATAGAGTTCACAAGTTAATAGTTTATTGTATAACCTTAAGGCCTTGGAAAAAGAAGAAGGCAAACCAAAAATCAGTATATGGGAAGAAATAATAAAGATTAGGGCATAAATTGATGACATAGAAACAAAAAAATCCAAAGAATTAAGGAAAAAAAGTGTTAATTCTTTGAAAAGATAAACAAGATTGATATACCCTTCAATTCTGACCAGAAGAAAGAGAGAAGAGACAAAAATTAATAAAATTAGAGATGAAAAAGGCATCATTATGACAGACACCAAAGTAATTCAGAAAATCATAAGGACATACTTTAAGAATATATACACTTCTAAGTTTGAAAATCTGAAAGAAATGGATGATTTCCTTAATTTATATCACCTACCAAATTAAATCAAGATGATATAAACCATTTTAATAGACCTATAGCAAGTATGGAGATAAAAACAGTTATATAAAGTCTCTCAACTAAAAAAATTCCAGGCCTAGAGGGATTCACTGGTAAATTTTACCAGACCTTCATGGAAGAATTAACACCACTGCTTCTCAAAATTTTTCAAACAACAAAAACAGAAGGAATTCTACCAAACTCCTTCTAGGAGGCAAGCATCACCCTGATACGAAAACCAGACAAAGACAGAACAAAAAAAGAAAATTACAGACCAATCTCCCTCATGAACATCAATGCAAAAATTCTCAACAAAATATTGGGAAACAGAATACAAGAATATATCAGAAAGATTATTCACTCTGACCAAGTAGGCTTTATCCCAGAGATGCCAGGATGGTTTAACATACACAAACTGATAAATGTAATGTACTATATAAACGGACTGAAGGACAAAAATCACATGATCATTTCAATAGATGCAGAAAAGGCATTCAACAAAATCCAACATCCTTTCATGGAAAAAGTCCTACAGAAATTGGGAATAGAAGGAACATATCTCAACACAATAAAAGCTATGACAAACCTACAGCCAACATAAACTTGAAGCTTTTCCACTAAATTCAGGAACAAGACAAGGGTGCCCAGTTTCCCCACTTTCATTTAATATAGTACTGGAAGTCCTAGCTATAGCAATAAGACAAGAGACACTCATAAAAGGGATACAAATTGGAAAGGAAGAGATCAAATTATCATTATTTGCAGAGGATATGATTCTGTACATAAAGGACACTAAAGACTCTACCAGAAAATAGTTAGAGCTGATAAACACTTTTAGCAATGTAGCAGGATACAAAATGAACACACAGAAACCAGTAGCTTTCCTATATACTAACAACAAACATGTGGAGGATGAAATCAGGAAATATCTCCCATTCAGAATTGCCTCAAAAAAAAAAAAAAAAAAAAAAAGTACTTTGGAATAAACCTAACCAGGGAAATGAAGGATCTCTACAATGAGAACTTTAAAACACTCAAGCAAGAAATTGCAGAGAAGTTGGAGTCCCCCCTAGGGCCAGCCAAGGAGAGACGGCAGGGTTTCTGCTGAGTTGGGGGTGAGAAGCACAGAGTCACGTGGGTGAAAGCAGGCAGAGGGCAAGCTGCAGCAAATTTGTTTATTCAAAAAAGTGTAAGGGGTTTTAAGGGGTTTCTCTGGCCAATCATTGTATGGGGTCCTCCCCTTTTTGTGACCAATGACAGCCTGTCTCTACACAGATCATCTTGTAGCAGGTTTCTCACAAGCTTGGGACTGTAGCTGTTGTCATGCCAGGTCTGCGCAGTATGCCATGTTCACAGAAGCCACTTCCTGGTTTATTTTGCCATGCAGACTGGCTAGGGCCAGACCTTCATTGTGCCATACATATCCTCCTTTTGTTTTTATTATTGGCAACCCTGGGAGGTATCATTTTTTGCCAAGCCATAGTTGAACCCAGGCCCCAAGAGATCATCCCATGTGATGATGCCTGTCTTAGGTTGCCCCATCTCACGGAGTCTTACCTGTCATTGGCTACCCGCTATCCTAGTTAGAAAACCTGAGGGGTGTGGCCTGGTATGGTTTTAAAGACATCCCTGCTGTTGGATTGAAAGAATCAATATTGTGAATATGTCAATCTTACCAAAAGCAATCTACACATTTAATACAATCCCCATTAAAACTCCAATGACATTCTTCACAGAAATAGAAAAAAAAAAAAAAAAGCAATCCTAAAATTCATTTGGAAGCACAAAAAACCTCAAATAGCCAAAACAATTTTGAGCAACCAAAATAAAACTGGTGGTATCACCATACCCAATTTTAAGCTAAGACATGTAGATCAATGGAACAGAAGAGAGGACCAGATGTTATTCCAGGCAGCTAAAGCCATCTGATTTTTGACAAAAAAAAAAAAAAAAAAAAAAAAAAAAAAAAAAAAAAAAAGCCAAAAATATTCATTGGAGAGAAGACAGCCTCTTCAACAAGTGGTAATGGGAAAACTGGATCTGTATCTGAAGAAAGATGTCTATATGTAGAAGGATGAAAATAGATCCTTATCTTTCTCCATGCACAAGAATCAAGTCTAAATGAATCATGGACCTTAATATCAGACCTGAAAGTCTGAAACTTCTAGAGGAAAAGGTAGGGGAAACCCTTTAACATATTGTCCTAGGTAATGGCTTTCTGAATATAACCCCAATTGCTCAGGAAATAAAACCACTAATCAACCATTGATATCTCATGAAATTACAAAGTTTTTGTACAGCAAAGGACACTGTGAATAGAGTAAAGAGACAACCTACAAAGTGGGAGAAAATCTTTGCCAGTTATACCCAGTGACAGAGGATTAATATCCAGAATATACAAAGAACACAAAAAACAAAACAATAAGAAATCAATCCAATTAAAAAATGGGCTATGGAACTAAATTAAGAGTTCTCAAAGGAAGAAATACAGATCATATAGATGTTTATCTTAAAAAAGTGTTCTACTTCCTTAGTCATTGGGGTAATGCAAATTAGAACTACTTTGAGATTCCATCTCACTCCTGTCAGAATGGATATCATCAAGAAAACAAATTACAATAAATGTCAGCAAGGATGTGGAAAAAGGGAAACACTTCTACACTATTGGTGGGAATGTAATCTGGTACAGCCATTGTGGAAATCAGTGTGGAGGTTCTTGAGACAGCTAGAAATAGATTTACCATATGATCCCGCTATAGCACTCCTAGGCAAATATCCTAATAATTCTTCTCACTACCTTAGAGATACTTGCACAACCATGTTTATTGCTGCTCTATTCACAGTAGCTGGGAAATGGAACCAGTCTAGTTGTCTCTCAACAGGTAAATGGATAATAATGACGTGGCACATTTATACAATGGAGTTCTATTCAGTAGTAAAGAAAATGAAATTTTGCAGGGAAATGGATGGACCTAGAAAGGATTATACTGAGGTAACCCAGGCCCAGAAAGCCAAATAGTGCATGTTCTCTTTCATATGTGGATTGTAGATACAAATGTTTAGACTTGTGTGTGAGCTGGAACCAAAAATTGGTAGCAGAGGCCAGTAAGCTAAAAAAATGTTATAAGGGAGAGAGGAGAAGGAAGGACTTTAGGGTATGATATTGTATATATGTAAGTAGAAGAACAGATTACAGGGAGTGGAATGGCTTAAGTGGGGACAGGGGAAGAGATTGAGTAAGAGAAGGGCTGCAGGAGGGTTAATCAAAATTGAAAATCTTCTGAATAAGCCATATGAAAGCCTGCTTTTTTGTATAATGGCACATCCAGAAGCCATAGATTGCTACTAGAATTTTTTTTTTTTCTGTTATAGGGGAAAACAGCTTCTTTCTTTTTTTTTAAATAAATATATATTTTTTATTTATATTATTCTGATTTTACATTCATAGTATTGGTTCCATTGTCCTCCTCCCCGTCCTCCCACTTTCAAAGGGACCCTCATCAATGGGGAATGTGGGTCATGCATTGTGAGTTTACTCAAGAGTTCTGGTGGATAGGCCCCAGTCTCTGTGCATAATGCCCCAACTTGTGACTCTAACAATCTTTCGGCCCTCTCTTCCGCGAGTTTCCCTGAGCCACGTTGGGGTCATTTTAGTTCTGCTTCCTTGATGAGGTTTTGGGAGCCTCTGTGTCTCTGGATATCTGGCTTAGTTGGAGTTGGATGTTCTCTTTGTTTATCTCCTTCAGCCTTTTTCTGGTGTCGTGATCACCTTGAACGCTGTATTCTTGCCCTTCCCCTGTTTTGTTCTATGGTTTCAGCTGGTGAGGTGTTCCAGGGATGGGCTACCTTACAGTGAGTTGTTGGCCAGGCACTTCCCCATTCCCACAAAACATTATAGGCTATTGCCAAGGCCCTTGGTTTTCCAAGAGTAACAGATGGTAAGACCCTATTGGTGAAGACTTCACATGTCTGGGTGGCAAGTTAATCTCTTTTAAGAGTTTTGAAATGTAAGTTCTTGGGTCACATGTATACAATCATGTAGTCTGCAATTTGTATCCCTTTTATTCCTTTCTCCTGTCTTATTGCTTGAGCTAGGAATTCCAGTATTATTTTGAAGGGCATAGGAGAGAGTAGACACCCCTCTCTTGTTCCTGATCTCAATGGGAATTCCTTTAGTCTCTCCCCATTAAATATTATTTGGGCTTTAGGAGCCTCATACATAACCTTTATTCCTTTATTATGTTGAGATATAAATGGTCCATAACTATTCTCTCCAATGGTTTTTTTTTTTTTTCGAGGTAGGGTCTCACTCTGGCCCAGGCTGACCTGGAATTAACTATGTAGTCTCAGGGTGGCCTTGAACTCACGGTGATCCTCCTACCTCTGCCTCCCGAGTGCTGGGATTAAAGGTGTGCACCACCACGCCCGGCCTCTCCAATGTTTTGATCATGAAGTGCACTAAAACGAACACAACATGGCTCAGGGAAATTCACAGAAGAGGGGGCAGAAAGGTGGTTAGAGCCAAAAGTTGGGTCATTATGCACAGAGACATTGCCTCTCCCCATAACTGATGGCTACCCCCACAATGCACGACCCTTATTTCCCAATGAGGAAGGTCCCTTCAGAGGGAGGAGGACAGGGAGGAGGCTATTAAGGGCACCAACATGAATGTATTCACATTATGAGCATAACTAATAAAATTTTAAAAAATTAAGAAATAAATAAATAAAATTTCTATCACAGGCAAAAAATAGGACAAAGATTAGAAACAAGACATTTCATATTTTTCTATGTAATTTCTTTAGTGACTATAATTTTCTTGACAGCTGAATCCATTTAATGATGATGTCCAATTTTCCATTCTGTTATTTTTGAACTGTGTTTCATAGTGTTTGACATATAAATGTATTAACTCAGTGTTTTAGAAATGAGTGCTTTGTGAAAACAATGAGATGGATTTGCCCTGTTGAATACAATTCAGATACCTTTTCATTCTAATCCAGAGGGTTACATGTCTAATTATTACAAAGGAAAAATACATTGTTGTCTGAGTGATAGGCCCATCTTGCTGAGCTGACTGTCCATAGCACAATTCAGAGTCAAGCACAGGCAAATCTAATGTTGAAGCAACATAGCCTAGAGTAGGCTGTTGGATCCACAAATGAAAATGAGGTGCAGAATGCATAGTCTGTATCAAATGGCAAAATCAAGAGTTCAGTGGTCATAGGCAAGAAGGAAGGAGACCCTGTGAGTAGCGGACCAAATGTTAACTGATTAAATATAATAGGAAATAAGCAAATGCTTAGCAGAGCATCAACACTGTTGGAATCATCTTTTATAATCTGATCATTGAGCTTATTAAGAAGTTTCAGGCAATGGTATCTAATTTATCTTTGACATGCTATTTAATTCTATTTCACTTAACTTTATCAAAAAGGTTTTTGTTTTGTTTGTTGTTGTTTTTAAGTTAAATAGTCAAGGACAAAAATTCTCTTAGTGTAGGGCCTGGCATGAAAGAAAATGAAAGCTCTGCCATGTGAAGTGAGAAAAATTTATCATCACTGAGTCTGTTTGCTTATTCCTAAGGAAGTACATAGTAGTTGATTTTTGCTGGAGTTAAAAATGGACCCTACCACCAAATCATGTGCTTGGCATAAGCTGGTGCTCAAGAAATAAAAAAAGCCACAGTATTATCCTCTGCTCTTCATTAAGAATATGAAAACATATCTTTTATGCAGTGTTGACTTGAGAGACAGTTAAGAGTAGCTGAGATACACTACATAAGAGTTGGTATATAATACAGAATTTATTTATTTTTTTGAGGTGTTGGGAAAGGCAGAGAGATAGATATAGTCCTTGATCATTCTGTAAACCAATGTGGAATGAGCTGTAATACTGGATGTTATCACAATGTATAAGTGAATAAAGACAAGTGTTGCTTCTCAGGCAACACTGTCAGTCTAAACTTATACACCCTATTATATCATATATGCCACTGAGTGATTTAGGTTTCTCAGTTTTTCTGTCACCCTCATGACTTTCTCCTATATGTGTGCTATTTTGTATGGCTGCAGTCAGGGATGTGCTCATATCTGCTGTGTTCATTTAGCAAATTGTTAGTCACTTTTTCTATTCACCTTAATCTGAAATCTCAGATTTTTAGAGTTATATATCTGTACTGTGGTAGTTTGAATAGATGCCCCCGTACATTCTGGTGCTTTATTAAAGCTTGCAACTTGAATCTACTGTTGCCTTGATGGAAAGGGTGTCACTGGGGAATGGATTTAGGGTCCAGCCCTAAGGTATGTTTGGGGGCAGATCTGATTTCCAGGCCAAAGTTATACAGAGCAGCATGAGCCCTGGTGCCGGGTCTGCTAGCTGCAGGTTTGTGTTTGCTCTGAGTGAGTGTGTGCTGTTGTTTTGCTTGTTGCAGTTGTTTTTTTTTTTTTTTTTTCTCTGTTTTGATTTATGAATGGAATCCAGCTTCTTCTCCACACATGGAAATTCCCTCTAGCTCTGTAAGTCAAATCCTGTCCTCATCTCAACTGTGTCTTGTTTTGGATGTTCATTCCAGCAACTTGAAGTTGACAACAAAACATACTTTACAGGAACTGTTTGCATAAACCAACAGCATGACCTTCTTTAAAAAAAATACTTAAGTGTATGGTATTGCACATATATAAGTAGAAGAACAGATTACGGGGGGAGGGGGAATGGACTAAGCAAGGCCATGGGAAGAGAATGTGGAAAAGAAGGGCAGGGGGAGGGTCAATCAAAATTCAAGACTGTGAATAAGACTTATGTAAACCTACTTTTTTGAATAATGGCACATCCAGAAGCTGTCGACGGTTACTAGAAAATTTTCATTGCCTCAGATGGGATGTCCTCCAGTGAGTTGCTGGCCAAGGAGGTCCCAGTAGCCTCTAAAACATTAAAGGCTATTGCCAAAGCCCTTGGTTGCCCTTGAGAAACAGATGATAAGACTCTATTGCTGAAGACATCTCTTGCCTGAGAGGCAAGGTCACTGAGAAAGCAAGCTGGTGCTGAGCAGAAAACCTTCTCCCTGTAGACTAGCCAACTGAAAACTGGAAAAAAGCTGCAGTGCATGCAGCCCTATGGGAGATAGAAGCCATCAGCAGTGAAAACAATGGACACTGAAAATTCAAATTTGGCCATATGGGCCCAATGACTGAATGGATGCAATAGTGGCATGTCTGCTCTTGGGGTAACCAAATGCTCCATAATTGGACTGAAGGCCCTCTCTATGGGAGGGAATACATACCTGGTACTGAAAAACCTAAGCAAAAGTCTATGGCAGGGGAGGTCATGAGCCTTAGGGTTATAAAGCCTGTGTTTGTCTGGTTAAATGTATATATTATTCCCACCAAGCTGCCCTGAAAGCACTATGCTTAATGTTCATATTCACATATTAATTCTACTCTCACTTCTGGTTAGAGAAGCTTCTCTTTTCAGATGGCGATGACCACTGGGACGACCCAAAAGGCAACATAGTGCTGAGAAGAAGGGATGGAGGAGTGCCCAGCACTGAAACACCTCTGTCACACCCTCCAAGGCTCAGGGCCCATTGCAGAAGAGGGGGTGGATAGAATAGAAGAGCCAAAGGAAGGGTATGACTCCTTACCATGCAACTGCCCAGACAGAAATGGGCCTCAATATCCATGACCTTGCAGTGCCTAGCAATACCATCGCAAGACCCTCATAATAGAAGAAAAAGATGATGACATCAAATTAAAAGAGAGACTAATGGAAAGAGGGAGGGGATATGATGGAGATTGGAGTTCTTAAGGGGAATGGGGGCGGGGAGAGAAATATCATGCATTTTTTGTATGTAAGTATAGAAATTGTCAATAAAAAAAGAAAATAAATAAATAAATAAAATATTTGCAACGAGAGAGAGAGAGAGAGAGATAGAAGAGAGGCAGACAGAGAGAGAAGGGGCATGTTAGGGCCTCTAGCCACTGCAAACGAACTCCAGATGCATGTGCCCTTTGTGCATCTGGATTATGTGGGTCCTGCAGAATCAAACCGGGATCCTTTGGCTTCGTGGGCAAACACCTTAACCGCTAAGCCATTTCTCCAGCCCAGCGTGACCTTCTTAAAATGCATTTTGTTTCTCTCCAGAAGAAACTTAATTTTTAAAAATGGTATAAATTCTTCTGCAGCTGATTAAGCCTTCTGGGTTCCTCTCTTCATGGGGTAGGGTAATGGCCACAAACAGGAGCCTTCTAAGCAGAATAAGCATCCTATTGGAGACAGTTTTCTGGTGGATATTCACATTTCTGATCTCATGATATCCCCTATCTAGTTTCTACACAGCTATGCTGGGTGCTTTTGAGAAACCCCAAGGCAAAGTAGTAAAGGGTCATAATGCCTAGGTTATCATGTTCATTTGCACCAAGCTGCAGAATAAGGGCTTATGCTCAAACGGAAAAAAATGAATAAATACACATAAAACCAATATGTTAGATGGTAGTGTCAAAATGGTTAGAAGAAATACTCAGCAGGGAAGACTGTATAACTTCTGAGGTACTGAGGTTATATTGTTGAATCTAATTACAGGAAAATAGAACAGACAGCATATAGACCAGGTGTGTGTTCTCATAGGAGAAACAAGAGGCAAGATCCGGGTGGATTTGCAGATATTAGAGAATGTGGTGGGAGGGCAAGTTGATCAAACTCTGTAAAGAAATGAAATTTCTACTACAGTGAAGCTGGAAGTCACTGAGCAGCATCTGTGGAAATGGATTCAGAACATGAGTGAGGTGGGGAGACAGGCAATCCAGTTACCTTATGGTTGTCAAGGATTCAAAACATTTAACTTCATGCCCAAACTTATTCTTCACATATTATTTAAAAAATGTTTTTGAATATCATAAGGCTTATGTGTCAATTATAGAAAAATACCAAGTAGCTATAAATAAATATGAAATAATTCATATAACCCCCAAACAAACAAGCACAATTCAATCATAGGTCTGTCGCATAAAATAATGGTGCCTTTCCAAACCTGTCTTTTCCAGCTCCCATCTCTTATTTGTGTGTTTGTGTGACTTTGTTTATGGCTGTGACCAAATATCTCATGAAAAGGATCTTATTTTCCTTTTTAGTTCCCAGGGTACAGTACGTCATGCTATGGGACACATGGCTGCAGGAACAGACGGCTAACGGGTCACATTCCATGAGTACTCAGAGAGCAGACCGCAGTCAGCGCTGCTTTCTCCTTTTTATTGTCTGGGAATCTGGCCCATGGAATGCTGCCACCCGCAGTAATGGGTCCTTCCTCCTCAGTTAATCTAATCTACAATATTCCTCACAGATATCCTCAGAGATTTGTTTCTATGGTGATTCTAAATCCTGTCAGATTGGGCACTCATTTGATTGTTTTCAGAGGTGTCTATTAGGCAGGCTATGGTTACTTCAGTCAGTGGTCAACTCAGTATTTTAACCATACCAACCACATTATTACTACCAAAATTCACTATTTTGGTAAGTGAACTCCTTGTCCTCTACATGTAATACTTTCAAAGCCATCATGATAAAACAGTGTTTTGACATTTCACTGATGAAACTTCCTTTATTAGGATTTATGAGTATTCTCAAAGAAATTGAGAATAGTTGTATTTTCTCATTCTTTCTGTGCTTTTACTCATTCCCACTCTACATAGGAGGAAGCACTTTGTGCCTACTAACCAAGAAAAAAAATATTAAACTAACTTTTCCAATTTTATCAACAATAGAACTATAAGAATTCTTTCAGCTACTTGTGATATAACACAAACATATTTTATGAGATAAATACCAAGTAAAATATTGAATAAGCTTTAAACAAAATGCAGGTATAAACTGAATGGATTATAAAATGGATGATTTATTGTTTTGACATAAAAACATTAACTCTCAAAATCCCCTTGTTATTATAAAATATGTTTCTAAGAAAACATTAAATACTTATAATATTAGTTCTTTGGACTTCTTTAATCAAAGCATGCAAAATGTATTTCATGAAGCAGCATAGCATAAAATTTTTCTTTCATGTAGTTATACACTAAAAAATTAACACATACATTGTTATAGAAAGTATATGCTTTTTATGTAAAAAAAAAAAAAAAAAAGGCCTGTAAAATAAATCAGTTTAGGAAAATGCTATAAAAGCCATCACTTATTTAGTGGAAATATTCATATGTATAAATTAGCAAATATTGGTTAACATGATAGAAGCTCTCTGCCACTCTTGCAATAGGCAACATGGAGTGGAATTATTGACAAATTTCAGAATTCCTAATGACAATTCACCTTTTAAAGATTCTCTTAGTGCTGAGGAGACTACAAGACAGTTATGCATTCTTACAGTGTTGTAAGATATTCTTGTAAAAGAGCCTTGTGCTTTTTATTTGAAGTCTCACTGAACCCTATCTGTAAATTATTCACTGCTGGACCAGCAAATGAGCCATTACAAAATTTTCTGCATGCATACATGAATAGATCTGTAAAAATAAACATAGTTTTTTATTTACAATGATTTGGCTTATGATATTTTTACTTTACCATATGCAAAAGCATTATGTTTTTTTGTAGAAAACATAATTCAAAATTTGAATGTTAAATGGTTTCATACATTATATAAATGTTTGATTTATGACAATCAAAATTTATTATGGCTTCACTGAGATTCAACCCTTTTGTAAGTTGAAAAAAATTTAAGTGTGAATATATACGTATCTCTAAAAGGAATAAACACAAATGAATGTGTCTATTCATATATAAAATGAATGCTTATGGAATGAAGTCTAATCCCTTTTTTGCCTACATATTTACTTACATTTCTATTTTTTTTAATTTTATGTGTTTATATGAGGAAGATGGGGAGGAGGCTGGAGAAGGGTACACCAGGGCCTCCTATAACTTGCGAACGAACTCCAAATGCATGCGTCATTTAGTGCATCTGGTTTTACGTGGATACTGAGCAATTGAACCCATGTTGTCAGGCTATGTAAGCAAGTGCCTTTAATTGCTGATCTATCTCTCCTACCCACATTTCTATTATTTAGAATATAATGTAGTAGTCTGAAACATTTCTTTGTAACTAACTTAAGCAATGTCTTTATCATTATGCAGTATATTTATTTAACAATTTTTAATTCAAATAAGAAAAATGTTAATTTAAATGAAAATTGGTTTCCTAAAACTATATTGGAAAACAGTTTCCTTGATTTTTTTAAAGATGATGAATAATTCCCATTTATGGTTAATAATAAACCTTTGCCACTAATATGCTGAGTCATCTTGTATTCTAACTATACAAACATAACTAGGAGATGAATGTTTTCCCATGACCTGGTCTTCTTCCTGAACCTTCCCCACTGTGAAAGATTGAAACTATTGCTCTTCTCATTATTTGCTTCTGCTAGGCATTGTGGTCATTGATTCAAAAGTAATAAATACAATCACTAATACTGAAAAAGAAAATTGACACAGAAGTTTGGTAAAATACAAGTTGGTCCACTGCTGTGACTAAATCCAATCATGTGGCTCTTAGGCTTTGTTAATTATTTGAAGAATTCTGGGGAAAGAAAACCAGAATGATTTAAGATCAGTTTAGTGAGTGATTCTTATGTTAATTTGGAAGACAAGAATGCCAAGAGAATTGGGAAAGCAGAGGCCAGACTCATCTTTTCAGATGGGTATAAGGACTCTATTGGAAATTAGAGTAGATGATATTTGTGATAATCTCTGACACAGAACTAGTATAAATTTTGTCTATGTCCTGAAATTTTGAGAAGATGAATTGAAAATTAATGAATTAATTAATTTAGTGGTTGAAATTTCATGACAGCATATGATTCTGGCAGAGTTATTGATGAGTTTAGGGAAATTCACAGTGAGAATTGGGAAAAGCGAAAGGTAGAACAAATGGGCTCAGGAGCTAGAGA
This sequence comes from Orientallactaga sibirica, assembly GCA_036365145.1. NCBI lineage: Eukaryota > Metazoa > Chordata > Mammalia > Rodentia > Dipodidae > Orientallactaga > Orientallactaga sibirica. Next base: position 23,335,878 of record JAEOAD010000033.1, read on the forward strand.
TGGCTTAGTGGTTAAGCCTGTGGAGCCTAAGGACCCTGGTTCGAGGCTTGATTCCCCAGTACTCACATAAGCCATATATACACGGTAGCGCATGTACCTGGAGTTCATTTGCAGTGGCTGGAGGCCCTCATGCACATTCTCTCACTTTCTTCTCTCTCTCTCTCTCTCTCTCTTTCTCTCTCTCGCTCTCAATAAATAAAAATTTAAAAAAATGGGAACAAAATCAGAAAAATGTGAAAAGCATGAAGTTTAATCGAAAATTAGCTCTTTTAAAGTTGTGGACAAAGTAGCTATAAAAGAGATTACTGCTTTTAAAGAGAGGCTAAGTACTTTGCTAGAACCATAAGAAAATTTCTGCAGGGCATTTCAAGGAGTGGAGAGAGCAGGCCAAAATTATAATCTCATTTGAATTATTTTCTGTTAAAAACAGAGTGTGCCATGATTCTTTACTTAGACATGGCCACCTGGGAAAGTCTTTTCCTGGGTTCAGTCTCCCAGATACCCAGAGGCCACTATGCCACTGGTGCAAGTGAGCCTATTTCCATACAAGCTGCTGGAAGAACCTGGGATTGTCGACATGGTGCAAGTTTTGCAGATATATACAATACAGGAGTTACAGGTTCATGTAGTCTTCCACAAAAAATTTTGAGAAAAAAACTGTGAGCCTAGGCAATATGTAACAAGGTTGAATTTCTGGTAGGGATCCCTCAAGAGGCCATGAGTGAAGTTGAAAGGATGAAGTTTAAGTTGAAATGAAGTGTAAATACCAGGAATATGGGGCATCTGTTGAGAACAGCTCCAGGTATCAAGGGAAGTCAGCCCAGACAGAGAATCTCTGGGTTGCAAATAATAAGGCAGGGTGGCACAAGCCCATGGGAGCTCACATAATGGTGCAATGTGCTTCAGATGCCAATAGCAAGCCTACTGGGTTCTGGCTTGCCTTTGTCCTATACCTCCTTTTTATGTTGCCACGTCACCATTTTGGAATGGGAATGCCATTGTGTATTGGAAGCATGTAACTTTATTACGTTTTTTTAATTTACAGGGTCTCAAAGCTAAGAGACTGTCTTAGGCTCAATAGAAACTTTGCACTTACACTTTTAAATAGTTTTGGAACTGTTTAGAATCTGGGACCTCTTGAATGTGGATGACATGCTGTAGCAGACAGCTTCAGGTTCGCTGAGATGAACTTCCAGACCAGGCACAGTTATGGAGGAAGGGATTTATTGAAGCTTACAGATCCAGGGGAAGTTCCATAATGGCAGAAGAAGCTGGCTTGCTTTCACAGGACCAAACACAGAGCAAAAGCCACAAGCCAAAAACCACACAGCATAGCACACTTCAGGAATTCCAGCTAGGCACATTTTATATATCTTAAGATTGAAATCCTAAACCCACCATCACACCTTAAGATCCGCCTAGTGACATTGCCTCCAGCCAGTTGGCTGCAGATGCAAACTAGAAACTAATAAAATACTGAATATATTGGGGGGCCACACATGCATTGTGCATTCTGAAATGTTGTTTGGGAACAGAATGTTATGATTTGAATATGCAGTGTCTCCTTTGGGTTCATGCATTAATTGCTTATTAATAACAGTGATAACACTCTATTGAGAGGCAATAGGATCTTTAGGAACTGAGGCCAAACTGGCAAAAGGAGATCAGTAGGGTAGGGTTTTTGAAGAATTACTCACCCCTGGTTCCAACACATGTGTTTGTCACCATGAACTGAACTGCTCTACCTTGAAATCCCTGTGATCATAACCACAATTCTCTGAAAAACCATGAACCCAAAAATATATATTTCTCCTTGTGGTCCCAATGATGAAAAAGTAAGACAAACATTACTATAGGAAAGTGATGACTAAATATATAATTGTGGAAGGGTAACTTGAAAAAAAAAAGATGATTTACTTTTTAGTAAGAGACTTAACAGAGACTCAGTTTTAGGAAGGACAACTAGAGAAATAAAAATGTTTCTAGGACTATGGCAGTACGAAGCCTTCTCAGGCAAAATTTAATGATATGAGAGAAACAAGTCTTTATTGTTTTCCTGAAAAGTAATACAAAACATTTTGCCCGATAAACATTTCATATTGTTGATATTGTTCTTCTCGAGTAGCATTTTGCTGCCTTGTGATGGGAGTAACCTTGTGCATGTGGGATCTCACACAGCAACCCCAGCTTCTTCCCACTGGAAGAGAGTGGCTCCCTCAAATGTGACATCCAAAAGTGTCATCAGACACTTTAACTGGGTATCACTACTTAAAGAAACTAATAAAATGAGTTACTTCCATGCCAAATAAACAAAAGGAAATGCCCTTTTCTAGGGACTGTTTCTTATAATGTGATTTATGTTTTGCTTTATTGTAATGTTATGCAGAAACTGACAATTCAGGCAGTGTTTTGGTCTTAGTCATGATAACGGTGTATGAGAAATAAAGACAGATTGGGTGTACATGTGTGAAATTAACTTTCATAAATTTCTTTTTATAGTTATCCTACTAGAACTGGAGGAGTTAATATAAATATGAAAGTTTATACTACATATTATCCTCCATAACTTCTCTCCCAGTCTTTCTTTCTACTTGCAATAATAAAAACAAGATTTAAATAATTTAAAAGCATTCATATAAATTACTACTAGATTTGCTCATTGGAACTTGTCTCTGTGTGTAGTGAGACATCAAATTCTGCTTCTCTTTTAGGAAATGTTAAAAGGTAATAAAATAGGTTTTATTTTAATAACAGATCTTCCATAATATTTAACAAGTGTTTGCTGACACCTTATCTTCTTGGGCTTATAATAAAGCTTTGTGAACCATCTACAGAATGTTTCACATAGAAGAAATTGTGAAAACTCACAAAGAATACTTCATAAGGATTTTCAATACTCTGTCTCATGAAATGTTTTATGAAATAAATGTAACTGAAAAAGTACTCTTACTATGTAATGTATGGCACAATACAGGCCTGGTCCTAGCCAGACCGCATGGCAAAAGACAATAGGAAGTGGCTTCTGTAAAAATGGCGTTTTGCGCAGGCTTGATGTGACAAGAGTTACAGCCCCATGCTCGCGAGAAGCCTACTACGAGATGTCCTGTCCAGAGACAAGCTGTCATTGGTCACCAAAAGGGGACCGCCCCATGCAAAGATTAACAGCCCCTTAAAACCCATGTACACTTCCTGAATAAACGAGTTTGTGGGTTCTCGCTCCCACTTTCACCCAACTCCCGGAGTCTGTGTCGTGACTCCGCGCTGCTCACCCCAATTCGGCAGAGACCCTATCGTCCCTCCTGAGCTGGCCTTGGGGGGGACCCCAACAATGTAAAATATTTAAAGTACTCTTCCTGTTTAAAACACTTTTGTACACACACACACACACACACACACACACACACACACACAGAGGTGAAATAAATTTGTGCAAGACACAAACCCATGTGTTAAGAGCCTGGTGTCATTTTCATCTATACTTTCCAAAATATTAGCAAAGCCATGTCCCTTGAGAACTAAGGCACTGGCTCTCTAAGGCTTGAGGATGAGGCTGTGGACAGGAAGGATTCATGATGTTAACATTTTTGAGAAATCACAAGCAGGGATTTAGGAGATATATAAAGTGTATTTGTCTTCTTAGTTGCTATCAATCTTGAGTAAAATGTAGAGCATTTTACTCCCATTAACTCTTCTTTAAAAAGTGTCTATTCAGCTATTCAGGTATATTTTCTAGTAAAATAGTTACTTAGTGAATAATATTGTTACTGAGAAATGTCACTTTATGTTTTGATTAATGTATTTTTTTTTTCAAGGTAGGGTTTCACTCTAGCCCAGGCTGACCTGGAATGCACTATGGAGTGTCAGCATGGCCTCAAATCCATCTACTTCTGCCTCCTGAGTGCTGGAATTAAAGGCATGCACCACCACGCCTGGTTTGATTAATGTACTTTTAATGTGAAACATATTTGTGAAAATTAGAAATGTAACATTTGATTGTCGAAGTGCATAGAGAAGGAGGAACAAAAGTAGCATATGAGTTCTGTTTTAATTACACACAAAACTTCTCCACCTTGCAAACAGTGCTGTCAAGAATACCCAGGATTTGCTAAAAGTGGTTATCTGCACATCCAAGACAACCAGACCATGTAGCCTGAAACTTTTGCTTTTTTTTTTTTTTTTTCTATTTGACATGCATGATTGTTAAGGGCCATAAGTTATTTGCTCTCTGATTCTACATCATTCATAAAAGCAAGTACACGCAAAGAAATGACTTCTATTTTACTTTTCTGAATCAGTAAAAACTGAAAATTCAACATATTTTTTATTTTAGAAATTTTATATCTGATTAGTGCATGAAAATATTGGAATGCAGAGTTGAACTGTTTATTCAGATATTCCACACCAGATATAGTCAGTAATAACAATGTGCTTTGGTCTACATCAAGTTTAGTTAGTCTCAGGGAAGAAAAAGCTTAAAATATCTCATTATGACAGTTTCAGAATATAGAGGCAACATAATAAATAAAACTCAAATCCACCTATTCTTTGTAGAAGTTCATCTATAATATAATATATGAATCCAAATATTATCAAGGTTATCTGTATTCCTTTTCAATTTCCTTTTTTTAAAAACCAACTTATAGTTTTAGGTGGGATTTTGGTGAGTTGTCTGGGGCACAGAGTTTATATTACTAAAATTAGTTTTTCTAACCCATCATCTTCAAACCCAATGCAAAGTAACAAAAGCAGCATTCCCTTTCTGCACTTTTTATATAAATTTCAATACTGGTCTCCTATCACTGTCTCTGGTGAATGGATGAATGATGGTGAAGAGCTATCTCTCTAATGTGTCTCTAAATAGCACGGGGGCGGGGGTGGGCACTTGATACTTACTGTGTGCTTCTTGGCAATTTTTAACCTAAGCTCTTATATGTTTATCTATACAGTAGAGATAATGGAAGGATCTGAATCTAGGAGCTACTATTGTATATTGAATATTATTTAAATAGCACAGAGTGGAAATGATAATTATTGTTTATAGAGTTTTCTTAGAACCTGTCCAAGTATCTAGAATACAGCAGACACTTCTCAATAAGTATTTTGCAGAAAGGATGAATGTATGAAAGACAAGGTACTTATTTTACTACATTGTAATAATTAGTTTTCATGACTGTATCACATGAGAACAAACTACTAAAGCACAGAAGGACACCTTTCTACTAACTGGATGCTCACATACTGCTGCTCTGGACCACTATGGTGACAGTAATTATTATTGCACTCTTCACACTAGTTACTGTAGTATTTTCTATTGCTTTAGAACTGAATATATTTTACCATTATGAAATTATCAAATTCATTCACAGCATACTTTCTTAAATATTTTGTATCATCTAATATGGGTTGAAATAACTCAAATACTTAATGGAACTAAAAATAATAAATTGGAAGTTATGCAGCATGATTACTCAAAAACAAAAAGAGGCACAAAAATAAGAAAGGCATTAATGGGGAAGGATGGTGTTAGTAGGAAAAGGAGGTGATAAAAGAGGGTAATTGGGGAAATAAGATCTAAATTGATTATAAACATCTATGAAAATGTCCAATTGAAAAATAAAACAATCATTAATATTAAAAAGTCAGTTAATCAGCAAACCTAGCAAAAGAGAACCCAGCAAGATTGATGCTCTTGAAGTGCTTAATACATGAGCATCTCTTTTCTTCCTCTGCACGAATATATGATATAATACTAAAATTAATAACCTGGAAGGTGATAACAAACTGTGCTAAAATACATTATGTACTGGAATGATACATTTCAAAAACTATTGTTATGGTAATTACAATTTGATAAAAACTGTGATTATATCTATATATCCTATATCTATATATCCTACTAGACTTTTTTATTTATATGTGAAGAGGTGCTTGTGTTGTCATATGGTTTTTTAGCCTTAGAACCAACACATTGTCAGGGTTCAGCATACACACTCACAGACACTGAAGTTAAGACAAAATGCTAGTTTTAGAATTATGGTAATCACCATCTTAATATAATGAATATTTAGTACTTATTTTAAATGTTTTTTTAAATTATTTTATTTATTTTTGGAGAGAGACACAGAGAGAGACAGACAGAGAGGGAAAGGGAGACAGACAGAGATGGGTGTGCCAGCAGTCTCTCAGCTGCTGTGAACGAAATCCAGATGTGTGCGCCCCCTTGTGGTCAAGTGTGGCATTGCGCCCTTGCTTCACTTTGCATCTGGCAAAACGTGGGACCTGGAGATTGGAACCGAGGGTCTTAGGCTTAGGAGGCAGGCTCCTTAACCGCTAAGCCATCTCTCCAGCCCTGGTTTTTTTTTTTTTTTTTTTTTTTTTGAGGCAGAGTCTCACTGTAGTCCATGCAGACTAGACCCAGAACTGAAGATAATTCGGCTACCTCAGCCTCCCAAGTATTGGGTTTAAAGGACTGTGTTACTACACCTAGCTCCCTATTTGTTTTATTTGTAATGAAAATAGCTGACTTATTTAGTTGTCAATGTGACAGGACCTGTGAGGGATTATCTTGATTAGGTTAATTGAAGAGGGAAGACCTTAACTGTGGGCAGTTGGACCATTGCATGGGCTGGAGTATTGGACTGTTTAAAAAGGAAAGACCTGGCTGACCACTAATGTTTATCATTATCTGCTTTTTACTATGGGTTGAATGTGACCCACTCCTGGTCTATTCCCTGTCATGATAAACTGTGACTTAGAACTATAAACAGAAATAAATAAACTGAGTTTTGTGAAGAATTTTGTCCCAATAATAAAGATAACATACATTAACTTAGCAGAAATCACTAAAATATAAATATTATAAGTACTTCATTTTATATTCACCATTGAAAAACAAGCATGTAGATTGATTTGGCTTACTTTGCTTAAGAATTAAAATTCAATGGATGATTTTCTCATTCAGTAACCCTACAAATTTTATAATGAGGGAATTTAAGATGATGTTACATTAATGTCATAAAGGTTGAAATGTAGTACATGATTTTACTAAATCATTTTACTAAATCTACTGATAATATGGTAACGTTTTTAACAGCAAGTTAGCAGGAGGAGAATTCATTATACTCATTTGTCTCAGCTGATGCAAACTGTCTACTTACAGATTAAAAAACATATTTTAGGAAATAAAGTATTTTTGCACATATTTAAGATATTATACTTGTCACTTAAAATCTCTACAGATATTTACAGAATCATAATGTGCTCAATAATAAGACTGGATAAAAGTAAATGACTAAAATTATAGTTAGAATAATATTGTCACCATGAACTTTTCTGGCAGGTACAAAATGATGCTTGGATCAAAAATTGTCAGCTTTGAACATTTATTTTAAAATAGTAAAAATAAAAAATAGTAATAATAGGAAGGAATTGGCCTGTAGTTAAACATCAATAAAATCTAGACAACTAAATAAACACTCTGTATAGGAAAAGCAGACTTTGAAGTAGCTTTAGATAAATTTACATTTTAACCTGAAGGGTAAAATACTGAATTACATTATTTGTCTGGAAACTGTGATGGAATCTAAGAAATTTAATGCTGATCATATAGCATATGTTCTAAGTGACATATTTTGTATTTTATTTGAAAGCACAGTAATTCATTGATAAAGGTATTTGCCACGTATATTCAATATTTCTACTTCTGTACATTCAGTTCGGTTGCTGCAACCTGATCACTTGGAGTTATTTAGCTGTGTCCATGGCTTTCTCTGTTTTGACCAAGGACAAATGAGGAAAATAATTATGTCTCCCTCCTAGGTAGCAGTTTAAGATAAATTGAGCACTCTGTGACTTCCTCTATTTCCAGAGCTTACACTATAGCAGACAATGACTCTTCTATCCATGTGAGTCTTACAGTGTGGGAACATGGAGGAAAGCTGCTTAGTGATGAGTAATAGATGTGTGATCTAAGAATGAATAAGTACCTGATAATAAATAAGTCACTACTATATGCAGGTTGCCATGCCTGTGGTATAATGTAGCCTGATTTGGCTCACAAGTACAGTTTATTCTGTGGTATCTGCAGAAGCAAGGGTAGCAATAAATACTGAGAAATCTAGAATACTGTATAGATTCATGTTCTGTGGAACTCTACATGGATATGATGTTAAGAATTTATCTTCGTCATTCTATAACCTTAATTTTCTTCCATTGTAAATGAGAATAACAATAGAATGTTTCTTGGGATTGTTGGTTATTAGAGTAAATATACTAACATATCAAATTCTTAGGCTCTTGCTTCGCAATTAGACATTTTTCTCCACCTGGACGCATGACAGCACCTTTCATTTGCCAACACAAAAAAATACTACTGTGTTTATCAGTTTAATGATAATTTTACAATTAAAGACTAAAAGCTGAAAATTTGTTACCCAAAAATTTGTTACCCCCAAATTTGTTACACAAATACACACACACACACACACACACACACACACACACATATATATATGATAGTATATCTTAGAAAATAGATAATTGGTCCAGTATAAGTAAATTTATATAGAAAGTGGATAAATAATTAAAATGTTTATTATTTTAAATGATATATAAATTTAAATATCTGATTTCATATCTTCTGTAATATATTATATAGCAAACACCCTGAAACGCTTTCAAATTAGGCTTGCTGCTCATCTCAGTCACTAAGTCCTTGTTCTCCAAATATTATAATTGTTGAAAGTTTAAGTGAAAACTAAAAGTTAACAAAAAATACAATAACCAAAAAGATATTTTTGGTTCAAACTGTGCCTTTAAGTCTTCAGAAATCTGGAGTGAAATCAAATATAACTGCAGTATAAATCAGGGAATCATTGTTCTTATAAAGTACTTTGTTTACCATTAAAGAAAAAGTGAAAATTACAGGACACTAGATTCACACTTACATTCCCATTGGATACTGCTCTTGGAATAAATATTGACAGCAGAGTGGAGCACTCATGGAGCTAATGGGGAGAGCAGAGCTGGGTCAATGGAAGGAGGGGAGCACTCATGGACTAAATGGTGAGATCAGATGAGGGTCAGTGGAAGGAAGGGAGCACTCATGGAGTAAATGGGGAGAGCAGAGCAGGGTCACTTGAAGGAAAGGAGCACTCATGGAGCTAATGGTAAGAGCAGAGGAGGGTCAGTGGATGGAGGGGAGCACTCATGGAGTAAATGGGGAGAGCATAGCAGGGTCAGAGGAAGGAGGGGAGCACTCATGGAGTAAATGGGGAGAGCAGAGCAGGGTCAGTGGAAGGAAAGGAGCACTCATGGAGTAAATGGGGAGAGCAGATCAGGGTCAGAGGAAGGAGGGGAGCACCCACAGAGTAAATGAGGAGAGCAAGATCAGTGGAAGGAATAGAGCACACTGTACTACAGGGAAGAAAGATGATCTCTTCTCACTGCTTTGTCAACATGACCACTGGAGTTGCAAGTAAACACACTGATAAAACCTTGATAGAATGATACTCATTAGATATGGAATCTTTAATACCTTGTCTCTAAGAATTTGTTTGAATAGTGTTCAGTTTCAGTGGCATATAATCCCAGTAACTTGGGAGGCTGAGGCATGGAGATCACAAGTTCAAGGCCACCCTGGACAATTTATTAAGACACCCTACCTAACAATAAAACCATGTTTTCTTTGTTGTTTTTTAAACATGTGCACATATTTCACACTCTTGTATGTGAGAGACTCTGAGTTCAATTCTCTAGTACTGTAATAAAGAAACCTTATTTGAACACATGAATGTGGAATTTATATAGATTCACAGACATATCTCCTTTGAAAATGTTGCAAAGAAGATATGACGTGAGGTAATCACACAAAACCTCTCTCTCAGAAGTCTATTTTTTGCATTACAGTGGTAGTGTCAAGCAGGAAGGAAGGGCTTGGAGGGCAGCCCTCATCATCTTAATCATCCCTTGCCTTCTCTGAGCTTCTTAGTTGGCAGTAACTTTGTAATGACTAGTAAGACATGGCCTGGTATAAGATATCCAATATTGGTGAATTCTTGATTGGTGATGCTGACCCGGTACTAAATATTGTTTTTCTTTGTAATTGTTAATACATTTCCAATGCATACATAATTTGTACTTAGATGCCTTTTTCACTTTCATATCAACTTCTTTTTTAAAAAAATAGTATTTTGAGACTGGAGAGATGGTTCAGTTGGCAAAGTACTTGTTGGACAAGCTTGAGTGGCATTTGGATCCCCAGCATCCAGAATAATGCCAGTGAGACCTGTAATCCCCATCATATGAATTTGAGAAAGTCCCTGGACTACTAAACATTGTAGTTTCTTTGTATGAAAATGCATGTTGGCCAACCGTTCACTCTGAATTAATGATTAGCAAGCAGGGATGTTCCTAAAGCATAATGGTGGCTTTGATCAAGAAGTTCTCATGGTACTTTGTGCTTACACCCTACATCTCTTGCTCTCTTTTTGAAAATAATCATTACTTACACCATGAGATATAGTTAAGAGTTTTATAGTGTCCACATACTTTATACATATAACTCTTGATTTTTATTTTAACCCATGTTTTATGCAATTGGATAAATATTATAAAACAACATTGTAATTCTTCAAGAAATACATAATAATGAAACACATATTATATAATAAATATTGTGAAAGATTCAGAAAATACCTCTGGAAACTGAAATTATTGATTTGTAAACATGTTCACTGATATATATTCAGAGAGACAGAGAAAATGAGGAGAGATATTCATTATAATGGAAATCACTTCTTGATACAAAAAAATCTTGAAATCGGATTTGTATTTCTGAGGTAGCTGGTTTGACAGTGATAATTAAGGTTTCATTGCATTTAAGAAAAAAAAAAAAACAATACTTATCCTTGTTAGCTCACTCTACTCTCTAACACTACTGTTGGTTCTAGCAGCCTTTTCAAAGTATCTTGAACTGAATACTTATTCAAATAATAATGACAATTCAAATTGATGATAAATTTTTATCGGGAACTTGTTTTACTGACAAGGATATAGTGTTACCTTATCTACATTTAAATGTCTCAAAACACACAACATTTAAAAGAATAAGATAAAAGAGTGTAGAAAATAGATAAATAATAGAAACAAAAGTATAAAAATATATTGTATGTTAGAATGTTGGATCTTAAAATAGTACTTGAAGAGGTAAAATCAATAAGGGCACATACAATATTTTTATGTAAATAAATATATTTATAGTTTTATTTGACACCATAACTTACACCCAGTGTTTGATTATTGATATCTTATGTTACATAAGGATTTAAATAATAAATTTTATAACATATTTCTAAAAGTCACCACTATTAATTATGATTATTTCATTGCCTCTTTGCAAAGAAAAATCCCATAAAATATGTTTCTGTTTCTCCTTAGTGCTATGTTCTTTCTACTGCCCTATACTCTACTTATAACACAGCCATTCTTTCTGTCTATATCACTTATCCTAGCAATATTCAGAAGTGTCTTGTAGCTACCTGGCTATCTGATAAAGTGAGTTATTGTAGAATGTCAAATTCAGGATACAGGCCTCAACAAACTTCCAAATGAGGACAGGAGTAGTGTTTTTCCATTATTTAAGGATTAAGGTTGATTTTGTTTTATATGCTATAGTTAGTAAATACTGACTCAATATTACTTCTTCCATTTGAAGACATACTGAATTCATTTTTGGTCCTGATGTAAGGGAAAAGATATTACAATATAACATATTCATCAGGAGAAATTGTCCTATTAAGATAGAGAAAACAGAGGCATTGTTTCCAAAATTAACTAGTAGGCACAGAATGATATAAAAATGAAGAGGATCGCTTCAAAGTCAAATGATGTTGGTGAAGATGGACAAAGAATATTTACTGCCAAGTGGAATATTCCATTTTAGAATATGTGCATATAGAGATAAGTTTAAATAAAGGTATATATTTTTAGAAAATAAAATAAGTAAAACCGGACAAATGTTGGTCAGATCATATCTACATTCTGTTGTAATTGTTTATAACTGTGCAAAGAATATAGTGTAAAACACATTACAGACAAAATATTTAACATAGGAATGATAGAAATATTTTTCTCAATATCTAACATGTCAAAGATTGGTGATTCATTTTTCATAATCAAATAATGATTTAACCTAGCTTGAAATATATACTGATTTAAATAAACCTTCAGTGCATGTAGGATTCCACAGGGCCTTGAAAAGAAGAAAACAAACAGAAATGAATAACAAATAATAAAAAGAAGTTTTAAATAAAGATACATAATGTTTAAAAACACTTAAAATACTAAGTGACATGAAACTCCTGATCACAACTTTTCTAGGTCAAAAATTGTTATTAGCACTTGCATAGCATAATTGTACTGGAAATGTTTAGAAGCCACCAGCTGTACTACTAAACATGAGATAAAAAGAAGAGTAACAAAATTTTATAATGCTCTTAGCTTTATAATTAAGTACAAAATACTACTTTTACTCTCTGCATTCCTCAAGTGCAAGACTGTAAGACAACTAATTTCTGGGTAAACACCACATGGTTCTCCTGATATTTTTGTGTACCATAGTCACTCTCCAAAGTCCAAACATGAAACTCCAACACAACTGGTACAGTCAGCAGCAACCATTTTTGTCTTTAGGTCTCTAATTTGCATTGGTACCTTAGGTGATAGGAAATTAATACCTTTCCAAATATTTCTCCCATTTGAAGATAGGGAACTTACTTTGGATATATATGCAAAAGAAATGTTATCACCTAAAAAGCATATAATACAGTGTCCACTCCCAAGGACCAAAGAATTTATTTGTCAAGATATAATCTAATATAGGAAAAGATGAAAAGATGACCAATACTATAAGGTGATAGGTTACATGTTAATATATGTGTGTGGTATATGTAAATATATAAAATATAACAACACATCAAACATACCTTCAAGGTGGCTCAACTATAACTGCGTTCAAACCAAGGCTAAGGGTGTGTGGAGAAATGATGCTATGGATAAAATGGTTAAAAATTATAATCTAAAATACTAAGGCAGAGTAGCAATATATAATAGAGCAGTGTAGGCAGAAGGAGTTTTTCTTGAGAACAGTAGGAGCTAAAATTATGTAAGTATGGAAGAGGAGAATTTTAGAAGATATGAATGCTGGTTTGAGGAATCTGATTTTATCCTGTAAAGGTTACTAATCCATTCTCTGCATGTGTGTTACTGTACATGATGTAAACTGTGCATTTGTGTTCATTCTGGAAGAGGGAGATTTATTTGTGGTACTGGACAGAAGAAAATGGAGCCTGTAAGAAGATAAGACCAAAGCTGGTATTAGGAACCCTGTAACACCTGTAGGTGACTGCTCTGGTAAGCAGCCAGTGGGTTTCCAGATGCAAAGGGAAGACCTTCAAAAGGCCTTTCCTGCTCGTCTGCAAACAGTCCCCTTTCCTTTCTTTGCTAAATTTCCCTTATCACCTATGTTTACTGT